>OY728130.1:1801723896-1806723896 GCA_963277665.1 Viscum album | reverse complement strand
AAGATAAGAAACGAACAAATAATTTGATAATTAATTGTAACAATTTAACTGCCCAATTTAATGGGGCGTTTCTTAACCAGAAAAACGCATGGTTGACTTACATTTAAGAGGGGTTTGCGGGTGCGTTACTTAGGTGGGAAGAAATAGTGGGGATCGTGCGGGCCCCACCTCACAAATATCCTACCAAGTGGGTAGGATATTTTGGGTTCCACCCTATCCGCTTAACTTAGCTTAAGTGGCTTTAAGTGAAATAAAATAAAGTTGTCACACCACTTTATTTTATTTCTTAACTTAACCCCAAAAAAATTAAAAACCACACCTGAGCAAACGCACTTCGGAAAAGGCGTTTCTAAGAAAATACCGACGCTGCGATTCCTTCGGTGCCCTCAGAATTCGATTCCGAGCACCAGTTCAAATGTTAGAAAACCCCGCTCGTTCGTTCATTGAACGTACCCAAGCTAAATTTCGGAAAATGATTCCGGGCACACCGGGCCTCCGAATCAAGTGCCGTCAGAAATTGCGTTCTTGTAAAATTCCCAAGAAAATTAAGAAAAAAATTTTCTTGAATTTTATGGGTTTTTACAACCCCAATTTCCCAGTCTGATTCTCAAGTCTGATTACTCAATACAAAAAATATAACTTCATTAGAATACTGATGAAACAATTCTGAACTTCTTAAATCTGAGTTTGGAAATTGCAATCTGATTGATCAATATGATTCTAGAAAATTGTATTACAATATTATCTATTCTCCTTTCTTTCTTCTTTCTGAAAAACTTCCCTATGTAAGCTTGATCCGAAAACTTCTTCTCCCTAGAACTTTGGTTCTTCTCTCTCTTATTCTGAACAGTACTCATGTCAGGAAAGTGTAAAGTACTTCCTCCTTTTATAGGTGACCCAAAAATGGTTTGGGAAAGATTCTGAAAATCTTTCCCGCTCAACTAAATTTCATGAAACATCATTAACCCTTGAATTTCATATACATCTTGAATTCTACAATGCTTCTCAATTCTTCTCAAATCTTCTCATAACTTCAGCATGATTTTGACTTTCTTTATAGACTTCAGTCTGATTTTGATTCCTCATTCTGATTTTCTCATTACGATTATCTGCACTAATTGAAATACTAATATGCTCATTATGATTTCTTAATTATGATAATTATAGAAGATTCTTTGTTACATTTCTCTACACCAAATGATTCATATAAAAAGGGAATGACTTATCATTACGATGATATGTTTTAACTAAAAAAAAATCTTCTCACTCTGAAGCTCCATACCAGCAGATAAAATATAAACATTAAAAATCATTCTTCAAACTTCTTCATTCACTTTTATAACCCCTCTTTGACAACAATTCAACAAGATCCAAGAAATTTATCTTTTCTTCTTTTTTCCTTAGACCGATGAACCTACATCTGATATAGTTATCGGTGTCAGTGCCAGTCTGAATTTCCCTTTTCTATTGTCCCAATTGTAAAGGAAAAACACTCAGTAATTCATCTTTTCCTTTTGATCCAATTGAAGACAACCAACAAATTTTTTATGAAATTTTTTTACTACATTGTTTATCTTCATCAACATGATTGGTCACTGACTTTCATGCATCGGTCCAAACAACCTTCAATAGTCTTTCTTCTTCATTGTTCCCAAATATTTCCAATCTAGATAATTCTGCCTCTGATGATTGGTGGCGTACCATGTCCAATGGATCGGTATTAGCATCTTCAACTTTATCATCTTCTTTCATCTTCTGATTACGATACCAATGAACTTCAAACACTTAACTTATTTCTCGGAAGATTTGTTCCTTCTGGATTATTGGTCTGACTAAAAACCAGAATCTTTATCTTCACATTCTGATCAACCTTATCAGCCAGCAAACAAATCTTCATTCGGTGATCTCATACCGATGAACTTGAGACTGAAAAACTTTTATTTCACAAACTTTTCTACCTTCTAAAAACTTTAGTTTGTAGGCGTGACTTCCTCATGACTTTGAAAATATTTAAGATTGGCTTCAACATCGTGTGAATTCCATTGGGATGTATTGTAACTTATCAATAGTCCAACATATTCTTTTTTTCAAACCCTTAATACGATTGGAAGTACTCCAATTTTCTTTCATAAACCTTAAATCACAAGATTTTCAAACTACTTATAACTTTTTTGAATTAAAAAACCACAAATCATTGTTCGATTTTCATCAGAGTCAGGAAGACTCCAAATCGTACCTCATTACGATATATTTCTCATTTTGAACCGAGGGTGAGTCCGATGATCATTTTCTTCCAGAAATCTTCTTTTCAATCCAATGGACCCTCTTAAGTATTGTGAGTCTGATTGTCTGAATACGATTGTAAGTCTAATTATCAACTTTTATGAAGTGAATTGATTTCTTTTTTCTTTTACAACAAAAGAAAACACTTTCTTTACAAACTTCTTCCAGTCAAATTGATCACAGCAGTTATCCCTTGTAATATAAGCCAAACATAAAAATAAAAAAAATAAAAAAAGAAATCCTTGCAATGTGTAAATATAAAACCATGGAAAACATGGAAAGTTATACAAAAAAATCATACAATGCACAACTGAAAATCATACAATTTTCAACATCCATTCCATCTTATCAAATAGTTTTATGCATGATTCATTTTCATTTTCCCTTATCCTTCTCAAGGTCCTACCAAATGTATATTACAACAAAATCATTAATGGATGGAGGGATTTTTTTTATTGTTTATTTTATTTTTTTTTGTTTTTTTGTCTGCTTCATCAGTGCAATGTGGGTAGTAAAACTGAGAGTGAAAAAAAATCGAGTGACCAATTTCATTACTAAAAGCACTGTGAAAGGCTGGGCAATTACTTAGCATAAGAAATCTAAGGGTTTTTTGAGGGTTTATAAATGAATTTTCAAGAATTGGGAAAAAAATTTCCTGTGATAAGGGTAGCCGTAAATATAGATACAAGAGGCATCACATAAAGCAATATTCTCTCTTTGTCTTCCTGTAATTATAGAAATACCAAACGTTAGTGATCCATTGTGGTGATAGTGGAAGAGAGCATGAATTGGATGATCTCAACAAGATGGTCATCAGGATCTAGAATGTGATATTCAATGAAGGCTTCATGTGCAAGGATCTTCATGCAGGTGAAGACAAAAAATGTAAACAAAGAATTAGAGTGCAAAGAGCAAGTAGATCTTAAAGGTGTACCTGATCATGAGACATCAGAATTGATGAAACCTACTACTTCAGGGGAGTTGAGGAGATCAAAAAGGGTAAAAATCCCTATGTAGAGGTATTCACCATGTTTACATTATCTGTTATTGACTGATAGTGAAGAACTAAAATTTTTTGAAGAGGCAATACAGTTGAAAGAGTCGAGAAAGTGGGATTTGGCTATGAAGGAGGAGATTTCCTCATTGAATGATAACAACACTTGGGAGTTGACACCTCTACCAAGAGGAAAGAAATCATTAGGTCAAGGAAGAACATGATAGAAAGAGAAGGATTAAAGCAAGGTTGGTGGTGAAAGGCTTCTAACAGGAGGGAGTGGATTTCACTAAAATATTCTCACCTATAGTGAAGCTTACCACCATCTGGGTGGTTCTCAGCATTTTGGCATCAAAAGACGTGCATCTTGAGCTGCTTGATTTCAAGAATACTTTCTTTCATGGAGGTTTATAGGAGGACATATACATGTAGCAGCCATAGGGATATGTAAATTCTGGGAAGGAAGACCATGTGTTCAAACTTCAGAAGAGCTTGTATGGGTTGAAGAAGGCATCCAGGAAGTGAAAAAAAAAATTTGATGCATTCATGACTAAAAATGCACACAAACGATGTGGCATTGATCCATATTGTTACATCAAGTCATTTGGTGATGAATATATTATATTGCTTCTATATGTGGATGACATACTCATTACAGGATCATGTTTGAAGAGGATTGATGAGTTAAAAAGTCGGTAGGCAGAGGAGTTCAAGATGAAAGATCTTAAAAAGAATATAGCAAGATTCTGAGGATGAAGATCAAGAGAGACCGTGCAGCTGAAACCTTGATGTTATCACAGAATGACTACATTGGAAAGGTTCTGAGAAGATTTAGTATACTGGAATCAATGATAGTCTTTATTCCCCTGGAGGACCATTTCAAACTATCAAATGACCAATCATCGAAGACGACAGAAGAGGTTGAGTACATGATAAAGGTTCCATACCAATACTATAAATATGGCTTTTATTAGCTCTAAAAAGGCCTTTAACAGCGCTAAAAGTGCTATTAATTCAGTCAAAGATAAAGGGGGGCCCCTTTATCAGCGCTCCGGAAAGCGCTGATAAAGACCCTTTTTATCAGCGCTAAAAAAAGTGCTGATAAAGGACCCTTTTATCAGCGCTGATAAAGTTAAAAAAAATTTAAAAATTAAAAAAAATTAAAAAAAATTAAAAAATATGTAAATCGAAGGGGGCTTTTAACAGCGTTTCCCCCCCAATTTATCAGCACCTCCGCCCCACCCACTCTCCTGCAAGCCCCATCCACAAGCCCCATGTTTTATCAGTGCTTTGTAGACCCCTTTAACAGTGCTATATCCCCCCCCCCCCCAAATTCACCCATGCCCGTGCCCCTGCCTACCTCTACCAGGTTTTGAACTCAAGACCTCCCCCCATGCGCGCTAAGCCTTTACCACTCCTCCAATTTGATTTCTTCTCCAACTAGTGATATATATATATATAGTTATATTTATTCATGTATTAATATAAATTTATATTGATGTATTAATATATATATATACATATATAGTTATATTTATATATTTATATATTTATTCATATATTAATATTAAGTTATATCTATTTATTTATATATATTTAGTTATATTTTTTTTATCTATATATTTATTCGTATATTAATATATATTTATAAGATTAGTTTTCAATACAATTATAAAATATGTTTTGTTTTGTGTGTGTGTAAATAAATACATATATACAACACACACACACGCACACACACACACACACATATATGTGTGTGTGTTTCTATAAGTATAATTATACATACATACATATATATATATATATAAATATATATGCGTATACATATGTTAGAATATATATATATATATATAATATATATATATATCAGTTTGTTAATATATAGACACACACACATTATATAGGTACATATATAGTTAGATTAATAAATAGGTATATAAATATTGATATATTGGTATTTTATATAAAATGGATATTAGTTATTATTTAGATAAAGCTAATATATTTTATATGTAAATATGTTTAATTAGTTATTTAAAAATTTAATTTTTATGTTTGAATATATAAAAAAAATATGTATATATTGTTATATATTTGATTATAAATAGCAGTGAATTATAAAAAATGATAAAATTTCAAATACATAATATGAATATGAATGTAATACCTTGAAATAAATCCAGTCCCCACTAAAAAAATCCAATAATTCCCCCTTAAACGAGGATGAAAATACACAAAATGTTAACAAATCGGGGTATCCAAACTAAAAACTCAGTTTTGGAGGCCTTCTGGGCCTTTTCTTGCCTTGAAAGATGTGAAAGTGGATTTTCTATGGTCACCAACGCGTAGATCTTGTCGTAGGCTTCGATTTGATATGTTGTAGAGCTCAAACGGACGTCCGGATCAAAAGTTATGGTCGTTTGAAGTTCGAGTTGCATTTTCAACATATTTTGGATCTTTTAAAAAAAAATTAAATTTTTTTAGTCTTCAAATTGTTATTAAATGACTACTACTCCATAATAATTAGAAAATTATTAATAATTTTTTTTTAATTTTTTATAATCCATTTTCACTAAATATCTTATATATTAACTGTAACTGTATATTTACACTTATCTAAAATATATTTAAAATTATATTTAAAATATATATATTATATTTATATCAATATAACTATATCTATATATTTAAATATTAATATATTTTTTTAATGAACTTTTTTTGAAGCAGACCCTTTATCAGCACTTTTAAAAAAAGCGCTGTTAAATGGGGTACCTTTATCAGCGCTAAAAAAATCGCTGATAAATGGGTACTTTTACCAGCGCTTTTTTTAGCGTTGATAAAGGTACCCCCTTTATCAGCGCTTTTTCATTAGCACTGATAAAGAGTGGCGCCGGGAATGCCCAGTTTTGTAGTAGTGTACGCATCAGCTGTCAGAAGCCTGATGTATGTCATGGTTTGCACTCAACTTGACATTGTTTGGGAGTTGCGAGTTGGTAAATGGTCAAACCCACAAAACAACATTGAGAAGTTGTGAAGTGGATACTAAGCTATTTGAAGGGCGGAAAGGAGGTATCTTTGAGCTTTGGTAAATGAAATTCATTGTAGGGGTATGTGGATGATGACCTTGGAGGTGATGTCGACAGCAGGAGGAGTACCACAGGTTATGTATTTACCTGTGGAGGAATTGGGGTAAGCTGGATATCACACTTGTAGAAGGTGGTAGCTTTATCCACCATAGATGCAGAATACATTGTTGTAATAGAAGCTGAGAAGGAGATGGTTTGGCTGAAGAACTTCTTGGATGAATTGGGAATAAAACGATAGGAGGATTTATTATACTATGACAATCAGATTGTTATACATCTTGTAAAAAACTCAGTGTTTCATGCTCAGACAAAGAACATTCAGTTGAAGTATCATTTCATCAGAGGTTTAATAGAGGATGGGTTCTTGACATTGCATAAGATTTGTAGAACCAACAATCTGACAGACATGTTGACGAAGCTGATGATAATACAGAAGTTGAGGTACTGCTTTGCCTCTTTTGGTCTCCATTAATTAATAGATAATGAGAGGTAGAATAAGAGAGAACACAATGAAAACACAAATGGAAACAACTAGTATTTCATGAATCGTCAGTTTGAAATTGAAGTTGTGAGTGAAAATCACATCATTGACAAGTGAAGAAGATGCGGAGCTCAGATTAAGTAAGTTTTCCTAGTCAGTGGCATCGAAGCAAGTCAGCGTAGCAAGTCATGCTCTAAATTGGAGATTGTTAGATTGGTGTAGCCTAATCCTTTTTTATGGTGTTTGGGCCGAATGCTTGCGGCCCGTACTGCACGTCAGGCTGCAACACACCCCTCGTTTGGGGGTCTGGGGGATGAAGGACTCTGGTCCAATTTTTTGGGAAACTATAACAGCTCTGACCACTGTAGCATAGCTGACCGACTGACGCTGAAAAGACATTGAAGCAATGCGGACTTTGGAGTCAATAGTATTGTAGCTCATTCAATTTCTAGTCGGCGGTCACTATAGCACTTTTGATTTGGGTGATCACCTTTCACTGTAGCAATGCAGACTTTCTGTGTGTTTTATGGAACAATGAATCGTCTTCCTTATTTTTTAGCCCCTTTTGGGATATGGTTTTGTTAGTGATTAAGAACCCTAAAACTCTAAATTATGCTCCCGAATCATAATTAAATTCTACATCTCCGTGAACGTAGGGATTATTCCCGAACCACGTAAGTACTCTGTGTTCTCATTCTTTTTTTTTTTCCATTTTACTCTTATGTGATCCGTTTTTCAACTTCATTAATCTCGACATTTTCGCAACGATCACCAGCGTCGGCAAGCTTTGGTGCCGATGACCAGCTCACCAAGATCCTTTGACGAAGAGATGGAAGGCTTCTTTGAAACCTCCTCAGCCAACCAAACCAGAGTCACCTGACACTGCTCCATCAACATTGATTTTAATACAGGATGTAGAAGGAGGTATCCAACACATATCTTTAGAGATGGAAGGCTACTCTAAAACCCCATGTATTCTAAGAAAGTGACGATCATATCCATCATGTAGTTTTTCATGCAACCATTCTGAATCTTTGTAGCCATTTAGATGTCCTTGTGTATCTATGCCAAAATTCTCCGGAAAGGAATGAACTGATTTTCAAATCTTCAAGAGTTCCTAGCCTTCCAAATGTATTGGAAAGTAGTTGCAATAGAAGCTGGAAAATAGATAGAAAGTTGATCACTCGAGTTGCAATAACAAAGAGAAATCATGAATTCATCTAAATTATGAGCTATATGAAGCTAACAACAAAATATATCACCAATGCAAGCCAATATTTTCTTAGCAAAGATATAATCATAGAACAAGTGGTTTAATCATTATGTGTTGTTCATAGACAAGCAGCAAATCGAGACCATATGAAAGCCAGAAGAAGAAAACTTATCATCAGTAAATGGCCTGTTATGCCGGATCCTCCAAAGCAAAGTGGTACGCGCCGACTAAATGAAAAGCTTGTGAAAAATATTCATCCACTGACGCAACCCCTCCTAACCAGCACATTTGAATCTGTAATATAGTTTGGTAGTGAGCTTCTCTAACAACTATGGCTGCTAGAGGGTGATATCTTTGTCAACAAATTTATATCTTTTCATTTCTACAATCACATGGTCAGTAAGAAAAATCGAGTAGCAGTCAATAACATGTAGTGTTAGAAGTGTGAGTTGTGAGGCCGCAACTTCACCAGGAGGTGGGCCATTGGAGCGCGGGCCAGAGGAAGTTCGAGGCTGTATATCTCTAGTGTTGGAATGTTAGGGTGTCGGGGTGTTGATATGTAGGGGTGACTACCAGGGACAGTTTAGTACTTTGTTGTAGTTAGTTGTTGGGGCTGGTTGTAGCACGTAGAGGTGGTGTTGCAACCAAAGGTTGTTTTGGTTGGATTTTTTCAAGTTTTTGTCAAAATGGAGTATTTTTGAAGTATGGGTCTTGAAGTTCCATGAAGTGGAAGATCATTGGAAGAAGTTTCTGAAAATTTAGGAAGTTACTGGTCAGGCCGCGACCATAAGAATCATCCTCCCATGTTGCTTCTTCCATTGGCTGCCCCTGCACTATGATTAAACTTCGAGAGGTTTCCATGCTATCCTGCTGCTTGAGTGGCTGAGATAGAACCTCCTCTGGTTTGGACCGGTCCGTAATGTCCCTTGTCAAATCAGTGGGCGGAAGATGGAGAATCTGAGTGCCGACTGCCTTGTTGTTGAACTTATTTTCCTCCAGAAACAAACAAGTCAGGACGTGCTTTGCATCATCAAAAAGTAATAAAAATGAATTTTCTGCTTTGACCAATGCATCAATGGGTATGTAGCATCCAATATGCATGTTTGTCACATTTACAGCAAAATTGTGTCTTTTAGTGAAGACATATAGATTTCACAGCTGATCCCCCAACATGTACCCCAATAAATCCTAATGCAGAACAATTCCTTACATCTGGTGTATATCTTGTCAGCCTCACAATACCATCGTTGCACCCATCTTCCCTAGTCGAATAGATCTCAATCTGATCAGAACAAAATCTTATTATCAAAATTCTAGACACAACTGATATCCCATGAACTCCTCTAGAATTATTTAACGAACATATCCTCAACACGGAAGAATTTGGCGCACCCAAAAATGTGCTCTTCAACAAGAGAAAAAGGGCCACATTCCCAAATAGATCCCCACATACCAGGATATCATCATCATATAATGCATCCAAGCATAATATTCGCATCGCAAAACATGTTTGAAATTCTGCTATCAGAGATGCATTCATACTTTTAACCAAATTTCCAAAGGTAGAAGTTATAGAAAAAGATAACCACCACAATTTCAAAATTCCACTGTGTTCAACAGTAAACACGGACCTTTTTCCCCATGAATTACACCAATATTTACCTAAAAGCCTTCTTTCAAGTTAGCTGGCCAACTAAACTTGAGGCACACTTGTGAAATAGAAATGTCAGCACCAATAGTGACAATTGTCACTTTACTCTCACCATCTTCTCTAGCAATACATTCTTCAATTTTACTTGAAAATTTGGACAGGTTTCCAAATAATAAATCTATACAGATAATTTGATCAACTTAACCAACTTTGATAAGCTCAATCCAATCTATAGTACTGTAAATTGAAAATTCCCCTTACCTCAATGTGAGGCGGATATATTCTTTTATAGATGAGTAAAATAATTTACAAGGCGGGATATTCTGGTTGGGGACTCGAAAATACCCATTATACTAAAATGGGGTCCAACACTCCCCCTCAAGCAGGATATGCCTAGTTAGGACTGAGTGTCCCATAAAGAAAAACTATGACATCAAACAAGTTTATCCATACTCCCCCTAAACCTGGGCCATGGAGGCTATCAATACCTAGTTGGTAGTGAGAGAGTCCAGAAGAGTTCCTAGGATGCCTTTTGTGAAGATGCCGACAAGCTGATCCGCCATCGAAATATGGCCAAAACTGATATGGTTCTACTCCAAATGGTGGCAAAGAAAGTGGAAGTCCACCTCGATATGCTTCGTCCATTTATGGAATACGAGATTCTATGCAATCTTCATGGCTGCCTGATTGTCAAATTTGATATGAGCAGATATCAGCACTGGGAACCCAAGCTCATGGATGAAATGAAAAAGCCAGAGGATCCCAGTGATGACCGTGGCCATGGTGCGATATCTTGTGTCTACATTAGATCTGGAGATTACAGTTTTCTTCTTACTGCGCCATGAGATGAGGTTACCGGCCCAGAACATGACAAATCAAGAAGTAGACTTGCGGGTAGCAAGTTAACCTGCATAGTCCGCATCATCGAAGAGATCAACATCCAAATGAGTATGATGTGAGTACCAAAGAACACATGAAGGGTATTTCTTTATGTATTTGGAAATGTAGAGGACAACAAATCACTGAGATCTGGTTGGATGCTCTATGATCTAGCTCACTTTTTCAACAACGCAGGAAATGTCAGGTCATGTCATGGTGAGGTAGTTGAGTTTTCCCACCAGACAATGATAGCTCTCTGGGTGAAGGAAGGGTGTCGAGTCGGCATGGAGAGATCGTTCCCCAGGCTCAAGGGGAGTGTCCACTACAGTCGCCCGGCTCAACCCTATATCGTGTAAGATATCATGGGGATATTTTTGTTGGTTGGGAGAGATAGTGTTCTCAGAACGAGAGACCTCGATGCCAAGGAAGTAGGTGAGAAGTCCAAGATCCTTAGTGTGGATGTAGTGGTGAAGGTGCCCCTTGAGTTGGGAGATTCCAGTGGAGTCGCTCCCTATGATGATGATATCATCAACATATACCACCAGCAAAATACAACCGTTTAAAGTCGTACGGAAGAAGAAGGTGCGATCTTTTATACTGTGAGAGAGGCCAAAGGTTGTGCCGACAGTGCTGAAGCAGTCAAACCATGCACGAGGAGACTTCTTAAGGACATATAGGTATTGATGAAGATGACATACATGGAAGTCGGCTCCAGAGGTACGAAATCTGAGGGGCTGCCACAGGTAGACTTCTTCATCAAGAAAACAATGGATAAATACATTCTTGACATCCAGTTGATGAAGCAACCAGTGATGATGAGTAGCCAAAGATATGGATTGGCGGATAGAGGCCATCTTAGCAACCAGAGAGAAGGTCCCAAAGTAATTGATGGCATATGTCTAAGCAAATCCTTCCACCACAAGGAGGGATTTGAGTCGATGGAGAGTGCCATGGACATTGAGACGAATTGTATAAATCTATTTGCAGCCGACCACCTGTTTTTTTATAGGAATGGGGACCAGATCCCATGTATAGTTGTCATCCAGAACCTACAGTTCATCCTGCATCGCCTGTAGCCACCCTAGGTAAGATTTTGCATCACCAACTGTGCGGGGGTTAGATATCATCTCCAGTGCTGTCATACCTCTGTATGAGGAATAAAAAAGATGAGTATTCTGGCAAGAGTGAGTACCTTTCCATAGTGCAATAGGAAAGTCATCTGGTGTTGTGGTAGGAGCATCGGACGAAGTGGGAACAATGATGTCCTCTGCCTGGATAGGGGGGTGGCAGTCGATGAGCGACAGGAGTAGACTTTCCCAATGTGATGACCAGTAGGGGGAGACGCTAGAGGAGGTTGAATGATGAGAGGAAGGCACTCATCGATGGTAGTGTCTGGATAAGGAGAGGTAGGAGTGAAAGGAGAGCTCTCAATAAACGACACATCAGCAGAGATTATATAGCACCGTAAGTCTAGAGAGAAGCAACAATATCCATGATGTGTGTGGGAATATCCAAGGAAAATACACTTGAGGGATTTGAGAGAATGTTTAGAGAGGTTGGTGTGAGTGTCCCAAACATAACATAGACACCCAAACACCATGAGCGGAAGTGAGTGAGGAGGGAGAGAGGATAAGAGAGTCCAAAAGGGAGTCTCCTCCTAAAGAATAGATGAAGATAGGAAGTTTAAGATGTAAGTAGCTGTTAGGATGGCATTAGACCAAAAATGGTGAGGCACCTTCAAGTGGAATAAGAGGACACAAGTAGTTTTCAGAATATGAAGATGTTTCCGCTTGGTCACTCCATTCTAATGAGGTGTGTCTGGGAAGGATGTATGATGAATGATGATGTTATCCTTAATAAACTGCTAAAAAAAGTGGATAAATATTATCATCCATTTTCAGAGCGGATACATTTAAGGGATGTGGATAATTGAGTATGAATTTCATTATAAAAGGTTTGAAAGGTAGAAAAAACTTCAGACCGATCACGAAGCAGGTAAAGCTAGGTCATACGGGAGTAGTCATCAATAAAGATGATATAATAACTATACCTGGACTGACTAGGAACTCTGCAAGGAACCCAGACATCAAAATGAACAAGTTCGAAAGGATTCACTTCACATGGTTCCTGTTGAGGAACATACGTCGCCTGATGATGTTTGACAAACTTACAGGATTCACAATGGAAGGATAGGTGGGAACTGAATTGGGGGGAAATTTTATGTAAGGTGGAAGCCATTGGATGACCAAGGTGAGAATGTAGGTCAAGAGCACGAGCTAAGGTGGATGAGGAAGCAAGAGATAGTGGTGTATCAAACATATAATCTTCATTCTAAAGATAACCTTGACCAAGTTCCTGATTCGTCTTCCGCTCCAAAAAAACTACACCAGATGAGGTAAAAGTAGCAATACAATTTATGTCTATGGTGAGTTTTCTATCAGAGATAAGATTAAATGTACTTTGAGGAACATGAGTGACCAATATATGGAGAATAGACGGGGTCAAGGGACATGTGCCAAATCTAGTAATAGCGTTTTTTGAGCTATTAGCAATAGTAATGGTAGAGACACCTATTTATGGATGATAGGTAGTGAATATACTATAGTCCCCTGTGAGATGTTCTGATGCACCAGAGTCATACATTCAAGCTATCTGTTGATGAAGAACACGGGCAGTAGAGATGCTAATCTGAGAAATGGGGGATGGAGAATAAGATGGTGGTACAATTTCCTGATAAGAGTGAATCAAAGCAATATCCTCCGGCAAGAGCGTCGTTATGTAACGGTCACTGAATGAAGGGGGACCATCTTGTGGTAGAGCCGATGAAGGAGGATGAGATAGCTTCTTGGGAGGTAGTACAGATGCATAGGAAGGCTGAAAATGGATTTTAGGGTGCATCCTTGTAGGAAAGATGGCGACCGGAGGTGGTGCCGGAGGGCCGCAGGCAGACAAGCTATCCATTGAAGTGCCGATGGTGCAGGGCCGATGGGAGTAGATAGCAGGAGGTGGGTCGAGAGCCGTGGGAAGAAGTGGGCCAGTAGTAGTGGCTGGATTGGGAGGGCTGGAACTGGTGCATGAAGTTGGGTGGGGACGTTGGGGAAAGGCCGGGAGACGACATGAAGGGTGCTGCCAAGAAGTGTAGGGCCAAACGCAGCCGGAAGATTGTAGGGAGGGCTCCATCAGGAAGGGTAGGGGCCTGAGTCGAGAGGCAGGGGGAGTGTCCTCCTAGATTTGGGGGTTCCGTTAGGAGGAATTGGGTCGAGAGGTGGGAGAGTCAGCCTGGATCGTTGGGCCTTAGTCCGGAGGACCAGCGGCGCCAGAAGCAGGAGCCCACATTGGGTGATGCATGGACGATGTGGAGGCTGATGGGAGTGGTGTCAGGATTGTGATGGGAGGAAGGGGCCACCGGGATCATGTATCAGGCCATTGTGTGCACCAGACAGGGAGGCAGCCTGGTCCGTCGTGCGTGTAGAGGCAGAATCCGGCTGTTGGAGAAGAGCTGGGAGAGCACCACTTCGGGCGGGGGGGGGGGGGGGGGCACTTGGAGAGGGAGGGAGGGACATCGTTGAGGCGGATCACATCTATTGGGAGGGATGGGTGGGTGATCCTGGCTTCGTCACGATGGAGGGGTGCAGGGAGCAGGAGCCTATGATGGGGGTGCCACCTGGATGAGCACCACACCGAGAAAGAAGGTGGTGACAGGATCTCGCCAGATAGAACCAGGAGGGTTAGGGTAGAGGTAGGACTGAACATAACTAGGAATCTGCAAGGGATTTTTTCACAACCCTAGATGGGAGAGAAAAAAAAGAGAGGGAGGGTTCGGGTTAAAAAGTACCCTTTGATACCATGTAGATGGAAAAATTCCCTTTAGCTCAATGTGAGACAGAGATATTATTTTATAAATGAGTAAAATAAATTACAAGGTGTGATATTCTGATGTGTGACTCAGAAATACCCATTATACTAAAACAGGGTTCAACAAGTACCAAAATCAGATAGTATAGGTGATGGGGATGTGTGAGGCTGCAAGGGGCAAGGGGGATGATATAAGGGGGAGGGTTGGGGAGAGAAGGCTAGATAGAATTATCCGGTTTGTGGATCGGCCTTGGAGCTTAGGCAGGAGAGCAAGGTCCTCTCATGTATCAACTTTCTTCCTATATTCTTCTTCTTAAGTCTTCCTCCTCTCACTGTAATTCTGCTCTTGTTCCCTCACAAAGCCAGTTGAAGCAGGCTTGTTGAAACAACAGTCTCCAAGCTTCCCACATTCATTACTCCGGATCAACAAACCTGATACATGGAGCGGCATGAGGAGGCCACACTCTAAACCTCCCTCACTCACCTTATCATCAATAGAGAGACAAGGAGTGACATGTCGTTGGTGATGCACCAGCAAGATCCCTTAGACATGGTGGAATAGAAACTCAGGCATATCAATGCCACACTTGTGGAAAGATGAATTCTAAGAAACTCTCATGCCTCTGGTGGAATGTCTAGAGAAGTTGCAGCAACCGGAGCTGGTTAGAATTTCTTTGATGATCGATGTGCCTATAACACATTATGTAGCATCTGGAGCCACAGACATACTAGGGTGCAACATAGGTATGTCCACCAAACTACTTGGTTTCACACATAACCCCTCTTCCACCGCGCGCCAGATGGAGCACCCAATTTTTTATGGCACTGATCTACATGGCTGGATTAACAGTGTAGAACTTTATTTTTGTATCCATCAAACTCTGGAGGACACAATGGTACCTCTTAAAAAATTAAGTATGGAGGGTGACACAACCCACCGTTACACCATTTTGAAGATAGTTTTCCCTACGGTAACTTGGTCACCATTTAATAATGTTGGATCAATTTGATGGCATGGAAGTTAGGAATCCATTTGTAGAAATAACAGATACCACTAGTGACGCACGACCACTAGTGATCATGGAAGACTCGGGCACGCAGCCATCCAAAATCAAAAATGAAGGGAATTAGGAACTAAGCTATCAGTAAACTGAAGCAGTTTTGGAAACTGCCGGGATTCAACTAGGACATCGGGGTGTTGAGGTATGAAGATCATGGGAATTATTGGTGAAAACCAGGTCAATTCCCACCATCTTATTACTGCCGAATTGGCTGCTGATTTAACAGCTGGATGGGGATCACCAAAAATTTATACTCAAATGGAACTAAATTTCTTGAAGCATGGGAACTGCTTGGGCACAAAAGAAAGCCCTTCAGCCTTTCCGCTCATGCATTTTCATTTGGTTCATCAGTTTTTGGATGCACTGTTCAAAGAAGCTGTGAACAAGGAGAAAAGATGTTGTATGGGCACAACTACATCTAGGTTACCAAGGATAAATGGTTTTCCCGCGGGATGGATGTTCCATACACTCCATAGGTGCGAGGTATCTTCGATCATGGTCATAATTCTTTCCAGAACCAAGTTACCAACAGTTCAATGTCTGATAGTTTCATTTTCCATTATACTCTCCTCATCTAGTATTGCGGGAGAACCGAAGGCAATACCCTAAACCGAAACAACTCCCTTCATAGGCACCACAGATGGGTGGAACAATCTATATTTCAAAAAAGGGGATGTTTCCACTGTTGGGCACCTTCATAGTTGGCACACTACGTGACACCTCATCAATTAGAGCATCACGCAGTTTCTCTTTAAATGAGGGGTTTTTAATGCGGGCCAAAACTATGTGAATTAATTCACGTAGTGATATGCTTTTGACACAGAGACATTATTTGACGTGGATTCTTTTTCCTATATAAGGAGGTAGCAGCAAGGCATTTCAATAGACCGACACCAAAAACACCGAGATCAAATCCCATTTTTTGATCACCTTTCTTCTACGATCATCTTTACTACTCTCCATCTTTGATTCAGTACTTTTATTCTTGAGTATTACTTTTGAGATCCCTTCTATTTTTGGGGAGTCACTATCATGTACTTCTTGATTTTAGTGTATCCCTCTTTCTAGACTAGGTCCCGTGGTTTTTCCCTTTTGGGTTTTCCACATAAAAATTTTCAGTGTCAATTTTATTTTTCTGCACATTTAATTTCAGATCGATGCACATCCCTTTTATTTTGGGGGAAAGATTTTATTTTTGCTGCACGTTCGCTTTTCAACTATTTGCGCATTCGTCACTTTTCCATCTTTCCCAACATCTAGTATCAGAGGGTCTGGTTTTTTTATTTCATATTTATTATGGATGCCAATTACAGTCAGATGATTTTGTTGAATGGTACCAACTACCATATGTGACGACATAAAATGAAGGATCTGCTTTTTTGTCAAGTGAATGCATCTTCCAGTATTTAGTACCCAGAATCCAGAAAGGATGCCGGATTAAGAATGGATGTTCTAGCATGATATGGTTTTTGGATTAATTTTCTAATGGGTTGAAGACAACATGATGACCCACATTGTCAACATCTCTCACACCATAACATTTTGGGAGATGCTTTAGAAAACCTACGCTTCTAAGACTAGAAACAATAAATTGTTTCTTCTCAAAAAAATAATGAATTTGAGGTAAAAAGAAGGTACATTTATTTATGACAAATTAAGTGAATATCAAGGATGTTTTGATTAGTTTTTAGACATGGATATCGATTTTGAAAATGAAGTTTTAGCTCTTTTTCTACTTAACACTTTACCCGATTCATGGGAGAATTTATGTGTTACTCTAACTAGTTCTACTCCTAATGGTGTTGTGACATTTAGTTTTTTTAAGTTTGCTGTTTTAAATAAAGAAGTAAAAAGACACAATTAGGAGAAATCTTATTTAGATATTTTAGTCACTGAGAATAGGGGAGAAGCCAGGACTAGGGAAAGAGCAGTTGAGGCAAGAGTAGAGGCCGAAGAAAATCTAGATTGAAGCAGAGTGATTTTGAATGTCATCATTGTGGTAATAAGGGGCATGTTAAGAAGTTTTGTTATCAACTAAAAAGATAGAATAGAATGAAAAAAAAATCCACAAGAAGAAAAATGGTGATGGATATGATCATGTTGCCACCACTGCAGGGGGTGATCTTGATATTGTTTATGACTCCATTAACATTGCTTATGATCATTCTTGTTGGGTTGTTGACAGTGGTGCCTATTTTCACATGACATCAAAGAAGGAGTTCTTTACGTCTTACAACCCATGTTATTTTTGGATTTTGAAGATGAGAAATGATGGTCTTACTGACATTGTAGTTATCAAGACTATTTTTTAGAGACTAGTATAAGAAGTAAACTAATTTTGAAGACTGTTCGACATGCGCCAGAGGTTCTCTTGAATCTCATTTCTACCAGCATTCTTGATGATAAAGGTCTTATCAGTACTTATGTTGATTTATAATGGAATCTTTCCTAGTGATCATTGATTGTGGCTCATGGGAAGAAGCAATCAGGTTTGTACTGGACTAGAGCTTCTATTTCTTGTGATACTGCTTGCGTTGTTGAGTGCAGTGTTTTTTCCAGGTTATGGAATAAGCAGATCAATCACATCAGTGAGAAAGGGATTGGTTATTTGTCCAAGATAAATCTTCTTCCAGATTTGAAGAGTGTCAAATTGGACACTTGTGATCATTACATGGTTGGGAAATAGAGCAGAGTGAGTTTCAATAGTCATCTTTCACATAGGAAGTCATAGGTACTTGAATTGATACATTCTAACGTTTGTGGTCCTTTGAAATCTAAGAGAATTAGTGGCGGTCTTTATTTTGTGACATTTATTGATGACTACTCATGAAATCTCTGGGATTATGTTTGGAAGGCCAAAAGTCAGGTGCTTAGTGTTTTTAAGCAATTTCATATTTTTTGTGGAGAGGAAATCAGGAAAGAAATTGAAATGTATTCGCACTTACAATGGGAGAGAGTATTGTGGTCCGTTTGATCAGTATTCCAGGAAGGAAGGTATTCAGAATCAGAAGATGCCACCCAAGACACCTCAACTAAATGGTGTAGCTGAGCGAATGAACAAGACATTATTGGAAATAGTTCATTGTTTTCTTTCAGAAGAAAAGTTGCATGAACATATTTGGGGTGAGGGTTTACTTAATACTACATATATTATCAATTTATTTCCTGCTGTTTCTTTGTAGATAGAAACTCTCAAAAAGTTTTGGTATGTCTAAGAGATCAGGTATGATAACCTACATGTTTTTGGTTGCATGTATTTTGTTCATGTTCCGAGAGATGAGAGATCCAAGCTGGATGGCAAGACACGCTAGTGTATTTTTATTGGCTATAGACATGATGAGTTTGGGAACAAGTTCTATGATCTTATTTCAAACAAACTTGTTAGAAGTTGTGATTCTTTGTTTAAGGAGGATCAGACTATTGGAGACATTGCTAAGGGAGAAAAAGCTGCTTCTCTAACTTCTGATGGTTTTGTCAGTCTTGAGCCAGGTTCTAATTCACATTCACCTCATATTGTTGAATCTAAAGATCATGTTGATGTACAGAATGATTTTCAAGATGAAAATTTTGGAGTTGACGTTTCTGATGCACCTTTTTTTCTGATGATCTGGTTCTAGGGGTTATTAGTGAACCCACAGTTCCACTCTGGAGGTCATCTCGACATCGTACCGTTTCTACTCGTTATTCACCTGATGAGTATGTGATTCTTGATGTAGGGGGAGAACCAGAAACTTTTTATGAGGTAATGGAAAGTGAATAGAAGGAAATATGTCTTGAGACAATGGATGATGAGATGACATCATTACACAACAACCACACTTTTGAGCTGGTGAAGTTACCGACAAGGAAAGAGAGCATTGCAAAATCAGTGGATTTATCAGATTAAGAATGAAGAATCTAGTTCTGTTCCATGATACAAGGCAAGGTTAGTTGTTGAAGGCTTCCATAAAAATAAAGGTATTGATTTTGATGATATTTTTCTCACATGTTGTCAAAATTTCTTCCATTCGGGTTGTTCTTGGTTTGGCTACTTGTTTGGATCTGCAGATTGAGAAGATGGACGTAAAGATATCTTTCCTCCATGGAGATTTAGAGGATGAAATTTATATGGAGTATCCAGAGGGTTTTATTAAAATTGGTAAAGAAAATCATGTTTGCAGGTTGAAAAATAGTATGTATTGTTTGAAGAAAGCTCTGAGGCAGTGGTATAAGAAGTTTGGATCTGTCATTTCTCATTAGGGTTTCAGGAAGACAACTTTTGATCATTGTGTTTTTGTTCAGAGGTTTGCTGATGATGATTTTCTTATACTGTTGCTTTATGTTGATGATATTCTCATTATTGGCCATGGTACTTCTAGAATTGATATATTGAAGAAGGATCTCTGTCAGTATTTTGTGATAAAAGACTTGGGGCCAGCACGACAGATTCTCGACCTAATAATCTCTCGTGACTGGAAGGCCAATAAATTATGGTTATATTAGGAGAGATACATTGAGAAGGTTCTTCAGAGATTTTATATGGATAGAGCTAAAGTGGTTAGTAATCCTCTTGCTTTAAATTTTAAGCTCAGTACTAGTCAGTCACCTTTTACTAATGAATAGAGATAGGAGATGTAACACATACCTTATTCATCTGTCATTGGATGTTTGATGTATGAAATGATATGTAGTAGACCTGATGTAGCTCATGCAGTTGGTGTGGTCAGTCATTTTCTATTAGATCTAGGTAGAGAGAATTGGATAGTATTGAAGTACATTTTTTGGTATCTTAATGGTACTTCTGATATGGGATTGTGTTTTGGAAAAGGGGAACATATGTTTTATGACTTTAGAGATTCAGATATGGAAGGAGATATCGATTCGAGGAAGTCTACTTTAGGCTATTTGATCACTTTTGCAGGGGTGGTTGTATCTTGGCTGTCTAGATTTCCTATATATGTTTCTTTATTTACCACAAAGTAAGATTTTATTACAACTACTAAGGGGAGAAAATAATTGTTGTGGATGAAAAATTTTATGCGAGAGCTCAGTTTAAATCTGGACATGTATGTTTTATTTTGTGATAGTCAGAGTGCTATTTGTTTGGGAAAGTATTACAATTTTCATGGTAGGTATAAACATTTAGATGATCGATATCATTGGATCCGTAACATCCTTGATTCGAGATATTTAAAGCTTGAGAAGATCCACACTGATGAAAAAAAGTGAGACATGTTGACCAAGAGTTTACTGAGAAGAAAAATTGTGACTTGCCGACTGATTGTGGGGTTAGTGGTGATCCCCACTTGAGTCGGAGGAGGAGTTTTTTGGGTGCCTTCCTGGTTGGCGCACCGTATAATGCCTCCTCCATTAAAGCATCACGCAGTTTCTCTTTTAATGATGTGTTTTTAATGTGGGTGAAAACCACGGGAATTAATTCACGTGGTGACTTTCTTTTGACGTGAAGACATTTTTTGATGCGGAGTATTTTTCCTATATTAGGGGCAATGAAAAGGCATTTCAAAAGACTGACACCAACACCACCGAGGGAAAATCCCATTCGTTGGTCACCTTTCTTCGATGATCATCTTTACTACTGTCTGTCTTTGAATCACTACTTTTATTCTTGATTATTACTTTTGAGACCCCTTATATTTTTGGAGAGTCTCTGTCGTGTACTTCTTGATTTTAGTGGATCCCTCTTTATGGACTAGGTCCCATGGTTTCCCCCTTTTTTATTTTCTCACATAAAAATTTTCAGTGTCATATTTATTTTTCTGCACATTTAATTTCGGGTCACTACACGACCATTTTATATATGGGGAAAGATTTTATTTCTGCTGTGCATTTTCTTTTTGATTGTTTGCGCGTTCCCTGCTTTCCCGTCTTTCCCAATAGCCACTTAGCAAGCCAATTTTTTCTGGAAGATGTGACCTTGGCTAGTTAATGCTTCATTGCTAAATAGAGTCTCCATAGTTCTATGCTATGGTGCTACCCTGGGCCTTGGTTTTGCCAATATTATGCAGGATGCTAAGGTTTAAATGTTGGGAGTTACACCAAGATTTGTCCATGCTTGGTACAAATGAAAGCACACAACTATTTTTGATTGTTCATTCATTAATTGCCTTTCTTCCACTGGAAAGGCTTCTACTGGGGATGAGTATCTGTGATGTATAGGAAGGGGTGTATTTAAGCCTATCATAGAGAAACATTGTACTAAATCCTTACTATTTTTTTTGTATTTAGCCATCAAACTCTTAAAACAAGACATTGCTGAAGTTACCATCAAGCCATGTGATGAGGATAGGGGAACTAGAGACTTGAGCTATGTGGAGGAGGTTGTCACAACTCACAACACATACTTTTTTGTTGTAGAAAGGTATGTCAAGGGGAAATTCCAGGTCACCCTAGTTTGGAATTCAAGAAGTGAAAACTCTGCTAGTGTTGAAAAAGTAAATGCAATTAACTATTGTCTCTAGCAGCAGAACATGATATGAACAAAGATCAAAACTCTACACTAGATAGAGATGAAAATAGGTATGAGATGAAAATACAAATATGTTTCAATCATTTTTAGATGAAGAGTCCTTTGTGATTTGGAGCTGGACTAGGCTAAGGGGTAGCAACACTATACTCATCTCTAGAAATATTTATCTCTATTGATTCTTTACTCCTATAAGTTCCTTATGTTCAGCATGGGGAAATTGCGGTAGAGACCTACCCCCATCGTTGCAGTTGCATATTGATTTGGTTCATGTCAAATTTGGGTCAATTAATCTTTGAGGGGCCGAACAGAGTCATCACACTATGGGACACGTCCACAACCATGAGAAAACGTTTATTTGTGTGATGATTTTAGTGATAGGGATGTGTGGGGCTGTAAATGGAAAAATCATAACTGCAATAGGAAAATTTGTTGGGCCAGCTAGAGTTGTTAGGGGAGGTGGATGGCGGGGGGGATATGCTAGGAATCCAAAGGGAATATGCTGGGGGGATAATATGAGTTGGGGGCTCACAACTATTGGAGGGGCATGATATAAGGGAGAGGGATGGGGAGAGAAGGATGAAAAGAATTATCCACTTTGTGGATCTACATTGGGGTATGGACGAGAGAGCATAGGCCACTCATGTATCCACCTTATTCCATTCTTCTTCACAATTTTTCCTCCTCCTGTTGTAATTCTGCTCTATTTCCCTCTCTGTTTATAAACAATGAATTTAGTAGAAGCAGGCTTCTTGGAAGTTCTCTATCAATAGAATGGTTCAGATATCCCAGGTTTGTGGAAACATTAATTACATATTCACATACAGAATGCAAGAATCACACCAACCCACTTTTTCTATCCGCATTCCTGGAATGTGTTAACGGGATAAGGATATAGGTAGTGAACATCACCTTCCCATCCTCAAAATCTTCTTCATCCTCATCAAGTTTCTCCAAGTACCTACTGGAAGCATCATGCAAATGATGAACTATAATTGCAGAATCAATGTCTTATATAAGAAGAAGTGAAGAGAATGGATCATATAAGCATCGCCATATGCCCCTTCCATAGTGATTTGTTATCATCTTGACTTATGTTATCGCATAACTCCCTTAGTTTTACACGAAATCCCTCATACATTATTAAATTGGAATGAACCACTTAAGCAAATTCTTTAAATTCTTATGGATGGGTTAACATATATTTATAGCCATAAATTCACTGCTTTAACTCCACAAATCATGGATATTTGTCCGTTCCACCATCTTAGACAACATAGTTGTAGCCTTATACGCTTTGTGTAATCACTTTAGGTTTGTGCGATCAAACTCCAGCGCATGTCGAATGTCGCATGTCACATGTAGCATATCTCAAGAACATCCTCTTAGATCGTTGTATTTGTCTGTAAGCGCCTCATGTGAATCCACAAGATCCATGGCACCCATGAAATTGCATGATTTTGAGCAATCACAAGACCACTCCATCATTTCTAGCTTAACTGTCTTTCATGCTATTTGTGTGACTCCTTCGCATGATCTATCATGACCAGTCTCTCAGGGCCTACTCTGTGACTACCCCAAGTCTGCCTCTCATAGGCAAGGGTCTAGTGACTAGAACCGAGTAGGCATATACAAAACAAATAAGAGACATTTTCCTAAGTACCTATACACACGCACACATCTCCAAGACACAAATGCTGGAATGTGAAAACACTAAGTAAACAAACACAAGATACAATAGTAGAAAACTTAAGGTAAACAGGACTAGAATACAAACCCAACAAAAAGGAAAATTAAAAGTACAAGTCTCTAGAACTCATCCACAGAAAACCCTAGCAGATGGGTAGGTACAGAAATTGCTGTCTGAAATCATAGAAGCACACCTTTTCTGTCAAATCACTCTAAGCATCACCTGGCCCCGATCCACCAAGGACTCCGTTAAAGCATTGATCGTCTACACAAGACATGAAATGTGTGGAAAAAACTCATGCAGGGATGAGTAAAACAATACTTAGTAGGGCACCTTGAAACACCAAGTAAAATACAAAAAAGGAAATACCACTAAGAAGATACAGTCATCTCAACATAGGTATGTGTTAACAATACATATATCAAGAACATCCAGGTATACTCATCATGGATTCCAAGAATCATGGTCTCATCCACTACTAACCATATGGTACCGCTCGTAGAATTCTAGATTCGGAAGATTTCACTCCTCAAGATATTTGATAGTAAGCATGTAGAAATAGTCTACCAAAAGTATCTGATACAACGAATGGTCGTTCTACCTCACCAAATATTCCTAAGATACCCAGTCTCTCTAAGAAACAGAGTCTCAATATCACAATCAATCATTATCCATAACATTTTTCTCAAGGTATATTCAAATCTGATGAGACATATAGTCTCTTTAGGAGACATAATATACATCTTCTCATGAGACCTAATCTGCATCTTCATAGGATAACTACTCTTCACCTTTCTAGGATACCTACTCTGCATAGGTCATAATTTACAGGAGACATACTCCTCGTTGGTTTCAACCACATGATTCTTCTCTTAGCACGCTCGTTCTGGGAGCACCTACTCCTCGAGCCAAAAGGTCATATTTCATCTTCCACAAAAACTTGCATGGAATATCTCAAAATAACCTCCTCTTCACAAGGGTCCCAATCCCACAAATAGCTCATCAAACAAACACATGGTTTAAGAGTTATGAGAATTTTAGTGAAAATGGGTCAGTTGGGTCCGGACCCAATCTAGATCCGGGCCGGGTCTGACCTGATCCATTGGGTTGGGCCGACCTAATGCTGGACTGTTGGACCCAACCCGTCGGGATGCATGAAAACATGATTTTTCTGGTCCGGCCTGCATCATGCGGGCCAGCCGCGTGCCGCATCACCTTGAGCACTGAGGCACGCTATCCCCATCTAGCCCTATCTGTTCACAGGGACCAGCAATCCCGCACATGGCTTGGCCATGTGAGACCAATTAATGAGGTATCTGTCACATCTCGCCAGCCCCAAGGGCTCCCACAGCCACCGACGCATTAGTGGACCCATCCACAGGCCACCAGATTCACTCCAGTGCTCTGATTGTTGATCCAAAATATTTTTTGTGATCCTCAGGTCTCCACCTTCACTACCATGGGTTCAGATTCAAGACACGATCTATCCCTGTGAAAATCCATTCAAATTGTGAAATATCATACACTGATTCAATCCATTTTTCACCGTTGTCATCACACCTCCGTCGTATCACATCCATCCCAAGTCTGCGATATCAGATAGTTGTGCCAAGAATCGGTTGTGCAACAATTGATCCATCACGAATTGTCGAGTCACATGCCAAATGAAGAACACCCTCTATGAATGAAGAATATAGGGAGAAAGCCATGAAACAACAAAGAGGATCAAGCCATGATTGATGTTTGTGTTGATCGTGGTTCATTTTCATTAGAAAAGTTACAAAAAACCCACAACAAAGTATAATAAATATCAGATAAACAATCCCCAATAAACCCCACAAGGTAAAACCAAACCAACAATACACATGAAACATGGATTAATCCATTATTTGATTAATCCACATTCATCGTATGGATAAAGAACGGGAAAGGAAAGGAGATTAAAAATCACACCCTACCTGGATTTTGGATTGGTCGACATCAGGGTTCGATTGTTGTTGGTGATACATTGAGAGTCATCACGATCCATCTTCTCATCGATCCTCGATCCTCGATTTGTGATGCATTAGTGTTCATCATTGTTTGACTTTTACCAATGGGAGGGAACCACCAATGACTTTATCTAGAGTTTCCAGGGAATTCTGGGATTATGCGTTAACCCTAAATTACTGTTTAATTAGGGAGGAAAGAAAATGAATCGTCCCATTGCAGCATCACCACACTATTTAATTTAAGAAAAGAAATGGGCTGAATCGTCGATGCATCATAGTGTCGCTAAAAAATGTTTAAAATAAATAAAATAAATTTCTTGATGTTATTTTATTCTCCTTTAAAACATCCAAAAATTAAAATTCGTAGTCAACCCGCAACGATCGATGTTAGGCCCCTCTTAAGGAAAACAACAAATTACAAACTCAACAGTGGTCTCAGATTTCCAATCCGAGTCACCATTCATGAGTTATTATGACTTTAAAACAAAATAATTTTATTTATGGTTATGTCCTTTTCGGGTTTTATCACTGAAGACCTGTGCCGACTAAAGTTAAGACATACCTAGGGCAAACCCGTCATCCTGAATGCAATCGTGCCCTCATATTTCTAATTCGGGCACTCGTTGAAGAGTTATTATATTTTTTTCAGGAAAACCACTCGCGCACTATTAAAAAACATAACATTTTTTGGTCGAACGATTCCAGGAACAACGTGCCTTAGAATCTCATGCCATCTCTGTTCCTGGTCTCAGAATTTTTCCAAAAACTTTCTAAAAAAAATCAAGAAAATATGAATCATTAAATGATCATTATGAACATATTTGATCACAAGATCTTCCTTAATTCATTTCATTACATGATCCTTCTACATTTACATGGATTGCATGATCTTACTCCATTCACAAGGATAACATGATCTTAATTCATGTGGACAACGTGACCTTCAATCACATGGAAAGTATGATCTTCCTTCATTCACACATATTACATGATCTTCTTTGGGACTTATGTACCATGTCATCTTTTTAGACAAAATCTCCCAAAACACAAACTTTACACCTCCTTTTGACCATTGTCAACAACTCCCAACCTTTTCAAAAAACACAACACAAAAACATCATCATGGGGAATTTCTGACAACATAATTAAATTATTATAAATAAGAATTTTATTTTTCTTTCTCAGTATCATTGTATTGAAAATATATTAAAAAGGATTGAACAATGTGATTGTTCACCATTTTCTACTCTGTATTCCTTATAGGAGTAGGATGTGAGCAATTTCTTAACTGGAATATGCAAGGTTTATTGGTTGTCTCATATATTTCAAGACTATCACAAGATTCGATGAGAGAGATTTTCTACAGATCTCTTTATCCAAATTTTATCACCTTAAAGAATGAAGTAAATTAGCCCCTCAAGTTGTATCTTAGGAAGGTTGTTAGACTTAATTTTGAAATTTTTACTTTGTTTTTTTCCTACGAAATTATAAAATTGGGGATTTTATTTTTCAGTTAAAAATAAAATTGAAACAGGACAAAATTTAAACTTTAATGATGACAACATTAGGATTTAACACATAGTGAAAGAGGGTGTGAAAATAAAATTTTAAAATTTGAAGTTATAGACTAGTGTTTACCCTTGGACACTCTATTATTCTTTAATTTAAAAGATTATCCAATTTAATTCCTCAATATAAATCCTAATACCTCCTGATGGACACCTAATTCTGGTTTAATGATATACCATGACCTAGATATAACTATTGTTCCTACTATGAAAGTGATCCCACCACCCAAAGACCTTTTAATGATTAAATAAGATCTAGCTCACTATACTCAAGGGAGAAGCCTCACCCAAGAATTTTAAACAGTGTGAATTGCCACTTTACTTTCACAAATTTGAGCAATTATTCAAAAAAAACTGGAATAAAGTGAAATCAAGATAGAAAAATACCTCTTTCAATCAAGAACATTGTTTCCATAAAAATTTAATAATATTACATTGAATAAAAAAACATGAAAGGGAGCAGTCCTCAGGTCTTCACTATCACAGCTGCTTCGAGAGTTTATCCATACATGGAAAAATCAACTCCTATGTTCTTCCTTCCTACATGAATCACCAACAGCACTCAGAACTCAACACACACTCCAGATCTCTCTCAATTCCTACTACAGGGAACATTGTGACACCCTATAACTCACAGTTATTCTTTAGTTTGAGCTTGGTTTATCCCTTGTGTCGTTTGAGAGGTTCCCTGGAGTTGGGGGTTAAAAATATGAAATTTCAGGGGAAACATGCCAAGAACACGGTTTAGACACACTATTACTACTAACCATGTGGTAACTATGCGGTACGACACTATGATTCTCCAGTGGTGTTTCGAATGCTTTGATTACGGTTTTTCAAACTGTGCAACTCACCAAGAAAACTATGCAGGTGTTTGGATGTTTGTCCAGAGGTGCCACACGGCTTAAGAACAATTTGATAAATCATGTTCCTCATTCTCAATTAACCATGCACCATGTTTTTCAAAGGACAAAGGCAATGCACAATTGGCACATAGTTTGTTAAACCATGTGGCCTAACTGTGTGCCCTGATCCAAACCTCTTAAAAGTTGGAATTTACCCTTTTTCCCTTGATCATTTTTATATCTAATCACCTCCTAATATCTCTTTGGCTCGAACTAACATCTCCCAGCACTCTAGAGAGTTATCTCCTTGTATTATTGACAAATTCCTGTCATTATTGATGGATCTCTTCAAGGTATGTCTCGTTTTTATATGATCTCCTCTTTTCTCACAAGATCTATCCTTATCCTCCTTTCCCCTTATTCTGTTGGAACCCGATTAGGTTGTGGTTTCTGGATCTGTAGTTTGATGGGGGAATGATATTGACACTTGTGGATCTAGGCTTGTGAGGACCATAACTCCTAATTTTCAATCTATGTTCTCAAAGGTGACTAGTTTTCCTCCATTCTTGAGGTAGGTGTTTCTATACATTGTGTAAATCCATGATTTACTTAACATTCTTTTAAATTCTTTTGGTTTAATTTGTGAAATTGATTGATTGATCGTATCATAGTATAAAATGGAGTTTTTAAAAGGGGTTTTCTTTAAAAACAGTTTATGCACTCCATGTGATTGATGAAATTCCTCAATGATGATTTTGACTCTAAAATGGATTTTCAAGCATAGGATCAATGATGCTTAGCTGTGAAAATGTTTTCGAAATTGTGAGTGTGGTTTATTTAAATGTTTTGGAAAACATAGCACATTGAGAACCTTGGGATCATCGAGTATGGAAATATGCAAAACTTAGGTAGTGTGACACCACTAGGGGTTATTCTTATGATATCAACAAACTGTGGAAGAACTCGATATCAATAGGATTCACATTATGTCTGTTAATGTTCCTCCATGTGTTGTAGAGTGTATTCTCATCGGATAGAGCTCACTTATGCTTGGTTTTATACATGATAACATTGTTTTATGTTTTCTCACATGCTTATGTTTTGGTATTCCCATGAATAATTCTACTTAATCACATAATTTATCATTCATGTACATTTAATATTCCACGATTTTAAGAATATGAAATTCTTATAAAGAAGCAAAAATATGTTTTACAAAATCGTTTTCATTTTAAATTTCTTTGCAAACTAGTTTTTGTTTTAAATCTAGAACTAATGGTTTCATGTTATTAAACATTTTAAGATTCTTAGTGGTATCATACTAGGATTTGTGCTCAAACCCTAATTTTGTCTTTGGAAGTTTTCATATTTGGTCTTTCAAGACTTAGTTAAAGGGAAGGGAATCATATAGTCCTTCAGCTTCTCTTGGACATTGTCTCCTTCTTTGTGAGTTGGTTTGGTGGTAACGATTGGTCAAAATGAGACTTGGATTTTTTCCTACACTGTTATATTTTTAGGTTTATCCTTTTTGGTTGTACATTGTATGTATCATGGATTTTTACTCTCCTTCTACTTTGTACTTTGTTGATTTACCTTCTTCTTGGTTATTTATGAGACTTGTATGGTTGTTTATTTGATCTCCACCTTGTAACAGGCCATGTCAGGTGATGTGTCATGTCGATCTCGGTTGGTTCATTACACCCATGAAATGTCATCTACTTTTCTTGATCATAGCCTCCTCTTATAGTTTAGTTCTTCCATGAAAACGGAGGGAAAATTATTTTAATTTGATTCCATCTTTCAAACACATCTCATGAATCTCTTATAATGTGGCAAATCATCCAAGAATTCTCGCTCTCTTCATCATGCGCACATGGGATGAAATCATTTATTTTTAGTGTTCATGGAATGCATTTAATCTCTTTATCTTCTTTTAATTCTCTAATGAATACTAACTATTATTATCCTCTTTGAATGAATCCAAATGGGTCAATCATCATGATATCTTGGAAGCATCTGAGCAACATCCTCTCCCGAAAATTCCACAAAGCGCCGATCATAAGACTTTGAAGGATTCAACATATGAATTCCTTCATCAAAAGACTTTTAAATTCTTACGATGAAGGATAAAGTCATATGATCTTCAGTTTTGAAATAATATGATGTTGAGTTTTTAAAGTCATACAATCTATGAAATCCAATTTTTGGAAAAGGAAAAAAGGCTTACGGTGGATGCAAATCTTTACGTTCAGACATGCGAAGACTTACGATGTAGAAGGCTTCTAATCAAGGATTATGTTCAGGCATAGATTTATAATCAACCTAGAGAAAGTCTTAGGAATCAAGCTTTATGTTCAAAAGGTGTTCAAATTTCTCATTTCAAGTTCATGAAACCAAATTTTCCAGATATTTCTCATAACTAAAAGAAAAAGTAATGTCTTGATCAATTTATTCATAAATTGATTAAAAACTCTTTAAAACAATAAATTAAGACATTTTTATTGTAATTACCAAAATACACTTGAAAACCAAAAATGATGTAGATCAAGACATGATATTTCATACATTGGAAATTTGAGTAGGTATACATGTAATTTAGGTTATGCACAATGAGATACGATTCAAAGAGTACTTATGTATCTGAAGGGTACTATTAATTATTGTATATGTTATAGTGGAAATCAGGGGGCATTGGAAGGATTTTTTGATGCAACATAAATTATTAATCTGGAGGATCACTCTTTAACGATTGGTTGGGTTTTTACACTTAGAGGTGGAGTGATCTCCTTGGGATTTAAGAAACAAAATTTTACAAAGAACTCCACAAATGGATTTTGGGTTTGTTACTTTAGCACCTACTGTAGAAGAAGTGGAATGGGTTAGATATCTTTTATCAAATCCGCCATTGGAACCTATGTCAATTTATTTGATTGTTATACATTATGATAGTCAAGTAGTGAAGGCTAGGGAATATAGAAACCATTAATGGGAAATTGATATACAATGGTCTTAGACATATTCATTTGAGAAAATTGATATAAGGTGGTATCAGGAGATGGAAAATCAAGAAATATTGATCTAAAAAAATAGCTATGTGAGATGACTGATATAATATGGTATCATTATTTTGGACTTTAGAGCCATAATTTAGCGGATCTACTAGTAAAGAGACTTTCAAGAGAGTTGGTGCACAAATATTATTTAGAGATGGATTTAATGTCCTTTTCAAAGATTCTCCAATTATAGGACCTCAACATAGCTTGTTATAGCTTCACATGTATAAGTTCAATGTAGAAAATTATATCATATGTGCAAAGGAAACACCAAAATTATATTAAATCCTAGGAAAATGGTATCTGGTGCTCATGAGAAAAAGAGGGTGAGTTTAAAACTCATAATAAACCAAGAATATCAAAAATGTTTTTAAACATGGGAATACTTTTTAGTTCACCTGTGTGAATGTAGGAGTGGGGATTCACAAATTTGTTTTATCATTTTGGCTCTCAATGTAGGAGCGGGGTTGCACCAAAAATTTTATCACTTTGGATCTCAAACATTAATTGAAGGATAATAAAAACATGTTCATAATGGTGTCTAGGAATAGTTGAAGAACTAATTAATTTTAATGGACCTGTGTAGGATGAATTTAGAAGATAATAAGAACTATATGTTCAAGGCAGTGTCCACATGTTTCCTTATTTAGCTATGACCTATCTCTACTATAAAAAGGTTCAATTCAAGATATTTATTTACTTATTCAAGTTATTTCTATGAGAGTGTGATTCTTGATTTTTAAAATGTGTTTAAATATTTTTAAATTGGAAGGGATAGTTAGATTTTAAAAATTTAAAAATATTTAATTTTTTTTTTATTTTTGTTGTTTTTTAACCGAGAAAACTTGTTGAAATCCCACATTGGAAAGTGGGATGAAGTGGGGACCCATTTATAAGAGGAAAAAACTTTATAAATGTTTTAAATGATAAATTAATAAGGAATAATGTATTTGGGGTGGTGAACCGTACCGCCCACATGCCGACACTCCCAATCGGGAAATGTGGCACTTTAATGGCGCACTTTGCACAAGTACAATTTAGACAGTTGATATGTTCGAGTGCAATCTAATGGATTCATCATTGGACATGTGTGATCTGGACCATATATTCGATCAAGTTTGTTCCAACAAACATTATTAAAAATGAAAAACACATGTCTTTGAAGAATAGGCATATTCCCAATCATAAAGGGTAAGACAACCTATCTAAATAGTCACTTCTGTGTCTATAAAATGGTGTTTCAGTTTGATGGAAAAATAAATTTCATCAATTCTCAAGCACTCTAAATCATCCCTTATAGATTGAGATTCATCTCCTTTTCTTTTACAAGCCTCAAATAATCTTTTTTGGTGTGCAACAATAAAAACTCTTTCAATACTATTTTGATTCCGAAGTCCTCTTCAAGGGTTACTCTCCACTAAGTGCAAGTGTAGAGTAATGAGTTATCATAGTATCCTATAGAGGGTTATCATGGAACCCATTGTGTTACTAGAGAATGAAACAAGTACCATAAAAAAACTTTTCATTAGCAACATTACATATTCCCTTTGATAATTCCTAGTAACCTATGAAGTTGGCAATAAAAAACACAAAATTTCATAATGTTTCAAAAAATAATAATGAGCACATAAAAGTAATAGGACATCAAAAAAATACTGGTTGAGACATTGCGGCGAAACATGCATGCTACAAAGAACCCATTACTATTGTACTTGATAAAAAAATTTATTCATTATAAAAATGATAAAACATAAATTCATGAAACTAATTGATTGAACATGTCCCTAAAAAGAATGAAATATGTTTGCAAGAATTCCAGGAATTGAGGGAGCTATCACAAGAATTTGACCAGAAAAAGCTAGATAATAAAAATTTAAAACACCAGGGAATGTCCTTTTATTTTATATCCAATATAGTATCAACTGGAAACATATATATATATTTCTAAAATTCATTAAACACAAGTGTATTATCAGAATATAAGAACATATCTCCTCATAGCAAGATGGAAATTCACATGAACAGTGGGCAGGAAATTAGGGGATAAATCATGGAAAGATCCCACATTCTGTCTACTCAATTTAATTCACTGATAAAGACTTAGATGAATATGTAAATAGTATCATTAGGTTTCATTGAAATTCCACTGGAAATCAATTGAATGTAAATGAAAAACATGCCTTTCTTAATGATTATTGTAGAACACTAATTCTTCTTCTTCACATTAGTATAAATTCATGTTTTAAAGGTCACTATATTTTTTATCCCCTGCCCTAATTTTCCCTCTCCCCCTTGTTCACCCTCCCCAAATATGTGACCCTCTCCCCTGTTCACCCTCCCACAACCATAAGACAGCCCCGAGACCTATCGAACCCCACCCTCTCTCCACCGCACTACACCTTCAGACAGTCCCTCCAACATCGTTCCCTCCTGACCCCGCTGCACCCTACCATCGAGTCCTCCTGTCACGCCTCCGTTGAACCCTAGCAGCCCATCATGCCCCACCGTGGAACCCTCTCGTGCTTCGTCAAGGAATCCCACCCTGTCAACACATTCTTCCCCTATCCAGCCCAGTCATCAAACCCCTATCATTAAGTCCCTGTGCCATCATGGATCTGTAATCGAGTCACCCCCTTTACCCGTGGTTGAGCCCCCTGTAGTTAATTCGTTCTTTTACTTCCAAAATCTAGTAGCTCATTCATAAAAATCAGTATTGGGATAGGCAATGAAATTAGTATTTTATAATCGGGGGTTCTTGTATCATTTAAGGTGAAGTAGAAACCTAGAAATGATAGACTGAATAATTTTTCACCTGAAAGTATACCAGAAGAAGATGGAAATATTTTAGTGATTATTATTTTGATATATTGATAGAACAAGGTTGAGAGAACATTAATCCAGTACTGTTAAGAAGTTATTATAAAGTTCATCATGCTATATTCCATAAACTTTTCTAAACTATCTTGAACCAAAAATGAATTGTTCCATAACTTAACTATCCATGTCAAGTTTGAAGTGTGATATAGACTTTATTAATGAACTATGTTATATTTCAAGATTAAAATTTTCTCCCTTTTTAATATGGAATAATTGAAAGCATGTCAGATTGTTCTCAATACTTGTCACAAAACAGTTTGGTCTTCAATCTCCATTGATTACATAGATTTATTTTTCTACAACACATTTACTTTGAAAATAAATATTTTCATGAACTCCTATCACTTTAAGAAATCTCTCATAACACCCAACACCCATATTACACATCATATAATCATTTTTAGTGATGGAGTCAGCTACGAACATACATTCATTACAATATACCATCCAGACACCAACATTAGTGCACATAATAACATTAATCCAAGACATCTACCTGAACCCCACCACATAGGTGATACACAAACTTGATCATGACAATAAAAAATAAAAAAATACCACTATATTTGTACCATATAAGACATGGAAGAATAATAAATGAATATTTAATTTTCACATATCAAAGGGTTCCTGGGATTATCCTAGGACTATGTTTACTATATTATACGGGTGATGTATTACAATATTACACAAGTGATCTCATCTTCTCTCACATGTTTTTTTATAATGGAATCACACTAGTTTTAGTAATTATTTCCTCCTTCTTGAAGTATATCCCAATATATAGAGAGATGTCACAATATCAACAAAACCAATATACTTCATTTATTTTTTTTAAAATATATTTGAATTAATTGGTTTTTAATTTTTAATGATATGAGTTTTTTTAGAATTTAAATAATATATTTCAATTATTTTCTTTCTATTAAATACAGATATGGATAGGAGATGGATTGATATGCAAGATAGGTTTCTTACTAAATATTATTAGAAGATTAAGTGATTTCTGGATTTCACCAGTGGATTTTCAAGTGATTTGATTTATTGTCCATACAGAAAATGTGTAAATAGATATCTCTTCAAATGAGATTTTGTTATAGAACATATATTTTCGAATGTATTTTTGAAAAACTATAAGACATGGACATGTTCTGGAGAAGAGTCTATTTCATGTCATCAATAATAGAGTATTCATATGGATGTTTCTTCAAGAATAGTTGATCTGATGAACATACTTCTCAATGATATGATGCGTTAGTTTCAACCTGAAGACAATAATATCGTAAATGACGACGTTGGATGGAGTAATCCCCGTTCTTCTATAGATGGAGAAGCATTGAAATTCATTGAAATTTTTGATGATGCACATACTTAATTATATCATGGATGAAAAAAATTTAGTAAATTGTCATTCATCATTGAATTGTTACACCTGAAGGCCTTAAATCAGTGGTTAGACACCTCATTCGGCATGCAGTTGGTATTGTTGAAAAAGGTACTCCATACTGCAACAAAGATTTTAGAGTCATTCTATGAATCTCTCAAGTTTACTGATAACTTTTGTTTTACATATGATACCATTTATGTGTGGCACAATAATTTTATGTTTTTAGTAAAAGATAATACGCAATTAAATACTTTTACTATTTGCTATACATCCAGGTGGAAGGAAAATGAGATTAGTCAATGAAGTCTGATTCTTCCCAGAAGGGTCTTAAATCAAGGAAAACAAGTTTCCTCTAAGAAGATGCATTATTTACCACTAAAAACAATACTGAAGTGATTCTTCATGTTAGCTAAACTTTCTAAATTGATGACATGAATTTTAGAGAGAAATAAAGAGGTTGATAAATTAACTCACCTAGTATATTCTTTATCATGGAAAGAGTTTGATCAAAGACCCCCAAAAATCTCCCAGGATGATCATAATATTTTACAAGGTTTGGTAGTAGATGGTTTTAACCCATTTAGTTCCATGGTTGGTGTGAAATATAGTACATGGCCAATGGTGTTGGTTCCATACAACCTTCCCCCAAGGGTATGTATGAAGCGACCATTTTTGTTAATGTTAACTCTAACTAATGGACCAAGAGGACCTTGTGATAAAATCTATTTTTACATGAAACATTTAATTGATGAGCTAAAATAATTTTGGGATGATAGTGTAATGAATTTTTACTTGGCAGCTAATTAAATGTTTAGAATCCGGGCTTCTTTTTTTATAGTCAATTAATGATTTCCTAGTATATGTTAACTTATCCAGTTAGAGTACAAAAAGATAATTTTTTCCCTTGTTTTAATAAAAGTTAGAAATATATATGGTATAAGCATGGAAGAATGTGGGAATATCTTGGTCACATATGCTTTCTTTCTCCATTACATAGGTTCAAAAAAGACTGTGTGTTTTTTGATGGAAATAGAGAGCATGGCCCATCACCCCAATTGCTGTCTAGGGTTCAAATTCATGCACAATCTGATCAAGAAAATATCTGTATGATTTATGATTTTCATGATTTATTGTCTCTTATATTTCCTTCAATTACTAATTTAAATTGACAATGCATTCATAATTGGAAGAAACAGGGTATTTTTTTCGAGTTTCCTTATTAGAAATATAACATTTTAGAACATAATTTAGATGCGATGCACATTAAAAAAATGTATGTGATAATATATTATGCACCATTTTAGGTGTCAAGGGGAAATCAAAGGACAATGTTAATTCTCAACATGATTTGAAAGAAATGGGATTGATAAAACCTTTACATTCATAGCTTGGTTATGGTAATTGGGCATACATGCCTGCTGCATAGTACACAATGAGTAAAAAAGAGAAATAAAAAATTCTATCAATTTTGGAAGACCGTCAAGGTACCAGATAACTATTGCTATAATATTTCCAAGCATTTCAATATGATGATCATGACATTACAGGGGTTGAAAAGTTATGATAATCATATTATGATTCGATAGTTAATTCCTATAGCAATTTGTTATTGCTTACCTACCTTGGTTGTTAGGATGTTGATTGAAGTTTCTCATCTTTTCAGATAACTCTGTTCAAGGAATCATGGAATGAGTGATTTGACAAAGCAGCAGAATAGGATTGTACTTGCACTATGTCACCTAGAGAAACTATTTCTGCCATTTATTTTTGATGTCAGGGTTGACTTGACTGTGAATATAACTAGTGGAGTCATTGCTAGTGGTCCCATGCAATTCAGGTGGATGTGTCCAATAAAATAATACTTAAATACATTGAAATTCTATGTACGCAACAAAGATCATCTGGAAGCTTCAATTTCCAAGGGATACTAAATCGATGAGTGTACTAATTTTTTTTCTTCATATATTGATGAGGTTGAAAAAAAGTTAGATAAACCCTTCCAGAAGGAAGAGGGTCCAATTGGAGAAGGGATAATGTTTGATATGCACAATGATGAGTGGGTTCAAGCTCATCGATATGTGTTGTTCAACTCTACATTAGTTATGTCATTGATGCAATAAGTTTCATAGTATATGTGTCTTATTATTATATATTTATTTTATTACTTACCTTGTATAATGTTGTGATTTAGGATGCATATCACTGAGTTGAAATGTGAAAGGCCCTGCACAATAGACTATCAAATCAAAAAAACATCATTTAAACACATTTTAGTAGTGGTTCAATACTCATGTACATATAAATAATTTATTTAATATTTATAGTGTAACTTAGTTATATTTTCAAAATCCTTTATCCATTGAACTATTTGAAATTTACAGATTCAAAAGATGTGTGATTTAAGTAACCATAATGTGAGCAAATAACTCAATCAACTAGTTGATGGCCCATTTATTACAGCTCATCACTACAAGTCAATAGATGCTAATGGATTCTGATTTTGTATTAGTAATGTTTACATGAACTGAGCCACACAAAATATTGCTGTTGGTTATTCAATTTTTGATGCAGGTTATTATTATGGATTGGTGAGGGATATTATTGAGTTTATTTATGGTTGTGGCTTAAAACAATATTTTTAATGTGTGATTGGGTCAATTTGGTTCATGGAACAAAAGTTGATAACTTCTAATTTATGTTAGTAAACTTTAACAATATGCTATATAAAGATGTCCGATTAAGCTATGACCCCTTCATATTAACATCATAGGTGGAGAAAGTTTAATTTTTCAGCATTGATTCGGATTGGAATGCTATGGTGAAAATTTCTAGAAGAGGGGTTTTTCATATTGACCAAGTGGAACCAGAAGTTGTTTCATTTCCTGTTCAAACACTTGACTAAACAATAGTAGATATACAATGTGAAGAAATACAATGGGCCAAAGAGATAATTTAAGTAGATATGATAAACTTTCATGATTAGTGAAATATTTTAATTATTTCACCAGTTAATGTTTGTAAAAATATTTGTGAGTTATATATGTATTAATTTTTTTTGATTTGACTATAATTTTTTAATGTAGGTTTGTCATAGGGTGTTCAGAGTGGTTCACCTGATGTTATCGTTATGTAGGTTTTAATTTTTATAAACTAACTGATTGTTAATTTCTATGTATATTTCCTTAAATGTTTTGAATTTTTAATTAAAAATTCAGTTATATTGTAATTGAATTTGGAATTTCAGTTTATTAGGATCTGGTGAGTCTTCCAGTAGATGTAAGGGTCCTTGTAGAGGGGTTTGATCCTGCAACTCTGGAGCTTGATTGAATGTGTTATTTGATGACACATTTCATCCAGTTGGAGAAGGTGCAACTATATTGATTCATCAAGTTTGAAAAATGATACGAGGCCCACATAGATTCCCTATGAATCCTCATGATTGGAATTTTTCCCCCAGGATATGATTGACATATTACGGAGGGAGGTTCAGGTAAATTCAATGTTTATTTTTTAGTACATTTTTATTATTATAATTGCATCTACTCACTATTTTTTTAATAGGATAATTTGGCATTCTGTCCATATGACTTTTGGGAAGTATGTATCACCAAATGCCGAAAATTAAGGAAGGATTACAAGGGAAAGGTGAAGAGAGATCACTAGATACCATTTACTGGTGTCCCAAACATCTATAGCGAGTCCCTTTGGGAATTATTCCCATGTAGTGGCACGATTTGGTTGCGTTTTGGACGAGTGAGGTGACGATGGTAAAATTTATTACTTTTAATCTATAAATGAATAAGTTTTCATATGTATATTCACTGAATACATTGAATGTAGACTAAGTCTGCTTGTCATTCACATAATCGGACGATTTAGGGCATGCCATCTAGACTTGGTACTCGACATGTGTCACAACTCAGAAATTATGTAAGTTTAGAATTCACTATTCATTCATATATTAAAAATATTGTAGTATAACATGGTGAACCCATTTATTATAGTTTCACCAATGAGGTGAGCTGATTGATCATATGTCTCTATGGATGAGGACTTATAGGGCGGGTGATCCTAATGTTTCTAATGTTATATTAAGAAAATTATTTAGTAAAAAAAGTATTTTTATTTCATTGAAATTATTCATATTTTTTCATTAATTAATTATGTATATGATACATGATCAATTTAACTCTTACTTAGCAGAGTTTCTAGAGGATCAACATCGTATTACTGTGTGTAGAGATGATATATTTCAGCATGTCGTGGGGCGCTATGGTCATGGTTATTCTTTGAATTATGGCGGTGGTGTCCCACGATGTGCAATTGTTAGAGCAGAGGCGATGGGTGAATGTAGATATGTAGGGAAACACACATAGGCTGAGATGGATTCTGCTATGTTGGCTAAGTAGCGCAATAAGGATGGGCAGTTTCAGTAGTTACGTTCAGAGTATAAGGAGATATTATCACAGATGTCAGCACGTATCAATGAAGTGATGGTGAAACATCTTGTTGATGTTACACAAGTGGCACCACAATTAAAAAATAAAACAAACCACAATCATATTGAATTTTATTGATATGTTTAAGATACATAATATTTATATATATTTTAGGCTCCAGATATAGCTGGTGGACATTGTAGTGATATTGGTGATCTAGATGAGGATGAACCTCATGCATGAGGTAATTTACATTACCATTTTAATATCATACATGAATAAGGAATTAATAATTATTCTCAAACCTTTAGTTATATTTACACCTCTATGTTTTAATTTTTTAATTATTGTGATTTAATTCATTATTTTAAAGTTTACTTGATTGTTAATTATGATGTACTATATAACACTTAAATTTATTATGATTTATCATTATTTTATGTTTAATTTGCTAATTTTGGAGAATCCTATTACAGATGAGTAGTTGGATGATGCCTTTGTTGTACCTCTTATAAATTAGAGTATTATTTAGTCCATTCTAGATTGATCATCCCACTTTCGATGAGCAACACACTCATGTGGACACACATCCATTTTTTGTTCCTATAATATGTCATTACCGGTAATAAATTAATAATAAATAGATTTATTGAAAAAATTAGATCTAGTTCATAGAAAAATGGTTTAATTATTATTCATAAAGTTTAATAGGAGATAGAATGTCAATCGGACGTGATGTGTGCGCGATACGACTGAATATGTGTTTTTTAAGTGTTTAACACACTTTTAAAAGGTGCACAGGGTGGTCAAAACTAGATGAACGACCTCAAAATTCCATGAAACTGGATAAAAAAATAGGTGAGTGAATTTTGAAATGGTCTAGCATACAATACATCAATCAAAAGTGTCGTATGATCGCGGTGATGGAAAAAGCAATTTCGGTGTCAAAAAACACCAAAACTAGCTTTAATGGCCAGATTCATAGAAGAAATCCTCAGAATGACTTGAAATCATAGGAAAATGGTATAATTATTATTCGTGACATGTATGAGGAGAAGTCACATCAATCGGGCGTACAATGTGCATGGTACGACTGAATATGTGTTTTTAAGTGTTTGATGTGCTTTAGAAAGGTTTGTCAGGTGGTCAAAACTAGATGAACGACCTATGAATGCCATAAAATCAGATGAAAACAAATGGTGAGTGAATTTTGAAATGTTTTGGTAGATAGTATGTCAATTGGAGGTGTTGTGGGGCCACGATGATGGAAAATGCAATTCTGGTGTCATAAAACACCAAAACAGACATTTAAAAATCAAATGCATAGCAAACTTCCTTGGAATGACTTGAAATTACAGGACAATGGTATAATTATTAGTTTTGACATGTAAGAGGAGACGAAATTTCAATCCGACATGCGGTGTGCATGGTAAGACTGAATATGTATTTTTTTAAGTGTTTGACACACTTTAAGAAGGTGTGTCAGGTGGTCAAAACCAGCCGAACAACCTTAGAATACCATGAAATTAGAAGAAAACAAATGGTGAGTGAATTGTAAAATGTTTTGTCAAATGGTATTTCAATCCAAGGTGTCGTGTGACTACGATGATAGAAAATGCAATTTTGGTGTCATAAAACACCAAAACGAACATTTAACAGCCAGATCCATAACAAACATTCTCATAATGACTTGAAATCACAAGACAACAGTATAATTATTATTAGTGACATGTAAGAGGAGAAAAAATGCCAATTGAACGTGCAATGTGTATGGTACGACTGAATATGTGTTTTTAAGGTTTTTAGTGTGCTTTAAAAAGGTACACCAGGTGGTCACAACTAATAGAATGACCTCAAAATGCCATGAAATCAGAAAAACACAACCAGTGAGTGAATTGTGAAATGTTCATCCAGACATTACGTTAATTGGAGGTTTTGTTTGACTATGGTGATGGAAAATTCAATTTCGGTGTCATAAAACATGAAAATGGATGTCTAACGGTCAGATCCGTAGCAAACATCCTCTAAATGACTTGAAATCCTAGGACAATGGTGTAATTATTATTCTTGACATGTACAAGGATATATAACTTCAATTGGACGTGCAGTGTGCGCAGTAAGACTGAATATGTGTTTTTAAGTGTTTGGTGCCATTTAAAAATCTACGTCGGGTGATCAAAACAAGATGAACTCCCTCGGAATTCCATGAAATCATATGAAAATGACCAGTGATTAAATTATGAAATGGTCGAGCATAGTTTATGTCAATCAAAGGTGTCGTGTGATCGTGATAATGAAAAATTGAAATTTTTTTCTATAAAACCACAAAATAGATGTTTAATGGTCATATCAATAGAAAACATCATTGTAATGACTTGAAATTATAGGAAAATGGTCTAATTATTTTTCTTGATATTTATTAGGAGACAACACATCAATCGGACGTGCGGTGTGCGCAGTACGACTAAATATGTGTTTTTAAAGTGTTTGGCGCACTTTAAAAAGGTGCATCGGGTGATCAAAACTAGTCGAATGACCTCAAAACACATTGAGATGTGAAGAAAAAAACATATGAGTGAATTGTGAAATGTTATGGAAGATGGCACATCATTCTGAGGTATCATGTGACTGTGGTGACGAAAAATGCAATTCTGGTGTCATAAAACACAAAAACAGACGTTTAACAATCAAATCCATAGAAAACATCCACAGAATGACATGAAATCATTGGAAAATTTTCTAATTATAATTCGTGATGTGTACTAGGAGACATCTTGTCAACTGAACATGCGGTGCACACGGTATGATTGAATATGTGTTTTTTATGTGTTTGGTGCTCTTTAAAAGGGGCGTCGGGTGGTCAAAACTAGTCGAAAAACCTCAAAATGTCATTAAATCAGATGAAAACAACTGGTGAGTGAATTGTGAAATGTTCGGGTAAAACATATGTCAATCGGAGGCATCGTTTGACCATAGTGATGGAAAACTCAATTCTAGTCTCACAAAACACCAAAACGGGCGTTTAACAATTAAATGCATAGAAAATAACATTTAAATGACTTGAAATCATAGGAAAACAATATAATTATTATTCCTGACATGTATAAGGATTCAATACATCATTATAATGTGCAGTGTATGTGGGAAGACTAAATATGTGTTTTTAAGTGTTTGGCGCGCTTTAGAAAGGTGCACCGGGTGGTCAAAACTAGCCGAACGACCACAGAATTCTATAAAATCAGAGTAAAAAAACTGGTGAGTAAATTATGAAGTATTTGGGAAGACAATACGTCAATCAGAAGTGTCATTGGACTGCAGTGATGAAAAACACAATTTGGGGTGTCATAAAACTTCAAAATGGTCGTTTAACGGTCAGATCCATTGAAAACAACCACGGAATGACTTGAAATCACATGACAATAATCTAATTTTTATCTAGGATATGTAAGAGGATATAGAATTTCAATAAGACATGCAGTGTTAATGGTAATACTAAATATGTGTTTTCTAATGTGTTTGACATGCTTTAAAAAGGTGTGTCAGGTGGTCAAAACCAGCCGAGAAACCTCATGATTTCACGAAATCAGATGAAAACAACTAGTGAGTGAATTGTGAAACGGTTTGGTAGACGGTAAATCAATCAAATGTGTCATTTCATCGCGGTTATGGAAAATGAAATTCTGGTGTCATAAAACACCAAAACAAATGTTTAACGGTCAGATCCATAGCAAACATCCTTGGAATGACTTGAAATTATAGGATGACAATCTAATTATTACTCATAAAATTTACAAGGGGATGTCACATCAATTATACATGCAGTGTGTATGGTATGACAGAATGTGTGATTTTCAAGGGTTTAGCGCATTTTAAAAAGGTACGTCGGGTGGTCAAAACCATTCGAACAACCTCAGAATGCCATGAAATCAGGCGAAAACAACTAGTGAGTGAATTTTGAAATGGTCGGGCAAAAAATTCATCAATCAGAGGAGTTGTTTGACCGCGGTGATGGAAAACAAAATTCTGGTGTCATAAAACATCAAAACAGACGTTTAATGGTTAGATCTATAGCAAACAACCTCATAATAACTTTAAATCACCGGAAAAAATATAATTATTATTCACGACATGTATGAGGAGAGGAAATTTCAATCGGATGTGTGGTGTGTGTGTTATGGTCGAATATGTGTTTTTATGTGTTTAGAGACCATTAAAAAGGAGTGTTGGGTGGTCAAAAATAGCCAAACAACCTCAGAATTCCATGAAATGAGGCAAAAAAAACTAGTAAGTGAATTTTGAAATGGTCGGGCAGATGGTATTTTCAACTGGTGGTGTCGTGTGACCACCGTGAAGGAAAATGCAAATCTAGTGCAATAAAACAATAAAACAAATGTTTAATGGTCAGATCCATATAAAACATTCTCAGAATGTGTTAAAATCACAAGACAACAATCAAATTATTATTCATGACGTTTATGAGGAGAAGGAATGTGTCACGAACCAGGCCGGATCGTCATCCGACTCGGCACCCGACTCAGTCCGCGACATGGCCCGAAGGGCATTCCCGATCCCCACGGGCTGGTAACTAGTGTCGGGCATCAAAACCAACCAATTGGGAATGATTTGGCCCATGACAAAGATAAATAAACATAGACTGAAGAAGTAGATAAGTAAAGGAGAAAAAAATTGAACAATGTGGCAGTGGAAAAAGGAATAAACAAAGAAACGTGACATACCTCAGGTGACCCCGTGGATCACCACGGTACGACAACCACACTCGCTCCCAAGATCGATCCAAGACTGAAACCTGAAACTGAAAAGTAAAGTAGGCATGAGCACCGAGATGCTCAATAGGAAATCCAAAAATGTAACCATGTCCTATACCCCTGCCTTTAGTAGGAAATCCAGTCATGCAAGTTTGAAAAATAAGATATAATAAAATAGTGTTTTCCTTCTTTTCAAATTCATGTAACGAATTTTCATTTTCAGGTAAAGCCTTTTACTCCCACTACATTTTCAAAATAGGTTTCAAGCATGCATTAACATTTCAAAATGAAAAGAAACCAGTTTGGGTTAAAATATGGTTTTCACAAACAAGACATCAATTATGAAATAGCTGAAAAGAAAGTTACATCATTAGCAGCATGACAAAAATGAGCACCATGGGTAATCCCTATAGGCAGCTAGAACAAGTGGGAACCTAAAGACCTCGTACCTCAGTGAAACGTGGCTTAGAAGACCACGACCCTCAGAAAACTTGGCTTAGAAGGCCACGACCCTCAGAAAATGTGGCTTAGAAGGCCACAACCCTCAGAAATTCATATTTTTAGTTAGTGTTGTTGCTTCAATCCTGCTAGACAAACCGGGACAAACCCCTGCCTTGTCATCTAGCGTACTAGTCCTGGTCACCCACCTAGATACCCGAGTTTACCATTGTTCTCTATTCCAAAAGTGTGGTGAGCTTTTATCAAAAGAAAAGAAATGAATTTCACACTTTCTTTATCCGAAAAACTCGTTAAACCTCTCACCACTGTTCTCCCTCCTTAAGCGCATTCCCCTCTTTCACATTACATAAAGCATAAGCCCCAACATTAGGCACATATTCGTACACTCAACATACAAGTCATTTTATAAAACCAAGGGGTTTGCCTTAGGAGGGGTTGTTCTAATTTTAAAAACCATTTCAAAAGGGCGAAACAGGATTTATGGTTTCACAAATAATAGTTTTAATTTCTGAACATATACTCATCTAAACTCTTTAAAAAAACCTTTTAAAAATCCCAATTTAACAATCTACATGTTACATAAAAATAAAAACAAGATTGAACTCTTTCTTAAAATGATTCAATTAATTTATGAAAGTCCAAATGGAATTTGTAATACATTACATTTTTTTCCAAAACAAATGGATAACTATTATTAGCGAATGCACCAAAATTTCATAACATGTAAATATAACATATATATACATATAACATATTTTCAAAGAAATCAAGCAATTATAAAATTCAAACTAAAGGCATAGGCATAGGAAACCTACCTCAAGACACGCAGCTTTTGACAAGGGTAACCTGAGACCGCTTCACCGCCATACATATACATTTTCATGCATATGCATATACACAGGTCCTTACTGCCGACAACCCGAACCCCCGAGGAAGGGACCACTCGCTATACATACAATTTAATAAAGGAATTAAACAATTAAACAATTTATAAAGCATTTGAAATATCACATTAAAGGTTTATACCAACAACGCACTCAAACATCCTTCCTAATACCAAGCGCAGCATGACGCAACACCAAAACATGATAAAACAGACTTTGCAGCACTTGCGCGACATGATAAACCCACAAGAAGGTTTATAAAACCCTACGAAAAGCTCAGCACGGGTTTTCACAAAATCGGAACATTCATATTAAATGAACACACAACAAAACACATCTAAATCATATTAAACCTTAAGTGAAACTATATTTTCACCAATAAAGATAATCAATGAGTACAATAAATTAATTAAATAAGAAAAATTAATTTTCCAAGCAACACATATATGCGGAAACACACCTTCGGTATCGAAACTTCGCAAATGCGATATGCAAACTCCGCCGCATGACAACCACACCACAAACAATAATTTAAAATAATCCAACCAAGTGACAAACAAGTAACCCACCTAACATTCACGTAGGCGCGTCCGCACGCGCAAGTCGAAGACGACAGTATGTGCAAACGCATCGCCGAAGCGCTGCAACAAACACCAAAATAACCAAACATAAAATGACTGATATAAAATAACTCAAATAGATTTACACCACAATATTTACCTTGACGCAGAGATATAATCGAACCACGGGGTCACGCGCCAGTCAGAATATATGGCGCGCTCAGGCAGGGAGACCGCCGGGGGTCGTGTGCCGACCGCCAGATGCATCATTGGCCAGCGCAATGCAGCGGTGGCTGGTCGGAACGTCGAAACAAGGTCAGGATGCCAGAACGGGGGTCGGGGGGGGGGGGGTGCGCCGGAGTGTCGGAAAAGAAACTGGAAGTGCCCGGGGGCTGCTGGCCGGCGGCGGGGCTCGCCGAAAAGTGACCGGAGACCCCCGGAAAGGGAAGGGGCGCCAGGATGGCGCTGGACAGTGGGGGAAAGTCGCCAGAGGAGGCGGTCGGCGGCAGGCGGTCGCCGGAGGAGGGAGGCCGGAGGAGCGGCTGGAGCGGAGGCGAGGTGGACGGGGCGAGGCCGGGAGCGGCTGGCGGCACTGAAGCCTGTGCGAGGTGAGGCCGGAGATGGTTTGCGGAGGGGGTCGGAGTGAGCGGGTGGCTGGTCGGGAGTCGACTGGCACGACGTAGGAGGGTGGTACGGCAGGTGACGGGAGGCATCCGGGAGCGGCGGATCTCGGAGGGTCGACGAGGGGGAGCCGGCAGCAGGCGGTCGCTGAAGGAGGGAGGCCGGCGGAGCGGCTGGAGCGGAGGCGAGGTGGACGGGGCATGGAGGAGGCGGATGGGCAGGGTTTCGCGCAGAGGGGGGTGCGTCGCGGGTAGGGGAAGAGGGGTGGGGGAGCCGATTTAGGTTAGGGTTAGTTTCTTTTTGTAATAATAATAATAAAATCAGGAATAGAATAATAAAAATAGAAATTAAATAATAATACTAATAATAATACTAGAATAATAATAATGATAAAATTAACAATAATAAAGATGATATTAATAAAAAAAATTACCTACAATAAAAATAATAACTACTTAAATAATAATAAAATAACAATGACGATGCGAAAATAATTATAATTGCCCTAATACAATAGTATTTATAAAAATAATAATTTTAATAATTTAAAAAAACAATAACAGCAAAAAAAATAGAAATAAAATAATGAACAATTTGATGACACTTGGGCCAGCTGAGTGTCTACTAACAACCGTGCGGTGACCGCGCACGTGTCCAAACCCCACTGCAATCATTAAACGCCAAAATTTTTGACCAGGGACCCAACTCAGACCTTGGAGAGAGATCTCAAGGCCAAGAATTAATTAAATAAAAATGAATTAAAAGTCGGGGTGTGAGAATTCTCCCCACCACCAAAACTTTCTACCCCCAGAAAGTCACCAAGCCAAACAAGGAAACAAACTCGAGTTTGAAACTAAATGTGGCCAACAAAATCACAACTCGGCGTGACTTTTCACTCCATCAGTCACACCCGACCAACTATGAGGGGAACTGAAAAAGAAAAGAACCATCAAGAAACGAGGAGGGTTCTCCCCACCACAAGAACCCGACTAGCACAATCGACATTGAGACTCTTAGCATGAGCTAACTCCAGAACTGTCAACTTATCCAAGAGGAAACCTCCACATAGACCAAGCCCTGAAGAAGGCACTTCAAGATTCATGGTGGGTCTTCCCACCATTTAAGGACTGACCTGCTTCAACCAGTGATCACAGACCAGTACGAGAAACCCAGCACAAACCGACCCATGAACTCTCCGCATATACTAGATCCCCCACCACATGGGGTCATCGACGAAAGACCCCAAACTGAGTAGCAGACCAACCCCTATTCATTATTTCCCAAGACGCAAGTGTCTCTAAAACGAGAACATCCTAAAACAAGAATGGGTCACCAAAGGAGCTAGCCACATGATAGAGATAATCATCTTAAGACTCACAACCATAAAGAGACAACTCCAAAGATCATATTTGAGGAGGCACAACTACTAAAATTACAAGAAAATGATACCACCACACCTACTTACTGCCAAAGTGGGGTATTCAAGGAACAAAGACCACAACTAGGAAACGAGGCCTCCACGCCACTTACATCAGGACAGAACCTTCAAAGAAGGGAGAGCTACAACAAGGAAATTCATATCGTCCCCATTTCAGTATTGGAGACAAAAATTAAACCAAGGTTCCCCTCACCCAATGATTCCTGACTCGTGAAAGGCTTCACTCTGAGACCTGTGGTTGGAGCTTTGATGTCTTGAAGTATCTGCTGCCACGCAGTCAGGAGCTGACATTCTCTTATCGAGACTCCTCCTGACGAAGCCGCTAGCAGAACCTCTCTAAGTTTCCCAAACAGCCACACCGACAGCAAGTCTTCAATGGATGATGATGACAAGGTGGCTTAAAGTACCCAAACTGAGCACACTAGAAGCAAACAAGGGGGTGGTCTAACTAATAGGAGATGGAATTGACGAGAAAACTTGTCTGAGACAGGTTCCTCCGATTCGCTCTCACAAAATGGGGAACCATCCCAAACACCAAAGGGAACCGGTCCATGAACAATAGATGAAGACCCCACACAAGAGAAACTTTAACTGATTCTGTGACATTATCTTTGGAGAAAAGGGAACCAACTTCTTGAGATGCCCAACGTAAGCCTTCACTATTCGTTGGCATTGCTGGACACTCACTAGTTCTGCCACTTCCCTTGCCTTCACTTCCTTGGGTATAAACCATCTGACGAGAGTCGTCTTAAACACCATCCAAGAAATATCATCATGCAATGACACTAGGGTTATCTCCTCCACCAATCCAAAGTTTCACCTTCAAACGAACACAAACCAACATGGACTCTCATAGTTTTGGGAGTTTCCAATAACCTAGAAACACCAACGATTTCACCAAGCCAGTCCGCTACCTTCGATAGATCACTATCACTACATATACTGGACAATAACCGAAAATAATTCAATTTTACCACTCCGCTATGAGTCTGGGTAGAACCAACAACTAGAAGTGTCTCACTAGAACTTCTGGGACTTTTCTGGGAAGCATACTCAAAACAAGAGGCACGAATCCGAATCAAAAGTCATAATAAATCAAAATTCCACACCACAATCACAAACAAAAGCTCAAACTCAAATCACTATTCCAACCACAATTCACTACGTCAAAACCAAGAACTCACGAAAAGGAATACCCAACATGAAAAGAGAACGCTAAACAATTTCTCGCTCACTTTTCTAAACATTTGAAAAACCCCTTTTGAAAACCATTTTCAGCGAACAAAACAACTTAGATATCCACCATTAATATCCCATGAAGTCTCACACATACCTATCCATGTGCTAGCTCAAGCACCATCCACTCACATCAACAATTTCTCCACTTGCCACATGCTCACCTCAATGTATGTGATCACTCATAGGAATACCAAGGGTCAATTCAAGACACTTATCACTTCCAAAACATACCATTAAGCACACATCACAAATTCCCAACCAATTGAAAAAATCACTTATCGTTAAAGAAACACATTTCAAAATTCCAAAACATTTTCCATTTCAAAAATGATTTTCCACTCCAACAACCATATTCCCCTTTGAAAACACCTTCACAAAAATCCATTTTCATTTTTTTTGAGATGTACTCACACCAACCAAAACTAAGGTTAAACATAACTCACATTAGAACATCCAAAAATAAGGGACTAGTGGTTAACCAATCCGGTAACATGGCTTAGTAGGCCATGCTCCAAGCGAGCATCAACCACAGGAAGCATCTTAAACCGTGCACTCAGGCCGTACATGGGTCGCTACTCCATGCAGGCTCGTCGCGTAACACCGGATCACTTCCCTTGTCACCCATCATCCACACATACCAATCCAAAGAAGAAAATTCAAATCCCAAACTACCCCTGGAAACTCGAGTCTCGGGACGGGAAAGGGTTCATGACGTCCTTCTCGTACCTACCCCTCGAGTCCCGACACACCTAATCACCAAACTACTTGACACCCCAAATAACAAGGGCACCTCTGATACCATTTTGTCATGAACCAGGCCAGATCGTCATCCGACTCGGCACCCGACCCGGTCCGCGACATGGCCCGAAGGGCGTTCTTGATCCCCACGGGCTGGAAACTAGTGCCGGTCATCAAAACAAACCAATTGGGAATGGTTTGGCCCATGACAAAGAAAAATAAACAAAAACTGAACAAGAAGATAAGTAAAGGAGAAAAAAATTGAACAACGTGGCAGCGGAAAAAGGAATAAAAAAAGAAATGTGACATACCTCAGGTGACCCCGTGGATCACCATGGTATGACAACCACACTCGCTCCCAAGAGCGATCCAAGACTGAAACCTGCAACTAAAAAGTAAAGTAGGCATGAGCACCGAGATGCTCAGCAGGAAAGCCAAAAATGTAACCATGTCCTATGCCCCTGCCTTTAGTAGGAAATCCAGTCATGCCAGTTTTAAAAATAAGATATAATAAAATAGTGTTTTCCTTCTTTTCAAATTCAAGTAACGAATTTGCATTTTTAGGTAAATACTTTTACTCCCACTACATTTTCAAAATAGGTTTCAAGCATGTATTAACATTTTAAAATGAAAAGAAACCAGTTTGGGTTTAAATATGGTTTTCACAAACAAGACATCAAGTATGAAACAGCTGAAAAGAAAGTTACATCATTAGAAGCATGACAAAAATGAGCACCATGGGTAATCCCTATAGGAAGCTAGAACAAGTGGGAACCTAAAGACCTCGTACCTCAGTGAAACATGGCTTAGAAGACCACGACCCTCAGAAAACGTGGCTTAGAAGGCCACGACCCTCAGAAAACGTGGCTTAGAAGGCCACGACCCTCATGAATTCATATGTTTAGTTAGTGTTGTTGCGTCAATCCTGCTAGACAAACCGGGATGAACCCCTGCCGTGTCATCTAGGGTACTAGTCCTGGTCACCCACCTAGATACCCGGGTTTACCATTGTGCTCTATTCCAAAAAGGTGGTGATATTTTATCAAAAGAAAAGAAATGAACGTCACACTTTCTTTATCCGAAAAACTTGTTAAACCTCTCACCACCGTTCTCCCTCCTTAAGCGCATTCCCCTCTCTCACATTACATAAAGCATAAGCCCCAACATTAGGCACATATTCGTACACTCAACATACAAGTAATTTTCTAAAACCAAGGGGTTTTCCTTTGGAGGGGTTATTCCAATTTTACAAACCATTTCAAAAGGGCCAAATAGGCTTTATGGTTTCACAAATAATAGTTTTAATTTTTGAACATATAATCATCTAAACTCTTTAAAAAAACCTTCTAAAAATCCCAATTTAACAATCTACATGGTACATATAAAAAAACAAGCTTGAACTCTTTCTTAAAATGATGCAATTAATTTATGAAAGTCCAAATGGCATTTTTAATACATTACATTTGTTTTTCCAAAACAAATGCATAACTATTATTAGCCAATGCACCCAGATTTCATAACATTTAAATATAACATATATATACATATAACATATTTTCAAAGAAAGCAAGCAATTATGAAATTCAAACTAAAGGCATAGGCATAGGAAACCTACCTCAAGACACGCAGCTTTTGACAAGGGTAACCCGAGACCGCCTCACCGCCATACATATACATTTTCATGCATATGCATATACACAGGTCCTTACTGCCGATGACCCGAACCCCTGAGGAAGGGACCACTCGCTATACATACAATTTAATAAAGGAATTAAACAATTAAAAAATTTATAAAGCATTTGAAATATCACATTAAAGGTTTATACCAACAACGCACTCAAACATCCTTCCTAATACCAAGCGCACCATGATGCAACACCAAAACATTATAAAATAGACTTTTCAGCACTTGCGCGACATGATAAACCCACAACAAGGTTTATAAAACACTACGAAAAGCTCAGCACGAGTTTTCACAAAATCGGAACATTCATATTAAATGAACACACTACAAAACACATCTAAATCATATTAAACCTTAAGTGAAACTATATTCGCACCAAGAAAGATAATCAATGAGTACACTAAATTAATTAAATATGAAAAATTAATTTGCCAAGCAACATATATATGCAGAAACACACCTTCGGTATCAAAACTTCGCAAATGCGATACGCAAACTCCGCCGCATGACAACCACACCACAAACAATAATTTAAAATAATCCAACCAAGTGAAAAACAAGTAACCCACCTAACATTCACGCAGGCGTGTCCGCACGCGCAAGTCGAAGACGGCAGTATGCGCAAACGCATTGCCGAAGAGCTGCAACAAACACCAAAATAACCAAACATCAAATGAATGATATAAAATAACTCAAATAGATTTACACCACAAAATTTACCTCGGCGCAGAGACATACTCGAACCATAGGGTCGCGCACCAGTCAAAATATATGGCGCGCTCAGGTAGGGAGACCGTCGGGGGTCACGTGCCGACCGCCAGATGCGTCGTTGGCCAGCGCAATGCAGTGGTGGCTGGTCGGAACGCCGGGACAAGGTCAGGATGCCGGAACGGGGGCCGGGGGGGGGGGTGCGCCGGAGTGTCGGAAAAGAAATCGGAAGTGCCCGGGGGCTGCTAGCCGGCGGCGGGGCTCACCGAAAAGTGACCGGAGACCCCCGGAAAGGGAAGGGGCGCCGGGATGGCGCCAGACAGTGGGGGAAAGTCGCTGGAGGATGCGGTCGGCGGCAGACGGTCGCCAGAGGAGGGAGGCCGGCGGAGCGGCTGGAGCGGAGGCGAGGTGGACGGGGCGAGGCCCGGATCGGCTGGCAGCACTGAAGCCAGTGCGAGGTGAGGCCAGAGATGGTTTGAGGAGGTGGTCGGAGTGAGCGGGTGGCTGGTCAGGAGTCGACCGGCACGACGGAGGAGGGTGGTATGGCAGGTGACGGGAGGCGTCCGGGAGCGGCAGATCTCGGAGGGCCGACGAGGGGGAGCTGGCAGCTGGCGGTCGCCGAAGGAGGGAGGCCGGCGGAGCGGCTGGAGCAGAGGCGAGGTGGACGGGGCATGGAGGAGGTGGCTGGGCAGGGTTTTGCGCAGAGGGGGGTGCACCGCGGGTAGGGGAAGAGGGGGGGGGGGGGAGCGGGTTTAGGTTAGGGTTAGTTTTTTTTGTAATAATAATAATAAAATCAGAAATATAATAATAAAAATAGAAATTAAATAATAATACTAATAATAATACTAGAATAATAATAATGATAAAATTAACAATAATAAAGATGATATTAATAAAAAAAATTACCTACAATAAAAATAACAACTATTTCAATAATAATAATATAACAATGACGATTCAAAAATAATTATAATTGCTCTAACACAATAGTAATTATAAAAATAATAATTTTAATAATTTAAAAAAACAATAACAACAAAAAAAATAGAAATAAAACAATGAACAATTTGATGACACTTGGGCCAGCTGAGTGTCTACTAACAACCGTGCGGTGACCGCGCACGGGTCCGAACCCCACTGCAAACATTAAACGCCAAAAATTTTGACCCGGGACCAAACTCAGACCTTGGAGAGAGATCTTGAGGCCAAGAATTAATTAAATAAAAATGAATTAAAAGTCGGGGTGTGACAATTCTCCCCACCACGATAACTTTCTACCCCCAGAAAGTCACCAAGCCAAACGAGGAAACTAACTCGAGTTTGAAAATAAATGTGGCCAACAATATCACAACTCGGCGTGAATTTTCACTCCATCAGTCACACCTGACCAACTCTGAGGGGAACTGAAAAAGAAAAGAACGATCAGGAAACGAGGAGGGTTCTCCCCACCACAAGAACCCGACTAGCGCAACAGACATTGAGACTCTTAGCATGAGCTAACTCTGGAACTGTCAACTTGATCCAAGAGGAAACCTCCACATAGACCAAGACTTGAAGACGGCACTTCAAGATTCATGGTGGGTCTTCCCACCATTTAAGGACTGACCAGCTTCAACCAGTGATCACAGACCAGTACGAGAAACCCAGCACAAACTGACCCATGAACTCTCCGCATAAACTAGACCCCCACCACATGGGGTCATCGACGAAAGACCCCAAACTGAGTAGCGGGCCAACCCCTATTCATTATTTCCCAAGACGCAAGTGTCTCCAAAATGAGAACATCCTAAAACAAGAATGGGTCACCAAAGGAGCTAGCCACATGAGAGAGATAATCATCTTGAGACTCACAGCCATAAAGAGACAACTCCAAAGCTCATATTTGAGGAGGTGCAACTGCTAAAATTACAAGAAAATGATACCACCACACCTCCTTACTTCCAAAGTGGGGTATTCAAGGACCAAAGACCACAATGAGGCAACGAGGCCTCTATGCCACTTACAGCAGGACAGAACCTTCAAAGACGGGAGAGCTACAACAAGGAAATTCATACCGTCCCCATTTCAGCATTGGAGACAAAAATTAAACCAAGGTTCCCCTCACCCAATGATTACTGACTGCGTGAAAGGCTTCGCTCTGAGACCTGTGGTTGGAGCTCTGATGTCTTGAAGCATCTGCTGCCCCACAGTCAGGAGCTGACATTCTCCTGTCGAGACTCCTCCTGATGAAGCAGCTAGCATAACCTCTCTAAGTTTCCCAAACAGCCACACCGACAGCAAGTCTTCAATGGATGATAATGACAAGGTGGCTTAAAGTACCCAAACTGAGCACACTAGAAGCAAACAAGGGGGTGGTCCAAATAATAGGAGATGGAATTGACGAGAAAACTTGTCTGAGACAAGTTCCTCCGATTCGCTCTCATAGAATGGGGAACCATCCCAAACACCAAAGGGAACCAGTCCTTGAACAATTGATGAAGACCCCACACAAGAGAAACTTTAACTGATTCTGCGACATTATCTTTGGAGAAAAGGGAACCAACTTCTTGAGATGCCCAACGTAAGCCTTCACTATTCGTTGGCATTACTGGACACTCACTAGTTCTGCCACTTCCCTTACCTTCACTTCCTTGGGTATAAACCATCTGACGAGAGTCATCTTAAACACCTTCCAAGACATATCATCATGCAACGACACTAGGGTTATCTCCTCCACCAATCCAAAGTTTCACCTTCAAACGAACCCAAACCGACACAGACTCTCATAGTTTTGGGAGTTTCCAATAGCCTGGAAACACCAACGATTTCACCAAGCCAGCCCTCTACCTTCGATAGATCACTATCACTACATATACCAGAAAATAACCGAAAATAATTCAATTCTACCACTCCGCTATGAGTCTGGGTAGAACCAACAACAAGAAGTGACTCACTAGAACTCCTGGGACTTTTCTGGGTAGCATACTCAAAACAAGAGGAACGAATCCGAATCAAAAGTCATCATAAATCAAAATTCCACACCACAATCACAAACAAAAGCTCAAACTCAAATCACTATTCCAACCACAATTCAGTACGTCAAAACCAAGAACTCACGAAAAGGAATACCCAACATGAAAAGAGAACGCTTAATAGATCCTCACTAACTTTTCTAAACATTTGAAAAACCCCTTTTGAAAACCATTTTTCAGCAAACAAAACAACTTAGATATCCACCATTAATATCCCATGAAGTCTCACACATACCTATCCATGTGCTAGCTCAAGCACCCATCCACTCACATCACCAATTTCCCCACTTTCCACATGCGCACCTCAATGTATGTGATCACTCATAGGAATACCCAGGGTCAATTCAAGACACTTCTCATTTCCAAAACATACCATTAAGCACACAACACAAATTCCCAACCAATTGAAAAAGTCACTTATCATTAAAGAAACACATTTCAAAATTCCAAAACATTTTCCATTTTAAAAACGATTTTCCACTCCAACAACCATATTCCCTTTTGAAAACACCTTCACAAAAATCCATTTTCATTTTTTTGAGATGTACTCACACCAACCAAAACGAAGGTTAAACATAACTCACATTAGAACATCCAAAAATAAGGGACTAGTGGTTATACCAATCTGGTAACATGGCTTAGTAGGCCATGATCCAAGCGAGAATCAACCACAAGAAGCATCTTGAACCGTGCACTCGGGCCATACATGGGTCGCTACTCCATGCAGGCTCGTCGCGTAACACCGAATCACTTCCCTTGTCACCCCTCATCCACACATACCAATCCAAAGAAGAAAATTCAAATCCCGAACTACCCCTGGCAACTCGAGTCTCGGGACGGGCAAGGGATCATGACGTCCTTCTCGTACCTACCTCTTGAGTCCCGACACACCTAATCACCGAACTACTTGACACCCCAAATAACAAGGGCACCTCTGATACAATTTTGTCATGAACCAGGCCGGATTGTCATCCGACTCGGCACCCGACCCGGTCCGCGACATGGCCCGAAGGGCGTTCCCGATCCCCACGGGCTGGCAACTAGTGCCGGGCATCAAAACAAACCAATTGGGAATGGTTTGGCCCATGAAAAAGATAAATAAACATAAACTAAACAAGAAGATAAGTAAAGGAGAAAAATATTGAACAACGTGGCAGCAGAAAAAGGAATAAACAAAGAAACGTGACATACCTCAGGTGACCCCCTGGATCACCATGGCAGGACAACCACACTCGCTCCCAAGAGCGATCCATGACTGAAACCTGCAACTAAAAAGTAAAGTAGGCGTGAGCACCGAGATGCTCAGTAGGAAAGCCAAAAATGTAACCACGTCCTATGCCCCTGCCTTTAGTAGGAAATCCAGTCATGCAAGTTTGAAAAATAAGATATAATAAAATAGTGTTTTCCTTCTTTTCAAATTCAAGTAACAAATTTTCATTTTCAGGTAAAGCCTTTTACTCCCACTACATTTTCAAAATAGGTTTCAAGCATGCATTAACATTTCAAAATGAAAAGAAACCAGTTTGGGTTAAAATATGGTTTTCACAAATAAGACATCAAATATGAAATAGCTGAAAAAAAAAGTTACATCATTAGCAGCATGACAAAAATGAGCACCATGGGTAATCCCTATAGGCAGCTAGAACAAGTGGGAACCTAAATACCTCGTACCTCAGTGAAACGTGGCTTAGAAGACCACGACCCTCAGAAAACGTGGCTTAGAAGGCCACGACCCTCAGAAAATGTGGCTTAGAAGGCCACGACCCTCAAAAATTCATATGTTTAGTTAGTGTTGTTGCGTCAATCCTGCTAGACAAACTGGGATGAACCCCTGCTGTGTCATCTAGCGTACTAGTCCTGGTCACCCACCTAGATACCTGGGTTTACCATTGTGCTCTATTCCAAAAAGGTGGTGAGCTTTTATCAAATGAAAAGAAATGAACGTCACACTTTCTTTATCCTAAAAACTCGTTAAACCTCTCTCCACTGTTCTCCCTCCTTAAGCGCATTCCCCTCTTTCACATTACATAAAGCATAAGCCCGAACATTAGGCACATATTCGTACACTCAACATACAAGTCAATTTCTAAAACCAAGGGGTTTGCCTTAGGAGGGGTTGTTCCAATTTTACAAACCATTTCAAAAGGGCCAAACAGGCTTTATGGTTTCACAAATAATAGTTTTAATTTTTGAACCTATAATCATCTAAACTCTTTAAAAAAAACCTTTTAAAAATCCCAATTTAACAATCTACATGTTACATATAAATAAAAAAAAGCTTGAACTCTTTCTTAAAATGATGCAATTAATTTATGAAAGTCCAAATGGCATTTGTAATACATTACATTTTTTTCCCAAAACAAATGCATAACTATTATTAGAGAATGCACCCAGATTTCATAACATGTAAATATAACAAATATATACATATAACATATTTTCAAAGAAAGAAAGCAATTATGAAATTCAAACTAAAGGCATAGGCATAGGAAACCTACCTCAAGACACGCATCTTTTGACAAGGGTAACCCGAGACTGCTTCACCGCCATACATATACATTTTCATGCATATGCATATACACAGGTCCTTACTGCCGACGACGAGAACCCCCGAGGAAGGGACCACTTGCTATACATACAATTTAATAAAGGAATTAAACAATTAAACAATTTATAAAGCATTTGAAATATCACATTAAAGGTTTATACCAACAACGCACTCAAACATCCTTCCTAATACGAAGCGCAACATGACGCAACACCAAAACATGATAAAACAGACTTTGCAGCACTTGAGCGACATGATAAACCCACAGCAAGGTTTATAAAACACTACAAAAAGCTCAGCAAGGGTTTTCACAAAATCAGAACATTCATATTAAATGAACACACTACGAAACACATCTAAATCATATTAAACCTTAAGTGAAACTATATTCTCACCAAGAAAGATAATCCATAAGTACATTAAATTAATTAAATAAGAAAAATTAATTTGCCAAGCAACACATATATGTGGAAACACACCTTCGGTATCGAAACTTCGCAAATGCGATACGCAAACTCCGCCGCATGAAAACCACACCACAAACAATAATTTAAAATAATCCAACCAAGTGACAAACAAGTAACCCACCTAACATTCGCGCAGGCGCGTCCACACGCGCAAGTCGAAGATGGCAGTATGCGCAAACGCATCGCCGAAGCACTGCAACAAACACCAAAATAACCAAACATCAAATGACTACTATAAAATAACTCAAATAGATTTACACCAAAAAATTTACCTCGGTGCAGAGACATACTCGAACCACGGGGTCGCGCGGCAGTCAGAATATATGGCGCGCTCAGGCAGGGAGACCGCCGGGGGTCGCGTGCCGACCACCAGATGCGTCGTTGGCCATCGCAATGCAGCGGTGGCTGGTTGGAACGTCGGGACAAGGTCAGGATGCCGGAACGGGGGCTGAGGGGGGGGGGGGTGCGCCGGAGTGTCGGAAAAGAAACCGGAAGTGCCCGGGGGCTGCTGGCCGGCGGCGGGGCTCGCCAAAAAGTGACCGGAGACCCCCAGAAAGGGAAGGGGTGTCGGGATGGCGCTAGACAGTGGGGGAAAGTCGCCGAAGGAGGCGGTCGGTGGCAGGCGGTCGCCGAAGGAGGGAGGCTGGCGGAGCGGCTAGAGCGGAGGCTAGGTGGACGGGGTGAGGCCGGGATCGGCTGGTGGCACTGAAGCCAATGCGAGGCGAGGTCAGAGATGGTTTGCGGAGGTGGTCGGAGTGAGCAGGTGGCTGGTCGGGAGTCGACCGACACGACAGAGGAGGGTGGTACGGCAGGTGACGGGAGTCCTCCGGGAGCGGCGAATCTCGGAGGGACGACCTGGGGGAGCCGGCAGCAGGCGGTCACTGAAGGAGGGAGGCCAGCGGAGTGGCTGGAGCGGAGGCGAGGTGGACGGGGCATGAAGGAGGCGGCTGGGTAGGGTTTCGCGAGAGGGAGGGTGCACTGCGGGTAGGGTAAGTGGGGGGAGCGGGTTTAGGTTAGGGTTAGTTTTTTTTTTGTAATAGTAATAATAAAATCAGGAATAGGATAATAAAAATAGAAATTAAATAATAATACTAATAATAATACTAGAATAAAAATAATGATAAAATTAACAATAATAAAGATGATATTAATAAAAAAAATTACCTACAATAAAAATAATAACTATTTCAATAATAATAAAATAACAATGACGATGCGAAAATAATTATAATTGCTATAATACAATAGTAATTATAAAAATAATAATTTTAATAATTTGAAAAATCAATAACAGCAAAAAAAATAGAAATAAAATAATGAACAATTTGATGACACGTGGGCTAGCTGAGTGTCTACTAACAACCGTGCGGTGACCGCGCACGGGTCCGAACCCCACTGCAAACATTAAACGCCAAAATTTTGACCCGGGACCCAACTCAGACTTTGGAGAGAGATCTCAAGGCCAAGAATTAATTAAATAAAAATGAATTAAAAGTCGGGGTGTGGCAAAATGTTAATCGGACGTGCGATGTTCATGGTACGACTGAATATGTGGTTTTTAAGGGTTTGACGCATTTTAAAAAGGTGTGTCGGGTGAAAAAAACTAGGTGATCGACCTCAGAATTCCATGAAATCAGATGATAAAAATCGGTGAGTGAATTGTAAAATGGTCGGGAAGACGGTACGTCAATTAGAGGTGTCCTTTGAACATGGTGATGGAAAACACACTTTCGAGTTATAAAAGACCCTAATATGTGTTTAACAATCAAATGCATAGTGAACAACGTCAGAATGAAATAACATCACAGGATTTCTGACTTATTATTATTGGTGATGCGTGTGAGCAGAGGACACATCAATCAGACATGTGGTATGCTTAGAATGATAGAATTAGTGATTTTAAAATTTTTAAAAGGTATTCAAAATTATTAATAAATTGTCAAAATAAAATACTTTCGATTTGTTATACTAAGCTTGAATTGAAATATTTTATTGCATTTAAATTATTTGTTGGGATGATTTTTTCTGTCCTATTTTATTTGTTAAAGTTTTTCATACAGTTATATTCAATGATAGAAGTGGGGTTTCGAAGATGATGAGATGAAGGGATTTACGTGCGCATGAGTTTATGTCACGAACCAACCTGGGTCGACCCTGAACCAATCACTCGAGCTGGTTCGCGACATGGACCGAGAGGCATTCCCGATCCTCCCAGGCTACCGACAAGCGCCAAGGCATCAATAGAGTACAATTGGGAATGATTTCACCCACTGAAATTAAATAAAGGATCAGAAAAAGTAGAATAATGAAAAGTAAATAAACAACACGAAAAGAAAGAATAATGAAAAACAACAAACTAACCTGACCATGACCAAAAACTCCTCGCGACTCCGAGAGTCGATCACTAAACCACAAACAACTCTCTCCCGCGGTGAGCAAAATCATGTCAAACCTGTAACAGAAACTAAAAACAGGAAAACATTATAGGCGTGAGTATTAAAACTCAGTAGGTAGGCCCAATTAATTCTTTTCCCAATGAATATATCATTAAATAAATAATTTATCAATTCTAGGTTTGAACTAAATTATACAAAATATGGGTTTCCACACACACAATTTCATTTCTAAAACAACTAAAATTCCACTTCACTTTTTAATTTAAGTACAAGTTCAATGTTTGAAATAAATAGCTACATTACATTTTAAAAAAATTTTGCGAATAATTTAAAAACCCAAAAATTTTGTTATTATCCAAAAAGGAAAATCACACATAACAGACAACACACATTAAGGGAAATGGAACAAGTGGAACACATGGGATAACAACTGAACTAGACCGCTCAATCATCCACCACAAACAAATAAACACTAAAGGAAACATGGGTCAAACCTAGGAGCTCGTGAACAATCAATAACGTACCATACATGTGACTCATCCTGAAGGCATGCCTACTATCGATGATGCCATAACTCCCAAATGCTCAATATCACCCTACTTGGCCTAACCAAGGGGCCTAATCCCCTAGTAGAGTATAATCTGTACTAAGGGCCACTAGCCAGTGCATAATCTAAACTAGTGCAGCAATCTTTCTGAGAAGATTCACTTACTATTCCAGGTTCCCATGTCAACACGTATAATAAAAAGGAAATGTGTGAGTCAAAAAATTCAATCAAGTAACAAAAACATCACACACAGCTCATAAAATCAACGTACACCAAAGATCACCCCTGAGTCACCCCAAAGAGAGTTTTTCAAAATAATTTATTTTATTAAAGTGCCAAACGGGCCTTCACCAATTTTATCGAAAATCCTCATTTCTCAAGGGAACCAAAACACTTGTTCACTCTTCAAAAGATATCATTTTTCAATAAACTAGAACTACATTTGAAATTCTATGAATTATGTTTAAAGTCCAAACGAGTTTTCTTTCACTACTAGGTTTCTGTTCATCAAGAAAATATTTCAACTGTTGGGTATAAAATAAATGGATGTTTTTACAGCAAATAATCATTTAAAAATTAAATATATTATATTATTTCAAATTGATTAAAATTAATAAAATATCAAGCAATTTATAAATTCTTAATTTAAAGGCGAGTGCAGTGGGGGACCTACCTCGACTCGCATCTCGGTTATTACGACGACGCGACACGTCTCACACTCGTTCACAAGTACGCGCAACCTACTGAAGACCGCAATATCATGGAAAACCTCGCCAATGCACTCCAACAACAAAAATAATCTAAAAACACTGAAATGATGACTTAAAATAATCCAAACAAATGAACAGTGTAAAACCCACCTCGAAATCAGTGCAGGTGAATCAAAATGAACCCAAATCGCTTGCCTTCACAGTGGCAGGCATTCTTTGTGCATATAATTTAGAATAAGGTCTGTGACTGCCGGAAGGTGATCCACGGCCAATGCAGTGAAGGGTAAAGTCATTGGGACGCTGCGTCAGTATTGGCCGAATAATGTAGTGACTGGGCGCAGGAAGCGCAGCTCGTCAGAGGGTGCGCGACAGGTCGAAGGCGCGCGAACATAGGGCACCAGATGGCAGGAGCTATGCAGTGGGCTGAAAGAAGTCCCGCAGGTCAGAGGTAGGAGCGCACTGGTCAGCTGGAGAGGGCCTGACCAGTGAGGTCACCGATTAGAGGAGGTCCGGATGAAGATCGCCATGTCCAGACAAGCATCAACGAGGGCACGACCTGGCTTTCCAGTGAGGGGCGCGACAGGGAGAGCGCGCGGCGGCCCAACAGCGAGGGGAACGATTGGCTGGGAAAAAGTGGTGCACAACGATAGGTTGATTTGAGGGGCTGCGTGCTGGGGAGCGGCTGGATGTTCCTGGTGTTTGATGTATGGGGCCGCACTGTCCGGTCGGAGCTACACCAGTAGGAGGGAGTTCAGTTGAAGGGATACTCGTCGGCTATCAGGGGAGTTGTTGGCCGAAAAAAGGGAGGTCACCGGGGCTGCTACACCTGGGGAGGTTTCACGATGATTAGGAGAGTGGGAGAGTAATGCATGATGGTAGGGGGTGGGTGAGGCCAAACCATTTGATGTCTAAATCCCCAAAACCAATGTAAAACTCTAACTACACCTCATCCACACTCTCAAACCATCGGTGGAGAACCAAACCACGGTGAAACACCTCTCCTTCAGTAGCGTTTCTCAGAATACAAAATAAAGAGTCTCAGGAGAACAATCGCATAACCCTTGAGGTGACAAAGGAGGAATCAAGGTGTGATCTAGCTAAAATCAAAGATATGATGAGGGTGGAGGGGATATGCGCACACAGAAGGAGAGGAGGCACCTTTGGGGGTTGCAGTCACCAGAGGAGGGGCTGACAGGTTCGTTGCCACTGGATGAAGGTCGCGCCAGTAAGGGGTCCAACCAAAGGTGGGATGCGAGGGTGGTGTGAAGAAGTGTGGGTGCGGCGGAGCTTCTCACATGATAGGGAATGAAGAACCAATATGAGAATGTCGAAGAAGGGGTGCACTGTATGAGGTTTTGCCAGAGGTTATCTTGCCAGAAGAGAGGGTTGGAAACCAAGGGAGGCTGCATGATGGGTAGGAGAGGGGGAGAGTGAGGTGCGAAAGAAGGGCGGTGTTGGACAAGAGGTGAAGGGAAGGTGTGACACTGGGCAATGGAGCGGCATTGCTGGAATGCTTGATGAAGCATCGCACAAAGGGTAAGGAAATGGGGAAATATGAAGGGTGTGCTATGGGAGAAATCCAGGGGGAGTGGCGGTGTTGCCTGGGCCACGGGAAAGAGAGAAAAAAAAACGAGAAAAGGGATATGGTTAATAGGAAGAAAACATAATAAAAACTAAAAGAAAAAGATAACCAAACTAATAAAACAAAACAAACATTAATCCATAATAAAAAATACAAATAAAAATTTATAATAATAATAATAATAATAATAATAAGAAAATTAAAAAATTTAATTCTTTACCTAAGACAAAAATAATAAAACTTCTTAGTAACAATAAAAATTTCAAATTATGGTATAAATAGAAAAATCATTAATTTTAATTATTTGAAGGCCTCTGGATCGTGAAATTGCCTAGGCGAAGATGCGCAACGTTTCCAAGATGTGCTCCGCCCTTGCACCTAGGGATGTAAACCCAAGACGTGCGTTTTTTGAAAAAACTCAAAAATATTGTTTGGGATTCAACCCGAACCTCTAAATAAATTTAAAACCAAATAAAATTATAAAATAAAGTGATTAGATAGATCAGGGATTTATAGTTTCGATATTTTGAAAATGTTTTTTTTTTGTGTTTTTGAAATATAGTGGTTTTTCTTGTATTATTTTCAATTTAGGAAAATAAATAAAAAAACTTATAGTGACCTCCATTTGACGATATCTATAAGCTGTATGTGTTCGAGCTATAGAGACCACCAAACGGAGGTTGCAATCATTAATTCCGTGATCCCTATCACGATCGCCAAATGGCGACCGTTGTAGCTGAACCCGAACTGGCCAATAGCAGCTGCCATTTGGTGGTCACTATAGGCCATTTCTATCTCCTCTATAGCATCCACTAAAAGGAGGATGCTATAAGAAACACAGAAGAGCCTAAATAGCAGACACTAGGAGGCCGTTATAGCCCTTTAGTGATGGATTTTAACAATCGCTAAAAGCCTTTATTCTACTAGTGTCAAGAAATGGCCAGAGACGACTTTGAGGTGTTCTTGTCCATGGATTTGGAGATCTTATTCAGAATCTTGGGGTTGGATATCACCTAAATCTTTGTTCCAAACCTGAGAATGTTCTCTTGCTTTCTCTTCTCCTATTCCTTCCTCTTCTCCCATTCCTCCCTGTTCTTCCTCTTCTCAATCTTGTTCTACCGAATCCCCTCATTCAGCACGTTCATCGTCTCCCTGTATTCCCTATTGATCTCCTTTTCCCAGAACCTCTACTCAAATGTTGTTCCCTTCTGACTCACCTGCATGTCTGACGTCGCAACTGATTCCACTTCCTGCCAGATATAAGAACCCAAACCTTGTTTTTAGGTATGGGTTTCTCTTTTATGGTGTTTTTGAGAGAAATAGGATACTTTTTATATTTAAGGAGTAAATTCCATGTACTTTTTAGTACAAACCATGTACCTGGTTTCCACGGGTGACTGTGTACTGGCCGTGTAACTACCAAGTACATGGCTGTGTGCGGTGACCTGGAGACCACATAAAGTCAGGCTTGGTAAAGGCATATACACACCGTGTACTTTTAAGAGAAACATACTGTAATTTTTTATTTGTTAAATCAGATTGGGGTTGCATCTAATTGGAAGAAATGACTTCTTCTTGACTTGTCTCATCCAGGAGCGACTGTAGGGCGTGATTCTTCTCTGAGTCCCCGATCGACCATCCATTATCTGAATCGATCACCGTCAATTACAATATAATCACCACAATGAGTTATTACTTATTATAAAGCCTTGTTCCTTGATTTCAACTCTTTCATGAGATATCATTGGTTGAGATTTTTTGACATTTTTATAGATATACTGTGTTCTAGGTCGATTCAAGGGCCGACGCTGGAGTATATCGATCGTACAACACCGAGGTTGGTGGTTTGTGCCTTTCAATAGTTAGTCTTTGAATATTATGTGAAAAAGTTCCCAATACCCTAGATCGGGGTATTGCGTGTTTAGAGATGTTAAAATTGTTGTTTTCTTACTATTATTGTTTGCTTGAGTTAGAGCTCTTTTTGTGAATAGGGTTATTTTTACATTCTATGAAGATGGGTTCCCATGTTTGTTTTGTTATTGACCGTTTGGTCTAGCCTTGCCTGTTAGGCTACTTGTTTTACATGATTTGTGTTGTTAGGATGGAGTGATATTATCTGAACTTTATGTGCCATACTTTGTATCTATTTATCCAAGTAGAATATTGTGATTTATTTTGGCCACTGTTTATTGTTTATGCACGATTTACTTATACAGTACTGTGGGAACCTGGTATAGTTAGACCATAGGGGAAATGGATGCTGAGGGATTTCCCAGAGTGTCTGTTATACTTTCACATTGTGAGACTATAGAGGGGATGGATGTTAGTGCTCCCTCAGAGTGTTTGTAGTTACACATTGCAAGACCACATGGGGAATTGGACGTTGAGGGCTTCCCCCGAGTGTCTATAGTTTACCATTATGAGACCACATGGGGAATTGACGGTGAGTGCTTCATTAGAGAGTATTTGTTTAAGCTGAACTATAGGGGTTAGACTATGAGAACTTCCCAGATGGTTGCTTGATATTGTTTGGTTGTTTATTTAATAAATGTAAATGAATGTAATTTAAATTTTAGGATTGTTTACTTTTGAGTACTTCCTTGTTTATTGCTTCATTTTGCTTCTTTCGTGCTATATATATTCACTGAGTATTAGGAACATATAATTGGGTGAATGCCTACTGGGATTCATCTCACACCTTGTTTGGGTCATGATTTTGGGCCCAAACATGTTATATTGATACAGGTATAGATAAGGTACAGTGTCCTTCTACATCAGGTACTTGATTGTTGTGGAGCTGGAGAGCATGGGACCAAGCTCAGGCTTAGGATGCTGCTGGATTCATTCACTTGTTTTCCTTGTACTTTGGTTTAGTACTATATTACAACATTGTGTCCTGTTTGGAAACTCTCCTAGATACTTGTAACATGCATCATTATATATATATATATATATATATGCTGTATTTGTTTATTTACTTTTAGTCTTCCACTGTTTACTGTTGTATGGTATTATTATCTCTTCTGCTACTGTTATCTATTTATTTCCACTGCATTACACTTCCAATGAGGGAATAATTTCCCCACTATCACACTCAATGCCCTCACTGCTATTTAGCAGCATCCAACATTTGTGGAAATGCGCTTGAGGCCATGTGACTAACCGGATAAGAGGCACCTCTGGGTGGCACCTGAAACCAGGACAATACAAAGTGGTATCAAAGGGAGGTTACTTCAGTACCGATAATAGTATTTCTAGGGCTGGGAAAGAGCTATATTGTATACTGTGATACATCAGGTATCAGGCTAGAATCCGTGATTATGTAGGGGGAAGGAGTCATTTTGTATGGGTCTCGGTAGTTGAGGCCACATGAGAGGAATTACCCAACTCACAATCTCAAGTTAGGAAAAGTTGTTCATGCCTTATGTTTTTGGAGACATTATCTATTTGGAGAGAACTTTTTGGTTTTCACCAACCACAAATGTTTCAAGTATATCTTTACTCAGCGTGATCAGAATCTGAGACAGTGAAGGTGGGTTGAGTACCACCAGTCTTTTGATTTTGAGCTTGCCTACATGCCTAGGAAAGTAAATGCAGTGGATGATGTGTTGAGCAGGAGGACTCAGATACAGGCAGTTTAGGATGCCATAAGTGAGTGGAATCTTATGGATCCATTCTAGAGATTCATTTGGAGGTGCACGATAGATAGGGGTAGATGTTTCTTTCTTTTGTATAAGTTACCTCCACTCTGCTTGATCGAGTGTGAATGAGGTAGCTATCAGATGCTGAAGGCCTAGTCCCGTGGGAGAGTGTGTCATAAGAGGAACCCATTTCTAGATTAACCATGGGTGAGGACGAGATATTGTGTTTCCATGGGTTCGTATGGGTGTTAGTAGACATACATTAGGGGATGATGTAGGAATTTCATTCCTCGGTTTGGGAAGTTCATCCTGGTGTCACAAAGATATATCAAGATCTGCACCATCAGTATTGGTGGCTAGGTATGAAGGGAGATGTTGCAGGTTTTTCCATGACATGTTCCACCTGTCAGTAGGTGAAGGTGGAGCATTAGTGACTAGTAGGGTTTTTTCAGTAGTTACCCACTCTCGAGTGGAAGTGGAATGATTTCACGATGGATTTAGTGACAGGTTTTCTGAGGTAACCTCAAGGGAATGATATGTTATGGGTTGTCATTGACAGACTCACGACAGTTGATCACTTCTTTCCATTCAAGGAGACCTTTAGTGTTGATGAGCTGAGAAGTATGTGCATCTGAGAGGTTGTATGTTTGCATGTAGTTCCTCACTCCATTATTTTAGACTGGGATGCCCATTTTACTTCTCAAGTTTAGTAGGGACTACAATGGGATTTGGGTACACAGGTACTTCTGAGTACAACTTACCATCCCCAGACAGATGGCCAATCTGAGCATATTATTCATGTGATAGAGCACATGCTTCGAACATACATCCTAGATTTTGGAGGTTCTTGGGAGAATCACCTAACTCTTGTGAAGTTTTAAAAAAATAATAGTTTTCAAGAAACTATACAGATGACACATTATGAGGATTTGTATGGTAGGACATGCCAATCAACCTTTTGTTGGATAAAGGTAGGAGAGGAAGCTATGCTGGGACCTCATCTTGTTCAGGAGACCATAGAGTAGGTGGAGTTTATTCAAAAGTGTATGGAGACTACACAGTGACAACAAAAGTCCGATGCTGATCGACGGATATGACCTCTAGAGTTTGAGGTCAGAGATTAGGTTTTTCTACATGTCACACCGATGTTAGGACATAAGGGAATTAGGAGATAGGGCAAGATTTTACCGAGATATGTTGTACCATTTGAGGTTTTGGAGAGAGTTGGGCCAGTTACCTATAAGTTTTAGTTACCTTAGAGGTACCAGGATTTGTATGATGTCTTCCACGTTTCGTAGCTGCGACGTTACTTCTCAGACCAGTCTCATGTTTTCAACCTGAGGAGGTTGATCTAGAGGTTGATGCATCATTCAAGTAGCATCCTATCTGAATTGTTGATCACAGTGAAAGGTTCTAGATGACTAGTCTGTTTCTCTGGTATGAGTGCTATGGCAGCACAAGTGAGTACTGGATGAGACATGGTAGAGGGAGGACAATGTACGATTTTAGTGGCCGAATCTATTCAATGTTTCTTCTTATACGCTGCCTTGCTAGGGAAATTCGGGGACATTTTTTTTAAGGGGATAAGTTTTTAAGAACCTAGATCTTATATTCAGGTATGGGTTTTTTCTAGTGTTTTTGAAAAAAAGAGGGGAATCTGGAAATTTAATGATTACATGTCATGTACTTAGGAGAACACACCATGTACATGGTTTCCGTGGGTGACCTTGTACTGGTCGTGTAATAGTAGAGTACATGGCCGTGTGGGGTGACCTTGAGACCGCCTAAAGCGAGGCCTGGTAAAGGCATATACATGCTGTGTACTTTTAAAAGGCATGCCATGTACTTTTCTTTTTATTTTCCAAATCGAACTCGGGTCACCTCTAATTGGAAGAAACACCTTCTACTCAACTCTAATTGTCCAGGAGTGACCGTAGGGAACAATTCTTCTCTGAGCCCCCGATCGACCATCCATTCTCTGAATCAACCATTTTTGGTTGCATTGGAATTGTTACAGTGAGTTCTTACTTATTCTATAGCCTCATTCCTTGATTTCTCATCTTTCGTGATATATCCTTGGTTGATCTTTTTGGACTTTTTTTAGATCTATCGCATTCTATGTAAATTCAAGGGATGATACCAGGGTATATCGATCGTACAATTCCAAGGTGGGTGGTTTGTGCCTTTCTGTAGTTAGTCTTTGAATATTATGTGAAAGAGATCCTAATACCCTATATTAGGGTATTACATGTTTAGGAATGTTAAAATTATTGTTAAGATGCTATGACCGTTTTCTTGAGTTAGGGCTCTGTTTTTGAATAGGGTAATTTTTCCATACTATAGAGGTGGTTTCTCATGTTTGTTTTATTATTGACTATTTGGTCTAGCCTTGCCTGTTAGGCTGCTTGATTGCCATGCCTAGTGCTATTAGGAGGGAGTTATATTATCTAACTTGCATGTACCATACTTTGTAACTATTTAGACATGTAGAATATTGTGATTTACATTAGCGACTGGTTATCATTTGTGCTCGATTGACTTTCACAGGGCCGTGAGAACCTGGAGTAGTTAGACTATAGGGGAAATGGACGTTGAGGTATTTTCCAGAGTGTCTATTATACATTCACATTGCGAGACCATATGGGGGATGGACGTGAGTGCTCCCTCAGAGTGTCTGTAGTTCCACATCGTGAGACCATGGGGGAATTGGACATTGAGTGCTTCCCCAGAGTGTTTGTAGTTTACCATTATGAGGCCACATGGGGAATTGATGGTGAGTGCTTTCTCATAGGGTCTTTGTTTAAGATGAACCAGAGGGTTTAGACTGTGAGAACTTCCCAAAGGATTTCTTGATATTGTTTAGTTATTTATTTAATACATGTAAATGAATGTAATTGAAACTATAGGATTGTTTACTTTTGAGTACTTCATTTTTTATTGCTTTGTTTAGCTTATTTCCTGAAATATATATTCACTGACTTTTAGGCACAGATCTTTGGGTGGTTGCCAACTAGGATTTGTCTCACACTCTATTTGGGTCATACTTTTGGGCCAAAATAGATTATATTGCTATAGGTATAGATAATGGCAAGCACCCTTCTACTTTAGGTACTTGATTACTGTGAAGCGGGAGAGCATGGGACCAAGATGAGGCTTGCGATGCTACGGTAGTCATTCACTTGTTTTCCTTTTAATCAGGTTTAGCATTGTATTCCATTATTGTCACTTGTTTGTATGATTTCCTAGATACTTATAACATGAATCATTATATATATATATATATGATGTAGTTATTTATTCACTTCCAGTCTCCCACTGTTTGCTATTGTTTGGTATTATTATTGCTTCTTATACTGTTATCTATTTGTTTCCATTTCATTACTCTTACAATGAGGGTATATTTTCCACACTATCACACAAAAGGCCTTCACTACTAGTTGGTAGCCTCTGGCGTTTGGGGAAATGTGCTGGAGGCCATGTGACTAACCGGGTATGGGGAACCTCTGGGTGGAACCCAGATCTAGGACGTTACACCTGATACCTTAATGGTGATTAAGCCATCGTATGTGGGGCAGTCGTAAGATGGATTTTTAGGGTTATATGGAGAAGATACAACCTATCTCTTTGTTTAAGGGGGCAACCATGTTCATGGAACCTAGCATCCACATCCATAGAATTTCTAATGTTGGTGGCTTTACCTTCATCATCTTGTGATCTCTTTATCTTTCTCTTCGTGCCACTGAGCCCTTCGTCTTGGAACCTAAAGATAATCATGCATGCCATTATAAGTAAATTAGACCGCAAAGGGATAACAAGATTCCCAAAATCCTGGCCCTAGTAACAATATCACGAGTTGTAGAGGGAGAAGGTTGTGCTAGAGGAGTCTAAGAGATATGACGACATGTGTACTATTATATTTATAGTTGTCTAATTGTTTCTTCACAACATTCCTTCCATTTGAATTTTTAGATGTTTTTTACCTTACATTTTGTGAGACTGATTGACTTCGGTTGCAGAAAAACCCTAAAATCCAGCACTTTGGTGACAACGATGATGTGATCTACTCTGACAACAACTTTAGGGAATCCAATGAATACATCGGAAATGATGACTCCACTGAAGGCAGTATCATGTTTTCTCAAAGTCTCATCCAACAGAAAGTCATTGTTTTTCTTCTCCTATAACTATTTGACTCTGGTGGTATTTTATCTTAGTATTTGATAGTATTTGTTTACAAAACATGAAGTAATGGCTGATAAAAGTGGTGTATCTTAGTTATATTTGTTGAAATTTGTACTCAAAAATATGTATTTGATTTTTGTTTTTACAATTCCTTATTTTAAACTTTTTTCTTATGAATAGTTTTCTGTAAATTTTGTTTGTCTATCATTTTTGAATTCAAGAAACTCCAATTTCCCCATTTTTAAGTCACTGCAAATAGTACGAACAGAGGAAAAATATAGTATTTTTCAACTGTAATCTTGAAAGTAACATTGAGAATTCTATTAAAGATTACACTGAAATTTCTCAATTTTGTAATGTTTTCACACTTGACATGACTGTTCTATTGTTCCCCACTTGAGGCTCCATGAATAATTCCATCATAGGTTTCACTGGAATGTCCCATGAGGTCCCATTCGAATTTCCACTGTAGGTTCCGCTAGATCCAGCACTGAAACCTCCACATTCTAATGGAGGTTAGGTTCCACTAGAGGTTCCACTAGAAATTCCATTAGAACCTCTATTAGAACTTCCACTAAACTTTCAGTAGAAGTTCCAAGGGAACTTCCACTTATATTCAACCCTCCAAACCTATAGTTTAATTTGTGTAATCCTAAAAAAATATATTTATTGTGAAATATTACATGGTTCATAAGTAAATTTTGTGCCATTTTATCCCAGTAGAACTTCTACTAAAGGTTCCACTAGAACATCCACTTGAATCTATTCAAGAAAATTGCAGTGAAAAGCAACCTTAAGTAAAAAATAAAGTGTTATCCTAGTAGAACATCCACTAAAATTCCAATGGAACTTCCACAGACAGTTCTAGTGAAACTTCTATTGGTAGTTCCATGGGAAGTTCTAGAGGAACTTCCATTCATATTAAACCATCCAAACCTATAGTGTAATTTGTAGAATCCCTAAAAAAGTATTTGTAGTGAAATATTACATGATTCATAAGTAAATTTCATGTTGTTTTATCCCACTGGAACATCCACTAGATGTGTCATTGGTTATTTCTCAGTGGGAGTTCCAGTGGCACTGCTAGTAGAACACCATGTGGAACTTCCAGTGGAACTCCCACTGGTTATTTCTTAGTGGGAGTTCTAGTGGAACTGCCAGTGAAACTCCCAGTGGAACTACTAGTGGAACTCCCACTAGAACATCTAGTCCCACTCCCACTGATGTTATAGTGGCCCCCATTGAAAAGTCCAGTGGAACTCTCCCTAAAACTTCAACTAGAACTCCCACTGGAACTTCCACAAGAACTCCCACTGGAACTTCTACTGACACTCCACTAGAATTTGGACTTATTCTACCTTTTATAATGTAATATTTTGGATGCCCCCAAATTATAGTTAAATTTTTACAGGATTCAATATGAAATTATTATGTTATTTATACTATATTTTTTTTTTGATTCCAAGGAAAATGTCTTACTTTAAATTTTTAGGTGTTCATTTTAAGTCCAATTTGACCTCTTTATAAGGAGTTTTACAAGAAATCAAACAACAACTGAAAGAAGGACATTAAAATTCTTTCGGTGATACTCCTTTTTGGAATGTGTTTCAAACGTTCATATCCAATACCATATCAACATCAGAATGTAAAATATTAGGTAGTAATATTTTTTATGTATTGGATTACTGCATTCCATCAACAAGTGTTTTCCGATTCGGTGGTGTGGAAAGACATTTCTTTGAAGTTGATGTAAAACGGATCTTTAGAATACCAAAAGTTCAAATAGAAATTGAGGACTCATACTAATTCTAATCAACCATGGAATCATTGTATGTACAAATATTTAAAATAGGAGGGAATTTGTTGACACAAAAGGTAATAAAATAACATCTTTTGGAAGTAGTAAAGGGAAATGAAGAAGTCAATCATCATGACACAACAACAAAAATCTATTTTTACCCATGTGTGACTATTTGTTTCCCTACTACAGGTTCTTACTTGAGTATGGGTTTTATTAGTTACGTGGATTCTGAGAGAGACATGAGAACACTAATGTAGTCTCGTACAATCCACCAATGGTTGATGAAATCAATTAAAGAATTTCACAAACACCATGCAAAGATTATAAGAGTAATTATTGCATTATTGGTAAGGATTAATATTTATTTTCACTTCAAGGTACAATGTACTCTTAATAGTCCTATTATTATAGTAGTATTGGTTTCATGAGGAATGTGGAATAGTTAATGTAAATTAACAAGCGGTCAATCCACCATTTAAAAAGTGGAGCTTGTCCAAATTTGATACAGCTATTAAAAAATTGAAGATTCATCAAGTTGTAGCTAGTGAGGTAAATGTACCAATTAGAGTATAAATTTAATGGTTTTTTAAACCATGAGTATGTAAAAAACAAAAAGATTAAAAATAAAAAAGAAGAATAAAATTAGAAGGACCCAACAATGATTAAGGAAGATGCTATTGGATAGAAAAAAAAGGTAGAACTAGAGGGAAAAAATAGCAATTATTGCAAAAGAAAATTCATACCTGAAAAAAAAACTATATAAAATGGAATAAATGGTTAGAAAATAGAAAAAAAAATTAAAATACTGAAGCTATTGGTAAGTGAGAATGACAAAAAATATGGAAGGAGAAGAGATGGTATTATTTCTACCAACGAAATGAGTCCCTCTATAAAAGAGGTAGCTCAGAAAATGGGTTAAAATGAAGCTGGGATGTAGAAGGATCATACTGAAAAAACCACATCTCTCCTTGAAGTAGAATGATTGCAAAAAAACCATTCCCTAACATAGAAAAAATTAAAACAAAAAAATTAAGGAAACTGAGATTTAACAGGCTGCAGATCAAGTGCAAGAAGGTGCTGAAAATACCACACCTTTACCTCAATGCATCCAAATAGAATAGATAGAAAATGAAATTTTCTGAACCAAATCAATGAATAGAAATGTAAAATCAAGACCTAGAAAATAGAAGAAATTGGATTCAACATATCAATATGAAACCCAAAATACAAGAAGAAGAATTGATACACATCAAACAAAAATATTTGAAGAACCAAATCAATTGGAAAAAACCATTGAGGTAGGTTGTGTTTCATAGAAAACACTAAATAATATTTTATTAAAGGGATTACATCTATACCTAAATGGACCAGGTAGAGTAAACGTCTAAAAATAAGACTACGAGCAGCTAGAGAAGATTTTATAGTAGGAACCAGCTTGGTATGTATGCCATTAATTTAAAGTATTTATATTAAATTCCTCTAAAATTCATATGTTTTATTATAATTTATTGTTATTATAATGTAGTGAATATTTCTGGGAACGTGATAACAACTTGTATTCAGTTGCATTAGATGACATTTTCTTACATTTCAGCAAAGGCATAAAAAGTAGAAGAGTGAGTATTTAACCTAACCAAGATTACTATAAACTAATATTAAATTAGTCAGATATCCCCATTTATTTTTTTATTGATATTTGGTTATAGATTCTTATGATGAGATTATAAAAAATATGTGTGAAATAGGGAAAACAACTAGAATTTTCCCAGATAAATCAACTACGATTACAAGTGCTTCAATGGTGAGTGTAATATTATCTATGTTCTTGAAGTTGTGAATATATTAATTAAGATTTTTTTCTAAATTTATTCATTTTTACATGGAATAATATCTAGTAAAAATAAAAATTTGATAGAGCGTTTATTAGAGAAACCAATAAAGGAAGCAATTCATTTGAAAGGAAAAGTGTTCATCCTCAGCAACATAACAAATTTTTATAGGACATTACTCGTGTTTAATATTGAAAAAAATAATTCATCCACTATAACACAATGCATCTACCTAAGGGTGCTGCTAAAACTAATTTTTATCAAGAGGATGTCTTACAAATGGTAATTGCTATCCTCTTTAACATAAAATGCATATTTATATAAACCAACTAACTGAATAAAATTTCTACAGCTTGTAGAAAACATTTATTAAAGAAATAATCAAACAATGGATACAAAAATACTTATAGAAGACTGATCCCACACTACCATTCATAGTGTAAGACACTCCTCATTGGAGGTATGCGACATTGGATTGCAAGATAATTGTTTTCTACCTCATAGATAAGCTGGAAACGAATCAAGGGTATAACAAGAAGCTATTAAAAGAAGAAACTGATGACCTACATCTATATATGTCACATTGTTTCCTTACATACCCTGCATATAGCTGGAGTAAAACATGATATAAAAGAAAGAGTTTCCTTTTTGAAATAGTCCCATCAGAATCAGCATAACAAGTTAAATAACTGAGTTAAATGGATCTGAACTCAAATTAGAATTGAAATGGTTTAGAGGTTATTAAACATTTATACATCCCACTTTAATGCCTATTAATAGAAACTAAATTTGATTGTTGTTAGGTTTTGAAATTTTTATACAACCCACATTAATTGTGGTTTTTTTATTGGAATCAATATTTTATTATTTGGTTTTACTGTTAAAATTTATGTTGGTAATTAAAAAGGTATACAATTGGTGTTGGTAATTGTAATGGTTTATAATTGGAGTTGGTAATTGCACTGATATTTATTTCATGTTCGTAATTAAAATGGTTTATATTCGTTGTTGGTAATTGCAATAGTCTATATTTGGTTTTGGTAATTACAGTGGTTTATATTTGGTGACTTATTTTCCATTTTAAATAGAAATCAGTGTGTAACAATTCTAATGGTTTCTTTATTTATATATAAACTCCTTTGTGATTTCATTCCCATTATTTTACCTTTTATCAAGTTATTAAAACTGTAGTGGTGTCCTATTTCATGATGGAAATGTATCTCATAGCCTCTCCCTTGATCAAATTCCTCATTTTCCATTATCCATGATGGAAAAATATTTTATTCCATAAAATATTTTCGTCTTAAATGCTAAGTTTTGAATCGTTTGAAAGAAACTTATATAATTTTATCCTAATAATCTTGATTCTTAATTTTTCTATTTTTATAATGATGATTGAATTTTTTTGGTATAAATAAAACACAACCATCTGATATATGTTGATCTTCACCACACATACCAGAAGCTTCTTGTAGACATTCAAAAAATAATAATCTCAATGTTCTTTTTAGGTTTTTGAGGCCAAAAACAATTCTTCACTTGATGTTGTTGTCTCCCCCTTGATGTATACTCTCTCCTAATGCTAAGAAGAGTCATACAATACTATAAATTGGATACTTTTTCACAAATAACACCACTACACCACTATTTCCCCTGAAAATTTCTTCCTTCATTTAAATTTTATAGCTATATAGGATTTTATTTGTGATTTTTTAGAAAATATTCTTGTTTGACCCTTATTTTTATATCAAATATTATTATAGATATTTTCTCCAAAATTTTCTTTGTCTATATATGTTCAGATTTTTAATTTTCTTTTAGATTTATGACTGAAACATATTTTTTTATATTTTGAGAGATCTGGGATTACTACTGGGAAAGGATAAAAGTATCTTTTTAAAATCCTTTCCTTCCAATATAAATGATATATTTTCTGATTAGAGAATTTACCTATACCTTTACGTACATTTTCTTTATTACAACCGTTAGTGGACTATGGAATATTATAACTAATAAATGATTCCATTTAGTCATTATAATTTGAAAAACAACTGCCATAACTTTCACAGTTTCATACAACAAAAATACATAAAACATATTTATAATTTATAGAAATGGCATCCCAATCACAATACATTACAACCAACAATGGACTATGAAATATATTAGCTTATAAATGAGTCAATTCAGTTATTACAATTTGAAAAAAAACTGCCATCCAATGTTCTCTACATTGGTCAGACTCTTCCAATGCTATGCCAGTCTACCTAAACTGTTAAAGTTCTAAATTTGTTAATAAGTATTCCTGTAAAAAAAAAACAACACAATTACAACCGTTATAGAAAATAATTCTATTAAAAATAATACATTTAAAACTAATTTTTGAGCTGTAACAGTAAAATCTGATCTAGCTTGCTCTACAATTCTCTGCAAGAAAAGATAATACTATCAAATACCACATTAAGAATAGAGAACTACTCTTATAAATGAAATACATCTTAAAATGAAATCGCATTGTCATCATAGTAGTAGAATTTTTTGTTTTATTCAACGGTTTCTCCTTTTAGCAGCCATTCTCTAAAAATATTTTCATTTTATCTCTCGCTTTCTTGTTTGGTTTGTTTTTAAAATAAGCCTTTATAAAAATTCTGTCTGAACTATAAAAACCATTAACCTTATCTAATGATGTATTTTTGATAGCAAAACATTTTGCGAAATTACTAAAATTAGAAATGGCAATGTCATAATCTACATCTGTCTCACAAGCTATAGTAATTAACTTTATTCTCATTCATGCTAAATCTTTATAACATTTTTCTATAATCGATTTTCTATTAGCATGTACTTCAATAGAAGATTCTTCAAACATCATAGTATTTCTATCCAATCAGGTCAATCTACCCAAAATATAATTTTTATGCATCTCTCTCACATCAATCTACTAATTGTTTTTAAAAAAAAGACAATAATGATACCCAATCGACTAAAAATTTCTATAAGTACATTCAAAAACATCATTAGAAGCTTCATATGATACACAAAATTTATCTTCATAGCCAGCCATTCCAATAACATAAATGAATTGAACTCTAATTTCATTATATGATATCAAAAAACAAGAACCAATCATTTTATATTAATTTTGAAATAAATCAAATAACTTCAATGTATATCTAGTAGAAACCTAACACATTAATGGATGATAAGGGTAAAAATCATTAGGCAACTTCTTCTGCATATCAAATTCTACCTTTGTTTAGTGATACCAATTTTTCTCCAATAATCACTCAAAATACTTAAAGAAGTAAAAAAAACACAACTTGTAATGAATATAATCTTTAACCAATCCATTAAAACTATAACTTAATCATGTGCTGTAAGTACCCAATATTAAAGCATCTTTCAAAAAGCAAGACACCCACTTTTCTCACAACATGAATACATCATCTAACCACTACGATTTACCATCCTCATATTATGCTTTAAGGGAAGACCACTCTAGATCAAACTTATATTCATCATGGTATATGAACATACAATTCTTAAATATAGTTAAAAAACTATATCCATCTTTCATCCAGTTACCTAAATGATTATTTCCATTTTGCATCAAATGCCATGAAAAAAGGTAATGTTGATTTCCAAATAAAACCTCACAAATTTATTTTCCCATCCCCACATCCTGATTAGTAAAAATATTTTGATGTTGCTTCATGTGATGCACCAATATTTTTTTTGAAACAGCCAAGTAAATGAAGTTTAAATTTCATCATATAACAAAGCCACCCAAAAAATGATAATTCCTTGATGATGATTGAACCCCGAAAATACACCTAACAACCTAAACTCTTTGTTAGTGATGAAAGTGGTGTAAGAAAATATATCAAAAAAACTCATAATCTGTCTAAATTTTTGGATCAACCTAGAAAATATTACTAATTTTCCCATTCGCGTAAAACTATATAGTATATAAAAATGATGGATTACCTTGAATTTGTTTTTCTAGGAACTTTAACATGAAACATGAATCACCATGAAGCAATTACCTTTTCTGTTTAGACCTTAAAAATTCAACTGATCAACACGTGTGTACCCAATAGCTTCTTGAAATCCTACAATAGTTATTGCCAATGAGAAGGAATATTTGATTTAATACCTACTGAAGCATTGAAATCTAACTCAAATACATGTGATTCTGTGATTTTTCTTTGCGACCTCATCATATGAATTGATTTAGGGTTGTGAAATAGTTGATTATACTCTTCAACAAAGACAATACATGCATATTGACCAGAAGAAAATAAACTAACCCCCATTCAAGCTATTCAACCTTTACATGTCTCAGCCCAAAGAAATTTCACCATTCTATCATGTTTTTCAACCTTCCTATAACCTTCTTTTCTACATGTAAAAAGGCTCGATATGAAAATTAACTCATACTTTCTTATTTTATTATAGTATTGTCAGCGTAGACTGAACCCATTTAATCCCCCAAACATGAAATAAAAAGATTGTTCTTCATCAAGTGACTTGAATGCCATCCCTACAACTAGTTTAATAGAAGATTCTATAATATAAACATCAACATAAACAACATTAAAAAAACATGCAACAAAAAAACTTATGTTTAAACTAATTACATAAATTTTATTATAGGATTTAATCTGTATATAAATTTTTAAACTATATGAATAGAAATATAACTAGACAATATATAATTACGAAGAAATTTTTTTACACACACACACATATATATAATGAAATTATATTTCTCAATTTATAATTAAAAAAAATTATAAAATATATTAAATGTATGTTCCAGTGGAAGTTTCAGTGGAAGTCCCACTGGATGTCCCACTAAAAGACCCACTGGAAGTCCCACTAGAAGTTTCACTGGAACTTCCACTGAAACTTCCACACTACGAATAAAATTATATTTCTTAAACTAATATTATTGTTAAAAATAATTAAAAGAAAAACTAATTACAATTAGTACACATTATTATTTTAAAAATGATTTAATTTAGACTTTGAAATTATATAATTTTTTTAAAATTGAATTAGTTTTCTACTACCCAATGTAAGTTTTTGTGGAAGGTCTAGTGGCACTTCCACATGGAATTCCACTAGAAGTTCCACTGTAAGTTCCATGCTACAAAAAGGTTTATTTATAAAAATAATATTATTGTTTAATATAATTAAAAGAAACATAAAGTAAAATTTTTACACATATTTATTATAAAAATTATTTAATTTAGCATTTGAAATGGTATAAATAATTTAAAATTGAATTAATTTTCCACAACCAAGTGGATGTTTGAGTGGGAGTTCTAGTGTATATTCTAGTGAACATTCTAGTGGGAGTTATAGTAGAAGTTCCAATGGGAATTCTATCAGGACTTCCAGTGAGACTTCCAGTGGGACTTCCAGTGGGAAATCCATTGGGACTTCTAGTTGAACTTCTAGTGGAACCCCAAGCATTGGAAGTGGAACTTACTTCCAGGGTCACAACGTCCACTACCAGAAACTAGTAGAACTTCCACAATGAAACAAAACTATATATTTATTTTATTAAAACAACTTCAAAAAATGATCTTAGATAGATTTACCACAAAAATAACTGTAAAAAAACTTCAAATATATTCTTCAATACATCAGTATATAGTAATGCAGCGAAACATAGTCAAAATTTTCCAAAAAACTATAAAAACACTTCCAATATAATCTACAATACCTTCATCACTACCCATTATAAGAAGAACCAAAATACAAACTACAACCTATGTTGTGACTCTGATGAATCACACAACTCCAAAACCCACTAATAATACCTCATGATCCCATAGCGATGAACCCATTGAAAATACCCCAATGCCTCATGAAGTTATATATACCTTGACTAGAGAAACACAACAAACCTTGCCCGTAATCCTAATGAAACCAATAAAACTCACCCCAGATAAACCCACTGATAAAACTTCATCCAATCTTGAAGAAACCCAATGAAAAACTGCACCTTTCCTGAAATCCTTCAAAGCACACTCACCACAAAAATTCCAGCACACCTTGACTAAAATACTTCAGAGCATGCCTGCCATAAAAATTTCTGTCCCCTCATGATGCTTCATTTCATGCACACCTCATTTTTTCACAAGAAAAAAATTCCCTCCAACAAATATGTGCAATAGGATGATGCCACATATAATAATGAACATATTACCTCATCCCGACACATGATGGGAGAATCCTGTTAAATGCGGAACTGGAGAGGATAAATCCCTTATTACCAACTCACAGGAGAGTTATGTAAATGTTTTAAATAAATTTGTTTTTAATTAGTTTGGACTATTATATTGACAGACCATTAAGTAGGGGGTGAAAAGATTCCCAGAACATATTGTTTAGTTGTTTGGGTAGTGGGGGATTGGTCCTAGGGTGTAGTGTTGTCTATGGACTTCAACACCTTATCTTTTTATTTGTCTTCTAATTCTTGGTCTAAGTTGTCATAGGGATCAATTGAATCGGCTGTATTTTCAATAAATTTTTTCTACAATTTTATCAATTGGCAGTTTCATTGATAAGTTTCTAGATATAGAAAACTAAATGAAAGTCGTTCTTGATTGGGTGGATTTTATCAGTAATTCTGAACTTGATGTTGTAGATTTTTTGACCGAGTTACCCAAAAAACAAAACACAACAACCAATTAATTGAACAAATCATAGCTATGGAGAAATATGTTGCTCGATCATCACATCAGTGAGAGAAAAAAACACAACATCACACAACCATTGCAAAACTGGACACGATAGTAGAGGTGAAATACTTTTAGTAGGTTCTTTGATTCCCTCTTCTTACACTAAAAGTATGGAAGTATGAGAATTTTTATGAGCGCATGGATTGAGAGGTTCACTATAGTGGGTGACCAGAGATTGGAGAACAATATATCTTCACTAGAAACAAATATGGAACAGGTGAAATTGAGTATCTCGGAGTTGGTGATGAGTGACAAGAGTTGAAGATGATGGTGAAACGGTTGCACAAGTCTCAAGAAGAATGTAAAGATTCCAAGGATATTATAGGCATGTTAGTGGTTTCCAAGGAAGGTGATTGTAGTATGTGAGTTGAGGAAGGAGCATGAGAATGTTAGGTTCCAACTGATAAGGATGAAATAGGGGTGGGAAAAATAGTGTGAGAAGGGCTGTGAGTCGTAACAAAGAAAGTAGAAATTCTAGTATTCACCGATGAAGATTCAATTTCCTAGATAACTAGAGTGGAAAAATTCTTTTCAATATATCACACATGTGAAAAGTTCAAGGTGTTATTGGTGAAACTAAGCATGGAAGAAATAGTCCAGTATTGGATAATGTCACTAAAGTCGATAAAAGTAGAGCTCACCCAATCCTATCTCATGGATGAGATGATCACACATCATATTAGTTCCACAAAGGAAGATTTTGTGATGATCATCAATTAGTATCAAAAAACAACATATTTAGATGTGTATATCAAAGAGTTTTAATGTGAATTTATGTTAAATCTAGATATTACATAGAAATGGTGTATGAGTATGTTTATCGGTGGTTGAAACTTGGTATTGACATTATTGTTTTGATGCATGACCATCCAAGCATGGTTCAGTTTCAAACACTTTTAAAGAGAGTATAATGGGAGCTATTGGCTAAAGGAATAATAATGCAACATAAACCACAGGGTAAGATGAAATTAATAAAATGACAAGGTAGGATCTGGAGTTCTAACACTATGAAAATTATTCCCACAATAGGAGAAGATGAGAATTAAAAGTGGGATGATAATGCATAATGATTTTGGGTGGGGACATTGAAATATGTCCAAAGTAGAATTTGATGAAAGGAAGGTGAAGGGATTGTGCTATGCTCACGGATAAAAATTTATTGTAGGGAATAAGTGTCTAGAAAAGGGGATCAAGATTATGGTATGATAGTGTTTGGATCCTTAGAATGAGATGGAAAAAGTCCCAGTGGAGGAAAAAGCAAAGGATGGGTCGTATGGATGGGTTGTTTCAACATATAGTTCCTTTATCACCATCTTGAAGACAAGGTGGATTTTCAAGGGGTGGGAAATGATAGGTTTTGAGAGGTTTGTTGATTGGTTTGGGGAGCAGATATAATGGGGATACTACCTAAATATTAGGGGAAGTGATGTAAATGTGTTAAATAAAGTTTTTAGGAAGTAATTTGGGCTACTATATATGTGGGTACCCACAGATGGAAGTTTGATATGTATTATTTAGTTGTTTATATAGTGAATGAGTGGGTGGGTTATTTTATTGGATTGAAGGTGCACCATTACCTAAGGATTATTCTACTTCTAAATCTTGTTCAAAGTAATTATAGGGATCAATTTACAATATTGTATTTTCTGTCTCACTTTCCTAAGCTCCTTCCCTATTTCCATTGGAAATTCTCTTTTTCAGAATGCTATATGATGAAATCCTGTTATCGGCTTACTTTCTCAAGAGCATAGGATTCATATGATCTTTTTAGGTTAATCTTATAGAAGCTCTAACATCCCCCAAATTTTAGTTTTTTTGCAGAAATGTTGTGGTGGTTTTCTTCCCACGCTAGAAGTCATTTTCCAATTCTATGCTCTTTAATAGAAGGGATTATCTTTCAGTCTAGATGTGATTGAATCACTAATGCATGTAAATTTTATAGGAGTTGGTTCTCTAGATCCAAGTACTTAATACTTTAAATTACTTTTATATTCAATGTAGTGAATATTAATTTAAATAATTTATCACATATTGGTTGTTCTTATACATAACATTGATGTGATAATGTCTTAGGGCATCTGTTACAAAGATATGGTCATAGAAATTCCCCACTATGATGAGAACATTGAACTGTCGTGATTATATTCTTAAATAAATTTCTTCATTTGTAAAAAAATACTATTAAAGGACACATAATACATAGACTTCCAAGTGTGAATACTCATTAGAGGATTAGATTTCTTCTCATGAAGTTCGCACTTGGTAATCTCCAAGATGTGATATTATGATAATAAAACCACTATCACGAACCAACTCAGGTGCCATGGTAACCCAATAATTGAGCCAACCCTGACATATCCCAAAGGGATTTCCCAATCCCCACAGGTTGGAGACTAGCACCTGGAATCATACAAACTTAATGTGGGAACAATTTTTCCAAAGACAGTGCGAATGTAAAAGAGACAAGGTAGTATGCATATCAAAAGAAACTCCAATTAGAGTAATGTATCAAAAATAAAACATGAATTAAATCACAAAGTACTACAACCTAAGTATCAAAACATGAAAAAAAGACCAGTACCTAAAGACACAACACAGAAATTCCAAGTTTCAATAACTGAATCTGCCTCCAATAGCTATTTTCCCCTTGCTCGAACCTAAAAGGATGTAATCTACACAAACATGGAGGTAGAAGTATGGTGTAATCCAAATCCCATTAGGATTTCAACAAATATTCTATAAAACATGCCAATATCAAATTAATCAATAGTGTGCTTTCAATTTTCAAATAAACATGTTTGTAATTTACAAAATCTTATTTTGAAAAATCATGCATTACAATTTAAATGATGAAAATACACTAGATATTCATGATTCACATTTTAAATGATCAAAATACATTTCTAAAGATGAAATTTACCTTTAAAAAATAGGCGATTTACACAAATTTTACTTTTCACAATATGGATTAAATAAACACTTTTATATAAAATAGTTTATATAAACTCATAAGGCATGAAAAACTGTTTACAACAATGGCATATATACATTTGAAATACAAACAAGAAAGAGACATGGTAATGTTACAAATAAGTATGATGGTTCCAGGATATAGGGAACCAACACTATGTATATGAAAACATATACACATATGTCCCTTGAACCAAGTCCAAGTGGACTCATTACCACCACCTAAGGGATGAGATGTGCTGATATGATGTTTTAAAAAATTATAGAATCTTAATTTGATGCCCAAAATAACTCACTAACTACCTAAATCGTTCATGTGCTATAATACAAAAAAACAATGGTAAATTTTATTTAAGACTTCTTAAAATATAATGAAATCCCATTCTTCTTTTCAATATGTCAATTTTCCATTTAAAAACTATAATGAGTTTTTAATAAAAAAACATGCCTTTTCACAAAGATGAAACAACTGTGTTTCCATAAAAAATATTTTAATCCAATTTTCATAAATAATTATTTGAAACCAATTCATAAAATTTCACAATACATTTTACAAATTAAATCCAACACTTTAATTTTTATTCAATTCCATCAATTTTATCATAAACCTCCAATTCCCTGGAATTGAGTTTTTCACAACTTTCCATCAAATCAAAATTTTGACAATTAAATACAAAAAAATTAATTAAATAAATTTACATAAAAACAATAATTTAAATTAACAAATTTACTTTACTCTAATTCGAATAAACACACCCCAAATCAATGGAATTAGGGGTTTTCCAATTTCATTTCTAAAACCCCATTTTTTTCTTAAAACACCCAATTCATTGGAATTGTTTTTTTACAACAAAAAAATTTAAAGACATATAATTAAAACAAAACAACTTCATTTAATTATAAATAGTTGATATTAAATAATGAAATTTAGGTTTAATAAAATTCGGGCATCTTGACGGAACCACCAACCTCCGTATCAACGGATCTTGAATCACAATGTCGTAACCAGAAAACTCCAATGGGGAAAAATGACAACAAAGATCTATGAATAAAAACTAGGTTTTGAATCGAAATAGAGGGTATTAGATCTTTAAATCAAAAAAGGGATCCATGAAACTCTATAGAGAAGAAGAGAGACTGTGGGAGATCATGCATGGGAAAAGGAAACTAATCGGAAGAGGATCAACCGACATAATCTTAGTTTCAGATCACTTCCAGGAGGGGTATGAGGGTCCAAAAATCTTCCTTGGGAGATTTATGTTTGGGATAAAATGATTTGAGTTGAAAGAGGTTTGTTGGTGACCTATAATAGGGGTTCGATAATTTTTTTTAAAAAATCCAGATTAGTTAAAATCCCTTCCGCATGGTTTCTTAGGAAATGACGCATGGTTTAGAAAAACCGTTTGTAGGTTGTGCAGCCATTATAAAAGGGTCACAAAATTTATCTTGATGGGATGCACAAATTTAATAATTGTGTTCAATCCATGTAGATCCATTTGTCTAAAACTTTCTATTTTCCTGTAGTAGGGTGCACAGTTTGGAAAATCATGCGCTGGCTATGCGCCAATCGTGAACTAGCATAGAAACTTCCTAAATTTTAATAAATTCACCTAAAACAACCACAAATGAAACCCAAAAATAGATCAAATAAAAATGGTGTTTTGGAATAATTGAAAATAGTACGGGATCTTACAACCTCCCCAAATTTCTTTCCCTAAAAATCCTAGAAAGAACCCTCCATATCAAAATGATGAGGCAAATTCTCTTTCATGAGTACCTACCTCTCTCACATCTCATGAATATCAGAACCATGATTCCATAGAAAACAAAACATAGGTATAATCCTCCCATGGAGTACCTTGGTATCATAATAAATTATCATGACTAGTCATTCAGTCATAAATAAATCAGGTTCAACTTCAAGATCATGCCAACTATGAACATGAGATGGATCAGATAAATAATTTTTCAACCGTGATACATGGAACACATTATGTATCAATGTTAGTTGTGGTCTAATTGAAAAATGGTACGCAAAATTCCCCACTAGTTAAAAAACCTCAAAAGGTCCAATAAAGCAAGGAGAAGGCTTCCCTTGCCACCCAATCCATTTATGACCCATTCGGGGTGAAACTTTCCAAAACACTTGGTCACCAACTAAAAACTCCAAAGGTATATAATGAAAATCAACATAAGACCTATATCAGTTATTTTACATTATTATCCAATGAAAAATCAACTAAATATTTGATGTTTCTTATTGGACCAGGCTTCATCCAACCAAGGATCTTTCACTAACATCTGACCAACACAATTTAGATTTATAAGGTCGACCATAAAAGGCCTCAAAAGGAGCCATTTTGATCAAAGACTGGTAAATATTATTATAATAACCTCAAACATACTTAAATTATCATCCCATGATCCACAAAATTTGTGAACACAAGCACGGAGCATATCCTCAAGAATCTGTATTGCTCTTTCTCTCTGGCCATCCAACTACGGATTGTATGTTGTGCTCAAAAAAATGTGGGATCCCAGTGCCTCCAGAAGGCCTCTCCAAAAATGAAAATTGAACCAAGGATCCCTATCATAGACTATATAAGATGGAATTATTTGAAAACAAATATATAGATTTCCTAATTCATTTATCACGAATGGGTATAAAGTGAGCCGACTTGGTCAACCTGTCCATCAAAACACATATCACATTATTATTTATTTGGGTACAAGTAAACCCAACCAAAAAGTACATAGATATCTCATCCCACTTCCATGTATGGAATGGAAGTGGCTACAAAAAACCCAAAGGGTTATTTTGCTCGAAATTCACCTATTAGCATGTATAGCAATGTGAGATAAACTCAGCAATGCCCCATCTCATACTTGGCCACCAAAACATTTACCACATGTCATAGAACATATTTATGGTTCTTGGGTGCATAAACCACTAGGAATTATGGAAATCACCCATCACAACTTTCCTTACAAAAAATAGTACCACAAAATGAGTTTGATAGCATAAAATACCCTCTTTGGATAACAACCATTGGGAAACTATATCCCCACCATAAAGAGAGTATATAATTTTATGGAACTCATCATCAAGCTAATGTTACGACATAATCAATTTGATAAGAGTATATTTCAATTGAAAATTGGCGAAAAAAACCTCAACCCCTTTCTCCTGAACTCCAATATGAAATTGTGCACAAAGAGACATCAAGTTCCACTCTTCCAATGATTCTTTCACTACCTAGGTCAGAAGCTTCCTACTCAAATAATATGACACAATGTTCCCTTTCCCTAGGGTATAAGTGATGTAAAAGTCAAAATATTAAAGGTATTAACCCCAATTCTTCTAGTGGTGATTCAAATATTTTTGAGATAATATATAACTCAAGCTTTTATGGTCTGAATACACAGTAAGACTTTCTTCGTAATGGTAATGCCTCCAACTCTTATGTTCATGCATTACAACTGCATGTTTAAGGTGATGGGTAGGATAGTTGTTCTCGTTTGGCCTAATATGAAAAGATATATTGTAAAAAACATGGTTACCCTAAAAAAGAACACAAACCAATCATGAAACTGATGCATCACAAATTACCACATAGCCTCACCCAGCCTCTAGAAGAGTCAATACTGGTGCAGTACTCAAAAGAATTTTTTTCTCAACAAAATAATTCTAAAATTCATTATTCCAAGAAAAATTCACTCTAATTTGAGTTAGAGAAGTCATTAGAGAAGCCATCTCTGAGATGTACTTAACAAATCAGTGATAATATCTGGACAAACCCAAGAATATCTAAATCTCGAAAGCATTTCATAGTTTCTCTCATATAATAAAAGCATTCACATTTTTAGTATCAACTGAAATACCATGTTACAAAACCACGTTTCCTAATAATTTCACTTCCTAAATCTAGAAATCACACTATCAAATCTTATAATATGGTAGATGATTTCACAAAAAACGCAGAACTATTCTCAAATGATGTGCATGATTCTCCTCTAACTTAGAGTAAACAAGGATGTCATCCATAAATACTACCTCAAAGGTATCTATATACTCATGGAAAATCCTTTTAATTAAATTCATAAAAAACTACAAGAGCATTCGTTAGACCAAAGTTCATGAAAAGGTACTCATAATGATCTTACCTACTCTAAAAGGTGGTTTTATAAATGTAAGATCCATCTATCCTCAACTGATAATAATCAGATAAAATTTCAATCTTTGAGAACCACTTAACCCCTTTAAATTGATCATACAAATCATCAATATGTGGAAACATATACTTTTTCTTTATCATAACTCGATCGAGATTTCGATAATAAATGCATAGGTGAAGTGAACCATCATCTTTCTTGGAAAAGAGAATTGGTACTACCCAAGGTGGCACACTCGATCATATAAAGACTTTCTCAATAATGTTTTCCAATTAGGTCTTCCACTGTTTCAATTAAACTAATTCCATGTGGTAAGAGGGAATATAAATTTGTTGAGTATAAGTCATTATGTTAATAGATAAATCAACCTCCTTTAACAATTGAAAAATAGAGAATTCATAAGGAAAAATGTCGGGAAACTCAATGAAAACATGAGGGAGATAACCACTCAAAGATTACCACTATAGATCAAAGGAAAACATGGATATTAATTTCCTTAACACTGAATAATAAGGTCTATCTCTACTTGACCTAGGGTCCTATTCTTCCAAAAATACACGATCCACACCACTAGGCATAGTGAAATAAACCCTTGAAGATAACAATCAATCCATGCTTTTTTGGAAATGATACAATCCATATAGAAAATGACGTCAAGTGATTTCATGTCAATAACTAGAAAAAGTCATAGTAAGATAAAAATATGATAGAAAAAAACACAAGCAAGACTACGAAGACCATTCTCTCTCTTCATAACAAGTTGTGTAGTAATATCCATTACATAAGATAAAAGCTTGATTGCAATATTTAGAGGATCAAAATACAGGATGAAATAAATAAATAAAATGAACCAATATAAAATATAGTTGTCACTAATGATGAGCCTATATTAATGGTACCTCTCATGGTTGCTGGACCCATATTTGCTTCCTCTAGAGACTCTTCTACTGCATGAAGAATCTTTGTTATAGATGCCTGTAGATGAAACCCCCTTTCACATGAAGCATCTAATTTACCCACAATTTTAAGAGGAGATGATGATCTTGTTCCACTATGTAGAGTGGAATAAATATGATAGAATCACTGCAAGTGCCCTAAATGTTTGCATTATCCACAATTCTTTGGTTCCTCAGTGCAGACCCTCTTTGAATGCCCTATCTTTCTACAGTGGTAACAAACCAAAGGACTTCTTCAAGGTACAACAGGAGGTCTAGAATGACCTTGTTGTCAAGAACTACCATGAGAATCATTATTCTTTCACTTTCCCATGAAGGAACTCAAACAACCACTAGGATAGGAAAAAGCTCTCGATAACCCTAACTTGTCATCCAGGTCCATTTCAATCATAATCGCTCTATATAGTACATCAGTATAAGAAGGAATATTCTGTAAGAAAAATAGAGAACAAATATCCCAATGAATTCCCAAATCGAACCATTGATCCTTCATCCTCTCATTTGATACTATCTCAGGTGTGAAATTCATGAGCTTAGAAAAATGTTTTGCATACCCTGTCACAGTCCTGTTAGCCTACTCAAGTCTAAAAAACATTGTATACTTGGCCAACGACATTGAATCTAGATAGAACTAGTCAATAAAAATTTCCTTGAAGTCCTTCAACTCTAATACTTCATGCTTCTTCACTATCACCATAGTGTCCCACCATATTTTTCTTGGTCCTTATATCATAAAGGTGTAATACTTCACTTTGATCCCATCGGGTGTGTCCAGGAACCCAAACAAGCATTCCATACTGCTCAACCACTCCTTAGCCTCTTGAGGATCTATTGAACCTTTAAACGATGATTATTTCTAGTTAAGGAAATTTTGATAAATAACTATGAGAATGTCCCTATGAGGTTCCATAGCTGGTGCTTAAATGAGAACTAGAGGTGGTGCCTATCCTAGAGCTTAGACAGTGCACACAATCATCTCTACTAGATTTGGGCCCACAAGAGGATTCAATCGCTAAGGTTTAGCAGCATCTTCCTCCTGGATCCAATTTAAAAATATTCCTAGAGGAATAATGCACCACAACATTAGAAAATAATAAGGAATACATTATATTTACTCTAAAATAGATCAATAAGGGAAATTAATCCCAATAGATAGACAAACAAGACTTGGATTTCATCCTATCCAAATCAAAATAGGGGAGAGACTAAAAATAATCCACAATATGCCTTTCCCCAACCACACCAGAAACAATTAAGGTTCATTATGGTGAGATCTATCCAGAAACACAATCACAACTGCCTCCTATATTCTGAAAAGTTTTCACAATTCATATTGACTTCAAGACAAAAGCTCAACCTGGTGCTCTGATAGCACTTTGTCACAAACCAGCCCAAGTACCCTAGTAATCCAATAATCGAGATGGTCCTGACATAGCCCAAAGGTAATTTCCAATCCCCATGGGTCGGTGACTGACACCCGACATCATACATACTGAATGTTGGAACAGTTTTTCCGTAGACATTACAGAAGTAAAAGTGAAAATAATCAAAAAAATAGATATCAAATATTTTTTCAATTAATTATGAAACCAAATTAAGATTAATTTGTTACTTAATATTAATTATTATGATTCCAAAAAAAGAATCAATTTTATAAAATTCAATATTTTCAAGTGGAAGAATTTAATTTAAAAATAATCTCATAAAACATGATAGAAAATTATTTTTTAGAAAAATATATTCTTATGTATAAAATTATTACATACAAAATTCCAGAATAATTTTGATTAAAATAAAATGTTTTGTAATATTTTTTTATCAAAATTAACTATTTAGATTTAAAAACTAATCCAAAATATAATTTGACAATGTAAAAACTTGAATATAAAATACAGTTTTCAATAATAATTTCTATCTCCCAATATTCATTTAAAAGTCATAATTTTCATAAAATTCACTAATAAAATAATCCTAATATAATTTTTTAATTAATAACTAAAAAATCAATTTAATTTTCAGAAAAATTAAATTCAATAATTTGGAAATTAGGATTTTAATTAAATCCTAGAATCCATGATAGAAGTTTTGGTTATAAATAAATCTATTTTTCTTTTGATCTAAAAATTAAGATATATTCATAAAATTATTATATCATTATAATATATAATTTACTAATTTTAATAATACATGGTAATTATTTATCAATATTTTTAATAAGTTTTAATATACATTCTTTATTATTTTTTAGTAATGGAAACATTTTTTTCATTTATCTCATTGGAATATATAAAATAATATTTACAAATAATGTCAAAGAGTTGGTGTGTAGTTCTATGGCATATGGTTTCTTGGTGTTGATTCATTATAAAAATCAAATTTAATATATCACACGAATTAAATTTTTTAGAAATAAATTTTTATCTCCTAAAAATTGTCTTCAAGGAAAAACTTAGAAATCCATTAAATATTGATTTAATGTTTTACCCCATCCACGACAATTTTTTTAAACATTATTTGTTTTAGTCAATTATAGTTGTGGGTGGAAATTTTAAGAGAATAAATGGTTTGATTATTCTAAATCATTGAATTGTGTAGTAAATCGAATTAATCCTATAAAACTCCTAACTTGATCTTGTTATAACACATATCTAAGGTTAATTTCAAAACCCAATATATTAGAGAAAAGTGTAATTGAAAGTATAGTTGGTGAAAAATGAATAGATTGTGCATAAATGATTGAAAATAAACATGAATCACTAGTGGAAATTATAGAGGTTCAATTAGTCATCAATGATTAATCCACCATTTAGTTAGGGAATTTTATTTTTTGATTTTATTTTCCTATTTTAAATTTTCCTTGGGAAATTTGAATTAATTTATATAGAATTTTATTCAAGTGTCATACTTTTTTAATTATCATAAATTATTATTATTCATCGAATTAGGAATTAATAATAATTTTGAAACTATAATGACTCCAATGTTTTCTATTGATGACATTGTCCAATCCATCTATGTCAAATATTGATTGCTCACCTCTATGTTTTTTGATTTTCTCCCCCATTTCTTCAATTATTCTTCATCATTATTTCATTTGATTCATGATTCACCTATATATGGGAACATGATCACTGTGATATATCTCCATGGCTCTATAAATCATTTCTAAGGGATTGGTATTGGAATTGAAGATGTGAAAGATATGTGATAATGATAATGGATATATGATGGAGGTGTACATAATGGTTTCTTCATGAGGAAATTTTTTTGGGTACTCTGACATTGTGATTGCATGATATTTCAGAGTAAATAGTGGATATAATCCATCCACTGACAATGAAATGGGATCATAAAAAATGTTTCTGAGAATTTATATGAAATGTTATAATAATATTAAGATTATATCACTCTGCGTAATGATATGTGTGTAGGGATGGATTTTTTGGATCATTCATATCTAGACTACGTGTAGTTTAGATGAACACAAGTGGTGTGGAACACCATCAGTTGGGGGATTAAATTTATCATAAAGACAAATTTCACATTATCCTATCTATACTCTATACATTATGTGTTCTATATTCATACAATGTGGTGTTTACATGGAGTATATTTATATAATTCATGTTACAACAAATTCCATGTGCATGTCTAGTAACATCCCATATACATCATAGAATATATACATCCATCATGTAATTTTTTTTTCATAAAAACAAAGAAAAATGGAAACAAGAAAGAGCAGGCCCAAACACCCAGAATGATAGGCCTAAGGTGGCTGAAAGTAGTGGAGGCCAAGGGAATCCCATATAACCAAGTTGACTCCCTCTATTTTCATGCTGAAAACATTATGAATACAAATGGGATCTAGACTAGGAACATCAAGTGAAGTGATGTGGTCCATGACCTTGTTCCCCTTGCACCACATATGGACCACACAAGCGTTGGTGCTAATCATGCACCTACACATTCATATGATGTAAATAATAGACAATGGGATAGACCCAATGCCTTGCATCGCATTGTGGAGGATTTGGGAATAAGTTTATATCACCGATAAGGATATTCCCTCCTGATGACATAAGAGGAGTCCCAAAAACATCACCTTGGTCTCTTCTTGGGGGGAAATTCCATGACCCAGGAAAGCCGAGAACTTCATGATAACCATCCCTAAGGGATTACACACCACCCCTCCTCTATGGATAACCCCCCTATTGCAAGAACCATCAGTATTAATTTTGAGCCGCCTACTGGGAGATAACAAAAAAACCCAGTTACATCCAATAATCCTACTACCTGAATTAGTATAATTGTTGTAGCCATGAAGACTTTGAAGGTTATACACTTCCTTACAATTTCCAAGGGATATAACCATATCAAGGAGGATAAATTTAGCATGGTGGATGAAACCCTGGCTATATGCAAGTTTCCCTTCATGTCTGGCCTTATTCCTCACCTGCTAGATTGACCAACAAACAACATGGAAGACCATGGTGCATGCCTTCTGTTCCGACCCGTCTCCCTCGCACCATGGAACCATTGACCGAGAAAGGGAATACCAGCCAAGAGGTTATCATTAATACCAATAAACTCACCAAAATGAACCTCAGATAATTCATGGATGGTGACATATCTCACATGCTCTAGTACAAGGTTCGACCTCAATACACCATCTGGTATCCCAAAATTCCATGTATATAGAAATGACCATTCCATGTGAGACTATGGGAAAAAGGTACATCCATAAATTTTGAGACCTGTCTTGTTATCCTTCAACACGAAATATACATATTCCATTGAATATTATATCTTATGTATAGATTCAGTATTTGTATGGATGTATTCCACTAAAATAATTATATAAGGGAGTATTCCCTTATTCATATCTGTTATGGATGTGTTTCCTCGGTCCTCTCTCATGAGGGTTCAGTTCGGAATATCATCCTAATCATTGGAGGTAAGATCCACTTTGATGGATTAGAGCTTATATCCCTCCACCTATCAGGTGTTTGTATCCTCATTCTCATCATTATTCTTTGAAGGGATATGTATCGTATAATATATATATTAGTTGTTTGATCACCTTCCTAGTGTGTTAATCCAGTTATGTGTTAGTGTCCCCCCATTGGCCCTGAGTGTGATCCCCAATCATTGAATTGAAATCTATATTCATCAAATGATGTCTATTCTAATCGAGTGTGTCTCAAAAATGATCCCTATTAGATCATTTTTACATCATCATGTAAAGGCCTGACTAGTATGATATCAAGTAAGAGTACGATCTGAATAGTGATACCCAATGAGTGAGGTTACTCTACTGATGCTCACCTTAGATACATAAGTAGAAAACCATAGATTTGAAGTGAGTTTGGACCATACCATGATATTTTGAGACTCTTTTGGATTATATAGATGTTCTCTTGTTTATTAACCTTGTTTTTTTTAATATTTAGATATGAAAATATCCTTTATTATTCATTTATGGTGGCTTCCGGGTGTCTTGCTTGGTATTTTTACACTAACCCTTAAATAGGATCTACATGAAAAATATTATTTTGATATAGATGAGAATCCATTTGATGGATTATTATATGGGTAAAGAGTATGTGGAGCTTATTTGGTTAGATGTTCTATATATGGATTCTTAAGATACATTTTGGTAGTAGTCCTTTTTGGTTTTCATTTTAGAATCCTTTTTATTATTATTGATATTGAATTTGGATAATATTACATTTCTATATTATTTTTACAAATTATTATATGGGATTAGAAATTATAAAATCATATAAAACATTAGTTATTTACATTCTTGAATTATTCTAATGTATTGAGATATGTATGCATGTATAGGTACCTTAGGTTTATGCTTTCCATGTGCATTATATGCCTACTCATTTCAAGTATATAGTTCATGGAAGATTAGTTTTTGGCATAGGGGGTCAATATCAACTTAACACTATATAGGTGGGCTATGGTGGGACAACTCAATGAATTGTGGTATCATATCCTACATGATCTTAGGAATATAGTATGGAGATATTAAGGATTTTTTTCATTTGTTTTAGAAATGGGGAGATGATGTTAAAGTGTATCATGTACATATCTAAATCGATGGAATCTAATAATGTTATAGTAGATGATGTATCCATTTACAAGTACCATTATAACACTATTTTTGACAAGATACTTGTAGGCTCTATTTTTATGTAAAAGATGTCATATGAATCATATTGAAATGTGTTGTGATTCCCATGTCCTTAATGAGACATCTTCCAATATATGATTAATTTAGCTAGCCACATCTTGAATATTATTATATTTTTAGATGATAGAATATATTAATGATTAAATAGTGGGGTCATGGTTATGTCCCAATGGGTGATGAGGCATCCATTTAGGGGATTTACCACAAGGAGGTTTTCCCTTCGGGTTGAAAATGGGATGTACATCCACCAATTTTATAGTGCACCAAACCAACCTTGGTTGTTAAGTTGGATGGATCATTTTTGGACAAGAAATTGAAGACTCTGGTAGTGTTAGATAATGATTATAATAGTCTAAGTACACATTGTGGGTTTTATAGGTAGATTACACCTAGGGTCAAGGGAAATCATGACTATATGATAGTTGGTATGTGATGTAGTACTGGTAGGTTGGGCCATATGAATCTATGATTTTCATAGAGACCTCGATAATTTCCCATTTTGTGTGGGGGGGTATTGCTGTAATGAATGCAGTATCATCATGTGAGAATTCTAGAACATTTAGTTATTATTAATTTGAGCGGAGGTGGATGAGTATCCGAGGATGAGGATGCACCGTGATCAGGGAGGCCCACATGGAGTCATATATGGAATTATAATAGAGAATATTTCATGGTGGTGTGGTTGAGGATATGATCTGAAACCACCACCACCACATCCTGGTATCCAATGAAGACATTATGAGCCATAGGTAGGGCCGTTGGTAGTCACTCATAGTGGAGAAATACATCAAGAAGGAAACAAGAACAATATGATGTACAATCTATGTCCCCTAATCATTATCCATATTGTATATAAGTATATTTTAATGTTTTAGTTCTGTTTTTAAGCTCGAATTATGTTTCATACAATAAAAGTGGAGCCTCTAGAATTACCCTTTAGATTAGAGACATCAACTAAGAATATTTTAATGATCATAGATTTCTTCTAAAAATGACTCTTTACTCATGGGGGGAGTCATATTATTATGAGAACACATCATAGTGATTATGATGTCCATTTATGTTATTATCGATATTCATAAGTTATTTTCCATCTATACCTAGTTTGAAAATTACTAATGATGGTTCCGGTCTTTTTGAGTTTTCAAGATGATATTTTTCTTCCTTGACCAGATGAAATCCTAGGAAGAACAGTTTGGGACCATATATAGGAGGGAATTTCTAATTTCTCTTCATTTGTCTATTATGAACCTTGGAAAACTATATTCTATGATTTTTCAGTTTCATGTTGTAGTGGAGAAGCATAAAAATTTCTTTCCTGAGGCCATGCCAAACATACCTATAACACACCAAGCTTCCACGATACACTTCTCTTTGAATAATACAATAGCGTGTGTTGTGTGAAACTTCGAGTTCTAACACACATCACAACCAATCAAACTGGCCTTTATGAATAGTAAGACCCACTTTTTGAAATTTTAAAAATATTATCTTTCAAAATGGACTTCATTTTTGGATTCGTAATATTGAAATTAGCTTAGGGTGAATTTTTGGTATTTTTCTGAAAACTTTCAATTTTTGATGAATAGTGAAAAACACTAAGTTATAGTTTAAAACCAAATTTTTATTTAAATAATTATTTATTTTATTTAAATTTATTTTAGGTTAAAATAGATACATAATACCTATATATGTTCAATGTAATTTATTGGAGTCAGTTTGAAATAATTTTAGATAAATAAAACTTTTATCGAACTTTTCACCGTCTTTTACCCACCTACTGGGAGAATTTGAAAATTCACATACAACTTAATTTTAATGCTTCTGTAAGTATAATTTAGAAAATCCTAGAGAAATGGTTAATATCAATGAGTAAAATGTGGTTCAATAAGATAAAAATAAATTTTGGCGAATAGTAACCTTTTTCCTTTATTTACCACGGTTAAAAGTAAATAGGGTAATTAAGGGTAAAAATGATATTAATATTATCCTAACACTTGTAATAATTCTATTGGACACGTTTATGTTGACCAAAAACAACCTTATGAATAATCTATTATCATTTAGGTCTACTTGGATTAGATTAGGACATTTATTATTATTTAATTCAAAGAAGAGTTAAAAGAGATATAATCATTGTTTAATAACTAAAATATTGTTAATATAGGGTTATACATAAGATAAATTTTATTATAAATATTCATTAGAAAGATACAAATATTTCCAACATAATGGTATTTTATTTATAAATTTTAGACATTAAATATTCTAATTTGTTTATGACACAATGATGATGTAGTAATTACCGTATTAATGAAAGATTAAGATAATTGATATTATAAATACCCAAATAAATGTAATTTGAGACTTTTAATGAATTACAATAATTTTTAAGGTTAATATGACATATTAGGAATGGTTATATGAATTTTTTTAGAATTAATAATGCTGTTAAGAATTTATGAAAAAAAACCCAATAGTGTCAAAATTGACATAAAAGAGTTTTTAAAACAAATATTATATTATTAATTAATATTATATTCCTAAAATTCTATGGTTCAGCCAAAGAATTTATATCATGATAGTTTTATCATTAATGTACCACTTGGGGGTATATTGGAAGTTTATAGTAAGTTTATTAACCATATAATATAAAAATACAATGAGATATGGTAAATATCAAACTAATTAACTAAGAGTTAAAACTAAAAGATAAGGTTAATAAAGTGAGCCAAAACTGTATAAAACCAATTTTTTGAATGGATTCAGACCCATATCCACCTTAGACTCTAAATAAGTCAATTTTGAGCCATTATAAACCAAATATAAATTTATTATAAAATAATATTTTAAGTTTTACCTAAGGTGCTCCTCACCCCTCTTATAAAAGGGCACTCCCCCTTATCTCAAATTCATAACTTCAAAGCCTTTTGGATCGGCCAAAACCTGCCCAAATATCCCCCCAACGTCCCTCAATTCAACCTAGAGGCCTTATCTTGATCATAAATCCAACCTAAGGGGCCATTTTGATCAAATCAAAAGGATGAACCCGAAGAAGAGGTAATTTTTTCACCACCCTATTTCAAGTTCCTTTCTTCTTCCACTTATTCTTTCATTGTTATTTCCATTATAAAATAATAACTCCAGTATCTTATATATACTGTGATGTTATTATAAATATGGTACAACCATATTCACTATTCTATCCATCATTTGAATGACATGTCACCATACGTGCGTACGTACAGCTTACCATCTCCACGTCGTGGTGTAATTGTTATTCAAAACATTATTATTTGGATGGATATGATAATGATTTTTTATTTAAGTAAATGATAAATATAACTTTATAATGATTCTTTATATATGATACACTATCCATTATATATGATTTTAATATCAAAATAATGATATTGTCACTCGTGCGTACGTACGAACTACCGTCTCCACGAATGTGATGAGATTCATTTCCCATCCTATCCATTCAAGAATAATTCTCATTTGATAATTAAAAATAATTTTTAAGGACTTGATATAATTATTTATATGAATACAATACAACCTATGGATAACAACCACGACTTATGTAACAAAACATATAAAAGAAAACGAGTAAGTGAACACATGAAATGAAGATAATACTAAAATATTATTAACAAAAAAATATTAAAAGATCATATATGACATCATATTTATGTATATGATTCTTGTATAATTTAATAAAAATTATTTAACTATTATATAGGAGGTTAAACTACCCTCTACCAAGGAAAAGTACAATGTAATGATTTATTTCACAATCTCTTCATTATCCGAGGTTGTTTATACGTAATTATGTACTGGGACCTCTTTATCATCCACATCCATGTTTCCTAAAAATGTATTTCCAACATTCTTACTATTTTATAGAATATGGTTTAAGGTCATTTATACCCTTGTTTGACTTTTTTTATGATTTTTATAAAAGAAACATTCTGTCATTTTCCAAAATAAGGTCCTTTTTAACCTTTTCGAATGAATTAAGGTAAGAATGTTTTTTTAACTTATACAGTGAGTGCGGCTATTTTTTGCCGTTATAAAATCGTTGAAGCTTACCTTACAAGATTATAAGAATATTTTTATACTAAATGTTTTCTTTATAATCAGGATTTTTAAATAGAAAGAGATATTTCTCTTGTTTTTATCTATGTCAACATACTTTGATGGATTTTAAGTTTATTTGAATTTGATTAATTATGATACAAAACTTCCATATTGTATTGATGGTTTTGTGATATGTTTTACTATGGATGTGCTATTTTTATACCATTCATGGTTTATGGTTAAAGTATTGACATTTCATATTCTAGTTTTTATACGAATGTTTATGATATGTTTAAAAATTTTCTTATGAGGAATGTATTGGACTTAGTAAGTGATTGGTGGATCCCACTATAGCTCCCCAATGCATTAGTAAGTCTCATGAGACAACTGACGTGTAATTGGCCAAGGCCCTTTCCCAATTTGATATATGGTTTTGGCTGAGGCCTTAATCATTTTTAGACATCTCAGCCGAGGCCTTGACAAAATGTTTCAGAATGTCTGACATTATACATTCCCTCATTATGGAAATAATATTGATGGTTCATGTGTCATTCGACTAGTAGAATACCCATGATTATGTTTTTTATGGCATTATTTAGTCATCTCATATTCTTTACATAAAAGTATTCATGTTTATTATTGGTAATGGAATGTGGTTTAAATTATTAACCATGTCTAATATTTATATCATTTTCTGCTGTATTACTTACCCTTACTGAGCGTTTGTGATCACCGCTTTCTTATGTTTCATTTTACCAGGATATGAAGAAGTTAGTTATGAGTGACCTGCAGGCATAATCTAGTAGGCTTGGATGTTTCTAATGAAATATATTTTTGTTGTATTTCTCTTCAAGCTGTAAAGTTGAACTTATGTATGAATATTGTTTCCAATAATACTAAACTGATCAGTCTCTCAAGACATGATTTCCTTGTGATCATTCCAATGTTATGTAATAATGCACCGTCTCTGGGTAACTGGGGTCGAGGCGTTAAAGTTGGTATTAGAGGAAGTTTAGTAAAAGCTTTGGAAACTAGATTTAGAAAAACTCTGATTAGAGCACATAGCCCTATGATAGACTTTTAGGATTAGTATAGAGAAACTTCCTAGAATTTTAGTATTATAGATATTTTGTGACTTTTCCAAGCAATACATCCCAATTTGGATACGAGCAGGTAGAGGCGGCTCTGGAATAGATGTACCTAGGGGTAAAACCCGAGAACCCCACTTTGAGCTAGACTCGAATGGGAACTGATGCACGATAACAAGTCTTACTGCACTCTTGGTTATGACACTCCCAGGAGATATGCTTAGAATAATTCTCATTTTCTTTACAAACCATTATGGAGGATTTCTGAGTATATACTTCCTAAAAGAAAACATTTTTATGATTATGGATTATATCTATAAACTGTTCAATTTATGTTAAACATTTTAGATGTTTGGAATTATATATTTTGATTCATAAACTAATCTAGTTTATGCCATTGTTTAGAAATGGAACCTTGTGGAAGGAATGGAAACCATATAAACACATGCACTCTATTTAGGGATTTTCCTCTGGCTCAGGATAATTATAATAGAGCTGGTGATGCAACTAGTTCTAATCAGCTAATCACCATACTGGGACAATACTTAGGTATTGAATAATAACCTTACCTGTATGGAGCACCCTGATCCACAGTGTGGAGGATCAATGTTAGATCACTTCATGAGGAAAAAACCACCAAAATTCAATGGGGGTACAAATCCACTAGTATCTGAGCAATGGATAAATTTATTATAGAAAATATTCCATGCCTTGGGGAGCAGTGAAAGGGAAAAAGTTGTCCTGGAAGTTTACCGCCTCATTGGAGATGCTGATAAATGGTGGTCATTGATTCCAAACACAAAGGAAGATGATGAAGTATCAAATATGGAATGGAGGGAGTTAAAAGATATTTTCTTAGATAAATACTTTCCTCATGACCATCGAGCAGATATGGAAAGACAATTTCTAAGTCTTAGGCAAAAGGAGGATGAGAATGTGGAAAAGTACGAAGCTAACTTTACAAGGTTAGAGAGCCATGCTGAAGATTATATACATAACACAAGAATTAATATTGATTGTTTCTTTGATGGTTTAAAAGAATTTCTCTATCTAGAATTCGTATCACAATCCTTCTCATCATACGAAGATATTGTCTCATGTGCTATCAAGACATAAAAGGAATTCTCTAAGTCTTATAACATTAAATCAAAGTAAGAGAAGAAGAGATCTGATGAACACTATAGGAAAGGAAATAAGGAAACAAGTAAGAAGGGAAGAATTGAATTTCCTCCCTATGATTATTGTGGAAAGAAGAACCCTTGTGCCTGTCTAAAAGGAAATGGAGTGTGCTACAAATGTGGACAGAAAGGCCATCTAGCTGGTGATTGTAAGGGAAATAAAGACACTACCAATGTTCAATTCTACAATTGTAGGGAGATGGGAAATTATGCAAATGAATGTCCTAAGAATTCAGGAAACTTAACTCAGAAAAAGCCAAGTGATCAAGGCCATGCTTATGCTATCACTACTGCTGAGGTTGATGCTCCAAAAGACGTGGTGGTAGGTAATTTAATGGTTTCCTCAAGTTTAAAAAATGATTTATTTGATTCGGGATCATTGCATTGTTTCATATCTTCCTAGTTTGCTAAGAAAATTTGATATTTCCAATTTTATTTAACAAGGGACTTGTCAGTCAAAACTCCTAAGGGATGTATCATTGCTACAAAGTTATGTGAATCAGTCCCCATTAGAGAATCTAAATGTTTTTTATCTACTGATCTCATCATCATACCCATGATTGAATTTGATATAATCCTTAGTATGGATTGGCTTTTAGACAATGATTTGAAGATTTATTATAAGAAGAATGAGGTTATGATTTTTGAGGATGATGATAAAGAACACCTTATCTTTAGAGCAGAATCATCACCACCCGATTCTTATCTAGATCCACCCAAAGTAGCTCAACTAAATTCAATTTTCGGGGAGGAAGAGAATTAAGTAACTATGAGTGAGGAAAGGAATGTTCAAACAGAGGATGTACCTATTGTTAAAGTATATGTAGATGTATTTCTGTAAGATTTACCTGGACATCCTCTAGAACGAGAAATTGAGTTGTATATTGATTTAATTGTGGGTTCAAGGCCCATATCGAAGACCCCATATAGAATGGCCACTGTGGAATTAGTGGAATTAAAGAAAAAACTAGAGTAATTGAGTAATATGGGATTTATTTTCCCTAGTTTTTCTCCATGGGGAGCCCCTATTCTTTTTGTAAAGAAGAAAGATGGATCTATGTGGTTGTGCATTGACTATAGGGAGATCAATGCTATTACAATAAAGAACAAGTATCCTCTACCTCGTATTTATGATTTATTTCAACTGCATAGAGCTCAATAATTTTAAAATATTGACCTTCGATCTGGATACCTTCAATTGTGTGTGAAGAAGGAAGACATTCCGAAGATAGATTTTGAAATTAGGTACGGGCATTACGAGCTTACAGTAATGCCTTTTTGAATGACTAATGCACCGTCTGTATTCTTGGATCTAATGAATAGAGTTTTCAAGGAATATCTTGATGATTTTGTGGTAGTATTTATTGAAGATATCTTGGTATACTCCAAAAGCTACAAAGATCTTGAAAATCACTTGCGCATTATCCTAAAGACTCTTAGAGGACATGAATTATATGGGAAGTTTAGCAAGTGTGAATTTTGGAATCAGGAGATTTCTATTCTTGGACATATTCTCTCTAAAGATGGAATCTTTGTTGATCATTCTAAGACCAAGGAAATCCAAGAATGGCCAGCACCAACAACTATAACTGAGGTACGTAGTTTTATTGGGTTAGTAGGTTATTATCAGTGTTTCGTCCAGAACTTTGCCTGATTGGATAACCCATTAATGAAGCTCACACGTAAAGGGGTTAAATTTGTTTGGAAAAAATAGCGTGAAGAATTTTTTGAAGAACTGAAGAGAATATTAGTCAATGATCGTATATTGACTCTAACATCTGGGAATGACGAGTTTGTAATTTATAGTGATGCATTGAAGAAAGGACATGGTTTTGTCCTTATGAAAAATGATGGGGTTATTGCCCATAAATCACGACAACTGAAAATTCATGAGAAAAACTATCCTACTCATGATCTTGAGTTAGCTGCTGTAATATTTTCTTTGAAGATTTGGAGACACTACCTCTATGGTGAAAAAATGTGAGATTTATACTGATCACAAGAGTTTGAAGTATATTTTCCCACAAAAATAACTCAACATGAGGCAAAGGCGATGGATTGAACTACTCAAGGATTATGATTGCAATATACACTACCACCTGGGGAAGGAAAATAAGGTGGCAGTGGCTTTGAGTAGAAAGGATCATGGAGTTTTGAAGAAGATGAGAGTTGAAAAGGATCCTATATATATGGATCTAGTAAATATGGATATGGGAATAACCATGGAAGGTGAAACATCAATGGTTTTTCAAATGATTTCCAAACCATCTTTACTAGAAAAGATAATGAGTTCTTAGACCGGTGATGAAGAGTCTCAAAAGAAGATTAAAGATGTGAATGATGGGAGATTGAGTGTCTTTGTGTATAAATATGGAAATTTAAAGTTTGGGAAGAGACTTTGTGTTCCCGTTATACCTGATCTAAAAATGGAATTGTTGGATGATGCTCATAGTTACAATTTCTCAATACACCATGGGAGAAAAAAATGTATAGAGATTTGAAGGAATTTTTTTGGTGGGACAACATGAAGAGGGTGATTGCTGATTTTGTGTCAATATGTATAGTTTGTCAACAACTGAAAGCTGGAAGGCAATAGCCTGGAGGAGTCATGCAACCTCTTCCCATACCTCGGTGGAAATGGGATAATATCATGATGGGCTTTGTCATGGCACTACCAAATAATCCTAGAAGGAACGATGCAATATGGGTCATTGTTGATCATATTACCAAATCAGAACATTTTCTTGCTATAAGAGAAGATCTACCACTTGAACATCTAGCAAGGCTGTATATTAATGATTTTGTGAGACTTCAAGGAGTACCCCTATTGATTATTTCTGACTGTGATCCCCGTTTAACTTCAAGATTCTGGAAAAGTCTTCAGAAATCCCTGGATACTGAACTTCGTTTGAGCACTGCCTACCACCCCCAAACTGATGGAAAATCAGAACGGACTATTCAAACCATAGAAGACATGTTGAGATCTTACTCACTAAACTTTCAGGGTATGTGGATCAATATTTACCTCTGGTGGAATTTTCCTATAACAATCGATTCCATTGAATTATTCGAATGGCACCATATAAAGCGTTATACTGAAATAGATGTCGCACACCAACCTATTAGGATGGAATTGGTGAGAGAAAACTTGTAGACCCAGAACTGGTGGAGGAAACGATGGAAAAGGTGAAGTTAATCCAAAACTACATCAAAGCAACTCAAAGTAGGCAGAAGAGCTATGCCGATAACTGAAGGAAGGATTTGGAATTCAAGGTAGGAGATCATGTTTTCATGAAGGTATCTCCATGGAAGGGAGTTATACATTTCGGTAAGAAAGGTAAATTGGGTCCCAGGTATATCATACCTTTAGAAATCCTAGAACAAATTTTTGGCAATGTCGCCAAATCTCTCCAAAGTTCACGATGTGTTCCACGTATCACTATTAAAAAAATATATGCCTGACCCAACGCATGTACTCACCTATGAAGAATTAGAAATTGAACCCGATCTATCTTATTGCAAAGAGCCCGTAACGATTCTTGATACGAGAGAACAAGTGCTGAGAAACCGAACGACTCGTCTGGTAAAAGTTCTATGGAGAAACCATAATATAGAAGAGGCAACGTGGGAACCTGAGGAACTTATGATGAAGAACCACCCGAGTCATTTTATGCAGTAATATTCTAGAAATGTTGAGGAAAAAATTATTTGAAAGAGGTGAGAATGTAACACTCCAAGCATCCACGACACACTTCTCTTTGAATAATACAGTAGCATGTGTTGTACGCAACTTCGAGTTCTAAAACACACCACAACCAATCAAACCAGCCATTATGAATAGTAATACTCAATTTTTGAAATTTTATAAATATTATCTTTCAAAATGGACTTCATTTTTGGATTCGTGATATTGAAATTAGATTTAGGGTGAATATTTGGTATTTTTCTGAAAACTTTCAAATTTTGATGAATAGTGAAAAACAATGAGTTATAGTTTAAAACTAAATTTTTATTTAAATAATTATTTATTTTATTTAAATTTATTTTAGGTCAAAATAGATACATAATACATATATAAGTTCAATGTAATATATTGGAGTTAGTTTAGAATAATTTTAGATATATAAAATTTTTATCGAACTTTTCACCATCTTTTACCCACCTCCTATGAGAATATTTAAATTCACATAAAACTTAACTTTACCACTTATGTGAGTGAAATTCCGAAAACCTTAGAGACACAATTAATATCAAGGAGTAAAATCTGGTTCAATAAGATAAAAATAATTTTTGGTGAATAGTAACTTTTTTCTTTTATTTACCACGGTTAAAAGTAAATAGGGTAATTAAGGGTAAAAATGATATTAATATTACCCTAACACATGTCCTAATTCTTTTGGACAAGTTTATATCAACAAAAAAAAACCTTAGGAATAAACTATTATCATTTAGATCCACCTGGATTAGATTAGGACATTTATTATTATTTAATTCAAAGATGAGTTAAAAGAGTTAAAATCAAAGTTTAATAACTAATTTTTTTAATATAGGGTTATAAATAAGATAAATTCGATTATAAATATTCATTAGAAAGATAAAAAGTTTTCATACATAATTGTGTTTTATTTATAATTTTTAGATATTAAATAATTTAATTTATTTATGAAACAATGATGGTGTAGTAATTACAGTATTAATGAAAGATTAAGATAATTGATATTATAAATAACAAAATAAATGTAATTTTAGCCTTTTTATGAATTAAAATAACTTTCTAGGTTAAAATTACATATTAGTATTGGTTATATAATTTTTTTTTGAATTAATAATGCTATTATGAATTTATCAAAAACAAAATACCCAATAGTGTCAAAATTGACATAAAATAGTATTTAAAACAAATATTATATTATTAATTGATATTATATTCCTAAAAATATAAGGTTCAGTAAAAGGACTTATATCATGATAGGTGTATCATTAATGGACCACTTGGGGGTATTTTGGATGTTTATAGTAAGTTTTTTAACCATATAATATAAATATACATAGAGACATGGTAAATGTCAATCTAATTAACTAAGAGTTAAAACTAAAAGATAAGGTTAATAAAGTGACCCAAACCTATCTAAAACATATTTTTTGAATGTATTTTGACCCAAACCCAACTTAGCCTCAAAATAAATCAATTTTGAGCCATTATAAACCGATTATAAATTTATTATAAAATAATATTTTAAGTTTTTCCTAAGGTGCCCCTCACCCCTCTTATAAAAGGGCACTCCCCCTTCTTTCAAATTCATACCTTAAAAACCTTTTGGATCAGCCATCCCCTACCCAAATATCCTTTATACTTCCATCAATTCAACCTAGAGGCCTTATATTTATTAGAAATCCAACCTAAGGAGCCCTTTTGATCAAATCAAAAGGAATAACCCGAAGAAGAGGTAATGTTTTCACCACCCTTTTTCAAGTTCCTTTCTTCTTCCACTTATTCTTTATTTGTTTTTTAAATTATAAAATAATAACTCCAGTATCTTATATATACTGTGATGTTATTATAAATATGGTACAACCATATGAAGTATTCTATCCATTCTTTGAATGACATGTCACCATACGTGTGTACGTACGGCTTACCGTCTCCACGTCGTGGTGTAATTGTTATTCAAAACATTATTATTTGGATGGGTATGATAATGATGTGTAATTGAAGTAAATAATAAATAAAACATTATAATGATTATGTATATATTATATAACATCTGTTTTATATGATTTTAATATCAAAAGAATGATATTGTCGCTCGTGCGTATGTACAGACTACCGTCTCCACGAACGCGATGAGATTCATTTCCCATCGCATCCATTCAAGAATAATTGACATTTGATGATTAAAAATAATGTTTAAGGACGTGATATCATTCTGTATATGAATAATATTCAACCTATGGATAAGAAACATGGTTTATTTAAAAAAACATATAAAATAAAATGAGTAAGTGAACACCCGAAACAACGATAATACTAAAATATTATTAACGAAACAATATTAAAAGATCATATATGATATCATATTTATGTATATGATTCTTTTATAATTTAATAGCAACGATTTAACTATTATACAGGAGGTTAACCTACCCCCGACCAAGGAAAAGTACAAGTTAAAGGTTTATTTTACAATCTCTTCATTATCCGAGGTTGTTTATACGTTATTATCTACCAGGACCTCTTTATCATCAACATCCATGTTTCTCAAAAATGCATTTCAAACATTATTAATATTTTATAGAATATGGGTTAAAGTCATTTATACCCTTGTTTGACTTTTTATAATATGTTTATAAAGGAATCTTTCTGTCGTTTCCCAAATAAGGTCCTTTTTAACATTTTCAACAGAATTAAGGTAAGAATGTTTTCTTAACTTATACGGTGGATGCATCTATTTTCCCCCATTATAAAATCATCTAAGATTCCCTTACAAGATTATAAGAATATTTTTCAACTAAATTGTTTCTTTATAATCATGATTTCAAAATAGAAAGAGATATTTCTCTAAAAAGGGTTTTGATTTCATCTATGTCATCATCCTTTGATGGATTATAAGTTTATTTGAAGATGGCTTGTTATGATACAAAACATCCATATTGTATTGAAGGTTTTGTGACATGTTTGACTGTGGATGTTCTATTTTTATACCATTCATGGTTTATGGTTAATGTATTGACATTTCGTATGTGAGTTTTAATACGAATGTTTATGATATGCTTAAACCTTTTCATATGAGGAATGTATTGGACTTAGTAAGTGATGGGTGGAGCCTGATATAGCTCCTCGATGCATCAATAGGTCTCATGAGACAACTAGACGAGGAATTGGCCGAGGCCCTTTCCCAATTTGATATATGGTTTTGGTCGAGGCCTTAATCATTTTTAAACATCTTGGCTAAGGCCTTGAAAAAATGTTTCAGAATGTCCGGCATTATACATTCCCTCATTATGGAAATAATATTGATGGTTCATGTAGTCATTTGACTAGTAGAATACCCATGATTATGTTTTTTTATGGTATTATTTACTCAGCACATATTCTTTCAATAAAATTATTCATATTTATTATTGGTAATGTCATGTGGTTTCAATTATTCACCATTCTGAATATTTATGTCATTTTCCAGTGTATTACTTTCCCTTACTAAGAATTTGAGCTCACCCCTTTCTTATGTTTCATTTTCCCAAGATATTAAGAAGTTATCTATGAGTGACCTGCAAGAATAATCTAGGAGGCTTGGATGTTTCTAATGAAATATATTTGTGTTGTATTTCTCTTCAAGTTGCAAAGTTGAACTTATGTATGAATATTGTTTCTAATAATACTAAACTGATTAGTCTTTCAAGACATGATTTCCTTGTGATCAGGCCAATGTTATGTAATAATGCATCGACTCTGGGAAACTAGGGTCGGGGCATTAAAATACCTCCCTATTTAGAGATAGAATTATACGAATACTTGATCCTAGGGATGAACTTGATATCTGAGATAATAAATCATATAGAATCTATAGAGTTGTGAGAGAATAAGTTTTAATTATTGGTAATATATAGGAATGGAATTTTTATATCTTACATTTCCCTCTGGGAAATCACAATGTTATCTCTGAATAAATTTGACGGGAGAATGATTTTTTATATGGATTATCAATACATGAAATAGGTTAATATAATGATTATCTTTTAAAATACACTATTTTATGAATTATTTGGTCAGTTTAATTGGGGGAATCTATTCATGATGATTAAACATAGATAGAGTTACCACTATCTGCAATTTTGGGTGTTGGATGTACTAAAGATGAAATTACCTTCCCATTATTATCACAATTAGTACTTTTTAATTACCTTCAGAGTGATGATTCTGGTTAATATTCATGTGACTCATGAACTGGACCTTCCATCCCATCCTAGACCATTTTCTGTTTGTATTTATTGATGATATCCCCATGTAATCATTATCTTTGGAGGAGCATGAATTATATTTTTGGATGTTTCTAAGCATACATTAGGAGAAAAAACATTATATGAAGCACCTGAAATGTTAGTTCATGAATTTTGAGGTCCAATTACTAGTACATGTATTATTAAGTAAATGTTGGAAGAGGTCCCAATGAATATCAATATAGTGTAGGATTTTATCCACCAAGGAGAGTGACTAAAGAATGAAAATTAATTGTATTTTATAAGTATAATCAAATATTTATTCCAAATTTCTCTATGAAAAAAATAACTCATACATTTTTACTCTAAAGGCTAATCCTTTCATGTTGATAGAGAATTGTTCACAGGATTATTGGGAAATATGGAAGAATTTGGAAAGAATATTCTGGTTTAGACTTCCCAATTTGGGAGTTGAGTATGTGATGTGTTGAGATACCCCCAAATTTAGGATTGGATGTTACCTGATATAGTGAAATAAAATTATTACTCATGGGACCTAATATTTGGGAACCCACTAAAATATTTACAAGACCTACTCTTTAGAGATGGAAGAAGTATTATTCTCCTTGAATAAATAGAGACACTCTACTATGATAGGGAGACTAATAATATACTTTTACCATTAGAGTTTCATGTATATAAAAATGTAGATTTTCCTAACCTGAAGAGAATTAAATGGATGGAATTCCAACAGTCCTTTTACTTAGAGTTACTCAATACACACACAAAAAGGTGAATGCGTTTTCAGCTGATCTCAATATAAAATCATGGTCTCCATTTCTAAGTGAGGAAAATATGAAGTTTCAATAATTGGATTTTATCTTTGTTATGTGTGTGGAATGTAATATCTCTAATCAATTGTTTTTAACCCACTACATATATATCACATTAAGGAGGAATATATTCGATATTCTGATTGGGGGATTTTGTATTACCAGATATTCATAATAAATTCTCGAAATAGATATTATGAAATTGGGGAGTATTAGATCATTTTAAGTGGATGAAACATGGTACCAGACATGTTTCTAGAGGATATAATGAGAGAGATTCATATTCCCCAAAAACGATACATCAAGGATTGGATTAGATGTACGGAGAACTCTAAATTGAAATTTTAGAGTCAGTGATGAAGCATAGTGTAACATAGTTCACCTTTTTATGCCTCACTTTATATTAGGTGACATTCAATCATCACACACCACTTGTATTACCACAACCCTTTAGAGGCCAAAGAGGCATATAGATAGAATCTCTATTTATTTTTTAATGATTGTTTCAGGATTATTGTTTGTTTGAAATGTTATATAGGTGAACATATACTAACATGATATATTATCCCAAATCCATTTTAACTGAGAGAATATTTTGGTTGAGATACTAGGATTCTTCTACAAGTACAAGATATTTTTATTTCACAGAGTTACCAAATGGTAGTTTCAAATTATGACATTCACATCACTTCAAAATTGTGGAGATGATTACATGTTTAGGCGGTCCATTTCGGCCCTAGAGGACATGTTGTGGGATTTGGTGATTTATTTTTCATAGCTAGGAGGGAAATCAAAACATGGTGTACTTTTCATATAATAACCATTACCATTTCACCAATATTATGGAATCATTCAAGTCCTTGTATGAGATAACTTGTAGTTCACCACCATACTACATGGAGTTTGGATAGAAAATTCATATGGGAATAGATTTTATTCTATCCGTTATGAAAATGGTGTTGATCATATAGGTGTATATTAGGACTTCCCAAATAAGTCATTTTTCCTACACTGATATATTGTAAAGAAATTTAATGTCTAATGAGGGACACTATGTGTTCTATATAGTGTCTCCTTTGGTGAGAACTATATAGATTTTTCCAATGAGGAATAATATCTTCAATATTTGTTGGCTCTTTCTAGATAATAAATATTTTTGGAGAGGTGGTATACTAGTTAGCCTTATAAAAGCTATTTGACCATGAGCATTAAATTTTACACTATTCATAACTAAGGGGATATGAGAATGATCTATCACATATTATTGAATAGGATGATATGGATACTGAAAATGGATATAAATATTTCAAGTACCAAGTGGATATTTAGGATTTCTTGGGGAAGAATCTATATGGGTGATTTTTCCCTTAGATCATTATTTTTTCTATCATAGTAACCTCTTAGAGGGCTCATGTGAGTGAGGAATATAAATACACGATCTTTACCCCTCACAAGTTGGACTAGGAATGTACTTTTTTTGGATTAATAACCTTGAAGGATGTGAGAATGTATAGACATTGAATTTTTTACAATGTTATAAATTTTAAAATTATATTTCCAAAATCAGTCACTAAGATTAATTAGAGTTCTAGGATTTGTAGTTCCTTTAAATTGATGTATTATCATATTAAACATAATATATAACATGCATTGATTTTTCTAAAAATAATAGACTATATACATAATTCAATATTCGATGGAAAACATAGACCATATTTAACTATGAAATGTGGGTTTTACCCAATGTACAACATTTGATTTTTTTTTCAAAATTGAGTGTTTTTGTTAAATACATTTATGGGAGGATGTTTGATAAAAATAAATTCATTAAATAAATAAATCCATTTAATTTTATCATAAATACCCCTAAACATGGATAACTAATATTTAATCCTAGCTATAGACTATCTATTTGGTTAGATACATAACCCAATAGATTGTATGGGAGGGCCACAGAGGAGAGTGTTTATAGATGGTGATGGGATCAGGGATTAGTCAACATGTCTCTCAATCAACAATTATTTGGGATAAATTATTCTCCAAATATCAATCCACCCTTAAGTATGAATATTTGTGTATTATTATTTATTTCCATGTTCTTGATTCTACAAAATTTAATGGAATTAATTGTTTTAGAAATATAATTGTGGATCATTATTGGTGGATTATAATCAATTTTTTTCTCGAAATAGGAATTGTAAATTAATTTGAAACCATAGTGATTCATCATATTTTGTTGATGACATTCTAAATGTCTCATATGACCATCATTGATTTCTTATTTTTTGTTTCATTATTTCCCCCCACATAAATTGAATTTTTTTATCCTTATTATATTTGAAATTTGATTCACTTATACCTGAAATTCATATCATTTTAAAATTTACCCTTAGAATAACAGATCATTGTTTTTTGTTCATTATTTGGATTTTATATGTGAGATATACATGGTGGGAAAAAAAGAAATATATTGGTGGTGGGGAAAATTATGGCGTCATGAGATGTATTCTAATGGTACTCTGATATAGTGACGATGTGTGATTTCTAAGGAAAGTGTTTCTAGATTATAGACATGGGGTTAACATGGAATCATAAAATGTGATTTTGATCAATTATGTTTGAGAAATATAGTGGGATCATAGGTGGAAATGGTGTAGATAGAGATACACGATAGTCTAGAATTTCTTGATTATTCTGATCTATACGACATACATATTGAAATAACATACCTCATGTGGACCCCCTTCATGTGGAAGATATAGTTTATGTGAATGATAAATATAAAACAGATGTCTACCTAGAATTATTTCCATTTAATCCTTATCTAGAATGATTTACATATAAATTCAGTACATGCTTAGAATCCTTGTGACCCTAATGGCGTTTTGTGTGCTTGTATTGAGGCACACCCAATATACATCATAGTGAACAATAAAATGAGAAGATAGAAAAATACTAAGTAATAGGTCCATACTATACAAATCATGTGGCATAATAACATGCCATCTGTATATAGAAGAACATTACATGCAAGTTAACATGACATAGGTAGAGCTGGACATTGTGAGACTTGGATTGCTTCCCTTGAACATGTTCTGTACTTTTCAATGGATAATTAAACCCTGTAATTCCTTAATCCTAGAATCATAATTATTGTGGGTGTGTTCCCTTGTAATAGTTATGTATGGTTATATTCAATTTTTAAAATTTGGTATGAATGAGTTTCATTTATCCACCCAAAATAGTGTTTGGTGTGAAATCTAATCCAGGGCATTAGTCCTAAGATCTCCAATGTAGATTAAAGTGGGCATCACTCTCCTAGGCCTGAGGTTGGACAATTATTTCCATAATTCAATGTAGTTAGGGTTATTTACCACATAAAATGAATTCTAGGAATTTCATCCCCTTCCTATTTTGTTATTCTAGTTATGTTCAGGTGTCCTACATTTTCTATTATTTTGATAACCAATTTTTATATCGATATATATTTAAATTTTATGAGTTGTAGTCTAATAGAATGTGTATCTAAATCTATCCCTCCTAGTTCCATCATACATCCAAAGGGAATGGACCGATGAGTATGACCTATTATATTAGTGAGATGCGTATAATAAGACCTTTTAAGTGAGTTATATTAGAGAAGTTTTACCACCAAGCCTCAAGAATGATCCCTTATTATGGTAGTGAGGCCATACCTCACTATTATACTATGTTTCTCTCATATAACATATTAGGGTTGATTTGTTTATACTTCTTTTATTTTTCATTCAGAGATTACATACTTTTTGATGCTCTAATTTTGGTGGTTTTAGGGTTTCCTAATTGGAATGATTATACAAACCCCTATAAGGGATCTTCCCACATGTGTTAGGTAATAAAAAAATGATTGTAATTTTGATAGATAGCTGGGTAGATCAGATGTATTAAGAGATTAGTTGATCTACATGGGTAATATATGTATCCAAAAGATTCAATTTGGTAGAAGTCCCCTTTTTTTTCTTGTTGGGATCTATTATATAATTGGTAGTATATTATTTATACAATTTTTCATTTATGTATTCTTTTTTTGTACAGTGATGTCAGATTAGATGTTTTTATTCATTTATAGTAACAATTATATATCTTTCATCATTTTACAGGTCTATAGATATGTTTAGGTTTTATAGGTACCTTTGGGGAAGGCCTCCCACAAGTGTGCTATGCCTACTCGACACAACTCACCGAACCCTAGAAAATTAGTTGTGGGTTTTGGATATCAATCTCGACATACTAACCACCATGATGGACCTATTGGTTTAGGTTGTGAATTTTTTATGGATCTATTATTAGAGTTTATTTATCAATGGTAAATATTTTCAACGTTTTGACATCTCCCTTTTGGAAATGTGTTTTAAAAGTGACCTATAACATTTAATTTTTATTGTAATATTAATAATTATTTCTTAAGTATATTTTTATATTTTTATTCTACACGAATACAATGTTATAAAAAATTTATCATTTTATATTAAATATTCTCCCAACCACTTCATGGATTTTCAATGACATTCTAAAATTCCTAATTTTACAAAAAATATATTTCGAAAATACCAATGATATTTATTATTTTAAAATGATTCTAATAAAACAAAAAAGGTTATTTATCTATGTCATAACCATTTGTAATATCTTATGCATTCTCATTTAAATTATTCAAATTAATCCATCCACCTTCATTATCTACATGTCTTATGAAATATTATATTTACCAAAAATATAATCCATCACCACCATTGTCTTTCCAAGTAAACATCTAGTTTAGGCATGTTTTTTTCTTATAATACCTTTATTAAGAAATATAATTCAAAGTGATATTCATATTAAGATGTTTTTTATTAATTTCAATTTTGTTACAATAGATATGTAACAATTGGAATACGTATTGTTTAATTATACATATTAACTATATTAATTGACAATGATTTTATATTAATTGGGGAAATATTCAAAATCCTTTTAATTTTTATATAGATGTGGATGTTTATTGACTAATAAAGAACATTGAAGATTTATTGTTTTTACAATCCACCTTCTTTCCATAGATAGGGTGTCATCATGTTAACCCTTTTATTGAAATGGAGGAAAGTATTGATTTTTTTATATCATTATTAAAATATGATATTTAATAAGGAATGTTGATTAATAAAGGTATTTTTATTTATATCATTAAATTAGTGAATGCATCAAACATCATAAAGTAATGGGATGGGCCCAATATTATATATACCCTAGATTAATTGATCTATAACCTGATTAAATGGTTTGGGTATTGATTTTTTTCTTACCTAACACATGATTTCATTCTTAGTTGTGACATTGATGAGAAGAATTATTTCATAAATGTGGTCTTTATAAAAATAATGTTTTTTTCGATGAGGCCATGATGGTTAAAAAAATTCTATATTATTAATTACATAACTATAAATTCAGTTACTCTTGTCAACGAAATTAGCTATATTGTAATCAATTTATTTGTTTCAAGATCATGTTTAAAATTGTGTTGAATTAATAGATTATCATTTTTTTCATGTTATTCATTATTGGTTTATGCCATTATATCTTATAATATTTTCCCCCTTATAGAGAATTTGAGATCACACTTATTATGTTCTTTTTCCCATGTTTTTAAAGAAAAGTAATACTTATGATCTATCTAAAATAATATATTTTTAGATAATATATAGGATATATTAAAGACATTTTATGTTTAATTTAGGTTCTTAACTAAGGGTAAAAATATATATTAAATTAGAAAAAAGTGGACTTTATTAGTTGATGTTTTATCATAATTATATAAATATCTTTGTATAAGGATCATGTGAAAGAATTTTAATGAATTATTTTCTTCATGTAATGTAATTAGTAGATGGTTATGTTGGTGTAACTACACATATGATGACTGATTTAGAATAAGATAAAATGGATTGTGACCTTGAATAGAATCAACATTTAAGAGAAGAAATATGAGAGATGTGACTAAAATTCCATATTGTTCAAAATCATTTGAAAAATGTCAGAGAATACTACCACATGTATAATGATGTTAAAGAAGAATAATAGTATGTTGGTGAGACCATTGATTCCAATAGTCATGTATAATATTTACCAAATCCATTTTAATATAATTATATAATCTCATATAATCCAACTGAATAAATGCATTTAGGGAAGAGATGGACAATGAAAGAAAATGAAAGAAACTGTTACCCATCAATGGAAGAGGAAATGTTAAAACCATACTCTACCCTACACACATTGAAGATTAATTTTTAGTATATGAATATAAGAATTATGAATATATAGTTTATCAAAATAGAATAACCATCATTGTAGGTTTTTGTTAGTTTTAAGGAAGGTATTGAAATAATCCCCTTTCTGTTTAGTTTAATTTTTTCCTTTCATGGAAATAAGAAAAAGTGAAAAAGTGTTTTTGGAGAATTTGTGAAAAATTATTTATTAAAAAAAATTTCATGAAAATTAAAAATGAAATAAATCCAACCAAAATAGGTTTATATTTTTATAATATGTGTATGGAAGATGTTGAAAAAAGGTGACTATAATAATGTATAACTGACTAGAATCTTTAGAGAATTTTGTAATACTACTAATGGGAATTGATACATTGCTAAGTATATTATGAAGCCAAATGAGAATCCAATAAAAATGAGTTTCTTTAGAAATAGTTCTTGATATCGTGGTTTAACCAACTTTCCATTGATAAAATTAGAGATGGAAAAATGAGTGCTGATTAAAAAGGAATGAAAGATGTTATAGATGAAGAAAGTATCCTACATAAAAAACAACAAAAAAATATTTTAGTGTCCATGAACTATTTTTTAAAAGTGGTGTTAAGTCTTTTAATGATTAATTTTTTTTAAAGAAAATCATAACAACTCGTGAGGAGTTTGAGAGAAATATATTTAAATCATAAATAAATAATGGTGTATTGACATATGATGTGATGAAAATTACTTCACAAAATAGATTAAGTCAAAATTAAGAGTAAAGAGCACAATCAACTCTAGCTATTTAAAATAATAGTTTTTTTATAATGCTAGAAAATAATAGGAAATTGTGAGATAAAACTATTATGCCATATGTTTTCTTTGCGCAACTGAATATTTCACTATATATGCCTTATTATTTTTATTATTTATATATTCTAACATGCTATAAATTGTAGTAGATGTGTATAACTATCATTTATTTAAAATAAATATTGTTATCTTCATTGTATTTTCAAACAACATGATGTAGGGAAGATGTGGTTATCTCTATGTGAGAGAAAATAAGAGGGGATGCAAGAATTCACAACTAGTGTTAATCAGAAATATTTGTTTGGAGACATTAATTTAATGAATGAGAATACTTGGTATTTCTTAATAAACATGTATTTATAGCCTCAAAAATGTGTTCTGATCATGTTATGACATGTTACTTGATTTTGGGATTATATAAATCACCTTATTCATAGAATATTATTTTTTCTACAAAGGGTATTCTCTTATAGTGTTAGAGTTATCTAGATAAAATCTTTTTTTAATTAAAATATTGTTATGTAAAATTCCTCAAAAGTGACTATATGATGATTTATTGTATGATAATAGAGAAGATATCTGTGTGAATGAATTCCTTAAATAGAAGTTTATATTATGAGTATATTATCATTGTTATAATTCATTTTATTTTTAATAAGGGAGATGAACAAAATATCACATATTTATATACATTTTCATAGGTATTGATAATAATCACAAATAGGGAGATTAATTTTCCTAAATGGTAGTTTTTATTAATTATCAATATCATAATACTTTTTTGATCGTGTATGTGATGATAAATTGATGATTGTTATGGATTTTATCATCATCGTACCTTAAATGTTATGATTGATGTTTCATTATTAAATGAATGAAAAAGATATTGATAGAGGATAAAGGAAAATTTTCTATAACACTATATGGGAGATGTAAGCAGTTGAAATTAATATTATCTTAAAGGAAATGAAAAATCCGTAGAGTCTACATATGGGTATTATCATGATATATGTACTGGTATTGAGGAAAATTAATTGTAAAAATTGTGTAATGAAAATGATGATTAAAGATATGTTGTGTACTGATGAAGCTCACATTTTCATATATTTTATACTATAAATAATTTTTTATAATCCCAAAAAAGTTTTATTGGATGGGTAATTGTCATGTTTTTAGGTTTTAGTGTTATTTTGAACCCAAATGTGAAAAACGACTAATTATGGATTTTTGACAGAATTTTACGCTAGGGGTATTTTGGTCATTTCCGGAAAAATAAATTTCCAAATTTTCTGATTTAAATTTCTTTATAATAATTATTTTGTATCCTTTATTTTTATCGTATAGACCAGGAGCTGATTCGGTCATCTAAAGGGTTTAAAAATTCATTGAATTTGGGAATTTTTCCGGGTGGACAGCATGGACCCACCCAAGGTAACGGACATCAAACTAGGCCTACACAGATCTAAATGATGTGGTTCCACTTGGGATACCACTAGGACAGATAAGGACGTCTATAAAATAAATATGGGGGATGTTGGAGGTCATTAAGGAGGCTATTGAATGACATAATTTTGGAGGCACCTTCCTGGAAGCTTCATCCACAAACAGAAACTGATAATAAATAATTCATAACTCCTACATACGGTTTCTAAATTAGCTGAAATTTTGAGGAGGGACGGAAAATATATTTATTAACAACATTCAGGAAGGGTGGAACGTGTTAAGAGGTAATTAATGGGGTCCACAATGTGAAAACGTTCTGGGGTCGAATTCTGCCTATAAAAGGAGGCCCTCACCTCCTTCCCAAATCATCCCATTCTCCATCCATTCCTTCAAGGAACCAAGGAGGAGATCTCCACCGAGGTAGGCTGGCCAAAAATCTTCCCCATTTCTTTTTATTTTATTTCATTTCTTTATTTTTAGTTTTCAATTGTAATTTAGATTTCTAATAAATTCATGCATTGTTTTGATTTTTGTGTCCACCGATTCACCCTCTTCTCTTCCTCTCATCATACCATTGTGAACTATAATACTCCTGATCATGAGTAACTAATAAGAGGAATATCCCGAGGGAGTAATCAGGTTCTTGAACCCAAGACCATGTTTTTAATATTCTTTGAGTTAATTCTGAGGATGATTTATAGTGGGTGTAATCCTCACTGTGGTTGTCTAAAGATTATCTTCTTAATCTACAACCATTTTCCCTCGAATGAGGAGGTGGATGGAAGGTGTGCTTGGTGATCGTTATGTAGACTTTTCATTCATAACCGGTGTAGAATAAGGTGTTCACGTATACGATGGAGTGTGTACACTAAGAGTATTTGAAACTGGCCAATGAAGGTGCTCCCTGAATATTCTCTCGGGAGAACTTCCTTTCTTCTATAATTACATTTTGTTTAGCATTCCATGGTAATTTAGAATTAAATTTTAGTTTCTTCTGATTTATGAATTTCATTTATTTTATTAAATTACATTTATTTCATAAAATATTAAACAACAAAAATAATTGGATTAGGTGGACTAGAAGTAGTGATTTATTAATCACAAAAACTCCTCAAGAGAACGACCTAGGTCAGCCCCTGTGCTGCACTTAGTTATAGATATTTTTCAGAGCGTGCACGACAACACTTATTCAAATTGGTGCCATTTCTGGGGATCTAATTGGTTGTTTACATTAATTTTTCTATTTTAAAAATTTATATTGTTTCCATTTTTTAAAAAAAATAAAAAAATTTCAAAAAAAACTTTTCTTTCATGATGCATTAAAATTTAAATCATTCTGCATGGAACAATTACTCACAGGTGCAGGAAGGAGAAACTGACTACACTGAGGAGGCCCACCAATGAAGAGCCGATGCCCTGATAATAATGTTCAAGTAGGTATAAAGAGGCATAACAACATGGATCTCACTGGAAGATTTTATGGCCATGGTCAATGAACTCCAAGTTGACTTAAAAATATTCAAGGCTAAGAAGGAAGTGGCACTAGTCTTCCCAGATTTCACTGAAAACATCTATGAAGTTGAAGCCAAACTTGAGGTGGAGGATCCTGACTACCAACCTCCATCCATTGATGATCAACTCCAAGAGTAACTTTCAATTAAAGAGGATATTAATTTCGAACCAAATCAGGGAGATGATACATTCTTAAACTCAAATTCTTTAAATTTTTCTGAAACTAATTTGAGTATCTCTCCCAAATCTATTGAATTTTCAGATTCATCAAACTCAAACTACACCTCGGAGGATGATGTGAAAAACAATGCACCTATTGAGGAACTTCTGGAGCTCCCTGAAGTCATTGAATATCTACTAGAGGAGCCCCATCATGAAGAGATCCAAGTTGCTGAGCCTGAGGAAAATAGACAAAAGGCTAAAGCCTCCTTGAAGCTGGCACTGGAAGACAAGATGGTTGCACAAGTAGCAACAAAAGAAGAAGAGGTTCCATACTTCATCCTACCCCACCATGCAAGCTATACCTCATTGTGAAGGGGGAGGATATAGTGTACTCTATCCATGGATCATCCCTCATGAACAACAATTAATCACAAGATAGAAAGATCCACATGTGGTGGTTCAAATCAAAGAAGCTTCATCCACTACCGGATTATGGATAACAGATGGTACTGCCCTCTGGAGGTAGTAAAAGATTCCAGGGCCCACTTGGGGGATCATACCAAGATTTATCTTTACATGATTTCTAGTAATTTAAATTTCAAAATCAGTATTAGGAATTGGTCTAGCATCTGACCCCCTCCCTCTTTTCATTTTGAGCTTAAATGAAATGATCCTTATGATTAATTGAGTAATTTTTCTTCTGTAGGATCATTAATGAAAAAGGAAGCCCCAAGAATTAGAAGAAGATGACCGAATCATTATTTCAAAAGGGAGTTAAATTTTTATGATTATCATTTAAACTCCTTTCATTTTTTGGTCCAAAAAATATTTTGAGCTTTAATGAATATTCTTATCACTTTTCACACATCAATTGATTTTGAAAGAGTTGAAATGATTTTTGAAATAATAGATTTTAAATGATTATTGATGTGAAACCATTTTTCTTGAATTGGATTGTCAATCATTTTTATGAGTTTGAATGATTTTTGAAATCCATTACCCTGAAACACTGACTCAAAATATTTTTTCCAATCCTGTGAGATGTTCTAAACCACCTTTACATATTCTTCCTAATACCCACACTTTCTTGAGGGAAACTTGATTTTTTTGTGAGAACCAGAATTTGTGAATAATTCTCTTTTGAAGCATTGGATTTCATGGAATTTATTTAAAATGATTGAGGAATTTCTTTGGCTAGACACATTTTATTTTGAGACCCACATTTACATTTATCCTTTGTAAGCCCTTAGATGCCATGAATTTCCTTATAATATTAAGCCACATTACAAGCCACTTTTTCCTTACCTACCCGCACTTTTAGTATTTTTGCATGGATATTTCACGTTTGAGTGTGGGAGAAGGGCCTTTCGTGTGCGTTCATTGGGATGTGTATCATTTATGGGTGGTACGAGGTGTTTGTCAATACTTTGGGCATTGGATAACAAGAGAATTGGGCATGTGTCGTCATTTCATTGTGCTTTATTTGTTTCATCCATTTCTCCTAAAAAAAGAAAACAAAAAATGGAGATGAGCTTGAATTCCTCAGTGTACATTCTTTTATGACTCATGTCCCTCCAAAACAAATCAGGGGCATGAATTTTCATTCATTCATTGTATTTAATTTTCAGCTCATCCTCCATAAAAAAAAGAAAAAAAAAGAAAAAAAAGTTGTGCCTTTCTGGAGCTTTGAAAAAAAAATAAGGAGAACATAGATGATATAATTCATTATAATAAACTTCTTGGCTCATGTACCATGTCATTAAAAGGTTGTGGTTTTGTGTTTCACATTTTCAAGTGGGATTGAGTGAGGAATTTCCTGTGTTTTCACTTGATTTAATCATGCATTGTACTTAAAAGCCCAACCTCCTCTTTCTAGAGTGGAACATTTTTTTAATAATTTTCCCACCAACCCTAAGCCATAGAATCATTTGAACCATTAATTAAAGACCTCATGATTAAATTCATTTTCATGTTTCATGCTATGGAGAAATGAGAATTTTCACAAACCTATGGTGATACATGCGATTTTCAAGTATGAGTATAACTCTAGATTCAATTTCTCTTGAGTGAAGAGTGACAAAAAAATTCAATGTGAGGTAGGTTGTGATTGGGCCATGGATTGATTTATGAATTTGAACAAATTTTAGTGATTGAAATGAAAATAATAGAGAATTATTATTCATATATGAGACATGATGGAATTCTATTTTGGATAAAATCATTGATATTTTCTCATTTTTGATTGTTGTGTGAATTTTGATTTGGATGTAAGATGATTACCCAGGAGTGCAATGTTTAAGTGTGGGAGAGTGATGAATCTAACATTTTCATATATTTTATAATGTAAATCATTATTTATAATCCCACAAAAGTTTTATTGGATGGTTAATTGTCATGTTTTTAGGTTTTAGTGTTATTTTGAGCCCAAATGTGAAAAACGACTAATTCTGGATTTTTGACAGAATTTTACACCAAGGGTATTTTGGTCATTCCCGGAAAAATAAATTTCCAAATTTTCTGATTTAAATTTTGTTATAATCCTTATTTTATTTCCTTTATTTTTTTATTCTGTAACAGGAGCTGATTCGGTCATCTAAAGGGATTAAAAATTCATTGAAGTTTGGAATTTTTCCGGGCGGACAGCATGGACCCACCCAAGGTATCAGACATCAAACTCGGCCCACACAGATCTAAATGTTTTGTTTCTACCTGGTATACCACGAGGACAGATATGTTTGTCTCTAAAATAAATATGGGCGATGTTGGAGGTCATTAAGGAGGCTATTGAACGACATAGTTTTGGAGGAACCTTCCTGGAAGCTTCATCCAGAAACAAAAACTGATAATGAAAAATTCATAACTCCTACTTACGGTTTCTAAATTAACTTAAAGTTTGATGAGGGAAGGACAAGATATTTATGAACACCATTAATTAAGGGTTAAACGCGTGAAGTGGTCATTAAGAGGGTCTACAATGTGCAAACCTTTGGGGGTAGAATTCTGCCTATAAAAGGAGGCCCTCACGTCTTTCCCAAATCATCCCATTCTCCATCCATTCCTTCAAGGCACCAAGGAGGAGATCTCCACCGAGGGAGGCCGACCGAAAATCTTCCCCCTTTCTTTTTATTTTATTTCATTTATTTATTTTTAGTTTTCAATTGTAATTTAGATTTCTAATAAATCCATGCATTGTTTTTTTTTGTGTCCACCGATTCACCCTCATCTCTTCCTCTCATTATACCATTGTGAACTATAATACTCATGATCATGAGTAACTAATACAAGGAATATCCCGAGGGAGTAATCAGGTCCTTTAACCGAAGACCATGTTTTTAATATTCTTTGAGTTAATTCTAAGGATAATTTATAGTGGGTGTAATCCTCACTGTGGTTGTCTAAAGATTAACTTCTTAATCTATAATCATTTTCCCTCAACTGAGGAGGTGGATGGAAGGTGTACTTGGTGATCGTTAAGTAGAATTTTCATTCATAACCAGTGTAGAATAAGGTGTGCAGACATACGATGGAGTGTGTACACTAAGAATATTTGAAACTGGCCAATGAAGGTGCTCCCTAAATATTCTCTCAGGATAACTTCCTTTCTTCCCTAATTACATTTTGTTTAGCATTCCATGGTAATTTAGAATTAAATTTTAGTTTCTTATGATTTATGGATTTCATTTATTTTATTAAATTAAATTTAATTCATAAAATATTAAACAACAAAAATAATTGGATTAGGTGGACTAGAAGTAGTGGTTTATTAATCAAAAAAGCTCCTCAAGAGAACGACCTAGGTCAGCCCCTGTGCTGCACTTAGTTATAAATATTTTTGAGAGCATGCATGACAACTCTTAGTCATGTACACATCATAAACTACATCTATGAATAAACATTGTGTGATGTTTCACATGTACTATATAATGACTTGTATAAACATCATGCATGTCTATGAAACTTTCATCTAAATGCTATGTAAGCATAGTCTTCCATTTTTTACACATGAGTTATGCAATATAATTATTGTATATATAGTTGATTTTTTATTATTATATACGATCCACTAACTGTATGCATGATTTTTTAAATGTGGGAAATCTAATAACCTTAACTGGTTGATATTTTCATCGATCTAGTTGTGTGGTTGATCTTGTAAATTTTGTTTATTCACTAGTATTTTTTCACAAGGGCTATCAATAATAGAAAAAGATATTGATTTAATACATATATATTGTTTTATTATGTATGATTAAAATTTAAATAAATATTTAATAGCTATGATAAATCCTTTCCAAAACATTAAAATGGTAAATATTTGAATTAATGGCCTTGAGATGGTAATATTTAGTTTCTACTATTTGAGTAAGGATAATGTGATTATCAAAATATGTGTTCTGAAGAAATGTTAACATGATTTAGTTAATGACCATAGGTTATTCTTCACGTATAATACATCATGAACAAGAATGTGATCATGAATATAGAGAAGTAATTTTGAGGAGGGTTTCTATGCCTCATGAAGGAATTATACATGGTGATGATGCACAATGTTGTGAACATGAAAATTAAAAATGAGATTAATGTATTAGATTTTATGGATAATTAATAGAACAATTATATACTTTTCATGAGTTATAAAAGAATAATTAAAGGGTAATTCAAAATATATTTTCTGAGAAATAAAATTGGGAGTCTTTTTCAGTAATTTAAATTAAGAGATCACATATGCATATGACAATTATAGAGTTTCAAAATACAAATCAAAACTAAATATTCATATTATTTAATTAATTATAATTATGTGTATTTATCAAAGAATAATTTTAGAGAGGAGAAAATATTTAAACATCAGAAATGTGGTGTGTAAGAGAATTATTACAGCTCTATATATCTCACATTGAGATGATAAAAAGATATTAAGTGAGGATCCAATGAAGATGAATGAGATCTATTCTATACCAGAGTATCCGTAATGGATGTGGTTGATCATGATCTATCAATATTTTTCAGTATTCGTGAGACAATATCTACTATTGAATCTATTTATGATGTACACTTACAGACCAACTAATCATTTGTTCTCATGGAGGAGATCAATATATAGTGGTGAAGATAACACTAAAAGTAATTTGAAAGTATTTTTTTGTTTACTTTTTTGTTGACTTTTCATTGTATCATCCAATGGACACTACATGTGGTGTAAGAAATATTATTCTATTTATTATAGTATCATGTTAGATATTGAAGATAATCTATTTGGGGGGGGGGGATAACCAATATGGAGTGGAGTATCCATTTTAGCTACACCATGCAAATACATTGTTATAATCTATTTCTTTAGATACCCATACTTAACATACATGGATATTACATCATTTTAGATGAATATTCAGTACATTATAAAAATAAATGCCTGAGGACCATAATAGTTTAGTGCCTTTGAAAATATGGAAACAAAATATTCTATCCCTATAAAATATCTCCAACAACCCCCATAAAGATCACCACCTTTTGAACTTTTTTCTAAAACCATTATTTATATCCTAGAGAAAGGAAACATAAGAATGGAATGATCTCAAATGCTCAGTAAGGGTAAAAAAAGGAGATATGTAAGAATAATCATGAGCATAAGGGTATGAGAACATGATCACGAAAATAGATGATCATACCCTACATATCAATGATCATATACATGAATCATGAAATAAAGATTGGTAGTTTATAAGGCACGAATATTATGTAAATAAATAAAATAAGACAGTAAATAACATCATAGGAATAAAGAGTGGAATTGTGGTAGGAACATAAGCATATATAATGATTTCCATAGTAGTCAAGACATTGCTACCAAGAACAGATTAGTGGAAAAATTCATTTACATAACTAGGTTCCCAATCTTTTCCAGCCCTATATTACCAAACCAAGTTCACCCCTTATTCTAGCCCTATATTACTGAACTGATTTCAACCCTCATTCCTACCCTATATTACTAAATCGAGTTCATTTACCATTACAACCCTATAATACTAAACCAAGTTCATTTCTTATTCTATCATTATCTATATAATGAGATATAAATATATAAATAATTAATTGGAGGGATATATATGTCCCACTCATCTCATAGTGAAATCAAACATACATGTTCCAAAAAAAATCCTAAATGATTATATCATAAACCATGAAAAGAAATGGTTCTCATAAACATGTAAAAAGTTTATAACTAGTGAAAAAAGATATAGGTTTCATAACCACAAAATTTAAGTCCTAAATAGTAAAATAGAAATAGATTTTATAATAATATGTTCCATGAAAGAGAATCATATTTCATAGAAATATAAACTATTAAAGAGAACCAAATTTCACAAACATATTAACCGTGAAAGAGAAAATGATTTCATAAACATATAACTTGTAAAAGGGAAAAACATCTCATAAACATATAAATCATGAAAGATAAATGGGTTTAATAAATATCATGATATTAAGAACAACCCATTGATAGAAATAATATTAAGGGAGCCTTTAGATAATTTCCTATAAGTGCATGAATAACATCCATGGATGTGAACTATGATGGAAAATAATTTTTAAATACCTTTAAAAATGTTTCTTACATAAAATAGCCTTTATTCATTGAAATAGAATTTATAATTCATAAAATCATTTGAAAATAATTTTATTTTAAAATACCTAAAAAAAATCTAACGAATAATTGAAATCATTTTTTCATTATTTTTCCTTGAAAAATTGTAAAATTAGATTCAAAACATTTAAAAACCATTTTCTTTAAAAACAATTTGAAATGTAATTAAGAAATATTGAAAATGTTTTGAAAAAAATTTTAATTGATACAATATGAAAGAGGGTTGTAATTGGTTTGATACAAATTTCATTGAAGATACTTGGAAAACATATAAATGAGTCCTGAAATAATTTTGAAGACTATTTTCCTTAAAAACATATAAAAGTATCTTGAATAATATTTTTTAAAAAAATTCCATGAAAAACTATAAAGGAAGATTCAAAACATTTTGAAAACCATTTATTAAAAAATCTATTTTCAAAAACTTTTCTTAAAAATTAACCTTTAAAAATTAAAATAAACCATCAAAGGATTGAAAGTTGATAAATTTTTACATGTCATACGATGTAAAAAAGAACATTCATTTTACACGATAAAAAGGATAGAATAGTGCCACATTTAGAAATTGACATAAAAATTCCTTTGCAAACATTGGAAAAATAAAAAAAGGGTAAAAATATATTTTAATTAACATTGTATAATAGTAAAATATTCATGTAAAACCCTTTTGGGAAATGTGATTTTAAAGGAACACAAATTTCTAACCCAAGAGAAGGTAAAGTCGAGCTTTATTAAAAAAATTATCATAATTGTATTATTTACCAAAGAGTGGAATAAATGGTATAGTTATATGAATAAATCATTAATAACCAATTTATAATTAATTAATTTATGTTATTGATATAAGTATCATAATATTTCATCAAAGGAAGCATAAACATAAACAATCTTGAAAAAACGATAAGATAGATTCAATAAACTCCTAAAACATGGTAATTTTGGATGATAAAATCCATTTAAGAAAAAGAAATTTAATAAATATTTAAATATTAAGAAACAAATTAAATTCATGATATAACATTTTGGATGGATGTAGATACCCCTTGAAGAGAATGTAGGTGTATAACATAAAACGAGCCTCAAAATAGGGAATTTGAGACCAAACCGTTTCACCGATATGGTAAATTTTTAAACATATACCCCAAGAATGAATGATCATAAAATAGATATGTTAATTAAAATAAATTTATTATAAATACACATTGAAAACAATCACTAGTAGAACAAACACCACACAAAAGTGAACAGTGGTGAATATAACATGTATCTCACATAAATAAATAGTGAGATAAAATCCCCTTACCTTGTGTCTTGACACTCATTATACTTATTCAAACCACCTGTATAATAAATATAAATTTATTATAAAGATTTTATATAATAATATTATTTTATATAATTCAATATATTTTTTGATTATAACCATATATTACCCTCTTTTTAACCATCGTATGTTAAGGTTTTACTTTGGGTCATATTCACTTCCTTCTTCACAAGTATCCTAATTTGATATACCTTTGGTCCTTAAACTATTAAAATAATTAAAAGAGTTTAAAAATGATATAAATATAATTTATATACAATATTTCTATATTATAATAATCTATAGAATATATTATTATGAAATAGAATACAACATTCATGGAGACGGTTGGCTATACGTACCCATGAACGCTATATCCATTTAATTTTCATGTTTAATGATAAAAAGTAAAAGAAAACAATATATATATATCATTATTAAAGTATATTCATGATATAATATATATCATACATATTCAACAATAGTTTCCTTAATTAAATCCATCTAGTGTATGAAGGAGTCATATCTCTTTGAGGGGGAGGTAGTCCACACTTCGTCAAATGAAATTATCGTATTAACACAAAATTACATGTAAAAAGATATGTGTTGTAAAATGGAATACATAAGATTAATGAGAAAAATAAATATAATATAATAAATATATAAATAGAGTTTCCATCAAAATTTCCACCCTGATTGGTAGTAATGAAAAAATAAAAAATCATCATTTTGTGAGGTGGTAGTTCACTGTACACATAAACAGTGTGTTCGTTAAACATTAGATAGAGGTGTGTGTAAGTGTAGGTAGAATAATTATTATAAAAATTCTGAGAATAATTATTATACATATTATTATACAATATTCTTATAAAAATAGTGTAGGGATGGAGAAGGAAAATAAATTAAAGGACCATAATAGAAGGCGTTACATCATAATTGGGCAACTACTTTTGGTTTGTGAAAAAATGATTCTATGGAATACATTCTTCTCAAATGAAGGCATAAATATTGAAGGGTGGGATGTTGGTAAGTATAATGGTATGATCTGGTCTAAACCTAAGTGTGTTTAGTTGTGTTAATAATAGGGAGAGGTGGTCACCATTATTAGGGAAGGAAAAGTACTCACATGAATGTGTTTAAAAGAAGTTGGGTGTATACATGTTATTACCTATCAAAAGACATAAAAAACAAACATAAATCAATAATGGAAGGTTTATGGGTGATATATGTCCATTAAATGGGTTTTTTATATTAGTGAATATTTCATTTGGGTCCCTATGATAATAGTTTAATCCCTAATTATGCCTAATTTTGACCTTAATCGCTGTGATTAATTTTGATCACTTTTACTAATATTTTTGGTAAAAAAATAAATTGATATTTTTTAGAATCTTTATATTAAACCTATTAAAATGGTTGATGTATGTTTCATTAAAATTAATTCATATAATTGGAAATATTATGAATAATTCTAATCACATAGATGGGACGAAATTACATGGTTTTATGGTAGAAAGAAGTTCTAAAGTTTATTAAGTTTTTATATTCAATTTCAAATTGAAATTGATTTTAATGAAATTAATTATATTAATATATTTATAATATATCCAATGATACATTAATAAATTTTAAAATATAATTTATCATTAATAATTTTTTAAATGAAACAGTTATTTTTAGCTAAAAAGTAGTATTATTAACTATTCATAAAAACGATGTTTTTCAAAAAAATCCCAAAATATATCATGAGATAATTTAGAAATTATATAACAAAAAATGATGATTATTTTATGAAATTTAATTTCTCTATGTGTCTAAAATTAATTTTATTTGTTTTAAAAGAAGGAAATGAAGTGTAGTTCATAGTATTTTTAATTTATAAAGAGTTTACCAAATAATTATTTTTTTTGTTGTCAATATGTTTAATTTATATAGAATTATTTAAAAAAAATATTTGAAAAGTATTTATTTATATTAAATTCACTAAATTTACTAGATAGTTAAATAATTATATCATTTAAAAAATATTATAAAATGATTCTTTGCAGAAACTCAGTGTTTCATGAAAAGTATGCCTAGTCAGTGTTGCGGGTAGCACAAGCCAAGTTAGTATTTCGTGCAGCACAAGCCAAGTTGATTTTGTGTTAAAATAATTCTATAAATAAGATTTTAATATATATATATATATATATATATAAATATTTCTACTTTCATGTGAAATTAAAAATAAGAAAAGATAAAATAATTCAAAAAATAATAATTCACACAATAGAATGGTGTTAAATTCCATCTCCCCTAAAAATGATATTTCCCCCAACATCAATTTAATTATAAAAGGTTTAAAAGATTAAATTAATATTAATATAAACCCACATAATGTAAATTAATACAAAACAATTACCTTAAAAGGGAAATATGGAACCATAATTGTTACCCAATGTAATATATAACTAGGATTCCAAATAAGAGAACATATATTGGAATTAAAGATTGGACATGGAGGAAAAGTGTAAATATTTATAGGGAGTGATTGAGGTCATCAATAAAAAAAATAATGATCAAAGAAAAGTTTAGGGCTTAAATTTCATAAATATGTGATGATTTATAAGGCTATTGGTACAATAATAATTTATCTATCAGGACAACACATTTTCTTTTGATCATTATCCTAATGTTGATTAATTTTTTTATTAACCAAGAATATAAGGAAATATTCTTTATATATTTAAATAAGAAAAATTTCATTATTTAATTGTGCTTTTATCAATTTATAATTCATCCACTACTTTATGTAGTGGATGTATAGAAAATAATATTGATTCCTAAAGTGATGAAATACTTTTTTAGTAGATCTTAAGGTCCATTTTTTTAAAAAGGTAATTCCTTGGTCAATGAACAAGGCACAATTTATTGAAAAACAACAAGGAACTACAAAAGTATGAAGGATTGGATTTTATTACAATCTCTTTCATAGAGAGGAATAAGATCAACAGTAAGTCATCGCTCCACGTAATGCTCTGGTTGATTCCTTTATTGGAAATACCAACAGCCACCATGTTCGCTTCACGATAAGTATGAGTGACAATGTATCTGGACTCCCTAAGAGAATCCATGTTGTTCATCCAATGAGTAGTAAGCGGCCAGGAAAGGTGGACCACCCCATTCCAAATACATTGGACAATGGTGGTTGAGTCACTTTCAATGCAAATGTTGTTTTGGCCCTTGATTTTAACAAAGTCAACAGCATGGATCACAACCATCATTTTTTCTTCAAGAGAGTAGGAGTTAACATAGCTACCAAAGAAAAAGCCACGACAATGTCCCAGAAAATCTCCGAAAACAACTCCAAAGCCCGCAGGACCTAGATTTCATTTGGAAGATCCATACACATTTATCTTGATCCATCCAGGAAGTGGGGTTTGACATAAGTTCTCAATTGAATGTCTCATATTTTCATAGAGACCTTCAATTCTAAGATATCAGAGGATCACAAAGTCTCCAACCGAGTTGTCACAATGAGATTTTTGAAGCAAGGGGGCATCCCTGATGGCGATGAGAATTCTTGTCTGACCTGCATTAAGATTGAGTGAGTAATTATTGTGAATAATATCATTTATATCATACCAGATGACGTGGAGGAGACCAACAATGGTGGAAAGGAAGAGATTATTAATTTCCCATGAGGTATCAAGCTCCACACAATGTTTTAGTTTGGAGTAAATAGAGTCAGTGCAAAGCCATCTGCATTAAAATAGGTCAGTAATAAAATTCCAAAGACCAGAAGCTGTAACACAAGATAATAATAGGTGGTTAGAATATTCTATATGCTAATGAAAGATTTGAAATTTAGAGCAGAGTCGAATACCAAAATTCTAGAGGTAAACTTTAGTAGGAATATGATTATGATTAATACGCAAGATAAGGTTTAGTATAGAGGGTTTAGTACATGATTTGTTGAAGTGTTTCAACTATCCAAAAATAGTATAAAAGTTAGTGAAATTATGATTGTATAAACTATTGGAATCTAAAATACCATTGTGAGAAGTTTCCCAAGTGAGAAAATCATCCGTGTTAGAGAAGATGAGGCTATCAACCATCTGCATAATGGAATCCAGGAGGTTAAGGTTATGAGAGTGCATCACCTCCTAAATAGTGTATTTGATGTTATCTAGAGGGGGGTTAGGAGGCAATAAGGAAATGAGGGGGGTGCTAGACTAGTTTTCAAGACAAAAGTTCATGGAAGAGTTCGTACTGACCACCATTTAGAGTTTTTTATAATGTGGGAAAAAGAGTTTCTGATGGAGGGTAAGATCAAGGAGTTAACATAGATCAAGTTTCCTTTATTTAGTTTCTCTAGGAATTTATTTCTTATAAAATCAATGTAGTCAGAATTTTGATTGATCAATCTCTAAGTGAGTTTGGCTTGAAGAACAATTTTATATTAATCATGACATCACACAATCTAGTGGTAGGTGTAAAATCCTTATCGGCCCTCATTCATGGGTTCAAGATCTTTATACTTACTTGAATTGTTAGGTTATCACCAATCATACATGATGTACTTTTCTAAAACCATACTAATATAATTTGAAAAAATAATAATATGGACATACTTTAAATGAGTTTAATCAATAAATATCCATTTATCCTTGTTTTTAATAAAATCTCAGTACATAAATACTTAATCCAATGTTTAACATAAACATTTCATGAATGGTTAACCTTAGGAAAATAAAAAAACCTTTAAAAAGAGAGTCAAAAAATCTAGTTAACATTGTTTCCCCCATACTACACAATGTATTTTTTAGTTGTTGCATTCCGAAAATGTGTTTAACATCATCATATATTCTCTTGAATCATGGTAAAAACCTGAATTACCATGAATCCTTATTGAAAACATGAATTCCTCCTTATTCAATGTATATTATATTTATTTCATAAATCTAAATATTTTGTAAACTTCATCCATGATAACATGATCTACTTGTTGAAAAGTCCTTAATTATTTCCAAGGTAATCAGTATCTAAAAATTTTATTATTTATATTCCAAATATCATTATCTCAAAAACATTATAATAACCTATGAAACATATTAACAATTATCTTTCCATTAGTCATTTGTTTTCCATGCATATCACGAAGCCATTATATCACATTTTTATTCCATCATATCCATTAAATGTGTTCTTGTAAATACATAGCTAAAAACATAAAATAAAGAATCCTTATATATTTCACCTCTTATAATTCTTGAATAAAAAATACATAAAAAATCAATCAGATTATCCTTAATCCATTGATAAGGCTACATCATCATAATATCTTTTTTCCTTTAACATTTCATTAATATTCTCTTCATCATCATGAATATAACTATCACTCGTACCACCTTGATGATTCTCTTTAGGAGATTTAATATTCTAATAATGAGTTACATAATGATCATATATTCGATATTTAAACACATAACCTTTGATAATGTCTTAGGGAGGTCAATATTCTCATCTATTTCGTTAATCGAACTTATCATTTTCCCCATGTAGTCACTTTCTTTGAGTCCTTTTCTATAGTCATAACATCTTATTATTCCTCTAAGACATTAATTTAGGTGATTCATTAAACATTATTCACACCAAGAAAACCAAATATTCTTTCCTCCATGGTCTCTATTACCCGAACTCTCAGGGAAATCCTTCTTTCTCTTCCTTGGTGAGTACATGATTTTGTTATGGTATACATTTTTAATCATGTTCCATCAAAAATAATTTGGCATGATCACAACATATTTCACTCTAGTGATCTTCCCACTTGACTGATCATCATAAAATCATCCATCAAATTCAACAATAATCCAATTCCTTCCAGTTACCACCATTGAAAAATATCTAAAGCATAATGTGTGCATTACTTATCATAATAGAAAACCAAATAGTCATGGAAATATTTACTTTTAGGATATCTAAACCATGAAACCTTATTTAATCTATGACACACTAGGTTCACCCTAAGTTATTCATAGACAACTTATATTTAAATCCTTCATGATGGTTCATGAAGAGTTTTTGAATTCCCAAATCACATCCCCCATTAGTGTAATACTAGGTTTGCTACAAGCCCTATTGTCATGTACCATATTAACCCAAGTTAGGCCTAAAACATCATGTTGTAGTTTATACCCCTAGGTACTTATTTTCAAGATCCATATCCACTTGTAGTACCTGGATAGGGATGTATGTCTAGAAAATCTAATATTCCATCCTTTACCAAAATTCTAGGACATCTTCCTAAATGTTTACTCCTTATTCTTATCCTTGAAGATATTCCTAAACATATCCTTAGAAATATACCTAGGAAAATCAATAAGGTGTTTTCATCCTCATTTCCAATTCTTGACTAAACCTTGCCTTTGCTAACAACTATAGAGACTCAATCTTAAAAAACATGGATATTGCATCATTTTATATTAATATTAATTACATTACAAAAATTTATGATAAAAGACCATAATAGTTTAGTGTCTTTTGAAACCTGGAAATAGAATCTTCTATCTAAGTGAATGATCTTAAACATCTCCCATAAATACATCCACCTTTAGTACTTCTACCAAAAACCATTATTCATAACCTAGGGAAAGGAAACCTAATAATGTGGTGAGATAAAATGATCAGTAAAGGTAAACAAGGGAGATATATATGAATAATCATGAGCATAAGTGTATCAGAACATGGTCATGAAAATATAAGATCATACCCTACATATCAATGATCATATACATAAATCATGTAAAAATGATTGGTAGTTCATAAGGCATTAATCTTAATGAAATAATGAACATAAAACATGAAAGAATATCATAGGAATGAAACAAGAAATTGTGGCAGAAACATAAGCATATATAATTATTTCTATATTAGTCACGGAATTGCTTGCAAGACCATCTTAGGTGAAAAAGTCATTTACTGAACTGGTTTCACACCCCGTTCTAGTGTTATATTTCAAAACTGAGTTCACCCCTCCTTCCAGCCTTATATTTTTTAACTAAATTCACCCCACATTCTAACCATGAATTACTGAATCGTGTTTATTTCCTATTCCAACCCTATAATACTAAAAAAAGTTCATTAATCATTATGGCCTTGTCTATATCATGATGTATAAATATTTACCTAATAAATTAGTGGGGGATATAGGTCCCACCCCTCTCATAGTGGAATAATACATACATGTTCCATGTAATTGTAAATAATCCTATCATTACCAATGCAACAAAATGGGTATCATAAACATGTAAAAATGTTAAAATTGATAGAAAAATATATTTATTTTACTACCATTTCTTCTAAAGAATTACCATTAAACATATTTTATAAAAATATACCATATGAAATATATTGTTTTCATAAAATTATAACCTATGAAAGAGAAAATAATTTTATAAAAAAATTAACTATATATGATAAATGGATTTCATAAACATTAACCCATGAATGAGAAACATATTTCATAAACATACAACTCGTGAAAGAGAAATGGGGTTGATAAAGACCATTACATTAATCATGACCCTATAAGGAATTATCTAAAGGTTCTATTCATATGTTGATATCATTTTGAAAACCTTTTTCCTTGAAAAATTATAAAATAAGAATCAAAACATTTTAAAAACCACTTTTTTGAAAACAAATTGACAAATTATAAATAATGGCTGAAAATATTTTAAAACCATTTTTTATTGAAGTCATATGAAAGAAGATTAAAAATGTTTTGAAACACATTTATTTTAAGATACCTTGAAAACATATAAATGAGTATTGAAATCATTTTGAAAACTGGTTTCGTTGATAACTTATAAAAGAAGCATGAAACATTGTTAAACAATTTTCCTTGAAAAATTATAAAAGAAGATTGAATTGTTGTTGAAAAAAAATTATTTGAAAATATATTTTAAAAATAGTTCCATAAAAATTAATCTCTAAACATGAAAATTAAGCTGCATAGGATTGATGATAAATAAATTTTTACATGTCATATGAGGTAAAAAGAACATTTATTCTACATGATAAACGGGTTAGAAAAATGAATCATTAATAAAGTTACAGGAAGATTCCTTTGAAAATGTTGGAAAAGTACAAAAAGGTTAAAAATTTTATTTAATGATCATAGGATAAGAGTAGAATGTTCTTTGAAACTGTTTTTGGAATAATTATTTTAATGGAACATAGATTTCCAATCGAATAGAAGGTAAAGTCATTATTTCATGAAGACACATTATTAACTATATTATGTACCAAAGAGTGGAATAAATGGGAAAAATATATGAATAAATCATTAATAATTATGGCAGAATAAAATTCCTGATTTTTCTTGAGAGATGGGTCAAACGGTTTCGTTAAAGGATGCATACATGTAAACAATATTGAAAAGAGATTAAATTGTCTCAGTAAAATCTTATAACATGGTAACCTAAGATCATGGTCTCCATGTAATAAAAGTAAATTTAATGAATCATAAACTATTCATAAAATAATTAAATTCAGTATATATCATGTAAAATGGATGTACATAATCCTTAAAGAGAATTTATGTGCTTAATAAATATTGGGTCTCAAAGGAAGAAAGATGAGACAAAACTATTTCACCGATTTGTTAAAATTTTAAATTTATGCCCCATGAAACAAAGTTAATAATATGGATATGTTAATACCAATAAACTTAAGTATACGATACATGGAATACAATTATGGATAGTACAGAAATCCCTAAATAGGATGGTGTTGTGAACATAACATGTACCTTAGAGAAATAAAATAGTGAGATAAAATCCACTTACCTTACGTCTTAACTCTTGTCGTACTTGTTCAAACCACCTGTATAATAAATATAAATTTATTATAAATATTTTAAAGAACCATATTACAATATATAATACCATATATGGTTTTATAACTACCTTATTTAACTATCTTGTTAACCATCATATGTTAAGGTTTCACTTTGGGTAATATTCACTTTGTTCTTCACACGTGTCTTAATTTGTTATGTCTTTGGTCCTTATAATTTTTTTTGAATTTAAACCATCATATAAATTTCATTTATATACATTATACTTGTTTCATAATAATCTATAGAATATTTGTGTATTATATGGAATACACCGTTCATGGAGACGGTATGTCGTACGTACGAATGAACAATATTTCTATTTAATTGTCCTATTGAAATAATAAAAGTTAAAATAAATAAATGGGTATATATATATATAATTCTCAAAGTGTATTTAAGATATCATATATCATATAAATTCACTAAAACCATCATTAATACTATCCATTTAGTGTATGAACGAATCATATCATTTCGAGGGGGTAGTAGTCCACACTCCCTCAAATGAAATTATTATATTAACACAAAATAGAAAGAAAAAATATATGTTTTGTAAAAAAGAATAATGAATCATAATGAAATAATAAATATAATATATTTCATATATAAATATAGTTTCTATCATAATTTCCACCATGAGAGGTATTAAGTTAAAAATTCAACAACCATCATTTTGTGAGGTGGTAGTTCACTGTATAGATAAATAATAGTTCGTTACCCATTAGATGGAGGTGTGTATAAGTGTAGGTTTAAAAATTTTCATGAAAACATCATAGTTTATTTAGGATTATTTTTTGTTATAAAATAACAAAATATATAGAGTTATGGGTGTAGAAGTAAAAAAATGAAAGGAGTTTGAGAGAAGGTGTTACCTATTAACCAGGGAAGTCCTTTTTCTTTGTGCCAAAAGGATTCCTTATAATAAATTCTAACTAATGGTAGAATTTAATGTGTGTGTTTATGGGGGATTTTGGGAATTATATTGGGAAGATCATGAATTATTTTAAGTGGTTTGAGAGGTGTGAAGAATAGGGAGAGTTGGTGGCCTTTTATATGGAAGGAAAGGACTCACTAGGAATTTTTAAAAACAAGTTAGGTTTACACATGTTATTACCAATCAAAAGTCATACCAAAATAAAATAAAAAAAATTAAATTATTAAGTACTTAATATTCCATGAAAATTGGTTTTTATAAGTGGATAGTCATTTAGGCCCCTATGATTAAAAATTAGCTCATAATTAAGCCAAATTTCACCTTAATCACTGTGATTAATTTTAATCACTTTTACTACTATTTTTGGCCAAAAATTAAGTTGATATTATTTGAATAAATATATTAAATATATTAAAATATATTATGTTATTTTTCTGAATTTCAATTCATATAAGTGGAAAAATTAAGATTAATTCTAATATTGTAGATCGGACAAAATTACGGGTTTTAATGGTAAAAAGAAGTTCAAATGATTATTAAGTTTTTTATATTTAATTTCAATGTGAAATTGATAATAATGTCCTAAATTGTATTAATAGATGTATAATTTATCTAATGTGACATTATAAATTAAATTAAATTTTAATTTAACATTAATAATATTTTAAATGAACAGAATGTTTTTAATTAAAAAGCTGTATTTCACACTATTCATCAAAAATGGTGTTTCAAAAAAAAAAATCCAAAGAAATCACCCTAAGATAATTTAAGAATTATATATTAAAAAATTAATTTTATTTTGTGAAATTATATTTATTTATGTGTATAAAGTTAATTTTATTTGTTTTTAGAGAAGGGCATGAAGTGTAGTTCATAGTATTTTTAAATATATAGGGACATTACCAAAAATTATATCTTTTGTTATAAATATTTTTTATTTATATTAAAAAATTATAAAAAATATATAAAAATTATTCATTAATATTTATATCAAAAATTTTATCATCTATTTTATAGTTATATCATTTAAAAAAATATAATAAGATGGTGATTTTTAGAAACTCAGTGATGCATGTAATGTAAACCAAGTCGGTGTTGTAGGTAGCACAAACCAAGTTAGTGTTGTGTGAAGGGAATGAATGACTTAGTGTTTTAATATATATATATATATATATGTATATATATATAACAATTTCTAGTGTCATGTGAATTTAAAAATAACCCAAGATAAATTAATTTGAAAAACATAATTCCTAAAATCTCAGGGTGATAGACTTTCTCTTTATTACATTACATGAAGTTTGGGATATGATATATAATTGAGTGGTTTAATAATTATAAAAAGTTCATGAGGTAAATTTTTTTTTAATTGATTAAAATTGTGTGGAACTTTTTCACCCCCTTGTAGTAGTACTAGATGATCCTTGTGCTCAAGAGAAATTGATTATTAGAGTAGTAGGTGAATATAACACCAATTATTTGGGTTATTTAAATATTATATTATATCATTTTTATTATTTAAGAGGTGAATTATTATGTTCATGAAGGTATAATGGGTTTCACATATTTTAAATTGTTTGATAATGGTACATTGTTGGAATATGGTTAGATGAAATTGGGAACAATGCCTATGGAAATCATGATATAAAATTCTAATGTGACCATTAATATTATTTTATATTAACTTATTGATAAATTCTAACTGAAGTGGATAAAATAATTTATAGCCTCAACTAGTATGATCATTACCTATGAATCCCATTTATCATATATTTTATGTGAGATGGAATCATTGGAATTTTCTATTTACCATACCCAATCATAGATATAACAAATGAAGCATCAGTGAAACCATGTATGAGAGAAGTTCAATATCATTTATATCATGGGAAAAACCATGTTAGTCGAACCACCTTATAAATGCCCACCATTTGACACATTAGTCTTATGGTGTATACTAATGGAATAATTGATCACTCAAACTTAGTAGTATGAGTTTGTATATTTTTGTTTTTACTAAAATATTTATTATGTTTATCCATTTTCATTATTATAAATATATATGAGTTAATTAGATATTGATATAAAGAAATTAAAATTTTATTTTTGGAAAATATATGATTTCAACAAAAACACCCCCTTTGATAAATTAAATTACTTCAAAATAAATTTAATTTTCATGTAATATTCTTCATTTTTTTATATTTGATTGATAATATAATTTAATTAAGGCTATTATAATCATTATAAGTGTCAACATACTAGTATTTTCGTAAAAACTAGTTTTTCTCAATAAATAGAAGTTGGGATATTAGTGTAAATATTCTCATATTTAGATAATTAATTTGTAAAAATAAATATTATTTTTGATATCAAAATTATAAAATTATTTGACAGTGACTTTTTTTTAATTTTCTTAGAAAACAATTGGTTTTTGGTTAAAATTTATAAGAATAAAAAGATATGTTATGTTTTATGAAATCATAATATACCATATTATATGTAATAAATAGTATAAATGGAATCTATAATGAAAAATATTTTTACAATTTACAATATTTTTTTATGATATTTGATTAATTTAAAAATCTCGTAATGAATCCTCCAATACCTATAATATATTTTATATTTTTAGAATTAATTCATTGAAAACAATACTCACATCCACATTAACTAGGATATTATTTTAAAGAGTTTAGTTCTTGACCTTAAAATTTTGAATAACACTCTTACATAATATAATTCATTAGAAAATTTATGTGAAGGATTTTAGTTTTGATAATTTTATCATATCGAGTACTGAAAATTAATTTATAAGTTCCAAAAGAATCCACCTCCCTTTTGATATAAATATCCACTCATCTCCACACTCATATTCATTGAGAACCCATTGAGAATTATTTTCCTATCCATATTACACTCTAAATTTCTCATTAGGTGTTCACAAGCACTTATGAAACTCATACAATGATTTTGGAGGCAAACTCCCTGGGTAATGGAATCTCTCCCATTAATTTTATTTTAAGTATATTCCTTGTATAAATCCATTTTTATTTACATGATTTGATGTTGTTATTTGATTTCACACATCTGTTTAATATTAGTGTGATTCATATGTAATAATAGATCACCTTCCACTCTAATTCAACCCTTTTATAAATCATTACATAAACGTGTTATGATTCCAAAATAATCCAATGATTTTCCATGCCTATCATTTCTATAATGAAAACCCATCATCTATTTACACTCAATTGTATTAACCTAGATATACCTATGCATCATTTATTGTGGAATTCCATATATGGAATCCATATTCTGTAATCATGGGATATAGAGGGGTAAAATGTTTTCTTATGTTGTCTAATCATTGCTTCATACAAAGGCATTAACATTATTTGAATGTGAATGGATGGCCAGAAATTATATATCCATACAATGCATTAGGCAATGTTTTCATATCATGATATACCATATATAGAACATATTAGGACATTGTAGAACACTATGTTATTATTTATTAGTGGATAAACTCGAGTTATTCTTATGATGCCACGTATTATGTTATTTACAGATTCCTTTTGTTTTATTAAGGCTATCATATTATATCATTCATTGATTTTTTTATGATTATAAACCTTTTTATATCACCATTACATACCTCTTCACTCAAATATATTAATTTCATCTTTTTATTATTTTATTATTCTCTTAGAATTAATAATAGATCTTCCCCTTATAATGTACCCTACGAGGTTATCCTTTTCAATTTTAGAAGGATGAATGAATTATAAGAACATAATTTAATGTGTTTAATAATTTTATTTAATTTTGTTTCATGTAAATGTGATATGTAGTTAATATGTAAACCTCACTATGCCTCAAGGTATTTTAGGAATGTTTTATATATGTTTATGTGTAATAAATCATGAATTTTTATATTTAATATAAGTGTTATCATAGTTGGTTCCAGAGTAAGGTCATGATTTTTTTGTGTATTGGGATTTGAAAATTTAGTAATATCCTTAATTATTTGATAAATCATATTAGAATGTCACTTAATTATGGTAATTTTTAGATTATGTTTTTCCAAGAAAAAATAACTCACAAGATTTTACAAGTGGATTTATCTCTGTCACAGTTTTACATATGGGTAATAACCCAAAAATGGTTCATTTAATATAAAAATTATTGGCACATGGTTCAAAAGTTATTTATGAACAATTTGGAATAAACAAAAATGACAATAAAATTCAATGTTACGAAATATACTAGTGATAACATAAATGGAATCATAAATATTAAATTATTAATTAATTTAGATCATTAATGTGTTACCCCTTATATATTCATACTTTTCCCTTTTATGTGTGAAATAGATTCAAAATTCTCAAATCTAATTCAATATTTTATGATGCACAACATTCGAAATAATAATCACATAGTGAAAGGCAGGATTATCATCCATTCCTAAACATAAAATGCATATAAAACAATATTTCTCAACATTCATTCATATAAAAAAATTATATCTATTCGAATAAAACATTAAAACATGAAATAAGATCTATCTATTAGAAATAAATATGGTGAAATTATTTCATCCCTTGTATATTGCTTCTCCCAAATATATATTTGTGGTTGAACTTCTTAGTGATTCTTATGATGCTTCCATTTGTGGAAATAAATTCTATTTTATGTATGGATTATATTTCCATATATATAGGAACTATAGACTATTTGGAGAATGAAAATTTCCTCAATATCATGAATAGACCTCTCATTCTATCAACGTGCAAGGAGAATGATGATTTTCATTTGGTATCATAATCTCAAACATTAATATTATTTCTATTTGAGAACGTTTATCTCCCTCAAATAGTTTATATTAAGGTAATGATCATCCTTGAAGACATACCTATTTTGGAGGAACATTATAATGTGTTTCTCAAAGAATGGAATGGTCTTTTTTTTAAATCCATGAGGTTTAGTTATCAATTGAGCTTATACCTAATGATTTTCTATGATTTAATACTATGTAAAGATTACCAATTTTGAAATTAATATATGAATAATAAATTGTATGAAAAAGATAAGGAAGGAGGATATTCCCATTATTAAATTTTATACATAGTATGGGAACTCTGAATTCATAAATAGCACAATAAAAAACAAGTATAAAGTTCCATTGATTAATATCTTGTTTGAGTATCTATGTAGAGAATAATACTTCTTTAAGGTGGATATTTGATCATTATATTATCATGTTAACAAAAACAATAGGGATATTACCATTACTAAATTTTTACATGGTATGAGAAATATTAGTTCATATTGATTATATTTAAACTCATTAAATCTACTGTTATCTATATAGATATAATGAATAGTGTAATTAGTGATTACTAGAATAAATTTTTGATTGTTTTATAGATGATATTATTATCTACTATTAAATAAAAGAGGAATTAAAGGGGGATTTGATTATTTTACTGAATACCTTATGAATGTTAAGGTACATGTGATGTACAATAAATGTAATTTTTTCATGGTTCTTGTAAAATTCCAAGGTCATGTTTTCACCTGTAGTGGAATACTTTCAGTTCCACAAAAAATAGGCAAATAAAGAATGCCACAGACAAACATTAGTAATGGATATCTATAGTTTAGTTCAATTATTTGGGTGAAATAATGATTTATGAGATACTTATCAATATTACAAAACCCACTAACCAAGCTAACTCAAAGGGGAGTGATGTTTATCCAGACTAATTAATGTGAGGATAAATTTAGAAATTTTGTAAAGAGGTTAATGAATTCAAGTTTTCAGACATTTCACCCACTTTCCCAAATGGGGAATGTTTTTTGATCTAGAATGATGTTTTCAAGAAATGATTAGGATTTATATTCATGCAAGATGAAATACCGATTACCCATGATTACCACCAATTAATGATATATGTGAAGAACTACCTAACTTATGATCTAGAATTTCATTGTAGTGATCTTCACATTGATGGTTTTGTGACATTATTACTATAGGGAGAAGTGTAACATTTTTAGTAATACCTAAAATATTTATTCACCTACAATAAGAGAACAATATAAACTTAAAAACGATGATATATCTGATATGGTATTATGATTTTTCAATCCAATACAATCTTGGGAAGGAAAGAAATGTTGTAAAATCTATAATAAAAAAGGATCTATAAACCCTATCCATGATCAGGATTGAAAGGGTTCCAATATTCCTTGACATAAAAAAAAGATGAACATGATAATATTAGAAGGAATTACATTGTACCTTTATCAACTGACCACACATCAATCATCTTGTGCGAGGATAACATAATATTAATAAATTTGATGAGGTGCTATATAAACAATATAGCAATTATTCTACATTTTAACTTATAAGAAGATGAATTTATATATTTTGTAACCCAGATATGTATCTTATCAAAACAAGACATTATTAGGGAAATTCTCGATGACACTCATATCACATAATTCTAAATTCATCAAAAATGGAATAATATTTATCTGGATCTAATATGAAACCACTGTTTATATAATAGGGTGATAAATATTTTTGAACATGTATCTAGATAAATGGTATGTCAATAATTCAAGCACATATGGTTGAAGAATAAGGGTATGATGAAACCATTTCCCATAACTATAGGGAAAAAGGAACACATATCCATGAATTTCATTGTCGGAATCTTTTGGACATCTAAATGCAAAAACTCCAGTTGGGTGGAAGTTGACTACCTTATGAAGTTGGTGCATTTAATTTCCATTAATGATTATTTCTCTCATGGAAAAATCATTAATATATATTTAATGCAAGTTATAAGAAATCATGGAGTAAAAATCACTATTTTAATGAATATATATCTGATGTTTTTTTGGAGGGTTTGTAGAAGCCTTTTGTAACTACTTATGATTTTATAAAATAAAGTTTTTATAAATAAACATAGTCTCATTGATAGCCTGTGATACACAAAAACCCATGTTTAAAAAAACTGAGATATAAGTAATATAATTTAAACATGAATGTTATAACCTCTCTGTTAAAATTACCCTTATTAATAGTAATAAATATATTTTTGACATATGTATAACATTTCTAGATTAAGGAAATACATTATTTCTTAAATTTCTTAAGTCTGTTAAAAATTCATATTTCTCAAAAAATTTCTTTATTAATTTTTTAGTGAAAATTATATTATTCATTTTTTAACCAATTAAACTATTTATCTCAAAAATGAACTTTATTTTTTAAATCATTATCAAATAATTATTGAAGAGTGTAATATTTATAATTATATGAAAATGATTTTTTTTATTTAACAGTTAAAATACTTATTTTTTATTATAAAATATCTTTTTATTTAAATAATTTAAAATGAATATTAGTAGTTTAAATTTTCTTTGAAAGTAATATTAATTAATTAATGTTATAATTAATAAAATTTATTTCATTTGAATTAGTTTTATTAAATATTTATATAATATCATTTTATTCTAAAAAACATTCTTTTGAGAAATGTTTTTTAATCATTTATGTGTGTTATATTTTAAATTAAATTATAACACTTCTATGAATTTGATTAATTGGATTTTATTTTTTTGAATCGGTATTAAAACTATATTTTACAATAAATTAAATGTATTATTTTGGTTACAATGAATAATTAAAATAGTTAAAATTCATTACTATGGTTATGGTTAAAATAGGATTACCAGGGAATACTTAGAACATAAGGGTCTGTTTGACATTTAAAAATTACTAAATCATATTTTATACTCTTATTTTGACCATAAAATGAACAAAATTAAATTTTGGAGTCATTTGGAAGCATTTTCTCTTCAGATTCCTTTATATTTTTTATTCTATTGGTAAATTCACAATTGGTTTCCAATTGAAACCTCTCCCCCACTTATAAAAGGAAATCTCATATATTATTACATTGAGACATAAAGAGCCATTTTATTCAAAAAATACCTAACCAGAACCGTTATTTACTTCCATTCCTATGTATTGATGCTTTATATTTATAACGGAACCCTCCAAATAAGGATTGATGTATAAACCCATAGAGGCTCTCCAAAGAAGAGGTATATTTTTTAATCATGTGATTTCATTATATTTATTCTTATATCTCCATAAAATCATTTTAAATAATAAATAAATAATAACACCAACATATCCCACATTCTAATATATTATTATTTTAATGTTATAATCTACATCAATCTCCTCTTTCATCGAATCAGAAATGAAAACATTGATCGTGTGTACAACTGAAAACTGCATCATGAACTGATGTGTTTCATTATCCATAAAACCCCCTCATGGATATATATAATTATGTATTCAAATTATTCAAAAATATTAATGAAATAATTTTAATTAAATAATTTTAATATCACACCCACCATCATACCTTTAAATCTATAGGAAAATGATAATGTTTCTTGTGCAAACGTGTGGACTACTGCCTCTATCATTCGATGTGAAATGTTACTCATTTTATTTTTTAAATATAAAAAATGAAGGATACATTTGCTAAATTTATATGATGTATTTTTTAACATAATTATATTTATAAGGTTATTTATTATTTAACCTTCCTTGTTTTTATTCTATGAAAAATGAAAAGAGCTTTCATGTATACATACAATATATAATCTCTATTAACGGTGTAATTCATTTTTCTATCACTAAATATTATAGATTACTCTAAATGTACACATAATGAATATATATGATATATTTATCAATGTATGAATTATGTAAATTTTTGATCATTGATTAATGTAAAAAGACTAAAACTACAATAGCAAAACATATTTGTAATACAAAACTAACACTGCCTTAAACAAGGATTTTCACAAATAATTGTAAATAAAAGGTTGATAAAATGTTATAATTAAATTAAATATGGTATGATATATATTATTATACTTATATAGTATATTTATAATAAAAATATATTTATTATATATGAAATTCAAAAGTGGATGAATAAAACAGGATATAAGGTAAGGGATTTTCGTCTCACTTTTACTTCCATGTGAAACATGCCATATTACCCACTTGTCCCTTTTATGTGGTGTATATAATTCCAATTAATGTATTTTATGATTCATCTAATAATAATTATAAGTATCATAAAATAAATGTATTTATATTTATATATTGGGTCTTATGAATTATATGTTTCCAAAGTTCTAACAGACTTATGTTTCATTCTTAGTTCAAAAAGAATATTTTATGCATGAATTTTGATTTTAAAAAATTTAAATGATACATTCATGAGAAAACCATTTTTTATTCCCATATAGTTATTTATAGATAATAAATGTTTTTATTTCCTTTTATTATCTTTATGAACTTACAATATTGAGATAATGACTTTAAGGAAACCAAACATTATTTGTCACATTGGTTGAAAACCATTTATTTTTTATGTTCATGTTTTCTATAAATGTTCTCAATATTTATTTTAATATAACAATATTAATGTTAAAAATCATTTTTACCCATTATTTTCTTTTTAAAAATTATAAAATTATTCTTCCTATCATATTCCATAAGATGTATATTTATCTATTTACTGAAAATGTGGAATATTCTTTAATTTATCAGGGATGTAATGAATATAATTTCATGACATCATGTATAATAAATGTTTCAAATCACACATTATATGATTTTGTGATTATTTTAATGTTATTTATATTCAGAAAATATTTATCAAATTTTTAATGGGATTTACACAGTTGAAAGGTCATTTTAAAAAAAGAATGTATTAATTATATTTATATTCATCAACTACAATAACCATTGTGGTTTCTTATGTTTTACTATGTATATTATCCAATAGTACTACATTTATTATTTATTATGATAGTTTACTAATACTTTTTGTTTTCAATGGTCATCTTATGATTAATTGATGAAATGTTTAGGAAAAACATATTTCATTGAATGCTCTATTATAAGATGATATGATGAATGTTTTATGATCTGAAGGAAAACTAATTTATGTTTGTCATTTTTTGAATATTTGGATGTATATCTCCATAAATTTCAATAGGTAATAATTTTTTATTTTTCAAGTGATAGATATGAGAAACAAGTTAAAGCGCATTATCCGTTATGGGAAACGAGTTTAATTTCATGATCTGTTATAGGAAACAAGTAAGATGTTCTTGATTCATTTTGGGAAATAAATTTTTTTTATCTAGTATAGAAAGAATATATTGATTGATGGTTCATTATGATTTTATGGTCTTGGAAGACAACCATGAGATTTGAAATAATTTCTATAAAAATTATTATGACACACTTTTAAGACAAGTATGTATGGTTCATGATTGATTTATGATGACTTATCACTCTTACGATTCATGTTTTTTGTAATAATGACGCATTATTTCATGAATCATGGTTATGATATTTGGTGGATTTGATGTATTATTGTATGTTATAGTCATGATCTCATACCATTATGCTTATCTTATGATTTAAAATTCTCATCTATTGATATATCCCATGTTTACCCTTACTAGGATTTTATGATCACCATTTGTTATATTTCCTTTCCATAGGATATGATTAATGGTTTTTAAAGGGTATGTCAATGAAGAGTGCATAATGGGGAGATCTTGGCATGAGATGTTGAAGATATTTCATGAAATGAGAATATTTAGTATCTAGTTTCCAATAACATTAAAGCATTATGCTCTTTGGAAATTTATTGTATAATTTATTAAATAATAAGGTAAAAGACATAATATATACGTATGGATATCCTGAGATATTTTATTTAGTGTCAAAGGAAATGTTTTGATAAACATTGGAAACTAGGATGATAAAATATTAGTGAGAAACTTTAGGGTAATTCAATCTATAGAAGAAATTACAAAGTTATGAAAAATAATGGAGTTGATTTTACTAGAAAAATGCATTTATTCATACTATTTTTGAATGTGGATATAATACAATTTCAAATTGGAGAATTAACCTTGAAAAGGAAAGAAATTTATAGACTAGATCATTATAAGGTGAACAAAAAAGGGCCTTTCTAAGCACCATGATTGATACTAAAAGACAATATTCTTATGTTAATTCACATTTTCATAATGAACCATTAGTAAGGATGTGATTAGATAATTATCATGAATGAATTAGGTAAAACCTATGAGCTTAGAGATTAAAAAAGATGTGTCATGATTTAGATGTGTTGAATTTTATTTTCTTGATTTTTTTTCTACTCTGAGTTTTGTTTCAAAAACATTTAATTTTTGGTTTTAGTCAGTTATTGGAAATAAACAACATCATGTAAATAATGAATGATATGGATAATGAAATGATTTTTCACTAAAATATCTGAATGGTGTGGGATTTGGCATGAATAATCTAATTATTGGTCCCAATTTTTTTTAAAGGATTTGAATTTTGTTGATATTAAAATGGTCAAAGGAGAGAACATCATACTTTTGAGTCAATAATGGGGGAATATCGAACTAATTTTAGTTGGTATTTCGATCCACTAGAATCTAATAAATGGATCAACACCATTTAGAAGATGTTTTTTTCTCTATAGTTTATAGATCATGAAAATTATGAAAAATATGTTTATCATTTTGATGTAGAAGTATAAAAATTATTGAAACATATATAGAATCTGAGACAATAGGAATAAATTGGCTCTATGGAATTGAGTGAGTTTATAAATAAATATTTCAGTATGTACACCCCTTATATACTATGTGTGAAGATGGAGAAGTAATTCCATGGGATTATAGAAGAATATGCTGAATATATTGGTAATAACAAGGTTAATTTAAAATCAATTTTTAGAAATATGTTTTGATTAATCATTATCCTTGAAAGAAATACTGATCAATTTCTTAGGGGAAGAAAGCAAATATTCAAAAAATTGTTGTATATAAGAGACCTTAGTAGCTATGATGAAATAGTTTGGTGCAAACATATGTCAGAAATGTACATTAAAATTTCCCATGATTCACAATTTTTTGATAAGAATAAGGTGATCAAGAATCTTGGAAACTTGCATAAATCATAGGGTGGAATGAAATTACAACCTTCAACTTGATTTTTTTAGAAGAAACATTAATGAAATTGCTTTAATGGAACTTAGAGGAGTATTAAATATAGAATTGATTTACATAAAGCCTAGGAACATTGAAAAGAAATGAATTGGTTGGTTAATGAAATGGAATAAAAGATTTTTCCCTATAATAAAATACCCATGATCCAATTCTTCAAATTAAATGTATAGATACCTTGGATTTTCATACATGGATATTACATCATTTTTTTGAATACTCGTTACATTAGAAAAACATGCACCCTAGAAACATAATGGTTTATTTCCTTTAGAAACTTGGATTAATAATCTTCGAACTTAGTTAATGTTATTCATGTATCCCATAATGATATTACCCTTTAGTAATCTTTCGTAAAATCAATCTATATAACCTGGGTAAAGGAAACATAAGAAATCATGATCTCATATGCATAATAAGGGGAAATAATGGAGATACATAAGAATAAGATGAACATAAGGGTAATATAACATGAGGATCAAATTTTTGTACCATACCTTGTATATATCAATGATCATAATCACGAGTCATTGAATTTTTATCGGCAATTCATAAGACCTGAATCATAAGGGAATCAATGAACATGATCTATGAGATCATAACATTTTCATAAGATGTAACGACCCATAATTATGAAACCATATTTGTTTCCTAAATAAATTTCTATTTTATATTATGTAATATTATTCATATAGAAAATATTTATACACTAAAAAATATATCATTAATAATGAACATTTCATTAGTTATCTTTGAAATAAAATAAATTTCCAATCATGAATACTCGATGAAAAATATAAAATAGAATAACTAAAATGTTAAAATATGGATATCACAAATCTTAGTGAGTCATCTCCCAAAGATACAACATTAATTAAATAAAAAATATATATGTAAACTAGTAAACATCATATGAAATGAAAATATAAGATTCAGAGGAATTATAGTGAATTTCATATAGAAGAATAAAGTGATATTTATAGGGTATAAAGGGATACATGAACTTTGGGATTTGAAATTTATGTAAAAATTCGTTATATATGACTATTGGTTAATTTAACTATTTGTCATTTTAACCATTGGAAACTATACCCTCGGGTTATAATTTTACCATTAAATTAAGTGTTTATAAGTAGTAATGAAAAATGATTATTGATGTAGAAAAGAGAAACAATGGCTACAAAAAGTTGTCATTTAATTTCACGCCCATTTGATAACACTTGGGAGGGAGGTAGTGACATTGGGGGTTTCCCTTGACCAAGCTATAGATAAGCTTCAAAAATTTAGGTGTTAACAAAATTTATAATGGGAGAAGTTCTAGTTAGTGGAGATTACTAGTTAGTCGATTTTAGTCGATAATCCCCATAGAACTACAACTGTAATAAAATGTTCACATAGAGAACATTTGAGTGTAATTATGGTTTACATGTCTAGGACTTAGTTTCAAAAAGAATAGTTTCCATTGTATAAATAAAATGTTTAATCCATCAATTACATTTCATGAACAGATTTTCATAATAAATTATATATCGTACAAATATGATAAATTGATTTCTGGGAAAAAATAAAAAATAATACCATTTTTTATAAACGATAAAAAAAATTTATAATAAAATAGGGTATTATGAATAATAATTATTTTAATGACAGTTTCATTTAAATATATATTATTTAAATATAAATTATATTATTATTTTATAATTTCTAATGTAAATTTTAGAAAGTTTTTGAAATTTTACTCTATCTTAAAAAGTGTTTTTGAAATAAATAAAGATGTTTATATATTAAAAAAAATAAAATATTCATATTTTGAGAATTATACAAATAAATAATATATAATATTTGAAACTATCAAAATGAAATTAGGTTAGATTAAATTTATTATAATTTTATGATGTAATTTATATTCACATGAATAATACAAATATAGTTTTGGATTTTCATTATGTTTTATCAAAACATATCAATGTCACAATGATGTAATGATTAATTATCCAAAATACACAATAAAAAATATGTTATTTTATTAATATTATTTATTTTAATATATTTTAATGAATTTGAAAACCTATAAGGGACTTTCCAATGTTTCAATGGAATATTATATTATAAAACCAATATTTTGTAGAAATTTTAATCTTCAATGTATAAAAAAGTAATAAAAAATTTTGTTTGGTTATGGTATATTAAAATATCATAAATTGTTATTCAAATTATCCAAATCCATGAGAAAAACATTATATATTCCAAAGGTTTTTAATTTTCAAAAACAAGATTTCAAAGACCTATATTTATAAATAATTTATAAATTCATATACTATTTCTATAAATACCAAACCATTTCACTATTTACCTTCAATCCCAATTCATCCTCCATTAATATATTGTGATTTTTCCTACCAAGTAGACCCCCAAGGTGGACTTAATCTGCCAGGGTTCTAATCCTCTTGATTTATGAGAAAATAATCATGGAAATAAAAATATCTACTTCACCTATCTATTAAATTTAGAATACTATAATGTTTGGTCTTTGCAATGGGGAAATTTTGATAGTTAATTTCCTCAACACAAATACACTTTGAAAAGAAACTATTTTTGAAGAGTGATTTATTCTATCATAAATAGTAATCATTTTCAATGGAATAAATCATTTTTCAAAAATAATTTTGTCTATGCTTCTCACTGCATAGCTTGAAACATTTTAATAATGGGAATTTGTGAAAGACTACTATAAATGTCGCAAATTCCCATAAACTAGGATTTATTTTCCAAAAAAATTAATTCCCATCAAAAATATTTTTTTTGGAAAAACAATTTCTGACATGATGAATTTCATTGTATATATTTCATCCATATAATATAAAAATTTACCTCTCCACACCCCCTTTCTTCTTATCCTTCCACTTCCACACCTTCTCCCCAATGGCCATGGTGCACTACCCACTCCGACCATACTCTGACCTTCTCTTCTACAACCGATATTTTACATATTCACCTTTGTGTTACCTTGGAATAGATTCCCCTTGTTTTATTTTTCATTTTTAATGTTTTATTCATTATATTAAATGATTTAGTTTTTAAAGACACTTGGTTTATAAATTTACTTAATTTTCATGTTGTATTTTGTATTTATGATTTCAATAAATTTATGATTCGCAATTTTCATGTTAATCGGGTCCCCACGATATATTTCAATTGATTTTTAGGAAATTTCTCATTATTTAATTTGGATACATGTATGTTTCTGTGTGTATATATATATATATTAAGAGATGAATATATATATATATATATAAGTTACAATTTTTTTATGATTTTTGATATATAAATTTATATACACATATGTCTGACCATTTGTATGTTTGTATCAACGAATAAATGAATATTCTATGTATATTTGTTTAACAAAAATGTGAATATATTTTATGTGTTTATATTAATAATGATATATAATTATATGAATTTATATAAAGAATTGCTTCTAAAATTACATATATAATTTTTATAAACAAATTCGTGTGGGTTTTAATATCCACATACATATATATATATATGTGTGTAAGATGTTTAATATATATGTATTTAAGTATGTATATTAACATTTTAATATATAAATATATATATTTATATATTTTTAAAAAATATGTGTAATGTTATATATATATTTATTTACACACTCATAGAGACACACACATATATATAAACGTATTAAAAAACATATTTGTTTTTTGATATATATATATATATATATATTTATATATTGATTGTAATTTTTTTTTAAAAAAACATGTAAAATATATTTCATTCATAAATCGGGTAATACACACACATATTTATATATTAACAACTGAATATTTATATACATTAATTTTATATGTATATTTATTTTAAAAAGTGTGAGAATATACATAATGTATTTTTATAAATTAAAAAAATAATGAAATATATATGTATAGTAATTGTTAAAAATGTAATAATATTTAAATAATTAATAATAATCATTAGATAATGTAAAAAATTAATAAATAGTTTTTTAATATTATTAATAAATGTTAAATATTAGAGTTAATAAGAAAATATTATCAATAATTAAAAAATGTGTTTCAATTACCAAATATTGTAAAACAATTTTAAATTTTTTTTGGAAATACCAGTAATTATTAAAAATTATGATTTTTTTATAAATTTTTATAAAAATAATACAAAATTAGAATTACGTAACAATGAATTTTATTAATAAGTAATTTTTTTTAAAAAAAATTAAAAAATAATATATTTTCCGTTAAACCATGCAATTAAATTAAGAAAATAATAACTAGAAATAGAAAAATAATTTGTATAAATGTTTTATAAATTAAAATAGTTTTTTTATTATTAATTCTTAGAATGTTTTTAATATATGTATATATATATATAATAATAAAATATTCAAAATGAAACTCTCATGTGTGATGTTGCCAAACACTTGATACTGGCAATTTTTATGTTGTGCCTAAGGTAAATCAAACATTTTATACCTAAAGATGGTCTCAAATTTCCCCAGTGATAAACCATTCAGGAGATATATCAGTTTTTGTAAAAAAATATAATAAAAATATTAAATGGAATTACCATCATCTGTGACATTACCAAACTCTCAACATGCAAAAATGTTATTATGTGTCTAGGGTAAACCCCACATCCTTGACCTTAAGTGTTCTTTGATATTTAATACCATACATAGTTTGGGAAAAATATTATTTTTAAAAAAAAATTATAATAAAAATATTAAATTATTTACCCTCACATGAAATGTAACCAAACACCTGACACACACAATTTTTATATCACACCTAAGGTGAACCAAAAAACTTTGATCTAACATTGGTCTTTCATTTCTGATAAAATAAACCATTATTGAGATACATCATTTTTTTGTAGGAAAAATGTTAGGAAAAAATTAATTAACCATAATAGTGTGTGATGTTATCATACTCATGACATACACAAATGTTATGTCATGCATAGGGTAACCACTATATCCCAAACCAAATGGTGGTCCACATTTCATATATGAGACGCAATTCAGATGATATTATATTATTTTTTAATATTATCATTTATCTGATAAAATATATTTAATATGTTTATTCTGTCAAAAAATAGCCTGTTCTGGCCCTGGAATCTAATACTAACCCAATGCCTCACAGTGATCATATTCCATAGAATATGTTAGGTTGTTAAAATATAGTAATAAATTTCAACTAAGGAAAATGATGAGTAATAAATATTATTATTTTTGTAATCTTTTTAGATAAATATTGATTATAGAAGTAGACACATTTTTCTATTATGTAATTGTGATAGGATAAATCATCACAAAAAATCCCAACATATCTGGTATAAATCAATTATACATTGAATGTTTTGAAAAATCTAAATCATTTTCATCATCAAATATAGAATTTTCATTTATGGAACTATTAATTTCCCATGTTAGTAATGTGAGGAGAGGATATTTGAAACATTTGACAAAGTTGGACACCATTTATTGTTGTTAGATATTAGAAAAAATTATATATATTTTTTGTATCAACATGGTGAAAATAATTATGTAACAAATTATTATTTTTTATTTCAGATCCCTCATTTAGGAATTTATTACATGAGGTAGATGATCAATATATTCTAGAAACAAACTCAGAATGATATTACAAATCTAGAATCAGAACATTCTCAATTTTACAATTTTTTGAAATCTGATGATGAGGCCTAATATCAACGATTCCATATGAGAAAACATGAAGCTGTTACAAATTATATATCTATATAACATAGTTTTTGAATTTCAAATAGTTGTTCAGTTAAAATATTATTATTTTATGTATCATTATAGCCTGATATAAATATATTAACTGAATGTTTCTATAAAAGTTAGAGGTTAGTCTATAACATGAGTCTTAGTAATCAGAAAATTCATGCATGTTCAACTGAATACATACTATATTATATGGATTTTGAATAATTAGTCAATTTTCCAACATGTCTAGAATTATGGTATAAATATTTGTACATAGTAAATTCCATATTTCATACGAAATAATTGATTTTTTGTAAATTACACAGAATTTAGAGTGTTTATTTATGTCTCCCAACATAGCTACATCAATGACATGTCATAAATTATTTATTTCCTTCATTAAAAGCATAAATCCTCCATGTTATGGTTATTAATAGAAAAAATTACATTATATTCAACATTATTTTTATTTAGAAGGTCATAATATATGGATTGGTATTTCAAGTAATGGTTTTTGTCCATTTGGCGCTTACTAATGCCAATATTCTCATTGGATAGTTATCATTACTTCATTAAACTTAACTCATTGTATATTGATGAAGGAACCATATTTATTTTTTGAAATATATATTCTAATATATACAAAGTAAAATATCAACATTTATTTTAATGTAGTAATTTATGATTGAATTTCATTATGGAAAAATAGTGTTACTACATTTTATATTATTGTATATAATAATTTTACACTGATGGTTACATTAATATAGACTATCAGTGTGTTTTCGTAATATAGTATTTTATATGGATGGAGTACACATAAACTAAAATCATGTTTGTACTGCATGGTTAAGAACAAAGTATTTATGCTTTTTAGTGGGAGAAATAGTACTTATTTAGGTAGTCATTTGATATTTATCCCTACGAATCACCCTTTTTGAAGGAGCGAATATAATTTTACAAAAACATTAATTTAAAGAGAGGAACATACATCATGATTTTCATGTATTCAGGTAAAATATATCATCTTTAAATTACATCCAATTACATTTAGTCCAACCATAAATGAAAAAAAATCTTTTTGGAGAGATCGTAATTTGATAAAGGGAAATATTTTTTGGAAACTTCCATATTGGTCCGATTTGCTGGTTCTTCAAATGATAAATGTAATGTATATTTAGAAATATTTATTTCATAGTATATTTTATATTATTTTTGACACACCTAGTAAATAATTTGATAATGTAAAGGCATAGTTAGATTATGCCCATATTGAGATTTCTGGAACATCAATTATTTAACCATGAAATATCACACAATATAATAAATCCAAAAGTACCTTATACCCATTATAAATAAATTCATATATTATTTTTTCAATGGATTTGATATTTTATGTTATCAAATTTTTATTCCTTTATATTTACCCACTTTATCTGGAATGAAAATATCACTGGTTTAAAAAGAATTGACTTTGATATCATAATATAATGATTACCACATTTTGGTCATAAAGGGTTATCGAATTATTCAATCTCGAATGTGTTGACTAAAAAATCATATTTCTACTAAATATATTTATTGACAATCATTATATTATGATGATTTGAGTATGATATAAAAGGATTATGTTTTAATAATATATGAATTGGAGAAAATATTACCTCCATCATTCATTGAAATAATGGTATATTTAATAATACAATTTTCAGATGATGCTAAATGTTGAGGATTGATACAATTTTGATGGATGTAGTTGTTTGGGAAATGTATGAAAAAACTAAAGAAAAATGTATGTAACAAATATTCAGTTGTTCGTTCAATTTTAGAATCATACTTGTAGGTGGAACTTTCAAAATATTCTCTTATTATTTTTAATTTGAATATCCTTCAATACATTAATAGATAGTTCATAATGAAGAAAATGTTAATGATGTCATTGACTATCAATTTTTAATTTTTAATCATCCCAAGATATGTTTTAGTGCATATCATTAATGATGGATATCAGAAGAGGAACTTTATAGAGAACATACATAAGTTCTACTGAATTGTAATGAAATGACATGATTTTCATAGTAGATAATTTTTTTGTTAAATGGTAATAAAATAAACCTTTATTTAGATCAATTATTTTTTAGACTAGATGATGACCATTTAAAAAATAATTCTTTATAAATTAAATCTATCCCTTATGAATAACATCATCAAATAGAATTTTCATATTGATTTCAATGACCGGTATGTTATGTTTTTTTTGATGGAACAATAATGTATTTTTTAATGATATATATTATTAATAGTTTTTATTGTTTTTAGGTAATACAACAAGAAAATAAAATTTATTTTCAACTATATGTGCTCTAAAATCATAAAAAAATTGGTAAAATCATTTAATGGGTATGTCATTATTGGATTTTGACTCCATAGACACATATATGGTTACTTAAAAAATAAATTAATATTGGTGTTTGTTTGAAAAGATATCATCATAAAGAAAGAGAAGTTGGCTTGTATGGTATGATGGATGAAATAATTTATTTATGTTATCAGGGAACAAATTATGTAATAATATTCAAATGTCATTGGTTTGATACAGATCTAGGATTTAGAATTCATCCACAACATAGAGATGATGAACTTAAATATAAAATTATTCATTCATAAAATTAACCACTTATGTTAGCCCATCAAGAACATCTTGTTTATTGTTCGAATTATTATAATGTTTTAAGATATTTTAATGACTAGTGAAGTGTGATATATATGAAATCACATGAAAATAAATTTATTGAAAACGAAAATGGTTCTTTAGTAGTGAAACATATTGATATTTTTCAAGAAACATCCCAAAAATACATCTCTTACCATGTGAGAAATAAATATTGATGATGAAACCACCCATTTAAGAGCCAATGATTTTGATAATGTTGATGAATTAATAATAAATGATAAAACTAAAAGTTATATGGAAGTTAATAATGATAATGTTCAGGATGAAGACATTATCCTTAATTTAAAATGATGAAGAAGATGATGAATGGCATATTATATTCATGTATATAATATTTTCATATATTTTATATTTTTATTGAAAATTATTTATATGTAAGATTATTGGTTTTAGATGGATGTACCTAATAATCTATTATGTTCCTTCGTTGATGCTAGTAATTATTTGTTATTTATATTTGATATCAATATTAACATGTATAGATAGGTAAGAATATTATATCTTGCATGATATTTATTAGTTTTTTTATAATTGATATCCTTATTAAGAAATATTTACATGTTAAATGGTAATGTTCTTGTATTTTATACATGTTATTACTATATTATGATATTTATTAGTTATTTATATTTGATATTTTTATTAAAAACTTCTTATAGGTATATTTATTATATTACGTTATTTATTAAATTTGTATATTTTATTTTTTTATTATAATTTTTTTATATGTAAGAATATTTGTTTCAAATAGATGGAAATGCACCTGACTATATATTTCATTCTCTCACTTATGAAGAACTTTTGACTAATTAGCCCGACTCATATGATCTATAAGATACTACATCTATTAAAAGAGGTCATGATCTTGTTCGATTGATGATTCCAAAACAAGTTTCATAGAGATTCCCATTGGAGGATTTTGATCCAGGGTCATAGAGGAATGTTTAATTACTTCATATATTAATGTCATATTAACCTTTTTTTTATTAAATTTGTTAATTTTATTTGGTATATTTCATTTTTTTATATATTACTGCATTTAACCCTTGTATAGGCTAGTGTGATTCTATAAAATTGTTTTTCTGAGCCATGTGTGAAATATAAATAGGTTTCCATTATCTCGTGTCCCTATATTATGACCAATAAATTTTATATTGTTAAATAATATATAATTTTTAAATTTTATTTATTTTATAACATATTGTTTTTAATTTTCCTACATAATTTAGTTTCTTAGATTATCGATAGCCAAAAAGATAACATCTAATTGGCATGTGAAATTTGTATACATGATAATTTTCATCATCTCAACTAGAATATATTCTCCCATTGACCTGAATATATCTCATATCATGTGTGGGATATATTGTTCTCCTTCTATCAATTAGAGACTTTTATAAGGATTTAATCATCTGGACATCTAAGGCATGGAAGGTAGGATATCACACATAGGGCTAGATGTCATACATATAGAATACATCAACAAAATATGGTAATTGATATTATTTATTAATGCATATAAAATTTAACTGTAAAACATTTATTAAAAAATATAGAAAGATACTAACCCATATATTATGGTTTTTGATGTATATAATTAGTTTTATACTGATCACCATACCGAAGAACATGTCCACATCTAATAATTCCATATTTTGGTAAATATTGTTTTTATAAATTTCAATAATATTAATTTCATTTTTTTCTAATTTTTATTTATATTTTAATGAAAAATATGTGGATATAACTTCACATTCCTGATAGAGTTAGTTAGAGAGTGAATTAGATTGTACTAGTGATTTGGTTTTTGATGATGAGGTCTAGATGTAGAAAACTTTTCATGGTGTTAAAAAATGTAGGGTGATTGGTATTGGTTACCAACTGACACCTACAAGTTATTATGATTCTTCTACGATATCATTGGTGAGCTCGAAGGGAGCTTGGGGAGATTCAACTTCAATGATGTTGTTTGGAAAATAGTATGAGAAGATGTTTAGAGCACAGGATGATATAATACAACAGATGCAGAGAGAGAGATGGAGTATAAGAATGAGCAATAACTTTGGAGAGATGAGAAGATGTCGAAGTATATGTGAAGTCATCCTCATGGTGTTGGTAAAGAGTTTCCTCCACCTTATTCTCCATGTGATCCACCTCTTTCTAAATTTTTTTGATGATATATGATGTATTATGTCTGTTTTATAATTTGGGGTGAAATACATATTATGTTTGAAATGGTGTGTTACTTTTATATATGTTTTATTTTATTGAATTGTTTTTTATTTTATAGTTATTTTTTAGGGTTTAATTATTTTTAATTTTTTTTGGTATTTCTAATTTTTTTATTTTTAATTTTATACGTTTTCTTTTGTTTTTTCAATTTTATAAATTTAATTTAATTTTTAATATTTTTAATTTATTATATATATATTTTATTTTTTATAATTTTATAATTTTTTTTATTTTTTTTTCATATTTTTAATTATTTTAAATTAATTAATATGTTAAATTATTAATTTAAAAAAATATGTCTATTGGCTATGGATTATTATTCTACTACAAATAACATCATTTTTAATTGACTAACTCAATTGAAAATTTTAAAAATGTAAAGTAAAATTTGTGACTTGTTTCCAATCTGTCGTAGTGAATATATGTTTGTGAAGGAATGTCACAAATAACCAATGATACGATGTTTTTGTATACTATGGTATATTTCTGACAACTGCCATTGAAAATTCTCCTTCACAAAAAAAAAACTATTTTAGTGTTCCATTTTTTATGGTATGTCTCTTATTTTTTAGTAGAATTCCTTTATATCAAATTTCTATTATCCCTTTACTGTAAGAATATTCTTTTTTGAATGTGTAAACATTATCTGCTCTCAAATTCAATTTCCCTAGTCCATATTTTTTAACAATCATGGTATAAAATTTATTTCAATTTTTTACTCAAGAAATTCTCATTTACAATCATTCGAGCATTCCATGGGGATTCAAATTGATGTAAATTGATTTATGTATTTAGGGATCCACATTTATGTATCCTAGATTCCATTTTCCTAGGTCATAAAAGACATAACGACCATGTCATTAAACTCTTTTTTTGCACTGATTTTGATACGAAATCCATTTTATATTCTCTATTAGTTTATACTGAAATTATTTATGGTGATCTATGTATCTCAAATAAATTATGACAAATAAATGGTTTGAATTAATAGAGATCCAATGCATTAGGTATTGGATTTATTCTATATAGATGACTTGTTTTATTATACCTTAGTAAATAACTATGGTAATTTTAATTTATGATGACCTGGTAATAAATATTAGTGGTATTATTATGAATGTATCATTTATAAGTTAAATCCTCATTTCTATATTATGATTATTTTTCTTCTTTTTATAATATCACTCATGTTCATGACTTATTGTTATGTTTATTATTCATATTGAAATGTCTAATGATCACATGCCATGTTTCTCCCTTTATTATTCAATTACTCAGACTTATTCTCATCCATTTCCTTTGACTTATGCCCCTGTGATATGAGATGTAGTAAAATTAACCGACGGTGAACCCATGAAGAAAACATTCATGTGTAATTTAGACGATTGTTTTATTTGTTCGTGAATTATGTTTCTAATTTCAATGAAAAAAATATCAAAATACCTTTTGTTTGTTTAATTTAAGTAAATGTTAATTTAATAAAAAGGTAGGATTCTTTAGTTAGTATTAGAGAATGGTTTAGTTATTTAGATAAATTAGGACTTGAGAACATTACTATGATCCCTAGGGACAATTCAAAATATAGGGAAACAACCTCGTATTTGGTAACAGTTATGTGTGTGGTTTCTTAGAAACTATATCCACATTCAGATAATACAAGTTTAAATGGAACTATCAATAATGTACCTTGGGGTAACACACATAAAACTCTACATTGATATAGACTCAATTGCGAACTGGTGCATGAAAACGGGTCCTAATGCAAACCTTGATTTACATTCTTAGGGGATATGTTTAGTAAATCAAAAGTTTTTTTGAACCATTATGAAGTATACAAAGAGAATGTAATTATTATAAATGAATGTAATATTTAATAATGATGATTTAATACATAAAATTATATTAAAATTATAATAATTCTAAAAACAACAAGTTTCTCGTTAAGGTTTTCTTATTTTAAAAATTGTTGGAAATTGGATAACACTAAAAATTTTAGACTGTAGTTGAAGATGCACCGATGAGATTACAATGGAATCTAGAATATAACACTTTATAAATATTATGAATTAACTATCTTGAGTAATTAATAATAAATTGAACCAAATTGAGTGACTAGATTCACTAGGATTGGAAAAACATGTCATTGGACCCTTCATACATCTACGACCACCTTCTTCTATTAGATCAACGAAACCATTGATTTTTGATCAATTAATTAACTCAATTGAAATATTATTTTCTATACTATATTTTTTGGAACTATATAATGTCACCATAGTATTAAACCCCATAGATGTAGAAGATGATAAGTGGTGGACACCAATTAAAAAAATCAAATCCAATAAGGGAGATTGTCGTTGTAGAGTGGGAAGTGATCAAAAGAATATTTTTCAAAAATTTTCCCCATTTGATGCGAACAATAATAAATAATGTATTCCAAGAGCTGAAGTAGATAGAAAATGATTCATTTGGAAGCTATGATATAAACATTACAAGACTGTATTGATGGCTGCGATGATGCATTTCCTTATCGATGAATGGTTCGAATCTTGTGATGGCTGCGATCCGTTGTTCTGATGACGTCGATGGATGCAGATGGTCGGACTTTCTCACCAGCGACATGGCCAGAAGTGGTGTTGAGATTTGCGATGACCCGCATCTCTAGGTGGGTGTGCGGCTTGAGGTGGTCATGTGGATCGAGGTGGCTTGATGGATCTTTGTTTTTGGAATGTTTGAAATTTGAAATTTCTGGATTGTGCGGTTACCGGTTCTCCTAAACCGGTTTTCAGAAAATTTAAAAAAAAGGGTTTCTAGTAGACTATGAATTTCATTAAGATATTCTATGGAGTGAAATAAAGAATGAATTAATGTTCGGAGAGATGTAGCGGTCACAATTTTTGAATGAAAAGAAGGGATCAATGGAGCCAAAATCATGGATGCATTTAAATTATGGAAGAGGAGGAAAGAATGTGTCACTTATTACATGGAAAAAATATTGGATGAAGTATTTTAGGACTAATTTATTGGTGGTGTAAAGTGATAAAAAATTATAATTGATTGGAATATATCTTGGAGCTATTGTGGTGTGGTAAATTTTTATCATCTCAACATTAATAAAAAATGGAATATGATGCAGGACCATCTTAAAGATCAATGATTCAAGTATGGACAACATGGTCACATAACCAATCAATGTCCAAATATGAATATAATGGATAGAAGACTCCCTCAACCTCATCCTAGACTAAAGGAGAATGATCATACATTTGGTACAATTACATCTGTAGTAGGGGCTCTAAACGGTGTTTTTACAAGTACACTCATTATGCTCTCAAATCAAGAAAGCACAATGTTGGATTCTAGTTCAATGAATTCCATTATATCATCTATGTTATCAATCAATAGAGAATGAATACCTGAGCTTCTAGAAGTAGTGTTATTAATTCAAAATCATGGAGGGATTATCGTTTCATCATCATTGAATCAAAACACTATTATTAAAATTTGTGAGTACAATACCATAAAAATATAGTTGTCATTACCATGGTGGAATCTGACACTATACAATGGATGGACTACCTCTCAAAGTATAATTCTATTATTAACTGTATAAACATGTAAATATCAGTTTTCATGAATGGGAAACCTATAGTTATTTTCAATGGACAGATATCATGACCTATTCATTTTATAAAAACACCTATCGAAGAATTATTTAATGAGATAATTAACAAATACAGAGAATAAATTGAATTTATAAATATAGATAAGATCCACATCATTTGAGAATTCATATATGTATTTCTAGAAGAGTTACATAGACCCCAACATAATGAGTAGTATAGTTCAACATTAAGATCAATCCTAGATGTTGGATGATATCTAATACCCCATATAAAACGGATAATGTCTATCTAGATGAATTAAAGAAAGAAAATCCAAATAATTAGAAGAAGGGCTTTATCTGGCCATTTTTGTCTCCTTAGGAAGCAACTAATCTATTTTTAAAGAAAAAATATGGATCAATACTACTATTTAATTTTTATATAGAACATAATGGGATCGTAGTGAATATAATTTAAACTCCCATAAAGATTAATGACTTATTTGAGTATCTTCATGTGGATAAATTTTTCGCCAAGAGTTCTCTATGATTAGGGTATTATTAATTGAGGGAAAAGAAAGAAGATATCCAAATAATTCCTTCTAAATAATATATAGTAATTATGATTTTATTGTTATTCCACCTGTCTTAACTAATTATCCCTCTATATTTATGCATTTTATGAATAAATAATTTAAGGAATACCATAAAAAATTCATGTTAGTTTTTATTAATGTTATTTATACATATCTAAAAATTAAGGAGGAGCGCATGGATCATCTAATTGTTATATTCATAACATGGAGTAAGGACAATCCATTTGTAAAATTATGTAAATATGAATTGTGGTTATAACATGTTGCATTCATTGTGATATTGTAACCAAGGAAGGAATCACAGTTGAACTAGCCAAGAGACTATAGAAGAGTGTCCACAACCTACAACAGTAACTAATATTTCTACATTCCTTGATTTAGCATGATTTTATTAGAGGTTTGAGAAAAAATATTCAGGACATTCTAATACACTGTCAATTTAAACTCTAAAAGTAGTAATGTTCACCTAGAAAAATGAGTTGGATGAAATTTTCCATGAACTATTGAATATATTGGTTACTTCACCCATGTTAACTCTTTCCTTTGTGGGAGAAGGATTTGTTATTAATAGTTATGTATCTCTAAAAAGCATTCTGTGAATCATCATGAAAAATGAAAATTTTATCACTTTGGTATCTTAATTTTTTAGACTCATGAGAAGAATTATCCTAAGCATGACCTAGTGTAATATTTAGTTATTTTTTTTATGAAAATATGAATGCACACTTTTTATAGTGGGGATGTGATATATACAAAAACCTAGAATTTTGAAATATATATTGATGAAAAATAAATTGAACATGAGACAGAGTAGTTGGATGTATGTAATTAAAGAATACAACTGTTCAATTCATCATAACCCTAGACATGAAATTAAATTCACAAACTCATTATGAATAAGATACTTTTTTATTCTAGAAATTATGAGTATTCTAGGTGATCCATGGATGAATGACCTAGTAAGGTCTGACATGGGAATCATATGTGATGAGACATCATCAATCCTTTTCCAAATGATTTCTCAACCATCATTATTAGAGACTATCAAGTGAGATTAAAGAGAATATCATTAGATACCAAAGAAGATATGGGATAAAAATAATGGGAAGTCTCATGCATTTAATATTGATCAAGAAGGTGTAATGAAATATTGTACAGGGATATAAGTTCCATATATCCTAAAATATAAATAAAGAGATCATGGATGAAACTCAAATCTCTTCATTCTATATATGTAATGGTAGCTGAAAAATGTATAGGGACATTCATGATAATTATTGGTGGGAAAATATTAAAAGTGATGTTGCTAACAATATTGTAATGTTCTTGGTTTGATAACATGTGATGGCTAAGTGAAAACTTCATAAAGTTAAATTGAACCTCTACCCATACCAAAATGAATGTGTGATAATATCACTATGGAATTCATCACTAGATTCTCACAAAAATCTAATTATACAATGCTATATGGGTTATAGAGGATCAAATCACTAAGAATGCCCATTTAATCACTATTCATGATGATTTATCTCTTAAACATCATTTTAATATATACATTTAGGATGTGGTGAGGTGGCATGGGGAACCACCATCTATTATTTATGATCATGATCTAAGGATCACATTTAAATTATAGAGAACTCTTTTACACGCTTTGAATAAAAAATTAAATATCATTATATCATATCACCCCCAAAGTGATGGCCAATATGAAAAAACTATACATGAAATCACTGACACCCTGACGACATGCTCAATGGAATTTAATGTTTCATTATATAAAGACCTCCCTTTAGTTATTTTCTCATACAATAATAGCTTCCACTCGAGTATTCAAATGGCACCCTATTAGTATCTGTATGGAAAGTGATATATAATTCATACATTTTGTGATGAATTTAGTGATATAATTCGACATGGGAATGATATTTTAAATGAAATGGAAGAGAAGGTTCATACAATATAACAATATATTAAGGTTTCTCGGAGTTTTTTGAGGATCTATGTTGAAAATTTTTAAAGGGAATTGTAGTTTGATGTTAGAGAAATTTTTTTCCTTTAGATATAACCATGTAAGAGAGTAAAAATATTTTTGAATAAGGAGATGCTTAACCATTGGTATATTGGACCCTTTAATATCCTTGATTTCATTGGGGGAGTGTTCTATCGACTATAAATTCCACCAACTCTATCTCAATTTCATTATGTGTCCCACATATCTCTCTCTAAAAAATACAAATCCTAATCTAGAACATGTATTGAATCCGATGGTGGTACAATTAGAACACAACATCCATTATGAGAAGCATCTAGTGTAGATCGCGGACCATAGAGAATAATTTCAACGCAACTTGTCTACCGACCCTTTCAAAGTGTTATAGAGGAACCCCAAATATAAATAAGAGTCTTGGGAAGAATTTTATACAATAAAGCAGAAGTACCCTCACTGTTTTATACTAAGATTATGAGTTGAAATCTTAGGGAAAAAATTTCTTACGGGGAAAAGAATGTACTGACCCTGGATTTTTAAGTTATAATTATTTCTTTAATTAATATGCGTTATAAATTATTTAATATTTTTCATATAAAAAATGTCGATAAACCAAAAATATATTATTTAATTAGTAATGAACATTAAATTAGTCTTCTATTATACCAATTAAAATGAAAAACATAACAATTGTACCTGAAATGTAAAATTGAATATCTAAAATGGGTAGATATGGACCTCCCAATTGGTTAAAATCATCAAACCTATGAAATAGAACTGTATAAATGAAATAAAAATATTATTAAATCAGTAAAAATATAATGAAATGAAAATATACCCTTAGGATGAATTGTAGTAATTTTTTAGTGATGGAATGAAGTGTTATTTTTATGGTATTAAGGGACATATGACCATTGGAAGTGGACCAATATATGGCCGATGCTCAAATATGACTGATGGTGAAATCTGATTGATGGTCAACATACCTTTTGGTCAATTTTACTATGGGAAACTATAATAATGGGTGCTAATTTTACCATTATAAGCTGTGCTTAGAACTAATAATGACAAAGGATAGTTTATTTAAAAAAGAAAAACAATGACATTAGCCAGTATAGTCATGTAGTTTTAATCACATTTGTCTAAACCTAAGAGTTTGGTAGTGACAGTAAGGGTTTCCCATTAACAATCCCAAGATGAGTGATAACAAGAGAATCTTGAATGAAATCTCTTATTGGTGATGATCAAGTTAGTGGATATTACCACTCAGACGATGTTAGTTAAAAATGCCCTTGAAACTATCACCATCACAAACCTTACCCTCAGGGTGTATGTTGGTTTAATAAGGGGTAAGGTGTCAAGGTCTTAGTTTAATAATGTGTAATTTTCTATGTATAAATTAAATTTTTATTCCATAAATTCGATTTTATGAATAGTTTTTCATAAAATAATATATGTCTTACGTATTTGAAAAATTTATTTATGGACAAAAACAAAACTTAATTTAATTTTTTATAAAATATAAAAAATGTTATATGAAAATAATGTATTGTGAATGATAGTTTTTTAATTATATTTCCTTTTCTATGTATACATGGTTATTCTACACGATTTTTCAAATCTTGCGGCGATCATGTGTCCTTTGTCAAGGAGGTACATACCGTATGGTTAATCCGTGTGGATTGTCATACTATGTGGAAGACACGTACCGACTTATGGTTGAGACCCCCAACCTACTGCATAGTTACTTGGGCTGAGGTGCACAGTCTGACTTATTGTGGGCTGGCTATGTGATAGCTACTACCTCAACCAGTCACCTACGACATGGTTACCTGGGTAAGGCGCACAGTTTCTACTAATAATGTGCGAACCGCGGGCCACACACTATCCTACCAAAAACTTTTTTTTTTCAAATTAAATAGGGAACTCATAGACAAGCACTAGACTAAGAATAGACAAAGTAAAGACCTTAAAAAATGAAACCATTCACACTAGGTTCTTTAGAAATTAACTAAAATACAAACTTGAATTGAGATAAAAAGTGACTTTAAATACCCATGTTTAAAAATTATCCCAACCATAACATTTTCCACCACATAAATCCACAACAAGGCCAGATTTGAAAATAAAAACTGATACTCCTTCACAACTCTAGGAAATTCCTGATGAATGTTGATCAAAAGAAAACAAATCCTCCAAAAACTAGAAAAGAGGTAGTCTAGTTGATCCAAGGAGGACAAAATGGATAACCTACTAGATTCATTCCACCCCTAAAAGCTAAAACACCTCCATTTAACTGATTAATGAAAAGAAACTCTCCTGATGCACATTCCAACCTTTTGGGTCAAGACACTTCATACACCACAGAATGAAACTCATGCAACCTTCATGAAACGATCCAACATACTCAAAACCCATTTCAAAGAACATTTCCAAACCCCATTTCAATCATTTGGCATGATCCGATCATAATGTTTACTCATGAAAGTAACTTCAAATTAGATATCTTCAATTAAGACAATCCACTTCCAAGAAAACACTAGAAACAAACCAAAATTGTTATAATGGGGAGGCCTGAACAGACTCCCCACCATAAGAAAAAAACTATCATAGATTCTCTGCAATGGAATCTCAGTGGTACCCATGCTAGGTCTCTACACCATAATAAATAACCATATAGAGTGATTTAGGAAAACCATCATTGACCCAACCCTCACCATAAGGGGGATCAATGATAGAAACTCTAAACCAAAGAGAAAAAAATACCTTGTTCACTACCACCACATGGAATTTTATTCTTCAGATGAGCCCAAACCAAGACCAAGATTGATTCATAATTATGGCCATTCAAGGAAAATAAAATGGACTCACACCTGGTGAATCACAACAACTGGGATCATAAAAAAACAAAATGACCATTCCTCCTTAAAATGAATAAGGAACTCTCTCACCCACATGAGTAACAATATCAAAGTGAGTTACCCATGCCTATTTCCACCAAATGGTATCATTATGAAAGAATAGATACATAGGGGTTTAAACTATCTCCATTTCTCATACTGATGATAAGTGTTATACCAAGGCCCCTTACAACCATGGGGGTTCCTGACTATGTGTAGTCTTCACTCTGAGGCCTTTGGTTGGAGCCCTGATGTTTGAAGCATATCCTACGTCACAGTCAGGTATTGATGAACCATCATAGAAACTTATCTTTTTTGATGCCATAAGAAACTATAAGGGATCCCAGGTAGCACCAACAGAGCACAACACACCCTGGGACCTAGTATACTTCAACATGGAACTTCACCATAATAAGGACAAAGAATATGAATATGCCGCATACCTTTCAACCAAAACAACAAATAATTAAAAAGGTTCCACAACATACACTTTTTCATTTTAACAAGAATATGAGACTGAAAGACACCATCAAACATGACTATTCAAAACTAAGGGGCCTTATATTTAAAGGGACATTAAACTGAGTCCCCAATGATAGATTATTTTTCTAATTAGAAATGAAATCCTATTACAACTATATTTTCTACCCTTATAGCCTAGATTAATCTATTTATTAGAAGAAACTGATGAAACATCCAAAGACCCAATGAGATAGTTCCCAACACCAACAACCCAGACTTCTTTCCACTCTACTCAGTGGAATTTCCTCCACCAATTCCCAGTAGGACTTCCAGGCATACATGTTTCAGTCATCTCATTAGATAACTCATGAATCTCAATAAACTAAGGTTTCTTCCAATTCCTTCTACATATAACCTTCTGATATGAGATGATCAACTTAACAAAAAATGATCAGTGGATTCAGTTTCTGAAGCATATGAAGAAAGTATAAGGGTTGATCAACTTGGGGGTCTGTCGACTGTAAATCACCTATGTCCACATTCTGATTTTGCACTAATTCTTTATGGTTGTCTAAACAATCCCACAATGGAAACTGAGGTCCCAATCATACTAGTCCATCGATAAAAATATACCACAAACAATTATGTAACCCAGAGAGGGATCCAACCCTAGGGTATCCCAAAACATTTTTCATAAGAACCCACTAACCATTATCCCAAAACCAACTCACTGACAAGAACTCAAACATGAAATTCTAATCAACCAGAATAAATTCTCAAGCTCAAAATGACTCCCCAAAAAAATTCCCAAAATACAAAAAGAAACACCACACCATTTCTTCAAAATAACCATTGAAAATAACACAGGATTGGTTGGTTGAACATTCACCAATTTTATCCAATGGATCCTCACACATTAATATTCTCATACCAAAAAGAGTACTCATCAAACTTCCATACATATGATATTCATGTATTAACTCATGAGAATACCAAAAGGTCAAAACAAAACTTATCCACTTTCCAAAATAAACATTCATCCCACACATCCATTTACTTAATTCATTTCAATTCCAAATATCCTGAATCCTATTTCTATAAACTACTAGCCACAAATCCAAAAACCCATTTATAATGCCACAAAATGTTTTCAATAAAACATCAACCTTTCAAAAATCTAATTCACTCTATTTCAAATACTTTTAGCCATACAAAAAACTCTGTCTTTCTAATCCCATTTAATTAATATTCATTTATCCTTACTTTAAAATGTATTTTAAAGAACATTTTCAATATATCCTCTCTTTTTTCAAACATATAACCTCATTAAACCAAATAATCTTATTAGATAATTACAATTACATTGAAATAATTCTATTTTTACACAAATAATGTTTCATTAAAACCCACATTTCTGATGCTTCCATAAAAAAATTCTAAAAAATCTTTTTTATTTTTTCCAAAATGAATCTATTTCCTCTTTAAAATAATGTTTTCACAACTTCTCAAAAAGGGTTTTCCAAATTATTTCCAAAAACCATAGTGACACAAGATGGTTCTCAAAGGGGGGAAATAGAACTGATGGGTAAATTATAAATATGGTTTGTGGCCATATGTCTTTCCCACCACCATCATAGAGATTATTCTAGGACAATATCCCTAACTCCATATGGCTTGTGAAGCCCTTCAAGCACACTGAAACCACTAAACTGACTCTATTTTTATTTCCCAGACATTAAAAAACTATATGAACCAAATGAACCAAAAAAACCCGACATTTAATGTAAACTCATGTCCCAAACAAAGGTGTGCTTGCTAAGCACCTTGATCAAAAATAAAACATAGAGTCTCGAAAATCCCAGCTCTGATCCATAGAGAATCTTCCCTAAGTAACATGACCCAAAAGAGAAAAACCTACACTGATATCATTTTGTCACAAACCAGGTCTAGTTGGAATCCAAACTGGCACTTGACCCGACATATGGAATTGCCCAATGGGAATTTCTGATCCCCAAAGGCAAGAAACAAGTTCCCTGATATTAAAAATGAATATTGGGAATTATTTTAACTAAATTTATAAGCATAAAAATACAATAAAATACACAAGCCAAAACTGAAAATACTAAACTGAACATGGAATAACTAATTTCAATATTTAAGGTTTAAAATGTTAATAAGAAAAATAAAATACTATAATTGAAAGGAGAACACAAATATAACCTAAGAACCTTCACACAACATAAGGGGCATCACCCACAAACTTGGCCATCAATGACTAGAAAAAGGATCACTAGAAACCCAAGCCAGTAACATTAATATGACACATATTTACATTACATGGACAATCATAGATCTTGCTATACATACAACCATAATTTTATACAGGGTGTGAGAGAGAACCAAATATGATGCCACCTAGAGAAAGATATTCCATGATATAGAATATTCAAGACAATTTAACATTATCATTTATATAAAAACCCTTTGAAACCATTACAATGAAATCATCATTAGAGAAAACAACTTTCAAAGGAACCCACTCAAGTAGATCCATTTCTTCATGAAACGATTTGAATTTAAAACTTTTCCAGGAAACATTTATAGAAAAATATTTCTAAAATATACTTTACTTCTATTAAAATACACTAAATGTCCATCGTATACTGATTGATGGAACCAGATCACATAAGTCTCATGTGAGCAATATGGGTAACTACTTATGGTTAATATAGCTTATGTGGGATACTAGAACCTTGTACCTTTGTGTAAGGTGGTATAATAACCACAATCACAGATTTCTCATGCATAAGCCACTAGGAGGGGAAACCCTATGTGCCTAGTGGTATCCAATAATAATCATAGTTTAGTTAAGGTTTTTATTGTTAATCCATCTAAGTGAAACTGAGACAATCCACATCTAAATACCTAGTTTACTAAAACTAGTCATCCCACCAAGAATACCAGGACTCCCTTGTGGTCAATTATGTCCCACATGTCACATAAAAAAATTATTTTCACATTACTCAGTATGATAATGAAAAACACAAATATACCACTACTTACACAACCAAAACAATATTTTTGATCCAAAATCATAATTTTTTTATAACATGACCACACTACTTGAAATATTTAATAGACATGGTTTATAATTTATAAAACACATCCCACATTCACAAAAAGGGGCCACACATGAAAAACACCCAATTTCATTTTGATATTTTTTTAATAAATATTCACAAAAAATCCATTTCAAAATGGTTTTAAATCGTCTACACATTTTATCCAACACACTCACGGTATAAAAAAAAGGGCCCAAAGGAAAAAAACATGGAACATGGACCGTTTTCTTTAGAAATTAATTTTTCAATACCAAAAAACCTTGAATAGTTTCAAAAAAAAAACATTCTTAACCTCATATATAATCTATAAAACATAGATAAGAAATAAATAATGAAAACTAAAATCATCTAAAATTTCTAATGCATGGAACCACCTACCACTTGTGTAGAAACGTCTAGAAAACATTGTCAAACCACAATCACACCTCAACCAAACCCTAGAAAAGAAATATATAACCAAAAAATGAACATAAAACCCTATTATGATATAAAAAACAAAAATCAACCACCCTACCCATTGGAAAAATGAAACCCCAATAGGAATGAGAGAAATCCAAGAATAGAGGATGAAATCAATAGAGGAGAGACTTACATGAATATTACATGGAGAATCCTAACTGAATCCACCACCAAAATGAGCCTAAGGGAGAGAAGGATAAGGAGGGAGGTGATCCTAGGGATAGAGATGTTGAGGGAGTAGAGGAAATGGGGTTTAGGGATACGAATATGGGAGATAGAAAAGGTGGGAACTAAATTATTCATGACATAGATAGGCTACAGAGATATTCTGCATGGTTTTTCAAATCGTGTGGAGACTGTGCGCCTATCTCTATCCCCTAGGTACATATGACACAGTTAATTTGAGTAGTCTGAGATACTATTCATAAGATATGTGGAAGATTTTGGCTAATACCTCCAACCTACTACATAGTTACCTGGGCTAAGGCACATGGTTTGACTTACAATGTGTTGGTTGTGTAGTAGTAAATACATCAACCATCCACATACCACATGGATACTTGGGAAGAGAATAAGGTTTCTACTAACTGAGTTAGAACAATGAACCACATACTGTACACTGAAATTTTTTATATTTTTCTTTCAAAATCATGGGGAAACTCAAGGAAAAGCATGAGACTAAGAATATCCAAATGAAAGACCTCAATAATTCATGCTCGTCACACCCAATTAATGATAAAATAACAGAGAACCAAAAATGAATGGGAACAAAGGGTGAATTAAAAAACCCAAGTGTTGCACCTTTCTTACATACCACCACATGTATTATTTTAATTTTTATTATTATTAAACCCTCAATGAAGTCTTTACATATAAACTAAAATAGGTTCTCCAAAGAAAAGGTGTAGTTCTTGATCATGTGATTTCATTTTATTTCTTATCCTACATCCTTAAAATCTTGTTAACTTATATTAAAATAATAAAATTATTATCTAAAATATACATATATATTATTGTGTTAATTTTCTAACCATAATCTATATCTAGGTCTATCAAATTGGAAATTAATTCGTTGATCGTGAGTATAGAAAATTACCACCTCATGAAATGATGTAATTGTTTTCCCATCGACTCCTCCCATGGATGGATATATGATAGATAAGAATTATAAAACTAAATTTATAAAATAGTAATAATTATTAAATTTAAATTTCATTCCATCTTTCATAACAACAAATCTGTTGGAAATAGTTTACATCGATCATTCTAACATGGGGAATACAAACTCTATATATCACTGCGAAATGTTATTCATTTAATTTATCAATCAATTATAAAAAGGATGGTTTTTATGAATATATATAATTTAAATTTTTTGATAATAATTATTTTAAGTCTAATTATTGGTTAAAATTGCATTATTTCATTCTTTGATAAATTTAAATAGTGTTCATGCGTATGTACTACCTACCATCTCAATGAAAGATGTAATTTATTTTTATAGCTCTAAATCATATAGATTAATCCAAATATATGCTTAATAAATATATATATTATATTTATATAACTTTCAATATTTTGGAGAGGGTGAAACCATTATAGAATAACATATAATTGAATTACCATACCAAAACACACTTTAAAAATAAATTTTTCATTATACATAATAATGATTTTAATAAATAATCATTAATAAATTGGTGGTAAAAGGTTATAAGTAAATAATTTTTTTGTGTGATATATATTAGTTTGGTTAGATAATTTACTTAATAATATAAATATATTTTTTATATAGGTGGTTTGAAATTGTATGAAGTAAATCAGACCTGAGATAAGGGATTTTTGACCCACTTTAACAAATGTGATATACTTTTTATATTCACCAAATGTATATTATATGTGGTGTTTTAACTACAAATTAATGAAATTTATTATAATTATAATGAAAATTATGTGGATTTTAAAATCCATATAATGTTATTTTTTTCATGTGACATGTGATTCCAAATTTACCAATGTGGTATGCAACGTTTGTTTTGATCGCATTTTAATCAAGATTACTTAGGTATGAATTTCCTTGAAGGATATTATATGATCCATTAAGTATAAAAAATTTAATTTTATTCTAATAATATTATTTATAGAGAATAAATTTTTCATTCATTTTTCTATCTTTATGAACTCAATGGAGTATGGAATTTTTTTTAGGGAAAGCAGACTTTGTTTTGCTCTTTGTTTGAAAACCCTTTCACTTACATGTACATGATGTCTAAAAATGTTTTGAAAAAATATTACTAATATAATTGAATGAATAGTTAAAATAATTTTTTAAACGTTATTTAATTTTAAATATATGGTAATAAATGAATATTACTCTTATTTTCTAAGTGAGTTATTTCTTACCATTTAAAGAAAATGAGAAAGGAATCATTGTTTTAACATATACTACATGAACTAAATTTCCCACATTCATGTGTACTAAATGTCTAAATGAATCCACTATAAAAATCCATGTTTATTGTTAATAAAATTAATCTTAAAATGATTTTATTAATTTTTTATTTTAAAAATGTTATTTCCAATATATGGAGGTCATTTTCCTCGATATTTTTTAATGATATTTTAGTGGAATTTATATACATCAACAATTCAAAACTATGGTGTTTCTTATGTTTTACTAGGAACATTACCAAATGTTACCATCATTTTTCTTTATCTTGATAGTTTTGGATTATGATGATGATATTTTAATTAAACCTATTTAATTTCCATGGTTTATGAAAGGGTGGATTCATTAAATATTTATGAAACATATAATTTATTTAATGAGTTATAATTTGATGATATGGTGAATGATTGATGATATTATGGAACAATTCTATATGGTTTTCATTATATTATCTATGGAACCTATATCTCTCTCTAATTAATTGGATAAATTATTATATCTCATGAGATAATTAAGGGGAAAAAGTTAGAGTAATTTATCCATTATGTTAAAAAAGTCAAAGTACTTGATCTATTTTGGAACATAATTTAACGTGCCTAATCAGTTATTAGAATCAGGTTATTATTCTTGATATTATATGGGATATAGGTTTTAATTCTAGATTAATTAGTAATTCATGGCTGTATAAGTTAACGTTGATATATGATATTTTTTTATACAGATATAGGTTCCACACTTTTTTGATATAGACTTATGGTTCATGATTGATTTATGATTATTTTTCAATATTTCGATTCATATATATTGTATTTATGATGACATAGATCCTTAAACATGGTTATGATATTGGATAAATTTTTATGTACTTTTAATGATATGTTAACGATATAATACCATTATCCTTATATTATTCATTCATATGATCATCTATTGATATATCTCATGTTTACCCTTATGGAGAATCTATGATCACCCATTTTTATATTTACATTTACCTTGTTATGAATAATTTTTCTATGTAGGGTATACCAATTAAGATTAAATAATGGGGAGATCCTTTTTGGGTATATTGAATATATTTCATAAAATAATAAGTTTGTGTTTATATTCTCTAATGACACAAGTAATTTATGTTCCTTAGGAATATGTTTATAAAAGTATATAAAATCAAGCTAAAAAGATACAATATTTATTTATAAAAAATCATGGGATGTTATACTATCACTATGAACTAGATATAGAGATGAGTTTTAGTAATATTTATAACCATAATATGAATGGGTTGTCTTATTGAACCATTCAAACTCTTTATGATATGAAAAAATCTTGTTCAATTGATCTCCAAGGATGTTTCGATCAACAAATTCACCTATAAAATTTCTGGTATAATAATATCTTCCATTATAGTATTGAAATAGAACCACATGAGGTTATATATCGGAAGATCTGTCAGACTTCAATGCGTTTTGATGATGTCACAGAGTGTAATCTTATGGGACCAGATCTTATATCATAGATGATAGAGAAGTTTTAAACTATTAATAGATATGTGAAATTAATGAAACATTGAAAAAAATCTATGTAGACAATCATCAAGGAGACATGGTGTTTGCGTATGGAGATAAGGAATTCCTTCATAAATCATCATGGAAAACCTTCTAGTTATTTATAAAGAAAATAAATCATAATAGAAGACACATAATCCCATGTGAGATCCTATATCACATCCATGCTATGGGATTATTGATTAGAAATCCAACATAATCTATCCTAGGTACATTGTGTATTCCATGTATCCCTTAAGATGATATACACACCAGAAAACTCACATGCACTAAAACCATAGATGATACCCTTGTAGAATGATAATCCATTTGAACAAATGTCGGTGGAGATCATAGAAGTCTGTGAGAAAGTAATAAGAAATAATAAGAATCACCCAGTTAAAGTATGATAGTGGAACTACATGTTTTAGTAATTAAGTTTGTAATTAGAATAAGTGATGAGAAAGTGATACCATCATATATATAATTATATTAAATGAAAAATGGAATGTAAATTTTCTTAATAGGGGAGGAATTTAATGACCTAAATTTTTATAAGTGATTTTTATGGAATAAATTCATTCTTATTTAATATAGAAAAAATGTACACTAAATTTTATATATTGAACTGATATAGATCCATATATTTAAATGATTATTATGAATCCTAAATATTGGAAATAAATTAATTTAAATGTGACTATTAATATTTGTATTTATTAAGGGTTGTGATAAAGTATAATTGATATACATGAATGATATGATGGCCTTGACCAGTATGATCATTCCATATGAATCATATTTATAAAAACAACTAGAATAGATAGAATCATTCGTCTTTTCATTTTTCTATCTTCATGAGGATATTTGAAAACTTAGGTAAGAGAGGAACCATTCATTAGAGATGTTCCAAAATTTCATGAGCCTGACACAAAACATGTTGTCGAACCTCCCCATAAATTCCCCATCATTACACAACTTACTCTTGGGGGATATTATTTTGTAATATGGGGTAATGTATCTGAACCCTAATGTCATGAAAACCAGTATTTTCCAATAAATGATTATTTTTATTTAATAAAATAAAGTCCAAAATGTAGAGAATTTTTTTCTGAGAAAATTAAAATTATTTTTATAAATAAACACGTCATAATTATTGAATGGTGAATTTTTCTTAATTTTATTAGATAGTCAAATTTTTTTTGTAAAATTTAAATATGGTAAAAATATATGGTATATTATGAAATTATAATATCCCAAAATATATTTAATAAAAATTATATCTGGAATCCATATTATAAAATATTTTTTGTATCTAAAAATATTATGTTTTATGTTTTTTATTAATTTATGATTCCCCCAAAACCTATATAAATTTTGATGGTTTTACCAAAATTTCATTATATACATTACTCAAATACACATCACCAAAAATATTATTTTTAGGAGTTATGTTCATCAAAATATACAATATTGAAAACCGCTACTCATTTAATGAAATTGGTGGAAAAAATCATGGGGTGATTTATGTTTTTTTACAGTTTTTTCATATTGTGTCTAAAACCAATGTTTATAAATTAATAAATAATTCCCGCGATTTTTCTATCAATACCCATCCTCCCAATAATATTCACTAAAATCCCATTTATAATGACGTTCATATCCCAAAACATATTTAAATCCATCCAATGTTGTTCCCATTATCTTAAAAAGATCCTCATAATATTTTAGAAGCACACTATCTATACAGGGGACTCTCTCCCCTTCTTCTTATTTCAAGTAGTTTCGTTGTTCTAGGACTTTTTCTATTTTAAAATTTTCAATTTTACAATGTATTTTTACACATTAAATTACTCTCGTTATTAATCCCATGTACTTAGAGGCCACCATACACTATCATTCATTGTTTCTATAAACCATTATTTACACCTATTTTTTGGTCAAAATTATCCTTTGATTTCCCATACCAAACATTTTTATATTAAATAAATGTACCACATTTAAACTCAAAGGTATTCACCTAGAATTAACTATACATAAATGATTTTGGAATACCATGAATGTTATAATGTCTGAATCTTCTCAAACAAAGATATTACATATTTTAAGTGAATATTCATTACATTAGATAAACACACACATTAGGATATTAAAGGTATAATTCCTTTGGAAACAAAAAAAATTAAAAATTAGTTCATAAAATTAGTAAATCATTACCAAATGTTTTCTTCATAACTAGTACTCATTTTTGAAAATTCAGACATAATAAATTTCGTATTGTTGAGGGAAAATCATAAGAAAAGGGTGAGCGTAGATTATTTTTAAAGGTGTGAAAAGGAAATATCAATAGCAACATATATTTAAAATTAGTATAAGGGAATAAAAAAATAAAAAAACATTTGGAAATTAAACATTGAATATCAAAAATGATAACCTTGAGCCATATATTAACTATGAAATCTCAAAAGACATGAATCATAAAGGAACATGTTCCATGGGAGAATAACATTACCACAAGACATAGAATTATAGAATACACATAAGCATATAAAATCATTTCCTTGATAGTCAAGGATAATTTAATAAATCATAATAGTGTAATGGGTTCACTCCCAAATCCATCGTTGTAGTAAAGGTTCAATCCCATGACTATCATGGTGGATAAGGTCTATTATAAAACTGGGTTCACTACCCATTCTAATCCTTACTATTTGAGGAGAAATAATGATTCACCCAATTCAATGGAGGGTGATATTGGTGAAATCCATCACATAATAAAAATAATATATATATGATATTGAATTAAATAAATAATTTACATATCTTAACTTATGAAAATAAAGGTGTTTCAAAAACATTTCATCATAGCACAATCCATGGAAAGGGAAGAGGTTTCATAAAAATATTTCCATAGAAAAATATAATCCAACCAAATAAATAATACGAATGGTATCATAGGATCATATAATAATTAAATTAAAAGTAAAATAAAATATGTTTAACTTATATAAAGAATTATTTTGAAAATATAATTTTAAATAATTCACAAAGAAAATATCTTTTCCATTTTGAAATCATTTTTTACATTTCATGAATTTGTAAAAGGGAAAATTTACTTTGAAATGAACCTTATAAGATTATAAATAAAGATTAAGGTTTTATGGTTTAATAATAGTTGGAAAATTAATAAATTTCATATATGATAAAAATAAATGCTCCCATATTTTTGTTAGAAAATTCAGAATGAACATCATTTTGAAATAATTAATAAAAATTCATTTGGAATAATTTTTTTATAATTTTAATCATGTGTAATAATTATTTTACACAATAGTAATTATTTTTAATATTTTATTAAAATAATTATACATTGATGAAATATAATCCCTAGAGGGGAATACAATGTAAAAAATCCAGATTAAAATAGAAATTTTTAAATAAACCCCTAATCTCAAGTCTCACAATTACTTATTCACGTTAAAAACTCATGTATAATAAAAATTTATTTACTATAAATTTACTTCATTACCATGTATCAATGATATGATTTATGATTTAGTTATAACATCTTATAAACCATTTATATATAATATTCTATCAAAATAATTGTTTTTGGTGATAACTGATCCATTTTCCAAGCATGCTTCGATTCGATAGTCTCAATACATAGAATTTGATCATTTACCATTAGTTATAGACTTTTTTTCTTTTTATCAAAATCATTAATAATAATTATATTCATGTTTATAATAATCAATAAAAATTAATGATAGAAAAATTATTTACACTATTCATGGAGAGGGTAGGTCGCATGTATGCACAAACGATACATTCACTTCCTTTTGATGTTAATGCGGGTGTACTGTGGTGTTTTCATAATCATAATAACATTTCAGAATATTTGGAACCATTAATCTGTTATATTATGAGAAATATCATATTTTATTTTGATTTATTGATGTTTTGAAAAATGAGGTGCTCTATTAGAGAGATTACCTCTTTTTCGAGATGACTCCCTTTGATCACCTCTTAAGGGATCTAGGGTCGGTATTTTGAGAAGACCATAACCTATATAATTTTTGTAAGAGATTTGAGAAAAGAATTTTTGAAGGTGTGGTTGAGTTATAAGGTTCAATGTTGTGTAATTAGGTGATAGAGAATTTTCACATTTATATCTAAGGTGAGGGGATCTTTTGAAATTTCATTAAAAAAAAATATAATAAGTCTATTCTACCAAATATATTTTTAAATGATCATTAATACAATCATAAGGTATTATTCGTATTAAATAAAATTAAAACATAAAATTTAGATTTAATTATTTTCAATTTTAATCCTAATTTTTTCGTTTAATACATTAATCATCCAATTTTACCATTAACCATAGTAACATATTTTTCACACATAAAAGGTTATAATTTTAAATAAAATGTATCAATTTAATAATAGATGGATATGTTGTGACATTTTATACCATATCTAGTAACATTGATCCTTGATTAATAACTTTTTTATTTTTATATAATTAAATTAATTATTTTTTTTATAAATTATTATTTTAGTCTATTTATAGAGTATTCATCACATAGACATTAAAAATACCAATTAAAACTTATAATTAAAAAAAATTAATTAAAACATCCCAAAAATTTAACGTTCATCTATAATATTAATGGGAAACTTTAATTATCTCAAATTAAATAACATTTAATATTTTTAATGTCATATATTTGATTTTCCATTAATTAAATAATTACTGAATCAACATTATCTAAGTATTTAAGGTTATTATTTAATTCCTAAAAATTATAAATAAATTACCAAAATCAATATAATTTCATTAAGTAAATAATTAATATTAATTTTCATTCATAACTATTTTTTCACCTATGTGAACACATAAATGATATTTAAAACTATGAAAGGGACATTTTGAAACTTCATTTGGTTTAAATAATACATAGTTAATTTCAAAGAAAATAGTCCATTAAATGAATCAATATAAAACCATACGTTCTTTGGGTGGAATATCATTCTTCCAATAATTATTAGGATGAAAAACTATGGCGTTAACACAAATTATTATTCCAAATTAACCTAATAAACAATTTACTATGATGACGAATTTTACCACATTTACTCTTCATATTGACAACAAATATAAAGTACTTAATAATAAAAATTTAATATATATATATATATTTATTTTATTTTATCTAATTAATTTTCTATAAATGGAATAAAATATTTTTACTGTATGAGGGCAGAATGTGAAAACTCATTTATTTGGGAATATAAATTTTAAGCACAAAAAAGAATTTATTCTTATTCTATCCATACAGTAATATATTTAAAATATTTAATTTGTTTACAAAATATACACATTTCACTAAAATTATTCACCATTAGGGATTAATTTAATATATTGATCTAATATTCATTTTCCAATCATAAAAAAATTTGTTCAGATAAACATCAAATTTATTTAAAAATTATACAATATTTTGTTTAAATTATAATCACCTGATAACTAATGAAGTCATTTTACAAATATACACATATTATATTTTCCAAAATTTAGTTAGTGAAATTATTACCAGCCAATCTAATTACAAGGTGATAATTAACCCATAATATTTTAATAACGTTATATTCTTCTTCAAAACTTTCTCTTAGTTGCTATTGTGTTTTGTTGAATGGATCTAAATTTCTCTACAATTTCATTAAATTCAATAGGTCACAATTTCTTTCTTTATATAACTTTATTCTTGAATGTTGGTGTTTCCCACTACTTAATATATATGGCATCCCAAGGAGTCATCTAAATGATTGTGTGAAATGTATTATTATAAGAAAATTATACTGATGTATGGTGTTGATCCCAAACTCTTTGAAACCAATATATAAACCTCTCAACATGACTTATATAGTTTTAATGGTTCTATCAGACTCACCATCTTTTTTAGGATGTTAAAAAGTGTTGAAAATTATCTTTGAATCCAGATCCTGACAACGACTTCACATAAAATTTAAATAAAATCTCAGATCCCAATAAGATTAAATGTAAAGTAGTAATACATAGTATCTTACCACATACACAATATATATTTTGAAAAACCAATCTGGTGAGAAATTTCCTCTCATATACATTAATTGTTCTAAATTTGTAAAGTGATCAACTATAACCCATATAAAAATATGAAATTTACATATTTCTGGGTGTTTGAAAAAAATCCACGGTGATTATCTCCCATCCTTATTTAGTTATAGTTAATGGTTGTTACATCCCCTTATACATATATCTCTCATCCTTAACACAATGATAAACCAAGAACCATGAAACATACTATAAAATTCCCCTCTTAATTTAATCATAAGAAAAATAATCTTTAAATTATCTATATATATTTATACATCGAAGATGAATATATAATAATGCACTCTAAGACTTATATAACAACTCCTTCTTCAAATCTATTATGCGAGGACCACATTAACGGTCCCTAAACATTATTAATCCATCACAAAAAATGTTGAACTAATTATATTTTCACACCTTATTTTATTGCTCTACATCTTCCTTTTTCAGCTCATTAAAAATCACATGGATTGATGTATGATCATTGATTTGAGATAGATAAGATTTATCCCATTAATTAAAGACTTATTGGTCCATACTTTAGACATTTATAAATATTGGATCCTTTTGTAATCCACAACAGACAATCTAGCATGATCTTTTCGGCTCAATGCTTCACCCCCTTATTCACATTACTTTAGTGATAATATATTGAGAAGTCCTATTCATTAATTAGATCAAACCATCTACATTGGATCATATTCAACTCTCTTTGAGTGAAAACATAGTATTATTTTTTTTAATTAGTATATATGTCACACAGTTACCCATAGTGATAATGTAAACATATCATTAATTCAAAAATAACCAAAAATTACTCCAAGTTATGAGTTGGGTAATTTTTCTCATGAACCTTAAATTGTAGTGTGGAATAATCTAGAAACATATCATTTTAAAGAGAACACATACCATTACCTTTTTGATAAATCACTATAGATCACAAATATTTCTCCCCTACAGGGTACTGTGAGTACAGGTGCACTGACAAATCTCTTTTCATATCCTTAAAATTCTATTCACATTCCTTCATGTATTTAATCATAAATTCTATCTAAGTTAACTTAGTAAGGGGATTAGATCACATTGATAAATAATTAAAAAAAATGTTGATAATATCCAACCATACCAAGAAAACAATAGATTTTAGTTATTGTGGTTGGTCCAAGAAATTTCTCAATAGCTTCTGTATTTGAATGGTTTATTGATATACCCTCACATGAGATTATATGACCCCAAAATGAAACATTATATATCCAAGATTAATACAAAGTAAAATTTTAAAATTTTTCTCCTTTACTAAGGTATTATAAATAATCCTCAAGAGATCACAATAATAATCCTTTCCCTAATAATATAATAGAATATCATATAAAAAAACTACCAAAAACTGGTCAATATAGTCTCTGTAGACTCTATAAAATATTTCTTTGAAGATAACACGTGTTTTAATAATATCAAAAGTCATCCCTATAAATTAATAGTGTTTATAACTCATAGATAATTCCACATTGGCTATATATTCCTTATTAACCCTTAATTGATGATATCTAAAATAATGATCATTATTCAAATTGTATTAAGCACCAAGTAGTTGGCCAAATAATTTATCAATTAGGGGGAGAGGATAATTTTTCTTAATAATGATCTTGTTATGTTCATAATAATCAATTCACATTCAAATTAATCGATCATTATTCTTAATAATGGCACATATGTTCCCCATGGTGATACACTAGGGTGTTTGGATATTTTATCAAGATTATACTAGAGTTTCTTTGACAATTCCTACAACTTATTTGGATTCAATAAATAAGGAGTCTTCACAATTGTTATAGAAAATGGTATGAGTTATATTGAAAAATCCACTACCTTATTTGGTTGAAATCCAATAAATTATTCTATAAATACACAAATAAAACTTCTATAAAATAGGTGTATCATTAATTTTTAGTTTCTACCCAACCATATGAGATAGAATACCATCTTATATATTAATTAAGACCCATAATATAGAAGAAATTTTCTTTGGATTCTCATATTTATCCTTGAATAAATAAATGATTATAGGATAAGTCAGAATATGAAATCTGAGTTATCCTATAGGGAAATTAATATGTTCTCCATATAAAGAAAGCCTTTTGAATTCCATGAATGAAATAGATTTAAACTAAAGGGATACTCACATTATTTTATAGAGTCACGTTCCAAATATATTAAATTATAGTATAAATATGAACTTGAGATGTGGTTGTTGTTCCATTATATGTTTTCACACCTGACTCATCTTCTAATTTTTGAGGATTTATATTAATACCCTAAATAATCATATCAATATAAGAGTGTGTGAATTAAAAATAAAATAAGAAATTATATATTCAATTGTTTATGGTATGTATATGTTTAGCCATGTATTTTTCCTAATCCATATGGGTACTAATGAATGCAGCATATTTTCTATAGACTTTAGGCTTACGGGTTTATTGATGATGATCAAAGAAAACTTCGAATTTGTGAAAAGATTGGAATAATTCAATTACTCTATGAATTTGTGACATTAGATCATGGGTGAATCAATATATGTAATATTATATTTTCAAATTATTAGAAAAATTATTCCAAAAATTTCTCCATTACATTGAATGATGTCCTTTGTTTCCATAGTTGAAGCACTTTTCAATACCCTTAATATAATATCCCCCAAAATTCCTTCCAGAATTTTGGAATAAAGGAATGGTAATATTTATTTCTATATATTTTTTAAGTTTAATTTCAATTCCACATTTATTTTCTTATCAAAAACTTGAGATAAATGGGTCACAACAATCTCTATCGATTCAATTTATTCTTCTTTACTTGTATTCTTAATATAACCCCCCATTGATCAGATTCTCCTTTCAGATGATATACATCTATGAAAACATTTTCATTTATCAATAATTTAAGAAAAACATATACTTTCTCATTTGTGTTTATCAATTTTACATCTTCTAGTGGATCAAAATATCTACTAAATGAAGGTTTATTTGTTCTCATGATAGATTCAATGATAATTGTATTTTCATTTTATCATTCGGAAAACTTACATGATTCATATTTGGGGATTGTTTCTTCAGCATTGTAGCGTGATTCTAAATTACAACTCCCATAACATTTGACTTATTAGGGGGAAACCCATTTAATTGTTTATTTCATTTATTATTATGATGAATCATCTAGGTTATTTCCAATAACCATGACAAATAATCACTGTTTTAGAATCAATAGGGGGAAATATTTTATTATATATATATATCAATCACAACAACCTTTTCTATGACACCCTAGGTTTAACCCAGGTTATTCATGATATTTATTAGAATATTATTATTATATACAATACATAGTCTTATCCCTAACGTTTTCTCATTCAAGTTTTTAAAGGTTAATGAAACCCATCCTATGATAACTACTAAAGTGACCCATTATTTTCATAAATTGATATTATATATTTTTACATGAATCTTCATTAAATTATAAAAACACATGGTTGAGAATCATAAAGGGATAGTTTCATTGTTTAATAGGAAACATAAACTACTAGTTCATAAAATATCTACATTGTCTCCAACAATTTTTTCATAACTAGGACCATTTCTATAAAATAAAATTTAATACCTTTCTCCCTATCCTAGAGAAAATAATCATAAGAATAGGGTTGGTTCATATTCTTAGTAAGGTTAAACTAGTGAGATATCAATGATTATATATGTATAAAATTAGAATAATTGGAAAAACCCATTTTAAAATTATATCCTACGTACTAAAAAACATAACCATTAGTCATTGTATTAATTATAGTAGTTCATAAGACTTGAATCATAAAGGAACATGAGACATGAGAGAATAATATTATCATTAGACATGGAATTTTGTAACAAACATAAACAGAAGACATAATCTATAAAATATTCAAGGCAATTTTATAGATCAATCATAGTAGAGTGGGTTCTATCGCATAACTATTATAGTATTCAAGGTTAACTCCCAAGAATATCATGGTGGACAAGGTATCTAACTAAACTGAGTTCCTTATGTATTTTTGTACTGTCTATCTCATTATATAAAAATCATTACCCAATGAGTTGGATGGTGTTATAGGTAAAACCTATCACATAAATAATATCATACATATTTATTCCACAAAAAATAGAAGTCATCTATCATATAAAAACTCATGAATCAAAATGGGTTTCATAAACATGTCATCATAGAAAATCACATGGAAAATAAATAGGTTTCATAAACATCATGTCATATAAAACATAAAATGAACAAATAAATAATAAGAATTGTATCATTAAATCATATCCCTAGTAAATTTTACCTAAAAGAAAATAAACTTATATTATATGGATAATCATTTTGATTAGTCACTTGAAATAACTCTTGATGAAAATATCCATTCCAATTTCAAAAAATTTCTAAAAATCCATAAATATATAATGGAAACCATTTTCTTATAAATTATCCATCTAATATTGAAAAGTAATATTTAAGGAATTATGGTGTCATGGAAGCATGAAATTTCATCCATTTAGTATATTTTAAAAAATAAATCGTTTAATATTGTTGTATGAAAAGTCAGAAAGAATCACATTTAGATAATGACAAAAATATTCCTTTCAATCAATTTTGTAAAAATTCAAAAAATGGGAGAAAATAAAATCTTACAATAGAATGAAAATTTATAATTTAAAAAAAACATGGAAATGGAATGGAAATATTCCCCATTGGAGACATAAACATAATCAATCACAAATAATGATTAAATTTTTAAATAAACCCTTACCCCATCTCTCACCTATACATGTATACATTCAGACCTAATATAATATATATATATATATATGTATTTATTATAAATTTAGTTCATAAACATATATATATATATATGAAACCATTTATGATTTATTTATAACATCATATCACACATTTATTAATATTTATTTTTAAAAACACTTTTTTGTGTAATAATTTCTTCATTTTCCAAGCATGTTTTAGTTCAACGATCCCATTCCATATAATTAGATCATGGTCCAATAATTTATATAATGTTGACTATGGTATAGTAATAATATATATTTATTATATACATATCTATACTCATTTAGAAAATTTATAGATAGAAATAGGTATTACACAGTTCATAGAGATTGTTCATCGTACGTACGCATGAGAAATACATTCCCTTCTTGATTAATGGGAAAGAGGTTTAATATTTTTCTTTTAATAATAGATATAAAATTTAAATATATTTAGGATACTGAATATTTTTATATTAAATTTCAATGATTTTTATGAGTTAAATAAGATTATAAAATAATGTGATCGGTTTGAGTGATTACGACTTCATTGAGATTACTCCCTTAGATGTCCTCTTAAGGGATCTGGGGTTGGAATTTTGAGAAGACTACAACCTTTATAATTTTTATGTGAAGTTTTATAATATTCTTTTTTAGGGTATGGTTGACCAAGAAGGCTCATCGTGGTTTAGTGAAGTGAGGGAAGGGTTGTCCTTTTATAATTGTGGTGATGGACACTTTTTGGAAATAATGTTAAAAAATATTTTATAATAAGACTATTAAATAGATAAATACATAAAAATTATCATGAATTATATTATAAGGTCTGATATAGTTCATATTGCATCATACAATAAAATTTTGATAGATTTATGTTCAATTTTAAAAATTATCTTTTTCATTTAACCCTTAATGAACCTACTTTAATATTAACCCTAATAACATAATTTTCAAATATTAAATGTTATAATTTAATATATACGGTAACTATTAACTCGTAATTGAATAAGGTATGATATTATTGATCATATATTATCCAATTTGTTTTATTTATGAATTTAAAAAATTTAATAATGTCTAATTTACCTAAATTATCTATAGAAATTATTTTTACAAAATTGATTACATTGAATTCAATAAGTTGAATAAAAAAATTATGATTCAAATAAATTATTCTAGAGATTCATAAAAATATCATGGAATTCTATATTTTTTTATTACCTTAATTATCACAATTTATAATACATTTATTATTTTTAATATAATTTTTTTTTCTGATTTATTAAATAATTACACCATTAGTGTTGTTTAAATATTGAATTTAATAATTAAATTCCTAAAATATGAAAATAAACTCCCAAAATTTATATAATTTCATTAGGAACAAAATTACTATCATGATTTTTTCATATCTAATTTTTTCAGTGTATGAACACAAAAATGATATTTAAAACTATGAAAGTGACATTCAGTCACTACCTTTTGTTTAAATAATATGTCATAAATTTTCACGGAAATATACCTATTAAATGATAAAATCCATAACCTTATATTATAAGGAAAAAAAATAATTCATCAAATAATGATTCAGATGGAAATATTGTGGCCTTATACCAATTTTTATCCAGATTAACCTGATTTACCATTTACTGAGGTGATAAATTTTTCCACAGTTACTATTCATATTCACTAAAAATAATAGGGTCTTAATTATAAAATACAAACATCATTATTATAAATATATATAAAAAAATTATCTAATGTAATTCTTATAAATGGAAGTAATTAATTTTATAGCCACTGTGTGAGGACCTGATCCCGATTTCCCAGAGCTGGTACCTTATTTTTTTACAAAGGCATTTAAAAAAGGAAGTCATGTACTAAAGTAATGATAGATCAATGGATTTGGAAAACAAGATACATATATAAGATCAACATTACAACTTGAAAGGAAATACAACAAATGATCTTCTTCAAAATTAGACATAAACTCCTAGAGTATCCTTATAAGTCATTCATAATATTCATCTTCACCACATGGAAAAAAATAAAACGTAAATAATTGGTGATCTGAGATGCTCTATAAGGGTAAGTAAAATAGAAGGAGTTATCATAAACATAAACACTAGGCATAGTGAATAACTAAAAACCCATGGCTTTAAAAATTATATTTGAGAATAATTCGGAAGGAAAGAAAATTGATTAAACAAGTCCATATAAATGATCATGAGAGAATGAAACATAAACATTGATATTTTACTAGTTCAATAATCACATGGGTTTACAACTTATAAAACAATAACGAGGGAGTGAATAATGTTGTACATCGGAAACATACTGTCTGGGCCTCATCGAAGACATCTGAAAAAACTAGGGTAAGGCCTCTGTCAAAACCCAATTCTATTTTGTCTGATGAGATATACCAATGCATCGAGGAGCTATAATGGGCTCCACACATCACATGCTGATTCTAAATAATTCCTCATATGAAATGGTTCTAAACATAAATAAAAAGAATATATGAAATAACATTCCCTAATCTGTACACATAAACACTAACTATTCTGAGTAGTATAGTGAATGGTGTCATGATAACAAATATATAGTAAAATTGATCATACAACATTTAATAAAATATGTTATATTATAAACATAAAATATTAACCTCAATAAGACATAAAATTCAATAGATGTGTTTAAATAGAAACAAATACTATAATAAAATCATCCAGTAATTTATGAGAGAAATACACATTTACTTTGAAAAGAAGAGTTATTTTGAAAAAAATATTCACATAAAACAAAAAAATTAAATAAGGTAGCTTTTAAATGATGAAATTATTTGTTTTATAAAAACAATGTTGGGTTATATTATATTATACAATGCCCTTCAATATAGGTACAAATTTGATAATTTCCATTGAATGAGGCTTGTTTATCATGAATAATTGAGAAAGATTTTTATAAAACATTTTACTCCCTCTAGGAAAAAGAAGGATTATCATTGGTAAAAAAATATAGAAATTCAAAACATGATTTATGGGGAGTACATGAGAATAATTAATAATTTAATTGGTATTAAGAGAGTAAAAGAGTAACTTGAATGAAAATGGAGGTTCGAGTAGAAAACCCATACCTTGTGTTGGAATCTGTTCTTCACTTGAGAATAACGTTCTAGATAATCAAATAAAATCATTTAATTATTTAATTAAGAAACTTTTTTACATATTTTTGATTCTTAAGAATTTAATTATGTTCATTTATTGGTTTTTTAGGATTTATAAGATACAAATTCTTAGATCAGGAACATTCGTTTCCCTGGTTTTCATGATCAGTATAATTATATATGATAATGGATGTTCATCTAGAATGGGTATAATTTTTTATAATTTTATTGGTATGATATTTATGAACATATAATTGAATAATTTTTTATTCATATAAGTTTTTTATATAGTTTGAGTATGTATAATTAGATAAAACATTTAGGGATAATCATTTAGATTTTTACAGCGGTTTCACGATCACAATGAAATAGTTTTGATATATTATTTAATATAAATTATAAATTATTGTTTGATAGTAATTAAATTAGATATAATACATATTTTAGAATCTTCATCAACCATAAAAGTGGTTTCATTACTATCCTTTATGAATAAATTGAAGAACCAAACTTCGTCGTCCACGAAGGTTGTAAATTGGAACCTCTTGGACGATGATTTAGTTTTTAAAATAATAGAGTGATAGATTAAAGATATTTATGATCCATCTTTCATTAAATTGATATAATTTAATTATATATAATATAATGGAGTTACCATGATCATTTGGGTAGAATAGGTGAGGATATAATAATAGAAGAAGGAGCTAAAAAGTAATTGAAATGAAAAAAGGAAGATAATTTTACCTCCAGAGTACACCACATTGAGAACCTCCTTAAGTGATGGTGTTTTGGAATTATGGAAAGGAAAAGAACTCTAAGAAGTGGGTGGAGACTAGGTAATAGTACTTGGGAAGAACTTTGAGAATCTTCAAGGATCAAAATAGTAAAGAAAAGATGGACTGTGTGGGTGGTTTTTATAGTGGCTCAGAGGAGCGATTTTTGAATATCTTATTCATTATTTTATAATTTTTCATAAGACAGACAAAAGTGATTTATTATTATGAAAAAATAGTAATTGGTGTATGTGACTTCAATATATTGTCAATTTAAATCATTAATAACTCAATAAGGATGCAGAAATTCATTTATTTAGCATATTTCGTAAATTATCAAATTTCACTATTCACCAAAAAATGAATAATTTTTGAAAAAACCCAAAAAATCACCCTAACTAATATCTAATGAGTATAATTAAAAAATAAACTCAATTTTTCAAGATAATTTTATAAATAAGACAAATTTTATTTTTAAATAAAATCATTATTGTCACAAACCAAGTTGGGTCGCCATCCGAACCGACGCCTGACCCGGCCCACGGCCAGGCCCGATGGGCATTCTCAATCACCACAGGCTGGAATAAGTGCTCGGGTATTAAAATAATCTTTGGAAATGATTTACCTGAGTAAAAAAATATAAAGCAACCAACAAAAATAAACCAAACCAAAATTACAAGTTGTAGCCAAACAAGACTTTAGTCAAACCATGCATTGAGTCACATGTATAAATAAAACCAAACAACACAATGAAAAGTATGGTGACCAAAAAGAAACCAACCCAAAAACCGAGTCAACAACTGTCACTTGATGGAGGGAAACCACTTTCAGGTCTTCACTATAAATGCCAAGTCTATAGAAGCACATAATAACTCGGACCACCACTCTTACAACCTTTTCCTTTTCCTACATTAGACATAACGAAATCTACTTACACCCATGGTTGTAAGTAGGGTGTGATAAATCACTAAATAGGATGGCACTAGAGAAAATATTCCACATGTAAAGGTTAGATGATCAAAACATTTTGTAGGTTTAATTATAGAAAATAAATAAATGCACAAACAATCTAATGAAAATATTTTTAAGAAAGAGGACTTAAAACAGGAAAAGGGGTTTTTGGTACTAAATGAAAATTAAAACATTCTTACCTTTTTAACACCACAGAAGTCACACAACCAACCAGTGATGAGTGTAAATTCACACAGGAGCAACAAAAGTGGGAGAGGCCTTAAAGGGACTAAAGCTGAGTGGGACCCTAGAACATCACGTCTCGGTGAACAAAGGAAAAGAATCCATAACATTTTTACGTTCTCGTGCATGAGCCACTAGTAGGGAAACACCTCCATAACCTAGTGGTCTCCAGTCATCATCGAAAGTTTAGTTAGTGTTTTAAGTGTCAAACCAGCTAAGTAAAACTAGGCTGAGGCCGCTCCCGTATCACTAGCATGCTAGATCTAGTCCGCCAACCTTGTACCCGGGCTTCCCCTTTTGTGTTCAAAGTTCAATGTTCACCCTACACATCAAGGTCAGGACACTACACACCGGGATGTCAAATAAGTCAAACACCATACACCTAGGATGTCAACTAAGTCAAACATCACACTTACATATCCAGCATAAATGAAAAATTAAATAAACCATTTAGAGGTATTACGCATAATAGAGATACTCAGAAACAGAAGACAACATGAAACAATTACACAATCTAATAAACAACTACACAATTTAAAGAATAAAACTAAAATTTATCAAAAATTAGAAAATTTGGTTTAGCAGTTTTAAATAAATAAAACAACATGATTAACGGTGCCAAAACCAACTCAAACAACCTTTATAACCAAACACAATCTAAGACTATAACAGAAAATAAATCTCAGCTACTGTATCTATTTAAAAGCTATCTTCACAACTCAGTAAAAACCAGGACAACATAAACATGCTACTAGTAAATATAAATCACCAAAATATATCAGCCAAAACCAAAAAACACTCATTAGAAACTGGCTAGTTATAATATTAAATTAATTAAATGGGAAAACTAATTAATAAAGCAACATAAGCATGAGAAACCACCTACCTTAAAGTAGGAACAAATTTGCGATATGACGCAACACTTCTGATGCACAACAGTCGCACTTTAAGGAGTCAACAAAAAAATCCTAAAATTGTAGACCAATATAATTTCAATTCCAACCTAGCAGAAACATCAAAAACTATCAAATTTAATAATAATTAAATAAATTGATTTATAATTAAACAAATTCAACAACAATAAAATAAATTTTTACTTCAAACCCTAACCGTGTAAATCACCGAAAAGAGGCATGACTAAGGGAGGGGGGTCACCGGAGTTATGACCGTAGGGACATGCACGATGGTTGTCCAGTGGGCGCGAGCGGGTACTCCTAATCAACCCAAGACTTCTACTCCCAAGTCTCATGCTCGTCATTTCCATGCTACTAGAGAATACGAACCAAGGGAATAGACATTCCATGAAGCACCTTCTCATGAGAATCCACTATCCGTACTGGCCGCTCAAACACTGATATGTCAGACTCTATCTCCAACTCCTCCCAATTCAACACATGTGATGGATCAAGATTACACTTTTTTAGTTGGGAGACATGAAATACTTCATTAATTAACGTCAACTGAGAATCCAATGATAACCTATATGCCAATTTACAAATCCGCTCAGTAATCTCAAAAGGCCCAACATACCTCGGTGTCGGCTTCCCCTGCTTTCCCAAGTGGTGGTGACCCAAGCAAGGGGATACTTTCAGGAATACTTTGTCACCCACTAAGAACTCAAGATCCTACTACCTCTGATCTGCATAAGATTTGTGGTGACTCTGAGTTGTCAACAACCGCTTCCTAATCAACTTGACCTTCTTAGACGTCTCCTGAACAAGGCTCGGTCCCAAGAGTGAGGTCTCGCCTACCTCAGCCTAACACAAAGGAGACCGACATGTCCAGTAATAGAGTGCCTCCAAGGGTGAAATTCTAATAGAGGATTGGTAATTGTTATTATAAGAAAACTTGACCAATCCCAAATGGCTATCCCATGAACCTTTGAGATCTAACCCACATGCGCGAAGTATGTCTTCCAGAATCTGATTCGCCCACTTCGTATAGCCATCAGTCTGAGGATGGTATGCCGTACTCATCTTAATATGTGACCCCAAAGCCTTCTGGAGGCCTCACCAAAACTGAGAGGTAAAGTGGGGATCCTTTTCAGTAACAACCGCTGACAAAACACCATGAAGTCTGAAAAACTCCTGAACATACAAACGGCCCAGCTCATCCACCTTTGTTGTATCTCTAATCAGGATAAAGTGAGATGACTTGGTCAAATGACCAATCACCACCCAAATAGGATTCCTCACCTGAGGTGTATGAGGTAGGCCAATTATGAAGTCCATGGAAACCTCATCCTATTTCCAGGTAGGAATGGGTAATGGCTGAAGCTGACCAGATAGTCTCTGATGCTCTGCTTTCACCTACTGACAAGTGTGGCACCTCGATACGAAGTCAACTATGCCCCGTTTTATACCTGGCCACTAGAACTGGTGAAAAACATCGTAATACATCTTGGTTGTACCAGGATGGATGACCCACTGAGATTGGTGGCTATCCTGCATCACCACCTTCTATAGAGATAACGACACCACAAAACAACCCTTGAAGCACAAGATCTCCTCAGGAGACAAAGACCAATCAGAAGGAGTCTCCCCACCATTAAGAAATTACATATATCGACTGACACCGATCATCTTCGGGCTATTACCATTGAATAAACTCTAGAAGAATGGGAGTCAACTGAATACTAGCCAAGAAAGTACCTACGCTATGCTCCCTACTCTCCAAGTGCATCGGGTGACGAGCCCCATCAAAGTCCACTCATCGCTGGACTTCCTCAACTCCTGCCCTGGTACCTTCCTACTCAAAGCATCAGCCACCACATTACCCTTTCCTGGGGTATAGAAAATGTCAAAGTCAAATCCCTACAGGTACTCAATCCAGCGACACTGCCTTAGATTAAGATCCTTCTGAGAGAAAATGTAGGATAGGATTTTATAGTCAGAATAGACCACAAATTTCTCCCCAAAGAGGTAGTGACACCAAATATTCAAAGCACGCATCGCCACTGCCAACTCCAAGTCATGGGTCGGATAATTCTTCTCATGCTGATGGAGCTGGCGAGAACCACAAACCACCACATGGTCATCCTGAGTGAGTACACACCCAATGCCCGTACCTGACGCATCACAATAAACCACATAGCCCTTCCCAGACTCTGGAAAAATCTACACAGGTGCGGTGGTCAGCCGCCACTTCAACTCTTCAAAGGATGCCTAACACTGTGGGCTCCATTCAAACTTCACCCCTTTATGGGTGAGTGCGGTCATGGGGGAGGTGAGCCATGAGAAGTCTCGGAGAAAGCACCTGTAATAACCTGCAAGGCCAAGAAAACTTATGACCTAAAACACATTCCTTAGGTGTTCCCATGACATAACTATCCTGATCTTCTCAGGATCAACTAAAACCCCATTTTTTGAGATGACATGCCCCAAAAAATTCACTTCCCTGGTCCAGAATGTGCACTTAGAGAGTTTGGTATACAGGTGATGGTCTTGCAAAGTGCTCAAAATGACCCAAAGGTGGTGTTTATGCTTCTCCTCAAATCCAAAATAAACCATCATGTCATTGACAAATACCACTACAAATGAGTTGAGATATTTGTGGAACACCCTATTCATGAGCGCCATAAAAACTGCAGGGGCATTCGTCAATCCGAAAGGCATGACTAGATACTCGAAGTGACCATACGTGCTTCGGAAAGCCGTCTTCAGAAAGTCTGCTTCTCTTACACAGAGTTGATGGTATCCCGAAGGCAAATTGATTTTGGAGAACCACTTTGCCTCCTTCAGTTGATCAAACAAATTTTCCAACTATATCTTTAATTCCCTAAATTCGGTGGGGGCCATGCGATATGATGGAAGAGATATAGGCTGTGTTCCCTACGCCAACCCAATTGAGAACTCCACGTCCCACTCTGGGGGTAAGCCTGAAAAATCATCTAGGAAGACCTCTGGGAACTCATCCACTACACGAGGTAACCCACCCTGAGAGAAACCACTATCATCCTCCAATGCGAGTGATGAAAACTAATAAGCAAGATTCCCCAACTCCGGGAGTGGAGGTCACGCGCGACCCGACCAAGGATCCCATTCTACATGAAATAATCGTGGACTCTCATCTGGTGCCATAAAGCTAACTCGACGCCAATAGCATTCAATATGCGCTTGAAAGCGCACCATCCAGTCCACGCTGAGGTTCACAATTAATAGGTCCATATCAAGGACCAATAAATCCCACTCCATCTCTACTCTTGACATAGAGAGTGCGCACGATAGGCACCTAAGACCCTGCTTCTTTTTCTTACCCCGCGATGTTATTAACTTTATTTCCATAGAAAAAAACTCAGTTTGAAGGATAAAAAAGTTCACAAGATGGGAAGATATAAAAGAAACTGAAGCACCAATATCAAATAAAATCGCAACTATAGAAGATGCAATCAGAATGGTACCTCTAACAGTTGAAGGTCCTGCATAAAATCCCGTTGGTGCCTGATCCACAACATGCGAATTTATGGTCCCTGCCTGAGGACAACCGCTCTCATGTGTCTCTTCCTTAATCTGTATTTTCCCAGAAGACGATCCGATCCTGCCACCACGACCACTGAATCGAGATCCCAGCATCCTGGTTGGCTCTGACTACATTGATACTCCCCCAAAATCCACTGATCCAGTCCCACTCTAGTGAGGGCGCGTCACTCTGCAAAAGCGCTATACATGCCCCATGATCCCACAGAAGTGGAATGGCCTGGGAGGGGTGGGACATACAGATCAGATGTCCCCTTCCCTTCCACACTGATGGCAGAAAATGAACTTCGTATCAGAAGCCCCAAATGATGTTTTCCCAAAGGGATGGCCTGAGCTAACACCACTCTTCTTCAACTACTCATCATGCATCCTATTCTTCTTTGAAGAACTGTCGCTGCCAAAACCTGAAACTGATCCAGAAAACCCCGCCTTTCCTCTTTGGTCAATCTCAACCTTTCAAGCCCAATAAACCACCTTGTAAAAAGTCCCCATCTTGAATAAGAAAACATGAGAGTGGATTTTTGGTCGAAGGACCTTCTCGAATTTCGAAGCTTTCAAGTATTCAGTTGAAACAATATCAAGCTCATACCGCACTAAATCAGCAAAGCGTTTTGCATACTCCATCATAGTCTGACCCCCTTGTGAGAGATCCATGAACTCCCAGGATCTGACATAGACCAGGAACTAGAGACAACACTGCTCATTAAACATGGTGTTGAAATCCTTCCAACTCATCTTCTCAATCTTCCCAGCTTGAATCACTAATTCCCATCATTTGCGACTGGGACCCTCTAGCTGGAATCAGACACACATTACCCTGAATTCTTCTTGCATGTCAAGGAACCCGAACATACGTTCTTTCTTTTCATGCCATTCCTCTGCCTCTCGAGGTTCTGAAATACCTCAGAATGAAGGAGGTTTATTCTTCAAAAACTCCAGAGCTTTATTATTTTTGGATCTAGACCCATCTCCCCTAGCTGGAATGGGGGAGAGGGTAGGAGTCACCCCTTTCCCTAAAGCCTAACCAGCTCAGACCACAACTTCTACCAATCTCTGATCAAGCGGCGTGGGAGAACTCTCTCCAGCTTCCTCTCGTGGGTGTGTGGAAGTTCTCTAGGGAGGAATCTTGCTAAAAAGAGCAATATTCATAGAAAAACATCATCAATAATTCATATCCAAAGAGAAGTCAAATTTTAAGCAAAATAAGTAATCCTAAGTTAACCAAATATGCAAAAGTAACATCTTGACCAAACTCTTCTTCCCCTCCTGATGTCCATGAAAAGTCGGCAGCCTACGCGTCCCACTTGGAAGAGAAGTTAAACAAGAATACCGATATCCCATGGAGACTCAGCGTCTCTCATGAGGGGTGCTGGACTGGCACCTTACTCGCAACCAGAATTCGGAGCCCTAAAAATCCTAACTCCCATCTAACCAAACTCTTCCCAAATAAAATAACTCAGACAACAAAACCTGCTCTGATACCATTTTTTCACTAACCAAGCCGGTTCTCCATCAGAACCGATGCCCGAACCGAACCACGATAAGGCCCGAAGGGCATTTTCAATCCCTACGGGCTGACAGATATGCCTAGATATTAAAATAAACATTGGGAGCGATTTACACGAGTAAAAAAATATAAAGCAACCGAAAAAAATAAACCAATCCAAAATTAAATGTCGCAGCCAAACAGGCTTTTAGTCAAACCATGCTTTGGGTCACATGTATAACTAAAACCAAACAACACAAAGAAATGTATGTGGACCAAAAAGAAAACAACCTAAAAACCGAGTCAACAACTATCACCTGATGGGGGGAAACCACTGTCAGTTCATCACCACAAATGCCAAGTCAATAGAAGCAGGTAATAACTCGGACCACCACTCCCACAACCTTTTCCTTTTCCTGCATTAGACATAACCAAACCTACTGACACCCAAGGGTTTCAGTAGGGTGTGAGCAATCCCTCAATAAGATGGCACTAGATAAAAGATTTTTCATGTAAAGGTTAGATGATCAAAACAATTTACTGGTATAATTATAGAAAATAAGTAAATTCACTTACAATCTAATGAAAACGTATTTTAAGAAAGAATATTTAAAACATGAAAAGGGTTTTTTGGTACTAAAATAAAATGAAAACATTCTTACCTTTTCAGAACCATAGAAGTCACACAACCAACCAGTGATGAGTGTAAATTTGCACAGGAGCAACAATAGTGGGAGAGGCCCTATAGGGACTAAAGTTGAGTAGGACCCTAGAACATAGCATCTCGGTGATCAAAGGAAAAGAATCCATAACATTTTTATGTTCTCGTGCATGAGCCACTAGTAGGGAAAATCCTACATTATCTAGTGGTCTCCAATCATCATCCAAAGTTTAGTTAGTGTGGTAAGTGTCAAACCAGCTAAGTGAAACTAGGCCGAGGCCGCTCCCGTATCACTAGCACAATAGATCTAGTCCGCCCACCTAGTACCTAGGCTTCCCCTTTTGTGCTCAAAGTTCCAAGTTCAACCTACTCATCAAGTTCATGAAACTACACACCTGGATGTCAACTAAGTCAAACACCATAAACCTAGGATGTCAACTAAGTCAAACATCACACTTTCATATACAACATAAATGAATAATTAAATAAACCATTTAGAGGTATTATGCACAATATAGATCCTTAAAAATAGAACACAACATGCAACAATTATATATTCTAATAAACAACTACACAATTTCAAGAATCAAACTAAAATTTATCATACATTAGAAAAATTGGTTTAGCAGTTTTAAAGAAATAAAACAACACGATTAACAGTGCCAAAACCCACTCAAAAAACCTTTATAACAAAACACACACTAAGACTATAACAGAAAAAAATTTCAGCTAGTGCATCTATTCAAAAGCTATCGGGACAACTCAGTAAAAACCAGGACAACATAAACATGCTACTAGTAAAAATAAATCACCAAAATCTATCAGCCAAAACCAAAAACTCTCTGTACAAATTGGCTAGTTGGAATATTAAATTAATTAAATTGGAAAACTAATTAATATAGAAACCCAAGCATGCGAAAACACCTAAATTAAAGGTGGAACAACTTTGCAATACGACTCAATACTTCTAGTGCACAATAGTCACACCGTAAGGAGATGGCAAAAAAATTCCTAAAACAGTAGACCATAATAATTTCAATTCCAACCCAGCAGAAACATGAACGACCAAAAAATTTAACAATAATTCAATAAATTGATTAATAATTAAAAAAATTCAACCAAAATCAAATAAATTTTTACATCAAAAACTAATCGTAAAAATCGATGGAAAGAGGCACGACTAAGGGAGGGCGGTCGCTGGAGTTACGACCATAAGGCCATGCACGATGGCTGTTCAGCGGGAGCGAGTGGGGGTGCGGGGTGGCTGTCTGGTTGGCACAAGCATGGGTGTGGGGCGGCTTTTCGGGATGGAGGTTGGCCGGTGGAAGGTGGAGAAGAGGGGATCCAGGTGGTCGGTCCAGCAAGAAGATGGAGGGGAGCTCGCTGGTCGGTCCAGGAAGGGATGTTGGGCGAGTGCGGGGAAGAGAGGAGAAAATGGGGGAGGCTGAGTAGCTAGGGTAGGGAAAGGGAGAGGGAAGAATAAAAAAATAAATAGGGACAGTAAAAAAATTAAATGAAATGAAATTATAATAAAAAAATAAATGATACTATAATAAATAAAAAAGGAAATATAAAAATTAAAAAAATAATAAAATAAAAACAAAGGGGTAACTAACCTAAAATTAAAGAACCTAATAATATAAATTAATAAAGGGGTTAAGTAATAATAATAATAATATTAATACTAATAGTAATAATAATAAATACCAAAAATAACTATAATAAATTTTTATCCGGTTACTTAATCGTCCGTGCACCAGGCAGACCGCGCGTTAAACTGACGAAGCAGCACAACTTCACCCATGCCCTATCTGTGAGCTGAGTGATGTAAAGGCAACACTCACTCATCAACACCACAGTGGATGACCCACATCGGGTTCAACCCCCACTTTAGCCAAACAATTAAATAAACAGGAAATTAAACTCATGAGATAAAAATTAATATTATGGACATACCTCAAGTCGAAGTCCGGATGTGACAATTATTTACTTAAAAAATACATATTTTAAATATAAAATTTATTTTATAATACAAAAAAAATTAACTGAGGTTTCCTAATATTATCCTAAAATCAAGGGAAAAAAATATTTAATTTGGAATTTTTTTTATGAAAATGAATTTTCATTTAAATAAATTTATTAATTTAAAATTGAAATTAAATATTTATTACTCACAAAAATATGAACGCTTAATTATTAATTTTTAAAATATTCACTCTCATTTATATGGTGCCTAAATTTTATTTATACATACATATGTGGGGTTTCTATTCATAATGGTACATTAATATTCATAAGGGTAAGTTACTATTTATAAGGATAGGTTACAATTCACCAAAAATGTATGTTGATGCTATCATACTCTAAATATCTTACCGATAAGAGCCGTGTCTGTCAGTTTTTCAGATTTAAAATAATAGAAGTGGAAAAATTATGTTTAGTGGAAATCACTATCTCTAATAACAATGTTTTTGTTTCTGAGGGTCTTAGTGTGGCATGTATTCTATATTAAATTTATTTTTAAATGCTTAGGATGTTACATTATTCCCCCCTTATAAAAATTTATTCATTGAAATTATCATAATGTTGCCTCATAAAATGATTTTAGTAAGGTCTTCATCATAAGTCTCTTAGGCTCCCACATTGGCTCTTTAGTTTTCGGATTTTTCCAAATCACCTTTTGCAGCTGAGTCATCCAATTCTTTAACAACATTACATTAGTGTGTAGAATCCAGATAGGCTCTTCATGTTATAAAAAGTTAGGTTCAAATTAAATACCTTCATAAGTAAGAAAATGTGTTGGGTCTGGCATGTACATTCTCAATAATGTGACATGGAACTCATTGTGTACTGTACAGAGGCTCAACGACATTGTAAAATGATAATCTATAGCTCTAATTATCTCTATAATTTCAAAAACAAATAATGTACATGGGGATTATTTTACCTTTCTTCCTAAATCTTATAACACCCCTACCTAGAAATAATTTTAATAAAACCTGATCTACCACATGAAATTACAAATCCTTCCATTGATTATCTACCTATATCTTTTTCCTTTATTGATATGCATTGATATGTGTTTGAATAGTAGTTACTTATTCTATTGTTTCCTCCATAATATTTGGGCCCACAAGATCCCATTCACCAACATCATCCTAACATGTTGGTGTACATTATTTCATTCCATACAATGCTTCATATGGTTCCATTTGAATACTTGAAGGGAAACTATTTTTGAAGGAAAACTCCACTAAAGGTCAATAATGATCCCATGTAAATTTAAAATCATCTGATCATGATCTCAACATGCCTTAAAATGTTTGAATCATCATTTCTAATTACCCATCAGTTTGAGGGTGAAAAGAATTACTCAATCAAAGCTCAGTATTTAGTGATTTTTGAATACTTTTATAGAATTTCAATGTAAATCTTGGATCATGATCAGACATAATTGAGAGAGGTGCTCCCTAAAATCATACAACTTCATTGATGTAGAGTTGTGCAAGGTGCTAAAGTTAGAAATCCTCCCTCGTAGAGAGGAAATCTGTAGATTTCATATGTTGATATACAATTACCCATATTACACCATTATTTCTTAGAGTTTTGGGTAATCTAATGAAAGCATCCATGGTGATGTCATCCCATTTTCATGTAGGAATTGGTAGAGGTTGCATGACTCTTATAGGTTGTTGTCGTTTAGCCTTCACTTGTTGATAAATTAAAAATCTTGATACATAATAAGAAATTTACCACTTCATGTTGTCCCACTAGAATTTTTCCTTCAAATCTCTATAAATTTTAGCGCTACCAGGGCTTATAGAGAAATTAAATCTTTTGGAATCATCCATTAACTCCCCTTTTATCTCATGTCATGAACCATCCCAAGTCGACCCTAAACCGTTCACCTAGGCCAGCCCGCGACAAGTCCAAAGAGGCATTCCCGATCCTCCCGGGATAGTGACAAGCACTGAGGGCATAAATAGAGTACAAAAGGGAATGATTTCAACCAAATATAAACAATCAAACAAATATCAGAAATAAATGGATAGCCCAAAATACATTTACATAAAAATTGCACTGAACATTATTTGTACAAGAAAGTAAAAGTACAACTAACAAACAACTATACTAATGAAACCTAATAACCAAATAAATCCATGTGACACTTCTAGTCACTCTCCAACACAATGATCACACATTTCCCAAGGCGATCAAACTCAATCTGAAACCTGCACAAGGTATAAAAATAGAAGAAGACTATAGGCATGAGTATTAAAACTCAGTAGGTTAAATCGATATTATATTCCCAATGAAAATGCTTTAAAATAAAAGAAACAACATTTCAAAGTCTTAAATACAAGATATATAGGTATGTTTTAAAAATGAGGTCCTATGCTATAAAAATAATTACTAGACCAAAACATGCATGTTTTATAAATGAGAATGTCAGTAAAAATTTTCAAAGAGGTGAAACATCAAAATGAAAATAGTTTTCAAGAGGGATGATTTAAATGATTTGAAATTTTAAATAAATCACAAAAACTTATAAATTTTCCAACCAAACACGCTGTATGCCAATAATGAGTACAAAATAGCTAATGAGAACAAGTCACAGGAACACCTCTAGGCATTAGTTAGTTGTGAGCCCCAAGTACCTCGTATCTCCATGAAAGTAACCATAATAAATATCCGTTCTCATGCACATGAGCCACTATTAGGGAGAATACCTATATCCTAGTGGTACCTCATCATCATCATCATCATATTTTAGTTAGTGTTATTATTGTCGAATTTTCTACGTGAAATAGGGGTCAAACCCCACAGAATCACTAGCATTCTCATACACATCCGCCCACCTAGATACCTAGGATTCCTTTTTGTGATCAATCAAGTTACATATATTATCAAATAAACATTTCACATAAAAATTACATTCCCAAAACATAAACACACAAAAATACCACAAACTTTCTTCCCATTTCTTTCATGAATTAATAAACCACTAAAATTTTTTGTATAACAATTTCAAGGAGTGTATTGAGGCTTCGCACATAAAACACATTCGAAAACACTATTTTAAGTATAAATACACATAAAAACCATACCAAACTATATTTAGAAGCCCATAAAACATTTAATAAAATCATTTCATGGACTATAAAACAATCCTAATTGACACAACATTGTATATACATGTAAATCACACAATCATCATTTTTAGGGAAGTCCAAACAGGACATTAAACATTTTCTTAAAACTAACATTGGAATAAGTTATGAATTCAAATTTTATTAAGAAGGTTCATAAAAAAAATTTATAAAAACAAACAAAATTTGTAAATCCCTTAAAACACACAAGTTACATATTTAAAACACAACCATTATTCATATGGATGTGAAATGGGCCATTGTCCGGCAACTCGGACCAAAACATGTAGTAATCCAAAATATATTTGTTTTTAAAACCAAATACAAATTTGAAATCCACAGAAGAGACCGAAAATAAAATTTTTCATTCTTAAAATTCATTTATAAATACAAAAAAATAATTTTTAAATCAATCATAATACATAAAATCTATCCCTACAATTTACCAAACACATGACATACCCTTTTAGATAAAACAATTTATTTTAAGCACTTGAAAATAAATAAACCACAAATTTCATGACATATTTTATACAATATACTATAAAATATTCATAATACCATAATATAGGTTCAAAAATTCACAAAATAGTTGAAAAAGATAGTGTAACATTTAAAAAAACACTTGGTGTGTGCTTTTACGACAAAACAACACTACCTTTCATAAAACAAGAATTAAACAATCATTTTTCACACCAAGAAAATTATCCAAAGGCGGAATGATAATAATATACATATATATCATATAGAAACAATAATAAAATGATGAAACTTAAATGATAAAGGAAATTGTATGCGATATCCTACCTCAAGTCCTTGGCGTAATAGAAACACACACCCAATATCACCATCCGAGGGTTTATAAACCCTAAACCAAGGATGAAGAGCCCCAAACGAACAAAAACTCCATAAAAAATCAATGGATAACAGAATCCAAGGTCGATCATGACTAGAGGAGATTATAAAAATAAAAAATAATGAAAGGAGGAAGATGAGGGAGGATAAAGGAGACGGAATCTTACCTTTTCAACTGGAAAACTCTTTGTATTCCATTAGATATGCAACCTTAGAGAAAGGGGAATACGCATGAACTTCTTGGAGAGGCTCCTAAGATCTGGAAGAACAAGGGAAAGAATATTTGTGGGAAAAATATCCCTAATTGAATGAGTGATGTATGAACCAATTTACCTTCTTAATTCTAGACGATATAAGGTAGCCTGAGTACATTCTCACTAATATGCGATTCCAATGAGCTCCAAAGAGATAAAAATGATAATGAGGGTGAGTATAGGTATTTTTTATTAGAGTGGGAGGTGGAATCACCAAAATATAAGAAAATGAAAAATATATAAAATTCAAAAATTATTATTTTTAAACAGGTTATGAGCCCATGGGATGGCCCATTACTTAAATAAGTAACCCAAATTCACCATGTTTATAAATTTATAAGGGGTCCAAAAGGATATGTTAGTATTAATATGTCAGTGGAGGAAATGTGGGAAGTAAAATGAATGAAAAATGTTAAAAAACAAAGGAGTTATTAAAGAAACAAATTTGGTTCTTAAAACTGAAAATGGGCTCACGGTGGGCCCAAATCATGAAATAACCACCCTTTCTCCAAAAACTCCAAAAGAAGAAGTGGATAACCAAAATTAGGGTGATTATACATATATGGTAGTTAAAAGATAAAAATTAATCTCACCGAAAACCCAAGAAAATGATATGGATTTTCAATGAACTGGATCCAACCCTTGACCAGAAGAGAAAAAAAATGGGTGTGCCAATTATCCCCACCATTAGAACTTTCTGCCCCCAGAAAGCCATAACGCTTTTCAACTAATATAATAACACCTAAGGATTATTTATCAACATAATCCAGACTCTAAATATAAATAAATATCATTAATAAATAATGTAACTTAATAAACTTTCCCAAACAAACACCGACTCATAACCACTTCTGAAGAATTGATGGAAAGATCAAGCCATCACCTCCACAACCAAGCCAAGAAATAGATTGTTGGGTCTTCACCCAATGAACCCAATGATCCCCCATACCATAGTTCACTCAATAAATCCAATGACAAGGTGTGGAATCCAGAATGGGATCCCCACAATTAAATCACAACTACCATCCATCAAATCCTAAAGGAAAGATCTTTGAGACCCGCAGCAGGTCTCCTCACTATTAGATACCTACTAAAAATGAACAAAAAAGAATTAAAAATGAACTAGAATTGGGCCTCAGCTGTAAAAGTCCTCCCAAAATCTCCCAAAACAACCTTCAAACCCATGTCAATAGGGTTACAATAGGAAAATCTAAAGAACCCACTCCTGAATGGAGGGGACAAGAACTGGTAAAACACTTTCAACACAAATCTAGACCCCACCACTCAGGGAGGGGAGGGAAGGGGATCCAATAAGTAGGCCACTAAAACCAAAATTGAAACAAACCAACTACCCACACTCTCCACCTATGAATAGGTTACACCAAGACCACACCCGATTTTCACAGGCGGTCCACATAGGGGCATTGATCGAAAACCCACATCCATGAATGCATTACCATAGAAACTGTGTGAGGGGTAAGACCACAAAAATTGTTGCGAAAAAGGGAAATTAATAGAAATTAGGGACAAAAATAGAGACATAGAAACTTCCATACCACAATGGTGGTGTCAAGAGCCTGGTCACGCTCTTCAAACCTATAGAGATTTTTTAACTACATGAAAAGCTTCACTCAGAGGCCTATGGATGGAGCCCTTATTCGTGAAGAATCTGTTGCACTGTATTCAGGGAGCTAAGGATCACACCACTAAAAAATAAAACTCACGTTCTCAACAAAAAACCTTCATATAAATAGTAAATCATTGATATATAACAACATTTTATCTCACTATGAATGAGGGGTAGAATGGACCAGGAATACAGTGAAACACATCAACATCCCCGAACACAAATTCTATGTATAATATAATTATCACGACCTAGAATCACTTTAAATTGATCCAAAATAGCTCTTTATTCCAACAAAAAGGATGAGGCATCATTTGAAGAGGTATATTTAACATATAAAATGAATCCATAGGTTGATCTATAGGAATGATTTCCAATGGAGAACTATCCATGGCCCCATCACAACATCAAACATATCTTTAGAAACCGAATGAACATTACTACAAAAACTCTTAGAAAAGAGGTGGGAAAACCAAATTATAGTGATTAGACATCTATGGAAGTTCAGAAATCAAAATTAATCTCACCCAAAACCCAAGAAAAAGATTTGGATTTTCAATGAACCGGAAAAAAACCATGGCATGAAAAAAACAGGTGTGACATCTCGGGTATAGAGGGAACACATAACCTCTTCCCAAATTTAAAAATTTCATCTTCACACAGAAATTAAACCAAAATACCATCATTCACGCCTTTAATGTTCTTTTTAATATTCTCATCATCAAATAGAAAAGTTTTAATTCCTTCCAATAAACATGGTTGTGGAACCAATTGAAAACTTTATATTGTTTTTCCTTCATTGATAATTCCCATATCCATATTTATTAGATCCATGAATACATGATCCATTTCAATCCACATTTTGTTTAAAACTTCATGATCATTCAAGCTAAATGCATCAAATACCCTATTTTCAATTTCTGGGTGGTAGTGTATTAAACAATCGCAACCCAACTGTCAATAAAGTCATCGCCTTTTCCTTATGTTGAGTTCATTCCATGAGAAGATATATTTCAAGCTTCAATGTTCAGTATACATCCACATATTTCACTATAGATATAATGTCTCTATATATTCAATGTAAATATTATATCAAATAACTAAATATCATGAGTTGGGTAGTTCTGTTCATGAGTTTTTAACTACCTTGATTCATAGACAATGACTCTATCATTCTGCATAAGGACACATCCAAGTCCTTTCTTTGATTCATCAATATAAATCACAAATCCACCATTTCCTGAAGGTAGATTCAGTATTGGATCATTAAAAAACCTTATCTTAAATTCTTCAAAATATTCTTCAAATTATTTTGTCCATATGAACTTTTCCACTTTATGAGTAATCTTGGTTAACAGGAAAGATAATTAATAGAAGTTTTAAACAAACACTTTTAATAGCCTCCTAAACCAACAAAACTATGTGCCTCAGTTATGATTATTGGAGTAGGCCATTCTTGGACTACCTTTTTCCCTGCAGGATAAACTAAGATTCAATCCTTAGAGACAATATGACCCTAAAAAGAAAATTTTTGAAGCCAGAATTCAAACTTGGTAAATTTACTATATAACTCATTTCTTTTAAGAGTCTTCAAAATAACCAAAAAGTGATTCTCATGATCTTCATAGATTTTGGAGTATACAAAGATATCATTAATAAATTCTATAACTATTTCATCAGGATATTTCTTTAAAATTCTATTCCTTAGATCCATGAAAACATAGGTTGCATTTGTTAGTCCAAAAGGTATTACTGTAAACACAAAATTCCTATAACTAGTTTGAAATGTTGTCATTGGAATATTTTCCATCCTCACATGCAACTGATCATATATAGATTAAAGTTCAATATATAAAAAATAATGGGCTCCATGAAGTTGATCAAATAAATCATCAATCTAAGGAAGGGGATAATTGTTCTTTATTTTAATAGATTTGATTTCTCTATAGTCAGTTATCATACTCATGGAAGCATATTTTTTCTTGACAAAGAGAACATGGGATCCCCCTGAACAAACCCTATGGTAGATAAATCATTTATCACTCAATTTCTATAGTTGTTTCTTAAATTATATTAATTATACTATGATAATTCTATAAGGTAAACATCATATAGGTCATGAACCAAGAATTAAAGAAATAGGGAACTCAACTTCCTGCCCTAGAGCATGTCCATGTAAATACTTTGGAAATATATAATAATATTCTTTTAAAATAGGTCTATACCCAATTTGAAGATTTCTTCCTTCACCAACATACATCGTGTTCTCTTCCACCCCAAGAACTGAATTCAGTAAAGCTACTGGGTGTGGATATAAATAATAATCATATTTTGATGTTTCTTCTCTAATGATAATGGATTATTAAACTTATTCACTAAGAATAATTTAATTCTTCTTGAGATTAATTTTAGCATTATATTTTGAAATTCATCCCATGCCAAGGATCATGTCAATGTAGACCATAGGTATAAAAATAAAATCAGTAGAAAAGAACATTTATATTCTATAATTGGGACTGATTGATACATATTTGTTGAAATGATACATCCCTTAGGGGGTTTCACTGATAAATCCCTTATTAAGGATAATTTTAAATATCTATTTTTTTATAGAAAACATAGAAGATATAAAGGATTGTGATGATCAAGAATCAAATAAAGAATTTTCCAAGTTTGGGGAAATGATTATAGTACATTATACCACATCATTATGAACACTAACTTCAGAAATTATGATCTCATAAGCTAGGAATTTCTCCCCTTTCCTTCTTTGGGGAATTTTTCCTTGACGTTGAGGAAAATAATTTGGATAATATCCCATATCCTTTACATTATATCATTGAACATTAGTATATTCGTTCTTTTCATTACAATCTCAATATTTTTTGCCTCTTTCTCAATATTTGTAACATACTCCTTTTCTATTTAAGTAGGATCCAAAGGGTTTCTTTAAACATGTATCACATATTGGAAAACTCCCTATTTTGTTCTTACCTTTATACATTCAATCCTCTTCCAACCTCTTTTTATCTTTATTTTATTGAAGGTAATAATACATAAAGAATTTATTCTCTATCTTGATTACACATGAGGCTATATATTTGTATGAAGAGAAATCTTGGGAAACCAGTTCCCTTCTGAGTAATGGTTTTAAACCATCAAATAATCAATCAATATTCTTCCTTGGATAAAATATGTACTCCATGAAAATAGTCATGTAATATTAGCTTCATACAATGCAACGTTTTAATAATATTTTTGTTTCAAAATCATGAATTACCTCTTTATATTTTCTCAATGTTCTTGATGAAAATATTTTTCTAAGAATATGTTCTTAAATTCCCTCCATTCCATTTTTTCTATTTCTTCCCCCCTTTATGTTTTGAATCAATGACCACTATTGATCAATATATCTTAATAGAAGATAATGTTCCATGAAAACCTTTTCTCTTTTGTTATGTCCCAAAGAGATAAATATCTTCTCAAGGGTAATTATCCACTGCTTAGCTAAAAATAGGTTTGTAGTGCCACTAAATTATTGAGGTTGTTTTCAAATAATATAGTTTAACATTGCACCTCAACATTGTGGTTTTGGATGCTCCATATAGGTTAGGTTATTATTCATAACCCGAGTCAGTTGTCCCAGTATAGTAATAATCTACTCAACACCAGTCACATCTCCAACAACAACATCATTATCTTTTATATAAGGAAAATCCCTACATCAGATACGTTCGTTCATGCGGTTTCCCTTCCTTCAAATAGGTTCCATTTCTAAATAATGGAATACACTAAATTAGATTGTGTATCACAATGTATAATGTAGAATTAGTAAACACTTATCAAAAATTGAAATTTTATGCAAGTCTATTCTCATAATCATAAGCATGGTTAATTTGAGGACCTATTTACATTTAAATAATTCATAGTGGTTTATATAGAGAATGTGAATTATCATAAGAATATCCCATGTAGTGTCAAACTAGGTGCACAATAAGGGTCTTTGTAGTATACCTGGTTACACCGAGTCAAGAGTGTAACACCAGATGGGAGTTGTTAGTCCAATGTACATCTGTTCTAGAATGAAATCCACGCGTAGTATCTATACAAGGATGCAATTTCTAGAAATATTTTTATGTTCGATGCCTTTCCTAAATTCTAGGATGTTATTATATACTTATAATTAAATTATACTTTAAAGTTTTGTTTTCTAATCTATGATTTATAAATCTAGTGTCTATGTTTTATGATAAACTTCCTTTGATATCAACTGTAAGGACCCATCCCTGATTTCCCAGAGACAGTGCCTTATTTTTGTTGGGAAAAAATCCTTCAAGGCATCATTGAAGAATTTTTGAGGTGATTGTGTTTGTTGGAAAAGTGGACATCTGAGTAGTGATTGTTGACAATGTAAACAATGACATACAAATTTGTTGACAAAGAGGATTTCATGATGGAATGTCAAGTTCAAGAGCTGAGGTCAACGATCCATATTTTATTCAGGAACGTCAACAAAAGGAATGGATTATCTGGAGGCGGTTCAAAAGAACAGATACAAGGTGGTGCCGTTTTCTAGTGTTTGCCAAATTTTTGGGCCTGAAAATTGATAAATGAAGAAAAGTGTTTTTTCCAAAGGGACTTGTGCGCCGAGGACTTGGATTTTAGAAAACTTGTGCGCCATATGTTTTTCAAGATCAGAAGATCAAAATATGGATAAAGAAACAGGTCCACGCAAGTTTGGGAGTTGGTCACACAAGTGTTTAAAAGGACAGAAGACTTGCGCGCCGAGACTGGGTCGCGCAGGTGACTTGCGCGCCATCGCCCAGGGAGGTAAATTTTCATATAAATACTGGACCACCCCTCTTCATTCTTTACCAGAGTTCAACAATTTGAGAAATCAGAGCTCCCGTAGCGCAGGTGTGGTGGTCGCTCAAGTGGTGTGTGTGGTCGTGTAGGTGGGACTTGCGTGCCAGAGTGATTGTTGCGCGCCAGTGTTTGAAGCTGCGCGCCAGTGTGGAGCTACACACCAATATTGGATTGGGCATAAAAGTAAGATAGTCGCGTAAGTTTGGAGTTGAAGAAGGTTGTGTTGCGCAAGTGTTTGAGGTAGACTTGCGTGCCCGTTGTGACTTGCGCACTGATACCTGCGCGCCAAGATTGACTTGTGCGCCAAGTAAAGTTTTGTTCCAGCAGTGATTTTCGGACTGCGTGGAAGCTGGTAGGTTGCTCGATATCTTCGGTGCAAAGAGATATTCATCTATGGGTGAAAGTTGTACTTCAACAGAGCATCTATCAACAGTTGAAGATGCATTATTTCATGCTAATGAAGAGACCTATAGGTCTATAAACTGTGAGTGGATTCCTTCCTAGATCAGTGAGCAAAGGAAGAGAAAGAAGGTGATCCTCTCCACCGACAGTGATCCAAAGAGAGAGAAACAGAGAGTGACCCTTGGGGAAGCAGTGATATGACCCTAAACATTGTAAAGGCAGTGAACCTGGGAATAGAAGTAATCTATCCCGAACTTTGTATCCACATCTAGTGAAGAATAGTGGAATTTAGTATGACCGACAACTTGTCGGCGTATGCTCCTTGGACGTAGCCCAGTGAGGGTGAACCAAGTAAAAATCTCTATGTCTACCTATTTTCATCCCTGCATTACATTCAAAGAATCATTATTATATAAATAAGTAAATAAGTGATCATTGTTTACACATAAGAGCAAACAAAGTGACCCTTGTAATAAAGAGGTCAAGATCCAGTGGCGTAGGAAGAACTTTGAAAAAGAATATCCATACCCTGATTCACCCCCCTCTTAGGGTATATTGGCCCCTATTGGCCCTAACAATTTTATTACATTGTCTTATAAAGAATTAATTCCTATCCTGATGGAAAATTTAGTAGAATTTGGAAAAAAGATACATATATAAGTTCAACATTATAACTTGAAAAGAAATACAACATATCAACTTCTTTTTAATCACACATATACACCAAGATTATCATTGCAGTTCATTCATAATATTCATCTTCAACACATGGGAAAATATAAATCATAAGAAATGGGTGAGCTTAGATTCTTAGTAAGGGTATGTAATATAGTGGAATTTATCATAAACATAAACACTAGTCATATTGAATTATAGAAAACACATGCCTTTAAAAACTATACTTTAGAATAATTTGGAAGGAATGAAAGCTGACTAAATAAGGCTATATAAATGATCATGGGATAATTAAATTTAACCAATTGAAATTATAAGAGTAGAATAATAATATGTTTTACCAACTTATGATACCATAATGATTGAATTCATAGTACCTATCATTGGAAACATATTGTCAAGGCCTCAGCTAAGTCATTTAAAAATACAAGAGTAAGGCGTCAGCCAACAACCAATTATGTTTCATCTCAAGAGACCAAAAAATTTATCTAGGGGATATAAAGGGACCCAACCATAACATTCAATTTCCAATTCATTCCTCATATTAAAAGGGGATAAACATAAACAACATGAACACATGAGACAACTTTCCCTAATCTTTACACACAAACACTAACCATTATGAGTAGTATGGTGAATTGTATAAATATAGAACATATATAGTCTAAATGACTGTAAAACATTTAATAAAATATTTTAAATGATAAAAATAATATATAAATCTTAATAAGACATAATATTTAATAGAGGTGTTTAAATAGACAAAAATACTCTAAAAAATCATCAATGGATTTTTCTGAGAAATAAACTTTTACTATGAAAATAAGAGTTCATTTAGAAAAATAGATCCATAAAAATAGAAATGAATTAAGGTAGATTATCCATGATTAAATGAGTTGTTTTATAATAATTATCAGTTTTTAAAATATATTAAATAGTTCCAATGAAAATTAGTACGAATTTGAGAAGTTCCCTTGAATCAGTCTTGTTTATCGGGAATAATTGAGAGATATTTATTAAACATTTATCTCCACATAAAATAAAAAAACTATGATTGGTACACATATATATAAATTTAAAACAGAATTTATTATGAGTTAATGAGAATAATATTGAATTTAATTTGTATTAAGAGAGGTAAAGTGGAACTCGAATGAAAATGGAGGTTCGGGTAGAAAACCCTTACATTGTGTTCGAATTTGTTCGACACTTGAGATTAATGTCATGCATAATCAAATTAAATTGATAAATTATTTAATTTAGTAACTTATTTACATGTTTTTTATTCTCCATAATTTTTTAGGTTTATTTATAACCTTTTTATTAGTTATAAGATACATATTTATCAATTGGGATAATTCGTTTCCTTGGTTTTCATGATCATTATAATTGTATACGAAAAAGGATGTTCATATGGAATGGTTATAACTCGATAAATTTGAGTTCATATGTTATTTATGAACTTAAATAAGTGTAAATTTTTATTAATTTTATTTGGTTATATGGTATGAGTCTAAATCATTAGCTAAAACATTTAGTGATAATCATTTAGATTTTTTACGGTGATTTCTCAATCACAACAAACTTGTTTTGTTTAATTATTTAATATAATTTATAAATGATGGTTCCATAATAATTAAATGAGATATAAAAATTATTTTAGAATATATTTCAAACATATTTTTTTCATGATGATCCATAATGAATAAATTGATGAACAAAACATCATCGTCTACGATGGTCGTAAATCGACCCCTTACAAATGATAATTTTGTTTTTAAAACAAAAGAGAGAGAGTAAATTGATGATGAATATTTCATTAACAAGATAAAATTACAATATATAGATCATAATGGAGTTACCATGATAATTATAATAGAGAAGGTGAGGAGATAAATATAAAATAAGGAACAAAAAATAAATTAAATGTAATAAAATAAGATTATTTTAACTCTTGAGTACACCTCCTTAAGAACATCCATAAGGGAATGGGTTTTGGTGCCTTGAAAAAACCAAGAGATCCTAGATGTAGGTAGATAATATATAATATTATCTATGTAGAACATTTAAAACCCTCAAGGATTAAAGGAGTGAAGTGAAAAGAGAGTGGTGGGTGTGTTTTATAGTGGATGAGAGGATTGATTTTTGAATATCTTATTCATTATTTTATTATTTTTCTCAAGACAAGAAATTTTTTTTGATTATTGTGGCCAAAACCCATAATAGGTACATGTGAGTTCGAAAAAATTGTCATTTACACCATCCATGGCTCAATAATGATGCATATATTCATTTATATATCTTATTTCATAAATTATCGAATTTCACTATTGAAAAAAAATTCAAGTATTTTAGAAAAATCCCAAAAATTCACCACAACCATTTTTATACATGTAGAATTAAAAAATTAACTCCATTTTATAAAAATAATTTTATAAATAATAGAAATTTAATTTTTAAATAAAATTACTCTTTTCTTTAAAAATACATATTTTTTATTTACAATTGATCTTATAATACTTCCCATAATTAACAGAGGTCTCATAAAATATTCCTAAAATCATAAAAAACCAAATATATATTGAGGAATACATTTTCTGAAATTGAAATTTATTTTGAATAATTTTATTTATATAAACTTTTTATAAAATATTTATTACTCACAAAAATATCAACACTAAATTAGTAATTTTTAAAATACTCACTATAATTAATATGGTGCATACATTTTATTTAAACATACATGGGTGAGGTTCCTTTTAATAATGGTATATTACTATTTATAGAGGTATGTTAATAATAATAAATATAAATTACTATTCACCAGACATGTAATTTGATCCTATTAGATAATAAATATTCTACTGATCGAAACCATGTATGTCAATTTTTTGAACTTCCAATAAATGAAGCTGAAAAATTATGTTTAGCAGCTATAAATATATCTTATAAAAAAGATTTTTTTATTCGAGGCTCAGTGTTGAATTCATTATATATTAAATTTATTTTGAAAACCTTGGGGTTTGAAAAAATACACGAAACAATACCAAACCCTCTTTTTGGAGAAAAGAATATTTTTTTCATAAAATTGTATTTATTCTAATTTGATGCACAAAAAAATATATTTATAGAATATTTAAAACAATTTAAAAAAATTATTCATTTCATTAAATAAATTCAATATTAGGGATAAATTTAATATTTTGAAATATAATTATTTTTTATGTATAAATTGTAACACCCAAAAATTCATAATTACAACTTTTTATTCAATAATATTTATGAGACACAACACCAAGTGTAAAAATGGGAGTATAATAACTCAATATATTACAATATATTTAATATATTAAATAAATATGATATATTTTATGGATTTTAATGCATTACACACTGAGTAATCTATCCTCACTTGCAAAAGTGACCTTCCTCGATAGCTTGTGTTACACGGAGGATTGAGTTTCACCCAAATTAAAATGTATTATTAAAATAAAATTATTTAATATAATATGATATAACCTAGACATTAATATAGTAGCTATGAATATTTTTAACTATCTTATGAAAATTTATGGTTTATATAAATATAAAATTGATTCACTACTTACTAACTATTGAGAAACAAAATAAGAAACAATTGGATATAAAAAGAGAAATATTATAATTTATATGATTCTAAAAGAGTTTTTTCTTAATAAACATATTTAATTAGAATAATTTAATTATTTTAATGAAATGTATATTATATATATTCAATCAAATATTTTTGATATTCGTAAACTGGTTGATAAGAATAAGATAAGAATAAACTCTATTTTACATGTAAAACTATATTTTTATAAATGCAATTTTACCGCCCTTTAATAGTGAACAAATATTAAATTGAATTTTGATTCACTAATTTATTTAATATTTGAACATAAAATAAATCTTTTAATTTGAAATGTAGGAGTTAGGTTATGGTGGATTTAAGATTATTTTTGAAACATTGAATTTTTAATGAATAGTTGAAATACTAAAATTTAGTTCCAAACATCTTTTCTATTGAAATAATTTTTAAGCTAAAATATAATTTCAATTTTATTTAAAGTTTAAAATTTATAATATTTTTATAAAATAAACAATTTATTTCATTTTAATTAATTTATGTTTAAAATTTATTTTAAAAACATTGCAAACCTTGGGATGTTTTTACTTTAATAACCCACATTGTCGGTCCACACGTGGGATTAAATTTAAATTAATTTCAGCCACTTGTATGACTAGAAATATGAGAAATGGATTCAATATTTAGAATAGTCATAATTTATAATTTCTAATAATACAAAATTATTCTTTATTAAAAGTATTAGTTAATGTAATTAAAAGTAATTATAATTGTTAAGGAAAAATTAAGCTTAATAATGGATTAAATCGTTAACTCAAGGACCAAATAACCTAGAAACATTTAAAAAAACCCATTGTATGTACATAATTAATCTATTAAAATTATTTTATTGAGTTTTTTGGGGTTTTAAGACTATTTTAGTTAAAAAAAGGGGTACACCTGAGTTCTTTTTGAAAATACCAAGTCAGTCCTTTTCCTCCCTTATAAAAGGCCATCACCTCTTCCCCTTAATAACACATCTCAAGAAATTTTTTATTGAAAAATATATACCAAATAGATCATAAAAATCCCTCCACTTATCCTAGAATCATTTCATTGGGCCTAAAGAAATCCAAGTATCCTTTTGGTTCAATCTAAAAGGAGTTACCCAATTAAGAAGTAACAACCTATCTTAATAATTTTAGTTTTATTTACATTATCCAACACTAAATTATCTTTATTACATGATTATATGACAAAACATTTTCCTAAATTTAGTTTTATTTTTTTAAATGGTTTTACCTACAAATACACACACCTCTATCTAATTACCAATGAACATACTATTTATTTTTAAAGAAAACGACTGTCTCACAAAATGATGATTGTTCATTAATCCTCTATCAACTATCATGGTTTCCTTTATGAGTGAAACACTATTTATATATGATATAAATAATATATTTTATTTCTTTATAATTAGGTAATATTTTTATAATACCTTCCTTTAATACTTTTAATTTTACATTAATATGATAACATTGTTTGAGTAAGTGTGGACTACTACCCCTCAAAGCGATGTGAATTGTTCACACTATACATTGAATGTATAAATGATGATTTTAATTAAAAATTTGTGACATAAAAAAAGATAAATAATATTGATTACATAATTTAATTTATGGAAAAATAATATATTTTAATATATATCATTTTCTTTAATACCCATGCACACACTTAATAAGTGAAAATGTCCTTCGTGGACATGTGGACTTCCGCCTCCTTAACACGATGTGATTCCATTTAATCATAACAATTATATATATATATATATATATATTTTGAAATATCATGGTATTTATGATATAATAACTATTATATAATGATATGGTGTTACTTACCTTCTTTCCATAACTATCATTGAAAAATGGGAACACCACTCATCTGTAGGGACGAACTACCATCTCCATGATCATAATGTTGATTAATTTATCATAACCATATTTAATGACTGATTTTAAAATTATAATTGATGTATAAATATGATAATTATTTCCTAAAAATAATTTTGGAGATGTCATATAATGACATCACTTACTATAGTTGACCTACCAATGTTTTTTGACACATAAAACAAATTTCATAAAAAACACATGATATAAAAATAATTATTTAAGTAGTTGTATAAAACATAGTAATTAGTGAAATAAAATTAATGATAAAAAAGAAAAATATTCTCAGTTAAGTAGAAAATTATTATCAATTTATTATATAGGAGGTCAAATGATGTTCACTAGAAAAGAAACTCAAGTTAAGGGATTGTCATCTCACTTTTTACATCCTTGAGATAAAAGTCACATTCACCCCTTACATATTTTTTTGTAGTGTTTCTACTAATCATTTTTATATATTATATCATTAATTCTTATATCATAATGGTATTTAATACTTTTATCTAATATTATTCCTTCTTGAGGTTTATGATTTAAAATGTTTTAATGTTGGATGGGAGACTTTGTAAATTTTAATGATTATTTTCCACAATAATTAATTTAATAATAATTAAATGGTATTACCATTCAAGAAAATTATATTACAATTGTATGAAAAATCCATTTAATTTTCATCTCCTCTAATAATTAATGATATTTTTAATGTACAAGTACCATTTTCCCTCAATTTGGTACACAAAGTATTAACGTTTTTATGAAATCCCAACTTTATAGCTCTATTTAGCTAGAGAACCGATTTTCTACTAAAAACCATAGTTTATTTAATAAATCCGAAAAGATTTTAAAATGATTAGGTAAGTAAATTTTTATCCCTTTTTATTTTTTACCTTTGTTTTTAAAGGAATATTCTTTTATATTTTCTAAAAAGATATTTTTCTAACCCCCTTTATCATATAAAAGGATTGTTTCTTTTTACCTCATATTACATGTACTAGTTTATCAACCATCTTTTCATTGATGCATACGTGGAAATTTTTTGTTGTTTCATTTTAATGAAATTTTTTTAACGGTATTTTAAAAATAAACTTATTTTCAAATGTGTTTTCAGAATAAAAATTTTCCCCCATTAATTTTTTTGATGTTCCTATTTTATTTCATCAACGAAAAACCATATATTTTTACTCCCCTTGGGATATGTTGTCTTGATACTATCCTTATCCAACCTATAGACGATTGTCGATTTATTTGTTAAAGTATAGTATTGAAATTGAATTCATTTATCCCATTTAGTTTTTATAAAATAGTCAATTTCCTATGATCATTTGAAATTGAATTTCCCTTTAGTGTTTATATAAATTTTCTGAATATGGTCATTAACTAAACCGTATACCATTTTTCATACATTGTTTTCTTTGAATGTTATAAAATTATTTGTGAAAACATTGATAAATATGTATCCTCTATTTCATAATGATATTTGATATGAAAAATTGTTAAATTGATTATTATTTATATATGTATTGTTTTGGACTAATATAACATGGATGGGGCCTAGTTATAGTTTGGAACTCGATAAATTAGTAGTATCATGGGATGATTCATTTGGATATCCACATTATATGATTTTTTAGTCAATATTTTTTCAACTGTCTTGTGGATGCACTTAATTGTAAAGGTACCATGTACCTGAGAAACATGGTGTCCAATATTCAAGAATTTCATATATATATATATATATTGATACATTTCATATTATGTTCATTGATTAAATAACATGTGTTTTAGTATCTTACCATTCCATATTTATGTTTCCTTATATTGTTTTTAATGGAATCCGTTTCTAGTTTTGTCTTTTCCATATTATTTATGCAATTCCGACTCAGTTTATTAATTATATGACATTTGAGTTCGGTTATTTACCATGTCATAATTATTATTCTAATTGATTAAATATTTAGTCCACAATATTATCCCCTAAATTATAATTTTGTCACACACTTATTATTTTTATTTCCCTATGAATCCACGAAGCATTCTATGATTGATTTGTAGGGATTTACAAGAAGGATTTGAGTTATCCTCAAAGTTATTTAGAAATAATTTTTTTAATAATTAGTGTATTATTTTGTAATAAAGGTCTCATGAATGTATCTAGTTGACCATGACTAGTAAAATCTCAATCATTCACAATTTTATTCCTTGTAATCATGCCAATGTAATTGATATCAGACACATGATCCATTCTATATGTGTTCTGGGCACTACATTTGAGATCAACCTTATTAAGTTTTATGAACCCTTATTAATATGTGGGAATTTATCATAGGAAAATTCTAATAATCTATTAAAATGATCGATTTTAAATTTTTAGGATTCAATTTAATTCAGGTGGGGGAATATAACACCCCAAAATTCTAAAGTACAACTTTTTATTCAATAGTGTCTATGGCATGCAACACCATGTTTAACAAAAGAAGTATAAAAACCCAATACATTAAAATATATTTTATATCTTAAATAAATATGATATATTATATTGTTTTTAATACATTCCACAACAATTTATCTTATCTCACATGCAAGACTGTCCTTCCACGGTAGATTTTGCTACATGTAAGAGCGAGTTTCACCCAAATAACAATGTATTTTTAAAATACAGTTAAATAATATCATATTATATAACATATCCATTTTGTTAGATATTATAAATATTAGTAACTAAAATATTTAAATTAATGGTTTTATAAAGATAAAATTAGTCAATTGGTTACCAACTGATAAGAAACAAAAATAATAACCAATTGGATAAAAAAAGAAATATTATTATTTAAATGATTCTAAAAGAGTGCTATTTTAATAAACAAAGTTAATTACAATAATTGAATGATTTTATTGATTTATATATATATTTTATTTAATGAAATATTTTTTATATTCATCCATTAGTTTTTATATGCAAAATATAAGAACATGCTCAATTTTACACATGAAAACATATATTTTAATAATGGTAATTTATTTCCATTTAATTGTATCTAGATTATAAATATGTATTTTAAAAATTTAATTGTTTTAATATTTCTAAACATAATTCATATTATATATATAAACTGAAGAATTAGTTTAGGTTGAATTTTTCATATTTTTATAAAACTTTTCATATTTTAATGAATTATTAAAAATAGTAAATTTGAGTTCAAAACTACTTTTTCATCAAATTTTTTTATAAAGAATATTTTTATATTTATTTGGTTTTAGAGTTTAATTATATAATATATTTATCAATTAATAAAATTTATGCCATTGGTATAAATTTTACTTTGAAATTCATTATAAAAATCCACAAAGCTTTCGTATATTTTTACTTTAAAAACTCGTATTGTTGTCCTTCCTACAAGATTAAATTTAAATAAATTTCTACATCTTCAAAAATAGGAATTTTTAAAAATATATTACATATTTGGAATCATCATAATTTTTAATGTCTAATAGTACAAACTTTTATCAACCAAAATATTAGTGAATGTAATTAAAGTTAATTACTATTGTTAAAGTAAAACTAAGCTTAATAAATGACTAAAACATTAACTTAGGGACCCATATGACCGATCCACTTTTCCCAAACCAGATGTATGGCCCTACATAATACATTAAACTTCAATTATTGTGTTTTTCATAATACTTGTTTTGGGTAAAAATGTGGTTACACCGAAATTCTCTTCAAAAATACCAAGTTAGTCCTTTTCCTCCCTAATAAATGGATACAAACTCTACCCCATAATACTACCTCTCAAGACACATTGAATCAACCAAGATCTACACAAATAGATCCTAAAAATTCCTTCCATAATTATATAATACTCTCATTTGGAATAAATCAATCCTTGAAATGTTTTTGTTCGAATTAAAAGGAGTTAACCATTAAAAGGTAGAAAAAATTCTTATGTATTTTTGTTTTATTTCCATTATCCAAACCCTGAAACTTCATTATTAAATGATTATATGACAAAATAATTATCATAAATATAGTATTATTTTGTTATTGAAAGTTTTAAACCTACACATATACACACCTCCATGTAATTGGTAATGAACATATTATTTCTGTGTATGGTGAACTACTGCCTCACAAAAATGATTATTGTTCATTTTTCCATTGCCACCAATAATGTCGGCCATTATGATGGAAACTATGTTTATATATTATATATAAGATATTTATTATTTCTTTATAGTTTAATTACTCTTTTTATTTCTTATATTGTTAATACATTCAATTTTATGTTTATACCATAACATCGTTTGCGGAAGTGTAGAGTACCGTACCCTCAGAGAGATGTGATTCATTCACACTTTCAATAAAATGTATAAATGATGATTTATATTAAAGATAAGCAACATAAAAAACTATTTTTTATATTCCTGAAATTATTAAATTTCTTGAAATATAATATATATATCATTTTTTATTAGCCCTTCAGACACTTAAAAAGTTATAACATCGTTCGAAGACGGGTGGACTACTACCTCCTCGACACGATGTGATTCCATTTACTTCAAAAGAATTACACACACACACACACACACACATATATATATATGATTTAATAACATGTTATTTATGAAATAATGATCATTATAGAATGATATGGTGTTACTTATCTTCTTTCCATAATGGTGACTATAAAATGGGAACATAACTCATGCGTACGTACGACCAATCATCTAAATGATTAGAAATTTTATTAAATTATCATAAAAATAATTAATTATTCATTTGAAATTTATATTTGATATATAAATAGAATAATTATGTCATGGTTATTATTTTGGATTTCTTATATAATGACCCCTTGGACCATTCATGAACCAACAATGTTGTTTCTGATACATACACCAAATTTGGTCAAAACACATGATGTAAAAATAATTGTTTAAGTAGTTTTATAGAAAATAGTAATAAGTAAACTAAATATAATAAAAAACATAAAGGATTTTATCAATAAGGAATAAAATTAACATTTATTTATTACATAATAGGTTAAGGTATGTTCACCCAAAAGGAAACTCAAGGCATGGATTCTCATCTCACTTTTTACATCCATGTGCTAAATGTCATGTTCACCACATAAATATTTTGTGTGGTGTATATACAACCCATTTTTATATATTATATCATAAATATATTTATCTTAATGGTATTTATGACATTCATCTTATAATTTTCCTTCACGAGCTTATGATTTAAAATTATTCAGAGCAGTGTGATACACATTAAAATGTTTAAATACTTTTTTCCTCAATAATAATGTTAATTATCCTTAAATAGTAGTTCAATTTGAGGAACTTATATTACCATTGTTCAATAGAACCATTAATTATACTATCCTCCTATAATTAATGTCATTTTTCAAGTATTAGTACCATTTTTCCTCTCTTTGGTACTCAATGAGTTTTAAAAATGTTTTTAAGAATTCCTGACATCATTTCCCTATGTAGTCTAAAAACCTACTTTATTCTAAAAAACAAGAATTATTAAAAAATAAAAATAATATTTTTAAAATAAATTGGTATAGAAATTTTTAACAAATTTTTAATTTTTCTAATGTATTCAATGAAATCTTTTGTCTCTTTCTGAATAAGGAATTTTTAAAATCCTATTTATAATGTAAAGGAATGTTTCTTTTTTCCTAAAATGAGATATTTTGATTTATCCACCATCATTTATGTAATGATTCCATGTAAAGATGAAATGTTTTATATTTAATTTAAATTTATTTAAAAGGTATTTTAAAAATAAATTTATTTTCAAAATTATTTAAAGATAACATTCCTCATCAATTTTCTTAAAGTTATTCTCTATTTTGATCAACGATAAGAACCCTATATTTTTACTCCACTTAGGATATGTTGTGTTGATACTATCATTATCTATCCTCTACATATTTTTTGATTCATTTGGCTATGGATAATATTAAAATTTACTTAATTGACCCCTTTTTGTCCCATTGAAATATTTAATTTATTATGACCATTTGACATTTAATTTCCCCTAAGTATCTATATCATTTTAAATGGATTGATCTCCACCTATACCGTATACCATTTTACATGAAGTGTTTACATTGAATGTTATTTAATTATTTGTGGAAATTTTTATAAATAAATACCTTCTATTTCATATGAGTATTATATAAAGAACATTGTTAAATTGATTATTTGATATATAAGGAATGTTTTGGACTGGTGTGTCACTTGTGGGGCATGATTATAAATATCCTCTCAATAAATCGATAGTTTCTTGATATGATTCATTTGGAAAGACACCTTAGATGTGTTTTTAGCTCATATAATATAAAACATATAATAAATGGTCTTCACGGTAAAGGTAACATATACCTAAGAAACATGCTATACAATAATGAATAATTTTCCTCATATTAGTTTTAGTTATTATTTATCCATGAGATTTTGTGTTGACATATATATGGGTAAATTTCATTTTCAGTTCATTGGGTAAATGGAATAATTTTTAGTTTCTTACATTTCCATAATTGTTTTCCTTATCGTGTTATTTTAGTGGCACGTGTTTCTTGTTATTACCTTTCTAAGTTTTTTATGAACTTCCCTCTTAGTTTATTGATTTTTTGGAATTTTATTTTATTTGTTTACCATGTCATAATTATTATTCAAATTTATTCATTATTGATTCAGCAATATTTTCCCATACTATGTATTTGATCTCACGTTTATTATTTTTCCCCCATAATCCAAAAAGTATACTATGAATGATATTAAGGGATTTACTAGATGGATTAGAATTATCATAGAAGTTATTTAGGAAAACATTACATTTTAATTAGTGTATTTTTTTGTAATAAAATTATCATGAATGTATCTAGTTTATCATAACTACTAAACTCTTGATCCCTTGGGATTTCATTCATTATAATCATGCTAATGTTACTGATTGATGAAAATTGGTCTAGGATATCTAGGCTGGGGTGCTTTATAAAAAAATTTCTTCATAATAACATTTTTGTTATATTAAAATAGTATTTTTCCATTTCCACATTTAATACATTGATGAATAATAAATTATTATTATAAATAGATAGAACATGTATTTTTCATAATTTATTTATTACAATTATTACCCACAAGTATAATTATTAGGTGATGATAGAAAATATATTTAATAATGTCATTTGGGTTTTATAATCATGATATTTCCTTTAATGAAAACGGTTAAAGAAATAATTTTTTTAGAGAAATATTTCATAAAAATTAGTTGTGTTAATATGTAGCACAAAATCCTTGATCAAGGAATTAAAAGTGATGTAATGTGTTATTATATTGAATTATATTTATGGGAACCAAATTTATGTATATTTATTTTAATTTGAGTTGTTGGAATAAAATTATATACTCCACAAATGCATTAGTTATTGTTATTATCTCATGAGATACCATGTATGGTGTAGGGGAGGTTGCCTTATGATCACTATGTTATGATTAATTGGTGTTTAGTATTCACATATGATTGTGATGTCATGTTTTATGATGTTTTGATGATGTATCATCACATATCATACTTTAATGATCATGTCCATGATTATCAGTATTTTTATGTCACTTTGATATTCCTCTTTAATAACAAACTTGTCTTTTATCATGTCATTATTAGATTATTACCATACTATAATTTATAAATTACCCATTTATTATGTACATCCCTAGGTATTCAAATGTTATTTTCGAAGAAAAGAAGGATTATAGGATAATATTATGCCCTTTTAATATTGTTTTGTACCAATTTTCCAGTAAATATGATACAAAGATTAATTACCAAATAAAATAGTCTTTAAGATATTTTTCTATTGTATTATATATGTATTTATTTAATAAATCATTAATTAATGTTTATTAAAGATATGGGTTTTTATATCAAAGGTAAAAATCTGTAAGGATTGTGCATGATTGCCCAAAACATGCCTCCAAAATTTTAACTTCATTAAAAATAACAATAATTTTTTGTCTACCTAAATTGTTTAACTAAAAAAATACATTTCTCAATCCCATGATAGAAATATAGAACATAATGTATTACTTGTGTGATTATGATGTTTTCCTATCACTATAGCACTCTTAATTATTAAATAACTAACAATTTTGTATATGGATCAATTATATGGCCTCCATCCATCCTAATCCTCTCACGTCATCAAATATTTCTTTAGGATAAACCTTATTTGAGGACCATCATGTCAGAGTCACTTATTTAGTGAATTTTTAATATCATTTAAATTATAAACCATTATTTAGGGGTTTTAAGAGCCAAAATATATTAGGGAATGGAATTATTTCACTTTTATAATGTTTTTTGAGGTTGGTGGATTTACCTCACCCTAATTATGTCATTAAACATAATACATAAGGTTTATATTATTAAATTATATAATTTATTTTTTGGAAATCTTTGTAAAATATTTTATTGGATTTTCCCAAGATGTTGGTTGGTTTTTAGTATAATTTTTATTAGAGACACCTAAAAATATTCAATAAAACACCATCTTGGTGATTTAATTTTAAAAAAAATAAAATTCTGAATTTATTAACTTTTTATTATAATGAGTTCATATGTGTTTATTCTAGGTAAGAATAGATACTTAATGGTTATAAATGGATACCAATTTTGTTAAGAGAGATATTCGGATTATCCTAATAAGTGATAATTTAGGTGTGGTGTGACATGTTTACAGTCAAGAGTGTTGCTTGTTCATAGGATTTCTATGATGTGTGTTGCATTGGGTTTGTGACATGCATCCCAGAGTGAAGGGGTTAGATCATTTTTTTGGTGTATGAGTTTATAGTGTTTGTGTGTGTGAGTTATAGTGTGAGTAAGTTATCCTAGATATATTTATATTTTACAGTTTTCTATACATCTATACTAATTAATATCAACAATAGACTAACTAATTTCATTATAAGTAACAATTGGGGAATGTTATTTGGTCATTTCTAAATGTCTTTATACATACACCCGCCAAATATTGATTTTAAAGAATATACAGATGTAATTTGATGTTATGTAGATAAGGGGAATACAACTTACATCCCTAATGCTGCACCACAATGTTATGGTGTCTAGTTATTTGGGAGATTTTAGAGACATACATGGTTTATAGAATCTTATAGTTCCTCATTTCAGTGCTTATTTTCTATTATAGGTGATTTTTCCTAATAGTTATTTCAGAATTTTTTATTAATTTTAATGCTATACTATTGTTGTGTTATATTATGTTATTGGATTTTTAACTAGTCATTCTTATACGACATTGTTATATATTATTTTATTTGTTCTTCCTTTGATGGTAGTATCTTGTAATGTTAAATCAACCCTTAATTATGTTATTAACCCTTTGAATTTGTGTGAAACACTTATTATATAGTGTATGAACCTAAGGTTAGTGGAATTATGATCATATATAATGTGAACAGATGGGATAAGATGTTACACATGGTATTAGATTGATATTGTATGTGAGTGAGGATTATATGATGAGTGAAAAGATATGTTAATACAAGAAGTTATAAGATATTAAATTCTATAACTGACCTATTTATACTAAACTTTAGGTTTCCCGCATGGGCAAGGCATAAATTTTTTTTATTAGAAACTTCTAGTAGTTTTTATTCCCATTATCTAGTGCATAGAAGATTAAAGTTATGTATCACGTATTAGAGAATAAAATCCCCCCAGATTTCATAATTCACATGATATTTAATGGATCTCACTTTAAGAAAATTTTTATTATATTCTTTTCTTGTGTATTAATGTACATTAAAAAACAACTAAATGCATAATTTTTTATCAGACAATTTTATGCTTGTATTATCTTTAAATCTTTTTTTAAATTTCATTATTTTTATTAGACTTTTCCTATATTTTATTTTCATATTTATTTTTTGGTAATGGATATTTCTAATGAACTATTTGAAAAAGAGTAAGAAAATGATTATATTTTTATGATGAATATATATTGAAAAAATTATTTGGTTTTGTAAAGGGACATTAAATGGAAATTTTGTTCTCTATAGGTTATGAAAAGTTTGGCTGTAAACATCCCATGAATGAAAATTAGAATGAAGTTGGAAGGAGAAGAAGATCAAGAGAAATGTGTGGTGTGTATAGGAAATATGATCATTATGGGGATGAATGATTCAAATCAAGTTGAAGCATGAGTTAGAACCTAAATGATTATTAAAAATTCTTGGGGAGTCAAATGATTTATAAATTATATTCATGTGGGGACTTATTCTATTGTGGGATGCATCCCCAACCGGGAAATTTTCACTTAACTGAAATGCTATCATCTTTTTTCCACTCCTGAATTATCTCTCTGTAATAAAATCATGCATTATGTTCAATGTTACTTTTTCATAACTCTACAATTATAATCAATGTTACCTCACCAAACAAACTATTAAAATTTATATATCCTTATAATAGTTTAAATTGTGTCTTGGATGCCCCAAGAGGATAACATATTGATATACACAGTGATGTTGGGTTCAACCATGGATGATAAGAGGTATATTTATCATGTATAATTTTTATGAATAATGATATGATGAAAATATGAAATACTTTAAAGATTCTATGTGCAGTAATCATATACTTTGGAAAACAAAATTATTGAAAGACTTACTATCTAACTGATGTAAAGGGAAAGATGTGTTCTATTTCACCAAAGAGAAGATGATGTAAATGATGGTTTGGATTTATTCCTCATAGGAAGTAATTACACTGTATATTGTATCATATTAATTGAGATGTAGTTTCAAGGTGACTCATACCCTATGTTATAGGAACCACAACATGTTTCATAATGAAAAATAAGACAAGGCTATATTTAATTAATAGTACTACACCACAGAAATATATATATATATATATATATATATAAATTCATAGACCTGATGTTTTTCAATAATGAACACATTCATATATATATTTTGTGAATGAATAAGTGGATTTCATGTATGTGAAAATTATTCCTTCATATGTGGGGATAACATATTAAAAAATAGAGAGGATAAAGACATAAATAAAGAGACATAAATGAATGGACATAATTGAAATATCAGTTATAGATATGGTTAGACCATCTATCACTCTCCATGATAATGAAAGATATATGTTATGGGAGATATTTTGAGATATTTCCACATAAAAGTATGTAATGAGTTCAAGGTTGATCAAAAAAGAGATATTATTGGGTAGTTTTGGAATAGGGAAGATATATGACATGTTAAAATAAATACATATATAAGGTGATTTCATTTAATAAGTGAAGGTTTTTTTATAGGAGATAATCTCTAACCCATGGGAGAGGATCCACTAGTTCATGGTAATGATGTAGGATGAGAACTAGAATATCAACATCTATCTAATAATGTAAGATTGCATGATAATGGTCATAATCAAACACATTTTTGTACAGTTAGTATTTTTATTATCTTTTTTTATTCATTGTGTAATACTAGAATTCCTAATTTGTTTACCACTTGTAATACGAGTATGTTATACAATATTTTTCTACACCATTAATCTATGTCTATATTTTTTCTATTCCAACTACTACGATTGATAAAAACATCATGTTTATTAGAGTGATTATAAATGTATTAGTTCTGAAAGATAGGGTGTGACTTGAATAATGGGGTGCATACTATAGTGTTTTTATTTTATTTTTATTTTGGGGATTCATATTCATTTAGTGTTTTATTAAGCACTATTCACATCAAAATCGATACATCGTAGAGAGTGTATCAGTTTCTATGGGAAGAATACCAATATAGTTGAGGGGGTGGGAGAGGGGAAAATTTATAACAACATATTCAACATTGAGATTAATTTTTAATGGCCTTAGGGTGATTATAGATTATCTATTAATATGGATTATTTCTGATATTCGGTTCTAGTGAATACTGAGAGACAAATCATGTTACCCCAATTATTTTCACCAATGATTATATGATTTTAAATAACATTTAGTTTTTTTATTTTGGATACACATTCCCTTTATTCCATTTACTTCCCTTTATCCTTGTTTCATTTTTTGAGTTAGTCTTACACGCCTACATTTAATTAATTTATTTGGATTAAAAAATTCATGATGATTATTTTCTATTGAGTTCATTATTATTTTTCCTCAATGAAGGGACCTTGGGACTTTCACATCCTATTCTACTCACTAGTATTATTATTTTTTGGTTATATGTTTATAATTCATAAACTGAATTGAGAATGAAGGAATTAAAAATAGCTATGGGAATGGTCCAAAAGATCCACTATTTTTTCTTAGTAGGTTGACAATAATTTAATAGTTATACATCTCTTCCCTCTATTCTATTTATTAATATTATATTTTTATATTTTTTCCCATTCCATGGTCACACCTACTGTAGATTTTTGATCTCATGTTAAATCATGATGAAGGACCAAATAATTTTGGAAATTTAATATTAAAGTTTATCCTAAAAAATTGTGGTAGTATATGGGATATTTCAAAACTAAGGACCAAATAGAATAATTTTATCATAGGTATCACAAATTTATCTGAGTCATGAAGAGTAACTCAAACTCTTGTAATTCCAATTAAAATAGTTTTTTGAATAAAAGACATCAATGTTAAAAAATAAAAGGATGTTGGAAAAATAACTAATGAAAATTCCATGATCAAGAATAATACAATTAGCTATTTTATAAAGTTTCTAAATTCAAATGCTGAATCTAGGGTAACTGTTAATTTTGATGGTTGTTCTGATATTTTGGAAGATATGACCTTCAATTTTTTTATTAAGATAAATTAATTAGCATAACATTCTTTTATTGAAGAAGAAAGAAAATTGGAGGGAGATCCAGAAACAGTTCTATAATATGAGGTTTATCATGTTTGGATAGCCACAACATTACTTCATCAAAACCCATTCACTGAATAGTTTTCCCCTTAATAAAATTCAAAATGGTTTTTAAGGTGGAGATTGATAAGTAATATATCAAATGTTTAACAAAGAAAGATTTCATAAAATCCATGATTTATAATAATATAAAATTCGTCTTTTACATGGTATAATGTGGTAAGGTTAAGTATTACAACCATAATACAAGCTCTTTGTTGAAGGAAACCCATGTTTTATTAAGTCATTTCATTATAGGAATTTTTTTATTTTATAAATACATTTTAGGATGTAGTGTCCATATACTACTATTTTTTTGTCCAGAAAAATTAATGGAACTTATACTTTCAATATTTTGTTTTTTTATATGTCCATAAAAAAGAAAGGTAGAAATCAAAATACAAAAGGGATATATTTGAAGATGAAAGGGGTGTGTTGTATTAATTTTTTCTTACCTCCACAAAATTTCTAATATCTATTTTAAGAACATTAAGTTAAAACTATATGGTCCACACTTAGATTTTTTCTTCACTTTACGATCTATGATAAATAATATATTACTTTCGAAACCTTCATTATAAATTATATTTTGAAATTTTAATAATATTACATTAATAAGATAGAATGATTTATTATTGAAGATAAATATTGAGATATTAACTTAATTAATGAATAATTATTTTTTGATTTTGGATTAATTTAAATTAATTTTACTTTATTATTTTTCCTTTTTGGATTTTATGAAATTATTTTTGATTAATTTGTTATTATTCAGTATTTCATTAGTGATTGCCTATAATTTTGTATGTTCCCATTCCCAAGTGAATTATATACTAAAATTACCCATATTTCTATTAATTTTTTGTGATATAATTTTGGGGAATTTAATATAATAAAACCTCAATTTGAACTTTTCAATGATAAGATTTCCCAAATAAACAATTAATATGATTGGGAAATTATTATTATTAATAACTATATCATTTAAACCGAAAAATTACATTTATAATTATTATAATACCATAAAAAACATTAATTACCCTGATATAGAAGATCTACAATTCAACCATATTTTATCCCTTCAAACATAACACTTTTTTTTATTATTTTAATTAATTTATATTTCAAGTAATAATACTTCTATAAAAGAGGGGGATATTTTATATTGATTTAAACAAGGGAGGTTTTATCAATATTGGATTTTTGTAATGTTCATAATGGTTATTTCCTTACATTTTAATCATTTCCCCTCACCAAATGAATTAAAAACCTGTTTATTTTTTTTAACAAGAATCATTCCTTCAGAGTGAAAATCCCAATTTCATAACCAAGGGTCAAGATCATTTGGTGTTAGGTGGTCTGTTTGAGACTTTTCATGGGTTCAAATTCCTAAAAAACCAACATAGATTTAAAATAAGTGTGTTTCTTTTATTAATCGTTATTATTTTTCAAGAACGTACAATGTGTTTGGGGATTTGGGTGGTGTCACTTTTGATAGGAGAATATAATTGATTTTTTCATTTTATTATCATGAAATATGATAAATAGTTTAAACTTTATTTTTGTTCCATATTGTTTCACATCATTTCCATCATACCCATTTACCTCATTTTTCTTATCACCGTAATGATTTCTACTTGATTTTATGTGTTATTTTATATACAAAGTGGAGGTTTTAGATATTTTGATAGAAAATAGAAAGGTTCTGGAATTCAATTTATGATAATTGGCTAATTTAATTTATAACATCGATAAAGGAATGAAAATAATTAAAATTTATGTTGATCATGATTGGATGTTTTTATTAACAATGATTTATTATTCTTGTATGGATGATACATTAAGATTTATCATATACACAGTGTTTGTGTAGAATGAATTTTTATGTGTTTTCCCAATGAAATGAAAAAATGATGATAGTTTTTAATGAAATGATAAAAAATTTTGACCACTTAATAATTATATGATTTTATTTTATTGATTTTTTTAATATTATTTACTTTAGACACTATTTTTTGTGTTAAGATATATTATATAGGGATAACATAAATTTAATAGGGATTTTAATCACCAAATATTTTGATTATATTTTTGGAATTTTTATTATTTAATTATTTTAATTTCCATTGAATTTCTCAGAATTTTAATTTTTTTTATTTTTATAATGTATTTAATATTTTAATGAAATTTTAGAAAATAAGATAAAAATAGTTAAATATTTATAATTTTTTAAATTGATTAAAAAAGGAAAAAATTTCTACTTTTGATTTATTTTTTGAAATTTAATCAGGTTATTTTTTTTGTTGAAAAACTATGAAATCTCCCTAACATATAACATAATGTTTTGTTCATTATTTATATGTTCCATCATTCCCAAGATCATCAAGTAATGATTTCTATCTTGACTGGTCAACTCTTAATAGCCATGTTGCAACTTCTATTTGATTCATTAAGGTCGATGGTGGGTGAAATATGGATAAATAGAATGGAATACAGTTATGTCATAGATTATCATAATAGGATATATCCTACATAATTTATATATACCATTTTCAAAAGGGAATAATAAATTATCCTAAGGTTTTTTGGTATAGTATTGTTCTATTTTTCATCAAAAAGGAATTTGAATACTGATTTCAAAGATGATCCTTATGACATGATGGGATTAGTTTAACTGCAATGAAGTTAAAAAAATGACGGTCTAGATGGACGTGTAATATCAATGTGTTATACTATATAGGGTCTAAAATAAATAGATATTGTGTTTTATAATAGGGGATTCCCTATGATATAATAAAAAAACACATTTCATTAATTAAGCGAAGATAATGCTTCACCATAAAAACCATACCATGTCATTGAAAAATGTATCTATACAAATATGTAGAATTTTTTTTACATATTCAAACATATGTATTACTTATGTGGGGGAATTAGTGGATGTTATGCAAGTGGGGATTATTCCAACATTTGGGTATTTTGAAAATAGAACAATGTGAGGAGGACAAGGCTGTACATATTGTGATTTATTGATAAATATTATCATAAATTTAGATCTTTAATCATTCTATCCCATTGATAATGAGAGTTAAAAATTATTTTATATTTTTAGAGGACACATTTTATGATCATATATGATTAGTTAGAGGTAATAAAAATAAGGAGATATTATGGGGTATATTTAGAGGATAAATTATATAAGAAATATGTAAATAGGTATGGGTGGAGTCAGATGCTGATAATTTGAATATGGAGTTGTAGAGCACATGAGATATTGTCTCATCTAAATAGAGGATATTCTTTTATAGGATAATAAAGTATAGTTAAATGAAGAATATATTTACATGATATGTAATGTAAATGCGTAAGATAGGGCTCATCTTCATCCATGTTGTTGGGTAGTTTCAATTTTTTGTCTCAGTTATTTTCATTAGGTAATATTTTAATTCAAATAATTATTACAACATATAGTACATAAAAGTTTCCCATTATTAATCAATATAATTCCTTTAGATATAAAATTTTTATTCCAAATAATTTTCTTTATAATTATTTCATGCTCCTGATAGAGTGTATAAAGGGAATAGTTTCATAGGCTGGTGGAACATAATGAGATGGGTGTGTTCTAGAGTGAGTTGATTATTTTTTCTTATTTTTTAATATAAATTTATCTTTTAATTTATAATCATAAATATACTGTTCAATTTTACAGGCTGAGAGTGATGGTTCTTCACTGTTAAGCCCATAGTAGTTGAGGTGAGTATCGGTAAGAGCGAATAAATTATCATTTTATTCTTCTATGAGATTAATAATTAATGATATTATCTAATTTATATATTTCTTATTTAGAGAGATGATTAGAATTACATAGTTATTTTTGAAACTGAGAGAAAACAATTGTTACCCCATGATTTCACATGCCTATTGTTTTGATTTGTTTTGAATCTAAGAATCATTTGTTTAATTTTTGATATTCTATATCTAGATTCATTTCCCATTCCTTCATCATTGTTTTGGTTTTTGTTCTCCCCTATATTATTTTCTTTATTTAATTATTTTAGTTTTTTTAGAATCATGGTTAGACTTAGCTTCAGAATTTATATTACCTTTTCCATATCAAATCGATATCATGACTAAAATATCATATACTTATAAATATTAGTTTTAGTTATTTTTGGTTCTATGTTTGTCTTTATTTACTAATTTTAGAATAATGAAAGTAATTATTCTTATAGGATAGGTAAAATGGATGACGGTTTAGTGTTTATTTTGATAACCTATGATATGGTTTTAAGAAAACACCATAAGTTAGGATAACTAGGGTTTAATAGGAGGTTTTCCCAGATAATTTGTTCCCACCCAAACTATAGGTAAATTAGTGGAATATTATAGTCTTTTATGATTTTAAACATATACTATAAAGGGGAAATCTGAATGATGAACCATGCCATGTTGATAAATTATTTAAATTTGAAAGGAAATACCCATCAATCATTCATGGATATTATGGACCCAAATATGCGTTGAACTGAATTGGTTAGATAATTAAGAAAATTTATTTCATTGCATCCTTTGAGAAGACTAAGGTAATGTTAGTATTATTTTAATATTAATTAATATAATATTAATTATTGGATATCATCTTCCCAAAAAGGGTAATCAATGTTGTAGTTGGGAGCGATTTCAGAGTAATATAATACAAAATATTCATGTATGGTATTTGAGTATAATTGATAAAATATTTCATTGATAATATATAAGGATACCTTCAAGTGATGGAGTATAGTTCTTTATTTATATAACATTCATGCATTTCATGAGAACCGATGGCTAGTGAATCTCTAAAAGTACCATTGTTTGAGTAACTTGCATGCCATGAATTTGTATATATGGTTAGTATATGTTTTTAATTAATAATTTATGTACAATTTTGATTAATTTTTTGCATCTATTAATTATAATGTTTGGGAATTTTTGAATGTGGAAAAAATTTGTCCCTTAGGTATATGTGGAAACTCCATGTTTGGATATTATTATATAAGGGGAATTTACTAATTGGGAGGATGGACACAAGATAAAAAATCAATAGGGTTGGTTTCTTTTTATCTATAACATAATAACAATATCTATTTCATCTAAAGTGACTCTTTATATAACATAAAAAATAGTGTAAGAACCCAATTTTAGTGTTTCATCATTTTTTTGTAATGGGAAATATTAAATATTTTTATTTCTTCTCTCCAAAGTCAAATTATGGTGACATTTACAAACTAAGGAAACTGATACCCAACTTTGATTATCTTATCCAATTAGATATAATTTTTGAATAGATTTAGTGATTGATATTATATGAAAACAATAACATCAAATCATGAACTATCATTTAATGGTAGGAATCCATAATTTATAAGGTAATAACTTATAATTGATCTTTTAATATGTTGGCTACACAAAATAATTTAACAAGTTGTTCAATACTATGATGAACTCTTCTTTAGGATGTAACATTATTTCACTTATTTTTAGAAATTTTAGAATCCTAGACATTTAATTCTTTTATTATGATAAATCAAACTGGGCTACATGTTTAAATGATTCCTAAAGTAATTACCATTATGTAACCTCTTGAACAATGAGAGTTTATGTGATTTATCTATACACAATTCTCTATTACCAATGATAGATTACATTTTTAAGGGTGTTAAATATTACTGATATGTTTATATTTAAAATAATAATTTTTATGGATGAGGTTATATAATTTTATTATCACGTTGACTAATAAGATCATTATGCCACTTTCATATCTTCTAATAAAGTGGATAATCTTTTAAAAGGGTTTTGAGAAATGAATTTTTAAATTACAAGGCCAATAGTGAATGTTATTTTTAACCATATTTTATTAGTTGGAAATATATTTCTTCATATCTATCGATTTAAGTAAATGTATAAATCTATTTATTGATAAAAATATATACCCTAATGTCTTTCTATTTATATTTTCTAGAGAACCACACAGAAGAGAAGTTGAATAATCTATTGAAAAAATCCCTTGAATTTTTTTTATCTACCATAAATCATATATAATGGACCCAAAATAATTATGTGAAGTGACGGTTTATATAGAATACTTTCATAGAAATGTCTTTATTAGACCATTCTTATCACCTTGGTATAGTCTTATTTGATTTCTAATAAAGGTAGATAGTTCTCGTTGAATTTGTGTCAACTTTTGTGTATTGAATCTTGTTTAAATTAAAAATTGGTATCCTACTCATAGAATTTATAATTCATTTTATCAAATAATTGGATACAAGTGGTTAAAAAAATTGAACTAATATCATGATATCATTGACATTGAGTCAATAATGGGGGAATTTCAAAGAATTCTATTTGTTGTATTTATATCCATAATGATTTTCATATATTAATATTTTTGATAAAAATAATTGGTAGTATTTATTTAATTGATTAATAATTACATTTATATATACCATGAATATTTTATTATTTTATATTTTGATGATATACCTATGTAAACTTTCACAATTGATGATCTTCAGAGGAACATGGAAATATTTTTGGGAACATTTTGAGACCACAGCCTTTATGAAAACATTTCATATTGTAGCCTCTAAATTAATGATGATTGATTCCATGAGAATGTAATTTCTATAAAAAAAATATTGATCTATCTAGAAAAGACAGTGGCAATAATTTTTAGGAGGAACATGATAATTTCAATAAGGTATACTATTTTTGGGAATATAATGTTATTAGCATTATTTTATCCTTGATTTCTAAAATATGGATTTACCAATAAATATATTAACAAATAAGGGTAGTTTATTCAGTTGGAAAAATGATTTCTTGAAGTCATTTAAAGAGCATAAAGATCTACATAAATCATTACATATCCATATTTAATTAAATAAAATGATGTATAAATTGTGTATTTTTCTATGTCTGGGTCAATATTGTATTTTTTTAAGGTGATATAGAAAGAAACATATCATGTAAATTGTATATATTAGCCTATATTGTAGTGTATTATCTTGATATATCTTATGAGATGATATCAATTTTTCAGGGATAAATATCATCTTGTAATTGGTCTATCTTTTGGTATGATATGGAAATATTGTATCTTATGATATTAATTGATCCCCAATGTTAATATTTATTTGATAATAATATTAAACTTGTGACTTATGTTATATAATGATTCTATAAGGTAAAATAGTTTGAAAATTAATGAATTCCATGAATGGTTGCATGAACTTTTATAGTGGCATTTTCTCATGAATTATATGTTATCAATAAATCCTAGTTTACTTGTGGAGAATCCTTGATGGTACATTATAAATTGTCATTACCCAATCAATGGGTGTGCTAGACTCAAGAATATATCTTTTTCAATCTCCCTCATCATGAAATATATATCTCTCTATTTCATCCATATTCACATATGGTGCCATCAAGCCATGATTCACTTGAGAATATGAGGATTTAGGTAGCTCATGGAGACATAATCGATAGAGGATATCAATATATTACTTTTTTAATCTTTATAAAATCTATTTTGTTTAATTTTTTAGTAGCAGTGATAATGTTTAAGGAACATATTAAAGACTTACATTATTTAATACCATCAGGATTTCATTTATCAATAATGTTGTTTGTAGATTTGATTTTCATATTCCATAATTCTTACTTGTAAATGTTTCATCTATTCCTACATAACCCAACAATGTTGTTTAAACATACCGATGCATTTAATTTTTGAAATTGTTTTTTAAAAAAGAATAATAATAACCAACATTATGTAATTAGATAATATATATCATTTAAGATCCTATTAGTATAAAATCATTTATCATATATAAATGTTTATTATTCTTGAAAACGTGTTATAGCATAATGTAACATGTGTTTTGTTTTCATAGGGTATGAATGGTGTTTATCATAGAGTATGATATAACAAAACTCATTCTATTTTTCGGTGTCCTAATCTATGATATTAATGATATTGTAGGAAATAAGAAAAATCATTGTTTCAAGAAAATAAATAACCATAATATAAAAATAATGTAGATTATATCATTAAATAAATAAGGTTCATAAACTATGGTAATAAGCTAATTCTTGTGGGTTAAACTAATGGAAACCTTTATGTATGCCTTTAGGTGATGGGTATCCCATATTCTTACATTTTCCATTGGATTTGATGATAAATTCTTAAGGGTTACCGTTCGGTAAGTATGGGTCACTATGATCGAGTCACATGAGTCTTCCATTTTCTGTAATGGTGATGTAATCAATATATATGTTTTACAACAACAAAGAGAGAAATATTTAAGTGTCTTCCCATTTCTACAGCATTACAAACCCTAACATGTAAGGGTAAGAATTTTCAAAAATGTATAATAAGTGGAGATAGGGTTTTTAGTCATAAAATATGTCTGATTTTGCTTAATTGGACTATGTGTTTTATCCCTATAAATGGTTTTTTACAATTATATATATATTATTAAAAATTACATGAGATATAAAAAATTTCTCTTAAAATTAAATTTGGAGCTAAATATTATAATTTGATCTTTTTTATAAATTATAATCTAAATAATTTTAGTATATTTATTTTATTTTCTATTTTTCTTAAAATAAATTCTTAAAAATATATTTTAGTTAATTAATTAAATAAAAATGAAAAATTTACCAATAAATATTTCCTTATTTTAAATTTTAATATTAAAATACCTTTTAATAATTATATACAATGAAATATAATATAGAGGCAATGTGTTCCTTTAGGAATTATGAGAATAATTTATATAGCGTTTTTAAATTATAGAGGAAGGAAAGAAATTTAAATATATTATATTTATCATTTGAATTTTTCATAAATGCAATAAATTGTTCAAATTAATTGAATTTTTTTAAAATTATTTAAAACAAAACAAAAATAGATTTTTTCATCGATTTTTTTAAAGGATTAAATGTTTTTAGGTGTGTAATAACTAGATTATAAGAATATTTTATAATAGGAAAGTTGAAATATTTATTTTTTAATTCATCTAATATCATATTGTTAATGTAAATTTCATATAAAATAATATAAAATAATTTTTATTGTATTGTAATATAATTTTTTTATATTTAATAATAATTAAGGACTGTAAATAATAAATAGATAAAATATAATCTTTTTATAATTTTATTGAATAATGAAATGTTAATCACCAGTTTATATATATAAATTTTACATTTATTAAATAGTTTTTCTCTATTCTAATCCCAAAATTAATTATTATAATATTATTGGTTATATGCATTAATTTAATCTATGACACTAATTTAAAGTTATCATACATGCATTTAAAGAGTTACATGCCAAATATTATAATTAATTAAATTTATTGAAAGTTGTTTTATATTGAATAATATACAATGAGAAAAAAAACCCCAATTGAGGGGGAGGGGGGAGAAATTGGCGAAGCCTAAGAGAATCACCCCATGATTCAATTATAATTGATTTAGATACCATATACCTTTACTTATTTTTTTTATGAGATTGAATAATGTCTTTTATTATGATTTAGGCATATTAGTTGTTATAAATATTGCAGAATTAAGATCCCACTTGAGTAAAGTACCTCCCAGTTTATGGAATTTGGGTTAGATATATCACTACCCAAGATTCATATAAGAAGCTTATAAAAGTGAGAGATTGCAATTCATTACTTCAGAATTATTAATATGGGGGTTATAGATATCATATAATTCTATGAATTTCAAGAATTTGTTTTTAGTACCTTATATGTAAAGGTAATTTAATATTTATGAATATATATAGATTTTAATATTGGTTGGAAAGAAAAACTATGAATTCTATATAGGATCACACATTTATATGGTTAGACCATATTTATATCCTCAATGGAAGAAGAGTCAAAACAATATTACTAGAGACATGGATACATGTAATGGTAATAACCTGAGATATAAAAGAGAGATTAATTTTATTTTAAAAAAATATGTGTTACAATCATTTCAAAGTAAATAATGATTATGAGTACAATAATCTAACTAGGGTGTTCCATTCTATATAGGGGTTCTCATGGACTATCATTTTTAATATAAAAAAATATTTTACTTTTTCCAAGAGTTAAGTTCCTCGTTTATGTTGTTTTCTTTGGACTATACTTATCTGAAAACCATGAAAGTTATGATACCCTAGGAATGGTATTGAATTTAACTATATAATGGATTAGAAAATAATATTTCCACTTGACTATCCATGATTCATATATGATGTTGTATGTATAATTAACTACCTATATATCTAAGTGTTGAGTTTACACTAAATTAATTTCATTTTCTTTCTTGAAATAAGCATCATTTCATACTAATAGTTATACATAATTTTAAATGGTACATATATTTAGTGGGAACCCCTTTAATAAAAGTTCTAATTAAATATTTATAAAAAATAAAATTAATCTAATACAATCTTCTATTATAGATACATGATATTGACATCCCAAAACATAACTCTAAAATCAATATAGTAAAAGGAGAATCATAATGTATGATACTCATAATATTCATTAATATAAATAAATTTCACATGTGAAATAAAATTATATCTATTAGAGAAAAAATTTCTTAATTGACATGATATTTCTGTTATTAAACATCTGAATATTGATTCTAACTAGAGTATATAATGATTTAAAAAGGGATTCAAAGCAATTAAATGAAAACTGTGCTATGTATCTTTCATCTTTGTTGATTTTTTCAATTTGATTATGTATTTTAATGACTTCAATAGATTGTTGGTTTCTTTATGTTTGGTTTTTGTCCGGGCAATATGTTTTTTTCATTGATGGGAATTCTTGAATAATTTGAATTATTTAAAAAAAATTTACTCAGTTTTTCATGTTATTTAGAATATATGTGTTGGGAAATGTGAAAACTAGGCAATGGTTTTGTGTTTATAGTAAAAATTGGTAAATGTTTGAACTAAAAGAATAATGTTTTCTTGGAATGTATATTAATTTTTATTTGAGTATATGGAAAAAGTCATGGGAACTTAAAGGAGGTGTACATAATGAGGAGTAATTAATACATAAAACAGATTTTCTAGGTTTATTTAATTAGTTTGAAAAACTCATTAGAATTTACATGTCAAGTACAAGAAAGATATAAAATAATTTTTTAATTTTTATGTGTATATGATTAAAATGTACTCATAAAAAATATTGTTAGTAAATTAAAATTAAAATCTATTTAATAAATGGGAGAACATTTATATTTCTTTTAATTGATGAATAAAATTATTTCTACATAAATGTTTGAATGTAGTGGAATGTAAATATTCATATGAATCTAATTAAGATATATTCATATTCATATTAGGTAAATTTTATATCGAAATGAGTTTTATTCTAATGAAGAGTTGTTATATAAAATATTTGATGATTAATTCAATAAAAATATTTTTTGATTAAATAGATTATTTAATAAGTTTGGAGAATAAGATTAAAAAATTAATTTTTCATCTATGAAAAACTATTTATCCATATGTTTGTTAAAATATGAGGATTTGATATTCCACCACCATTAATTGAATATTTTAATTAATAATATTCTTATAAATATAATTCTAGAAACACATAAAATAACATATATGCTCTAGAAAAAAATAGTTTATTTATTAAATATTCTAATTTAAGAAAATATGTGTTATTTTATTAACACCATGAATTTATTTATCTTGGAAGGATATTCATACAAGAATATTGATTCTGATAGGCTATTCGGAGTATGTATGAACCTAATGAAGTATAATAATAATACGCAAATGATTATAAAAGTAAAAAATTCAATTTGAATTCAACTATATATCCTAAATCATTTCAGTTTATGATATTAAAGAGAAATATAAATTGTTTCATTTAGTTATTGTATTAATATGTATATAAAATTATCATTAAAGGGGTTATGATATGTTAGTAAGTTATAACATAAATATTTTCAATAGTAAGAAAAATATTTCCAAACAAAATTATTGATGAAATGATTTATAGGGATGATGTTAATGGAGGTACAAAAGTGTTATATGAAGAAAATATAAATTTTAATCACAAAAAATTACTTTTTCAAGTTAATGTGTTTGAATATTTTTAGGATTTACCCACTTGTAATACTACTGTAAAATATATCCATTATTCAACAATACATTCATCATAGATGATACTAAATATAATGTTATGGGTGAAGGTGTCATTGGATGATCACTCACTCAACCCACCCCCACTAGGTACCCCTCATGGTACTATACTGGCATTAAAATAATAAACTATGGGTTGGAAACTATAACTGAGGGTATAAAACATTAGGTTTGAAACTATAATCAAGGATATAAAACCAGTAAATAAGAGAAATTACCATCATATATCCAAGGAATATATAATAAAACCACTAATTAAAGAAATTTTTTAAATAAAACATTATAAATTAATCTTAAATATTAAAAATGTGTTAGGAAAATACAAATCTCTAAAATTCATTACAAAATAAAAGCTTATAGGAAGTGAATCTACATCCTACATTCCCCTAGAATTTATTAATATCTATAAATGTCACCAAAAATGAATTATAAATCATAAAGATACTTTATAAATATATATATTAGTGAGAATAACATGTATAATTTTTCATTTCATAGTAAATTCCACTCATGAAAATATTGAATAAGATTACTGATTAATCATTGAACAAGTAGCAGAACTAGTGGGGACCTATTAGTTAAAATACCACCCAGACTCACCAAGGCCCACTAAAATAATAACATATCCTATGTAAAAAAATATTTTCTTGTAATATAAAAAAATATTGCATTAATTCCTGTCCCCTATTATTTATCATCCTCAATCTCTAAAATCAAACAACTTGAGCTCAATCCCTCCTATGATAATATCAGTGAGGTCAAACCCCTACATACCATAACCTCCAATAGGGTTTAATATCTCATTTCCTATTTAGACACGAGAAATCTTCTCATATATTTTCATAAAAAAATATCAACATTTCATATATGAATAACTGATAATACATGTTATGTATCATGAAGATGATGAAAATCAACATTGTCCCCTCTCCTCCAATACATGAATCCCATTATAACTACAAAATCATTATCCCATTATCACCAACCAACATCTACCATATTATGGTATCCTGAACATGATGGATATCAACCTCATACTATCCTTCCACACAAAACACCATAAATCTACCAATACCACCATCCATGAAATTTTTAGAGAGAGTGTAGATGAGAGGGAAGCAAACTATTTTCACTCACCAAACTAGGTATTGGGGAATACATCCAAAACCAAAAATATTTGGGAGATATTAAGTATATCTATAAAGGGTAAAGTTCATATAGAAATCAGAAGGAAAATAATATTATATATATATCCGCATCCAACCCCAAAAAATAGGTTCTCACTAAATAACTTCACTACCACTCACTATCATCACCATGCCACAATCACCACAAATCTCAATCACTTCCACCTACATAACCACCAACCTGTCCACATTCCATTAAATCATATCAATAATAAGTATTAAAAATACCCTAATTAATCATATGATTTAATTAGTTCTTACATAAATGTTGTAGCCGAGAAATTATTAATTAATAAATTTAATTCCATATTAAATCAGAAACAATTTTCAGCAACCACCTATATAATTAAATAAATTATCCATTACCATTTCATTATTTTAAGTTATATTAAATTCATATACCTATAGGGGAATGTAAAATCTCTTGATTCTAGCTTACCCTAAACAAACAACACCAATTCCTATCCAATTTATCCCCTCTTTCCATCACATGACAACCAAAAAAGCTGTACTACTCAACACAATCAAACCAAAACAGTATCATTGGACCCCTCAAGACAAACATTGTAGGTGTTATTCCATGTACAAGATATATAGAGTATTAAAACCAAAAATAAGAAATCACCCCATAAAATCCTCTGCATAACCATAAATAATAAGCATAGAAAATACCAAACAAACACCACAATATAAGAGAAAGGAAAAACTGAAAAACTCAGAACCAATCATTGGTATATCACACATATATTACAGATAACATCATTTTAATATTTAAATTTTCATAGAAGTAGTTACATTAAAATAATTTAGTTATTATCCTTTTTAGAGGTGTATCTGGAATACAATCACAACCTATAGATAAGTATTCAATAATAATAAATATTTTTAGTAATTGTAATGAAAATGATCCAATCATGAGAAATGTATAATGGATGAAAAGATGATATATATTAACCAATCCACATTACATTAGTTCCATTCAACAAATTTTGTTATCTATTATACAAAAATTGTTAGTAATAAAAAAATGTGACCATGGCTATTCTAAATCCACATTTTATATAAAATAAAATATGGTTCATGAATCCCTTATCAAAACACAAGATTCAAAATCTATTAAGAAGGACAATGCATTAAATTAGTGATATTAAAACTACAACCACACTCATGGAACAATAATCAACCAATACCATAACAAATTAACATCAAAATTAAATCATAAACATACCTTAGTCTCATTGGAACCACTAGTGAGAATCTTTAAGAGAAGAATATCGAAAAACCAAAAGGTTTGTTTAGGAATCTCACATTAAATAATTAATACTAAATCTATAAATGAAAAGTATAAAAATCATGGAATATGGAAAAAATGCCTTTTACATTTACGTTAGAATCACCCAAAAGTAGGGGAAATAAATTTGACTGAATGGAATTTTGGAGATCCTTATAATTTTAAGAAATATAAATAAATAAAAGATCAAAATTTTCATTTGAATCCCATTATGAAAACATTATGGTTTCCCCAAAAATTATTATTCAACGGTGAAGTATACATTTAAATTATTAAGCTCAGAACATAACATTGAGAAATATGTAGTTTCCAAATATGAAATTTGACTAAAAATATCATGGAAACCTGAAAACACATGTACCATACCACAGTCACCCCAGATCTTATAGAGAAAAAGAATATTAACCTCTAGGGATACATAAAAAATTTTCTTTAACTATCCCTCCACTAAAACATAACTATACCCCAAAAAATAGAACCAACACCATGTAATAGCATAAGGGCCAAGAAATAGTGACCTAAAATATTGTTTGATAGATTAAAATCAATAAGAAAGACTCCTATCATACATATACTCAACCATTCAATATCTAGACTCCCATATTTTTATCTACACCATAACACATACTTCCATTACATATAATTATTTCTCAGCTACTATTTTATCTTAAACACTACCATTCATTCCAAATATATCCTCTCAGAATCTCCATCTCCCAGATATTGAAATTCTATGGAATGGGGTGGACTAGGTTGTTACATTTCATACCTCTCAAAATATTCTCATAATGGTGAGTCAAAACCAAACATAAAATCAATGTCACATACACCGCCGAAAATGAAATCCCAAAAATACACCTGTAAAATGAGTTGACATCACCACTAAGACATAATATAAATTGAAAAGTTATAATAGAATTAATCAAAATTAAACAACCACCGCCTACAATTAAATATAATTTTTTAATCAATATTGAAGATATGTTATAAAAATCAGGATATTTTGTGTGCATATGTGACTTTCATTCCCTTGTAATTTACTTGATACCACCATGCCTATAAATAAATCACATCATTGGAGTAACTTCAGCACCAAACACCTTCCCTCATCAATCTTGGATCTCTATGGGTTACCCTATGAATGTCGTGTCATTCACTATATCTAAATCATGAATTGATGATATGGGAAACATCATATATAATTTTCTTTTCTTTAACATGTGGATGAAATCATGAACCCTACCAAAGCGTGGAGGATGTTCCAAATGTTATGGTATGTTTTAAATGTATTACAAAACCACTAAAGAAACTAAAAATCATTGATGAATGATAATAAATTGGCCAAAATACTTCTACCCATAATGGGAGGAATGAAGTAAAAAAAATTGTACCCAACATCAAACAAAAATACAATCCTCCTATAATTAGCATATTATTTCCAATTACCAATGGTATATCGAATCATTTGAATATTATTCATCAAAATCTACACAATATTTTATCCTTGTAAAATAGACTACACAAAAATAGTCCCATACAACAGATATTGACATGGTATCCCAAAAACTACCTCTAATGTGTCACGATGATTGAATATTTGTAGATATTTTTTAAGCAATCTCATCTTAAGGGTAATTCCCAATACATGATTCACAAAAAACTATTACTCAATCCCACAACATATCCACTAATAATTATATGGTCCACATGGTCTTCCCATCTATATGTGGTTTGATAGTAGTTCTAAGGTTCCATATATAACAAAAATATTATTGTAATCCTCAAAATATTTAAGATGTAAAATTGGGATCCAAATCAGAAAAGATTCTCCTTGATACCCCTTAAAGATCCATATTCTCTTCCACATAACATGTTTCCTAATAATCCACAACACTTGACTCATTTATATATAAGAAATAATATAACATCATAAATAAAAACATGATCAGAAAAATATGTTCAAATCCACCATCAACTCACCATTGGCTCATGGTGAAATCCATCGATTTATCCACCCAAATTCACATGGGAACATCAAATGTCTAGACAAAACTACATAGAACATGATGATCACACTTCAACAATAAAAAAAATAAGTAAATTAAAAAATTTACTTCCAAAAAATTCAACCCGCAAAAATAAATATAACCCCTCAAGTCATGATACTTCATGGAAATTCGGGATAAACTGCCATTAATAAACTATGTGAATATAAGAGAATATCCTTGAACATTACTGATTAGATAAATAATGTCACTATAAAAACATCAATTGAAAATAATACCCTAAACATCCTTCAAGATAACAATCATGGATGACATGATAAAGAATCATCTCTAACTCTATGTCATCCCACTGAGATATGTCCACATATTGTATCAAATGTGAAGTTGTTATCATTTGAAAATGTAACCTCTATATCAAATGTCCAATATATAAATATGTAATGTCATGAGAACCACCATAAATCTCTATGAATATGAATACCCCAAAATAATATATCCTCATGACTTTTTGTAATTATCATCACTAACATTATATATGTTTCTTTATATATAAAAGATATAAAATTATTGTATTTGAGAAACTATATCACTGTCTATTGTAAGAAATTCATATCAATATGGGTAAAAATGTACCTTATTCCCATGATGTCAGTAAAGTCTAAAAAGTTCTCACAAATGGTGGATTACAACAACAACATAATAATAAAACCCATCAAATATAACTTGAGATCATAGGTGATATTTTATTGTACGTGGGATGTAACATCATAGAATTAAATGAATTTATTTATTTATTTTACAAGCATGAAATATATCATGATGAGATGGGATGTATAATATAATAGATCATAAATCACTCCCTCCATGGGTAGTTAGTGGATGAGATTACTAATCAACCTCCTTTTAGGTAATTAAATTTTAGCTAACACTGATTGAAGTTAAAAATAAATACTAAAAAAATATCCACATATTGAGTGAAATTATAGAAGAAACTCGAATATTAGCCATTTAGATCAAAGAAACTATAATGTTATTTTGTGTTCTTATGGGTTTCCAAGAATAAATGACCTAAATTATTACCAGAATAACTACTTATCCTTATTTATACACCACATCTTAAAAGAAGTGAGTCTCACAGAAAATGAACATAAAATAATATATCATCCTATAAAACTGAGTGTGTTAAAAAAAATATACCTAAGGAATACGACATATTCCTTATCTCCCCATGATTATATGAGGATTTTATTGATGAAAAAAACAAAAACCCATTATTGGAAAACAAATAACATATATTTAATGAATTCCATAAATAGATTATGGGAATAGGTTACATCATATGACATGACCATGAAAGGTTACACCAATAATGAAAAATGAATGTTGTATTTGGGATGTAAATCTCCATAAATATAATCCTGTGATTTTCAGATCAAAGATAAACCTTCAAAAATGAGAAATATCAATCCAATTGGTCAAATGTATATTTTATCCTCATGAGTGGGTAAAGGTTATTGACCCCCACCAAATTCAATATCTTACAGTCTATAAATAGATACATAATCTTATCTCATTCAAGTAAAATAACACATGAGAACCCCATAAAGAAACACAAGGTTCTTGAAACCCCATTAACCTTAGGTCATCAACATGAATCTTTAAATCCCAAATCATATTGGGATCCATCTAATAAGTATCCATCAAAATTAGAGAATCAACTAACTGTAACTCAATTATGAAAAAGATTTAATATAGAAGGGGTAAGTGATCATTATCATTTGAAAAAAATTTAAATTCTTTAATAACCCTAGAAAACACAACTACCACACTTACAATTAATCCAATTTTATGTACAGTAGTTGATACCAAAATTTATGAAAACATATTTAATATATCTTATAGTCTTTATCACTAAAAATTTCAACTCCAAAGACACATTAGGCATAAAAAAATAACCCCTCTAAAAACATTGATACTCTATTAAACATAATAAAAACATTCATTGGAATTTTTTAATTTTTATTCCTATATCCATTGAAAACAGAAATGAAAAATGACTAATGATGACCCATTATTACGTAAAGACCTTACTAAATATCCCGAGTACTTCTCTAACATGAAACTCAAATTGTTAAAATCATGGGCATTGGAATCATTTCAAACTTGATCTCCAAGGATCTAACCATGGTGGGTGAAATAAATAAGATTGAAAATATTGAAACGTGAAAGGAATAAAAAATATAGGTGATAATAAATTATTACCTTGGATAATATATATTTCCTTTAGATCTTGTGTCTGTATAGAATAATGTTATTCATTTCCTTCTCCTCTACCTCACTACTAATGGCCTCCTACATTTCTATACATATCCTTGTCTCTTGAAGTATGGGAGACACCGTGAGGATTCCCTCTATGAGATCCATCACATCTATGTGGAATAAATTCATGCTACTATAGATGCTGATACACCCTAAAAGTAAACTACCACTTATTGGATAATAAATAATATGATCACCTCTAACATATTGAGCCCCAAAAATATTTGGACACTAAAAAAACTATTTCTCATATCCTTTATAGGAAAAGAACTCATTTTCAAGAATAATGGTAGGTGCATAGAAACTAATAGCCTAAAAAATGGTCGAGAAAATAGATGTGGTTGACCCCAAGTTGGTAAAAAACCATAGTTACCTAGAATCTACGATCAAATACCAATAAATCTATCCCATTAATAACCATAATGGATCCCTTATGGAGATTAAATCAGAAGGAAATTCCTCCTGTCAATAACATTAATTTATTTTCTACACCCTTAGTACTTTGGTAACATATTTAGGGTGAAAGAAAAATAGAATAATTGGCCATAATTCATCCTCCAAGTGTCGGGACTATACTTCCATATATTTTTTAAAAAAATATTTCTAGATAACATTATGTCAATTTCTCATTTAATACAAAATACCGAACTCAAATAAGCCCTAATATATTAGATAAGTATCATTTATAAAATTTAACTATAATAAATACACTATTTAGAAAATATAATAATCAATTAGAAATTAATAAAAAAATCTTATCGACACCACTTTTGTAAGATATCATTTTTCAATAAAAGTGGTGTTTATATATATATATGTATCATTTTCAATTAAAATAAGAATTTATAATTTTAATTATTTTTATTTTGTAAAATGAATTGAAATTTTGATTCAATTATGTTAATACTAACTAATATTAATTTGTAAATATTTTTTATCAAAAAATATATTCTTATGTGAATGGTTAAAAAACAAAAATTTAGGTAAAACTATTTCATTTATAAATTTACATAAGAATCAATTAAATTATTTTGAATGATTTTTTGTTTAAATAATATATATATATAACGTAAAAATTACCATATAAAAATAATATTTTGAATTTATGAAATCCTATTTTTTACTTTATTGATACATCAATAATATTTTAATATAAAACTATTTTTATTCATATTTTTTAAAATATATATTTCATTAAATATGGAAATCAAATCTATCAATGCAGATTAAAAAATTTATATTACATGGTAATATTATGTAACATGTTATTTTTATAATTAATTTTCAAATGTTTGATTACTAATTTTAATGACCATAATAATTTTTAATGAGTTCTTTTTAAGAATTATTTTATGAATGTTGTGTAATATTTATCAAAAATAATTACAAGGAATGTTTTATATAATTAATATGGTATAATGATTATAAATATACAAATTATATTATAAATGATTTACGTCATAATTAATGTTATATATGATTAGGATAACTTATTAGTTAAGACATCATTTTTTATTAAAAACATTTCTTATATATATTATAAATTAAAACATAATAGTTTATATTCTCAAATTTTGAAATTAATATGGATTAAATATATATAAAATTTTTATTTATCACACCAATTTTTTTCAAATATTTAATTTTATATTTTTAGAAAATCATAAAATATTTGGGTGAAAAAATTTAACATTTTGAAAAAAGTTTAATAATAAAAAATATATGAGTAGATAACATCAAACATGTTTTCACATGTGTAGAATGTAATGGTGGAGGCTTTTTTAACCCAATAACAAGGGATAATTGGCTACAATCCCAATCTCAAGAAGGGTAAATGAGTGGTAAGACCAGGCCCAAGTTTATGTGGGTGGTAAGATGATTCCCATAAAGGGTACATGGGTAGTATTCCCATTTATAAGAGAACAAAATTAGTAATGAAAAGACCATGGAGGGTACATGGGTGGTTAACCGAATACCAGTCATACATGAGAGGTATTCCCAAGACCAATAATATATATGATTAGTTAGTGTTATCATTTTATGTTATTAATTTAATGGTAGGTATCCATGGCATATAATTTTTAGGATTATCCTTATTCCATATTATTATATCTTTTTCTTATATCAATGTATTGATCTAAAGGATCATTGTTGTTTGATGTTATGCATTCTTATGAATCATGTCTTATGTTACAAATAGATCATTTTGTATTGATTTATTATTTATTTTCCTTGTATATTTCTGTATACATTTATAATAGTATGTCGATAGTCCTTAACTGTGCTCTCAAACCCTCATGTATAACTTATTCACACATATAATCATCAACTGTTATATTTTATGTTAACCCTTACTAGTCATTTTATCTCACCCCATTATTATGCTTCCATTCCTTAGGTTGTGATAATGAGATTAGCTAATGATAATTATAGTGGGGGGAGGGGGGAGCGTGGTAGCGAAAAGTTCAAAAAATGATTTTTATAATGCTGGTCCACAAGGAGTATAAAACTCCTGTTCGTAGAATTAAGTTAATATTTATGCGGTGGAATTTTTAAAATCATTAAATCAATGTATATTTATCTTGGTAAATTTCACTATGTATTTAATCCATTATATAATTTTAATTTTTTAGCATTTAACATAGGATATTACATCTGGGGAACATCTGTTGGTATTAGAGTAGGGTTTAGTTTTAAGGATTTTTTTATTTTAGTGTTTTTATTGTTATTTATTACAATTATAATATTTAAACCTATGTAAAAACTCTAATAGTAAATATATGTATAGGAATTCATTCATAAGTATAGGTAAAGTAGAGATTGTATGGATTCCATAGAAGTTATATCTCTGTCTAGATATTGGTATGTGGATTTAGTTATGGTATAAATTCACCATGGTGTAATCATCTTGAAAAAAACTAGTTAAGTATCAACTCGATCTCCACTCAGAGAGTGATGGGTAGGGTAAAGCTTCAAACCTAGGTTGAAACTCACAGGGGATTCTCTAAATAAATTTTTTCACTCATTATATACAATCATAATAGACTATAATATTTATATTTTAGATAACCGTAACACCATGAGATTTTATAATTATTTCTCTTTAAATAAATTTAATTTCATCAATATCATATGATACTTGAAACCATGAGTCTTAGTATAGAATAATTGAATTTATCATTTAAACATAGCAATTAATTTGGTAGAGTTAATAGGAATAACCACATTTTGAAAATACAAATATATAAGTCTTAGTTAAATAAAATATATCAATAAATAAGAGCCTGATTTATATTAATTTCATTATATTATTTAAATAGACATTTTACTAAAAAATTTATGGATTTTGAGAATAACATAATATAATTATTTTTTCCCACTTTTAGAAAATGTATTTCAAAAAATTGAAACTATTATTGATTTCATCATTTTAAAATTATATTTGGATGAATTTTTTGGATTTATCTGAAATTATTGATATCAATATAATAGTGAAAATATATATTTTTCAAATAATATCTTTTATTTTAATTAAATGAATAAATTTTAATGTTCCATTATATATTTTATTGGGTATTCATGTTACATATGATCTATTTTTTTTATATTAATCTATTTAAATCAACTTTTATCAGTAATATTAATTGTTTTGATATATGTTATTTTGTATTCTTTAATTTTTTTACCAAAAAACTGTTTTCATTCTAATTTTTATAGTTTTATTAAAATTTATTATATACACTTTTATAGATTTAATATTTGAAAATAGAAATCATATTTGTAATTATGATATTCAAATTTGATAATCACTTCCCTTTTAATATTTGTCAACATGAATAGAAACGATGGTAAATATCTTTCACCACATTAAAGGTAAAATAAGTGAAATATTTTTTTAAACTTCAGATAATATTCCAAAATATACCTAAAATAATACTTTATTTCATTGGATCGAATAAATTAAACCATGTCCTTCCAAAAAATTTATAAATGTAATTTTTCTACAATTTTCAGTTCATAATAAAATATATATTATTTTATATATTACAAAATCTAGAATATCACTATCTGGAATGTCACACCCTGACCTGAATCTTCTATTATTTAATTACTTTAAAGATTATTTTGTGTTTAAGATGCTTTTTCGTCATCGCGCGGTCATCCCGCATAGTTAAGGGTGACTGTGTGGAGTCTGCATAGATTCCCAAGTGGCTCCGAGTCATGGTGTGTGATTACACATAGTTTTTAAAGGCTGTGTGACAAACACACAATTTTTTTAATTTATTTATAAAACAATGTGAGTGGGCAGTTCTTGGTGGAACGATCAAAGAGCAGCATGCTCGACTGCGTTTTTGACCGCATGCGAACCCCGTGACTGCTCGGCTTTCGAATTATGTAAATTAATTAATTATATGGTAAGTGAAATAAAATAAAATAATTGAATGTAAATAAAATGGATTTTTAATTTATATTTTAAATGTTTAATGGTAATAATAATAATGATATGTGTTTTTTAAAATAATAAAATTGTTACTATTATTTTGTTTATATTATTATTATTATTGATTATTAATGTAATTAATATTAATATTATTAAAAAAAATATATTTTGAAACCCTAGGGGGGATTTTCCCCCACCCCCGTTTTTTTACTCTCCTTGGGAGTGGTGCGGAGCCCGCCCCTCTCCTCCCTCATGACTCCCGACGACCGCCCCACTCCCTCTGCCCTCGCCGCACGCGGCTCCCGTCTGACCCCGCCTCCCGGCCTCTGCCTCCAACCACCGCACCCGCGGCCCCCCCTCTCCTCTTGCTTCCCGTGCGGCCTCCCCACCAGTCCCGCCTCTGGCAGCGACCTGCCGCACGCCGCGCCTCCACGTTGCAAACCCCCACGGCTCGCCCCCCTTGCCGTAGGCGCACCTGCCGGCGCCGCCCTCCCAAATCCGGTGGCCCGACCACCGCCCTACCGCTCCTTCCGAAGTTTTTTTCTCTTTGGCGAAACCCCACCTATCCTGCGGGTCTCCGGCGCGACCCAAACCCCTACCGGACCTCCCACTCCTGTCCAGTGTGCTTCCAGCGGACCCGAGCCCCCTCCGCTGTCCAGTGTTTGTTCTGGCGTGGCCCGAACCCCTTGCATAACACCTCCTCTTTGCTGCGCCAACCTCCACTTTTCCGCGCCGGCCCTTCCTTGTTGCAGTGTGGTCGTGGTTCCCCTCGCTAGTAGCCCTCTCCTCTCCTGGTCCTGGGTATATTTTAGTTCGATTAATTTTGATGTTTTTATACAATTTGATTATTTCCTAAATGTTGTGTTTTTGCCTCTTTGTTTTCTTAGTGGCACGGGTGTGCGAAGGGACCACGAAGCTCAGTTCATCCTTCTGCTATAGTGGCGTTGCGTCTTCACTTGGGTTGAGGTAGGCGAATCCTAGTTTATCCTTTCTGATGCATTCTTTTAACACCTTCATTCTTTAAATTAATTATTATTTTTTGCTTTTTAGCCATTTTGTGTCCCTAAATAGTGTGTTATTATGCTTATAATTTTATTTAATGTGTTAAAAACATATATTGTAGTGAGTCCTTGATTATGCTTGTGTTGAGCGATTTTGGTGCATCTTGGGTTAATGTGTTATTTGAGTACTTTTAGTTTGTGAAGGTGATTTTAAATCTTTATATAAAAAATGGGGGGTTTTCAAGTGGTCCCTTTTTGTGTCTATTTAATTTTATATGAATCATGTGTATTTTTAGTGTAAACAAATTTTTGTTCTAGTTGGAATTGTTTTATAAATTGTTTAAAATTTTCATTAAATTATGAACGAGGTGCAAAACATGTTTAAGAGGAGTTTTTGGGTGTGTATGTTTCTAGGATGATAAGTGGTGTCTTTGATAAGTGTAATTTTGGGTAAATTTGTTTTATCATTGGAATTTTAAAGAACATATATTTTGGTTGGCTATTTCAAAATGGTTTCAGGTTTGAGTTTTGTTTGAAATCAAATGTTGATTTTATAACAATTCATTATTTCATGAATCGTGTTGGTTTCTGGAAATGATTGTGGTTTGACAAATGTGTGTGCCCGATTGGCAACTTGAAATGATTTATGAAATGGTTTAAATTTCGTGAAGGCCCGGTTGACACTTTGTTGATGTGAAATGATAATATATGTATATTGGGGGTGCTCTTATCTAGGGTAACCCTTTATGGGTGAATGCATAGGAAGCATCCTTGTTTGGGGTAGGCAAGTGCGGTGAGATGAGCCATGCGTGCGAGGGCCTCCTACTTACACAGTGATATAACTACCATGGGTTCCTGGATGTCTTATAGATTATCATGTGATGATTGCTCACCAACCCCGATTAGACGGGTTGGTGCCCTTTGGTAGATTGAGAGGCTAGGTGGGATTTGCCGCTGATTTTGTCGCAAGGGCGATCAGTGGGTTTTGGACTATGGGGATTCACCATACACTGGCAGGTGGTTCTGAACCGAGTGCGTCCAGGGGTTGTCTAGGGATGTTCAGGATCGCCCATGGTTTCAGCCTATTACTTGTTTACTTTCTGCTTCACTGGTTTATTTTCAGCCTGCACTGTTTACCCGTTTCTTTATAGCAGAGCCTGAATATCATTTATACCTGGTTTTGTATATAAAACAGAAAATGGTTTGAAAATGTTTTATAGTGTGCATTGGATTTTCAAAGGGGAAAAAGGTTGTTGTTTATTTTAAAATGTGAAAAATCCTATTTTTATAGTTGTATTTCAAACATGTGTTAATGGATTGTTTAAGGAAAGTATATACTTGGATTCAGTGGTTTACATTGGCATCCCTACTGATCATTTTGTGCTCATTCCTATCTTTTACTTTTTCAGTTACAGGTTCTGATTTTCATCAGGTTTCTCTTTAGTGACTGCTCATATTGGGAGCAAGTATTGTCTTTGGTTTGGTGGTGTCCTTGAAGGTCACATGGAGGTATGTCCAGATCTTTTTTTCTTTTTCTTTGCCAGTTTTAGTTTTTGTTTTAGTCTTTAATTGTTTTCCTATATTTCTTTTATGGTCCAAATCGTTCCCACTTGTTAGTTTTGATTCCTAGCACTGGTTGCCAGCCTGAGGGGATCGGGAACGCCCCTCGGGCCATGCTGCGGACCGGCTCTGGTGATCGGTTCAGGGTCGACCTGGGTTGGTTCATGACAAAATGGTATCAGAGGTGGCCCTTGTTATTTGGGGGTGTTTGGTAGTTGGATATTAGGACTGTCGAGACTCAAGAGGTAGGTACGAGAAGGGAGTCATGAACCCTTGCTCGTTTCGAGTCTCTAGTTACTAGGGGTAGTCCGAGACATAAATCTTTTTCCATTGTTTTGGATTGAGGGATGACAACGGAGGAAAATTAGTGTTACGTCGTGACTTCCCATGAAGTAGTGACCCATGTGGATTCTGAGTACATGGTTTAAAATCTCTTATTGTTGTTAATGCTTACATGGGTAATGGCCCACTACTATGTCATCGAGTTATGCATGACTACTAGTCCCTCACTCCGCTAGTTTGATGTAAGTGGGACATTATCTTGGTTTCGGTTAGTGTAAGTGTACTTTTGAGGAAAAAAATTGGGTTTCTTTTAAATAATAGAAATAATGTTTTCTTTAAAATTGTTTTAAATTGGTAAAGTGAGTTTTGAAATTGAAGGTATTTTGGTTTCAATGTTTGGTACTCGTTTGGAGTTGGTAAGGAAATGGTTTGGGTGTGAACCTTGGTATTACTTATGAATGATCACATGTGTGCGGGTTTTTTCGGAATGTGCAAGATAGGCACTTGTTCATGGATGACGTGAGTGGAATGGATGGACATGCATGTGATGATTCATGAGAAGCCATGGGTTTTTAGTTGAAACCAAAGGTTTGACCTGGTCTTTCTAAAATGATTTTTGAAAGAGGAAAATGATTTCAGAAATTGGATTTTGTTTTAGAAAGTGGGTTTTGTGTTTGGAAAGTATCCTTGAAATAAGGCAGTTTTGAAATTGAAATGAAATGGTGATTTTCACAAGTGGATTTTTGGCGGGTGAGCCATTTTTTGGTATACGATTATCCCTTTGATTAAGATTTGTTTGGATGCTGATTTTTAGATTTGTGTTTTTATGTTGTTTAGAGAATGTTGCCCAGAAAGATCCCTAAATATTCTAATGAGTCATGCCCAGTTTCTGGTCCTTCTCAGTTGTTGCCTATTCTTTGTGGTGATCGAGGCCCGCTAGAAGTAGTAGAGTGGCTTGAAGAGGTAGAGCGTGTCATAAAAATGATAGGGACTCCCGAGGATGTTATGTTTCGTGTCGTTATGAGATTGTTTGAGGGTCTAGCTTTAGACCAGTGGAAGATGATTTCCCCACCATTAATGCAAGTTTGAATGATGTGGGATGTCTTTAAAACCATTTTCATCCAATTATTTATACCTGAATAAGTGAAGGTGAAGAAAAAGGGAGAGCTTGTGCATATTCAACAAGGTCAAAAAACGGTGAAGGTATATGTTGACCATTTCAAGGAGCTGATTGTCTTTTCTCTAGAGGTAGTGTCACATGATATCATGAAGACCTCTCTTTTCACCGGGGGTCTTTGTTCGGAGATCGAGGAACAGACCCCCCTTCTAAAGACCATCGTTTCGAGAGGATGTTGGGGGAAGCGTTTTTAGCTGAATTGGTTTCTGGAGTGCCGGTGGTTAGCAGTCGAGTGTACCCAGTAGTTTGTAAGGTTTCCCCATCTGGAGATGAAAGGATTCTAGAGGAACCTTTTCCTAAGGATTTATTCCCTTCGGCTACAGTTTCTAGTTTTTCTGATCGTTCTGTGGTATGCTATCAGTGCGGTAATTTTGGGCATTTAAAGTCATCCTGTCGCAACCCACCAAAGACGTGTCATCGTTGTGGCTGTCTGGGTCATCTGGAGATGTTTTGCAGGAAGAGACGCTCGAAGAAGATGTTCTGATCGGAGGCTGCTAGTGCCTGACTGTGAGGCAGGAGATGCTTCAACCATCAAAGCCCCAACCATAGGTCCCGGGGTGGAGCTCGCGCACAGTCAGAAGTTGTCGGAGGGATGTAAATCCTCGACCCAGTTTGTGTGTTTCATGTTGGAATAGAGAATTTTTAAAATCTTTTCGATCTTGTTTCAATGCTGCTAGAGTTGTGTCATTCTTGTAAGTTCACCATTTTATTGTGATGTTCTGATGAATATGTTTAATTGTAATTCAAGTAGGCTTGTGATTTGAATGTGAGTTTCTGAGTCGTGCATTTCTCTTGAAGCGTATTTGACCCTTGTATGGGATGATCTTGGTTTAGTTTTGTTCGTTTGGAGATGTTTGTGTCTTGTGGAACTGGGGAGCTATGTTTTCAACTCACTTTCAGGGTTAGGCCCTTCTCAATGGGTTTTCTTTAGTGTTGATGGTTTTTGGTTTGGATTGGTTTAGAGTTCCCACGTGGGATCCTCTCTCTGTGGTGATGTGCTCGGGTTTTAAATTTCTGTTCTAGTTAAGTCCTTGTGGTGGGGAGAACCCTCTCGTGTTCTCTCATTATCTTGTGTTGGGGTTTCTCCTGAGTTGGTCGGGTGTGACTTGTGGAGTGAATAGTCACCCCAATGTTCTTGATTTCTCTCTCTCACATTATTGTTTGGGCATGGACTTGAGTTTTGGTAGTCCTCTGGCTTAGTGACATTCTGGGGGTAAAAAGTTTTTTTGGTGGGGAGAATAGTCACACCCCGACCTGATTCCTCTATTCTTTAATTACTTTAACGATTATTTTGTGCTTAAGTTGCTTTTTCGTCATCACGCGGTCATCCCGCACAGTTAAGGGTGGCTATGGGGAGTCCTCATGGATTCCCAAGTGGCTCCGAGTCCTGGTGCGTGCTTATGCACAGTATGTAAAGGCTGTGCGACAAATGCACTGTTTGTTTTTAATTTATTTATAAAACAATTTGAGTGGGTAGTGACGGGTGGCAAGATCAAAGAGCAGCATGCTCGACTGCATTTTTGACCGCACGCGAACCCCGTAACAGCTCGGTTTTTGAATTATGTAAATGAATTAATTATATGGTATGTGAAATAAAATAAAATAATTGAAAGTAAATAAAATGGAATTTTTATTTATATTTTAAATGTTTAATGGTAATAATAATAATGATATGTTTTTTTAAAATAATAAAATTTTTATTATTATATTGGTTATATTATTATTATTATTGATTATTAATGTAATTAATATTAATATTATTAAAAAATATTTTGAAACCGTAGGGGAGGCTCACCCCCACCCTCATTTTTTTTCTCTCCCTATGTGCGGTGTGGAGCCCACCCCTCTCCCTCGCGACACCTGGCGACCGCCCCTCTCTCGCTCCCCTCACCGCATGCGGCTCCTGTCCGACCCTGCCTCCCGGCCTCTGCCTCCGAACGCCATGCCCGCGACCCCCCCCCCCCTCTCCTCCCGCTTCCCGTGCGGCCTCCCCGCCAGTCCCGCCTCTGGTCGCAACCCGCCATGAGCCACACCTCCGCACTGCAAACCCCCATAGCCCACCCCCTTTTTAGCGGCACACCTACCAGCGCCGCCCTCCCTGCTCCGGCAGCCCAACCACCCTTCTGCCGCTCCTTTCGATGTTTTTTTCTCTCTAGAAATGCCCCCCCTGTCCAGTGGGTTTCCAGCGCGACCCAAACCCCTGTCGGACCTCCCACTTCTGTCTAGTGTGCTTTTGGCGGACCAGAGCCCCCTCTACTGTCCAATGTTTTTTCTGGCGCATCCTGAACCCCTTGTTCAGCACCTCCTCTTTGCTGCGCCAGCCTCCGCTTTGCCACGCCGGCCCTTGCCTTGTTGCGGTGTGGCCGCGGTTCCCCTCGCTGGTAGCAATCTCCTCTCATTGTCATGGTTATATTTTAGTTCGATTAATTTTGATGTTTTTATGAAATTTTATTTTTTACTAAATGTCGTGTTTGTGCCTGTTTTTTTCTTAGTGGCACGGGTGTGCGAAGGGATTGCGAGGCTCAGTTCATCCTTCTGCTATAGTGGCGCTGCGTCTACACTTGGGTTGAGGTAGGCAAATCCTAGTTTATCCTTTCTGATGCATTCTTTTAACACCTGTATTCTTTAAATTATTTTTTTTTGATTTTCATCCTTTTTGTATCCCTAATTAGTGTTTTATTATGTTTATAATTCTATTGAATGTGCTAAGAACATATATTTTAGTTAGTCCTTGATTATTCTTGTGTTGAGCCATTTTGGTGCATCTTGGGTTAATGTGATATTTGAGTACTTTTAGTTTGTGAAGGTGATTTTAAATCTTTCTATAAAAAAGGGGGCATTTTCAAGTGGTCCCTATTTGTGTCTATGTAATTTTATATGAATCAGGTGTATTTTTAGTGTAAACCATTTTTTGTGCTAGTGGGAATTGTTTTATCAATTGTTTAAAAGTTTTATTAAATTATGAACGTGGTGAAAAACATGCTTAAGAAGAGTTTTGGGGTGCGTATGTTTCTAGGATGATAAGTGGTGTCTTTGATAAGTGTAATTTTGGGTAAATTTGTTTTAGCATTGGAATTTTAAAGAACATGTATTTTGGTTGGCTGTTTCAAAATGGTTTCAGGTTTGAGTTTGGATTGAATCAATTGTTGATTTTATAAAAATTCATTATTTTGGGAATCGTGTTGGTTTCTGAAAATGATTTTGGTTTGACAAATGTGTGTTCCCGATTGGAAAATTGAAATGATTTATGAAATGGATTAAATTTCGTGAAGGCCCGGTTGACACTTTGTTGATGTGAAATGATTATATATGTATATAGGGGTGCTTTTTTCTAGGGTAACCCTTTATGGGTGAACACATAGGAAGCCTCCGTGTTTGGGGTAGGCAAGTGCGGTGAGATGAGTCACGCATGCAAGGGCCTCCTACTTACACAATGATATAACTACCATGGGTTCCTCGGTGTCCTATATATTATCGTGTGACAATTTCTCACCATCCTAGATTAGAAGGGTTGGTGCCCTCTGGTAGATTGAGAGGCCAGGTGGGATTTTCTACTGATTTTGTGGAGAGGGTGATCAGTGGGTTATAGACTATGGGGCTTCACCATACGCCGGTAGGTGGTTCCAAACCATGTGCGTCCAGTGGTTTTCTAGGGATGTTCAGGATCGCCCATGGTTTTAACCTATTACTTGTCTACTTTCTACTTCACTGGTTGATTTTTAGCCTACACTGTTTACCTGTTTCTTTATAGCACATCTTGGATATCATTTGTACCTGGTTTTTTTATAAAACAGAAAATGGTTTCAAAATGATTTATAGTGTGCGTTGGATTTTCAAATGGGAAAAAGGTTGTTGTTTATTTTAAAATGTGAAAATCCTATTTTTATAGTTGTATTTCAAACTTGTGTTAATGGATTGTTTGAGGAAAGGATATACTTGGATTCAGTGGTTTACTTTGGCATCCCTACTGAGTATTTTGTGCTCACGCCTATCTTTTACTTTTTTATTTGCATGTTCTGATTTTTTTTCAGGTTTCTCTTTAGTGACTGCTCGTGTTGGGAGCAAGTCTTGTCTTTGGTTTGGTGGTGACCTTGAAGGTCACATGGAGGTATGTCCGGATCTTTTTTTCTTTCCACTGCCAGTTTTAGTTTTAGTTTTAGTCTTTACTTGTTTTCCTGTCTTTCTTTTATGGGACAAATCGTTCCCACTTTCTGGTTTTGATGGCTCGCACTGGTTGCCAGCCCGGGGGGATCAGGAACGCCCCACGGGCCATGCCACAGACCGGCTCGGGTGACCTGTTCAGGGTCGACCTGTGTTGGTTCGTGACATGGAATTTAGTAACATCAACATTTTTTATAATTATAAAATGTGTATAAATAAGGTTATAAATTTTTATTTGAAATATTAATATATTTTTTTATCAGGGTATGTTTTAAAAAATTTTCATTGACTAAAAGTACTAAACTAAATACTTAGAAAACACTGAATCCGTGTCTGTAGAAGCATAAGAAAAATCATGTAAATGATTTTGAAAAATATAAATTTAATATTCTATGAGTGAACTATACACTACTACAAACACGACCTTTATCAGCGCTAAAAATGGCCTTTATCAGCGCTAGAAAAAGTGCTGATAAAGCCAACGAAGATAACGAGGGGGGGGGGGTCCCCTTTATCAGTGCTCTGAAAAGCGCTGATATAGGACCCCTTTAGCAGTGCAAAAAAAAAAATCGCTGATAAAAGGGGTCTTTTATCTGTGCTTCCTTTATCAGTGCTTTCGTTTTAGTGCTGATAAATGACCATTTTATCAGCGCTTTTAAAAAAGCGCTGATAAAAGTTAAAAAAATTAAATAAATTAAAAAAAATTTAAAAAAATTAAAAAAAAATTAAAAAAAAAATTAAAAAAATTTAAAAAATACTACGAATCAGGTGGGCTTTTATAGCGCTTGAGCCCCCCATTTTATAGTGCTTTTCTGCCCTTGTACAGTACACCATGCACCCCACGCACCCCCTTCACCCTTTAATAGTGCTTACTGCTATATTCCCCCATGCGCGCACGCCCCTGCCTCCCACAGGATTTGAACTCGAGACCTCCCCCCAGCACGCCTAAGCCTTTACCACTACTCTATTTTGATTTGTCTTCCAATTCATGATATCTCTCTCTCTATATATATAGTTATATTTTTTCGTATAGTAATATATATTTATATTAATATATATATATAGTTATTAGATTATAATATATATATAGTTATATTATAATATATATATATAGTTATATTATAATATATATAGTTATATATTAATATATATATATAGTGATATTAATATATATATAGTAATATTAGTATATATATAGTGATATTAATATATATCTATATCTATATATATAGATATTTAGTTATATTTATTCGTATAGTAATATATATTTATATTAATATGTATATATAGTTATATTAACATATATATAGTTATAAGAATATATATATATAGTTATATTAATATATATATAGCGATATTAATATATATATTTATAGTAATACTAATATATATATGTAGTAATATTAATATATATATATAGCTATTAGATTAATATATATATATATAGTTAGATTAATATATATATATATATAGTTAGATTAATATATAGATATAGTTAGATTAATATATTGGTATATAAATATTCATATATTTCTATTTTAAATAAAATGGATGTTAGTTATTATTTAAATAAAGCTAATATATTTTATATGTAAATATATTTTATTATTTATATTTATAATTAAATTTTTAGGTGTGAATATATAAAAAATATGAATATATTGTTATATTTTTTATTATAAATAGCAGTGAATTATAAAAAAGGATGAAAATTTAAAGACATAATATCAATATGAATGTAATACATTGGAATAAATTCAGGCCCCGCCAAAAAAATCCAATAATATCCCCTTAAACGAGGGTGAAAATCCACAAAATGTTAAAAGATCGGGGTACCCCGACTAAAAACTCGTTTTTGGAGGCCTTTTGGGCCTCTTTTTACATCGAAAATCCCTTGACCAAGGTCCCCTTTGGTCACAACGACGTAGAGCTCGTCGCAGGCTTCGATTTGATATGTGGTAGAGCTCAAATGGACACCCGGATCAAAAGTTATGGCCGTTTGAAGTTTGAGTTGCGTTTTCGACATATTTTGGATCTTTTTTAATTTTTTTTAATTTTTGTAGTCCTCAAATTGTTATTAAATGACTATTACTACATAATGATTATCAAATTATTAATTAATTTTTTTTAATTTTTAAGAAGCCATTGTCACTAAATATCTTATATATTAAGTATAATAAGTGTAAATGTACATTTATACTTATCTAAAATATATTTAAAAATTATATATTATATTTATATAACAATATAACTATATTTATATATTAAAATATTAATTTTTTTTTAATTTTTTTTGAAGCCGACCCTTTATCAGCGCTTTAAAAAAAGCACTAATAAAGGCCCCCCCTTTATCAGCGCTACTAAACAAGCGCTGATAAAGGGGGGCCCTTTATCAGCGCTAAAAAAAGCGTTGATAAAGGGGGGGGTCCCTTTATCAGCGCTAAAAAAAGCGCTGATAAAGGGGTGCCTTTATCAGTGCGTTTTTTAGTGCTGATAAAGGCACCCTTTATCAGCGCTTTTTTGAGAATTGATAAAGGGACCCCCTTTATCAGCGCTTTTTCGTTAGCACTGATAAAGGGGGGGGCTGCGAAAAACTGTTTTTGTGGTAGTGATAGTTCCCTTTGAATTTTATACAAAAATATAAAATTTTAAAGATGTGTTAGGGTCTATATTTAAATTATATTTCTTTCATTTTGTCATCACTGTCTAATTAACTAGTTGGAATCCAAAAAATATTTGATGATATTTGATGAAAAATAATTTATTATTAACTAGTATAAAAATCATAAAAATATTTATATGGTATGACTATGAAAATTTATTTCAAAAAATAGCATCAATTTACCTTTATGATAAAACTATGTCTTTATGTATTTTTAAATCCTTTTAGTATCGAAAAAGTTATTACAACTATAAAGTATAAAATTATTTATTGAATGGGTTAATTGAATATATAAGGTTTAAAACTACACAAAAACCTATATAAATGTTTCTATAGGATGATATTAGGAATTTAAACCATTTTTTTCTTATTATTGTATATTTTTTAGCATTATAATTTATAAACACATAATTGTATTTTAATCTTTCATGTAATTCCAATTTTGTGGTATCCCTCCATTTTAAATTGATAACACTTCTCTATTTTATATGCACCAAAATGTGAAATATATATCTACTGAACCTGGTAAAATTATATTCAAAATGTACCTATCAAAAAATTAGTTTTTTTGTCTTTATCATAATCAATTATAATTTTCCTTACTAAATATTTTAAAGGTGGTCTCCCAAAGAAATGTTAATCGTATTTCCTAATATATTTCAATTTTTTTAATCATATATGTCTTATAAATAAGGTATATGAATCATTAAATAAAATACTAAGTACCCTAATTGTTCTAAAATTTTATTAAGATCAGAAAACCGACATTAACCATGGTCTCATCTATCAAATGGGAGGTGAAGGTATTACTGATTCATATGTATGGACTACAACATCCATGTAGAGATACATATTATTTTATATAAAAATATTTAATTTAATTTTATTGATATGGTTTTAATATTTATTTATTATATTTATTATATGATTATTCTTTTGGAATTCTTATATCATATTTACCTTCTTACCTATACATTTTTTGGGAAATGACATTGTCGATGGTCTGTACATTGGGACAACCACATCCACAAAGAGATGTGATTTGTTTTTCATTTCCACCATACATGAATGGTAATAAGGGGATATTTAAGAAATATATATGATATATTTTATTTCTTATTTATTTTTTAATTTTTAATTATTATTTACTTTTTCCCATCTGTTGAAAATTGATAATAGCATTCATGTGTATGTACGACCTACTATCTAAATGAATAGTGTAATTAATTTTTATTTTTCTACTATTTATGGATGATTATAAATATGTAAATACTTGAATTATACTATATTTATTTAATCAGTAACAATATAGAGATTATGATACCATGATCTATGTTCAAGGATTACAACTACAAAACATAAATTCTCTCAAAAAATGAAACAGTTAACACATGAAAACATATATTTTAATATGAAAATACTATTAATGGTTGATGAAATGTTATAATAGGATAATATGTCATAATATTTTTATTTTAATGACACTTATATCTATTTATAATAAATTTAATCTTGTTATATATGTGATTAGATCACCATAGAAGATAGTTAAACTTGATGTATGTGATTTATGTTTCAATCCAATTTTTATTTGAAATTTTTGTGTTCTTGAATTTCCATTGAATTAAATTATTTTATACTTTCCTAATAAATGTATATGATTTTTTAAACTTATATAATAAATTTTTTACTTTCATTTTCATCACAATATGTATTTAATAGAGAAAATAATTTTTTTATTCAAAAACAACAACATTTCTATCTTCATTCATAAATCCCTTTTCTTCAATATCAATGACTAGTAATTTTTTCCCAATTTTTTACATTATTATATGATTATTCAACGTAATTTTACAGATGATTTAATTTCTTGATAAAATTGAATAAATATAATATTATTCCCTTTTTTTAATGAGGTACTATTGAAATTTTACTGAAAATGTGGAAGAATTATTAATTTTGAAGCACAAAACATGAAAGAAATTTACCCCCATAAAAAATACTCAATAATTTGAATCTTACTTTACATGTTTTGAATTTTATTTTCAAATAATATTATTTCCTTAATATATGATTTTTATATAATTTTTTATGTTATTTTAAAAATATATTTGAATTTTGTTTAATAAACATTATAATGATATTTTAATGTAATTTTTCATCTATTATAACACACTTTGATGTTACATAAGATTTATTGGGGGTTATGATTAAATGATATTATTATTACTCCCTCTTCAGATGTTTTATGGAAAAATGATAAAATATATGTGAATCCCATTTTATTTTCCATTGGTTATGTTTGGATGAATATTTTATAATCATTTGAAATATATATGACCGGATTCATGATTTTGTGACGTGAGGGACCAAAATTATGTAGTCCATCAATGAATTTTGTAATGATTAATGTTCTAAAATCTTAAAGGTTACTTTTTTAGGTTATACCATGTCCAAAAGAGGGTATATAGGAGGTTATCTCAAACCTAGAAGTTGGTATACCAAAGTTTATCACATACCCAAAGCACATACATTGCCAGTTAGTTGAAGTATAACATGTTATGAATGTATTTTTGGTTATCATTGACAAAATATATATATGATTATGATTATTATACACTTATGACACTCATTATTGCAAGATTTTATGATAAGGTTATGTTATAATGTATTATGTTATTCGATTCCTTTAATATTGTTGTCTTATTATGTTATAAACATTATGACATGATCCTTGTTTATGAATTAAGAATATATTGGTATAAGTTTCAATTGTTAGGATATTTTTTCAATACCCTTTATTCTCAAGCTATTTTTAAATAACCATTCATATCTTACTTTTTTACCTTTATTAAGTATCTTATCTCAACTTGTATTATATTTTTATTCTTAGGGTTATGAAGGAATGTTTCAATAATGTTTGGTTTAGGAAGGGTTCTAGTTGTGAAGAACCATGTAGTAGATGATGTAGATCATTTATGAACCAATAATTAATCAATTCATATTTCAAATGGACTAAACCATTATTCTTATAACATTGTTTGTAATGTCATGTAATAAATATTTACTTATTAAAATGTAATATTTATATATGAAATGTATGGGTCACTATATGAACCAAAGCAAAAATTTCCATTGATTTTAGAGATTGAAACCAGGATATTTTTCTGTTAGGGTAATGTGTCATTTATGAGTAAGTGAATCATGTGGGAAGAGAAGTTAATCAAGAATGGTAATTACTATGAGGTATATTGAGAAGAACTAATGAAAATGAATGATATAAAATCCAACCTAATTAAAAACCATACATCAAATTGTTTTTTTGTAAGGATTATGGGAATAATGAAAAAATGCTCATAAAACCTAGGTTTAATAGAGAGAATAAATATCAATATCCACCAATTATAAGTGGAAAAGTAAAACACTTTAAAATCATGAAGTGTAATGTATATTATTACAATTTAGTGAATCTTGAAAATTAAGGTACACTTATCCTACACTCAGGAGTTATGGATGTATTGTTCATTTTAGATTATATGAATATTTGAATATCAATGATGATTTATAAGATACCTACATTTAAAAAAATATTTTGAAATAAATTAAAATATGTAGTCCTATGATTATTGTATTCTAGGTTGATGTTTATGGTAGTGTATCTTGTGAAAATAATATTATCCATCATTTAGATATATTTCGTGCGATCTTGTAAATGGATTGGTTCTGTCTAAAAAAAATAAAATAAGAAATTTTATATAACGAATTAGATATTATTTTATACAAACAATGAAATATGATATCACTCATTCAATTGGAAATTATATATTATTTATAATTAGGATCACATAATGTTTTAAAAATCATTTTTATACAAATTGTTTTTCTATAGATTGGGTGTTTTAATTTTAAAAAATAAAATTTCCCATATTTGTATTTAAAAGTGTATAAAATATAGGTTATAATTAGGTTTAAAACACATTATTTGGTAAAAATTATTTATTTTATATTTTCATTGAAACTTTAGTTATTTGGGTAAAAACATGTTACCATGATGAAAAAATTTTATAAATATAAATATAAATGTAAATAATAGAAAACATGTTTATAATATATATGGAAACTCCAAGTGGAGGATAGATATACTATTTCATAATGGTACAAATGTAGTGTGAACATTCCCATAAAGGGTACTTGGGAGGTATTCTCTATCCTAAGACTAAATGGGTGTTAGTCCCTTGTATAAGGGTACATGGGTGGTAATCAAAAGACCAAGAAGGGTATACTAGTTGTAAGACAAATCCAATTAAGTGTACACTGGTGGTAATCCAATGACCAAAAAGGTTACACTACTGATAATCCAACACCCATGTGTAAATGGGAGGAAATCCCAAGACCATGCATGTTCCCAAATTGTTACCCCAATAGTAAAATATGATAAATAACTTTTTATGTAGCTTATATATATAATTTTTATTAATATGTTTTTGAGAGAATATTTTTTAATAATATTATTAAAAAGTTATTTTACAATGGAATAAGGTTATTTGATGTTCCAAAATCTTATTATTCATGTTTTACGATATTATCATATCCATATTCAATGATTTATTATCGATTCCCCATGATTATATTGGTATACTTTTTATTATTATGTTAATGGTCCTCAAATATGATGTCATGAACACATGATTTACTTAGGATCATGAATGAAAATAAATTTTATCCATTTATATATACATATAATACCTATTTTATCTCTCCCCTTTCTTAATTTTCAATTACATAGGTTATAAAGACAAGTTTGACTTATGAAAATTCTAGAGGGGAGTACAGTGTTATGAAAAACCATATCATTTATACACATTAATTGATGACTTATTACATAAATCAACTCATAGAAAAATTTCAAAATATCTAAATGCCTTGATTAATTGGGTAACTAGATTAATATAATAATAAATTCCAATAGGGACATAATGAAATAAATTTAAAATTGAAGACATGTACTTATAATTCCATTGATCTTTTAAAATTGCATGTGATTTCGTTGGGTCATATATAAGAAAAGGGTGAGATATAAATCAATGTAAGAGAATAATAAAAGTATAAAATGATAAATGCACTAAATGTGAGTCAAGATTCATATCAACAAGATATATATGGTTCAGAATCATAGAAAAAAATATAAATTCATTAAATAATATGATTACATGAATGCATCATAAGAAGTATAAAACACCATAAAAACTAACTCTATTTTTATAAGTCAAGAATAAAAAATAGACATCATAACATTACATGTTTAGGATAACCAACCATATACAATATATGGTTTATCATGAGATAAAAAAATTTAAAAATGTATTAGATATATATATAATTTCATGCCCACCCACCACATTCATGTCATGTACAAGTATTTGTGTGCTACATTTATAAATCAATATTAGAACATTTTTAATTACATTAATCCCATGATTAACTAGTGCGGGATACCTGAATCAGATTCCAAAATCATTGAATTATATGTAAATCTAAGTGAATACCCTTTAGTGGGAATGATTTTAGGTATTCATAACAATAAATTTGGTCTGGAAAATCATAGAATTATTTTGGAATCATAACGGGGGAACATAATGGTTCATGAAAGGGTTTGATAATAGTGAAAATATTTCATTCATTTCATGGGAATGATATGCAATGAAAAATTATTTTCCAAATAAAATTACCACATTACAAATTGTAAATTTAAATTTGAAGTATAATGAAATTACTAGAAAAAATGGAAGGGGAAAGGAAACCATAAAATAACATGGTTCTTATAGAAGCTTAATGGGATGTTCTTTCAAGATTTAGAACACATGGGAAGGATTTAGTGTTAAAAAGGGCGAGAAAATGAATTCCAAACTTTTTTTAATTTATGTTTAGTTGAAGGTTGGGATTGTATTTATAGTGAAAAATAAGGGAAAATATTTACAAACATATAATATCTGGTTTCGGTGTCTATATTATAAAATAATAAAAAATAAAATCATTATAATTTATTTTCACATTTTTTATAAAAAAGAGGTTGAATATTTAATATTATATATATCTAGGATCCAAAAATGTTAAAATAATACCATTGGTGAGGTATATCTATGAGATTTTCATATAAAATTTATTTAAAAAACATAAAATATAATATAGGAAGATTGTGATTAATTAATATATTATAAAATAAAAGAAATAAATAATTTTTATAACTATTAATACTATTTTCGGCCATGGATTCGATTTATAGGATTTATTACATTACCATTGGGCTATAATGATGTTTTATTAACAAAAATATATTTATATTTTTTATAATTTATACCCAAAAATTCAGTTGTCTCATAAAATTATGAAAAATACCCAATTGAATAATTTGGTATACTAATTTAAAAAAATATATAATTTTTTAAAAAATATTATTACCCAGGGAATTTTCAATTTTAAATAAAAAACATAAGTTATATTGAAATACGGGTTTCTATGAAACTGAAAACTATCTAATACTTATACAAATTACATTTTTATTCATTAATTTATATTATCATTTATATTTAGAATGTTATTAACAAATAATAAAATTTTATAAAAAGAAAATTTATTTTAAAAAATATTCAATTACTCAAAAAACTCACTGAATTAAAAATTTATAATTCCTAAAAATTGAATTTTTATTTCTTAATTAGAACTTATAATTTTTATAAAACTCATTATACTTTCATTTATAAATTAATTAAAATAAGTGATAAACATAAAATTATTTTATTAAAAACAAAATATAATAACTCATATTACTATGTTCTAGATAAAAAACCCCTTATTACCCTAAAATACTCCCTTAGGTTAAGGTGAGTGATATTTATTATTATATTGGGTTTGTTGAACATGAAATAGATCATGATTTCAATAAGCTTCAAATTCTCATATAAATGGATTCCCCCATTTAATTTGTTGATTAATTGATTGGATTTGGATAATGGAAAATCCTAGTGATTCCATCTCCATAAGAATATCGCATAAATGATATTTCTACTATACTATTATATAAGTGGTGATCATTAAATGTTTTCTCTATGTCAGTTACACTTTTTAGAATTGTTAATAAAAATTCATCTTTATAGTCAGTTTAGATTCAATAAATATTCAATGGATATGATTTTAAATGTTTTTTATAATATGAAATGATTTATTTTATAATGAACAAAAATAAAAAATGAATTACATTTGTTTTATCTATCTACATAACTTAAAAATTTCTTTATTCATTAAAAAAAAGTTTATTTAAATATTTTTGGATCGTTACGATTTTTGTTCAACTATGGATAGATTTTTTATGAATTTTTTATGTATTTAATCCCCCATTGATTCTAAAACATAAATTCGTTATATATTTTTTAATATTTAAGAGGTATAATGTTTAATATATTGATTAAACATTGTGTTAACATAAGGAATCTAAAATTTTATCATTTATTGATGAAAATTAGGTTTTTTGAGTGCTAGAAATAGGAGAGCAGTGCTTTGGTTCCTTAGAGACCTAAGAACCTCATCACAAAAAAATCTATTTCATTGAATGATAGGACCTTAAATACAATACCAAAACCTCACAAAGTCATGATAATCTATCATGTAGTGAACAAATCATGCCAATTCATCACCTTTGTCATTAACAATAGAAATTTAGCATGCAATTGACATTAAAAAACAATTTATGGCCCATAAAACTTTTTATACTCTTAGGGACACAAGATCTGCTGCTAACACACAACTCCCAACATTTTATTGAAGTCCAATGAAACCAAACACTATTCCCTAGAATGAATAATGATATAGGTAATATCAAGATACTATAACCAGGGATCTGTATCTAGATTAGTGAAAAATTCCCAACACATTTCTAACCCTTATTGCCAAAAATCAAAAACAGACTCCATATAATGCTTTTCATCCTTATATGGGTCAATCATCACATAGTTAATATGGTCAAATTGGTAATCCACACAGACCAAACCACACATCGGATATGACTAAAATGAAAATATTAATCAAAGGAAAAAACCTATTATCTATGAAAAATAGAATATATTTAATCAAATCAATCAATTAAACTTATTTTATTACCTTAATAGTTTAATAATTCAAATTCATTATCAATAATTTATGATACAAGTATCTATCATGGTCCACAAACTAGAATGATACATAATTTTTCATACTCATTTTATAAACATTTAAATCCTGAATCATATTATAAGTTCCCTAGAATTATGTGTCTTATAAAATCTCCTAATCCTGTATCATTCACCAAGATCAACTTGTATCGTTTCCCTACCAAACAATAAAATCATCACAAGTTCCTCACTCAAAAAACTATCCTATGTCCCATCCAATATCATTGATACCACTCAATCAGAAACAACTATCACATAAAACCCCTCTTAGGATAACAATGATGGAGAGAGAGGCTCCCATGGAACACATCCTTCATTTCACAGGATAGAGACTACAAATGAGGGTATAAAACATGCATTTGATAGGCATTATAATCATATATAAAAATAAGACATAAAAAAACCTATAAAAACAACAATATTATTAAATAAATCCCAAAAAACTGTAGAATGGATAATTATATAAGGAAAATATAAATCTAAAAAATTCACTACAAAATTAATTCTCTTAGGATATGAAACTATAATGAACTAGATGCTCCAACGTAGTACAATCTAACTTGGTCACCATGCTCAACCTTGAATCCTAAATGATATTTTATATATATGGGTGTGTGTATAACATGTATTCTTAGTAGGATCATACTTATTTGTGTTCTTAAAAATGAGGATAGATAAGACTAACACATCAGTAAAAATGTAGTATAACGAATTGAAAACTATCTAGTATACCATTTCCATCATCACTAAGGCTTACTCAAAAATATCACATACAATGTAATAAAATATTATAATGTAATTTAATCTATGGTGTCTTGAAACCACATCCCCTCTTATTTTCAACTATTATGTCCCAATTTCAATCACCCTTACATCAATTCCTTTTCTTCTAATGTGGGTGGGGCCACAACCCTATATACCCCCAACATATTTCATCGTTGAACATATTGTGTTGTCATCAGTCATTCCATATCTACTTATCCATAATAATAATAATAATTATGAATCCCATATACAAATAATATATGATAGTATAATTTTATAAGGAGAATAATGGAAATCATTGTTGTGGCCACAACTACCATGCATGACCCCAAATATACATATTATCTTACCAACCCATCTCAATATCACCCACATCCATCTTAGTAGGGATTTTTAAACGTGAAGGAAATCAATATCATTCAACACTACTAAAATTCATGACTCATTTCAAGTCCCAATACCCACATATATTATTCTGAAATAGATAGAATAGAGGATGATACACCTATCCATCCACCCAAGCTAACCTGGTTGTTTGAGATAATAATTGGAAGTAAAAATGGTTGGATGTTGGTTAGGATATCTAACTTAAGTGGTGTGCATAAATAAATCACAAGTGATATACTTATATATAAATATATAGATGTGTATCTTTGTGTGTATCTATCCTATGACCAATTTTATGTTTTTACAAATTAAATTAAAATGAATGTTCTCTTTCATCACCATACTACCATCACCACACACCACCACCACTACCAATTAAATCACTAACAAGTAGGATACATTCCCACAAAAAAGTAACTTCCAAAAGAATTAAGAAGGGAATTATTAATCAATATATTATACCATTAGTATTTCCATGATATAACATATATTTATTGTTTTTAATACATTTAATTACATATTTAATGACAAATAAATTCAACCATAAGATGTGTAATTTCATCCATTATAAATTATGGATCATCCTTACTAGTTATATGACATCATGAAACCATAGAGAAACTATAAGACAAAAATACTTAATGCTATGAATAAATCCATTCCATAAACCACATTCCATGAAGATTAATACAAACCCACTACAAAATAAAATCTAATAACGTAGCCCCACTACAACACTCATGCCAACCAATATAACTTTATTTACCCACAAATGCAAAAATATTATTGTCATTCTACCCATCCTAAGATAATAAATATAGTTGAAACCATCCAATACGTCTCCATATAATATTCCCCACATAACCGTAAAATGAAAGCATAATAGATTATAATTAATGGATATACAATATCATTAACCATGAATAATAAAAATCAATAATGTTCAAGACTGAAACTTCATTTATTTACATGAAATAACTTTATGATATTTAAATTTCTATATAACTACTTTTGTTACCATCTTATAGATATTAACCTCATAGGTCAAGTGATTACACAATATAGTCACAATAGAAACAGAAAAGCAATCAATATTTTTATAGAAATAACAATTAATAAGAACCAAAAAATTGAACAGCAACATGGAAGAATGTAAAAAAAATAAAAAAATTCAAAATTTCACATGTTTTTATATAGAATTCATTAAATTTTCTTTTGTCAGCACATAAATAACATCCAATTAAAATAAAATCAAGATAATATCACTTTATATATAAAATAATTTATTTCTCTCAAATCCCCCACCAAAAATACAGTGTACTAATATACCGCACAAGACCTGGTATATAATTGATGATAGTAAGACCAAAACTGTAGTAGAGGATCCTTGATCAATCATTATAACCATAACTTCCTAAAAAAATAATATCCCTAAATTCCCTCAATCAAATTTTCATAGATTCTATGAATTAACAATGGATATAGGGTTGTTAATCAAGTTGGTATGGGAAATAAACTCACATTGAATCTATGATAATCGTTACCCCGATGCTGAGGATCAATGAAATTGCATAGGGTCCAAATGGTCTCCTAAAATAACCTTTGAATATTCCAATAATCAAGGATAATAAATGTGAATATATTGAATTATCAATACCATTTATTAAATTTACAGGCCTAAAAATGACCAAGAGACATAGTAAAAGGCCACATGAAAACCCCTGGAGCATATGAAAAAACAATGAAAAAACATTTATTTCTATGGGATAATACCCTAGAATAAAACTACCCTCTCTAAATCATGTCAATTTCAATTAAATGATTCAAAAAAAATGGAAGAGGCATTGATAATAATCAATTACCATGCCATAGAATAATCCAATCCAAAAAAAACTATCCTAACCACAAGGGTTTTACAGCAAAATTTCATAGAGTACACTGAGACCATAACATCACTCAATCCTGGTGAAACCAAAACCTACACCATGATGTAACCTAATGTACATGCCATTGTGACTTCAAAAATGGTAGAGCCACTAAAAAAATAAAATTATCCAATGATGTTGAATAAAACCCACTCTATAACATACCTCATATATGTTCGTCCACACCAAAACATATATTCCCATAGAATAGAATCAATTCATAGTTGAAATTTCATCTCAAATAGCATTGTTGCTTCCTCAAATTCCCACTATCACCCATGACACCTAAGTAATGAAATTCAATAAAAAAAATAGATTCCTAGAAATTTTATTGTAATATATATTTGGAAATAATTATATATAATTTTAATGATTTTAAAAAAACCCAAAATACTAAATCAAGTATAAGGATGACATATAAGTCTATTTTATATTATAACTGATAAATTTTATTATATAAGGGTTTATTTTTTCTTGAAGAAGTTTAAGAATAAGGAATATATCAAGGTGTTGAAATGGAAATATTTATATTAAAATAATTTAATGATGGATTCAAATATGTATATAATGATTTACATTTGAAGGAGTGAGATGCTGATTGATCTCTCAATTTGTGACACATGTATCAATAACTAATATTTATTATTCATTATTATATGTTATAATGATATATTAATGTTAGTGTTAATAATATTCTTGTATCAAGATATATCATATCATTATGAGGCATAAAACATGTTATGTATGCTATATTCCCCCCTAAATTATACCACATCAAGTGTTAGAAATTATTTTTCTCATATACATGGGGTGCATGGATCTTTTTTTTTGAGTCACCACTTCCCTTGATTGGAGAGATTCATAGAATCATTAACATTATTCTTGGATTCCTTTTAGATAACCCAAATTATTAGATAATCATGGATGATTAGGTATGTTGCTTATCATTTAATTGTTCGGAGCTCATGTAATGTGGGATATATCCACTTATTTCACAAGTATGGAATCCAGGACAAAAATTGTTATATACAGACGATGTGCCTGAATATTGAAATATAATACATAATTTATGACTATTTTTTTGTTAGGGTAATTTTATGATCCCATATATATGGTAAATTTACTTATATATATTTATTGAACCTATCTTTCTATAATAAGAAAATAAAAATGAATGGGTTGGGTCTATGGGATTGAAATAAATTGTGTACCATCGTTTGTTTATGTCATGGAAAATGGGGCTATATGAGAGTACAAATTTTAATATAATGCTGGTTGTTAATATTGATATATATAAATATGTTCCTAATAGAGGTATTGATAAAACCATTTATAACTTGACCAACATTGATTCCTTTCAAGTGGGCCCCCCTTGATTGTGTCTGTTTTTATAGAGGTTCATATTTATTGTCAATGGCACAAATGACTATGGGGAATCATACATTGCATAATAAAAAGGGGACTTAGTTTTATTTATAAGTTTTCTATAAATTTTTTTCACAGTAATCAAAATGTTTTTTTGATAGGTATTCATAATTTATATCATATGATGTGAATAAAAAGTGAATTTAATTATATAATTCCAAAAGTGTTTTGCATTATATGTAAAGGATGCAATGGTTATAGTGTCATATTTTATTTTTTATGATACAAAAAATGTTGAAACGTAATTATATATAAGGAATAATTTTAGTGGTATATTGGTGATATATTACTTAAATCCTAGAATTTATGTTATATATATTTTACTATATAATGGTGTATGGTGTAGGGATATCATATGATATGATATCATTATTTCATGGAAATTAAAAATGTCATGGATGACATATAATTTAATATAATTTGGATATATTGAACCCTACGATATACCATTGACCGTTATATTAAATGTAAACATTCATGAATCTTCCTCTTATGTTATTGTTATATAAATTTTTGAAATGATAGAATGGTTGATAATTCAATGTATTAATAACATAGTTTATTTTTTATGCTTGTTGGAATTTAGACATTCATGATAATGATTAACTAACTACATATACCCTAAATGATAATCCATGAGGTTTCTATAGAAGGAGTTAGTACCCATTTAATGGGTACAAGTGAGTCCAATATATTTATATATGAAACTCTCATATTGAAAAAACATATTCCTCTTCCATGCTTTAAAATATATGGTACTAGATATTTTGGAATCTTTGAGACTCCTGTATAAACAATGGGCGATTTAGCTATCCAATGGATATGTCACAAAGAGGGGGTCTCATTGGATAAAATTTACTAATCTTTTAAAATTTTATATAGATTATGTTCTTAGAGGATGTTTTATATTGTAAGGTACATATAAAAAATTTTCTTCATTTTATAACAAAATGACTTATTTTATCAAACATGGTATACAATGATTTGGGTTTCTAATTGTTTATTACATCTTAAATTACATGTTATAATATTTGTTGAAACATATTCATGTTATAACGCATGGAGAATATATTGTACCATATGGATCACTATGATTCTAGGAAATTGAAAAGAAAAATCCAATGCTTGATCATGAATTATACAAGGGGGTTCATGCATTAAATACAATCCACAAGTATTTTTGAATCAGAAAATATTTAAGAACTTATTATCACATAGTGAATTCAACATTTTGTGTAGACATTGTATGGATTACCTTTAAAAATTATACTTTAACAAGATTTACATTCCAAGAAAATTTAATTCAGTGTCTCATTTCACATTTCCAAAAAAAAATTAAACATCTGTTAAAAGAATGTCATGATCATTGATAACTATTGGGGGTAACAACTAACATTCATTTTGATTTCATTGAGAAGAAAAATATCATGGAATTCCCCCCAATCAACCTTATTCCTAATGTGGTTGAAGAAGTAAATAATGATAAATAATCAATCTCATATTACCTATAATTAAGTGAAAACTTCAATGTTCAGAACATATTTAAATGATGATTAGGGAATAAAGATTGTAAATTACTTTTTCAACATCTAATTTGGATTTTAGTTATTACTCGGATGAAATCAATTTTCAATATCATCACTCATAGTGGAATATTTATCTTGGAATTGTGAAAATGTATAATGAAAAGAGGAACCTATATTAATGGTTAGGTGTAAAGTGATAGGTTTATTAATATGTTTCAAAATGTATAGCATATCAATGGGTGAGAAACAAACACTAATTACTAACTAGTTTGTTGGAATCATTACCCATATTAATATAGAACTGGTAACAAATTGAAATGGGGTTTTCACTATAATTATATATATTATTTTAATGAAAGATTCCATATGGGTGTTTTTTTATAGAATCCCCATGTATGTAAACATCATTACTAAATAAGAGACATATTAAATACTATATTTTGATTTTATATATAACCAAAAATTAGATAATTTTTATATTATAAAGTTTCTATTGTCTCTAACTGAGATCCAAGATTTATCTCACCATTCATGTGGTCATTGAAGAATGATTTTGAATCCCAATTAAAGATGAAATTGATATATAAATCTTGGTCATATTGGAAATTAGATCATTCAATCTAGAAATTGGAATACATTTTCATATTACTTGAGATAATATATTCTAATTCTAGGAAAGGCCAAATTCTGGTAGTGGAGATTCCATACCAAAATAGCTATCCATACATGATATATATGGATCGTTTTTATGCTTTGTATGACCATATATGTCACTCTAAAATTTGCTTCATTAGGATTTAATATAATTTATTAATCATACCAATACTTCGATAATATTATTGATAAAAACAAATTCATATAAAAATTAATTTAAATTTCCCAAATCCCTCAAAAATATTTTGGAATTCCAAATAATTATATTCTATATTTTGACATGGTTGATCATGTACTATTATACATATCTTCAAGAATGGGGAACCCCCATCAAGATATCAAAGGGAATATCTATTCATTCTATATCATACAATCCCTGAGTTTTGAGTGTTCTAGTGAAGTTTTCTAATAACTATATATGTCACAGATATTTATGTTAGTTCTTATGGTTTTCCATATAACACAACTAATATAGCCCCAACTCCATATGAATTATGTGATTATTTGGGATAACATTACTCTCATTTTGAATGATCAATTTATCTACAATTGAATTCACTTGTTTTATAAGGAATATAACATCTTTTAATGAATGAATTTATTATTGGAGTCATTAGTATGGGCATTTCGCTTTATATATAAAGAGACAAGGGAGTGAGAGTGGATTGGGTATGATAAATATGCTATGATTTTTTTCTATATACCATTAATCCCTATCCTTTTAAGGATATAGAACCCTATAGGGGGGAGAACTAAACACTAATATTTTAAGTTACATACTTATATAATAATATCACTTTACACTATCATGTATTTATTGTTGATTTAGGGATCTTATATTGGGGGTTTAAGTGCTTGATATGTTTATTTAATAGTATATTATTTGATCCAAGTTATGTAATATCTAGAATAGTTCCATAGTATACCATGTAGTGAAAAATGGCCAATCTATTTTGATTTTGAGGTGACACGACCCATAAATATATTAATATTACATCATAAAAGATTAATATTTTACACATAAAACTATTACATAAGACCAAGACCCTTAAAGGTTTGTTGAATATCAAATCTAGATACTTAATCAGATTATTTTATACAATTACTTCAATAAATATAAATTTTTATCTCTCTTATTACTCTTCATTGATATACCCTACATAAAACTATTCTTCCAAACAAGTGGAAAATTGGAACATAGAAATTTGTGACATATAATGATAAAAAAGGGTTAAAGTGTGAGATATCTCTTAATGATAATATATGAATGTAAGATAATTATATGGGTATGGTATAACAATAATAATACAAAATTCCCATATCTAATATTTCATAGGTCATAAAACACGATTCCTAGAATAAATCACAATTATTTCCAAATTCAGTAGTCATAAGAGTGAGGAATCATCATAAATCAATCCTGAAAAATGATAACATTTCATAGGAACTATAAATTGTTATGTGAGATTTTTCTTAAATCTAAGTGTAATGTCTTAGATTTTCTGTGTATTATTTTTAAATTTTATATGGAATTATTTTGAGGCCATTATTTGTGACGACGTGCGATTCTAAGGCCCAGAGTTCCTAGAATAAATGTTTGAAATAAATAAAAATCTAAATAGCAGATATGATAAATTTTCCCAAAAAAGAGAAATAACTTTTAAAAAGGATCCTAGATCAGAAATCTGAGGGCACTGTTGCATTTAGTGTAGCTACTTCAACTTAGGTGGGACCTAACATTATTCAGTGTGGGTCCGCTGTGAATGTTAATTTTCAGATCTTTTTATGGAAATAAAATAAATAAATAAATAATTTTATTTTTATTTCTTTTTTATGCAATGAACTAATTCCTCCCCTATTAATTTCCACTTATAGAAATTTTGTAGGGTCAGATGCATAACACTGTGAATTGACGATGGGAGTTGGAGGAGTGGAGGAGGAACCGTTGGCAGTCAATGTCAGAGCTATCAATTGATGGACCTCAAATTCTATGAAACCTCACAAATTAACACAACATGGTGATATTTATTTAATCGAATTGAGGTGGGGATTATTTATTTGGATTTAGTTCTTCGCTATTTTTTGATTAATTGACAAATTCAAATCAACCCACAAACAAGTTTATCTGCGGATCATGCATTCTTGTGGGAGGGTGTTGTTTCTAGTTTCTTTTAGGGTTTTGATTCAGGAATTTATTTTATGTTGATTGATGAATTATAATTTTTATTAGTCTATTAAAATAATTAACGGGAGTGGATTGTCATCGTGATGAATGACGACGTAGATGCGTTCCTCCTTTGTTTATTGATTTCTTCCCTCCTCATCCCTCGTTCTTCACATTGTTCATGTGTCCACAAACAATGAATCTTTTAGAACCCATTTTAAAATTCAATGATCCCAAATTTTATATTAAACAACGTGATGACCTAGAAGAGGTGTGATGACATTGGAAGATGATGAATCAGCTTGGATCAGGAGAAATATTTCTTCAAATGTTCTTCATACGAGTGGATCAAAATGAGGTTTTGAGGTCGATCGAAGTTCCAAAACCCCTAGAAACATCGATGACATGACATGGAGGCCTTGGATATTGATTTTTGTAGAAAACAGATGTAGTAAATGAGAATTTGAAGATCAATGGAGACTCAATTTAAGAGTCCTGTCATTCTAAAAAAATCCAAAGAATATAGCATGTTATTTTATGAACATGTCTTGTAGGATTGGTATTGTGGCAAGTAGTGTTATGCACTACACCTGGAGAAGAAAACATTGTACCTAAGGAGGACACAACGTGTAGGACCTATAAAGTGGAGACTGGAGTTTTAGGGGGAAAGAAGAACTAACACGGTGTGTGACCACCGTCACACAACATGTGGGTCCTTAAGTGGACTCGGTGTGTATCTTGGAAGATACATGGACATAGGGTGGAGTACACAACATGTACTTGACCACATGGCTAGGCATGACTAGATACGCAGAATACCCCATGTACCAGGACACGGGCTGGGGCACATGGGTTGAAGCCATGTATGGGAACATGGACAGCGTACACGGTGTCCTCCCAAGATATTAGAACACAATGTGTCGTTATCTTACATGCCGTTTATACCTTCTTCTACATGAAAATCCATATGACATAGGCCGTTGTACACGGGCAGTACCTAGGGTCAGAGGACATGGCATGTGACCCTTTTACAAGATTTTTACTTCTTAGTACATGTCTTTTTCCTCTTCTCCACTATTACTTGGACATGTTTTGTTTGGGTAAGTTCCCCATTTCTTATTTCCCAGAATGGAAGGTATTGTTTCCATCCAAATGAGTATGATCCCTAAAGCTAGACTTCCCGAGATAGAGTCAGGTATCCCTCTAAGAGGCCTGGAGTGAGATTCTCTATCCATTCTTGACCCTAGGAAGAGTCAATTATTATGTGACCAATCCTACAGGACACTGATCCTCTACTTATCAGGTGAATCTGAATGAGTCATGGTATCCCCCAAGGCCCCGGAAGTGACTCCCAATCCCTGTATCATAATCTTCCCCCCCCCTCATGAGTGTGTTCTTTTAGAATGAGTGTATCTATGATATCTTCAGATCAATGAGTGAATATATATCTCTCATTGATTTTCCTGATGAACTATAACTCTCATACATAAGTCATCAGAGCTATCAAAATTATGGAGTTATTTCTCTCAAAGGAGTTCTTTTTGGAATCATCAAACTAAATCCCTAGCATGGGTATATGATCGTTGTGACTTAGCTCTAGACTACTGGTATGGGTTTCGATTATATGTAGATTTGTTTCTCTTGATATATGTTTAGTAGACATACACTGTGTAGAGATGAATGTTCATTTAATTTGTGTATTGCTTTGTGGTTTTCAGGGTCCTCTACTGAGTATTATTATACTCAACCCTATACTGCCTTTTCCTACATGCGTCATGTCATGTAAATACAAGCAGCCTTTTGATGGATTCTATAGTGGACCCAAACCAGAATGAGCTTTTTGAGTTCCCTACAAACCGATGTGTTCCTACGACTATGAGAAACATTCCCAGTACATATTTTGTTAACTGGTTGGACATTCTAGTATGTAAACTCTTTCTTTCGGTGGGAATATATTCTTTCCCCCTTTACATTCTTCACTTTATTTTCATTTTACTCTATTTTTTGGATTTAATTGTATGCATACATATATCTCCTTAGGGGTTATTACATTTTATAATTTTTGGGAATGAAGATGTGTGTGTGTGTACATGTATATAGGAAATGCCTCCCATGTTATTGATATTACTACTGGGTTCTATTCACCATCCCCTGTCTTATTGTATACTGGTTTAGGGAGTCGCTACGTAGGCACCACTGATACGGGTCATGACAGGTGGTTGGTTCTACCTTAGGACCAAGAGTTTGTGAGATTGGTTTGGGGAAATATTATCATGTGTTCGGAGTTTGTCTTTTAGGCCCAGGACTCCAGTGTTGGTGCAGGTGGGCATTGTATCCATGCACTAGGACTCTAATAACCTACTTTTTGACTCGGTACATGAAAACACTAGTGGCCGGAAAACAAAATAAGGGTACATGAATTATATAAGAATGGATTGTTTTTTTTCATGTCCTTTGTGTTAGCTATCTAGATGTACTCGTTGACCATTTTGAATCTTGTTTCCTTATAGTATTCCTCCAAAATGAAAAATTGCTAGAATTTAGCTACTCGATCATTAGGATGACCCCCTCAGTGATGAGGCTTTGATACAGAGACAAGTGCCCCAGGTGTTACCTCTAGGTGGCACACCTTTGATACCACCACTAGTGGAGCAGCACGTAGTACCTACAGAGCCAACAAATGAGGAGCATAGGATGAGCATGATCCATGAAGTTTAGAGAAAGATACCCCTCAGGTTCTAAGGCAATCTTGACCCTCTGGCGGCTGAGGACTGGATTGAGGTGGTGACTAGAGTTTTCCATCTAGTGAGGACCGTAGATGGCCAGAAGGTGATCCTAGTAGAGATCCTCTTTTAGGGTTTGGAAGGAAAATGGTGGTGTTTAACCATGAAGACTCACGACGAGGAGACTATTTCATGGAAAAAGTTCAAGAAACTCTTTAGGGTGGAGTTATATCTATTTACACTAAGAGAAGTGTGTATCCAAGAACCTATTCAGCTTCAGTAGGGCAGTTTGATGGTGGACGACTATTCATCATGGTTCACTAACATCACTAAGTAATCGATGAACATGGTCACAGATCAGTACTTCATATGTCAGACCTTTGAGTGAGGTATACAATGAGAAATCCAATCTAGTATAGTGACTCTATGAATTTCAGGTTATTCAAGAGTTCTCAAGTGAGATTTTGTGGTCAAGAGCTTCTTGGATGAGCAGGGACAACCAGAGGCATTCAGCAGCAGGAAGACAGGTACAGAGAACTTGATAGAAAGGAGCCTATGTCAGACATAGGGATCTGGAAATAGAATACGTCACATGAGGACCCATGATAGGGTATCAATAGTCCATGGATCACAGGCTGGATATAGTCAGCCTAGGGAGAGGAAATGCTACTTGTGTGATGGTAGAGGACATCTTGCTAGAGACTGTCCAACCTGTCTAGCTACTGATAGGGAGGCAGTAGATGGACCATCGAGACAGAGGTAGAGGATGGAGCAGAAAGACCTGCCAACCAGTAGATGTGGAAGAGGATCTGAGAGAGATACAGGTGGGGGTATACATTTTGATCTACTTCTACCACCACCCCCAGACGTTCTGCACTAGGCTGAGAGAGCTAGAGGAGAAGGGTAGAGACTAATGCATGCAGTTGAGGGATACGGACCAGGGACATTAGGGATGATTCAAGGTATGATCTATGTCTTTTCTACCTTATTTTTTTTCACATATAGAAATAAGATCTAGACATTCATTCCACATCACATGACTCTCATGAAACCTTGAGTTTTCAGTTGAGTTGTTGACTCAACCCTAATGCTTGGAGAAACCTACGGGAGAAGACTCAATGATCACACATATTTGAAGACAGTTTGATATTTCCCATGGATTTGAGAGTTTCAGTTTGAACCTCTTAGTGGTAGTGTCGAGGCCTTACAATTTCATTCTCAATATGGATTGGTTATCTTTAGCCCATACCTAGATTTACTGCTTTAGTGGATGAGTTCTTTATGTCCGTTGTGATAAGACAAGGGTTTCCTTTTTTGGTGAAAAGGAAACTCAGACAACATAGAATGGGATCAAGCATATGAGGGTGCAGCTGATCACTCATGAGTTGGTTATCCTTACCATCAGAGTAGTATATTTTGTGATTTTTTTGTTCCCAAAACTAGTGGAAGAGTACGAGGAGGTATTTGTATAAGATGTTCTAGGATTACCTCCCCGACAGAATATTGAATTATTCATTGAATTACACCCTAGGAAGACACTAATATCCTCACCAGAATATCAGATGGATCCCATAGAGTTTCATGAGATGAGGGTGCAATTAGAGGTTTTGTAGAGTAAGGGCTTATTAAGACCAAGTGTTTCACCTTGGGTAGCCCCAATTTTGTTTTTCAAGAAGGAATATGGAAGTTTGATGTTGTGTATGGATTACTGGGGCCTGAACTAGGTTACAGTGAAGAAAAAGTATACATTATTGTGGATCGATGACCTCTTTGATAAAATGAGAGGGGCACATTGGTTCTCAAAGGTTAACCTGAGGTCGGGTTATCACCATCTTCGAGTACTAGATGAGGGTGTGCCAATGACAGCTTTCAGATGTCTCTGAAGTCACTACAAGTACTTGGGGATGACTTTCATTTTGATGAACTCCCCCCACAATGTTCATGGGACTTATGAATTGAATCTTCCATCCATCCATAGACAGGTTTGTAGTGGTCTTAATGGATGACATCCTTGTGTACTCAGCGTCAGAGGAGGAGCACACGAGACACCTGTAAATGGTTCTAAACATTGTCTAAGAGAACCAGCATTTTGGGAATCTCTCAAAGTGCCATTTCTAGATACAAGAGTTACACTTTTTTGGACATGTTATATCTGAAGATGCAGTAGTAGTAGACCCAGATAAGGTTGAGGTGGTGCTAACATGGGAGCCACCCTGGAGTGTGACAGAAGTGTGGAGATTCCTTGGACTGGAATGATACTACAAGAGATTTATTCTTGAATTTTTGTAAATATCAGCACTGATTATATCCTTGAACTGAAAGGGGATTTCTTTTGTATGTATGGAGAAGTGCTAGCAGGATTTATAGTAGTTGAGGAAGAGTTTTACAAGTGCACCGATCATGAGATTTCCAGAAGTGGGTGTCATGTTTGTAGTTTTCTGCAATGAATCATGGAATGGGCATGGATATTTCTTGATGCATAGACAATCCATGATTTCTTATGGTTCATTCCAGATAAGGCCACATCAGAAGAACTATGTGACCCAAGATCTTGAATTTGGAAGTGGTAGTCTTGACATTGAAGATGTGGGGACACTACCTGATGGGTGAATGGTTTATCCACTATTGTGACCATAATATCTGTAAGTATATATTCTCACAAAAGGATATGAATGTGAGGTAGAAAAGATGGATAGAGTTCCCATAGGATTATGACTTCAATATCGTATATACTTCTGGGAAGTAGAACATTGTGAAGATACTCTAAGTAGGAGATCAAGTTCCTAGCTATTGAGTGACGCTTCAGAGTAGTTAGCCTCGCTATAGTTATCTTTTGTCGATGGGGATGATATATCTTATCCCTAGAATATGGTTTTCAACCCGCCAATCGTATATAGAGTTAGGGAGGTACAGCTAGGAGATGTTGACTATGAGACTTTATGTGCTCAGTTATCCATAGAACATGATCTTGATGGATATTCACAAGGTGGGGAGCACATTGTCCTTTTTAGAGGGTGCATTGTGGTACCAGTGGATTAGCAAGAGGAGGTCCTGAAGGAGTTTCATATAGCCCCCTTGGAATTACATCCTGGAGTAGCCACAATATACCAAGATATCCAGTGTCAGTTCTGGTGGATAGGTACGAAGATGGTAGTAGTAGCATTCATTTCTCAATGCCTTATGTGCCAGTATGTGAAGGATGAGAAACAGGTTCTAGAAATGTTATATCATCCCAATGAAGTGGTAGAGTGGATGTGGGATAGAATATTGATGGACTTTGTTAGGGGCTTACCACAAACTTCTAAGGGACACAATTCCATCTCGGTGATAATTGACCAACTCACCATGTAGGCCCACTTCTTATATACCATGAAGAAGATTTATATAGAGAGCTTGGGATGCCTCTACATGTAGAAGATAGTTCAACTTTATGGGGTCCCTTCTAAGATAGTCTTGGATTGAGACACGCACTTCACAAATCGGTTGTGGAAGAGATTGTAGGAGTATTTTGGAACTCTGCTATGTATGAGCACAATGTTCCATCCCCAGACCAATGGTCAGATGGAGAGGACCATTCATGTTTTGGAGGATATGTTGTGGGTCTGTATCTTGGACTTTGGCCACTATTGGTAGGACCACCTACCACTGGTGGATTTTGGAAACACTAATAGCTACCACTCTACTATTGGTATGTCATCATTTGAGGCTTTATATAGGCAACCCGACCAGTAACATCTTTGTTGTATTGACACTGTAGAAACAATAATCATGGGTATAAAGTTGGTATGAGCTACCACCGAGAAGATACAGGTCATCTAAGAGCAGATGGAGACTAAAAAGAGCCAATAAAAGTCTTATGATGAGAAAAAATGGAGACCTTTAGATTTTTAAGAGGTGGGACCATGTATTCCTTTGGGTCTTACCTCAATGAGGGTTGCATAGATTTGGCCATGGGGGAAAGTTGTCCCCGATGTTCATCGTCCCTTTTATAATATTTCATAGAGTTGGAAAGGTGGAGTACCTCTTAGTTATACCACCATAGTTATACCAGGTACATGATGTATTCGATGTGTCACAACTAAGGAGGTACATGTATATCCCACTTCACGTCCTTTACTGGGGTGAACTGGACATCAGGGATGGAGCGACCTTCACAATGTTCCTAGTGGAGATCAAGGATCGATAGGAGAGTATCCTTCATGGGTGATAAATTACCCTGGTGCATGTTCGGTGGTAGCATGAGAATCCTCAAGAGAGAACATGGGAGAAGGAGGCTTAGATTCATGCGCAGTACCCACATCTATTTGAATAACCTATTATTTTGGATTTTAGGGGATGTAAATCCCTATGCTGGGGAGAATGTATTCTCTCATATTTTCCATGTATAATTTTTATATATTATATGGAATTATTTCAAGACCAATATATGAGTCGATGTGTGATTCTAAGGCACAATGTGCTACAAATAAATGTTTGAAATAAATTAAACTCTAAATACCATGTGAGACAATTTTCCCAAAAAAGTGAAATAATTCTTATATGGGTGACCGGATCATAAATTTGAGGGAATTGTTGCATTCAGATTAGCAACTTTGGATTAGGCGGGGCCTGACATTGTTTGGTGTGGGTCATCTACGAAAGTAAACTTTTAGACGTTTTAATTTAACTAAAATAAATAAACAAATAATTTTATTTGGATTTTTTACACAAGGACATAATTCCTCCCCTATAAATATTTTCTTATTAAAATTTTGTGAGGTTATCCACATAACTATACAAATTGATGATGACCATTGGAGCAGTAAAGGAGGAACCATTGTCAAACAATATCAGAGTTATCGAAAGACGCACCTTAGATTCGACAGAACCTCACCAACCAATGCGATGTGATGATCTTCCTTAAATCAAATCGAGGTAGGGGATTTTTATTTTTGTTTATTTCTTCCTCATTCATCGATTAAACGATGAACATAAATTAACCCACAAACATGATGATCTGTGAATCATGATTTCTTACAGGAGGGTGTTGTTTCCTGTTTCTTTTGGGGTTTTTATTCAGGAATTAATTTTGTGATGATTATTGAATTATCGTTTTGAGTAATTTGTTAAAAAAAATTAATTGGAGTGGATAAATTCCATGATGAACAATGATAGAGGTGAATCCATCCTTTGATTATTAATTTCTTCCCTCCCTACCCAGTGTTATTCACTTTCTTCATAGGGTGATGAACAACAAATCATTGCGAATCCATTTCTCAATGAAATGATCCAAAATCAGAGATCAAACATCACAGTGACCTAGAGGAGGTGCAAAGAAAATGGAAGATGACAAAGCAGATCATATTGAGAAAAATATTTCTTTGACTTTTCTTCGTACTAGTTGGTCAAAATGAGGTTTTGGGGCCGATCCACCACCTGACACCTCCAGAAACGTCGATGGTATGGTGGGGTTACCTTGGATTGTGAGTTTTGTGGAAAAAAACTATTAGAATGATCATTCGAAGATCAAACAAGGTGCAATTATGGAGGCCTCATGTTCTGGAAAAATCCAACGAACACGGTGTTTTATTTGCTAAACACGCCATGTGAGACTCGCATGGAAGTGGATAGGGTTTCACACTCCACCCATTGGAGAACATGACTTGCCTCATAAAGACATAGAATGCAAGCCCCACCCAGGGGTGGCTGGAGTTTCGGGCGTGAGGAAGCACTAACATGGTGTGTGACCATCGTCAAACGACATGTGGGTCCTTACGTGGACTCGACTTGTATCTTGGAAGATACAAACACACATGGTAGAGTTCATGACATGTACTCCACCACATGGCCAGGAATGTCTAGATACATATACTACCCCATGTACCAGTACATGGTCTAGGAAACATGGGTTGTTGTCATGTACATGCACATAGACAACATACATGGTGTCCTCTATAGATAGTGGGACACATGATGTTGTTATCTTATAGTTCGTGTATACCTTCTTCTACATGAAAATACTTACAAAACATGTCATTATACATAGGACTTACCTTGGGTCTGAGGACACGACATGTGACCCTTCTATACGTTGCGTACTTCTCAGTACATGGCTTGATTCTCTTGTCCACCATTCCTTGGAAATGTTTCGTTTGTGTTAGTTCCCCCTTGCTTGTTTTCCTAAAGGTTATGTATCATTTCCATCCACAATAGTATGATCCTTTCAACAAGACTTCCCGAGATAGAGTCAGGTATCCTTTAGAGAGGCCCAAAGAGAGATCCCTTATCCCTTATTGTCCCAAAGTAGAGTATGATATTGATGTGACCAACCCTATAGGACATCGATCCTATACAAATCAGGTGAATCCAGATGAGTCTTGATATTTTTCAAGGCCCTAGTAGTGTTCATCATATATGTATCATGATCTTTCCCCACTCGGGTGTGTGTTCTCCCAAAATGAGTGTATCTATGATCTCTCCAAATCTCTCAATTCATCTATCTATCTCACAGATTTTTACAAAGAATGATAATTCTCAGACAGATGTCATTAGAGCTATCATAATCATGGAGTAAGTTATTTAGGGTGAGTGCTTCTTGGAATCATCGAAATAAACCCCTAGCATGGGTATGTTGTCATTCGGACATAACTCTAGAATACAGGTATGGGCTTTGAGTATGTTTGTATGTGTTTCTATTGATATATTTTCAGTAGACATATACTGTGTTGAGATGACTGTACCTTTCCTTTGAGGTTTTGGGGTCCTCTATAGAGTATGGTTATACTTACCCCTACACGAGATTTTTCCACACTTGTCGTGTCCTGTGCAGACGAGCGGGCTTTTGAGAGAGTCCAGGGTGGACTAGGGCTGGACTGAGAATTTTGAGTTTCTTATACGATGAGTTATTCCTATGGCTATGAGCATCAGTCAAAGTACCTTTTTTCTTACATGTTGTACTTTGTAGTTTGTAGACTCCTTTTTAGTGAGATTGTATTCTAGTCCCCTTTACTTTGCGCACATTACTTCTATTGTAATATGTTGGTTGGGTTTAGTTTTATGCATTCATTTTGTTCATTAGGGGTTTTTACTTTTCATAATTTATAGGCTTGGAGATGTGTGTGTGCGTATAGGTATGTAGGATATGCCTCCCATGTTAGTGATATGCCTACTCGGTGCTAGTCACTAGCCCCTGGACTATATGTCTCTTTGTATTTTTATATTATATGGTTAATAAAATTTTTATATACTTCCAAGAGAACCAAAAGTAGTTCATTAATGATAAAAATATCATTATATAAGTCCTTTGGCTGATCCATAGATTTTTAGGAATATAATATCAATTAATAATATAATATATGATTTAAAAACTCTTTTATGTCAATTTTAACACTATTTTGTATTTTGTTTTTGATAAATTTATAACAACATTATTACTTTGAACGAAATTCATAAAACCAACCCTAATATGTCATATTATCCTATGAAATTAGTGGAATTCATAAAAATTCTCAAATTACATTTATTTGACAATTTATAATATCAATTATTTTAATATTTCATTAATGAGGTAATTACTGAATCATCATTGTGTCATTAATAAATTAAATTATTTAATCTCTAAAAAATAAAATAAAATACTATTATGTAGGAAATCGTTTTATATTTCTAATAAATACTTATAGTAGAATTTATCTTATGTGTAACCCTATATTATTTTTTTAGTTATTAAAATTTGATTTTAACTCTTTTAACTCTTCTTTGAATTAAATAATAATAAATGATCTAATCTAATCTAAGTGGACCAAAGTGGTTCATATTTTATTACTATGGTTTTCTGGTCGAATAATACTTAGCCTATAAAATTAGGACATTTTTAGGGTAATAATAATATCATTTTTACCCTTAATTACCCTATTTACTTTTAACCATGGTAAATAAAAAAAGTTACGATTCACCAAAAATTATTTTTATCTTATTGAACCACATTTTAATCCTTGATATTAACCATGTAACTAGATTTTTTAAATTCAACTCACAAAAGCGGTTAAATTATTCTTTATGGGAATTTACAAATTCTCCTAGGAGGTGGGTAAAAGACGGTGAAAAGTTTTATAAAATTTTTATATATCTAAAATTATTATAAAATGACTCCAATGAATTACATTAAACATATATAGGTATTATGAACCTATTTTTACCTAAAATAAATTTAAATAAAATAAATTATTATTTAAATAAAAATTCAGTTTTATACTATAACTCAGTGTTTTTCACTATTTATCAAAAATTAAAAGTTTTCATAAACATACCCAAAATTCACCCTAAGATAATTTTGATATTATGAATTCAAAAATTAAGTCTATTTTACCAAATTCAAAACATATAAATTTTATTTATTAGTTCAAAATTAATTCTCGTTGTATAAAACAAAAAGCGGATTTTTAGGAAATAATAACTACCAAAATATTGACATTTTTTAGGTCCAGTTTCAAAGTAAAATTACATCCAATGACCAAAATTAGATTAAATGGTAAATATATAATCTAATTATACATCCAAATCATTAATATGTATAGTTGAACATTATAAATTATTTTGACTAAAAAAGTTGTTTTCAGTTAAAATATATTATTTTTCACTATTCACCCAAATATGAATGTTATCAGAAAAACACCAAAAATTTATTGAAACTAAATTCTTATTTATCTATCCCAAATAAGATGTTTATTTTGTCAAATTGAATATATAAAAGTTTAAAATAATGTATTTAAAAATGGTTCCCCATTAAAAGGCGACAAAAGTGCATTTTTTGAAAAATAATTCATTTATCTAAAGAAAAATGAATTTGACAAAACATTATGTCTAAGAAACTCATAATATGGATTATAAAATTATAAGGGTTATATAAAGTTCAAAATTATGTTAATACTATTTATAACCTCTTTTGAACGGCTAGTTTGGTATGTTATGGTGCACTTGAACCCGATGTTGCGTGTAGTGTAAGATATTGAATTACTTTGAAGAACTAACGTACTATGAAATCTTGGGGTGTTAAATTCTTCCCTCCTTAAATAAATTGTGTCCTCATAATTTTTAAAATTTGGCTTGGGAATATAATGGAATGTATCACATCAGAAAAAGAGTTAATAAAAATATCACTTTAAAAGAAAGAAAGAGAAGTAAAAAGGTCATCCAAGATAACCCGTGCTAGGATTCCATGAAGGAAAACGTGGATATGGAAGATAAACTAAGTGTCAAGTTCTGATAGAGAGGGATAGAAAACATGATCAAGAAAAAGTTAACAATCAGAAAACTACAAACGTGTGATGGGACAACCAGTCATTAGTTTCCAAGTAGGAATAGTAAACATACAACATTTTTTTTATTTTAAGTTACATTTCTTAAATATGAAGAATTTATTTATGAGATTGAATAAGAACATAAAAATATATACTTAATTTTTAAGTAGAGTTTCATTATTGAATAAATTTCTACCACTAACTCATATTTTTAAACGATGAGTATTAAAGAAGACTTGGTCACACCAGAAGAGCTAGAATACACTTCTAGAGAATCACATCATCCACAATGGATAAACTATATATTTACCATGTCTTTAGAAATTAATCAAAACCCAAATGATTAGTACAATATCTGATGATCCCCCAAAATTACATTCCTTTAGAGAAAGAAACACTAATCTTAATTTCTAAAATGAAACCAACAATACCCCAAAGGTAAATAAATACCATTTAATAAAAAATTGTTCTTAAAATCCTTCAATATAATCCAAACTAATATTGAAAACCAAAACATAGACGAATTTGGTTATGTAGTCTTCCAAGCCAAATTGTATCTCCAAATGACATCAACTACTCTTAAAGTCACATTCTAACCACATATTATCTATTATAGTTTAATAATTTCCATAAATAACCCAAATCACTATAAATCCCCAATAAAAACATAGATAAAAATCCACTATTAATCCTAAAATGAAATCCCATGGTATTCTATTTTCCTTGGTCATATAGTGTTCCCAACAAAGATAATGTCTTCCAAAATAACATTTATCACTTAATCACCGAATCATTTTCCTATACTTAGGGTATTCATTCGATAAGACATAAAATCCCAAATCATCTTATTATTGATCAATAAAATCATTTAACTAAAAATAATTAGTCACACTTAACAGGGACTTCATGTAGTCTAGTGGTAGGCGATAAATCCCAATTACACTTTGGTTATGGGTCGGATTCCAACTACTTTTTCCAATGTGATGGGTTGTCACACGGTCTGTGTGTTGTCCTTTTTAAAAAACTATATTTTATAGCATTACCAAAATGAGATAAATTCCTCAAAATAACCATAACATAATTTAACCATAAATGTTATCTCATACCTTAAATTTTCATCCCAAAATATAATAACTTGTAATTGCATCAAACCCAATGATTATATAAAACCAAATGGTTATTTATAACTATATCCACAAGAGAAAAGATAATTCTTCCTCAAATATCATTTTTAGATGAAAACTGTAGGGATACAAATACAAGAGAAAATTATTCCAAAGTAATCCCATCAACAAGGAGCACTAATACTTTTAAACATTTCTCTGACCATTTATTTCCACATAACTACTTCTTTGATGAAGAAAATATCCTATAGAATATGGAATTCACTAGGGTAATGGCCAGGTCCCCTAAATTTACGAAAAATGACTTTAAATGGATTCTTGGGACCATTTTTATTTTCTTCCATAGTACTCTTCATTTTTCCTCAGGAATTACTCACTTTATATCCTTCTTTCCCACACATAAATCATTTATTTGTTCCATTGAGACGATTTCCAGGACGTCTTCTTCCACATTTCCTACTTGATGGAAATTGAGGATTCTTTTCTCCATAGTCTCAACCACCGGAGCCCTTATCATTCATCATCTTTCTATCTTATGTTGATTTCGGGAGTTGGTTAATATATATGTTGTTGATCATATTTTTGGAAAACTGATTTGGCATGAACATGATATCTTTTACGCCTATCAACATTCCAATTTGTTTCTCCTTTCCACCACCATTCCCACCTTGTACATCAGTCTCAAAGTTACTATTAATTCCTTGAAATCTATCCATTGACTAAATCTAGAAAGCTTTGTGTGACTGAAATTAGTTATAAAATCATTTAGGGAATATCATGACACCATATTTTTAATTTGAAACACCTTAGGAATATCCACGGTCATTTATTCTCATCTTATATTAAAATACTTCAAATCAGTTTGTAAAGAAAATGTAAATTATCCTAAGAATATAACCCCGGAGTGTCGTAACCTAGAGTGCAGCAAGGCCCGTTATCATGCTTCAGTTCCCATTGGAGTCTATATCAAAGTGGTGTTTTTGGGTTTTACCCCTAGGTACATCTGTGCTAGAGTTACCTCTACCTTCTCGTATCCAAACAGGGATGTATTTCTTGGAAAACTCACAAAATCACTACAATACCAAAATTTTAGGAAGTTACTATATACTAATTCTGAAAGTATATCTCATGAGACCTACCGATGCATCGAGGAGCTATAGCGGGATCCACCCTTTACTTACTAAGTCCAATGCATTCATCATATGAAAAGTTTGAAACATAATATAAACATTCGTATTAAAACTAGCATACGAAATGTCAATACATTATACACAAACCATGAATGGTATAAAAATAGCACATCCACAGTCAAACATAACTCATTCGATATAATATAAAATATTTTATTGTATTAGATTAAACTCAATCAAGAATAATGGAGGATATTGACATAGATGAAAATAATCATAAAAACTATTAGTGGTAAATATCCCCCTTTTTCTTGAAATCATTTAAAAGTCCCTCTATTTTTCAAGAATCCATTTAAAAATATATTTCTGAATCAAAGTGTCCCAAAATACTTTGAATATTCCAGAAGGAATTTTAATTTTAAAACTTTAATGCCCATATAAATAAATCCATAAAACCATTTTTAAAACATTAACATTACTGAGAAAGATTTAGAATAATAAATCTTTAAAACATTTAAGAAGATATTTTAGTTAGAGTTCCTAACCAAAAGAGAGACACTTGATTAACAATAATTGAGGTAATAAAAACCCTATAATATCATGAGAATAAAGGTATTCATGATATAATATGTCAAATTACATTATATACACCATATAAAAGTGAATTGTTGTATAACAACAAATAAGGCTCAATGGAATGTAAATTGAGATGAAATATCTTATAAAGACTCTATCCATAGGTTAAGGATAAATCAACTACATAATTATGTGTGAAAAATATAAATAAACTCAATATTATTAGATATTCAGTGTAAATCAATCAGAGTAAATTCACACATATTCTTGTAAAACAACACTAATGAATTGGATATTTAACTCAACAAATGGAGATTGAGTTAAAATTACTCTCATCAAGTTCATATCAATGACTTAATAATTTTTAAATGGTGTGATTATGTGTATAAAAATTATATCCATAGAATGGAGAGTGGAAATTATGATATAATCAAATTAATAGTGATTCCACACATAATCTTGGATTAATATAATCAATGAAGTATGCGTAAAGATGAATAAGTGAACATTGAAATTTCAAATTCCCTTATCGATTTGGTAACATACGAGACATACACCCATGAAATAAGGATCATAAAATGATGATTTAAATATCCATAAATTAATGTATATTACACAATGAATACAATCATGGGAAGTACACACACCACATGCAATAAATAAGTGGTGAAAATGGAAATCTCATGGAATTAAAATTGAGATATGAAACCCCTTACTTTGTACCTTTTCCATAGTCGAGGTACGTTCAACTCCTTTATAACGGTGAAATAATTGTTATTAAATTTTAAAATAATCATATACATTAATGTGATATCATATAGGATCTTTTAACATTGCTTTGTTAAAAATATTATATTATTATCATTTCATGTCTTAACAGATTCATTTTCCTTTGTATTCTTTGTTATGTGAGTCATATTTGTTATGGATGAGATGTATCTTATTCATATACAGAATGATATAATGACTCTAAACATTATTTTTTATCATCAAATGAAATTTATTCATTAATGGATACGATGGAGAAAGAATCTCATCGCGTTCATGGAGACGGTAATCCGTACGTACGCACAAGTGAAAATATCATTCATTTGATATAAAAATAATAAATAATTGGATGGTATATCATAGATACAGAATCATTATCATGTTATATATTATTATTTACATGAATTACACATAATTATTATACCCATCCAAATAATAATGTATTGAATAACAATTTCACCACGACGTGGAGACGGTAATCCGTACGAACACACGTATAGTGACATGTCATTCAAAGGATGGATAGAATATTGAATATGATTGTGAAATATTTATAATAAAATCACAGTGTATAGAAGATACTGGAGTTATTATTTTATAATGGAAATAACAAAGAAGATGAAGTGGAAGAAGAAAATAACTTGAAAGAGGGTGGTGAAATTATTACCTCTTCTCCGAGTTCTTCCTTTTGATTTGATCAAAATGGATTCTTAAGTTGGATTTCTGACCAAAGGAGGGCCTCTAGAATGAATTGAGGGAAGTTGAGAGGATATTTGGTCAGGGTTTTGGCCATGAAAAAATTATTTAAATGTGTGAATGTGAGAGAAGGGGGAGTGCCCTTTTATAAGAGGGGTGAGAGGCACCTTAGGAAAAGCTAGAAATATTATTTTATAATAAATTACTTTTTGGGTTATAATGGATCCAAAGTGGATTATTTAAAGGATAAAGTGGTTATGGGTCTAAAACCACTCAATCAATAGGTTTTAGATAGTTTTGGGTCACTATATTAACCTTAACTTTTAGATTTAACTCTTAGTTAAATAATTTGACATTTACCATGTCTCTTTGTATTTTTATATTATGTGGTTAATAAACATTATATATAACTTCAAGAGACCCAAAAGTGGTTAATTGAGGATAAAAATATCATTATAAAAGTCCTTTGTCTGAACCTTAAATTTTTAGGAATAGAATATCATTTAATAATATAATATGTTATTTAAAAATCCTTTTATGTCAATTTTGACACTATTTGGTATTTTGTTTTTTCTAAATTCATAACAGCATTATTACTTCTAAAAAACAACATATAACCAACCATAATATGTAATATTAACCAATAAAATTAGTTTAATTCACAAAAAGTCTCAAATTACATTTATTTGGATATTGATAATATCAATTATTTTAATATTTCCTTAATTAGGTAATTTATGCATCATCATTGTGTCATTGATAAATTACATTATTTAATGTCTAAAAAATATAAATAAAATACCATTATGTAGAAAATCTTTCTATATTTCAAATTAATATTTATAGTAGAATTTATCTTATGTTTAACCCTATATTAAAAATGTTTTAGTTATTAAAATTTGATTTTAACTATTTTAACTCTTCTTTGAATTAAATAATAATAAATGTCCTAATCTAATCAAAGTGGAACAAAGTGGTTAATATTTTATTAATACGGATGTTTTTGGTCTAATTATACTTATCAAATAGAATTAGGACATGTGTTAGGGTAATAATAATATCATTTTTACCCATAATTTCCCTATTTACTTTTAACCGTGGTAAATAAAAAAAGCTACTATTCACCAAAAATTATTTTTATCACATTGAACCATATTTTACTCCTTGATATGAATTTTTTTCTCATATTTTTGAAATTCAACTCACATAAGCGGTTAGATTAAGTTTTATGTGAATTTACAAATTCTCCTAGGAGGTGGGTAAAAACGGGGAAAAGTTCAATAAAATTTTTATATATCTAAAATTATTATAAACTATATACAATTAATTACATTGAACATATATTGGTAATATTTATCTATTTTGACCTAAAATAAATTTAAATATTATAAATAATTATTTAAATAAAATTTCGATTTTAAACTATAACTTAGTGTTTTTCACTATTCATCAAAAATTAAAAGTTTTCAAAAACAAAAAAAAATTCACCATAAGCTAATTTTGAAATTATTAATTCAAAAATTAAGTCTATTTTACCAAATTAAAAAAAATTCATTTATTAGTTTAAAATTAATTCCCATTGTCAAAAACAAAAAGCGCATTTTTATGAAATAATAACTACCAAAAGATTGGCATTTGTTTATGTCCAATTTCAAAGTGAAATTACATCCAATTACCAACATTGGATTAAATGGTAAAAATATAATCTAATTATACATCCAGACCATTCATATGTATAGTTGAACACTATAAATTTTTAGGATTAAAAAAGTTGTTTTCAGTTAAAATAAATTATTATTCACTATTCACCTAAAATGAAAGTTATTAGAAAAAGACAAAACATTTATTGAAATTAAATTATTATGTTTTTATCCCAAAGAATAAGTTTATTTTGTCAAATTGAATATATAAAAGTTTAAAATATTGTATTTAAAGAGGGTTCGCCATTAAAAGGCGGCAACATTGCATTTTTTGAAAAACACTTCTTTTATCTGAAAAAAGAATTTTTCTTTAAATCATGTCTAAGAAACTCATAATATCGATAGTAAAATAATAAGGGTTATATAAAGTTCAAAATTTTGTTAATACTATTCATAAACACTTTTGAACGGCTAGTTTGGTAAGTTGTCGTGCGCTTGAACCCGATGTTGTGTGTAGTGTATGTTATTGAATTACTTTGAAGAACTAACGTACTATGAAATATTGGGGTGTTACAAGTTGAGTATTGATACCACGAATAAAATTTTTTGGTAATTTTTGATATTCTCCATATAGATAAAAATTTATTTTATTAATTTTATTTGAATTGCTTTTAATTGATTTTGGAAGACCCAATTTGATGGGTATTGGATTTTGTAATTTAATTGGACTGGAATTTTCCAATACCCCCATCTCCAAAGGAAATAATATTTTGAGTGTATTATTTAAATGATATAAATTTTGAAATGTTTTTAGTATTGCATTTATAAAAAATTTATTGAATTTAATTATTAAAAACCTATGATTGGATTTTTTTAGAAAAAAATTAATTGATGAAAACCCCAGGTTTCATATTTTGATGTGAATTAGAATATTGAAAAATAAAGTTGGGAAACTGAATTGGGAGTGGTGATTTGTTTTAAATTAATTTAATTACACTTTTTCAATGGAATTATTGATTGAGAATATGATATAACATGTTATTAGTGGGTTATTTGGGACTAGAATGCATGTGTGGTTATTCCCTATCAATAGATTAATGATGATAAATCTAAAAAAATCTTGTTAGGCATATCATATTTTTAATCGAAATTTAATGAGTTCTTATATAACACCCCAAGCTTCCATAGTACTCTTCCCTTTGAATAATATAGTAGCGTGTGTTGTACGCAACTTTAAGTTCTAACACACACCACAACCAATGAAACAAGCCGTTATGAATAATAATACCCACTTTTTGAAATTTTATAAATTTTATCTTTAAAAATGGAATTCATTTTTATATTTGGAATATCAAAATTATCCTAGGGTGAATTGTTGGAATTTTTTTGAAAACATTCAATTGTTGATGAATTGTGAAAAATCTTAAACAATAATTAACAACAACTTTTTAAATACAAAACATTTATAGTGATAAATTATACAATTTAGTGGTTTTAAAGTATAATTAGAATATATTTTTACCATTTAATCTAATATTGGTAATTGAACATAATTTCACATTTAAACTAGATGTAAACAAGTGTCAATATTCTGATAGTTATTATTTCTTCAAAAACACGCTATTTGTTTTGCAACAGAAATTAATTTTAAATTCATTTCTGCCACTTCTTTGTTTTGAATTTTTAAAAATGTAATACATATTTAGAATCAGTAGGTCCAAATTGTATAGATAGGTTATTTTTATTTTTAGACATTTTGAATAATAACTTCGGTAAATATTTTATTTACCATGGTTAAAGGGTATTTCTGGTAAATAAGTGTAAACAAATAATATTATAATAATATTAAATTACCTTAACACTTTTCCTAACCATATCGGCTGATACATATCCAACCACGGGTATCTTTGGGTCGATTTTGGGACCCCATGAAGGCACTTATAAGTGATAATGACACTTTATATTAATTAAGTTAATGTAAATACAAAAATTACATAAGCAAATATGTTTTAGAAAAACAATTTTAGCATAGGGTTATATATGTTATCATTTCGACTATAAATATCCATTATAAATCTAAAACGATTTCCTACATAATGTAATTTTATTTATAATTTTTAGACATTGAATAATTAAATTTTTTTATATCACAATAATGATGCAATATTTTCCTTATTAATTAAAGAATCAAATTAGTGGTATTATAAATGTTACAATAAACAGAATTTGAAAGTTTTGATGCCATAAAAAATTTTAAAGGTTAATATGACTTGTTAGGAATTATTAAATTAATTTATTTCGAATTAATAATGTTGTTAGGAATTTAACAAAAATAAATAATAAAATAGTGTCAAAATTTACATAAAGGAATATTTAAAACAAATATTATATTATTAATTTATATAATATTCCTAAATAACTGAGGTTTTAAAAAAAGACTTATATAATGATAGTTATATCATTAATTAACCACTTGGGGTTCTCTTGGAGGTATATTGTAAGTTTCTTAGCAATATAATATAAAAATACAAAGAGACGTGGTAAATGTCAAACTATTCAACTAAGAGTTAAATCTAAAAGTTAAGTTTAATATAGTGACCCAAACCTGTCTAAAACAAATTGGTTGAGTGGTTTGCAACCCATCCCCAACTTACCATTTAAAAAATCTATTTTGGATCCATTATAAACCGAAAATTATTTTATTATAAAATAATATTTTAAGTTTTCCTAAGGTGCCCCTCACCCCCCTTATAAAAGGGAACTTCCCCTTCTCTCAAATTCACTCCTTAAAAGCCTTTTGTATCAGCCAAATCCTCCCCAAATATCCTCTAAACTTATGTCACATAATCATAGAGGCCCTCCTTTGGTCAGAAATCAATCTTAAATATCCCTTTTGATCAAATTAAAAGGCATAAACGGAAGAAGAGGTAATAATTTCACCACCCTCATTCAAGTTCTTTTCTTCTTCCACTTCTTCTTTATTTGTTATTTAAATTATAAAATTATAAATCTAGTATCTTCTATATACTTTGATGTTATTATAAATATGTAACATCCATATTCATTATTCTATCTATCCTTTGAATGACATGTCACTATACGTGCGTATGTACGGATTACCGTCTCCACGTCGTGGTGTAAGTGTTATTCAACACATTATTATTTGTATGGGTATAATAATGATTTTTAATTCATATAAATAATAAAAATAACATGATAATTGTTCTGTATATATGATATAACATCCAATTATATATTAGTTTAATATCTAAGGAATGATATTGTCACTCGTGCGTACGTACGGATTACTGTCTCCAAGAACGTGATGAGATTCATTCCCCATCATATCCATTCAAGAATAAATTTAATTTAATAATTAAATATAATGTTTACAGACATGATATCATTCAATATATGAATAAAATTCATCCCATACATAGCAAATATTTCTCGGATAACAAAGAATATAAAGAAAAAATGAATACGTTAACACTGGAAACAACGATAATACTAAGATATTATTAATAAATAAATGTTATAAGATCATATATGATATCATATTAATGTATATGATTATTGTATAATTCAATAAAAATTATTTCACAATTATAAAGGAGGTTAACCTACCCTCTACCAAGGAAAAAGTACAAAGTAAGGGGTTTCTTATCGCACTTTTAATTCCTTGATATTTCCATTGTTCACCACTTATTTATTGCATGCGGTGTGTGTACTAAAAATGATTGTATTCATTGTGTAATATACATTAATTTATGGATATTTACATCATCATTGTATGATCCTTATTTCATGGGTTTATGTTTCGTAGGTTAACAAATCGATAAGGGAATTTGAAATTTCAATTTCCACTCATTCAGCTTTATGCATTCTTCATTGATTATTTTACTCCAAGATTATGTGTGGAATCACTATTCATTTGCTTATGTCATAATTTACATTCCCTTTCTGTGGATATACTTTTCTTACACATAATAACTCCATTTATATACTTGATAAGATTAATTTTAACTCAATCTCTATTTGTTGAGTTAAATATCAAATTCATTGGTGTTGTTTTTACAATAATATGTGTGAATGTCCTTTGATTGATTTACAATGAATATCCAATAATATTGAGTGTATTTATGTTTGTCACACATAATTATGTTTTTTATTTATCCTCAACCTAAGGATACAGTCTTTATAAGTGATTTCATCTCAATTTACATTCCATTGAGACTTCTTTGTTGTTATACACCAAATAACTTTTATATGGTGTATATAATATACTTAGACATAGTATATCATGAATCCATTTATTCTCATGATATTATAAATTATTAATTACCTCAATTATTTGTTTTCATGTGTAACTCTTTTGGTAAGGAACTCTATCTAAAATATCATTTTAAATGTTTTAAATATTTATTATTCTAAATATTTCTCATTAATGTCCGTGTTTTAAAAATGGTTTTAAGGATTTATTTATATGGACATTAAAGTTTTAAAATTAAAATTCCTTTTAAAATTTTCAATGTGGTATGGGTCACTTTGATTGAAAAATCAATTTTAAACTGCTTCTTGATAAATATTTAGACTTTTAAATGACTTCATAAATAGGGGGATATTTCTCTGAAATAGTTTTGATGACTATTTTTAATCTATGTAAATATCCTTCATTATTCTCAATTGAGGTTAATTTGTTACAATAAAATATTTCATATTGTATTGAATGAGTTATGTTTGACTATGGATGTGCTATTTTTGTACCATTCATGGTTTGTGGATAAAGTATTGACATTTCGTATGCTAGTTTTAATATGAATGTTTATGTTATGTTTAAACCTACTCATATGTGGAATTCATTTGACTTAGTAAGTGATGGGTGGAGCCTGCTAAAGCTCCTCGATGCATTGGTTGGTCTCCTGGGACAAAATAGTTTCTTGGCACAAGGCATTGACAAAATCATATTTTTAGTCTTGGTATAAGGCCTTGACTATGTGGTTATGATAGTCTGGCATTATGCATTCCATCATTATGAAACTGGCTATTGATATTGAATGTGATTATTTCAGTAGTAGAATATCTATGGGAATAAGTAAATAGAATTATTTCATTTCATTTTTCCATATTATACTGAAGTTATTGATGAAAAGGATTTTTTTAGTTATACATTTCCTTAAATGTTTATACTTATTTATGAAAGATTCCACTATATTGTTATCCTTACTGAGCATATGACCTCACCCCTTTCTATGTTTTATTTTTACTAGGATGTGAAGAAGTATTTTATGACTGACCTATAGGGATAGTCTGGGGGATATCATTGTTGACTATAGAGACTATGTTGTTGTATTTTTTTCACTTTATGATGTAATTTTTACCTTATGAATGTATCTAGAAATTCCAAGGCTACTAAACTAATCAGTCATTCGAGACTCGATCTTTTGTGATCATGCCAATGATACGCAATAATGCACCAACACTGGGATTCTGGGGTCAGGGCATTACAGTTGGTATCGGAGGAAGTTTAGTAAAAACCTTATAAACTAGGTTTAGATAAACTCTGATTAGAGATCATAGCCCTAAGATAGACTTTGAGGATTAGTATAGAGGAAATTCCTAAAATTTTGGTATTTTAGTGATTTTGTGAGTTTTACAAGAAATACATCTCAGTCTAGATACGAGCAGGTTGAGGCGGCTCTGGCAGAGATGTACCTAGGGGTAAAAACTAAAAACACCACTTTTATCTAGACTCAAATGAGAACTGGTGCACGACAACGAGCCTTGCTGCACTCTTGGTTACGACACTGTCGAGGGATATGCTTAGGATAATTTACATTTTCATTACAAACCGATTTAATGTATTTTAATATAAGATTAGAATAAATGACCTTGGTTAATCCTAAGGTGTTTCAAATTGAGAATATGGTGTCACAATATTTTTTGAATGATTTTATGACTACTGTTACTCACACAATGCTTTCTAGTTTTAGTCAATGGCTGGATTCCAAGGAATTCATAGTAACTTTGAGAATGATGTACAAGGTTGTAATTATGGTGGAAATGTGCAACAAAATGAATGGTTGATAGGTGTAAAAGATATCATGTTCATTCCAAAGTAGTTTTCCAAAAATACGATCAATAACATATATATTAACCAACTCCCACACTCAACAAAGAAGAGAAAGGTGATTGATGATAAGAGCTCCAGTAGTGGAGACCATGGATAAAAGAATCCACAATTTCCATCATGTAGGAAATGTAAGGAGACTCCCAGGAATGTGTCTCAATGGAATAAAGAAATGTTTTACTTGTGGTAAAGGACATAAAGTGAAGAGTTGTTGAGTAAAAATGAAGAGTACTATGGATGAAAATAAAAATGGTCTCAAGAATCAATTTATAGTCATTTTCTGTAAATGTATAGGACTTCGACATTACCCGAGTGAATGACCTATTCTATAGGATATTTTCTTGGTCAAAGAAGAAGCTATACGGTAATAAATGGTTGGAGAAATGTTTAAAATTATTAGTGATCCTTGTTGATGGGATTACATTGGAATGATTTTCTATTGTATTTTTAACCCTACAGATTTCCATGTGAAAATGATATTTGAGGAAGACTTATATTTTCTCAAGTGGATATAGTTATAAATAACCATTTGGTTTTATATGATCATTAGGTTTGAGGAAATTACAAGTTATTATATTTTAGGAAGAAAATGAAAGTTATGAGATAACATTTGGGGTTATATTATTTTGAGGAATTTATCTCATTTTGGTACTATTATAAAATATAGTATTTAAAAAAAGCACAACACGCAGACCACGTGACAACCCGTCACGTCGGACAATGTTGTGGCAATCGAACCCACAACCAAAGTGTGATTGGGATTTATCGCCTACCACTGGACTATGTGAAGTCCCTGGTTATTGTGACAAAATATTTTTAGTTAAATGATTTTATTGATCAATAATAAGTTTTTTTTGGAATATTATGTCTTATCAAATGAATACCTATAGTATAAGAAAATTATTTGGTTATTAAGTGATAAATGTTATTTTGGAAGATGCTCTCTTTTTTGGGAACACTATATGCCCAAGGAAAATACAATACTATTGGATTTATTTTGAAGAGTAATGGTGGATTTTATCTATGTTTTTATTGAGGATTTATAGTGATTTGAGTTATTTATGGAAATTATTAACCTATAATAGAGAATATGTGATTAGGTTAATAACTTTTGTGTATGTGACTTTATGAGTAGTTGATGTCATTTAGAGATACAATTTAACTTGGAAGACTATATAACCAAATTTTTCTAAGTTTTGGGTTTCAATATTTGTTTGGATTATATTGAAGGATTTTAAGGACAATTTTTTATTGAATGGAATTTATATAACTTTGGGGTATTGTTGGTTTAATTTCAGAAATTAAGATTAGTGTTTCTTTATCTAATGAAATACCCTTTTGGGGGATCATCATATCTTGTACTAACTATTTTGGTTTTGATTAGTCTATAAATACAAGGTAAATAAATATTTTATCCTTTGTGGATCATGTGATTCTCTAGAAGTTTATTCTAGCTTTTCCAGTGTGACCAAGTATTCTAGAATACTAATCGTTTAAAAAAAATGTGTTAGTGGTAAAAATTTATTAAATAATGAAACTATACTTAAAATGTACCTATATCTATTTATGCTCTTAGTCAATCTCATAAATAAATTCCTCATCTTTAAAAAAAATGTTGTCTGTTTAGTTTTCCTTTTGGGAAACTAATGACCGTTTGACCCATCATAAGTTTGTGGTTTTCTTGTTGTTTATTTTCTCATGATCATGTTTTCTATCCCTCTATATACAAACTTGACACTCAGTTTATCTTCCATATCCATGTTTTCCTTCATGGAATCCTAGTATGGGTTATCTTGGATGACCTTTGTACTTCTCTTTCATTCTTTTTAAGTGATTGTTTTATTGATTCTTTTTCCAATGTAGGACATTACATTATATTACCAAGACCAATTTTAAAAAAAATGTCAAAGATGAAATTATTTTAAGGAGGTGAGAATGTAACACCCCATTCTTACACGGTATGCTTCTCTTTGAATAATAAAATAGTGGGTGTTGTACACAACTTCGAGTTCTAACACACACCACAACCAATCAAACTAGCTGTTATGAATAGTAATACCCAGTTTTTCGAAATTTTATAAATTTTATCTTTCAAAATGGACTTCATTTTCAGATTAAAAATATCTAAATTATCCTAGGGTGAATTTTTTCTATTTTTTAGAAAACATTCAATTTTTGATGAATAGTGAAAAATAATAAACATTAATTAAAAACCACTTTTTTAATCCAAATAATTTATAGTGATAAATTTTAATATTGAGTGATTTTGAAGTATAATTAGAATATATTTTTACCATTTAATCCAATATTGGTAATTTAATGTAATTTCACATTTAAACTAGACATAAACAAGTGTCAATCTTTTTAAGTTTATTATTTCTTAAAAAACACGCTCTTTGTTTTGACAATGGGAATTAATTTTAAATTAATTTCTGCCACTTCTATGTTTTGAATTTAGAAAAATGGATTCCATATTTAGAATCAGGAGGTCTAAATTATTTAAATATGTAACTTTTATTTTTAGACATTTTGAATAATAACTTCGGTAAATATTTTATTTACCATGGTTAAAGGGTAAATCTGGTAAATAAGGGGACAAATAATATTATAATAATATTAAATTACCTTAAAACATGTATTAACCCTATTGGCTGATACATATCCAACCATGGTCATATTTGGGTCAATTGAGGGACCCCATGGAGCCACCTGTAAGTGATAATGACACTTTATATTAATTAAGTTAAAGTAAATAAAAAATGACATAAGCATATATCTTTTTGAATTTTTTTTTATATAGGGTTATATATGTTATCATTTAGACTATAAATATTCATTATAAATATAAAAATATTTCCTACATAATGGTATTTTATATATAATTTTTAGACATTGAATAACTAAATTTATTTATGACACAATAATGATGTCGTATTTTCCTTATTAATGAAAGAATCAAATTAATGGTATTATAAATGTTACAATAAATAGAATTTGAAAGTTTTTAGGACATAAAATAATTTTCAAGATTAATATGACTTTTTAGGATTGATTAAATGAATTTAGTTCGAATTAATAACGATTTTAGGTCTTTTACAAAAATCAATTATTAAATAGTGTCAAAATCGACATAAAGGAATTTTTTAAAAAATATTATATTATTAATTTAAATAATATTCCTAAAAGATCTAAGGTTCCAAAAAAAGACTTATATAATGATAGTTGTATCATTAATGAACCTATTGGGTCTCTCTTGGAGGTATATAGTATGTTTGTTAACCACATAATATAAAAATACAAAGAGACAAGGTAAATGTCAAACTATTTAACTAAGAGTTAAATCTAATGGTTAAGGTTAATATAATGACCCAAAACTCTATAAAACCTATTGGTTTAGTGGTTTTCGACCCATACCCACATTATCCTTTAAATAATATATTTTGGATCCATTATAAATTAAAAATTATTTTATAATAAAATAATATTTTATGTTTTTTCTAAGGTTCCCCTCACCCCTCTTATAAAAGGGAACTTAACCTTCTCTCAAATACACAACTTCAAAGCCTTTTTTCTCGGCCAAACCCTGCTCTAATATCCTCTAAAAATCTCTCACTTCATTCTAGAGGCCCTTGTATGGTCAGAAAGCCAACCTAAATAAACATTTTGATCAAATCTAATTGAAGAACCCGAAGAAGAGGTAATAATTTCACCACCCTCTTTCAAGTTCTTTTCTACTTCAAATTCTTCTTTCTGTGTTATTTACATTCCAAAATCAAAACTCCAGTATCTTATATATAATGTGATGTTATTATATATATGTTACAACCATCTTCATTATTTTATCCATCCTTTGAATGACATGTCTCCATACGTGCGTATGTAAAAATTACCGTATCCACGTCGTGGTGTAAGTGTTATTCCATACATTATTATTTGGATGGGTATAATAATGATGTGTAATTAATGTTAATAATAAATATAACATGATAATTATTCTTTATATATGATATAACATCCAATTATATATTATTTTAATATCAACAGAATGATATTGTCGCTCGTGCGTACGAACGGATTACCGTCTCCACGAACACGATGAGATTCATTCCCCATCGTATCCATTCAAGAATAAATTTCATTTAATGATTAAATATAATGTTTAGAGACATGATATAATTATGGATATGAATAATATACATCCCATCCATAACAAATATGGCTCACATAACAAAGAATATAAAGTAAAATGAACCAGTTAACACCTGAAACTACGATAATACTAAGATATTATTAACAAATCTATGATAAAAGATCATATATGATATCATATTAATGTATATAATTATTTTATAATTAAATAACAATTATTTCACCACTATACAGGTGGTCAACCTACCCTTTACCAAGGAAAAATTACAAAGTATGGGGTTTCTTATCTCACTTTTAATTCTGTGAGATTTCCATTGTTCACCAATTATTTATTACATGTGGTGTGTGTACTACCCATGATTGTATTCATTATTTAATATAAATTAATTTATGGATATTTACATCATCATTGTATAATCTTTCTTTCATGGGTGTGTGTTTCATAAGTTACAAAATCGATAAAATAATTTGAAATTTCAATTTCTACTCATTCATCTTTACGCATACTTCATTGATTATTTTACTACAAGATTATGTTTGGAATCACTATTCATTTGATTATGTCATAATTTCCACTCCAAATTCTGTGTATATACTTTTCATAAACATAATCACTCCATTGATAAACTCTCAAGTCATCGATATGAAATTCACAAGAGCAATTTTAACTCAATCATCATTTGTTGAGTTAAATATCCAATTTATTAGTGTTGTCTTTACAATAATATGTGTGAATTTCCTCTAATTAATTTACACTAAATATCAAATCATATTGAGTGTATTTATATTTTTCACACATAATTATGTTGTTGATTTATCCTTAACCTAAGGATATAGTCTTTATAAGTGATTTTATCTCAATTTACATTACATTGAGACTTATTTGTTGTTATCCACCAAATCACTTTTATATGGTGTATATAATGTACTTTGACATAGTATATCATGAATCCCTTTATTCTCATGATATCATAAAGTTTTTATTACCTCAATTATTTATTTTCAAGTGTCTCTCTTTTGGTAAGGAACTCTAACTAAAATATCATTTTAAATGTTTTAAAGATTTATTATTATAAATATTTCTCATTAATTTATGTGTTTTAGAAATGGTTTTAAGGATTTATTTATATGGACATTATAGTTTTAAAATTAAAATTCCTTTTAAAAGTTTCAAATTGGTATGGGACAATTTGATTCAAAAATCTATTTTAAACGACTTCTTGATAAATAGTGAGACTTTTAAATGTTTCCATAAATAGGGGGATATTTATCTCAAATAGTATTGATTATTATTTTTCATCTATGTAATTATCATTCATTATTCTCAATTCAGTTTAATCTGTTACAGTACAATCTTCCATATTGTATTGAATGAGTTATGTTTGACTATGGATGTGATATTTTTATACCGCTCATGGTTTGTGGATAATGTATTGACATTTCTTATGCTATTTTTAATATGAATGTTTATGTTATGTTTAAACTTGTTCATATGAGGAATGCATTAGACATAGTAAGTGATATATGGAGCCCGCTATAGCTCCTCGATGCATCAATAGTTCTCATGAGACAAACTAGTGTCTTGGCACAAGGCCTTGAAAAAATCTTATTTGTAGTCTTGGCACAAGGCCATGACTATGTGGTTATGATAGTCTGACATTATGAATTCAATTATTATGAAAGTGGCTATTGATATTGCATGTGATTATTCGACTAGTAGAATATCCATGTGAATAAGTAAATGGAATTATTTTATTTCATTTTTTCCATAATATGTTCATGTTCATGTTTAAAAGGCTTTTGTTTTAGTTATACATTTCTTTAAATTTTTATACTTATTTATGAATGTTTCCGCAATTGTTTTATCCTTACTTAGCATCTGAGCTCACCCCTTTCTATGTTTTATTTTTCCTAGGATGTGAAAAAGTATTTCATGACTGATCTACAGGGATAGTCTGTGAGGATATGAGTGTGGACAATTGAGACTATGTTATTGTAGTTTTTCACTTTATGATGTAATGTAAACCTTATAAATGTATCTATCACTTCCAAGGCTACTAAAATAATCCGTCTTTCGAGACTTGATCTTTTATGATCATTCCAATGATACATAATAATGCACCGACTCTTGGCTTCTGGGGTCGGGGCATTACATCCTCTCATAATGATTCTTTTTATTTGTGTAAAAAGATTCCATAATAACTAATATGACAGTGAAAGGAAACTATAACTAGAAAATATCATACTGTAGGGAAGATGATCTTCATGCATACTCTTATTATTTTGACTATAAATTCTATTTATTATAATACTGCTTTACTCATGCCTATTTATTTTTATAAAATTGTTTATACAAGTTTCTTATTTAATTCATGTAATAAATTTTCTCTATTATTTCAAAATGAAAAAAAATCATTTTTTAAATGTTCAATATTATTTTTAACATTTTTTTGTATTTAAAATGAATGCATGGTTTGGTTTTTTTGTTATGGAATCTTATTATGGAACACATGATGATAACCCACAATGCATTTTATCTCACAACAAATATTTTCCTTTGAGAATTTCTAGATTCTCATTTCCTAGGTCTGAGAAAGGGGAATATGAATGATGGAGAAGGTGGATTTTCTTGATACTTTGGTATTGTAGTACTGTTTCCTTGGGGTTATTTAGTTTGTATTTTTCTATATTTGAGTACATTGATAATGTAATTTTCTTCATTCTCTCATATACATTTTTTGTTTCTAGTATTATATATTAAAGGAGCATTATGTATACTTATATCTTTATATTATCATCCATTATTTATGGAAAAGTAATTCCTTTTATTATTATTGTATGATTCTATATGCTAGTCACCAACATGTGGGACAATACTAGAAAGTAAAACTATACCAACATTTGAAAACATCAGGTATAGAAGGGAAAACCATTGGTATACAATATACTAATGGTTTGGAAAACTGTTGGTTAGTCCGGATTAGGGATATATATATACAAATGGTTTCTAAATAACTGTTGGTATATGATGGAAAAAAATTAAATATTCCCTATGGTTACTTAAAACCATTGAAAAAAATCTATACCAACAGTTTTAAACCATTTTTTACAAATAATTCAATTTTTTTACCAATGGTTCAAAAACTATTGCTATAGATTTTTCCAATGGGTTCAAGAATCCGTTGGTAAAATTCAGATGTCTATTGATATACCAAAGGATTTTTAACTATTGTTATACCTTTCACATTTTATTCACCCCTATTACAATGGTTTATAACAATTGGTACAATATTAAATTTGATTCACCAATATACCAATGGTTACAAACCGTTGGTATATCCTTCATCCATATTTCACAATAATATGTAGAATCCACCACCCAGAAAATTTGTAGAACCCAACTCACAGACCGTATGCATAACCCAATACACCTGCTGGGAATCCAATACACTAACTAGAATCCAATATCACATGAAAAAAGAATCCAATATGAATAAGCCTACAATATTGCATACACCAGACTCCAATACACCTACCGAAAATAAAATACACCTACAAACACAACCCAATACACCTACCCAAAAAATCCAATATTTCATACACCATACTCCAATATTTCATACATTGTGAAAACTACATTCCATATTCACTAGAAGATAAACATTTTAGAATAGTCCTCGTAGTCCTAGTAGTTACATTCTATACCCTCACCTTCCACATTACTAAATGTTGAAACCAGGTAATAGCTGAATGTTTTCTCTTTAATTATTCTATTTAATTTGACCATAGTGTTTCCCTCAATTTTATCACCAAAATCATATTCCTTTGGGTTAATGCACCATTGATTCAAGATAGATCTTTCCAGATATTTACTATGCCTTTCTTGTCATAGTTTTCCATTATATAAACAAAATCACTTTAAGATGAATAACCTTTCTAAAGAACATACTAAATATCAATCATAATAACTCTCTATCATAATATAACTAATGACCTATAATTTCTACAAGTTATACTATAAAAAATAATGAATAAACCTATGTGTTTTAACACAATCATCAATAAAAATTTACATGCCACTGAATTAGAAAAGGGTAAGTGATTAGGACCATCTTCCATGAATTAATCAGTATTTATCAACTAATATCCAAGTCACACAATGATTAATGGAACATGCCTCTTGAAATAAATCATTAAAAATAAATTTTTAAACCCAAACTCTTTAATAACATTACTATTTTTTGGTTAACATCCTTTTAGAAACATTAAAAACATCCTAAATTAGGGAACCCATTAGTCTTCCAACCAATCTCAAATTCCGATTTGCCGTAATTTGGTCAGCCAATAAACTATAAGAAATAATTGATACCACTTTTTGGGGCCCTGTGGAGAATATCAATTTATGCAAGTTATATATTACAATTGATAAAACTACCATGATTCAACATTTGAGACTGGGTAGTCGATGCACTATATCCATCGCCCTAATCCACCCTTACTTTTAGTTTGGTCACCTAATTTTTCTTCCAAAAGATCTTCTATTTGATGAAAATGAACATGAAAAAAATAATTCATGATATAAAATTAAAAAAAACACAGGGAAATATTTGGTTTTGATGATAGAAATATTCTATTAGGGAGGGGTTGTGGGCTGTTTGGGGGGCGACTTCTTTTAGGCGGTCCAGGGGGTAGGGGGTGTCCAGGGGTGGGGAGATGTCTAGGGGTGGGGGCTGTCTAGGGGGTTGGGGGGATGTACAAAGGGGTAGGGGTTTCCAAGGGGGTGGTGTGGGGGTGTCCACAGGGAGGGGGGGGGGGACTGTCCAAGTGGTTGGGGGCTCTCCAAGCGGTTGGGGGGGGGGGTGTTCAAGGGGTAGGGTTTTCCACGGGGTGGGGTGGTGTCGGGGGGGGGGGGGGGGGGTTGTCCAAGGGGTTGGGGGATGTCTTAGGGGTAGGGGTGTTCAGGGGGTGGGGTGGTGTCTAGGGGTGGGGGGGGGGGGGTGCGGTCCATGGGGGTGGGGGTGTCTAAGGGGTGGGTGTTGTACAAGGGGTAGTCGTGTTCAGGGGGTGGGGTGGTGTCCGGGGGGGGGGGGGGGGGTCATGGTGTCTTGGTGGTGGGGTGGTGTCCAGGGGTGCGGTGTCTAGGGGGTGGGGGCGGTCCATGGGGGTTAGGGTGTCTAGGGGTGGGGTGTCCAGGGGTGGGGGTGTCCAGGTGGTTGGGGGGTTTTCCATAAGGGTTGTGGACGTCCTAGGGGTGGGGGTGTCCATGAGGTGGTGGTGTATAGTGGGGGGGGGTCTAGTTGGTTGGGTGGTGTTCAGGGGGGTGGGGGTTGTCTGGGTGGTTGGGTGACGTCTATGGGGGTAAGGGGTGTTGTCCAAGGGGTTAGGGGGTGTACAAGGGGTGGGGGTTTCTAGGGGGTGGGGGCTGTTCAGGGGGGTTGGGGGCATCCAAGGGGGTAGGGGTGTCCAAGCAGGTAATATTTGGAATTACCTTTTTTTAGAAACCTATAACATCCTATACAGATGCTATGATAACATAGTTTAGTAAATTTATTTACACGCTTAAGAAGATATTATTCAGGATCTTGATTACCATCATTCATATATTGACTTTTATATTATTTCCATCTTAAATTTCATTATAACTTTAAACATGGAAGTGATGATTGTGGTTAATATTAAATATAATAACTCATGTTTATATACCATATATATAAAAATAAAAAAACATATTTAGGAATATAAACCATAAGCATAATAACACTTTATGAAATTAAAAATTAACATATAAATTCCTCTATATTTCAATATACATAAATAAAACTTTCATACATCTACCTTATAAATATACGATTGATAATAGAATATGAACATTTTCTATAAACATCAAAATATACAATTAAAATACAGATTCTAGTGGGGTTTTCTAGGGGTGGGGGTGTCCAGGGGGTGGGGTGGTGTCCTGGGGGTGTGGGGGGCTATCTAGGGGGTTGAGTGTAGGAATGTCTAGGGGTTGGGCGCTCTACAAGGAGTAGGAGTGTCTTGGGGGTGGGGTGGTGTCTAGGGGGTGGGGGATGTCTAAGAGGGTAGGGGGCTGTCCAAGGGGGTTAGGGTGTTCAGTGGGATGGGGTGAGGGGGTGTCCATGGGGCCAGGGGTGTCTAGGGGGGTTGTCCATGGGGTTGGGGTCTCTCCAAGGGGGTAGGTTGGTGTCTAGGGTGTGGGGGTGTCTAGGAGGGTGGGGGTGTCTGGGGGGGGGGGTATCCCTAGGGTTAGGGGGTGAAGTCCAAGGGGGTAGGGGTGCTATCCAAGGGGGTTGGGGTGTGAAGGGGGTGGGGTGTTCAGGGGGGGGGGTGAGTGGGTGGTTGGGGTTGGGAGTGGGGGTGTTCAGGGGGGGGGGGTGTCCATGGAGTTTGGGTGCTGTCCGAGGGGGTAGGGGTGTCTAGAGGGTGGGGGTGGGTGCTGTCCATGGGGTTGGTGGGCTGTTCAAGGGGGTAGGGGGTGTTGTCAAAGGGGGTATGGCTGTCCAGGGGGTGGGGGTTTCTATGGGGTGGCGTGGTTTCCAAGGGGAGGGGGGGGGGTCCATGGGTGGGGACTGTCCATGGGGGTTAGGGGGCTGTCCAAGGGGTATGGGTGTCCAGGGGGCTTTCCAGGGGGTTGGGGGTTGTCCAAGGTGGTAGGGGTGTCTAGGGTGTGGGGCCTGTCTAGGGGGTTGGGGTGTAGTCCAGGGGGGTGGGGGTGACCAGGGGTAGGGGGTATCCAAGGGTGTCCATAGTAGTGGTGAATCAGACTGAGAAAATCATCAAGTCATGTTTTATTATTTATAGGTAAAGAAATAAAGATAAAGTGACCTACCTAATCACACATATATTATGACAACCTTGATATTTTATTACACAATTAAACATAATTTATTACATAAACATCACTTGATAAAACATATAAGACTGAGAGGTCTAGTGTATTTGGGGATTAGGATCATTACATAACAACTTAAAAAATGAAATACAATATCTTTATTGAAATCTTCTTTTACATGACCACTACATTCCCTCGTACTTAGCATTGCATGGGATAACCTGATGACATTTATAAGAAAAGGGTGAGCTATAAAGGATAGTAAGGGAATAATCATGGAATAAAATGAGGAATAAAATACATGTTAGACAATAGGAATATCAATAGATCACAAGAGAAGCATAAACATAAAGGAATGATAAAGCATGATAATCATACCATGGAAATGTGGCAACAACACTTAACATTGAATTAACATGAGCCAAGGCTCACTACACAAGGAGAATGAGTAAATCCTCATTGTAAAATAAGAACAAGTAAAACCAAATTTCACTTGAATTAGCATGTGTAAAAACACACTGCATATGACGTATCATGATACTGTAATTTACCCAAATAATTAGAGTTCTACAAGGGCACACCCTTCTTAAACATTTCATTTCATGCATAAGTGTGCCACATGGATCATATAACATGGATTCATAAAACATAATCATTTATTCCATGATAAAAGAATGTGCAATTCATACATGAAACTTTATAATCAATATGTAGATGTTCATTAGGTGAATACCATTGATAGAGAAATGGGCATTGTATTCACTATACAACGACATTGGCTTGGAAAATTGGTGCAATTTTGTCAGCGTAACGGCGTGACGTAAGAATTCATAAAAATGGTTGATGAGAGAGAAAGAGGTGTCTCATCATATGTACATAAAATGGAAATATAGGGGGTCATATAGATACATGTCCCAACAATTTTAATGTAATTTAGAGTCATGATACAAAATAATTTCTTGAATGTAAAAGAGGAGAGAGAAATTCTTTTCAGAATTTCGGCATAGTAACGGGTGTACATGGGAGACATTTAATGAGAGAGAAATGGGTCTCAAATCATTCAATAAAAAATTGGAAAGTATGGGGGAGGTGAAAAAGCATACCCCAACATTTATAGTTGAAATTAAAAGGTCATAACAACATTAATAAAATTGGACAAAAATGAGAAAGGTGGAAAAAACCCTTACTTGTAAGTGTGCTTCCAAAGTCTTGAGAGAAGCTTGAGAGAGACATATAGGGAGCTTGGGGCACCTTGGGAGGATTATATAGATATTAGGGAAGAGTTTGGACGAATTAAAAATGCTTTGAGTGAGGAGGAAGTGGGATCTTGGGTGGGTTTATATAGGAAAGGCGTGGAAATTCTTTATTATTTAGGTTTGGGACACCTCACATTAAACTAATCCAAACCTTAAACCAGACCATGGTTTTTGCCCATGGTTTTTGGAAAAGGGAAGTGGAAAAGAATATTTTATAATCCCAAAGTATTAACTTCTTAAAATAATGTGTTTGCTTATGTGGAGGTGAGTCACACTCCCAAGGAAAACAATTTAAAAAGACAAGAAGTTTAATATGTCTGGAAGGGTCCATTAATGCTTTTTAAAATAAGTCAAACAAGCCCAAAATCACATTATTTTAATGTTAAAACATATATTGTCCAAACATAAGGCTTATAGTAATTTATTAAATCACTATTGGGTCATTACGATGTAATAAAATACAATATATATTTAAAAGGTATTTAATTTTTACCAAAAAAATTGACTGTCCCAGAAAATTATGAAAAATTCACCATTGGATAATTTTGATTTATTGATTCCCGAAATAATATTTATTTTATATAAATAATTTTTTAAATATGTTAATTTTCACTTTTAAAAGAAAACCCGACATTTATCAAAAATTCATGGGTTTTGACAAAAAATGGATTTCAAAGCTTAATAAAAACTACAATTGCAATCATAAAATTTTATGATCATTTATATATAATAAAAATTAAATTAATAATAATAATATTTTTTTATTAAAATATTATATAATTCAAAAATCCATTAATTCTTCAAAATTGATTTCTTAGTTGAACTTTAACTAAACAATACTATTTGATCTTTTAAAATTATTTATAATGTAACAATAATAAAATGAAAAAATATTCCTTATTATATAAAAAAATAATGTACAAAACCATAGTTCTATGGTTTTGTTACATAACCCCTTAGAACACCTGCATAAGATCGTAGAGTAAGGTGTGTGATGGTGACAGACTCTTGGGGTGGCTTAGATAACATTTCTCGAGTGTTAATCTCTATAAAAATCCATTTATCTTGTAGGTGGTCCCGCTCGAGCTTAACATATTCAAGCTCAGATTGGGCTTGGTCAAGAGGGAAGCCCAATGATTCCACCTCATTTTTGAGATCTGAAAAATGGGCTTCATATGGGGCACGCCTACTGGATAAGGCCATCGCTTCCTTTTTCTGAGTAAATTGGATTTGTTAAAGCCCTATATTTATACTAATCATATGATCACTGTTCAATGACTATATTAGCAGTGGTAAAAATTCTTGACATAAAACCAAAGAAGTTGACATTTTATATAAACATTTTATATAAAGACACATTTAATTAGATCTAGGGGTTTTTCAATTAATGAAAGTTTTGGTCGTTACAATCTTCCGCCCTTAAAAAATTTAACCCTCAAAATTTTCTTTTCCCACACTAAAATAGATGTGGGTAACATTGCTTCATCATTTACTCTAATTCCAACACTGATTATTCAAACTTGTGGTTTCACCACAACACCTTGACGTGGGGTATTGTCTTATTTCGTAGAACTTTTTCTATACGATCTATGATATTCACTGGTTTCTCCTCATAAGAAAGATCATCCTCTAACTGTACCACCTATGAAGAGAGTACATGTGAATGGTCTGGTATGTACTTACTTAAGAAGGATACATGAAATACATCATGTACATTGGCCATGATAGGTGGAAGTTCTAGTCGATAGGCCATAACCTCGACACGATAAAGAATCTCGAAGGGGATGATGTACCTTGGACTTAACTTCCCTTTATTTCCAAATATCATGACCTTCTTCCAAGGATATATGTGTAGAAATACCATCTCTCCAATATTAAACTCACGGTATTATCCATGGTTATTTTCATAACTCTTATGTCGACTCTGGGCTTCCTTGATATGCCACTGAATGTTTTTCACATTCTCCACCATTTCATTGACCATTTTTGGTCCAAGCAGCTTACACTCACCAACCTCATCCCAACACACCGGTGTTCTGCACCTTTTCCCATAAAGGGCTTTATATGGTTCCATTTGGGTACTGGAGTGGAAACTATTATTTTAAGAGAACTCAAACAGAGGAATATTTTGATCCCATCCTTCTCTAAATTCCAATGAGCATTCTCTAAACAAGCCCTCAAGTGATTGAATAGTCCACTTGGATTGGCCATCAGTTTGAGGATGATAGGCCATACTAAAGTCTAGTTCAGTATTTGGAGCATGTTGAACACTATTCCAAAATATAGAGTTGAATCTTGGATCTCGATCGGACACAATAGATAGTGGTACTCCATGCATACTTTCCACTTCCATGATATATATCCATGCCAGTTGATAAAATGAGAAATCTTCCCGAATAGAAATGAATTATGCAGCCTTTGTAAGACGGTCCACAACAACCTAGATTGCATTGTTTCCTTTGGATGTCTTCGGAAGTCCAGTGAAAAAGTCCATGGTGATGTTATCCCATTTCCATTATGGTATGGGCAATATTTTCATCATCCCCTTAGACTTCTTTCTCTCTGCCTTCACTTACTGACACACCATGCACTTTGATGTATATTCAGCGATCTCTTTTTTTCATATTATCCCACAAATAATGATCTCGGATATCTCGATACATCTTTGTGTTTACTGGGTGAATAGATAAATTTTAACTATGTGCATCATCCAAATGTTCCTTCTTTAGCTCCGAACATTATGGAACATATAGTCTTTTCCCAAATCTCACAATTCCTTCTTCATTAACATTAAACTTCGAGGATTCCCCTTTTCTGATAGATTCCACTTTTTCCTGAATTCCCACATCATATTTTTGAGCATATTTTATCCTTTCCAAAAGTGATGGTTGAGCAATAATTTGTAAAAGAATTGATGATGTTCCCTTCTTTATGATTTCCTTGTCCATCTTTATGAAATCTAAGAATATTGGATCCTTTTCAATTCTAATCAATTATAGAATCACTAGGTCCTTTCTACTTAGGGAATCCTCCACCTTGTTCGCTTTCCCAGGGTGTTAATGGATTGAGCAGTCACAGTATTTAATCAGCTCTAACCATCTTCATTGGTGCATGTTCAACTCTTTCTGCGTGAATATATATTTGAGGATTTTGTGGTCTGTATATATTTCAAACTTATCCCAAAAGAGATAATGTCACATAATTTTCAAATTAAATATCACTGCAGCCAACTCGAGTTCATGTGTTGGATAGTTTTATTCATGAACATTCAATTTCATTCAAGAATAGGCAATGACTTTGTCATTTTCCATCAACACACATCCCATGCCCTTCTTCGAAGCATCCCTGAATACCATAAAAAGTTCTCCAATTGTGGGTAATGTAAGCACGAGGGCAGTGATAAGACTCCTTTTAAACTCCTTGAAGCTTTCTTCACATTCATCACTCCATGATAACTTTACCCCCTTCTAAGTTATCTTGGAAAGAGGGTTGAACAATAATGAGAAATTACTCACAAATCGTTGATAATATCCAACTAACCCCAAGATTCTACGAATATCCATTTCTAATGTTGGCCTTGGCCATCCCTCAATTTCATTTGCTTTGGAGGGGTCTATAGATATCCCATTACTTGTGATGATATGGCCCAAGAATGAGACCTCCTTCAACCAGAACTCATACTTGTTGTACTTTGCATAGAACTTCTCCTTCTACAAGATCTCTAGTACAGTTCTTAGATGCTCCTCATGACTCTCCTTGGTTTTGGAGTATATCAGAATATCATCTATAAATACAACCAAAAATTTGTCGAGGTAATCTATAAATACTGTCTTCATCAAGACCATGAATATTGCTGGTTCATTGGTGAGTCCAAATGAAATTACCATGAATTCATAAAGCCCGTATATTCTATGAAAATCATTCTTGGGGATATCTTCCTTCTTCACCCTTACAAGATAATATCCTGACCGAAAATCAACCTTGGAGAAATATTGTGTTCCACATAGCTGATTGAACAAGTCATCTATTCATGGGAGAGGATAATTGTTCTTTATCGTGATTTTGTTAAGCTCATGATAATCAATGCAAAGGCACATTGACCCATCTTTATTCTTGCCAAAGAGGACTAGTGCACCCCATGATGAAGCACTTGGGCGTATGAACCCTTTATCCATATTCTCTTGTAGTTTTTTCTTCAGCTCCTCAAGATCCACAAAAGCCATTCTATATGGATTCTTGGATATTAGAAACACCCAAGGTATATGTTCAATTGAGAATTCAATATCTCTTCAAGGTGGAAGAACAGGAAATTACTCGGGAAACACTTCAGTGAATTCCCTCACAATAGGCATGTCTTCTAGTATGGTTGTCTCCTTTGACTCAATCATCTAAGCTAGATACGAGTGATCATAGAGAAGTAATATCCATTCTTGAGATGATGGTGCTAAAGAAGATTCATCTTCCTCCTTGCACTTGTAAAGAATCGGGGGTCAATTCTCCACATGGAGAGTGATTTTTCTCTCATGGAAATTTATGTTGGCACTATATAAGGAAAGGCAATCCATGCCAATAATAGCATAAAATTCCACCAATGGGAGTATGATGAGGTTCACCGGGAAGTTCAATACATAGATCATGATAGGGGAGGAGTTATATTCATGGGATGAAATGATTTACCCATTTATCATACTCACCGACATCTTCACTTCCATAATTTGTGGTGGTGATGGAATTTTCTAGCAAACATTCGAGATATAAAAGAATGCATAGAACCTGAATCAAAAAGTAAATTTGCTATTATTGAATGAATAATTAGTGTTCCTGTCAGCACTTCATTGTTGTCATTCACTTCAGCAGTAGTGATGGAAAAATCTCACCCTTAATACCTTCGAGGTTTTTGGTTGCCTCTGAAAACCCTTGGCATAGGGCACTGATGTGCAAGATGTTCTGGTTCTTTGTAGTGGTAGCAATGAAAAACAGGTTGAGGTTCAAATGGAGCATTCCTCTCCGCTTTTGCAGCCGCGGGTTTTTCTTGTCTGTAGTTAATAGATATGTGCCCTTCTCTTCTACACCTAAAGCATTTCCTCGCCCCCTTCAGGAAATTTCCTTTGTTCTTCTTTCCGCACCTTTGGTATGTGGGGTGATGAATGTTCTTAGCACCGTTGGATTTATCCATCAGACCACTAGAATTGAATTCCACATTATGATTCTTATCCCCGTGATACCCCTGAGATTGTCCGATCTCCATTTCAACCTTGAGGGCACATCAGAAAATTTCCTCATAGCTGTTGAAGTCACAGATTGCCCGCACTTTCCACAGGCTAGGTTTCAGCCCACCAAAGAAGTGGTCAACCTTGCATTCGGAGGTAACATCAAAGCCGAAAGTGTATCGTGAAAGACTTCTATAGTTTTCTTCGTATACTCCAATAGATTCATCATATTTTTTTTCTTGAGGGCATGGAAGTCCCTTTCCATCTTAAGCCAGAGCCTTCGCAAAAAATATTTTTCAAAAAACATCTTCTGAAAATAATTCCATTCCAATGCCTCGATCTCCACATCAAGCATCGTATTTTTGATCAATGTCCACCATTGACCAGCTCCATCCTCCTTACGATAAGAAGCTAGGATAACCTTCTCTTGTTTAGAAAATTGAAGGATGGAGAAGATCTTTTCAATGGAGTTGATTCATTGTTCAGCAATTTAGGGATCAGATGATCCATTAAAAGTATGAGGCCTTTGTCTCATGAAGCTCTCGATAGCGACTTGTTCATTCTAAGGGGGGTGGGGAGGGGGGGGGGGTTGAACATTCCTCTTTCCCTATGGTAATTTTTAGATCTTGAGTTAATTGAGAGAGAATCATGACAAAGTTCGTGATTCCCGCTCCCATTGGAATGAGCATCTTAATAGTACCATCATCACGTTGATCTTCACATCAGTAGTTAGTCCGAGTCCTCCTATTACCAAACATTGGATGGAATAAAAGGAAAGTTAGGGGTAAGACAAAAAAGGTAATACAAGGACAAAACTAACAACTTATAAATAAATTGTATTTCCTTAAGATATGAATCTATTGGCTTCAGTCTATGTTATCCATGATCTACTTTCTAACATATATTCATAGGGTATTTTTTTGTCCCTTAATAATGTTTCATACTAAGATTGAAAATTTACCAAAGCATATCCCCTGGGAGTGTCATAACCAAGAGTGAAGCAAGGGCCGTTTTCATGCAGCAGTTTTGGTTTGAGTCTATCTCAAAGCATTGTTTTTAGGTTTTACCCCTAGGATACATCTTTTTTAGAGCCTCTTTTACATGCTCTTATCCAGACATGGATGTATTTTATTGATAAACCACTTACTCAATACTCACAAAAACTGAGGGTTATTTCTATTATACATATTCTTGTATCTAAGGTTTAAATGGGTTTTTCTAATCTTAATCCCAAAAATAACTAAACCTATTCTCTGATACCAACTACGACAACCCTGATATTTTATTACACAATTAAACATAACTATATTACATAAACCTCACTTGATACAACATAGAAGATAGAGAGTTATAGTGTCTTTGGGTCTTAGGATCATTACATAAAAACATAACACTTGAAATAAAACATCTTTATTGAAAACATCCTTTACATAAACACTACATTACCTTATAATTAGCATTGCATGGGATAACCTGAGGACATGCATAAGAAAAGGGTGAGCTATAAAGCCCAGTAAGGGAATAATCATGGAAAAACATGATGAATACATTGCATGTTAGAAAATAGTCATATCAATAGATCAAAATAGAAGCATAAACAGAAAGGCATGATAAAGAATGATAATCATAACATGGAAATGTGGCAACAACACTTAACATGGAGTTAGAATGAGCCAAGGCTCATTGCACATGGAGCATGAGTAAATCTTAATTGCACATGAAGCACGATTAAATCCATGTTGAAATTGAATTATCATGATTAAACACCCATTACACATGATATATCATGATACTATAATTTACCCAATGCATTGGAGTTCTATAAGGGCACACCATTCTTAAACATTTCATTTTATGCATAAGTGTGCCACATGGATCATATAAATGGATTTATAAAACATAATCATTTATTCCAAGATAATGGAATGTAAAATTAATACATGAAACATTATAATAAATAAGTAAATGTTCATAAAGTTGAATACTATTGATAAAGAAATGGGCATGGTATTCACTACACAATGACATTAGCTTGGAAAATCGGTGCAATTTCAGTAGCATAACATGGTGACGTAAGAGTTCATAAAAATGGTTGATGAGAGAGAAAGGGGTGTCTCATTATATGTACATGAAATGGATAGTAAGGGGGTAATATAGTTACATGTCCCAAAAATTGTAATGGAATAGAGTCATGATACAAAAGAATTGCTTGAATGTAAAAGAGAAGAGGGAAATTCCTTTTAGAATTTTGGCATAGTAGTTGGTGTACATGGGAGGCATTTAATGAGAGATAAAGGTGTCTCCCATCATTAAAATATAAATAGGGAAGTATGGGGGAGGTGGAAAACCATACCCCAACATTTATAATTGAAATTAAAAGGGCATAACAACATTAATAAAATTGGACAAAATGAGAAAGGAATAAAAAACCATTACATGGAAGTGTGATTATAAAGGCTTGAGAGAGGATTCATGGGATCTTGGGCACCTTGGAAGGATTATACAGAGAGGAGGTCAGAGTTTGGACGAACTAAAAAGGCTTTGAGTGAGGAGGATGTGGGAGCGTGGGTGGGTTTATATTTGAAAGGTGAGGGAATTATTTATTATTTAGGTTTGGGACACCTCACATTAAACTAACCGAAACCACAAACCTGCCCAGGGTTTTTTCTGATGGGTTTTGGAAAAGGGAAGTGGAATAAAATAATTTATAAGTCAATAGTAATAACTTCTTAAAATAATGGGGCTGCTTATGTGGAGGTGAGTCACACTCTCGAGGAAAACATTTTAAAAAGACAAGATGTTTAATAACTCTTAAAGGGTTCATTAATTTTTTTTAAAAAAATAAAAACAAACCCAAAATCACAATATTTTAGTGTCAAAACTTTTTTTGGCCGAACATAAGGCTTATAGTATGTCATTACATCACTATTGGGTCATTATGATGTTATAAAACACAATATATATTGAAAAGGTTTTTAATTTTTACCCAAAACATTGACTGTCTCAAAAAATTATGAAAAATTCACCGCTGGATAATTTCGACAACCTGATTCCAGAATTAATATTTATTTAATCTAAATAATAATCTAAATATGTTAATTTTTACTTTTAAAATAAAAACCGATAGTTATAAAAAATTCACAGGTTTTGACAAAAAAGGATTTTAAACCATAATAAAAATTACAATTGCATTCATAAAATTATATGATCATTTATATTTAATAAAAATTAATTTCATAATAATAAAAATAATATTTTATTTAAATATTATTTAATTCAAAGATCCCTTAATTCTATAAAATATATTTCTTAGTTTAACTTTAACTAAAAAATACTATTTGAGATTTAAAAACTATTTACAAGGTAACAATAATAAAATGTATGTATATTCATTATTATATACAAAAATAATGCACAGAACCACAGTGCTACTGTCTTGTTAAAAAACTCCTTATAACACCTACATAAGACCGAATAGTAAGGCACACGATGGTGACAGACTCTTGGGGTGGCTCAGATAACATTGCTCGGGTGATAATATCAATCAACATCCATTTCTCTTATAGGCGGTCCCGGTCAAGCTTAACATATTCAAGCACGTCCTGGGCTTTGTCAAGAGAGAATACCAATGGCGCCACCTCCTTTTCGATCTCTAAAAAATGGGCTTCGTATGGGTCAGAACTATTGGATGAGGCCATCAGTTCCTTTTTTGGTGTAAATTTGATTTGTTAAAGCCCTATATTTATACTAATCATGTGATCATTGTTCAAAAACTATATTAACAACAGTAAAAATTCTTAACATAAAACCAAATAAGTTGAAATTTTATATAAAACCTTCACATAAAGAGACATTTAATTCTATCAAGAGGTATTTCCATTAATGAATGTTTGGGTCATTACATATATTCAATCACAACAAATAATAAAACATCAAATATCAGTAATTTTAGTAAATAAAGTATCATATCAATCTGTCCCTCATTACCATCACTATCACCACCACCATCACCACCCCCATCCTCATCATCATCCCCATCATCATTATCTCTCTCTTTAATGCCCTCCACCTCACCCCTATACTCCTCCGTGGCCTCTTCCTCTACCACCTCCTCCTCCGCCTCAACCTCCTTCTATACATCATCTGGAACACCACTAGAACTCCCACCTAGTCCACCATATATAGAACACATCAACATCATATATTAATCACACGATCTGTTATCCTCTTTTTGAAGCATTGGATGAAAAACTTCCATGAGTTTTATAAATGTAGTGTTTTCCCTAGCAGACTGTTATGCCATCTCTGTGGCCCATTTTTCAGTCGGTTCTGCCTGTGACTTAACCTGTTGGAACTCAGTGGCACAAAAACTCATACCTAAGGAGGGTCAATATCACATTGGGACTATACTCTTCCTAGGTCTACAGAGTACACTACTAGGGTGCTCATCTCCCAACACCTGATGTAAGTGATTGTTAGGCCAAACATTGTCAGGTTCCTAGGTATCAAGGGCCTCTAAAGATAACTTTTACAATTATAGACAGATTATTAAGTTACAAAATAGATATTAAAATTTGAAATCAACATAGTAAAACTTAAAATCTTCTGGTGAGTCAGTCCATTAACTGCACATCAATCATTGTTCCTTTGAATCAAGAAAAATAGTTTTACTCGAGGCACACGTCCAACAATATTATATTTTCCCTCTATAATGACGTTGAATGTAGAAAAATAGAATTAATAATAGGTTACCAATAAATAATTTCATAATTAAAATAATAAAACAACTTTTTCAATTAAATAATTTATGCAGGAAACAATAGAAAGTGCAAGTCGTAAAGAAAAATTATAAATAACTGTTATACCTACCTTCTCTCATGATCTGGAATTGTTGTATGACCCAATGTGTGGTGGTATTTTTTAGCATCAATTTTTTTTTATTTATTCTGGATTATATCTAAATAAAATCTAATAATACAAACTGTTGGACTAACAAAAAAACATGAAATTTTTCATTTAAATACCTCAAATGTGATAAATACCTTAAACTGAGTAGACATCCAATGCTCACATAAATCCTTTAGACGTGCTGTCCATGCACCCTCACCATGAGGGAAATTAATGAAAATCTGACATAAAAATAATCATTTATATAATTACAAAAAATAATATATTGAATTAAATAAATTTTTTTACCCATATCTCTACCCAAGAACTATCCATGAGTTCATTTGGGAACTGTCTCCATGAAAGTGGGATAACAAGAATGATGTCAGAGTACTTCAAAAGCATCACCAAAAAATGAAGACATTGTTGCCCAATTTTTTCTGTCATCTAACTATCTTCATTTTAGTCCACCATCAACTGCATGTGGCAGTTCCACACCACACACATGCATTTATTCCACCGCCCTGCCTCTTATTAGTAGATTTATCTATTATTAAAAATGTATATATTTTATCAATACATGTTATAATGAAAATAAATAATGGTATAAAAAATTGTTAGGGTTCTATAAATATACCTGCAAAAGTCTGATCAATAGGCACCACTGGATCTATAGAAACTGATGGAACTCCTTATGCAGGTTGTGTGGGTCCCAATGTATTCTCTATAGGGATAGACCCTAGAAGAGTAAGAGTCGAAGAAGATGGAATATAAAAGCTCATAGAGAAGGAAGTAGAAGTAAAAGAAGATGGCACAGATGACTTGCTGAATGCTGGATGGGAAGTGTGAATCATCATTGGATATAGAATAGATGGGTGAGGAGACTGATTTGTAAAGGGTGGAGAAAACATGGGAGGCCTAAATATCCCATGTGTCCATAAAGACACAATTGGATTAGAATGTAGGATATATGGTATGTTAGTGGGGGGCATGGTCTAATCTGGTATGCTGACCAAATCGGCTAGCTCTCGTACTACCCCCTCATACGAACAACCAGTGTACTGGGACCACTACTAGGCTTATCATCAAAGAATTGTTATCTAAGAGGTGGGTCCTGAAATTTTTTTTAAAACAAAATTAGTCACATGACATTATAAATTATTTAAATTTATCTATTCGAAATAAAATATTCACTACAAGAACTAGTGGTGGAATGACCATCACATCCATGCAACGATTGTTTTCTATCATATTTTTATGTTTCCTCTCTTCAATTGGTTTCATTTCATACATTTTAAAACAAATATGGAAGAAATTAGAAAAAGATAACAAAATTTTAACCCAAAAAACAGTATAAATGAGAGGGAATAGGGGGATTAAAGAATAATTTAGCTATCCATTGTTTTAGATAAGCCTAAATAGATATATAATGAATTAAATAAATAGAAAAATATGTAATAAAGAAAATTTAATTAAAGTAGGATGTTTTTTTACGAAAAAGACACACAATGATTTTCATAAGGTGTAAGGTCTTGTCAAAATTGAGGAAAAATTTAATTTCTTTAACCTAGGTCGATGATGCAGTTTTTATATATGTTTTCCAGAAGAAGACAAGCCATCATATTCACAATCGGTAAATCACTTGTCAAAATTAAGGGAAAATTTCATTTCCTTAACCCAGGTACATGATGTAGGTTTTGATAAATGTTTTGTAGCATAAGACAAACCATCATGTTCATAAGGGGTAAAGAACTTGTCAAAATTAAGTAAATATTTAATTTCTTTAACCTAGGTAGATGAAGCAGTTAACATATTTGCAATCAATATTAAATAAATTTGAATAGTACGTACCATAACAACCCTTGTTGAGAAAAACCAAATGGATTTTGAACAATTATTTATGATTTTATATATTTTCCACCAAAACTTAATGTTTACATTCAAATCATACAATTGATATATTGGAGTCATCAAAAGTAATAAATGGATCATTTCAAATTGTAGTAATGATGGTGTCAATTTCGTCCTCAGCATCATAAAAAATATGCCTTTGAATTACTTCAACAATGACACCAAATTCTGGTCAAATATGATCTTTGACATTAAAAACATGTTTCTCCATTGATTCAAATACATATGGTTCATCAGTAGGAAGAGTGAGAGTGATATCAATTACTAAAAATCCATAATCATTAATAAATGTGCCATGCTTCATCATGGAATCAAACCAATGACATTTCATCATCGTGACTCGTCCTTGAGAATAATAATCCAATGTTATTATTTTTTCAACAAATCTATAATAACCTACATTTTAAAATATTCGTATAGTATCTGATGCACTGACATATAATTCTATTGTGGTAGTAATCATAACACCATCATGGTGTGCTCTCATGTTCTTTGTTCGTTCAGTGATGATAAATATGTACCCATTGATGGCAATTGATTTGTAGTCACAAACCACGGTTTTAGGACCAAAAGCCAAGGCTCTTATTTCATCTAAGACGTAGTTAGCTAGAAACTCAATACCTTAAATATAAATGTATATTGAACTTAATTATATATTGATTAAATTATTTTACAAAAGTTATATTTTTTACCTTAATTTTTAACCATCATGAAATTATTTTTTATGCCAAGTCTCCCTCATTCTCAAAGATAAATAATGATGCTTTCTATTTATCATTTCTTTATGTTCCCTATATATAAATATATGAATTTTTTAACATATGTATATTTAAGATATACTTATCTTTAATTTACTTACCTCATGTAGAAATCGAACAAATCACAGTTGAAGAAAACGGTGCGATGTGTCATCTCCACCTCTTCTAAGATTAATGTTGTCAATGTATATGATCCAGGAATTCCTCTTGTTCGCAATAGTGATGGAAAAATGGGTTCAATTTTCTTATACTATTCTTCTTATTTTCTCATTGGTCTGTTCATTCTCATAGTATGACCATACAAATACATTGAGAAAAAAATCCATACATTCTTGAGCCATGTAACCATTCATTATAGAACCTTCAAGATGATTCCTATTTCATACATAAAACTTTAATGTGTAAATATTTATTTTAGTTAGATACATACAACGAAAATAAATAGGTCCTCCAAAATGTATTTTAGTTAGAATATGGACAGTCAGATGCAGCATGCATGTGAAAAATGATGGAGGAAATGTTTTCTATAACTCACACAAAATTAATGGGGTATATGTCAACATTTTTTTGAATAAAGACATGGACAAATTCTTAGCACAAAGATCTCTAAAAAATGGCACAAAAAAAAACCTTACACTATTGTATAAAATATGATTAATTTCTATTAGAATGAACTCATGTTGAAAGATGTGATAATAATGAGCCTTCAATGATTTTAGCTTCAACTCTCTTCTGTTGAACTGTTTAGATATATTTCTTGAATAGACATCACGAACTTTAATAGTCTCTAGTACTTCCATAAATTTATTTTTTTTATGTAGGTGTCATCGCATTAGAAGAAAATGAAACATGCCATTTATTTTCACTAATATGAACATGATGCAATTATGGTCTGACGACCCAATCCACCAAGTCATGCTGAGACTATAAATCATATTTTGCCTTTATCTTAACATTTAGAAAAATCGAAAGTGACATTTCATATATATTTTTTAAAATGTTAATTACTTCTATGAAATGAGGTAACAAATTGGTTGACCAATAAGGAAAATCAAAGAAGATACTTCTCTTCTTCCAATTGTAACAGGTTTCAGTGGAAACAATCTTTCTCTTTCCAAATTTTATTTGACCCATACTGAATAAAAAACTGAAATCTTTCCATTAATTAAGAACATTAGTTCTAGACATACTCTGAGGTGGGTCATTGGCCTCTGTGTTATTGTCAAATATTTGACGATTATTTCTATATGGATGGTCAATTGGCAGGAATCGTCGATGTCCCCTAAAACTGAGACTACAATGATCGTTCATACTTCCAGATCATGTATTCATCATACAAATAGGATATGATAGTATTACCTTCATGTTTTATCCAAACAACATTGTATATAAAAGAAAATCATTGATAATACACATAAGCATAAAACTCATCTAAAATGTGTCATTCGAACATGCATCATATGTGCACACACCCACATCCAAAAACACATTCTACTCTTTTATTAAAGGTTGCATGTATACATCTTTATCATTTTTGGGATCAGAAGGGCCAGATATGAGCATACTCATGAAAGTGAAATGTTTTTTAATTCACAACAATGGGGGAAGGTTATAAATGTGTATAAAAACCAGCCATGTGTTGTGCGATGTATGCATTGGCCCAAAAAGATTAAAACTGTCACATGAAAGACCCAACCTCACATTACGCACGTCAGCTACAAAATTAGGATATTGAGCATCAAATATCTGCCATGCAAATCCATCTTAAGGGTGAATGAACTCATCATTAGTCTTCTTTCTCTCGGTATCATTCCATCACATTTTTATTGATATTTCATCAGACATAAAAGGATTTTGGAGTCTGGGGATCAATGGAAATTTCCAAATTACATTATGTTGAACAAATGATGGTGTTCCATTAGCTTTTGTATTCTAGTGGGATGTGAAACATTTTATACTATCCTTTTGTTTAGCACAATCCTCCAAGAGTAAACTGCAATATTTCCAGAAATCCTGAATTTGGTTTCTTGAAAATCAAAGTTCCTCAACTAACATCCATGCAATATTGTGGTTTGAGGGGATATCTACAAAATCTAGAAGTATGCCCTTCATGTAGGTAAGAATGTAATCGATGACAGTACTAGAAATCTCATACAATGTTTTCCCATGAAACAATCAGATTCATAATTATTGATTTTTCATTTTACCGTATTCTCGATATACTGGAGTCATGGCAACATCATTCAATTTTTTCACCCTGATAACATCATCATTTTCATTAGACAGGTCATGTGTGCTCATATAAAAGTATTCTTGGGTCAGAATCCATTATTTTTCATGATGACGAATAAATGAAAACTGGTAATATAAAAAATTCTCCAATCGATTCCTCTCATTTCCATCATAATCAATTTGATAGTTCGTTTTCTCCACATTGTGATACCACACATAGAAGTTTTCATGAAAATATTATTTGGTTATGTGGTAACTGACTTATTCACGACACAACAAAGGTCTTCTAACACAATTGTATCATGGGAAATGTATGAAACCACAATAAGTAGCATTATGAAATAATAAATATAAAAATCACCCCCAATTGACTTAAAAATCACTTGGTATATGATCGGTTTCATACATCCAACTTCTATCTATTCTGTAAAAAAATTGTTATAAGTCATTTCATCAAAATTAATTCATTAAGATTGATGTTTCATTGAAAATATATTTATGTAAATGATAATTGTTCACTTTATATGAAACCATAACTGACACCCTACTCTATATGAGAATCATAACATAAAAGTCAAAAAAATATTGAATTTATAAAAAAATATATTTGAAAACTATATATAAATGTAAAGGATCAGGTACCTTATGGTAATAAGTCTCTGAAAAGAAAGTGTTATGTGGAGAAGTAACATAGTACCCTCAAATGTTCCATACAAAAATTTCATTTGTTGTTGTTACAAATTTTTACTCAACTACTAAAATATTATCCACTGAGGCTCAATAATAATTAATCATATTGATAATTCCAATAACAAGTTATATAGGAAACCCATATAAAACTCATAATGGACACTTTATATAACTAAACCCTATTTCATTATAAAATTTAGTCACATATAAGAATATAAAAGTCATGTGAATCTTACATGACACATATGATGAATGTACACAATCCTATTTCATGTATGTTCCATGTTCCAAAATCACAAATTACAGTATCAAATAAATGCATCAAACTAGATTAAATATATAAAATGTAAAATTGATAATCAATAAGAACAATTTCATAACCTGATTAACGTATAATAGAATCCAAGAAAGTGAAAAACAACACCTCAGGTGCACCAACGATGTCTTAAAATACTATTAACTAACAGCGAATAATTACGTGCGCATGACCATGCTATTTTTTTCGTGATATATATCATCCTATGATATGAAAGCCTAATAAATGATAGATTTGGAAGACTAAATGGAATATCCAATTCATGTATTGTATATTTCGTTGAAATGATAATTTATATTATTCAATTAAAATTATATCATACTCTATGGTATACAATGAAAACCATGTTAACCATTATAGAATTAGGTAATAAATATGGTATAAATAATATTATGTAAATAAATAATAATCCACAATATTATGTGTGGAATTTTTTAAATTTAGAGTATTAATAATGATTATGAGTTTATAATCTATAATTATATAAAATTACTAGTGTCCAAAACACATCTATGTTACCAATGGAATAATGTGTTTTAGTGTTATCTTAATTAAATGCACACACAAACATGAATGTATGTATATTTATTTAATACTTTTTAAAATACAGGGATTATATCCATGGTAAGTAGAAAGTGTCAATATCATTTTTTGAAATCTATCATTTCTCTATTTTTATTGTTATGTAAACAGAATAAATGAATATTACACATGTTATTTGTCTAATTCATTCAGTATATGACCCATCCTTCACCCAATCAAGGTCGTGAATTGTATTCCTTATATAATAAAGAGAATAAATGTTAAATACTTCATATATTAGAATTATTTATAAAAAAACATTAATAGGATTAACAACATATCGAACAACAATTTATATGGATTATTCATTAGAAGATCTCTATATGAGTGTTATAGTATGATGGTTTACGTCTAAAAACCCTTATTAACCTAATGGATATGATAAATAAGTATTATAATATCAAATTAAACAAAATAGATAAATACATAAAATTGTACATAGTTAAGATAATGTAAAATAAAGTCCATAGAAAATACCACATCGCCCTAGTTAAAAAAGGAAAACCACCTACACCACTACCCTAATCGGCCCCAAATCCTTCATATAGTTCACTAACAATAAGGAGTGTACTCTAAAGAAAAATCCAAACTGTGTCCCACTACTAAATTCAACATGAATTAGTATATGAAATTAGTTTTTCATAGAGGATACATGATGTCTGGGACCATATAGTTTCCATGATGTGTTCCTTAGTAAACATAGTTTCATTTTTTGAGTAGTGGTACATGAGGTGTGGATATGATACATAGTGTGTAGGACATACAGAATAAATGAGAGAGTACCTCTAGTACACAGCTAGGAAACCTAGAAATGGTCACATGGTGTTTAGATCATACACCCATAATGTGATAGTTATAGTGGACTAAAACATTATACATCACAAGATTCAGATAAAAAGTGTGTTTTCTTCTAGATTACATGGCATGTAATCATGTTTTTAGAAGAAAATCATTCCACTCTTCATGAAGTAATATAGATCCATAAAAATTGCCCCATTAACTCACTTTTGAGTTGGAATAACCATAAAAATTTATAGTAGGTACCTAAAATCATCGATTTATATAAATTAGTGGCCAAAAATAAGATTTTTTGTTACCTATGGATGATCTTCCCCACCACCTGTCACCTTAAACGTGGCCCTAATCTTGAGAGTATGGTCTATGATCTACCTTAGAATCCCCCAAACCACTGGAATTGTATTTAAATTCCCTTAAATATAATTTCCAAACCATTATTGGATAGAAATTTGGATTTCAGTTGCCTATGCATGATCAATTGCTCTATTACTGAATTTATTTTCTGATAACCCAAAAAAATAGATGCAAAACCTTAAAACTAAGGTACCAATAACAAATAATATGAGTAGAAAAAAACAATTACCTGATTGAAGATGGATCTGGTGGAATAATTTTGCTAGCGAGAGAGCTCTGCTCTAGGTCTCTGATTTAGGCCTGCAATCATGCTGATATGGATTGGGTTTGTTGTCAATTTTGGGGAAAACTATCCTAACAGTTTAAAAAACTCTTTGGAATGGTAATATTTTCCAACGGTTTGAAAACACATTGATAAAGCCTACATATAACTCCACTATTCCAATAGTTTGATAAAACAGTTGGGTAAAACTCATCTAAAACTCCCATATTCCAATGGTTTGATAAAACCATTGGGTAAAACTCATCTAAAAATCTATATTAGAACAGTTTCATTAAACCATTGGGTAAGGTACTATTGATATATTTACTTCAACAGTTTATGAGAACCGTTGGAAATTTTCTATTGGTATAGCCTTCATTTACAGTAGTGGGATCAAGAATTCCATTCAATCTATTTCAGTGTCCGATTATGTATTAGAATACTAGGGTATCCTGTCTGGTTCATAACACATATCCCCATATAATTATGTATTTATCAAAACTAAAATCTACTAAAATTAATTCTTATAACTCCAATCCATGACATATATGCTTTTTTCTCATCAAAAGTCTAATTTAGGATGGATTCAAGTGATATCCAACAGAGGATTCCCGAGGAAGAGTTAGTCATCTTTACCGAGCTCATTAAAAATTAAATAGTCTTATTCATAATTAAAATATATTGTAAATATATTATTATTATCATAAGGTTTCATCATTATACAAAAATTTTATAATATTTATGGAATAATGATTTTCTACTTCCCTTTCATATATTGGAAAATGAAAAAATCTCCCATGCTTGTGTGTAGACTGCAACTTCTACAAATGATATATTTAATTTTTTACCAATACTATACAGAGGTAATTATTAATGATTTATATAATTATTATATATGAAATCTATTACTTAATTTAATTTTTTTAATTAAAAATCATTATCTACCTTTCTTCTCTACAATTCATTAGAAAATGAATGTGTCCTTTATGTGTATGTTTAGATTACGACCTCAATGATGGATGTATTTCATATTCATTCACTTCATTAAATGGATTTTCAAAAAAAATATTTAATGAATACATATGATGTTGACAAAATTATCATTCTACTTTAAAAATTATTTTTCAATTATAAAATAACATGCACTTAATCATTCAACAGTTATAATGTTGTGTTTATTTTAGGAGTTTTAAAATGTAAATGAACATTATTATAATTTTTATGTCAGGAATTAATAAGGAATTACACTTACATGTTATAATATAAAATATCTATGAATTTATGTTGTATTCAAAATCCATTAACTATAATATATATCTATATTTTATAAAACTTGATCTCTTTTCGTGAAATGAACACATATATAAAATGAGTATTTATGTTTTCTATGTAAATCATAAATTTATTTGAGAGGATATATCCAAGGGAATCCAAAATAAAACATCATTATCATATTAAAACATCATTCACATTAGGGATGTGATGAAACAATGACCAATTTATAATGATTGAAACCGTTGAATCAAATCATAAAAGAGAAATAGGAATGTTAACACATAAATATTTATATTTAATAATTAATAATTAATTTATGGTTATAGTTAAGTAATTATCGAATGGTATTCAATATGATAAAAAATATTGTTCCTATATATATGTATATTAATTCAAAATTTTATTATACTGGAGGTTCAAATGTGTTCTTCAAAGAGGAATTCCAATGTTATGTTTTATAATTTCAAAATTCATAATTTGATACATGATTCAAATTATTTTATTTTACTCATTTATATTGTGTTTTTACTCCCTATTTTATATATTATATCAGGATAAATTTTGAACTAATGTAATTTATCTTCAATATTATATTCATTATCTTGAGTTCCTTTTTATTTTAAAATCAAAATTGTGTTTTTATATTAAATCAATGGTTTACAAGTATAGATATTTTTTTAACAAACTATATCTTAAACAACTAAATATTCTTTATATTGATTCAAGGATTTCATTCAATATATTACAATGATTTATTATATATTTTCTAACAATATTTTATATTTTTCAGAAGATTGATAATGAATTTTTATAATGTTCTCTACATTAGTTATTTTTTTTTACATTCTTTCAAAAGGTGCAAAAAAATAGATTCTGAAACAATTACTGACTCATAAACATTTCATTTTTCATGTATATTCTTCATTATGAATATTCCATTATAATGTTGAATAATTTTTTTATATAATATGCCATGAAATTATTCATTATTTTTTAAAAAATATCAATGATAAATTTGTTCGTATTTTTTTTAAATGATATTATTAGTGATTTTATAAAAACAATATACATGTCAAGACAAAATATTATTAATTTTAGAAAGTATATGGAATAATTATATCATAAAAATTCATTCCCTAGATGGTATATGATGATATTTTATATATTTTATCATGAAAAATGTTTCATTCCACTTTCTTACTATGCTATTGAAAAATTATTATTGAATTCAGTTTCTTATTGAACTCATATATATGGTTGAGTATTTATGGGGTTATATATAATGTTTCCATTTAGTTTTTATGGTCATATATATAATGAGATAATTATAGGAAAATGTTATTGATTCTCTCTCCACAATGGGAATCATGTAGTGAATCCTAGACCACTATTTTATGGTAAATTGTTTTTGATTCATTCTATATTATGAATATTATTTCCTATAGTAATTTACATTCCAGAATCTCAGGGAACACACTTATTTATATTTTATAATTTCGTGTATCATCACTGATGGCTCCCTATTATTATTCCTTACATTACTACTTTGATTTATTCCAGTACATATGGTTTATAAATTATGCATTTTAAGGAATAATTTTTATATAATATGATAATATTCCTTGATGGTGTTATCATACCCTTATTACTATATTATTCTCACTTATGATACTTTATTGGTATCCCTCATATTAAAACTTAAATTTCATGATCTCAAAATATTCTAATTTTTTATTTTCCACTATGATAAAGAAGGGTATTGAGTATGTTATGACTCTAAGTGTACCATGTCCAATAGAAATTTATTGGAGTTCATCAAGAATAATTGTGAAATAAGATGATTCTTTATCTTTTCTGCAAAGATAATATTCCTGTGGGTTAAATGATTTTTGAAAATATATTGGGGAAAATGACTAGATTACAAAAAATAATGTTACACATAATCATGTGAAGGACGGTTCACCTCAGGTTATTTATATAGATTAAAAGATGACATCACTATGTTAAACTTATCACAATATAAAAATATATATCATTTAATATTCCATATTCCTCACATTATCTAGATCACCATATGAGTTAAATGACCAGTCTTATAGTAAAAAACTACCTCAATATCTCAACTACCTCAAACATGATGAAATATGTGAGAAAGAAGAGTTAATTCTCAAATATATCATTGTAATTTGAGTGATCCTTGGAGATTGAAGTCACATGAGTGGATTTACACTGAAAATAATAATAAAAATTAAAGCATAATAATATCTTTGTCTATATAAATACATATAATTATCAAGGTTAATATTGTATAGTTATATAAAATAGTTAATTAAACAACTTACACAGAGATGTTAGTTATAAAATTACAATTAAGAAATAGGCCATTGTGTTAACCCACCTATCATGTTATCAATCATCATTAACACTACCCCTATAATAATTGAAATGTATAGAAATTTTATTACTAAAAATTTTATTTTCATAAATAATCAATATATATATATATCAGGATTAGAAAAATCATTTAATATATTATAAAAAATATTCAAAATTTCAATATTAATGAACCTGTTAATGAAATATCAGTTACCATATAAAATAATAAAAATATTAACCAATTTATATCAAAGTCAATTATCAATTAAAATCAATCACTACTATAATAATCTTGATCATGGGATCTAGTGATACCTTCTTAAATATCATATTATATAAATATATATATATAAATTGAATAAAACTATATAAAAAATATTCTTTAACAATAAAATATATAATTGGATTGATTAATATAATAATGGAGGACATATTTTTATTCTATATGAGTAAATTTAAAAAAATTGAATTCATAAAAAATTATTAACCTAATTAATTATTATATAATCCAACATTAACATTTTCAAATTACAATAAAAACACTCTATCATGATCTACATTATATAAATAATAAAATATTCAAATTATCTGAACATAATATACTCATGGGTGAATCATAGTAGTATATCCATCTTTAAACAACCAAAAGTGAAAATCCATGTGGTATGATTTGTAAACCAACAAATATAAATGAAATTCATTGGATTATGCTCCTTAGAATTGGATATTAATTCACATATAAACCACATATTATTCCACCACCCTCCTACTAGACAGGCAACCCAAAATACCATTACCTTAATCATAGTCCAACCCCTAATTGGGGACCTTGTGTTTAGGGACTCTTTAACCTTAACCAATTGTTGATGAAGACAATAATTTCCTATGCCCAATTATTCTAATTGTTAGAAACACTTAAATATTAACTAATAATATAATCTAATAATCCTAGATGTTTTAATATTATATGACATTTCCATATAAAAATACACTCTTATATTACAAGTGGTTCCCTATGATGTTATTTCTGTTATCCCCAAAAAACTACACATGGTTTTCATATTCATTATCTCATTCTCTCTTATTAATTCACATTAGTTGAATCCTCTAACATTAATAGAGGTGTATTCATGAGTGATTGTGGAACAACCTCTATGTGACAACATGATGGAATAAACAGATCATCCACTATATTTTCTTTGGTGGAGGTATCATCACATTACTATATTTATATTGGTAAAGGGTTAGGCCATAGCTCATATATATTAAGAAATATGTAAACCCTTGACAATAATGTTCATGGTAGTCATGTTACCAAGTCATCTACCTCCACTGATCATTATAGATTATGTGTTAAAATAGAACAAGAAAATTTAAAAAATAGACAATTGAAATTAAAAAATATACATTTTCAATTGTATTAATTGAATAAATATCAATAAAAATCATACAATTGTGATACAATATTGCCTAATGATTCGATGGATTCAATTTCCATTTTCTTCTCACCTCTACCCCTTCCAGTCTACTAAATTTTATGATATCAATAATTAAGAGGTATAATCCATAAATAAACATTAGGGTAACAAAATTATTTAATTTTATAGTTTTTAACTCCATATATATGTTCATGTTTCCTCACAAAACCATAAGAAATAGAGACATTACTTCATAAAAAATAATTGACTATGATATATATTATATTAACATTATATGAAAATGGACAATTGGAATCAATGGGTCAAACAATGTCTTTTTAAATTCACTATATTTAAAACCATTAGTTAAAAACATAATCTTATTTTACTTAGATTGAGGGGAATAACAAGGAAAAAAGAGAAAGATGAAGAAGATACTCACATAAATAAAGGAATAAATAAAAAAATAATTAAGGAGAGATTATCCAAAATGATTATATGGAGTTGGACATAAGGTGTATTCCTTTGCTTTTATTTCATGGACCCAAACATAGTGGTTGTGGTGTAGGGATCCACCTAGTTTTACTAAAATTAAATCTTATGAAATAATGATATTTATTATATGAATACTTTATTATTTTAATAAACATTTAAATCAAACATGAAAATCTTTAATATAAATGTATCATTTATATCCCATAATAAGTACACCAATTAAATCAATTTATTATTCTTAATGAAGATTACGATGAATTTTCAATGTTAAAGTAATATTTTAAAACATAGATATACTGGTGTGAAATTATGCATCATTTACAAAACACATTGAAAATAAATGATTCATATTTTACCTTTTAAATGAATATATTTTAAAATTCATATTTTAGTAAATTATTATATATTATTAATTACATGAATATTTATTAGCTACATCCGACATCCCTCGAATATTTCTTATAAATTATCCAATTATAGGTTAATCAATACATCATTATCCTAATTTGAATTATAGTGAATATTATTATGGTTATGCCTAATATTTCAGATAAATTAATATATTTATTTTTATGAATAAGATAATATATATTATAATTGAGAATTATAAGGTTGATACGACCCATGTATCATACTCCTACTAAATTATGTAGACAATTATAAACTACCTTAGTGAACACAAGGATAATATGATCATGAAGGAACATTTATTAGATATACTAGAAATATATATTACATTTAAATGTAATTCAAATAATATAAAAGGTTAAACTAAATACTAATTTTTTGTAAATCAGTATTTAAAAAAAAATGATTTATAAGAAATATGATTTATATATTTATCATACTATTTCACTCAATATAAAATAATTCATTCCATATAACATTTTAATTATAAAATTTATCTATAAGTATAAATTTTAGTGGAGTATAATAAAAATATATAAACATATATTGTAAATAAATTAATAAATATCATATAATATTTATTTATAAACAATAGATATAATCATGTAAATTATTTAAGAATGTGAAATATTAATATATATTTTATAATTATTCAGCCATGTTACTTATATATAACTGAGATTTTTTCTAAAAATATTACATAAATAAAGACTATTTTATTATCATTTACAAAATTATTTTCCATGTCTAAATAATGGAATTGAAAATAATAATTTATATTATGTTATTATTGGCACTATGATCCTATAAAAGCATGTCCAATGTAGATCATCCTGTCACAACCATTAAAAAGAATTAACTCATTTATGTTGATCCACTATATTATTTTAATCTTTATCTCATAGAATAAAATAAATAATGGAAAAATGGACTAATTTTTTTTAAAGGGAAATAAAAATAAATAACTACCATTTATTGGGGACAAATCACTTTATATATTATATGTTTTATCATTAAAAATATATTTCTTCAATTCCTTTTGATAATGGGTAATGAATTCAGTTTAATAATATAATAATATAACAGTTCATAATAAACCTTTCATTTAACAATAATTATTATAGGAAAATACTTATTTAATAGAATAAATAACGAAAACAATACTCACCATTAGTGGATTATTGCACCACAATTTGATTGAAATTCCATTTCATTGTAACAGTTCCACAAAAATTGATGAAAAAATGAAACTAATATTTTAATTCATTAAAAAAATAGTAGATATATTCTACATATCCAACAATAATAAAATCATTATTATTAAATTTACAATAACAAAAAACAAAATTTTTATTGTGAAAAATATTTTTATAAACTAATTTCAAAAAATGTTAGTGAGTATTTCATGATTTGTTATTAATCCAACAAAAATTATTAAAGATATAGTAAAAAATAATAGAGAATAAAATTCTTTGGAATATTAATAAATATAATTTATCTATTTATTGAATGATAATTTTAGAAAATAATATTTATAATATAATTGTTGATATAATTTGATACTAAAATGTAAAAAATGTATAAGAAATGTTAAGTTATAATTCATTAATCAGAATTGTTTTAGAGGATGATGAATCAAACATAATTATGATACATAGGAAATATATGTTAATGATGGTAATTTCATGTATATAAAATTAAATTAATTCATTAATGCATATGATAATATTCTACTAAATTGGAATTTAAGTAAATTGTTATTATTATTTTATTATGTAGAATAACGTAAATAAATGATGTATATTATTAGTGATAAAATTATTTTAAAATATAGAATTAATAATGTAGAGATTTTTTTAATTTTTACAGATAAATTACATTAATTCGAATAATTATAAAAAATTATTGTAGTGTGATGTAGAAATATTATGAGGAGATATAAAATAAAAATATATTTAATATATATAACAATTAAATAATGAAAATATTGAAGAATAAACTTGATATAATCCAAATGGGATATAATATAAATTTATATAATGATGTATCGTATGCCTAAAGTTAGTTCAATATTTAAATTATTCAAATTACAATTAAAACTATATTTATATATGGGGTTTATGGGCCAAAAATAACATTGATATTCAAATTATATTCGGATGAAAAAATAATTTTTTATGTAAAATTAGTACCATATATTCTATAAAATATGATTTATTAATGGGTTATGCAAGGTTTTATAATATAGAGTCATTTCTTTGGGTATTATCTTTTTCAATTAGTCAATGTAAGAAGATAGTTACCATGTTCTTCAAGAATGTTTCATATATTTTCTAAATCCCATTATGGTAATTGTTGAAATATAATTTATACTTTTTAGTAAAATACAATGTGATAATATCTATAGGATATAGTGTAAGACATATAAATGTGTTTTAATTTTATTCTTTATTTGAATAAATAACAATAAATTCTTCCAAGTATTAAATTCTAATTACACTATATATATATTACATGAAACCAAAATAATTGGAATTTTATCTCATGACACATAGATAACAAATATAAAATAAAATGTATATTAATCTGTATTACTAGTTAAAATTTATCAATTATGCTAATATTTATGTTTATTCATGAAATACTATGAATTTTTCAAAGGTTTTTTAAAATTTTATCACAAAATAATAAAAATGACGAATCATTACTAAAATTTAAATAGGTCAAATCATTATAGTGAAATTTGTGATTGAAAAGTGAAAGTAATTTAAAATTAGAAATGTGGCCATGATTAATTTGATTGATAATCTATGTATAATTGCATAACAGGATAGGTAAAAATTTATCTATAACATGGGTAAGAGTTGTGATTATTTTACCTTTAAAACTCAATTGAAAAATATTATTGGTAAAATATGTATTCGAATATTTGGAATGATGTTATTAGGAATTATTCAATATTAAAATATAAAAAAATTTATTTTTAGAATAAATATTTATACTTCCTTTAATGATTCAGGGGGATTCGGTAAATTTCCATTATACACTACCAATTATGATATTGGAAATAACCTTACAAATATGAAAAACAATTATACAACCTATGAAATAGTTGAATGTAAATGAGATTAATAATTCTATAGAATACATATAAATTATACTAAATATGAGATAATGTAATTAATATAGGTCAATAAAACAAAAAATGATTTTGATATAGGAAGGAAATGTGTAAATGAATAAGAACATGAAAATGTAGTAAAAATTTGGAGGTTGAAATGCAATTCCAAAATGTCAGATTTTGAGATCCAATGGATTTTCTATGAACCATCAAAGTTGATACACTACCCATTATTGAGATATATATTGATTCCATGTTTAATATATTGTTTTATCTTATTTAAAACAATAAAATGCATTATTTATTGTTTATTATAGGATGGTATTGCATAGCAGTTAATGTAAATAAATCACCAAGATTCAACTTTTATATTTAAAAAATTAGAGGTATTTAATGTTGTGGATTTTGTAACAACCTATCTTAGGTGCCACTAAACGGTGCCCCAAGCCGGTTGGACACTTTCCCTCAAGCACACCTCCCAGTATGCTAGAGGTTTTCGACTTGAAATGAGGGTTTAGTATGCTAGTCATGTTGAGACTATACCCTCTTTTGTTTGAGTAAAACACCAACAAAATAGAACAACAACAAACAAGTGAGGAAGAATATAAATAACTAGAACAATACCAAGTGACATGATAGTCAAAAACAAGAAATAAAATTCTCAACGGAAAGGGAAATCATGATATGAAAATTCATGTGTCAAGTGTCTATAATACAACTAAAAATACTGACATAGTGACTCCCATGTGGGTCCCGAACCTCATTCGGTCCCCTCACCCACACTCCATTCCCAAACATCAACCTATCCCAGGGCCTAACCCTTATCATGTCCAATACCAACAAAGTCTACTTGGATATCAGTAAGGTGGACCAAATAGGGTGTGAGTACAACTCAGTAGGCCTCAACCAATTGTTTCTAAAACAAGTCCTCCTAATAGATTGTGTATTGAACTCTATAAGTCAATAAAAAAATGCAAAGCTAAATAGTTATCATATTTTCATTTATTCTTTACTAGTCACATTAATCATGGGTTTGATCCTTGTGTCTAATTCAACTCACAATTCATCATTATCATAATTTTTGTATGGATATCCATGTCTAACACTCAACATCTCAGTTGGTCTAGATCACCATGTCTCAAAACCCTCTATCCCAATTTGTGTATATTTTCATGTCTACCACTAAAACTCACAACTTCTTGTATCAAATGTTTGGGTAAAATGCCATGTCTCACTCCCCCAACATATCAATTGGTCTAAAATTCCATGTCTAGAACCTACTTTCTCAATCATTCCATTCATATATTAATTCTTCATAATTATCCACATAATCCCATTACTAGTCCAATGATTTGTTAAAAATATCAAAGACCATTAGTTAACCCACCAATTACCTTTGTACAAAACCAATTAATTAATTAATAAATTAATTAATATATCAGCCAAGATCTTATTCCATAATCAATTCTTTACATTTAATTATCCAATAAAAATATCAACTTGTCAAAATTAATCTCAAAATTAATTATCATAATCAAACATCAAGGAACATAATTAATCCACCATTAATTATCTCTACATAGCCAAATAATTGCCTCAAAATTAATTGCACTAGTTAATTATCATAACATAAACAATTCAATATTTTGAATAAAATCCAAAAATAAAAAATAATTTCCCCTAAATCAATTATCTTTTTGGGAAACCCTTAGTCCCAGGATTAAATCATGTACGTATCATCAATTATCCAAAACATTTTCAAGTCAATTTCACATTTATAATTATCCCAATATATGAAATCAATTGCCAAGGGATTCTAAAAAATCCTTAATCTCACATTAACACATCAATTCAATGACTATGGAAGATCAATTTAGACTACATACATCAGTTCTTTGACCAATGGTTTCCCTGTAGAAATCCCCAAAATATGAGCCGCACAACGACGACAATCATGATCTGGATCTAAATCCATAAACCCAAAATTATGATCAAAGGCATTAATATCATGCGAATCAAGATCTAGATCCACAATCCTTGATCTATATAAAAACACATAGGTTTAGATCTACAGAAATAGTGGAGATCATTAATGATAAGATTAGGGAATGATATAGGAGATAAAGGAAGAAGAAACAAGATGAAATACACTTACCGAGAAGATATAGGATCTTCAATCAAAAATTTATATCATTAAAAACAATAGTCGAATCACCTTGGAATCCCTCCGGAATGCTACAGGATCACCTATAAGTCATCAACCCCGAGCCTTGGTCAAAATAGAGGGTTTTGGGGGGTTCATGCGATTTAATAACTAATTTTTGGATAATACAAACCTGTGTACATGGTCTCTTGAGTAGGGGCATACAGTTTGGGTAAACCAAGAGCCAAATGTGTTGACCCTCACTACCTAGGGTTTCATAGTTACTTGGGATTAGGTGTATGGTTTTTCAAACCCTGTGTAAATTGTGCATAGCCCCATATCCATTAGTTTTTCTAAAAAAATCATCCAAACTCACCCCAAGAAATAACTCCAAAACAATGGTTCTGAAAAACAAAAAAATACCTAAAAATGGGCCCGAGTTAACTTCAGAAAGTGTTGGGATCTTAATAATCTCCAAACCTTATAACAGCTCCGTCTCAAGCCTCACTCCCAAAAATCACTAATGAAATTATGAGGTGAAAGGATCGGGACATTGATCCCTCTTGTATACTTCTTGTTCCCATGTTTCCTCTTGAACATGTACATGTTTCCATAACACACGATCTATCAGTATAGTCATTCCACACAACATATTCTCACTATGATCTAGTACAAATATCAGATGCTCCTCAAAGGATGCATCTATCTTGATGTCAATCTTATCCACATCGATCACATGAGAAGGGTCTGGGTGATATCTTCATAGTTGTGAGACATGGAAAACATCATTCCTAGCACTAAATTTCTAGGGAGGGTCCTTTCAGTTCACCACCATCCTGATTCTCTCCACAACCTCAAAAGGTCCTACAATCCTGGGGGTTAACTTTCCCTCACTATGTATCGTGTGGTTACCCAACAAAGGAAACACCATAAGGAACACTCGATCACCCTATGTAAACTCTAGGGGTTTTCTTAGTATATCCTCATATGACTTAGGTCTACTCTGAGTAGTATCCATACATTTTTGAATCAACAGAACCCGCTTCGACATCTCCGGCATGAGACACAGTCTTAATAGCTCAAACTCACCCAACTCTATCCAACATATCGGTGACCTAAGATGTCTACCATAAATTTATGTATATGTTTATATCTGTATAGTTTCTTAATAACTGTTGTTATAAGGGAACATCACTAAACAAAAGTTATTCTCCAAAAGAACCACCATAGTCATGCACACATGCCCGTAACATATCATTTAACAACTATATGGTGCGCTCTAACTAAAAATAAATCTATGGGTGGAAACCCATAATCAACATAACCTATATTCCAAGAGCCTTCTACAATCCCTACTAGAAATGTGAAGTAAAGATCGAGTCCTGATTTAAACTATAGTTTGTGGCACCCCATACAAAATAGGGAATCTCATGAGCATATTGTTCCCCCAACTATCCCACTATTAAGGATTCCATGATATGTAGGAAATTGTGATACCATTGGAATTCTATACAAAATTACCCAAATAGAATCATTATCTCTAAGAATAATTGGACGACCTACCACAAAATCCATAGTCACACCATCATAATTTCATTTCAAAATAGGAAACAACTGCAATATACCTTGAGGTCATTGATGCTCTGCCTTAACCTATAGATTTCTGAACCATCTAATTATGAACCCTGTTATTTCATTTTTCATGCTCAGTCACCAAAACATTCACCATAGGTCATGGTGCATTTTTTTTCACATTTGGATGTACCACCCACTTTCAGGGATAAAATTATCACATGATTTCATCTTGCATGCTCATTGTCATAGTAACCTAGTTTTTCACAAAGATGACCTCATCCTCATTTATCATCCAGTCTGAAGGTGTATCCCTACATTTATGGATTTCTCTCAGGGCTATGCACCCCTGATCCTTATACTACCTACCCTTGATATGTCTTAAGACTATAGAATCTACTACTACTGAAACCTGAATCATTTTCTATGACTCTCTTAAACCACCACATATCTTTCATCTAGCACTATAATCATCTTCCACTCTACACTTGAACCAAGTACTTACTAAGTTTGAGTTTTCTTGTACAAAGAATCATCCAAAATATTCCCTTTCTTGGGTGTATATTCTAGTAAAAAATAAATGTAATGTATATACTATACCCATCTTTGGGGAAAATTTTCAAGTCATGCTGTGAAAAAATATACTTCTTATTTTTTTGATCTATAAAAATTGGAATATTTTTAACCTAGAGATAGTGTCACCATCACTTATGATCAATATCCACATTTTCCAAAACAAGGTCATGTGTGGGGTAATTCTTTTCATGTGGCCTTAGCTTCTGAAGATAACACACAATGACTCGATCTCCTTGAATTAATACAGTTTCGTGTCCTATCCCAGAAGCATTAAAATACATAGTGTACTCCTCAGCTAACGTAGATAAGATCAAAATTAATAGTGATTCCAAGTGTTTATTCAACTCTTGGAAATCATTCTCACATGATTCTATCAACTCAAACTTTATCCCTTATACTATCAATCCCAAATGTGATGATTCCAATCGAGAAAAGTCTTGGTTGAATCTCATGTAATATTTAGTTAATCCCAATAAGCATCGAATATCAAAACAATAATTAGGATTCTCTATAAAAACCACTTATTGCACATTTTTTAGATCCACTTCCACACATTCTTCTGAGATGATGTTCCCCAAAAAGTTTAACTGATCAATCTAATATTGACACATAGATATATTGGGGTATAACTGATGCTCTTGCAGTGCACTCAGGATGGTGTCAATGTATTGGGAATGACCATAATGAGTATTGGAGTACACAATGATGTCCACTGAGAATACCACAAAAAAACTGATCCTGGTATCGATGAATGATCATCTTCATCAAGGCAATAAACACTATTGTAGAGTTTTTAAACCCAAATGACATCATGATAAACTCATAAAGGCCCTATATGCTCTTTAAAGAAGTTCTCAGTATATTAGAAGTCTGAACTCTCACCTAATGATACACTGATCAAAATTAAATATTTGAGAACATATATTCTCCCTTTAGTTGGTCAAGCATATCATCGATACACAGAAGCATATATCGGTTCCTCATTATCATTTTTTCAATTTATAATTATTAACACAAAAACATAATATCCTATCAGCCTTCTTCTCAAAAAACACAGGTGATCCCCAAGGAGACGTACTTGGATGGATAAAAATCTTATCCTCTTACTCCCCCAATCGAGTCTTGAGTTCCTAAAGCATAGTCATCTCCATTCTATAAGGTGGAATAGATATTGGCTCTACCCCAATCATGAGATCAATAGTGAATTACAAATATCTCTCAGGTGAAACCCCTAAGAAGACTTCAGGAAATACATCTTGGAATTATTCTACAATGGGTGGAAGGACATATTTCCTACGACTCTAATCGTTGAGGAATAGACAAGGAACTTGGGTTTTGATCTCTCCCAATTGAGGATTAATTGGCCGTGCTTATCTCTCCTAGATATCCCACTCTCTATGAAAGAAATACTGGTCCCCATTTGGAGATAAAAATTTTAGTCTCATTTGATAAAAATTGATTTTGGCTTGGTATGTGACTAACTAGTACATACCCATAATCAAGTTGAATTTCATCATACTAAGGACATAGAGATCCCCAATGAAAATGTTTCTCTCCAATATCTAGTAAAAATACCATGCTTAAATAGATATATCTAGACCATATCCCTAATAGTGTATCAATATTCTTTACCCCTCCTACGAACTCTACCACTAGGGTCAAACCATTAACATGACTAGCAGATATAAAAGAATGAGAGGAACCAATATCAAATAATGTAGTAGATAATGTAGAAACTACTAGTATAGTAACTCTCAGTGTTGATGAAATATTCTTGCTCTCCACAATTATAGGTTCCTATACATATAAATATCATGCCCCTCTTCCCTATGGCTCCTTCTTACTACCTTAAGTAGAACTACTCTACTGATACATGAACTCTTTCCCTGAAGCACCACATCCACTACCTCTACCACCTCAACCTGTAGATCTACAATTTTCAGAACTATATAATGTATATGCCCCCTTACCACACTCTCACTCTGAGAAGATTCTCCCTTAGCCCCAGCCTATCATTGCTTCCTATAGAAATTCTGTAGGCGTCCCATCTTATCACAAAATCAGCACTCAACTGGTGGTCTAGGAAAATGTCTATGGTAGTATTCTATCATACCATACTAGTGGTAAATCACCTTAGTACTATCTTCATCAACCATTCCTCTTGGTTTTCCACCTTGATTTCCACTATCCTGACTAATGTTCCTATGATGGTGCTTCGTATTCTCAGAAGGCTCAGTCTCTACTCTTCCACTAGCATCTACGTCTCTGGTACTGGAAGCCTCTACCATGTTCCACTCCAAAATTAGAGACTAATTCTCCATATCTAATTACATATTCATCTTAAAGATATTCACTTTGGACATAATATCACATCAAATTCCATCCAGAAGATGTTTTTCTGATTTAGCCTCATCTATCCCTAGAGATGGAACAAAACACTGTAAATCAGTGAAACGGTCGATATAAAACATTATGGACATGATTATCTGGTTCAGATGCATAAACTATAAAGCCTTCTCCTGTATCAGTGCCTTTGTACAAGAGTGTTTTGAGAACATCTCTCGAAAGTCCTTCATAACATATCATAAGTCTTTCCAGATCATACATGAATTTCCTACTAGCGCTTTGCTGACATTCGAAGCCTATAAGTAGCCATCTTGACCGTGCTCTCAACCAAAGTCTCCAAATTTTCATGTATCAACTCATTGTATTCAATCTAGAATTCAGATCCATCATGTCGACCCTCTTTAGTAAAATTCAAAAGATTTTCCAACTGAAACTCCATTGTCAACATAGACATCATTTTTAAAACCTTCCATTAGAAACTCTCTATGATTTGCATGAAAGGAGAAAATTTCCCTTGGAATTTCTACCCTTCTTCATCAGCTCGCACTAACAGTGCATCATGATCTATTTATAGAAGTTTTTTCTGAGCCATACCATATGGTCTCCCTCTCAACAAGAGTCATGGGGGCATATTATTTACAATTACCAACAGATATCTTAAGTTTCACAACAAAAACTTATAACATTTACGTTTGTGGAAAAAGAAACCAAAAAAATTTCGACATGTACTTTTTCTATTTATTGCCACACAATCAACCCTGTGGCACTATCACTATCCTTAACCATACTGCTCATAGGTATTAGCTAATAAGGGAAAGAACATTTTCATTAACAATTTTCTCATTTAGAAAATTAATTATTCTCAATTTTTTCCGTTTTTGATATTTCTCTATTAATGATAAACACTATATTACATTCAATATCACAATAAAGAAAATATTTTTTTTTTCAAAAACTGTCCCATAACCAGTTTTCCTGTGAGTTCTTAAAATGATGCATATCACAATAATACTAAGTGCCTATAATGATGCATATAGACTCAAATATCATGCCCCTTTAGGCCACGAGTCAATATTAAATAACACTCAAAAACAGTTATCACATCACATCACAAGTACGTTACCCAAGGTGAAATAATATAAAATTATAACAACAAATATCAATCAAAATAATTCTATCCAAATTACCCTAATTTTACCTAGTACATGGGTTTGAAACTCCCATGCATGATCTCATTACCAGGCCCCAACCATTCCAAGTATCCTATCCAACTTTCCTAAAATAGTAATATAAATGAATAAAAACTAAAGAAAAATCACTTGATTCCACTTTGTAATGTCCCGACCTATATGCCACTGAACGGTGCTTCGAGCCAGTTGGTCACATGCCCTCAAGTGAACATACCCATACACTAGAGGGCGCTGACTAGAATAAAGGGATAGGTAATTAATTAATGGGGAACTACTCAATCTTTTATCATAGTAATACTCCAACAGAAGAAAACACATATAAACATGTGTATAAGTATATAAATAACTAGAACAATACCATGTCACAAGATAGTAAAAAACAATAATTACAATACTCAAATGAAAGGAAAAAATGATGTGACATTGAATATGATAAGTTTCTACAATGTAACTGAATGTTAAGATACAAAGACTACCAAGATGGTCCCGAACCATGTCATGTTCCCTCACCCATTCTCTATTTGCATACAACAAACTATCCAAGGGATTTACCATATCATATCCTACAACACCAATGTCTGCTCGGGTTCTGATTAGGAAGTTAGAATTGGGTGGGAATACTAATCATTAGTCCACCACCAATAGTCAATAATAAAAGGTAATTCAAAGGCATTGTATGAAACACTATATGGTATTAAAAATAATTCACAATTGTTTGTCGGAGTGGATATATAAGAGGGGAGGGGGTGAATTTAGTTCCAATTAAATTTTTTGTTAAAAAGAATTGTTATTAAAATCCCCAATTTAAAATATCCAAGTCAATTAAGGCAGTGGTGATAAAAATTTCTAATTGGTCTACAAGTTTCTCTGTGGTTGAATAGTTCTTAGCTGAATTAATGAAACCACTAATTCAAATTTTGAAACAGGTTTGTTGAATTAAGAATATATACACACTAACCGAAACTGAATATTAGAGTGAATTTAAAAACAATTTTCTATCTTTAAAAAATATAATCAGCGGATAAAATAAAATAGATTATATGATGATTAGAACAAAAATATAAACAAGAGGTTCAGTCTCATGCTGAGACCTAATCCTCTCCAATTTGTGATCACCTTCCACCAATAAGTTTATATTCAAAATAAATGTGATACAAAGCCTGTATCAGGCTTTACAATAGTTTTCAAAAACTCTCCAGGGTTCACACCCACTTCCACTGTTCTTCTTGGGAAAGACAAACAACATAGACCACACACAGTCTCTTCCAAAGTTTTATGTGGGAAAAAAATGTAAGTGAGGTTTTTTGTAAATATATTCAATATCCTCCAGTTCTAGCATATAAGATAGTGTGTTAAGTAGGCAGAAACACTTCTCAAAATTGTAAAAAATAAGAAACACAATAGAGAAATTATGATTAGATAGATTTTACAAGGCTCTATGTGTTTGCAGTTCATCTCTTGACTCATTAATGAATTTGATGATTGAGTCTGTCTCTGGAAGTTGTCTTCAAAACAAAGTGTCGCAACACCAGGTACTGGCATTCCTAAATTGAGTGTTCTGCTTCCTGAGTTGATTGAAAGTTTATGAAACATAGATGTCAACATCAAGTTGTTTTTCTAGAAATGATCTTCTTGTAGTTTCAGGGGTATTTAGTGAAGGTGCTCAAAAAATGTTTTTCCTTATTCTTCAGTAGTTTCTTCTTTATGCATTCAACTTGTGAACTTCACTCTATTTTTTTTCTCTGTGCCTTTATATATATCTTTTTTTTATTTGGTATTTGTCTTTTGTATTTGAGGTCCGACAATAGGAGTACCTACGTCATGTGCAATCTTTCTCGTACCTCGTACTGTTAAGATATAGTCTCCAGATATGTCTACCAAAAATATTAATTAAGTCAGATGCATCAGAGATAGAAAATATGACCATTAGAAAAATATCAGGAATTTGACAAAGTAGGGGTATTAGTAGACTGATAGGGATAGCCTTCACATCGGTATGCTTCCACAGTAGGTGCACATCAGCAACCTACAACTATAACCTACCATTGTTAACCTTCAGTGGTGACCTTGAATAGTAGGCTTGCATCAGTGACCTTATAACGGTGACCATGTATTAGTATCCTTGTATCAGTGACCTTGGTATTAGTGACCTTGTAACAATGACCATGTATCAATAACCTTATATCGGTGACCTTTGTATCGGTAACCTTGTATCGATGACCTCTGCATCAGTGACCTTGTATCAGTGAAATTTTATCGGTGACCTTGTATCTGTGACCTTTGTATCAATGACCTTATATCAGTGACCTTGTAATGGTGACCTTGTATCGGTGACCTTTTTACTTAGGTAAAATTTGCACTATAAGCTTAACCAATCAAGAAGTGAGATTGAAAGTATATGAATATTACTATATAGAAACAGGAAACATTAATGAAACATAATTATCATAAAATGAAAACATGGTTCTCACTTAAATGAAAAAAATATTTGGGATTATCAAAACTTGATTTGGGATTATCAGAACGGTGAGTCCAACAATCTCCCCCCTTTTCATAATCACAAATTATGTCATTGAAACTTTAGATTTATGAGTTTTTTATCAAGGTTAAACACATATTCTAATGTCATCAGTGATATGAGAATAGAAAAATATTATGCAGAACACTACATTTAGGTCAGAACATATAAAAACACATATAAACACTTCTTTCCCTAAGAGAATTCATGGTTTTAATATTTCCTCCCCCATGAATATCTTTTCCCCCTTTGTGGTTAACAAAAAGCATGCATAACAAAAATAGTTAAAAGAGAGGGTCATTATTAATAAAACAAGAATAAAATATACCAAAGTTATACACCAATCCCTATCAGCCAATACTCTCCACACTCAATCAACATCAGAGATTTCCATTAGATCATTGAACTTGGACGCTGAGGAGGCAGGGTCTGAAGGTAGAGGGAAATGCTGATGGATTGAAGTAAGTAGTGTAGGAGGAGCAGCCACCGAGGCATCAGTAAACCTGTAGTGAGTAGATCTCTGAGGAATATTTTTAGTCACACTTCTAATGTCTTGGGTGGGATTCATCAAAGGAGTAGTACAGGTGGAACCTAAGGCAGCTAACGAAGCAGGAAAAGTAGGAGGAACAATGATGGGAGTGAAATACACATGCATGAAAGGCAAGAAAAGATTCCAGATGTCCATAATAAGGATCCCCCCTCTTTCTATAGTAAAAATAAAATCATCCTTATTCTTCAAGAATTTTTCCAAAGAAGGGGTCATCTCCCGAACCTTGCTCACATTATCTTTAAATTCCAGAGTGACAGGTGGAATCCTCATGTTCTTAAATAGAAACTTGAAGTGGCCATCCATCTGATTCTTAGTGTAAAGCAGTTTTTAATAGAAGTAAACTTATTCCTTGATGGCCTTATAATCTTGACCAGCTTCCCTTTAATAATTTCTGATATGGTTATGAATTTTCATGGTGATGGAAATGACCTGAGAGTCTAAGTTATTAGCACAAGAGAACTTTTCCACTTCTTCTCTAACAACGGTCCTAAAAGATTCAATGTCAACTGGAGGAGAGGTTGAAGTGGAAGTTGATGCACCTAGAGGTGCCATAGAGAAATCCAGAGTCTCCTTAAATGATTTGGTTATCCCACTGATCAGCCTTTTTACCTCACCATCTTGGCCTTTCACATGTGTTTTCATAGACTTCTTAAAATCCTTAAACACTGTGACCATTTGATAAACCACACTTTTAACATATCTAAGGTCTCTGTCTACCAGAGCTCTTGGATCCATATATGCATCTAAGATTGAAATTGAATATTTTATTGAATCCATAGACTCCACTAAGTCTTCAGCCTAATTCTGAAATTCCTTGACGTCATGTAACATAGCTATGTGAGAGCAGAGACTATCCTTTCCACAGCAGATGTCCTGAGTTCATGATTGTGAGCTATTGTTCTTGCTATCTCAATGTTTTTCTCATCAATATACCTCTTCATTTATGATTTCAAAGAATCCAATTCATATTTTTTTACATAGTATTGAGGTAACAAAACCACTGGCTGCACAATGGTAGATTTTGGGAAAGTTGGAATTAGAGGGATTCTGATAGGCTGGTCATCTTTAGAGTCTCCATAATCTAGGCCTAATACCAAAAAGACAGAAGCTTATGTCTAGTCCTCTATCTCACGAGCGACATCAACTGATCCTGTAGCAACAGATTTCTCCCCCTCACTGGGATAATTCTCTAGAACAACCAAATCTATGTCCATGTGACCTCCTTGATCAACTTCGTCAACAAAAAGGTTCACTGACACTTCCTCCACAGAATCATCAAAAACTTCCAGAACATGTTCAGCTTTGACTGAATCAAAAACATCTCCATCTATACATTCTACCCTTTCTGTATGTCTTATTAATGCACTAAGACTTATGAATTCCTCTTTATTTTTAGCAGCAGGTGTCTCAAAGTTAGCATGACTTGATTCAGAGTCCTCATCCTCATCTATGGTATTTTTAACTTCTCAAAAGAAATATCTATTCCCCTCTTATTAATTGGTTTCCTTATCAATATCACTTAAGATAGTCTCCATTCTAGGAATTCTCTTTGGTGGTCATGGCTCACCAAAGGATACAATATTTGCACGAGGATTGGAGGGAAGGTCAGGGTCACTCCTATCATATATAAGAGAATCCTCTCTTTCAAGCACAAAAACAACTTATTCTCCTTCTTCATCTGAATAAGTAGTCTCTAATTCATCAAGCTTAAGACTGGGGTATCTCTTATTCTTAGTCCTAGTAGGATGAGTCATATGATTAAACTTTTCATACAACTTAGCCTCATCATTCACCCATCTCCTCAGCCATGGATTCCAGTTAATCATTATCAACTTGTAGATCACTTTGTTGAGGCAATGGTTATCTTGCACAACAATAGTTCCTCCTTATCTCCAGCAACTCCTTTCACTTTCAACATAAGTGATATCGACTTAAAATGGAATTGTTAATCGGATTTGGAACTAGTTTTGTTCATATATTCTAGTTGAATCATCAATAACCTACATAAGTTGATCTTCTATTCATGCTTTAACAGATACAAGAGAAATACATCCTGATACTTTAAAGTTGAAAAGTCCCTTCTCCTGGCACTTAAATCATGTTGAATAGACTTGACAAGTAGCTGATCTTCTCCTTCCATTTCAGCTGCAATGAATTTCCTAGGAATTTCATTCCCTGTGAGTTGATCTAATGCTTCCTCATAGCAGATGAACTCAATAGTGGGAGGCACCACATTTGAGTAAAAATAAAAAATCCCGTCATGTGGAACCCTCAATCATTCATCCCATTCAGCAGAGGAAAAGCTCACATTTACTCCATTTAATCTAGAAATCATTCGGTGATCATCCTTAGACTACTTGAACATGAGGTACTCATAAAATTCATTTACTAACTGTGGGTAATACGGTCCATTATTGTATGAAAAACATTCAACCCAGCCCTGAGCTTCCAGTGCCTTATGTACTAATGACCGGCTCACCATTAGCCACTCTGAACTTAACTCCTTCTCATCTACTATTTCGCTCTTGAAAAAATGTGGGTTCTGCACCTTTGCCACTATCTGGCATCCGCTAATAGACTCATCTATATGTCTCTTAGGATAAGGTGCGTCTCCTTCATCAGCAACCAACAACGTTTTGACTTTTTCCATTGACCTGGATAGGTTCAAGGTTTTAGTAGAGGTTTAGGTTCTGAGATTGGGGAGAAAAAGGTTCGAGAAAGGGTTTGATGTGGATTGAAAAGTGATCAGTGTTTTAATTTTATCATTTAGGGTTAAAAACAAAAAAATTATAAAATGAAGATTTAATATAGAGAAATAGTTTTAGATTCAGGCTGAGAGCACAAAAATGTAAAGACCCAAATTCTAGTTGTCTATTAGTTAGGAGGTATCTGTAAGGTCTAATGGTGAGGTCCTATCAGTTATTTCTAACAGTGAGGTACTATCGGTAAGGTCCAATGGTAAATTACTATCGTTAAGGTCTAATGGTGTGGTTCTATCTGTAAGGTCTAAGAGAGTGGTCTTAACGACATGGTCTAATGGTGTGGTCCTATCGGTAAGGTCTAACAGTGAGGTCTTATTGGTAAGGTCTAACGGTGAGGTCTTATCGGTAAGTTCTAACATTGAGGTCCTATTAGTATGGTCTAACGGTGAGGTAATGACCTATTTAATAGTTTATCAAACCTAACTCATGTTTTATGTAATTTAACCTCTCAGAAATCAATGGCTTGGTGAATATATCTGCCAAATGGTGTTCAGTACCAATGAATTCAAGAGTGATTTCACCTATTTGATACTGTTCTCTTTAAAAGTTATGTATTACATCAATAGGAATTGTATTAGCATGAGATAATAGATTTTTAGAGATGTTAATAACACTTGTGTTGTCACAGTCTATAGAGACATGTTTGAAATGATATCCATAGTCTAGTAAAGTGTGTTTCATCCACAGAATTTGAGCACAAGAACTACTAACAACTATATATTCAGCTTCAGTAGTAGATAATGAAAAAGAATTTTGTTTCTAACTACACCATGATACTAGTGACTTGTCTAAAATGTGACATTTTCCAGAGGAGCTTTTTCGATCTAACTTGCAACCATAAAAATCAGCATCAGAATAACTTATTAAATCAAATGACTATACTCTTGGATAAAATAGTTATAAATATATAGTATACTTGAGATATTTAAAAACATTTTTAACATAATTTAAATGAGACTCTTTGGGATTAGCTTGAAAGTGACCACACATGCATACACTGAACATAATGTCAGGTCTGCTAGTTGTAAGGTAGAGCAGACTCCCTATCATACCTCTGCTGCTGGTTTGATCCACTGGTTCTACAGCTTCATCTGCATCCAAATTACAAGTTCAAATCATAGGTGTATCACTACCTTTACTACTATACAAACCAAAATGTTTTAAATGATACTTAACATATTAAATTTGATTTAAAACAATACCATCTTTATTTTGAAAAATCTGAAATCCAAGGGAAAATTTATGTACTCCCATTAAACTTATTTAAAATTCATTTTGAATTAATTTTGAAAAATCAATACAAATTTTTTTTGAAGATCCAAAAATTATATCATCTACATAAATTTGTACTATAAAAACATATTTGGAAGTACATTTAATGAAGGTAGTAGGATCATCTATTTGTTTAGTAAAATTTTTGAAATAAGAAATGAGCTGAGCCTATCATAACAAGCTCTTGGATCTTGCTTTAAACCATATAAAGCTTTTGAATTTTTGAAAACATGATTTGGAAAATGTGGATTTTTAAAACCCGGGGTTTTTCAACAAACATATCCTAAAATATGTACCCATTTAGAAAAGCAATTTTAACATCCATCTGATAAAGTTTAAAATTCAGATGAGCTGCATAGTAAGTAGTATCCTAATGGACTCTTACCTAGATACCAGTGAAAAAGTATCCTCATAGTCTATTCATTCCTCTTGACTATATACTTGTGCAACTATCCTAGCATTGTTTCTAACTATATATCCAGAATCATCAAATTTTCTCCTAAAAACCCATTTAGTACCTATTTTCAAAGTGTCCTTAGGTCTTTCAAATAGTTCACATACATTATTTATTTCAAATTGATTTAATTCTTCTTGCATATCCATCACCCAAAATTCATCATTGATATCATCAATAATATTTTTGGGTTCAATATGTGAAAGAAAAGCTTTATGTTCAACCAGGTTTCTTAGAGAATCACTAGTTTGCACCCTTCTATTTAAATCACCTACTACAACATCTAAACGATTATTATTGAGAGTTATAATACCTCTAGAAAGAGTTGAACTAGACTCCTCATGGTGTCTTATAGGTTTAGACTCAATGGGTGCAGATTCTGGATGATTCCCAGAACTGGTTACTTTTACAGGGTGTTCGCTGTCATTATCATTAAGGTCCAGAATTGACATAACTTCCTCAAGATATTAAAGAGTGGTTTTGGGTTCACGTGGATTAGTTTCATCAAATTTGACATTATCTAACTCTTCCAAACATTTTTTTTTCTTATTGAATACTCTATACTCTTTACTCGTGATTGAGTAACCTCGGAAAATTCCTGCATCACTTTTGGAGGGAAACTTATCAAGATTGTCCTTAGTGTTAAGAATAAAGACTTTGTAGGCACAAACTCTGAAGAAGTTAACCTTAGGGTACCTATTGTTCCAAATTTCATAAGGGGTATTCTTAAGAACATGTCTAATTAAGACTCTATTGATTGTATAACAAGTTGTATTTACAGATTTAGCCCAAAAATAAATAGGTATATTATAATCACTAAGAATAGTTTGGGAAATATCTTGAAGTGACCTATTTATTCTCTTTGTGAATACATTTTTTGAAGTGTTCTAGGATAAGAGAAATTGTGACTATAACCAACATGTGAGAAATATCATTCAAACTCTTGATTTTCAAACTCATGGCTGTGATCACTTCTCAAGGTCTTAATTTTAAGTCCACTAAGATTTTCTAAAGACTTGGAGAATTTGATAAAATTAGAACAAGCATCACTTTTGTGAGATAGAAAGTATACCCATGTGTACCTAGAAAAATCATCTACAAGAACATAAACATGGTACTTACCATTTAAAATGGAAATTCACGTTGGTCTAAAAAATTCCATTTGAACCAAATCAAGGGGTTGAGAAGTAGAAACTTATTTCTTTGGTTTGAAAGAAACTTTGTGATGTTTTCCCTTTTGAAAAGGATTAAAGACCTTTTTTAGAGGGAACTCCAATTTAGGTAGGTCTCTAACTAAACCATTCCTTATCAGTTTTATAAGTGAGTGCACATTTCATTTTCCTAGTCTTCTGTGACACAACCAAGATTACTTATGAAACACATTTCAACAAGAAATATTTTTCAAAGCTAAAGAATATAAATCAACAACTTATACATTCTCATTTCTAAGAGAATTATTTATTAAATCAGTTTTAGAATTAAAAATATTACATGAATCATTTTGAAACTTGACATTAAAACCATCATCACACAACTGAGAGATACTTAATAGATTTTATTTTAACCCATCAATAAAAATTACTTTTGAAATTAATACATCATTAGGGATACTAATATGGCCTAAGATGATGGTCTTCCATTTAGAATTATCACCCAAAGTTACATGTCCACCATCCACTTTGATTAGGATACTAAATCATGAGTAGTCTTCTATCATATATCTAACATCCACTATCAAAGTACAATAGAGTTTTAGAAGAACTCTTTATAAAATTATCATGCAAAACAGATTAAGTCCAGTGTAACATTGTTACCCAGATTTTCTTGGGTCCAGAGAGGTTAGAAAGTACATCTTTGGGAACCCATATTTGTCTCACAGATTTCCTATAATCAGAAGATATATTTTGAGATATAAACACTTGGTTTGGTCCTTTAGAGATTTTTTTTTCACGGAATGGTCCAAAACATGATCTAGCTGTTAATTGTCTAGATTTTGGAATAAATTAAGTTTTTATCATCTTGCACGGTCCTAGTTGATATCCTAGACCAATTTTATATTTTTCGGAAATCTATTTTCCTAGAAACTGAGTCAAGGTATCTCTACCGGAAGTTAACTTCTCAAGATATCTCTTTAATTACTCATTTGATAATTTGAGTTCAGTATTTTATTTTAACAGCTGGGCATATTTTTCTTTTTCAATATCCAAATCAGACTTATAATCTACATTTAAATCATGTTGTCTCTTTAATGATTTATATTTTTCCTTGATCTAATTAAAGGTATCCTCAAGCATTTCAAATTATTCAAATAATTCATCCTTAGTCATATCTTCATCATAATGTGACTCACTCTTATTCAAAGATTAATAGGCATTATTTATAGGAGAATAATGTGATACCTCAGATGTTTCTATCATGAAACATAAGTTGGCATGATTGTTCTATTGACTATCAGAATCATCAAATCCACTGGAGCTATCTTCTAAAGCACTCCAAGTAGTGTTCATAGCATTTTTATAACCCTTTACCTTATCTTCATATTTCTTCGTAAATTTTATCTTGGGGTAGTCTGCCTTCACATGAACTTTTCATTTTCACTCGTAGAATATTATTTCATTTGATTTGTCATTCCATTTTCTATCTTTCTGTTATTTTCCTTGATTATCATATTTTCCCTTGTAGTTTCACTTAATAAATAATTTCATCTTTCGGTATAACATTTTGAACCTTCTAGCCAGATGATCCATCTCTTCAACACTGTTAGAGTATGAGTCTTCACTTGTACAAGTATCTACATAAACATGAAATTTTTCTTTGTCATTGCACATTGAGGTAGTAGTCTTGAATTATACCTACTTCTTCCTTGGCTCTTCATTTACTTCTTGATTCACCTTAATCTCTTCTTCATACATCATTACCTTGCCAATTAGTTCCATTACTGGTAGCTTTATTATGTCACAAGATTCTCAAATAGAAACAGAAGTTCCCATCCATTTTTCAGGTAGGAATCGAAGTAGTATCATGAATTGGTCCTTGTTGTCCACTAGTCTTCCATGTAGACTCATGATGTTCACTATTTTATTGAACCTGAGATACATTTCAGAGATATGATCATCATACATCATTTTAAAATTATCATATTTAATAGTTTATGTATTTAATCTCATTCCTTTTACATTGGTTGTTACCTCATGAGAAACTGCTAAACTATCCCAAATTTCATATGTAGTTTCACAATCTGATATTCAATTGAATTTATCATCACCTAGACAATAGTATATGTAATTTATTAATTTATAGTTATTATTATATGTGGCATTAGTCAACTAATACCATGTATCCCTACCAGTAGAAGGCAATACATGGTGATCTCCAATTGTGTCCCAGATTTCAGGTCTCATGCTCTCTAGTTACATTTTCCCTTTTAATTTCCATAGAGAATAATTATTTCCATTAAAAAGGTGGCCTATTAGTAGCATCACCCTCAGATCTATTTTCCATGTTACTTAGAATTTAATGAACTGAAAATTTAGATATGAGAGAAATTTTAAGATCTTTAAGATACAAATAAAATCACAGTTAAAGAATTTGGCTGGTTTCACAAAATTTTAGGTAGTAGAAAAATAGGCTAAACCTTCCTCTTATACCAAATGTTGGTTAAAGTTGATACTCAAGAGGAGGGGGGGGGGTGAAATGAGTGCCAATTAAATTTTTTTGTTAAAAAACTTTGTTATTAAAATCCCCAATTTTAAACAGCCCAATTAATTAAGGAAGTAGAGATATAAATGTTTAATTGGTCAAAAAGTTTCTCAATGGTTGATTAGTCATCAGTTGAATAAATGAAACCACTAATTCATCTTTTAAATCTTTTTTATTGAATTAAGCATATATACACACTAACCAATACTAACTATAAAGGTCAATGTAAAAAATTTTTTTTGTCTTCAAAAAATATAAGCAGCAGATAAAATAAAATACAGTATATGAGGATTTTCACAACAATATAATAAAGAGGTTCAGTCTCATGAAGAGACCTAATCCTATCCACTTGGTGATCACCTACCACCAAGTAGTTTATATTAGCAATAATCATGATACAAAACCTGTATAGGTCTTTACAATAGTTTTCAGAAACTGCCCAGGGTTCACACACTCTAACACTATTCATTGTGGGAAAGAAAAACAACATAGATAACAAACGGTCTCTTCCATAGCATTACATGGGAAGAAAATATAAGTGAGGTTTGATGTATATATATTCAATATTAACCAGCTCTAGCACAAGAGGTAGTGTGTGATGTAGGAAAACACAATTTTCAAAAATTAAAAAAAGGAGAAACACAATAGAGAAATCATGATTAGATAGAGTTTAAAAGGCTCTTTGTGTTTTAAATTCAACTGTTGAGTCCTTGAAGAATTTGAATATTTTGTCTATCTCTGGAAGTTGTCTTCAAAATAGAGTGGCACACCTCGAGTTACTAGATTTTAGAAATTGAGTGTTCTGCTTCATGAGTTGATTGAATGTTTATGAAACATAGAAGTAGCCTAAAGTTGTATTTTCAGAAATGATCTTCTTGTATTTTCAGGGGTTCACAGTAAAGGTGCTCGAAAAAAGTTTCTTCCTTGTTCTTCAGAAGTATTTTTCTTTATGCATTCGACTTGTGAACTTCACTCTATTTTTTGTTTTTCTCTGTTCCTCTATATATATCTTCTTTTTCTTTGGTACTTTTGTTTCGTATTTGAAGTCTGACAATAGGAGTACGTACGTCACATGAAATCTTTCTCATACATCGTACTATCACGGTATGGTATCCAGATATATCTATAACGAATATTAATTAATTAATAATCATTAAAGTTAGCAAATATGACCGTTAGAAAAATATCAAGAATTTGACAATTTAAGGGTATTAGTAGACTGGTAATGGTAGCCTTCACATTGGTAGGCTTCAACAACAGGTGCACATCAGAAAACAACAACTGTAACCTTCAATCGATAACCCTTAGCGATGACATTAAACAGTAGTCTTGCATCCGTGACTTTGTAATAGTGACCATATATTAGTAACCTTTTACCGGTGACCTTTGTATCAGTGACCTTGTAAAGGTGACCGTGTTTCTATAACCTTATATTGGTGACCTTTGTATCAGTGACCTTGTATCGGTAAACTTTGTATCTGTGACCATGTATTAGTGACCTTGGTATTGGTGACCTTGTATCAGTGACCTTTGTATCGGTGACCTTACATCAGTGACCTTGTATAGGTGACTGTGTATTGGTGACTTTATAGTGGTGACCTTGTATTGGTGACCTTTGTACATAGATAAATTCTGCACTGTAATCTTAACCTATAATGTAGTGAGATTGAGAGTATATGAATATTACTATATAGAAACAAGAATCATTAATGAAACATAATTAACATAGAATGAAAACATGGTTCACACATAATTGAAACCAAGATTTTGGATTATCAAAAAATTATTTGGGATTATCAAAATAGGTGAGTCCATAAACAATTAAACAGTTATCAGATTTTCATTTATTCATTACCCATCACATTAAACATGGGTTTGATCCATGTCTATAATTCATCTCATAATTAATCTTTATAATTTGATTGACGTGGAACACCATGTTTAACATTCAACATCCCAATCAGTGTATATTTACATGTCTCACAACCCTCTTTCCCAATCAGGGTAGATCTCCATGTTCACCCCTCGACCTCACAAGTGATTGTATCAACTATTGTGGTAAGATTCCCAGTCTCACACCCCAACATATAAATTGGTGTAAAAATCCATGTCTAGGACCCATATTATCAATCATTCAAAATTGATTATTAATTAATTACAATTTATAAGATCATTCCCTTACTAATCCAATGATTAGTTAAACATATCAAAGACCATTAGTTAACCCTGCAATTAACTAAGTAAAAAACCCATTCAGAAATTAATTAATAAATTAATAAAGATCATGCTACATAATTTACAATCCATAATTAATTGTCCAATAAAAATATAAAATTTTCATAATTAGTCTCATAATCAATTATCTTAATCCAATAACAAGGAACATAATTAATCTACCATTAATTATCTGAACATAGCCAAATCATTGTCTCATAATTAATTCACCCAATTAATTATCTTAACACCATTCATTGAAGATTTCAATTACTATATCCCAAATCATTGACAATTATCCCCAAATCAATTATCAATTTGGGTATCCCCTTAGTCCCATTATTAAATCATCAATTTAATATCCATATCTCCAAAACATAAAAAAATCAATTTCACATTCAAAATTAACCCAATTTTGGATATTAATTACTAAGGGATTTTAGAAAATCATTAATATCACATAAAAATATCAAATACATGACTTTGAGAGTTCAATTAAGACCACATACCTTGGTATATATACATATATTTTGCTAGTGGAAATCCCAAAAATCTAAGCGGCACAACAACATCGATCAGGATCCAGATCCAAATTCCTAAAACCAAAATTAAGGTCAAAGGCATCAGGATTTTAAAATAATAGATCTAGATCAAAAATACTAGATATAGATCTCAAAAATATTGGATTAGATATATTGAAATAGTGGATTTATTTTATGATAATTTCAATTAAAGATATAGGAATGTACAAAATAAAAAATATGATATAATCCACTTAGTAGGTAGAGAGAAGATCTTCAACCCAGGATTCAGATCTCGAAGAACGGTGTTCAAATTACCTTGGAATCCATTCAAAAGGCTCTGTGATCACCAAGAATTCATCAAGCCCGAGACTAGGAAGAAAAAAATATGTGTTGGGGGTTCAGGTGATTTAATTACTAATTTTTGTAAAATAAAAACCTACGTTCATGGTTTCATGGGAAGGGGAACATGGTTAGGATAAACCGTGCACCAACCGTGCAAACCCTCACTAGCTAGGGTCATATAGTTTTTGGGATTTATGGACATGGTTTTAAAACTATGAACCAACCATAAATAACCCTCTTTATGTTATCTTTTGATAAAAATTCATGGAAACTCACCCCAAGACACAAATCCAATCAAAAGGCACTTAAAAACCACAAAAGTTCATGAAAATGGGCTAGATATGACTTCGTAAAAGCTCAGAATCTTATAATATTAGGATAAACTAATTTTTTTATATATTATGTTAATGTGGTGGGGATATTATGTTATATTTCACATGAGACATCTATTGGTGAAAACTAATATCTTATTTTGGAATAGTAAAACATTAAAGTATGGTAATATGAGAGAAATATATTCCTTAACATGATTAATTATATAAGGGAAATGTAAGATGAAGAAGCATGTATTTATCAATATTATATAAAGCATAAAATCATGGTTTTTATCATTCTCCACATGAAGTGTATTTTATAATAATTATATATTTGTTTATATAGAATATATATTTTATTATTTTGTCTATGGTGTGGTTACAACACGTGCAATGAAATTAAAAAGTGATATGATCTCTACATCACATAAATATATGATAAATAACTTAGAAGACATGATATTTTATGAGATAATGAGGCCTAATTTGTGGTATTATGTGGGATAATTACTTTAGGTGATATCTATATCAATATATTTTGTAAATGAAAAAGCAGTTGAGTCTATCACATATTCAACTATGAATATTTTGAAAAACATAGTGAATACAACTCCAATGAAACCACTATTTGATACATAGAACAACCATTAATGTATCAATAAAAAATTAATTATTTTATAAAAATTTGTTAATGAAATTATAATTAAATCATATAGATAAAAATAATTTAATATAAATTAACTTCAATGTGATATGTATATAAATATAAACTTTATGAGAAAATATTTTATGTTGTTGTATCACATAACACTTGGACATTTTTGAAAAGGTATTTAGTGTATAAAAGAACAAGTGGTTCCTTTAGTATATATAAAATATAAAATATATAATATAATATTTTTATTATAAATTTTATTTTTGTAATCCATTCTATAAATATGGAGGAGAAGAAGGGTTTTGATAAATTATAAATAAATAAAATTTTCATATTTTTTAAAATGAATAAAAAGAAATTTTAATTATGAAATGGTAATATTCTTTTCTAAAAGTGTATGAATAATTATTTATAATTCCACATTTATCTATGATTTTTAAAATCAATTCATAAATAAATAACATTCCCTATAGAATTCTATTACTAGAAAGGAAAAAAATTATTATGTGATCATTATTATACAATAATTAAATATATAGTTATAAAACAATGGTACCTATATGTGATTTATATTATAAAATTGAGTATCATATATTTTTTTCTTTGTTATTGAAATATTATTCCATGATATATCAATATTATAATTTATGAAACAAATTTACCTTACTAAATTCATTTGAGTCAAGAGTGGCGATATATTTTAAATATTTTTAATTAAAATAAAATATGATAAATATTTATAATGTGAAAACATAATATAAATTTGATAATAACATTTAAAATTATGTAACAAAATGAAAAAATTAAATTTAGTGGTAAATTTAATCTTTAATCTAATTATTAGATATAGTTTAGATACTACGGCACTAATTTTAATACTTTATATTTGTAGTATATTTATCAATTTAATTGAAATATAAAATAATAATGCAATTATATATTCAATATTATCATTATTAAAATAAAATTTCCAAAGGAAATTAAACTTCCAGTGGACTGTAGAGTTGTTAAATAAAAATAGATGCATGATTTCATGGCATGAAAAAGTACAATCAATTGTCTAATTATTTTAGAATGAAATAAATGAGAATAAAACAAAGCATCATGGTGAATTATATGATTTGACACATATATGATATCAAATTTTTTTATGTGATATCTCAAAGAAACAATGAGAAATAATATTTTTGGCAAGAAATATTCTTACACCCGAAATAATAACAATTTGAACAGAATTTTTCATATAATGATGAGTTTCAAAGAGAAAAATTTTATACAATATATATAATAGATAATATATCCACTTATAAGGTGTAAATATGGTGTTCACAGATGGTATATCAACAATCTAGAGGATATATGAATAACAAAATATCCAAAGTAGAAGATGTTTATTAATACCTGTAATAAATAACTAACAAGAATTATTAACCACCAAAATAAGATGGAGAAATCCATTGCATGTTTATTTATTTATTTAAAAATTGATGTGAAGTAATCCATTCATTAGTAATATTAGTTACATAGAATAATAAATAATTTTTAATGGAGATTTATAATCATGTACTAGAATTTTATAATATATTATTATTTGTTATGGGAGACGTGAGCTCTTATCAATCTATATACAATACATGTATTTTAGGGAACAATTTAAATTTAATATTCATGTTTCTCTCTGCAAAATATTAATTGAGAATAAATGACATGAGTAAAAATGAGAAAAATAAAGTGATCAACGGAAAATGGTTAAAAGATTACTAATAAAAAATATATTATGGGATTTTATAGTGATTTTACATACATAGGGTCAATATATTTTATTACAAAAATAAAAAAATTAAATAAACTAAAAAAATGTGGTCATGATTACTCCAAATTTCCTATGGTTGTACTGAAAATAATTTTTTTCTAAAATTATTTTTAATAAAATAGTTGTTGTTTATATTTTGTTAAAGGTATCCAATAGCCAAAATTTGTTATTTTTTTTGAAAAATGTGAAGAGTAAAACCATGAATAAAATTTATTATTTAATTATCATATTAGTTTAACTTATACTAAATGTTTTATATAAAGTTAATAAAGTCTCCATGCTTAACCAAAGGAAAATTCATAAGTAAAAATATTATATTGAATTATCGAACAGAAGAAATACATGATTCAAATCTGTGTATAAAGGGAATATAAAAAATTTATAACCAATAAAGAATGTTGAATAATTAATGATTCTATATATCCTGATAATATATATCTATTTTATATAATTTAAAATAATTTTCCATTGTATACTATATTTAATAATACATAATGAATATTGTAAAATTTAATTGGATTACCAATGACGAGCTTATGTTTATTGATGGTTAAAATTATAATGATCATTAAAATGTATGAGGTACGCCTTCTATATAATGTAAAAATCATATTTAATTGAGTTGAAATAAATTAAATTGAAATAAATATGTAATCTCAATAAACTATTTAATATAAATTATGATCAATTATTACAATATTTGCTGAGATTATAAATGTATGATCCCGAACTTTTCTGGAGTAAATCTCGGGCAGGTTTCAGGTACTTTTTATGTTTTTAAGTACCTCTACATTGGATGTTGTGACTTGAGGTGCGTTTGGGTGAACTTTTTAGTAAATAAATAGGGCTGTGGGTTGTGCACGGTTTGCACAGAGTTTGAAAAACTGTGTGACAAAACCGTGCCAACCAAGCAGAATTGGTCAAAGAGGTACGCATGGTTAGACAAACCATGCAATGAAACCATTTGAACCGTGCAAATTTGGATAGTGAATTCCACATGGTTTTCGGACGGTTTGAAAAACCGTGCACCATTGTCTAGGAAACCGTACGCGCAGTTTTTAATTCCGAAAATCTTTTTTAAAACCACCCAAACCCCGGGACTTCCTTATTTTCCAACCTTGGCTCGGGCTTGGTAATTTCTAGGTGTTTCCAAAGCCTCTTAGAGAGATTCCAAGGTGGTCCAAATATCTTTTCTCAAGATTGAAGGCTCGGATTGAAGATCTTCTCTCCTTTCTATAAGTAGATTTCATCATGTTGTTTCTTCCATTCTTTCATCTATCATTCCTTGATCGTTTCGTGGGAGATTTCCATAGATTCCATGGATCTAAAACAACGAGATAAGGAATATATATAGGATTGTGGATCTAGATATATTTTTTAATGATCTTAATGCCTTTGATATTATTTTTGGTTTTAAGGATTTAGATCCCGAACATGATCCACGACGTTGTGCCGCTCATATTTTGGGGATTTTCATTGGGCTAACTTCCATCAATAAATCAGGGTAGGTGGTCTAAATTCAATCCTGACGTCTCATATTTTTAGGCAGATGATGTTGTATAAATGTCATGGCATAAATAATTAATTTGTGGTCTGTTTATGTGGTTCTTTGTGAATTGTGGATCTAGTTGAATATGGGTGAGAGTTATGATGGAAGGATAAAGAGGATTAAACATTTTAATATGATTGTATATGTGAATTGGTTATTAGTTTTGAGAAAGGGTTGTGGGACATGTATTGAAACTCCTAATACCCATATAGGTTCTATACATGGCGTTCTGGAACCAATTAAATGCATGAATTTGATATTTTATGGGACAAGGACTGGGCTCCAAATACACATGGGGTTGTGAGATAAGGACTGATGATCCAAATACTCACAGGTGTGCTAGACATGGAGTTCTAAACTCTTTCATTTATTTTGTACTATTGTTTCATTTGAATTTTTATAAACTTAATATTGTGACATTGAAATTATGAATTGAACATGGGAAATGGTTTAGGTTCCTACACAGGCCGAAGCAGGCATTGCGTTTTCAGTGTTCTCGGGAACCTGGAAGTTTATCGTGTTAAACAACGGTTAATTGGATAAATATAATTGTTTTCCATATTTTCTTGATTTATTATAAATGAAAAGGAATACAATGCTTATGACTGGATTTTTTTGACACTGTTGGTGGTGATCTACTGAGTCATACTCACACCCTACTCGGGATGCCAGATTGGTACCTGAATAGACTTTGTTTTTAGAGGACAGAACAAGGGAAAGAGCCCAGGTTAGAGTGTCGTTTGGGGATGAATCACGGAAGAGGGAACCAGACATGGGTTGGGACCCGTCTGGAGTCATTTTGACTTTACTTTTAGTTTAATTGTAAACAATTGGCACTTGCATAGTCATAGCATGTTTTACCATTCAATTGAGTGTTGTATTTTTCGGTTTTGATTATGATAGTGACATTGTACTGTTATATTTATATGTGTTTCCACTATTACTTGGTTACTTATGCTGGTATTTTATTCTGAAAATAGAGGGTAAAGTCTCCCCAAGAATGACATACTAGACCCTCTCTTCTAGTCAGCACTCTCTGGCATACGGGGAGGTGCGCTTGAGGGCTTGTGACCAACCAGATCAGAGCACCATTCAGTGGTTCCCAGGGTGGAACGTTACAAAGTGGTATCAGAGGAGGTATTTTATTTCTTGTTTTTTTGTCTTAATATTTAGTGTAGGTTGAAAGGATACTTGGGAAAGTCTGGTCTTGTTAATGAGCTCGTGCATGGGATTTTCAAACCCATGTACAAGGGAAAACACAAATACTCAAGGTGGGATTGCTGTTATTGCTGTTTTTTGTTATAGTTGAATATTATTTAACCTTGGGTGATGCACTTGTTGTGTTATGTGATTATTATTTATGGAATTTGTTGAGTATTGATTTGTGGCCCATAATTGTATGTGTGTCTCGTCTACATGTATCTATCTAGGCACTCGGTATTATTGTGAAATTCATCATGTTAGGCATGCACGGGAAAACAGATTACAGGTAGATTGTAGAACATAAACAATTTCTTTTCCTTTCTTGTGAAATTGAAATGAAAATGTTGTCTAATTTTTAAATTGAAAGAAATAATTTATATGTTATATGAGTAATTTAGTTGTGTTTAATTGTGGTAACATTGTAAACTATTTTCTATGTTTCATGTTTGGCTTTGTAGAATTATGCCTCCACGACGCTTGTTGAGAGGATGAGTAGGGGGTATAGTTAGAAATGGTCCTCCAATGGGTGAACTTGAGGTACCAATAGTACCAACTGAAGATGTGGGGGAAATGATTTTGAGAGAACCTAAACAGTTTCATGAAAATGATGGAAAGGGACCCGAGGCAGGTTGAGAAAAGTATGTCTGATATTACGATGGAGTTTTAGTTGCAGCACCCACCGACTTTTACTGGATAGGGTGGTCCATAGAAAGATGATTTTTGGATTGAATCTACCTAGACTATAATTGACCACCTGGAGACACCTGTTGAGAAGAGATTCAAGATGGAAGGTTACATGTTTCATAGTCAAGCGAAATGTTAGTGGGATATCCAGGCATGCCGAGCAGGCCCAATTACCTAGCAACTGGGAGATCTCATAGCCTAAGTTTCTATTCATTTATTGGATGACAAAGGTTTTAGGCAAGATGTCCTGCCACAAGTGGTTTATTTGTTTCAGGATGTATTCCCAGAAGACTTCTCTGGTCCACCACATAAGAGAGATGTTGAATTAACTATTGAGCTCATGCCAAGAGCTAAGCATGTATCTATTACACCATATAGAATGGCACCGATAGAGATTCATGAATTCAAATCTCAGTTGGAATACATGAAGGATATAGGATTTATCCATCCAAGTACATCGCTATGGGGATCACCTATACTGTTTGCAAAGAAGGATGATGGGAGTTTACATTTGTGTGTTAATTACTGGAGGATGAACAAGATGAATGTGGGGAAATGATATCCTCTACCACGTATTGATGATCTGTTTGACTGGTTGAAGGGAGCCTGTGTTTTCTCAAAAATCAACTTGAGATCGTGGTATCACCAGTTGAGAGTTCAGACATCTGATATACTAAAGACTGCTTTCAAGAGTATATATGGGCATTATGAGTTTGTTGTATTGTCATTTGGGTTAACAAACACACCAGTAGTGTTTATGGCTATGATGAATACGATCTTTCTTATGTAACTAGATCAGTTTGTGGTGGTATTTGTGGACGACATCTTGGTGTACTACAAGACTCACAGTGATCATGCCCAACATCTTGACATCATCCTGAGTACACTAAGAGAGAATTGGATATATGCTAAGCTATCTAAGTGACAATTATGGATTGATCTGGTACACATCATGGGACACATCATCATGAAGAATGGTGCTTCAGTGGATCTATAGAAGGTGCACAAAGTGATTTCATGAGAGCTTCCCAAGAATATTTTTGTTATCTGAACCTTTCTGGGGTTAGTTGGATTTTACCAGAGATTTATCCAAGACTTTTCCCATTGGAAACACCACTTTCGGGTTTGAAAAAAAGGGAGTAATGTTTCAATGGTCAGAGGCTTGTGAGACATCTTTTCAAGAGTTAAAGAAGCATTTGACATCCACACCAATTTTGGCTCTACCTGAGTCAGGTGAAGAGTACACGATGTATTATAATGCTTCTGGGATTGAAATCGAAGCATTGTTGATGCATAGAGATAAAGTTGTGGCATATGGGTCTCGAAAGCTGAGGCCACATGAAAAGAATTATCTAATGCATGACCTTGAGTTTGCAGTAGTGGTTTATGCTTTGATGTGTTGGTGAAACTACCTCTTTGGTGGAAGGTTTATTGTTTATATTGATCACTAGAGCTTGAAGTACGTCTTTTATTAGTACAATTTGAATATTTGATAGAGGAGATATGTTTAGTATATGCAGTATTTTGATTTTGATCTAGTATATACACCTGGGAAAGGAAACGATTTGGCTGATTCTTTAAGAAGGATGACTCAGACTCAGATTGTTCAGGAATCTACTGCTTAGTGGAGGATAATGTCGTTTCTAGCTGAAATGCATATTGTGGTTCATGAGATACAGGAGGAAATGGAACTTGTGTTAGTTTCCATGAAGTATACACTTTTGAGATGGACCAGGGACAAGAAATATGAGGAAACATGATGCTTAGCCTTGAGGGAAAACAATAAAGGTAGGGAGACACCTTCCAACTGGAAGATAGATGAGAATGATATCATTTATATGAAGAATCAGGTTGTTGTTCCTATGAGCATGCGAGAAGAGGTCATGCGGGAATTTCATGCCTCAAGATGGGTAGTTCACCCTAGTGTGAACAATATGTATCATGATCTGGGACGACAGTTTTGGTGGCTAGGCATGAAGAAAGAAATAATAGGGTTTGTGACATGATGTTTTACCTGTCAGTAGGTGAAGGCAGAGCATCAATGACATGGAGGTTTACTATGACCATTGTCCATTCCAGAATGGAAGTGGGATGACATGACCATGGACTTCATGATAGGTCTTCTAAAAACACTTTGAAAGAATGATTCTATTCGGGTCATTATGGATCGACTGAAAAAGGTGGAACATTTATATCCTATAAGGGAAACTTTAAAAGAGAGCAGTTGGGAGAGATATATTTACAAAAGATATTTCGATTACATGGGGTGCCAAAAACTATAGTTTCATATCACGATTCACAGTTTACTTCACACTTCTGGAAGGTCCTGTAGAAGGCACTTGGTACAAAGGTTTTATTGAGTAGGAATTTCCATCCCTAAATAGATGGATAGTACAACTATACTGTAAAAGTTCTTGAGGATATGTTTAGGGTGCATGTACTGGACTTTGATGGTACATGGGAGAAGAACCTAGATTTAGTGGAGTTTTCCTATAACAATAGTTATCAGGAAACTATAAAGATGGCACCATATGAGGCTCTTTTTTGTATGCTATATAGATCATCACTATGTTGGATGGAAGCATGTCAGTTAGAGTTGAATGGACCGAGTCTCACACATAAGACGACTGAACATGTTCAGCTGATTTAGAAACAAATGACTACGACTCAAAGTTGGAAGAATTCTTATGCTGATAGATGGAGGGAACCTCTAGAGTTTATAGTTGGTGATCACGTTTTACTTGAGCAATCCCCGAGGTTGGGTCACCGTAGGATACGAAGTTAGGGAAAGTTGTCACCCAGGTGTGTTGACCCTTTTGAGATCGTGAAGAGAGTTGGGCTGGTATCATACCAATTGGATATTCCACATAAATATAGTCCTATGCATGATGTTTTCCATGTATCACAACTACGATGGTGTTGCCCCGACCCTTCTCATGTGATCGATGTGGATGATGTTGAGCTAGAGATAGATGCATCCTTTGAGGATAATTCAATACGATTGTTGGATCGCAGTGAGACGGTTTTGAGGGGAAATATCGTACCGATAGATCATGTCTTTTGGAAGCATGGATGTGTGTAGGAAGAGACATGGAAAAGAGAGGCAGATATATGAACTCAGTGGCCTGATCTTTTTAGATCAGAATCTCAGATATTTTCAGGAGTACAACTTGAGGATGAGCTATTATAAGGTGGGGAGAATGTAAGATCCCGGAATTTTCTTGAGTCAATATCGGGTATGTTTTCATGTACTTTTGATGTTTTTAAGTACCTCTATTTTGGAAGTAATGACTTGAGGTGTGTTTGGGTGAACTTTTTAGTAAAACAAAATGGTCGTGGGCTGTGCACGGTATGCGCACAGATTGACAAACCATGTGACCAAATAGTGACAACCACGTAGAACTCGACAGAGAGGTATGCATGGTTTATACAAGTTTTGACCAACCCTGGGACCAAACCTTGCAGGCCGTGCAAATCTGGACAGTGAGGTCCACACGATTCATGCACGGTTTGACAATCCATGCGCCACAGTCTATGAAACCATGCACATAGTTTTTAATTCTGAAAATACTATTTAAAACTACCCGAACCCAGGGACATCCTTATTTTTAGACCTTGGCTCGGGATTGGAAATTTCTATGTGTTTATAAAGCCTCTTGGAGAGATTACAAGGCAATCCTAACACATTTTCTCAAGATTTAAGGCTCAGATTAAAGATCCACTCTCCTTTCGGTAAGTAGATTTCATCGTGTTGTTTCTTCGGTTCTTTCCTATATAATTCCTTGATATTTTCATTGGAGATTTCCATCATTTCCATGGATATAAACCTATGAGTTTTTGTGTAGATATAAGATTGTGGATCTAGATATATTTTCTCATGTTCTTTATTCCTTTGATCTTATTTTCAGTTTTAAGGATTTATATTCAGGACTTGATCGACAACATTGTGCAGCTCAGATTTTTGGAATTTTTGTTGGGCTAACTTCCATCAATAAATCGAGGTAGGTGGTCTATATCCAATCCCACAGTCTCATCATGTTAGGCGTATGCAGTTGTATAAATGTCGTGGAATAAATAATTAATTAGTGGGTTGGTTATGCGGTTCTTTGTGAATTGTGGATCTAGTTGAATATGGGTGAGAGTTATGATGGAAGGATAAAGATGATTAAACATTTGAATATGGTTGTATATGTGAGTTGGTTATTGTTTTTGAGAAAGGGATGTGGGACATGGACTGATGCTCATAATACCCACAAAGGTTCAAGACATGTCATTCTAGAACCAATGACATACATGAATTCGATATTTTATGGGACAAGGACTGATGCTCCAAATACCCATGGAGTTGTGAGACAGGGACTGATGCTTCAAATATTCACATGTGTGTTAGACATGACGTTATACACTCTTTCATTTATTTTTTACTTTGGTTTCATTTGGATATTCATAAACTTAATATTGTGACATAATAATTATGAATTGAATAAGGGGAAATGGTTTAATATCCTACATGAGCCGAAGCAAGCATTACTTTTTGGGTGATCTCAGGAACCTGGATGTTTGAAGTCTTAGAAAAAGGTTAATTGGATAAATATAATTTTTCTCTGTTGTCTTGCTTTTTTAATAATGCCACTACATACACTTCTTATGATTGGATTTGTTTTTGATACTTTTGGTGGTGATCTAATGAGTCATACTCACACCCTACTCAGGCTTCCTGATTGGTACCCAAATAGACTTTGTTGTTGCAGGACATGACATGGAAAAAAGCCGTGGTTAGAGTGTTGTTTGGGGTTGAAGCATGGAAGAGGGAACCAGTGTGGGTCAGGACCCATTTGGAGTTTTTGTGTCTTTACATTCAGTTTCATTATAGACACATGGCACTTATATAGTCATAGAATGTTTTACCTTTCAGTTGAGTATTGTATTTCTGATTTTGATTATGCTAGTGACATTTCACTATTATATTTATATGCATTTCGGCTATTTCTTGGTTACTTATGCTGGTATTTTATTCTGATAATAGAGGGTATAGTCTCCTTAAGACTGACTTACTAGACCCTCACTGCTAGTCAGCACCCTCTGGCATTAGAGGAGGCGCACTTGAGGGCATGGAACCAACCGGCTCGGAGCACCGTTCAGTGGCTCCCTGGTCAGGACGTTATAATAATTCAGAATTAATAATGGAAATTTGGATGACCAAGAAGATAGTTGTTCTAACAATATTAATGAATGAATGAATTATATTAAACTAATGGTGATATATGAAAATTATTTAATGATTCATATACGTATTGTGGTGTCAAAACATTTCATGGATGATTAGAAACTCAATATTAATGAAAATTCTATTAATGTATAATTATAGTCAAGAATTGTAATATATAGGGGAATGAATTTAGTATTAAGAAACATTATATAGATATTAAATCTATCATAGTTATTTAAATAAAAAGTATTACTTTGGGATTAACATAAAATGTCTAGAAATATCTATTTATGGCACAATGATAGAAGTCAAAAAATATTTGGATGAACAATATATAAAATCCATAGAATTTATATATGTTTGCATGATTACCTAATGTATTAATATAATTGGATAAATATTCCTATTATGATGAATTTAAAAAAAAATTATGATTTAAATAAAAAATTAGTTAAATGAATCATTAAAAATGATCATTGGGGGACTCTCAATGAAGATGTATAGAAATATATTAATTATATGGCAGTTTTGTAAAACCAATAAATATTATGTCATTTTTTTAATTAATAAATATGAAGTTTTCAATATATTATATTACATGAATCCCTAAAATTAAATAAATAATTTTTAAATATTATATAATGAACCACATTATATTGTATTTAAATGACCATAATTCTCAAATATAATTTCAAACTCACATAGGAAATATTACATATCCTAAAAAATTATTTGGAATATTTTTTGTTATTGAACACTATTTTTTCATATTTGTTTAATTTATAAGTATAATCAGAGTGTTAAAAATATGTAAAATTAATTTTTAAACATGTTTAATGTCACATAACTAGTTATCAATTGATTACAAAATAAAATAAATTCATTTAAAGGTAAAAAGTAAGGTTTCTTCGAAAATATGCTTTTATGAACAATATATATTTTAATTTTAATTAGTTAAATTATTAACAATTGATTACGGTTTTGGTTGAAATTTTATGATAATATAATAAATATAATATGTGAACATAAATATAATTCTTTAATAATAAATTATTAATTATAAATTTTATTTTATGCTTAAAAATGTATTTTTCTAATAAAGATTTTCATCCCATTTTGCACAATGTTTTTAAAAAAAATTTAATTCATTTTATTGAGGAAATTAAATATTATAAAATGTTTTTTATCTGTTTAGTAAAAATGTTTAAATATATTTATGAGATAAATTTCATATATTCTCATTATGAATAATAACCATGTTAGACATTCATTATTGTAGTAAATGTTATAATGGTTTAATGATGGGTTAATGTATATTGAAGAGTAAAAGTAGCATAAAAAATTTTATAATAAAATTAGTTTAAAATATGCTTAACATAAACTTGTTTATATTAGAAAATATTTCCATATGTATACCCATGGAATTTATTATAAATTTATTAAATTTTAATTTCATATGTATTTATATGTGTTCCACTCCCCCATTTATAAACAGCCACCTCATCTCCTATCTCATTTGCACCACATGAGTGCTTAATTTAATCAAACCTATTAAAAAACATACTATATATATATATATACAAATATATATATATACATTTAGAGGTTCTTTACATATTTGTCGACTAACCCTAGTGACCAAGAAGAGATATTCAATAGAGGTTTCTCAATAAAGATGCTTATGTTCTAACTGATATTTTTCAAGTAATGTTATACATAATACTCCCCTAAATAATTTATATTGATCTCAAAATTATAAAATTTTTATATTTAATACAACAAAGAAATAGTTTGAATGGTGGAATTTTTTTCTCCAATATATCCTATGAAAAATAAAAACATCACTCATGAATACATATAGACTACAGTTTCCATTTCGTAGTGCATATTATTTTGGTTCCTTGTATCTATCATTAATGGTTACATAGATATATGTAGTGGATATATATAATATTTATTATATATTAATGATTTTATAAAAATAATATACTAACTATGAGGTGACCAAATTATTAAAAAAAGAGATAACACATTTTCTAAATGAATATTACGTACATTTTATTATAATATATTCCACATAACCATTACGGTTTAGAGTCTTTAGAGACAATATAAATAATAATATTATTTAATTAAGTTTCAAAAACATATCCAAAAATTTTATTTTATTATTTTATACTAATTATATGTACCCTACAAAAAACCGATCTTCAAAAAAATGGAAAAAACATTCAAAAGGGTGATCTCAGTTGCATAGTATGGGTTAAAATTGATGACATCAATCAATGATAATTTATAGTATATAATAACAATAAGAGTATGATATTATTATCATAACATTAAGTGGTTAAAAATAATATTTTATATATCATAAACATAATTCATTGAATAAGTCAATTTTTTCAAAACACTCAAATCAAAAGAGGGTGGAATCAACTTAAATAAATAAAGAGTCAGGAGAACATATCGTATGCATATTACATAATATTGTGGAAGAAAAATAATCATATAAAATATTTTCCATAGACAATTATCATAACCAAGACTATAATATTGGATTGGGTTCACTCACAAGACTATCATTTGGGAGAGTTTAACTTATTGAATTAGTTTTACTCCCCATTCTAATACATTTTATCTAAGGAGATATGCATATTTACAAAATTAATTAGATGATATGTACTTATGGGACCATAAAAAACATAATCATAATAAATCCATAAGTTCTCCATAGGACCAAAAAAAATAATCAAATAATTATCTCATAACACATGTAACTTAATGGGATATGTAATGATTTCATCATTTCATTACAACATAATTCATGGAAAAGAAAAGTGATTCATATAATAAAACATCAATTATCACAATCATAAGTGATCAAGATAATGAATGTGTGTGGAATGAAAATATATTATCCTTATAGAACAATATAATTGTATATTGGATGTTCATATATGTATCGATGATCATTAAATCCATTAATTTAGAATGGTATAAAAATAAAATTTTCTTATTATAACGTTTTAACTGAAAATTACCATAATTTTGACATAATGATTTTATCGGAAAATAATATATGAATCATATAATGGAATAATTAATTAAATTAATAGTCATCATAGTGATATTATTTCTTCATTTTGTATAAGTCATAAAAATTCATTACAATGATACTTTTTAAAATGGCTAAAAATGAATTATTTAGAAATATGTAAAAAGAATCACTTTTAATGTATTATAAATAAACAAAAACATTGAACAAATATTATTTTTAAAACATTTCATGTATATGAAAGAAAATTTATAAAACAATTTTTATGATTATGGACATTGAGGAAAATGATCACCAACAAAAGAGTAAATTTGGTCAACCATTTTTTAAAACTTTTCCTTGACCATTTTACACACCAAATAGAGGAAATTATTATTAAAATCTAAAAACTATAGAAATAAATAACGTATGAAAAAATATATATTGGGTGTAATGGATATTATCTATATAATTATCCTTGATTGAAATTTAACATAGATTTTCCAAGAATGAAATTGTATTATCACCACAACACCTTACCTCAAACCCCTCCTATCTTTGAACATGTTCATATATAATGTATAATAAATATATAATTATTAGAAATATATTTCACAACCATATTCATGCCTTACATAAAACAATTCATTTATTTATTATTTTCAAGTATCCTTTTATTAAAAATTTATTCTTTAAAATGATCATTCATGTAAAAATTGGTCTCTTTTCTATATACATTTTAGTTTGATGGTTATGCTAATGGAACATTAATCATGGATTAAAAATCTCAATAATATTAATAATCACATAAGAATAATATTTATTAATCAAGTAATATTTTATATTTACTAATATTAATTTTTGTGGAGAAACTAATTAAATCAATTCATGGAGGTGATTGTCCATGCATACAAAAGGGTGAAATTTTCATTTTCCAAAAAAATAAATGATAAGAAGGATGAAAATATATTATAATTAAAAATTATAAATATTTAATTAATATCATATATTAATATTAAATTTGTCATAAAAAATATTATTTTGAGGTGGTCATAGAAAATGAATCGTATCGCTACGTGGAGGTGGTAGTCAGCACTTATACATGAGTGATAATTTAGTTTCCCATTTCTAGAAAACGAGGTAAAAATGGTTGATCCATCATCATAATAACTATTAAATATATTTTATATAATAATTTATTATTTTTGATATCATATAATATATTTATAGGTTGTTTAATAAGAAATAAAATATAAATTTCTTTATTATGAGTTGTACCTTTTCATTGAGAAACCACCGTTTTCTTACACCCTATTACCAAAGAGGACAATATTCTGATAAAACTAGGTACTATAACATATGGGTATGGATTTTAGGAAGGTTTATTATCATCTATTATTTTATATATATGAATCAAGATGTGATATAAAGAGACGGAAGTTGGTGTCCTTTTATAAGGGATGGAGATGACACACTATGAATTTTTAAAAATTTTAAAATGGAATCATGTCACACTCAATTATTGTGGCTCAAAATTTAAAAATAATAAAATATAGGAATTATGAATGTATAATAATATATTCCAAAAAAAATCAATTATTTAATATTTTAAATTTTAAACCTTATATCTTCAGTTGACGGTAAACCTGGTTTTTTCCAATCATTGGTAACATGATTTTATTGATTTTACTATTCATTGTGGCAAAGTTATGTTTTCCATATTAAATAAAATTCAATATGATAGTTAAAGAAAATTGAATCCATTCTAAAATATTATATTTATATAATAATTATATAATGATTTTAAATTATGTGGGAAATGCATAATGAAGTCCATTTCATGAAAATTTAATTCTAAATTTTAAATTTTGATTTATTATTATTCGATGTCGACTCAAAACAATATGATGAATGTTAAATAATTTTATTGAAAGTATTATAAATTTTTTAATTTCAATAATTCCTAAATATAATTTTGTTTAATTTTATTAAAATAAAAACACACTGTGTGTCAATTATCCTTTTTGTGAAAAAAAACTTCACTATACTTCAAATGAGTTTATTTAAATTTTTATAAAATTGATAAAGAGTTAATTCTTTTTATACATTTATAAAAAATAAATTTTAATATTTTTTTGTATATTATTCATAATTTCCAATATAATTTTTAATAGATAACTATTATATTCAATATTAATATTTAATTAGTATATCGTTGTTTATTTAAACTCGGTGTTTTATGTAAATCAATATATCCATGAAATAAAATTTATTAAATGAAAAATATGTGATAAAATATCATTTTATTACAATATAAACTAGTTATATGAATTTTTTACTAGGAATTAAATCACTTGGATTAAAACTAAATAGGATTATTTTGCCTCATCAAATATTTGGGTCACCACATAACATCCTTAAATTTTAGGTTTCACCATAAAACAATGACTAGGTAAGTGGTATTGTTTAAAAAAAAGTAACCCCTTTATCAATAATCACCAATAGTGTCTCTTTATAAGGGATATCATTATCCATTGGTATCACTTATGATTTTAGTATATGTGAAGGATTAAGAATATACATCCTTAAGAGATATCCATGGAACATGTGATGAACTTAGGAGAGATTTAGTGGATTCTCCATGTGATATAAAATATTCTTGATATGATAAATTATTTATGATTGTATGATAAAAATATTTGTCTCATATTTACCTTTTTTTTCAAATATCATAACCATAACCAAATGAGATATTTGTTGGAATACCTTCCAACCAACTTTGAATGCATGATATTGTCGACCATTGTTAGCATTACACTTATGTTGAATTTGAGCATTCATGATGAATTTTTGAATGGATTTAACCTTTTTTTCCATTTAAAATTTTTTCCCATTTCTTATTATATTTCATTCTCCAACTTCTTCTAATCACATTTGAGTTATTCACTTCCCACTATAGAAGCATTTTTGATGAGCATTCCGAATTCACTGGTGAATGCTATTGTTGTGAAAAAAAATTCATCCGATGGAAGTTGATGATCCTAACTACCTTTGAAATTAATAGTAAAATATCCCAACATATCTTATATTGTTTTAATAGTTCACTCAGATGAATATATTCATATGGACGATATGATATATTGAAACTCAATGTTAAATCTCGAGTCTTATGATGACTTGTCAATAACAACAGGGTATACCTCATATCTCACCCAGAAATAAGAGAATTCTATTCCCAATGAAACACTATGACATCAATAATTAAATACTAGAAGTATTATTAAGTGATAAATTTTCCTTGATTTCAACAAAATGAGATGATTTTAAAATGAAACCTACTATAGTCCACATAACATTGTGTCCTTTAAATATTTTTGGGTGTTTGATGATGAAATCCAGGGAAGTGTTTTCCTATGCCCATTTTAGTTTGGATTAAGTTTGTATCATCACATTAGATATCAAATATAGAAAAAAACTTAAACATAAACATGTCCTAATGGTTTTCATAGTTCTACCATACAAGAAAACCAAATGTCCATTGAAAGGATCTATAATAAAAACTCACTCAAACATTGAGCTATTTCTATATATTCATTGATTCCGAGTCTACTGAATCTGGGATATTCAATCCACACTTTTAGACAACACGACTTACATGAATTTTTTTATAGTGATTTCTATTTTCATATAGATATATAAATTTAACTGTATTCCCCTACATTGATATATCATGATCTCGGTCTACATTCTTCTATTTAACCATATGAGAGTGGTTTGATTTATCCCACCACAATTGGTAAATGTAAAATAAATTGTGAATTACTTTTAATTAAGGCATCATGTCTTAATGGTAGGCCACATTCTCATGTTTTTTAAAAACCTAAAAGGGGTCATTGACCTTTATTTTGACATACCCCACATAAAAAATTGACTATCTCCAAATGAAAAAGTTATTCTATAAGAGATTCCTAATCACTAATGTCATCACTTCCACTAATGAAAACTGAAAATAGTTTTTATAATATTCATAGTTACTCAGAAAAAATTTCAAACCTTTTCCAATATAACAAAACCATCCACATATCCCATGGACCCACTCGATCCTACCAAATACCATTTAAATAACCTTTCCAAACATAAATGTGATAAAAAACATCACAAAATACACATAAAAAGGTACATCACAATAATCAAATACAATTATAGATACAAATTCGAAATTCAACTGAAATCAAGAACACATGATTGAAGAATATACATAAAAATTAGATGATTTTTCATTTCATGACACCAATCTAATGCTTGAATATAATCCTCCACTATAATTGAGATCCCATCACATTTAGAAATACCATCCAAAGTTGAGATGAAAATAACTTTAATATAATGGTAAGGGTATCCACATGCACACCATGGAGATTTACAACTCTATGAACCTATATAAGGACAATTACATAAATGATAACCAGCTATATGGAAAATAATTCACATGTCCCATTTGATAATAATTTAATAATTACTAATATTTTATATTCATATGAACTATGAGTATATGGAATTAGAAATAATATGTCAAAATATACTACATAGAACTCTGAAAAAATGGATAAGTCCTAAAATGACCCATACCATTCATAAATAAACACTAAATATTTTTAAATTTTCATTCATTACATAAAATTATGATCCATTCCAATTTTGTAATGTTATAATTACATTAAAACTATAGAAACATAAAAACTGTTCATGAAATATCTACATCATATCCCATGTATTTCATCTTAAATATCACCCTCTTAAATAGATCATACTTAATACATTTTATTATATCATGGTGTAATAAGAACATTATAATGGGTGAGATCAGAACCATAGAAATGGTAAAATGGTAGATATCATTTAACTTTTGAACCTAACATGATCGTATAGGGTATATGGGTATGAGCTTAACCATTGAAAATAATTCCGTCATATTTGTAGATCATAAACATGAATCATTTAATAGATCAATGTAATTTATTTGGCATCAATAACAAGGGATTAATTAACATATTCATTTGAGAATGTAACATTGGCATAATATCATATCATTAAATTATAGAATATTTGTTGAATATTTAGAATCATATCAATAATATTTCTACTCCACCACTAATAATTAATAACTTGTTATTTATAGTGTAATGGCCATTGTAATTACTCTATGATTGGGATACCCTCTCATATACCCTCTTCTAGGTTTAGGATAACCGACCATGTAAAATGAATTCTCACAAAATAGTAATACTCTTTGAATCCATTGGAGGGCTATAAAATTTATGTATCACATGTCCGATAATTATTAATCTATTCATATGTATTCTATAATATACAAAAATTAATTTATATTTTATAGATATAAAAATAAACAATTTCGTGAAAAAGAAAACGTTTAATCACTAGATCATATACCATGTAACATCTATGTAATATCAAATGATGTTATCATAGATGTAAAGTTAGTTTAAAAGATCATTGGAATGTTTCTAGAGTAAAATAACTTTTCCATTTTAAAATCACATATTAATGTCTAAAATTTTATAATAATTTTATTGAAAATATATTATTTGAATTAAAATTGAAAATATATAATGGAAATTCAATGAATATAACTTTCATGATTATGGGAAATTCAATTATAATTTTATATAATAAGAAATATTTTATTAACCTTTTTAGTCTAAATTAAAAAGTTACATCATTTGGAAACTAAAAATAATATTTTTATAACCTCTTTTTAAAGAAGGAAATAATTTTTAATAATTAATTTACACAATCACATGTTAATATGATTAATTTTTGGAAAATATTTTTAAAAAATATGGATATTGAATATAATGTATTTTCAACCAAAGAGGGAAATAAAAATGATTTTCTGAAAAATGGGATTTTAGTATATTAAGTAATTAAAGTAATGGAAATGATTGTAAATAAAGTATTATAAAGAAATAAATATTGTAAAATAAAATTCATGAGATACTTTATAGGCTGATCATTAAATTTCTACATCATTAATTTAATCATAAATAATCTTTACAATTATTAGATTGTAAAATAAAACACATACATCATTTGTTATATATGTATCTTATCCTTATAAATGTGATAACCAAATATATATTTTTAAATAACCATAAAATTTATTAATTCTTTATAAAATACATTCAAGGTCTGGATATCCACTACATAATGAAAACAATTGGAGAACATAGAAAAAGTCTTAATGAAATAAAAGTGAGATGATGAATACCTACCTCAAAATTGACTTGATTAAAAAGTGTTGTAACACCTTATATAAAAAATTTAATTTTATTATAAATATATAAAAAACCATTTAAATACATATAATATCATATATTATACTCTTATATTATTTTGACTCCCATTTATAAATCATTCTTTATTAAAAACCTCATTTCTTGTTATTAATTGATTTATTTCTCATTTATTTTTCAGTTCGGATGTCCATGTCCACGAACAATGATACTAATTATATAAGATAAATAATTTTATTGATTATTCAAATATCATATATATTAATTATAAATATATATAGATTCTTCCTTAAAAGTTAGGGATATAAAAATTAATTACACAATTCATGGAGATAGTAGGAGGTACATATTCATGATCGATGTTTTCATTTTTTAAGAGATAGAATAAAAGAAAGGTTTATAATAATTCACCTTTCATAGTTTCCAATTATATAATGAATATCGTATATAATAATTATATTTATCTTTATAACTATTGTTTGAAACCAATTGTAAAAAATGAATCATATCCCTTCATGAATGTGGTTGTAAATATATAAGCATATGAGACATTATAATTTTCCAATGGATAGAATTAAAAAGGAAAATGGATGTTAAATAACCATAAGAATAATAATTTTGATATAAATTCTAATGTTATTTTTTTAAATTAGTTATTTTATATTTATATGAGGTATGAGAAGAAATAATAATGAAAATAATTGGTGAATAGTTATACCTCAATGTTGAGATATACCTTTTGGCATACACATTATTCCCTAGAGGGATAGTATTTTTGAAATAAAAAAAACTTCTATATGGGGTTAATCAATGTAGTTTTATAATATAATTGGGATTTTCTATGATAAGATGATCAAAATGAATTGTTAAGAGAGTCGAATAGGTTCCCTCTTATAAGTGAGGGGAGGGGTACTATTGGATTAAATTACATTTTAAAATAATGAAAATTAAAATTCACTAAAAAAACACCTTGAAATTGATATAAATATATGTATAGATGGTATTGTCTGATCCTACATATTTAATGGGATTAATTTTTTTCCAAAGGATTTTCATTTTTCATTGATTGACAATTCAAATTTTTAACAAAGCTTTAGAATATAATTACAAGAGCTATAAATCTTTATAATGTTATATATAGTTATTATTTAAGTAAAAATATCTATATAAGGATGTTAAATGAGGATTATTTGCTTTAGGTATAGAAATATTATTTTTGGGATAACAGAGTCCTGGGATCACAGTTGGTGCACTGAGAGTTGTAACCATGATTCCCAAAACATGCAACCTATTTTCATTTAGGGACATAGTTTTTTAAAATAGTGAATCCCTCTATGGGTAATCATCTGATATAGTGCATGTGTGCAGATGGACTACACATATTTAGAGAATAGTTTATTTAACTATGTACTGTAATTGTTCAGGTTGAGGTTTCTCTTAAGAAGAGAGGGCACACATGCTATTCACATTTTCTCGAACCATTCACATGGACCGTGCTAGGTTTGACGCATTTGAATGTGGTGGTTAAGGGTTGGTGAAGTGTTACCCAAACCTTTTATCCAAGGAATTATCCCATTAAAAATGGAGAAATTAATATTTTTACCATATTTTAATTAAACCATCACTCATCATTTATCCTCCTACACTATAATAGTCTACTACTTATATGGGAGATCCCATTTGACTATCCCTTAAGATTTACAAAAGTCTACTCTAATCATTCACAGAATCTTCTATTGACAATAGTATTTGATAGACCATGATTATTCATGGATTCATCTACCTTCTTTTCCACATTTCTCATGTTGTATCATAAAATATTTTCTCATCAGATCATATTCCGTTTTTTGAGGTCATTTTTTCCTTCCTTCGATTTCAATCATTCATGAATAATTCAATCACTAATACATGATGATTGATGTTTCTATAGAATGGGTATGTGGTCTACATCTTTTCTCATAATTTCTAAGAAGATTATTAGGTTTCATGATTTTTCAACATGGAATATTTTCCACAAATTTCACCAAAAATAAAAAATACCTTATATTAAATGACTGGACCCTGAAAAAGACATTATTTATAGCCACTTGCATGGTTTTTGGTTATGACCTCAACTAGGTCCACCCCTCTGGGCGTGTGTTGTTAACAGTATTCTCTATACATTGTTTATATTTTTCCAATTCAATACTTATGTATGTTTTTTTTTCCTCCAAAGTAAAAAAAATAAAACTAATTAAATGATATCATTAATATTATTTTAATTATTATGTGGAATATCATTTTATGTGGACTATCATAACATATGAGTTCCATAACTAATGAAATAGTTTTATTTTATTAATTCAAGGTTACATTCTAGCCCTTTTTAGTGGAATCTAAAATTTAATTAAATGATTATTTTAAATTGTGATAGTTAATAGAATCATACAAATCCAATGTTAAATTATAATTTATTACCTTATATTTAAATTGAATTGAATGGGATATGATGCTCCAATAATTATAATTTTCTGACCATGATTCCAATTTTAATAAACAACCTACTTTGGTTTGTCATCTGATATAAAATAATGGAATACTTTGACATGGCATGTAAACATTTATATATGAGTTCATTAAGGTACTAATTTAACAAATATTTTAAATAGATCAATTTAATGAATAATAGTTATTTGTAAATTGGAATAGAAAATCATCATATAAAATTGTATATATTAAATGCAATGTGCCTCTCCATTATAAATAATTTTCCATATTAATGTTATTTATATCATAAGATATGCATATACTCCCTTGTGAAATCATATTTCACTCATAGGATACCACCCTATTACATCGATACAATTTTCTAGGGAGTCACCAACTTTGGAATTTCTTCGTTGTCTTATTTTTATGAGAATACCACAATATAGTACATACAATTCACTAATTGAATATTTATAATAAAAATTCCTCATATTATCTCTTTTTATTCACTATGATGTCCCAAATATTCAATACCATGGATTTCCACCTCAGGCTACAAATCATGAAGATAATGAGATTTCAGTGTACTTGATCCACAAACTCTATTAGAAAATTCTACAATGGAATAGTAAGTATTCATCCATTGTATTATAAAAAAACACATATGGATGAACTTAATGTGTTATTATTATGATTTGGTCCATCCCATTAATGTAAATGAATCATTTTTTACACATTGGGCATAATTTTATTATAATCATTATCACATTATATACATTATTTAAATTCTGAGACTTGTATGTTTTTTACTAGTTAGATTATTGGGTTTTATAACCCTAGTCCTTACTAGTACATTTATATATATATATATATACGAATATATCTATTTTATATATGTTTATATGTACATGTGGAAACTTGTTTAGAGACATTCTAGACCATTTCTATATAGGTATGGTTGGCCATCTTTCTTAGATTAATCTGATCCTAACCATATCACATTTATATTTATGTGATTGATTTTAATTTGATTTACATGGACATTATATTATCATATTCTTATTCATTGGATAGTACTAGAAACTATTCTTCCTGGCCTACTGAGCTTATTTCACACCTTATTTGGCCTATTTTTTACATCCAGGAAGGTCCCTATAGTTGTATGTTAGGATAAAGGGAGGCTCCCTATTATGGATTCTTTATTCCATTAGATATAATATATGATAAGAGGGTCAAGAAAGTTCTAATGATGCTGTTGGGGGTAATTTGTTTTATTTTTCTCATATTATTTATTCATGTAATATATGATTTGTGGTTTTCAAGTATTCCTACTCATTTTAAATATCATTTCATCATCTATATTTGAGACTTATTTATATTATTAGACATGTATCAAAAAAAATTTATTACATGATTTATCATTTTATTCTCTAATATGTTTATTAAAATACATTATTCTTCATCCAATGTTATATGTATTAATGATTTATAGGGTAGAGTCTCCCTCAGTCTACCATTTTTAGAACCTCGCAACTAGCCTGAAGCTTCTATCATATTAAGAGATGTGCTTAGGACCCAACATAGAACTAGATTTTTGAATAGTTTGTGTGTATCAAAAGGATATATGTTACAATTGGTATCAATGTACTCTTTTCCTTTTGACCTACTATTTTGAATGGTATAAATAATACTAGGAACATGTCAGAACAAGGTAAATAGCTTTTTTGGGTCCATACAACCCACACATGGGGGAACGATCATGTATCCAATGACGGAACTGTGTTTTATGATATCTATTATTACTGTTCATTATTTCATCATGATTTATTAGGATACTATAAGATTCATACTAATATATAGTATTTAACTCTTAGACTGGTATTGAAATATATGGGGTGAATTCGTTCATCATTGTAGGAACATAGAAATTCTAATGCCATATAGATTGAATTTTTTTATTGATTAATACATGTTGAACATGAATTTTGTAAGAATATAATATTCTTATCTATGAAAATTGTTTAGAAGATTATATACCCTATTTAGGTGATTATATATCATCCTTTATGGTTTATAATACTTTTTTCATTATGATTTATTTTTATCTGTAAAAAATGTTTGTGTGGTAGTTAGCATGCTCATTGATATTCCTTGCATGTATGTTTCCTCCTTACATAGTAGCCAGTAGGGATTTTATATTATTCATTTTACTATGATGAAATGAATTATTATCTTTTTATTATATGGTTTGATGCATAAAATTTCATTTCTTAAATAAATGGGGTTTTCCATATAGCTTGGTAGTTTCGTCTTAATTAATCTAGCTAATAATAATTAAAGATATGAAATGGTTTTTAACAATTTATAGACACACGAAATACCAATTACAACTTATAATTTATTAGAGAATATAACTAAGTAATGGAATGTTGTCCAAAAAACCCATGGTTTATGTATAGAAGGTATTATACCACATTGACTTGGGAATGATGGCTCATTTGACTGAATTCATAAATGAAAAAATAGATCAGTGTATGTAATTTATGGCATGTTTCATATGTTATAATCCCATTCAGGGTGTGATAAATATTGAAAAAAATAACTATAAATTGTTTCATCTTAAATGTGATTAAAATAATAATTATTTATTGTTGAATTGTTAAATTGGGAATTTTCCCCCATATAACTTAACTGAAACTAGCTTGATATGAACCACAATGGAGACCTTATTCTGTTAATGCTATAGTACATAACCTCATGATGTATTATTTTATTACATGAGATGGTTATTTAATTTTTTAGTATTCACATTTACATTTTTTTTAAAAAATTACGGTTCCATCTTACTTGACTGATCCACCTCAAAATGTAAAAATTCCTTTTAATTTCATTTTATTTTTTAATAAAAAATTAATTTAAAATATTGTAACATCCTGAAACGTGTTTTCCAATAATGATTACGCTAGAAATTTTCATTAAAATATTTTTTTGTGAAGATGATTGATGAATAAATTTTATAAAATAATATTAATAAATAATTTTCATATAAGGTAATGTGTCATCAGCTAGATAAATTTCCAAGAACGGTTTACCATTAAAAGAGGTACATGTAGTCCCATATGTTTGATCCTTTTAAAATGATGCATTAAATGTAAAATGATGAAAAATGAATTATAAAAATATTATGGTTATATTGAAAATGATAAAGAGACATGTAAAGGTAATATATAAAAGTTACGTTGATTGTATCCTTGGTACATGAACATAGACGTTTCCCAAATATCCCTAATGACATCATCCTAGGTTAGGTTAGACCTAGAGGTTTGGTAGTATGGTCATCTATATTTTTATGAATGTCTATGTTTTGAATTTTATTACTATGTATACAAAGGGATATCCTTAAAGAGGTATAATACAAAATATTTAATTCATTCATGAGTTGTAATGCATATTTTTGGACTTCTAATATCATTCGGGAGCTGTTTAACCGAGTATGACTCTTAGTTGATTAAAATGACACACCTAGGTTATGTGCGTGGTTTTTTGGTCTGTTGGACCTAGAGGGGGTATCCCTATATGTGAATGAAGAATTTTTTTGCCTCATCTTATCATGTTATGTGTGTATGGTGACCCTCTTAGAGAAATTTAAGGTCATTTACACCAATATGGTAGGTGATTCCATTATGTATGTGTCGAAAAAAATATGACCATTATAGGTTGATGATTTTATTATATCCTTCATTCTTAACTTCGTTAGAGAGTGTTTATCACAATTTTACTTTCCATGTAATAGAGTCCCTTAAGAAAATTTATATTCTCATCTGAGTGTTTGTAGGAATTGGTGGTTGGACCTTGTGTCCCTGTTTAAAGAATTCATTGTTAGGGATTGAGATAAAACCTATAGTCACGTAGTTTTCTCTCTTATCAAAGTGTTCCAATGAAATTTGGAGTATTAATGAAAATCATTAGTATATGTTATCTATGGGTTTATAGATTTAATTTTGGTTATGATATGGGGTTAAAATCATGACAGACTGATGCATTGCGAGTTTTCAGGTTCTATGATATATACATGGTTTTGCCTATGGTTTTCATGGATGAACCTTTATTTAATTTTTATGAGTACTAGAATTTATGGGAAGGATTTTTCTGGATCCTAGCTTTGTTTTACAGTGATTGAGTGGTTGATGATTTAATTTTCGAAACGTTATTTTGTTGAGGATATTTGATAAATAAAATATGGCACGGTTAGGTGCACAATTTTTACTTGGATTTCAAAAGGTTTTCCTGTTGTGTGAATGATTATGTGCAATATATTTAGGTAATTTATTCATTCTAGATGAATTAATCATTATAAGATGAGTTGGGTCATGAATTGGGAGGTATAGAATGTACTATCCCATTATATGGAAGGTTTTCTTTATATAGATTTCATTTGAAAACTATTTAGAATGGATCATTAGTGAGTGGCTAGGTGTAAGTAAAAGATTTATGGTTTCAAAAATCATTAATAGTGTATTTGTAACATATAACACTAGATTACATTAATGGAATCACCCTTAAGATGAGGTTTTCCATGAAATTAAATCGGGATATGTGAGAAGTTTGACCTATGGATAGATCATGACCTATATAGTTGGGAGATACAGTGTTAAGGGATTATTAAAGCATGTGTGACTTTTTTTAATTAAAGTATGTATTTAAATAGTAATAAATTACTTTTAATGGAATCATAGTGAACTCATAATAAGTTAGAGAGAACTCTCATATCATGATATTTTACTAACTACATTGATAGAGCATCCTTTATGTTCCATGTGACCCAGAAATCTTCTTATGGGTATATGAATGGACTCCATAGTAGTTACACTCAATGAGTGCATAAAGTTAGAAACATGGTTTTTCTTACATCATTGGTCATTGGACGAATGTGAACATTTTATTGTTATAAATATTGATGAATTCCATGGAAATAATTCTCAAGATGAGAAAAAAGATATTTTTTATGTTTATGTTAGTTATCATGGATGACCGAGGTCTTAGCCATTCCAGTTGTAATATATATGTTGATAGATAGGTATATGCCTTTGGTTATAATTATATAATCCCATTGATTTGGAAAAATTTATGATCCCAAGTTGCGTATCAAGATATCAGTCATTAGTAGGTTTCCATATGAAGAGAAATCTTGTGTGATCATGAGATAGGTTGTTGGATAGTTATTCTGGATCCTATATTCCACTGAATAAATGGGTCAGTTTATGCCTATAAGTCAGTTTAAATTCCATGTATATATTCCAAAATTGAATTGGATGATTTCCAAGTGCATGCATCTGACCTCTAACTCAATGTGACTATCCACGTGTCGTATCATGTATCTGTTAGGGGATACTTCTAAAGTGGATTGATAATTTTGATCATTAGATGGTTTGTCAAAGAGACATCATAAAAAGTAACATATGTTCTTCAGTGAATGTGATCTAAAAAAATGGTAATATATTTTTATTGAGAACATAATAATATTGTTTTGATAATGTGATGGCTGTAGAAGTTGGGTGTTTTTAATGTAGTTGAATGGGGATCATGGACAAGAGTTACTGTTGATAATGTGTTATAGTCAGTAAAGATCAACATATGGAAAACCATTAGTTTATAATGGGTGTAGATTATTGATAATTGGGTGGGTTTTAAGGAAATGATTGAACAACATGTCCGATCTTGGTCAATTAAAGATTGATTATTTTATTTGAATAAAAGATCAGTAATAGTTTCATCATGTTTTTTAAATTTTGTATGTATCTAATTATACTTGGGGCATAATTGAGATGATAACAGCCTAATACAATCATCAATTCTAAATCTATGGGTTCTGTGACATGAAATTTTTCGTTTAAGTGTAGAACCATTGTGTGAAGCACAATGAGGTAATTAATTGAATTAGATAATGAACTGATCATTTCTTATGTTATATAGGCTCGTTTATGGGTTATCTTAGTGTTTTATGCATGATTATGACTGCTGAGACGAGTTGGGTATAATAAATTGAGTATTATTAATGTGATGTTTGGATAAATTTTGGGTGATCTTAAACAAAATGTTATAATTTTAATGGGACCTCATGACATGAGTAGGATGGGTGACATCTTCATTATTCTTTAAGGCTTCTCAGTAATTTTAATTTATAAGGAGGGGTGGTTTTAAGTCCCCATATTTTAGATGGGTCGGAATTTTTTCATTTTAATTTCCCTTTTCCCCGGTGGATGAGAAACTTTTTTAACTATGTTCATAATGTAATACGATGAGTATGGACTCCTTGATGTTTTGATTTTAGATAAGGATTATGGCCTAAATTGTTTCATGGGAGTGTAGATTTTTTTTGGAATCATTAACCTCTAAAATCTTTATTTCGGGAGAATATAGACATGGGGACATGGTGGGCCCATGGTTAGTGCTAACAATGTGGAATAGAACATGGGTATTTTTTCTATGGGGACATGGTTTGTAGAATCTACACTACCCTCAAGTGGAATTATAAAATATGGTGTAATTGGGTATATGGGACAAACATGGATTATGTATGAGTTTTCTAACCATGTTATTTAACTGTGTGGGTTAGGGGTACCCCTCAGAAGTGATTTTTCATAGTCCACTCATGGTATGTCCAACCATGAACCTAGAAAATGTGGTGTGTTCCACATTGAACATTGTCAGAACATGACTGGTACATGGTTATCCATAATGTGCATCTAAATCATGAAACAATTTAAAAAGGGTGAAATTCTATGATTCCCTATTTTCTTTAAAAATCCATCCCTCCCTCCACGTACTCCACTCGTAAAGCATGCCACCCACATAAGATCTTCTCTTCTATTGTCCCTAAGGATTATGGATATCTCCCTTACTTAGATTTTAAATCAACCCGCATAAGTTTCATTAGATATCACATTGTTAGTTTGCGATTCCTTTAACATATTTTATTTGATTATCTTTTAGTATTAGTTTTTACTTCTATGTGATGAAATAATATCTATTTTCAAAAATATTTAGTATTTCTATTATTTATCCCACCTTTAGTCAAATCATAGCCAGATAATACCCAAGTGAAGAACCTAATGAATGAGGTAGGTGGTATATGTAATTTATCCAAATTTCTACCAAGAATATTAAATATATTCATCATTATGTATATTGTATTTTTTCGGTGTTACCCATAAATTATGAAATTTGTTATATTAATTTACTTGAACATGTACATTAAATTATTTAGACCCATTGGCATGGTTGTATGTGGTGACCTCAATATAGACAACAACATTTAGTGTTTCCTATTAATTTTCTCCACTGGGAAATCATTTTATTTTTCCAAAACACTACATTATTATGTTTTGTTTCACTAATAAAAAAAGGATCTCATTAAATGATATAAATGTTATGATATGAATTATTATAATGTTTATCTTTTTAAAATTCCCTTTAATCTCTTTTGAGTAAGATGACTAATGAAATGGTTTTATTCTGTAAATTAATGGAGACATGCTGGAATAGGTAAGTGGAAGATGAAATTAAATTAAATGTATTTTTTTTGTGAGATTGGGAATGTCTTATTATATGTTCCATGTAAAATTATTAATTATTCCCTTATATAAAATGGATTTGAATTTGAAAGGATACTATTCTAAAGAAATTTCATTCTCAATTTTTTTATTGTTCAAAAAAATCTCTGATAGTGTGTCGGATTATCTATAATGATTTAATACTATAAATTAGCATATATTAATTTATAAATGAGATGGTAGTGTAATATTTTTGAATTAAATTTTAATTGTCCTTATCCCAATCATCATGAGTGGTTGTAAATTGGAATGGAAAATTTTCCTTTTCTATGTAATTTATTTAATTTCATGGTGAATCTTGATTAATGAACATTTCCTTTTTTAGGTGTGGTCATATTTTGTTCTTCCTCATAATCCTAAGCTAATTAACCAAGCACTTAAAGGATTAATCCTCCATTCATATATATAATTTACATGGGAAAAAACCACCTTGATATTTTATCTTTGTCTTATTCGTACATGAATTCCTCATTGTATTATCAATGATACATTCAATTAATTTTTGACAATTGAATTCCTTGGATTATTTCCTTTTAATCAATGTCATTCTTTGAGAAACATGAATCCATAGAATATGTCTTTGAGATCTATATCATGAATAGATTGAGATTACATGGTTTATGATCCCTAGGCATGGTTATAAACTTTTATGGTGGAATGAAAACGTATTATCCATTAGATTACACTCAACCCCATATAGATGAACTACACGAGTTTGTATTATGATTCTTATCAACCCTATGAGTTCAATGAAACCTTGGTAACACATTGGGTCTTACATTATTATTATATTTGTAAAAAACTTTCATTATTTAATATATGAGACTTTTATATTATTTACAATCTAAATACTTGGGGTCTACAACTCAGGTCCTCTCCAATAATTGTATATATATTAATATATTTATTAAAAATATGAATATATATAGATTTTGGAACATGTTTTTCTTAATTAAAATGAGGTTTGGGTAGGTTCAATTGGACCTGCATCATTGAGTAACCTATGACTGACTTGATTTTATTTATATCTATTATACTACATCACTTATGATATACATTCATAGTACATTATCATACACTCAAATACAAGACAATACTAGAAATGATTGGTGGTTTCCTTTTGAGTTTATCACACACCCTATCCAGGACACCAATAAACTCCTAGATAGACCTCATGGTCGCAGGCCAAGATGAAGGAATGACAACACTTATAGATTCTTGATTCCATTATATGGAGTGTGAGATCATAGGACTGAACTCATGTTCATAATGCTATTCGAAATATCTAATAACATTTTCCCACTTTTTTAATACATGTAATTTATGAGTTTTTACTACAATGTATTCTTGTTCATTTGTATCACCATTACATTATTTATATTTGATACCATTTATAGTTATTCGTCTTTCCGGGTGTATTTATTAATGCATGGTTTATGATCTTTAGGAATTTCATATTATTTCCACTACTCTATATTTCATTCACTATTATATGTATTATTAATTCAAAAGGTATAGTCTCCCCACTTCACCATTATTAGACCCTCTCCATTAATTGGTAGCCTATATCATATGGGGTGACACCATTGAGGCCCAATTGTGAACATGATTGGGGAACAATTTTGGTGGCTCCTATGGAAAAAAGTATAACAATGAGTTAAAATACTATTATCTAGTTTCTTTTTTACTAATGTTGGATTTTTTTCTTCTATATCTCTTTGTTAATCCATGTTACCCCTTTTGAAATTTAACATTATTTCAATATTTTGATAATCATTAGGAGTGATGAATATTACCATAAAAAGTAATATGACCAAAAAATGGATCATGGTTGATATTTTAAACCATATTTAGTTCACTTGGCAAAATATAGTATTTTTAGGAACTTAAATTGTTTATAAAATATTTTGTATTATAAAATATAAATAATATCATTTTTATGATAATTTAAATATTATGAAATAATACATGTATAAATCATTGAAAATATTTCCATAATGATTTTTTTTATGATAATGAATATACGGTATTAATATAATCATTTTATAAGACTTTCAATTTTAGATATAATTTTAAACATTATCATTCATTTTATCCACTAGGTTAAAAAAATTTAACCTTAATTATTGTAATTACTTTTCATATATTAAAGGGTTATAAATTAACTAGTAAGGATGAAATATGATCATAAATGGATGGGGAATGAAATTTTATAACATCAATCATCATACTTGTCCTCTTTAATGATTTATTATTTTTAAATAATTTAATAAAATATATTTATCATAAAATATTATTAATTTTATTTTACAAACTATTCAAATAATTTTACATTGAACAAAAATTGACAACAAGTAAATTAGAATCTAAACATTTTACACATATTTTATTTATTTTTTCATAATAAAAATTAATGAGAAAAAATATATCTCCCAACAAATTATTTCTTTTTTATTTTTTAAAATCATTTAAAATAATTCATAAACTTCATGCATAAGAACAATGTCATCATTTTTTGTAGTTAATTTAATTATTTCTGTACTTAATTTTATAAAAAAATTACTCAGAAAAAAAAATTATTTAATATTTTAAAAAAAGAACCGTAAAAACATATATATTTTATCACATTTGGAAAATATTATAGATATAAAATAAAAAAATTTAAAATTTTTACTTTTTAATTAACTAAAATAATATAGAATTTAAAATATAAATTGAATATAATAAATTGTAATATATTATAAATTTTATGTTTTATGAATTATATTGACTCAACCAACAAAATAAAATAATTCCATTGAATGAAATTAATGCCTTCTCATCTTAGTTTGAACACTAATAAAGTCATTTTATCTTTATCATTTTAATGAAATGATTCTATGGATAATATTTATAATGAAATAAATAAAAGGGATTTATATTTTAATGTTGGAACTCTTGATTCCAAATTTTGAATCAATTTTTAAACTTTCAATTCCTATAAGTGTTTGAAAATATTTTAATATAAAATTCCAAATAGAATGAATACTATTTTTTAAATGGATTTTTATGTATACAATGTTTTTTATAAAAATTATTATAACATTGATTCAAATGAAAATAATTTAATTAATAATAAAATAATATATATAATTTTTCATTGAAACCAATTTAATATATATGAGGCATTATGAACTCTTGAATAAAAAATACATTTTTTAATAAAAATAAATTATTTTTCACTAATCTATAAAAATTCATTATTTTCATAAAAATATAAAAAATTCATCAAATGATAATTTTTATAATACAATTTTTAAAAAAAAATTCAATTCAACAAATTATTATTTTTTAAATTCCATATATTATTTATAATATTTACTCAAAAAATAATTAAAAACATATTTTGAATTTGAAAATAAATTTTCTAAAATTTAATTTCCCATTTCTTAATAATTAATCAATAATTTATTATTTATTATAACCAATATATATATTTCATAATACATTTATGTTGATTCATTCATTCCAATTCAACAACTATATAATAACATTTATAATATTTTTTTCCTCTTTATAGATCATTATTTTTTGTTGTATATGCTATCAATCATCGTGATATTTTAAAGTATTAGGGTGATAAAATATCCCCCGCCAATAAATAAATTTCTACTCTTTAATTTTATATTGTTCTTGGTAATTGAGGTTTTGATATTAAAAAATTCATTTGGCGAATACACCCTCATAAAACATTTTATGGAAATATTCTCATCATAGAACAAAAATTGAAAATATGAAGGCCCTATAGAGTAATATAGAACTAGGTTTTAAATTAAGATAACTTAAGTGGGAGGTGAAAATATGGACATTGAAAAAAAATACTACGACAAAATGATAATAGAGAGTTACTGAGAACCCTTATCAAAATTAACACAATGTTCATGAGAAAGATAATGACCACAATAACATTATTAAATATGGTTTTAAAAAAGAAAAATGACTCAATTTAATTATATTTAATAGGTGAATATATTCATATCAATATCTTATTGTTATTTTTCAGTGGTTAATTTACTATTTTTGAAAATAATATATAGAAATATACACATATTACATGTATAATTTTATCCATTTATATTTCACCGCAAGAATATCATGTTTTCCTCCAAATGATGAGTTTCTAAAAAGAATTATTTTACATTACAAAAAGTAATAACATAAAAAAATAAGGGATTACATAATCTATTAAAGGATATCTAACAATTAATCGTCACTCTAAACATTAATAAAAACAAAAACTAGTAACATAATGTATGATAATATAAAAAATGTATAATCCTTAATGTTAAGAAATAATAAAATTTCCATAAAAATTATCTCAATAACACCAATGGTTAAACATAGATTATTCCAAAAATAAATGAACCTACCTCCAAATTAATATCAATTAAAAAAAGTTAATAATTTTTTTACATTATAGGATATATCATAACTTTCAACATACACACATATATTTAATTGGATTCTCCCCAATTAATCATTCATGTAAAATTATCTATTAACCTATGGGTTAAATATACCTCAACATGAGGAAACATATCTCAAAATACCATTAATAATCATGTTAAGTCCCTATATAGTCATATAATTCAATAAACATCACCAAGATATCATGAATCAAATATTGATACTTACCTAAAATGTAATATTAAGATTTAACACATATATATCTGAATATGTAACCTTGTAATTGAATCACCATTAAACTATACATTTTTTTATAACCCACTATCCTATATATTGTAATTTACTTCACATCGTTTCATATACTAATATCACTATTTATTTAAACCTCAATAGGGTATTCTTCCTAAAGGAAGTAAATATTTCACATTTCCTCAAAATCCCATTACATATTACCTAATAGTGATATCTAAACCTTTAATCAGATGAACATATATATACATATAATCCCATAATTTTTTCAATAACTCTTATGATGATATAACCAGAAAAAATATACACCTAAAAAAATTCAAAAAATCTTTTTTTCCTCAAATAAAATCAAATAAAATTGAATAATTCCCATAAATCCAAAAATGTAATAAAAATCACCCACAATCATATAAAAAATTGTAATTAAATCACATATTAATTACAAGGTCATAATAATAATATAATTTACTTAATGATATCCTTATCCAAAATAAAATTTATTATCTTCATGTTAAGAAATCATTAGGGGTTATATTTCCCTCAATCATATGTCTACCTAAAATATCTCTTATAACTAAATATGTTCTTAAATATGTTAACATAAAAAATTTAAGGAATAATAATTAGATGTTTCATTATTATTATAACCAATTTATCATTTATATGAATCTTGAATAATATAATTATCATATACCTATGTATTATCACTTGAATCCTTTCCCATAAATGATTGGTATAGAATAGTCAGATCCCTAGTCAATGAGATAAGCCTTGAATTTCGAAATTTTCTCAATTAATGCTTGTATTATCCACACATAAGACATTGAACTATAAATATAACCATATGATGAACGTCATATCCCACCATCAAAAAATTCATTTCTTATCAGAAATTAATTAGTGTATTCATTTGTTTTATCTATATAAAATATAATTGCATTCCTCTTAGACATTTACATGACCGCCTCATTCCATATAACTGAAATTTTATATGTGGTATCAACATTCCTCAATAGTATTCCAAAATCTACATCTATCCATTTTTAGTGTGCTAATATGATCTCCCATGTTTTTATATCTAATTGTATAATGTGATATCTTATTCCTAATAATAACAACATTTTGACATTCTTTTCCCCCTTTTTTGATTCTCATGAGGAAAATCAAAACATTTCCCATAAAATTTGGCATTACCAATAATACTCATTATAAAATACATTGAATAAAATTAAAATTTATTGTGTGAGGAATATTATTCATAATGAGAAGTCAAACAATAATGTAAAAAACATCATTTATGTCTAAATTATGAGCAATTCATTTCAATCAATTACAACAAAGGTTTAACATTGTCTATGAACAATTATTATATGTTTAAACACATCATAATAGATCATGTGGAAAATGTGAGATAACCAAATAATATCCCACTATTTTGTTAAACCTCACGTTCAATAATAGAAACTCACTATGCACCAGAATGATGGTTAAGATATACCAGACCACCTGTTTTTTGAGTTATTACCCAAAAATGAACCCATCCCAAAATAATGTTTACTTATAGTATCTAGAGAATGATATTTTTTTCTGGGAAAACAATGCTCTTTTATTTAATATAACATAAGATATTACCCTATATATAAGATTATCCTAAGGGTTCTCACTATATTTTTCTCATATTAGTTTCTAAAGGTAACTAATCATTGGTCTGAAACCAAAAATAGGGACCAATATATTTCTTATATAAATATTTAATAATTTAAATGAAATTCATGAAATAACATTACAATATGTAAAATAACTGTAAGTTCATAGTGTCTTTGGATACATACAAGAATAAATGAATAGTTTATAAATATTCTACATTATCTCCCATAGAGTTCTTCCTAACAAAAAAATATTAAACACAACCCAATTAAATATTTTCTTATTATTCTTGTGTAAAGAAAATATAATTTCTAGTGAGATAATAAGAATATTAAAGGTAAACAGGAGATATATAAATGATAATATAAAAAAATGTTCATAAATGGTATGAGAACATGTTAATTACCATTTAGAAAGAAACACATAAACTATTAGATTACAAACTTATTTCATTTAACAAATAATGGAATTTCACAATACAATAATCTGGAAGGGATCAAAGAAAAAATCCATAAGAACGTAACATAGTAAGAAATTCATGTCATAAAAGATCTCTATAGGTGTCGTATAAACATAATCAGATAAATTATCTATCATATCCACCTAAAAATACATTGATAACAATATAGGCCTAGGTTATATAACTTTTATCAACTTTTGGATTACTAATTCTTCCTATGTGACCTTTCTTGGGTGTGGGTTAACATATCGTGTAATCTTTTTTTACCATAGAACATTAATCATTTATCAATGAATTTTCTGTCTATATTATTTACATCCAACCATAATAATATCATAAATAAATTCATATGTTTGCCACGAGATCATAAAAACATTCATCATAGCATAATATATGGTAAATATAACATGTTTCATCAATATTTAATCATCATAACTGTAAAAAAATATTGAGAAATAATAAATGTCATATCATTGGATCATAACCCTAGTAAATCCTATTTAATGTAAAATTTTGTTATCATAGATGAAAAAATCCTTTAAAAGCTAATTTAAAAATTTATTAATGTAATTAACCTTTTTATTTCAATATCACATATTAAAATAAAAAAAAATTATGAATGTTTATGGAAAAAAATTTCTATGAAACAAAGCATTTATTATTTAAATGGTATCTCTAATTAATTTTTCAGTCATGATGGAAAGGAATTACATTCATGTTATATATGATAAAATAAAATGTAATTTTATATTTTTGTTAAAAAACAAAACATTGTCATTTATAAAATTACAAAAAGATTACAATTATATAATTTATAAAAAAACCATTCATGGGTAAAAAAAATTTATAATTCATTTAATAAAAGAAAAATATTTTTGAGAATATTTTTATAAATATTGATTTGAATGAGGAATATTTTTTTACTTGTGTGAGAAAAAAAAGACTTCCTTAAAAATCATATTTTTGACTCCTGAGTACTAAAATTGAAGAATATGACTGGAAAATATGTGTTCTCAAGAAATAAAATTTGGATAAGAAAATTTATGTAATTTTTTACAGGTATATAATGAAATCTCATCATTAAAAACTAAATCATAAAAAATCATTATATATAAAGATATGTAACATAAAACCCTTACATATTTTCAAATACTTATCTAAATACCTCATTAAAGGAAAAAATATATGTATTTAGAAATCCTTATAATTTTCATGACTAATTCGTGAGATACATTCAATGGTAGTTTATAATCTTCACAAAGCAAGCAATTGTTAAATATAGAATAAGTCTTCTAAAAACTCATTTGGGATGAGAAACCAATACCTCATACTAAAATTGCATCAAAATCACTTTATCCACATGTACAAATAAATTTAATTTTATTATAATTGTATATAAGAAACCGTAATATACTCATAATATCGTATATTATCATTTTATACATTTTAGAAGTCATTTTTAAATAATTCATTTATAAATTTGTTGTTTTTGGGTGTAAACTATTTAGTTTTTCATGGGTTTCAATTTCTCAGCCACCATCCATGAATTTTGATCTTACATATATAAATATTTGATGTTAAAAATGATTAAAATATAATCTATATTTATTATACATATATTTATATTCATCCCAAAAGTGAGAGACAAAAATAAAATTCTATCATTCAAGGAGAACATATGGACGCTATTTCCATTTTCAGTCGAATGGAAAAAAAATAAATAAAAATAAAACACATAATAGTCACTCTCATAAATTATTAATCATACATGAATTTATTAATTTTATTCATATTTCCAAAAATGTAAAATAGAATCTATGAACAAATCTCATCTATTCATCTTGGTGGTAGTGCTCACGTAAACAAGAGTGATATAATTGATTTTCCAATGATAGAAAAATGTTTAAAATGGTTGTTTCATAATCATAATAAACATGAATTATTTTTATGAATAAAAATTAATTAATTTTAAATTGATACGAAATATTTATATGAGTTATTAGAATAAATTAATTTTAAAATGCTCTGTTAAATGTTATACATTGTTGTTAAGAAATCTATTTTGTATTACATCTTATGCCTTGAAGGGGTTATTTAAAATAAATAACAGAATATATATGATTTGATGATGGAATATAGGGAGGAATTATGAAATTATTTTCCATTATATACTTAATAAAACATGTGATTAATTGATTAGATGAATATCCATTTTATTACTAAGGGGAGGGGTTGTCATTGAATTATATAGAGTATTAAATTAATATAAATTAATTTCCCTATAAAAGTATATTAAAATAGATAAAATTAGTTTTTATAATTATTTCAAGTCTATGTATTATTATTAAATAAAATTTGGACAAATTAAGGTTATACATTCCCCCTTTCATCTTTGTTTTAACCCCCCATTAAACCTTTTTTTCAATTAATATAATGTCACGAGTTTTAATAATTAGCGGGGAAGAATGTTTCCATAAACAACCAAATGATGCAAAATGGAATATTTTAAATATTTTCAACCATATCCCATTGACTTGGTTAAATATTTGATTTTATTAGAAATTAAATCATTTTAGGAAAAAATATTTTGTATAAGACATAATTAATGTCGCATTTGGAAATACAAGTAATATTATAAAATATTATGAGTGTAACTAAAGTAAAATAATTCAGAGATTGAGTGGATTGAAATAAATAAATATATGTTAATAATATAATAATAAAACCATTTTTATATGGTTTTATTTCATTTTAAATAGTATATTTTTCCTTAACTATTTGTTTAACTATTTTTAATATTAACTTTAGTATTACATTTTAATATGTTAATAGGTTATAATTTTACATGTCATGTATGTATTACTTCATCAATAGATAAGTGATGACATTATGGTCCATATTCATCTTTATTTTACTATTTCATGATTTTTATGATTTTTAAATAATTTGTTTTAATTATTTTAACATAAAACAAAATAAATTTTATTTTAAGGACTATTAAGATAATTTAACGTTGAAAAAATAGACAAAATGTATTTCAAATATAAATCTTCAATGAATCTATAATAAGTAATTTTTATCATCAAAATTTATAAATCACGTTAACTAACAATAAAATTTATCTCTTTTAGAAATTTCAAAATCATTTTCCTGGTATTTTGTTCTTCTCTCCTGAGCACCATGTAAGTATTATTTAATAATTTACCGTAATTATATCATCATTTTTTTTTAAAAAATTACCATTATAATAATAATTCATTATTCAATTAAAATCTTTTAATCATATATATGATGACTTAAACTATTTAAAAAATATACTAGATCTTAAGAAAAATGTCTTTCTTACATTATCTATTAATTATATATTATAATTTTCAAAATCATAGTTAAATAGAAATAATGCCATATTCTAAAATTTTTATGACTATTGGTTAAATAGGCTCAGCTAATGAAATAAATTTACATTTTGTAAGGATTTCAAATCCTTAACACATAATATTTATCCTTAATTAAATTATTTTACCTTTATCATTGAAATAAAAATTCACTATGGTTACTATGCATAATGGAAAAATATAAAATAGATATATTAAAAAAATTACCTAATGATTCCAAATATAGAATCTATTTTTAGTGATTCAATTTATTATTTTAGAAGAAATTAATTTAAAAAAATGAAATACCTAATGAAAAATAGTTTATATTATAATTTATGCATTTTAATAATACTTGTTTTTACTGAATTCAATAATTAAATTGATTGAAATGAACATAATTTGATTATTAATATTATTATTAAAGTATTATTTCATTAAATAAATAAAAAATGGAACCAAGTTAATATTTGAAACAAAAATATGGTTCACAATAAAAATCACAATTCCTTCTGTTCATTATAAAATCAATATTTTCAGAAACATCACAAAAATCAAACTTAAAATCATATTAATATGATGATTTTAATAATCATAGTAATTTTTAAATTATTCTATTTAATTTTACAAAAATATAATTATAACATTTACTCAGAAAAGAAACAATTAAATTGTATTTTGAATAATAAAATGAATTTAAAAAAAATTAGGGAATGTTTCATTAGAATTCATCAATAGTTTTTTCTATATTATGATATTTATATATTAAAAAACATTTATCCAAGTATTCGATTTCATTTACTTTGATATAATTGTCATAATATTTCATTATTACTTAAAAATCGGTGTTATGTGTTGTTTAAGCTATCAACCATTACGAAGTTATAAAATTATAGTGTTATAAGGCCACATAAACTTGTTAGGATTTTTTGTGTTACACATCACAATCCTATAGTTTTGTAATATGGAATACTTTCTTTGTTTGAGTAGATCATTGTGTGTCCATAACATAGTTTACTCAATCCATGAAACATCCTTATAGACAAAGAGTGTGATGACCAAATGAAATAAGGTCATGATCCATAAACTTCAAACTAAAGTTATCATGAATAACCAACAACATCTGATGAAATAAAGAATAAAAACACACATTCATCCATCCATAATATGTTTCATTAAAATTAATCCAAATACTATCATCTTCTAGTTGATATAAATACGATTATAGAATAAAGAAACATATTTCTGATTAGATGATAAAATAATCACATTAGAGACACAAACACAACCAATAGAATATATGAAAAATAGTTCCCTAAGTATTACTCATTACAGTATTATTCTTGTATAATTTATTTTAAAACACTTCATATGGATTATCATACAAAACCACATATTTATATATTTTACACTATATTGAGATCATAGATATGAAATCAAATAACATATAAATTTCATCCTAAGATGCAATTTCCCTAGTTATAGGTAAAAATCACATATCTTTGATCATAATAAGTCATAAATTTTTTACTAAGAAGATAGTGTGAAAATGTTTTAAGATAATTCAAACCTACTATCAAATCATGGTCACTGTGAGATAGATTCATTCCTTTATGATGTAATAGTAAAATGATTTATGTCATGAACAATTTATTGAAGGTAGGATATATAACAACTCCATGCAAGTGTATTCACCGTTACATCATCAAGATCCAATATTTTTTTGCATTAATCAACAATGGAAATGATGTTATCCTCATATAATTTCATTTATAGGAGTCCTAGCTTCCATTTTTTTCATTTTGATACACTATGGAGAGAGAAGATCAAACATTGGTCCCCCTCCCTTTATACTTAATAAAAAAATTGTGTGATAATTTTATTTATTCATCAATATTAGAATAAAAAACTATTAAAATATGTTTCCAAATTCTATCCAAAGTAAATCCCCAATACCATTATCCTTAACATTGAGATACCAATTCTATCTCTAAAAATACAACCATTTATAAGGGATCTAGGTCAAACCTTAAAAAATTAACCATTTCCATGAAACATTCAACGAAACAATGAATAAATCCACCTCAAAGATCATGAGAATGGAATAGAACATACCACCAGATCCACCATGTATCACATTCCCAAGAGATATTATAATTAAATACATGACTCAATAAGAAATGAAGTTTATATTTAATTAGGTTAAAAAATTGTAACTATTATTACATATGATTATAGATCCCAAATCAATGGACTCTAATGTCCAACCGATAATAATATATCTATGATGACCTATCTTCCAAAGTATTAATGAATATAATTTTTTTACCCATTCATACTCTCATGGTTTGTTAAGTAATAATAAAAAATACTAAACCCATTTCATAGTATTCATAATTATTCAATAATAAGAAAAGCATTCAAACAGTTAAAGATGTTAGTGTGTCATGATGAATCATAATTTTTCTAATACTCTAAAAAAAGTATCCAAAGGAAGATATCAAATAACAAGCCTAAATTTGGTCATACCAAAACCAAAATCACAATGAAACTATAATAGGATGACTTAGAGGTATTTAAACCAAAATAATAAGATGTACCCATGATACCTCTCCTCTTAGGGAGCACAATTAAACTAGGTGAGATGGTTCTTAATGACACATCTCTTCAACAAAACTGATTTTTTTAGAGATATAAAAAATAACATCTTCTGGATTTATCTTAAGACCTTTTACTACTAATTCATCAAGGGGGAATGTATCTATCACAACTCAATTTGGTACCTAGTAAATGAAAAAACACATGGGAAACAACACTATTGTGGAAAGAATATCATATAAGCTATTGGCCTCTCCAGTTGACTTACTCAATACACACATTATTAGAACTCCATACATCTTTATCCTTTAAAGAACATCATGTAACCCCTTTACACAAGAATGATTCATGAAAAAAATTTAAATCAATATTAGATGTGGAAACTTTTTGAAAGTATTTATAAGAATTTCACTAATGGGGATGAATCCTATTTTAAAAATAGTTTATTCTTAAAACAACTAAATACCATTTGAAAATATTTTTCAAAATAATCAATTTTAGATGTAATCATCATTAATTTCATTAAAATGAAAATCCAAAATATAAAAAAATAAAAACTCCATAGATATAAGATGAATCATCCTACCATTCAATATAATTCATTATACCGTATATATTTTCATATTAACTAATATTTTATATATTTGATGTTTTTTAAAAAGAAAACAATATTTATTTAATAACACTATTCTAACTCAAAATTTAGAATATTATTTTAATTTATTATTCTACATTCAAATCCTTATTCTCGTCTAGATTCATGTTGAAAACGTTTGTAATTTTTTTAAAACCAAATGCCCTCTATTTACCACATCATAGAACAAAATAATTTATTGAAAAATATTTAAACCATATCAGACATGATTATATGGTCTGATATAATTACATGAAGCTAATACACTACTTTGACATCCATGAAAATTTCTAGGAATCAATAATAAAATAACCATTTTTAAAAACATGAGTGTGTTAACATGCATCAATTTATATAAAATCAATAATGCATAACCTTTCAAAAAAAATATATTTATCAGGAAATCAATTTTCCCCTAATTATATTTTTATACTAAATCTTCATAATAAATTAATTTCATGACTATTTGTTAAATTGTTTCTTAAAATCAATATATCCCTGGAACTTCCTTGACTTTTTCTAATCAATGAGATTCATTCAATGAATCCTAGAATCATGGGTTCAAAATTACAAAATACAAGGGATGTGAAGTATTTCCTGAAAAAGGGACATGGTTTTAGACCATATACTATGAAATCCATAACCCCCTAAACACATTCATAACCTTATGTTTCAGCATTTAATGTTTTGGTAGTCTATCCAAGTTGACGTAAGAACATGCCTCCTTTTTTGGTTTACACCATAAATCTAGAACAACCCCCAACGAAACCATCACATGACAATGAAGATAACATTTAATTAAATAAAACCATAACTCATGAAAGACATAAAACATAAAAAACTATATCTCAACAGCACATGGTAAAAAATATGGAATTACAAAATCATCCTTCTAAATGAGTATCTTAAAAAATACAATTTCATATTAAACCAAACTAGGATATCATGACACATAACCTAATCCATATATAAAAAAAAGAATAAATGATGTTCTATATCCCCATGGGTTGGAGACTATAATTGGTTTATCAGCATAAAAACTATGTTAATGACTCCACCATAAGAAATAATAGAAAATTTCATGAATAAAAAATTAAGATAAACTTCCAGGTAACAGTGTGAATGAAAAGCATACACCCATGATAATGCATGGACCATACCGAAAGGTTAGACCTTATCAAAAAACCAAACAAGATCAAAACCCAATGCCCATGTGGAAATCCATCACCACCAACCCAGTCAAAAATGTTGGTGATATAAAATAAAAAAATCTTGCAAACCACATAACACCAATCAATATACATGTATCTTGTAAAACCATAACTATAAATGGAAACCAACAATGTTGGGTATGAGAGATAAGTCTAAAAAGAATAACCCTAAAAAATCAAATCAAATTCTAACTCCATGAAACCATTATTTTTATCATTAAAAACTACTTTATATACAATATTTGTCTAAAAAAATTGACCTGAAATATAATTTCTCTTCAATAAATAAAATCTATAATAAATTCCAAGGGAATGTGGATATTAACATGAATGAAAAATATTGAGATCAATATTCAGTATATCCTGTCTTAATAATTACGCAAATAGGTCAATAAAAATTTAAATTAATAAAATATAATATATTCTAAAATGTATATGTCAAGATATAAACCATATAATAATCATTTTTAGAATCAAACATAAAACATTACCATCATGTATAAAACCAAGAACATGTTCAGATCTATAATTTGGTAATTCATACATTGAAAAAAGAAGGTAAACAGTTTGGTGTTATAGTATTCTTGGAAATATAGAGTCCTACTATAGTATATTGATATTAAGCTTCAAAAATAACATCCAAATCCAAATGTATACCCAATACACCTATAGTTTCAAAAACACTACTGATTTCATTTTACCATAAACTAATGCACCCATGTTTCCTAATGGGGCATGTTTTCTACAAAAAATCTGTAAAAAATATGTCAATTTTATAAATATTTTTCATAGTAAGTAATCATTTCCCAAATGCTGGGAAATATGTTTTTAGATTCATATCCATCATTTAGGGATTCACCTAACACATAATTTTAATAGAATATTTTTATAGTGTGTCACCTTAAATAACCATTTCAAAATCCATAGAATATTCACTTTAATAACACAACCCTATTTGATATCAAAAAAATAATTATGAAGAAAAAAACCACAGTATTAAAAATAAGATCTATTAATTCATTACATTGCCAAATTTTATAGATACACCTACCTTACCAATGAATAAAATCTATTATTCATTGAATATAGTGAATGGTAATGAATATTTCTATTCTACATAATCCTTGAGGAAAAAAAATCATAAATTCTATATATTAACATTATATTTGGTTGTTAAACATGAAATAAGTATCCATTACATTGAAAAGATGAGGGAAATATGGTATATGTATAATGTGTAGAAGAGTAACATTGTAATGACACACATACCTTGAAGAGAACCATCTTTATCAATAGTTAATCACCATGAGATCAAGGGGAGAACCTCATAGAGAATCCTTGTGAGGATGGTAGTCTATCAAGAAATTATAAGGGATGTGGATATTATATTAAATGAGGAAGAAAAGTTAATATTCCAATTATAAAAGATTTGATATAGGTATAGGGATGGGTGGTACTGTAGGTAAAATAGTTTGTTAACTAGATGGTTTCCATTTCCCAATGAATACTATGTTGCATGATTTCCTAGAAAAGACTCAGTGTTTGGAAAAACCTGTACATGATGTGAAATTCCTTCTGCAACCAAACCCTTCCATAATCACAGTTTCCCCAATGAAATTTACTGTTATTCCACAAACTATTAAAATGGTACTCAGAGTTCCATACCACACATTTATTAGACAGAAAGTGCTAACTATGTTCCTAAACATTGTGACGTACTTTTTCCCCCAAACAAGATATTTTCAACCTGGGAGACTGAAAATAATCCTAAACCACAAAACAAATAAAAAAACTCAATATTAAATATTATTATGACCTAGATTTAATTATATAGAATCAACAATGAGATTATTCATGGAGGATGTATTTTAAAATATTTATCATGACCATCTAAATCTTGTAACCTAGGTGGTACATTAATGGAATAATAAAATTGTAGTTCGTATTTTCATTCCATTCTCATGGATTCACGATAATAATATTCCTAATGATGATGATATTAAAAGAAATCGTTATCAGTAGAATTTCAAATCTATTTTATTCACTCCATCCATAGAAGATATATCCCTCAAACTTTTCTTTTAGAACATGTGGATGAATTATGTATGAAATATCGATGTGATTCATACTATTATTGAGTACTAGATAAAAAAATATAATTTTAATAACACTTTTCTAAATGATAAAAATTGAAAAAAAGTATCGGAATATGAATTATACATATTAATTGCTTTAGGTTTTTGGTTCATTTGAGAGTTTTTGAACAATAATGGTACAAATAAAAAAGAAATATTCTAAAGAATATAAAGGTCAAATTACATTCTATTATCAGTGACATGGGTTCGATATTTAATAGAAGGTTCCTCCCCTACCCCTGAATAATTCAAATGTTTAATTTCAATCAATTTAATTGACTATGGATAGAATATTTCTTATGGAAGATTTATGTTCAAGAATATTCCTAATAAAGTCACAAGTAAATAATATATGGAGATTTGATCTATAAGTCATGGAAGGTGATAGAATTTATTCAAGAATCACAGGGTTGTGGTGCATATTATACCATTTATTTACTACTAAGGGTAAGGGAACTCTATGTACTTCAATGTCAAATCTAGAAATAGTTTTTTCCTTGCTGTAAACAATATAACATCATCCCATCATTAGTGGAAACTGAAACAACATTGGTGGCCATCCTTTTATGCTGTATGAAATCTGATAAAAATTCCACATCCAATAATATAAATATGTACAAACTACAAATTAAAAATAATACATATGTAACACAAACATAAATAGATGGAAATATGGTAGTTGACACTTTTACCGCGAATAGAAGGGAATATGTCATAATCATCATCTCATATTTTATTAATTATATTCCATGATAAATCATTTATACAATAATTTATTAATTAATATAAGTTCACTATTATATATCCATGTGAATTAGTGGGGATACCTCCTTCTCCTTTTATGCCCATTAGTTCAGTTTTGGAAGACTAATAGTATGATGATTATTCAATGATGAAAATTTACTCTAAAGAAAAGGAAATGGTCTAATGTTAAAACTAGATGAATGATATGTAAAGACCCGTAAATTTCAAGGAATGTTTTTTTTAATTTTCTTTGGAATTTTATAAGAGTGAAGTTTCTGACGGCACCTAATTCCGAGGCCCGGTGTGCCCGGAAACATTTTCCGAAGTTTGTCTTGGGTACGTTCAATGAACGGACGAGCGGGTTTTTTCTAACTTTTGAATCGGTGCTCAGAATCAAATTCAGAGTGGATTTGACAAATTCTTGTGCCTTCATCCTCCTTCGTGAAGAACGCAAAGAATGTGAAGAATGCGAAGAACGTGAAGAACGCCGTCACCCTCGGAGTTTGACGACGCTTCATCCGAGACGTTCTCTCCCGCCCCGATCTCCAATCATCAACTGTTTGAGGTAAGAGATCTCGGTTTTCTTTTTAAATTTCCATGTGGTTTATAACAACAAACAGATTTAATTATTTACAATTAAATCTGTTGTTCTTGAACCTCGGAGTTCGACGATGCAACGCCGAATACCGCGACGACGCCACGATCCCCTCCTTCCACGACGATCAAACACGCGAAGAACCCGCGTGCGACACTTGACGAGGTAGGGGTTGTTGTGAATATTTTATATTCTCGTGAACGTTTCTTTAAAATTAAAGAACTGGATTCATATGAACAATTTTAATTTATTAAAATTTTTGTTTCATGTGTTTAATATTTCTCCCCTTGTTTTTATCTAATGCGGAGGGCGCGAGCCAAACGAACACGGCCCGACAACCCTCCGCCGTTCTTCGTGGTTGTGCAGATTTGGTGGGTGATGGAAAAACGTGACGCAAGTGTGATTTGATGATCCCGTAGTGAAGAACGGAACCCGGGAGGAACAACGGCGCAGACAAGGAGGAAAACAGACCACCAGAGCGACGTCGGTGGCCCACTGAAGCTGCCGGCGGCCGGAGGCGGTGGCCCCCCGGCGCGCCGCCGGACAGGGGCCGCCGCGGTTGAAGCCGCGACCGCGCGAGTCTGGCTCGTCCGCACGGGATGCGGCAACATGCCACGTCTGCTTGACAGCGCGGCCCATCAAGGTCCGCGACACCTCCAAACCACGGGGGCAGCGCCCCGCGGCACCCGAGCGCTCGACCGCTCGGCCGAGCCGAGCCAAGCCGGTACGACCAGCCGGGACACTCCCAGGCTGGACCGAAACGGGTTGGACTGGGTCGGGTCGACCCAGTTCGGCCGACCCGGGGGGGGGGGGGGGGGGGGGGGTCGGCCCGGGCCCGGACCCCCCGTCTTCGGACTGTTTTCGGTATTTTTCCCATAACATGAGCTACGGGCCTCCGAACGACGCGCCATCAGTGGAAACGCGATCCTTGGATCGAGACGGTCATTTCAGTATATTGTACTCAAGGTTTCGGAATACTTTAAGTTCGGCCGGGTTGGTTCGTACACGAAACCAACCGGGCCCTCGGAGCGGAAACACTCATATCTTGAGCTACGGACGTCCGATTGACGTGCCGTCAGCTTTGGTGGATTCCTCTAAGTTAGACGGATCTTTTGTCTCACTCCTCCCGAGGTTTCGACACAAGTAGAGTATGGTAGGGTTGGTTTTTTCTTAAAAACTAACCGGACCCCTGGGACGAAAAAGCCAATAACTCTCAGACCGGGCATCCGATTGACGTACCATTTACGACATTGAGTTCCTATTGACGATACGGAAATTTTGGATACATCAACATCAGAATTTATTTCAATTGATGTATCAGCCTCTCGGCTCATGGAACAGACCCTCCCGAACGAGCTTGCTGTGTGCGGGAACCCTAGTGCTGGCTGCGACTCCGACGACGACCGTGCAGAGATCCTCAGTGGACTGCGACGACGACTGTGCATAGATCCTCAGTGGACTACGATGACTATAACACTCAGGGATCCTTTGTGGATCAGTGCTATAGGTCCTGTGTGGGCCCGATCCTGTGTGGGTCCGATCCTGTGTGGGTCAGCGCTCAGCGGTTCTGTGTGAGCCAGCGCCTACAAGTCCTGTATGGGCCCGATCCTGTGTGGGTATTTGCGGGGGTTAGTACCTTTCGATCCTTTGTGGGTCCGACGACATAGATGGATTAGTGATCATCTTTATCGTCATTCGAAGAAGTATACCTGTGTGAGCTGAATCTTGTTTACTCTCTTTTGTGGATTGTGTTGAGCTATCCTGTGTGGATTTACTTTACTCTCAATTGTGGATTGTGTTGTGCTATCCTGTGTGGGTATACGTTTTGATTTCCTATGTGGAATGGGTTGTGCTTGGCTCGGATGTTGGAGCTGAACGGGAATTGATGACTTAGGTATATGTATGGGCATATACCTAAGCCGTGTCAGATGTTACTTCGTGATTGTATCTTTCCTTTGTGGATTATCCTTTGTGGATTCTGGGAGACCTTCGGGGGTTTCGGGGTCCCTACTGAGTAGCATATACTCACCCCTGCACGGGATATGCCCGCACTTCGTTGTGTTGGTTGCATACGACGGACAACGCTGATCATAGTGGGGGCTTGCGGAGCAGGACGGTACCTGGGGGTGGACCACTGGGCGAGACATACTTGGAGCAGTCAGGTGGACCCGAGAAGTAGTGGAGGATATCTGTACCCACCCTTCAGGTGGGGTTTCTAGACGGCGGCTCGAAGCTGTGGCTTTTCTTTTCAGTTGCTATTTTCCCCTTTCAATTGTACTTTACAGTTGGGATTGTATTTCCGGCCCCTTTACTTTCAGCACAGCTTGTTACAATTTTTATCGAGTGTTTACTTTTTCACTTGCTTACTCTGTGGTACTTGTTTACTTTACAAAGGCAATGCCTTCCCTATTTATCGGAATTTACACCATGGTGCTAGTCGCCAGCCCCTGGCCTATGGAAGGCGGGCTTGGGGTAGTCACGGCACGGGCCCCGAGGACGGGTCGTGACAAATTAGTATCAGAGGCGGTTGGTTCTACCGCAGACTCTGATCTTTCTTCTATGTGAAGAAATAGTGTTTAGCGTATTGAGTGTGGTTATCAGTCCAGGGAGTCAAGTGTTGGTGCGGCGGCTGACGTATCCGTACACCAGGACCCTGACTTCTAATTTCCGACTTAATGCACAAAAACATTGATTGCGTGTGTGTTTCATGTTTTCTCTGTGATTACTTCTGTCAGCTCACCAGGTATACTGTTCTGACCATGGCGAACTTGTTTCCTTTTCAGGATGGCCCCACGATGGTAGCCAGCAAGGGTTCTGAGAGTAGAGCGCAACGACAGCCCGCCGAGCGACGAGGCCTCAGTACAGGGCCCGTTGACAACAGAGGCACCGGTGATACCTTTACCCGAAGAGCCCCCGATGCTTCCAGCACCGACCGCTGATGATGCACGTCACCTCGGAGCTCTGCACGAGTTCCAGCACCAGCGAACACCCAGGTTTCGTGGGGAGACGGACCGCCAGGAAGTCGAGGACTGGCTGGAGGTGGTCGTTCATGTTTTCAGGCTAGTGAGGACACCAGCAGACCTCATGGTGATCCTCGCGGTGAGCCTACTGCACGCAGCAGCAGGACGATGGTGGAGATTGATGCTCCAGCTACACGATGAGGCCTCTCTCATCTGTACGGACTTAGAGAGACTCTTCTGCTCAGAGTTCGTCCCCGCCACCCTCCATGCGGTGTGCATTCAGGAGCTTCTTCAGCTGCGGCAGGGCAGCTTGAAGGTCGCCCAGTACGCGACGAGGTTCACCGATCTTTCTCGCTACTCGACTGACATGGTACGAGACCCCTTCTTCTGGGCCCGGACCTTCGAGCAGGGATTGAGACACGAGATCAGGGCATCGATGATCTCCCTCAGCATCCCAACCCAGGCAGGAGTACTGGAGCGAGCCCTTCTGATCGAGAGCTTTCTGGCTGAGTCCACAGCGAGACCTACCACAGGGCGGCAGGTAGTGGAGTCTTCAGCAGCAGGTAGCCGACGGATGAATCATGGTTCTAGGCAGACCATACCCTCTCGTAGACGACCTCAGGACACTGGCTCAGCAGTGCGGGGCACACAGCGTGAAGCCAGTCTTCCAAGAGGCAGGCAGTTCCACGCCTGCGGCGGGCAGGGCCACATGGCTCATGACTGCCCGACCCGCCGTACCGAGGAGCAGTAGAAGGTGGAGGGGCCACCCAGGCAGAGGCAGAGGGTCGACCGTGGCGGTCCGCAGGAAGGAGGTGGACGAGGCAGGGGAGCTGGCCGAGCAGCAGGTGGTGGGCGACGCTTTGAGGCTCTGCCACCACCACCACCAGGAGGGCCACCCCGACCACAGGGAGCTGGCGGGCAGAGACATGCACAACTCCAGGCAGCGGAGGCCTACGACCACGGCGCACCAGATATGATTCAAGGTATGATCTGTGTCTATTCCACCCTTGCTGAAGTTCTTATAGACACACGAGCGAGTCACTCTTTCATATCCACTGCCCTTGTTCGGAGCTCAGAGGTTCCGACAGAGCCATTGGCTCGATCCTTACGGCTAGAGACTCCTACGGGAGCAGACTCGACGATTACGCACTGGTTCCGACAGTGTGAGCTTACTCTAGGAGGCGAGAGCTTCGGCTGTGATCTTCTTGTAGCGGCGTCGAGGCCTTACGACGTCATCTTGGGCATGGATTGGTTATCTACAGTCCATGCTCAGATTGACTGTTTTAGGCGCAAGGTGCGATGTGTGCGCACCGACGGGAGAAGGTTCATCTTCACCGGCGAGAAGGGAGCCTTAGCAGCATAGGATGGACTCACGTAGAGGAGAGGATAGCCCATCACTCATCATTTGGCTAGCCTCATCCTTGGAGCAGTTGACGTGCAGAGTCCTGGTTTTCCTGCAGTGGTGGATCAGTACACGGACGACTTTCCCGATGACATTCCAGGGCTACCTCCACGTAGAGAGGTAGAATTTTATATTGATATGTACCCCGGGACAGCCCCGATATCCACTCCAGTGTATCGGATCTCCCCCGCTGAGCTTCGAGAGATGCGGGTACAATTGGAGGACTTGCAGGGCAAGAGGTTCATCCGACCCAGTGTTTCGCCCTGGGCTTCCCCGATATTGTTTGCCAAGAAGGCAGACGGGAGCTTGCGACTGTGTGTCGACTATCGTCGCATGAACTAGGTGACAGTGAGGATCAAGTATCTGCTACCAAGGATTGATGACCTATTTGATCGGCTCAAGGGAACACGGTGGTTCTCGAAGATAGACCTCCGGTCAGGCTATCATCAGCTCAAAGTTCGAGACGAGGACATGCAGAAGAAGGCCTTCAGGTGTCGGTATGGCCACTATGAGTTCTTGGTTATGCCTTTCCGCGTAACCAATGCTCCAACAGTGTTCATCAGCCTCATGAACAGGATCTTCCAGCCATACCTCGATCGATTTGTCATGGTCTTCATTGACGACATTTTGGTGTACTCGACTACAGAGGAGGAGAACGCCTACCACTTGCGGGTTGTACTAGACAAACTCCAAGAGCACCAGCTTTATGGAAAGCTCTCGAAGTGCTAGTTCTGGTTACGTGAGGTACACTTCTTGGGTAATGTCTTTTCTAAGGCAGGAGTTGCTGTGGATCCCGCGAAGATCAAGGCAGTGCTAGCTTAGGAGCCACCCAGGAGCATGACAGAGGTGCGGAGTTTCATGGGTCTAGCCGGATACTATCAGTGATTTGTGCCAGACTTCTCCAGAGTTGCGACGCCACTATCATTTTTGACGAAGAAGGGGAAACCCTTTGTGTGGTCAGACATATGTCAGTAGAGCTTTCATGAGATGAGATAGAGATTGACCAGCGCACCTATCTTGAGGTTGCCTGAGGAGGAGTTGGATACGTAGTCTACTGCGATGCATCAGGGACCAGACTCGGATGTGTACTGATGCAGGAGCGGGCTGTGATTGCCTATGGATCACGTCAGTTGAAACTGCATGAGCAGAACTACACTACCCATGACCTGGAGTTAGCAGCAGTAGTCTTCACACTGAAGACATGGAGGCACTATCTGATGGGCGAGCGCTTTACAGTCTTTTCTAACCACTAGAGTCTCAGGTACATATTCTCTCAGAAGGACCTGAACCTGAGAAATCGGCGATGGCTCGAGTTCCTCCAAGACTATGACTTTGAGATAGTCTATACTCCTGGGAATGGGAACGTAGTAGCCGATGCCCTCAGCAGGAGGACGAGCATTCAACTACTTGAGGAGGCGACAGAGCAGCTAGTCGCCTTGCAGATTTCCTTCGTGGATAGGGACGGAGCAGCCTTCCTTCAGTCTCTCACAGTCTCTCCTCCACTTCTACAGCGGGTCAGAGAGGCACAGCGTGAGGATGCTGACTGTGAGACGCGGCATGCACAGATATCCTCGGGACAGGCACCTGATGGTTTCTCCCTTGGAGCAGAGCACGACGTCCTTTTCAGAGGATGTACCTTGGTACCAGTCGCTTTACGAGAGGAGGTGCTGAGAGAGTTTCACACTTCTCCTTTGGCGGTACATCCTGGAGTGGCGAAGATGTACCAGGATCTCAGGCGACAGAACTGGTGGCCGGGCATGAAGAAGGCTGTGGCAGAGTTCGTTTCTCGATGCCTCACCTGCCAGCAGGTGAAGGCTGAGCACCAGGTACCAGCAGGCTTGGTACAACCCTTGGATGTCCCGGAGTGGAAGTGGGATGACATATCTATGGACTTCGTGACTGGACTTCCACACACTTCCAGAGGTCACGACGCCATTTGGGTGATTATCGACCGACTCACCAAGTCGGATCACTTCTTGACCATCAGAGAGCATGGCTCAGTGGAGAGCATGGGGCGTCTCTACGTTCAGGAGATTGTACGGCTTCACGGTGTGCCATCGTCTATCGTCTCCGATCGGGACACTCGTTTTACGTCCCGGCTTTGGAAGGGGTTGCAGGAGGCGTTCGGGACGCGGCTACATCTGAGCACCGCCTTTCACCCTTAGGAGGATGGTCAGACGGGGAGGACCATTCAGACTCTCGAGGACATGCTCTGCCCATGTGTCCTCGACTTTGGTCGCAGTTGGGAGGACCACCTACCCTTGGTGGAGTTCGCGTACAACAAGAGCTACCACTCCTCTATCGGGATGGAACCATATGAGGTGTTGTACGACAGACATTGCAGATCTCATTTGTGTTGGACAGACCCTGGGGAGACAGCACTTGTGGGACTAGAGATGGTCCGGGCCATGACAGAAAAGGTCCAGGTCATCCAGGAGCGGATGAGGACAGCTCAGAGCCGGAAGAAGTCTTATGCTGACAGGAGGCGGAGGCCATTGGAGTTCGAGGATGGCGACCACGTCTTCTTGCGTGTCTCACCTCAACGTGGTTTGCAGTGATTTGGCCGAGACGGCAAGTTGTCTCCACGCTTCATCGGACCCTTCCAGGTCCTCAGCAGGATTGGGGAGGTGGCTTATCACCTGGCTCTACCACCTCAGTTGCACCGTGTGCACGGCGTCTTCCACGTCTCTCAGCTGAGGAGATACGTGCACGACCCGACACATATTATTGACTATGGGGAGCTAGACATGGATGATGTGGCGACTTTTGCGGAGGTCCCAGTGGAGATAGAGGATCGACAGGAGCAGGTCCTACGTGGATGATCGATTCCTCTAGTGCACATCAGATGGAAACACGGGAACCTCTAGGAGAGCACTTGGGAGCGGGAGGCTCAGATGCGTGCTCAGTACCCACATTTGTTCCCTAGTTTATGATGTATCTTTACGGGGACGTAAATCCATGAGGTGGGAGTAATTTAAAGACCCGTAAATTTCAAGGAATTTTTTTTTCTTAATTTTCTTTGAAATTTTACAAGAGCACAGTTTCTGAAGGCACCTGATTCCGAGGCCCAGTGTGCCCGAAATCATTTTCCGAAGTTTGGATCGGGTACGTTCAGTGAACGGATGAGCGGGTTTTTTCTAACTTTTGAACCGGTGCTCAGAATCAAATTATGAGATGCTTTGACATAATTCTTGTGCCTTCATCCTCCTTCATGAAGAATGCGATGAAAGTGAAGAACATGAAGAACGTGAAGAACACCGTCACCCTTAGAGTTTGACGACGCTTCATCCGAGACGTTCTTCCCCGCCCCGATCTCCAATCACCAACTGCTTGAGGTAAGAGATCTCGGGTTTCTTTTTAAATTTCCTTGTCGTTTATAACAACACACAGATTTAATTATTTACAATTAAATGTGTTGTTCTTGAACCTCGGAGTTCGACGATGCAACGCCGGATACCGCGACGACGAGACGATCCCCTCCTTCCGCGACGATCAAACCCGTGAAGAACCCACGTGCGACACTTGACGAGGTAGGGGTTGTTGTGAATATTTTATATTCTCGTGAACATTTCTTTAAAATTAAAGAACTGGATTCATATGAACAATTTTAATTTATTAAAATTGTTGTTTCATGTGTTGAATATTTCTTCTGTTGTTTTTATCTAATGCGGAGGGTGCGGGCCAAACGAACACGGCCCGACAACCCTCCGTCATTCTTCGTGGTTGTGCGGATTTGGCGGGCAATGGAAAAATGTGACGCAAGGGAGATTTGATGATCCCGCAGTGAAGAACAGAACCCGGGAGGAACAACGGCGCAGACAGGAAGGAAAACGGACCACCGGAGCGACACCGGACAGGGGCCGCCGCGGATGAAGCCGCGGCGGTGGCGGCCAGCGGAGCAGCGGCCGCGCGGGTCCGGCTTGCCCGCACGGGACGCAGTGACATGCCGCATCCGCTTGACAGCGCGACCCTTCAAGGGCCACGGCACCTCCAAACCGCGGGGGCAGCGCCCCGCGGCACCCAAGCGCTCGGCCGCTCAGCCGAGCCGAGCCAGGTCGGTCCGACCGACCGGGCCGCGCCCAGGCCGAACCGGACCGGGTCCGGCCAGGTTGGACCGGGTCAGGTCGACCCGGTTCGGCCGACCCAGGGGGGGGGGGGGTCGGCCCGGGCCCAGACCCTCGTCTTCGGACTATTTTCAGTCTTTTTCCCGTAACATGAGATACGGCCTCCGAACGACGCGCCGTAAGCGGAAACACGATCCTTGGATCGAGACGGTCATTTCGGTATATCGCACTGAAGGTTTCAGAATACTTTGGGTTCGGCCGGGTTGGTTCGTACATGAAACCAACCGGGCCCTCGGAGCGGAAATGCTCATATCTTGAGCTATGGACGTCCGATTGACGTGCCGTCAGCTTTGGTGGATTCCTCTTAGTGAGACGGATCTTTTGGCTCACTCCACCCGTGGTTTGGACGCAGGTGGAGTACGGTCGGGTTGGTTTTTCATTAAAAACCAACCAGGCCCCTGGGACGAAAACGCCAATAACTCTCGGACCGGGCGTCCGATTGATGCGTTGTCTGCGACGTTGAGTTCCTGTTGACGATACAGAACTTTTGGATACATCAACTTCAGAATTTATATCAGTTGATGTATCAGCCTCTCGGCTCGTGGAGAGGACCCTCCCGAATGAGCTTGCTGTGTGCGGGAACCCTAGTGCTGGTTGCGACTCCGATGACAACCGTGCAGTGATCCTCAGTGGACTGTGACGACGACTGTGCAGAGATCCTCAGTGGACTGCGACGATGACTGTGCAGAGATCCTCAGTAGACTAAGACGACTGCAGCAATCAGTGATCCTTTTTGGATCAGTGCTACAGGTCCTGTGTGGGCCCGATCCTGTGTGGGTCATTGCATGGGTTAGTACCTTTCGATCCTTTGTGGGTCCGATGACTTAGATGGATCAGTGATCATCTTTATCATCATCTGAAGAAGTACACCAGTGTGAGCTGAATCTTGTTTACTCTCCTTTGTGGATTGTGTTGAGCTATCCTGTGTGGATTTACTTTACTCTCCTTTTTGGATTGTGTTGTGCTATCCTATGTGGGTATACATTTTTCTTTCCTGTGTGGACTGGGTTGTGCTTGGCTCGGATGTTGGAGCCGAACGGGAATTGATGACTTAGGTATATGTATAGGCATATACCTAAGCCGTGTCGGACGTTACTTCATGATTGTATCTTTCCTTTGTGGATTCTAGGAGACCTTCGGGGGTCTCGGGGTCCCTACTGAGTATCTTATACTCACCCCTGCACGGGCTATGCCCGCACTTCGTTGTGTTGGTTGCAGACGACGGACAGCGCTGATCGTAGTGGGGGCATGCGGAGCAGGACGGTACCTAGGGGTGGACCACTGGGCGAGATGTACTTGGAGCGGTCAGGTGGACCCGAGAAGCAGAGGAGGCTATCTGTACCCACCCTTCAGGTGGGGTTTCCAGACGACGGCTCGACGCTACGGCTTTTCCTTTCAGTTGTTGTTTTCCCCTTTCAGTTGTACTTTACAGTTGTGCTAGTATTTCCGGCCCCTTTACTTTCAGCACATCTTGTTACAGTTTTTACTGAGTGTTTACTTTTCTGCTTGCTTACTCTATGGTGCCTGTTTACTTTACAAAGGCAATGTCTTCCCTGTTTATCGGAATTTACGCCTTGGTGCTAGTCGGCAGCCCCTGGCCTATGGAAGGCGGGCTTGGGGTAGTCACGTCACGGGCCCCGAGGACGAGTCATGACATGATACACCACATTAATTAGTTAGTTCAGTGAAGAAACTAATAAAAATTTATCATAAATCATGTATCATGATAAATGGAATGATAAATTGATTGTTATTGAAGAAGAATGAGGTTATATAACATATATGGATCATATGTTGATGTGTGAGAAAAAATATTTTTTTATAATAAAAGTAAAAGAAAGTAGAATATAAAACAAATTAAGAAATAAGAAGATATTGAAAATTAAATAAAGGGGTTTCTTTTTAAAATAGAATCATATTAAATTAATGAAATAAAACAACTGCAGATAAATGATTCCTAAGAAGTAAAAGTTGTCAAATATCAGGATGGGAAACTAACTATAAAAGAATATTGGATAATCATCACATAGTAAAGTAGTATTGAATATAAAAAAAATGATTAAAAAAATGATTTAGGACTACCACAATGTCATGGAAGTAATAGATAAATAAACACATGTTTCTATGAAGTTGAACCCAAAAATTAACTAGATATTGTTTCCCTACTAAATATTAAAAATAATCTATTATATCCAATTATAAATGTTCCAAAATGTATTTTTGGGAAATTTTGGGCCAATTGGATATTTCATAAACTCTCTATTATAGAGTTGGAATAAAACAGTACATCATGAAGAAGCCACTCTCCAAAAAAAAGCAAGAACTACATAAAGTATGACTAAAAAATAATTTCCTGGATAGAATTATTATCATTATTGAAGACAAATATTTTAATCATAATAATTTTATTATTTAAATGTATTTCCTAATTCGAACTCATATTGTTATAATTTTTCATTTCTATATAGGGATAAAATTTATAAAAGAAGGGTAAGAATATTTTAGAATGTCAAATGATCCTTAAAAATAATAAATGTTGTTACTAAATTTAAATTATGTCTACTTATAAATAATAATAATTAATTATTTGAACATATATTTTGAATATGTTACCAATGTGGTTACCTTCCAAAATAGTACATCATCAAAATTCAATGATTGATTTCAAATAATTCCTAAGGAAAATAAAATTTTGAAAACAAATTTCAGAAATAACACCTTTTGTATATTCATTTGAAAAATAATGCAATGAATGTAATAGTTAGAGTCTATAAATTTCATGTTCCTCACATATGAATATTGATAGAATTGTTTTTAGGAATATTTTGGAATATAATGGTGGGATAGTATAGTTTAGAAATTAAAATTATAGAAGAATCAACTGAGTTGTTATTATTACAGTAAAAGGTTAAATGTTGAAATCCAAAAATGATATCCTCATTGAAGGGATTAAAAACAATTTGTAATATAATAAAAAAATATATTATGATGTAAATGAGGTTATTTTAATGAAACATGTTTCATTAATATCACATAAAATGGTGGGATTATTTGTAAACATGATAGAAATAATGGAAATATATTTAATGTTTGTGATACCTCCCATTATTTTTTTACTTATAAGGATGAGAAAAATCAATTGAATGGAATATTTCTCGATAATAGTAAAAAAACATGAAAATAAAAAAATTAAATGACATGGTAAGATATGAAATGACCCAATAATTTATGAATGTGATTTCTCTTTTGAATATATTATGAGGTCATATTTTGTTAGATAATATTATATAATATACATTCACCATATGATAAAACCAACTAAATTATTTATTATTAATATATTAAATTATATAATAAATATATCAATATGAATTTATCATATAAAAATGGTGAAAATAGAAAAAAGGAAATAAAGAAAAAAAATTGGATTTTCTCGATCCCCTAGAATAATCAAACCCATGAAAAAATTATTGAAATAAATTTTAATATTAGTAATCTAATATGAAATATGAAAATGGAAATATATATTACCATGAGTGAAAATAGAATGAATAGATAATGAATAAAATATAAGGTATTTATACAATGAATGAATCTCATATGATTATTACAAATACAGCAGTTAGAATAGTAATCTCGCTATTAGAATATTAACCAATAATTTAGAATAGTAATATGATTATTCGAAATAAGAACCTGACCATTATAATTGTATCATCACCTAGAAAATTGCAATACAACATTTGGGTATGTAATAAAAAAACAACACATATTTATATAATTGTTTAAGTAAAATATGTTTTTAAAATAAAAAATAATGTGACATTATTTTCATAGAACTAATGTGTTGTATTTGAATTTTTTAGAAAAAAAAATAATGTTTTTAATGAAATTTTATGCTTAAAAATGGATTTATAAATTAATAATCTAATTTATTATGCTGATAATATAATATTGAAATAAAATAATTAATTTATCAAATGGTATAAAAGATGATCATACTATTAAAATTATAAAGTTTCATATAAATGTGGACTTTAGTGAAAAAAAATTCTCCTAATTAAAAAATTACTTCTCTAAAATTTAATTAATTTTTGAGAACCAACTGTCAATAAATGTATATTGTGATTTTTTGGTGTTTTTCTAAAATAGTTTAGTTTTAATGAATAGTAATAGACTATATAATACTAGACTTTTCATTATATAGAGAATATATGGAGAAATAGGTCATCGATGATATAGTAAAAAATGGATGATCATCACATGAATCATTTACTATATGTAGTCATAATAGAAAATATTGTTGCTAGTCTTGAGAAAAAAATAATGTACTAAGGAATGAATTATTTGATAACACAACTCTCATCACCTATATAAATACCACACCTCACCAACCAATTTCAATACAAATTTTAATCCATTGATCATGCCAAAAAGTTTCACAACCCCCTTTCCAACCCTCTCCCCATATCTTAATTATTATCGTCTTCGAAAATACCAATTTAATGTTATTTATGTATTATTTCATGGAGGTTAAATTTAAGGGGAAATATTCTCAATTTACCATTTCTATATTTATTTTTCCCACTACCTTCTTAATGAAATGATCATACTAAAATAAATATTGATTCATGTATCATAAATATTATACAATGTAAACCATTTAGTAGGATATTCATCTACTACCATCCTGTCATTGTTTACATAAATGAAATCATTGTCTAAAATTTGTTTAGTTCACTTCTCGTAAGAAAAAAATATTTCGTTTTTCTCCACAATAATCATGGATGGTCATAGAAATATAATTATGGACAAATATTATTATAATAATTAATTAATGACATATTCAATGATTAGAACTTTTCATTATTGATTTAATTAATTAAAAATAACTATGCTTGTGATAGTGGGTTAAATAGCCTAAATAAACTTTCCACATAACATTAATGTTTTCACTAAATGAGTCATCCCCATGTTGGAAAAAATGGGTATTTGGGACCATGTAAATAAATTAATTATATGAATAAATTTTATTTTATGTTTTTGAGATATATTACAATTTTAACAGAAGTTTCATATGTTTAAAAAATAGATTAGACCATGGAACGATGAAATAAACACTCATAGAGAAGCAAAATTAATTAACATATCATAGTAAGATGGGTATAAACGAACATAATATAATATTAATAAATAAAATATATATGAATTATGTTATAAATTATGTAATTGTGTATTTTGATTTTATTATCTTGGACATTTAGACCATGTTAGGAACATATGTGTACATAAAGGTAATCGAACTCTCTGGACTACCATTTTCTGTAAGATATGAACTTTATCTCTCTAGATAACTTTCAATATGTATTTCATGAGAGTGAATACATATTAATTGGGTATATATTTATATTATATATGTAACAATATTATTCTCTCATTAATTAATGGGGTAACACAGTCATTTAGTTTATTTATAAAATTCTATAATTAATATAAAACATTGTTAAGGGGATACATTCTAGCCCCTGAATGCTTGTTAATAAAAAAATTTATAATTATTTTTCCTTTATCATGTACTCATAAATGAGTATAAAAAACAATTAATTTTTTTATCTTTTTAATATTTATAGAAACTCCATGATTATAATATATGTAAAGTATATGGAACCCATTTCTCTCCATGGGTAATTCTTATGTCTACACCTTATAACTGATTTTATTTTCTAAGTGACATGATAATGTAATTATTTTAATGGGAACAAACATATAGTGATTTAATTAATTAGGTATTACCTTTTAATTTTTTTTCTTTTTCAAAGGAGGAAACCTAATGTATTTTGGGACTATTTAAACCATTTGATGTTGTCGTAATAGTTTTCGTTGACTTATATTTATGTAATGTTTAATGTTGTCTCCACATTAATATGTTGTTGTGATTTTTTTCATTCCATCTTACTTTTCTTATGATCCCATAAGATTATACATGATATTTAGATTTTATGATATCATGATTTTCAATTGGAATCACATACTATGCTCAATAACATGACTATTCCATTATAAGTTTTTATAGCTCCCCACCTTCTTTTTTATATTACCTAGGTTATCTTATATATTTTTAGAATAGTTACTATATTTTAATGATCATTATGGAATAAAATTAAGTTTTAGCATCCTTTTAATGTATCATTAACGTTTTATTCCAAATACACTAGGCCAAAAAATAATTATGTTGTTTTTAATAGTTATTTTTTAAAATACATATAATAATATGTGTTAAATCCTAGGTTAAATATAGTATTTATCTGATAAAGGTCTATTTAATTTAGGTAATTTTCACAATAATAATTTACTGATAACCATATGGATAATTCTATGTATAGGAAAATTTGAAAAACTTATAGTGATGTTTAAATTGGGAAGTTTCCAATAGATACATCATTTTTTTGGTACTAAGGTGTATATTGATCTGGCATAGTTGTAACTTGGGGTATTAACCCAACAAAAGAAGGATTGGGAATTGTATCATTCATGATCTACTTCATGACAATTAGGCCTTATTATACGTGTTGTTTTACAGTCCTTGGGTATATTATTTTTATATTCAAAAACCCGTTACAAAAAATGATGGAAATGAATTAATTTTAATGATATAAAATATAAAAGATACATTACTATGGAAAAACTAGATTAATACAATTAGACTCAAAATTTAGTATATAATTTTTATTTAATAGTAATTCATTCTATACTCAGGGTTTTTTTAATTGCAGTTACATAATGTATTGTCATTCTTTTCTCACATTATTTAAGTTAGTATAGATAAATAAGAGGAACTGTTCCAAAACCATCCTGATGAGAAATAATATGATTATACTGATGATATGAATAGCTTTTTGGGAGTAAAAGAATATGAATTCATTAATGTGATATCTCATCTAACACAAGTTATTAAGAATAATATGAATCATGTGGAACTCCCCCTTGGACAAAAAAATAAATAAGTTGTGCTCATGGCCTTCATAAGATAAAGCCCTTAAACAACTTTTGGATCTATAGACCCCATTATTAATGAATAATAGATTAAAAGCATTGAGAATATATTATATATCCTCTAATGCTTGATGAGAAAGAATGTTGTGATGTCTGCCTATAATTTTGATTTGGAATCTGATTAGTGTCCCACACTGATAAAAAAAACCCATAATTGATATTAAATTCATAGAATGTTAAGAATTCATGAAAATATTTTTGAATTAATTTTTCACAATAAATATTTTTTAATAAAATGTCGTGGGAGTTCCACATAATAATGGAAAAGGAATAATAGTTTATATGGTACTATGATGAAAACATCACATAGATTTTATGGTACACATCATTATTTTTTATGAACACTAAGCATAAGGTGGATTTCATCTTTGTGAAGTTAAATTCATGACAACAAAAATATTTTCTAATTTAGGACTATGATAGGGATAAAGTTAATGTTGTCTTGTTTCACAATAACATCTTAGTAAATGGAGACAATAAGTAATCTTGTGGTCTTGAAGATAGAATACATGAATGATACATTAATTTTGGAATTAGTTGATAAATATCACGGGGAATGTAAATTCTAATATCACACATGAAAAAAATGTTGGATATTTTACCATGGATACATTCATAAAGGAACTAGGAGATTCTTAATGTGTGGGAAATAGGTGCATCATTCTAATCAATACTGAAGGTATCTGATGAATCCAACTAATGTGATAATGTAAAGGATGGTAACAACCAAACCTAATGCTACTGTATTATACTTAAACTATAAGTAAAATGGGAATTATTCAATATATGGATAAAAGATAAGGGTATTTAATGATGATAAATGGCATCATCCTCTAATGACTGAAGTGTAAGGTAGGGGATATGCAATAACAACTACTAATGTGGATCCTGAAACTAGCGCAATGATAGGTTTCCTAGTTATTCATTCCAAGATAATAAAAATACATTTTTATTATAGTTTGAATGATTAATTTTTATCATTAATTTTTAGGAGAACTATTTAATCCACAACTTGAAATTTTGGTTCAGCAATCTGGTAGAATAAAAATCTCATATATTATTTCAACGGACATATATATCTCCCCGTTGGAAAATTTTAATATATTGAACCCACTAAAACTTATTATCATAATTCATTTGGTGGATTTTTATGTTTTATTTTTCATAGTTTACTCTATATATAAATACAACATATATTACTGGGAAAGGGAGATGAATCTTCACTTCCCAAGTCATGATCTGATTCTATATAAGTTTAATATTGAGGAAGAATCTTCTTTTAACTCTCAATACGATGCATGGATTCTATTTCCTTATGTCTAATCACATATCAATCAATGTATTGATACAATATAGATAATCATGAATAATTACATTCTCATGGTATGGTGTTTCAATAATTTATTCCCAGAATAGTTTTTTAGTCTTCCTCTTAAACATGTGGATATGATATAAATGGATCATAAACATATATCTAATCCTATATCCAAGACACCTTATATAATAGAAACCACTGATCCAGAATAGCACAAAGAATATAGAAATGGGTTTTACAAATGCATGTGCTTCACTATGGGTTGTGATTGTCCTCTTCATAAGGAATATGTATGGGTTATTTATCCTCTACCTTTATTATCATGAGCTAAAAATAATTATAAATAAAAAATATCCCATTCCGTATATTTTTTACTTATTCCATAAACTATTTTGGGCCTAAAATTTCTCTATGATGGACTTTATGTAGTGAAATCACTAATTAAATGTGATGGTGGAAGATATTTATAGGACTGAATTTTGAATAAGGTACAAAAACTATGATTTATTATTGATTCCCCTTAGATATAGTAATTCTATACGAATCTATTGGAACATGATGGATAGTTTCATTAAATAATACAAATAAATATTTTTGGTTATTTTAATAGATGATATTATGATATACTATAAAAGAAAAATAGAACATGAGGAGAATTCCCATACTGAGCTAAATAAATTTTGAAAGGATATACTATATGAAAATTATATTAAAAGTGACCAATATATGGAGTAGGTTTCAATGTTTAGAATTTTATCACCATAAAAGGGATATTGATGGAACCTTAAAAGGAAAATTTAATTTGAGAGTTTTCGAGACTAAAAACTATAATAGAGATCCATAGATTCCTCTGAAATCTTGGGTAGTGCTGAAAACATTTTAAAAAAAATCAATAGTGTGAAAACTACCATCTATGATGAATAATAAGGGATTAATGATTCTCTAGATAGATTAATTTCAAGGTAGATTTAGTTTATTGAAATAGAGTCTTATCACTACAATAATCCAATTACTACTTACCAGTTGTGTAGGTTTTTTGGTTTATAATAATGATTAATAGAAAATTTTAGGATTTTTTTGTAATATACGAGGTAATTATTGAATAATACCTTTTCATATCTATTAATATTTATGAATTATATAGAGGTTTTTTCATAAATGGAATTCCATATTCAATATCATACATGATAGGAAACTACAGGTTTCTCCAAAATATGACGTTGGACACAACACTAAGTTATACTAAAGAATAATACAACAATAATATTATTGTTTTAAATGGTAGTCAACACCTAGCTGTTATAGTGGTGGGAATAAATAGAAGTAACTGTAATATTATGACAAATATTTTTTAAATATTTTAACATTTATACAATTAATTTTAGAGGATTAAAATGAAAATAAATTCAATTTCAAGCATTAAATACTCTTATATATTTTAAATATAGTTTTAAAACCTTTTATTTGAGTACCTTATTTTAATATTTTATTTAAAAATTTTATATGTTCTATCTGGCATAATAAATCTATTCTTTATATGAAGGACATCTATATTTTTTTGGATATTTTTTTTGTTTTTTCTAATAAAATTCATATTTTAATGTATAGTGAAAAATACTAGATTTTTATTCAAAATTGAATTTTCATCTAATTTATTGATATAGTCACTATACTGTTTTAATTGGTTTTAAAATATTAATTGGATTAATTTATTATTATTATAACCAATTTTGTTTATTAGATGTAATTTCACATATAAATTAGACATAAACACATTTAAATCTTTTGACAGTTTTTACATCATGAAACCTAGCTTTTTTGTTTTGACAACATGAAATAATTTCAAATTAATTAATGAAACTTATGTATTTTGAATTTTGAAAAATGGAATACATATTTAGAATCATAAGGTCCCAATTATGTAAATATTCAGCTTTTAATTTTACACATTATGAATAGTAACTTTAGTAATTATTTATATTTACCCTTGTTAATGGGTAAATAAGGTAAATAAGGGTAAAAATAACATTTTATTTATATTAAACTACCCTAACACGTGTCAAAAATCAAATTTAATGAGTCATGGTAACCATAAAAATCCCTAGGATGAAATTTCGGCATTTCAGAGCCTCTTGGGTTTTATAATGACATGTAATAATAATTAATTTAATGTAAAGAGAAATATAACATAAACATGTATCATTTTACTAAAACAACTTTAATATATTGTTATATAATTAATCTCTTTGACTATAAATAGTAGTCAGAAATCATAAATATTTCCTACATCATTGACTTTTTTTTATAATTTTTAGACATTGAATAAATAAAACTATTTATGACACAATGATGATGAAATGATAAATGTCTTAATGAATGATTCCAATAAATGTCATTATAAACATTAAAATAAATTTAATATGAAACATTTAATTTCATAAAGTAATTTTATGTGTTTTTATTAAATGGTATAATTGAGTTAATGTAGTTTTTCTAATGAATGAAGTTATTATAACACTAACAGAATTCAATTAATAAATAGTGTCAAAATTGACATAAATATATTTATAAAAAAAATGATATTTTATTAAATTATATAACAATGCTTAAAATATAATATTCATCTCACTGACTTATATATTTTTAAAATTTTTATTAATGAATCAATTTATGTTCTGTTGGCATTTTATAGTAACTATATTATCCATAGAGTGTAAAAATACAAGAGGACATGGTTAGAGTTAATTAATAAAACTAAGGGATAAAGAAAAGAGATAAGGTAATATTTATGACCTAAACATGTCTAAAACCAATTTTTTAGAGGGGTTTGACCAATATCGATATTATACTAGAAATAAATAACTTTTTAGATTTAATAATTTCATAACAAATTTATAATAAAATTATATTTCCGGACATTCCAGATGTTCCATCCTCCCCCTTATAAATGGGAACAACCTCTACCCTCATACTCACATCTCATAACCCCCATTTATATTCCAAATTCTGAAAAAATAATCTACTAACATTCCTTCCTTTCAAATAGAGTCCTCACCTTTGGATTGTAAAGACCTGTAATTTCCAAGTAATTTTTTTAATTATATGGGAATTTTAGGAGTCTGCGAAAATTGATGTCTTGGGAATCTGACGCCCGGTGTACCCAGAATTAATTTCTAAACTTTTTTTCAGGTACATTCATTAAACGTATGAGAGGGTTTTTCTAACATTTAAACTTGTTCATGTAATTGAAATTTTAGGGAACCATTAAACTCACAACACCAGTATTCACTTAAGGAGACCTTCACCTCAACAACAGTAGGTCTAGGGTGAAAGATAGATTTTGTGTTTTTCGTGGAAATGAAAAATAAAATACAATAAACTTCTATTTTATTTTTGTTGAAACCTCCCATGTGAATGTTATAAATTTGGGGACAATCTAAACTAAAACACCCATTTTGAAATTAAAGGCGGGGACCACCTGAACCCTCTTTAATGGGAGAAACCCCTTTTAACTCCCCATATATTTGTTGGATCCAACATAAATTATTTATATGTGTCAACATTTAATTACGCCAACCTAAATTAATCCACTTAATTTAATTTATGTTGGTACCTATATTCTTTTGAGGATTGGTTGGTGAAGTGTTGAAAATTTGGAGAAAGCTGTGTGGAAATCCAGCCTCTCCAATGAAGAAATTTTCCTCCAAATGAAGAACACCATCGAATAACGTTCTTGAGAATCAAGAAGGAGGACAACGCACGAGCCGACTTCAGAAGCATGATTGAGGCAGCAACGAATGTTGGCACCTTATTCATCTTCACTGTTTTCATCTTGCAACATAACAACAAAACATCGATGCAGGGTTTGATGTTTTAAATAACTCCCTTACCCATTTTGATGTTCTTAGTTATTAAAAAGTCGTGAACCTCTTGCTTCCGTTCTAACACGGAGGGTGTTGGGAAAACAAACATGGCATGACCTCTGTACAATCACTTGTGGATTTTGATGAAATCTTTATGATGGAGGAAGATGAAAATTAGTGGTTGGCTACACAATGGGGGGGGGGGGTCATCTGCGCCACCGGACGAACAAGGGGCCACGACTTCTGACGTGATGAAGAATAGAGGAAGGCTATTAGTGAAGGCCCCATGTGAGACTGCGCTGTGCAGAGAGGAAGGTTGGCCATCTGGCCAGCCGCGGTGGACCACCGCACCATGGCCACCCTGCACCTCTGTGACCCTGTACCGAGGTCACCCTACACCGCGATCCAGGCTGGGGGGTCCCGGCTGGCTGGGCTAACCTGAATCGAACCGAGTCATCCTAGTCAGGGTCGGGCCAGGTCAGTATGACCATCTCAGTGCAGACCCAGACCAGTTTCGACCATATACGTTCTTTTGGCCGTAACATTTTTCTTCGGGTGTCCATTTGACAAACCGTCTGCAGTGCCGAAAACCATAGGGAGATACAAACCTTTTGGTAAACCCCACATGAGATATATATAATGTTGGGGTACAATTAGTTTGGATTGAGAAGGAATCCAACTGGGCCCTCAGATTTAAAAGGATAATAACATACAGACCTTGTGTCTAATTGAAGAACAGTATGTTGAATTTAAACCCCTATTACATTGATGTCCATTGGGATACTTCTTCTTGGGACTTCATGGAAGTTGGAGTATTGACCAGTAGCTTGAGGAGCAGACTCTCCATAATACAAGCAAGCATAGTACGGGTACCCTAAAACTGGCTATGACGATATACTAGGATCATGTGTGGGTCTGACGATGTACTAGGATCCTGTGTGGGTATGACGATGTAATAACATTGTATTAAGATCCTATGTGGGTCTGACAATGTATTGACAATGTAATAGGATCCTGTGTGGGTCTCACGAAGTACTGGCGATGTACTAGGATTCTATATGGGTCTGACTATATACTGATGATGTACTCGGATCTAGTATGGGTCTGACGATGTACTAACGATGTGTTGGGATCTAGTGTGGGTGTGACGATGTAATGAAAATATTATAGGATTGTTTGTGGATCTGACGATGTACTGATGATGTACTAGGATTTTGTGTGGGTCTGATGATGTACTGACAATGTACGAGGATCCTGTTTGGGTCTGATGATTTACTGATGATGTACCAGGATCCTGTGTGGGTCTGACGATGTACCAACGATGTACAAGGATCCAGTGTGGGTATGACGATGTACTAGGATCCTGTGTGAGTCTGATGATGTACTAAAGATGTACTAGGATTTGATGTGGGTCTGAAAATGTACTGATGTTGTACTAGGATCCTGTGTGTGTATGATGATGTACTAATGTTGTACTATGATATTTTTTGGGTCAGACAGTGTACTAGAATGTTGTGTGGGTCTACAATTTGAGATCCTTTGTGGGTCTGCCTTTTAATAGAGTAAGATGAATTAGTAGTTACATCTAATCGTATCTACTACTGTACCTATGTTATACCTAGAATGAGATGATTCCTTACATTTATGGTGATACCTTTTTGGTATTTTTCTGTGTGGTGTACCTTTGTGGTACTTACATTCATGGTATTCCTTCTTTTGTGGAACAGTTGAGCTTTGGGATTTTGAGTTGGACCCTGGGTTTCTTCATGATTGGGATGGGTATACTTGATAACTTAGGTATATGTATGGGAATATACCTATGTATGGTTGTCAGTTGATTTTATTCTTTCTGTTTTATCCTTTGTGGATTTTGTGGGACCTTGAGGGTCTCAGGGTCCCTACTATGTATTGTTATACTCACCCCTATAGGGGCTATGCCCGCACCATGTTGTGTTTGGTGCAGAAGACGGACATCACTGATTGAGAAAAAGAGTACCAGGACTGGAGTTAGCTCGGTGGTGAACCTTAGATGAGGCGTACCGTAGAGATGACCATTCGAGAGCTGTACCTACCCGTCAGGAAGGATCCTTGGTGAGTGTTCATAAGAGCTGTTCAGTTTACTTTTACTTTCAAATTTTCTTTTACTTTACATTTGGGCTTGTATTCTGGCACATTTTACTTACTGTACTCACTCTATTTACTATTCAGTTTACTCATGTTCGTATCTGGATGTGTGCTTGGTTGGATGTGTTTATAGGATATAAAGGCAATGCCTTCCCAGTTTTAGGGAATACACCTTTTGGTGCTAGTCGTCATCCCCTGGCTTATGAAAGGCGGGTTTGGGGTAGTCACATCATGGGCCCCAGGGGACGGGTCGTGAAAAATTGGAATCTGAGGAGTTGGTTCTACTGAATAAAATAGAATAATGATATTTTTAACTCTAATAGAGTTAATTGTTATGAGTGTGGTTATCAGTTAATGGAATCCAGTGTTGGTGCAACAACCGACGTATCCACACACCAGGACCCTGACTTTTGATTTTTAGCTCAATGCACAAAAAAACTGATTGCATGTGTGTTTTTCAAGAGTTTTCTTTGTGATCTCATTGAGTCAGCTCACCAGGTATAACTTATTGACTGTAGCTCACCTGTTTCTTTTCAGGATGCCTCCACGTAGAAAACCAGCTAGGGTTTTGGGTATAGTACGTACTGATAGCCCACCGAATGATGAGGTATCAGTTTAGGGACCTCTTTCAGTAGAAGCACCAGCGGAGGCACCAGAAGTACCATTACCCATTGGGCCTCTAATGCCACCAGCCCCAGTAGCAGAGGGTGCACTCAAATTGAGCACATTGCATGAGTTCTAGCACCAGATTCCACCCAGATTTAGGGGAGAGATGAACGAACAAGTTATTAAGGATTGGCTGGAGGCTGTGGTGAGAGTCTTTTGACTGGTAGGGACACCAACTGATCTCATGTTGATACTTGCCACCAATCTTCTATAGGAAGCAGCAGGTAGATGTTGGATTTTGATTCTCTAGGTTCACGATGAGGTGATGCTTCTATGGGCAGAATTCGATAGCCTATTTTGACAAGAGTTTTTCCCAGTGACCCTTTGCGCGGTGCGCTTACAGAAGCTTAATCATCTCCAGCAGGGCAGCTTGACTGTGGCTCAGTACTCAGTGAGGTTCACCGACCTCACACACTACTCCACATATATTGTTCCAGGCCCATTCTTTAGGGCCCAGAACTTTGATCAAGGACACAGGAGGGAGATCAGGTCTTCGATGATTTCTCATAGCATCCCAACGTAGGCGGGGGTGTTAGAGTGAGCCCTCTTAGTAGAGATTTTTCCTCTTGAGCAGTCACCAGTAGTGAGACCCACCACCAGTCATCCCATAGCAGAGTCTTATGTAGCTGGCAGTAGACAGATGTCATAGAGGTCCAAGAGGACCAAACCTAAGAGTGGATGACCGAATGACTTAAGATCAGTTGTGTAGGGTACCGGAGGCAAAGCTTTTCATGCTAGGAACATGTAGTATTTCACATGCGGTGGGTAGGGTCACATGGCTCGTGACTGTCCAATCCACCATATAGATGACCGGAAGACAGTCTAAGGACCGACCAGGCATAGAAAGATGTTCAACCGAGGAAGTCTACAAGGAGTAGGGGGACATGGTAGAGGAGATGTCTGTGTAGCTAGCGGTGGGAGAGGATTTGAGATGTTACCGCCACACTCACTAGGTGGTTCACCCCGACCACATAGAGCAGGTGGACAGGGGAGATCTCTACTCCAAGCAGTTGAGTCCTACGACCATGGCACACTGAAGATGATACGAGGAACGATCTGTATCCACTCCACCTTAGTTTTTTTTATAAACAAGGGTTCTAGTCAATCTTTTGTTGCCACTACCCTCGTTCAGAGCATGGAGATTCTGATGGAGCCGTTGGCTCGATACTTATGGCTAGAGACTTTTACGGGATTAGATTCGATGATTAAGCATTAGTGTTGTTAGTGTGATATTACTCTAGGAGGCGAGAGCTTCGGCAGGGATCTTCTAGTAGTGATGTTGAGGCATTATGGATTCATCATGGGTATGGAATGATTATCTCCAATCTATGCTCATATTGACTATATTAGGGGAAAAGTGTAGTGTGTCCATAATGATGGGACTAGGTGTACCTTCACCAGCGAGAAGGGATCCTTTACAGCACATGATGGACTTACCCAGAGGAGTGTGTAGCTGATCAATCATCATTTGGCTAGCCTTACCCTCAGAGCGGTTGATGTTAAGCATCTAAGATATATTATAGTGGTGGAACAGTATGCAAATGTCTTCCCTAATGTTATTCTAGGTCTACCTCCTCACGGAGAGGTGGAATTCTACATTGACTTGTACCCCAGGATGACACCAATATCCACACCTGGGTATCAGATGGCTCCTACAGAGCTTTGTGAGTTGCAGTTACAGTATGAAGACTTACAAGGGAAAGGGTTCATTTGGCCCTGTGTTTCTCCTTGGGCAGCCCCGATATTGTTCTCCAAGAACGGAAATGGGATCTTTAGGCTTTGTGATGACTATCGACGCATGAAATAGGTGACCGTGATGAACAAGTACCCACTCGCAAGGATAGATGACCTATTTTCTAAGATTAAGGGAGCACAATGGTTCTCGAAGATAGAACTCAGATCAGGCTATCACCAGCTCTGAGTGTGAGATGAGGATGTGCAGAATACGGTTTTCAGATGTTGGTATGACCATTATGAGTTCTTGGTTTTTCCTTTCTGCATGACCAATGCCCCAGGAGTGTTCGAGGGACTAATGAACAGGTTCTTTCACCCATACCTTGATGAATTTATAGTAGTCTTCATTGACAACATTCTGATTTACTCGGCTATTGAGGAGGATCATTCCTATCACTTGTAGGTTGTTCTGGACACACACCGAGAGCACTAGATTTATGGATAGCTCTCGAATTGATAGTACTGGATACGAGAGGTGAATTTTCTAGGAAATTTTATCTCTAAGGCTGGAGTTGCTGTGGATCTAGCAAAGATTGAGGTGGTACTTTCTTTGGAGCCACCTAGAAGTGTGACAGAGGTACGAAGTTTCCTAGGTTTGGCTGGATACTACCGGAGGTTTACACTAGATTTCCCTTGAGTTGTAGTATCTTTATCAGTATTGATGAAGAAGGGGAAACCCTTCGTGTGTTCGGAGAAATGCTAATGGAGTTTTCAGGAGCTAAGGGAGAGGCTGACTTGTGCCCCCCATATTGAGGCATCCAGAGGAGTGTGTAGGGTACAAATCTACTACAACTCATTAAGGACCAGGCTCAGATGTGTCTTGATGTAGGGGCTAGTAGTGATCACATATGGTTCTCGATAACTGATACATCATGAAAAGAACTACGCTACCCATGACCTAGAGTTTGAAGAAGTTGTTTTCACCTTGATGATGTGGTGACATTACATGATGGATGATCATTTTACAATCTACTCGGATCATAAGAGTCTTAGGTATATCTTCTCACAGAAGGAATTGTACCTAATATTGTGATGTTGACTTGAGTTCCTCCAGGGCTATGACTTTGAGATAGTCTATACTCCTAGAAAGGGGAATGTTTTAGCTGATGCACTCAGCACGAGATTTGGTATACAACTGCTAAGCGCGATAATGGAGAAGCTAGCCGCTTGGTAGATGTCATTTCTAGATTGAGATGGAGAAGCTTTTATTTAGTTTCTTACATTATCTTCACCACTTCTTCAGTGAGTTAGGGAGGTGTAGCATGGGGATGTTAACTGCGAGGATCGACGTGCTCAGATATCTAGAGGACATGAACTTGATCGATGTGGGGAGCATGTCATCCTATTCAGGGGATGTACCATGGTACCAGTGTCACTTTAGGAGGAAGTGATGATGGAGTTCCACACATCCCCTCTAGTGTTACATCCTGGAGTAGAGAATATGTACTAGGATCTCCAATGATGGCACTTGTGGCTGGGAATAAAGAAAGCAGTAGCCGAGTTTGTGTCTCGGTGCCTCACTTGTCAGCAAGTGAAGGCGGAGAATCAGATACTAGCAGGCTTGGTTCATCCTCTAGAGGTCCCATAGTGGAAGTGGGATGGGATATCCATGGACTTCCTGATAGGACTTCCACATACATCTATAGGTCATGACTCTATCTGGGTGATCATCGACCGACACACTAAGTCGGCCCACATCTTACCAATCCGAGACCAGGGTTTAGTAGAGTGCGTGGGATGCCTCTATGTGTTGGATATTGTGTTGCTACATGGAGTACCCTTGATGATTGCCTCCGATCGTGAAACACGTTTTACTTCCCGGCTATGGAAGGGGTTGCAGGATGCTTTCGAGACACAACATTGTTTGAGCACAGCCTTCCATCCATAGATAGATGGCTAGACTGAGTGGACTGTTCAGACCCTCAAAGACATGCCACATTATGGCATTCCCGACTTTGTTCATAGTTGGGAGAATCACTTGCCTTTAGTGGAGTTTTCATACAACAACAGATATCACTCCACCATTGGGATGGTACCTTTAGAAGCTTTGTACAACCAGCCTTGCAGATTGCCTTTGTGCTGGAATGACCCAGGTGAGTCAGCACTAATGGGACCAGAGATGGTACGGGCTACCACAGAGAAAGTGCAAATCATCCAGGAGTGGATGAAGACAACACAAAGTAGGAAGAAGTGTTATGCTGATAGGAGACAGAGACCTATGGAGTTTGAGGATGGTGACTGTGTCTTTCTATGAGTCTCACCTCGATGTGGTTTACAAATATTTAACTGGGTTGGAAAGTTATCTCTGAGGTTCATTGGACCCTTCCAGGTCCTCAGTCGAGTTGGTGAGGTGGATTACCACTTAGCACTTCCCCCTTAGATGCACTAGGTGCACAACATCTTCCATGTATCCCAGCTGAGGAGATACGTGCATGACCCTTCCCACATCATCGACCAGTGTGAGTTAGACATCTACAATGGGGTGAAATTTATGGAGGATCCATTAGAGATTGAGGATCGATAGGTGCGGGACCTTCGTGGGTAGTCGATATCTCTAGTGTTTGTTCGATGGAAGATTGATAACCTCCAAGAGAAAACATGGGAATGGTAGGTTCAGATTCATGCTCAGTACCCCGACTTGTTTTACAATTTTTTTGATGTGGCTTTCTAAGATGCAAAGCTGTGAGGTGGAGAGAATTTAAAGACCCAGAATTACAATTAATTTCATTTAATTATATGGTAATTTGACAATTTCGAAAAAATTTACAGCGAGTGATTCCAACACTAGGTGTGCCTAGAATTAATTTTTGAATATTTATTTCATGTACGCTCAGTAAACATATGAGTGGGTTTTTGTAACATTTAAACTGGTTCTCAGAATTAAAATACGAGGGCACCGTTGAACTCAAAGCGCCTGTATTTGCTTAAGGAGGTCACCTCGACCGTAATAGGTTGAGTGTGAATGATAGATTTAGTGTTTTTTTTGAAATAATATATAAAATAAAATAAACTTCTATTTTAGTTTTCTTGAAACCTTCCTTGTGAATTTTATAAAGGTGTGGACCACCTGAACTAAAACCCCCATTTTTAAATTAAAGGTGGGGACCACATGAACCCACATTAATGGGATAAACCCCTTTCAACTCCCCATTTATTTGTTGGAGTCACCATAAATTAGTTAAATGTGTCAACATTTAATTATTACAACATATATTAATCTTCATAATTTAATTTATATTAGCACCACTTTTCTTTTGAGGATTGGTTGGCGAAATGTGGAGAACTGGGATACAGCTGTGGAGAAATCCTTCCTATCCAATAAATAACTTTTACTCCAAATGAAGAACGCCAATGAAGAACGTTCTTCAGAATCAAGAAAGAGGATGATGCATGAGCAGAATTCAGAAGCATTATTATGGAAGTAATGAAAATTGGAACCTTCTTTTCCTTCGCCGTTTTCAGCTCACAACACAACAACAAACCTGTGAGGTAGGGTTTCATGTTTTAAATACCTCCCTTACCTGTTATTACTATTCTTCATGATTTAAAAGTTGTGAACCACTTTCTACCACTCTAATGCAGAGGGTGAAGGCCAAAATAACATGTCCCAACCTCTCCTCAACCCCTTGGGATTATTTATGAAATATTTCTTATGGAGGAAGATGAAAACCAGAGGCTGGCCGCATGACGGGGGAGGCAATGAGCGTCTGCGCCACTCGGCGAGAAAGGGGTCACGAATTATGCCACAACGACTAAGGGTGGACGACCGGACAAGCTGGCCGCCGAAAAAGGCGCAGAGCTCGACCCCACCATGAAAAGAGGACGTCCGGTCTTATGGACCACCATGGGGGACCACCGCACTATGGCCGCCCCACCGCACTGTGGCTTCCCCGCCGCACCGTGGCCTCCCCACCGCACCACGTCCGCCCCACCGCACGGAGCCCCCCCCCCCCGCACTGCGGTCACCCCGCCGCCCCACGGCCACCACACCGCACAACACCACGGCGCCCCCCCCCCCTCCCGCGTGACCGCCCCATCACACAACATCACCCCCCCCACACCGTGGCCACCCCGTACCATGGGCTACCCAGTGCGGGCCAGGACGGACCCAGTGGTTCTGGTCGACCTGAACCAATCAGACCGGACCCGGGCTATTTTTGACTCTATACATTATTTTGGTCAAGACATTGGCACCATACATTCATTTGACAAACAATCTACGACACCAGAAACCTTTGGTTGAGACGGTCCTTTTGGTATACCCCACTTGAGATTTGGATAAAGTTGGGGTATGTTCAGGTTGGATCGAGCACGAATCCAACTGGGACCTCAGAACTAAGAGGATAACAACTTACAGACCTGGAATCCAATTCATGCACCATATGTTGAATTGATACCCCTATTACATGAAGTTCCTTTGGGATACTTCTTCTAGGGACTTCATGGCAGTTGGAGTATTGACCAGTAGCTTGAGTAGCGGACTCTCCTGGAGATGAGAAAGCTTAGTGTGGGTACCCTATAGATGGCTATAACGATGTACTAGGATACTTTGTGGGTATGACGATATACTGATGATGTACTAGGATCCTGTTCGGGTCTGACGATTTACTGAAGATGTACTAGTATCTTGTGTGGGTCTGATGATGTACTGATGATGTACTAGGATCATGTGTGGGCCTGACGATGTACGGACAATGTACATGGATCTTGTGTGGGACTGCCGACGTACTGACAATGTACTATGATCTTCTGTTGGTATGATGATGTACTAATAATGTAATAGGATCCTGTGTGGGTTTGACGATGTACTGACAATGAACTAGGATCCTTTTTGGGTCTGACGATGTTCTGATGATGTACTAGGATCTTGTTTGGGTCTGACGATGTACTGACGATGTACTAGGATCCTATGTGGGTGCAACGATATAATGAGGATGTACTTGGATCCTGTGTGGGTTTGACGATGTACTGATGATATACTAGGATTCTGTGTGGGTCTAATTATGTACTGACAATGTACTATGATCCTGTGTGGGTCTGATGAAGTACTGACATTGTACTAGGATCCAGTGTGGGTATTACGATGTACTAACATTGAAATAAGATCTTGTGTGGGTCATATGGTGTACTCGGATCCTGTGTGGGTCTGCAATTTAGGATCCTTTGTGGGTTATCTTTTTAACAAAGTAAGATGAAATAGTAGTTACATATAATCTTATTTACTACTATACCTAAGTTATACCTGGTATGAGCTGATTTCTTACCTTCGTGGTGATACATTTGTGGTATTCTTCTATGGGGCGTACCTGTGTTGTACTTACCTTCGTGGTATTACTCCTTTTGTGGAACAGTTGAGATTTGGGATTTTGAGAAGGACCCTGTGATTCCTCATGATTTGGATGGGTATACTTGATTACATAGGTATGTGTATGGGCATATACCTAAGTAAGGTTTTCAGTTGATATCATGCTTTGTGGTTTATCATTTTAAGATTTTTTGATACCTTGAGGTTCTCAGGGTCCCAACTGAGTATCTTTATACTCAACCCTACATGGGCTATGCCCGCACCTTGTTGTTTTTTGTGCAGATGACAGACAACATTGATTGAGGATGAGAGTACCAGGACTGGAGGTGGCTCAGTGGTGGACCTTAGACGAGGTGTACCGCAGAGACATCTATTCGAGAGCTGTACCTACCCTTCAGGTAGGATCCTCGGCGGGTGCTCATAGGAGAAATTTAGTTTATGTGTACCATCCAGTTTTCTTGTACTTTACAGTTGTGCTTGTATTCTGGCCCCTTTTACTTACTATACTCACTGAATTTACTATTTAGTTTACTCGTGTTCGTATCTTGCTGTGTGCTTCGTTGCTTGTGTTTACATGATATAAAGGGAATGCCTTCCCAATTTTAGAGAATATACCTTTCGGTGCTAGTCCCCAGCCCCTGGCATATGGAAGATGGGTTTGGGGTAGTCCCGACATGGACCTCGGGGGATGGTTCATGACATGGATGAATTTAAATAAAGAAATAATTTTGGCTCACATAAAAAAGAGTTAATTGATTTAGAGGTAATACCTTCTCCCAAGATCATTTCCTTTTTTAGTTTTCCATTACCTATGAAATTTTTATTGAATTATTACATAAAAAGAAATTATCCTGAATATACTAGGATTTACTTATGCTATGGGTTTGACCTACACTTACACACCTCCATTTAATTTATATAGATCATACTGATTCTATGTACGACCAACAATTGTCTCACGAAATGATGATTGCTCAATTTTTTTCTACCACCTTTCATTGTGGCCATTATGACAAAAATATATTTATATATGATTTATATTATATTAATAATATATATATTCTTCATTAATTTTTATTATAAAATACCATTATGATCTCAATAATGTGCAAATACAATAATTTCATTCGAGGAAGTTTGGGCTACTGCCCCTCAAAGTGATATGACTCGTCCATTCCAAACATGTAACATATAATGGATTTGTAAATGGGGATTTGTAACATATATATCATATATATTATACAAGAATTATAATAAATTGACTTATCATTTTTTGTTCATTCATTTAGTATGACAATGAAATAAGTGTACCATTCATGCATAAGTACGACCAACCAACTCCATGAAGGATGAATTTAATTTCATATCACTAAAATTATGGATTATTATAAATACATATAAACTTGATATATAGGATATTTAAATCACAATTAATATATTGGGGATTATTGAATTTTCAAAACATGGACAATTTACATCAATACTTTGTCATTTTTGACTCAAGTACCGAATATCAACAAAACGCCTGATATGAACATAAATAATTATGTAATATTTATAACATGGTTTTAAGTGATATTAAATGAATTATAAACATGAAAAAAAATTCTCAAGAAAGTATAAATGAAATTATTTTTTTATTCATGAACATAATGATTTTACATGACGAGTTAGACTCAAGGTAAAGTAAATAATATATCAATATCCATTCATTTAGTTAAATTTCCTTTTCATTAGTGTTTTTTATAAGAATATGTGTTTAGGACCTCTGATTGTTTTATAAAAAATATCAATTAATATCTGGTGTATTTAAATTTTTGAGAAATATTTATGTCATTTATTTGTTCTAAATATAATGATTCGATATTTGTACGGTATTTCTTCTCAATATCCTTTCATTGAGGAATATCTTGATGTTTTTCACCTTTATTATCCAATTATTGTTTATCTATTAAGGTATATGTACAACCATTTTGATACGTTATATAAAAAATCATTATATTATTAAGATAATTAATGTCTTATTTAATGTTATACATTAAATATTATTATTTATTTATTTATTTAGAGTTAAGGGACTCTATAACCAAATAGCATTATTTTAAATGTTTTAATGATGTATTGTTCTAAAAACTTCTATTTCATGTCCATGATTTCAATATATTTTTTTTGAATTTATTTTTATGAACATCAGTGTTTTAGAATGTCTATTTGTTTCAGAAGATTCAATATAATATGTTACACCTTGATTCCAAAGTCTCTTTATTTAATGTTTTAAAAGGTTTTGGAAATGTATTGATTATGTCAATATCTTGTAATTAACTCTTTTGATTTATATGTGTAACTGTTATTTTTCTGTTATGTTTGGTTTATTATTATGATTATATAATGCAACTTTGACAATTTATAGGCGGTTACTTGATAAACCGAATATGGGTGGTTACGTGGTAAACCAATGATGGGTGGGACAGTGATAATCAAATGGAAACTGGTTAAATTTTAACCACCAATGCATTGGGTATGGATGTCGGCCATATAGATATTCTATATTGATATTTGTGGAAGTAAACCATATTGTTATTCAATTTAAGTATGTTTATGTCTCCAATTATATTTATAAATTATATGTTTATTTTTTTAGGTTTTATGGTAATATTTAGGTAACAAAGAGGCTATGAAATGAGAATATATTCCCTGAAGAGTATTTACTATTTAATTAAGGTGAAATGTATTAAATTATGATAATGTATTCATGGTTTACATGTCTTTCCAAGACTAACAATTTTTATTTCTTTATTTATACCCTAATAATCTATTTATCCTCACCCCAAGTTTTTGAAATGTTTTACACAGGGTAGAAGGATGGTTATGAGAATTGAAAAAGTCAGGAATATTTTTATCATGAAAATAAATCATGTTTATTTTAAGGGTTTTCCTTTGGTGAAAAATGGATGGTGAGTAGAAGTGTCTAATTGTAATATTTTAGCTATTACTTACAAGTTAAGGCAGGAAAATCTAAATATCCAAACTTGAAAATATCCTCGATGTGAATTATATTTAAATTATTGACTCATCTCATGATTATATAATGTTAAAGGCTGGGGAATTATAGTTGGTATCAAAGGATAGTTTAGACTATGTTGGAGATTAGGACGATTTATTAATAATTTGGGATATCATCATTTTATATTTGATCATATGTTAAATGACTTAGTAATCCATATTGACTTGTTATGATATGAAATATTAAGGCGACTAATGTTGTTTTTGGAGACATTCACCTTTGTGGAAATTATGGTATATTGGTTTTTGGGATGAAAAATGGGAGGTATAAAATAACCATTGAGGAAAAAACATGTCATGGTTATTTTATAAATCCATATAATATTTTAGATAATGTTATAAAATTAAATAGTTTTTTTTAAAATGACAACATGTCCACCATGTGACAACCCATTACACCAGGCAAAGCTGTAGGAATTTCTCCCACAAACTAAGTGTGACAAGGCTTTATAACCCACCACTTGCCCACACTAGGTCCTTGGTTAGTAAGACTTTATATATTTTATTTAATAGTTTATGTTATAAGATGAAGTATATTTTCTGCAATTTATTTCTTATAAAATTGATATCTATTGTATTATTGAATGATTTGGGGATTAAGTGATAACTATTATTTTAGAGGACATTAATTATTTTGGGAACATTATTTTATTAATATAAATAAAATAATATCTTATTTTAATTTATTATTGATGTTTGAATTAGATTATTTAATTATCTATGATTTTAATTGTGGAATTATGTGAATTAGGTTATTTATGGATTTTATTAACCTATCTAGGAGAATATGCAATTAGGTAAATTACGTTTCAGTATGAGACTTTAAGAGTGGTATATGTTATTTGAAGATAAATGTTATGATTTATGTTAGAAGAATTTTTTATCAAATACTTTTGAAATTTGGATTTTAATATTAGTTTGGTTTATTTTAATGAATTTTTAGGACAATTATTTATTGAATGGTCTGTATTGAACATTGGGTATTACTGTTTAATTTTGGAGATTAATAGTAGTTCATCTCCTTATAAAGGGTTACTCTTTTTGGTTTATTATTTGTTCTTCTATGAACCATTTATGTTTTGGTTAATATTTCATGATAGGTAAAATAGATAGTTATTCTTTTTTGATATAATATTTTGACTCATCTTAAATACTAATCATTTTGATAAAACGAAGTGTAGGTGGTGGAATGTAAAAGAATAAAACTCTAGTTTTCAAGTAAGTATGTTTCTTTATGTCCTTATTATATGTAGAAAAATAATTCATCAACTTTATGAAAATTATGTTAGAAAAAAAAATTCTAGTCAACTTTCCTATTACAAAATCAAATAATGTTTAATACATCATAATATTGTTGTTTTCTGATTGTTATCATTATCCTAATCATGTTTTGTATCACCCTCCATCAAAACAGGATTGCTAGTTTTTTCCAAATACATGTTTTCGTACATTTAACCCCAGTATGTGTTATCTCGATGAACTATTCACTTATCCTTCAATAATTTAATTTGAATGTCTTATTAACAATATTTCCAATGTGGGTATGCAATAAAGGTATCATGAAAAGTCATACCCTGGTCACCGAGCCCATATTTTTAAATTGTGAGGTTGTAATTTCTAAAATAGGGGAAAGATGTAACATCCTATCTAATTTAAGAATAATTATTTTTCATATATATAAATAATTATGAATTATATAGTTTTTTACTTTAATGGGTATGTTATCTTTAATAGTGTACTCGATACACAACAATGGGTTTCTCCGAAATCTTACGTTGCACAAAACACTGAGTTATGCCAGAAAATAATACAATAATAATATTATTATTTTAAATGGTAGCTAACACCTATACATTGTGTTGGCGTGAATAAATATATCCAATGATAACATGATTAAACATGTTTGTTAAATGTTTTTACATTTTTCCTATAAATTTTGGAGGTTTAAAATGAGAATAAATCTAATGTTAAGCATTAAATACTCTAATTTTTTAATGGTAGTTTTACTGCCTTTAGATGGTGAACCATTTTTAAATCTTTATTTTGACAATTTTTATCTTCTATTTGACATAATAAACCTATTATTTAGACGCGGGGCCTCAAAACTTATTTTTTTTTAATTTTTTGTGTTTTTATGATAAAATACATATTTTTAGAATAATTAAAAATACTACATTTTAATTCAAAACAACTTTATAATCTAATTTATTTATATAGTCAAATTACCCTATTAATTATTTCTAAAGGGAAATTGGATTATGTTTTTTATAATTTAATCCAAAGTTTTTCATTGTAAGTAATTTCACATTTAAATTGGACCTAAACACAATTGAATCTTTTTATTGATTTTACTTCTTAGAAACTCACTTCTTCGTTTTGACCATGGAAATTAATATTAAAATAATTTATAAAAATTTATTGTTTGGAATTTGGAAAATGGATTCCATATTTGGATTCATAAGGTCCAAATTATGTAAATATGTACCTTTTATTTTTGTTCATTATGAATAGTAACTTTAGTAATTATTTTGATTTACCACAGTAAAAGAGAAAAATAATTAAATAAGGGATAAAATAATAATATTTTATTATATAACTATCCTAAAATGTTTCCTAATTTTATTTTATGAGTCAAAAATTTTGTAATACTTGAGCCACTTCGGTCTGATATAGACATGTTATAATAATTAATTTAATGTAATGTGAAATATAATATAAACATGTATCGTTTTAATAAAAAAATTTAACATTGGGTTATATAATTGATATATTTGAATATTAATAGTCATTATAAATGTAAAAAAATTTATTATATCATGGTATTTTATTTTAAATTTTTATACATTAAATAAATAAATTTATGAATTAACCAATTATGGTGTAGTGATTACTTTATTAACAAATGGTTCAAATAAATGATATTATAAATATAAAAACACTTGTAAATTGAAACTGTTTATATCATCCACGAATTATATGGATTATTAAAACATGTTATTTTCTAGTTAATCTATTTTTTGAATTAATCATTTTTTCATGACTATAAAAAATCAATTACTAAATATTTTTAAAAATAAAATTAACGAGTCAATAAAAACAAAACTATTTTATGAAAAGATATAATAGTAATAAAATTCAATGATTAGTTCATATGACTTATATAGTGTTAAAAAGTTCATTAATTATCCACTTGTGTTTCTTTTGGAATTTTATAGTCACTATATTTATCATATATTGTAAAAAATACAAGAAGACATGGTAAGAGTCAATTTATTTTAAAATGGATTAACGCCAAAATATATGGTTATGATTCTGAAATAAAATATCCTAACACCTTTTTTTTAGAGTATTTATACCCATACACGTATTATCATCTAAATATATCACTTTTGAGATATTATAATTTGAAAATAAATTTATAATATAATTATATTTCAAGACATTCCTAAAGTGCCCCTACTCACTCTTATAAGAGGCCCAAAACTCTACCCACTTACTCACACAAATAATTCACCAAGTAATATCTGAATTATACTAAAATAATCTACCTATATCTGAAATTTTTCCTTCAATCTATAATATATATATAAGTAAATTCATGAAAACCTTTTGCCTCCAATAAAAAAGATTTACCCGATTTAGAGGTAACATCTTCTCTCAAACTGTTTTCCTTATCCACTACCTATGACATTATTATAATATGATTACATAAAACATAAGTATCATAAATTTAAGAGTATGTTTCTATTAATAGGGTTCATCCAAAACTTAAAAACACCACAAACTAAAGAATGTAGAACATATTGTTTCTGTGTACAATGAACTACTACCTCGCGAAATGATGATTGTAAAATTTTCTACTACAACCTCTCATGGTTTACATAATGATGGAACATTATTTATATATGATATATATTATATTAATAATGTATCTATTCTTCTCTAATTATTATTATATCATACCTTTATGATTTCCATAATGTGTAAATATGATAATTTCATCTTGGGAAGTGTGCATTACCACCCCTCAATGTGGTATGTCTCATTCATGCCACACCTAGAATATATAATGGATAAAATTATTGAACATATGAAAAATAAAAAAAATATATATTATACATTAATTATAATATTTATATTTATCATTTAGTTTTCATTCATTTAATATGAAAATGTAATTAAAATAACATTTGTTTGTACGTATGACCTGCCATATCCATGAAAAATGCATTTCATTTCTTATCTATAAATATTATGAATTATTATAAATATATATATTGTATATATATGAATTTTAAATAAATAATAATATTATTTAGATGATGGAATTTTTCCACATGGACCATTTACTATAAAACAAGTTTATTTTCTACTTAGGTACCGAATATCGACAAAACGTTGGTAAGAATATAAATAATTTTTGTTATTTAAAAAAAATGATAATAAGTGATATTAAAGAAATAATAAAATTGAGAAAACTTCTCAAGAAATTATAAATTAACCAATTTTTATTATTTATGAACATAACGATTCTACGTGACAAGTCAAACTCAATGTAAGGGAAATCTTAACTAAATCATCATTCATTGAGTTAAATATCCATGTCATTGGTTTTTCCCAAGAATATGGGTGAATTAAATTTTATTAATTTACAGTAAATATCTACTTATATTGGTTGTATTTATATTCTTAAAACATAATTATTTCATTTATTTATCCATAATCTAATAATACAATCATTGTAATTTATTTTATCTCAATCTTATATCAATGAGGAATATCATAATGTTTTGAAACGTTATTATCCAATCATTTATTATCCTATAAGGGGTATATAAAACCACTATGAAACATTATATCATGAATTAGTATATAATCATGATATTTAATGTTTTATTTAATATTATCCCTTAATTATTTTTATTCATGTGATTTTCTTGTGGTAAGGGACCCCCTAACAGAAATATCGTTTTATATTTTTTAACTATTTAATGTACTAATAACTTCTATTTCATGTCCTTGTTTTCAATATGGTATTTATGTATTTATTTATATGTACATTATTATTATTTTAATTTCATTTTATATCAAAAGTTTCAATGTTGTATGGACACTTTGATACAAAAGAATCTTTATTAATTTTTTTATAAGGATTTAGAAATGGATTGATTATGTTCATATCATGAATTGATATCTTTTGATTGCAATGTTGAAATGTTATTATTCTTTTATAGTTATTTTATGTGTTATGATTATATAATGGTATTTGGAAATTTTATGGGTTATTATGTGATGAAACAATGATGGATGGTTATGAGATAAAACAAAGTTGAATGGTTCTATGATAAATCAAGAATTTGTGGTTACATTATAACTTCCAATGCATTGGGTATGGAAGTTCTCCATATGGATATTACATTAAGTGATATGTGTTGATTTTGAACATATGGTTATTCAATTTAAGTATGTTTATGTCCCAATTTACCTTTATTTTTCATATGTTGCCTTGTATGGGTTTGGAGGTAATATTCAGGTTATAAAAAGGGTATCAAATGAGCTTATATTCAGTGAAGATTATTTACTACTTCATTAATGTGGAACATATTATTTTATGATAATTTATTAATGGTTTACATGTTTTGAATGAAAGATTTATTTTCCTTACTTTTTATCCCTTTCTGATATTTTTATGCTCACCTAATGTTTTTGAAATGCTTTACATAGGGCATAAGTATGGGTAATAGAAAGGAATAAGTCAATAAGATTTTTATCATGAAAATAAATTAGGTATTATTTTGAATGGTTCCCTTTGGTGAAACAATATGTAGTGAGTAGAAGTTTTTATGTTGTAATATTTTAGTTTTTTATGAGTTAATGCTTAATTATATAAGGCTCTAAACTTGAGAAGAACATCAATGGTAATTAAAGTCAAATTATTGTTTTATCTCAAGATTATATAATTTTTAAGGATTGGGATAATATTTTTACTATTGAAAAATGATAGAGTTAAAGACTTTTATAAAGTTTATTTGAATTTACTTGACCATAACTATTATACTTGTGTTTTTTAGTATGATATAGTGATCTTATTATTGAAAATTTGGATGCATTATCTAAAAGGGGGGAATTGTGAGACATGTATGATTTACAAGGGCATCAAATTTATACTCACATAGAAGAAGATTAAAATGAGCTTTTGAAGATGGTTATAAATTATAATTAACTATGTATTCTCATTCCAATACCTATCAATAATGGAAAATAAAGTGGAATATGTTCTAATTTGAATGGATCTATAAACATTATCAATGATAACAATTGAGAAGTATCCAAATTCAGATAATTTTAAAGGATAGACATGGATATTATAAAGGGAGAAACATCATAATTATTTTCTCAAAATAATGCAAAAAACTATATTCTCTAGATGATAAGGAGTTCCAAAGGATATGCTATTTAAATACTGAAGAATGTGTATTTTACAAGAAAAAATATATCCTCATATTTCAAAATTGATTAACATGGAACTATAAAATTTTGGTAATGGATTAATGTTCCATAAAATTCATAGTTAATGAATGTTATTTTGAATGATGCTCATAACTCAATCATTTCTATCCACATAGTGAGTAGGAAGAGTTTTCAAGATACCATTGATCAAAACTGGTGGGATAATATAGAAAAATACATCACATAATACACATCAACATAACAATTAAAAAATCATGTTTAGACTAAAAAGAATAATGAATAAGGGTAATATGAAACACTTACACTTAAATATGTTGAAAATAGTAAACAAAACCAAAAAAATTGTCTATGGCCATCAGAAGACTTCATAGAAAAATATTTTTATATATGATTTGATGGATTATATAATAATGACTCATAACTTTACAAAAATCCAAGATAACTTCTCACATTGTTATATTTCAAGAGAATACATCAATGAATTTGTTTTCCAGATTGGAACCCCATTATGAGCTGTATCAGTTAATGATTCAAGAGTAAACTTAATGTTCTGGAAAAGTATTCAATATGACCATAATGAAAAATTAATCATCAATACATACGATGGAACCCAAAATGATATACAATATAAGAAAATTATCCAAACACTAGAATAAATGTTGAGATTATAATAGATAGACTTAAAATGGGGATGGGATCACCATTTTACTCTGGTAAAATATTCAATAATTAATTTCATTCATTCAACCCTGAGAACGACAATATATGATTCACTTTTGGTGGGTGTAATGTAGAACACCTAACTTATAAGATGATGTGGGTGAACATATGATATTGGACTTAAAAGGCTTCAGGAAATGTTTTGAAAAGATGGAGTCCATTCCAAATAATATTAGAGATACTGAAAGTTAAAGGAATATCTATTCTTATAATCATATGTATGACCTAGATATTATGGCTAGATAAATGTTTTTCCAACTTATATCTCCATAGTAGAGACTTATATGATTTTGGGAAGAATGTAAAGATAAGTCTCAGGTACATTAGAACCTTTGGGAATCTTTATTTTGTAAGAGTTCTAGGATTTCCAGTACTACTTCCAAGAACCCTTTCCCAAGTACATGTCATGTTCCATGTATCCATATTGCAGAAGTATATACAAGATACCCAACATGTACTGAATTCAGAAGTGGTAAACTTGTAACATGATCTCTCTTAATAGGAGAACCCGATGAAGATCTTGTACATTATAGATTTTATTCAACACCATTAGGTAACTAAACTGGTCAATGTACAATGAAGAAAACACAAGCATGAAGATTTGTCACAAGAAATTGAGGAGAAAATGAAGAAAAAGTACCCTCATATCATTTATCCTTATTATGTAAAATTAAATTTTGTTTTTGATATATCACATGGGGGAAGAATGTCACATCCTAGAATTTTGATGATGGAATTTCAGTAAATTAAATATAAATATTTCATATTTAGTAATATATTATTTTATAATTCACATGAACGAAATGATAAAAACACCATTTTTAGAATTTAAAACATTAAATTAGAGAATAAATATGATGACATAAACTGAATGTATTAAAATGTATAAGATAGAAAATTTTAGACAAAAATTTTAAAATTCCAATCTTCATTACCCCATGAGAATAATCTCAGTCACAAACTTGATTATATATATAAATCTGAATTTTAGTAATAAAATATGAATTTTGAAAATAGAAATATATATATCGATGAGAAAAAATACAATTGAGTGAATAATGGATGAATTAAAATTTATTTATAGAATATAGAGATCTAAAATTATTGTTATATATGTGATAATTGGAATACTAATTTGACCATTGTAATAGTATTCTACACATTAGTAACATTAAAATTACTATTAGAATAATATCCTCACATACATTGATGTAAAATAATATTTGGTTATCTTATTAAAGGAAAGTATTGCATATTTATATAATGTTTTATGTAAAAAATATTATTTTAAAAATAAAATATCTCTTTATTTTTGATGAAACATAAATACTATAACTATATTTTGATAATAAATATAACAATTAAAAATAAATATATTTAAATAAATAGGTTGTAATCTACTCAAAGTTAAACCTTAAAGTGGGATTGTTAACAAGTAGGTAATATGAGATTATAATAAAAACATATATGGTATTAGATATAAGAATATGGTTCTGTAAATGATGTATAATAAATATTTATTTATTATATATGTGGTTTGAATGAGTATGGTGGGAGTCAATACACAAGGTTAAGGGATTTCATCTCACTTTTTATTTTCATGGGATACATGCTATGTTTTCTACAAATTCATTTTGTATGGTGTATGTACATCCAATGGTTGTATTCTATGTATCTTGTAATTAAATTTATTTGAATTAATATATTCATTTTAGTGCCTTTAATTCATGGGTTATATGATTCAAATGATACCAAATCAGTGTAATAGTTTTGTCTCAATTTCCCTTCTTTGAGACTTGTATTTGGTTAGTCACCAAAATTATTTTTTATGGTGAATATACATCCATTTTCTAAGTAATATCTTGATTATTCATCTTTTGATTATATTTTATAAATAACATAATCTTATTTCTCTTACATGGAGAGTGTGATCATAGATTAAAAAGTTGTAATATATTATTGAAACAATATCATCACTTTTCGAGATTGTTTATGTTTATGATTTAATTGAGAGAACCTTCTAATCCACCTATAATGTAAATTCATGAATTTTACAACCCTTTAGATATTAATAATATATTCAATTATTGGTATCATTTTTCATCTCTTTAGTTTCAAATATTGTTAAGAATGTGTTTTCAGGAAATCCTAACATTACACTCTCTTCAGTGGGAAATATGTGTTATTTAAAAATCATGTCTTCTAAAAAGGGATTCCAAGAATATTCCATTATTCACCTATTATTATTAAAATACATATTAATATTTTTATACCAATTTTGAATATAATATTAATGTCTCTTTCGAATCTGGGCATTTTTCTAAACTTTTTACTATACAAAAGAAATATTTGTTCTATGTCATGGAACATGTATGGATTAACCCATAGAAATTTCTATGAAGAATACATTGAATATTAAAATGGCTTATGGTAATCAAATTGCATTCAATATACTTTTATAATTTTACCAGAATAATGGTTTTGAAAAATAATTTAATCTACTTTTATTTGTTTTCTAGGAAAATATGTTTCAATGAATTTTCATGATTTATATATATGTTTTTAAAGTACATTCAATGAAACAGTTTTTAAAAAAATTTGAATTATTTATTTATTTTGAATTTTTTTCAAAGACATTTTTTTCAAATTGTTTCCACCAATTATTTTAAGCATTAAATTTATTTTCAAGGAAATGGTTTTTAAAATGTTTTCAATCATTCATTAGTTTATTTTGATGTGTTTTCCAATGAAAAATATTTTTTATATTTTTTTAAGACTATATTATAATATCTAAATGTAAAAGGTTTTCAAATGATTTCTAGTCTTCTTTATATGTTTTAAATTTATTTTATAAGAAAATTATTTATAAATGGTTTTTTTATTAATAATAATTTTTCAATGAATAAATTATATTTTCCTTAATAAATTCTAATCAAAGATATTTTTACATTTTTTTCCATATAAGTTGACATCCTTTTTCTGTTAGCTATACCCTTTTAAAAAATGATCTAAAGATACCATTAATTTACTATATTTGAATGGGTTACACTTATGGTATTCATATTCATGAAACTTTTTTCTCTTTCATGTGATATACGCTTTTGAGACCAACTTCCTTTTCATGGGTTCTATTTATTATGAAATGATTTTGAGACAGGTCTTTTTTGGAAGGTTATGATATGATTATGGGTTTATAATACCAATTTCATTTGATGTGTTATGATATGAATATTTATTATCTTGTGGATCATGTATGTATTATTTCATTATGAGATGGATGCGACCTCTATCTTCCATAAATTAATTAGGTAAAGGTTTATATCTCATGATACAGACTAAGATGGTCCTGGGAAAGAATATTGACTAATAAGATGAACATGGGACTGAACCATTATATCTAAGATAGTTTTAAGAGTTAACACAGGTTACTAATATGGTCATGGGAGCAAACCATTCTATCGTGATTATATGAGGAGTTAACTCATTCTACTATGATGGCTGTGGGAGTAAACCATGACTACCTAGATGGTATGTGGGGTGAACTCGTACAACAAATATGGTCTGGTAAGTAATGCCTTGGTTACTGTTGAAATCATATTATATTCTTATCTTTTTCCCCAATTCCATGTTTTATTCACGTGTTACGATTTCATGGATTATGTTTTTTATTTCCCTAGGATTCTTGTCTTATGAACTGATTTTCTTTATTCCATGATTCATGTATATGATCTTTTATATATAGGGTATGATAATCTATTTTCATGATCATGTTCTCATAGCTTTATACCCATAATTATGCTTACATATTTCCCTTAATTACCCTTACTAAGAATCTAATATGACACCATTATTATTTTTCCTTTCCCCATGTTATAAGGAATGTTTTTAGGAAGAATTAATAACAGTTGAGATTCTTATGTGAGTTTTTGAATATATTTCACTAGATTTAATGAATTTGTTTCATTTTTTTCCTACGACACTAAACTATTATGGTCGTCAGACATGTATTTTTATAATGTACTAAATATACATCTAAAATGATGTAATATCCATGCATGTGAATAATTTTTCCATATAGTTGGTATCAAAGAAAAAGATTAGTCAACCTTTGGATACAATGATGAGAAAAATTTAGTGATATCCCTAGGTATATTTATAAGGATATGTCTATGGATGTCTCTAAGGATAAGTATAAGTATGTGTCAACATTTAGCAAAATGTCCGATAATTTTGGAATAGGATAGAGTTATTGGTTCCTAGAAATTCATACCTATCCTGATACTAAAAGTGTATTTGGAACTAGTATAAGTATACTTAGAGGTAATGATGATGACAAGATGATATAGACCTGTCTTATGGTAATCTGGTACCTGATAATGGGCCTTATTGCACACATGGTTTGACACTCCTAGGATATTTTCATTGAGAATTTAAAAACAATTCACAGACCATTATGAAGGATTTAAATATATTATTTACTGGAAAATCCAAGGATGAACCTAGTTTTTCATAGAATATATATGATGTCAGGATTCAGACATCCTGTAAGTAAATATTTTCAAAACTATGTGGGTTTCTTCTATGATAATTAATGCTCACACTATGATTATAATTTTTTTAATGGTAGAACTGGAAGAAATTGAATTTATTTTAAAATTGATTTTTGATTTTATGATGAGAAGGTTTGTGAGATGATCATAGGAGTGAATTATGTGGTCATCATGCCTAATCTTTTTTCCTGGAACGTTATTATCAAAGTGCAGCTTAACCAACTCTTAGAATCCCCATGGAAGAGAATGAATGACTTCACAGGGAGTTCAGTTAATGGAAACCATGTAATATAGAATATGTTTTTACCTTTATGTCATTAAGGTTGATATCATCACCTATGTGAATGTCTTAGTGGAACAAGAAGGTGTTTTTAATGTGGAAAATAAAGACCTAAAGGAAGTAACTGCAAGGGAAAACATGAATAGTTTGGTTAACAAAGTGGATGAGAATGTTTTCTACCTTATGAAATGTTCAACAGTTTGGTGTTTTAAGGGTGGAGTAAATGGTCATTATAAAACTCAATGTACTAACAAGATATATACTGAAGGGAACCATGATGGTTGTGTGAGTAATGATTTAATTTGTTGATCATGAAGAGACTATAGATGAAATGTTAAAAAAACAGGTATTGTGTAATAAGATAAGGTATCATTGTTAATGGAATAGGGATGAAGGGAAATAATAAATGATATTATGTATTTGGATTCAAGAATTATGTTATATGAATGGTGACATATATAATGATTGTTCAGTTTATGTTTTTTCTACAGATTTACATTATAATGTTAAATCTTTCTGATGGAATAGAAATGATAAACAATGGCATGGAGGATTACATGGAAAACATAAGATTAAGTGAAATATAACCTTTAATATGTTCTTTATTTTATTAATTTTTTTTTGAATAATAATTTGTGGGATATGTATTAGTAAATTTGATTGTACTGATTACCTTGGAACTAATTAAGTAAATGTTGACAAGTAGTTCATGCTTTCATGGATGAGGTTAACAACTTCTTGGATTTAGGTATTATATCATGTAATCATTGTAATAATGAATTGTTCATGTTTTCTTTATGTATTTATTGAAATTTAGGTAGTTATCGTGTTCTAATAGAATTTACCATAGGGGTGTATATAGGTTTGGAATAAAAAAACCTAGAGATACTTTGTGATATTGGTTATGTCACGACCTGTCCTCTAGGGCCTAGGCCATGACTAACCCAATCCCACTCCCCATAGTCAAGGGGATAATGACTAGCGCCAAGTAGGAATTTTCCATAATGGGGAGTCATTTTTCCTAAAAAACTGAACACAAAAACCCATTCCAGATAAAATTACTGAAACATAAAATGTAAAGTAAACATGGATGAAACCCACTATGAAAACCCACTGATAGTAATAGTAAAAACTAAAAGGTAAACGAGCTAGAATACAAGCCCAACTAAAATGGAAAATGTATATTCTTCTGAAGGGTAGGTACAATAAGCTATCTGAATGTCACTAGAATCGAACCACATTCATTGAGTTACCCTAAAGAACCCTTATCTCTAGCCCACCAAAGACTCCATCAAAGATGGCGATAATTTGTAAAAGACATGACATGTGTGGGCGATGACCGTGAAGGGATATGTAAAATAGTACTAAATAGGTACAAAAAAGTAATTATACAAAGTAAACCACAAGGAATCACCTAAAGTATACCATAATGAAGAGAAAAAAGCAAGATACAAGGAAAAGTACCAAATAGGAACATAGTGTGTAGCCTCTAATAAAAGCAATATAGAGAGTCAGTGGAGTCATATCACAGTCTGTATAGGTCTATGGTTCATCAAAATGATTGTTATAAGAATCCATAGAACCCTGAAGTAGTAACACATGGATAATTGGAAACATATGTTGTGTAAGTAACACATAAATTATTGGTAATACATAGAGTATTGGTAACTAAGAGAGTATAGATAAAAAATGTACTATAGGTAACAAACAGTGTGCCTTCAAGAACTAGTGAAAAAACATATAGGTTTGACATGGGAGTACTGACTCAGTCTTGGTATTACAAAAAGTCTAGATAAGGTACATAGTCTATGTAAGACACATATTATCACAAATACTTGATGTTTAGGTTATCACATAGCTTCTAGACCGCAACCAGCTATAGGATTTATTCATTAGCACTATCATTCCGAGATAACCTTGTTGTTGAGAAAATATTATGTAATAAAAAAACCGTGTAATGTCCATTAGAATATCTTAAAAGGACCTCCTCATCACAAAGAGCCCAATTCCACAAACAGCTCATCATATAAACAAATGGTTTGATAGTTATGGCATTTTAAGTAAAAGGAGGATAGTGGTGTCCGGGTCTAGGTTGAATAAATCAAACCAAGCTGACCCAAGCCACGTCCCAGATGACCCAACCCACCATGTCTGACCCGATCTGCCAGGTCGACCTTGTCCACTAGGGCTGACCCGACGACTCCATCCCTACCTACTCGAATGTGGGTTGTTTTGTCTACCTGGGACGCAGCAGGTTCCACTTCACTTCTAGGTCAATGTGGTAAACCACCACCCGCAACAGTATCAGACACCACATAAACATCCCTATTGTGGTTTTTGTAGGGTCCAGTCGTGATCTCACTAGATCATGGACATTCGTCATGTAACATGACCCCTACCACTTCCGATCATTCCATGCCACCAGTAATTTAGCAAAATACCTCATCCACCACCAGATACCTTTGTGAAATGTGGTCCTCGACCACTCTCACGATATTTAGTGGCCTCTGTCTAAAGAGCAGCTGTGTTGCTTCATACCCCCACCTATGGCTCAACTTAAGTGGCTCTCCTATCACAATCTAGTGCTCATTTTTTAAAAAGAAGCACACCAATGACCCCTTGAGTCATGTTATTCACTTTCATGGACTCCAAATCATCAAGTTATTTCTCTTGTGGTCCAGAAATGTTTGGAACCCTCCAAAAAATCCCAACACAACCATTCGGGTCCAATAGTGAAGAACACATGAACAGTGGGGAGAAAGAGTACAAGAATACCATTATAACACACTATGTAATTGTTTATTTGAATATTGGTCTTTTCATGTAAGTATAAATATGAAGGAGAAACAAGAGAATACTTAACATGTTTCATCCCCTTTATACTGAATTTTTATCCATCCCTCAAGAACGATCGAAATACAGATCAAACAATTCGTGGATTGGTCGACATTCGTCATTGGAAATAAGAATGAGGAAAGAAATCATGTTGAAAATAAAGCCACATAAATGGAAATAGGACTAGTAGGAGGAGAGAAACCACTATTGATTCCAATCATTCCATTAATTTTCTAGATCCGTCATTAATTGGCATTCGTCATATATTGTTTCCAGTGAGATAGCTTCCTTCACATTCCTCCAGGAATTTTCCAAGCTCTAGATAAATTCTTTAGCATTATGAATTCTAACGTCAATACCAACACCTAACTAATGAAGGAAACACATTAATTCATTTTATAGTTACTATTTTACTTTTAAATAGTGTCACCATGTTGTTTCAATTGAGAATGAAAGCAACTCATTTTTCATTGTTTCAATGGATTTCTATATCTTCACGAAACACTAAAAGAAATATAAAATAACATTTTTTAATTTAATATTTATTCTTCTTTAAAATGTAATAAAAACATTTCCCATACCCAACACATGATAGATGATGAAAGGTGTTTATTATGAAAAACCCACTACTCTGAGTATAATGGTGCCCTCAAATTAAAAATCTGAGCACTCATTTAAAATTTACTAAAACCGAGCAAGCGTGAAAATTTTAATACTATTAGAAATATTTCAGAAATTTCTTCTAGGAATCCCAGACCATGGAATCATGTGTTTTATTAGAATTTATCCTGTAAAAATTCCCATTTAAATTTCAAAACATTTACATGGAAAATATGGGACATTATATTATCCCCACCATAGAGATTTGCATCCCCTAAAGCTAAAACAAGGGCTAAAAAATGGGGATACTGAGTAAGAATATGAGGCTCCCCCACCCATGTTCCCTCCTAGATATCCATATGCTTCCATGGAACATGCATAAGTGGAAGCAACCATCTAGGAAGAATTCCCTCCTATCGATCCTCAGTCACCACCTGTTAGACAGCGAAATTCACCCAGTCGTCAGCATCTATATTTCCTTAGTAAATGAAGTGTGAAGGGTTGTGTATGTATTTTCCCCGGTGGGATACATGAAATACGTCATACACTAGTTCTAACTATGGAAGTTGAGCAAATTGGTATGCTGCCTTGACCACTCTATGCAGTATTAGAAAAGGCCTATTGATCCTCAGAGATAAAAAGTCGCCCCAAAATAATATTTGTGTCCCACATAGAGGACACACCAGAAGGAACACATGCTCTCCCTCTTAAAACTACAAGGGTCCCTATCACCTATCAAAATTGTAATTATTATGGATTGGTGTACACATCATTTAATTTTTGATTACCTATACCATCTCTGCAGTTTAATGCATCACATATAGACCCATGAGTGATGATTCTTTTAGGTTTGTCTAGCAATGGGCCGACCTACAGTGTCTTCCATAGAAAGACTAGAATATTTCTATAATGATGGTTGATGGTAACTGTTGTTGTATGAAAACTTCACCATAGGTAGTTGATCCTCCCAAATGCAGTCAAAATCATGCATGTAAGCCCTTAGCAAGTACTCTAATACCTGAATTGTTCAGTCTTTCTAGCTGTATTTCTGCAGTTGGAATGATGTGCTCACGCAAAATTGAGTACCATAGGACTCTTCAAATCCCTTAAAAAATAAGGATTTAATGTGTGTATCATGATATGAGACTATCATATATGGGTCTCCATTGAGTTGAAATATCTCATTTACATAGTTGTATCCCATGGTCTTTACTGAACCTTGTTCCTGAATCTCAAAGAAGTGAGCCGACTTGGTGAGTTGACAAACAATCTTCTAGATGGTATCGTTACCCATGGATGCATGTGTTAGTCCAATAATTATGTCCATCGATATTCCATCCCACTTCCACTCTGGCACCTCAAGGGGTTGATTCAAGACTTCTAGATCCCAGTTCATTGCCTTCACTTGCTAACAAGTGAGCCTTTTAGAGGCACACTATGGAAACAACTTCTTCATCCTAAGTCACCAAAACTAATTTTGGAGGTCTCAGTAAATATTTTCCACACCTGGATGTACAACCAAAGGGTGTGTATTGAATTACTTCATCACATCATACCTCAATGTTGTCGATACAACTGTGCATACTATAAAAATGATTACATGCTCTCCACCATTGGAATATCCATCAAGAGCTCTCCCTAGGGACATCTGAGCACATACGTCCTCGCAAACAGTACTTCAGAGATGTGTATTCCCCACATGATTTAAGAGTAGAGGGGTAACCACAATAAAACAGATATCATCTTCTTTATCTCCATGAAAAAAGGATATATAAAATGAGGACACCTATTCTAAGTCCTTGTTCAGTAGTTTTTAACTCATTATATAGCTGAGATCATCTTCCACTACATTATACTTCATAGGATTATATACTATTATGATGTAATAGACCTAGATGAAATCTATCCAAATTTGTTGTATCAGGTTCAGATCCTTCAAAGAAACAATATACCTGAGATTTGGGTGGTCTGAGTAGATGATAAAGTACTTGACAATAAGTTTGTGTCACCACATATTCAATTCCAAGACTACCACCGCCTACTCTAGATCATGGGTCAAAATGTTCTTCTCACGTGGTCTCAACATCTATGAACTTTATGCACTCACATCTTTCCCATAAATCAAGAAACAACCAAGACCAATTTTTAATGTGCTAAAGAACACAATGTACATCAAACCCTACTCTTTAAATCTCATGATGGGAGCGCTCTTCATACTCTTTCTCAGCTATGGAAGGTTATCATGGAACTTCTATGTCTATACGAAAGGTTACCCATTTCAGGTCAAAGAATTCATGGATACTACTACTCTGGAAAAGTTAGGCACGAACCACTAATAGTACCCTGCCAACCCAAGGAAACTTTACACCTTTGTAACATTTTTGGGTGGCTCCCAAGTATGCACCGCCGCTGTATTTGTTGGACCCACTGCAACTCCTTCCATTGAACTGATGTGTCCCTTGTATCCAAAATCGACACATCAAAATAATCCCATAAATCTGGTACACTTTATGTAATTCCTGGACAATCCTTATCTGTTTCCTGTGATATTCCTCAGATGCCGAGTACACCAGGATGTCATCAATATAGACCATGACAAACTAGTCTAGGTAGGGATGGAAGATATTGTTCATGAGTCCTAGGAATACTTTTAGGGTGTTCTTTAAGCCAAAAAACATCACTAAGTACCCGTAGTGGCTGTAGTTCTTTATGAAATCTTTATTCGGATTTTCCTCATCCTACACCCAAAACTGATGATATACAGATATGAGGTCTATCTTTGAGACCCACCTCGCTCCCTTCAACTGTTCAAAGAGAAAATCCATCTTTGGTAGTTGATACTTATTATTCACGTTCACTGGATTAAAGCACTAAAAGTCTACACACAACCTCAATATCCCAAATCCCTTCATGAAAAAATGGTGTTTCCCATTGTAAAACATCAGGTATCACAAAGGCCCTCTTCTACAATTTCTCCATCTATACAATCAATTCATGAAGCTCTGTGGGAGCCATCTGATATTATAATTTAAAAATCGGTTTCTTCCTATGGTATAGGTAAATGCATAATTCAACATATCTATAAGGAGGAAGTCTTTGAACATATTCTATAAATATGTCCACATACACATATACCACTACAAGAAACTGTAGACTTCTCTCATCAACTACACCGAGGGTTATTCTAACCAACTTATGCATGATCTGAAGCACCCAACAATGTATGATTCCTTAGAGAAGTGCTTGATTTCCATTCAATGACAAGGATACCATCATCTTATCTTTGTGGAAACAACACACTTTATGAATAAAGCATTTAACATAGGCATGAACAATGGATATCCAATCAATACCTAGAATAACATCGTAAGAAATCGATGCTACCACCAAGAGATCGCAATCAAAACTCTCACACCCAAATGTAAGGTCACATTGTTGGTATTGGTGTTTTATCATCAAATATCATATTGTAGGAGTATCTTAGTATATGGAAAAAGTAAACGGTTCCACTAGAATGTCCATATATCAAACAAGGTTCATGGTGAAAAAAGAGTGACGAAAATCTATTTATATGAAAAATGCAATTGTGGTGGAAATGACACAGATGACACCTCTAAACATCCCAAGGGTCTCAAGATCATAATCCTCAATCTCCTAGAACTAGCCTTGCCCCTATCCATGAGCTCCCTAAGCTAAACTGGGAATCTTGTTGGGTGGTGGTAGTAGTTCCTCGAACCTCCATATACCTTATGCCGCTCATCCCTCTCTTCTGAAATTTCAATCACCTTGTGGAATAACCAGTTCTGTCCTCTTCCTCTACCTCAATGATTCCTCGACCAACTCTTGGTCGGTCGTACTGTTGGTCAGACAATTTGTAGCCATATGACTTCGATATCCACACTAGTACCACAATATGTACTTCATGTGAATTTTTATACCCAGGGAGGCAGTCATTGTTGATCCAATATCTTAGGTTCATCCCCTAGTGTGCTTGACCCACTTGGTCCCCTACATTATCTGTGTGTTACCCACTGTAATGACTCCTCTACTGGTCGGCTAATGGTAGTTCCCACCATCGGTCCATACTCCGTAAGAAATCTATCTACCAGTCAATATATCTCCATCACATATTCATGCATAGGGATGCTAAGGGATATTATTGAAGTCATAATCTATTTTCATAGTCCTTTCTTAATGGTACATGCCCTTAATAATGGGCCCTAAACATTTTTGGTAGAGTATAGAGAATGATCTAGGAAACTTTCTGAGTACTCTTCTACTTAATGGATACCTGTTGTTTGTGCAGTAGCTCTAGTATATACACAGATCATAACATCACTGGATGAAAATCCTTCCTGAAGAGGTGATGAAATTATTTCTAGGATAGTGTCATCCCCTCATGGGTATAATTCCAAAGGATATACAATCTCCCTATCGAGCCCTGAAGAATATTCAAATATCGGACTTCCATCTACTTAGGATGAGTCCTCACTGAGAAGATGAATCGCTTCACTTCCTCTAACTAGTCCTCAACAACCCGAGGACCCATCTCACCTCGGAAGATGGGAGGTAACTATCTTCAGAAATCTTGAAAGCCAATGAGCCTATGTGATGCCTCTACCTGTAATATTGGTAGGAACTGCTATTATTTAGGTGATGGAATTGCTAGTTCACCAATTTAAGGTTTTATCTCTAATAACAGTCCCTGTATGGATGGCTCATCGCTCGGGGGACCATCCTCATGGTTCTACAAAGGAATCCCAGATGGCTGTCTATATGGAGGCATCATGAAACAAATCATGATATACCACGGTCAATAGAATATACCTAGGTACCTAACTCTAAATCAAAATATAAATTATAACACACCCAATTACTAAATGGCCCATGAACCATTAATTTCCCATGAAACTAGTTATTTCATGTATCGAGTAGGATAACATAACTAAAGGTCCTGATGTATGGATACATCATCCACCACATCAGCACTAGTTTCCCTAACCTGAAAGCCAATCTCGGAACACTTAACACAATTTCCCCAAAACAAGTGTAAAATTTGCTTCCCTATGATATCACTCTTTCATGACCCATCCAACATGGAATGTGTTGTGAATACCCAAAGACCAGCATCCATAGTCCATGACCTAGCTAATAACATTAAGTAAGCCTTTACCACAATGGGGAGGCATTTTCCAATAAGCCTTCAACCATGCACCCATCCCCATGAAAAGTACTAAAAATGAAAACAGTAAGTAAACACGGATAAAAACGAATAAGAAAACCCAGAGAGAAATATTACAAACATAAATTTTAAAAGTTTTGAATACAATACCAACTAAATTAGAAAAGTACAATATCTTGAATCTCATCTACCAAAAACCATACCAGAAGGGTTTGTAAAGTAATCTTTTTGAATGGCGTTGAAACGTACCTTTTCTATAAGGTCACCTAGAAGAACTACCTGTCTCTAGCAGGCCAAGGACTCCATCAAAGATGTTGATTTTCTATATAAGAAATGTCACGTGGTGGTGAATCCCTTTCAGGGATGAGTAAAAAAATACACAATAGGGAACCCAAACCACAATGTAATTACACAAAGTATACCACAAGGAATCACATGATGTATACTACACTGAAGAGAACAAATCAAGACACAAGGTAAACAACTAATTTGGTACATAGAGATTATCCTCTATAATGTAAAATCAAGAGAGTCACTAGAGTCATGTAACACCATGTATATTACTATGGTACATAAATAACATTGTTGTAAGAATATAAAGTAAACTCATGTAGTTGAACATGAAGAGTTGGTAACATAGAGAGTTTAGGTAACACAAACAGTGTCAATAACATAGGGAGTGTATGTAACACATGGAGTTTAGATAAGAAACAGAGTGCTAGTAACCCACAGTGTGTAGTTAACACACGGAGGTCATCAATGACAAGAGGACCCTCACATTGGTGGGACAGGGGAGTACTGAATCAGTCTTTGTAATAAAAAAATCTTATATAAGACACATTGTCTAGGAATGAAATGTAGTCTAGGAAAGACACACAGTTTAGGTAATCACATAGATTCTAGGTTATAGCCAGGTGCAAGATTCCATCCTTTGCATGCTCATTCTGGGATCACTTCATCCTAAAGCCAATAGTCTGTAAACTAACATCCATAGAAACATACATAAATAAACTCAAACTGATAGCCTCAACACATGGGTTTAAACACCACAAATGACTTGTTAATCAAACACTTGTTTTGAGTGTCATGAGGTTTTAAGTAAAAATTGGATGGTTGGGTTTGGGTTTGGCCTTACCCACAGGGTCTGACCTGACACGTCTGGTCTAACTAGACTCTCCCGGCTTAAGGAGACCCACTACTGACCGAGCCCACTACCGGTCCGGACCACCATATCTAACATGGACCACTCGGGCATGTGCGAGTTCATCTACCCAAGGCGTTCCAGGTTCTACATCCTTTCCAGGTCAACATGGAACACCGCAGTTTGAACCACACAAGGATGCTTTTTTGGGGTCCCACTGAAGTCCCATTGGACCGTGTCCCACTACCATGTTCGGTTGATACCTTCCACTAACTGTCAATCTGGAAAACTACTTCTTCCTGGTGTTTGCACCATCATGTGCCCCCTATCATGGCTATCCTTTCATAGGTTGTCAGACACACTACATTTCTCCTTTTATCGATACAAATCCAATAATGAGATCCTTGGGTCATGTTTTTTACAATCATGGTCTCCAACTAGTATTTTCTTCGCTCTGGGGTTCTGGGAATCTCCGGATCCTCCTGGAAAAATCCCAACATATCCACAGGTGTTTGTAAGTGAACAATACTTTAATCACGGAGAGCAAGAGGACAAAAACACCCTTATAAAAGAACTTGGCATCATTGGTTTCACACATGATATTTTCTTATCATTTGAAATATGAAATATAATTAATATAATCCTTAAAAAGTTTTATCCCCTTGAATTTTTCATTTTAAACCATCTTGCAGGAATGATCAAACCATGTATCAACCTGTTCATGGTTTTGTCCACATTCACCATTGGAAACAATAATAGGGAAAGAAATCAGGGAGAAAATAAACCCCTGACCAAAAAAAGGATCAATAGGGAGAGAGAACCATCATAGATAGAGATCCATCCATTAAAATTCTTGATCCTTCCTTCATCAGCATCCATCGTGCGTAGATGGAGATCCATCATTATTAATTCAAACACCGGTAACTTCTTTTAATTTAAGAAGGAAATGTGTTAACACAATTCATCATTAAATTTTCACTATGAAATACTATCTCATTGTTGTTTTATTTATGAAAGGAAATAGTTGATTTGTTTCTACATTACAATATCAATATTTCATCCTAAAATAAAAAAATAAAATAATAAACATTTTATTATTATTTATTTCATCATTAAAATTCCCTAAAATGATTTTCCACAATCATCCTGTGATTGTCGATGTTAGGTCCTACCTATGAAATACATGCTACTTTGAACACAATTGTACACTTGGATTTCATGTCTGAGTAGTCAGTGTAAAGTTACTAAAATCAATCAAGAATGATATTTTTAATATAGTTAAAAATAGTTCAAACATTTATTTGGGGCACCCCGGTTCTCAAAATCACATGTCGTCTCAAAACCTGGTCTTGAAATAATTCCATTTAATTTTCAAAAAAAATATATAGAAACTTCTGGAGATTATATAGGGGCTCACTGTTATGATTATTCCATGACTCTCATTACAATTTTTTATATTTTCATCCTCATGTAGGGTTATAAGGTTAACCATTTATGGAATGATTAAGTTAAACATTAGATGAAATTCTTGAGAATAATGTTTTATAATAAATCATGAAGATTAAATCATATTGGATAATCTATTATAAAAACATTGTGTTAAAGATAACAGAAGATTGATAAGATGGCATAGCATGGATCTCATGATCTGTTACTACATCAGGAATGAGAAATCCACCTTCCTTGTTATAAAAAGGGGTAGAGGGGTTCAAGGAACAACAAAGGGGGTTGTAGTCCTAAAATAATGTAGGTATATCTTTTCATGAAATCTCATTAAATATAGGGAAAATTTTCTAGATATAAAAATGTTATCCTGGTACCTTTGTTTCTGATAAATCAGACGATCCCTTAGTTCATCGTGGATTTATGGATTTTGATTATCATCTTTTCTCCAAAACCATTTATATATCACTATCCATTAGATCTTAATAGTTATATTTTTCTTCCATATAAATGTTTTTAATTCACACATTTGTTCTCCGATTCGGTAACCTTAATCTATAACTTTGGAAAATTCTATGTTTCTAATTTTATTTTTTTAAATGAATTTTTGTTATCCATTTTTACAAAGTTGGTTTCAATGAATAAAATATTAAAGTATTAAACATTTGATAAAATAGAATAATATCAAGGTATAAATTCATCTTAAAGGGGTGAAATTTAAATCCCTATGATTTTTGAATTTTTTAAATTTAATTATTTTATCTTTTTTGAAATTAATCATTTCATGTGACACTAGAAATTGATCATTATATATATATATTAAAACACTAAGTCAATTATTGCATTCACTTGGAACCAAAAAGGCTTTTATCCACACAATACATACATGGAATATCCTTCAACAATACCAAATCAGCTTGTACTACCCACAACATTTACTTGGTGTATGTTACATGCAACATAGATGTCTCTATGAATCATCATTATATTCATACAATATTTTATATGAGATAATTAAAACCTAGTAATTAAACTGAGTAATATGAAATGTAATGAATAATTTTTAAAATATTATTTATAATTTATTTATATAAATAATATATATTTATAGCAAAAGATATGATTTTTGGTAAAGTCATCTAATGTTCAAAAATAATGTTTTCCCAAATAAACTTCTTTTAATTTATTATTCTAAAAAATAATAACATTAATTTTAGACGTATTTAGAAATTGAATTGGTAAAATAAAATACATTTTTAATTTTGAATGAAAAAATTATCTTATGGTGAATTTGAGGGATATTTCTAAGAAAGACCATTTTTTTATGAATAGTGAAAAATACTAATTTAGGTTAAAAAAATCCAATTTATTTAAATAATATTTTAATTTTTAAGGACACATTAGATAATTAAAACATATATTTATTCAATGTTGTTCATTATAATCAATTTTACTTTTAAATTGAATATAAATACTTGATAAACTATTGAACAAATTTATTCTTTAAAAACCCATAATTTTGTCCGACCTATAGGATTATAATTAATCATAATTTTTCCAATTCTATGAATTTATTCATTATAAATTAAATAAACCATTCTAAGAATTATTATATTTTGGATTTCGATAAAATCATGTTGATATTTTTCCAAAATTATTAGTAAAAGTGATTAAAACTAATAAAAATAATATGGTGAAATTAGGATTAATTAGGGCTAACCCTAAATCATATGGGCCCAAATGACCTATGCATGTAACCCAAATCATTTTTATGGAAATTAATCATCCATAAAAATTCCATTATTTACCTAGGTTTGTTTTATATGACTGTTTTAGGTAATAAATTATGTACACCTATCTTGTTTTTCAAAATATCAAAGTGTGTCATTTTCCTTCCTTTTAAAAGGTCAACACCTATCCAACATACACACACCTCTAAAACCTATAAATTTTGGCCAATAACTACCCAACAAACTTCTTAAAAATCCTACCATCCTCTTTAAAGCCAAACCTTGAGTATATGGTACTCTAAGGAAGCCTTTTGGCACAATCCAAAAGGAGTTACCCAATTATGAGGTAATTTTTTCTTTCAAGCCTTTTCTTTTACATTCATTTTACACCCCATACAATTTATTTTATTCAATTATGGTATAAAAAAACATATATCATCAAAATAATATTATATTTTTATTAAATGTTTTCCTGCATAAATTACACACACCTCTATCTAATTGATAATGAACATATTGTGTATGTGTACAATAAACTATCACCTCACAAAACAATGATTGATCATTTTTTACCACCTATCATGGTGGTCATTTTTTTGGATACTCAATTTATATATATTATAAAATTTATTTACAATATATTTATTCTTATTTTTTACTTTTACAACACATATCATTTTTTATTTCCATTTGTTGTTAATATGATAATTTTGTTCGAGGAAGAGTGGGCTACAACCCCCTCAAAGAGATATGATTCATTCATACACAAAATTGCTTTTATTATGTATGGTTTTCATATAAATGTAAGATATATATTATATAATAAATATAATTTAATAATGATATCTATATACATATACATATATGTCTTTTACATTCATTCATTCCACATGAAATTCAAACTGAAATAGCGTTCATGCGTACGTACGACCTGCTATCTCAATGAATGGTGTATTCCATTTCCTAAATATATATTATATAGATTATAATAATACAAAAATATTTTATAAACATGATATATATATCATGTTTTAAATTTAATTAATCGTTATATAATCTATAAATACCAAAATGTTAACAAATTATGACACTTGCGAAGAATAAAGAGAATATTACCAAATGTGAAACCTTAACATGTGATTATTAACAAATGGGTAATATAATGTAGTAATAAAAAAATATGGTATTATATATAAGAATAAGACCCTTTATCATATTTATAAAAGAATTATTTATTATACAGTTTTTTTGAATGATTATGATGAGAGTCAAGACACAAGGTAAGAGGATTTCGTCTCACTTTCGATTTCCATGAGATACATGTTATGTTCTCACCTCTTTCCCCTTTTGGTGTATATAATGGCCATGATTTTATTATATTTATCTTATATTTAAATTTATGTGTATTAACATATCCATTTTATGACCTTTCTTTCACTACAGTTTCTATTTAATATGTTACCAAATTGGTAAAATCGTTTTGTCTCAATATTCCTTCTTTGTGGATTTTTTTAGTTATGCCCTACATTTTTTAGAGGTATATATAATATAACATTATATTTCTTATAATGAATTTAATCATTTTGATTATATTTTATGATTCATTTAATTTCATTTTTCTTACATAGATAGTACGATATCATGTTAGTATGTTATAAGTGTTTATTGAAATAATCTCAGTAGTTTTAGAGATTGTTTATGTTTATACTTTCATTGATGAAATATTATGATCGATATATCCTGAAAACTAATAAAATTTTCTATCCTATATAAATTCATAATATTGTCACGTATCATTACGATATTTTTACTCTTTTGTATATAAGATCGTTAACAATGAGTTTTAAGGAAATTTGGACATTACCTTTACATTGGTCACAAATATGTGTTAATTAAAATAAATGTTTTATAAAAAGGGATTACTAGAATATTCTTCTAATATTCTATGATAATTAAATGACTTTTTTAATCTTATTTTATTTTATTAATTTTCAATGGAATCTTCTTGACTCTTTCTGATCATGGAATTATTCTATCATTTTTACCATACAAAAGGAATATTCATTTTATCACATATGATATATACGGATTTACACATCATGATTTTTTTTAATTTTAATTTTCATATTTAAAATGATAATGGATTACAAAAAAATTTCATGATCATTTTATAAGTTTTCATGAAATTTGTTTTTCAAAAAAATTTCAAGGTCCTTTTATAAATTTTCGAAATAAATGGTTTTAATAACATTTTCAAGCTTATATTATATGTTTTCAAGGAAAATGGTTTTCACAATGTTTTCATGATTTATTTGTAATTTTTCATAGTATTTTCAGTGAAATTATTTTTAGAACGTTATCAAGTTTGATATATATGTTTTCATCATATTTTTAATGAAATGTTTATCAAAACGTTTTAATGCCTTTTTTATATGTTTTGAATGTATTTTAAAAAAATTATTTTCAAAATTATTTCTAGATTTCATCACAATTATTCAATGTTATATGAATGAAAATGGTTTTTAAAATGTTTAGATTCTTATTTTATAAGATTTCAAAAAATGATTTTCTACTTATTCAAAATCTTTTTTATAAATTTTTATGGTATTATCTAATAAAATGATTTTAAAATGGTTTTATTTATTTATTATAATTTTTAAAAGAAAAACGATTTTTTCATTAAGAAATTTTATTGAAAGATATTTGATGTAATCCTTTGATGTTAATCATGAACTTTTAGGAAATGATCTAAATCATTCATTTATATTATTTATATAAATGGGAGATTATTAATGTTAGTGTATTTACTCTTTCATAAGTTATATACATTTGAAACAAATTTCCTTTTCATGGGTTATTATTATGATGAAATGATTATGAGACTGATATTTTTTAAAAGATTATGATATAATTATATTATTAAAATACTCATTTCATTTCATGGGTTATCATCTCGTTATTTATGATCATTTAGAGCATGTATGTATGAATTCATTTTGAGATGGGCGAGACCTATATCTCCTTAAAATGTATTGGGTACAAAATTATATATCATGAGATAGACTAATAAGGTCTTGGGAATGAACGCTGACTATTATGTAGGCCACATGATTGATCCTTAACTACCAAGATAGTTTGAGGAGTGTACTCATTCAACTAATATGGACATGGGAGTGAACGATGACTACCAAGATAGAATTAGGAGTAAAATAATTGTATTAATATGGTCATGGGAGTGAATCCTAACTACCAAGAGGGTATGGATAGTGAACCTATTATACCAATATGTTCTTGGTAACAATGCCTTCGATACTATGGATATCATATTATAAGCTTATGTGTCTGCCATAATTCCACATTTTATTCCTATGTAATGATTTTATGGGTTGTGATCGTTATTTTATTATGATTCATGACTTATGAACTAGGTTTCTTTATAATGTGATTTATGTATATAATCTTTTATATATAGGGTTTGAACTCATATTTTCATCATCATGTTCTCATACCCTTATGCTAATAATTATTCTTACATATCTCTCTTATTTACCCTTATTGAGCATTTGAGAAAACCCCATTCTTTTTTCCATTCCTTGGGTTCTAAAGAAAGGTTATAGATATAAAAACTATTGGTGGTAATATTTAGGAGATAGTTTGAAGATAATTCTCCAGGATAGAAGATTTTGATTCCATGTTTCGAGAGATACTAAACTATTATAGTCCTCAGGGATATATTTTTTTAATGTGTAGAATATTCATTTAAAAATATGTTGTATCCATGTGTGTCAACCATGAGTAACTATAATTAACTTAAAAATAATATAATAATTTATTAACATAGTACTTCTTACACTCCCTACTGGAATAGAACATAATAATGAAAAATATATGTGATTTTGATATGGGGATGAAAATGAATAATACGAAAAAAGAGAAAAAATTCATATAGAGGGATGCATTATGTACAAAAACACATTTAAAACAGTTTATTTATAACAAAAGAAAATATCACGGATAATTTTTAAATATAAAAAATATGTAATTTCTAGTGATTCAATTTAAATGGATTCAAATTGCTCCTTTCAATAAGTTCAAAATAAAATAATATTTAAAATTTTAGGCTAAATCTAAAGAAGGGATATTCATATGCTATTTACTAAATAGATAAGGATATATACTCTATAATAAATTTATTCATATGTTAGTTTTTTTGTGAATATTTATAATATTTAGTCTAATTTTTATGTGGAACATGGAATAGATCGTGAAAAAGGTTCAGGGAATAGAGTGTAGATCTTTTGTAATGAAAATGAAGTTAAAGATGGAAATGAATAGAATTCTATTTTTATTAACATATACATGAACAATTACTGATATAATATTATTATAAATGTTGAATATAAACATTTTAGATTGATGATTCTTGTAGATGTAAAAAATATCATTGGTAATCAAGAGTATCTAGTTTATTTAATATGATGAATAAGAATTTAATATTATACAAATAACATTTCAATGGATGAATCTTTTATAGTGTTAGATAATGTTGATAACAATGTGGGGATTGAATACATGAATAAATAACAACTCCACATTTGGATGAATTCTACTTACATTATTATACACATACATGAAATGTAAAATTCTATATATATTATTTCAAAAATTTATATATATCAAATATTCATTTTGAATAATTAATGTTTGTTATATAATATAGTTTATCCATAAGAGACAGATAATTATTTATTTCAAAAATTCATAACCATAAATTTTAAAACTAAATATAGCTATTAAAATGAAAACTAGAATATGTTAAAATAAACAAAAAATAATAAATAAAGTATAATTGGAAAATATGGATCACGTTTATCTCTTAAAACTATCACACATGGGAACAAATCTATAAAAAGGAGGTAGAACATTAAAAATCCAATTGACAATTTAAAAAAGAAAAATTTTAATTCCTTGATTGGAATTGAGGTGAATGTTGAATGAATTAAGAAAAGGGAATTTATAGGAGGTAATATGATAGCTATTATAGTAGAGTAATCATTATAATAGTTACATAACCATTGTGAATAGTACTTGAAACACTATTAATATTAACATGAATATTTGAATAGTAATTTTTCATTCAACTAATTACAATTAATATAAAAATTATTTTCAATGAGTAATTTATGAAAATATTAAAATTTTAATTGAAAAACATAAATACAATGATTAAAAAATCAATGAAATTATACACAATTTTTTTTACATACATTTTATTTTAATTTTAATTTTAAAAAATAATATTATAACTAAATATAACATTTGTATGATAATTAAATTCATAAAATGGAATTAATTTCTAAAAAACCACATTTAAATTTTTTAGTAGTGATTTTTTATGATTTTTTGAAATACTTCAATTTTATGTTAATATAAAATATAGAATTTTTAAATAACTGGTGTATTATAATTAAATAAATTAACATTTAATAAATAACTAATAGATTATATAATGTTTTTCTTGACAAAAAATAAATTTAATAAAAAAATTATTCTTTTATTATCAATAAATATAATATTCAAAATATAATTTTTTAAACACTGTCTTAAATGATAATGTGTACCATTAAAATGACTATTAGTTATTTTTTTAGTTTCCATTTTAATATAACAATATATTCATATTTGTTATGATTTAGAAGATATAAAATATTTTTTTTATTAAAAATTGAAATAATATTTCAGGAATAATTCAATTAAAATCTATATAATGGACATTATATTCTAGTTAATACTTTATATCAAAAATGCCCCTCTCCTAGAGTAAGAATTACTCCACTACATCCCTTTGGAAAACCACTATTACCTTAATTAATTAATAACCTAAAAATAGAAATTCAAACTCTTACTACCCTTAGAATCATTAGGGAAACTCTAAAGTAACTCATATTTAATAATTCAATTATATTAATTCTATAAAAATGATACAATGCAGTAAAGATTTTAAGACTTCATCATCTTTTCTTCTCAATTTATTATTCTCTTCCTCTTTTTCACTAGAAAATATAAAACTAATCACTCTAAGGATAATTTTTTATTATTATAACATTATAAAAATAATTATTAAATATTTTAATAATTTCATTTTGAATATATTAAACTTCTTCAACCCACTTTTGACACTGTATCATCAACAGTCAGTTACCAACCTATAATGACACTTCCAACTCTCGTCTTATACCTATTTTTATATATGGATATTATGAATTGAATATAATATATAAATAAGTAATTTTATGTAATTTTAACTTTTTATAAGATTTAATAAATTTATAAATGACTGTGAACAATTAAAATCAATTTGAAAGAATTTGAGATAATTAAATGAATAAATGACATAAAAGAATTCTGTTTTAAAAAATATTATAAAATATAATCCCAAAAATATAATTGATAAATTATGATATAAATGAATATTATTTTCTTCTCTTTTCATGACCTGACATATATTGTATTATTATACAGAAGGTGTAAGTGAGATGAAACATTGGAGAATTTAATGTAAGCATATTCGCGAACTCAACAATTTCATAATTAGGTTATATACAATTTTAAATCATTTTCAAAATTTATATACCTTTCATATCCAAAAAAATAATTTTCACTAATATTTCTCCATTTTTTTGGGATATATATGTTTTTATCCTCTTTATTTTATTTATTAGAAAAGTTCAATAATATTTACAAAGAAAAATACTTTACAGAACATCTCATTCACTCCTCTTGATGTGTGTGTAATTATATTCATAATGATGTTATTTTATACAAAACATTTATTTCCCTTATTTATTTTGGAACACCAAAGGTATATCCTTAATATTCATATTTACATCATCCTTATAAAACCCATTCATTGCAATGGGACTATTTCAGGATTATGAATGTTATACACTCTCCATTAATGTGGTATGATGGATTGCCATCTTTTTATTGTGTGATTGGTCGAACTAGAACTATAAGGACTTATAATGTGTTGGTTAATTTGATATATCTCAACATATTATGTGTTTGTTTTAAACTAATACGATGATAATGTTGTTTATAATTACGATGTTATAATTTTTTCACGTATGCTTAATATGAAATTGATTTTATCTTTGTGCATAACAACATATTTAATTTTACCAATGTGTTATGAAGCTTAATTATCATGAATATGAGAATTTCATCTACTTATTTAAATTATTCAACCAATATTATGATAATTATCAAAATATAATGATTTGAATATGATGATTATGCTATCCCATGTAATATTTATTCATGTCTCTTATTCCTTACATGTTTTCCCAATCCTATCTAAGATTTTGGGTCACCCCATTATTTCATGTATATACTCACGTGATTATATGTACTAAGGAGAAATTAATTTTGTTTTTTGGATAATTAATAAAGATTCAATTAAATTTTATTATTATATAAAAGTAATGTAAGAAACAAATTTCCCCATGACACTGAATATTTCAATATTTTAATTCATCAATATTTTATTTTTAACATTAAAATGATTTAATAGTCGTATAAGAAATAATTTTTCACTATAGTTGGAATCAAAGAATTTTTTATAAATTTAGGAATTAGTAATATAAAAATTTGTGAAAATAATATGGATATGTTTTAGTTATAACGGATTTATCCAGATTTTTTTTGTAAATATATGTTTTTGTTATTCCCAAACAATGAATTCCATGTCTAGATGATGCATGTGGATGTTTCCCTAGAAATTTTGTTACCTTGGGTGATAACCCAAAATGTGATTCTTGTTATTAACATTACTTATACATTGTTCTTGAAAAATATTCCTTACTCCACACATGGTTTGATACTCTTAGGGGATATTCTTCAATTATTCATAGTATATATACATACCATTAAATGTGATACTTATATAATGTTATTATTCCTTTTAATGACTGAATATGAATAAATTACATGATCTAAGAAAAATAATTGTAGAAATAGGATATGAAAAACATATTTATCCCATAATATGTGAATTTATAATTAATCTTTATATGATAGAAAATTATTTATTCATACATTATTGGCGTATGTTTGGTTCACAGCCTTTTAATTTTTACAAATAGGATGATTAAAGAGAAACGAGACCAATAATTCATGAGAGGGTCAATATAATAATTTTCTAAATTAAATTCCCACTTTATGAGAGGTTGAGTTAAAAACATTACAACAACTATTACCTAGGAGTCTCGAACAATGATTAATATCCTAAACCATGAGGTACATCCTTCTCTTACAAAATATGGAGAAACTATCCATATAATCCATTATGTTCTAATGAACACTGATATTTTTTGGATTCTGTGATCCTATTTTCCTAGAATAATGAATAAATTCAATGGAGTGGTTTTTTATGCTCCATTGTTCTATGATAGAGAAATCATATCTGGATTCCTATCATTTTGAATTTGAGGATTATTAATAGAGGTAATTGATAATGAATATGAAGATGAATTTTGAAATGGGATAAATTGATTGGAAATACATTAAGATCACACATTATAACAATTATCTCCCCCCAAATATGCACAAAATTGTATTGAGAAATTTTATAGATAAAAAAATGACAGCAATTCAAATATGGATTATATGGATAATTTCCAAGGGAATTCAAGATACACCTCAGGATTCATTATCAATAATGAATAAAAAAAGATATATTATTTAGTGGTATAAATCCTCAACCATTAAATGCAGTATATATGTAAGACTTTGGGAGCTGTGATGAAGCAGTTCGATGTGATCTCAATGTGTAGATAGAGTTTGGATAATGTTTTTATGCATTTTTGGTTTATAAAATAAGAGTTTACTTTCTACCATGTAGATTGATTGAAAAATTAAGAATGATTATGTCACCAATAACTTTTAAGATATGTTAAAAGAAGAATCATGGGAATTTACACAATGGTTTAATAAAATTCATAATTTGATGGAGATAAGGCCATAAAACTCACAAAACATGAATAGGCATTATGAATCTAACCAACCTAGAAAATGAAAGGAACTCACCTCCCAATATTCCACTAGTGGTATAATTATTATATTATTAGGAGAAAAAAAGATATAAACACTAGTGCACTATACCATGGGTCATCAAGGTTAATCAACATCAGTAATCATGAAATCCAATAGAGTATTGTAATATTAATTCATCTACCAATATTGTGGAGAAACATAAAAATTCAGTCTTGTAATGTACACATTCCTATATATGATGTAGGTTTCATATAACTATTGATTCAAATAAATTATATATGGATATAAATATATTAATAAAAACACATAATGGTGTGATTATTGTGACCCATGAGTTGTACTTTTCCCATATTTCTGTCTATCAAAAGATTATACTAGTAAATATTCTAATAATTCCCTTGGTTTAATTATATAAAATATTGTGAAGTTATTTAATATCATTATATATATATCACATTAATGTTGAGTAAATTCACATGTCATTAAATATTATAAACCATCACATGATCTTGTAAAAACTCAAGGAAGATCATGGATCTACTTCAGAGAATCCCTAAACATTATCGGTTTAGATACATAGTGAATTAGAATATCATTCCAAAATAGTTGAGGGGAAGGAATGTAACAAAATTGATTATATTCATATTCTGAGGGAATATACTACAATTTTTACTGAAGTGTTCAATGACATTCCATTAGATAATGTGATATAATTATCAGTATAGGTTATACCTAAAGCACTCTTTTATCCAAATTCACATTTCGGATGGGCATGATACAACTAGGGGTGTTAAAGTTACAATTTTAAGAGAATATGGGAAAAGGACTCACAAACCCTATTGCATCACATTTGGGTGAATATGTACTCTTATTCCAAAAAACGAATATTCTAGTGTGGTTGTGAAAATATTATGAAGAACTCAATAAGAACCCCATAAAGAACAAGTATACATATTTCTCCCCAAGTTTTGATGGAACATTTTATCTCTCAAAATGATTTATTTTTCACAGATTCCTTACACTACAATAATTCAAACATCCCTTTTCAAACATGAATGACTAGGCGTATGTTACAGGCAACAATTAGTTGGGTTACGTTACATGCAACATTGAGTTTCTAAAAACCATATTTTCTAGAATGGTATATAATATCTATTAAACATTGTAATATTAATTGTATTAAATTCTTTTCAAATATTTTTTTATAATGGTTTTATATTAATTAAACATATTGATAAAAAAGATATAATATTTGGTAAATTCATTATATTTTTAAAATTACACATTTCCAAAATGAACTACTTTTCTTATCTTTGTATGAAAAATATTAAAATTAATATAACAAAATCATTGATGTCTAATTTGAAAAAATAAAATTTATTTTTTAATTTTGAATGTCGAAATTAGATTTGGATTTTTGGGGATTTTTTTTATAAACCTCATTTTTTGAAGAATAGTGAAAAATACTAAATAATATTTCAAAAAATATTTTTCATCTAATTTATTAATATGGTAAATTTTATTTGAAATTGTTTTAAAATTATTTTTATATTTTATTTATATAAAATAAACCAATTTAGTTCAATAAAATAAAACATTCTTTAAATTGGGAATATAAACATTGAAATCTTATAGATATTTATAATTTAACAAAATGAAATGTCAGGCCACTAATAAGACTAAATTAAAATTAATTTCTACCACTTTAGTGATAGGAATTGGGATTAATTCATTCCCTAATTTGAATAAGAATAATTTATATTGACTATTACCTTCTACATAGATTTTGACAAAAAGTAATTCTGAAAGTGATTAAAACTAATTACAATAATTAAGAGAACAATTATGGTAACAATGAACTAAACCTTAAAATTAAGACCGAATAAGACCTAGAAACTTTTTTAAGAACCATTTTCATGCCATATTTTGACAATATTATCGCTTTTTCTAGATTTTTTTATTTTTTTAGATCTACTATTCATGTGAACAACATGTATGGAATTCCATTGTCAAAATATTACAAGATTCCACTCCTCCACTCTAAAAGGCCTTATATCCTCCCACTCACTCACAAATCTCAAGAAACTTATTCTCAACCAATGTAATAACCTAGTTATTACCTTATAAGACTTTGAAATATTTATATATATATTTCAAGATCATGGAAATGAGACAACAGGTAATTACAAGGCTTGATGTTCCTAGAATATATATTTTATTAAAATATAAAGTATATTTTATTATATGAACATAAAGTAAATAAGAAAACTATTAAAAGGTAGATTGGATCAGAAATATGAGGGAACATCTGAGTCTGTAATGTGGTGTTTACCCTAGGTTGGACATACCATCACTCATCGTGAGTCTTCTATTGTAAAATTTTCAGAGGACGCATATATAAATAATATAATTATTTTATTTTATTCTATCTCAATTTTTATATCAAATAACAACAGAATAGGGTCTAAGATTGTAAATATGAGATTATATTTGAGTTTGTAATGAGGTATTTCACTTAATCTCAATCTAACAAGATAGGGCGCATGATGTTTGGATCCTACGACCATTGGTAGAGAGGTTATGTAGATACACTTTACCTAATAATCAGGGTTATAAATATGTGGTTATGGGTCTTGGATTTGTGTTCCACCTAATCTTCCCACCACCATGGCATTGCTCTCCCCCATTGGAGAATCTTCAACAAACCAAGGGCAGATCACTGTAGCGGTTAAGTGAACGTTTTTTATGAAGAGAGGATCTATCCAGGTAGTATTCTATTGGTACTTGTACACAGATATTGAATATTAAGTTATTTTTTAGTTTATTTTAAATCTTTTTAATCATTTTTAACATCATCGTTGATGGCCAACCTAACACAACCATCGATCTATACATGGAATAAATTTGTCTCTCATGTTATTCGTATTTTCATATTGTATTACATTGACAAATTTTGATAATTTTGAATCATCAAATGATCATTGACCTGGTATTAGGTATAGAAGATATCATTCCAAGGATCCTAGACATATGTTTGTCATGATTTTTAGGCAAATGGTGGAGGACCCATTTTCCATGTAGGGGACCACTGGTGATGTGCTGATGGCAGTTTCCAGTGCTGGTGCATGATGGCTTATACAATTTGAATGGGTACGGTAGTGGTGGCCAGATATGGTGTGGTAATGGTTGGTCGGCCGGGCAAGGTCAGGGGTGTGACCCAATGTGGTAAGAATCTTTGCAGAATGCAGTGGGTGGTAGGCCAAATTGATGTCAGCAATAGTGTCGGTTGGCATGGTGCGAGATAGACTGAGGTGGTTGTAGGAATGTCATTTCAAAAAATGTGTGTGGGACTCAGGTCAAACATAGGTTGGATTAATTTCATCTAGAGTGGAACACATTAGTCTATCCTTAAGTCATGATAGTTTAAGCAACCCTGAGGCTCGTGAACACAACCTAAACCAGACCGTTAACTATGGCAGTCAGATGCATATTCTGGTTGTTGAGGCCAATGGATAGACCATGGTGGTCGTTCCATAGACTTTCACACTATGAGGGGTCAACATCTGCAGTCGTCCTCTACAATCGGTTAATGGATGGTTAGTCACATGCCCAATAGGTATTTTTGCAACATCTTCAAACATCCTTATATTGTAAACGATGTTCCAAATTGACGTGTTGTATTCAGAAACATGACACACTCTTTATGGAGGATCTGTTGATTCCTTTGATCAGCATCTTCAAACATCTATATCTTTTTATGTGATGTGTTCCGAGAAGGAAACATTTTTAGGTGTGTTCTAAGACTGTAGCCATCATACAATGATTAATGATATTTCTGAGTGGATCCCCACTAACGCACTAGTGCATGGGTCCTTGATGAAATAAGCATAGAACCCCTAATCATCACTAGTGTGGGTCTTCAAAAATTACATCCAAGTGGAATCCCCCTACTGGGTAGGACGCAGGTACTCAATGACCATGGGTGCAACCCCATAACCCACAAGGATGCAAGTCCTCTATGACAGCTATTAGAGTGGAACCCCCTGACATAGTAGGGAACGAGTCCTCGACTTCTAGTTGCACCATCCATATACGTATCCATGATGAGATGTAAATTTATATAACTATGGAATTATGAGTAATAGTGGTGAACCCCCACCGAGATGTGTCCCTGTGATGTAATATAAAATCGAGATGGTGAGATAGATATTCTTGATGTAGATAGTATAATGTCATGTTGATTGAGTCCCTTTGGATTCTATGTTCAAGGTTGAAGTGAGCGATTATGGGAATCATTTGTGGTTACTCCTATAAATATTAGCGAATCGTCTTCATGGGATAAGAGGTGATATGTTTTAAATACCTGTAAATTTCAAGGAGATTGTTTTTAATTTCTTTGGTATTTCACAAGTATGCAGTTTCTGACAGCACCTGATTCTGAGGCCTGGTATTCCCAAAATCATTTTCCTAAGTTTTTCTCGGGTACATCCAGGGAACGAACAAGCGAGTTTTTCTATCTTTTTAACCTTTGCTCAGAATCAAAATCTGAGGGCACCGATGAAACCGTAGTGGCGATATTTGCTTAAGAGGACCTTTTCCAAAGGTGCGTTTGCTCAGGAGGAGTTGTATAAAAAAAGTGGTTTAATTGGAGAGTGAAATAAAATATGTGTTACAATTTTATTTCTTTTCTAAGTGATTATAACCTATGTGTGGAAGTTGGGGTGGGACCCACTAGGTTGCTAACTTCTCTTGAGAAGATAAAGGAGATGTGGGGCCCACACAAGCCCCCATTTTTTCACATTCCCCATAACCCCTTAAAATATCTTTAAACCTCCCTTGTTTTTAATTATGTGGCTTCTCCTCTTCCACATTAATATTGCCAACATAACACCCCATTTAATTTGACAACTCAAGATTAATTAATTAAGTGAATTCAATTTTGAATTTTTGAGTTTTTGAAAAGCATGGAAAAAGAATAAAATAAGGGGAGTCCTTATTTTATTAGGTTGGCTTGTTGTGTGAGGATATAGGGAAGAGAGCTCTATGTTCTCTTGAAGAACTACATCCTCAATAAAGAACGACAACACTTAATCAAGGATCGTTGACTCAACAACCCGAATTCTTCCGAATTCTTCTTCCTCTACGATAAAGGAAGGGGCACTGATGCAAGAACTCTCCAACGATGTCACGCCTTTCAATATTATCTCTATGTCAATGGAAGGGAGACGCCGCTTCCTCCTTGGACGCTCTCCGTCGAAATTTAATGAACCCCACCGTGCGACCCCGTTATTCCGTGACACTCATCGTTCGACAACTTGTGTTGAGTTAGGGGTTAAGTTCAATTTTATTTAATTAAAATTGCGCTTTTTTTTGTCGTTGATAATTCTTGTTCATGATTAATTTAACATTCTTCGTTAAAATTGGCCGCTTGTTGTTGACATAACGGGAGGAGATTGGACCGCACAAACATGACCGATCCTCCTCCCATTTCATTTGATGATCCTTGTTGAACTTGCGACGAAGGTGGTGTGGTGTTGTTGCACCGCGCAGGAATGAAAATGGACCATGGCCGGAGCGGGCCGCGGTGGAGGTGCGCGGCGCCATCGCGCCATGCCGGTGAGACCAAAGGATGCTGCGGCTAGGAGCGGGCCATGGTGGAGGGGCGCGACGCCGTCGCGCCGTTCCAGTCAGACAGAAGCTGCGGCCTAAGGCCACAGCGGCATCTCAAAGGGGCGGGCGGCCGAGCCGGCCGCCGGTACCACCTGGAGGCGGGACCCCCTGGGTCCTACGAAATGCACAAGGTCGGGCTTAATAGTTGGCCATTCCAGAAACTGGGGCCGGCGCCCCCCCTTCACACCCCACTCGGCCGAGAGTTTAGCCGAACCGCGGGGTCGTGCCTCGCCGGCCAGGTCGAGTCGCACCCAACTAGGCTGGACCTGAAACCGGGTCGGGTCGACCCGGTTCGTGCCAACCCAGGGGGTATGGGGCCGGGTCGGATCGGGCCCAAACCCCCTACTTTTGGATATATCCATTCTAACATCCATATCTTGGGATACAGACCTATGATCGACGCACCGTCAGTTGCGTTGAGATCCTTGGATCAAGACGGTCGTGTCGATATTTTACTCTCATGGTTTTTCAGAACATTTTGTATGGCCGGGTTGGTTCGAACACAAAACCTACATGGCCTTTGGAGCAGAAACTCTTATAACTTGAGCTCTGGACGTCCGATTGACGTGTCGTCGACTTCATTGGATTCCTTTTAGTGATATAGTTCTTTTGGCTTACTCCACTCGAGGTTTGGACATAACCGAAGTATAGTCAGGTTGGATTTAGCATAAAAACCAACCGGGCCCCTAGGACAAAAAAGCTAATAACTCTCAGACCGGGAGTCCGATTGACGCGCCGTCTATTGCGTTGGGTTTATATTGACGAGATGGAACTTTGAGATACATCAACTCCGGAATTTTTGAAAGTTGATAAATCAACCCCTTGGATCCTGGAGCGGACCCACCTGAAATCGAGCATGCTGTGTGCTGGAACCCTAGAGCTGGCTGCAACTGCGATGACGATGGTGACTGTACTTGGATCCTTCGTGGGTTCGGCAGCGAGAAAAATTGTACTTGGATACTACGTGGGTTCGGAAACGATGGTTACTGTACTTGGATCCTACGTGGGTTCGTCAGTGATGATATTTGTACTTGGATCCTACGTGGGTTCGGTAGAGGAGACGATTCAGAGGCTATGTCAATCATCTCCACCCTCTCCGTGAATAGTATACCTATGTAAGATGAGTCTTGACTTTCAATCATTATCTTCGATATGACTGACTTGCTATCCTGTGTGGATTGGGTTGTGCTTTCCTGAGTGGATTGGGTTGTACTTTTCTGTGTGGGCTGGGTTGAACTTGGGCTCGTGAGTTGGAGTAGAACTGGAATTGATGACTTAGGTATATGTATGGGCATATACCTACGTAGAGTTTGTTGATACTATGTGTTTCTATCTTTCCTTTGTGGTTTATCCTTTGTGGATTCCGGGAGACTTTTGAGGTCCTCAGGGACTCTTCTGAGTATCATATACTCACCCCTGTACGGGCTATGCCACCACAACGCTGTATTGGATGCAGGCGATGGACAATGCTGATCGAGGTGGAGGCTCGTGGAGCTGGACAGTACCTGGAGGTGGTTCACTGGACGAGACGTACATGGAGCAGATTAATGGACCCGAGGAGTTGTGGAGACTATCTGTACAACCCTTCAGGTGGGATTTCCAAATGATGGCTCGGTGTTGCTGCTTTATGTTTCTGCTGCTATACTTTCTTTTCAGTTGTACTTTACTTTCAGTTGGGTTTGTATTCTGGCCCATTTACTTTCCAGCACTTACTTTTGTACTCAGTTTACTTAGTGTCTACCACAGCTTCTGGACTCTGTGGTGATTTTTTTCTTATATAAAGGTAATTCATTCACTTTTTATCGGGATTTACGCCTTTGGTGCTAGTCGCCAGCCCCTGGCCTATGGAAGGTGGGTTTGGGGTAGTCACGACATGGGCCCTGAGGATGGGTCTTGCGAAATTGGTATAAGAGGAGTCGGTTCTACCGCAGAACTCAGGACTCTGATGATTTCTACTGTTTAAAGAAATAGTGTTTAGGGTATTGAGTGTGGTTATCAGTCCAAGGAGTCCAGTGTTGGTTCAGCAACCGACGTATCCATACACCAGGACCTTGACTTCTGATTTCTGACTCAATGTAAGAAAACATTGATTGCATGGGTGTTTCAAAAGTTTTCTTTCTGATTACTTTGTATCAGCTCACCAGGTATAATGTATTAACCATGGTGCACCTGTTTCTTTTCAGGATGTCCCCACAATGGCAGCTAGCTAGGTTTTTGAGATTTGTACGAGACGACAGCACACCTAGTGACGAGGCCTCAGTGCAAGGCCCCATTACAGTGGAGGCACCGGTGATACCTCTACCCGCTGAGACACCGATGCCACCAGCCCCAGTAGCTGAGAGTGCATGTCGGCTGAGTGCACTGTACGAGTTTCAGCATCAGAGACCGCCCAAGTTCCGCACGGAGATGGACCCTCAGGCAGCCAAGGATGGGCTGGAGGCTGTAGTTCGAGTCTTCAGATTGGTAGGGACACCAGCAGATCTCATGGTGATCCTTGCGGTGAGTCTCCTGCATGCGGAAGCAGGTAGATGGTGGAGCCTGATGCTCTAGGTGCACGATGAGGCATCTCTCCTTTGGTCGGACTTCGAGAGCCTTTTCAGCTCAGTGTTCATTCCAGCCACCCTCCATGCGGTGCACATCCAGGAGTTACTACAACTACGGTAGGGCAGAATGTCAGTAGCCCAGTACTCGGTGAGATTTACTGATCTCTCACGCTACTCCACGGACATGGTATGAGACCCATTCTTCTGGGCCAGGACCTTCGAGAAGGGACTGAGGCATGAGATCAGGACTTCAATGATCTCCCTCAGTATCCCGACGCAGGTAGGAGTACTGGAGAGAGCCCTTCTTGTAGAGAGATTTCTTGCTGAGCCTACACTAGTAGCGAGACCTACCACAGGGCGGTACGTAGCTGAGTCTTCTGCAGCTGGAAGTCAATAGATATCATAGGGGTCCATGCAGACCAGACCATCAGGTGGGCGACCTCGGGATACTGGCTCAGAGGTGCGGGGCACACGCAGCATAGACAGTCATATGAGAGGCAAACAGTGCTATGCATGCGGCGGACATGGCCACATGGCTCGGGACTGTCCGACCCGCTATACAGAAGAGTATCAAACGATTGAGGGACCACCCAGGAAGATGCAGAGGTTTGACTATGGCGGTCCACAGGGAGAAGGCGGACGAGGCAGAGGAGCTATCCGAGCAGCGTGTGGTGGGCGACGCTTTGAGGCTCTACCACCACCACAACCATGAGGTCCACCCCGACCACAGGGAGCAGGTAGACAGAGGCATGATCAGCTTCAGGAAGTGGAGGAAAATGACCATGGTGCACCTGAGATGAATCGAGGTACTATATATGTCTATTCCACCCTTGCTGTAGTTCATATAGACACAAGAGCGAGTCATTATTTTATTGCTGCTGCCCTTGTTCGGAGCTCGGAGATTCCGAGAGCTGTTGGCTCGATCCTTATGGCTAGAGACTCCTACGGTAGCAGACTCGACAATTATGCACTGGTGCTGTCAGTGTGAGGTTACTCTAGGAGGCGAGATCTTCGATTGGGATCTTCTTGTAGCAGCGTCGAGGCCTTAAGACATCATCTTGGGCATGGATTGTTTATCTACAGTTCATGATCAGATTGATGGTATAAGGCGGAAGGTGTGGTGTGTCCGCACCGATGGGAGCAGGTTCACCTTCACCGGTGAGAGGGGGGCCTTTGTAGTGCAGGATGGACTCACGCAGAGGAGAGGAAAGCCGATCACTCATTATTTGGCTAGTTTCATCCTAGAAGCAGTTGACATGAGGAGTCCAAGTTTTCTTGCGGTGGTGGATCAGTATGCAGACGTTTTTCCTGATGACGCTCCAGGACTACCTCCTCACAGAGAGGTAGGCTTCTATATTGAAATGTACCCTCAGACTGCACCGATATCTACACCAGCATATCTGATGGCTCCTGTTGAGATTTATGAGCTACGGGTACAGCTGGAGGACTTACAGGGATAGAGATTCATTCGACCTAGTGTCTCACCCTGGGCTTCTATGATTTTGTTTTCCAAGAAGGCAGACAGGAGCTTGCGACTGTGTGTCGATTACCGTCTCCTGAACAAGGTGACCTTAAAGAACAAGTATCCACTTTTGAGGATTGATGACCTCTTTAGTTCGCTCAAGGGAGCACAGTGGTTCCTGAAGATAGACCTCCGGTCAGGCTATCATCAGCTCAGAGTTTGAGATGAGGATGTGAAGAAGATGGATTTCAGGTGTCAGTATGGCCACTATGAGTTTTTGGTTATGCCTTTCAGCATAACCAATACTCTAGTAGTGTTCATGAGTCTCATGAATAGTATCTTCCAGCCTTACCACGATCGATTTGTCGTAGTCTTAATTGACAATATATTGATTTATTTGACTACTAAAGAGGAGCACACCTACCACTTGCGGGATATACTGGAGACACTCTGATAGCACCAGCTTTACGGTAATCTCTCAACGTGTCAGTTCTGGATATGTGATGTCCACTTCTTGGGGCACTTCATCTCTGAGGTGGGAGTTGCAGTGGATCCTGCGAAGATCGAGGCAGTGCTATTTTGGGAGGCATCCAGGATCGTGACGGAGGTGAGAAGTTTCCTACGTCTGGCTGGGTACTTTCAGAGATTTGTGCCAGACTTTTCCAGAGTTGCAGCACTGCTTTCAACTTTGACGAATAAAGGGAAACCCTTTGTGTGGTCAGATAGATTTCCATAGAGCTTCCAGGAGCTGAGACTGAGATTGGACAGTGAACCCATCTTCAGGTTATCAGAGGAGGGTGATGGGTATGTAGTTTACTGCGACATATCAAGGATCGGACTCAGGTGTGTCCTAATGCAGGAGCGGGCAGTGATCGCCTATGGATCACGACAGTTGAGGAAGCACCAGTAGAACTACGCTACCCATGACCTGTAGTTAGCAGCAGTGGTCTTTTCCCTGAAGATGTGGTGGCACTATCTGATGGGCGAGTGCTTTACAGTCTGTTATGACCTTCAGAGTATCAAGTACATCTTCTCGCAGAAGGACCTAAACCTGAGATAGTGGCAATGGCTCGAGTTCCTCCTGGACTATGACTTTGAGATAGTCTATACTCCTGGAAAGGGGAACATAGTAGTTGATTTTATCAGCAGGAGGATGGGAATTTAGCTACTTGGAGAGGCGACAGAGTAGTTAGCCTCTTTTCAGATATCCTACATGGATAGAGATGGGGCAGGTTTTCTACAGTCACTCCTCCACTACTTCAGAAGGTCAGAGAGGCACAACATAGGGACGTTGACTGTGAGACATGACATGCACAGATATCCTCAAGACAGGCACCTGATGGATTCTCTATAGGAGGAGGGAAAGTTTTCTTTTTCAGAGGATGTACCATGGTACCAGTTTCATTACAGGAGGAGGTGATGAGAGAGTTTGATACTTCCCCATTAGCGGTATATCCCGAAGTGGAAATGATGTAGCAGGATCTCAAATGACAGCACATGTGGCTGGGATGGAGAAGGATGTGGCAGAGTTCATTTCACGATGCCTCACCTTCCAGTAGGTGAATGCGGAGCACCAGGTACCAGTAGGCTTGGTACAACCCTTGGAGGTCCCAGAGTGGAAGTGGGATGAGATATCTATGGATTTCATGAAAGGGCTTCCATGCACTTCCAGAGGTCATGACTCCATTTGGGTGATTATCATCCAGCTCACCAAGTCAGCCCACTTCTTACCCATTATATAGCTGGGCTCAGTAGAGAGCTTGGGATGCCTCTACGTTCAGGAGATCATAGGGCTTAATGGTGTTCCATCAACTATCGTCTTCGATCCTGATGCTCACTTTACTTCCCAGCTTTAGAAGGGGTTGCAGGAGGCATTTGGGACGCAGCTACGCCTGAGCCCCGCCTTTCACCCACAGACAGATGGTCATATGTAGAGGACCATTCAAACTCTCAAGGAAATGCTCTGTGCATGTGTCCTTGACTTTGGTCACAACTGGGAGGATAATCTTCCTTTGGTGGAGTTTGTTTACAACAAAAACTACCACTCCACCATCGGGATGGAACCATACGATGCATTGTATGGACGGCCTTGCAGATCACCTCTATGCTGGACAGGCCCTTGGGAGTCAGCACTTGTTGGACTAGAGATGGTCTGGGCCATGAAGGAGAAGGTACAAATCATCCAGGAGCGGATGAGGACTACTCAGAGCCGACAGAAGTCCTATGCTGACAGGAGGAAGAGACCACTAGAGTTTGAGGATGGAGACCACGTTTTCTTATAGGTCTCACCTCGACGTGGATTACGGATATTTGTCTAAGGCGACAGGTTATCTTTGTGCTTCATCGGACCATTCCAGGTTCTCAGCCGGATAGGCGAGGTGGCTTATCGCCTGGCTCTTCCACCATAGTTGCACCGGGTGCACGACGTCTTCCACGTATCTCAGCTGAGGAGATACGTGTATGACCTGACACATATCATTGATCACAGTGAGTTGTATATCGATGACGGGGTGAAATTTGAGGAGGTCCCAGTGGAGATCGAGGATCGACAGGAGAGGGTCCTACGTGGATGGTCGATTCCTCTAGTGCGCATCAGGTTGAAGCACATGAACCTCTTGGAGAGCACATGGGAGTGGGAGGCTCATATGCATGATCAGTACCCCCAATTTTTTCCCTTGTTTTGTGATGTATCTTTACGGGGACATAAAGCCCTGAGGTGGGAGTAATGTAAAGACTCGTAAATTTCAAGGGAAATTTTTTCTTAATTTCTTTGGGATTTTACAAGTACACAGTTTCTGACGGCACCTGATTCCAAGCCCTGGTGTTCCGGTAATCATTTTCCGAAGTTTAGCTCGGGTACGTTCAGTGAACAAACGAGCGGGTTTTCTATCTATTGAACCGGTGCTCAGAATCGAAATTCTAGGGCACCGATGAAATTGTGGAGGCAGTATTTTCTTAAGAGGACCTTTTCTGAATGAGCTTTTTCTCGGGAGGAGTTGTTTAAAAAAGTGGTTTATTTGAAGGGTGAAATAAAATATGTGTTACAATTTTATTTCTTTTATAAGTGATTATAACCTATGTGTGGAAGTTGTGGTGGGACCCACTAGGTTTCTAACTTCTATTGAGAGGATAAAGGAGAGGTGGGGCCCACATAAGCCCCCATCTTTTCACATTCCCCATAACCCCTTAAACTCCCTTTAAAACTCCCATGTTTTTAATTATGTGGCTTCTCCTCTTACACATTAATATTTCCAACATAACACCCCATTTTATTTGACAATCAAGAATAATTAATTAAGTGAATTCAATTTTGAATTTTTGAGTTTTTGAAAACCATGGAAAAAGAATAAAATAAGGGGATTCCTTATTTTATTAAGTTGGATTGTTGTATGGGGTTATTTTGAAGAGAGGTCTACGTTCTCTTAAAGAACATCATCCTCAATGAAGAACGACAACACTTCATCAGGGATCGTCGACTCGGCGACCCAGATTCTTCCGTCTTCTTCTTCCTCCATCATAAAGGAGGGGGCACCGACGCGGGAACTCCCCAACAACGTCACACCTTTCAATATTATCTCTTTGTCAAAGGAAGGGAGACACCGCTTCCTCCTCAGATTCTCTCCATCGACATTTATGAAACCCCACCCTGCGACGCAGTTATTCCACGACACTTATCGTTCGACAAATTGTGTTGAGGTAGGGGTTACGTTCAATTTTATTTAATTAAAATTTCGCTTTGTTTGTCGTTGAAAATTCTCGTTCATGATTAATTTAATGTTATTCATTAAAATTGGCTGCTTTTTATCGACATAACGGGAGGAGATCAGACTTCACAAACAAGGCCGATCCTCTTCCCCTTTCATTTGTTGATCCTTGTTGAACTTGCAATAATGGCGGTGTGGTGACGTTGCATTGCGCGGGAACGAAAAGGGACCGCGGCCTAGAGCGGGCCGTGGTGGAGGGGCGTGGCACCGTCATGCCGTATCAGATCACCAAGGGGTCGCGGCTGGGGCGGGCCGTGGCGGAGGGGCGCGGCGTTGTCGTGCCGCACCGGTCAGATAAAAGCTGCGGCCTTAGGCTGTGGCGGATTCTCAAAGGGGTGGCCGGCCGAGCCGGCCGCCGATGCCACCTGGAGGTAGGACCCCTCAGGTCCCACAGAATGAAAAAGGCCGACCTTAATGGTCGGATGTTCGAGAAATAGGGGGATATTCCACCCCTTCACACCCGGCTTGGCTGAGTGCCGAGCCGAACCACGACCGGGATCCGAGCTGGGCCGTAGGTCGTGCGGGGTGGGCAGGGCCACCCACACCGGGCCGGGCCACCACCACCGGGGCAGGCCATGCCAGCCAGGCCGAGTGACGCCAGACGAGCCGGGCCACACCCAACTAGGCTGGACCTAGACCCGGGTCGGGTCGTCCCAGGGGGTTTGGGCCGGGTCGGACCGAGCCCAAACCCCCTACTTTTGGAAAGACTCGTTCTAACGTCCATATCATGGGCTACAGACCTTCGATCGACGCACCATCAGTTTTGTTGGGATCCTTGGATTGAGACGTTCGTTTTGGTATTTTACATTCACGGTTTCATAGAACTTTGGGTATGGCCCGGTTGGTTCGAACACGAAACCAACCAGGCCCTCGGAGCGGAAAGGCTTATAACTTGATCTCCGGACATCCGATTGACGTGCCATCAATTTCATTGGATTCATCTTAGTGATAAGGTTCTTTTGTCTTACTATTATCATGGTTTGGATGTAGCTGGAGTATGGTCAGGTTGGTTTTAGATTAAAAATCAACCGGGCCCCTAGGACAAAAAAGCCAATAACTCTCAGACCAGGCGTCTGATTGACGCGTCGTCTATTGCGTTGAGTTCCTATTGATGGGATGGAACTTTGAGATACATCAAATCTGTACTTAATGACAGATGATGTATCAATCCCTTGGATCATGGAACTGACCCTCCCTAAATCAAGCGTGCTGTGTGTGGGAACCCTAGAGCCGGCTGCGAGTGCGACGACGATGGCGACTGTACTTGGATCCTCCGTGGGTTCGATAGCGATGATGACATTACTTGGATACTATCTGGGTTCGACAGCGAGGCAGACTATTCTTGGATCCTACGTGGGTTCGGCACATATTGTTACTGTACTTGGATTCTGCGTGGGTTCGACAACGATGATATCTGTACTTGGATCCTATGTGGGATCGGCAGAGGAGATAATTCAGAGGCTAAGTAAATCATCTCCACACCTCTTCATGAATAGTATATCTATGTGAGCTAAGTCTTGGCTTTCAATCATTATCTTTGATATGATTGACTTGATATCCTGTGTGGATTGGGTTGTGCTTTCCTTTGTGGATTGGGCTGTAGTTTCCTATGTGGACTGGGTTGAACTTGTACTCGTGAGTTGGAGCATAACTAGAATTGATGACTTAGGTATATGTATGAGAAGATACCTAAGTAGAGTTGGTTGATACTTCGTGTTTGTATGTTTCCTTTGTGTTTTATCCTTTGTGGATTCTGGGAGACCTTCGAGGGTCTCAGAGGCCTTACTGAGTATCATATACTCAGCCTTACATGGTCTATGCCCGCACTACGTTGTGTTGGATGCAGACAACAGACAATGCTGATTGAGGTTGAGGCTTGTGGATCTGGACAGTACCTGGAGGTGGATTATTGGAAGGGATGTACACGGAGCAGATGGCTAGAACTAAAGAGCTATGGAGACTATCTTTACCCACCCTTCAGGTGGTATTTCCAAAGGACAACTCGATGTTGCCTCTTTACTCTTCTATTGCTGTACTTTCTTTTAAAATATACTTTACTTTCAGTTGGGTTTGTATTCTGGCCCATTTACGTTCCAGTATATACTTTTGTACTCAGTTTAAATAGTGTTTACTTTAGCTTTTGTACTCTGTGGTGATTGTTTTCTTATATAAAGGAAATTCCTTCCCTCTTTATCAGGATTTACGCTTTTGGTGCTAGTCTCCAGCCCCTGGCCTATGGAAGGCGGGCTTGGGGTAGTCACAGAATGGGCCTTGAGGACAGGTCATGACATATGTAGATCCCATTACTCTTTCATCTGGGTTTCTTTTGACTGATCATATATATATATATATATATCCTATATCAGTACCCAATCATCATGTTTAGTTTACTCTCCTTCCACGAGAGGTGATGAAGTGAGGGGTATGTCACATGTGTTCCGTGTATAGTTTCTCGTTGTTGGATGAGTCTACTCACCTAACGTAGGAAGCAACGACTCTAAGAGAAGTTCATCTTCCCACGTTTTTATTCCACATTTTTTTTGTAAAAGTTTACTTCACTTTTTTTGGGTCGACTAGCAATCTATTGAGTATACCTTGATCTAGGTACTTCTTTACTCTTTAATGAATCTCTTACTGCTCCCCCATTAGCTTTTGAGGCATCCTACTGGGTATGTTTACGCTCACAGCTACATGGGAATTTCCAACATGTATCATTATTTAGGAAGATGACATACAAGGTTGATCATGACATGAGGAGAGCTAGGGATACATGTTCTTGAACTACTTATAGTGGTCATACCTTGGGATCTAGAAGTGGCACTCTCTTATCTATTATAATTTTACAAAATCTATCTGGTTGGGACACTTTTCTGGTTGGGTGTGAATTTTTCTCCTTTTCCATTCAAGTTACATTACTTTACTTGTACTATTTAGTTGTTCATGCATGTTTGTTTTATTTATAGTAGTGTAGCATATTTAACATAATTTCCTCTCAACATTTTTCAATGATTTGGTTGTGTCTGTGTGTGTCTGTACTTAGTAAAAGGCCTACCCTATATTTTTGTGCCTTTGACAATTGTCATCACCTCATGGCCTTTGGGGTAACACCTGGGGTAGTTGTGGCTCGAGCTCTGACGTGGCTAGAGATGTGAAAAAAAAGTATAAGAGAAAGTTAATTATATAAGAATTTTTTTTCAGATGTTTTCCCATAAAAATATTGTTCATGTTTAAGAAATATTATTTAAGTATCTTGAGAGTATCTCTTAGAATAGGTAGTCTATTGATGTCATGATCTATCAATTTATTCATTCACCAGGACCCTGATTATGCACTTGTCGACTAGGAACCCCGAGATAGTTGTTGCAGGGAAAAATAGAACATGAATCATATAGGATTGATTCTTTGACTAATCTTCTTTATCGAGCTCCCAATTATGGTTGATATATATTTTTATATGATCATAATATAGCGGTACTCCTTGTTAATTCTTAGGATGCCTTCACTATGATTTCCATCCAAGATATCATCTCTAGTTTGTAATAATGACCATGTGAGTGGTGATGCCTTAGTTTAGGGTTCATCATGCACTCCATACCCTCTAGGTGGGCCAATGAAATCACCTCCACATGTTGAATAATTGTTTGTCCCAATAGAGGAGGTTCAATATGTGTGAAGGATTAACATACTCTGTGAGTTCAAGATACAGAGAATGTTGAGGTTCAATAGTATTTCTGACCCTTAAGTATAAGAAGATTGGTTAGAGTTGGTGGCCCTCCCCCTCAAGCATGTACAGACACCAATTTATAAGATTATATCTTTGTTAATATTTATTTTCCATAGAATGGCTAGATGTTTGGTAGACCATTCTTACTTTGATGCATAATGAGTTGGCAATCTCATGGGATGACTTCCATCAGCTGTTCTGTGTGGCGTCCTATGACTCCTTCATATGTTCTGTTCTGATTTTGGTGCTTCTAGTGCTTCAGAAGGGAGGTATAATAGAGGAAGCGTACTCAACTAGATTCATTGACCTAACATAGAACTCTTGGGACATGATCAGTGACACTACTTCTGGGAATAGAAGTTTCATAGGGGACTTCTTAGGGAAATATTTGCCATTATAGTACCCTTGTCAATCCCCACCTATGTTGGGGTACTAGAACGTGAATGGGTGACATAGGGATTTCTATCAGAGGGGATCTAGTTATCTTTAGTTCGTAGTGGATGCTACAGATTTGTTAATTCTGAAGTAGCTTGTCGAAATTATCTGGAAAGGACATGACGTAAGAGGCTGGCACATGATCAGACTCAAGAACATGGCAGGGAAGAACATAGAACCTGGATAGCCCAGGTTGAGTTCGTATTATGCTTTGGATGAGTGAGTTCAAATGGAAAGAGACTTCTCGAGCAGACGTGCTAAAAATCCAAGGGAGATAACATGTGGAAAAACATGGTAGAGATAACATTGTGATCATGGATCCCCCAGAAGGGGAAAGGTTAGTCCCAAGGGAGGCAATGTTGGTCAAAAATTAAGAGGATCATTATGTGGGAGACATCAGTATGAGTTTATTCCACCACCAACACTAGGAGGCCTACGTTAGGCTCAGGGAGCTGGCGGTCGAGGTCATGAACAACTTAAGGGAAAGGTTATACAAGATCTCGTAGCACTGAATATGATCCAAGGAACACCCTTTGTTTATTTTACACTAGTATAAGTATTAGTAAACATAGGCTCCAGTCACTCTTTCACCCCATTAAACCTAGTTCGAGAGTTGGAGGTCTCAATAGAGGCACGAGATCAACAGCTTTGTCTCGATGTTCATACAGGGAGAACTTATTATGTGTCTTTAATTTATTAGTAGTGTGAGTTACCACTTGGAGGAGAGAGGTTCATGTCGGACCTACTAGTCATCCTGATAGAACCCTATGGCATAATTGTAGAGACCCTAAGCTTGACGTACATGGACTTTTCATTACTTTTTTGGAATACTTAGTACATAAAAAAACACACACATAAGGACCATAATAGTTTAGTGTCTTTGGAAACTCAGAATATAATCTTCTAATCGTGGTGAAAGATCTTCAACAACTCCCATAAAAATCGTCCTTTTTTTACCTAAAACCTTTCCTTATATCCTGGGGAAAAAGAAAATGTAAAAGGGTGATCTAAAATGCTCAGTAAGGGAAAACAAAAGAAATATCAATCACATCATATTTATAAGAACATAACATTTTCGAAATCTTAACCTGCAAAAGAGATCATAATATCATAACATGGGATAAATCATAGTAGTGAAATGTAATCCCAATAATCTTAACTTAAAACATGAAACTTTGTGGAATACACACATAATCATAGAGAGTCATTTCTTATTAGTCAAGACTCATTTCCAAGACTATCTTAGTGGAAAATGACCATTTCTGAACCGAGTTCACTCCTCGTTTCAGTCCTGTTTCACTGAACCGGTTTAACCTGCCGTTCCAGCCATGTCTATCTCATGAGATATAAAATCTTTACCCAATGCATTGGAGGGAGATATAGGTCCCACTCATCTCATAATGATACCATTCTTATGTGTGCCACAAAATCATAAACCATACATCATAGCATAACCCATGTAATAAAAATGGGAATCTTAAACATCGTGGCATCATAAAGCAATTCATATAAGATAAAGGAATTAATAAAAATAATTCCATCACAACATAATAAAATCAAAGTAATAATAGGGATAGAAATAGAACCCTTTGTTATCTTAGATGGAAAATAATTTTGATAAAACACTTGAACTCCATTCTTGAGGAAAATATCCTTTCTACTTCAAAAATATTTTTCCTTTCATAACATGTCATACAATTATAAACTAAAAGAAGTTGATTAAAAATAAACATGAAAATTTGTAAAGGAAGATTTTTTGAAATAATGTTTTAATAATCCAGTCATGCCGTATAAGTTAAAAAAAATTCTTCTCGTAGTTTTGTCGGAAAAGTCAAAATGTACCTCGTACGAAAAATGACAAAAGATTCCATTCATATCTTTTACTAAAAACTCACCGAAGGGTAAAATTGGATTTAAAAAAATATAGGTGGATGGAAATAATAGTAAATATTGAGGAAACATGGAAGTGGATGATAAAATACACCCCAGTAAATACCAAAGTATAATCAATCTCGGATAAAAATTAGATTGTGATATTTTCCCTTACCTTAGGTCCGATTTTCTTCATAAGTGTCCGAACCTCCTGTATAATGATTTAAATAATGTCATTGACTTATTCCAGAATCATAATCATTGTTATGATTTCATATATGGTTCACTTATGACTTTATTTTACCCGTTCTTTTGTAAATTCCATGTTAAGGAGCATTTTGGGTAAAATCCTTTCATTTGTCGTCCGTGTTTTGACTTGTAATTATTCATATGATTACTTAGATCATGATTAATTAATACCAGAATATAAAACATGACTTTTATATAATATATATTCAGAATATACATATATATAATAGATCAGTAAATGGAAAGAAATACACCGTTCATGGAGACGGTAGGCCGTACGTACGCATGAATGCTGTTTTCGTTTCCTTATTGAGTTGAATGGAATTAAGTAGATGACATACATATATATACACATAAATCCTGTATCATTATTATTTCATATAATTCAGGATTACTTATTATATATACTTTATAATCATTCATGAATGGTTAAGGTGGAGAATGAATCTCATCGTGTCGTGGAGACGGTAGTCCGTACGTACGCACGAGCGATGATATCATTCTCATGATCGTGGAATTGTATTGGAGTGTATGTATACTATTTCAGAATCAATATCACTTTACAATAATAATAATATATAGTTATTATTTACACCATTATACCCATCCAAGTAAGTTGGTGGTGGAAAATAGATTACACCACGGCGCGAAGACGGTATTCCGTACGTACGCACGCGCGGTGATTTCGTTTTCCGTAGGATGGATAAATGGTGGAATAGGGTTGTTTCATACTTATAATAACATATAATTATATGATTGATACTGATTTTATTACTTCATAATGAAACAACCTAATAAGAAGAAGTGGAAGAAGAAATAAAGTTTAAAGAATCGGTAATGAACATTACCTCTTCTTTGAAGCGCCTCTTTGAGTCCTCCTCTTAGGGTACTAAAATTGGTCTTTTAAGAAGACCAGGACCTATAGGATGTTTTTAGGGAAGTGGAGAAGATAATTTGGCAGGGTTTGGCCGAGCATGAAGGCTCAATGTGGTGTGATGAAGAGAGGGAGGAGGTGCCTTTTTATAAGGGAGGAGAGGGGCACCTTTGGAATAACTAAAAATATTATTTTATTATAAAGACAAATTAAATTTTAAATAGCTCCAAATTGATTTATTTTGAAGATAATGTGGGTATGGGTCGCAATACTTTCCTCAAATATAATTTTGAAAAGTTTAGTTCACTATTTTAACCTTTTAATTTAGTTTTAACTTTAAGTTAGATAATTTTATTTTTACCGTGTCTTTTTGTGTTCTTACACTATAAGGTTAATAAACTTACTATAAGCAGCCAAACCGACCCCAAGTTGTTTAATATTAATATATATAACCTTATCTAAGTCATTTGTCCAAACATTTTATTTTTAAGAATAAAATAACAATTAATAATATAATATTTATTTTAAAAACTATTTTATGTTAATTTTGACACTATTTAGTAATTGATTTTTGTGAAAATCATAACAGAATTATTAGTTCAAAATCATTAATTAAATCAATAATAACATGTCATATTAACCTATAAAATTAGTGGGATTCATAAAAAGTCTCAAATTACATTTATTGTGGTATTTATAACATCAATTATGTCAATATTTCATTATTAAGATATTTACTGCATCATCTTTGTGTCATAAATAAATTAAATTATTTAATGTCTAAAAATTACAAATAAAATACCATTATGTAGAAAATATTTTTAGCTTTCTAATGAATATTTATAGTCGAATTTATCTTATTCATAACCCTATATTAAAAATGATATACTTATTGAACTTTGATTTTGACTATTTTAACCCTTCTTTATATAAATAAATGTCTTAATCTAATCCAAGTGGGCCTAAATGGTCATATTTTATTCATAAGGTTGTTTTTGGTCGAATTACACCTATGCAATAGAATTAGGACATGTGTTAGGGTAATAATAATATCATTTTTACCCTTAATTACCCTATTTACTTTTAACTGTGGAAAAAAATTAAAAAGTTACTATTCACCAAAAATTATTTCCTTCCCATTGAACCACATTTTACTTACTGACATCAACCGTGTCTCTCGGATTTTTGAAATTCCACTCACAGAAGAGGTAAAATTAAGTTTTATGAAAAATTCATTTTTTTAACTACCACTTAGTGGTTTCACTATTCATCAAAAAATGAAAGTTTCCAGAAAAATACCAAAAATTAGGCCTAAGAGCTATATTTGATATTATGAACTGAAAAATGATGTCTATTTTACCAAATTGAAAACATATCAGTTGCATTACTTAATCTAAAAATTAATTCCCGTCGTCAAAACAAATAGCGTGTTCTTAAGAGATAATAACTATCAAAAGATTGGCACTTGTTTATGTCTGGTTTAAATGTGAAATTAAATCCAATGACCAACATTGTATTAAATTGTAAAAATATATTCTAAATATACTTTAAAACCACTCAAATTAATAATTTATCACTATTAATTATTTCGATTAAAAAGGTTGTTTTTAATTAAAATTTAGTAATTTTCACTATTCATCAGAAATTGAAAGTTATCCAAAAAGTACCAAAATTTCACCCTAAGCTAATTTCAATATTCTGAATCCAAAAATGAAGTACATTTTGAAAAATAAAATTTACAAAATTTCAAAAAGTGGTTATTACTATTCATAACGATTAGTTTTAATAATATTATAATAGCATATCGTGGTTTAGTGAAACTCGATATTGCGTACTACACGCGCTATCGGGGAAGGTTGCGATTGCGTGTAATGCAAGTCAAGTCAAGGATGCGTGTTTTTCAAGATCCTTTTGGTGTAGTGTACAACACAAGACATTAATGAAATTAAAAATAAAATTTTTCATAAAATCTCAGGGTGTTACATTCTACCCCCCTTAAAATGAATTTCACCCTCGAAATTCGTCGGGGTTATAAATGGTTTACTACTCAAAAGTTTCTTTAATAGAAACCCACATTGTAAAAAGGAATACCAAAACCAATCTTTAAAAAAAAAGTCTGAAATGTATCGGTTACCCAAATAAACTAATCACTGGGTTTCCACATAGGTGAAAATATGGATATGGAAGAGAAATTTAACCATAATGTTCTGATGGAGAGTGGTAGAGAACATGGCTATGGAAAAGCCAGCAATCACAAAGCCATAAAATTGTGACGATCTAAGGTACCATCTGATTCATCAGATATAAGAGCACTAGGACATCATTTTTGGTTTCCAAGATCATTTCCCTAAAGTTGATGAAATTTTAATTAGAAGAAATACTTTTGTGAATTTGGTATAGTCTCACCGTTGGTCGTTCTATGGACAATTTCCACTTCATCTCTTAATGAAATGAAGTTGAATTTGTCATTCGTGATGTGTTAGTAGATCATGTGATAGAACGAGGGGTCATTCCATCTATCTCAAACAAAAGGTTAGAAAAGTTATCAAAAAATACGTAAGTCCATCAATAGTGAGATTAATCATATATGGTTCCTAAAATGGACTTATAATTCTTATATTATACTGCTTAATAAAACTAGTTTCTACTAAACTGGGACTTCTTGTAGGCTAGTGGTAGGTGATAAAGGTCAGTTGCACTTCGATTGTGGGTTCGATTCCCACATCCTTGTCCGACGCGATGGGCTATCGCCCGTCCTGCAGGTTGTCCTTTTTCTAAAGCTATATTACTATGACATTCCATCAATAATATCGAAAAAAGTTCTATCCTAACTTATGTACAACATAATCAATTCCAATATTTAGGCTTATCTAAAATACTTCGGTCCAAGCTCATAGTATAATGAAAATGATTACTTGAAATGTCACATAACAATCACGTGAATGCCATCATTTATCCCCCATATATCATAAGATATATCTTGTTGGTCAAATTATAAACATGTGAATACATTAATCATGTATTCTCTTAAAGAATGAATACCCATTGAACCTTAGTGAAAACATGAATGCTGTTAAAAGTTAACTCTTTCCACATACCAAAATCCTCAAAATTCTATATACTCAAACCATGATATCACTTAGTCCTTAATTAATCATGAGCTCATAAATACAATCAAACATCTCATTATCTTCTTATCCCTTCATTATGCGCATATCATCTTCTTGCGAAAAATATATCAATCACTTTCCATGGTTACCGGTACCATTGAAAACCACAATAGACCAATACATAAATATTCCAATATTCCATGATAGTATATACAAAATTATTTCAGAATCCCATTACATAAACACTTAATCATTCCACCACATCGTTGTCATATTCAACATCGCCAATAGTGATCGCATGTGACTTCCCTTTGTCCTTTGCCTTAAGTGGTTGCTCATGTTGATCATCACTAACCATTGGTTTAGGGCATTTATTAGCATAATTCCCCATTTCCTTGCAATTGAAGCATTGAAGTTTTGGTGGTGCGTTCTCTACAGTCTTTTCATTATTCACATCATTAGTAACCCTTTTTCCATTTCTTCGACACTCAACTGCTCAATGACCTTCTTTTCCACACTTAAAACATTTTCTAGTCCCTTTAAGACAATCTCCACCATGCTTCTTTCCACACTTTGAGCATAAGGAAACATTCATCTTCTTTTCACCATTATTCTAAGATTTCTCCTTGAACTCCATCTTTCATTTATTTTCAAAACAATGAGATGGATAAGTAACACCAACTTCCATTTCTACCTTGATAACACAATGCACAATTTCTTCATAGCTACTAAAGTCTCTTATAGCTAATGCCCTTCGAAGATTTGGTTTTAAGCCACTGAAGAATCAATCAACTTTACTTTCTGGATGGATGATAAAGCTAGATTCTTACCTTGCAAGCCTTGTAAAATTTGCTTTGTATATACCAACAGATTCATCATCCTTTTGCTTTAGTTCAGGAAACTCCTTCTCCATCTTTGTTCAAAGAATACGAGGGAAGTACTTATTGAAAAATAAGTTCTTGAACTCGTCCCATTCCATGGACTCAATTTCATCTCTTGGCCTCGTATTCTTGATGAGATTCCACCATTGATCAGCTTCACCTTCCAAACGATATATTGCTAAGATGTCTTTATCATGTTCAGAACATTGAAGAACTGAAAATATCTTTTCAGTGGTAATGATCCATTCTTCAGCAACAAGTGGATCAGAAGACCCACTGAAAGAAGGTGGACGTTGCCTCATGAAGGACTCAATAGAATATTGTTCCCTTCTCCGCTCATTTGGAAGTCTAGAATGACTCATAGCTTGTGTAAGTATAGTAATAAGATTTTTCACTCCTTCTCCCATAACATTTGTTTGTTCAGGAGGACAATCATTGCATTGTCCATTACGTTGATCAACACGGTTCCTTCGGGTTCCAGCCATCGTCTAAAACCCAAAAAGAATAGTGTGAGAGGCAAAAATCATGCTAGGAAAAACAACATAATAAAGGGGGAGTACCTTAAATATCTAACATCTTAGGTTACCGTAATTCTAGTACTATAACCTATACTTATACATAACCTTATGGAAATCCCCATACATCCCTTAGAAATATCTATATGGATCTCCATAAAGTTCTCACATCGTAGTTTCCAAATGTTGACTAAACCTTTCCTCTGATTCCAACAGTAGAGACCCTAAGCTTGACATACATGGACATTTCATTACTTTTGCGGAATACTTAATACATAACAATAACACACACACAAGGACCGTAATAGTTTAGTGCCTTTGGAAACTTGGAATATAATCTTCTAATCGTGGTGAAAGATCATCAACATCTCCCATAAAGATCATCCTTTTTTTTACCTAAAACCTTTCTTTATATCCTGGGGAAAAAGAAAAAATAAAACAGTGAGCTCAAATGCTTAGTAAGGGTAAACGAAAGAAATATCAATCAAATCATATTCATAAGAACATAACATTTTTTAAATCTTAACCTGAAAAAGAGATCATAATATCATAACATGGGATAAATCATAGTAGTGAAATGTAATCCCAATAATCATAACTTAAAACATGAATCTTTGTGGGATAAACACATAATCATAGAGAATCATTTCTTATTAGTCAAGACTCATTGCCAAGACTATCTTTGTGGACAATGTCCCTTTCTGAACCGAGTTAACTCCTCGTTTCAGTCATGTTTCACTGAACCAGTTTAACCTGTCGTTCCAGGCATGTCTAGCTCATGAGATATAAAATCTTTACCCAATGCATTGGAGGGATATATAGGTCCCACCCATCTCATAATGATACCATTCTTATGTGTGCCACAAAATCATAAACCATACATCATAGCATAACCCATGTAATAAAAATGGGAATCTTAAACATCGTGACATCATAAAGCAATTCGTATAAGATAAAGGAATTCATAAAAATAATTCCATCACAACATAATCAAATCAAAGTAATAATAGGGATAGAAACAGAACCCTTTATTATCATAGATGGAAAATAATTTTGATAAAACAATTGAACTCCATTCTTGAGGAAAATATCCTTTCTACTTCAAAAACACTTTTCCTTTCATAACATGTCATACAATTCTAAACTAAAAGAAGTTGATTAAAAATAAACTTGAAAATTTTTAAAGGAATATTCTTGGAAATAATGTTTTAAAAATCCATTCATGTCGTATAAGTTAAATAAAAGATTCTTCTCGTACTTTTGTCGGAAAAGTCAAAATGTACCTCGTACGAAAAACGAAAAAAGATTCCATTCATATCTTTTACTAAAAACTCATCAACGGGTAAAATTGGATTTAAAAAATTATAGGTGGATGGAAATAATAGTAAATATTGAGGAAACATGGAAGTGGATGATAAAATACACCCCAGTAAATACCATAGTATAAACAATCTCGGATAAAAATGAGATTATGATATTTTCTCTTACCTTAGGTCCGATTTTATTCATAAATGTCCGAAACTTCTGTATAATGATTTAAATAATTTCATTTACTTATTCCAGAATCATACTCATTGTTATGATATCATATATGGTTCACTAATGACTTTATTTTACCCGTTCTTTTGTAAATTCCATGTTAAGGAGCGTTTTGGGTAAAATCGTTTCATTTGTCGTCCGTGTTTTGACTGGTAATTATTCATATGATTACTTAGATCATGATTACATAATTAAATAATATAAAACATGATTTATATATAATATATATTCAGAATATACATATATAAAATAGATCAGTAAATGGAAAGAAATACACCGTTCAGGGAGATGATAGGTCGTACGTACGCATGAATGCTGTTTTCGTTTCCTTATTGAGTTGAATGGAATTAAGTAGATGACATACATATATATAAACATAAATCCAGTATCATTATTATGTCATATATTTCATTATTACTTATTATATATACTTTATAATCATTCATGAATGGTTAACGTGGAGAATGAATCTCATCGCGTCGTGGAGACGGTAGTCCGTACGTACGTACGAGCGATGATATCATTCTCATGATCGTGGAATTGTATTGGAGTGTATGTATACTATTTCATAATTAATATAACTTTACAATAATTATATATAGTTATTATTTACACCATTATACCCATCCAAGTAAGGTGGTTGTGGAAAATAGATTACACCACGGCGTGGAGACGGTATTCCGTACGTACGCCCGCGGGGTGATTTCATTTTCTGTAGGGTGGACAGATGGTGAAATAGGGTTGTTTCATACTTATAATAACATATAAGTATATGAGTGATACTGATGTTATTACTTCATAATGAAACAACCAAAGAAGAAGAAGTGGAAGAAGAAATAAAGTTGGAAGAATCGGTAACGGACATTACCTCTTCTTTGAAGCGCCTCTTTGAGTCCTCTTAGGGTACTAAAATTGGTCTTTTAAGAAGACCGAGACCTCTAGGATGTTGTTAGGGAAGTGGAGAAGAGAATTTGTCAGGGGTTGTCCGAGCTTGAAGGCTCAAAGTGGTGTGAGAAAGAGAGGGAGGAGGTGCCCTTCTATAAGGGAGGAGAGGGGCACCTTTGGAATAACTAAATATATTATTTTATTATAAAGCCAAATTCGGTTTTAAATAGCTCCAAATTGATTTATTTATAATATAAGGTGGGGATGGGTATAAATAATCTCCTCCAATAGAATTTGGACAAGTTTACTTTACTATTTTAACCGTATAATTTAGTTTTAACTTTAAGTTAGACAATTTTACTTTTACCGTGTCTTTTTGTGTTCTTACACTATAAGGTTAATAAACATATTATAAGCAGCCAAACGAACCCCAATTTGGTTATTATTAATATATATAAAATCATCTAAGTCATTTTTCTGATCCTTAGATTTTTAGGAATAAAATAACAATTAATAATATAATATTTGTTTTAAAAACTATTTTATGTCACTTTTGACACTATTTAGTAATTGATTTTTGTGAAAATCATAACAGAATTATTAGTTCAAAAAAAGTTAATTAAATCAATAATAAAATGTCATATTAACGTTGAAAATTAGTTTAATTCATAAAAAGTCTCAAATTACATTTATTTTGGTATTTATAACATTAATTATGTCAGTATTTCATTAATAAGATATTTACGGCATCAACTTTGTGTCATAATTAAATTAAATTATTTAATGTCTAAAAATTACAAATGAAATAAAATTATGTAGGAAGTGTTTTTATCTTTCTAATGAATATTTATAGTCGAATTTATCTTATGTATAACCTTATATTAATAATGATATACTTATTAAACTTTGATTTTGACTATTTTAACCCTTCTTTAAATTAATAAATGTCCCAATCTAATCCAAGTGGGCCTAAATGGTCATATCTTAATCCTAAAGTTGTTTTTGGTTGAATTACACTTATCCAATAGAATTAGGACATGTGTTATGGTAATAAAAATATCATTTTTACCCTTAATTACCCTATTTACTTTTAACCATGGTAAAAAAAGTAAAAAGTTACTATTCACCAAAAATTATTTTCATCCCATTGAACCACATTTTGCTTAATGACATCAACCGTGTCTCTCAAATTTTTGAAATTCCACTCACAGAAGTGGAAAAATTACGTTCTATGGAAAATTCATTTTTTAACTACCACTTAGTGGTTTCAGTATTCATCAAAAAATGAAAGTTTCCAGAAAAATATCAAAAAATAGGCCTAAGCTATATTTGATATTATGAACTGAAAAATGATGTCTATTTTACCAAATTAAAAACATATCAGTTTCATTACTTAATTTAAAAATTAATTCCCGTCATCAAAACAAATAGCGTGTTCTTAAGAGATAATAACTATCAAAAGATTGACAGTTGTTTATGTCTGGTTTAAATGTGAAATTACATCCAATGAACAAAATTGTATTAAATTGAAAAAATATATTCTAAATATACCTATAAACCACTCAAATTAATAATTTATCACTATTAATTATTTCGATTAAAAAGGTTGTTTTTAATTAAAATTTCGTAATTTTCACTATTTATCAGAAAATGAAAGTTATCCGAAAAGTACCAAAATTTCACCCTAAGCTAATTTCGATATTCCGAATCCAAAAATGATGTCCATTTTAAAAAATAAAATTTACAAAATTTCAAAAATTTGTTATTACTATTCATAACGGCTAGTTTTAATAATATTTTAATAGCATATCGTTGTTTAGTGAAACTCGGTATTGCGTACTACACGTGCTATTGAGGAAGGTCGCGATTGCGTGTATTGCAAGGAAAGTCAAGGATGAGTGTTGTGCAAGCTCCTTTTGGTGTAGCGTACAACACAATACATTAATGAAATTAAAAATAATATTTTTCATAAAATCTCAGGGTGTTACAATAATCATGGTCATTGATTGGATTTATATGGTTTTATCCCAGATTATCAATCACCATAGGCTAGTCAGATGACTTGACAGAGATTGTATGGGGTTCTCCTTTCTCGATGATATAGACCCCAGTGTAGGGTAGGTAGGTGTTGTGAGAATTATGCTACAACATTTTATGATTTATTTAGTTGTTGTAACCATTAGGGTTGTATAATATTCATGCATGTGTGTTCCTTCAATTGTGTAGGAATATCTGTACTTCTTTCCCAATGATTATCTAGGACTACCTCCAAGGTAGGAGTTGGGATTTTGAATTGACCGATAACAAGGGACTGTACCAATATCTTCAATGGCATATTGGACGACACTCACTGAGCATTGGGAGATATGTTTACAATTTTTGGACCTTGTAAGGAATGGATTCGTCAGACCAAGTGTGTTCCCATGGGTAGCTCCAATTATATTCATGAAAAATTCAATGAGGATCTTATGTATTTTCAGCGATTATCAACTCCAGAGCAAGGCCATGATAAAGAAGAAGTTCACCATATAAAGAGTCTATAACCTCTTTGACCAGTAACAAGGTGTGGTATGGTTCCCCAAGATCTTTCTCATATCTAGATACCAATTTTTATGGGTTTGCAAGGATGATATACCAAATATTTTATTCTAATTTCTCTATGAACACTATGTGTTCTTAGCGATTCCCTTTACTGTGAAAAATTCTCCACAGTTTTTTATGTACATGTTGAACCATATACTCCAGCCATACTGGGACTTGTTTTTTTATCCTCATTAATTAAATTCTCAATTACACTACAATTGAGGAGAGGAATGCAGAGCACTTAATGATGGTTCTTGATTTACATTAAGATCACCACCTTTATGGAATGCTCTTAAAGTTCATGTTCGGGATATGTGAGGTACACTTTTTGGTGTATGTCATCTTTGATCAAGGTTTATCTATAGAAAAGAAAATAGTGAATAAGTTATTTCTTGGGTTCCACCCTAGAATGTGTCATAGGTGAGAATAATTCTTAGTTTGACATTGTTGTATAACATAATTGTGATGTAATTATCTTGGATTGAAACCACTTTGACTGCTCTAATACATATTGGATAACAGTTTATTTAATCTAAGTAGTGATATAAGGACATCAAGGAGTAGAGGAAGAGCCTAATGAGTGCTCTAGTTTTGAGACTACTCAATTAATTGGTTGATTTTATAGTGTATTGTGATTTGTCTGAAGCTGAGATTGGTTGCGTGTTGATGCATCAATAGGTAGTCATGGTAGAGGTGTTGAGGATGATGATACCCCTTGATAATAACAATGAGAATCATTACTTAGAGCTTATAATGAAAGTATTATCTTATAGGATGCAGAGGAAATACCTTCTGGGAGAGTCCTTTGTGGTTTTATAGGCCACCATAGTCTTATGACATCTTCACCAATAGAGACCATAATTTGAGGTGATGATGTTGGTTAAAGATCCTACAAAACTATAACTTTGGGATAATCTATACTGTAGGAAAGGGAAATGTATTAGAAGATTCACTTAAAATGAATTCCCTAGATCACTTAGTATGGGAATCATCAGTGCAGTTAACTAACCAATTGATGACCCTAGTGTTGTAGGAGGTTACTATTTTTCTATAGTTGATGGTGCTGAATCCTTTTCTCCATGATCATGTGAAAGAGTCCTAGATGGAAGAAATCAACTTTAAAGTATTAGGTGACCAGATATCCATGAGTGATGTAGTGTATGGATATTTTGAGGTTGGGAATCATGAGATCTAGTTACAGAGGAAAATAGTGGTTCCAATCACAATGTGGGAGTGGGTGATGCAAGAGTTCCACACTGCTCCATTCTATGAACATGTAGGGGTAGTGAATATGTATAGGTTTCATTAGTGGCATTTTTGGTGATCTAAAATGAGGCAAAGTGTTTCCATGTTTGTCTCACACTGCCTTACATTGATGTAATAGGAATCTATGCACCAGATTCTCGAAGGTTAGTTGAAACCTCTTAATATCGTGGATTGGAAATGGGATGGAATATCCAAGGACATAATCACTGGGATTCCACCCACAGAGATGGTCCATGATTCAATCTGGCTGATAATGGACCAACTAATGATGTTTGTGAACTTCTTATTTAACATGGAGTTGAGTTTGGTGAAGAGTTTGGTGTAGTTGTAAATACGAGAGATCAACCTCTTTTATGAGGTACCCTTGGTGATTTTATTTAATTGTGATGCATAGTTCACATCATTATTGAAAAGAGTCTTATGGGTGGAATTCAAGACCACGTTGTGGAGGAGTTAAATCATTCACCCCTGACCGATGGGTTGACCGAGTGCACTATCTATGTATTAAAGGATATGTTGAGGGCTTGAGTGTTGGATTTAGGCCGTTTCAGGGAGGATTACCTACCTTTGGTTGAGTATTCATACCAAAATTACTACCACACTAGCTTGGGCCATGGTGGAGAGAGGAGGGCAGGGCTGGACCCAACAATTTGATCTAGACTCAGGTCGAACCTGGGTCATCCAGAGAAGACCGCAGTCGGTCCCGGATGGTTGACCGTGGTGGTTGACCAAGGAGACTAGTCAGATATATCAATTGATATACTATAGTTGTTGGTCCACATACATTTTCACTATGGGCATTCAACTATAGTAGTTGACTGCCACAGTTGGGTGGATTGTCTGCGGTGGTTGGTCCATGGGAGGTCAGTCACTTGCCTTGACGAATAAACAGGTCGTATCTTGAAACATCACAATATTCTGAATAGAGTGTCTAATTGTCATGTCATTAGAATAAATATGATCCCCTCTTTGAGAATAATATTTTTAGGTCAGTTTGGGAATTCAATGTTCAGGCTCGAGAAATGTTCCTTGCGATGACATGTTAAGGCTTGTTGCAAAGAATAATGCCCTTTTTAACAGTTTTTTGTGTATGTAATCGCATATCCTACATGATTTTTGATAGAATATGATGGTGACCTCAGATTCGACTTTCAAGTTATGATGTGAGGTGTTTATAGAGTGATGCATTGATAGGGTTGTTCATCGATAGTCGTGGCAAGGTGATGATATTAGATATTTCGATGTGGAACCCACTGACTCACTGGCGAGTTGATCCACGCTGATATAGAGTGAACCCGCCATCATTATGGTTGTTGGTCCTCTAAATTTACTAATTAGTGGAATCAACCTATCATGTAGGGAGTGTTTCCTCGATGGCCTTGAATGGAATCCACTAATGCACATGGTCGCATGTCCTTTACGATGGTTATCTGAGTGGAACCTCCCTTACGTACTCGGGTACAAGTCCTCTAAATTGAGATGATCCATCAGATTATGAATCAATGATGAGACATATGCTGATGTGAAATTTTATTAACAAAGAAGATGGGATCTTTCCCCACTGAGATGCACCCTTGTGATGTGACATAAAACTGGGAAGGCAAGACAATGCCACACAAAGAGGATAGTATCAAGGTGTGGTAATTATGTCCCTTTGACGTGGTGTTTTGAACACATGTGAGAGTTGCTACGAGATGTATGTGGTTAATCTAGGAACTATTTAAGAAACCTCTTCCTGGGATGATTTATGAGATGGTGATCCCTTTACTCACTCATTTGGGATTTTTTGAGTGAGCATATAGACACATAGACACACAGACACACACAAACACACACAAACACACCATATTATAGTACCCTCTCATTGGGTTCTGGATTAACAAATTCCAAGAGAGGTGTTGACTTGCAGGGTATTCCATCTGATTTCCATATCAATCATGTCATGGTTCATTGTGTCTACCCTCCTACTATAGGTAGAGAAGTCTTGATGATAAGTTCATCTTGTCACATTTATTGTTCCATCTGTTTGGATGAGTTTACTTCACTCTATTGTTGGGTCAAGATGCAAACATTTTATTGTACATTATTCTATATACTATAATAATATTCAATGAATCTCTTAATTCCCCCTTAATATTTCAAGGTAATTCTAATGGGTATGTATATGCACACCCCATACATGGTCTTTTCCCTCACTTATCGTACCTTATGTAGATGATGGACATGTTTGATCTTGGATTCATAGGATCTTAGGGATACAGGTGATTGGACTACATACAGTGGTAATATCTAGATATCCCAGAGTGGGTATTTCTCAACTATTCTTCTATTCTAGTTTCTATTATGTTGGGAGACTTTTCTAGTTGGGCCTGTATTTTTCCCCTTTCCTTTCATTTAAATTTTGGTAATTTTTCTGTTTAAGGGACCATTTATGTTAGGTTAATTTATAGTAGTGTAATATATTTTACTTATTTCCCTCTCATGTTATAATTTATTTGGATTTTTGTGCATGTACATGTACTTAAGAATAGGATACCCTAATTTTTCTGTTTCTTCTATGCTTGTTACCACCCTTGGCCTCTGGAAGATGGCTTAGGGTAATTTCGGCCTGATACTTGGAATGGGTTCGAAAATGAAAACCAATATATACACAAATAAAACATCAAAATACTTTACAAAATATTAGAATAATCCCCTTAAAAATAAATAAATCCATGGAATACCTTTGATGCAAACTAAAATAAGTTACCTGAATAAGAAGATTCATTCTCTATTGAGTTATTTTATTTAATTTTTATTATCCACCCCTAAACACTTTTTGTTCATTTATGTATATAAACTTTAGTATCCCCGATATACTTGGATATTTTATGATTCGGTTTCGACCTAAACATATACACAACTCCATCTACTATGTAATGAACATACTGTTTATGTGTACGAAGAACTACGACCTCACAAAATGATGATTTCTCAATTTTCATTTACTAACTCTCATGGCGGAAATTTTGATGGATTTTCTATTTATATATATTTTATTTACTATTTATTTATGAATATGCAATCCTTTTACAACACATATCATTATTAATTCAATTTGGTGTACATATGATTATTTTGTTAGTGGTAGAGTGGACTACCGCCCCCTCAAAGAGATGTGATTTGTTTACACCATACATGGACATTGTTAAGGGTTATTTAGTGAAGGTATATGATATATGTGAAATAATAATTACTGTTGAATTATAATATACATATAAATATGTTTCATTTTCATTCTTTTTTTAACTATGAAAATATAAATGGAAACAATTCTCATATATACATACACCATATTGTCTCTATGAATGGAGTATTAAATTTCTTACTACTATGTTATATTGATAAATATAATACACACATATGAATATAAAATGAAATATATATCATTGTCTATATAGTTGAAATCTTTATATAAGGACCAATGATAAAATTAATTAAGACACATGAATAAAACAAAGAATAATATTACCCGAATTGAAACCAGTACATAAGATTGTTAACAAGAGGGTAATATAAGGTCATAATCAAACCATTTATGAAATTAAATATAATAATATGATCTTTTAAATGATTTATAATAAACATACATTTATTATATAGGAATCTTTTATGGGTATGAAGAGTGTTAAGATATATGGTGAGGGAATTTCACCTCACATGTTATTTCTTTGAGATACATGCTTTATTCAATACCCATTCCATTCACGTGGATTGAATACTTCCTATGGAAAAATTTATTGATTATTAAAAATAAATTTACTATTATTTACAAATATATTTTTGTGATCTCTATTTGATGGGTTCAATGTTTCAAAATCTTGCAAATTGGTAAGACAATTTGGTTTCAATTTTCTGTCCCTGAGATACATGTTTTGTTATGCACCTAAATTCTTTTTCAAGGTGTCTATAATTAAATTTTAAATCATATATCATGAATATAATTTTTTTATTATATTATTGTTTCATCATTTTTAAATGGATTGTATTTTCTCAAGTAACCAGGTTTCAGGTGTTTATTGAATCAATCTCATCACTTTTTGAAATTGTTAATGATTATAATTATATATATGAAATATTATGATACCTATCTCAAGAATACTAATTAGTTTTCTTATACTATGTTTATTCGAGATGAATCAATATATTAGAATAATTATTCACTATTTGTAATTTATGAACATTTAGAAAATGTTGTTAAGAAAAATATTACTATACTTCTCTATTAGGATAGAACATATTTTTTTTCAAAAATAATGTTTAAAAAAAATGGTTATTTGAAGATAATTTTCACAAAAAATGGATTTTAATAATGTTTTATGGCAATAAAAAAGTCATTTATATTTTTAAAATCAATATTAAATGAAAAAGGTTTTCAAAATGATTTATGTTTAAAAAAAATACATTTTCAAAGGAAAAGGATATTTTCCTCTCGAAATTATTTTAAAAGATCTATCTAAATTATTTCTGATCTAATATAACATCCATTGGTGTTACACATTCCTTAATAGGGAAATGATTCAATGTTTCCATTCATACTCATACAATGAATTGTTTCTGATTTGATAACATGACAATTATGATAGCAGTTTCTCTTTCATGGGTTATATGCTACTGAAACTCACATAATTTCATGTGTTATGAATTTAAAAAATATATTATGGAACCTATTGTTTCCTTTGGAATTGGTGATGACCTCGTTGATTTAAGGTTCAAACATTCCAATTGGTTTCTAATGCGATTGTTCTTAGAACCAGAAACATCCAATGATTCCATATCCATTTAGACCTACTTTCCAAAGGTAGGTGATCATTAGTTATGGACTGGTGAGGTTTAGGAATTTTCATTGGTCGAGAGGATGGGAGGTCAGACTCATCACACCTTTTTGAGGGGAATTATTGTCTACTTCGGGGCACTCTTTATAGATTTATGTTATGTTCATGAATCCATATTACATTACCATGTATAAAATGTACTTTTATTTAAATCTGACAATCAACGATTGATATGAAGAAAATTTAGGGAATCTTTTATATGTATTTGAGGTTCTTTATTGATAGAGAATCATCTGTATTTGTTAGAGATTCTTAGTTGATGGTATCCTTAAATACATAAAAGTCTCTTGGTCATTATGATGACCATATTTGTTTTAAAGCCACTCAGTGGGGCACTTGATGTTTATTTTCATTCAGGAGGACATGGATTAGTTCAGAGTTGGGATCGTACCCACTGATGGGCTACCTATGTACCCTTTGTTTTGGAAAATGAATCATAACCCACGTAGTTCGAGTGAGGGAGTATGATGTTTCTGCATGATTGATTGCTCAATGAAAGTTTTCATGATTACTTTTATAGTCTAAGCTCATGCGAGTAATGCTCAGTGTGAGAAACAAAAGGTATTGGTGAAACAAAACAATTTTTCCATGCAATGATGTGGGGATTATGTATGTATGACTGTCCAAATAGATGAGGATTAAGATTTATTTTAGGGAAGAAATCCATGAACAGGATCCATAAATGTATATGTGCTTCATGGAGATTTGGACTCTCTAATCTTGGGGAATAATCCTAATGAAGATGCCCAAGTTAGTATGGTACTTATGATTGGGTTTTACTCCTGAGAAGGAAGCCTAGATCAAAAGTAATTATGACCGGTTAAGGGAAAATAAGACTAGGGATTATTCCAAAATAGGAGGCCCAGGTTAAAGTGATTTGAAAAATAAGGGACTTGGGGCTAACTCCTAAAGAGGATGCCCATATTTGAGAGTGGGGATTATTTCTGAAAAGGAGGCCCATATTTGAGACTGGGGCTTATTTCTGAAAAGGAGGCCCATATTTGAGACCGGGGCATATTCCTGAAAAGGAGGCCCATATTTGAGATTGGGTCTTATTTCTGAAAAGGAGGCCCATATTTGAGACTGGGGATTATTCTTGAAACGGAGGCCCATATTTGAGACTGGGACATATTCCTGAAAAGGACACCCATATTTGAGACTGGGGCTTATTCCTGAAAATGAGGCCCATGTTATGGATTCTCTCATCTTAAAGGATGAGGTTGAATGAATGAACTCTCTAACTTTAGTGACATAAAGATGTGAAAATCATTATGTTTTGGGGGATGTTCCACGAAGATCCTTTCAGATAAGGAAGTTAATCAAGAAAACAATCCATAAATGGCTTTAAAGAATGTCTTGAATACTGAATCTTGAATAAGAGAGGTGGAATGGCATAAGAGTGGTGAAATGGGAAGGAAGGGCACCCAAAAGTAGAGGGGCACGCAAGTCCTGGTAGGCGCGTAGGTAATGCATGGGTGCACAAGTATTGGAAATGCAGGTATACCTCCACAGATCATGGGTACTTTCGTGATCCTTTCCGAGTAGAGTGATACTTGGGCGATTCTTGTCCAAAGCCTTTAAAATCATCCTGAGGTACTTCCAGAAGAGTGGCCAGCAAATTTCAAAGAATAGGTAAGGAGGCGCGCAAGCGTGTCCATTTCCCTTAAGGGTAAAAACACTTAGGTTCGCATGTGTTAGTGAATTTTAACACTTAGACCTTATTCTTCTTGTTTAGACCTTCCATTCTAGGTAAATAATTACCTTCGAAGTTTTTAGAAGATTTGAAGAAGAGACTTGGGCGTTCAGAGCACTCTATCTGAATTCTGGAAAAAATTCCTCTCGAAATGGGGGGCCCACAAGGTCTATTCATAGGATTCTGAAGAACCTGGGTGGTTTTCAAAGAGGGCGTGTAAGTCACTTGCGCGACCATTAGGCGGTGCGCAAGTGTACTTGTGCGGCATTAAGGGAACTTTCACGGTGCAAGGTCCTTTGAATACTTTTTCATTCCTTTGTCTATTTTTGATGTTTTCTTCAAAGGGTGAATCAATTTGTACTAAGTAATTTCCCTTTTCATTCCTTTAGACAAATGTGATGAAAAGGAGTATCAACAAATGTCCCCCCTCAGAGTTGGATCCGGAAGAATAAGGATGTGACTCTGAGGAAAAGAAGAGAAACCAAAGGGGAGGCGCACAGGTGTGAACCGCACAACTGTCATCACGCAGGTGAGAGTCACGTAGGGCTGGAGCATACTGGCAGGAGCGCACTGGCTGTAGGCGCGCTGGTGGGTAGCCTGGCCTATAAATATGCAATCATTTGTCACGCATAGCACCGATTTACAGATTTTTTAGCTCTCGCCGTGTAGGTCACCTTCGCCGCGCAAGTTGCTCATTTTCCACTGTTTCTTCGTTGTCGTGCTACTGTCCAGGTATTTGGACTCGTGTGGTTATACTTGCATGCCAACAACTTGCACGACACATTAACACTTGCGGGACACATCCATACTTGCGTACCAAGTTTAGATTTTCACGCATTAATTCCTTTTCAATTGTTTTGAATTCCTTCACAAATTTTATGAAAAATAAAACCATTTAAGAGTTAATTTATTCAACTTTTTGTACAGATTCAATGGCTTCAAAAAGAATCGAAATGGCTGACGAACTAGAAAGAAAAATAATTGATGAAATGATGGATATCATTGGCCAAGATTATTATGCCGTCTGTGATAGCACTCTCCCATATTTGGATAAGTATCTGAGGAAATATCACTTTGATTTCCCACAAAGCACTTATCTTCCTTTGTACGGTTATGGTCATCTGCGAGAATTCACTATTCTAGAAGCAAAGAACTATCTCCCATTTTTGTGGTTTCAGAGTTACACCAACTTTGGTTCAACAAATATCTCATGTGGAGGAGGATTAATAAATGATGGAACAGTGGAGAAGGCCCACATGATGCATCATAGCCCTTGTATTCCAGATATAAAACCTCATAATCCTAAGTTGAAACCACATTGTCATCCTTCAGTCTTCCGAAATGCTCAGATGGATCAATCCAAAGGCTAGAAGAAGAGTTGGGACTTCTTTCCTGGGGGAGGTGTGAAGCCAACATGGATGTGGGGAAACTAGGTATGAAAAACATGTGCAGAGTTTGTCAAAGATCTGAACGGATTTTCGATATACAAAGCTGTCTGGGTTTGGAAAACATATGTTTACAGACATGATAACTTCGTGGTGGAGATACTCAGCCACTAGAGCCCAAAAACCAATTCTTTCCATCTGACTCATGGAGAAGTAGGCATCAGTCAGTGGGATGTCCACAGGATCTTAGGGGATCCAATTTTGGGCGATATGTATGAAAATTCATTTCTCCTGTGGTGACTTGGAATGATTCAGAGAAGACTCCTTCTTTGGCTTGGGAATTATTTAAAATCTTCCACAGGCTCAACAGTTTGGAGACCTCCTTAACTCATTCTAGAAAGGATATTCATCTTGTAGAGACCCGAAGCTTGATGTACATGAACATTACATTACTTTTGCGGAATACTTAGTACATAACAAAAACACACACACAAGGATCGTAATAGTTTAGTGTCTTTGGAAACTCGGAATAAAATCTTCTAATCGTGGGGAAAGATCTTCAACATATCCCAAAAAGATCATCCTTTTTTTTTTACCTAAAACATTTCTTTATATCCTGGGGAAAAGAAAACATAAAAGCGTGAGCTCAAATGCTCAGTATGGGTAAACAAAAGAAACATCAATCACATCGTATTCATAAGAACATAACATTTTGGAAATCATAACCTGCAAAAGAGAGCATAATTTCATAACATGGGATAAATCATGGTAGTGAAATGTAATCACAATAATCATAACTTAAAACATGAAACTTTGTGGCATTCACACATAATCATAGAGAATCATTTCTTGTTAGTCAAGACTCGTTTCCAAGACTATCTAAGTGGACAAAGTCCCTTTCTGAATCGAGTAACCCTCGTTTCAGTCCTGTTTCACTGAACCGGTATAACCTACCATTCCAGCCATGTCTATCTCATGAGATATAAAATCTTTACCCAATACATTGGAGGGAGATATAGGTCCCACCCATCTCTTAATGATACCATTCTTATGTGTGCCACAAAATCATAAACCATACATCATTTCATAACCCATGCAATAAAAATGGGATTCTTAAACATCATGACATCATAAAACAATTCATATAAGATAAAGGAACTCATAAAAATAATTCCATCACAACATAATCAAATCAATGTAATAATAGGGATAAATAAATAACCCTTTATTATCTTAGATGGAAAATAATTTTGATCTCCATTCTTGAGGAAAATATCCTTTCTTCTTCAAAATCAATTTCTTTTCACAAAACATCATGCAATTTTAAAAGAAAGAGATTTTATTGAAAATAGCCATGAAATATTTTGGAGGAAGCTTCATGAAAATAAGGCTTTATAAAACCGTAAAAATCCGTTCGTTCCGTTTAAGTTAAAAAAACATTCTTCTCGTACTTTTGTCGGAAAAGTCAAAAAGTACCTCGTAAAAAAACGACAAAAGATTCCTTTCATATCTTTTACTAAAAACTCACCGAAGGGTAAATTTGGATTTAAAAAATTGTAGGTGGATGTAAATAACATTACATATTGAGGAAACATTGATTTGGATGATAAAATACACCCCAGTAACTTTCAAAGTATAAACAATCTCGGATAAATATGAGATTGTGATATTTCCCTTACCTTAGGTTTGACTTGCTTTGTAAGTGTCCGAACCTCCTGTATAATGATTTAAATCATGTTATTGACTTATTCCAGAATCATATTCATTGTTATTATATCATATATGGTCCACTTATGACTTTATATTACCCGTTCTTTTGTAAATTCATGTTAAAGTAGTGTTTTGGTTAGAATCGTCTCATTTGTCGTTCGTGTTTTTAACTTGTAATTATTCATATGATTACTTAGATCATGATTACTTAATTCCAGAATATAAAACATTATTTATATATAATATATATTCAGAATATACATATATAATAAATCAGTAAATGGAAAGAAATACACCGCTCATGGAGATGGTAGTCTGTACGTACGCATGAACGCTGTTTTCGTTTCCTTATTGAATTGAATGGAATTAAGTAGATGACATACATATAAATATAAATAATTCCAGTATCATTATAAGTTCATATATTTCATTAGTACTTATTATATATACTTTATAATCATTCATGAATGGTTAATCATTGAGAATGAATCTCATCGCGTCGTGGAGACGGTAGTCCGTACGTACGCACGAGCGATGATATCGTTCCCATGGTCGTGAAATTGTGTTGAAGTGTATTTATACTATTTCAGTATCAATATCACTTTATAATAATAATATATAGTTACTAATTAAACCATTATACCCATCCAATTAAGGTGGTGACGGAAAATATATTACACCACGGCGTGCAGACGGTATTCCGTACGTACGCACGCACGTTGATTTCATTTTTCCGTAGGATGGATAGAAGGTGAATTAGAGTTGTTTCATATTTATAATAACATATCAGTATTTAATTAATACTGATGTTATTACTTTATCATGAAATAACTAAAGAAGAAGAAGTTGAAGAAGAAATAAATTGAAAAGATCGGTAATGGATATTACCTCTTCTTTGGAACGCCTCTTTGAATCCACCACTTAGGGAACTAAGATTGGTCTTTGAAGTAGACCAGGACCTCTAGTATTATTCTAGAGAAGTGGAGAAGGGATTTTGGTAGGGGTTGTCCGAGCTTGAGTGCTCAAATTGGTGTGAGGAGGAGGGGGAGGAGGTACCCTTTTATAAGGGAGGAGAGGGGCACCTTAGGAATATCTCAAAATATTATTTTATATTAAAGTAAAAATCGGTTTATAATGGTTCCAAAGGGTCTTATTTCGAAGCTAAAGTGGGGATGGGTCGAAATCCTATCAACCAATAGGATTTAGACAAGTTTAGGATATTATTGTAACCTTATCAATTAGATTTAACTCTAAGTTAAATAATTTAACTTTTACCGTGTCTTTCTGTTTTCTTTCACTATATGGTTAATACACTTACTATAACATGCCAAACTAACCCCAAATTGTATATTCTTAATACATATATCATTATCTAAGTCATTTGGCCGAACCTTAGATTTTAGGAATAAAGTAACAATTAATAATATAATATTTTATTTAAAAACTATTTTGTGTCAATTTTGAAACTATTTGAGACATGATTTTTTTGAAAGTCATAACAGAATTATATGTTCGAAAAAAGTTGATTAAATCAACACTAATATATCATAGTAACCTAGAAAATTAGTGTAATTAATAAAAAGTCTCAAATTACATTTAGTTTGGTGTTTATAACATCAATTATGTCAATATGTCATTAATTAGATAATTACTGCATCATCTTTGTGTCATAAATTAATTAATTATTTGATGTCTAAAAATTACAAATAAACTACCATTATGTAGGAAATCTTCTTAGCTTTCTAATGAATATTTACAATCGAATTTATCTTATGTATAACCCTATATTAAAAATGTTTTAGTAAATAAACTTTGATTTTAACTCTTTTAACTCTTCTTTGAATTAAATAATAATAAATGTCCTAATCTAATCCAAGTGGTCCTAAATGATAATATTTTACACTTAAGGTTGTTTTTGGTCGAGATACACTTGTCCAATAGAATTAGAACATGTGTTAGGGTAATATTAATATCATTCTTACCCTTAATTACCCTATTTACTTTTAACCGTGGTAAATAAAAGTAAAAAGTTACTATTCACCAAAAATTATTTTCATCTCATTGAACCACATTTTACTTACTGACATCAACCGTGTCTCTCGGATTTTTGAAATTCCATTCACAGAAGCGGTAAAATTAAGTTTTATGAAAAATTAAGTTTTTTAACTACCACTTAGTAGTTTCACTATTCATCAAAAATTGATGTTTTTCAGAACAATGCCAAAATTTCATCCTAAGCTATATTTCATATTCTGAATTCAAAATTGAAGTCTATTTTACCAAATTCATAACATTAATTTTATAATTAAATCCTGCTGTTAAAACAAATAGCGTGTTTTTAAGAAACAATATTTATCAAAAGATTGACACTTGTTTATGTCTGGTTTAAATGTGAAATTACATCCAATTGTAAAAATATATTCTAAATATACTTTAAACCACTAAAATTAATAATTTATCACTATTAATTATTTCGATTAAAAAAGTTGTTTTTAATTATAATTTAGTAATTTTCACTATTCATCAGAATATGAAAGTTATCCGAAAAGTACCAAAATTTCACCTTAGACTAAATTCGATACTCCGAATCCAAAAATAAAGTCCATTTTCAGAGATAAATTTTCCAAAATTTAAAAAGTGGTTATTACTATTCATAACGTCTAGTTTTAATAATATTTTAATAGCATATCGTTGTTTCGTGAAACTCAGTATTACGTACTACACACGCTATCGAGGAAGGTTGCGATTGCGTGTAATGCAAGGCAAGTCAAGGATGCGTGTTGTGCAAGCTCCTTTTTGTGTTGCGTACAACACAAGACATTAGTGAAATTAAAAAGAATATTTTTCATAAAATCTTGGGCTGTTACATTCTACCCCCCTTAAAATGAATTTCGCCCTCGAAATTCGTCGGGGTTATAAATGGTTTACTATTCGAAAGTTTCATTAATAGAAACCCACATCGTAAAAAAATATACAAAAACTTGGCTTTAAAAACTAATGTATGAAATGTAACGATTACCCAAATAAACTAATCACTGGGTTTCCACATAGGTGAAAATTTGGATATGGAAGAGAAATCTAACCATCATATTCTGATGGAGAGTGGTAGAGAACATGGCTATGGAAATCCAGTAATCACAAATCCGTAGATTTGTGATGATATAAGGTACCATCTGATTCATCAGGTATAAGATCACTAGGACAACATTTTTGGTTTTCAAGATCATTTCCCTAAAGTTGAAAATTTGAATTAGAATAAATATTTTCTTTATTTTGGTACAATCTCACTATTGTTCATGCCTTGAACAATTTCCACTTCATCTCTTAAATAAATGAAGTTGAATTTGTTATTCGTGAAGTGTTAGCAGATCATGTGATAGAATGACGGGTCATTCCATCTGTCTCAAACAAAAGGTTAGAAAAAATTATATACATAAGTCGATCTATAGTGAGATTAATCACATATGGTTCCTAAAATGGACTTATACATCATATGTCATGCAACTTAATATAATAAAACTAGTTTCTACTAAACAGGGACTTCCTGTAGGCCAGTGGTAGGTGATAAATGCCAGTCGCACATCGGTTGTGGGTTCGATTTCCACAGCCTTGTCCGACGCGATGGGCTATCGCCCGTCCTGCAGGTTGTCCTTTTTCTAAAACTATATTACTATAACATCCCATCGAAAAAAAAACTTCTATCCTTAAACAATACTAACTTATGTCCAACATAATCCATTCCAATCTTTAGGCTTATCCATAATACTGCAATCCACTCTCATAACATAGTGAAAATTATTACCAGAGATTTAACACCATCGTCGATCCCCATATGTCATAAGATATGTTTTGTTGGTCACATTCCAAACATTCAAAGTCCTTAATCGTGTATTCTCTTGAATACCTTAGTGAAAACATGAATGAAGTTTAAAGTTAACACTTTCCACATACCAAAATCCTCAAAATTCTATATACTCAAACCATGATATCACTTAGTCCTTATATCAATCATGAGCTCATGAATACTATTAAACATTTCATTTTCTCGTTTTCCCTTCATTATGCTCATATCATCTTATTTCCAAAAATATCTCAATCACTTTGAATACCACATTAGACCAATACATAAATATTCCAATACTTTATGATACAACATTATTTTTGAATCCCATTACATAAACACTTAATCATTCCACCACATCGTTATCATATTCAACATCGCCAATGGTGATCGCATGTGACTTCCCTTTGTCCTTTTCCTTAAGCGGTTGCTCATGTCGATCATCACTAACCCTTGGATTAGGGCATTTATTATCATAATGCCCCATTTCCTTGCACATGAAGCATTGAAGTGTTGGTGGTGCATTCTCTGCAGTGTTTGCTTTATTCACATCATTAGAATCCCTTTTTTCATTACTTTGACACTCAGCTGCTCGATGACCTTCTTTTCCACACTTAAAACTTTTTCTAGTCCCTTTAAGACAATCTCCACCATGCTTCTTTCCACACTTTGTGCATAAGGAAACATTCATCTTCTTTTCACCATTATTCTGAGATTTCTCCTTGAACTCCATCTTTCGTTTCTTGTCAAAACCATGAGATGGATATGTAACACCAACTTTCATTTATACGTTGATAGCACAACACACAATTTCTTCATAGCTACTGAAGTCTCTTATAGCTAATGCCCTTCGAAGACTTGGTTTTAAGCCACTGAAAAATCGGTCAGCTTTACATTCAGGTTGGATGATAATGCCAGATGCATACCTTGCAAGTCTTGTAAAATTCGCTTCGTATATACCAACAGATTCATCATCCTTTTTCTGTAGTTCAAGAAACTCCTTCTCCATCTTTGTTCGAAGAATACGAGGGAAGTACTTATTGAAAAATAAGTTCTTGAACTCGTCCCATTCCATGGACTCAATTTAATCTCTTTGCCTTGTATTTTTTATAAGATTCCACCATTGATCAGATTCACCTTCCAAACGATATACTGCTAAGATGACTTTATCATGTTCAGAACATTGAAGAACTGAAAATATCTTTTCAGTGGTACTGATCCATTGTTCAGCAACAAGTGGATCAGAAGACCCACTGAAAGAAGGTGGACGTTGCCTCATGAAGGACTCAATAGAATATTGTTCCCTTCTCTGCTCATTTGGAAGTCCAGAATGATTCATAGCTTGTGTAAGTATAGCAATAAGATTTTGCACTCCATCTCCCATAACATTTGTTTGTTCAGGAGGACAATCCATGCATTGTCCATTTCATTGATCAACATGGTTCCTTCGGGTTCCAGCCATCGTCTAAAACCCAAAAATAATAGTGTGAGAGGCAAAAATCATGCTAGGGAAAACAACATAATAAAGGGGGAGTACCTTCAATATCTAACATCTTAGGTTTAATTCTATGATCGTTAGCGTAGTTCTAGTACTATAACCTATACGTATACTTAACCTTAGGGACATCCCTAGACATACCGTAGAAATATCTCTAGGGATCTCACTAACGTTTTCACATCCTAGTTTCCAAAGGATGACTAAACCTTTCCTCTGATACCAACTGTAGAGACCCGAAGCTTGACGTACATGAACATTACATTACTTTTGCGGAATACTTAGTACATAACAAAAATGCACACACAAGGATCGTAATAGTTTAGTGTCTTTGGAAACTCGGAATAAAATCTTCTAATCGTGGTGAAAGATCTTCAACATCTCCCATAAAGATCTTCCTTTTTTTTACCTAAAACCTTTCTTTATATCCTGGGGAAAAGAAAACATAAAAGCGTGAGCTCAAATTCTCAGTATGGGTAAACAAAATAAATATCAATCACATCGTATTCATAAGAACATAACATTTTGGAAATCATAACCTGCAAAAGAGAGCATAATTTCATAACATGGGATAAATCATGGTAGTGAAATGTAATCACAATAATCCTAACATAAAACATGAAACTTTGTGGCATTCACACATAATCATAGACAATCATTTCTTGTTAGTCAAGACTCATTTCCAAGACTATCTTAGTGGACAAAGTCCCTTTCTGAATCGAGTAACCCTCGTTTCAGTCCTGTTTCACTGAACCGGTATAACCTACCATTCCAGCCATGTCTATCTCATGAGATATAAAATATTTACCCAATGCATTGGAGGGAGATATAGGTCCCACCCATCTCTTAATGATACCATTCTTATGTGTGCCACAAAATCATAAACCATACATCATTTCATAACCCATGCAATAAAAATGGGATTCTTAAACATCATGGCATCATAAAACAATTCATATAAGATAAAAGAATTAATAAAAATAATTCCATCACAACATAATCAAATCAATGTAATAATAGGGATAAAAACAGATCCCTTTATTATCTTATATGGAAAATAATTTTGATAAAACACTTGAACTGCATTCTTGGGGAAAATATCCTTTCTTCTTCAAAATCAATTTCTTTTCACAAAACATCATGCAATTTTAAAAGAAAGAGATTTTATTGAAAATAGCCATGAAATATTTTGGAGGAAGCTTCATGAAAATAAGGCTTTATAAAACCGTAAAAATCTGTTCGTGCCGTTTAAGTTAAAAAAACATTCTTCTCGTACTTTTGTCGGAAAAGTCAAAAAGTACCTCGTAAAAAAATGACAAAAGATTCCTTTCATATCTTTTACTAAAAACTCACCGAAGGGTAAATTTGGATTTAAACAATTGTAGGTGGATGTAAATAACATTACATATTGAGGAAACATGGATTTTGATGATAAAATACACCCCAGTAACTTTCAAAGTATAAACAATCTCGGATAAAAATGAGATTGTGATATTTCCCTTACCTTAGGTCCGACATGCTTTGTAAGTGTACGAACCTCCTGTATAATGATTTAAATCATGTTATTGACTTATTACAGAGTCATATTCATTGTTATTATATCATATATGGTCCACTTATGACTTTATATTACCCGTTCTTTTGTAAATTCATGTTAAAGTAGCGTTTTGGTTAGAATCGTCCCATTTGTCGTTCGTGTTTTTAACTTGTAATTATTCATATGATTACTTAGATCATGATTACATAATTATATAATATAAAACATGATTTACATATAATATATATTCAGAATATACATATATAATAAATCAGTAAATGGAAAGAAATACACCGTTCATGGAGACGGTAGTCCGTACGTACGCATGAACGCTGTTTTTGTTTCCTTATTGAATTGAATGGAATTAAGTAGATGACATACATATAAATATAAATAATTTCAGTATCATTATAAGGTCATATATTTCATTAGTACTTATTATACATACTTTATAATCATTCATGAATGGTCAATCATTGAGAATGAATCTCATCGCGTCGTGGAGACGGTAGTCCGTACGTACGCACGAGCGATGATATCGTTCCCATGGTCGTGAAATTGTGTTGAAGTGTATGTATACTATTTCAGTATCAATATCAATTTATAATAATAATATATAGTTACTAATTAAACCATTATACCCATCCAATTAAGGTGGTGATGGAAAATATATTACACCACGGCGTGGAGACGGTATTCCGTACGTACACACGCACGTTGATTTCATTTTTCCGTAGGATGGATAGAAGGTGAATTAGAGTTTTTTCATATTTATAATAACATATCAGTATTTAAGTAATACTGATGTTATTACTTTATCATGAAACAACTAAAGAAGAAGAAGTTGAAGAAGAAAGAAATTGAAAAGATCGGTAATGGATATTACATCTTCTTTGGAACGCCTCTTTGAATCCACCACTTAGGGAACTAAGATTGGTCTTTGAAGAAGACCAGGACCTCTAGGATTATTCTAGAGAAGTGGAGAAGGGATTTTGGCAGGGGTTGGCCGAGCTTGAGTGCTCAAATTGGTGTGAGAAGGAGGGGGAGGAGGTACCCTTTTATAAGGGAGGAGAGGGGCACCTTAGGAATATCTCAAAATATTATTTTATATTAAAGTCAAAATCGGTTTATAATGGTTCCAAAGGGTCTTATTTCGAAGATAAAGTGGGGATGGGTAGAAATCCTATCAACCAATAGGATTTAGACAAGTTTAGGATATTATTGTAACCTTATCAATTAGATTTATCTCTAAGTTAAATAATTTAACTTTTACCGTGTCTTTCTGTTTTCTTTCACTATATGGTTAATACACTTACTATAGCATGCCAAACGAACCCCAAATTGTATATTATTAATACATATATCATTATCTAAGTCATTTGGCCGAACCTTAGATTTTTAGGAATAAAGTAACAATTAATAATATAATATTTGATTTAAAAACTATTTTGTGTCAATTTTGAAACTATTTGAGATATGATTTTTGTGAAAGTCATAACAGAATTATATGTTCGAAAAAAGTTGATTAAATATACACTAATATATCATAGTAACCTAGAAAATTAGTGGAATTAATAAAAAGTCTCAAATTACATTTAGTTTGGTGTTTATAACATCAATTATGTCAATATTTCATTAATTAGATAATTACTGCACCATCTTTGTGTCATAAATTAATTAATTACTTGATGTCTAAAAATTACAAATAAAATACCATTATGTAGGTAATCTTCTTAGATTTCTAATGAATATTTACAATCGAATTTATCTTATGTATAACCCTATATTAAAAATGTTTTAGTAAATAAACGTTGATTTTAACTCTTTTAACTCTTCTTTGAATTAAATAATAATAAATGTCCTAATCTAATCCAAGTGGGCCTAAATGATAATATTTTACACTTAAGGTTGTTTTTGGTCGAGATACACTTGTCCAATAGAATTAGGACATGTGTTAGGGTAATATTAATATCATTCTTACCCTTAATTACCCTATTTACTTTTAACCGTGGTAAATAAAAGTAAAAAGTTACTATTCACCAAAAATTATTTTCATCTCATTGAACCACATTTTACTTACTGACATCAACCGTGTCTCTCGGATTTTTGAAATTCCATTCACAGAAGCGGTAAAATTAAGTTTTATGAAAAATTCAGTTTTTTAACTACCACTTAGTAGTTTCACTATTCATCAAAAATTGATGTTTTTCAGAACAATGCCAAAATTTCATCCTAAGCTATATTTCATATTCCGAATTCAAAATTGAAGTCTATTTTACCAAATTCATAAAATTAATTTTATAATTAAATCCTGCTGTTAAAACAAATAGCGTGTTTTTAAGAAACAATATTTATCAAAAGATTGACACTTGTTTATGTCTGGTTTAAATGTGAAATTACATCCAATTGTAAAAATATATTCTAAATATACTTTAAAACCACTAAAATTAATAATTTATCACTATTAATTATTTAGATTAAAAAAGTTGTTTTTAATTATAATTTAGTAATTTTCACTATTCATCAGAATATGAAAGTTATCCGAAATGTACCAAAATTTCACCTTAGGCTAAATTCGATACTCCGAACCCAAAAATAAAGTCCATTTTCAGAGATAAATTTTCCAAAATTTAAAAATTGGTTATTACTATTCATAACGGCTAGTTTTAATAATATTTTAATAGCATATCGTTGTTTCGTGAAACTCAGTATTACGTACTACACACGCTATCGAGGAAGGTTGTGATTGCGTGTAATGCAAGGCAAGTCAAGGATGCGTGTTGTGTAAGCTCCTTTTTGTGTTGCGTACAACACAAGACATTAGTGAAATTAAAAAGAATATTTTTCATAAAATCTTGGGCTGTTACATTCTACCCCCCTTAAAATGAATTTCGCCCTCGAAATTCGTCGGGGTTATAAATGGTTTACTATTCGAAAGTTTCATTAATAGAAACCCACATCGTAAAAAATATATACCAAAACTTGGCTTTAAAAACTAAAGTATGAAATGTAACGATTACCCAAATAAACTAATCACTGTGTTTCCACATAGGTGAAAATTCGGATATGGAAGAGAAATCTAACCATCATGTTCTGATGGAGAGTGGTAGAGAACATGGCTATGGAAATCCAGTAATCACAAATCCGTAGATTTGTGATGATATAAGGTACCATCTGATTCATCAGGTATAAGATCACTAGGACAACATTTTTGGTTTTCAAGATCATTTCCCTAAAGTTGAAAATTTGAATTAGAATAAATACTTTCTTTATTTTGGTACAATCTCACTGTTGTTCATGCCTTGACAATTTCCACTTCATCTCTTAAATAAATGAAGTTGAATTTGTTATTCGTGAAGTGTTAGCAGATCATGTGATAGAATGACAGGTCATTCCATCTGTCTCAAACAAAAGGTTAGCAAAAATTATATACATAAGTCGATCTATAGTGAGATTAATCACATATGGTTCCTAAAATGGACTTATACATCATATGTCATGCAACTTAATATAATAAAACTAGTTTCTACTAAACAGGGACTTCCTCTAGGCCAGTGGTTGGCGATAAAGGCCAGTCGCACTTCGATTGTGGGTTCGATTTCCACAGCCTTGTCCGACGCGATGGGCTATCGCCCGTCCTGCAGGTTTTCCTTTTTCTAAAACTATATTACTATAACATCCCATCGAAAAAAAACTTCTATCCTTAAACAATACTAACTTATGTCCAACATAATCCATTCCAATCTTTAGGCTTATCCATAATACTGCAATCCACTCTCATAACATAGTGAAAATGATTACCAGAGATTTAACACCATCGTCGATCCCCATATATCATAAGATATGTTTTGTTGGTCACATTCCAAACATTCAAAGTCCTTAATCGTGTATTCTCTTGAATACCTTAGTGAAAACATGAATTCAGTTTAAAGTTAACACTTTCCACATACCAAAATCCTCAAAATTCTATATACTCAAACCATGATATCACTTAGTCCTTATATCAATCATGAGCTCATGAATACTATTAAACATTTCATTTTCTCGTTTTCCCTTCATTATGCTCATATCATCTTATTTCCAAAAATATCTCAATCACTTTTAATACCACATTAGACCAATACATAAATATTCCAATACTTTATGATACAACATTATTTTTGAATCCCATTACATAAACACTTAATCATTCCACCACATCGTTATCATATTCAACATCGCCAATGGTGATCGCATGTGACTTCCCTTTGTCCTTTTCCTTAAGCGGTTGCTCATGTCGATCATCACTAACCCTTGGATTAGGGCATTTATTAGCATAATGCCGCATTTCCTTGCACATGAAGCATTGAAGTGTTGGTGGTGCGTTCTCTGCAGTGTTTGCTTTATTCACATCATTAGAATCCCTTTTTTCATTACTTTGACACTCAGCTGCTCGATGACCTTCTTTTCCACACTTAAAACATTTTCTAGTCCCTTTAATACAATCTCCACCATGCTTCTTTCCACACTTTGTGCATAAGGAAACATTCATCTTCTTTTCACCATTATTCTGAGATTTCTCCTTGAACTCCATCTTTCGTTTCTTGTCAAAACCATGAGATGGATATGTAACACCAACTTCCATTTCTACGTTGATAGCACAACGCACAATTTCTTCATAGCTACTGAAGTCTCTTATAGATAATGCCCTTCGAAGACTTGGTTTTAAGCCACTGAAAAATCGTTCAGCTTTACTTTCAGGTTGGATGATAATGCCAGATGCATACCTTGCAAGTCTTGTAAAATTCGCTTCGTATATACCAACAGATTCATCATCGTTTTTCTTTAGTTCAAGAAACTCCTTCTCCATCTTTGTTCGAAGAATACGAGGGAAGTACTTATTGAAAAATAAGTTCTTGAACTCGTCCCATTCCACGGACTCAATTTCATCTCTTTGCCTTGTATTCTTTATAAGATTCCACCATTGATCAGCTTCACCTTCCAAACGATATACTGCTAAGATGACTTTATCATGTTCAGAACATTGAAGAACTGAAAATATCTTTTCAGTGGTACTGATCCATTGTTCAGCAACAAGTGGATCAGAAGACCCACTGAAAGAAGGTGGACGTTGCCTCATGAAGGACTCAATAGAATATTGTTCCCTTCTCTGCTCATTTGGAAGTCCAGAATGATTCATAGATTGTGTAAGTATAGCAATAAGATTTTGCACTCCATCTCCCATAACATTTGTTTGTTCAGGAGGACAATCCTTGCATTGCCCATTTCATTGATCAACATGGTTCCTTCGGGTTCCAGCCATCGTCTAAAACTCAAAAAGAATAGTGTGAGAGGCAAAAATCATGCTAGGGAAAACAACATAATAAAGGGGGAGTACCTTCAATATCTAACATCTTAGGTTTAATTCTATGATCGTTAGCGTAGTTCTAGTAATATAACCTATACGTATACTTAACCTTAGGGACATCCCTAGACATACCGTAGAAATATCTCTAGGGATCTCACTAACGTTTTCGCATCCTAGTTTCCAAAGGATGACTAAACCTTTCCTCTGATACCAACTGTAGAGACCCGAAGCTTGACGTACATGAACATTACATTACTTTTGCGGAATACTTAGTACATAACAAAAACGCACACACAAGGATCGTAATAGTTTAGTGTCTTTGGAAACTCGGAATAAAATCTTCTAATCGTGGTGAAAGATCTTCAACATCTCCCATAAAGATCTTCCTTTTTTTTACCTAAAACCTTTCTTTATATCCTGGGGAAAAGAAAACATAAAAGCGTGAGCTCAAATGCTCGTTATGGGTAAACAAAATAAATATCAATCACATCGTATTCATAAGAACATAACATTTTGGAAATCATAACCTGCAAAAGAGAGCATAATTTCATAACATGGGATAAATCATGGTAGTGAAATGTAATCACAATAATCATAACTTAAAACATGAAACTTTGTGGCATTCACACAAAATCATAGACAATCATTTCTTGTTAGTCAAGACTCATTGCCAAGACTATCTTAGTGGACAAAGTCCCTTTCTGAATCGAGTAACCCTCGTTTCAGTCCTGTTTCACTGAACCGGTATAACCTACCATTCCAGCCATGTCTATCTCATGAGATATAAAATCATTACCCAATGCATTGGAGGGAGAGATAGGTCCCAACCATCTCTTAATGATACCATTCTTATGTGTGCCACAAAATCATAAACCATACATCATTTCATAACCCATGCAATAAAAATGGGATTCTTATACATCATGACATCATAAAACAATTCATATAAGATAAAGGAATTAATAAAAATAATTCCATCACAACATAATCAAATCAATGTAATAATAGGGATAAAAACAGAACCCTTTATTATCTTAGATGGAAAATAATTTTGATAAAACACTTGAACTGCATTCTTGGGGAAAATATCCTTTCTTCTTCAAAATCAATTTCTTTTCACAAAACATCATGCAATTTTAAAAGAAAGAGATTTTATTGAAAATAGCCATGAAATATTTTGGATGAAGCTTCATGAAAATAAGGCTTTATAAAACCGTAAAAATCCTTTCGTGCCGTTTAAGTTAAAAAAACATTCTTCTCGTACTTTTGTCGGAAAAGTCAAAAAGTACCTCGTAAAAAAAACGACAAAAGATTCCTTTCATATCATTATCTAAAAACTCACAGAAGGGTAAATTTGGATTTAAACAATTGTAGGTGGATGTAAATAACATTACATATTGAGGAAACATGGATTTCGATGATAAAATACACCCCAGTAACTTTCAAAGTATAAACAATCTCGGATAAAAATGAGATTGTGATATTTCCCTTACCTTAGGCCCGACTTGCTTTGTAAGTGTCCGAACCTCCTGTATAATGATTTAAATCATGTTATTGACTTATTCCAGAATCATATTCATTGTTATTATATCATATATGGTCCACTTATGACTTTATATTACCCGTTCTTTTGTAAATTCATGTTAAAGTAGCGTTTTGGTTAGAATCGTCTCATTTGTCGTTCGTGTTTTTAACTTGTAATTATTCATATGATTACTTAGATCATGATTACTTAATTCCAGAATATAAAACATGATTTATATATAATATATATTCAGAATATACATATATAATAAATCAGTAAATGGAAAGAAATACACCGTTCATGGAGACGGTAGTCCGTACGTACGCATGAACGCTGTTTTCGTTTCCTTATTGAATTTAATGGAATTAAGTGGATGACATACATATAAATATAAATAATTCCAGTATCATTATAAGGTCATATATTTCATTAGTAGTTATTATATATAATTTATAATCATTCATGAATGGTTAATCATCGAGAATGAATCTCATCGCGTCGTGGAGACGGTAGTCTGTACGTACGCACGAGCGATGATATCGTTCCCATGGTCGTGAAATTGTGTTGAAGTGTATGTATACTATTTCAGTATCAATATAACTTTATAATAATAATATATAGTTACTAATTAAACCATTATACCCATCCAATTATGGTGGTAACGAAAAATATATTACACCACGGCGTGGAGACGGTATTCCGTACGTACGCACGCGCGATGATTTCATTTTTCCGTAGGATGGATAGAAGGTGAATTAGAGTTGTTTCATATTTATAATAACATATCAGTATTTAAGTAATACTGATGTTATTACTTTATCATGAAAAAACTAAAGAAGAATAAGTTGAAGAAGAAAGAATTTGAAAAGATCGGTAATGGATATTACCTCTTCTTTGGAACGCCTCTTTGAATCCTCCACTTAGGGAACTAAGATTGGTCTTTGAAGAAGACCAGGACCTCTAGAATTATTCTAGGGAAGTGGAGAAGGAATTTTGGCAGGGGTTGGCCGAGCTTGAGTGCTCAAATTGGTGTGAGGAGGAGGGGGAGGAGGTACCCTTTTATAAGGGAGGAGAGGGGCACCTTAAGAATATCTCAAAATATTATTTATTATTAAAGTCAAAATCGGTTTATAATGGTTCCAAAGGGTCTTATTTTGAAGATAAAGTGGGGATGGGTCGAAATCCTATCAACCAATAGGATTTAGACAAGTTTAGGTTATTATTGTAACCTTATCAATTAGATTTAACTCTAAGTTAAATAATTTAACTTTTACCGTGTCTTTTTGTTTTCTTTCACTATATGGTTAATACACTTACTATAACATGCCAAACGAACCCCAAATTGTATATTATTAATAAATATATCATTATCTAAGTCATTTTGCCGAACCTTAGATTTTTAGGAATAAAATAACAATTAATAATATAATATTTTATTTAAAAACAATTTTGTGTCAATTTTGACGCTATTTGAGATATGATTTTTGTGAAAGTCATAACAGAATTATATTTTCGAAAAAGGTTGGTTAAATCAACACTAATATATCATAGTAACCTATAAAATTAGTGGAATTCATAAAAAGTCTCAAATTACATTTAGTTTGGTGTTTATAACATCAATTATGTCAATATTTCATTAATAAGATAATTACTGCATCATCTTTGTGTCATAAATAAATTAAATTATTTGATGTCTAAAAATTACAAATAAAATACCATTATGTAGGAAATCTTCTTAGCTTTCTAATGAATATTTACAATCGAATTTATCTTATGTATAACCCTATATTAAAAATGTTTTAGTAAATAAACATGGATTTTAACTTTTTTAACTCTTCATTGAATTAAATAATAATAAATGTCCTAATCTAATCCAAGTGGGCCTAAATGATAATATTTTACACTTAAGGTTGTTTCTGGTCGAGATACACTTGTCCAATAGAATTAGGACATGTGTTAGGGTAATATTAATATCATTCTTACCCTTAATTACCCTATTTACTTTTAACCGTGGTAAATAAAAGTAAAAAGTTACTATTCACCAAAAATTATTTTCATCTCATTGAACCACATTTTACCTACTGACATCAACCGTGTCTCTCGGATTTTTGAAATTCCATTCACAGAAGCGGTAAAATTAAGTTTTATGAAAAATTCATTTTTTTAACTACCACTTAGTCGTTTCACTATTCATCAAAAATTGATGTTTTTCAGAACAATGCCAAAATTTCATCCTAAGCTATATTTCATATTATGAATTCAAAAATGAAGTCTATTTTACCAAATTCATAACATTAATTTTATAATTAAATCCTGCTGTTAAAACAAATAGCGTGTTTTTAAGAAACAATATCTATCAAAAGATTGACACTTGTTTATGTCTGGTTTAAATGTGAAATTACATCAAATTGTAAAAATATATTCTAAATATACTTTAAAACCACTAAAATTAATAATTTATCCCTATTAATTATTTCGATTAAAAAAGTTGTTTTTAATTATAATTTAGTAATTTTCACTATTCATCAGAATATGAAAGTTATCCAAAAAGTACCAAAATTTCACCGTAGGCTAAATTCGATACTCTGAATCCAAAAATAAAGTCCATTTTCAGAGATAAATTTTCTAAAATTTAAAAAGTGGTTATTACTATTTATAAAGGCTAGTTTTAATAATATTTTAATAGCATATCATTGTTTCGTGAAACTCAGTATTACGTACTACACACGCTATCGAGGAAGGTTGCGATTGCGTGTAATGCAAGGCAAGTCAAGGATGCGTGTAGTGCAAGCTCCTTTTTGTGTTGCGTACAACACAAGACATTAGTGAAATTAAAAAGAATATTTTTCGTAAAATCTTGGGCTGTTACACATCTGGAAGAGTGGGTGAATATATTTCTTATTGAGAAGAAATAGAAGGAGCCAAAGGAGAAGGAGCCGAAGGAAAAAGGATCCAAGAAAAAGAAATCCAAGGATAAGAAGCCCACCCATCCTACTACCTGCCCAAATCCTAAGAAGAGGGGTGCTCCTGGAACATTATGTCAAACTCTAGAAGTAGGAGAGTCCGAGAAGTGGGGATATGAGGTGAATCAAAGGATCCCAAAGAAGACTCGTTTGGTGGGATTCTTGGATTTGTGGCTCAGCATTTATCTCTTTCAAGTTAGGGATTCGAAGGGAGGCGTCAGGCCAGGGAGCTTTTTTATTGTGGTAAAGTTAGATGAGGGAAAAATGGTTGGGTTGGATACCCCCATTTTAGCAAAGATTCACAGGAGTGTACTTCATGTAATTATGGGTAAATATCCTTTAAGAATAGTGGGACCATTCCAAGTTTTATAGGGATGGATCGCCACTCACTTCAGGACTTATAATGTACATAATGGAGTACAAATTCTTGGAAGTTCTTTTAGGCTATCAGTACAATAATTCTCTAGAGTTTCTCCATTATATCTTAATTCCCATTACTTGAAAGTGAGGTTGAGCATGTTTAAGGAATTCAACTTCTTTCCCTATGGAAATCCTCCATCCGGGCAGTTTGTTGATGATGGAACAACCCACTTGGATTTGAGGGAATACATGTTATCTTGCAGAGATGGTGTGCTAGTTGCCAGGATTGATGGAGAAATTATATGCGAGGCCTATTCTCCATATATATTTTCACGTCAATTCAAGTGTCTACAAAAAATTGATGTATCTCCCCCAGTACATGTTAGGTTAGAGCAACATCCGATGGTTGCTCGGAAACTGTGGCTACAGATGTCAAGGGAGAATACGGGGGCAGTATTTGATCTACCAGTTGAAAAAGCGGCACATAACTTGACTATATGGTATGACGAGCACTGGATAGCATCATACCCTAAAGGGGTGCTGAGTCACCCAGTTTATTAGGCGAGGAAAAGGAAGAGGACTGTAGAGAAAGGAACCCTTCCTCATGAATGTGATCATTCCCTACCTGAAGCTAATTTTCCAAATTCTTCCTCTAGGACTAATTCACCGAATTCCCAAGATGGGGATGATGAGGCACAGCAAGTGGAAAAGCGGCCTCGTGCCCGATATAATCCTCCGGTTAGAATCAAAAGACCCACTCCATCAACTCCTGGTGAGTTACTTCATTGTGGTAATTTAATCACCATCATTTTATAAAGTAATAAGTCTTAATTTCTTATTCACTATCTGTATTTGCATGAGTTGGGACGAAATTGAAATTAAAGATTGTAGGGCCTTCCTCGCAGCCTTCATATATAAGACCAGAGGCTGTCCAGACACGGAAGAGTCTATACTGTGGTACTGAGACCGCCTAGATGGATTTGTGTGAGGGTCTACAACTCCCTAGAATATGGAATCTTGTGGCTTCTCCATATATACAGTACGAGGATAACCCCAATGAAGTATGGGAATATATCAGAGAGCGGTAAATACTCATATATGCCACTGATGATTCCATTCCTGTCACTAGGAGGGTGAATGAAATGATTGATCGTTGCGCCACTGAGGGTGCAGGTGGTTCTGGAGATGAGGAGTGGCATGATTATGTGGCTCCTGAAGATGTAAGTTTTCCTTCCTTATTTGATTTTCAACTTGATTCCAGTCAAAGATTTGTTACTTAAGGAAGTTATTTTCATCATCTTGTAGCTTGTAAAGAAAGAAACTACTGAGGTTCCTTCACTATAGTATAGCCCTGGTGGTACTGCCATCGGGGCTGCTGCCAAATCTCCTCGCGAACTGGGCGAGATATCTCCAGGCCAGCAGGCCATGAATGATAAGTTGTACATGGACTTCCATTCACCAATTCAAGTGCCAGTAAGAGAGACTGCTGATACTCCTAAAAAGCCAAGAGCATAAAGGCGACGAAGGGGGAAGTCCACCACTAAACTCTTTATCAGTAGTGGTAAGTCCTTCGGATAATCATGAATTTTAAACCATGGAAAAGATTACCCATTTTCCTTGGGATTGCAGGGGCTGCTTCAATTTCCCCTTTGAGGGAAGGGACTGATCCTCCTTTGAGGACCACGAGGGTGCTGTGGAACAAACGCAAATTCAGGATGACTTGGCTGCTTCTGAAATAGAGCCAACACCTATTCCCAGTACTGCTCCTGTTGCTGCTATAAGTAGAGAGGAACCTACACCAGAATCATTGGCATCCGTAGAAACTGAATCTGCCTTCCTTCCTAAATAAGCTATCCCGGGTCAGGGGCCACAGAATGAGGGTCACCATGAGGACACATCAAATGCTCCCACTGGTGAGACTAACCAAGATTCTGAAATATCATTTGATGAAATGATGAATCATGCCATGTATTTTGATGAATTTTATGATCATGATAAGTTATCATGTGATTTAGAAGACATTAGGCATTAATGTTATCCTTCTCCTAGTAAATATTCTTATAATTTACACTTCTAATCATGACTGAAAATAATATGCAATTCCATCCATAGAAGCTGCTGAACTGCCAATGCCCGAAGAGGGTGTGGACATTGATGTCAACCCTACCATTGCAGAAACATTAAATTATGTGGAGCTAAACCCAATAAACCCTCATGAGACTGTTCTTGAATATCCTATTGATACTGCGGAAGATGGGGAGGAGTCTTCTCAAACTGCTAATCTACTGTTATGTAATGATTGTACCGAGTTTTCAATATATACAACCAACATTCATTATTCTATGAAACTAACCATACTTTTAATTGATCAAATAGGGATATCAACTTCAATGGCTAGAACTGGAGGTGAAGTCTCAACCTTCGCCCAAATAGTAGTAGAAGGTGAAGCTACCAGGGTCAAGGGGGGAAGGAGCAGAACATTGCACTTCCATAAGTGCATTAATCCTAGATTACATGCCCCCATGTGATGATGATGTCGAATCAAACCTAGAGGTGCTTAAGGCACTCATCTTTTCATGATTCAAGGCATAGAACAACATATAGAAAATCATATCAGTAGTGCCTCTTGAAGAGCTGTCATCAACGATTTCTCAGTTTCCATCCCAGTTCGTCATGCTATGACTTGGCGATTTTAGATACCAAGAGATCCATACCGTGGTGAAACAAGTCATATTAAGAAGGGAGCAGGAGTAAAAGTGTCGTGAAGATCTGGCCAGGGTGAAGCTATCAGTCAATATCAGTGAATTTAAGGCTGCAGTATCCCGATCTGAGGCTAATTATGCTACCAAGATAATAGAGATAAAGCATAAGATCAAAGAAAAAGTCGTCCAGCAGGTGCAGCTCCAGCAACAGTTAGATTCTGTTCCTGGGGAACTTGACCAGCTCAATAATTCATTGGAGGGAGCTCAAATGAATCGTATGAAATCTATTGCAGATGCCAAGAAGGAACTCCATCAAGATGAGAAGAGTGGAGCTGGTCGAGTGCATGAGCTTCAAGTAGCTGTTGATGAAGCTTAGGATGTTGTAAATCAAGTGAAGACTTATGTTTATAGTCTTTTGTAATTTTTTAAAAAAGAGAAGAGGGTCCAATCTGTGGATGTCCCTATAATTCTTGTGCATCAATAGATGGTACTTTTATCTTCAATCATTTATGCTTGTATTCTTTTGCTACCTGCTTTAAATTTTACCTAAGCCAATGGGCCTAGTAAGCATAGTTTGATCTTTTACTAGAATTAATGTAAATAACCCTACAAACATTGAATGTTTTAATTTTCAATATTATCTAAATCATAAAAATGTCTTTTTAGTGAGATAGAACTTGACTTTTATTCAGAGTTCCCTTGTCTTTTGTGGGCAGTTTAATGTCATACACGTCAGACATAAATAGGATAATGTTTAAGGTCAAAATAGCATTGACCGAAATGGATTAAAATTGACTCAATTCCATGAAAATTTATCTGAAAACACATTACCATACTTAAGTATGAGGGAAATATGTAATCTATGAATTAAGAATATTTGAATTTGAGGAATGATATGAAACAAGAGCTAAAAGGCATTAGAAGAAGTAGTATCCAAGAATGAAATTACCATTATTTAACAAACCCGTTAGGGGGTTAAATTATGCAGGGCCACCTAAGGGCATTGCCTGCATAGTCAAATAAATAACATCTTTTGGCAGATAGGTCTATTATGTAGAATTCTTATGCAAGGCCGCCTAAGGGAACATGCTTCATAGTCAGGCAAAAGAACTCTCGGAAATTTACTTTCCTAGTGCTAAAAATCCAGTGAATGTTTATGATGATTCAAATTTTCCAAAGTATAGAGTTTTCTGTATGGAATGAGGTACTTGAATATGAAGAAGATATTTCAATAAAAGATTATCGAAGAACTGGATGAATATCACTCCTACGAAGGTCTGACCCAAACATATGTAAAGAGAATATAAACCATAGAATAGAATACTTTCAGATCATGAAAAAGTTTATGGGACAAGTATGTTAAGGATGGGTATTTTTGCGGATCCCTACATATTGTCATTAAGAAAAATAATGAAAAAGATGTTTTTTTCCCAATAATGAAGTTACCAGTATTTAACAAACCAGTTACGGGGTTGAATTATGCAGTTCCACCTAAGGGAATTGACTTCATAGTCAAATAATAGCATCTTTTGGCTGATAGGTCTGTTATGTGGACTGTTTATGCAAGGCCGCCTAAGGGCACGTGCTGCATGGTCAGGAAAAAGAAATCTCATAAATTTGACATTTTTGTAACAAGAAGTCAAGAAAAGGGTTATGATGATCTGAAAATATTTAAGGTTAGGATTATGACACACAAAGATGGGTGTTTTCCAATGTATGCAGAGATACACAGATCAATGCTAACCATAATCATGTTTTCGTTGGGTCCTGAATTGAAATGTTGGACTTCACTAACTATCCCATAAGGATGGGAATCAAGCCATATGTAGTTCTTAATCTATAGTTTAACATCATACAGGAGAAAAGGATTGGAGATCTTAGTTTAGGGTCATAGATCTTGGACCATGATAAGAAATACACAGTGTGTCTTTTCATGGGGACTTTTTAGCTAGGGGACTGAAAGTGAAATTTTGGGGTTAAGCCCAAAAGACATGGGGCTGGATTCGAGGGTCACTCGAATATTCCTTGGTATTCCATCAGGATGGTAATCAGGCCCACGTAGTTCTAGAAATACCCCATGTACAAATTTGGTTCGTGCATGTGAAGGGTTAAAGGGGACTTTAGTGCAATGATGGATTAACCCATGATAAAAGGTTCAGGCATTTCCGTGTATGCACGTAGTCCTTGGAATGAAACTTTATTGAAAAATCAATGTAAAAAATTATTCCCTTTCAGGTCAGGGTATCAAAGAATATTGTAGTTTATTGTCGTATTGGACAAAAAATGTTGTATAGTTTAACGTCATATAAAAAGGATGAAAGTGAACCAATGTAAAGATATTGATTCTGGGGATGGTTTCATGAATCCACATCGTATGAGTTGGGGGTGAACTGATGTGAAGAGATTGGTTTCGGGTTTGAAACTTGAGAGGTTTCCTACATACCCATCCTGGAAGGCATGGATCAATGTCTACGTAGTTAAATTAAATAATGAATTAATGATCAAGTTATTCTGGGGAAAAATGACCTAAAAAAATGATGTTGGGACTTACGCGTGGTTAGCGGCCCAGAGATGGTGTTATGGTTGAAATTTTCTCTAAGCACACGTGAGTCATACTCGGTGTGAGAAATAAGAGGTAACACCAACCTTAACGATGCACAGTTTAATGTCATGTAGGACATATAAAAGGACTATGCAGTTTAAAGTTTTGTATTTGGGACTATTGGTTCTACACAGTTTAGTGCCATGTAGTAGGGACAAAGTACAGTTTAATGTCATGTAGGGCGTATCAAAGGAATTTATGTATAGTTTAGCGTCATGTAGTTAAAACGATGGGGAAAACACAGTTTAATGTCATGTTAGACAAAAAGAGGACTATGCAGTTCAATGTCATGAAGTAAGGAAAAAATAGAACACATTTTAACGTCATGTTGGACGTATTAAAGACTTTTTCATAGATTAATGTCATGTTGGACAAAAGTTCTAATAGTTTTAGGTCATATGTATAGACTGTTGCTGAATAGTATAACGTAATATAGAAAAGATGATGAAGGGGACACAGTTTAACGTCATGTTAGACGAATTAGGGAACTTTTTCACAGTTTAATATTTTGTGGGATGAAAGTAATACAAATAGTTTAAGGGAATATGTATGGACCATTGCTATATAGTTTAACGTCATACATCAAAGACGATGAAGGGGACACAGTTTAACGACATGTTAGACTAATTAGGGAAATTTTTCACGGTTTAACATCATGTGGGACGAATGTAATTCAAATAGTTTAAGGTCATATGTATGCACCTTTTCTGTATAGATTAACGTCATATAGAAAATACGATGAAGGGGACACAATTTAACGTCATGTTGGATGAATTTGGGAACTTATTCACAGTTTAATGTCGTGTGGGATGATAGTAATAAAAATAGATTAAGGTCATATGTATGGACGGTGGATGATGTATTTTGTGTTTATACAAAATACTTCTTCAGAAATCTGGCATTTTTTGGAGTAGTGATGAGTTCTCCATCCACTGAGATTAAAGAATAAGCTCTATTGGAATCAACCTTATGTATTGAATAAGGTCCTTCCCATTTTGGCTCATGATTTGGAGGTTTCTTTCCTAGTATCATTGGAGTTCTAAGAACTAATACCAATTCTCCCTGAACCAAAGAAAGAAGACGTACATTTTTGTTGAAATCTCGTGTTATTCTATACATCCAAGTGGTCCAGAGTGCACAATCATTTCTCATATAACCATTCCAATTCATCCAATCTCTTTTGAGATAGTTCATCTGTAGATGATTGATCACAAATGGCTACTCTAAGCGAAGGTAATTGAACTTTAATGGGAAAGACTACTTCAGTTCCATATACTAGTGAATATGGAGTTCACTACGTTGTAGTGCGGGTGGGGGTCCGATAAGCCCATAAAGCATGAAAGAGTTTATCTAGACATGACTTCTTATATTTATCCACCATCTTTTGCAGTATATTTCACAGAGTCTTGTTGGAAGCTTCTATCTGGCCATTGACTGCTTCATGATACCGAGATGAATGATTGGATTTGATGTTGTATTCTTGATACAACGTCTTCACCTCGGATGAACAGAAGTTGGTGCCATTGTCCATCAATATGGTATGAGGGACACCAAATCTGGTAATGATATTAGACTTGATGAAGCTAACAATGCATTTAGAACTAACTTCCTTGAGAGGTACTGCCTCTGCCCATTTGGAAAAGAAATCAGTAGCAGTAAGAATATACTTAAACTGCTTGGTCGTAGCTGAAGGGTAAGGTCCCACCACATCCATTCCCCATGTGGAAAATGGCCATGAGTATTTAGCTGTATGAAGCAACTCTAGAGGTTGATGAATGAAGTTGGTATGTACTTGGCATGAATGACACTTCTTTTTGAAATGAACACAATCATGTATCTTTGAAGGCCAAAAGTATCCAAGCCTTTGAATCTGATCAGACAGTCTATGTCCAGACTGCTGGGCACCACAGACTCCTACATGCACTTCTTTCATGGCAGCCATTATCTCTTCATTATAAATGCATCTGAAGAGAACTCCATCAAAACCACACTTGTAGAGAATTTTCTCTAGGTGATCTGGGCAATCATAACGAGTAAAATTGACCACACATCACCATATTTGTTCTTTCCCAGCTCTATTAGGTGGAAGTATTCCATTTTGAAGGTATTCCATGATAGGTGCCATCCATCCCGTAGTGTGACCATATGGTTAAGAGATGGGATTAATTTCATTGATTTCCTTTGTTCTGGCTCGAACATAATGTGAAATTGTACGATGGTGGGAAATACTGATGGTTACCTCGCCCCGATTTGGAACTTCCAGAGCTATGGCTATATTAGATAGTGCATCAGCTTGGACATTTTGTGATCTTGGGACATAAGAAAATGTCGGTTCCGAAGAAAAATCTTCCATTAAATCTCTGACGTAATCATACAACATTGGAACTTCTTTTCTGATTTCATAATCCCCATTGACTTGTTTGATTACTAGGTCTGAATCACCTTTCACCTTTAAGTGATTCACTTGTGCTTAAAGCGCCAACTCCAATCCTGCAATGATAGCTTGGTATTCCGATTCATTATTTGTACCACCTTCCCACAATAAGAAGGAATAGGGTAACACTGCCTTTTTTGGAGAAATGAGTACAATCCCTAAGCCAAATTCTTTAAATTTTGGATTTTCCATTTTCCTCCCTGTTGGACTTCTGGAAGCACCATCAAAGTACATTTCCCATGTTTGAAGGCTTTCACGAATAAAGAAAACATCCTCATCAGGGAGTTCAATATCTAAAGATGTGTCTTCCACCAAAGGGTGTTCAACAAGGAAATTATCCAGAGCATGACCCTTTATCACCTTTTGAGAAGCATATTGAATATCAAATTGCTGCAAGATAAATTCCCACCTTTCCAGACGTCCTGTAAGCATTGGACGACTAAGGATGAATTTGAGCGTGTTATTGCGAGATACCAATTGAATTTCATGATGTTACAGGTAGTGTCTCAACTTCTTAACTACAAAGATTAAGGCAAGGAAGCACTTCTCAATAACCAAATATCGGGTTTCTGCTTCAAGCATAGTCCGACTGAGATAATGGAGGCTGTTTTCATTCCCAACATCATTCTTCTGAGCAATAAAGGGACCCAATGATCACTCTAGAGCTGTCACATAGATGATAAGTGGTCTTCCTTCAACAGGTGGCATAAGTATCAATGGTCTCAAGAGATATTTCTTGAGAATATCGAATGCTTCTTGACAAGCTTCAGTCCACTGGTAAGTGAATCCCTTCATCATCAATTTGGTGAAGGGTTAGCTTTTTCCTGCAAATTGGTGATGAAACGCCGAATATAGGTTAAGTTTCCTTGAATTCCTCTCAATTATCTTAAATTTAAAGGAAGTGACACGCCAAGGATTGACTTTGTCTTCTCAGGATCGACTTCAATACCACGATGGCGTATGACGAAGACAAGAAATTTCCCCGAGGTTACCCCAAAAGCACATTTTAAAGGTTTCATCTTCAAATTATGTTGTTGAAGCTTTCGGAATATGACTTCTAAATCAGCCAAGTGATTAGAACGTTGTTTGGATTTGATCACTAAATCATCCACATAACATTCAACAAACATTCCCAGAAAGGGTTTGATGATATGATGCATGGCATACTGAAATGTTGTGCCTGTATTCTTTTGGCCGAAGGGCATTAAACGATAGAAAAACACACCCTGAGGGGCTCTGAAAGATATAGATTATTCATTTTCTGGAGCCATATGGATTTGATTATATCCAGAATATCCATCCATGAAGGAAAGCGCTTCATAACCAGCTGTCGCATCAATCAAGAGTTCTGTAATCGGAACTGGAAAATCATCCTTAGGAAAACGCCGATTAAGATCTCATAAATCAATGAAAACTCAAATTTTTCCATTCTTATTTTTCACTGGGATAATATTATCCAACCACTTGGGATATTTAACTTCTTTGATGAAATTATCTTTGATGAGATTATCTACTTCAGCCTCAATTTTGGAAGCATAATTTGGGTGTGTTCTTCTAGCAGCTTTTTTGAATCCTCGATGTTCTTCTGGAAAACCCAAATGATGAGTGGAAACATCAGGATCAAGCCCTGGAATCTCTGTATAGTTCCAAGAAAATATATCTCGATTTTTCTTTAAAAAGGAAATTCACAGCTCTTGCTCTTCAAAAGTCATAGCCGCACTGATTAAAGTGGGGCGTTGATCTTCTTTTGTACCCAGATTGATTTCTCTGAGTTCATCCACAGTGGTAGAGATACCCTCTTCAAATGTTGGAGGAGCATCCCTGAGATCTTCCAATTCTTCTTTAACATGTTTTATTTCCTCTGTTTCCACTTGCTTATTAGATGATGAAGCAGAATTTTCATGATCAGAAGAGATGTTAAAATTTGCACATCTTGAAGAAGAAGCTTCCATTTCCGACCCAATTGATGATGAAGGGTAATCTTTTGGTAATAAAGAGGAGATAATGGATTTATAATTGACATCGTCATTTACCTCTGACATTTCTATAACTTGCCATTGACTGATTGGTGATGTATAGACTTGCTAGATTTCAGCAGATGAAATGAAGAAATCTCCATTTGAGCATTCATCATTGCTTGGTGGATAACAAATTTCTCCTAGGTTGTTTAGATCGATTTCCATAATTGACATTATGGATATTTCCATAAGCGTATTTTGATTTTGGTCTATCATGTCAGTTTCAATGATAGGCAATGCATAATCTGTACTCACATGTGCTAATGAGTTTACTGGAATCTTTTCCAAACCATACAGAGCATTAACTTTGGTAATCTCCTTTGTTATGGATTCATCCTTTCCCTTCATGTGGCAGAATTCCGCCTCAATGTATTGAGATTCACATGTCTTGAATGGGGCCTTATCACCATATAATGTCCCAACATGACCATTGAAACAAAAATTGAGACATTGATGGTATGACGAAGGGATAGCTGCATGCCGATGTTGCAAGGGTCTTCCAATAAATATGTTGAAGGCTGAGTCTAGATCAGCAACCATGAAATATGAATTGGACAAAAGATATCCAAACTGAGTTCTAAATGTAATCTCACCCAGTGGTTCTTGTTCATTTTTATCATATCCTTGTAACATCAAAGTAGAAGGAGATAAATCAGATTTTGTGAGGCCCAATCGACGAAGTGTGCGAATGGGCATGAGGTTGACTCCTGAACCATTATCATTGAAAACTCTTTAGATGTCTATGCTATTGACCTTTCCACATAAGTACAAAGGTCTAATATGTACATGCACAACATCATCTTCATCTTCATCAGTAAAATATATTACTACATGGAATTTTGTAGGATTATTCTCAACATGGTAGACTTCAGCTGCAACAATTTCAATTTCAAACTTTTGAGGACTTGACAAAGCCTCAATAAGTGCCTCCCGAAGATCTTTTGATAAATTCAAGGCATCCAGAATTGATAACATGGCCGGTACTTGGGCCAGGTGTTTCAATATATCATACTTTTGATCCAAAGGTCTGCGTTTCCCAACAGGAACATGTGGTTTAGTAGGTTCCTTGAAAGTTGATGCCTTGGAATTTCATGCATCTTGTACTAGTATAGAAGTTGGTAATACTCCGGGCTTTAGAAGATTAGACCAATTAGGTCTATTTACATGATGAGAAGAAAAAGGTGCAACCTTCAACTGATCTTCCAGAATAATTGTGCTAGGGCTAAGTCTGCCTTGTGTGGAAGAACATTCTTGTTCTTGTTGAGCTCGTTGAAGGGCTATACCACTAGTTTTTTCCGCATACATGGTTCTATTAGGGGTTGAATTGGAATAGTGGCCTCTGAAAGATCCACGTCTTCCCCTATATCCTGAGCCTCTGAAACTTCCTCCGATTCCTCTATTTGATATAGTGAATTCGGGCTCATCAAAATCAAAACTGCGACTATAATATGGATCTGTTAATTGAATCATATTAACCAAACCGAAAATCAACTCTTCATCTGATGATGACTCTGCCAGATTAGCCTGTTTAGGCTGTGCCGTTTTGTGGGGCGGTGCTCATATATTTGAAGTTGATGGCATGAAGTCTGCCAGAGTCAAATACAACTTAGGCTTTGACAAATACTCATCTTCTTCTAATTGTTTTTCTTTCTTTGAATCTTGCTGTTTTTGAGGATTTTCCCTCTAATGAAGAGGGTTTTGCTGCAGCATTAATGGAAGAAGGCACAATTGGTTTCCTCAATTGCATTCGCAAAATAGAATGAGTTTTCTTGATCATCTTTCTGAAAAATCCAATCATCATATTTTTGTGCATTTTTGTTCTTAACTTCATGCCACTCGCCTTCCTCCTCCAGAACTGTAGTAGTAACACATGCTACCTGAGCTGAAGAAACTTTTAATTTGACTTATCCTGAGATGACCATATTTTGCAAGAGGTATTTAAAAAAACACTCATGGATGGGATACCCCAACATTTGATGAAAGGGGAAATAATTGGGATGTTCTTTATCTCCTTCCTTGTTTGGCCTTTTGGGCCTTGGCAACTGAACCAAATTATTTTCCAGAGCCTAAATGAAGTAACCAAAAACTTTTTCATTTCAGAAAGAGTATGTTTTTCTCTTCAGATCATCAATTTTTTTGTCTTTGATCTCTTTGATCATCTTCACGAAACGACCTTTGTTTTTGGCGCTCAAGAGGTGGAGCCCTTCGAGAAGATGAAGGTTTTGAAGTAGAAGTAGATACATGTGCTTGTTTAAGCATAACTGTAGCAGTCTCTACATTACCCATTCTTCTTCCTAGAGATGATGTAATTATATGAGCCGTATCCTTAGTCTTTATAGGAGAATCTTCAATATATCGAGTGATTGAAGTATGGTCTTGAAACCCTCCTGTATATTTCATAGGGATCAATGGCGTTCATAATTCATCACAGAGATTTTCCACACAGATTGGCAATAGTTCTTACTGAGGGAGTGCTAAGCTTAAGGAATATGTTAATCCCTTTTAGAGAGCAATGAAATCTGAGACCCTTTCATTCTCCCTTTTCTTACAGTTTGTAAGATAAAAAACTATTGTCTTTAGCAACGTTGAGCTAAACTGAAGAAGGAATTATTGGCGAAGATCTTCCCACCCGGCAATTGACCGAGATTGTAAGCTTGTGTACCAAACAAAAGCAGGTCCTTGCATGGTTCGCACGAAGAATCTAATTTTCACTGCTTCGTACTGTTCCAGAGTTACCATAATAGGATCACAATAAGACACGTAATGCGTCAAATGCAGTTCAGGATCGCTTGATCCATTGAAAATAGGGAATACAGGGTTTCTAAAACATGATGGGGGAAGGATTGAATCTACCAATTCAGGGTAATCTCTCTTTTTTGGTTGAACCTATGCATGATTCCCTTCCATATTCTCTAACCAATTTTTTAATGACTCAATGGTAGTTATTAAATTTTGAGAAACATTTGGTTGAACATGGACTTGGGTAGGTGCAATAACTAGAATCGGTAAAATGTGATGGCTGGTACTGCAACTGATGGTGGCACCGCCAATTTTTGTTGCACATGAAATGTAAGATTAGACCTGTGAGGGTGTACTGATAGAGGAGGATATTTTTTATCCATCTCATTAATTGCAACAAACTCCCTTGGCTGACTGACTCCTGCATGCTTAGGAGGAAGACCGCCTTTAAGTAATTCTACATTCATCCTCCTTAATTCCTTCATTTCATCCTCTTGTTGTGCAAATCTTTTCTCTAGTGAGAGTGATTGGCCTTCTCTAGAGGAAGGGTATGTAACTTGATTCTTTCCTTTCCCCTTGTTAGATCCCTTTTGAAGAGGGGGAAGTGGGTTACTTGAAGGATTACCTAGATTCTGGGTAATCCTTTGATTTCATGTATGCACACCTTCTTCATTTGTGTCTGTGCGTACAACTTCTAGAGCAGGAAACTCTTCATCTAAGTCCCCTGAGTGAGCCTCATGTTCTAGAGGATCATTAAAAACGACATTAATGACATAAATTGATGCATAAAACATCATATCCCTTCTGTTAGCATTTCTGTGATAATTTCTTCTGCCATTCCCCAGATGATACATTACCTTATGTTGATTTCATATGTTAGGAACTTTTTGGTGAACTGTAATTTGGAGAGAATCTCCTGATAATTTGGATCTTCGTTCCTCTTGTGGCTTCTTCCCCAATTGAGAGTAGACTGACTTTCACTAAGGAGGAGATTGATGATTTGAAAAAGTCCCCAATCCAGTGGACTAGGGCTATTCCTGCTGCCTTTGCTCAACTCCTCGAATCTTATTTGTTGACTCTGAGGGTTGAGTTAATAGAGTCCCAAGTCTGGAAATATGGGGTGGCTCTTGACATGCTATGTCTGAGACTTTCTCAAAAGCTATCCTGATCTTTCGAAACTTATTCCAGAAATTAGCTAGATGCATCAATTGATATCCACTTTTATCACCCGGTTCAAAAGACCGTTGGATGATTTCTGACACTTCTGTCACTTGATGATGTGTTTTCTCTATACGAGAGACCTGTTCAGTATTCTCATTTACTTGATTCAGGAGTAATTCAACAACTTGTTCTCTGTATTCTTGATTTTGAGAGAAACTAGTTGAACCCTGTTCCTAAGAAAGTTTTTGATTATAAACAAAACCCATTGAGTGTGGCCGGCCATAGGCAATAACATTACATGAGACCATTTTCGGCGGGCTATGCTGACTGGAGAGTACAGTGAAATGTAGTGCTCCATGAACACCCCATCCTCTATCATTACTACCAGATAGGGCATTGGCAATTAACTAGTGCAATCTTTTTAGTGCGCCAAGGCATGAACATTGAAGGGATCTCTGTTTCTTTTTAGCCTTCGGAAATCGAGAGACTGATAGAGATGCCAAATCAATCTGACGTTGTAACGCTTCTATTATCTTAAGATGTTTTTTATATTCATCATAAGATAATACTTTCTTTTTCAACTGACAAAGAGTTTTCCATATGTTAAGACAAATATCATGAATTCCATCTTCCATCAACATCCCTGGAATGTCATACTGAGAGTCATCCAGTGGCCAAAACATTACTGGGGCTTCACCGTTCTCTAATTTTTTTCTCATGTTAAACATTTCCTCTTTATCATTCAATGAATATTCTTCTACCTGATTTGACCAGAGTTGGTGTTTCCTTGTTACTTCATCAAATTCAACAAGATTGGTAGAGAAATCACTGATCAAACTAGAAGATGCGTGACTTAGGGGTGGTTCGGAGAATTACCTACAACTTGGGATATCTTTTTGTTGAGAATGTATTTCACCTATTAGCAATGAAGCATCAAACATGACTAGTTTTACATTTTCAGGTGCATCAAGATAAGTGGGATTTCTCAGCACTACATTGTCCACTAGAGCATTTTCCGGGAAATGTGCATCACTACTGCGGAGAGGACTTTCGCAGCGAAATTCATCATCATGGGGAGGACCACCATGGTGGGTTACAACAAAAGATGATATCTCTTTCTCCTTTGACTTCTAGCCACATAGAGGGTTATTGTATCTCTCATCTGAAGATGAAACATCAAGATCAACCAAACTGTCATGAAGCAGGCCTTCATGAGGAAGTGTCTGTTGAAGACCTTATGAATTAATGTTCCTTCTATTGGGAAATGAGGGAGTAGAATCATGGATTCCAATAGATAATCTAAGGGTTTTACGAACTCCAGCATTGAGCAAGGCCTTGTTACTAACTGTCTCTTGATCTCTTGACTGTGCTGGGAAGGTCTTCTTCTTAGACGGCTTCTTACTCTCCTTGGAAACCACTTATTGATGAAATTGGCTACTCTGAGAAGGTGTATGTGCTTGATCAAGAGAGATGGCCAGGTTAGGGTGACAATATATACTGAAATCAGGTGTATGTGCCTGACTTGGTTGTCCGTATGATATGGGGGAATACACCCCACAACCCTCTTGGACTGGAACAGATGTGTGTGTCTGTTTTGGAGTGAACTGTTGATTTGTCACTCCAATGGTAGGGATAGATTTATGTTTCTTTCCCTGAGATGCTACTGAAGCTGTTATAATATCCTGTCAAGCATCCAGAATATGAGCAGGGATTTTCTTCTGCTCTTTCACCATTGATAGAATATGTTTTGTGACTTCAGCTGTCGGAATGGGGATATATATCCATTTCATGCTTTGAGTAGGTGTGTGTACCTGCTCTTTTCCTCTTTTCTTGTCCGTGAATCCAAACAGTACTCAAGTGTGGGGGTAGAGAGTTGAGTCTGCCTTCGATTTGTCGCCAGAACTTTCCAACTGACTTCTCCGAGTTCTACCAAGAAAGACTGTTGTAGGATTGATCAATACTAGTAGGTGTATGTGCCTGCTGATTTTACTTCACCAAACGTGGTTGATGAGATCCATCATATGTAGTCAGACTAGCCTGTTGACTAGCTGATGATGTATAAACAGGTATATGTTCCTGCCTATAGTAATCCTCCGGAATTGCCTGGCGGGATTGGTGTGAAGCTGCCAGACGAGTCTGCTGGACAATGAAATTAAAACGGACGAGTGTATGTGCCTGCTCGTTGTTTGACAGCAAGTTAGGTTGGTGGACTTATCCGGAGATAACAGAGATGATAACCTGCTCAATGTTGACTGGATTTCACCACTGGCGATTCGTCTTACCTGCTCGGGTTCGAGGAACCTGAGCTGAACGCCTGGAGTCGATACCCTTATCATGTTGAGGTCACACTGCCGCACGAGTCTAGCGGCGATTGTTGATGGGATCCCTCGGGAAGGACTCCTGCTCCCTTGAATTAACACCATGAGGGACCTACTCATTCACCTCCCCAGAATATGGGAGTGAATGGTGATTGCGTTCTGGGGATAACGACCCAAAATGGTTGGAGACAGTAGTTAGCACCGCCTGCTTCATGATCGCCGGTCATCACTGTCTGGATGATCAGGGTGAATTGTTCACTTGGAGGGCTTATCGAACAGCTTCTAGAGTTGGAATGGTACTGTGTTGATGGTACTCCTTAACCAATGCATTTGATACCCAGCGTTGATGATGCTGAGTAGGTGATGTCGTCCTCAGAGCAGACGATGATCCAGCAGGAGTAGCAGTAGTGGAATTTGCAGTAGAGGTTTTCACAACAGAGGTATTAATAGATGTGGAATTAAGAAAATCCATTCTCGTAATGTAGAAGATCTTGAAAAAGAGTGCCTGTTTGATATAAAAAACATATCCAAGATAAGTTTGGCTACTACATCTTTTGGATGAGCACATGTGTCATTGATTTCTTTGTTGTCCCTCTCGTTGAGTTTAAATAGGGGCCTAACAAATAGGTAAAACATCATTTTAACATGGTTAAGGATTCACGTCGGGTTCACCATTTTTTGTATCCTCTGGAATTGGGGATAACCTCATTGATTGAAGGTTTAAACATTACAATTAGTTTCTAATGGGTTTGTTCGTAGAACCGGGAACATCCAATGATTCCATATCCATTTAGACCTACTTTCCAAAGGTAGGTGCTCATTAGTTATGGAATGATGAGGCTTAGGAATTTGCATTGGTCAAGAGGATGGGAGGTCGGACTCATCACACCTTTTTGAGGGGAATTATTGTCTACTCTGGGACTCTCTTTATAGATTTAAGTTATGTTCGTGAATCCTTATTACATTACCAGGTATAAAATGTACTTTCCTTTAAATCTGACAATTAATGATTGATATGAAGAAATTTTAGAGAATATTTTATATGTATTAGAGGTTCTTCATCAATAGAGATTCATCTGTATATGTTAGAGATTATTAGTTGATGGTATCCTTAAATACATAAAAGTCTCTTGGTCATTATGATGACCATACTGGTTTTAAATCGACTCAGTGGGGAACTTGAAGTTTATTGTCATTCAGGAGGACATGGATTATTTCAGAGTTGGGATCGTACCCGCTAATGGGCTACCTACGTACACTTTTTTTTGGAAAAGTAATTATAAACCACATAGTTCGAGTAAGGGAGTATAATTTTTATGCATGATTGATGGATCAATGAAAGATTTCATGATTACTTTTACACTGTAAGCTCATGTGAGTCATGCTCGGTGTGAGAAATAAGAGGTATTGGTGTAACAAGACAATTGTGCCATGCAATGATGTGGGGATTATGTATGTATGACTTCCCGAATAGATGAGGATTAAGATTTATTTCCGGGAAGAAATCCACGAATAGGATCCATAAAGGTATATATGCTTTATGGAGATTTGGATACTCTAATCTTGGGGCTTACTCATAAGGAAGATGCCCAAGTTAGGAGGGGACTTATGATTGGGTTTTAATCCTGAGAAGGAAGCCCAGATCAAAAGAAATTATGATTGGTTAAGAGAAAATAAGACTCAGGCTTATTCCTAAGGAGGAGGCCCAGGTGAAAGGGATTTAAAAATTATGGGACATGGGGCGTACTCCTAAAGAGGATGCCCATATTTGAGACTGGAGATAATTCCTAAAAAGGAGGATCACATTTGAGACTGGGGCTTATTCCTGAAAAAGAGGCCCATATTTGAGACTGGGGCTTATTCCTAAAAAGGAGGCCCATATTTGAAACTAGGGCTTCTTCTTGAAAAGGAGGCCCATATTTGAGAGTGGGGATTTTTCCTGAAAATGAGGCCCATATTTGAGACTGGGTCTTATTCTTGAAAAGGAGTCCCAGGTAAAGGATTCTCTCATCTTAAAGGATGAGGTTTAATGAATGAACTCTCTAACTTTAGTGACATAAAGATGTAAAAATCTTTAAGTTTTTTGAGATGTTCCATGAAACTCCATTCAGATAAAGAAGTCAATCGATAAAACATTCCATAAATTTCTTTGAATAATGTCTTCAAGACTGAATCTTGAATAGGAGAGGTGGAATGATATAAGAGATATAAAATGGGCAGGAAGGGTACCCAAAAGTAGAAGGGTGCACAAGTCCTAGTAGGTGCGCAGGTAATGTGTGGGCGTGCAAGTATTGGATGCGCAGGTATACCTGCGTGGCTCATGGGTACTTGCGTGATCCTTTCCCAGTAGAGTGATACTTTGGAGATTCTTGACCAAAGCCTTAAGAATCATCCTGAGTTACTTCTAGAAGAGTGGCGCACAAGTTTCAATGAATAGGTAAGGAGGCACACAAGTGTGTCCATTTCCCTTAAGGGTAAAAACACTTTGGTGCGCAAGTGTTAGTGAATTTTAACACTTAGGCCTTATTCCACTTGTTTAGACCTTCCATTCTAGGTAAATAATTACCTTAGAAGTTTTTGGAAGACTTGAAGAAGAGACTTGGTCATTCAGAGCTCTCTATCTACATTATGGAAAAATTCCTCTCGAAATGGGGGGCCCAAAGGGTATATTTATAGGCTTCTAAAGACCCTGGGCAGTTTTCAAAGAGGGCGCACAAGTCACTTGTGTGACCATTAGGAGGCGCATATGTGTACTTGTGCGGCAGAAAGGGAACTTGCGCGGTGCAAGGTCCTTTGACTCCTTTTTCATTACTTGGTCAATTTTTGATGTTTTCTTCAAAGGCTGAAACAATTTGTGATAAGTCATTTCCCTTTCCATTCCATTAGACAAATGTGACGAAAAGGAGCGTCAAAACCTATATATTTTTATAATGGTCATGATATGATGGAATTTTTATTATACCCATTTATTGTAATGGGTTATGAATTGATTGTTTTTTATTTTTTAGTGCATGTATGTATGATTTACAAATGGGATGGGTGGGAACTATATCTCCTTCTAATGTGGTAATGTCTTGAACGGACTCACCTCTATGAGTGTGTCAGGACAGTGGGTCACCCAACCTCAAGTGAATCTCGGATTACCACTAAACCGGTGGCCTGACTAGTGGGTCACATGAACTCAAGAATGCCTCCCCATATACCAAAGGCTATGAACTAGATGTGAGGGTCTAAATAGTAGATGGTGGGGATACTATACGTTCATATCAGATTTGTAGACCAGTATAATAGAATATAAGCAATATATGGTAGTGAAAGTAGAAAATAAATAATTGAAAAACAATAGAAGAATAATATTAACAATATATAAAATATAGAAACACCAAATTATACAAAGATGAATTCATGTCATTGTGATGATACATAACTGAATGTAGTAAGCAATACAACATGATTTACATAACATTACAATAAAAACAGCAAAGTCCCACAGGTGATCTTTATGATAATCCCATGCTACAACTCTGCCAATTTATCATATCTCTTAGGTACGTGAAATTAAATGGTCAATATAGATCCTGAAATTTCATGTTTTATTCATGTACCAAGTCTTCTCAAGAAGGGTGTGAGATATAAATATTAGTAATATGACACACAAAGTGTGTATCCCAATATAAATAATGCAATATAAATCAAGAATATTCCCATATAAAATAAATGATGAGTTATAAAAACTAATAATAGCATCTTGGTTCGGGTTCCATAATGGACACTCGCCCCATACCACCTACTTAGTCCGATGACAAAAAATAGAACATACGTACATGTGAAATTATAATATTCGTACCAGTTCAAAAACCAACGCAGAAACTCAAAAGTTACACCCCCAATATTGATCTTAGGCTTGGGGTCGAATTCCCATGACAACACATAAGTATTTTAATAGGAATGAGAACAAATTCACAAATTCAAGCTCTAATATAAATAGAATCAGAATGTATTTACCATAAAATTAACAATATAAATCAATAAATTCCATAGGTGGAGTCCACGAACTTCCATTAGGTATCATTTTGTTAAATCCATTCATAATATTCATTGACACTGAGCCTATCCAAGGTGATCTTTTTGAAGGTCCAAGTATCATGCATGGGATGGTAACATTGATTTTTTCTCGAGTTTCACAAATAATAAACTAAGTATCACATAAGGCTTAGTCTAACCATATTACAACTGTATTTTTCCTTGGTTGACCCTTAGTGATCCAATCTCACCCAATTGTATAATATAAATCCCAAGGGATCCCTTTCCAGGAGAGACTGAAACATTGCTTCCCTGATGATTCATTGTATAACCACCAGAGTACGGGAGTCCATCCAAGAGTCTTGAATAAGTAACTCATGAATTATCAAACTATGATTTAAAAGAGTCATATTTTTCAAGAAATACATGACATGTAAAGGAAATTTTAATATTTCATAGCACAAAATAAACACAACATTCCATTAAAATTTCATATGAAATTTACACTAAAATCAAGCATGTAACAATTACATGCCATTATTACCATTTTTAATATATCACATAGTCAATATTATAACATATCTATATATATATAAATCCATTAGAATATGGAATAATCATTAAGAATGTTTATAAACAATGGAATATAAACAAAACCAGAAGGAGGAAACATGCATTGAACTAAAAGTCCTCAACGCCAGTGAATTAAACAAGCTAACAAGCTTTTCATGAAAAACAATAAATAAAATGGTTTCCAATTACACCCTCCAAATTTTAATCCACTTCATCCACATTATGAAATGAAATAAAATTAATAATTAATAAAATATTTTATCAATGATATGTCATTAAATTTAACTGTGGAAAAAAATTAATTTTACTCAGACATGGTATATACAATTTAAACACTCAATGAATGTATTTCCTCCATGAAGAGCCATTCCATCAAAAAAATTCTATTTAATTTCTCAAAAAAGGTGACTAGATTAAGAGTGGAAAGAAATTTTATAATGTTCAAAGGTTAAGAGGGAAATTGTCTACTTGTGTAATCCCTTATACAAACAAATTCCAACACTTAGAAGGTGGTTGGTTATAGTTGGACATTTACCAATTTCCCTTAAAACATCTGAAATGTTGAGTGAATGTCACCATGAATAAGTCACTATAATTATTTCATATTAACATATTAAACTTTAGAAAAGAGTCATAAACGTTTACATAATTCACTATGTGAGGCATTGCCTCTCATGTCCATGTTTAGTTCTTTTTAACTCTTTTAATTCAATATAACATCAAAATATTATTTATAAGACCAAATGGGGACACATAGTTTTGAATTAGTAATTATAAAGGTTGAGTGAATATGAAATTCCATCATAAAATTTTAATTTAACATAAAGGGTGATTTGGTTTGAACAACTATTTTAATAAATAGTGGGAACCTACCTTCATGGATATAGAAACGGTCAAATATGATGATTTCTTTGTGTCTAAAAATGAAACCATGTATAAAAAAAACATCAATGAAATAATTTCAAGCATGTTAAATAAGTATAAACCAGCACTGTGAGTTTTCAAAGACAACTCACCTCTGTTATTGGGGTTTTTATTACAAAACAATGACTTGTTTATCAAAAAAAATATCTTATCCAGAATCATAATCAAGAAAGGAAATTAAATATTAAAAAGGATAATTTAGATTGAATAAAAATACAATTTAAAGCATTATTTAATGAAATAGGATATGAGAGGGACCCTAAATAAAGTAGAGGACAATGCTAATTGTTTCAAACTCAAGATATCATCCACCCACATGAATATAGATATATATATATGTATGACCATAATCCAGTTACAATATTACATTCTCTAAGAGGGAATACAAACATTGAGGATATATATATATATACCTTTACATATGCCCGAAAGTCATCCATAACTGATGAAAAACCACAATGAAAAACCTGGTACACATAAACATCATGTGACCTTCAATTTAATGATGTGAAAACAAAAATGGGATTAACCCCATACCAATGAAAGTGAAGGAGAACTTAAACAACCTAAATTGACTCACCTTTCATAGTCATTTTTTTCACATGTATAAAAAATACCTGAGAGGCCATTTGGACAACCCTAAAAGAAAATAAAAATAAAAATTAGATCAAACCCTAAGGTAGGGTTTCTTCCATGCTAAAATGTGGGCAATATAGGAACTCAAAATCAATTGAAAAGAAGGGGATGGGGATAAGAAACCCTTACAAAGTAGATTCAGACAAAAAACATTTGAAAATCATGTTGAAATCAAGGTTGGAGAGGTATCCCGAGAGGAGATTCATCGCACGACTAAAGGGAGCCTGAGGGGGAAGGGTGTTGTGTAGATAGAGGAAGGGGGAGTAGGGGTGCCACATGATAGAGGTGAAGGGGGAGACACAAAGGGTCTCAAAAAAAGATAAAACAAGAAAAACAAGAAAAATAATAAAATAATAATAATAGTATAAATAGTAGTAATAATTATATTTTTATTATTATTAAATCATTTGTTTATTTTTTTCCATTATTATCATATGAAATTTATTTTAACATGAAATTAATCATTTTATATTTCATTAAAAAAAACTAATTTCAATCAAGTGTTATATCTTCCGATGATTCTTTCCAAACCCTAGTTTTAAAATAGTCTCTACCAATAAATTAAAAAAAATCCCATAGATTATTTTTCTAGTTCAAAATGATAGACATTAAAAATTCATTAGGCACATATATATATCTTATGAGATAAACTAAAATGGTATTATAAGTGACCTAAGAAAACTAATATGTACATTAGAGTGAACCATGACTACCAAGATGGTATAGGGAGTAAACTCATTATATTAAGATGGCCAAGGGATTGAGATATGACTACCTAGATGGTTTGGGGATTGAACCAATACTACTATGATAGTATTGGTAGTGATGCCTTGGATACTATGGATATTATATATGTATATTCCTATTTGTTTTTCAGTATTAAATGTTAAATTCCTATGTAATCCATTCATGCCTTGTGTTATTTATTTCATTATGATTTTTTTATTATGAACTATAAAGCATTGTATGATGAATCATGTATATGATTTTTTACATGTGAGGTATGATCTTATAATATAATGATCATGTTCTCATACCCTCATTCACATGATTATTCATACATATCTCATTTTTTTACCCTTACAAGGAATCCGAGGTCTTCCCATATCATGTATTCATCCCTATATTATGAGGGTAAGTATTATGTTCATCGTGTCTATGTTAGGATCTAGTAATTATGAACCTTGTTGGAGATAACGTGGCTCACCAATGTAATAGTGTTAATTGTTCCATGTTTCTAGAGGAATTTAAATAATATAGTATTTTGGATTCTGTTTTTATATTGTTTTAATTATTCCACAAAGGTTATGTAATGTTATTGTTTGAAGAGTGAGGGAATCTATAGTTGAAATAAGAGAAATTGTTTAGTTAACCTATGTAAGCATGGATTATAAAACCTTAGTGATAACCCTATGGAAATGTATAAGGATAAGTATAAGTAATATTAAAAGAATAGGAAGTGTTATGGAATGTTGGTAATGGATAGAGTGAGTGTATTCCATGAATTAAATCCATGTCTATATAGTACAAGGTGATGTGACCCTCAAACATATGTAACATGGTGTAACTACTCCAGAATGATGTCCCATTCCTGAAATCAGGTAATACGGTAAATAATAATGGGCCATACTACACACCTGTATTGAAACTCTTGGGGGATATTATTTGGGAATTCAGAATCTCTTCAAAAAACATCATAAAATATTTAAATATATGTTGGATTTGAATGACGTTGCATAATCTTATGTGGTAATTGATTAAGGATTGTGTCATAATTTAATCATCTTATAAGTGTCTTTTCATGATTATGGGGTTCGTCCGCAAGATAACTATTTATTACTCTATGATTTTCGTTTTAGTCAATGGAAATGGCATAAAAGAACTGTATTAATGATGATTTTGATGAACAATGTAACAATTTTATACTTGAGAAACCAAATGCTATGGTATTTTGAGTGCAAAACCCTGTTACTATGCTCACACAACATTCTCAAGAAATGAATCATGGTGTACCTAATAATGATACAATGATGAATCTACAATCATTTGAGTCTTTTAAGAGATAATTTCCACCTTATAACTAATAGTCATGTGATCACCATGTTCCTGAATAATGGATCATTATTACTGAAAAAATATTTTTAATTTTCCAGTGTTAGGATCATGAGAAAAATATCAAGGTTGTTAATTGTTTTGAATGTGAAGAAGACATGTGGTGGACTCTAATCAGGAATATGAGTTATTAAGATGAACTTGAATCCATGGATTAGGATTAATCCAAGAACTTATTTTTTAATGAACATTCATCAGATACTTCAAAAAATTATGGATAAAGTGTTCCTTGAGTTGAAACAAATGGATAGTAAATCATTCAATACCGACAAAGAAAATAAAAAAAATACTTGTGAGGTATTCATGAGAAATTATAATTCAACCCAAAAGTAATTCTAATATGTTATTTAGTGTCTTATATCGACGTCTCTAATTGATGTTCTCCACGATAGACTTTATTAGTTGTGAGGAGATTATAATTTCTTCAATCTGGGTTGAATTTGTGATGGGAGTCATGTATTAATTCCATAGATTTGATAAGAAAATGAATAAGGATTTTAATGGAAGATAGAAAACAATGAATGGAAGAGGATGATATTTCTTTTATTCTATATGTGTGATAAGATTGATGGAGGAAATTTCATCAAGGGTATAAGAAATGTTTTACGTGTTGACAATAAGGCCATTGGAAATTTTATTTCTTATGTAAGGGGAATAAGTTATCTAACGATTCAAATGTGAATAAATACAAATAAAATTAACCCCAAAGATTCGTTACTACATGTTTTAAAAGAATAATAATTATTCTAACCACTACCCATACCTAGGGGCTAGAGATGATGAATGACATCATCTAACTTTAAAGCTAACAGAATAGTGGAATTCTCATGCCATCCCTATTTCTGATAAGCGGTGAGATAATGAAATGGTGAAAGGCACACATACCATCAACTCTAAAATTGATAATGTCTTATTAGATTTTAGATCTACCCACTCATTCATATCTAATGAATTTTTTAAGGGTGTTAAAATTCCACCAAAATGATTAGATATTGATTTAGAAGTGGAATCCGCAAATGATATGATTATTTCATCCCTAATCTATGATACCACAATGGGAATGTGATTCCAACAAAACTTTTCATTTTTCCGTTGGTTTAATTTGATGTCATCATAGCCATGGATTGGATTTCATGACAAAATCCAACATCAATTAATGAGGATGTGGAGTTAATTATGGTATTTCAAACACTCATATGACCATCAACCATTTAATGATAATCATTATCATTATGTGGAGATTACATACAGTGTATGGGTCTTAATTACCATATATAAGGGTTGTTTTTCTCAAGTCGGTGGGGAGAAAATTGACATCAATGATCTGCCTATTATTTGATATTTTTTGGATAAATTTATAAAATAATTTCCTACCATTCCACCATAAAATTAAATTGAGTTCTTAATAGAAATCATAACAGGTTCCATAAAAATTTCATATATCCTTAGAGAATGGCCTCGATTGGAAGTAGGAATTGAAGAAGAAACTCCAAGAATACCTTTATAACAGATTCATTCATCCATGGGTGCCAACATGGGGTGCAATGATTATTTTAGTGAAAAATAAAGATGGATCAATGCGACTATATGTTTATCATTAGTTGTTGAACAAGATCAAAATCATGTACAAGTATTTACATCCATTTATTGATGAGATTATTGATCAAATATGAAAACCTCAATACTTTACCATGATTTAACATTATTCTGGATATCATCAGTTGAGGTTAAAGAAGAAGGATATGCCTAGGATGGAATTACTTACATAGTATAGACACTATGAATATAAATTAATTTCATTTGGCCTTTTTAATTACCCTACAATATTCATTGATTTGATGAATATAGTCTGTATAGATTATCATGACCATTTTTGGTAGTCCTTATAGATTATATTAATACCTTTTCAAAGTTAAAGGAAAATTATTAAGAGTACATGGCAATTGTACTAATGACCCTAATGAAGGAGAAATTATATGAAAAATATTCAAAGTGTGAAATTAGTAAAAAAAGGTTTAATTTTTGGTTTATTTACTCTGGAGAGATGGTATAACCATAGATCCATCAAAGAAAGAGGCTATTGAGTACTGTCCCAGACCAACCATATTCACTGGGATCCATAGTCTTCCTTTTCTAGAAATATATTATCAAAGGGTTGTGGGGAATTTCCCAATACTATATAAACATTTGAAAAAGTAATCTTGAAAGGGTGTCATGTTCTAATGGACAGATAATTGAGAACAAAACATCAGGGAACTAGAGAGATGGTTCCCAACGCACCGGTTCTAACATTACCCTACAATGGACAAGGGATTGTAATCTATACTGATACATCCATGAAAGTATTGGAATGTTTTTTAATTCATAATAAAATTGTTATCACTTATGCTTCAAGGATGTTGTAGTTTTAAGACAAAAATTACCCAACTCATGATCTGGAGTTAGGTGCAGTAATTAGTTCATCTAAAACATGTAGGAGTTATAATTATATAGTAACATGTGATATATATGCTAGATGTGAAATAATGAAATATATATTCACACAGAATGTGTTCAACATGTTCCAAAGAATATAGTCAGATTTGATAATATATTATGACTGCACAATACATTACCACCTTAGGAAATCAAACAAGGTGGTTGATGCTTTAAGTCAAAATAGTCATTCTATCTTATCCATTTCAAGGATCAAAAAAGGCCATATAATTCTATATTTGGAAATAATGGATCTGGAAATCTAGAAGGAAGGGGGAAAATATTATCTTTATAAAATAAATGTACAACCCTCTATCAAATTTAAGTTAATGTAGGAGATGAATGAAGATGTAGACATGCAAAATAAATTTAGAAATATTCCTGAGTTTCTCCTTGATTAAGAGAGAATGACATGGTTCAAAAACCGTGTATGTGCTCCCTACATAGAACATTTAATGAAGGGTTTGTCAGAGGAATCTCATTTTGTAGTTATTTATTAATCCAAGATGTATGAGGATGTATATATACATGAAAGAATAATTCTGGTGGGATGGAATGTATAGAGATATCATAGAGTTTGTATCTCAGTGCTTGGTATTCCAATAAGTTAAGGCTGTGAGAAAAAAGTCTAAGGGAATGATGGATCCATTACCCAAAATATAATAGCAATGGGAAAAATCACCATGGATTCAAGCATTGGACTACCAAAAACAAATAATGATTTTAATTATATATGGGTGTTAGTTGATCACATTACAAATTTAGCACACTTCATCGCTATTAGAGATGAATTATCTCTCTATCCTTTTTCTAAGGTATATATTAATGAAGTTGTAAGGTTTCATGGAGTTCTACAATCCATTATATCATATCGGGATATAATGTTTACCCCAATGTTCTTGAGAAGTATTCAGCAAGAAATTGATACATAATTGAGTTATATTACTTCTTATTATCTTCATAAGGATGGTTTATCTAAATGAACATTTCATTCCACAGAGGATATGTGGAGATCTTGTTCATTAGATTTAAAATAAGGTAAGGATCAAAATATTCATATAGTTTAGTTTTCATTCAATAATATCATTCACTCATGAATTTAGATGGATCCTTAACAATTCTTATATAGGAAAAAATGTAGAGCTCTAATGTGTTGGGATGAAGTTTAATAAAGAAAGCTATTTGGACCTTAAATCATTGAAGAAAATGAAGAAAAGGTTTGATAAAGTTAATGGCATTACAAGGAAGCACCATGTTGAAAAATAATTTAAAATAATAACTAGCCGCATGGTTTAGAGTTTGATGTAGGTGAAAAATTCTCTCTGATAATTTCTTTATAGAATAAGCTTATGAGAATCTAGAAGAAAGGGAAACTATGTCCTAGGTATATCTGTCCTTTTGATATTGTTGATCATTTAAACGTAATATCCTATCACATGGAACATCCACCAAATATCTCTATAGTCCTTGATGTGTTCCATGTATCTCTTCTTATTATGTATATACATAACCCTTCAAATGTTTTGAACTTAGACTTGATAATTCTTGCCAAAGCTATTTATTTCAATGAACATCATGTTGAAATTATTGATCTATCTGATAAATCTCAATAAATAAAGACCACTCACCAAATTAAGGGGTTTTTATAGAGAAATCAATAGTCATAAGAAGATGCATGGGATCTTTAAAATATATTGAAGTATAATAATCATCCTTTTTAATAGAATGATTAATTTTGGGGGAAATATTCATTTTAAAGGGGGTAGAATGTAACACAATGAGTTTTCTTGTAAATTTTTTCCCATTGAATGAATTATTTTTCATTTATTCTTTTGAATTCACTGTTTCAGAAAATAATATCTCAAAAAATCAACTTTTCAAAAGTTAATCACAACCCCGACTATGTGTATGTTAAATGCAACAATGAGTTTGTACAAAACAACTTTTTTGTTATAACTATTTTAATGAGGTTGTCATAACATAGCCATTAAACATATTAATATGAATAGTAATAAAAAAATTTAATATATTTTTTATAATGTTTTTATCGTAATAAAAAATAATAATAATGAAAGATATATAATTTTTTTTTGTTTATATGTTTAAAAATTTATTATTCTAAAATGAACTACTTTTCATGTATTTCTATAAAAAATAAGAGAATTAATTTTAGAAACTTTTAGAAATTTAATTTAATAAAATAAACCTTATTTCTTAATTTATAATGTATAAATTATATTAGGATTATTTTTTGTGAATTTTAATCAAAAAATTATTATTGGATGAATAGTAAAAAATACTGAATTTTGACTAAAAAATAATTTTTTATATAATTATTTTTTAGTCAAAAATGAAATTTTAAATTATTTTCAAAGTATAATTAGATCAAATTTTTATAAATTAATTCAATTTAGTTTATTATAATCAATTTTAATTTGAGATTTTGTATAAAAACATAGAAATAATTCGGCTGTTTCTACTTTAAAAGCCCATATTGTCATCCCGTCTGTGGGTTTGAATTTTAAATAATATATGTTAGTTATTTGATTGGAATTTGGAAAATGGATTTAATATTTTTAATTAGAATAATTTATAATTTATAATAAGATAGATTATTTTTTGAAAATGAATATGAGTGAAGGTTATTAAAATTAATTACAAGGATTAAGATAAAAAATAAATTCACAAAGTACTAAAAATCAAATTTAAGACCCAAAAAAACCTAGAATCTTATCCAAGACACCATGGTTGGACATATTTATACCCTATACACCCTTGTATAGAATTGGATACATTATTGGATAGACATAAAATGTGAAAAAAATGTATGTAAATCATTTTTCAAAATATTACTAGATTGTCACTCCCCCATTATAAAAATGCCTCATATCATCCCACTTCTTCACACCTCTCAACCCACTTATTCCCAAACAAGATTTTAAAATATATCTCCTTAATTTCGGTAAACTCATCCTATAATACCCTCTTTCTTATAAATAAATCCTTGGATTACCAACGTTGTAAACCAATAGGAGAAACTCGGAGAAGAGGTAACATTCTTCATCGAGTTTTTTATTTAATTAATATTCCACACAACCTATACACTTATTATAAAATTTTGCATCAAAAATAATTATTCTAAATATAATGGTATGTTTTTAAGATATTTTTTACCTAAAATTATGAAAAACTTAATTTTATGGGTAACGAACACAATTTTTATACGTACGATGAAATATCCCCTCACAATGTGTCGATTATTCGATTTTCAAGTAACAACCTCTCATGGTAGAATTTATTATGGAAACTATATTTATATATGTTATATATTATATTAATTATGTATTCAGTGTTTTTTAATCATTTTACATTATATATCATTATAATTTCTATTGGGAGTATATAAGATAATTTTCATTGAGAAAGTGTGGAATATTGCCCCTCAAAGCGATGTGATTCATTCACACATTATGTGGAATTTATTAAGGAAGGGTTTATTGAAATTATAGGATATATATGAAATAATAATTCTTATTTAATTATTATATATTTATATATATACATATATTTCATTTTCTTTATTTCTTTCAATATGATAATAAAAATGAAAAAACATTCATGAGTACGTATGGCTTATCGTCTCCATGAACATCATATTCCTTTTCATAATTATATATTAAATATATATTATTATAATATACTTATAATGAATGTTAATAATATTTATCTCATTTTAGAAACTCTATATATCCTATATATTTATAAGGATCCAATATATAGAAAATTAAGATGCAAGCAAAGAAAAAAGAAAATATTACCCGAAGTGAACATTTAACATAGGATTGTTAACAAGTGAGTAATATATGGTCATAATAAAACAATATAAGGTACTATATATAAGACTATTTTACAGTAAAATATTTATAATAAACATATTTTTATTATATAGGATTAGGTTATGAGTATGAATAGAGTGAAGACAAAATGTACGAGAATTTCATCTCAATTATTATTTCTGTGAGATACATGCTTTATTAACCATCCATTCCTTTTGTGTTGTATTTATAATGAACGTGGATATATTCTATAATTATTATACATATATTAGTGGGTATTATCAAAACCATTATTTAATATTTATTTTTTGGGTTTAATGTTTTAAAAGCTAATAAATCAGTAATATAGTTTTTTCTCAATTATATATCTTTAAGACACATGTTTTGTTGTGAACCTACATTATTTTTTGAGGTATATAATTAAATAATACATTTTATATCATTAATATCCATATATTAATGATTTTATTAATCATCATGTAATTACCTTTTTTACATGAAGTGTATGATCACAAGTAACCATGTTGTAAGAGTTTATTGAAACAATCTCATCACTTTCCGATATTGTAAATGATTATTCTTCAATTGATGAAATATTATTATAAATCTCTCAAGAACACAGAATGTTTTCATTATCATATATTTATTCTAAATTTAACTATATATTAGTACAATTCATACACTATTTAGTACTTCATTTAATTAAGAAAATGTTTTAAAGTAAAATTGTACCATATTTCTCTCTTCGGTCGAAAATCTGTTTTATTTCAAAAACCATGTTTAAAAAAAATTCATAAATATTCTCAAATGATATTTTATGATAATTATATTTGAATGGTGGTTTTAAAAATGAGCTATTTTTTTCATAGTTTCAATTATATTTTTTCAAAACATTTTTTCAAATAAAACGTTCTTCAAAAGTAATAATGTTTTAAAGAGTAATTTTTCCAAATAAGAAAGAATATTTCCCACAATAATTTTTTTAAAAACCATTCAAAATTTTCTCCCATATAATATTACATATATTTTGGTTACATATTGATTTTTTAGGGAAATGATTCTATATTTCTATTCATACACATTCTTTGAATTATTTATAGTTTTTATGTAATGATATTTATGATACTGATTTCTCTTTCATGGGATATATGCTTCTAAAACCTGCTTCCCTCCAAAAGTTTTGATTTTGATAAAATGATTATGAAGCATATAATTTATTCCATAGGTTATTATATTGTTATATGTTTATGATACAAAATTTATTTCATGAGTTATGGTATGATTGTTTATGATTTCATGGAACATGTATGTATGATTTCATTATGAGATGAGTGGGACTAATATCTCCCTCCAATGCATTAGGTAAAGATTTATATATCATGTGATAGAATAATATGGTTTTGGGAGTAATCCTCCCCTACTAATATGGCCATGGGAGTGCACCATAGATACAAATATGGTACGAGGTGTGATCTCGTGATACCAAGACGGTAATGGGAGTGAACCATGACTAGCAAGATGGTATGGGGAGTGATCTCATACTAATAATATGTTCTTGTATGTGATGCCTTTTTAACTATGGATATCATGTTATATACTTATTTGTTTCAAGAATTACATGTTTTATTCATATGTTATGCTTTCATGGATTGTATTCTTTTTTTCTTATGATTTGTGTCCTATGAACTGCCAATATTTATTTCCTAATTCATGTATATAATCCTTGGTTTGTGGGGTGGGATATTAAATTTTCATGATCATGTTCTCATACCTTCTGTTTAGGATTTTGCTTACATATCTCCCTTGATCACCCTTACTAAGCAACCAATATCCGCTTTTTTATTTTTCCTTCCCCATTTTATAAAAATATCTTTTAGGTTTGATGTGCCTATGATGGGTTTTAAACAAGATGAACCTAGAAGGAGATAATATTTTTTACTTAGGTACTTGTGTTCATGTTTCCATGATTCCAATGGTAATAGACTTGTATGGTCATTGGGAATCAGTTTTTATAATGACATAATTATTCAAAAAATGCTATGTATTCCTAATGTATGAAAATCATGGGTCACTGTAATGCCCTATATATGATTGATGAAATTTTAAAAAAAAAATACACTGATGAAATTACAAATTAATAGTGGAAGTTAATTTAAGATATAATCATCTAAAAGTGATGATGGAATTTGTTCACAATAAATCCTTATATGGTAACTATGGGTTCATAGTGATTCCCTTCAATCTTACTAATAACCTATTAATCCAAATGTACATGATTAATAGAGTAATATAAAATTCATTGGTAATTGTTTAATTTTTATTAAAGATATTATCATATACTATAAGGGATATGGGATCATTAAGATAATCTATAGATTGTATAAGCAGCATTATGAAGGAAGAAAATCTATTATGTATTCAAAAAGCTTGTCTTTCAGTTGAAAAAGTCACATTTATGTGACATAGTAATTAAAATGAGGGAATTTATTTGGAACACTAAATTTAAGTGAAAATAAATAAAATAAAGAAACTGTCAGGTGTCATAGAAATCCATAATTTTCTTAGATTAACTTGGTTCTGCTGAAGGTTTGTGGGAGGATTCTCATAATTTTTTTTCTCATTAATTTGACTAACAGAGAATATGGTGTAATGTTATTGTCTTGAATAATTGGTGGAAATATTTATAGATCATAAGATGATTCGAGTCACTACACATATTTTTATAAAAATATTTAAATTTTAAGGGTTTGTGACATACAACGCTAGTTAATGAAATTATTAGTGTTTGTACTCCTACAAAATAATTAATCAATAACATTTTCTTGATGATAATTGATGATCCATGAAATGTACCTGATGTATGATTTGGAGTGATCATTAGTGATATTTTCTTAAATTATTTTTCAATATACCTATGTGGATAGATTTGTGATATATATACAGACTATAAGAATATAAAATATATATTCACATACAAATACCTCAAAATTTACTATAAATGATTGTTAAATATGATCAAGGACTAAAATTTCTATAGTCACTACCATCTAGTAGTGGGGATCAATATAGATGATGCACTAAGAATAAATGAACGTGTTACATTAATCATGATATTTATTGGAAAGAACCCTATCATTATTGATATGAAATGTATAGATATGGATGATATAATGGTAGGTAATACATTCTACACATCCCAAAAGATTTCCCAAACATATATCCAAGAGATGTTCAAGTTGTCACAAAGCGATGATGTGGAGCACCATAAAAGATAGAATCAATAATATATGGTAAGATTCATTATTTTCATATCTATAATGTTGGATTAATTTAGTTTAGAAATAGAATTCATGTACCTTCATCGCCAGGGATAAAAAATATCTCTCAGAAAATTCCTATGTTTCTTCTTTTTCCATACATAATAGAGGTACAATGGTATACCATGACTGTTGAAACCACTTATGATAGAGAAAGACGAAGAGGGAGACTGTTAAGTACACCTCAGTGTTCCTGGTATGTTTTTAATTTAATAAAGAGTGGAAAATTTATATTGGGGTCATGCACCCACTACCCATACCTACATAGAAATAGGGAAACATCGCAATGTCCATTTTCACAGGTCTATTTAACAAATACAATGGAAGAAATATGTTATGGCTATTAGTGGATAAACATAGGAGGACTACCCACTTCATCATTATTCATAAATATTCAACACTCTTCCTACATTCCATGATATATATAAAGGATGCAGTGAGGAATCTTGGATACACTATAAATCATCTCTAATCATGATCCATGTTTAATGTCTATCTTATAAATATGATTTAAAAATTCTATAAACACTTAATTAATCATCCTAATGGAATATCACCCCTAAACTACTAACCATCCTAAAAAAAAAATTCAAAAAATTGAGGACATTTGGGGATCCTTCTTTATTTAATTTAAATTATGATAGTATCAAAATATACCATTTTTTATTTTTATTAAAACAAAAAATTCCACTCAATTATTAAAATGGACCCATATAATGCCAGATATAAGAATCATTTTAAAACTAATTTATATTAATATTTAGTTTTTAATGGAATATTCTTTAAGGATATCATTTATAAGAAATAACAGACATTGTTTGAGAAATCCAACTGCATATAATAGTTTCATAGAGATATAAGAAGATCCGTGCTAACTACTGTTGAAGACATATGTTGTTTTATGTTAAAGATATTGTTGTCCACTAAATAAATCCATATAAAAAATTGATGAGTTTTGGTATGAATGGAAAGATCATCCGTGGATATATTATCCTCTTTGAGATATATATTTTTAGAGGTGTTCTGTCATGTCATCTAGCGTATCAACCAATCCTAGAACATGTTCAGGAGGTGTTCTGTGTATCTCTCATTAGAATGTACATAACATACCCCTCACATGTTTTAAATACAATGGTGGTATATCTAGATAATGAACTCTTTTATGAGTAGAAATCTAAGAAGATATTGGATAATATAGATAATTTTTTACGCACAATATAACTCATCTGGTTATGTTTTTATGGAAGAATAATATGTATGAAGAAGAAACACGAGAACTGAAGGATACAATTAAATATATTTACTATTAAATATTATAAATTCTATATAAGATTTGAAATTACCAAGAAGAAATTTCTAAATAAGGATTTATTTAACATCTTAATCTTTTTTATATATTTAAATTTACTTTGGAATAAATTTTATTTGTTATAAAATAGAGATTAATCACATGAAATAGAAAATTATTATTTTCATAAATAAGGATCCATACATTTATAACTTTAATATATGATAGGAAATTAATCTAGTACAATTAATAAATATAAAAATAATAACAAAATAATTTCATATGGAAAACATTGATCACTTTTACTTGATAGAATTATCACACTTCTCGTTAGAACTTTAAAAAAGATGTTGATAATTAGTATTAAATTAATAATTTTATGAATAAAAATTTTAAATCCACAATTGTAATTAATTAAAATTTAAAAATAAAGTATTAGGTTTTATTTATAAGAGGTAATATAGATTGTGGAATTATAATGTGGCCATTTGAATTGTAACCTGATAGTTAAAAATAGATACCAGACTGCTGAAAATAGTAATATGACCATTGGAATAGTAATATGACCTCAAAATAATAAAATTTAATATAAATATTATTTATCATTATAAATTTAATTAAATATAAATATTTTTATTCCATAAATTTAATAAAAATATGAAAACCTCAGTAAATTTATAAGCCATTTATTAATAAATTTAATTTCAATGTATTTTTTAAAAATAATATTTTTTATTAAAAATAAATATTAAATATGAGAGAAAATATCATTGATGAAATAAAAATAATATTGGAAATCATCATGTTGAAATTTACTAAGGGTGGTTTTTTAAGTCTAAAAAATACTTCGCTTTTTAAAAGAATACTAAATATATATTTTTTACGTACCTAGTGATTTTTAATTTCATCATCCATGTGGTGATAATGATATTTTAAATTTTATAACATTTGGATCTACCAAATCACATTTAATAAGTTAAATGAGATATTTAAAAAAAATTAAACATAATTTAATATACTGAAATGTTTTTTCTAATGCCTAAAAGTGTATTGTATTCCAATAAAATAACAATTATTTATTATCCACATTAATTCTTATTAATATAATGAATTCGGTTCTAGAAATATTTAAAAGTCATAAATTCAACTTATTCTATTAAAATATAGTCTAAAATTTATGAATATAACCATTATAATTTTTATCATAGAAATTATATTATATTGAATATATTAAATTAAATTACCCCTTTGTATTAGAATATTTTTCCCTCTCCCTCCCTATAGAAACAAACTTCTCCCCCTTACAAAATTTAAAACCTATGGATATTTCACTGTATAATCCCTATAGAATCACTATTTATTTTTTATTGTAAATAAACTCTGATCATTTAAGGATTTTAGTATCATATAAAAGACTCTAAACTGATATGAGGGAATGGTATCATAATCTTTTCTTCTCATTTTCCTCTCTCTCCCTCTTTTTCTAAAGACATTTAAACCTAATTCTCATATGATTAATTGAATAGTATGATAAAATTATATGAATGATGTTATAGAATAGTAATTATCACATTGAAATCATATTGTGTTTCATACCTCTCATCCCCCTCTATTGTTATTAAATCATAAACCATCGGTTAACCACCTACATGGATATTCACAGTTCTATTTGTATCAGAATATTCATGGATGGAAACTATAAACTAATTAATATTAACATATATAATATAACATATATTTTATTCTTCTATAATTAATTTTATGTATGTAAAAATTTACTACAACAAAAATAATGTTTCTAAAATTAGAGGGATAATTTATTGATAACATAACATCAAAGAAAATCATATTTTATAGAGAATGTTAATAAAAATCAATTAATTATAACTGATCAATTACTTTAGAAATGATTATAAATAACTTCTGGTCCCATGTGTTATTAATTTATTTTAATTATATATAATGAATAAGTGATATTAAAAATGAAAATCTTCAATGTATGGGGATTCTAGAACACAAGTCTTTCTTTCTGTTTTATCTACTATTTCAAATCATTTTTAGTATTGAGATTTCTATAATGTAATTTATATTCATTTTCACTAATATTTTCATTTTATTTTTATATATATACATATATCAAAAGTTTTAAAATTATTTCTATTTTATAATCAGAGTTTATTCCAAATAAATTTTTAAATAATATAATTGAATCCCTTTAACATGTTTCTTCCCTACTGAAGAGTAATGTTATTTTATGAAAAAAATATAATCTCCCTTAATTTTTTTTGAATATCAATGTATAATACATAAAAATATTTTTATGATATAATTAGGAAACTCATTCATATACTTGTGTTTATATAATGATTATTATAGTTATACATTATATTCATAGGTGGCATGAATGATAGTAAATAATTTTATGATGTGATAGGTTGGTTTAAATTATATATATACCTCAAATATAATGAGATATGTGATATGTCTCATTATATTATGTGTAGTATGCTTGAACACAATTCTCTATATTATCAAAATTATGATATTATGATATATTCACATATTTTATGCGTGAACATGATATTATATTTGTTGAAACCAATGTTTTCTATCTGAACACAATATTATTATGCTTTACTAGTATGAAAATTCAATATTCAGTGATTTTTTAAAATAACACTTTTATTCAATTTATAAAAATACAATGATTATGATTTTATTATGATGATTATTCTTACCCATGTACAATTTATTCAAGTATCTTATTCATTATATGTAATTCCTACCCTGACTAGTATTTTATCTCACTACATTCATTGATGTTTATCCTTAAGTGATTACATGTAATAAAGAATACTGTGAATGATTTCATGAGGCTAAATTATATGTATTTAAATAATTTTTATTCATTAATATATATATATGTGATGTGTGAGCCTAATAATTCAAAGGAACTAAATGTATATCCATGAATAAATTACGATTATTATATATACATTAAGAATTATCTAATATTCATGTAATAATATTTCATATTATTATAATATATGTTCCATGTTTGTATTAAAAAAATTAAATGTGAATGGTGATGTTATATAAATTAAATTAAAATTGGTATTAAATGTGTATTTATAGTTGGATGACATAGATTTTAAAAATAAAATAGAAATGATTTAAATGTAAAATATTTTTTAATGTTTCTTATAGTGGTATCTCATTTTATGAATAATGTATATGAGATTGATCTCAAGTATTCATTCATAAATGTGGAATAAGAATAATATGTTTTATTGTATGACATGAAAGTATCAAACTTGACTGTGATGTAGGAATGGAGATTTAATTTAATAAATACTTATATGTTTATTGCTATACCTATAACCTAGTAAGAAAATTCTTGTTATTTTTCTGATAGAATTAATAATTTTTAATGAAACTGATTACATATACTTCTATATGAAGTATATGACCAAAGCATCCTAATTTGAAGATTATGGTTTGAAATAAATAATTTATATTGAAAAATATTTTGATTATAAGTATATACTAGGAAGATGAATATATACATTTAAATATCAATGTTGGGTGAAAAAACATTTTTCTGAGATTATTAGCCACATAAAAGGAAATAAATATATTCAAATTTGAAGAAAAAACTTTTATGTAATGATTAATGAAATATTTCCTGGAAGTGTCAAAGTAATTTTCCATACCCATTATAGTAATAATTATAATAAGGAAGAATATAGATGAAAAATATGTAAATTAGAAGGATTTTATGAAAATTAATGGATGAAAACATTATATTATAGCTCCAATTACAATCATTATTTTTTAAGTCACTATTTTTATATAATATTAGGTATATCTTGAGGATCCTTACCTAATGAAAGTAAAAACTAATATATATATATATATATATATAAGGGTCATTGATTTATGGAATAAATTACAGAAGTATTAATATCTTAAATTTGATGGCTTTAATAGATTTCAGCTAGGATGGTTATTTAATTAAATAAAAATGACCTTAAGAGGACGCTTTTTTTTTATAAATATCTGTGATTTTGAACCATAAAATTTTAGAGCTCAATTACATTATGTACAAGAGTGGATGGATTAATTTCTATTAAAAATTATTATAAATAACATTTTTTGGATGAAAGTATAGTTAATATATATGTTGTTTGATGTTTAAAATCCATTTTGGATTTCTTTTGACAATCAATGTGTTAATTTTTCATTGATTTGTTTACCATATTCTAAATCCATGAATATTTATATGAAATATAATTTCATTATGTAAATGGTGTTTAATAGATGTTTAATGACGTAATATATAAATATATATATCCTCAAATTATTAGATTAAATGTGTTTTTGAAATATGTATGACCCATGACTGATTTTATGAGTTCATGTTGAAATTCATTGTCTATACATCCCATATAACATATCAATATATAGTTATATAAACAAAAATTATATGGATTCTTTTTTCCAATGTATAGTATTAGTTAAACCAATTCATTATAAATTGTTAATCTAAAAAATTGGTTTTTTTAAATTTGTGGGAGATAATTAATGTGATAATGTAGATTAAAGGGGGGAACATATAAGTCATATGGAAAAACATTATTATCACTAACAATATAACTTCTATAAAAAATAGTACCTTATCTAGTATAGTGGTTTTAGAACACATATACTTGATAAATTGAGTGATTTGATGAATTTGATAGAATAATATTTAGACATTGTAAAAGGTATATTGATGATAAAATAAATCAAAATAGTTAGATTTATGAAGGTAATATAATTTTTATGGTATTTTATTTTCCTTTATTCATATATTAGATTATATTAAAATCATTTTATTTTGGAAATAATGTTTTGAGAATTCATTGAGATTATTTTATGTTAATATATTTTCATTTAAGTATATTTGGAATGATTTAGAGTTGTGTGATGAAGATGGTATAAACATTAAAAATTAATATATTTTATAAATATGGATATTAATTTGAATGGAAATATAACTTTTCCATATAATTATAATAGCCCATGGGATTCCAATAAGATTAACATTTCATTTCACAAATTTTATAAGGTTTATCTGATGAAAACAAAACAGTCACTTGAATTTTATATGTGAAACAATGATGTATATATGATTCATCCAGATATTTTATTTAGGTAATTAAAAAATATATGGGCCATTTAGAAATTTATTGAGTTTCATTTACTCTTAAAAACCATCATTTTATGTAGAATTCCAACAAATATATTGAAATATATAGATTTGATAAGAATAATTCAATTCTGTGGAATATCACTTTCTATATCAAAAAGAGAAAAATTCATAAACAATCTCTAAAAACATTACAATTAATAGGATATTTGAAATGTGTCACCATGAGTTGAGAAATTATAAAAACATATGAATATAAATATTATCCAGTAGATACATTATAATGATAACATAGATGATGTAGGAATCATATTCTATTAATGAAATAATAATCGCTTGATTATGTTATGATTCTAGAAGAGTTTATGGATGGTTAATGTGCATAAAACCTCTTGGATATTTTGGAATTTTTATATATGAATATCGAAAAATTAACTCCATAACAAATTAATTTAATTAATAGGTATATCATTCACTCAACTGAAATGATTAGATGGATATTTATAAAAAAATATCTATGGATGGTGGGAAATAAAACCAAATGAGTAGCAGAATGTTGAATGTTTTTGTTGATCATCATGTAAAAAATGTTTAGAGATTATTTTTGAACAGTACATGGTTCTTGGTTTTTTGAATATAATAAATTTTAGACTGTTTTTCATGATTATTTATGTTCTTAGACTTAAAAAAACTTTGGATAATAAAATTTTATAATGAGAGAGAATCTAAAAAATAGAGAATGATATTGGGGATCTATAAGTCTGAAAAAATCCACAGAACTGGATTATTTTAGGATAACATATTTAAAAGAAGGGAATTACGTTTTTAGTTATGAAGAGGAATGAAAACTAATATAGAGTCAATATAAATTCATATAAGTCTATATTTATGATGATTTTGGAATATTTTAATTTATTTTTAGTGAATGATCAAGTGGATGATCATCAACTACTATTGAAGCTTCCTAGAATCTATGACAACCTTAATTAGACATTTTTTGTTTTCATTATGTATTAATGGGAGTTGTTATACTATTATAATGCCGACAAGATGATGGAAGATTATATGGTATATTTTTATCTGTATGTGGGTGATTCTTGAAAAATTGATGAGGAAGATACCTTCTAGAAAACTTATAATTAGATGCTAAATATAGTATAGAATTTATCAATTTGTGTAAACCCTATTATAGAAAGGATTAGGTATCCATGATAGTTTTGAACAATATACTAATATATGGGTTCCCTATGATATTTATATTTAGTAATTTTATTTTTATCTTAGGAATTATTATTTTAGTGTATTTGTCTCTAAAAAGATATATGTATTTTTTTTGAAAATGAAGATATTTTAAAAGTAGAACTTATTATTCTACCCCCAACCATAATAGTGTTGAATTTAAGTCTTGGATCATATATTTATGATATTATAAATGTTATCAAGGGAACATGGGGGAATGTTTTGGATCATATATTATTCCATTGAAATAAGACCTTAGAGATGGAGCATAACATCTTTATTATGTAATTATATGAAGGTGGTCGAACTAAGGTTATTTGTGGTTAAAATGGTAGAATTATGGATAAATATTGTCAAATTTAATTACATTTTCAATAATTATATATGATATTTTTTGTTTTTTTAGTTTATTTTCTAGATCATTTAAAGTTTTAATGCTTATGACAAAATATTGTGGGATGAAAAATATGTCAATGGTTTTAATTCGTAGAATGTTTTTTTAAATTCTGAGTAATTGGTGGAGTTTTGTGAATGTTTAGAGTCATGTAAGGTATCATTAATATTATAGTGAGAATAAGATTTCTTCTCAATGAATTTATGAAAATATACTATGAGTTAGAATTTTACTATGTTCAAAGAGACCATAAATGGAAACAATGATCATATAAAAACATTAATCAAATTAGTTTATGAAGAAAATGTTGTGTCAGATTAAAAGGAATCAAATTTTTTATTTTAGGGATTCTTTCGTGGAAGATATTTTTAATCATCCTAGATACTCAATACTATTTTTTAATGTGATACAATAGTAGTTTTTTAATCATTCGGATTTTATGATTAGACTGAAATGAAAGCTTCAATTTTAAATCATGAATATTTAGCTTATAAGATTTTGTTTTCGAAAAAGATATCCTTTATAATATATTACATGATAGATTTCCTAAAAATTATTTCTTATTAATGAACTTATATTCACAACATTTATGAACGAAGATAAAGGTTTTTGGAGAAAAATAAATAAAATGATATATAATTATTATAAATAGAAGGAACCCAAAAGAATGAATGTTATGTGGAACAATAAATGATGTTCATGACGTTTAGACTAAAATTATATTCCAAATAAGAGTAAATACATTAATAATACTCATTATATATTTTGAACCATGGGGTATTTCCATGACGGAATTTCACAGAGTAACAGTGGGTGATGGAATTTTTTTAAAGAGATAGTCGTTGAAGAATAATTCTATTGGAATAAAAATAATTTTTTATGTAGTAATTTTAATGAAGACTATGTTATAGAGATATTTTATAATTTATATATTTGATTAAATAATTTCTCTTAGTGAATATTATATTTCAATAAATGTATGATCAAATTTTTGGAAGATTATTTTTGCGATTGGGGATTTGATTGCAACATCATATTTTAATTATATAGATCTAAATGAATATATATTCCCTCCATAATGGGGAATCATCCTAATTATCCCTAAACTAATATGAAGTCTACATAAAGTGATAAAAAAGGATGATTCGGTGGATTCAATCTATGGAAGGTATTACTTTATTCCATACACTCATTTCTAAAGGTAGTGAACAAACAATTGAGTTACCTTGGTAGAAAAATTACTTCCAAAAAATAGTAAATAATATTGTATTTTTATACGTAGGAACAATTCTAGGTGTATTCCCCTTGATTTATCACTTATTTCCGAACCAAAAAATGTTTTTATATATAGTTCAAATTTATAAAATATTATTTTTATTGGGTGTAAAAATATATGTGATGGGTCTAATGACTTCTTATCAATTTTGGAATGATATCCTAAATATTTTTGAGTAAATATTACCACTATATCTCCCCATTGTAGATCTGGTTAAAAATAATTTATATTTATATGTGGTTATAGAGGTTGAATCATTTATTATAATCAAATTATTGTAGAATAAATTGATCATTGAAAAATTGTAGCTTAGTATAAGTTTTGCAGTTACTATATTTAAATGAATTTTATCCAAAAAAAATTACATTATCATGGACATTTTGTTTCTCAGCAGTTATTCGTGGGGTAAACATATGTAATTATTAAGATTTATTTACGACTAAATCTATTAAGTTGTATCTCGATACTAATTACAGAGATCAATAATCTTTATATAAAACTTTATAGAACAGTATTTATTTGATTTTCACGATCTATACTTTTTCTAGAACCATTTTAGTTAAATTTTAAAACATATATAAGGAAGATTACATTGTAATGGTGGTGACTCTAAATGTTATAAATATTTTTATTTATTGAATAAATGTTCCAATTTGAAAAAATGATGATCTATGACTAAATAATTGAGGTTTTTGGAGAAATCAGTTACTTAAGAAAGAGGTAAATGGTATTGATATAGTAATGAATCTCACATAAATACTAACACGTATTTATAATCCAATGGTGTCCAAACACCAAGATAGGATCATGGAAGAGACTTTTATATATTATTTGAATTTTTTTCTAGTTTAATATGAAATGTGCATAAATCTAGAAGAATATTAAGGCGATAAAATTAAGTGCAGAGTTTTAATTTTATTGAAATGAATGATATCAATAATGGAGGATAAAAGGATAAATATGTTAATAATTATTTAATATCCATTATGGAATATAAATTTAAGAGATGAAGTGGGTAGGTTCAATGAAATCCCCCATGGGAATGTTTTCAATATGGTAAACATAAAAAAATTACATTAAGGAATGTAAATAGATTAAGTAATGATATATAAAAATAATTGAATTTATAGAATCTTTAAAGGATTTCTAGTCCCCAAAAAAAGATATTAAAATTGTAAATTCAAATCAGAATAATATTTTCATGAAATTTGTATACCGAAAAAAGAAGATGATGATAAATATTTGCTTTATGAAGTTTAAAGAAATAATACTTATTCTACCAATGACGTTATGATTTCTACAGATGAAAATTATAAATAAAAAAGATTAATAATATCAACCTTAACTATTCATTGGTGTCTTAGTGAATCATGATGGGGCATTTCTATGAAAAATATGTGTGAATAATAAAAAATTGAAATATTTGAGGTTATTCGATTGAGTATAATAAATATACTACTGAAAATGATTCTCATTTTAGAAAACTATAAAATGAAATATAATATCAACCAATTTGTATTATGAGATTACAAGATGTAGTTAATCTCATGTTGAAGACTAGAAAACATGAAAAGGTGACTAATAAACATAAGTCTGGTGTGCAAGAGAAAAGGGGGAAATTAGTATATATTTTAGTAGACAAATATATATAGAGAAATAAATTTGAATTAGAAATGAATCATCTATAATAAAATTATAAGACTAAAATTATGAAATTACTAGATAGAGAACTATTATAAATGGATACTTATGGTATAAAAATAATTGATATTATTATAATTATTCAATGACTTAGGTTCGATGGTAAAAGTGGAATTATAATCAAATTTTAAACCTCAATGTGAAGAACTAAAATAGCATAAATATTTGAATGTTGAATGGTATAGATTTTGTGTTCAACAATATGGAAATTGATGCATGCAAAATGGATGCCTCAATCAAAGGAAAATAGAGGGTTAGAAAAAAGTACTCTTTCATTAAATTTTTATCAATAATATTGGTTATTTTCAATGGAATGGGACACCAATAGTAACTATTGATATAAGAATTTTCTATTAATGAAATTTTAATTTTTTTTTTATATTATTCATACAATTTATAATTGTAAATAGATTACGAGTTTCTTGAATATTGAAATAACTAGATGTTAGAAAATTAATAATATGAAAATATATATCATCTCAAAGATAATATTATTTCTAGAGATACTACATTCATTAATTGGAACTTTTTCTTTCTTTTTTTGAGAAAAAATATAATGAAAAGTAGACTACCACTATTTATGTAATTATAATGTTAATTAAAAATAAAATTAAATACATTTCGTTGAATAAAAATATTGTATATTGGGAAAAATTTTAATTTAGATACACAACCAATTTTGAAGTCACATAGTAGTGGTATTTTATACCTCAAATTAATCAATCATATTTGAGAATTAAATAAAGAGAGATATATAATGATAATCTGGTTAAACTAAAAATCAAATCAATAAAGAATAATATCACCAGGATTTTAGATTACAGGTGTTAATTTCATGCGACAATATATATATTTATCCTAAAAATCATGAGGGGGGGATTTTGTAAAATATTTTATTTTAATAATGATGGGAAATTGAAATAACAACTCATACCTATCATAAATATATATTACATATTCATAGATTAATACTCATTACATATCTAAACAATCCATGCAAAAATAAAATAATTTTATTTCATTATGAAACATGAAAACCTAAAAAACTAGTTCATATTTTTTTCATCATCATCTCCCACATATATTATCATAAATATAACAATTCTAAGATATATCATACATAAAACCTTACATCAGACCCAAATAAGGGAAACATATGAAAGCGAAATCTCTAATCCTCCGTAAGGGTTAACATAGAAGTTATCATTGATCATATAATAATGACAAGAGAAATATGTTATGAGAACATGAAAATAACATTTTGAAATCCTACACTATATATCACATATAATAATTATTGGTCATAGAATAATTATTCAAATTTTGTAAGATGTTAATTTTAAAGGAATCATAGAACATGATCCATGATTGTACAATATAGACATAAGACATTGAATTTCGTTATGGGAATAAGATGTAAAATTATGTGCATTGTTATCAAACACTATTTTAAACTATATCATAGTGGATTGGGTCCACTTCCCAAACCATCATGCATGTAAACATTCACTTCCAAAATAATCAAGGTGGGTAGTGTCTCTTATTGAACTGGGTTCACTCTATATTCATATCTTTTTTATCTTGAGAGATATTAATCATTATCAAACGAAATAGAGGGATATATAGGTACCATCCATTTCATAATGAAAATAATACATATGTGATCCCCAATATCAAAAATCATTCATCAAATCAGAACCCATGAAAATAAATGTGTTTCATGAACATTTCATCATAGTGTATCCCATTGAATAGAAGACAGGTTTCATAAAAATCATGTCATCACAAATATAAACCATTCAAATAATAAATAATGATGGTACCCTTGGATTATATCACCAGTAAAGAATAATTTTAGTAACCAGTTTTTCATTGATAAATAGAAAACCCATTCAAATATCAATGATAACATTATTGAGGAAAATATCCATTCCATTTTATAGTCAAATATTATAAAAATATTCCCCAAATACCTATTAAATGGTATTATTTGAAAAGAAGTTTGTTTAATTTTAGAGGATGAATCAATCAAAAGAATATTCTTACTGGTGGGAAAAGCTTCTCATATCATATTAGTTGATAAAACATTCCCTTCCCATTATTTATAAAAAAAATTTAAAATATACATCACTTGGAATATAAGATTGATATAACTTTTAAACTATTTTTTAAAATATTAAATTGGTGTAATAATTTAACTAAAAAATAAATTTATAATATTTAAGGAAATTAATATTTAGATAAAATTAATTGGAAAATAAATATTCCCTATTGGAGACATAAACATAAACAGTCCCAAATATTTCATAGATTAATAAATAACACCCTAACTCTTCAGTATCATTTGAATTAATAGTCTATTGAAATATAAATGAGATATGAATATTTAGAGTGACATAAATTTAAAATGAATAATCATAAATTATATATATGGGAATTATGTAGACCACACAAAAGAAACAAATGTGTATTAGGTTATTTGTCCACATAAATAAAAGTGAGACGATGGTATCATACAATAGGTTTTATTTATGTGGAAAGATGTGATAAAATCAATAATCATAAAGTATATTCTTGGGAAGTATGTACACCTCAAAAAAGAAACAAATGTGGACTATGAAATGTGTCCACATAAATAAAAGTTCGATGAAAATATCATACCTTGAGTTATGTCATTAACCAGCCCAGGTACCCTGGTAACCTGATAACCGAGCCAGCCCTGACATAGCCCAAAGGGAGTTCTCGATCCCTGCAGGTCGTCCACTAGCACCTGGAATCACATAACATCAAGTGGGAATGATTTTTCCACAAACAATGTTGAACAAAAGAAACAAGACAATATACATAATAAAAAGAAACTCCACTGAGAGTAATGTACTAGAATACAAAGAGGCATAAAAATCCCAAAGTACTACAACACAAGTACTAAAAAATTGGAAAATATATCCTAGGTCCCTAAGGACACAACTCACCAAAACCAAAGATCAATAGTTTGATCCACCCCCAAGAGATCCCTTCCCTTTGCTCGATCCTGAAAGAAGAATGTCTACAAACACCCAAAGGCAAAAGTAGGGTGTGAGCCTAAGCCGAGAAGGATACCACCAAAGATTCCAAAACAGATTCCAAAAATATATTATCCAATAAAATGCATTCAATTTTCAAATAAATAGGTTTGGTAATTCAAAGTCATATTTTAACAAAACATACTATACATTTTATTATGATGGAAATAAATATTTTAAGTAATGATTTTCCAAATGATGGAAGATTTTTAAAATAATGGCATAAATAAAAAATTTATATAATGATATTTATATAAATTCATCATGCATGTAAAGTAGTTCAAAAGTATTGGCATACATTTACATCTCAAATATAAATAAACAAGTGAGAAACATTTCCATCTACCAAAAGGTATGATAGTATTAACCAGTAATAGGATTCCACACTCTCTATGTAAACTCAGAAAAATGTGTATACACACACCCCAATGACACTGGAGAATGGAGACTTGCCACCAGCCCATCGGTTATGTGACCCACCACAAGTATGTTTTTGAACTTTGTCGTTGCGTAGAGTGTATTCAAATCACTCACTAACTATCAAGGGCTTTCATGCGCTCATACATGATGGGTGAAATATTTTAAGAATACATAAACATACAATGAATCCCATTCTTCCATTTCAAAAGTTCCAATTTATTTCCATTTAAAATCACAATATTTTTTATTCAAAAACATGCCTTTTCACAAGATAAAAACTAGTGGGAATCTATCAAATCATTTTTAGCCATTTTCATGAGTTTGAAATCCATTCAAAACCAATTCCATCATTATACAATTTATTTCCACAATTAAAATCAACAATTTAATTGAAATCATTTCCATTAAATCCACAATTTAAATTAAACAATTCAAATTGGCCAATTTTAATAAACACACCCAATTCAATGGAATTATGGTTTTCCAAATTTCTATTCCAAAACCATTTCAAATATCTCAATTCACTGGAATTGATTTATTATCAATTTAATTGAATGGAAATTTGAGCAATTGATTTTAAATCAAAAATTGAAATAAATCAAGAAAATACAATGATAATCAATTTGGTAAGTCTGGATGGAACCACATACCTCGATTTATTGATGGGAGTTAGCCCAACAGGAAACCCCAAAAAACGATCAGCACAATGTCATCGATCAAGTTCTGGATCTAAATCCTTAAAACAAAAAAATGATCAATGGCATCAAGATATTGTAAACCTAGATCTTAGTCCACTATCCTAGATCTAGATCTCAACTCATAGGTTTAAATCCACGGAAAATGGTGGAAATCTCCAATGAAATGATCAAGGAATGATAGAGGAAAGAACAAGAGAAGTAACATGTTGAAATCCACTTACTAGAAGGAGAGTAGATCCTCTATCCGAGCCTTCAATATCAAAAGAAGAAGTTTAGACCAAATTAGAATCTCTCCGGGAGGCTTTGGAAACACCTAGAATGTTTCAAGACCAAGACAAGGTCAGAAATATGGAATTCATGGAGGTTCAGGTGGTTTTAAGAAGGATTTTCATAATTAAAAAGAACCAAGTGCACAATTTTCTGGACAGAGGCACACGGTTAGGAAAACCGTGCACCAACCATGCAGGACCCAATGTCAAGGTTCGCATGGTTGGCACGGTTTGGTCGTACGGTTTGGAAAACCATGCACAAACTATGTGGACCTCTCTGTCCAGTTCTGCATGATTGGCACGGTTTGGTCGCACAGTTTGTCAAACCGTGCACAAACTGTGCACAACTCAATGTCCTTTAGTTTTCCCTAGATGTTAACCGAAACACACCCCAAGTCACTAAACCAAAATAGAGGTACTTATAGACAAAAAATTACCAGAAAACATAATGGATTGTTACAACCTCTCCACCATAAGAGCTTTTTGTCCCAAGAATTACTATGAAGAAACCTCCACGTCAAAAAGATAAGGCCACTTATCTCTCATTAGTGCCTCCCGTTCCCATGTCTCATGAGAATCAGAACCATGCTTCCATAGAAAATGGACCAGAGGTATCATTCTACCACTAAGTACCATGGTATTAGAATCAACAACCCTGACTGGTCATTCAATCACAGATAAATCTGGTTCAGTCTCATGATCAATCCAGCTCAAAACAAGAGATGGGTCAGAGAGATACTTTCGCAGCTGTGATACATGGAACACGTTATGTATCGACGTCAGCTGTGCTGGTAGATCTAGATGGTAAGAAACTTTTCCTACATGACCAACAACCTCGAACGGTACCACAAAACAAGGAGAAATCTTCCATTACCCCTATAGCCATCAATGACCTAATCAGGGTAAAAATTTCAAGAACACCTGGTTACCAACTGATAACACTAAATGTCTACGATGACGATAAACATAAGACTTATACCAACTCTGTGCTGTCATCATTCTCTAACGAATCAACTGGATATTAGCTGACGCCTCTTGGACCAAACTCGGTCCTACCATTGACCATTTACCAATCTCCGAAAAACATAAAAGAGATTTACAAGGACGTCTATACAATGCCTCAAAAGGATCCATTTTTATTGAAAACTAATAACTGTTGTTATAAGAAAACTCAACTAGCCCTAGATGATCATCCCAAATCCCTCCAAAGTTGAGAACACATGCACAGAGCCTATCCTCAAGGATCCGAATAGCTCTCTCTATTTGGCCATTCTACTGTGGATGGTAGGCCGTGCTCAAACAGACCTAAGATCCCAGTGCCTCATGAAGGCCTCTCTAAAAGTGAGAGGTAAACTAAAGATCCCTATCGGAGACTATAGCAGACAGAACTCCATGAAAATGAACAATTTCTTTCACATAGATATTTTTTAACTCCTCAACTTTTGTCGTATCTCAAATCAGTATAAAGTGATCCGACTTGTTCACCCTATCAATCACAACCCATATCGCGTTATTCTTCATCTGGGTTTGAGGTAACCCAACCACAAATTCAATAAAGATTTCATTCCTCTTCCATGTAAAGAATATAAGTCGTTGAAGAAAACCCGAAGGTTTCTGGTGCTCGGCTTTCACCTGCTGGCATGTATAGCAACGAGATACAAACTCAGCAATGTCTCATCTCATTTCTGGCCACCAGAACTGTCACCGCATGTCATAGAACATCTTCATAGTTCCTAGGTGCAGAACCCTCTGAGATTTATGGTAATCCCCCATCACATACTTCCTTGTAGATAACGGCACAACGTAACAGTTTCGATAACATAGAACACCCTCTTTGGAGAACGAACACTGGGTGTCGGTCTCCCCACCATAAAGAACGTCCCTAATGGTATGAAATTCATAATCCAGTTGTTGTTCTTGAAGAATTAAATTTGGAGGATCAGATTTCAATTGGACATTGGATAAAGAAACATCATTCCCCATTCATTGAACTCTAATATGCAACTAAGAAAAAAGAGCCATCAAACTCCACTCTTCTGAGGATTTTTTCATAGCCTGCGATAGAAGATTCCTAACTAATGCATCTGAAAATACATTCCCTTTCCCTGGTGTATAGGAAATGTCAAAGTCGAAATATTGTAGCTACTCCACCCAACACCTTTGGCGGAGATTCAAATATTTTTGAGAGAATATATAACTCAAGATCTTGTGGTCTTAATACATAGTAAAACTTTCTACATTAAGGTAATGTCTCCAACACATATGTTCGTGCATTACAGCTATAATTTCAAGGTCATGGGTAGGATAGTTCTTCTCACGAGGCTTAAGTTGACGATACCCATAGGAAACAACCTGATTACCTTGTATAAGGACACATCCCAAACCTAAACTCGATGCATCACAGAAGACCACATAACCTATCTCAGCCCCAGGAAGTGTAAACACTGATAAAATATTCAAAAGAAACTTTATCTCAACAAAAGAACTCTGAGATTTATCATTATAAGAAAACTTCACTCCCTTTCAAGTCAGTGCAGTCATTAGAGAAGCTAAGTTTGAGAAGTCTTTAACAAATCGGCGATAATATCCTACTATTCCCAAGAAGATCTAATTCTTGAAAACATTTTGTTGTTGTTCCTAAGTCATAAAAGCCTTCACCTTCTCAGGATCAACTAATATTCCTTGTTCTGACATGACATATCCCAAGAATTTCACTTCCCGAATCCAAAAATTTCACTTTGAAAACATGGCATAAAGTAGGTGATTCCTTAGAAGACTCAGAACCATTCTCATATGATGCACATGATCCTTCTCAGACATAGAGTAGACAAGAAATTCAGCCATAAGGACTACCACAAAGGTATCTAGACACTCATGGAAATCCCTCTTCATCAAAGCCATAAAAACTACTGAAACATTTTTTAGGCCGAAGGGCATAACAAGGTACTCATAATGACCATACCTACTCCGAAAAGTGGTCTTATGAATATCATATTCTTTTATCCTCAAATGATGGTAACCAGATCGAAGATCAATTTTTGAAAACTAAATCTCCCCTTTCAATTGATCAAACAAATTATCATTTCATGGTAACATATACTTTTTCTTTATTGTTACTCGATTTAGATTTCAATAATAAACACATATGCAAAGAGAACCATTTGCCTTCTTGGCACAGAGAACTGGTTCTTCCCAACGTGACACACTCTGGCTTATAAATAATTTCTCAAGAAGATCACCTAACATAGACTTCAGATCTTTTAGTTCAGTTGGAGCCATTTGGTAAGAGCGAATAGAAACCAATTTAGTACTAGGCATTTATTCAAAAGAAAAATCAACCACCCTTACAGGTGGAAAACCAGAGAAGTCATAAGGAAACACATTGGGAAACTTAGCGACAACTGAAGGATGATCACCACACATTGAATATCTCTCTTGATCAAAAGAAAACACTAATATAACTTTCCCCAACTATAGATAAGAGGGTCCGACTCCGCTTGAACTTGGGTCCCATTCTCCTTGAAAAACACGAGGCACACCACTGAGTGTAGTAAGGAAGACCCTTTGAAGATAACAATCGATCCGAAATTTATTGGAAATAAGACAATCCATCCCAAATATGACATCAAAATATTTCATGTCAAGAACCAAAAAACATCATGTAAGATCAACATATGATTGATAGAAGACACAAGCAGGACTACAAAGTCCTTTCTCTCTCATTGTACCAAGGGGAGTAGTAATATCCATCGCACAAGATAAAAGATCCATTGTTAGATTAACCAGATTAACAATATGGGTTGAAATAAATGAGTGAGATGGAACATTATCAAAAAGAGCGGTCACTAAAGATGAAGCTATAGTAATGGTGCCTCTCATAGTTGAAGGATTTATATCAGCTAACTCTTGTGACTCTTCCACTACATGAAAAAGCTTCATTTTGGATGCCTGTGGATGGAAACCTTTTGTACATGAATAATTTGATTGCCTCACAGTTTTTGGAGGTGAGGATGATCTTGTTACACTAAGTGTAGTATATAAGTGATGACATAATCTCTATAAGTTCCCTAAACATCTGCAGGAGATAAAGTTCTTGGGTGCCTCAGTTGAAACCCTCTTAGAATGTTCTGGCTTTCCACACTGATAGAAAGTAAATGAACCCCTCTTGGGGCTACCGGAGGTCGGGAATGACTCTGTTGTTGATAACTACCATGAGAAACATCATGCTTCTGTTTTCCTTTAAAAGAACCAACACTACCACTAGGAGGGAAATGAACTTCCTTAATGCCTAAATTTCTTGCCAGGTCTATCTCAACCATCATCATCATATCTAGAACATCAAGATAACTGGGTTGCTTTAGTAAGAAAACACAAGAATAGATATCCGATCATTATTGCAACTTGAATCATCGATTCTTCATCTTCTCATTAGATACAATCTCAATAGAAATGTATACAAACTCAGAAAAGTGATTCGAGTACTCAGTCACTGTTTTTTGGCCTACTCAAGCTTGAAAAACTCCACAGCCTTGGCCAAAACCATTGATTCTGGATAGAAATGATTAGTGAAAAATCTCTAATGTCTTTCTACTCCAAACCCTAATGTTTTTCATCTGTCACCATCATGTCCCGCCATTACATACTTGGTCCCTCCAGCACGAATGTGGAAAACTTCACCTTGATCACACCAGGTGTCTTCAAGAACCCAAACAAACATTCAATCTTACTCAACCATTCCTCAGCATGTTGAGGGTCAGTGGGGACTTTAAAAACTGTTTGCTTATGGTGTAGGAACTCTTGAGAATAATTTCAAAGAATATTACTTTGAGGATCTATAGCTGGAGCATGAACATTAACTAGAGGTGGTTCTTGTCCTAGATCTTGGACAGTACGAACAATCAGCTCAACCAGGATCAGATCCACAATAGGACTCACTTGCTGAGATTTAGCAACAGCCTATTTTTGGATCTGATTCCCATGTTTTCTCAGAGGCAGGATGCTACACAACATAAAAAAGACATTAGATTAAAACTGAAACAGAGTAACAAGGAACACTATTCTTAATATAAGGGATAACAATATTTGGATTCCACTCCATCCAAATCAAAACAGTGAAAATAATAAAACTAATCCACAAGTCATATTTCCCTAACCAACCCTGGAGACTTAAGGTTCATTTGGGTGAGAGCAGGCCAGACACACAATCAAAACTACCTCCTAAGTCCCGAAAAGAATACACTAATGCATATTTTCATCAAGGAAAGATACTTAACCTTCATATGATACCATTTTGTCACGAAACAGATGGGGTACCCTGGTAACCCGATAACCAAGTCGACCTTGACATAGCCTGAAGGGCGGTCCCAATTCCCATGGGGCAGTGACTAGCACCAGGCATGACATAACATGCAAGTGTGAATGATTTTTCCACCAATAATGTATAATAAAAGTAACAAGAAAATATGCATAACAAAAAGAAACAACACTGGGAGTAATTTACCTGAATACAAAGAGGCATAAAAAGCCCATTGTACTACAATCCAAGTACTAAAAAATGTGAAAAAACCCCAAGGTCCCTAAGGACACAACTCACCAAAACCAAAGTTCAACATCTGGATCCACCTCCAAGAGATCCTTTCCCTTTGCTCAAACCTAGAATAAAAATGTTTACAAACACCTGAATGCAAAAGTAAGGTGTGAGACTATGCCTAGTAGAATACAACCAAAGATTTTGTAACAGATTCCAAATAAAGAATATCTGAAGAAAATCATTCAATTTTCAAATAAACAGGTTTGGAAATTAAAAAGCATATTTTATGAAAACATGCTATACTTTTTCAAATGATGGAAATAAATATTTTAAGTAATGATTTTACAAATGATGGAATATTTCTAATAAAATATCTTTAATAAAACATTTATATAAAATAGTTTATATAAATTCAGCATGCATGTAAATTTCTTCAAAAGCATTGGCATACATTTATATCTCAAATATAAATAAACAAGCGAGCAACATGGTCATCTGCCAAAAGGTAAAATAGTATTAAACAACTATAGGATTCCACACTCTCTATGTGTACTCATAAAAATGTGTATATAAACTTCCCTATGACACTAGGAGAAGGAGACTCTTCACCAACCCATCGGGGATGTGACCCACTGTGAGTGTGTTTCAGAACTTTGTCATAGCGTAGAGTGTATACAAATAACTCAATAATTACCTAAGGCTTGAATGAGCTCTTACATGATGGGTGAACTATTTTAAGAATACATAAAAATATGATCAATCCCATTCATCCATTTAAAAAGTTCCAATTCCTGTCCATTTAAAACCAAAACTGGTTTTATTCAAAAACATGCCTTTTAACAAGATAAAAACCAATGATAATCTATCAAATAATTTTCAGACATTTTCACCAGTTTGAAATCCATTGACAACCAATTCCATCATTATAAAATTTATTTCCACAATTAAATTAAACAATTTAACTGAAAAAATTCCCATCAAATCCGCAATTTATATTAAACAATTTAAATTAGAAAACTTCCATAATCACACCAAATTCAATGGAATTAGGGTTTTCCAAATTTCTATGCCAAAACCATTTCAAATATCTCAATTCACTAGAATTTTGTTTTTAGAAAATTAATTGAAAATTAATTTGAGAAATTTAATTTAAATCAACAGTTGAAATAAATCAAGCAAATTCAATGATAATCAATTTCGCAAGTTGGGACGGAACCACCTAACTCGATTTATTGACTGGCGATAGCCCAACTAGAAACCCCAAAAACCAAGCAGCACAACGTCTTCAATCATGTTTTGGATATAAATCCGTAAAACCAAAAAAAGATCAATGTCATCAAGATCATGTAATACTAGATCTAGATCCAAAATCCTAGATCTATATCTCTACTCATATGATTAAATCGACATAAAATAGTGGAAATATCCCATGAAAAGATCAAGGAATGATAGAGGAAAGAATGTGAGATGTAACAGGTTGAAATCCACTTACCAGGAGGAGAGAAGATCCTCAATCCGAGCCTTAAATCTCTAAGGAAGACGTTCAGATCACCTTGGAATCTACTTGGGCGGCTTTGGAAACACCTAGAATGTTTCATGCCCAATCCAAGGTCGAAAATATGGATGTCTTGGTGGTTCATGTGGTTTAAAGAAGAATTTTCTGAATAAAAAAACACCACACATAGTTTCCTGGATAGAGGCCCACAATAAAAAAAACCATGCACCAACCGTGCAGAACCAACTGTCCATGTTTTCATGGTTGGCACGGTTTGGTCGCTCGTTCTGTCAAACTGTGCGTAAACTGTGCAGAACTCTCTATCCAGTTCTTCATGGTTGGCACGGTTTAGTCACACAGTTTGTCAAACCATGCGCAAACCATGCACAACACTCTATCCTTTAGTTTTCCTAAAATGTCCACCCAAACTCCCCCAAGTCACTACTCCAAAATAGAGGTACTTAGAAACATCAAAAGTACCTGAAAAAGCAACGTAAGTAACAATTTATATTTTATTGAATGAATTCTAACATTATTTATAATAGATATTAAATATATTATAAATCTATAACAGATTCATGATTATAATTATAATATAATATATTATCATTTCATAAGATTTAGAAACCCAATTTTAAAACTAATTCATTATTTGAAATCATTATTTATATGTGTTCACTATTTTATTGAACATGGGTATTTCAATTCAATAGTTCAAGTCCAATTACATTAATATTGGATACATCATCTCTATGATAATACTAATGTTATAAATTTCATATATGTTAATTATAAACATATTTATATTCATACTTAAATGTTATAGATTGAAAAATAAATTACACTATTTATAGAGACAGAAGATTGTATATATGCATAAATGTGGTTTTCATTTTTTTAAAGAATGTAACAAAAAAAGTGCATTTTCATTTTCATTTCCATGATCATGATTTTATCATAAATGTCATATAAATATATTCTATAATTACATCTTTATTACTATCTGATTAAAACATAAATAAAAAACATATCACATCTCTTCGTGGTTATGATAGTCCACAAATGTGCATGACTGATATAGTATTCTAGGCTTTTAAAACATTGATACTACATATTTTAAGATGAATATTCATCTAATTACATAAACACAAGAATCAGTATCATAATATTGTAAGTCCTTTGTATACATGGAATAATATCTTAAACAGTCATAAATGATCTTCAATGTCTCCCATAAAGATAATCCCCTTTAGTAATGTTCATAATATACCCTATATAAAAGCATTCAACATAAACTAGGAAAATAATATTAAGAAATATTGATATCAAATTCTTACCCGCAAGTCCAGCCAGAAATAATGATTCTAAATATTTATTAAATAACAGAAAATAGTACAGAGGAGATAGGTGGGGTCAAATAAAGGGACATTCTCTCATCCATCAAGAACAAAGTTACAGATCATAATAATACATATCATTCCCCTAATTAGATTCATCATCATTTTACCATTTATATTTGTACTTTTTCAAATTTTGGATCTTAAAAATATCAACTCTCCTAATAGATTATAATATCAGGTAAAAATAGTGTGAGGTGTGATTGAATAATCATTCCTCAGCCTTCTACTCGATTGTACATGAGTGTAGTCCAAAAAATCATCAACCTTGAGTGCATCAATGAAAGATGAAGGACCACTACTACAAATTGTAATCCATTTCACCTCTGACATGTTATCCAACATTGTATATATCCTATAGGATTTTAAAAGATTATGGATTCCTAAATGACAATCATCCCATTGATGGCCCTAAGTGATAGGAGTCAACTCAATATTCTCGTGACATAGAAAAACAAAACCAAGACTATCATTAATTCTTATATTTTGAGTGGTTAGTACATGAAAGAGATCCAAAAATAGAGAGATTATCATTTTTTCATTATCAACTATTATAGTGAGAGTAACTGCATGACCATCATTTGATGTAATCTCCTCGGAAAAATAAACCCGAGTAGTGGAGGGGCAACTCATCGAGGATGTTGAGTTGACCTGAGTATTAGAAGGAAAACTGTTAACTCTCAACAACTACATATCCACCTACAGTCCCATCCCTTTAGAATGTAGTTGGTTGTCATTTATAGATTCTATGATATCAGACTTATTGGAATATTGCTTGGTGGGAACAACTCCATTATGATCAATGGATTGTGACAAAGGAATATCATTCCTCTTTGATTTCCTTCTGGGGATATTAAATTGATGACCCTTAACCCCATAATTCTTGCAAGATATCCTCCTCCAACACAGTTCTAAAAAATGACCAACTACCTTACATTCATTACATAAATGTGGTATTCGTTCAATCTAATCATTGATTTGGATGTCATCAGTAGGAGTGAAAGATTTACTCTGTCAATTTGGGTGGAGCTAAGATCAATCTCTAATAACATTCTAAAAAGGTGTCCAATCAAAACTATCTCGGTCACCTTGTCATTTCATATAGGAGTCCCAATTTATTTTCCAATATCATTTCATAAATAAAAAAAATGATTGATGGAATAATTATTGGAAGCTCATAAGATAGGAATCAGAAGATAATTAATGTACATGAGACAAGAGAGAATAACATTCACATAAGATTATGAATTGTGGAATATAAAAAAGAATATAAAACCATTCATAGATTGGAAAACCTACTATGCGGGATGCACAACCATCCCTAGTGACACCAGATTCTTCATAGTGGAATGGGTTCACTGCATAACACATTATAGTATCCAATTTTCACTCCCAAGACCATTATAGTGGAAAAAATACCTTATTGATCTGGGTTCACTCCACATTCCATCCATCTTACATATACAAGGTCACTCCCCATTCAATTCCTTTATTACTTAACTTAGTTATCTCTTTACTCCATTCCCATCTAAATAAACCATGTTCAGTAACTAATCCAATAATATCTATCTCACGAGATATAATTATTTATCCAAATAATTAGATGGATATGTTAGTGTCACTTGTCATTGATTATAACATAAACATTTTCCTTGTTTATAATGTATCCATGATACATGGTTATCATTTAACCCCCATATAGTACTTCATACCATTCATACATGTTCCCTAAGATTAGAATAAATTCAACAAATCAAAAGACATGAAGTGAAATGGTTTTTATAAACATGTAATCATATCATTACATGTTGAAATGGGAGTGGTTACATAATCATTTTTATCATTATCAATTAAAATTAATACTAATAATGTTACCACAATTCATATCCCCATTAATACATAAGTTACATTAACGGATGACATCTAATATAGAGAATAATTTTTATTGATTACTCAAGAAATACCAAAAAAAGAGTAGATTTTCCTTGAAAATCAACTAAATTCATTTTGAAAATTTATTTCCAAGAAAATATCCTTGAAAAAATTCAATGGATGCTTAAAAATCAATTTAAAAATTTCATGAGGAAAATATCCATTCTACTTTAAAAATGATTTTTAAAAACAGGAAGAACAATAAAAATATAGAACATGCTGTTGTTAATTTTTTAAAATAAAAAAATTTACCAAATATTAAAGAATTAATTTTCATTTAATATAAAATTGATAATATGTAAAGGTATATTGAAATCATTGATCTTTCATTATAGTAAGAGTAAATTTTATTTCCATGCAAGGTATGAACAGAAAAATCTTTTCATATTTTTTTTGCAATAGCCAAACATTAATATTGTTTTGAAATTGAAATAAAGATTATTTTTACTATATATCTTTAAAAAACTAATACATGGGTAAATATATATAATAAAAATAATAATATAATATTAACAAAATAAAAACATTTTTAGAAATCATGGTTTTGTTGGGAAAAGAATTTCAAACTAAATTGATGAATTTTCTTAGAAAAGTTATTTCTTTAAATATTGAGCACATAATGAGTCAAAATATTAGGGTAACACATTTATTAACCTGAAATAAATATAGGAGAAAAAATTTAATAGTTTTCTTGAGATATAGACCATAATATTTTATCCTTGCAAAAATAATCCTAAACAATCTCCTGAATTAATGAGATTGTAACAAAACAAATCACTACCATTTCTGTATCATTAAATCATAATCTTCTTGAGAGAAAAATATAAATTAAAAATAATTTATTAGTGGGATAAAATTTTCATTATATTAAATGTCTATGGGGATTTATATATTCTTCATAATTGAATATGGGTTCATAACATAACATAAGTATCGAATAATGAAAATGTGGTAAAAAACCTCTTAATAGTAGAGTGACATTTAAAACATAGGAAACATGTAATTATTACATAAATATATATATTAAATATCCTGAAATTAATTATAATAATTTTATATAATTTCGCAGGGATGTACGTACACCTCTCAAATAAAATATTGGTGAATATGGAATACGTCTCTTTGAAATAAAAGTGAGACAAGAAGTCACCTTACTTTTAGTCTTCACTTTCTTCACACTCATTCAAACCTCCTGTATAATAAATACATGTTTATTACACATATATTAAATAACCATGAATACATATATATATATATATATATTATTCCAAATATTATTTAATTATGAATTTTTTTACTTTACTACAAATAATTTCATTATAAATTAACATTTATGGTAATAAACACATTATTTTTCGTATAAGTTGTGACATGTAATGTTTTGGACTTCATAAATTGATCATGATTTCATAATATATAGATTAATAATGATGATATAATTTTCATATTCATGCAGCAATTAAAATTTTATTATTAAACATTAATATTGTATTTCAGTAATGATGTTTGTTACAATCATGGATATGGAAGGTTGTATGTTCGAATGAGCAACTTTTCCATTTTTTAATGATAATTATGTGATAGAGGTATGCAATATAATTTCTTCCATAATTATAATATATCATAAAAATAATATTTTTTCTTTAATTGTGGTTATAACTATAATACTTGTGGCGTGGTGATGGAAATATAGTCGCATCGCTTTGTAAATGTGGTAATCCAGACATGCATGAGCAGTGTTATCATATATCATTAACTGTAAAGATAAGAAAAGAAAATTATATACATTATATTTTTCGAATTTTAAATATTTAATGAATATTGTTATTATCTCATTTGTATCAAATTTAAAAATTAACTTCATATATAACAATTTCTAGGTAATGCATGAAAGAATCACATCCCTCCGTGAGGAGGTAATTCTCCATACACATGAGTGACGTTAAAATATTCCCCAAAAATGTAACATACAAAGTTATGTAAGATATAATAATTGATAATTAAAATAATATCATGTATATCATATATTAATAAAAATTATTTCATTATTTCCAACTATTAGAGGTTGATATGGAATAAATGAATGACATCAGTTCACAAGGCGGTATTCCGTTTATGGATGAATTTTTTTCACATCCTATTTGATCGACAAGAAGAAGTTTTTGAGTCAGGATATTACTATAAAAACATACTATTATATGGAACATAATAATTTTATTATACCAATATGGTTTTAAAATAATTCATCAAGGCGGAGAATGAAATAAAATATATATTCTTTTTATGAAAACATTACCTCATTTTAATATATCTGCCATATATTGGAAATAATGTTTTCCTTGAATGGATTAATATCTAAAGAATTGATTATAGGAAAATATAATGGAATTTTTGAAGGTATTTGTATATATATTTTCATTTCAAAAATTACTAATAGGTGTAAAGAATATAAGAGGGGGACTTTTATATGTGAGGGAGAGGACACACATGGTACGTTTGAAATGAAATATGTTCTCCAGTGATAATTTTATTTCATAGGGGTCCAAATTAGTCTATAATAGAATATTATAGGTCTAATTGAATAAATATTTCCTTAAATTGTTTTATAAAAATTCAATGATTATTTTTACCTTTATCTTTTTAGTTTAACCCTTGATAAACCCATTTTTAACTTAACCGTGGTATTTAATTTTTACTAAAATGACTACTAATTTTTGTCAAAAAATAAGTATTATATATAGAATATTATATATTATTTTCTTTCCAATTATTTAATCTATTTTTAGAATTTTTTTACGATATGTGGAACATTTTAATTTTAAATAAATCACACAGAGGTGATGAGTTTAAGAGTTTTTAGCGTGAAGGTTCAAATGTTTGAAATATTTTCCAAAAAAACTATATGAAATTTATTCCATAAAACCAAATAGGATTAAATTTTAAAATTTTAACTATTATTAACTCAATAATAATTAATTTTATAATTTATCATTACAGATATTAAAATCAAAAGGCAGATTTCAATTAAAATTCAATATTTTTCACCATTTAGAAAAAATGAATTTTTTCTGAGAAGAACTAGAAATTTAACCTAGTGTACTTTTTGTATTAAAATATACTAAATCAGAAATATTTAAGTAAATAAATTTTAAAAAGGTGGTAATAGATAAATTTAAAATTATTATTCCATAGTCGACAAAACAACTTTTTAACAAGATTATAGATATAAATGAAAAATTGTTTTTACTCTTATATATTGTCTGAAAAACATTTTAGATGATTTTTAATCATTTTTTTATTATATAACATGTAAATTTAATTTTAATCATTAACTAAGAGTGATTATTTAAAATTACTATGGAAAAACATGTTTATGTGTATTAAAATAGTTTTTCAGAAAATGATTTCCATTATTTTAAAATGGTTTAATTTGCATTTACAATTAAATTTTCCCCATAAAATTGTATATATATATGTGTGTGTGTGTGTAGAAATTTATTTCTATTAATTTATATAATCTAATTCATACCAGCTATTGGAATGCCTAAGTGATAACTACAATATTAAATAACAAAATTTTTATAGTATTTCATGCTATGTTTACACATTGTGTATCTTATAATAGAAGATAAATACAGTATTAGCTATGACAGAAGACAAAATCATTATTGCATGTAACTCTAGAAAATAATAATAATTTATTATATTTTAAGATAAACATGGTTTATTAATGTAATTAAACCTAATTTAGTGTTGTTTTAAATGATTAATATAAAAAGATAAAATTATTTCAAGAATATCAGAGAATCTCTCATTGCTTACATTTTCCCTCTGTTACAATTAATTTCGTAATTGAAAATTTTCTTGATAAACAATGGTTTAACATTTTAAAATTTATTTATAGAAACCAAAATCATATTAATGATAATAAAACATCATTTAAAAATATAATGTTGGAAGCAAAAGTGTTAAACATATTAGCTCATAAGTAGGTTTCCAAATAGCTGAATTTTTTTAAAAGTAATGACATAGACATGTATGAAATTAGAAAATAATTATAGAGAGTGATAAAGATCATTAATCCCAAGAAAGAGAGTTATCCAAAAAAAGTTATACACCATAAAACCATAATCCAAATTCCTGTAAAAAAGTATTTATAACTGATGATTACAGTACAATGTTTAATTTCATGATCCCTTTTCTTAGTGTTAAATAATTTTAATAATAAGATATACTTAAATGATTTAATTTAATTTAATAAGAATAATATTACCCTTTGGTTATTCCTCGATCAATTTCCACTTCAACTCATACTCTATTAAATAAATATAATTTTTTTTTCTTCCTAATGAACTAACATATCATTAGATCATATGTAAAATGATTATATAGTCATTTTATAATTATTTTTAATTAAATCAAAATGGTTATAAAAAGTGATCTAATATTAATAAATCCTAATATGATGAAGCAAGACAATAATCTCTAAATACACATCCAATTTTCTTGATAAACCATTCTATAAATGGTTAACCTTATAACCCATATAAAAAATTCAAAATTAATAATGATGGTCACTCAATTTCTCAAAATCAACATAACATTTATCCCCTATATATCATAAATTATAACATCATTTTTATTTACAAAACAAAAGAATGCATTCACCACATAATGTATTAAAATATGGTAATAAATAGAATTACCATAGAACATCAATGAAAACATGCCTGCTTCCCCATTCCATGAATAAACACATAGAAAATTGAACAAATTCAATAGATCAAACAATGTTTTAAACTCCATCCATGAAAACATAATATAGTTTAAAAAAATAAATTTTTAGTTCTATGTACATCAATAATATTCATCATTGTTTATCCATATTAATAATATCTTAATATAAAATGAACAACACTTTCTAAAACTCAAGAACATGTTAAGGGTTATCATAACTCAGTCATCTTTTGTTTGTAAAATATAATCATTACATTAAATCATATTTATAAATCATCAGTACCATTCATCATGTCCTTCTAAATACTCAATAAAGAAATTATACTAAAAAATATTTATATATTTTATGATTTATTGATCATAGGAATTGAATTCAATTACATTAATAATTCTATTATTCCACATCATTGAGAATCCATTAACAAGTATTCATAATCATATTCAATAATTCTTTTTTTTTCATTTCTATATCATTCATGGTCTCTTCATCATAAGTAGTATCAACATTACTCGTACAATAATTCTTATTTTCTTCATGATCTTTCTCCATAGGACATCAATTTTCAGAATGATCATACCTTCCAAATTAAAAACATTCTACCATTGATAATATCTTTTAGATACATTTATTATCATAAATTTCTTAATTGAATATTAATTTTTCCATTTATAGTTATTTTCTAGTTTTCCTTCATTTCCAATCCTAAAACATCTCCCCATTCATAAATATATCAACATATGTTTTTCATCCAATATTCTTGACACATAAAAAAATAATATTCTTTCCTACACTGTTTTTAATACTTAAAATCCTAGTGACCTATATCATTATCTCCTTTACTGTGTACCTGAGATGGTTAAGGTTCACATTGTTAATCACGTTTGATGAGAACTGAGAAGGCATAATTAAAATATACTTACCTCATGTCATCATAAAATTTTGATTCTCATAGTTACTATATTTCCATCATATAAAATATTAACATGATTCTATCTTGTTCCAACCATTGACTGTAACCAAATATCATATTTTGAGAAATTCTCTTCATACTGGGAAAACAAGTAATCATGAAAAATCATTTATAGGATTCAAAATTTATGAAACCTTATTTTAAATCAATGACCCCTTACATTTAATTTATGTTATTTATAATCATCATATATTTAAATAAAACAAGAAGGTTTGTAATGAGTTTTTAAATTTAAAAAGAAACCCTCCTTGAGTTTCAAACTAGGTGTACACCATGGCCAATCATCACGCACTCCGTGATGATTGAGCCCAAAACAATTCTCCTTTTTGGATTTATTAACCATAGATACAATGTTTCTAGATCCACATCCTCATCCACTTGTAGTATCCAGACATGGATTTAATTTCATATAAACCAATTTCTACAATATTTCTAGAATGTCCAAGATATTTTCCTATATGTGGGCTATCCCAAGACTTATCCTTAGAGACATCCCTAAACATATCTTTATATCTTTTCCTAGGTACCTTAATAATTTTTTATCATCCTAGTTTAGAAATGATAACTAATCCAAACATTGATAGTGACTATAGAGGCCCATTTATTCAATACATGGCTATTAAATCTTTTACGATGGATATTCCTTGCATTAAACTAATAAATGACTAATCACCAAAATAATTAATGCCTCTGGAAACATAGACCACAATATTCTTAATTCATGAATGTCCATCAATATATCCAATAAATTTCTTCCACATTAGTACTCTATATAAACATTCCCCATACAAAATGTTTCTTTATAAAATGTTGAAATGAAAGATTAGAAAAGTTGAGGAAAGATGCTCATAAAAGGTAAATATAATAGTTATTAATCTATGACAATATAAAATCATAAAAGTTTAATTATGATATTTCATAGTGATAATAATGATTGAATTTGATACCCATTATTCATTTTATCATAAACATGTGTTAAATAATAATTACTGGATTTTGTTTAGGAATTTATCATATATAATTTGGGGAAATACCTTAGTTGAAATAATTGAATTTTATTTCATATTTTTGTCCAAAAAAATATTCCTAACATAAGGAATGTCCATAGAGAACTTGATGAATATGTATTCATCCTAACCATTGAATCAAATTGTCATTGCATAATAGTTTTTACGAACAAATATTATGGTTATAAAAAATTGTACAACATTCAAAATGAAATATTGAACATCATGCTTACATAATATAGTTTTTTCAATGATATTACTGATTTTTATGTGTGGAAAATAATGTTATCTTGAATGTATTGGGATATATGGTATAAAATAATAACGAGACTGATTATATTTTATTTATATTTTTTTCTTATATAAAAGAATGAATAGAATGTAGAGTTATACTAATACATATGGGTTTTGAGGGTTCATGAAATACAATTCATTTTAGAATACCCGAGACTGAGGTCTAAAGTATTGATATTTTAGTTTTTTAATGAAAACATAATGACAATCCCATTAACTATTCATTTTCATCAATCCTTAGAGGATATGAATAATATTAAATGTTAATTATAGTAGGGAAATTAATAATCAATTCATGTAACATAGAGTTTCAATTTGACTTGTGGTTATGAAGGGACCATCATATTTATAAATAGGCTTTTCCTTAAATAATGTAGTGTGTGGATGTATAGAAGACGGAGTGACCTTTGGATTAACACTGCATCATTCATAACCTTTATTAGTGTATTTTATCTAGGATTAGAGAGATATTGATCTAAAAAGTATATATCCATTTAAAATAAATATATTCTAGTACATTGGCATATAAGGATGATTATGTTCCTCGTATTATCCCTTTTTGTTGAGAATTCTAAAATCCTTGATAATTTTGGTCAACTATTTTTGTTTACCTATTTATTGTTAAATTTTATTTAAAATATGAGAAAAGTAAATCTTTCAGGTTACTTAAAACAAAAGAACAATATCTATACCAGAAAAGGGAACTAAAATTAGAGGAGTATGTTTTAATTATAGTGATCTAAACATCACCCCTCCCACCACTTGATGCGTTATCATTAAATTTATTAAAAATTATTGTAATCAATGATAAAGGGTACTACCTTATTATTAAATATATAAATTTGGGTTTTAATTTTTGTTGACATAGAATCAATAATGGATGCTATAATTTTTAGTGGTACAATCCTTTTGATTTTTGTAAACTAGATGATTATTTTTCTAAAAACATATTGTATACATATCGTAGATTATATACATTACGATAATGATTTGACTATATGATGTGAAATAATTATATGTTCATATTATATATGATCATAACAATATCCTTATACTATAATTTAAACAATGGTATATATCTATGTTCTTCGATATTAATGATGCTTACAACTATGAAAATTATTTTTAAAATGAACTACATGTAATAGAGGTCAAGGTACCATCCCAAAAGTATAATGAACATGATATTATTTTAATGGGAATGCATATAATAAATATAAGGTACATTTAGGACAATATAAACAGAAACATTGAATTAAAAATTATTGATTTTATTATTAATATATTCAAACCACTTTTCGAAGATTCTTGGAAATATTATAATTCACCTAATTCCACATAGATCATTAGAATTGTGGATTCCAATAATGATAAAAAACAATCAAGATTCCAAGTAAGAGGTTGTTTATATATTTGTCAAGATGTTATCTAATACATATAAGATAGCAGAGATCTTCTGGAAATAATATTGATTTCTACAATATTACATAGAGAAGTTGGAGTACTAATAAATATTTCTCTAAAATATACCTCTAATAATGGTTAAAACAAGACCCTATCATGTATATAAAATCATCCACACATAATTAAAATTAATTGAATTACAATTAAATAACACAAGCTTTTATATAAGGATCAATTTTTTTTTTCAGATTGATCCTTGCCACATCATGTATTTATACATTTATATAGATATTACAATAGTATCTTAAGAAAAATAAATGTGGCTTGAGTTATTTATTATCATCAATAAAAGATTCATATTAATATAAAATACTCATTTATGTTACACTATCTCCGAATAGGTAAATTGAAAGATCACAATTTACAAGAAGTGGGAAAGTTCATCCATCAGTTCCATGTTTGTTCAGAATCATGTTGATGAACCCAATATCAACCCATAAAGAAAATATAAATAATTAACATATCACTTTAATCATGAGAATCCATATCTTAAAACAACGACTAAATGTACATTGAAGAAATGATACTACACGACTACTTTCTTGTCAAACCCTTAGTCGTTATTCTTCTTATGCCACCTAAAAACAGTACACTTTCAACTAATGAAAAAAATATTTTATTAATTGAATTATTTATCAGTTACTTGTTTTCAATACTTATTTATAATTTTCTTGATTCATTCACAAAATATTCATAAATGTGAAAATATCACATTATCTTATCTTTTGTAGAATTTATTCTGCCTTCATATTTTCCAAATATTTTTAACAAGCAGTATTCATTTTCTCTATTCATTTTTACAGTCCATAAATGGAATACATAATGTAATTTTAAGTTAATAACCAATATACAAATTAATAAAATCCCATTTTATAGTTCCTAGTTATATTCCATGGATTTATCACAAAATCTATAATTTGGAATTCCATCCCTCACACATTATTCTAAAACTATACTTCAATTATTTATCATATAACACAATATTATTTCATTACATTCAACTCATTCAAACTACACATGTTTTTGAAAAAATCAAACTCTATTTTTTAATGGATAATAATACCAAATAGGTTTTTCTTACTGATGGATAAATATTTTATAGTTAAACAACTCCAAATAAAATATTTCCAAATTATTCATACTTTAAAAGAAATATATCATGAACCACTTTAGGTTATTAATATAATTTTAAGAATATAGGATCATAAATAATTTGTAACACTTATACATTTTAATTATTATTGAAAATAGAATAAATTCTTCTTTACCTCTATGTAATAAATAATTCATGGTTTTCAAGTATAAATTTATTCTCTTTTTGAAGAGAGGGTCATAGACTATATATTTTCCGAATTAAATGTAAAATATGATCTTTTAATATTTAGAGAAAATATGATGCATTTACTAGTACTACTTCATCACAATATTAAAATTATGTGAAAAAATTATTTTTCAATATAAATCATTTTCAAAAAATTAACATTGTATTGGTTCATATTAGGATGGACTATTATTTACTTAGATATATTTATTCTTGTATGAATATAAATCTCATTTAAGAAGGTGTATAATGATATTTACTTATTCATGATTTTGATTTATGTATGATTCATATATAAAAGAGATTCATGTATACAAATTGGCGAAATAATTTTTATGCATTTGAGGTCATGCTCACACTCACCAGCCAGATATATTGGAAATATATAATGAAAGTTCTATAAAATTAATTTCCATCAATGATTATGGTATCATAGATGAGAGATAACATTTACTCATAACATGATAATACCCTCACACAACAAATAATTTTCCAATACATGCTCATTTAAAAAAAATAACTCTTCATTTATGTTCCAAATCAATTCAATCATATTCATAAGTTTTTCAGAAAAAAAAAACTCCTCAAGAACCTAAACTACATAGATAAAAAAATATAACAAGTAAATAGTTTATGAAAAATCAACTAAAATAAAGGGCCCCTAAATATCTCTCATTATTTTTTTCAACCCCTTTTCAATACATTCCCTATCTACTCAACTTTATAACTAATTTATACAAATGAAATAATAAATCATTATAACACAATACATGTCTTTTAATATTTATCATGACATGAAAACATAAGATAATGTTTTGTTTTTTAAAAAAATTCAACCCATGGAGACAATAAAATTCATGAAAGGTTATTAAAAATATTACTCATTAAATATCACTCGAATCGCTATAAAAACAAAATAAAATTTCAAAATTCAACACACATGATAACCAATATTTTTAGTAGCTTTTGTAAATATCCACCAATTTTGTTTATAAATATATAAGGAATTGTGATATTTTCATATTTCCCTTTGGTAGTACAATCCAATTCTAGATGGGGGAAATTTTTCCTTCATATTAAGTGAGAGGTGAATGCTATAAATGGTGTTTCATCGTTATCATAGATACAAACTCCTTGGGAAATGATTAATTGAAAATTTTTATGATATGTTATTTAGTTAAAATAAACTCACACCCCATATCACCTTATGGTATTTTTTAATGAAATGATATCTGATAACACTGTTCTATGACATATTGTTTTGAGTTGGATTCATGGAAGGATAAATAGAATAATTACTATTATACATAATGTATAATGGGTTCTTAACCCCATATCCCTTTTCTAAAAGTTGAACCTACATCCATATAATTTTAGTATAATTTTGGGTTGTTGTTATGTACTCTACTTCAATTCTTATCAATATCATTGGACATTAATTATTATTATTAAATACCACAAAACTATATCAATGTAATAATGTTCCACCTGAATTAGACTTCGTATAAACACTATAAATAGAAATTCTAATATCTATAAACCATTATGAGTTCAAATATTTACAAAAACAATAAAACATTTAGAAAAAAATTGTGTTCCTGATGGATGGTAGGATTTTATTTTATGCTAATATGTTTAAATCCATGGGATCACATTGAAATATGGTAGATAATATGACATTTTGAATATGTTAGTTATAGAAGGATGAAAATTATATATCTATATTCTCATTCTTTTCACTATATTTAGATTCTTCATTTGTTAGTTTAGAGCCAGTAGCCAAAGGGGTAGAAATCACTTTTACTTTCACCCATTCAAAACATATTTAATAATTCCTAATATTTTTTATTGGGATTATATGATTCTCTCCTTATAAAATATGAACCCCAAGAAAATATATCATATCACCCTTTGTCGAAATATTATAATGCCTCTTAATTTTAGTAAATAACCCCTCAATAATATGTCTTTTTCATAAAAAAATTGATTTTATCTATATGTACTTTGAAAATAAGAGTCCCAGTCAATTTATCCATCACATAAATAAACCTACTACTTTTCCATTAGAATAATTAAGGCCTTACAAGGAGTCATCCAACATTCAATACCCTGATATAGGGTCCCTATATAAGAAACATAATGCTGTCATAATCCTATATATCATGATCATATCATTATCTGGATAAAATTCCATAGTTTTTCTAATGAAAACATTTTCTTTATGATCACCATATTGGAATAAATATTTCCAATAATTTGGAATAATATTTTAGTATTTTTAGAATGAAACTACCTATAATATCTTAATTGTATCAAGACTTTCTATTCATTAATTTTTTTCCTCAATGTAAATTTATTCTATTTATGAATTACCCTTCAAAATATACTATCATTATTTCTAGTTATGTTTCCAATTACATTCATTTTTTTCGTGAAAACCAACTCATTAACAGTAACAATATTTTTTCTAAATACATGACACCTTTTCCCAAAATAGATTTATTTTCCTTCTTTTAAAATTCATCAATCATATCAGTAATCTAATATTTATTCAAATAATTTCATAAATTGTTAGAGGTTTTACTTGTAAAAAAGTGTAATTTTTTTACTGAATTCATCTTCATGTTTGTGGAGTTTATCAAATGGATTAATAATGTTCATCGAATTAACCTGCATATTAATCTTTTGATGCCGCTAAATCTAATCCATATCACATTATTCATCATTTATTGAATTTGGATACATATAAAAAGTATCATTTTCATTTCAGGAATATTTTATAATCTTCTTTTGACAAATAATCATTTTTGGAGAACCTGCAGATTCATCTTCATCCTCAAAAATCACATCTATTTTCTAATTTTAAATAACTTTTAAATCCAAATACTCTGATATATATATATATATATATATTAATCAATTATTTATACACACTACCAATTAAAATTAACCCAGAAATCATCCATATATATCACTTTACACAAAAATGTAGAAATTAATATCAATTATATTAAATAAATAAGGCCTTAAAAATACATTGAAGTATTTTTAAATATTAATTTGAAGGATCACAATTCATATAATGTCATTAGTATCTCATGTTTTACAATGATTCCATTATGAATATGAAAATTAGTGAACATGGGTTATGTATACAAGAAATATTAATTTTTTTAGAGAACTTAGTTGTAACGAACCAAAAATTATGAATGAAATTCCAACCAAATTGACTGAATTCCCTACTATGTAATACATTTTTATAAAAAACATAAACATCATTTGTTATTTTATTATCATTATATGAAATATTATTTTAAATTTAAAATACCATTAAAAATCATAACAGTTTATAATATAGTAATTTTATATTAACCGATAAGATTAATATATGTTAAGTGTTTTGATAATGTCTATATAATTGAGATAGATGAATTGATGGGCCTGAGATGTAGGATCATACCATATAAATCCCATTTAACTAAGATTCCAAATTAAAAAAATAATACCTACGATTTTCCCCTAACCAATTACAATACATGAATCTATAACATTTTTTAAGATATTCCATTTATTAGAGAAGTTCTATCTTATTGATGTCATATCCCAAACAATGTTTTCTCACCCAACTTGGGAAAGAACCACTATTATAAAACATACCATTAGACTTCACACTGGTTTAATATGGTCTTCTATTTCTAGACCATATCAATAGGAACGTTTATATTTTCATTTTAAGAGTATAAATATTATATTTATTTCTGTTTTAATTTCATTATAAATGATTATATAAGGATCAATATTAATTTAATATTATTAAGAAAAGAAATAAATATGTCAATTTTTAAATATATTATTTCAATTATGATACTATATATAAAAAAAATTGAAATAAAAATTGAAATAAAAATTGAAATACAAAATTTTAAAATTTATTCATTTTAAATAATAATTATTTAAATATAAATAATAATATAATTTAAAGAAGTCTAATGTAATTTATATTTTGGTTAGAAAGCTATTAACTTCAGAAAAACTGGTATTTTACAGTAAATAAAATATTTTTTAGAAAATTTAAAATTCACATATTTAGAAAATTATGTTGATAAAATAATTATTAATATTTAAATAAACACAAAAAATCATCCAATTTCAATATTTTTGAATTATATATATGACATTTTAATTTATTTTTGTAAAAATCATACATTATATAAATATACATTATCTATTATGATATTATAATAGCAAAAAATGAAGTAATTAATCAAATAAAATAAATCTATGACCAAAAATATGTTTTCCCTTTATAAAAATCTATTTTCATGTTATTTGGTAAATTTTATAAAAAATTAATGAAACATCCAATACCTAAATTTTATTTTATGGTTCAAAAAATAATTTATCATAAACATGAATCTTTTCTATATCACCATGGGTATTATTTTATGTTATTTGAATAAATGACATATACAATTTTAAAATAAACTCATATTTGAAAGATCCCTTGGGATAAACCCATGGGAAGGAATTGTTTTTGATTATCGTAATATATAGAATCAAAAAATTATGTTTAGAAATTAATAAAAAATTCCCAACCCATTATTTTTCTATAAATACCAACCCATACTATAACCCATATTCACAAAAATCCCATTTATGATGAATTTAATCTCTTTCACCCTCTATAAAGCCCTAACTAGTGGTTTCCATACACTTTCGAAGCACCACGCAATGAGTTTTGATGTTCCCTTTCAAGATAGTAGACTCCAAAATTTTTAATATTCATGTACATTCATGGAACTAAGAAGTTTTGATTTCTAGTTTTCCATATTATATTTTTTTACAAATCCCATAATTTTCCTTATGATTCCAAATTTATTAAAGGCCACATTTCACTCTCATTCAAAACTTCCTTAAACTATTATGTATAATTGTTTTTTTTTTCAAAAATGTCATTTTATTTTCCATACCAAAATTTTGTAGAGTGAATACACAACCCTAACTACACTCAGGGGTATTCATGTTGATAAACTAGTCCTTTATTGATTGGTGACTTCCATTTATTTAACCAACACTAAATATTCATGGGATTATATGTGATTACATATGTTATTTTGATGAATGACATATGTGGAACACAATTGCAAGTACATGATATCAATGTGATGTGTAGGAAAAAAATTATATATACCTCCCATGCATTGGGTAATGTTTTTAACTCATGCGATACAATGTATAGGGAATTAGAGGTTATAATAAGAAAACTATGTTATAATTTCTTTGTGTTTATCCATGAATTATACAAATGATTTATTGTTTTTGTCTATTTATAAATTCCAATGTTTCGTTGACGTTATCATCTTATATCATGCATCAATGTTTGTTATTATGATTATAATCCCCTTCATGACACCATGATCGTACTCTTGACTAAGATTCATTTAATTCAACCTTTTATACTTTGATTATCCCCTTTCTATTATTTAGAGTTCCCTAGTTGTTATGGACATCTCCATGCTTTCCCAATCTGTTTTTGATTTGTGATGGAATTTTAAGGGAATTTTTTTGGTGTTTCCAAATAATATAGTTATACCTAAGATTCAAATTGTTGTGTTATGTATCTAATTACCCAATTAAAAGAGGCCTTATAAATTTCCTAGTTTTTATTATCTTTATATAACAATTCATCTATTAAGTTGTATAGGGATATGGATTTTTATAGTTGGTAATAGAGAAATGAAAAAATATCATTAGTTATTTGTAATAAAATAAAATTATTAAGAACCATATAGATAAGACTGTACATTTGAAACATCCCTAAATTATGGTATAGTATAGAGAATGTGGTCTCTAAGAAACCAAATACCTATCAATTAAATATAAGTATCTTTGGATCTAGAACCACTATACATGGGGTTAATGACCATGAAAATAGTGAATTGGCATTTGCCTTGATATTCACCTAGTGTAAAAAATGGACACTACTGCACACCTAGTTTGACACTCCAAAAAAAATTTATTTCGTAAATTCCAAGATCATTTTGAATAATTATATTATAAATAAAAATTAAACTAAGATTTAAGGTCTGTAAATATATAAAGATTAACAAAAATTGAATCCATAAAATTCATAGTTTACGAAATATATGTCATTTTTGATTTATCCCAACAATGTTCAAATATTCAATTTTAATTATTTTATAGATTAAAAAATATCATCCCTAGTCTTATTTTGTATGAATTAAATTATTAGTATTATCATTTAATAGTGAATGAAAGTCTTATCATATTTCGTTCTACACATTATTTTCTATCATGTAGGTTTAGTATAACTTTTCAAACACCACCTCATAACATGGAAGTGAAACTATATATGGATATCATAAATTGGTAAATAATTGGATCATAATTACATAACAGATCCCTGATCATATTTCGAAGTTTAATTTCTCTGTGATCCTTATGATACACCCATTAGAGTAAATCAATGCAATTACGGGTATTGATTATAAATACCCATATAGAAAAAAATTATATGAAAATTAATGGAACCTCAGTAACATGAATCACCCTCAAATTATATAAAATATCTAGGAGGAGGATGAATCAAATTTACTATCATCAACTCAATGAATGATATTTTTATATTATGAGAATGTGTATTTGGATCAACTAGGTAAGACTACAAAAAATAACATCCTTGATGAAACATCCATTATTATGGAATTCAGGGATTTATTTCTAATTGAATTTATTAGTCTTTAACTGATCCATGAGGATGAGTTATCAATCAAATGTATATGTATAGAATTCTCAATATATGATACTCCATATATAAAGTCCAATTTTGGTCATGAATAGATAATTGGGAAACTATATGAGAGTTTGGATAAAGTATTTACTAGACCACATGATTCACTGTCAGTTTAACTAATACCATTCATCTTGAAAAATTATTCTCCAATATAATCTCAAATAATTATCTTGGGATAATGAATCATGGTAATTAAAAAGTATCATCTTCCATAGATTAATGAGTAGTTAATTCATTTACATAGAGCCATGTAAATATCTATGGATTATCTTTAGTTAGGATATAATCAGGTAATGTTGATAAAGGATGATATCCATAAGACTGATTTTACTAGATGTTACCATAAATTGGGATTCATTGTTATTCTATTTGGACACATTTATCCTATTCATGTCATCAAAATATTGACTAATACAGTCTTTATATATTACCACAAAAAATGTATGTTAGTATTTATACACGATATTCTCTTTAAAACTAATAGAAATATGGAATATGAAGATCATTTGAATGTTATACTGATGAATAGTCGAATGAAAAATATATATTGGTTGTACCAGAAGTTAAAAACATTCATATTGAAAGTAATATTCAAGGGAAATTATATCTCAATAAAATGGATATAAATTTATCCTACAAAAATTAGTAATTTTTAAATATATTACAGAATAAATTTTTTTATTAAGATTCATAGATTCAATGAACTGGCGTGGTACTATCATCAATTTTGAAGAATCTTATCTCTGTTATCAAGCCTACTAACACCGATAACTGACAAAGGGTGACGTTTTTATACACTATTGAATGAGAGGAATTTTTAATGGGTAAATGGATTTTCAAATCACTAATAAATTTCCAACATTACACACCATTGGAGAATTATTTTTTATCTATATAGATGAATTAAAAAAAATGTGATATCTTATTAGTCCCACAAATTTCATATCCATGAGTATAACTAAAAAAATAAAAGATATGTATTTGTCTTCGCTAATATTCACATTAAATATTTGTAGACATTATCTCTTTGAGGAGAATTTTTAAATATATATATCGTTTAATAATTCCACGAGTTCATATTCACATAAATAGAGCTCTATAAGAACCAATGAAAGTGGTTTGATCTAATCAATGCTTAGGATTGTTCAACACATTAACATACTGGTATGGAAACAAATGTGGAAGATAATTTATATAGAAAAGGTCCTACGACCATATAAATTATGAGGATTACAATAGATCCAATCATCGTTGATATAGAAATGATGTAGTGAGAATAATAATAGGATCTTCAAGCCATATTTTTGAAATGAATTTGCACACATCCATTCCTAAGGGATAAAGAAGGGAAAAATGATTATGATTTTTAATATAAAAATGTGTAGAATATTATAGTGTTTAAAATTTCTAATGATGATCTTATAAATAATATTTTTCCCTACTAATACTTGAACTGATGATTGAAGTTTTGGATGATTTTCATAGCTCATTCTACTATTTTTATTAGAGAGGCACTAATATGAATAACAGTTTTATGCAAAATTCCTAGTAGGATAAATTGATTAAGATTATTGTAGATTATTTTTCATAGTGATATATTTTCCAAATTTTAAATGCTAAATTATAAAATTCTATGTTAATTATTCAACCATTTTGTGTACAAGTATGGAAATGGTAAATCCAAATTTTATATTTCATCATAGGACTCTGTTAGACATCCAAAGTCAATGACACCATGTAGATAGTAGTCGATATATTTACATATTCGTTGCATTTCATTAAAATCATGGAATGATTTACTATTTACAAATACACTGTGATAGTCACAAGATAAGTGTTAGGATAAATTTAGGTTTTATTTTCCATTATATCAAATTAGGATTAAAGGTTTTCCTCAATGTTTTAGAGAAGCGTTTATCATGAACTATATACATAGACATGTTTTTGAATTTCATATCACCCCCATATGGATTTTCAGTATAAGTGAACTATCAATAATCTATATAATAATCTATTTTAATGATCAATGGATTTCCAAGGATGTAAGGATCAACAAATTCTTATTGTAGAAGGTTTCATATAAAAACTATTTTCATACAAGTACTAAAATTTCACCATATTAGGTTATGTATAGTAATGGGTGTTAGACACCAATATCCTTGGATGATATTAGCGATTATAACCCAATGCGAACAGATATTATTATAAATATGATAGATAATGTTCAAAAAAAAATTAGCTTCATATTAAATCAGTGGAAATTTGATTTAAAATTGATATAGGAAATCCACAAAAAGACTTGGATTTTGAAGTATGAGATGAGGTTTTCCATTGTATTTCACAATAGGTGAATTTTATGCAGATTAGGAAGAATGTAAATCATTTTCTAAGTTACATCACCAGATACTTGATAGCATTAGAGTTGTGGTCTATTGTTTAGGACTCCCAACCAATATATCTCATGTACATGATGTGTTTCATATATCCCTCTTGAGGAAGTAAATTATAAAACCCTCATTTGTACTAAATACCTTGGTGGTACCTTTAGATAAATAACATTCTATAATTAAATCATGTGGAGATTTTCATAAATTATTGGAATATTGATATAGGAATCAAGACAAATCACCCAGTCAAAGTGTTTTTGAGAAATTAAATATTTGAGGAAGAAATATGGGAACAAGAAGAGGTGATTAAATAAATATAATCTCATATAATTTATTTAACAAAATGAATATTTCTAAGGATTATATTCCACATGCGGGCTGAATGTAATGACCCATGTATTTATAAAAAAAATTTCCTTCGGAATAAAAAATGTATTAAATAATATTGTTATTGAAAAATGAAACACCTATTAAGTAGTTTTTCATCATTATAACATATTCATTATTAGATATAAAATCTCATTTACACTTTAAAAAATTCATAATATAGTTTTTAAATAGTGACTATTAATATTTGTATATATTAAGGGTTTTGTAAAATTCTAATTTACATATATAAATGATGTGATGGCCTTGAAAAATAGGTTTATATGATATAAATACCATTTATCGGTGTATTCAAGGGAGATGGAATCAATGGTATTTACCCTTGAAAAATCAGATTCCAAAATTCACCATATAATTTTCAAGAGAATCTTTTTTAGGAGAAGTACAATATTTATAAAATCCTATCCCAGAGTTTTTTTTAAAAAACCACAAGAAAAACCCATAATCACACACTATATCCTGAGGGTGTATGTTAGTGTAATATGATGTAATGTATATAGACCCAAGAAATAATTTATGTTAATAAAATAATTATTATAATTATTCATTTTAAAAAAATTATAAATGTTTATATACGGATTTTGATAAAAATTATATTTCAATATGAGGATATTATAATTGAATTTTCCAAAATACAAATGTTCTATTTAATAAAATCTTTTGAAAATCCCATAATTATTGAAATAATTTTTTACTTAAATAAAAAAATAAAATAAATATTTATTTAAATATAAATAACAATATAAATTAATGATGTCTAATATAATTTGTGTAGGATTTAAAAGGTTATTAGTGGAAAAAACTATTATTTTATATAAAATTTTGTTATAAAAGAGAAAATTCTCATATTTTAAAAATAATATCGATAAAATAAATATTATATTTTAAATAGTCTTATTGAATCTAGACAGTGGTTAATTTTTCATTATTTTCTAATATAATCAAATTTCTATGTAAAAATGAAATACAATAAGTATAATTTCATCTTACCAGGCAAAAAGAAATTTTATAAATATTATAAAGGGAAGACATGGAAATATAGATTTTTTCCCTCTAATTTAGTGCGATTTTAAATTTATTTTACTATCTTAATAAAACCTTATAAAATCATCCATTAACTATAATATATTTTAATCATTTAAAATAAACTATTTTTAAAAATGACTAATTCCACATTACTAGTGGGATTATTTTAAGGGTAATAACTCTTGTACTAATATAATATTCAAAACAACTTCTATATTATTGAAACTATGTGAAAAAATGGTATGTTTTTTTGTTAATTTTATCCTATAGATTCCAAAAAATATATTTTTATAATTTAGTAATGAATTCCCACCTATTTTCCATAATACTGAACCAAAACCCCAATCATCTTCACTAGAAACACTTCGATAACAACTCACTCTCTATGAACCTCTATAAATCACTTCCATGTTGTTTTCATTATTTTAATAACCCCCTATATTTCTTTTATATTCTTTATCTCATGGAAAGAGACTCTATCCATTTCATTTTACTTTAAATTACATTATTTGTTACGTGCCCATTTGATTTCAAATATTCTATTTTTTAATGTGTTCTATAGTTGTGATTACATTCATTATTATTTTCATTAATTATTCACTACATTTCACTGTCATTATTCCTTTCTGTATACATTATGCACTCCCATCATGATGCCAAAATTATCATATTATTTTCCATGAAAATCATTTATGTAGTTAATATCTATCCCCATCTCCATTTAAGGGTATTGAATTATTTGTTCATATAACTCATTTCCTAGGTACATACCTGTTTGTAACCCAAAACACTTAATATTTTGATTACGTATGATGAAATATCCACTAATTTTTATTGATATATTTGGGACACAAAATCATGAAATTGATATTAATGTGGCATTGGGGCTCAAAAAAATATACCTTAGGAATTTAGGTTATAAAATTTTAATACTATGTGATTCCATGATTGGTTGATGAGAAGTTATCCTATGAACTATATTTTTTTATTTCTTAGATGCAATACCTTACCTATAATTATTATTTCATAGTTTTTTTGTTTCAATAATATTATTTTCCTTGACGTTATTATCTTATTTTATGCATCAATTTTCAAGTTTATTAATCTAACCCCTTTTATGACATCAGGATACGCCACATGTAAAAAATGTATTAACCTAATCATGTCATTCTTTCATTATTACCTTATTTGTATGTATATATCATCCATTTAAAATATATGTCCTAATTTTATATCATGCTATTTTAGAAAAGAGATGGAGTTTTAATGGAATTTTTTTAGACATTTAAATAATGTCATGGTACCCATGATTTTATGTTATATTACAATATATTTAATTACCCAATCACACTAGGCCCAATGATTAGATGGGATTGTATTATGTTTTTCTTTATGCATTATATCATGATTAAGGTGTATTAAAGATACGGGTTGTCATTATAGCTTTTATCTTTTCCATTATACTCATGTTTTAAAATTTCAGCCACAATGTTTTTTGTGGAGTGTCTAGTGTATTATATTAATTTAATATTCTATTATTTTCTTTCATTTTCTCAAAAAAATTTGATATATACTTCATTCCATTCTCAAGGACCAACTTCTATTTATTTTCACTATGTGATTTCTCAACATTTCTTCTAAAATAATATAACATATGAATTACAAATTATATTTTCTTCATTAACTAAACAGTAGTCAACTAGGTGTATCCATAAACTAATATAGTGAAATAGAAAACACTTATTGTTGAATTCTTTCTTATAGGACCAGACACATATGAATATTCATGTTCAAATTTTCTAGTGTATTGGATATCTGTGTTCTTGTGTATTCTTTAACTCTTCTTCAATTTATGTATTGTATCAAAAATATATCATCTTTCCCTATATAACATTTTATTGTCACTTAATAACTCAAGTATATATATCATTATCATGTTTTTATGTAAATTGACATATTTTCCAAGAATTTCATTTTTTGTATTATATGGATTGTTTTTGAGTTCATCTGCTGAGACAGTTTGTGATTATGAGTCCTAATATGCACAAAATAAATGTTTGAAATATATTAAATATATCAAATATAGCATACATGAACATTTCCTAAAAAGTTTAACAACATCTAAATGGTTTCCCATATCAGAAATCTGAGTGAAAAGTTATGTTTAGAATAAGAGGATTAGCCTAGGCTTGACATAAGATTAGTCAAGACATGTAATTTTTAGAAAAGGCATCACGAGCTAAAATATGAATAAAATAAATAAATAAAGTATTTAACTTCATTTTTGATGATTTAGATTTTCACAATATTTAAATAGATTACTATGTAATAATTATTGGGTTGTCTACATAACCGTAGAGACATTATACTAATTATTGAAGAATTCATTTAGGTGAATGGTGATGAGATCATTGATTGATGGACTTTACACCTCATATTAAATGGATCTCTCCAACGACAATGGTGCGACCCTATTATTCATAAATGACCAATCCATATTGTGGTAGGAAATGTGTTCTATTTGTATCTCTTCCCCATTTTTTTATTATTACAATGAACATGAGTCAATAAATGAACAAAATGATCCACATTTCATTCATATTTTGGTATTGGTATATATGTGAGGATATAGCAAGAAAATTTATTCACGGTTGTTGATTATTTGATATTCATTATAATAAGAATGAACTGAAATTGACAAAAACATAAGTCATGTTTCATTCCTCTTGATTTTTTCTTGTGCTTTTATCACACATTTTCCTCATTCACCGTGGAATTTATTTATTTGGATTTGAGATTGAATGATATCAAAGAATTAATTATTGCATAAACATTCCATAGTAAAATGATATGAGGTTGTAGATCTAGACTCCATATGACACAACAGAGATGTGATGATAGTTGTGAAGAATGGATCAAACTAGTTTGGAATCCACCAATTCAGAGTGGGGTGTATAAAAAGTTACTAGTATAAAGATTGTATATTTTATGAATGTATTCAAAGGTTGGAATCTAGTGAATGGTAGTCCACGATATCAGCTAGAGTTTATCCATGTTTTTTGGTGAGTTGAGAGCTATATTACAATTTGATGGTGGTGATAGAATTAGTGGGATGAAGAACAAGGGTTTCATGAAAAACTTGATACCTACAACATGTAACCAGGATTACATGGTGTGGGGTTCCACACTTAATACTCGGAATGTATCTTGATGGTACATGAAAATAGGTTGGATTACATAGTCATCCTACATAGTGTGTACTCCCCCACATGGACATGGGAAGGAAAAAGTAAATGGTCTAAGTCATGTACAAAAACAAAAACATTGGTACACTCGCTGAATCCATGAACTAGAATACTGTTAGATTTAAAAAGATTCCTACAAGTCTTGTACTCCTACACGAACATGAATTGATGACATGGGATAGTTACACGAGTCGGACCGGGGGTCAAGGGATACATTGTCTACCTTCATCTACACACCATGTAATTTTTAATTCCTGTATTGGATCAATTTTTCTATGTATGTTGGACATGTTTTTTTAGTTTTCATTCCCTTATTAACACTTCTCAAAAATGTGGTATGTAATGATCTCTTAGTCCATGGACTATGATCCAATCAACATTACAGGTTGGATAGAGTTGTTGGAATACCTCCAAGAGGTATAGAGTGAGATCATATCTTGGTCTGTGTTCCCTAGGATGGGATTTTTATATATCCATGACCAACACTATGTGGGAATTGATCCTCCACATAGTGGGTTAATCGATATTGAGTTGTTGGTATCACCACATGACCATGGTATTGATCCTCATATTTGTTTTATTCTATTTATATAATTAATATGTTCTTCTAATGATGTGTCCCAATGACTAGTACCTTTCAAACTGACATCATAAAAGCTGTAAAACTCTAGAGTGTGTTGTTCAATTTGAGTTCTTTCTTGAATCATTGAGGTGGAAATTATTTCCTAGTATATTATGGGTGATACCTACCTTTAGACTGTATTTATTTTTTTAAAATATCTTGATATTTTTATTATATATATTGCAGACATATATATATGTATATCTCACTATGTTTCCTTAATAGTTTTCTTTGTGGTTTCATGGTATCACAATTTATATTTTTATACACACCACTACAATGGTTTTTCCCACATGTGTCATGACATGAGTGGAAGATCGACCTTCTAATAGATTACTATGTAGGCTTGTAGGTGACAATAAATTGTAATACAGAATAGATAGACGTGTGCTCATACTACATTCTGACTATTGTCCCAGTACATACATTAATTTTGGAATTTTGTTTCAGACACTTTGTTGATGGATTATATTAATTTTTGTTTACTTTCTATTAAATCATGTCATAATTAGTTTATGGGAGTTAGATATATACATTCGTGGTTGTTTAGATTTTTTTACATTTTAACATTGTATGGGATTGGTGATGTGTGCATGTGTATAGTTAATTAGGATAAGGCATCCCATTCCATTGTTACACCTTTACAACACGAAGTTATACCCCCTATCCCAATAGAGGAATGATTGGAGAGTCACGACATGGGACCCAGTAGGATGGGTCATGACAATGTGGTATTAGTGGTTGTCAATTATACCTTAAGACTAAGAGTCTATGGAATTTTTGGGCCTCAATGTTATGCATTTTCATTTAGTTTTTAGTATAGGGACTCTAATTTTAGAGTGGTGGTTGATGTATCCATTCACCATGACTTTGATCAGCTTCAACTCAATATGGTATATGATAAAATTGGTTTAAGGGAAATCAATGGTACATGTTTAACATAGGGTTTATTTTTTTATTAAATTTCTTTCTTTAATAATCTCTGAAAATATACTCATTTACATTGATACATAGTTTTGTTTTATAATGTGTTAGTGACATATGCATGGAAATATTCAGCATGATGAACCCAAGGATGATGCCCTTAGTACTGAGGTGTTAATTCAGGGAAAAGTTCTCAAGGTGATACCTCTAGGTGGTTCAACTTCCATGACCAATAGAGTAAAAAAGGGTACCCATAGTACAAACCGATGAGGTGAATAGGCTAAGCGCACTTTATGAGATTCATCGGCTGAGAATCCACATGTATAGAGGTGATCCCAATCCACAAGCGGATTAGGAAATGCATGTTGTTGTGCCCCATGTTTTTCATATGGTCAGGACACCAACTGATCTTTTGTTGGTCATAACAATAATCCTTCTATATGTAATAGAATGGCGATGGGGGGGGGGGGTGTTTGACCTAGTCTTATGAAGAGGAAACACTTTCATGGAATGTTTTCAAGTTCTTGTTAATATATGAGTTCATCCCAGTGATGCTAAGGGACGTATGAATCGGGGATGTTCTATATCTCTTGAAGGGTAATAAGATAGTTGCTAAATATTCATCGATGTTTAACAACGACTCTTGGTACTCGATTGATATTATTTACGACAAGTTCTTCACGGCTCCATCCTTCTAGTGCGGTCTGTGTACAGACATTTGATCCAGTTTAAACCCCCTATGAATCCCCAGATATACTGGGTTTTTATAGAAATATTTGGTTCTTTAAAGGTTCTTGGTTGAGCAGATATAGCTTCTGGTTGATAGTAGTGGGAAATGCAGAAGTAGTGAGCATAATAGTAGGGAGATGAAGGCAGTATCAGGGACCTAGACATGTGAGAAGTTTTAGGAGGAGGTCCCAGGAAAATGGATCTGTCGTTCAGGGCTCATAGAGTGGGGTTTGTCAATTTATAGAGAGGTGTTTCTACTCATGGATAGTAGTATAAATATTTCCCAAAATTCTCTCACCAACCGTATAGTTGATGAATAGTCATTGGAAGACCCACAGAGGTTTAGGGAGTGGCTAGAGAAGGATATTTTTTAAGGATGTTGATTTCCATATGTAGTTGTGAGAGTAGAAGGAGGTAGTCTATGTTTTGTTTTGTTACCACCACCACCCCTAAGGGTTCCATGCCAAACTCAGGGAGTTAGAGGTAAGGGATGTGGATAGCTGGAGACTATTAAAGTGTTGAATCTTGAGGATCTATGAATGGTTTGTGGTATGATTTGTGATATTTATACGTTATATAGATTAATTATATATGCATATTATCATCATTAATTTCATTCCACATACCTTATAAAAGATGTAGAGATTTTGGTTGAACCTTTTGATCGACCCTTATGCTTGGGGTTTTCCACAATATAAGACTCGGTGATCATACACCTATGACAATAGTATGACCCAACTCTTAGATGCGAGAGATTCAATTGGATTTTAATGGTATTTGAGTTGATGCCTTTTGGCGTCATTCTTGTTTTTTATTTTTTGTCAAAAATTTGTTCTCAGATTGAAAATTTTAGGTGAAGGGTGTTTTATGTCCATAGTGATGAATGAGTTTCACCTTTTTCAGTGAAAAGGACTCCCAAGAAGTATAGGATGGAAACATTAACAAGAGGGAGCAACCGATTAATCATCCATTGGATAGCCTAACACTTGGTGGATTGAATGTCTTGAGATTCTAGTTTCTTATATTAGTGGGGGAATATGAGGATGTAATCCCTAAATATGTTACTGATTTAATTACTCACTTAGAGATTGAATTTTTCATTGATCTACACCCTTTGAAAACACTGATATCTACACCAGAATATCAGATGGCTTTGATAGAGCTTCGTGTGATTGTTGTGTAATTGGAGGACATATAAAGAATGGCTTCATTAGAACCAACATTTCACCCAGGGAAGCCCCTATTTTTTCCCGTGAAGGAAGACTGAGGATTGAGATTATGTGTGGATTATTGTGACATGAATCAAGAGATAGTGAAAAACGGGTATCAACTACCGACAATTGATTAACACTTTTACCATTTGAATGAGGCACACTGGTTCATAAAGGTTGAACTATTTTCAGGATATCACCAGTTGTGAGTACGGGATGTGAATATACCAAATATGTAATTCATATGTAACTTCAAAATTAATTAGTACAGTGTGATGCCATTTAGCATGATGAATTCTCCAACAGTGTTCATGGGACTCTTATACTAGGTCTTTCATCCTTACATAGACCGGTTCATGGTAGACTTGCTCGATGATATCCTTTTATACATTGTGTCTATGGAGGATCATTCAGGACACATAAGGATAGTTATGGACATACTCCTAGAGAACCATGTTTATGGAACACTCTCAATGTGAAAAATGAGGATTCGGGTCATCCACTTTCTAGGACACATTATCTCTGTGGATAAAGTTCTAGTGGACCTGACCATGAATTATGTATTGTTATATTTTGATCCACCTAATGGTTTGACAATAGTGAGGATCATCCATGGGATTTTACTATATCACTATAGACTAATTCTTTATTTCTCTAGGATATCAGCACACATGATATCTTTGAAACGAAAGGGGAAGCCTTTCATGTGGGTAGAGAAGTACCAATAATATTTTCAGTAGTTGATGTGGAGTTTGATGAGAACTCCCATCATGAGATTTCATGGGGAGGGTGTCGAGTACGTAGTGTTCAACAATGCATTAGAAACTGGGATTGGTAGGGTTCAAATGTAGAGGTAAATGGATATTTCATATATTTCAATATACTTAATGCCACATTAGAAAAAATACATGGCCCACAATATTAAGCTACCATGGGTAGTTTTCCTCATTAATGATGTTGCCAGACTACCTGATGAGATATTGATTTGTCATATACTGTGATAACAAGATTCTCATGTATATCTTATCTCAAAATGATATTATCTCGAGAGATAGGTGACTAATAGAGTTCCTCTAGTATTATGTGTTCTAAATTGTATAAAATTCTAATAAGGGGAATATGTTAGTTGACTTTCTTAGTAGGAGATCTAGTTTTCAGAGTAGTTAGCCTCGATATAGTTATCCTATTTTGATTAACATGGAGCAGATTAACACCAGTCTATGGTTGTTACACATAAACTTTTGTAGTGTTTTAGTGTTTCAAAATTTGGGGATATCGATTGAGAGAACCTGCATACTCAAATTCACATAAGGAATGATCCTGATGGAAATTATAGCGATGGGGAGCACCACGTTCTTTCCATTGGATTCATGATAGTACCAGTGATGTTGAAGAATGAAATTCTAAGATAGATTCATAAATATCCATTGAAGGTACATCCGTGTGTGGTAAATATATACCAGGACCATTGATATTTATTTGTGTTTATAGGGATGAATAAAGTAGTTTTAGGGTTATTCTCTCTATGCCTTACTTTTCATTAAGTGAAGTTCAAGGATCATGTTCTATTATGTCTGGATGAACCCCTTGAGTTTTTGAAATGGAAGGGTGATGGCATATATATATATACTTCATGATGGGACTACCATGTTTGTTTATGGGACATGAATCCATGTGGGTGATCATAGAATGACCCATCATGTTGGACAACATCCTAGATATACGAGAGAAATGTTCAGCAGAGATATAGTGATTCCTTTATGGGTCGAATATAGTCTGACTCCTTGGAGTTCTATCAATTATTATTTCCTATCAATATTATCTCTTTAATTCCCATATTTTAAGGGATTATAGGAGGCATTTGGGAACATGTTGTGCTTGAACATTTCATTTCTCCACCAAATTGATGGTCAAACAAAGCAGAACACTTAGGTTCTAGAGGATATGTTGTGAGCTAGCATGTTGTACTTTGTCCATAGTAGAGAGGATAACCTATGACTATGGTAGTTTTCATATAAAAATAGCTACCATTCCACCATTAGTATGACACAATTCATGGCTTTGTTTATGAAACCGTACCAATCATTACATTGCTGGAATAACCCATGATAGTCAACACTCATGGGCCTAGAATTGGGGTGACCTACTTCTAAGAAGGTGGAATCATTGAGGAGTGGTACAATTTATGATAGAGCCATTACAAGTCTTATAATAAAAGGTTATAGTGGCCTTTTTAATTTGAGTAATGAGGCCATGGGATCCTATAGGTTTCACCTCGAGATGGATTATGATGGTTTGTCTGTGTTGGAAATCTATCAATATGGTTCTTCATCCCTTTACAAATAATAAATAGAGTGTGCATGGTGGTGTACTATTTTTAATTATATCTATAGTTATACATGGTATAGGAAGTTATCCATGTGTGACAACTGAGGAGGTTGGTGGATGACCCATCACACATTATCGATTGGGGTGAGCAGGATATCTAGGATAGAGTGACATTTTCTTAGTATGTAGTAGATATTTTTTAATTCCATGTGGTGATCCTTGTTGGTTTATTGATCCCATTAGTTCGTTTCTTGTGGCCTCATGGTAATCATTAGGAGATAACATGATAGATAGAGGCTCATATTCATTCTTAGTACCCACATATTTTTTCTGAATCCTGTGACTTGAATTTTTGGGATGTAAATGCACAAGGTCGATAGAACATAACATCTCATATTTTCCATGTATTATTTTTGGATATTATATAGATTTTTTCCATGAATAAAAACTGAGACTACAAGAGATTCTGAGCCCCAGTGTGCCCCAAATAAATGTTGGAAATATATTAAATTGATCATGCATGTAGTTTTCCTGAAAAAGTGGAATAACATCTAAACAGATGCTCAGATCAGTAATATAAGGGTTCCACTAATCTCATAAGGTTTTTTTACATAGGGGAGTGCTAACATTACTCATCATGTATGGTTTTTAGATAGGTCATTGCAGGTGCATAAATGAATAAAATAGATAAATAAATTATTCATTTCATTTTTTCTGATTCAGTGATTAAAAATATATAAATATATTTTTATGTTAGAACTATAGGGTTAGAATCATAACCCTAGATATGTGGGAGATACCACTATATATAATTATCATAGGTGAATGACAATAGGATATATGATTAATGAATGTTGCACCGCAAATTTGTAGGATCATGATAAATATAATGGTGTAACCCCAATCATTGTCAAAGATTGCTCCAAATTGAGGAAGTGCATGTGTTGTTATTTTGGATTCTTCAACATTAATTATATCTATGAAAAAAGTGGGTCAATTAATAAAAAAAAGTGATCTGTGGTTTGAGTGTCTTGTGGGATGGGTATATTTTCGAGGCGATTTTGGGAGATTGTCTACATAGTTATTTTTTTAATAAACATTCTAATATAAATGAATAGATATCGACATAAACATAGATATATTTTTTAATATAATAATTCTTACACTTTTCTCCCTTGTTTTAATCATTCTCTATGGGAATTCATTTCTTGGCCCAGGTTTCGACGGATATAGAAAAATTGATCGTTGTGCACCTGTTTAGTTGTGAATTTATCCAAAGTTGTAGATACAGACATGGAATACAAAAATAGATGTGTTATGGTAGTAATGAATAAGGGATCAGGACAGTTTAGAAACCCCCAATTCCAAGGGGGGTGTGACAAATATGATCAGGATGAACGTAATCTATTTTACAAACATATTCGATGGTCACAATCTGACCAACATCCACAGTAGGGTTTAGACAAATTATATTTGTATTTTATGGTGAGTTCAAAGCTATGTTGGAATGCGATGGCAGTGTGTATGTGTGTGGGAGGAATAATAAGGGTTTCTGGAAAACACGATATACACATCATGCAATATTGGATTACATGGTTTGTGCTTCCTCACCGGATTCTTGTTGTGTAACTTGGAGATACATGGACTTGGGGTGGAGAACATGGTTAACCTACATGGTGAGTATTCTTCCACGAAAACAAGATTTAGACCATGTATACTGGATATGCATTGTATTGATACATGGATATAGTCACATAGGATGAAGCCAGGTGCTGGCACACGGGTGTACTACATAGGATCCCTACACGACATGTACTATGACATGGACATGGCTTGACGACATTGGTTGTTTACAAGATAATGAACTAGGTTTAGGGGGAATAGTGTGTACCATCTTCCACCCACTGTGTACTTTTTAGTTCAAGGATTTGATCACTTTTACTCCTTATATATGATTTTTTTGTTAGATTTCATTCCCCTAATCCCTTCCCTAAATGATGGTATGGAATATTATCATTATCCTAAGACTATGATCCCTTCATCATGAATTCGTCTTTAGAGTTGTTGGAATACATCCAAAAGGAGTGGAGTGGAAACCTATGTTCATATTCATGTCCTAGGTAGAGTTCATATAATCTTCATGACTAATGGTATGTGGTAATCGATCCTCCACTTAATGGGTTAATCCAAATTGAGTTGTTGGTATTATCCCATTGTCCGGGTAGTGATCATCAACTATGTCATATTCTTATTCATACTATTAGATTATTATTATCACTATCAGACCTAATGATAATTTCCTTTCAGATAGACATCACTAGTGCTATCAGACATAGTAGTGTGTTGTCCGAGATGATTGATTTGTGAAATCATCAGACTAGAAATTCTAGGATTGTATACTATGTGTGTGAATAACATATAAACTATGTTTCTTTATTGAGTATGTATAGGTACTCTTATTAAATCTACTATATTCCTATACCTATATATAGATGATTGTGAATCCTTTCTTGTATGCTATGTGTTTTCAGGGATTCCAATTGAGTATTGTTATACTCACCCATTCAAGGGATCTTCCTGCATGTTTCGTGTCTTGGGTAGATGATTCTCCTTTTTATAGAGTCCTTTCTGGACCCTGACCATATGGTGCTTAGGGAGATCAAACAGATGAAGGTGTATTCCTATGGATTTTTGACAAAGGTCTGAGTATATATATTATGGCTGGACATGTGTTTTTAGAAACATTACGGGGGAGAATGTATTTGGGAATTTTATACATTTTTTTACTTTATTTCATACTTTGGGTTCGAGAATTATATTTATTATTGCATGGTTGATTTTTTCTATTACATTTCAGTATGGTATGTTCTAGGAGATATGTACATGTGTACAATTACATATGCTAAGGCCTCCCAAGTCATTGATATGACTTATCGGTGCTAGTAGCCAGCCCATGTCCTATTGGAGGAAGGATTAGGGAATCGCAAAATAGGGCCCAATAGGACGGGTAATGAAATTTTCTATCAAATATAGACAACTACAGTATACCATAAATTATTCTCATAATATTCACACATATTACATGAATTGGTTAGGTAAAAAATATTGAACATGATATCATTTATACTTTCAATGCTTTTAATGAAACTTATAACCTTGCAGATCTTAATGGTGAAATTTTTATTCTGAGTGAATTGTTTTCCATCATCACTCTATTGGATAACAATTAAAAAATTATTTCCAAATCCCTCCACAAAAAATTCTTTTATGGATTTGGATCCATTTTTCTCATTATTAATAGTTCTACCATAGTCAATTATTATTGAGATGTCATTTCAAAATGTAACTATTACTTCTTCATGATCCCCTATATCGTTCATGATAATAGTTTCTCCAATCATCAATGAATTACACCCTGTATTAAGTATTTGAGGAATTATATTAATTATTTCATTCATTGCAAATTTATTAATGAATTAATTTAATATTATCAAATTATTTTAAAAATAATTCCTATTTCTATTATATGAGTACCTTCCATGCATATTTTTCATGCACTTAATAGTAAAATTCCTAGGTATCTCACTTCATTCATTGAAATATTTAAAAATATCTATGAAATTTTTAGTAGGTGTACTTATTGAGATTAGTTTTACATACATATAATTTATTGACTAATTCCTTCACAATTTTGTGGTAAAAACCCATGATTTTTTTATTAGTATAGTAATGTCATTTTATTCTATTATTTGTAACATTTAAGATTAAAAATACAATATTATAAACACTTACCAATGAATCTAAATATTATGTTGAAATCATGATGAAAAAAAGAACATTACATTCCTATTTTTTAATATTTTTTCTAGATATGATCTAATATCACATTTCCATCCATGTAATGTTTTTTTCATATCATATTTTTAATTCAAAAATGATTAAATTCTTTCCTCATCATTATTTCATCCCTATAAATTTTAATATTTTTAAAGAGGTACTTTATTATTCGTGAATGTACTTCTATATGTTTGAGTATATTCATCTATTGATTCAACCACATTTGATGAAATATTATTAATATATCATATATATTGTTTAACCTCAAGTTATATAGTTTTATAGAATCATTTCTCAATGATTTTAATTGATTTTTAGACATATAAAAATTTTAATTTATATTTTCCACTTCTTCTTTCAACATAAGAATAAATTCAATATCCTTCTTGATATTTTCATTATAACAAAAAATTATAATTAATTTCATGAAATCCCCCATGATTTCCATATCCGTATTATTATATTCCTCAATTTCATCAACTTTATTACCATTATATTTTATTATGGTTTAACAACCTTCTTTGGTTTTTTATTTTTATTCATACAGGACTTAGAATAAGATCTTATCATATGATATATATAATTCTCTTAATCATATTCCACATCCCAACATGATGGGGGTTCATGATCATCCATATGAGCCATAAATCTTAATACCATATCAGATGACTCATCCCCAAATTCGAACCAAGAGAAAGTTAATACGTCTCCCACTTTACATATAAAATATCTTTTATTTCTTCTTTGAAGTAATCTCTGGATTCTATCTATTTATTATAACAATATATAATCATCCCCTCATATCATCATTGGATATATTCCTATTTGTGAAAAACATTAGGATTATAGGAATTCATAATTGGATTATGAACTATAAGGGGTTTAAGGCAACCCAATTTAAATTATTTCAAGAGTAGTTTCCGCATTTATTCTTCTTTAACAATTTCTTATATTCATAATGAAAATAGAATGTAATATCTTATTATCATTATCCATTTCATCATTATCATAATATAAAAATTTCTTAAAGTATTGTTTATATTGATTCATAAAAAAATTATATTTCTATTTCTTCATAAATATTGGTGTCTATCACATTTCAAATTTAGTGTAATGATTATAAAACTTACCTAATTGTATATCTTATCAATATTTTAGACCATAATTTTTTCGGATGAAATCAGTCATAGATGTTCTTCATAGGTATCATAAAAATAATATAGTAATCTATCTTTGATGTAAAACCTATAATGATACTATACATTTAATTAACAATAATATACCAATTGAATCATCTTTATCAGTCCTTATGTCTTAAATAACCCATCTCCAGATATTTATCTTAGAATATTTTAGTTCACAATTTAATTCATATATTTATTCAGGTTAATCCATAATCTATATAGCATTTTTAATCTGATTTATATTGTATGCTCATTATCTAATAGAGATAAAAAATAGAATTCATGGATTTTCCATAATCCTAAAGGTTATTTTTATATATAAATATGATTTTATCACTTTTTGAATGATTGAAAACCCCATTGTAGTTGCTTCAAAAACATTAAAACATTGTTACAAAAAGATGGTGGGATTGTATTTTTACTACCATGATATTCCATTATGAAAATGTGATCATCCATATTGAATTAAATGAGATGATCTATTACATAATATAAATTTATGTATAATTATATATGTAACCATAAAATTAGCTACCAATTAAATGTAACAATGTTATATTGCGAGGGGTTGAACCACTGTAGCCTACTTTTCAAATTTTTATTATTTGAAATATACTAATGTTGATGGCTTGTAATAGAACATGCTGAGTAGATAAAATAAACCAATCATGGATAATATATATAAAGGGAAGAATAATTTAAACAATAATTTTTACATCGTTTGACCACAATATCTGAGTAATATCATTTATGTTTCATGATGTTATACCTTGTAACATATTTTCAAATATTATTATGGTACCAATACACCGATTTTGGGACCATTATCTCATTGAACCCAAACATTAAATCAAATTACACTATTATTATATGTAAACAATTCAATTGAAAGGTAAAATAAACTAACACAAAACACCATGGTGACAAATAACATCTTTTGGTACCATCTTACTTTAAAATATAATGTATGAAAGATCTATTGATATTCTAAAAAATATAAACCAACCATTACTCGTGTTCTTTAAGAGAAACCACATTATATTATCATTTTTTGTATAATCTAGAGAACATGAACTTATAAACCAACATCATTAATAACTCTTTGTAGATATACTAATTCTTCATCAAATAAAACAAACACTATAATCATTCGTTAGGATAATAGACCATTTGAGGAAATATTCCTTAGTGATAGGTTTTCACTACAACTTCTATAAATGATTCCAAACCTCTCACCCAATGTTTAACTATGTGAACATATATTATTAAATTCCATATCAAATTTTATTACCTATGATGATAAATTTCAAATCATTCCAAATGAATGAATTACATTTCACTTTTAATTTCCATGTACGATTAATGAAATATGTATATAAATATTACCTCTTCGTTTTAAATAAAAATTCTAAAATTTAAATTTCTTTTTATTCATGATTTTCTATAGATTATTTCTCAACTATATCATGTTTTTATATGTACAACCTAAAAAATAAAAAAATGCAATCTATATATCAAAATAATAAAAAGATATTACATTTGAAAATCTTAAAATAAATCAATTAAAAAAAGAATAAAAAAACACATCATATATTTAAGACATTAATAAATTCCTAGATATTATAATCATGTGGTGAAATAATTAATATCTCAAAATCTCAAATAAAATCTCCATCAAAATAACTCAAACAATAAAAAAATGTTATCAGAACCTATAACATCCACCCCAAGTGCCAAACACTAGTTCTCTAAGCCAGTTCACTATGTGACCTCAAAAATGACTCCATCTATTCCAGATGCTACCGACTAGAACATAGGGTATAATATTACCATGGGGAGACTATATACTCTTTATTAGAGCAATTCAATAGGGAAAATAAATAAATAAAAACCAAATGATAAAATCAGAACCAGAACAATACCAGCGTCACATGATGACCCAAAAAGGAAATATAATATCGACAAATATAGTATATATATAATTATAGACATTTTTCAAGTCTCAGTACGAAAACCTGAAAATAAATAAATTATAAAATCCAATGTTTTGCCTAGATCATATTTTGTTCTTTCTTCCATGCTCTATCCCAGGTCAGCCGTATATCATAAGGAATTTTCCATAATCATGTCCTATAGAGATGAGGTCTCCTCATGTACTGATCTGGTAGCCCATGTAGTGTATCTAAAAAATCAAAATGATGCCTCCAATGGTGTCTAAAAATATATATTAAATAATCATGTATTCAAGAATAAAATTCAACCAATAATGTAAATATTTTACATTTATTAAATTACTATTTTTTTAACCAAAAAAATCACAATCTTCCCAAGGGAAATCGAACAGAAAATACATACTAAGGCCCGTTGTAGAGTATGAACCATCCCCAAGGGATATAAAATTTAATAATAACATTTTTAATATTTACCATTTAAATTAATTTCATACTATGTCCAATTCTAACCATAGTATAATGTTGACATGTTGTGAATAGTTCCCAATGCCTATGAACCCATGGGTATTTGAAGTAGTAGTTAGAGATCCAAAACACATTTATCAATCAATCACACAAATTATATATTGATGTAGTGGATCATGCCCTATAAAATATTTTCACTATGGGATTTTGATGTAGTTGACCACGTCCTACACACATATATGAATTTCTCATTATGGTCTTTTGATGCAGAAGACCATGTCCCAGACTCATATATGAAAAAATAACATGTATCTCAATGAAACATGTATCAAAGTTTCCTATATACCACATCAATAAAAATAAATAAAAATTTACCCTCAAATCAAATTTCACAATCACAATATCTTTATTAATTAATTTATCAATTAATTAATCCATATCAAAATTTTCATAATGATATCATTTCTTTAATTAATTAAACAATTTATTATTCCAATTCAATAATTTTATAATCATATTATTTTCTAAATTATTTCACCAATTTATTTATCCACTTCAATCTTTTCATAATTACACCAGTCAATATGTTAATCCAATTTAAAAATTGGATAATCACATAATTCAATTAATTAATTCAACCATTAATAAACAAAATTTCATAAAATCATAGTCACTTAATTATATTAATTAATGGACCAATTAATTAATCCATTTCATAAATTTCATAATCCCATCATTCCATTAATTAAATAAAAAAATTAATTAATCTTAATGTGACCACCTACAAATGTTCTTCATTTAACAAAATTCACTATTTCATAGTAATTATGTTAAATCAATTCCATGATTCCATAAATTAGTTAATCAATTAATATTATAAAATCTTGAATCAATTTCAAATCCTAAAAATTGAAATTTTTCATCACATACACACAATTAGAATTCAAGAGTATGGGAATTGAATTTAGACCACTAACCTCGTGATCATTGACAAAGGCTAAGCAACAAAGATCACCAATTAAGTTGGATAATCATGAAAATAATGACAATGAGATCATGATCCAAATCTTATATCCACGATCAAAATAAATATGATCCATTTAAACTATATATAATCCTTTGTAAAAACTAGATAAGACAATCCTGTTTTATCTGGAAAGAGTAGTGTGATAGAGAGATATATCTACTAGAGAAAAAACCACATTTCCCTGGGAGGTGAAGATCCTCAAAGGGTATTTGATTTTCTATGAATGGATGTTTGAAATCCTTAAAATTAGTCTAAGAAACTCCAAAAATGATAGAAATCATTTTAGGGTTGAGCTACTATATTTAGGAATAAAATATTGGGGTTTTGGGAATATTTTTAATAATTTTCCTGGGATTAATTTTCTATGAGAATGGTGTCCTATCTAACATTCAAATTTTTCCTTAACATAACTCTTTAACGATGTGCCTCATCCAAGGATTTCACATAGTTCCTCTTATTAGAGAATATTGTTTTTAAACATTTCTATAAACATGAATATATCTTTTTTCATGGTTTGCAAAGTAAGATGGGCTAGGCGTATGGTTTTGAAAAACTCTTCACTAACCATTCACTACCCCTCTTCAACCAAAAATATCAACAGTCTCACTAAAACACAAAATGATAAAACACATTTCATAAATACTCAAAATAAGTTAAAAGTGTACCTATAAATGATCCCACAAAATCTCAAGAAATGTCCAGGATCTAATAATTAACCCACCATATAATATATCATCTTTAGACAATACTCATATGTTTTTATAGAAGGGTAGAAGTGATACAATGTATGTTGTGAGACATGAAAATCAAAATTCAAGGAACTATATATCTATGTAATATACAATTTGTTTTCCACCTTCTAGATTCACTCAACAACAAAACAAAATTCAAAAAAACAAGACACCAACCTTCCCTATCTCTGTATCATGCAGCGACCCATTCTAGGTAACAACCAAAGGAATAAATGATCACTTACTATAAACTATGAAGGTCTTGGATGAATATAATTATATGAATTACCTATAATCTAATCCATATACATATTATTATGAATAAAAATCACCTTCTCAGATGACCCCTAAAAAATACTCTGTACCAATAGTTCATACTCACCAACATCTATCAAGCATAAAGTTGATATATGATGCATAACATAAAGGGCCTTGTATGGGGCCATCTAAATATTTTACTGATAACTTCTACTATAGGTGAACTCAAAAATTACTCTCTATTTCTCCAAGGATTGGAAGAATTATATGAAACACACTAAAATAATATCCTTAAAAAAACTCTGTAGTATGTTTAGATTGCAAATCTATCTTTGGGTAGAATTTAATTCTCAAAAAAACATTTATACCAAGAGCCATCTAGAAGGCCTTTTGGAAGCATGAAGTTAAATGTGAGTCCCAATATAAAATAATACTCCCTATAACTTCATGTACATAGACTATCTCTCAAGTGTAAAAATCACCCAACCAGTCCACCAAAAATGAATCCTTTATAGTTTTGAAATGTGATACATTTGTCAAATGGTCTAGAATAACCAAATTAGTGTCACTCCAATAAGGCATAATCCTGAATCCCATCATAAATTCCCTTAAAAAATCTTCCACCTTCCATTCAAAAAAGAGAAATGTTTGTAATAAACCTAGTATTTTGAATTTATTTCCTTCACTCGTTAGTAGGTGTACTACTGTTTCACAAACCCTACTATCTCATTTTTTATGCATGGCCACCAAAACATTCATTATATTTCATGGTACATTTTATCACACCTACATGAACCATTTAATATAAATAATAAACTCATGCATTATATCCTCTCACATGCTCATATGAATAACAACTTAACACTTGATATTGATGAAATCATTATTATCTATATTCCAACATGAAGGTGACTCCCCACCTTCAATTCTTTACTTCAAGGTCAATCATACCATATAATCATACATCCTATCTCAAATCATGTTTAAATGTCTAGAATATATATAAAATAATATGAGATTTATATTCTACTGACCCTTCTCAACCACAACACACATCTCTTCTAGAAAATTCATCAACTTCCCCTATGTAAAAGACCCATCAACTTTATTTTTATAATTTTTCCATCATAAATATTAAGAAACAATATTTCCCATCTGAGGAAAATATTATAGATAAAAGTTGAATGACAGAATATACTCATCCAATCTCCATGGTCACATATTAAATTATTATTGTGAACTAATATAATTTAGAATATTTTGGTCTGAATACACTAAAAAATTTTCACTGAATACATAATTTTGAAAAAACATCAATGCATAAACCACTAAATCAAACTTGATGTCATGGATAGGGTAATTATATTCATGTGGAATCAACTATCATCACCCATATTCCACAGCTCAATCTCCCAGCCTCAAAACTGCTCAAATTCTAAACCATGAAATATCACTAAATATTTTATAATCCTCACATGGTTGGGATACAATCAATATTGGTGACGTTATCAAGAGAATATTAAACTATAGAAAGGAATTTTTCACATGATCCATAACATTTGAACTCCCCTCCCTTATTAGTAAAGCTCAAAAGAGGGGATTCCAAATAGGAAATGTCATGTTTGAACCACCAATAATATATATCTTAGACCTGGAAGCTATGGATAATGAAAACATTTTTTGAAATCTCTCAAGAAACATCTACCTAAATACAATTTGGGTCCACTCACACACCTTCCTCCAAGTTTTTGTAACCTAATATGAGTACATGTTCAATATATAACTGACCCTTAGATAGATTGGATAATATATGATACCCTCTATCCATGTACTCATGAAAATTTTAATATTTTGTCCAAGATCATCATCCTTCTGGGAGTACATAAAGAAGACATCCACTAACACAACAACACAATAATCCAAATATTAATGGAAGATCAGGCTCATCAGGTCTATTAACAATGTTGTTGCATTCTTTAACATGAACAACATCACAAAGAGTTCCATATAGGATATACCTAAATCTGAATGAATCCCTTGGTATTTGTGATGATCAAACACCATGTCCATGATACCCTAATCTCATGTATATCGTGTAGAATACCAAGCATCAATCAACTATTAAAATATATCACCAATATGAAAAGGCATATATCCGTTATTCATAATCATCTAGTTTATCATATTATAATCAAAACATTAGTGTAAACTCCCATCAACCTTTATTTTAGACATTAATATAGATCCCCAAAGAGAATTACTCATATAGATAAATCACATATCCTCCAAATATTCTAGTTGTGCCTTATGATCCTGCATCTCAGGTGGTTCTATTCTATAAGGGGGAATAGAAACTAACTTAACCTCTAATTGTGAGATCAATTGTTAATTCCACATATCTCTTTGGTGGTAGCCCCGACATATCTTCAAAAAAATACATCATGAAATTGATAAATTATAGTTTAAATGACATCATTAATTTATCTTACAATTTCCAATAATAGAATACAATCCTACATTGTGAAGTCCCCTTATTGATAATGAAATTTCCATACACATGCCGCCCAAATATCCCATTATCTACGATGAATATAATTTTCACCCTTAATATAGGAGAATGAAAATCTCTAATAGAAACAATATATTTTGGCTATGTATGGAACTAAATAGTCTAAACAAAAAATTAGGTCAAACCCTATCAATTATAGTATTAAAGATCCCACAAAAATAATGCTCCATATCCTCAAGAGAACACCCCCTGCAAAAATAGATATATCCTGAGCATACTACTAATGGCGCAACTATTTTCCTTACCCCGCTCATAAAATCTATTGCCAGAATCAACCCATCCATAATTTGTTTTAATATATACAGGATTGAGATACACATGTATCAAATAAAGAACTATCTAACATAGATTATATATGAATAGTACCTCAAGCATTTGATGATATAACCTCACTATCCATGAGTATATGATGAACTGAATTATACTATCCTTCTCCACTTTTATGTTATGTATCATGAGTCTCCTATGCTGCACCACTCTTCTAATATAGTTTCTCTTTTAGATAATTTCCATGTACACCATAACTTCTAACATGACTAGTTTAATTTTAGCTAACATAATAATACAATTTAGAAGATCCCCTCCTAGGACACTATTTCTATCTATCTCCTCCTTCATTTACAATCATTCATGGGTTCATGTAGAATCTATATAGGTGACCCATTCTACAATAGAATCGACACTCAGTCGATGGTTAAGGGTACTATCTATAGATGTGTACCGACCTACTAAACTGGTGATAGATCACTTGATTATGTTTCTATATAAATAACCCCACAATCTAGACACTATTATTTCCACTACTCTAGATAACACTCTCATAATGATGCTTTATGATATCATAATTTCTACCTCATGACCATCTAGAATAATACACTCATCTTCCACTAGAAGCCTACTTCATGTTCCCTTATGATATGGGATCTTGATCATCCAATTCAGAATAATTTTTTATCTTGATGATATTCAGCTAGGACTTAATCACACATTTAATACCAACTTGAAACTATTTTGGCACATCATCCTCTTATCCAACAAAATATATATCAAATGATTGAAAATTCTTGAAGCATACATCATATTCCATAATAAACATATTCCCTTGATTTAGTCTCAAGAACTCAGATTATCTATATTCCCTATGAGTATATGGATAAAAGCTCTCCAGGTGATTCTACTGAAAGTACATTCACCTCATGTTCAGAGTTTTCTATCCAGAGTTTGGATGTCCCACTATCCCTTAGCTTGACCACCTTTTATGTAAAATTTCAATTTGACTCTATTAACAGTAGAAGTCTCTAAATGGTCAAGTATTGTCGGGATAGACTCAATCCGGATCTCAGTTTCCTCACATCCACCCTCCCTGGGAAAGATTAATGTGTGATATAATTGAAAATCATTATTATATTCACATATACTCTTCAAAAAACCGAATATCTATCCTTCACCATACTACATCTTGGACATTATTAAAGAAAGGTAATCTTCTTCCCATATTCATGTATCATTAGAAAACCATTTATTCACATTTTTTTATCATTTTACAACAATCAATTCATATTAGGTAAAATTATTAGTTCAATATCACAGGAAATGAAAATCTTTTAAAATGCAACATCTTTCCCATAAAAATATTTTTCTTAGGCATGTAAAAAATGATTCATGTTAAAAAATAATCATCAGTGTCTATAATTATTCATGAATACTCAACTCTCATGCCATACATAGAACATGTGTAATCTCAAAAAATATTAGAAATAATTTTGACATCCTTGAACAAGTGAATCACCTAATGTGAAATGACATCCTATAGTAACAATGAATATAAATAAGAACAATCCCACCTTAGGTACTTGGATTTTCCACCATATATGTTTTAGATACAGTGATTAATTATCTCATGTACATTCATTGAATCCTCCTAGTATCTTATATCCCTTTAACCAATAGTAATAAAAAAAGAAATATGGGTTCTGATATGGAATTGTAACATCCCGCCCTAGGTATGCCACACTGGTCCCCTGATCTAGTTTGTTACATGGTCTCATGTATGACTCCCTGTATGACAGAGGTTGTTGAATAATAGTGAAGTTCAAATATAACCACATGAACGCTATACCCTCTTTATCTATATAATAAAATTAGAAAAAAAATAAATAATTAAAAATCAAATATAATTATTATGACTAGAAAAAATCAGTATGACATGATTATCAAAATAGGAAATATAAGATCCCAAAATAATAGTAGATATGAGGTTCCAAATATGTTTCACATTTCAATATCTAAAAACCAAAAAAAAAATAAAAACACTAAAAACTCCAAACAGGGCCTTGAATCATGTCTGGTTACCTAATACATGCACCTTTCAAAATGATCCATCTAATATAGGTAATTTTCCATTATCATATCCTACAAACATGATGTGTGTTTAGGTACTGATCAGGATACTTGCGTAGGTTGTGAGTAATACTCAGTAGGGACCCATCAATGATTTATTAAACAGTATGGTGTCAATAATAGTGAATATAGTTTTGTAATTTAAATTTTTTTAAAAAAATTAATCAATTTACATTAATTCAATTAATATTTAATTAACCAGATAACTCATAGGTTTCTGAGGACACTAAAACCATAAATACCTGATATAGATTATTCCAGTGTCTAAACTCACCCCAAGGGATATATAATGTAACAATACCAATATTATCAATTATTGTTACACTTCAATTTTTATTATGACCAATTGGAAACATTGACTAATTCCAAAATTTTGGGCATATTCCTCTAAACTGGGAACTCCAAGGGCATTTGAAAAAGTATTCAATAACCCACAACTCAATAATCAATTAATCATAGTCATGGGATTTTTATGCCTCATACCATATCACTCACTTTTTTTAACAATGGTAATTTGATACAATAGAGCATATCCCACACACATCTATCAATTTATCTAAATGTTCAATTATTGAAGAAGACCATATCCCACTCTTATAAATCACAAAATCATTTATTTATCAGTATCACATATCTGAAAATTTCCCCAATATCACATCAATCATGGTTAATAAGCATTAACCATCTTATCAATTATCTTAATCAAAATATGTCCATTAAATAATTCATCAATTTATTAATCAAATTCAATAATTTCATAATCATATCGTATCATTAATTAATTCAATAATTAATTAATCCAATTAATCAATTACATAATCATATCATATCAAAAATTTATTCAACAAATAAATGATTCCAATACCAGCATTTTCATAATCACATCACAATTAATTAATTCCCTATTTAGTTAATCAAATTAAATAATTTCAAAAAAACCATCATTCAATTAACTAATTCAAAAAATAAATTAATACGATTTAACAATTTTATAACCATGAATTTCTATTCATTAATAAAACAATTAATTAATTTGATTAAACAATTACATTATAACATCATTCAATTAATTAATTAAAAATTTATTGAACCATAATTCATCTTTTTACAATTATTCCAAATTTAATCAAATTCTCAATTTCACAGAAATTAAATTAAATCACTTCAATGATTCCATAAATTAGTTATTCAATTAATTTACTCCATTATTGATTCAAATTATGATCATGAAAATTTATATTTTCAAAATAATACACTTAATTGTAATTCAATACATTGGGAATTGAATGTAAACCACCAACCTCATAATAATTAACAATTGATAACCACTTGAAATCACTAAAAAAGTGGACTAATCAGGAACATGAAATTGAATAAGATCTATATCCATCAAAAAATAAATAAGATCATTTAATCTTATATATAAACCATTTATAGTAGAATATATCCATTCCACTTTTACCATGAATGAGTAGTGGGATATATATATATATATATAATCGGAAAGAAAACACATTCCAGGGGAGGGGAAGATCTGTTAACATGTCTTCAGTTCTCAAATAAAATAGGTTGAAAAACCTTATAATTCATATAAGATCTTCCACAAAGCATGTAAACACAATTTAGGTCAAACATGGGTTTTTAGGATTATAAGATGATGTTGTTGAAATTTATTAATAATTTTGGAAGATTAAATATCTGGGAGAATTATTTCAATATGAGGAACACCGTGTCCCCTAACATTGCACCCTAACCATTTTCCTCAACAAGGGGTGTCACACAATTACTTATAAAATGGATCATGGTTTGGAAAATTATTCTCGAACCTTGTGAATACCATTTTCCTAGGTTTACATAGTTTGAAGGCCTGAGAGAACTGTTTGAAAAAACCATGCACCAACCATGCAATACCCCTCTTCCTCCCAAAATATAAAAATTTTCATCCAAAAAACCCAAGATAAAACCCAAATGAATCATAATCATAACATGGTAAATGTTTACTTATAATCTAGCATGAAACATCTCTATAAATTTTCAATAACTTATAGAAACACTAGAAGGGTTTTAGGTCACTTTTGAAACATTGTAATTGTAATTCATCACCGAACTTATTTATCATTATTTTTATTTTAAATTAAGAATATTTATCTTAACATTATTGAGATCACACTTATACAATTTTATGGTTTAAAAAATTTTCTCTATATAATAGGGGATCACAGAAACTTTATTTTGTTTGAATTGTAATTTAAATGAGTTGTTTAAATATACGATAAATAGAACATTGTAAACCCGATTTTATTACATTAAAATATTAAAATTATAGAATTCATGAAATTTTCAATTTTTATACACCTAAAAAATAACATAATAGCTATTTTGTAAAAATATTTAATTATTTCATAATAGATAGATTGAGGTTTTTAACATAGCACCTTATTTTACATGAGTATTAGCTAATGTTTACACATCCATGTTTACATTGTCACGATGATGTCTACATAGGTGTCATAAATTCTAACAAAACACAGAAATAAAATTTTAAATGTGTAGATTGGGATTATGTATATCAGCATGAGGGTTACATAGGATGATAATGTTGGTTATATATACTCCCATTTCAACAATGATAATTGATACATAAATGAAATATTTTGTTTGTATAGGACATGCAATCACTCTTACATATCCCAAGCATATCCAAAATTTTCTAAAACATATAAAATCATGTTCTTTTAATATATTATAAATTAAATCATTATCCTTCATAAAGTTAAAAAACAATGAAAATATATTTAAAAACACTTCAATGACATAGTTGAAAATAATTACAACAAACAACAATCCATTAATAGTTCTTCAAATCCAAAGGAATCATCCCATACATATTGTGAACTATGATTTCATAAATTATATATCATTTTAGATTCATATATTAAATCAATTTTATATTACCATAAATAAATAAAATTTTATAATTTTTTAAATATGGTATTATAAATGATATATACATGATTTTTTTTACAAAATTATGAAAAACAACTTTCCCTAGAAATAGAGATAAAATCTATCATTATCCTTGTCCAATCACAACATGAGGAGTGGATAATATCATCAATTGATTCATTATAAGGGTTTGAATTTATGGATTCTATATTCATGGAGAGGGATGTACTGACCAATGATCGTTATTTAATATGCTTGTTGTAGAATTGAAAATAAAAGGTAGTTAAAATATCATATCTTCGTCAATATTATGAGGATGAAAAATGAAATTATAAAATATATGGATAAAAGAAATGTTATTTTTAATTCCTAAAGATAAGGATGAAATATTAATGCATCTATAATATTATACTAATAAGGAATCATGGGGAAATCTATTATTGTATGCATAGAATCACAGGGACTAATATATAGAAAAAATTCTTTTGAATGACATCTAAATCCAGGAATAAATATATATATAATTACCAAAGATATTTTTGAATTGTTATAAAAATGTATATATTTATGGAAATTTAATATATATATTGAATTAATGAGTAATAATCATGTCAATTATACCTTTAATATTCTTGAATATATTTATACAAATAGAAAGTCTGTTGTGTTTGAAAAAAATACACAAAAAGTAATTTTTTTTCTGTCGATATTTTTTTACCAAATTTGATAAAATTATTGATGGTGATGTTCTAATTTTATTTAAAAAAACAAATAATCCTTGTCTTAATAAATCCCTTAGGGATACACTAGAAAACATTATGGGAGGAAAAATTAAAAACCATTTTTTTTGGAAATGGAGGATGATTACATGAAGAAGGACTCATAGAGGGTAAAAAACTCTTGAAAGACTATAATGAATATTAAACAAGGGAAACGCAAATAATTACTTTATCTTTTCATAAATTATATACTGAGAAATTATGTGAAAATAGTTGTATGATTCGTCTAATGTTAGATAAAGAATGAATAAATATTAAACAATGATATATAAGAAGAAGAAACATTCAATATTGTTTTTATTCTCAAAATATAGGTATTAAAAAATATATAATAAAATAATGATAAAAAATATTCATAATTATGTGTGTATATGTTGTACCAATCAATAAAGAACCACATCAAATAATTTTAAACAAGTTAATAGAAAATGGTTATTTGAGAAAGACTAACAACATTCCATAAATTTATGATTCATGGGATATACCCCTCCTCCCATGTGACAAAAAAAATTTAAATTTCATTTGATGTGATACATGTATAATGGTAAGATATAATCCATTGGGTGTGATTGTGATAAATTTAAATAAGATCATCAATATTTTTAATATTTATTGAATTCTATTATTGGTATCTAGCCTAAATTAGAAAGAAGAAATAGTATCATGGACCTAATCTGAATCAAAAATTGGTTTCAAGAAAGTCCAACAGATTTCAATGAATATTTTATAATTTCATGGTATGATTATGTCGACATGAATTAAATCATAATTCATAATAAATGTGTCTTCAAATAAGTTCCTAAAATATCAATTGGTATCAATAAAATATTGGTGATCAAAAACTAATGTCATGGAATGTCAACAATGGAATGAAACCAATAAAAAGAGGAGAGAATAGTTAAAAAAGAGAACCTATACCATTCATGTAATAATTGTGACCATTTCCATGTACTAATTGAGTGGTATTAGAAAACTATTTTTAAAAATACTAAAATATACTAAAATAAAAGGATTCATAAATACCATGTGAAATCCTCATGCCAATGATTATCTCAATATATTGAATTAAGAACATAATTAATTTTTTGGAGTTTGTCAAGTGAAATTAAGGATATTTATGTTTCTCTAAAATAGGAAAAGTACTTTTAAGAATAGATGAACATGGATATCTTATGCTATCACATTATTTTAATAGAATTTTTTTATGTTCATTCAAATATTGTATGACTCAGACACTTGGTACATCATATTTTATTCAAATTGATATTTAATTAGTGTTGATGAGATCAATTTAATAATTGATGATAGAATAAAATGGTCATTGATTATATATTTATTGAGGTAATTAGATTCCATTTATATCATTCATTGTATTCAATTTTAAACATATATCATTCACTGAGATCTTTGTTGATAAGTTATGATACATTTTTAATGATAGATTTCCATGAGGAAAATTCAGTCACTAAAAATAAATAAAAAAAATTAAGCTATAGAGAAGATATTTATCATATAATGAGGAGTAAAAAAATTAAAAAAATATATATATTCATAGAGATGTAGCAATGATTTTGTAAAACTAAATTGATATATTAGTGTAAAATAATCTAAAAGTTTTATAAAAAGGTTATTTGGAGAGTACATATTTATTAAAAGGTTATCTCAAGATTTGATGATGCTTTATTATGTGGTTAAAGAGCCCAACTTATAACATGATGTGAATGCTTTTTCTAAATAGGGGGAGAATAAACACAATAAATTTTTTTAACATAAATTTAATATGTTTTTCTTAAAAATACCCTTTTTGAGAACATAGAGAATATCCATAGTATTATTTTATATTGGAAAAGGGTTGGTATATCAAAGAAAATATCCAATACTGAATTAACTTAAAATTATGGGATTAATGAACAAATATGGATTATAATACACATTAAAATTTATTGAGAAATGTTGTGTGATCAGACTGAACTATAAATACATACATATATTTGAACTATGTGGTTGTAATTATTTGAATGGGATTTAATGTGGTATTTTCTTCAAAATACAAAGGTATTGAATGTTGTGACCAGGAGTTTCCATGTGGTATTTCATTACAATAAACCTTAAATATATTGATATTGAATTAAATATGGCAATAGATGTTGTGGATACATTGATAAAAAGTAGTAAGTATAAAAATGAAAAACATGGTAATGGAATTCAATGATGATATTTTCCTTATTACTGATTAAGCATTGATGAAATATCTGTAAATAATGAATACACATTGATATAAAAATATATTATGGTAATATTGTGGAATGAACCTAATTGGTGATTTTTTAGTAATGTACAGGTATATCTGTCTTTGACTGACTATAAAGGTGATTATACTGAAGCAGAAATAGTAAAAAAGTTACCTGATGAGGTATGGATGCTGAGTTGATGTGCATCTGAAAGATAATAGTTGAATGAAACAAAACATTTATAAAAATTTATAATGTGAATATGGAATAAAAGTACTCATATATATGTAAATAATGTTACATATATTGGATATTTAGAAGTTGTTTTTGTTGGTTCGAAAAATGTATCGAAGGATGAGATTAATTTTTGATATTTTTTTGGAATTTTAGTTTTTCTAGCATTTGGAATAAACATGAGAGAGATATTCTAGAAGTATAAGATTTATTCATAATGGTATATTATTAGAATATAGAAAGACTCACCATAATATAAAAGGGGTAATTTGGATAATAGGGAAACAGAAAGATCCTAAATAATATAAAACATATTCAAATGCGTTGATCTATACTCAAATAGGTAAGTGATTCCCTATAGTTACTGGTTTGGAATATTTATATACGTATTTAACAAATCAATATTATAATGTCATTACTTGTGATATATAATAGTAAAAAAATGAACTATTTTATTTATAAATAAATGTTACCAAACCATTCCCTGTGATTTTTAAATGTTACAATGATGATACAAAAATATTACTAGCCTATTATTAAGATTTTATTGGGAAAATATGTTTGGATAATGAGAGGAACATATTTTATAGACATTCATTTGAAGATGAAGTAAAATAATGTTTTTTATTTCTCATGAGTCAATACATAAGGGTGTAATATAATATATGGATTAGAAAATTATAAAATTATTATGTCATTATTTGATATGTAATTGTAGTTACGATTAAGAATAATAAAATGTAATTAATGGTACATCCAACCACATATTATGACATAATTTATCAATCATGGAATTTGATTAATATTTTAGTCATTAATGGTTATTATCATGACACAATATATTTGAAGGATAACAAGATTTATTGAAAATGTTGTGATATTTATGTAATTTGAATACATATTTTTTTAGATATAACTGATCTAGTTTTTGGATTGGATCTCCCCATGGTAAAAAAAATCAAACAAAAATCTAATAATTTTAGAAAAGAGTCATTCCACAACTAAATATATCACACCATGAAAAATTTGTAAGAAACTAATATATAATTATATTATAATTAAAATGAGTGATCATGATATATATTTAAATATTTAGACATTACGTTTATTGTAGCTTTTTCAAAATAGTATTTCTTTTGTATAATAATGGTATTTTTATGGATATTTTTGTGTGGAATTCTTGACTCAATCCCTCAGATCAAATGTTGGGTGAATATAACCATTATAAAACCTATATGATTTTTTTTTGAAAAAATATCCCTTCGAATATTGAATATTAGAATTACATATGAGAGGATTGGGAATGATACATCTAATTTTAAAGAGGGAAGAAGATGTATAGTTTGAATATATTGATATAACTTGTACAGAAGAATGAAATTTATTTGTTTTCTTTTATATCTTGTTATTTGATAAATCAAGAAAAATCTGGTTGAAAACTATTATATCCATATGTTTAGAATGATCAAAATATGGTAATTCTATTTTGGAATAATCTTCAATAAGGGATGAATCTATAAAAAATTATTTGTGTGAAATAAAATTTATTTACACTAAAGTATAATAGTTTTTATCATCAGGACATTGATAATTGGAAGAGTAGTACCCATAGATTAAAATATTGAATTAAGTAAGGAGTGATAATGTAGAGAGGTTCACAATTTTATTATAATTATCAATGAAAAACTTGTGTACATAGACAAATATTTCCTTCTATAAGGTAGAGGGAGGAAAAGAGGTAGATGGAGTGGGAAATGGATTGATAGTGTTTCGTTCATGATCCTTGTATGTGGTGTGTTCATTCAAAAAAATTAATTGTGAACTAATATTATATGTCCACCTAAAGTGAATATATTTTATTTAGTTACATTATCACTTCATCGAGGGTATGATATTTAGAATAGACCTGATTGGGAAATCAAGAAAAATCCTTGTGCCCCCTTGTTTTTATATTTGGTATACATATTTATTTCTAGGTGTGATTAGTTACTAGGGATAAAAAAATTTAATAAGTTTCCTCCAATAATGGAAATTGATCTACATGAGAAATCAATAATAAAGATTGATGAAAATATTTAAATATAATTCATCAGATTCACAACCCCCCACTATTATGGCGTTTAAAATCATTTTGGAAAATAGTAATAAAATTTACAACTATTGGGATGTCACCATTTTAATTTTTATTATAGGTTTGTGGAGTGTGTTTTATTAATAAATATCAAATATGTTATTATAATGGGTGTTTGGGGAAGTATATTGCTAGTTAATTTTCTTGGGAGAGATTTTCGAATTGATATGGAATGGGTGGCTGTGTAGGGAGTATTTTTGTTTAAGGATGGGATTTTTAAGAGAATATTTTATACATTATTATTCTAACTCAATATAATTAATAATCATTATTATAATAATAAATAAATGAGTTTGATTATTATATAGATTTTTTAATTTCAAAAAATTCAATATTGAATCGCATCAATAGATAATTTTACTAACAATGATTTATCAAAAATTGTATTTTACTGGAATAAAATATAATTTTGATTTTAGGATGTTGATAATATTTTTTGAGATGTTTTTTAATATTTTTGAATCCATTATTTTACTCATTAAATTAACATATATTCATTCCAAATGTTTTAGAATATATGGATTGTTTTTGACATGATTATGATATCAAGAACCATACTGCATTCTTAAAATATTATACAATGTCTTTATGAAAAATACAAATTTTCAAATATACATAAATAGTTATCCCTAGTATAATTTCATCTCCCAAAATACAAAAACATAGTACATTTAATAATAAAATATTTCATAAATTGTTAGATATAATATTTAAATATTATTATAATGGAATTGTTTTCCTATAATTATAAAAATATACAAAATAAAAAATTTACACTTATAAATATATTATGTTATATGACTTTTTGTGTCACTTTTTGGTATTATAATAATTATAATCCCTAATTTTAGATATTATAATTATTATTTAGGCTTTATTCTTCAATTATGATGTTTATGATATTATGAATAAATTCACATTACTATTTCAAGTATTATACTTATATTCTGACCATAAAATGTATATTAGTCATATAATTTTCACATTATATAAATATTTCTTTTTTATATCATTAATCATTCACTCAATTTTCCTTCAAAGATATTACCTTTTATTTTACAAAAACAAATTCTAGTTTTTTTTTGTTTTTTACAATGTTATTCACATATCTTTGATTTTGAGGAGTCCACATTGGCCTTCAATTTCATCTTCTAATATTTTTTATAATCTTATATTTATATTTCAATTGTTCTATGTTTAATATTTTTGATTATATTTATAGTTGATATGTAATTTTTAAAAATAAAAAAATAAAAAATGTGTGTTTTTTATGATAAGCATGTGACATATTTAATCATATATTTATTATGAAGGAAATTTTATCTAAAATATTCCAGGTTATAAAATTATTCCTTCCCTAAAAATTATCAACAAACATATTTAAATACAATATAATAAAAATATGTGAGGGTACTTCTGATTCATTTAATTTTATGGTTCTCCAATTGACAATTTGTATATTTTGTAAGACAATTATACCTTAGAAAGATTAAAAATCATATAAAATAATATTATATATATATGATACATGACATTCAAAATTTTTAACTTATATGAGATATTTCGATCCAAATATATCATCTATAGATTATGTAAATTTGATTGCTTCAGTATACACACCCTGAAAAGGATTCTATTGAACACATCATATACTTTAGGTTGGCATAGAGGGAGAGTAATCAGAAAACATTGATGAATCATGATTAAGAATATATAAGGTGACAATGTAAAAATGAATCATCTTCCAATTCATTTTATTTCATATGACTCTCATCGATGGAGATACAAAAATTAACCCTTAGTCTCTTACCACAAACTCTAGATCTCTTTAAATATTGGTCGACTAACTATTTAGTAATATTTATTCTAATGTAATTCTATATAGAATGTATTATACATTTTAAACCATGTATTTGACAATTTAATGTCATAATAGAATATACTACCCACCTTCATCCTAGTATGTAATAATTATATGCTTATTTATATAGTGGGATTCATAAAAATCTATCTGAAGGATTTAATAGAAGCTTTATCATATGATAACTCATCTAGGAGATTATTTTCATCTGATCCCCATTTTTTGTCCATAAAAGTGGCTCCTAATTTTTCCCAATATGAATGGTTAATCCTTTTATATTTTACTCAGCATAGGGAAGAAATTCATACCTACGTTCAATTATATGTTCGTGTTTTGTTGATGAATCTTACAAAACAATATGGAAGTCCATGGATATGAATAAGATACAATTGAAATTATTTTACCCTATATCATAACCAATAAATTAATTTATATCATTGTATGTTATTTGTGTGTGATTTCTTATTCAATGGTAATGAAGTTGTAAATCATCATTAGATTATTGAATATAACCCATTAGGTATCTCAATTAGGTGTGTCCTGATGGCCAATGATAATATCTGTGGTTATGATTTTTCATTTCACAATTAGTATGGGTAATTTCAATATCATCATTTTTGACTTATTTAATTCTATATTAACATTTTTATCAAATATTTCTATATTAACATTTTTCAATACCAATAGCATGGATGTATAATTAAAACTATCTTTGTACAAGTTTCCCCACCAAAATTTCACTTTGATATCTCTATATATCATTGTCATCCCCATATATATTGTGAATGTGGTGCTATAAGCATTTATCATAGTATGGGATAATTATAGTAATCATGTCCCAAATCATATAAAACTGATTTTTTGTTAAACTCTTTGATTGTATCTTTCTTTATTGTATCCAACTTTTTATACCACCACATCATTTATTTGTTATTCGTTAATTTTTATGTGATAAAATATAGATAATTAATATTTTAAAGGAAGGATTGTGAGCCTTTGAAATTATTATGTTTATCATTTTCATGTATATAGAGAAGAATAATTTTCTGATGTGACCTAAGAAAAAAATGTTTAAAAATTACTTCATTGTTTTGTGTATTCGTCACATATCACTATAATACATTCATCGGAACCATATAGGTTTTGTGTCCTTGAGGACAAGATTCATAAAGACCATATTATGTGAAATATTTTCAATATTTTCCAAAATTTTATTCACCTATAGTATGCTTTATAAATATACAGTAATTAATTTTTTACATAATAACCTAGGGAGATGGAAATATAATAAATGGTGATTCCATATAGATATTAAATGTAATCATAGTAGATATAAATTACTAAGAATAATATGATCATTAGGGTATGATAACATGATCAGAAATAATAAAAATGATTCCAAATTAGTGAAAATAAATAATTATGAGTTATATAAAGTGGATTTTTCATAATAATAAGAATAAGTTATAAGACAGTGGAATCATAAATAATCAATCATGAATAATCAGAACATATAATTTTCATATGGAAAAATATTGTGGAAGAGATATAACCATAAAAATATTTTCCATTATCATGGTTCCCATTAAATTCTACCTTATTGGATTGCGATCACTCTACATTCCATCATTTCATTATTAATGGTTCACATCCAATACAATCATAATGTATTGGGATCAATACCAATTCCATCCATTCAGGAGACAAGGATCATTTTCAAGACTCTGATACAGGGAAAATATTCTTATTAGATATTGTTTTATTCCAAATAAAATATATATTTTACCTTTAGATATCCATCATTACCCATTTCACTGGAGTGATATATAATACCAAACCCCAATGTTATTTAAAAAAAACAATATATAATGGTGGAATAAGAAAATTAATACATTTCAAAATTTCATCAATGAATAACTCATATAAATGAAATAGGTTTGATAAACATCTCACCATCGTATAATCAAAATAATTCTAGAGAAATTATGTTTAGGGTAATATAATGGCATTTATTATCTCATAATAGATTAATTAACCTAAAAAAATTAATGGGTTTCTTAGAAGTATCCGTAAAACCACATCATCATAAAGAATATATGGAAAAAACTGCATGGTATTATAAGATCATATACTTGATTAATCATTTAAATACATAAATTATGTTAACAATGATGAAAAATATATTTTATAAAATAATTTAAAATAACATTTTAAGATCATGATAAAAAATAACTTCTCTTATGATTACCCACATAAAATTTAGTAGAACTAATGGGAATTATATTTTATTCATAAAACATATGAATATTATAATGGATACTTCATAAAGATTTAAAGATTTTATAGTGGAAAAACAATTTTATGTCATATAAGTTAATCAAAATAATGAATTCACACATTTTTAAAATGAAAATTTTTGGTCATACGTAAATCAAATAAAAGTATTCCTTTACTTAATTTGTAAAAAATAAATAAAGAAGTAAAAAAACATACCAATAATTTCATTTAGAGATTATAAAATCCCAAAAAGATTATGAAATCATTCGTATGGAATAAAACTTTTCATAAAAAATAGAGAAGAAATAACATATGTTATTCATGAAAATGTTTTATCAATCATTAAATATACCAAAAATTGAAATTTTTTACAATTATATAATATTTATAGATATAACAAGAGGTGAAGATAATATATGGAGTTTTATGGATAAGTATTATGAAATTTATCTTAATTGATAGTTATAATATATAATCCATAAAATAAATGAGATTGCAAAATAGACAATTATGGTTTAGATAATATATGTATTAAAACCTCATAAAAGAAATAACCTTATATGAATTTTTAAATATGAATAATTTTATTGATAATATTCTTAATGAAACTAATTTGAAGATTATATACCACATAAGATAAACTATTTTTTAATATTTCAAAATTATCATTGAATAATTGTGAGATTAGAAACACTTACCTCAAAATCATCTTAATTTTTATTCATTTAAATCATTAAAATAGTAAGTATAAAGTGCTGGTAAATATATTTTTGTACCATATTCATATATATCATTATATATATAATTTTCTTAATATTCTAAATTAATCATTTATTTATAATTCATAACTAAAATCATTATTAATGTGAAAAAAAATTTATTTAGCATGCATTCATTAGTTCAAATTTTTTGGTCCTTTCTCAATGTTATTGATTATAATTATAATAATCTCATTAATTTAATAAATATCTTATTAATTCCTTATATATACATTAATAACATGCTGAAATGTTTTGTAATGAAAAATTAATTACATCACTTTTTGGTGACATTAGTTCATATGTACACTAGAGTGATGTTTCCACTTTTTGATGGATGGAATGAAACAAATATAAATGATAATTACCATTTAATTAATAACAATTAAATCCTAAATATCATATATATTGATTACCTATATCATTATTACTGACCATGTAAATTTCCAATGAAAAATAAATCAAATCACTTTTTAGATGTTGGAGTATAAACATATGCAAGAGTGTTGATATCATTTTCTATAAAATTGAATATTTAGAAGGTATATAATTTATATTTTTTTATTGATTTATAATTATGGTATGAAAATTTTATTTATCCATTTAATATATCTATACAAACATATGTATGATAGATAGTGATGAGAAAATATATATATCACTTCCTGGAGACTATAGTACATACATACACATGTGCAATGTTTTGATATTCTATTAATTAGAAAATGAGAAAAAATGGGAGTGCTATTAAAAAAATTATTTTAAATATACCAATTTCATCATGTTGATATAAATATACAGTATTTTCCGGATCTTTCTAAAAAACGAAACATGAATTGACTGAATGAAAACATACATCTTCTTTAAGAATCCACAATTGAATATCTTCTTAAGGACGATAAGTTGGTATTTTAAAATTTCCCAATAACATGGACATATATTTTTATAATATATTTGTCTATATTTTTTTCGGGATAAATTTATCATGTGGTGTATATTAGAGAGGTTATGAGGAAACCAATTATTATTGAGGGGAGTGGAACATTTTTAGAATCACAAAATAGTAATATGTAATTAATTCATACAAATGAAAATAGGGATTGAAGTAGATGAATTATCAAAGATTTATCAAGTTATGTATCCAATACCTGTATCTAATTTAATTCTTTCATGTTTTTCAGATCATCATGACAAATTTCAAATTTTTTTAACAATAATAATCAAATTTTATCTTTCACTGTAGTAATTAACTATTACTCTGGCTGTTATTCATAATGACCCAAAATGATAATGACTTCATTGTTATATTTGGATATTCTAATTCATAATATAGAGACTCTTTTACCATATTCATTTTCTATAATTGGGAAAACATAATTTTAATGATAATTTTAAAAAGAGTTATGAGAATTATTTTAAGGAAATTTTATTATTATGAATAACTCTATAAATATTATTATTTCATATAAAGTAAAAACAATTAATATAACATATATATGTATGATGGAATAAATTATCTAAACATTTCAGTAATATGATTCATTAATATTTTTTAATTCAATTTATCCTGACAATATATATTATTCAAAATAAATATTGTTTTCTAAAAAGCATATCTTTTTTATCGTCAAAATATTTTATCTATATTTCTAACAAAATAATAATAAATTTAGTAATTATCAATCAATATTTTATATTTAATATAAATATTTTTCAAAAATATCATTATTATTAGTGATCAAGATATATAATATATTTGAAAATAAAAATACTCGAAAATCAATTATCTAAACTAAAAAATAATATAATTTAAAATTGTGTAAATATAACCTATGAATTTAACAATATGTTCTCACTATGTAAAATTCATATAAATATATTCGATATTGTATTTAGTCTTTTTACCAGACATGAATCTATGTTCTAGGGTATAATGGTCACATTAAAAAATAATATTTCAACAGTACATTTTGGTTTTTTTAAACTTGGTGTTGCATATAATGAATGTTATCAATCAATTTAAACTTAGATAATGAACTATTTATAATATAATCATGGGGTGTTACATTCTACTCCACTTATAATAATCTATTTATCAAATTTCAGCATTATGATATAAAAAACAAAAGATAATTCTACCTCATCATATCCTTATGTTCACATGAATCTTCCTCAAATTTGTGGTTTCTCCACAAAACATTGACTAGGTGGATAGTCTTGCTTCATGGGAAATTCTATCTATGATCCAGAATATTTACATTGTCAATCCTCATTGGAAATTTCATTCTACAATGATATTCCCACAATTATGAGAACATGCTATTGATCTGAAAGGTAATTCCTTTAATGAAATATGTGGATAAAATCATGAATTTGATAGAGACATAGTGGAAGTTCCAAGGGTTAAGAAACAAAAATGATATGATCAAGAGTCTCATATGGATATATATACCATAAGATCAGCTTCACCATATTTCAAAATCACATAACCATATATTACAGAGATATTAATTAGAATGCCATATCACCATATTTGAACTCCATATTCTATTGATTGTAATCAGTTTAACTTTTCTATCAACTGTGAGTTTCCTTAATATCTTATTGAATAGTTCTGAAATTCCATTCAATTTCCATAGATAAATCATGTATGAATAGAACATATTTTATATATTCATCCCTACATATTGGATATTTTCTCTTATTCCCATATAGTGATTCACAAGGAGCCATATAAATTCCCAAGTGATAGCTATTATTGTTTGAAAATTCAATTAAAGGAAGGTATTGAATCCAAAAACCCATTAACATCGTAGATAAATATTTTTAACTATATTCTAGAATTTTAACGTCCCTCTCAAGATAACCATCTTCATGAGGTTGATATGAAATGATAATGTCATACTCTACGTTGAACACCTTATGATGAATTCACCATAACATCAAGGTAAACAATAGATCATGATAGGGAAAATATAATTTTGTAATCTATTATATCTTATAAGCTCCATAATGTATATCCAATAATGTTGGTTAATATATAAATCCTCTCTATATAAATAAAATACTATAATTTTGGGTTCCAATTGTGTACAACTCAAATAGTATTATAGTCATTAGATGTTTCAAAGAGTCTCATGATTACATCCATAGTGTTGTTTTCCCATAACCATTAAATCATGGGAAATGCTTGTATAATCACCTCAGTATTCTGTCTCTCAATCATAAAATGTTAGTGTTCCATGCATCAGAATATGTAAACATAAATATACATTTTCTTTTTATTCTTCCAAAAATACTCTTGAAAATCTCTATCAATCTTCACACAAAGAGGATAGAGAGAGAATGATGAACTATGAGCTTCATCCAGTAGTTATTTCCTCATGTATTTTATTATCGAGACACATACTCAGTTTCGTGATATTAGCATTCCATCAAAATCATTGTTAAACTCTTGACCAATTATCACAATAATCTATATTTTCACATCATTCCTATGTGCCTAATTAATCCTCAAATGGATGGATGGTATAAAATTTATTTAGAAATAAATAATTAACCTATTTACATGTTATTTAATGATATCGATTCTATAAATTTATAATTATTATATGTATTAAATTCAAAATAATTTGAAAACATGCATGCTCCATCCAACCTAATGCTTTATCCAACATGTTCACCTTCCCAGGAAGTTATTGTATTAGGAGGTCATAATAATTAATAAACTCCAACCATCTCCATTTGACCATATTCAAATCATTCTTTGAAAATATATTAACAATTATCTAAGGAACCATATATTTTTCTTGCCCATCACCACAATTACAATTATCTTATATTTCCAATTCAGGAAATACCATTGGATACTCTTTATCATAAGTTGGTTAATTCAACTATAATATATTCAATTTGAATGAGGCATATGATATCATCAAATAATTTTACATGACAAAACATCTTATACCCATTGTTGATTCCTCACATAATATCTTAATCTCTTATCCACTATAGGGAAGTGAAGTAAATGTGAACTGACAAAAAAATCTATATTTCCCAAAAATATATTATTACAATCATAAATATAAATGGATTTGGATCCTTTATAGATCATCATTGATAGTAGAATTAATATCCCAATAAAATCATTAAAAATGTGAATATAGTATCTCTCCAACCCATTAAAACCATTTATATTAGATACCATGGTTATTCTATGCAATTACTCAATCACTTCCATAATTGAAGGATCAAACATTATACAATTTTTTTAAAATATATGAAAAAATATTGAAATTTTTTAGGTAAATTAACAAATTCACAAATTTTAAATTTTTTATTCTCTTAACTTAAGAACATTAACAAAAAAATAAAATGATATTCATTGTCTTGTTTCAATTTGATTATATAAGAATAACATCTAGAAATACTTCCTCAAATTTATCATGTAAATCTATAAGGATTCTATTCATTATAAAAATGATAATACTAGGGACTTAGGTATGTCCTAATGGAATTAATATAAATTTATAATTCCACTAAATTATAATTATGGCTTTCTTGGGTATATCCTTTTACCCCCAATTGAAGATATCCTGAAGAAAGTAAAATCATTGAAAATTATTCATCTCTTATAAAATGAAAAAACAAGTCATCAATGTGGGGTTAATAACACTTTTACTTAGTAGTGATAATTTTATGTTCCTGATAATCAATGAAAAGATGAATATTCACATCATTTACCAAAAATAATAGAATATTTTTAACCCATATAATCAAACATGGGTATATAAATCAATTTTATAAATTCTCCTAGCATTTGTACTTGTATTATTATATCTCAATTAGGGAAATCCTATATTGATTATTTGATATAGGTATAACAACACTTTTGAGAATACTAAACTTTATTATTTGGGGGAATACAACTGAAGTATTCAATAAATCAACGCAAATATTTCTTATAAATTGGATCATATTCAATGTGGAGTTTCCCCCCAATAATTTTTGATAAATATCACCGACAAATGTGTAGCTACACTCAAAAATTTATGTAAATTTTTTAGATTTTCATATTCATATGAAAACTAATAGATGGTCATAAATTGATTCATAATTTTAAAAGTGATTGTACAAATTCTTTAATTGATATTGTTCCTATGTAAGGAAATATAATCCATGAAAAATATAAAACCAAATTCAACTAAAGGGAGAACAAAAATAATTTCAGAAAGCACATTCATATTAACTTCTATCTGAGAGAGATATCATATTAAGCTGTATAATCATTATATTAGTTGTATTTAATGATAATTCATTTTATAATAATTTAGGAAGATATTTTATACCATAGTACGATTATTCAGATTTCAAATACTGTATATAACGAAAATAAATTAAAACAATTTCACCTTAACAGTTGATGAGAATTGGACCTTTCACCAGATGCTTCTTGTAACCCACATGAAAAGTTGTATTCGATTGGGATTTTCCATTGTTATAATTTTAATGGTGTTTTGAATATTATTAACAACATTAACAGTTATTTTCAGAAATAGAAATTCAAAATCTCCAAAACTACTTTAAATTAACACATTGGAATTTGGCTTTCACATTTTGTTGAAATTTCCATATAATCAATTCACTAATTATCCTCTTCACATCAAATTGATAATATTTTTATCGATGTCCTCCTTTTAAAATCATAAATATTTTACCAGCCCCACCAAGGATGTTTTCCCCCACACTAACATCCATACATATAGAACTATGTAAGACAACTTTCATTACATTGTGGGTATTATTATGAAAACTTATAATATGTTCAATATTTTAGTTCTTGTCCGAAAAGATAAGAGAAAAATTAAATTCCTGAAGCTCTCTTATTATATTATGAGAAAATGGAATTATTTCCTCACAACAATACGATTCTCTTCTTTTTTATGTCCTTTTAGTGAAATTGTCTCAATACATTGATGAAAAGTCAATATTCACATCATTGTCAATGATAAAACTAGAACAAGACCTTTTATGTTTGGAAAATGTTTCACATATATACTAATATATTCCTCTTTCATGTACTTATACTCATGGAATTTTCATTCCATTCGTGTGTCATGAATATGAGTAATGTAAATTTTGAACAATACAATCTTAATATCTTCCTATTCATGGGAGTAAATTTACACCTCATGCCTCATGTTCTTTATAAGTGGTCACCATATATGAAAATAACCTTCATAGTGATGTACATAAAAAATAACCTCCTCGTAGTCTACCCACTAGATATTTGAGAATATATTTTCATTATAATTTATCCATTTATTAGATAAAAGTGTATCTAAATAAATATATAATGACAGAAATGATTCAAAATAAATTGATCCACAGTGACTTGTTCCTTCCTTTGGCCTTTTGGGTGATTAAAATGATTCATGTTACTATTTATTTCTAGATTTAGATGGGTGATAATTAATAAATGATATAACATAAAATCTCGTTTTTAAAATGTTTTCATATGAGAATGGTAATTTCATTGGGTGTCAAATTTGTACTTCATATGACCCTTCAAGGTCCCATCCATTTACCAAACCAAAAAACAATATTATAAGCATGAAGATAAAATAAAAACACAGAGAAATAGTATAATCATGAAAATCTCCCTTGATATTTAATAAATTATTAAATCTTCTTATTAACCTATGAAAAATTTTGATTCATCATATACCATATTCATTTCATAATATTTTATAAAAAGTTCCATCCTCGTATTATTCAATAAATAATCACTAATATGGACAAAACCCTACCCGACAACAAAAAAAGGATACCCAAGAAAAACATGAATGGATATTACATAATTTTAGATGAATATTCATTATAGATCACTCTATTAAATTTCCCAAAACCACAATTATTTCAATTCATCAAATACTGTATATAAAAACAATATATTTTATGAAAGATATTCCATATATCCTACAATCATCTTTCCAATTGTTGTAATTTACAGAAAAAGGAACATAAAAATTTTATCATTGTAACCTAGTGTAATGGAACATTAGAATATATTATCTCAAATACTTATTAAGGGTAAACATTCAATATATAAATTAGATAGAATAAACTAAAAGGGTATAATATCATGATCATTAATTCAATAATTCATTTTAAACCAACAAAATATGAAATAGTAATTAATGTAATTATGATTTTTCTTAACAAAATACATTTATAATAAGATTATGTAATAATAAAATGTAATTCATAGCCCAATATAACGTATCATAATCATAAGACAAATGTTTATAGTATACACATTATCATATAAAATTATTTCAAGAGTCACGGATCACATCCCAGGAAATTATAGTGGATTTGGATTACTCTAAATTTCATTATTTTCATAGTGATAATTCACATAAAAATACAATCATAATAAATTATCTTTTCTTCATATTCCAATATTTCATTTTTCAATGTCGACTTATTAGACTATTTTTGTGGACAATGTCCTTTACTAAATTGGATTCACCTCCCTTTCTATTATATATTATCGTATGAGATTTCCATCTTTACCCAATGAATTAGAGGTTGTATATAGTCATAGACTCACTAATCAAATAATTAAAACACTAATTAATTATAACACGTGATCATAATAAAATCCATATATTATTCATATCATAACCCATGGATTTGATATGGGTTTTACCAGAATATTATCATCCAATAATAAGATGATATCTAGATAAAGATAATACATGGTATCATTAAATCATTCATTATCTCATCGTTAATTAATTAAAAATTTTGAATATAACATGGTTCATGGAATCATCCATAAAAAAAATTAAAATATACCATCCATATATTGGGAGTTTATTGTTTTGAAATATCATAAACAATATTCCCTTAAATAATTAATTAAGATTGAAAATGTTATTAGAAATATTCATACATAATCATATATGTATATATAAGTTTATAAATAAACATATTTTAATAATATGTATATATAAGGATGACATTCCCATCCAAAAGGGTACAAATAAGGTATGATTTTCAAAAATATATATTCTTATTAATAATGACTATAAAAGAGTTTAAGTTACATGTAAAACTTCAAAATCTAGGAAATAACAAGGGGTTAGGAAAATATATGGTTTTCGAGATAAAGGTCATATAATATCCTTTAATTTAAATTTAACAAAAACAATCCATAAAAGAAATGATATTTGAAGATAAACCCTTATAATTTTTATAATCATTGAATAAAAACCCCATTAATATAAGAGAAATGGATTTATTTTAAAAAAATCAGAATTTTCATGAGAAAAACGAATTATATATTCATTTTTGTTATATAAATCACACAAAAGAGGCATGTCGCAAATTTGGAATACGCCACATAGAAATAAAACGGTGCCGAGTAACCCTTATACGATATCATATCATTATTAATATATATAAAAAAAAATAAATAATTAAATATTTTTAATAATTTTTTCGTATAACCATACTAATATATATCATACTATATATCATTATTTTATAATATACAATTTCAAATTTATTAAAAATTGTTTATTATAATTATTATTTTGGTGAAATCTGGTCTAGATTCCATGCATGTTTTAGTTCGAAAGCTATGGTCCTTGCACATCAGTTAGGGTATGAACATCTCAAAATTGAAAATAATTTCATTAATATAAAATCTATAAATTATTTACACTTTTATTACCATTCAACATGTGTGCTGATGAAGAATTAATTACATCACTCTGCAGAGATGGTAGTCCATACGCATAGATGAATGGTGTATCAATTTATCAATTTATGGAGATAATGAAAAGAAAATAATAAATCCAATTTAAAAAATAAATTTTATTTCATAAATTTTATTTCATCAATTTTATATATATTAATTATATATATGATCATTATCTTTATGTAAATAATTAATTAAATAATAATCACTTCACTTTGGGGTGGTGGTAGTCCACATGTAGACATGAGCATCTATATCATTTTCTAATTGATGGAATGGAATGAAATTAGATGATATATTATATTTAATGAATAGTAATCATTTTATTAAAATATTATATATTAATTAAATATTTCAATATAATAATTGATTTGTGTGAAAGTGATGAAAAATAAAAAATGAGGATTCACAGAGATGGTAGTCCATACATACACATGAGCGATGTTCTAATTTTCCATTCCATAGAAATTATTTTGAAAATATAAGTTACATTCAAATGAAAAGATTCAATTAATATATATATATATTTATATCATCATTTAGAAGTGGTTTTAGAAGATTTTTATGTTTTTTAAGAAAAATGAAACCAGAAAATGGTCGTTAATAATATACACTTATTTTTTAAAAACATACTTTGAATCTATTCATAGCAAACCTTATGTTTTTATTTTATGACTAAAAACAACTATACTATTTATAGTGTTCCTGATAAATATTTTTGGAAGGATATGGTAAAGCTAAAGGGTTCAATTTATGTTGATATATTAGAAGAGGAGCTACCCTTTTCAATGTTAGGGGAGTGGCATAGTTGTCTATACTAAAAGGATTAAAATACAATAAATTCATATTCAAATGAATATTTTTCCATGTTAAAAAATTATCAATACTATAATATTTTATGATAAAAATCACATCACAATATATGATTTAGACATGTTTTAGTTTATTTTAACCCCTCATTAATGCTTTCAATCCCTTAATATATAAATCAAATTTTACATTAGATTATATTAAAAATGACCAAAAATGTAATTAAATCATTAATAAATTTTTAAAAAAGGATTTCCATTATGAAAAATTATTTATCAGATAAATTTTCTTTAATAGAAAGAAATTTAATGTAAAAAATAGTTCCCAAAATTTATTGAAAATAATTTTATGATAAAATTATTTTTAAGAGTAAAATAATATTTTGTATTATTCTAGGACTACAAAAAAATTAGATGAATGTAAATAAATTTTATTGAATATGTTATCTAATCATTTCATTTGCATCATTAATTAATTCTATTTAAATTAACTTTTGATGGTAAAACATATATTTCAAAAAAAAAGTTTTAAAAAAGAATCTCATGTTACCTTGGAGTGCTTTTATCAATATTTTAAACAAATTGATAATAAATGTATGAAATATTATTCATATGGATACATTAAATACCAATATATTCCATAAAATTTAATTTTCCTCAGCTATCAAGGAATATATTATATAGATAAATAAAATACACCAAAAACTGATTTTTTATCATAAAATGATATAATTCAAAATTGAGTTATTATTTCTTAGTAATTAAATATATATATTTTTATTTCATAAAACATTGATTCATATATTTTATAATTCATTTAGTCATATTAATACCCTCCAAACCTATTAATAACATATAATTGTTTCATTTAATAATAGTATATCCCTAATATATCATAGTTTGTTTATGCTGAATGTTTCATATAAAAAAATATATCAAACACATATAATTAATTTAAAGTGAAATATCTCACAAAATCATAGAATATTATATTTTCCAATGTCACCATATAAAAGTTTTAGGCCCTTCTCTATGAAGAGAATTTTTTTACTTTAAACACCTTTCCAGGATGGAAATAGATTGGGTGGTCATATCACATGATCCACTTTAACATTATTCATTGTCCAAAATTGTGATATTTTCATTTTAATATATATTTTAAAATTTCATGATCATTGAATATGATTCACTTCCCAGGATAGCAATGTTTTCCTTAAAATATTATTTTTATCATTAATGTATTGAACTTTAGTTCTCACATTAGATAATTTTTCTCTTCATCCTAAAACTGTAATGAATAATATGTTAACACTTTATCATTTTTGATGAGTACAGAACTAATCCTCTTATTCGAAGGGTCACTATATATAATGAATGGTTAACCAAAAGAGGTTACTGTTAGTATTGGTGTAGTGATTATGACTTTTTATTCTTTAAATCTCTCTTCACATTCATCCATCCATACGGTCCTTTTTCATCTCATGTTAACATAGTTAGTGGGGTTGACAAGATTAATAAATTTATCACAATAAATTTATTATAAAATTATAACAAAAGAAAAAAAATGAATCAGTATTATAAATAACAGTTAGTTATAAGCCTTTATTCCCTTTTTGTCATAAGGATTAATAGGCAACCCCTTTCTTCTACTAACATACCCTAATAATGTTGCTTTAACAATTTAGAAGTCATATTTAATATTGAACATATGAATTTTAGATGTATTTAGAATGGTTCTATTGTAATTTTCATGTTATTTCCTTATCCTAGAGTTTGTTAGAATAATATCAATAAATTCCACATCAAATTTTTGTAGTAAATATCTAAAAATAATATTCATGAAGACCATAAATAGTGATATTAAAAATGTGATTCAATTGGTAATATAGATAATGGTAACATGTGGATATGATATGTAAATGGAATTCCTTGGAATTCCATTATTAATCACCATCAATTTATAATATCTTAATACTTTTTCATTCACTAAGAAGCTTTGATCCCCTAATATTTTATTAAATAAGTCATAAATCAATGGAATATGATACATGTTCATTGTTATAATTTTTTTGGAGATCATCATAATCAATATAGAGATACATATTACCTTCCTTATTTATAAAAAATAAGGTTATAAAAATCCATGAAGAAGTTTTAGTTTGTTAAAACCTTATTCCTCGTTCTATTATAGATCATTATTTCCTATTTTAGTTCAATGGGTGATATTTTGTTTCAACTTTATGATATTGATTTTGGTCAGGGATAAGTTCTATTGAAAATTGTATTACTATATTTAGAGATATCATGAGAAACACATGAGGTAATACATCATAGCATTAAATTATAGAGTCTATTCCATCAAGTGATATCATTTCCATTTTCTATATCTTTCATGCTTGATATTCTTCTCCCCATGGAAAAAATTCCCATGCTTCAGAAGGAGTTTCTATAAGAGAGACATCATTCTCCATGAAAATGTAAATGTTTTTGGACTATTTGGGATATGGAAACTAATTTCACTCACTTAATAGTATATACTAGATCTATACAATTAAAAACAAAGAAATGGATAGTATATAATTAAATTCAATAAAAGGTATTAGAAAATTAATATCTCATAACCAATCCAAAAAATATATTTGGGTAAGAATTGCATAATCATGATGTAATGACCATATCACATGGTATTTTTACTATTAACTCAAACTCTATATAAAAAGGTGGTGTTTGAATACTTGACTATACATACCATATATAATGAATAAAGGGAACCAGAATCAAATAGAAAATTCACTATTACTAAGTGAATAACATTTGGAAATCTCACCACCCCATATACATGATCCACCTTAGTAGTAGGGATAGAGTAAACTCATCCATTAACCCGTTTATAGGGGTAAATTGGTTATCTTCAATGACCTTTTGATTAGCTCACTTGAAATCCTTGTTCCCACATTTCATAAATTTCAAAAAACTAAACCATGTGTGGAGGATGTATCCGAACCATTATTTTTTCAATCATACTCATTATGTTCTAAATATCCATTTACTATTAATTTACATGATTCCATTATATTGTACAGTTTAGGATTTTTTCCAAGGATATTTATTCTAGGGATCTTCTTTTTACACGCAAAACATGTGGCCAGTTAAATATTCTTTCCTCTAAGAGCATTATTAATTGAAATTACTGAGGTAAACTCCATTCTCATTTTTTGATCTCCATTATTATTTTACTATTGAGGCTCAAAAATGGTTGTGTCCATCTTAAGGGTATAATATAAAATTTATTTATAACTATAAAATAATAAAATTTTAGAAACAATTTGATAATATGGTTTTAGGGAACTAGGGAAGTAAATAACCTTGATTTTGGGGAAATTTTAGAATACTGTAGCATACATTAAATTATATGTGATAGTTTCTTCATAAGAACCAATTGATTCATCATCCAGTTAAATCAGTACATGAAATTTAATTTCCATTTTAATATGATTCATTCAAGGAAAATGTTCCTTGTAAAATATATTCATAAAATTTTACCATTATATGGATTTTAGCTCATTTATAGGGTTTAAATTCCTGGTCACATTCCATCATTAATCAGAATCTCAATCTAGGTGGTATAACATCAATATAATATTCCCTAACTCTAATAAATTAAGGATAAAATGATATATATTTGGTGTGAAAATTACAATTGTCATGACCCATCCTTAAGACTCATGTCGTGACTACCCCAAGCCTGCCTTCCATAGGCTGGGGGCTAGAAAATAGCACCAAAGGTGTAAATCCGAATAAAAAGGGAAGGAATTACCTTATAAAAGTAAAAAAACACCATAGAGTAAGCAAGATAAAGTAAACACTAAGTAAACTGGGTACAACTGTAAGTGCTGGAATGTAAATGGGCCAAAATACAAACCCAACTAAAGTAAAGTATAACTGAGAAGAAAGTACAAGGACTGAAAAAGTTAACAGCAACGCTGAGCCGTCCTCTGGGAATCCCACCTAAAGGGTGGGTACAGATAACCTCCTCATCTCCTTGGGTCCAGCCGTCCGCTCCGTGTATGTACCGCCCAGTGGTCCGCCTCCAGGTACCGACTTGCTCCATAAGCCTAAACCACGATCTATGATACCCGTCGTCTGCATCCAAAACAACTTAGTGCGGGCATAGCCCGTGTAGGGGTGAGTATAAACTATTCAGTAGAGACGTCGAGACCAAAGAAGGTCTCTCATAATCCACAAAGGATAATCCACAACGTAAGGATACAATAACGAAGTAACAACCAACACCACTTAGGTATATGCCCAAACATAAACCTAAGTCATCAATTCTAGTTCGGCTCCAACATCCGAGCCCATGTTCGATGTAGTCCACACAAGATATCACAACCAATCCATACTGGATAACAAAACCTAAACCACTTAGGATAGAAAATCAATCATATCGAAGATAATGATTGAAAGTCAAGAATCATCTCACACAGGTATACTTTTTCGTAAGATGATAGAGACGATCAGATGTAGCCACTGATTCATCTAAGATGTAGGACCCACATCGGATACAAGACCAGCTAAGCTGTCAGACCCACAAAGGATACAAGACCAGCTACTCTGCTGGACCCACATAAGATACAAGTATAGAGTCAAATACTGCCAGACCCACGTAGGAAACAAGAATAGTAGTCACGTACTGCCGGACCCACATAGGATACAAGAAAAGTAGTCATCGCCGTCGAACCCACGGAGGATCCCAGTATGGTAGTCATTGATGCCGAATCCATGGAGGATTTCAGTGCAGATTCCGTCGCTGCCAAACCCACGGAGGATTTTAGTGCAGTTGTCATCATCATCGTAGTCGCAGCCAGCTCTAGGGTTCCTGCACACAACATTCTCGATTCTGGGAGGGTCTGCTCCACGAGCAAGGGGGGCTAATACATCAACTGAAACATAGTCCGTAGTTGATGTATCCCAATGTTCTGTCTCAATAAAGGGAAATCAACGCGATAGACGGCACGCCAATCGGACAATCAGTCTGAGAGTTATTGTCTCTTTCGTTCCAGGGGCAAGGTTGGTTTTTATGTAAAAACCAACCCGAACATACTCTATCTTTCTCCAAACCTCGAGTGGAGTAAGCCAAAAGTTCCGTCTTAGTAAGTGGAATCCAACAATGTTGACGGAACGCCAATCGGATGTCTGGAGCTCAAGTTATAGGCGTTTCCGCTCTGAGGACCCGGTTGGTTTTGTGTTCGAACCAACCTGGCCATACCCAAGGTTCTCTGAAACCTTGGGTGTAACATGTTCTTTTATGGGAGAAATAGGGACTGTTACACAATTAATATTATTTTTCCTAACATGTGTTTGTTGATAATTTTCTTTTATGTGATTCAAAAATATTGATATAATCATATTATACAAATAATTAGTAGTATCATCACATTTCCCTTTAGATTGGGGTTTCCCATGATTATTCATATTTTTTGTACATTCCGAAAATAAATATTTTTTTAGTATAGGAATATTAAATTAGAAAATAAAATTGAAATAATGAACACATAAAGTATAACTCATAAATGACACATTTATCCAAGATAATGTTTTTTTTATAAAATAAAGATTAATTATGGTATAATTTTGAGTAGTTTCTCTAACATAATTCTTAAAAATAACATTTCTTTACACTGATACCATGTAGAAAAACCCGTATCTCACACACATACTATTACAAAAAGTTTATCATAATATCCATAGAATACAATAATAAATATTGATTTCTAGTTTATTCAAGAGATTAGACACACAAATTGAAAAGAAATTACCTATAATTTCATTTCCATATTCATTACTTATCCATAGTTATCATCATCATCATATCACTAAATGGTATATCCTATAGGTATACACAAAGAAGGGTTGATAATAAAGTCCCAAAATGGGTAATTAATGTAAATATAATTGTGAATTATCCGAAATCATAGAATCATAAAATAATTGAATAGTATGAAGTCATAGAAAATAAGGCATAAAAGGAATAATATCCTTTTAAAATAAAAATAAATAGAATAATGACAATATGTCTCTATGTAAAACATTTTAAAACACTTTTCAATGGCCTCTACTAAGACTTCATGACATTATGTGTCCGGCTATGTACCTGTCACTATAAATGAAATATTACTTGTACAATGCATTCCCCAATTAATGATGAGAAGTATAATTAAATGTATAACTATTGTATCATAAAATGTCATTATTATGTTGCTCATATTATAATAACTCAACTATCAAACATTAATATGAAATAAACACTTAAAATTTATATCATCCACATAGTGGTGTAATAAATCATATCCTGTTGATGAATCTTATTTTTTTTAAAATAAGAGATTAAAATTAGAATAAAAATGAAATAAGGGGATATAGATCAGGTATATAATGGTAATGATTAAATAAAAAACAAAGAATTACTGTGTTAGTAAAAAATAATTTTTTTCACACATATCATCATACGATTTTTAAGAAAAAAAGGATTGTAATAATAATAAATTCACATTCATAGAAAAGTGGTTCTATAAATTTATAATGTAGAAAATTGATTATATAATATCTATAGAATAATTTTAGTCAATAATGAAAATACTATGTATCTAATAATGAGGGCATGGAAAAAACCAAACATTGAATCCGATGTTCTTTGGATTCACCCCACTATCATCTGATAAAATTAAATAAATTCAATTAATTACTAAGTGAATAACATTGATAATATTTAATTTAGGATTATCATTACCTAATTTTTATTCCTTCATCTCATTAGTTAAAATATTGTTAATTTTTATTGGTGAGAAGTATGGTTCTGGGTTGTAATGTTCCATCTCTAGAATGGTATCATGAAGGGCTATTAGTCCCATTATTATAAATATTATAAAAATAAATATGGTTGTGATTATTTTGAATTGGTTATTGTACAAATTTAATATACGTCATCATACAATGATATATGTTAATATTATATGGGTTTTATTAATATCTGTTTTGATTAATAATGTTTACTATGATATAATGAAGTATTCATTGAAATTATAAATATCATTTCAAATTATTAAATAATAAATTTTTGGTTTTTTATTTTTTTCCAATCATTATATGCTTCACAAATATGTACCATGTCCCACTTCCAACATATTTTTTTGATTCTTAATAAAATACCCCTCCCATTAATCAATTATTTTATCATATCATCTTTTATATAAAATATTCTAAATATAAAATCTATCTTATAATCCCAGAATCATAAGAATCACCAAATTGGGTTTTCACATATTAATTAACAATGAAATAATATTAATCATTAACCAATATGTGGTCATAAAATGTTGGATCGGTCACATAGAGAGTGTAACCCCCAAGGTGTGAGTGGTGTATTATATTAAAACAATATTAAATGAATGAAAAAAATAAGGATAGATTTATTTTATTATTAGAACAAGGTTCATTATAAGACTATTATAATGATATTAGAGTTATATTATGATATTTTGGTGGTGTAGTAATTTAATGAAGTATTAAAACAAAATTTGTGAGAGGAATTTTCTTTTGATGGGATGCCACCAACAGATCACCCATTACGGACACTTGAACGAGTCTTTGGATTATATTAGAAAATAAAAAACATAGTGGGGTGATTTATGTAGAATTTTAATAAAGAATATTCGTGGGATACATTTGGGATGTGTATATGAATTGGTGGATGTTGGTATATATTTAGTATTTTATTGTTTTCACTTTAGAAATTTTGTAGTAATGATTTTTAAATATGATAATAATATATGATTATTAAATATTTAATGTTGTCATTTTAACAATTTCAAAAAAAATACAATATGAATTAAATATTTTATTTACTATTAATAATCATAAATAGAATTTTATTTTAATTTAATATAATTCATTTTTTTGAAATTCAATTATATGTTTAGAAATTAAGAATGAAATCAGTAATTGTGTTATTTTATAATGTAACTCATATTTAATTCAGCCTAAAAATATAGACTACTTTGAATCCTTGTTTCGTCAATATGTTTTACTAAAACAAACAATATATATACCATTCACTAATGATCTTTTTTAAAAATTTTCAAAACATAACATTAAAGTAATTTCTCCATGAAGTTTAAAAAATTAAGTTTGATTTTATCCAAGAAAATTTATAAAAATGACAATTAGAATACTAATATTTTAATATGAAATATATTTTCTAGTTTAAATATAATGATATTTGTTATAAAAACATTTCATATACATACTATGAGTTATAAATATTGAGGAATCACTTTATGATATTATATCATTTATATATAAAATTTTTAGCATAATTATATTTATTATTTGACATTACTATTATAATTCCTTTGTTATTATTAATATGGTAATGTTACTAATCCAACAACCTAGTTATTATTCCAACTATGACGTTATTCATCAAAAATTTATATTTATAAAGATCATATACTATCCACATCATATAAATTCTGCGTATTCAGATATTTATTTATTCTCTTAAATCCGGATAATTTTTTTTACAATCCATTTTCAAAATTAAAATCTTTGTTAGAATTATTTTTTTTCATTTCTATATTTTATTCTGATATAATAATAATAGAGGACACAAATGCCCCTGAATTTTGACATCATTTTTAATTATTTTTATGTCATTATTATTTCATTCTAATAATTTTTGTGATTTATTTTAATTCATATTTAATATTTCATTTTAATGTATGTTAATAGTGATTTTTTCCTTAAGCGGTGCATGTGAAATACTTACACTAATATATAATGGGAAGAAAATATCTTATAGATATGCCCGTTCATTGAAAAGGTAATGGTACCAATCTAGATCGTAGGATCATTTTCTGATTTAAGTTATTTGGGGGTTATGTGTCGATTTTGGATCAAATTTCACACCCTAATACCTCACCCTATAGGTATATATCATTTGATACCCTTGCATACCTAAAACATTTTTACCAAATTATTAGATCCCGTGTATATCCTTAATACCAATTTGACGTCAATGTATATAATATATTTATTTATCCCACTTATTAAACATAATAACGTATATCTTAAAATATCCAATCACATGTAAAAAAACATAAAATCTTTCATCATGATTAGAAATTGAAGTATCAATAGTAGTAAATAAAATGATAATATATTGTAAGGTTCCTATCTCCACTATAATAATATGAAAATATTTCATTTAATTTTTTTATACTTTTTAATTGAATAGTATTTTATTTTAATAATGTAATAAATCACATTGAAATCATCATATGTTCATTCATCGTTATTAGGAATTAATGAAAAAATGAATATTGTTATTTGTTTTTGGAAATTATATAAGTTTTTTATTTTGATTTGATTGAAACATTTCCCAATTAAAATTTATATATTCCCTGAAATATTTATATTTTCCCCATATGGATTTTCTTTCGATTTATTTACATTTTAGAGTTATAATTATTCAATAATATTCAGTTATATTTCTTCTTGATTGTCAATATAGGATAACGTGGAAATATATATAATGGATTCTAACATTAACGACATCTGTCTTCCATTATGATTTATCATTAATATTGAAATATATCATACTCCATTTCCTTCTCAAAATTTTTTTATTGAGATTTCTTGGCACCAATTCTGGATAGTAATTAGAACAAGTACTACCATTTTCATCATCAGACTAACAAAAAAACACGGGTTTTATTATTCACATTCCTGATAAATATGATATTTAGAGAAACAATTTCATTCCAAAATAACATATAATCAACTATTTATTATTAATATTATCTTAAAAAATTATCATAATAATAATTAGTTATTTAATTATTTATTCACTAATTAGTATAGTTTTTTTAACTAATACACATATTCCATATTCTTTTATAGGTATGATGCTCATTGATTTCAAATATAGATCTTGAGTTTGAATTATATAATCCAATGAATCAATGTTCATAACTATTTCTATAAGTCATCTATTAATCAGTATATTTCATTATAAATAAAATTTTCATTATATTTAAATATTTTAATAAATTTTTCATATTTTCATTGCCAATCATTTTCTTCAACTTTTGATGAAACTCTAATATATTATAATATTTCAAAATTATAATTTTAATATTCAAATCTATTTTATTTATCAGGGACAAGAAAATATTTAAAATAAGGAATTAAAACTGAATGTAATTCATATTTATCTCCATAATTTTTAATCAATAATTGATCTTACTACTTATAAATTGGACATGGGTTTAAAATCGTCATAAAAATTTAAAATATAATTTTTTGGATATAAATAATCATCAAGTTATTCTATAAAATGTAAATATATCTAGTGAAGTATTATTATCATCCATTTACAGTACGTATTTCTAATTACCCTTTTGAAAATTAATATCATTTTAAATTTTTAAATATTGTTGTTTATAATTCATTATTGGTCACTAATATAAACAATTTTCCCATGGCGATGAGAAAATTAATCTAGTGTTTGTTAATTGTTTTTAAAAAAATTAATGCATTTGAAAATAAAAAATTTTAATTTCCATTAATAAAATATTTTCCATTAAAATTATATGAATAATACAAAAAAACTATTAATATAAATAATAGTACAAAAAAGTTTTTTACATATGCTTTGGGTACCAAAGACTATTCCCGGAATCCAAAATATTAATACTGTACCAATTATGGGGTTATATTCTATATTATTTTCACAAAATAAAATTATAGATATGTTAATGTAGATATAAATTTTTATTATAAATATTTTATCATTAAACTAGATTCATTTTCAATAGGTATAAATATGCAGATTGACCCATGATGTACATTTGAATTAAGAACATATCCAGTATATAAATTATTATTTTCCAATTCAGGATAGGGTACACAATTTTGTTTCAATAAAATTATGAGTTGATGATTTAATAAGTGAAATTAAATCTATGAATGAAAAAATATCAATGTTTGAATTAGAATATCATATTATGAATGATAATCTAATTTTATTAACTAAATATTTTAACTCAAGTAGTACAACAATACTATAAATTACTTATTTTTTCCTCAATAGTATAATATATGATAGTGTGACTATACTTTTCTAAAATATTCATTTCATACATGAGAAAAGTTTGCATTGAATGGTTGAATACATATTTATTTAATTTTTACTGTAATAAATACTTATTTTTCTTCGTGAAATATAATTCATTAGTAATGGATCAAATTCAAATTATGAAATTAATAAAGAATAACTTCTATGATAACCAAAATATATAATAATAGTTATATCTAATATGTCCAAAAAAATTATATAAAAATTCCTTTAAAAGTATTTTATTTAAAAAATATTTAATATAATTCAAATGAATCATTATTATAAATAAAATAAATATATGTGTACATGGAATTATATTTTTTTAAGTGTAAAAATCAAAAAAAATTATATAAATGTAACTCAAATATTAACAGTTGGGTTACATTAATCTATAAAAAATGACTTTGATAATGATGAATTATTAAATATTTAATATGTGTATGAATGTATCCACATTTCATCAAACTAATTGTAACGCCCCGACCCCAGTTACCCAGATTCGGTGCATTATTACATAAAATTGGAATGATCACAAAAGATCATGTCTTGAAAGACCGATTAGTTTAGTAGCCTTGGACACACTAAATACATTCTTAAGTATTACATTACATGATAGAGTGAAAAAATACCACAACATAGTCCCCATAGTACACACTCATATCCCCTCAGACTATCCCTGCAGGGCAGTCATAAAATATTTCTTCACATACTGGGAAAAATAAAGCATTGAAAGGGGTGAGCTCAGAAGCTCAACAAGGATAAAAATATTGTCAAAATGTTCAAAAATAATCATAACCATTTAAGGAAATGTATAACTAAACCAAAAGACTTTTAAACTTGAAATTCAGCATAATATGGAAAAAATAAAATGAAATAATGTCATTTACTTATTCACATGGATATTCTACTAGTTGAATAATCACATGCAATATCAATAACCACTTTCATAATGATGGAATGCATAAGGACAGACTATCATAACCACATAGTCAAGGCCTTGTGCCAATACTACAAATAATACTTTTTCAAGGCCTTGTTCCAAGACAGTAGTTTGTCTCATTAGAGCTAATGATGCATCGAGAACCTATAGTGGGATCCACCCGTCACTTAATAAGTCCAATGCATTTCTCATATAAACATGTTTAAACATAACATAAAAATTAATAGTAAAACTAGAATACGAAATGTCAATGCTTTCTCCATAAACCATTTATGGTATAAAAATAACGTATCCATAGTCAAACATATCACAAATCCTTCAATACAATATGGATGTTTTGTATCCTAATAAATCAACTTCAAATAAACTTAAAATCCATCAAAGGATGTTGACATAGATGAAATCAAAACTATTTCATAGAAATATCTCTTTTTTTGAAATCATTTAAACGTAAAATAATTATAAAAGAAAAAAATACTTTGAAAATATTCTTATAAGCTTGTAAGGGAAGATTTGATGATTTTATAATGACATAAAATTACAACACATGCCATATAAGTTAAAAATTCCATTATTACATTAATTATGTCAAAATAGTTAAAAAGGAAATTGTTTGGAAAATGAAAAATATATTCCATTATTAAAATCTTATAAAAATTCAATCAAGGGTATAAATGACATTAAAACATAGACTATAAAATAGTAAGAATGTTTTTAAATACATTTTTATGAAACATGGAAGTGGTTGATAAAGATGTCCTAGTAGATAATTACTTATAAAACATCTCAGATAATGAAGAGATTATAGAATTATACCTTACCTTTTACTTTTCCTTGGTCGAGGGTAGGTTAACCACCAGTATAATGGTGAAATAATTGTTATTAAATTATACAAGAATCATATACATTAATATGATATCACATATGATCTTTTAACATTGCTTTGTTAATAATATCTTAGTATTATCGTCGTTTTGGGTGTTAACGAATTCGTTTTCCTTTACATTCATTGTTATTTGAGTAATATTTGTTATGGATGGAAATTATATTATTTAAATCCAGATTATATATAGTATTTAATGATTTGCTTAAATCATATAATAAAAATTAGTCTGGAATGGATATGATGAGGAATGGATCTCATTGCATTCGTGGAGACGGTAATCTGTACGTACGCACGATTGAAAATATCATTCTTTTGATATTAAAATAATATATAATTTGATTTTATATCATATATACAGAATAATTATCATGTTATATTTATTATTTACATTAATTAAACATCATTATTATACCCATCTAAATAATAATGAATTGAATAACAATTACACCACGATGTGGAGACTGTAAGACATAGGTACGCATGTAAGGTGACATGTCTTTCAAAGGATGGATAGAATAATGAATTTGGTTCTACCATATTTATAATAATATCACAGTATATAGAAGATACTGGGGTTATTATTTTATAATGGAAAAAACATAGATAAAGTAAGTGGAAGAATAAATGAACTTTAAAGAGGTGGTGATATATTTACCTCTTCTTCGGGTTCTTCCTTTTGATTTGATCAAAAGGGCTCCTTAGGATGGATTTATTGACAAAAGGATGGCCTCTAAGATTAATGGAGGATATTTTAGAGGGTATTTGGGTAGAGGATGGCCAATCCAAATGACTTTGAAGATGAGAATTTGAGAGAAGGGGGAGAGCCCTTTTATAAGAGGGGTGAGGGGAACCTTAGGAAATAAAAGAAATATTATTTTATAATAAAATAATTATCTGTTTCGAAAGGGTGAAAATTTTATTATTTAAAGTCTACGGTGGGTATGGGTCGAAAACCACTCAACCAATAGGTTTTAGATAGCTTTGTGTCACTATATTAACCTTAACATTTAGATTTAACTGTTAGTTAAATAGTTTGACATTTACCATGTCTCTATGTATTTTTATATAATATTGTTAATAAACATACTATATACTTCCAAGAGAACCCCAAGTGGTTAATTAATGATGAAACAATAATTATATAAGTCCATTGGCCGAACCTTAGGTTTTTAGGAATATAATATCAATTAATAATATAGGATTTTTTTAAAAAAAAGTCTTTTATGTCAATTTTGACACTATTAAATAATTTATTTAAGGTCCTAAAAACTTTAGTAATTTGGAATAAATTTATTTAAGAAATTATTACATGTCATATTAACCTATAAAATTCATGGATTTCATAAAAACTATCAAATTATATTTATTTTAACATTTATAATACAAATTATTTCATTCATCCATTAATAAGGAAAATACTGAATCCTTATTGTGTAACAAATAAATTTAATTATTCAATTTATAAAAATTATAAATAAAATATCATTATGTAGGAGATCATTTTTAAATTATAATGAATATTTATTTTCTAAAAGATAACATATATAACCCTATGTAAAAATTGTTTTTCTAAAAGATATATGCTTATGTCATTTTTGTATTCACTTTAACTTAATTAGAAGAAAGTGTCATTATAACATACAAGTGGGTCCATAGGGCCCCATAATTTACCCAAAGATGAAAATGGTCAGACATGTATCATACAATAGGGTTAGGACATGTGTTGGGTAATTTATGAATATTATAATATTATTTTTTTACCCTTATTTACTGGATTTACCCCTTTAACCATGGTAAATAAAATATTTACCAAAGTAATTATTCAAAATGTCTAAAAATAAAATTTAACTATTTACACAATTTGAAAATCCTGATTTCAAATATGGAATTGTTTTTTCTAAATTAAAAAAATTGAAGTTTTAGAAATTAATTTTAAATTAATTCCCATTGTTAAAACAAAAAGTGTGCTTTTAAGAAATAATAACCATCAAGAGATTGACACTTGCTTATGTAAAGATTAAATGTGAAATTATGTCCCATGAACAAAATTGGATTAAATGGTAAAAATATAATATAACTATACTTTAAAACCACTCAAATGCGAAATTTATCAGTATGAATTATTTCAATTAAAAACATTTTTTTAATTAAAATCTATTATTTTTCACTATTTATCAAAAACTGAATGTTTCAGAAAAATACCAAAAATTCACCAAATCTAATTTCAATATTCAAAATACAAAAATTAATTCCATTTTGAATGATAAAATTCATTAAATTTCAAAAAGTTGGTATTACTATTCATAACGGCTACTTCGATTGGTTGTGGTGCGTGTTAGAACACGAAGTTATGTAAAACACACGCTACTATGTTATTTAAAGGGAAGAATACCGTGAAAGTTTGGTGTGTTACATTCTCCCCTCCATCAAAAAATTTCAACCTTGAAATTTCTAGAATACTACAGCATGAAAAGACTCAGGTGGTTCTTCATCATAAGTTCCTCGGGTTCCCACGTTGCCTCTTCCATCTTATGGTTTCGCCATAGAACTTTTACCAGATGAGTCATCTGGTTTCTCAAAACTTGTTCTGTTGTATTAAGACTCTTGAAAGGCTCTTCACAATAAGACACTGATTGATAGAACTTTGTAGCAATGTTACTTCCCTTAAGTGTTTTGACTGACAAATCCCTTGTTAAATGAAATTGAAAATATCAAATTTTCTTAGCAACCTGGGAAGATATGAAACAATTTGATGATCCATAATCAAATAAAGCATTGGCTAAACTTGAGGAAACCATTAAATTACCTGTCACCACGTCTTTTTGAGATTCTACCTCAGTAGTGGTGATAACATAAACTTGTCCTTGATCCCTTGGCCTTTTCTAAGGTACTTTTCCCTAACGCTTAGGACATTCATTTTCATAATGTCCCATCTACCTACAATTGTAGCATTGAACATCAGTTGCTTCCTTCTTCCCCTTGCAATCAAGAGCTTGGTCACCACAATTGTTACAGACTTCAATTCCCTTCTTGCAAGTACCGGGGTGTTTCTTCCCACATTTACTGTCGGATGGATATTAAAATTTTCCTTTTTCCCCCTTTTTTCCATTATCAGAGTGATCAACAGTTCTATTCTTCTCTTTATTTGCATTAAAGTCGTAAGATAAAGAGAATTTTTTTCTGTCTTGATAGCATATGAGGCAATATCTTCGTAGGACGAGAAAGATTGTGTGACTGATGCTTGATGGATAAATAGTTTTAACCCATCAAAGAAATGATCAATATTACTTCTTGGGTTACATATATAATCTGCAGCATGCCAGGATGACCTGGTAAAGTTAGCCTCATACTTTATGACATTCTCATCCTCCTTTTGCCTTAGACTCAAAAATTACTTTTCCATATCTACTCGATGGTCACAAGGAAAGTAGTTTTCCATGAAAATATCTTTAAACTCCCCCTATTTCATATTTGATACTTCATAATCTTCCTTCTTCTTATTAATCAGTGAACACCATTGATCAACATCTCCAGTGAGGCGGTAAATTGCCATGACAACTTTTTCCCTTTCACTACTCCCCAAGGCAAGGAATATTTTCTCTAAGGATTTATCCATTGCTCAGTTACTAGTGGATTGTACCCCCATTGAATATTGGTGGTTTTTGCCTCACGAAGCGATCTATAATTTATCCTCTACGCTGTGGATCAGGGTGCTCCATACATTTAATATTATTATTTATAACCTAAGTGAGTTGTCCCAAAATGGTGATTAGCTGATCAGCACTAGTTGCATAACCAGCTCCACAATAATATTTTTGAGTAGGAGGGAAATCCCTACATAGAAGTGCATTCATTGATGCAGTTTCTATTCCTTCCATTACGAGCCATTTCTAAACAATGGCATTCACTAGATTCGTTTATGAATCTCAATACATAAATCCAAACTTGTAAAACACTTAACATAAATTGAACAGTTTATGGATATAATCTTTAATCCTAAAAATGTTTTCTTTAAGGAAGTATATAATCATAAACAATTCATAATGGTTTGTAAAGAAAATGATAATTATCCTAAGCATATACCCCAGGAGTGTCGTAACCAAGAGTTCACCATGGCCTGTTGTTGTGCACCAGTTCCCATTCGATTCTAGCTCAAAGCAGTGTTTATGAGTTTTAACCCTAGGTACATATATTCCAGAGCCGCCTCTACCTGCTCATATCCAAACAGGGATGTATTTCTTTGAAAACTCACAAAATCACTACAATACCTAAATTCTAGGAAGTTCCTATATACTAATCATCAATGTTTATCTTAGGCCTATGTGCTCTAATCAGAATTTATCTAAATATAGCTTCCAAGGATTGTACTAAACATCATTTGATACCAACTGTAACGCCCTGACCCCAGTTACCTATAGTCGGTTCATTATTACATATCATTTTCATGATCACAAAAGTTCATGTTGCCAATGACCAATTAGTTTAGTAGACTTGGAAAAACCGCATACATTCATTAGTCTTACATTACATGATAAAGTGAAAAACTACAACATCATAGTCTCCATAGTCCACACTCATATCCTCTCAGACTATCCAAGAAGGCCAGTCATAAAATACTTATTCACATACTAGGAATAATAAAACATATAAAGGGGTCATCTCATATGCTCAGTAAGGATAAAAATATAGGGAAAACTTTCTTAAATATGCATAAACATTTAAGGCAATGTATAACTAAAACAAAATCCTTCTAAACCTGAACCTCAGCATAATATAGCCAAAAAGAAATGAAATAATACCATTTATTTATTCACATGGGTATTCTACTAGTTGAATAATCAAATTCTATATCAATAACTACTTTCATAATGATGGAATCCATAATGCCAGACTATCATTACCACATTGTCAAGCCCTTGTGCCAAGACTACAAATAAGATTTTATCAAGGACTTGTGCCAAGACAGTAGTTTGTCTAATGAGACCTACCTATGCATAAATTACCTATAGGGGGCTCCACCCATCACTTACTAATTCCAATGCAATCCTCATATGAACATGCTTAAACATAACATAATCATTCGTATTAAAACTCGCATACGAAATGTCAATACTTTCTCCATAAACCAGGAATTGTATAAAAATAACACATCCACAATCAAACATTTCACAAAACCTTCAATACAATATGGATGTTTTGTATCATAATAAATCAACCTAAAATAATCTTAAAATCCATCAATGGATGTTGACATAGATGAAATCAGAACTATTAGAGAGAAATATCTCCTTTTTAAATCATTTAAAAGTCAAATAATTATAAAAGAAAACATTTAATTTGAAAATATTCTTATAAGTTTGTAAGGGATGATTCAACGATTTTATAATGGCAGAAAATAGAGAACCCGCCATATAAGATAAAAAAGACATTCTTACCTAAATTCCATCAAAAAGGTTAAAAAGGTCCTTGTTTAAAAAACGATGGAACGATTCCTTTATAAACATCTAATAAGAAGTCAAACAAGGGTATAAATGACATTAACCAATAGTCTGGAAAATAGTAAGAATGTTTTGTAATACATTTTTAAGAAACGTTGATATGGATGATAAAGAGGTCACATTAGATAATTACTTATAAACAACCTTATATAATGAAGAGAATGTATAATTAACCCTTACCATGCACTTTTCCTTGTTCGTGGGTAGGTTTAACTATTTTATAATTGTAAAATATTTTTTATTAAATTATGCAAGAATCATATACATTAATATGATATTTTATATGTTCTTTTAACATTGCATTGTTAATAATATTTTAGTATTATTGTCATTTTGGGTGTTAACGAATTCGTTTTCCTTTATATTCATTTTTATTTGAGTAATATTTGTTACGGTTGGAATATATATTATTCATATCCTAAATGATATCAAGTCTTTATACTTTATTTTTAATAATATAATTAAAATTAGTCTTGAATGGATACAGTGGGGAATGATTCTTATCACATTCGTGGAGATGGTAATCCGTACGTACGGACGAGCGAAAATATCATTATTTTGATTTTAAAATAATATATAATCGGATGATATATCATATATATAGAATCATTATCATGTTATATTTATTATTTACATCAATTACACATCATTATTATACCCATCCAAATAAAAATGTACTGAATAACAATTACACCACAACGTGGAGACGGTAAGCAGTACGTACACAGGTATGGTGACATGTCATTCAAAGAATGGATAGTATAATGAATTTGGTTGTACCATATTTATAATGACATAACAGTATATAGAAGATACTGGGTAGTTATTTTAGAATTGAAACAACAAATAGAAAGGAAGTGGAAGAAGTAAATAACTTGAAATAGGTGGTGAGATATTTACCTCTTTTTTGGGTTCTTCATTTTGATTTGATCAAAAGGGCTCCTTAGGATAGCATTTTGACCAAAGTAAGGACACTAGTATAAAGGAAGGATATTTGAGAGGGTATTTTTCCCAATGTTGGCTGGGAAAAATGACTTTGAAGATGTGAATTAGAGATAAGGGGGAGTGCCCTTTTATAAGAGGGGTGAGGGGCACCTTAGGAAAAGATAGAAATATTATTTTATAATAAAATAATTTTCGGTTTATAAAGGCTACAAAATGGATTATATAAAGGATATGGTGGGGATTGAAAGAAAACCACTCAACCAATATGTTTTAGACAAGTTTGGGTCACAATATTGACCTTCTCTTATAGATATAACTCTTAAATCAATAGTTTGACATTTACCATGTCTTTTTTTATATTATATAGTTAATAAACATAATATATACTTCCAAGAGAACCCCATGTGGTTAATTAATAATCCAACTATCATTTTATAAGTCCTTTTTCTGAACCTTAGTTTTTTTAGGAATGTAATATCAATTAATAATATAATATTTGTTTTAAAAAACTCTATTATGTCAATTTTGACACTATTTAATAATTGATTTTTGTTAAAGTCCTAGGAACTTTATTAATTAGAAATAAATTCCTTTATGAAATTATAACATTTCATATTTACCAATAAAATTCATTTATGTCATCAAAACTTTCAAAATAAATTAATTTTGAAATTTATAATACCAATTATTTGATTGTTTCATTAATAAGGAAAATACTGCATCATTACTGTGTCATAAAAAAATTTAATTATTCAATTTCTAAAAATTATAAATAAAATACCATTATGTAGGAAATAGTTTTATATTTATAATTAATAATTATAGTTGAAATGATAACATATATAGACCTATGTAATAATTGTTTTTCTTAAAGATATATACTTAGGTCATTTTGGTATTTACTTTAACTTAATTAATATAAAGTGTCATTATAACTTTCAAGTGGATCCATGGGGTCCTAAAATTGATGCAAAGATTCCCATGTCCGAAAATGTATCATTAAATAGGGTTAGGACATGTGTTAGGGTAATTTAAGATTCTTATAATATTATTTTGTTACCCTTATTTACCGAATTTACCCTATTAACCATGGTAAATAAAATATTTACCGAAGTAATTGTTGAAAATTTCTAAATATAAAAGTTATCTATTTACATAATTGGGACATTATAATTCAAAATATGGAATCTATTTTTCTAAATTTAAAACATATAAGTGGCATAAATTATTTTTAAATTAATTCCCGTTGTAAAAACAAAAAATGTGTTTTTAAGAAATAATTACTATCAAAAGATTGACAGTTGATTATGTCCAGTTTAAATGTGAAATTATATCCCATGACCAACATTGGATTAAATTTCAAAAATATATTCTAATTATACTTTATAAAAACTCAAATTCATAATTTATAAGTATTAATTACTTCAATTAAAAAAGTTTTTTTTAATTAAAATCTAGTATTTTTTCACTATTCATCAAAAACTCAATGTTTTCAGAAAATACCAAAAACTCACCCCAAGATAATTCCAATATTATAAATCAAAAAATGACGTCTATTTTAAAATTTAAAATTCATTAAATTTCAAAATGTGGGTATTACTATTCATAACAGCTACTTTTATTGGTTGTGGTGTGTGTTAGAACTCGAAGTTGCGTACAACGACTGCTACTGTATTATTCAAAGGGAAGCGTATGATGAATGCTTGGGATGTTACATTCTCCCATACTTCAAATAATTTCACCCTCAAAATTTATAGAATACTACTGCATGAAAACACTCGGGTGGTTCCTCATCATATGTTCCTCGTGTTCTCACGTGGCCTCTTCCATCTTATGGTTTCTCCATAGAACTATTACCCAACGAGTTATCCAGTTTCTCATCACTTCTTTTCTTATATCAAGAATCCTGAGAGGATTTTTACAATAAGACACTGATTCACAGAACTTTGTTGCAATGATACTTCCCTTAAGAGTTTTGATTGAAAACTCCCTTGTTAAATCAAATTGTAAATATGTAATTTTCTGTGCAAACTGGGAAGATATGAAACAATGCGATGATCCAGAATCAAATAAAGAATTTTATAAACTTGAGGAAACCATTAAATTACCTGCCACCACATCTTTTAGAGCTTCTACCTCAGCAGTAGTGATTGCATAAGCTTTTCCTTGATCCCTTGGCCTTTTCTGATATAAGTCTCCCTCATGCTTAGGACATTCATTTGCATAATGTCCCATCTCCCTACAATTGTAGCATTGATCATCGGTAGCTTCCATCTTTCCCTTGCAATAAGGAGCTTAGTGGCCTTTTTCAAAACACTTATAATAGACTTCCATTCCCTTCATGAATGAACCAGGGTGTTTCTTCCCACATTTACTACAGGATGGATATTCAACTTTTCCCTTCTTCACCTTAAATCCATTTTCAGAGTGATCAGCGGATCTCTACTTCTCTTGCTTTGCTTTAAAGTCATAATACATAGAGAAATATTTTTATATCTTTATATCACATGAGACAATATCTTCGTAAGATGAGAAGGATTGTGAGATTAATTCACAACAGAGAATGGTTTTAACCCATAAAAGAAATGATCAATATTACTTCTTGGGTAACGTATATAATTTGCAGCACGCCTCGCTAACCTTGTAAAGTTTCCCTCATACTATGCAAAATTTTCAACTTTCTTTTTCCTCAGAGTCAGAAATTGACTTTCCATATCTGTTCGATGGTTAGGAGGAAAGTATTTTTCTAAGAAAATATCTTTAAACTCCCTTCATTCCTTATTTGATACTCCATCAGCTTCATTCGTGTTTTTTATCAATGAACACCATTGATCAACTTCTCCAGTGAGGCAGTAAACTGTCATGACAACTATTTTCCTTTTTCTACACTCCAAGGCATGGAATATTTTCTCAAAGAAATTTATCCATTTCTCAGCTACTGGTAGATTTTTACACTGATTGAATTTTGGTGGATGTTGCCTCATGAAGTGATCTAACATTGATCTTCCACACTGTGGATCGGGGTGCTCCCTACGGGTAAGGTTATTATTCATAACCTGATTGAGTTTTCCCAGTATGTTAATTAGCTAATTAGCACCAGTTGCATCACCGGCTCCACTATAATTATCTTGAGAAGGGGGAAAATCCTTACATGGACTGTGTGCATTAATACGGTTTCCATTCCTTCCACTAGGTTCCATTTTTAAATAATTTCATGTACTAGATTAGTTTATGAATCACAATACATAAATCCAAACTTCTAATACACATAACAAAAATTGAACAGTTTATGGATATAATCCATAATCATAAAAAATTTTTTCTTTGAGGAAGTATATACTCATAAACCCTTCATAATGGTTTATAAAGAAAATGAGAATTATCCTAGGCATATCCCCTGAGACTGTCGTAACCAAGAGTGAAACAAGGCCCATTGTCGTGCACCAGTTCCCATTCAATTCTAGTTCAAAGAAGTGTTTTCGGGTTTTACCCATAGGTACATCTATGCCAGAGTTGCCTCTACCTGCTCATATCTAGATATGGATGTATTTCTCAGAAAACTCACAAAATCACTACAATACCAAAATTATAAGAAGTTCTTCTATACTAATCCTCAAATTCCATCTTAGGCCTATGTGCTCTAATTAGAGTTTATCTAAATCTAGCTTCGAACATTTCTACTACGCTTCATCTAATACAAACTTTAACTCCCCGACCCCAGTTACCTAGAGTCGGTGCATTAATACATAACATTTTCATGATCACAAAAGATCAAGTCTCGAAAGACAGATTAATTTAGTAACATTGGAAACACTAGATATATTCATAAGTCTTACATTACATGATAAAGTGAAAATCTACAACAACATAGTCTCAATATTCCACACTCATATCCCCTCAGACTATCCCTGTAGGTCAATCATAAAATACTTCTTCACATCCTGGGAAAAATAAAACATAGAAAGGGGTGAGGTCAGATGCTCAGTAAGGATAACAATAGAGTGGAAACTTTTATAAATAAGCATAATCATTTAAGGGAATGTATTACTAAAAAAAATAATTTAAAATTGAACTTCAAAATAATATGGAAAAAATAATATGAAATATTTCCATTTATTTATTCACATAGATATTCTACTGGTCGAATAATCATATGCAATATCAATAACCACTTTCATAGTGATGGAATGCATAATGCAAGACTATCATAACCACATAGTCAAGGCCTTGTGCCAAGACTACAAATAAGATTTTGTCAATGCCTTTTGACAAGACACTAGTTTGTATCATGAGACCTACCGATGCATCGAGGAGCTATAGTGGGCTCCACCCATCACTTCCTAAGTCCAATGAATTCCTCATATGAACAGGTTTAAACATTACATAAACATTCGTATTAAAAATAGCATATGATATTTCAATACTTTCTCCATAAACCATGAATAGTATAAAAATAACACATCCATAGTCAAACATATCCCATAACCTGCAATACATTATGAATGTTTTGTATCATAATAAATCAACTTCATATAAGCTTAAAATCCATCAAAAGATGTTGACGTAGATGGAATCAAAACTATTTGATTGAAATATCTTTTTTTTGAATTCATTTAGAAGACAAATAATTATAAAAGAAAACATTTAATTTTAAAATATTCTTATAAGTTTTTAAGGGAAGATTTAACGATTTTATAATCGTGGAAAATTTCCTCAAACACAGTATAAGTTAAAAAAGACATTCTTAACATAATTCTGTTGAAATGTTTAAAAATGACATTGTTTGGAAAACAACGGAAACATTAATTTATAAAAATATTTGAAAAATTCAAAAAAGGGTATAAATGACTTTATCCCATAGTCTATAAAATAGTAATAATTTTTTGAAATACATTTTTAAGAAACATGGATGTTTATGATAATGATGTCCCAGTAGATAATTACTTATAAACAACCTCAAATAATGAATAGATTGTAAAAATAAACCTTACCTTGTACTTTTCCTTGGTCGAGGGTAGGTTAACCTCCTGTATAATGGTGAAATAATTGTTATTAAAATATACAAGAATCATATACATTAATATGATATCATATATGATCTTTTAACATTTGTTTGTTAATAATATCTGAGTATTATAATCGTTTCGGGTGTTAACAAATTATTTTTCATTTATATTCATTGTTATTTTAGTAATATTTGTTATGTATGGAATTCATATTACTCATATCTATAATTATATCAAGTATTAAGAAATTATTTTTAATCAAATAATTAAAATTATTCTTGAATGGATACGATGGGGAATGAATCACATCACGTTGGTGGAGACTGTAATCCATACGTACGCATGAGCAAAAATATCATTATTTTGATATTAAAATAATATATAATTGGATGGTATATCAAATATAAATAATAATTATCATTTTATATTTATTATTTACATCAATTACACATCATTATTATACCCATCCAAATAATAATGTATTGAATAACAATTACACCACAACGTGGAGACTATAAGTCATACTCACACACATATGGTGACATGTCATTCAGAGGATGGATATAATAATGAATTTTGTTTTACCATATTTATAATAACATCACATAATATATAAGATACTGGGGTTATTATTTTAGAATGGAAACAACAAAGAGAAGGGATGTAGAAGAAGAAAGGAACTTGAAAGAGGTGGTGAGATATTTACCTCTTCTTCGGGTTCTTCCTTTTGATTTGATCAAAATGACTACTTAGGTTGGCTTTATGACAAAAGTAATTCCTCTAGGATGAAGGGAGTATATTTGATAGGGTATTTGGGAAGAGGCTGTCTGAGCCCAATGGCTTTGAAGGTGTGAATTAGAGATAAGGGGGGGTGACCTTTTATAAGAGGGGTGAGGTGCGCCTTAGGAAAAGCTAGAAATATTATCTTATAATAAAATAATATAAGGTTTTTAAAGGCTCCAGAATATATTATTTATAAGATAAGGTGGGGATGGGTCGAAAAACACTTAAACAATACGTTTTAGATAGGTTTGGGTCACTATCTCAACCTTAATGTTTAAATTTAACTCTTAGTTAAATAGTTTTACATTCACCTTGTCTCTTTCTATTTTTATATTATATAGTTAATAAACATACTATATAATACCAAGAGAACCCCAAGTGGTTCATTAATGATGAAATTATAATTATATAAGTCCTTTGGCCGAACCTTAGATTTTTAGGAATATATTATCAATTAATAATATAATATTTGTTTTAAAAAACTATTTTTTTCGATTTTGATACTATTTAATAATTGATTTTTATAAAAGTCCTAAAAAATTTATTATTTTGAAATAAATTCATTTTATAAATCCTATAATTTTTATATTAACTTATAAAATTCTTTGATGTCATCAAAACTGTAAAATTATATTAATTTTACCATTTATAATACCAATTATTTGATTCTTTCATTAATAAGGAAAATACTGCATCATTATTGTGTCATAAATAAATTTAATTATTTAATTATTAAAAATAATAAATAAAATACCATTATATAGGAAATAATTTTATCTTTATAATAAATATTTATAGTCGAAACTATAACATATTTAACTCTATGTAAAAATTGTTTTTTTAAAAGATATATGCTTATGTCATTTTTGTATTTATTTAACTTAATTAATATAAAGTGTCATTATCACTTACAAGTGGCTCCATGGGGTCCCAAAATCGACCCAAATATGCCCATGGTGAGACATGTTTCAACCAATAGGTTTAGGACACATGTTAGGGTAATTTCTATTTATTATAATATTATTTTTTACCCTTATTTACCGGATTTACCCCTTTAACCATGATAAATGAAATATTTACCGAAGTAATTATTAGAAATGTTTAAAAATAAAAGTTACCTATTTACACAATTTGGACCTACTGATTCCAAATATGGAATCCATTTTTCTAAATACAAAATACATAAGTTTCAGAAATTAATTCAAAATTAATTCCCGTTGTCAAAACAAAAAGCGTGTTTTTAAGAAATAATAACTATCAAAAGTTTGACACTTTCTTATGTCCAGCTTAAATATGAAATTATTTCCAATGAGAAAAATTGTATTCAATGGTAAAAATATAATATAATTATACTTTACAACTAACAAAATGTATAATTTATCAGTATTTATTATTTCAATTAAAAAGTTATTTTTAATTAAAATCTAGTATTTTTCATTATAAATCAAAAACTAAATGTTTTCAGAAAAATACCAAAAATTCACACTAAGATAATTTTAATATTATGAATCCAAAAATGATGTCCATTTTGAATTAAAAAATTCTTAATATTTCAAAAAGTGGGTATCAATATTCATAACGGTTAATTTGATTGGTTGTGGTGTGTGTTAGAACTCGAAGTTGCGTCCAACGCAAGCAACTGTATTATTCAAAGGGAAGCATACCGTGAATGATTGGGGTGTTACACTAAATCACAATTACATCAGATAACTTATTATCATTATTAATTACATGTATTGTATAATATTTAATAATACCATAAAATGTTCAAAAAATATTATCCTTTTCAAAAATTCCTTAAGCATTTGCGACATAAAATATAAATCATCCACCTATATACAATCATAATTTCAATTCATTTGATCAATTTAATTGAATTTTTTAAATAGATCTCTAAAAAATGAAATTCACATAAGTTTAATTTTTTATCACACAAATTGATCCTTCTAAAAAATGAAATATGTATAAATAACTAAAACATACCTGTAATTTATATACCTACTGAAATAATTTTTAACTTCTTTATCCCTTGGAAATATATTTTTTTAAAAAAATATCAAAAATATTCTTAGGAATCCCTAATCATTAAAAAAAGAAATTATTTTTAAAAAATTATAATTCTGATGACACGAAATAATGAACATAGAAAAAAATTTAATTAGATTGTAATGAGCATTAAAAATAAATAAATAATAAAAATAATTATGTAAAAATAAGAGATAAAAATGAACAAACAATATAATAGTGTTTTGTTGTTATATTTCATTATATTATTATTATGGACTGATTGTGATACATTAATAGTTATTATATATAACACTATATTATTGAAATCGTAATTGATTAATGTTTTTTAGATAAATGCATAGATATCTTTTACATTCACAATAAATGGTTGTTCACTACCTTCACACCACACTACCCTCAAGTGGAACAGTTTATGTGATAAATTTGTTAATAAGTAAGAATTAATATTCTTATTAGGCTATTATTTCATATAAAATGATATAGAAATAGACTATTTCTTATGAAAATCGAGGATCAAATAGAAATATTTCCATACAAATTATATAATTTTATTCATATTAATATATTATGGAATGAAATGGATTTTGTATGTACATAAAAATAATGTTGACATATATTAATTATAAAAAATCATAAATTACATATTCACTAATATTAAAATGGTAATAACTTATCTTGGATTCTGATTTACATATACATTTTCACATAGGGATTGAAAAAATGATTACTAATGCACTCAACTGAAAGGATCCATCTTCCTTATACATTTTATGGATTAAAAAAATTGAATATAAATTGATATAAAAATAATATACCTAAAAACACATGTGAGGGTATGATTTCATACTTTTTAGAAATCACTATTAGACTATCTATCAAATTGAAGAACTAGGTGAAAGAGAAGATTGATATCAAACTCTAAGAGGTGGATACAAAAATTTTATAATTTAATATTAATAAATATGAAGTTATAAGTATTAAATTGTCCATATTTTCCATTATCATAATAGAATTGAATGTTTTTGTGGTGGTGTATGGATAATTATTCTTTATTCACCGAAGAATAATAAAAATATATAGAGATATATTATAGAATTCCTGTTAGGATATCTTGAAGGTGGTGTTTCCAAGGAGTGGTGATGACGAAGGTGACTGGATGTTGGATATCTGTCAGTTCAAATTGAGGAAGGTGAGAGATTTACAAGGACGTGGTGGTCTTGGTTCAACCCAAATTATGCAGTTGGCATGTGGTGTGAAAGCAGTTTTATGACTCTGAAATTTGAATTAGAATTTCATGGCATAGAGCATTGGTTTTGAAGAACTGGGACATCATGTTTCTCCCCTGATATTAGAATGTGGTGTGTCTTTGAATTATGGATTCTTTTGAATCTTATGATGTATGGTTACCACTTACCCATAAAGTGGCTATTCAAAAATATCAAAAAAATAGATTTAGAGGATAGTATACATCAAATACATTGTTTTTCATGATGTCATGATAAAATGTAAGAATGGTGAAGGGATGATGAAACCATTAAACATATAAAATTAAAAATATGAGGACATTACCTTGGATTTCATCAATGTCAGGCAAATGTCCTCAAAATAAAATTAAAACCTTTAGATCATAGATTATCAGATTAATCATTCATTTTACATTAATATTATTGTAGAGGATATGTAAATTAATCATCATATGAAGATATACTACAAGGATGTTAAAAGGTTTTATAATGTATCACAGTCATTTATATCTGATTGAGAAACATGGATTAATTGTTTTTGAAGAATTATTCAATATGTACTGAATATATAACCAAATAATTTTTCCACTATTCCTTATTAAATAATCATAAAATCTAAATGAACCATTCATAATAATAAATATATATTGAGATATTTCTTGGGGATATCAAGTAAGTTGTCATTATGATCATTTTTAATTTTTCATAAAAAAGGTTTCTAATAATATAATATAATACCATAATATGAGACACTAGATGGTCTGATGTTTTTGAACTCCATAATTCATGTATGAGGCTTGATAGAGAAAACATTTTATAGTAAAAGTTTCTTAAGAAATAAATGATATGATTTAATTATATAATAACTTATTAAATTAGAAAAAAAATCAACTCTATTGATAATTTAAAATTATATCTATGGTTTTATTTGTGAGAAAAACTATTCATCAATATATCACTAATAAAGTGGTCCATGATATTTAAGAAGAATGAGATGTTTCACCAATGATATTCCACCTCTATAGAGATTTTAGATCTTATGGAAATAGTAGTGTGTCGACTAAAACTTTATCAAAACCTCACAAAAGTAATAAACATGATAAATGAATAGCTTTTGGGGAAGATAAAATCAGAAAAAATCAGTTATACTAAACATAATGGTTTCAAAATTTCAGAATAGTCACCATTATTGGGTATAACCACAAAAATTATTGAATCATATATATAATTTATTATCAAATAACATTAATAAACTATTCAATTTCTAATATTAAAAACAAATATATGGGGACCTATCATAAAAACTCAAAGATTTTATGAATAAAATATAAATTAATTTATTCTTTTTAATGAATAAATTTGAATATGAAATTTGTGAATGGGGATACACGACACCCTAAAATTTAGTTTGATATTTTTAATATTTCACATGTTTGTCAAGAAGAATTAATTATTTAAAATTTAATATAGTTATAAATGCGCTATTATTTATTATATATTGGTATAATATTATAATGTACAATTAAATAGTATGGAATCATAAGAAACATATATGGAATATAATAAATAAAAAGACCTGAGGATAATAAATTCAATTATATACAGTGATTTGAATTTTTATAGATTCTACAATACAGTCTCTTATAAAAGTCATATAACTAAGTATAATAATTAAAATAATTAAAAATATTTTTAGAATCATAGAAATTTTAATATAGTATTATGTTACTAATAAATGTAATTAAATAAATGTATTTGATAGTGATTGATTGTAAATTCCCATTAGGAACAAATATTTATAGGGAATATATAGTGATTGATTATATAAATATATATAAACATTTTAAAATTGATGGATGATGTATTGTATTTTCTCATCAGTTAAAAAGTAATGAATACACAAATAATGTAATCCTAAAATATAATATTATAATATATCTATGATAGTGGTGTGTATAAATAATATAAATCAATATGAAACTTATGCTGAAAGGGATATGTCTAAATATTGTAATCATGAATTATGATCATTAAATTTTGGCCCCATCAATTTTGAGTGTACAAAAAATTAATCATTATGAGAAAATTTTACAATGGTATAAGTACTATAATGAAGAAGAAGAAGAATACGTCCATATGTTCCATATTAATCCAATATTCGGGAGTTAGTAGACTTATTAAGGATTTCCCATGACCAAGACTGAGATGAACTTCATTATGATTCATTTAAATGAATTTTTTTGTGTGTAATGATCCTGAATTAAGAAATATCATTAATATTCAATCTTGTTAATAACCACATTCAAATATGTAGATTTAATATATCACTCTTTTTGACTATATAGATGTCTTGATTAGTTATTTAACTCCTTATTTATAAATAATAGTCATATAAATATGAATTTTTAAAAAAATTTAATGTAATTTATTTTAGGTTTTTTAATAAATAATTCAATTAAATATAAATTTTTAATAATAACCAAATAATTTATATATGTAAAATTAATTAAATAATTTCAATGAAATAATTATTGATTTATAATAAATCATAATAAATATTTGTTGAACCGGCTGTCCATAACCATTACATGGGTTGGTTTTTCATTTTTATTATTTCATTTTTATTCTTAAGGATTTGAATTATTTAAAAGGTATTAAATTTAATGGAAAATTCGATTTTATAGGTGTGATTGATGTTCAATGGTGTTGGGTCCTAAATAATTTACTTAAATATGGAAGTTCTATAGTATTTAGTGTTGGTCTAACACAATAATATTTTGAAATTTCTAGTCATACCTATACATATGTAGTAACCCCTACCTATCACCTGATGTTACAGAGTAGTGATTCTATGTAAATGCTTATTGTGGTATTTTTCTTAAAAAATTCCATCTTACATAATAAAAAAATTATATATATATATATATATATCACAATACAAATAATATAATCACTATAATAACATAGTTAATTATTGAAGATCCCATATTCCTTTTTATTTATATACATAAATTAGATTTTTATATTCACTATAAAAATATTAAGTAATTTTTATAATAAATTAGAAATTGTTTTATTAAACTCAATTATTATACGGTTTTATAAAAAAGATAAATTTCTAAATTACAGAATTTTAATATGCCAAATTAATTTCATTTTTCAACCAATAATGTAGAATATATTTTAGTGTTATGTTTTTTGAGTTTTTTTATTTATTTATTGATCAATGAATAGTTAAAAATACTTATTTTTATATATAATTTTTATTTTTTTCAATTATTTACAAAAAATTATATTTTTTAATATTAATACAATTAATTTTTTTAATTTAATATAAAAGAATACAATTATAGTTTTAAAATTTAATTTTGAAGATGAATTTACAATAAAAACATTTGACACATAAAAATGGCATTAATTTTATAAAACTATTTTAATAACATTTGAATGGGTTAATATTAAATTAAAATATACAGTTTTTTTTGGAATAATAAAAAAATTATTCCAAATTTCGAATCATGGTGCTAATATTTTTTTAAAATGACCCTTTTATTTTTCATCATTATTAATAAAAACAATAATAATTTTCATTACCATAGTATTGGGTAAATCGGGTAATTAAGGGTTAAAAATTACATGATATTGAATGATAAAAACCCTCACACATTACTATTCCTTATTTGATGAGTATTGTTTGGAAATTTAAATACGTTTTAATAAAAAATGGAAACATGATGCCATATTTCAATTATTTTTACATTTGTAATATTGAAGAGATTATAAAGCCAAACATGTCTCAGTCATGATTTTATTAAATTTATTATTTTTAACAGAAAGATAATTAGGGGATATGTATTGTAATAAATATTAATTTAAAATATTAATTATGTATATATTCTATTAATTTATTTTTAATTTTCATTTGATGAAATAAATTTATTAAAGGATTTCACAATTTTAATGCATTTATTATTCAATAAATTTGAAAGTTTAATAAATAAAAATATAATTTTGAATAATTATTATGATTGAAAAAACATTTAGATACATATAATATTTTAGGAATTTTTTAATTTATTATTTTATAATTCTTTATTTATCGATTTTATTATTGACAAATTAATGCATAGTTCAAAAATTGACATTAATGAAATTTTATATTAAATATTTTGTTATTAGATGATATAAAAATCATAAAAATCATATATTCTTCCATGTGATGAGGATATGGATTAAAATGTTAACTATGCTCCACTTATTGGACAATTTTCATTTTATAGTAAATATATTGACCCCTATGTGTAAAAACATTTCGATCATGGTATTTGTCAAAAAGGGTTAAAAATTGTAAAAAAATTATAATGGTAAAAAAATCCACCAAAACTATCCATATTTATTAGATTAGGTTATTTAAAATCATAATAATCTTATATTTCAATCTTATCAATTTGGATCCATTTTAATAAGAATTTTAATGTGTATTAATTAAATATTTTCTGAAATTCAAATACATCCTATCTATTTTATTATTAATTGGAACCTCCTATGATATTTTTTCAAAACATAAAACACCTTTTAGTTTATCCATGAAAGGATAAAATATTATATATACAGTAGTAATGTCATATTATAATTATTCCTTCAATTATAAATACATCCTGGGAATGTTTTCTTGTTTAAACCATTAGTTACTGTCAGAAGACAAAGTATCATTATTAACTGATCATTTCAATATTATTTGTTCTGACACCTTAAAATATTACTTAATCAATATTATATAATAAAATAAGTACCTCTTATATATTTGGATTTTATTATTTTAATATATTAAACTATATCCATTTCAAACCTCTATCAAATTAGAAGTTAATCGATCATACATGTGAAAAGTGGACTATCACCTCATTGACTAATACAATTCATTTTCCATCACTACCTATCATAGCTAGTAATAATTATGGATTTAATATATGTATATATATATGAAATTCAAGAAGTATGTTCCATTCTCTAATGAAGATATATCGCCTATTTTATTACATTTTTAAACACTAAAAAATAATAATGTCATTCATGTGTATCTATGGACTACAACCACCACCATGTGATGTTATCCATTTTTCATCTACACATCACATATATGACATATATAATTACATATAAAATAATAATAAAATATGTATTATATTAAAAAATTTCACTAGTGATATAAAATTATAAAATTTCATTCAAAATTGATCATTGAGAAATGGAATTGTCCTCATGCGTTCGTATGTCCTACCATCTCCAACATTGGAGTTTTGTTTATTTTTTATATCCTTATATAATTATTTGACTTAATATTGTATATTTTTAATAAAAATGGTAAATATTTCATCTTAAATAGTCAATCGATTATAACATACTAATATTTTGACCACTATTAACCTACCAATATTATTTTGGATATATGGTCCAAATATCATTAAAACATTCGATGTGAACATAATTGATTATGTAAATTTAAAAAATATTAAAATTAAAAATAAAAAGAATATTTAATATAAAAAATTTTCTAACAAGTAAATAATTAATATATTTTTATTACTCTTGAAATAAAAAAATATGTTACCAGCCAGACATGAGGTTAGGGTCTTTCATTTAAAAAATACACTCTTAATGGTGTCATTTCAACTCATTGTCATTCTTGTCCATATTCTCAAAAATATTTTTATGAATGTTTTTTATAGACATAAGTGAATTATAAAATTTATTTTCAGGTCTATTTCTACTTTATATCAATGGTTTTCAAATGGTTTTTGTAACATATTTTATATTGAATGTTTTGATAAAAAAGGTAGAAGGAATGATCTATGTGAAAGTGTACTTCTTAATATACTTCTCCTACCATCACAAGAATTATTATTTTTTGGATAAATATAATATTTTTTAATTTTTATTCAATTAAATATTTTCATTCAATTAATTTTGAGTATTTTTAAATTTTAAATGATTTTTTAGAAGAAAAGTGTATTTTGATATCCAAATGAGATTTCTGTAATCCCTTAAAAGAGTATTTAAATGGATTTATTAATGTTATGATCCTTGGAAAATGATTATGATAATGATTGTTCATGATATATCATATAAAATATGTTCACCAAGATATCTTTCCAGTGCATTAAGTTGTATTTAATCTCTATTGATAATTATATTCGATGACTGTCATTAGTTTATTCGAAGGGAATGGGTTCTTGTAAGGGTTCTATAAGGGTTCTATAATGATGATGTCCTATGAATCCTGTATTAATTTTTTTATTTATTTTTAATATTTTTTAATGTAAATAATTTTATTTCAAAATGTTTGATAATTATATTTTTGTTGAAAATACTCTTACCTTTAGTGTAAAAAAGTAAAGATTTTATGATATGATTTTTTGTTGGTATTCATGCTTTTAATAGAATATTTGGGTTTCGTATTTTTATGCCCCTTATTAATATTTTTCTGTTAATACTATTTTTAATCAATATCATATTCTCTAATGATGGATATGGAAAAAATATAAATTTTAGAATTTTTTTAGGACAAAAAATCATGATTTGATTTAAATTTTTTATGTTATATAAAAAATGATACATAATAGAATTGTCCACATTAAACTGTATTTTATTTTAATTTATATGTAATTACTTAATTATCTAACTATATAAACCTAAAATATATATGTGATTGAAATATCAATACCCAAGTAACCCTAAACTAGTGGTTATATATTTACATTAGTACTAGACATAAGTCTTCATATCCCAAAGGATAAAATAGTTTAGTAGTCTTGGAAAACAAGATACACACTTGAATTTCGTATTATATTTTGAAAAAGAAAACACAACATAGTGTTTTCTCAGAGGATAACATTATTTACCCTATAATAACCAGGTGTATCATTCATAATGTACTACCTAGTAAACATGGGAAATGAAACATAAGAAAAGGGTTTTCTAGGATGATAAATAAGGGTATAATTATAACTGAAGAAAAATGTGGAATGAATAATATGGAAGATATTAAAATTTATTCAAATAAATACATAAAATATCACATGTGATCAAAACATAACCATTAATATCATAACTAAGAAAATCCTCATTTGGAAATCAATTAATTACATAATAAAATAGTAAACATAATATCAGACATATGAGAAATACCATATCGGTCTCATGCCAAGACATATATATAATGAAGGCATCATCCAAAGAAATCATACCTAAATGTGTAAGTCTTCAGTAAAATAACCAAGCTATATTTTGTCGGATACCTATTGAGTCATTAGTGGGTATAATGGGCCCTCATCATCATTTTCATATTCAAATTAATTCTTCATATAGGTTGGATGAAAACTAAACAATGATCAAATTCTAATTAAAGAACTATCAAATTAAATGTTAATAATTTCACCAATTAATAAAAAAAATCATAAATCATCCATAGTAATATAGTGAATGTTATTAAAATATTACATCACAAGAACAAAATGATCAATAAAAATAGAGAAAATAAGGTGGATGGTTTAATTATAGTATATAATTAATATATAACCGAGAAAAATATTTTTATATTAAAATAATACATAAAAAGACCATTGGAGAATTTCATTTAGAAAATTTCTTTTTTAAAATAACCTTTTCACATTGAAAACTGTCATTTAAATTATATAATTTTTAAATAATATTATGTAATAAAATTTAATGCAACATTATAATATTTTAAAATAATATTAAAATAAATTAATGGTAATTATGGAGGTTAATTACATACATGCCTATTAATTTTAAAAAAAAATCCATTCACAGCAAAAAGGTAAAAAATTACATCATTCAGAAATCACAAAGAATATTCATCTCAAATTTTTTTGTAAAACACAATATGGTTAATAATGTTTTTGATATAACTTTTAGATAATTTGAATACATTTTCTAAAATATTTTGAGAAAGCATCAGTAAAGAACAAAAATGAGATTCGCCCAAAGTGAGAAATAATGTCAGATTCTCTTAAACACATATTCTCTTCCATTTTAAGATCCATAAAGTATTTAATTTTATTATTACTTCAAAATATACCTAATAATTATATTATATGATATTATATTTCTAAGTAGAAATATATTAACCAATTCCCCCAATATATATTTAAATAATAAAATTCATGAAGAATAATGTTATTGTCATATAAAGGCATACTGATTTGGTAAAATTAAATTATAACCCATGAGAAAAATATAACATCAAAATAAAAAAACATATCATGAATATTAAGGTAATAATTAAATATAACATCAATGGTGAAATATATAAACCAAAAAAAATGAAATAAGGGGTGACTAAGCCATATTTCTCATGGAAGTAAAAGTGAGGTGAGATACCCTAACCACATACCCAAATTTTGTAGTATATGTTTGTGAAGTGCACTGTGTTGCATTTGTTGTCAATGAGGCATGATGTTGTCATAAGATGAATGGATGTCAAGGAATGTCAAGATGTGAATGAAAAAGGATGTGATGGTGTTGGTGAGGAAAGGAGAATGGCCATGGTACTAAGATGCATGTCACTTAGGAGATTCACTAAGTGACATAGGATGTTGTGGTTGAAACATTCTCTATGTATATCAGACGATTGTAGAACTGATCTTAATGTTTCAATACTTGTATCAGGATGATACAAAGTTACAACACTTGAAGAATGAATGATGATGGAGCATCATTAAATCAGACGATTGTTGAGCTGCTCTTTAAGTTCAAAGAACTTGTATCAAGTGGATACAATGTCACAACATTGTTTGAAGACCATGCATTGTACTGACAATGCATAAGGAGTTGAAAGTGATCCATCCATATGTTCTATGTGGATGAAGTGGATTAAAAAATTCCATGCACTATCACTTAGTGCATGTGAATTTGAAGTTCCAATTGATCTCTGATTAGATCAATAAAGAACATTGAAGATTATAAGTGATTCAAGAGTTCGGTTGATGAAGATGAACCTTTTGAATTCCATATCCTAAGTGAAGATCATATGAGGAGAAGTAATGGAATTCTTAAGAAGAAGATGAGAAAAAATGAAGAAGAAGAATGGCTTGGAAGACTTGGCATTTGTCTTATACTCATAAGAGAACTTTGTATTTGACAAAGTCTTATTCATGCCTTTGCCAAAAAATTGGCCAGCCATGGACACCTTGAGGGTTCAACCCCAAGGCATGGGTGCTAGGCACCACACGCATGGGGGAACCCGTGGGGCGAGCCCAGGGCGGCAAGGCGCACCCAAGACACCGCATGGGCGCCTGGGGCACGCCCGGAGGAGCACGGTAGGGGCGCATGAGCGCACCCGCGAGTGTCAGGCAGTGCATGGTGGGAGCTAGAGCGCGCCCGTAGGAGGCGTGAGTGGGCGCAGAGCGCGCCCGCAGAGAGAACACGGTGCGGGGCGGCACCGTGGAGGGAGAAGATCAACTGAGCGTTGGAAGGGAGCAGATGGGTGATAAACTGCGGAAAATCCGCTTGCCGTTTCGATGTGGGACGCGGAAAAAATTCCAGGAGTGAATCCTGGCCGTCCGAGTGATCGCGCGGCAGATCTCGGCCTCCCGATGCATCGCGCCATTCCCGTTCAAATCCAGGCCGTCCAAAGAGCGGATCCAACGATGATGAGCTTATCTTCTTCCCCGAGCTCGGTTGAGGCCTCCCCGCACATTCCCGCAGCCACCTTCAAACCAGGCGCCTCCCCGGCGATAGTTTTTGAGTTCCCGACCACCTCCGAGAAAACCGAGACCTCCATGGAGATCATCTAGCTCTACTGAACACGAACATGCATAAAAAGTGGCTTGCATGCAATATATGGAGAAATTGGAGTTCGGCCGAAGCAACTCGAGGTGCGAGCCCCATGTGTTTGTGCTAAAATATTTAAACAGAGGCCATGCATGCGTTTTCATGCTCTTGAACATGAAAGAAACCGAAGAAGAAGGAATCCAGCGTGAAACAGCAAAGGAAAACAAGATTTGGAGAAAATCTTGAAGATCCGAAATCTTCGGTGATTCGAGATTTATCACACGCGGATGGACCGAGGCTCTCCTCGCCTATAAAAAGAGATCCCGAGCACTCATAGATGCTTGCTGAAGTTATATTGAAAACCCAAAGTCCCGCGGAGCACTTTGTGCCTCGCGAAGCTGAAGCCCCGCGCAACCCACTTGCGCGACTGAAGTTCCAGAGCCATCCGAGGCTCTGAAGGAGGTTCCCTGCACGCCTCACTTGCGCGGCAGGATGAAGGAGCCCGCGGTACTTGGACCTTGCGCGGCCACTTGGCTTGAGCGGCAGTAGGTGTCCTTGACACCCTGCGCGCCCGAGACGTGGTGCTCTTACACCCTAGGCCTTGCACGGCTGCCTTGCACCCGAGGGCCTGCACGGTTCTTGTGCCTTGTGCATCTGCGCGACAATGGAGTAGAGGAGTGGCCGAACCAAGCACCTGCGCGCCTTGAAGAGGAAGTGAAGACCGAGGAAGTGCCTCATGTGTGAACATTGAGAAGGCCGAGCCTTTGTGCTTGTGTTCCAAGAAGACAAGAACACCTACGGGCAGTGGCTTGTGCAAAGAGGGAGAACCCGAGGCCTTTAGTGCCTTGTGTGTGGACACTTTGAAGAATAAATTAAAAGAACAAATTGTGTGTGCAAATTAAAGAAGTGGCCGAAGGCTATGTGTGTGCACAAGAAGTGTGTGCTCACTTAGAAGAAGAGGATAAGACCCACACAATGTACAACACACTGTTAAGTGGGTAAACAAATAGAATTAAGTGTGTGAAGATTTTGAAGAAGGTGTGTGCTATAATTGACTACACCCTTTGTGGGTTTATTGCACCAAGAGAAGAAGAAGTGGAGTGCATGCTTGCATTCATGCACGTGCACACGTGAACAAAGCTAAATCAGGCTGTGTGCATCTGAGTTGTCCAAGACTAGAAGATCTTGAAGAATCAGAGTTTCCATGCATTTAGTGCGTGAAGTTGAATTGAGTGAGACTGAAGCCAAGCTGAAGTGAAAGATATTATTTGGCTGAGTATTCAGTAATTTAGAAGACCCTGATCAACAGAAGTGATCAGAAGCTGTGAGCAAGACCTACAGACCTTTTCAGAGGCTGTTGAAGATTCTTGAAGAGTGAAGCCAGGTCATCCTTAGAAGAAGGTGATAAAACCTGAGCAAGACGAGAAGACCTGATCAACTCAAGTGATCAGAGGTACAGAGCAAGGCCATCAGTCTTTATCCCAGACTGCTGAGGATACTTGAAGAACATAAAGAGAAGAAGAGCTACTCATGTTACTCGAGGAGCCAGGAGAATCCCCCTGTGAGACTCAGGGTGGAAGAAGTCTTCAGTGGGATTCTGGAGCAGGCCAGTGGGACTCTGGTAACACTGTGGAACGCAGTATAAAGACCCTCCTGTGGGACACAGGAGAGATACAGTGGGACTCTGTATCGACCATTTTAATACTAACAGATTATAGTGGAAGAAACCATGTTGGGGTGTATAACCAACATGGCAAGGACGTAGGACTTTGGTGCCGAACCTTGTAAATCCTTGTGTCCAGTGCCTTTACATTTTCTGCATCATTCGTGGAAAGGTTGATAGATACACGAAGAGTGGATCGAGGCTTTAACCAGCCATAGAGGTTTAATTGATAAGGAATCAATTAGTAAAAAGTTTTAAGGGATCACTGATTCACCCCCTCCCCCTCTCAGTGATTCACACTGATCTGGGCACTTCAATTGGTATCAGTGGGACGGTTACCTCTAAAAGATCCAAGGGAGTCTTTATGAAGTGCAGATTTGAGGAAATGAGTGACCAGCCTCAAATGGAGATATCTGCCAAGACTCAAAAAAATAGAAAGAAGAAATAGGCCAAGAAGATGAAGAAAGCCTGTCCTATCTGTGATGAAGTTGGAACAATGAATGATCTTCAAAACGCACTCAAATATCTTCAGAAGACTGTCCCCAAGGAAGTGGCAATGTGTATTACTACTGGCATCCTTAATCTTCAAGAAGAAAAATTACAACTAGAAGAAGAAGCCAATGCAATGGAAGATCAATTGGCTAAAAGGGTTGGCATAACCAACACTCTCAGAAATATGGTGAAGGATAAAGATGAAACAGTATCGCTTTGCAATGAAAGATATGAAGACACTACTGATGAATTGCAAAGAAGCCTTTCTGAGAAAGAATTATTTAAGACTGTGGTCAAAGAAGTCTTCCATGCACTGGAAAAATTGCACAGAGTTTCAATGGTTGTCAAAGATGCTCAACTAGAAGACAAAGTCAAAAGGGTGAAGGAGCTGGACAATTAATCGCTAGAAATAAAAAAGGTTCATGAAGACCAGATAGAACAGCTGAAACAGAATTGGGAAGGTAGGCTAAGATTGGTTGAGGATGAGAAGAACTCCCTCAACATGAAATGCTTTGAACTGGAGGTGATATTGAAAAATCTGCAATCACCCAAAGCTGAAGCCTCCCAGTCAGCTGAAAGGAGAAATGTTGCTACTCAAGTATGCATTGAGTAGGATGATTCTAAAATAAAGACATCCTCTAATAAAAGGGAAACATCTTCTAAAAAGAAGGTACCATCCATCCCATCTTGTACTAATGCTTCTAATTGCGTTTCCACAAAAAGTACAGGATGGAAGAATAACTCCAAACAAGTATGGATGAAGACAATGAAGAAAGAGAGCTCTCCTGAAACAACACAGCAAGTCAAGAAAAGTACCCAACAATCAGAAGGACTGAAAAGGTCAAGATTTGTGGGTCAGTGTTGGTGTTGTAATAAGTATGTGCACTGTGCAAAGGATTGTTGGTACAATCCACTGAATGTTAAAGCACAAAGGAAGCCCATGCCTAGAGGGAGCAAGCCAGAAGAAAAGCAGCAGCATCCACAGGTCCAGAGACATCTGTTTACTGCTAACAGATTCGGATTGCTTGATAACATCTGGGATGTGTGCAAAAGTGGTCAAAGAGATACATGTCAATCTCCAACTGTATCCAGAGCTCAAAAGAAGAAAAGATCACAGAACCTGTCTCAGAAGGAATCCTTGAGAAGCAAGCAGAAGAAAGCTGAAGATGCTCCCAAGAAGATTATGAAAAAGGAAGAGAAGAACTTGGAGTCTAAATCCAAGAAGGGTGATGCATCCAGAAGGACCACCAAGAAGAAATGCTTCTACTGTGGAAAGAAAGGACATATCATGGATCTTTGTAAAGAATCCATGAAATTCAATAGAGGCAGACTGGACTAAAATAGACGATCAATCCAAAATAAGCAGAAGGGATTGATTGAAAACAAGTTTCCTAAGAGAGGTAGCTTGACAGCATCAAAGGAACCATGTGAAACTTCCAGAACTGAGGCCACACTTCCAAATGACTCGTTAGTCATATGGCCAAATCAGTTGCAACTTGCCAGAGAACTTCAAAGAGCTGAAGATGAAGTTCTGGCAATTTCTAAGGCAAAAGGGAAGAAGAAGATTTCACATGAAGATGTGTTGAGATCCACACCAGCACAAACATCATTGAAGATCAGATGTGCAAGTGTGAAGAATGGTGAAAATGGAACATCTCGGTTGAGAGAATCTTCTCAACCTTGTTGTTCACATTGATGAACCAAGGAGGTTCCATCTTATTCCCTAATCATTTGTGTTTACATGTGCTAACATTTCAGGGAATTGAAGATGATGATCACTCTCATCTGGAGAGTGGTTTGGACAGAATGGAGTGCACCCCTTGAGGGGGACCCAATCTGGAGAAGATGGTATTCTATGATTTAATATCATCTTAAGAAAAGTGAAGGTATTCCAATCATACTTTCATCCCTTGTTTCTTAATTGAGTTTATCTTGTCAATTAAGGGGGAGTATGGATTGAAGACAAATGGTTGAAAGGGGGAGCTTTATCTTTGCACATGAACTTTCTAATGAGTTTTGTGAAGTTTTGCAGGATTTAGCAAATTCATTGTTATATCTGAAAAATTTCAAGCCCCTTGAAGCATGATCTCACATGTATTGTGAATGTTGGACAGCATTGAGTACCTTGGTTACATCACTCTTGTTTTCAACACCGGGTTAGCCCAAGTAGACTTAGAGTTGATTTACTAAAGGTTCTTTGCTAAAGAGAACATGTGACATCATCCCTCTCTCAGTGTTTTTCAAGAAAATACTTTTCAAAGGGAGGAAGAGATTTTTGAAAGAGAACCACACCACACCTTTGCATTTGATTGCCAATAAGGGAAAGAAAAGATTGGCACACATATTGACCCATTCATATGTGCTGAAGAAGTGTATTGACAACAAATACAAAGGGGGAGATTGAAGTGCACTGTGTTGCATTTGTTGTCAATGAGGCATGATGTTGTCATAAGATGAATGGATGTCAAGGAATGTCAATATGTGAATGACAAAGGATGTGATGGTGTTGGTGAGGAATGGAGAATGGCCATGGTACTAAGATGCATGTCACGTAGGAGATTCACTAAGTGACATAGGATGTTGTGGTTGAAACATTCTCTATGTATATCAGACGATTGTAGAACTGATCTTAATGTTTCAATACTTGTATCAGGATGATACGAAGTTACAACACTTGAAGAATGAATGATGATGGAGCATCATTAAATCAGACGATTGTTGAGCTGATCTTTAAGTTCAAAGAACTTGTATCAAGTGGATACAATGTCACAACATTGTTTGAAGACCATGCATTGTACTGACAATGCATGAGGAGTTGAAAGTGATCCATCCATAAGTTCTAAGTGGATGATGTGGATTAAAAAATTCCATTCACTATCACTTAGTGCATGTGAATTTGAAGTTCCAATTGATCTCTGATTAGATCAATAAAGAACATTGAAGATTATAAGTGATTCAAGAGTTCGGTTGATGAAGATGAACCTTTTGAATTCCATATCCTAAGTGAAGATCATATGAGGAGAAGTAATGTAATTCTTAAGAAGAAGATGAGAAGAAATGAAGAAGAAGAATGGCTTGGAAGACTTGGCATTTGGCTTATACTCATAGGAGAACTTTTTATTTGACAAAGTCTTATTCATGCCTTTGCCAAAAAATTGGCCAGCCATGGACACCTTGAGGGTTCAACCCCAAGGCATGGGCGCTAGGCACCACACGCATTGGGGAACCCGTGGGGCGAGCCCAGGGCGGCAAGGCGCACCCAAGACACCGCATGGGCGCCTGGGGCACGCCCGGAGGAGCGCGGTAGGGGCGCATGAGCGCACCCGCGAGTGTCAGGCAGTGCATGGTGGGTGCTAGAGCGCGCCCGCAGGAGGCGTGAGTGGGCGCAGAGCACGCCCGCAGAGAGAACACGGTGCGGGGTGGCACCGTGGAGGGAGAAGTTCAACTGAGCGTTGAAAGGGAGCGGATGGGTGATAAACCGCGGAAAATCCGCTTGCCGTTTCGACGTGGGACGCGGAAAAAATTCCAGGAGCGAATCCTGGCCGTCTGAGTGATCGCGCGGCAGATCTAGGCTGCCCGATGCATCGCGCCATTCCCGTTCAAATCCAGGCCGTCTAAAGAGCGGATCCAACGGTGCTGAGCTTATCTTCTTCCCCGAGCTCGGCTGAGGCCTCCCTGCGCATTCCCGCAGCCACCTTCAAACCAGGCACCTCCCCGATGACGGTTTTTGAGTTCCTGGCCACCTCCGAGCAAACCGAGACCTCCATGGAGATCGTCTGGCTCTACTGAACACAAACATGCATAAAAAGTGGCTTGCATGCAATATATGGAGAAATTGGATTTCGGCCGAAGCAACCGGAGGTGCGAGGCCCATGTGTTTGTGCTAAAATATTTAAACAGAGGCCATGCATGCGTTTGCATGCTCTTGCACATGAAAGAAACTGAAGAAGAAGGAATCCCGCGTGAAACAGCAAAGGAAAACAAGATTTGGAGAAAATCTTGAAGATCCGAAATCTTCGGTGATTCGAGATTTATCACACGCGGATGGACCGAGGCTCTCCTCGCCTATAAAAGGAGAGCCCGAGCACTCAGATATGTTTGCTGAAGTTTTATTGAAAACCCGAAGTCCTGCGGAGCACTTTGTGCCTCGCGAAGCTGAAGCCCCGCGCAACCCACTTGCGCGGCTGAAGTTCCAGAGCCATCCGAGGCTCTGAAGGAGGTTCCCTGCACGCCTCACTTGCGCGGCAGGAGGATGGAGCCCGCAGTACTTGGACCTTGCGCGGCCACTTGGCTTGAGCGGCAGTAGGTGTCCTTGACACCCTGCGCGCCCGCGACGTGGTGCTCTTGCACCCTAGGCCTTGCACGGCTGCCTTGCACCCGAGGGCTTGCACGGTTCTTGTGCCTTGTGCATCTGCGCGACAATGGAGTAGAGGAGAGGCCGAACCAAGCACCTGCGCGCCTTGAAGAGGAAGTGAAGACCGAGGCAGTGCCACGTGTGTGAACATTGAGAAGGCCGAGCCTTTGTGCTTGTGTGCCAAGAAGACAAGAACACCTACGGGCAGTGGCTTGGGCAAAGTGGGAGAACCCGAGGCCTTTAGTGCCTTGTGTGTGCACACTTTGAAGAACAAATTAAAAGAACAAATTGTGTGTGAAAATTAAAGAAGTGGACGAAGGCTATGTGTGTGCACAAGAAGTGTGTGCTCACTTAGAAGAAGAGGAGAAGACCCACACAATGTACAACACACTTTTAAGTGGGTAAACAAATAGAATTAAGTGTGTGAAGATTGTGAAGAAGGTGTGTGCTATAATTGACTACACCCTCTGTGGGTTTATTGCACCAAGAGAAGAAGAAGTGGAGTGCATGCTTGCATGCATGCACGTGAACACATGAACAAAGCTTAATCAGGTTGTGTGCATCTGAGTTGTCCAATACTAGAAGATCTTGAAGAATCAGAGTTTCCATGCATTCAGTGCATGAAGTTGAATTGAGTGAGACTGAAGCCAAGCTGAAGTGAAAGATATTATTTGGCTGAGTATTCAGTAATTGAGAAGACCCTGATCAACAGAAGTGATCAGAAGCTGTGAGCAAGACCTACAGACCTTTTTAGAGGCTGTTGAACATTCTTGAAGAGTGAAGCCAGGTCATCCTTAGAAGAAGGTGATAAAACCTGAGCAAGACGAGAAGACCTGATCAACTCAAGTGATCAGAGGTACAGAGAAAGGCCAACAGTCTTTATCCCAGACTGCTGAGGATACTTGAAGAACTTAAAGAGAAGAAGAGCTACTCGTGTGACTCGAGGAGCCAGGAGAAGCCCCCTGTGAGACTCAGGGTGGAAGAAGTCTTCAGTGGGATTCTGGAGCAGGCCAGTGGGACTCTGGTAACACTGTGGGACGCAGTATAAAGACCCTCCTGTGGGACTCAGGAGAGATACAGTGGGACTCTGTATCGACCATTGTAATACTAACATATTATAATGGAAGAAACCATGTTGGGGTGTATAACCAACATGGCAAGGACGTAGGCCTTTGGTGCCGAACCTTGTAAATCCTTGTGTCCAGTGCCTTTACATTTACTGCATCATTCATGGAAAGGTTGAGAGATACAAGAAGAGTGGATCGAGGCTTTAACCAGCCATAGAGGTTTAATTGATAAGGAATCAATTAGTAAAAAGTTTTAAGGGATCACTGATTCACCCCCTCCCCCTCTCAGTGATTCACTATGATCTGGGCACTTCAGTTTGAACTTTATAGATACTAACATTATAATATTTAAAAAGAAATTATATAACTAGATATATTATATCAAACCCCATTTAATTAATTACACTTTTCATCTCTCTTAAATTAACAGTTCTATATTAAATTCACCCTTCCTTGTAATAATTACTTCATTAGTCATGTATTATTCCATTTGATTGTTTCTATATTTAAAATTTTTTTACAGCTCCATAATTTCAATAATATTTCTGATTATATAAATATAATTCTAAATAATTTTATGCATATTTATATTTATCCCTATAAAATTGAATTACACTCTTCATGGGGACGGTAGGTCATATATTTTCCTGGTGTTTGTTTTTAATTTTTAATGGATAGAACCAAGGATATTTAAATAATAATTCACCACTATAAAATTAAATATTATATAATATATATAATATATAAAAATTATAACCATCATTATAATTATTAAGAAAATATTTTTATGAAAATAGTATTGTATCGTTATGTGTAGATTGTATGCCTTTGTAAGCAAGAGCGATACATTCACTTATTATTTGATATAAAAGATGGTTAATAATGGTGATTTAATAATAATTATAATAGTTTTGTATATTTATTATAATGAATTAATTATTTTTATTTTTAATGAAATGGAATTCTTGGGGGTAAAATATGAATGAGAAAATAAATTGATTGTTTAAGACAATTATCTATTTCTTTGAGGGAGCACCTTTTGATCTCTTCTTAAGGACACTATAGTGGGTCTTTTGGGAAATAAAAAACATATATAATTTGAATAAAAAAAATTCAAGGTGAATTTTTTAGTTTGTTGTATATCTAGATGGCTCAACATGGTGTAATTATGAGTGTGAAGGGGTATCGTTTTTTAATGGTGGGAATAGATAAACATGGAATTACATATATAAATATTATATAGAAAAGTCATTCAAAACAAAAAAGGTTCAAAATGTTTATTTATTTTAGTATAAGGTGTGATATTTTTTTAAATATAATAAATTTCCTAAATTTATGCAGTTTTATTTTATATATTAAACAATATTTATTTGTTTGAACCCTTGGTTGACCAATTTTTACATTAACTAAAAAATGACTTTTTCACTATTGTGGGGTTATAATTTTACATTGAAAATAACAATTCTTTTCATAAATGGGTATAGAAAAAAATTAGACCATATTATAACCCCTCAATCCCTTTCATGATTTTATATTTTAATAAATATTTTAATTTAATATTATATTCTTAAAATATAACTATTTTTAATTTTGACAATATACATTCAATTTCAATTAAAATAATTATCGAAAATGTTGCAATTCAAATATAATAATTTTAGAGATGGAAAATATTTCGTATGATTCTATAATTTATCTAACATTATATCTAATCCAAATTATATTTATTTGTATATTTTAGAAAATCCTTAATTTCTTATTCTATTAATTGGAGTAATACAGCACTGACATCGGTTGTGTATTTAATATACATATATAACTCGAAAAATTTATAAATAATTTTACATGATGAAAATATTATAATTACGATAGAAATTAATATTTATATTACTTCAGAAATATATTTCCCTCTATGTGAGCACATAGGATATACTCAAATCTAATAGATTGATTTTTTTTTACTTTATATTCTGTAATTATTATATAGGCCGTTCTCATAGAAGATTTTCCATTAAACATAAAAATATAAAAAATAAGATGACATGAATATAAATACATTGATCCAATAATAATTATAATGAAAAAATATGTCTTTATCGCTTATATTAACCTATATTTAATCTATTAACCATTTAACATGGTAATAAATGTTTCCACATTTATTGTTTATAATAACTAAATATAAAAGGGGTATATTTACAAAAAAATAATTCCTAATAATAAATATGTAATAAATTTTTTCAAAATTAACTCTCTATATTTTTAATAAATTAAATTGATAATATGTTCACAAAACATGATCAAAACATCTTTTTATAAAACGCTAATTAAGCATAAAATTATATTTATATAATTATAGTATTCACAAAAAAATTTTAGATGGATGATAAAACATATTTTTAATATATAAAATAAATTATTAATTAAAATCATTCACTATTAGTGATAAATTTAATTTAATAATAAGGAAACACATTTCATGTATAATGTTTTTTATAGAAATAATGCTATTTTAAATAAAAAATTGTTTTCAAACCAAAGTAAACTATAAAAATGATTAAAATTAACTTTATTTTACTATTCAATGTATAATAGAACATTTTTCCATTTAATCTACATTTTAATAATATATTACATTATAATTATGTGAAACAATAATACAATTCTCAATTAAAATCAATATTTTTACTATTCGATAGAAAAACAACATTTTAAAAAAAATAGAGAAAATCATTGAATGCTAATTTATTTGTTATGATTGCAGAATGATATTTATTTTATAAAATTATATTTATATAAAAGCCATAAATTTCTTTAATATTTAGTTGGAAAATTAAAAAATTAATAATTATATAAAAGAAAATGAATTTCAGAAAAATATAATAACATTACTGATAGTTGAGTAATTATTTTTTTATGCATTAACCATTTCATTATTATATATTATTTTCTTAATATATATTCAATAGGATTAATAATTATATTAATACACTCTAATTCAACTATTATGATATAAAATTAATATTTAAAATAATAATATTTTGTGGTTTGTTAGGCTCATTGTTGCGTGTCATTTATGCTATCGAACATATTGTTTTTCTAAAATGAGGGAGAGTTTTATTTTCCCCCTTAAAAAAATTATTTCCACACATTTATAACATGATCTTGTTAGTAAATTTTTTGAAATTTGAGGAAAAAAACAAATCACACATCACAAAAAATATATATTTTCTTCTTCTAGAAAAAGGGAAAGGGAAATATAAAGGATATCTGAAAAAACACATACTAGGATTCAAATTAGGATAATAGAAGTGGGATATGTAGTTATAGATATGTAAAAAAATTCTACTATCTAGTTAATAAGGGAGAGTGAAATAGAACATTGACCACAATAATTTGAATAATCATGAGAATGTTAATGACCACCAGACAAAATCGCGATGAGGTGCAAGAAATACCATTCATTCATGGAAATTGAATGTAACATGGTAAATGTTTTGTTTCAAGCATCTTTTAGAAAATTTGAGAATTTATTTTAGTTTCTATACTAATAAAATTACGATACATAATTATACGACAATAATAATTTCAACCTTTTATCATTTTTCACCATAGTCTCAACTTTTACTCCAAACGATGACTATTCAAGTTGAAATTTTCATTCCTGAAGAATAAAAATTAACTTTAACTGGATCAAGTTATCCAAAAATGGATAAAAAATTATCCTATATTTATAAATTATTTAAAATAAAAATGGTATATATGAGGAAATCTAATTTCAAATATATAATAATCTATATAAATCATATAATATCAACAATGGATCACCAAATATTATTCAATAAATAACTTTCAAAAAAATTATTCAAAATATAAAATAATGTATTTGAAACTAAAATATTAAATTGATTTTAATACCTATATTTCCATGTTGATTTTATCATAAAAATATATGTCATAGTTAATGTCTCGTTCGAAAAATGTATACACCATAATCCTATAATGTCTAATATATTATAATCATTTTTTTAAATAGATTGAATCCCTATAATGAAGCATTAAAATCAGACATTCTTGAAAAAAATAATTGAACCATTATCCTTGATATATTATCTTACCAAATAAAACAAATTTTATTTATCATAATCATTTAATCTTCCCATAATAGTAATCATTTTTTGAAATAACATTAATAATCTAATCAACAACTCACTCTAAAATCCCATGATTATCTATTTAATAAAACATAAATACAAAAATAGTAATAACAATAATTAAAATTACATAAATTATCATATAATCTAAAATAAATAACAATACATTTTAACTTAATCCAAAAGAATAATTGAATTATTCATTAAATAACATTAAACATGTTAAACATAAGGGTATCATATTCTCTAAATATCTATTGAATACCAATAACTACTTCCAAAGATAAAAAAAATCATAAAATATAAAAAGGGGTATATATGAATAAAATTATCTTTAGAAATACCATCCCATGACACATTAGGTTTATACCCACATCAAATTTATAATATGGGTTATCAATCCCTCAATTACATTTTCATAATACATCACCTTAACAATAAATCACTTTTCCTAGTTATCATCCCCATTAAACATATATTTTCATGTCCTTAATTTAAAACTATTTTGGATGAATCATTATATGTTTCATTGTTATTATATCTATTATATAATTAATTTAATAATTCTATATTATAATTCTCCAATACCAATACATAAACATTTTAATCCATACACATCAATAATTCACATAATATAGGTATTTCCTTAGTATAAGATTAAACCCTTTGATTAAGACATTGACCCTGATAATTCCTGTATTCTAGGAACAAAATAATATGGAATAAAATGGTATTAAAGAATGTAATTTTATCAAAAACAACATACTATTAATTTTCCATGAAAATTCATTAATTTATGGCCTTCTTTTATAAACCTGAAAATTTTCCCATTTAATTGATACATTCTCAATTGTGTCTCATTACACATTTCATCAAAGAATAAAATTATGTCCTATTAACTCCATGGTATCTAAAACATTTTCTCTCAGGGAACAAAATCATTCTCATAATTTTTGGAGTTCCAGAGTATGTTATGTTTCATATTGTTAATCAAATATTGTAAAAACTAATTAGGCATAATCATAATATTTTTTCACTCAAGTAATCATCATATATGGTTTCTATTAATCATCATATTTTATGTTACATTTCAAATACACATGGTTCCATATAGTTATATCCATTTGAAAAAAATTATATTATGGTAAATAATAATCTTAGTCCGATGAGATGGAATAATATTTATATGGAGTCTAATTCTTGAAATGTACTGTTTACACTATAACACCTGAAGATTATCCTAGTTCTCTCATGGTTATTATATATTAAATTATTTCACAAGGTGTTTTAAATAAAATTTAAATTAACCTACAAATATTGTAGGTGAGTGTCAATCCATGTTCATTTTAGGGGAACACTCACCATGAACCTAAATTATAGATGGGATATACATAAACAACTCTTTTCATAGATATTACCCTAACATTAATTGGTGCCTAAAACATATCCCTTTACTACATGTACAGTTATTTATTGGTATAAAAACAACATAATGTCTTTCCTACCAAAAATTTATGATGTTATTGTATACATTGACTTATCCTCAAATGTGATCATTGGGATATATTCTCTAATCTATTTTTCATATATATAGTTCCCATTGTATTTTCTAAAAATCCTCTAATACCAACTTTAATATCCCCGACCCTAGTAAATCATTGATAGTAGTTACGTTAATATATTCTCAAGATATACAATATATCACTTCCCAAAGCACATAATAATTTAATATCACTGTAAATCCATATACATAAATGAATATTATATTACATTTGAAAAAATAAAATAAAATAAAATATTTTTTTCTTGGGAATCATTATTTCCCGTATAATTACAATTCATATAAATCTTAATACAATTCCCAACATCATTGGTAAAATGAACAGAAATAAAGGCTGACATTAGTAGCTCGTTAAAGGTTTGGTATATTAAAATTTAAATAAAGATTGAATAATATTTTAGGGAATAATTGATAATCAAATAATGACACATAAATAATTACATAAGCTCAAAAATTTAAAATGTATATCATAAATAATCCAATTATCACATGGGATTCAATAATTAATTTCACATTGATGAAAGGCATAATCCCTAAAATCTAAAATATACTATCAAGGAATCATGAAAAAACAAATATATCATTAAGGCTTGTTGATGTTGTTACATAAATGGGTAACTATTCATGTACATAACCTAGATAGTTTATCTCATTAGAGCCACTAATTAATAAAGGGTAAATAAAGATACATTCCATTAAATTACTAAGTCCAAAACTTTCTTAATATGAATGGGGTGAAGAATAATCAATATAAACATTTTTATTGAAAAACTAGAATATAAAATATTAATAATTTACCAAATTAATAAACATAATCATAAAATATAGATGTTAGTATGATGAATGGAATGATAATAGTAAATCACTAGTTAAAAAGATCATAAACCATTCAGATAATTTTTTTTGATATCATTACAATATATAATCAGTATAAGAATCCAAAAAGGATGTTGGAATTAATAAAGATACATTAAAAACACCAATGCACCATATTGTGGAGGAAAATAACATTTTAACATAAATATCACTCAATTGTAGACTAAAATATTTCCAAAATATTAATGATATGATATTGTTTTTAAATAAACTTTTAAACATGTAATATAATCTTGAAAATAATGAGTTTTCTTGACAGATGTTAATTATATATATGTATTATGAATAAAAAATAATCTTTTCAAATTGTTTTAAAAAGAAAAAAAGCGACTTAAGTAGACAATAATAAAAACATTCATTGAAAACAAGTAAAAATGTAAAATATGTTTAAATTTTTTTTAATAAATATTTTTTTAATTTTTAAAATATCAACATATTTTTATAATTAATAAAATGGAAGAATAATATTTATGGAAAAATAGGTAAATAAATCCATCTTATATTAAAAATTTTTTATCAGTAATTATAATTTAAAAAGAGAGTAAAACGTTGTTATTTTAGGAAAATATCATGAAATTTAAAACGATAAGATAATATATCAGTATTAATATTGATATATTAAATAAATCCCTATTGGAGACTTAAATATAGTCAATCTAGAATAATTATTAAATTGTGAAATAAATGCTTAAAATTTTAGTGCCATTGAATAATAACTATGAAGAAAGATTTAAATTAAAGAAAATAAATTTTATAAATATAAATCTATTCATTATATATCATATAAAAGGGGAATAATATATTCCTAAAAAATCATATAAGTTCTGAATGTGGAATATGTCTCATAGAAGTAGAAGTGAGATGACAAACCCTTACCTTAGGACTGACCTCCTTCATATTTCATCAAACATAATTTATAATAAACAATGGATTATTATGAATATGATTTAGAAAAATTATAATATTTTACCATCAAAATATTATTATTTATAATTTTTTCACCTTTTTAATAAAAATTATTTGTTAAAACAATTCATCTTGTTAATAACTACAATGTTCTTTGTGAATGTTTTTATTTGGCTATTTTAGACCTTATACATTGATTATGGTTTCATATTTTCAATAATTTTAATCATTAAATTATTATAATCTATATTCATGATGTAAATATATTTTTATTCCATTTAAAATAGAATAACACTATTTATGGAGACGGAAGGCCATATGTATGCATGAAAATTGTTTTCACTTTTTGATTGATTGAAAAAAATAAATGAAAAATAAAAATTCACCATAAATAATAATAATTATAATATATAAATAATATAAAAAAAATTATACCCGTCATTATAACCTTCCATAAGTGATGGTGATGAAAAATGAATTGTTTCACTATGTTGAGAAAGTATGTCATACATATGCACAAGCAATAATTTCACTACCATTTGACTGAAAAGGGTGGATAATGGTGGTGTCATTTTCATTATAACATTTCAGTATATTAAAGAAAATTAAGTTATTATTTTTTGAATAATACCATTAATTATGAGGAGGTAAAATAAGAAGTAAAAAAATTAATGTGACTAGGAAAGGTTATTACATTATTCTTTGAGAGAATTCCTTTCAATCACAAATTAAGTACTATAGGTGTGGAATTTTCGGAAGGCCGAAACATCTATAATTTTATTGCGAATATAATAATTTTTTTGGGTTTTTTACTTAATAAGTTTCAATCTGGTTTAATGATGAAAGAGATATTGTCTCTTTTTATGTTAGAGGGGTAGGACAAACATAGTATTTATAAAAAGAATAAAATACAACAAATTTATTCTCAAAAAACATGGTTCCAAATTTATATAGATTCAATGATAAGTTATTATATGGATTATATGTAATAAAAAATTTTGAAAAAATTTTGTCATATTTTCTATCATATATTTTCGTCTAACCCATATGTTACCCTATTTTATCCTTTAATATATTGATGCCATTTTCTTACTAAATTGGTTGCAATTTTACATATAAAGGGAATTATTATCATAAATGGACAACTGATGAAATTTGAGACAATGTCGAATCCTTATTAAACTCTATAATGATTTTAATTATTTTTATAAAATTTAATAAAATAATTTTCTATAAAATATCATTTCTACCAATTTAGACACCATTCTTTAAATTTGGATTTAAATACATATATAAAAAAGTTGTAATTTGAATAAAATCAGTAAATGCAACTCTAATTTGTAATATATATACATAAAATTCATGTGAATATATAATGATATCAAAGTATATTACTTTTATTAGCATTCAAATATTTTAATTCATTTTCCAATTAATTGGAGAAATAAAGTGGAATCATTTCATAAGAACTTTAGATAATTATATAATTACTAAAAAATGAAATAAATTGAAACTACTAAAATAATTTAAATTTCATAAAAATATATATTCTTTATTATTTCATATCATTCATTTCATCAAATGTCATCCCATAAGAGATATTTAAAATTAATATATTGATATTTTGTAACCTTCATTGATTTAAATAGTATATAAATATTTTTCAATGAAAATTATCCGATAAAAATATCCATTTCAAGAATAATGTAAAAATAATGGAATTATATTAATAATTGAGGAATTAAAATGAAAGAAGTTAACCTTATCACTAGGTTTCAGCCAAGATTTTCTTAATTTTCCCTTTACTAAATATTTAATTTTTACAGTAGTTACTATTCATAATGCTTAAAAATAAGACAATGCTATATAAAATTTTTGGACATAATGTTTGAAAATATTTAATCTATTTTTAAAAATTAAATCTGAATACATTCAAAAATAATAATTTTTAAATAATCATGAAAAACATAATGAAAACCGCTATTTTGAATAATATGGTTTTAAACATAAAAATAGATTCATATAATTATCTTAATCATATAAAAATACTAGATAAATTTGATTAAATATTATTGAATAGTATATATATATGATTATTTTGAAATCGTCAAAAATAAGATATAAATTTAATTTATTACAATTAAAACACATTGCATGTATAAAAAATGTTTTTTTAGAAAAATGCTATTTTATGTATAAATACTATTATATAATAATTTAAACCATAAAAAATATTTCAATGAACATTATTTTACTATTTATGACATAATAGAAAAAAATTACATTGAATCTATTTTCAATCAAAATAGAATATCAAAGGTTCTTGAAAAAATAATTCAATTTCAAAAAGAAATCATAATTTTTCAATATTCAATTGAAAATCATTCATTGTAAATAAATTTAAATATTTAAAACTGAATAATATTTATAAAATTATTTAAAAAATTATATTATTTTGACGAAATGTTACTTACATAATTTCTATAAATTTATTATAACATTCACCATAATCTGTTATGAAAATAATTTTTTCATGATAATTTATTTTTAAAGCATAAAATATATTTAATGAATATTTAATAATTATTTACAATGAATAATTTCATTAGATTGTATTTAATATACCATTTATACAAATTTCATAATTTTCTTAATAATTTTAATCCTGATAAAAATTTGGAGCAAAAGAAAATGGTCTGATGTGTGTAAACATGCTTTATTTTGAGTCTATGAGGTTCATTTTAAGATTACTATTTTTTCATCAGGAATAAAATTTGGGATCTATGATTGATGGTGAGATATTAGTGTTTCAAAATTATTCACTTATAGTTCACGAGTATTTCAATTATTAGAAACTCCTAGTAGTTCACTTATATCATACACGACACGAACATGCTTTCCAATGGAAGGTGGTCAATTAGAGTTTCATTCTTGATGAAACCTAGGAAATTCATTTTTCTAAAAAGATAGGATTACAGGATCATTACTCCCTTTAAGGGGGGATTAATATTTTTTTAGACTCTCTTATAGATTTAGTATATGTTCTGAAATCTTCTCTTAGTCCCATTTAGAATATAGTAACCCTAAAATTTGATCAAGTGTTGAATACTTCTGTTCATAAAAGGGGATTTCATTAATGTTATCTCCCATATATATCCAAGGACCTTCATTCATTTCCAACTATTTATATTAAATGGGTAGGTTTATAAATTTTGAGTCCATACATCTAGGCCCTGTGGAGTTTACTTCCATCAAGGGAAGCTATTAATATTTCAAGGATGGGTTTAAACCATTATGAGGATTCCTATGTATTTTTATAATAATAATAATAATAATAATAATAATAATAACTAGTGAAGTTACTTGAAACAATGTATTATAATGTCATGCAGAAAGGATATATACATGAGAACATATAATCCAGGTATTTAGCTCAGACAATATCATGGTGTCTAACATAACCTGTTCAATTTTGGAATCAGAGTCATTGTATTTTGATTGGTTGAAAATAAATACCCCATGATGGATTCCCTTGTATGGGATTGCAGATATCATTCAAACTATTAGGGTTTACACATTTATTTTACCATTTTTGGGAAAAATTCATTACGTGAATAATATGATTTTCACAAATCCCAAAATGTACATGATTCATACTGAGAGTGATAAACAAGGGAAATCAAGTAATCAATCTCACTACATGTGGATGTACCATTTTTAAAATGGGATGGACTAGGTGGTGTATTTGAAATATAGATCGATCCTTGAGAGGGAATCCTACATATCATGTTTATTTCATTAATTAGAGTATTTCATCGTCATTTATCTTCTTAATCTACTGATATAAGTGGTTAAATGATAAACCCATAAGAGAGTTCATGTCACATTGGTTAGAGAGTCTGGTACACAGTGGGACATACACCGAGGTGGATTCCCATTATACCTGATATCTTAGGTAGTAATCTAATATAACTTATATATAATAGGAATCATAGTTCTAATTGTATTGTTTGGGGTATGCATGAAATTTTCCACTATATCGGGCTATCCTACCATGGGTTTTCTTCCGGATACATCATGATTATCTGCCCGAGATGTACATAGTGCTGATCTAACATGCATGAGGATGTTAATACACATACTAGTCATATTAAAAAACATGTTCTAAGATAGTCTCATGATCTAGTTGACTCATCTGTATGAAATCACTTGATCTGGATGGAGTCTCTTGAGGACATCACATGAATTTTATGACTCACACAGAGGGTGTTTCACGACATGGTTAACTTGTCCTTAGAGCACAACCTTACTTTTTTTACAAGACTTGAGGTAATTTAATGACCATTATTATGTGTCTATAGGAAATTAAATGACATAGATGTAATTTTGTTAGGGTGTTGCATGACATTATTTACATTTGTAGTGGAATTTCATAAGACTTGGTTGAAATTACTTAAAGAATTCATGTGACTGTTTTAATGTGTTCAGAGGGTGTCTCATGAATTGGGATACATTTCATGTTGTTTTCAAATGATATGGGTAGTGCATGTGATGATTATGAATAATTTCATATAAATCATTGCATAATCTTTCCATTATTTAATGTCATTTTCATCCTTTATTGGATATGTTGGTAATTTTTTGTTATGCATTAAAATATTTTGATTTTACATGACTCAATAAACTTGTATAAAATACATTGAATGATCTAAATGTCCCTTTTGATGTCCATAAAATGATTTATAGTGTGATTAAGAAAAGAACAAATTCTTGTCACATGATTCCATGGGTAATTACCCATGTTTTATAGGGTGGACGATCACTCTGATCGTGCCACATTATACCAAGATAAGTTCTCTCATGTTCTTCCATGTAGAAGTATCTATCATTTTTGTGTTTTCTAGATAAGTATAAATGATTTATGGGCCTTGAATCCCTAATTTTATGTCTCCTTTACAAGCATATATATCACATATATAATTTGGAATCATTGGAGGGGGTGTTTCATAATTGAATTCACATGATCCTACCTTTGGTCAGCAAGGTCCCACATGATATTCTATGACCACAATATCACTCCAACATAGATTTTTTTATTGGTACTATGCTTATCCAAGGAATATTTCATGGTCATAAAGATATATCGAAGAGCATTTTTAGGACAAGGAATAATTATCAAAGATTCATCGTGAGATTTGGACACCTGTGTGGAGGCATTAGGTTGATTGAAAAAACATGTTTCGGGACATTCATGATATTCAGATGACTTTTCAAGATCATCTGATTAGACTATGCGGGCTTGTTAAAGGGGCATTCATGGGATCAAGTCTCATTTTTAAGAGGGACCTCGGCGGGATCAGACTGCCAGTTCTAAGGGCCTTCTCATGATAAATCATTCTCATGTGAGGCACATAAACCCACTTCTCATGAAAAATTGCATATCTTCCCTTTTTGTAAGGATTCATCTTTTATCATAGATTAAATTATTTTACAAGGACTCTGTCCTTGACCCATCGGTTTTCCATTTGGGTGTCACAAGATCAGTAGTAGATTGTCCATTTCCATGATATAATTTTCAGGGAAATTCATTATTCCTGTCTCATTGAATCATGTGTTCTCCAACAATGAGGCATTGAAAGGGTTTCTCACATATGAACTCTAGAGTTATCCCCTATCATAATGGATTTATTTTTAAGGATTTGATAAGCTAGATTATTATTTTATTCCCTCTATTGAATACAATATTCCATATTTTTATCTTTCATATTAATTTGAATGTATTTAGATGATGATTTATTAAGGTATTAATATAGTTATTGAATGGTCCCAGTTTCTCTCCTATATTCTAGGAAACACACTTCGTGATATAGGTATGTACGATCTGCTTCTATTTTCATTTTTTCAATCCTATTCGAGAATACTTTTCTCTTCCTTGATTACTCAGGGGAGTATCTAAGGATCCATGTGGAACCAATGTCCTAGAGGAAACTTTTTTGGTGATTGGGCCTAAATATTCCTGGATAGATTGAGTTTCTCAAAATGCACCAACCAACTCCATGTTATTCACCTTTATTAATCATCAAGGATTTACGAGTTTTTCAACTATCATCAGGATGAAATTATTAATGAATTGATTGTCCATTGTTGTCTAATAATGGATTCATTTAATTTATCCCTTAGAGTAGTAGGAATCACACTTTTGAATATTTACTAACTTGGTGGAATATGTCTTATTGGGGATATGTGTAATGAGATTTTTTCATTTCATAGATCTTTGGGATGGGCATGAAAACACATTGCCCCTAGAATGATATATGCACAATGTTGTGAATGAGAGGATAATAAATGAGATAAAATTGTTCTCACTCATTTCATACTTTGGATGGATTAATATATTTTTATGTCATAGAAGGTATTATTCAACTACTATAGGCACACTACTATGCCCTTCCCAACATGTCTAGGATTGCATGGGCACTTAACATCCCAGTCCAGAACTTGGTAAATACACCTTTTATCAACTATGTTATACCAGAGGTACCCCTGAGCTGTCTATTTGTAGGGTTTATATCCTGGTTTATAAATAGATGTATATTCACATCTATTTATACAAGTTTTGGAATTTTAGTATGACTATTATTAATGGAATCCCAATAAGAACATGGGCGTCTTGTTAATTTAGCTATAAAAAATCATTCATGTCTTTATCTAATTGTTAACTATTTGAAGACTGAAAATATTCATTACCTAGTTGGTGGCCCATTACAATTCATATATTTTATGGATTGTGAAAAATTACATGTTTAAAAAATATAATAATTCTACAAGAATCCCTGACTATTTGTTTTGTCCCTTGTGGATGAATGTTATTATAATTGAGTCAATGCCGTGGGGTCCTGATGATGTTATTTACATGTTGATCTATGATTATCAATTCAATATCATGCCTTTCCCTACCCTGTCTAGGATAATTATTGATAATGGGAGTGTTTATCTCATTGAGAGGTAAAAGAAGTCGCTTTACGAGATCGGATTCTTCCCGATCATGTAGATGAGCTAAATGTATATGATTCATATAACTCTTATAGGTTCACTTTCTTAATTTTCTATATTTAAAGGGTATCTCCTCTTTCATTGATTGGAATATTGGTAGTGAAATATCATAGTATTATCTAAAAACTATGTCTCATTTTATTATGTGACTACACAAATACTATGTTTACTATTCATTAATTTAGAGCCTATATCTTCCCATCATATGACTATTACCAGGCTTCGATGGAACCCTACCAAGTTGTGTGTTTGAATAATATTTTTTATCATAATTTGAAGTGTTTTTTTAATATTTTCAATTGTTTTCAATTAATATTCCCTTGAATATGTTTGTTTTAATGAAATGTGTTATATTTTTAATAATGAGTCGAAATGGATTTAAATTTGAAATGTTACTGCATTATTTCACTAATGATTATTTTGATTGAAATTTTATTCTATTTATTTTTTTTTAAATTTCTTTCAGGTTTAAAAAATATTTCCCCCTTATCATCCCTCATCCAACTACAGACTATAACACATGGCCAGCCTAAGAAGGTAGAACGGTGGTTGTAACCTAGTGGGAAGGCTGGTTGTGGCAGGTATGAGTGCATATAAGCCTTGGAGTCAACAAAGATGTTGTAGTGGGAAAAATACCACTTGACTCATATGGTGTGTGTGTGTATCATGGCCAATGTGAGCAAGTGAATCAAGGATCCCACATTGTGGTAGTCATCTAAGATAATTACAATATAATATTTCTTATATATGTTAAATCCATTTCTATGTTGTCTTGATGTGGGATGAGTTAAATTGATGTATTGGTAATTTTTAATCAAAACAATGACCTCTCATATCATTCACACACCCTCATTTTCTGACAAAACCAAGCTACCATCTCTGACATACTTTTTTTTATAAATAACCATATATTCCGTCTACAACACACTAGAACCTCTATTGCAACCATCGAAAGAGTACAAGATCGAGTGAAGGGAAACTATTAAGACCTTCCACTATAAAATATCTTCTTCTTCACCTCGAATGATATCCATGAAGACAATATCACGCCACTTTGAAAGCAGAATGTAGTAGGAGGAAAATCCATTACAACTAACCCATTATTGATGCTTGTATACTCAGGATCCAAATCCCCATACCCCCATGAAAATTTCAATGTCTCTATTCCATTGATAAAGAAGGATTCCAAACAATAATAATTTACATAGTAAAAAAATAATAAACCCTAAGGTGTCATATTTTTGTGAGTCATGTTTTTTCTTATTCTTAAAATTTTCTCATTTCACGGAATTTTCATTATTTCTTTCATCAATTCGTGATTTGAATCCATAGATCATCATGATTTTATAATTTGCTTCTTTCATTATTCAGTTCATGATGTGAATCCATTAATTTAATGAATTTTAATGATTTGTTTCACTACTGAATATTTTGATTCATACAGTATTGAGTGTTTTAAAATTTCAAATGTTTTATAGGTGTAAAAGAAAAAATCTATCTAAACATCCATCAACCAACTTGGGTCTATCCCACCTAGACAACCTATGATGGATCTATGAACATTGGAACCTAGTGGAAGGTTGGTTGTGGCTTACATGAATACCTGTGAGCTGTGGGAGTATTCTATTAGTAGGGGTGGTTTAAAAATTTCTCAGGCCACGTAGAGTGTGAAGCTCATGATCTGTATGGTTTTGTGATTCTAGTATCCCACCATTTTGTTGGTTTTTTATTTTAGAACATAAAACAGATTATGTATATATGATTTTACCCCCTCTAGGATAATTTGATATTGGATGACATTATATTAGGTATTATTAGTATTTATCGAATCTATGTTATCCCATATGTTTTTGAAACCCCTGTGCTCTTACAAATCAGAGATGTCATCTCAGCATTTTCTAAGGCTTGAAATCACCACTACCATCATCTACATCATATCTGAATCTCCATTATGGCCACCCAAGAAGCTTGAGCTTGATAAATGGTCCACTATCAAGACCTAACACTATGAGAGATAATCTTCTTCACCTCCGTATAACGCTATGAAAACAATTTCAAGGCTTCTTTCAGCCATTGTTAATGTCTTTGGAAGGAGGTACTTCCCGTAATACACCAACCCATGCTTACTACATCATTTATCACTCCCCAGTACCCCAAATCCCATGAAAATATACACAAACCCAGTCCATTCATTATGAAAGTGGTCACGATTCCTTATCATCTACACTGCAAAATAAAAAACCATTGGTTCTTAGGTGAGATTAAAAATATATTGACATTCAATACATTAAATTGTATTATTATGATTCGAAAATAAAAAAACATTAAGTCACATCCTCAATTTAAAAAATGGGGTTCTTTTATGCTAATGAGGGGAGTTGAACACCCCATAAATAAAGGAGTGGTCGCTCATCCAGGATGATAGCCTATGTTTTTTGGTCTTCCATCATTTATTATTATTATTACTTATTTTTTTATTTTTTTATTATATTTAATCAGTAATTTGGTTAATTATTAATTCAATAATTTTACCCAATCAATGTTTCCCTCATCCAAATTTCATCAACTTGTTCTCAATTTTCTATTCTTCTTATTCTTTTATTTTATTCCTATTGTACACACTTACTTTCAATATTATGTTAGTATGTATCTCTCTATCTCTCATTTTCTGTCTATCTTATTCTATTTTTTATATTTTTTATTCACATGTTTTCTTATTCTTCATATTTCATAATTTTTTTATTTTTCTTCATCTCTTTCTTCAATTAATAATGTGAATCCACTTTATGATCTGAATTAATTATTTAGTTCATTTATATATTAGGATCATGATGTTAAACCATTTCAGGTTATGAATTCTTCTAACGTGATCACTTATAATCATTATTATGAGAAACATTAATGTGAATATCCAGAGGTAGTAATCTAGTCCTTGAACATAATACCATGATTAAATTCAATATTAGGTTAAAATAAGGAAGAAATATATTTGGTGTAATCCCCATAATGGATTTCTAAATCTGGGATAATTATTTTTGTAACCATTATCCCTCAGTTGTGCTATTGGATATTGAGAGTTCATTGTTATTTATAAAGTAACATTGAATTGGTGAGACTAAGGAATTCTAAAATATAGTTGAGTGTATTCACTAAGTTGACTTGAAATGGGAAAATTATTTTTATCCAATAAACTTTATCTCTAGAAAACATCCATTATTTTCAACGCTCATTATGTTTCAATTAAATGATAATATATAATTTAATTATAGTTAAATTTTAACCTTTCAATTCATTTAATTTACAAAATAGATAAAATCATATATAACAACATTTATAAATAATTAAAACATCATAAACAATTAGTTCTTGGTTAATAAGAATATGTAATTAGATAAATGTGATTCTCCTCAAGTGAGATGACCTTGGACTACCACAATGATGTACTAGGATAAATATATAAATATTACATTTTTTCAAACCATGCAATAGGTATGCGTCATTGGAATACTGAATAGATTAGAAATTAAGGTTAAAAATAATTGTGCCTCTCACAACCCATTATCTATTAATGTAATTGTGTTAATATAAACTTTGGATGATCCTATGAGGTATCTTTATCGTCTGGGTGATGAACATCCCATTAGTGGGATAGAATATATCATGGAATATAGTCATTCAATATTAGTGGTGGTAGATGAATCCAAAAAGAATGTGAGAATTTTTCTCTTATTTCCTTATCAACTTGGCCAGCCCTTCCTCTATAAAATTTTCCCACCCCAGTGGGTTCAATGGACCAAATATCACAAAAGAATATTTAGTATAAATTCTATACTCTAGCTATTGAGATTCATTTGGAGGACTTCTATGGCCAAGAGGAATTACTTCACTAGCTATTTTACGATCCAAGGGGAACATGGATTTGATTGAAAAACATTTTATGATATCATGAGACTAATATCATGGATCAATTGTTAATGATAATTAAAGATGATGGAGTGAATATATTTGATAATAGGAATCCCATGGCTAAATCAATAATGAATGATTTAGAGTTGTTCAAATTAATAAATCATATAATCTCTGAGTTTCATAACTAAATATATTACATAACTATACATATGGTAAAATTATATTAGATTTTAACACACTTAATGTTTGAAATTTTGGAAAAACCATCCTTATTAAAAACCACCCAAAAAAGGTGTTGAGGAGTTTTTCCCTTTCATGAAGATTCTTTATCCTCATGTTGTGGAAGAAGAAACTTGGTAGACGACGCTTCATTTCTCAATTTCTAGTTCCCTCTAGATTCAAGCTAATTGGGCACATTCATGTTATAAATGATAATTATAGTTTCATAAACAATTGATACATTTTTATTTGTACCCCTGTAAAGTTTTTTTAATTTAAATAATCCACCTTTTCAGCTCTTTATCAATGAATACATACTCTAATCATTATACGTCCATTTAAAAATTTGTATTATTCATGATTTGAATGATAATTAATTAATATTATTGCACATGAAGTAAAAAATTATACCCATACTATTTGTAATTTCAGGGAAAGAAATATCCTTGTTTTTTAATGATTAAATCATAAAATATCTCCCTTGTGAATTTCTCATGAATTCCCACCATAATGAGACCCTAATTAATGTGTCATCTCATGTTTCTCTAAGAGTAGTGGAATGAAAAAAATATTTAGAGTTAAATATAAATATAACCTAAAGATAATGCTTTAATTTATTTTTATTTTATTTTATTTAGAATGTATAACATTTTTTTCTTGGTAAAAAAATTGATTCATACATGCGTTGTATCTATTTCTGTTTTATCATCGTAACTTTTTCCTATGATTCCTCAAGGGGAAAATTTATTGGATGTAGACATTGATTTTTCTCATTCCTACTGGTTAATGGTATGAACCCTGATTTTTTTAATCGTTTTACATTTTATGAGTGATCAGTATTAGCTAGAGCACCCAATGTTTGAGTACAAAAAGAAGATACCTGAAATTTTCTAAGAAATACCATTCTAGGCTATCAACCTAGTGAGAATTGTGTTTCTTCCCGTTTGTTTTTATGGTCTTATAAAATACTTCATTGGTGAGATATATTCTAAATCCACCATAACTGACCATATACCACTGTTTAAATACCAATTGTGAAAAAGAATTCTCGGTGTAGTTTAGTGTCATGTGTTAAGGATATTTTTCATGCAGTTTAACATCATGTGGTAAAGATGAAAAAAATTCCATGAATATTAATATATTTATTCTATAACATGATTGATGAATAATTAATGATTCACGCATACCATGGATGACCTAAATCACCATATGGTAACAATTATTATAGCGGTGTTTCCCATGATTATAATGATTATAGTTACTTCCCGATAATGAAGAGACGTCTCTAGTTGGTGGGTCACAAACCCTTATTAATTATTCTATATAGATTACATTAATGGGAAAAAAGATTCCATACTCATTTAAAAGGACCATGAATTATTTCTAATGATCTTATGGGTTGAGGGGTACATATTACCAAGGAGGATTCCACTACGTTTGATTGGATATGGGTGGTTTAATTCATAACCCAAAAGATTATTCCACCAAATATATAATTGGGAAGACATACTGGGGTTGAAACAAAAAACCCTAGACTTCTCAGTTTGTCTATGGTGTTACTAGGGATCAATAGAATCGGAAATCCTTTAAAAAATGAGTATATGCCTTTCGATGATGGGTCATAAGGGCTTATGCATGAGCATAGAGGGCTTACATGAATGGTTAAGTAGTAAGGACCCCCACTCTTTTGCATGATCTATGAATGGATTGTAAAAACACAAAATCTTGGGATATTAAGTTGGATATGGATTTAAATTTATCTGTAAGGGTTCCGGACCCCTAGGGATGTTTAATGTTTTTTGGAAGGATCATGCCATACATCATGTGGTTTCTATTCTGGTGGTGTGGTCCATAAAAAGTTTTAGGAATGGAATTTCATATTCTTGATATGAAAATTTCTATAAAACATAGTTTTAATACATTGTGGTAATAGAATCATCTTGAAAAAAATACATATGGGGACTGTAAATATTGGTTAATAGTATTCAATTCATGAGTAATGTCATGGGAAAACCATGCTAGGGATGATCCAAAAGAACTTTAGATGTTGATTTCAACCATGGTGAAGTTAGACTCACAAAGATCAAAAATACTTTTTTCAAAGAATATATGGATTTGTATGTAGGAAACTAGCTCATATGTAGAATCTTGGGAAATACATGCATAGTCAAATAAATATTTACTTGAATATGGTGAACTTTTCCAACATCCTTGATTGTTTGAGGAAACCAGAGGCACTCAATAAATGAAATATGATTTGTGGAAAACGAGAAATTCATGAATGGTTTGTGTGCCTTAAAATGATGTATCATAAATTGGTAAACATTTATTAGAGGTGATGATATGTGAAAAAAAGTTTATCAATATTTTTATAGGACTAGGGTGTCGAGTGATATTGGATTGGGTTTTACTGGGGCCTCAATGTGGTCCCTATGAACTTTATTCCCTTTTCAATGCTAATTTATGTTCTTTGATTTAGACCATCAAATGATATGATTATGGTCATACAACATGGACCAATGTGTCTGAATTTTATTATCATGATATGTGTGGACCTGATAACATAGGAATGTAATAAAATAGCCTAATTAAGATAACAAGGATCAAGAATACACCAACATTATTTTGAGTATGATATAAAAATGTAGTATAGCATTGATCAATGTTTGGTTTCATTAGTAATAATATGGGAAAACCATGCTGGGGGTGAACCAATGGACTCTATGGTTCACAATAACATCATCTTGATAATAGGCTTAGAAGGATTATAAATTCCTTAATATAATACCACGAAGCCTATGGCTGGTTGTTTATATACATAATTCATAGTTAGAATGGTCAAACATAAAGGTATCTTTTCCATACCAAGGGACATAATTGTTTTGTAGTGACTTGATTTACTGAAGACATGTTGTGTAATTTATGGGTTTTTGTTATCAATATATGATTGTATCTCATTATAATCTGATTTTATAGGGTTAGGTTCTTGTAATCCCTTAATAGGAAACGATGATGGAAGATGGTATACAAATTTTTACACCATGATATTGGTATGTATATATTGTGATATTTGTCATTACTTGAAAAGGATTTTTTCTATATAGTTTATTGTCATTCTTTTAGGACATTTACATTTTAGTTTATTATCTTGTGATAAAGATGTTCACCATTGATTTTAACATCATGTGGTAAGGATGTTCAGCTAAATGATAAAATTTATGTTGTAAGGATGTTTTCCTTTTGGTTTAAGGACATTTAGTAAGTTCACGGGGACCATCATGAACTTCTGAAAGATAAAATTTTGGAAATTTTTTCAATGGTTATGGAAATTTAAGTATGTGAAAAACCTTTTATCTAGGAATAGGATTTTTGATGTATTTCCATTTTCAAGAGTCCTTCTTTCATAAAATGATCTTACGTGAATGAAATTTTTTTTATATATGACTTGTGTGTATGCAGAGTGATTTTTTTTGACTCATCCATTTTCAAATAGAAGTATATGTAATATATGTGTTATGGCTTCCTCAAATTTACCTATGGACATCTTAAGTGAAGGAATCATGCTGTAATCAACTACATTAATGAGATTCTACTGCATAAATCTATCTTCTATAATGGGGATAAGTGAATTATAAATTTTTTGATTTAGTGGGTCTCTATATCAAGCTTTGATGAAGGGACACAAACATATATTAGTATCATATATAGGGATAGGGTGTTCCTTTGTTTAATTCAGTAATGGAGGAGTTTAATTCATAATAAACCACGATTAATTTATAGGTTGGACTACTCAAAGAATTTATATCTCTTATAGGATGGAGAATATGTCACAAAATTTACTGTCATGAAAGTTGGATGTTTTTTCCTGTCAATGACATGTCTTGCCTTTCTAGCTAGAGTGAAATTTCAGGTTCACTAATATTAAATGATTTGTGCTCATTGTGAGAGACATCAGGATAATGGGATGTTGATTAAGCCTCTTGATAGTTGATTTTAGAAAACCCCATTATTATGTATAACAAATATGTTAGAGCTGTTAATTTTCATCATTTTATATGATTAAATTAGTCATTGAATATGATAACATGGTGTCAACTCCTATCCAATTATATTAGGAACAAAGATACACTTGGTTATCACTTGAAATATCTATTCCACTATTCATCACATGTACATGGATGGGGGCATTTTTATATTAGAAATGGACCTCGGATTGGGGATATAGGTTTCATAATGAATCCTCAGATTGAAAGAATAAATCTACATGTAGTTTGTTAATGGGAAATATATATGTATTTCTAATCCATACATAGAGGGGTCATTATTCCAATTAATTGTTGTAGCTGGACCCAATACTAGAGATCTAGATTTCACTACTTGTCTTATGATGGAAATAATAATGCCCATATGCACATCTTGAATGGTAAATTTTCTATATAGGTCTAACCAACATGAAAAGGGGGAATTTTTCAGATTAATTATTTCAAATTGACCAGGAACTGGAGATCCTGATGTCACTATGTTTCTTATGATGACAGGAATTAATCATCATATAGTTATTGAACAGGAAACACTCCATGTAGGTGTGTCCCATATGTGTTGGGAGAATAGTTCCTACAGATTATTGTGGCTAGACCAAATATATGATATGTGGGCATCACTACATATCCTTCAACGAAAGGAATCAAACAATACATTATTCTTGGAAAGGAATCTATCCAAGCGAGTATGACCTATACATATAGTGGAGTAATTTTTCAATTGATTATTTTTGATATAATTGTGATTTGTTATCTTAGAATCACTACTTCTCTTGTGATGACAGGAATCAATCCATGCTTAATCATTAACTGGTAAAATCTCCACACAAGTTTGATCTATATGTGGAGGGAGTCATTGATCCTGTTGATTATTGCAGATGGACTCATGATTGGAGAACTATGTTTCACTACAAAACCAATGAGGGAAGGAATAAAGACAGATGCTGTTCTTGTATAGGAAGATCTCCCCAATAGTCTAACCCATGTGTAGTGGTGAATTGTTCCTATTGATTAATTTAGAATCACCTAGTTTTGGCGATGTGGGAATTACTATATATCCATTGATGATATGAATAACACCACCCATGGTTCTTGAAATGGAAGCTCTCTATTATGGTTACATAGAGGGAGGAATTGTTCCATTGTATTGTTTCTTATAGACCTGCTATTGATGATCTGGACATCACAATATATCATATGATGATAAGAATCAATCAACACAGAGTTTTGGAAAGGGGAAAACTACAAATAGACATGACCCATATGTGGTTGGGGAAGTTTTCCGATTGATTATTGAAACTGGAACCAAGATTAGAGATCCATGAATCATTGTGTATACTGTGTTGAGAAGACTCAATCCAGATGAAGTTCTTGAAATGGAAACTCCTCTTATAGGTTTAACCCTTATGCAGAGGGATTCATTGTTCTCAATTATTGTAATAACTTCACCCTTGATTAGAGATTCAAATGTTCTTACATATTCATAGACAATAGGATGTAATCCATAAATACTTCTTGAATTGGAAAATCTCCATGTATTTGAGAACCATAAAAAGAGGGTGTATTATTCATACAGATTGTGATTACTTCATGTGATAATGGGCCTCAAAGTGTTTTGGTTTGCTGCAAATATGCTGGTTAGGAAATTTTAATATCTTCTTTTTATTCTTCAACATCTTATATCAGGAGGAGGGATTTATGGGAGGAACTCAAAGTCACCTCTAAAATGATGAAAAAATGGATGCTTATTTGTGACTTCAACGCAGTGTTGAAGCCTGAGGAGAAAACTGGAGCCAACATTAATAGGACTACCCCTGCTGAATTTTCGGAGTGCATTGATTACTGTAACCTGGATCAAGTGCATATAGATTGTTCTGATTTCACCTAGTGTAGGTACACATGGTAGGGGAAATAAGCCAGAATGTTTTATAGATGTTTTTTATATATTGATGACCATGTTTCAATCCATGGAGTTTTTGTTTTCACGCTCCACAAGCATCATTCAGACAATATCACAATTGTTGTTGATGTAAACACTCAGTTGAGAAGGTCAACCCCTATCCCCTTTCATTTCAACAATGGATGGATGGTGATTCCACGATGTAGGGAACCTATCTTGGAGGCATGGAGGTCTGAAGTCATTGGGAGTCCTCTTTATAGATTTTTTGTGAAACTTAGTCATCTTAAGGGGCTGTTAAGGGAATGGAGCAAAAAATCATTCTCAAAAATTGATGAGGAAATTACTGGCCATAGTAGACTTGATGATATACTAATAATGAAGTGATGATTGGTATGAAATCAACTGAATGTGAAAAGGTTAAAAGATGGAGACATGAAATCCATGTTCTTCAACATATTGCACAAGGAAAAAAGGGCACATTTCAGGAATAAAGTGATCATCATTGGTTGGAATTTGTACATTGAAGATAGTAGATAGCTCTGGCTGTTGTTTAAAACATTAAGGGTATGTACTTTGATAATGGACAGTCTAGTATTCACTACATGGTTGACAACATCAGCCCTGTATTGATGAAAAATCGAATCAGCTTCTAATCTCCCCACCATACAAAGAGGAGATCAGATCTGCTCTTCAATCTGTGAATAATGAGAGTGCCCCAGGTCCTGATAGATTCACTATTTTTTTCATATTCTACTAGGACATTCTGTAGGATGATATTGATTAGTCCATTAATGATTTATTCTCCCATTTATATATGCCCCATGGAATGAACTCCAACTTCATTGAGGTCATCCCATTGAAAGTTAATTCCTTTGATGTCAAGGACTTTAGGCCAATCGCTCATGGGAACACACTACCCAAAAAAATCTATAAAATTCTTTTGAGAAGGATGGGTGGGTTGGTTGACGACATGATTTCTGATAATCGGTTTGGATTTTTTCCCTGGGAGGAGCATCCCGAAGTGCCTCTTCATGGCTTCTCAGAGTGTCATCCTGATGAGGAAAAGGTTAAATGTAGGGATTTTTTCTCTCAAAGATGATATTTCTATGGCCTTTTATACTCTTAAATGTAGATTCCTTTTTGATCCATGGATGGTATGTCTTCTCTGATGGGGTTGTCATATGATTTGTGTCATACTTTACTCTTTATGGCTGTCAATTATTCTTAATGGTTATTTGAGTAGTTTTTTCACTTTCACGAGGGGAGTACGGAAAGGTGAACCCCTTTCTGGAATTATTTTTACCATCGTTGAGAATTAAATTATTAGATGCATTAATGATCTCTCTCAAATAGGAATCTACAAGATGATTAGGGATGGTGTGTGTGGCCATGCCCCATCACACCTATTGTATGTAGATGACATATTATTATTTGGCCAAGCATGAAGAAGAACTATATCCTCTATTAATTGTTTTTTCAATCACTATGAAGAGGTGGCTGGCCAGGGAATTTGTTGGAATAATTCTTTCATTGTTTTGGGAATGGAGTCTCAGTTGGGAAAAGGAGCAGAATTGTCAGGTATCTTGGGGTGAGTCTGGGATCCCTACCTTCCCAGTACCTTAGGTTCCCTCTATTTTGGGTCAATGTGAAATGGCAGTACATGGAGGGGATGTATGATACTGTTGTTCATTATATGGCCAAATATAAACAGAAGGATATGTCCCTGGATAGAAGGTAATGGCTTATTAACTCGGTGATCACAACGATGTTTGTCTATTCATTCTCCCTATATCGATCGATGAGAGGGCTTCTTAAGGAGCTTCATTGCATGGTTCTTAATTTTTTATGGACAAGGTCACCACATGAGAGGAAGATGAATATAGTGGCACGGAAGGAGTGCATCATGCCTATGGATATGGGGGGTCTTGGAGTTAAGGACCTTTGTACCTTCAATGATGGATTGATTTGGAAATTCACATGGGACCTGATTTCTCTTTATGACGATGACGACTTTCTGTCAAACAAAATCACAAAAAGGCTTCTCAATGGTTACAATTATTATATTTCCTCATATGTCCGAGCTTCCCTAAATAGTGATTATATGAGGATTATGAATGACACTAAATCGTTGGTGTGCAGAGACTCCATATTAAACTGTTGGAACAGAAAGTGGCACACACAACCCCATTGTGATCTCAATGTTACACCTGAGGCTGCCCATTTTTCTATCTCAGGTTTTCTCTCCTTGATGCAATCTACTTCTTTTACTATTCCTGTATAGGTGGAGACTGAAATCAATAAGTATGCTTTTATGGATCAGGACACCTTGACCTGGACATAGAGCAGAGATGGGAAGTTTAACAGTAGGGACTTCTACAGGAACATTTGTGGGGGATATACTCCCCTATCTTCCAAGCTCATGCAATTTAGAGGGTGATTCATTCGACCTTCCGGATTCTTTCTCAATTGGATAATCTAGAGAAATCGACTCCACATAGCTTATCATCTGAAGAGGGATGGTTTTCAGCTGGCCTATATGTGTTCCCTTTGCAAGTCTGATGAGGACTCGATGCTTTATATTTTTACAAAATGTAGTCATGCTAAGAGACTATGGGACTTTGTTGGGTCCTTGTTTGTGATGGATTTTGACACCTCCAGGACAATTCTGGATCTACTGACGGGCCTACCACAAGGCTACTATAGTGCCTAGGTTTATAACCTCTTCTTGGCTGCTATTGAAGATGTTATTGCAGACATAAGGGAATCCTGAAATGTAGCACTTTTCACTGGTGCAGACTCAATGGTTCAGTAAGGCAAGGTGGCAGTACACATGGAGGTTTATACTGCTTAGAATATACATGATGGGGCCATGTTTAATACTGTTTCAGATATAAATTTTTTTCAAACTATTGGGGTTACAGTTTGATCACGCAGGTATTGGATGCTGAAATATATTCGGTGGATACCACCCATTGTGCCTTCTCTCAAAGTCAATGTTGATGAGGCTACGATGGGCGCTCCAGGTCCGTCTGGTTGTGGTGGCGTGTTCTATAGATATCGTGGGTTAGTGAAGGGATGCTTCTATAATGCCATTGGAAGTTTCACTTCCTTTGAAGATGAATTATGTGCAATTATAAATGCTATCAAGTATGCTATCTAGTTTTACTAGAATTATATATGGATTGAATCTGACTCACAGACTACAGTTCATGCTTTGTGAACCAAGACGTGCTAGGTTCCTTGGTGTATGCTACCCGATGGGTGGACTACCTTTGTAAGATCACCCACAAGCAGGAGGATGTTTCACATGTCTATTAGGAGGCTAATCCGGTGGTGGACACATTGGAAAAGCAGACACTCAGTGATAATGGAGGGATGTGGTCTTTCACAGCTCCTGATTATTGTGCCCTAATTATGGAGGTAGATAGGTGTGGTGTGATGCGCACTCATTTATGTAACAACCCCTTGCACGCTTGACCTGTTTCCCTTGTTTATATTTTAATATTATTGGGGACAGATTCCAGTAGTTCTTGATATTTTGGGTTATAATGACATGAAACTATGATGAAAGACGCTATACATTTCATTTTATTCCTACCAATAGGCATTCTTAATATTATTTTCCATGAGTTCACGATGTATTGTGATGTTGAATGTCACATAAAAAGGGAATTTTTTTTCAAAGTTTAATGTATTTATTCAAGGATTCCATTCATATAGTTTAACATAATGTTGTATGTACATATCATATAGTTTAACATCATGTGACCAGGAAACAAATGCTGTAGAGACAAAATTATTAATATTATTATGTCTTTTTATATTTTATTGTTATATGGTGATGACGTATCATGTAGTTTAATGTGATGTGATTTTTATTAAAGATGATGTGTATTTTAATGTAATAATTCTAGGATGTCTTCCATACAGTTTAATATCAAGTGTTCAAGAAGAATCATGTAGTTTAACATCATGTGACCAGGATGAAATAGACTATCCAGTTTAATGTTTTTCTTGAAAGATGTATTTGGTATATTTTAACCGCATTTTTTTAGAACATGGGGGTATTTTATGATATATATTCATATTAATACCTTATAATCTACAGATTCCTGGGGGTGTGACAAATTCCCCATTCATTGTGACGAATCATTATGCTCCATTAGGATAGAACATATATATGCTGTAAGTGCCTCTCAATTTGGATTCCATTTTTGTAGGTTCCATTACTTGTATCAAGGGGTTTTATAAGCCATAGTTTGTTCTCCTTTAAGGAGAAAATGTAAGAGAACCTGATGATTGAATGATCATGTTATCTGATTCTGATGGACATTAAGGGTTTTTAATATACATAACATTTTATCATCAATCTATTTCAGTAATCAATAATCTTTTTAAATATCTTATCATATGATAGTTTTCCATATATATAGATATTCAAAGGGTGGTAAATTATAATTCTATATAAATAAGACTTTAGTTATATAATCAAATTAATACAAAGTTTATTTTCTTGAAGTGTAGGTGGTGGTATGATTGATCCATTAAGTATGAAGTATCTCATCAATCCAAAAATACTTGTATTTACCTAAAATATTCTGGAATATACATAACATAGTCTTATTGACAGAATCTAGATTACCGTATACCATTTCGTGATAGTGGGATATATGGTTGGAGTCAATGTTGTACTCTTGGTACAATTTCATTACCTCTATAGAACAAAAATTGGTTTCGTTTACATTTAATATCATGTGGGGGACCCAAAATCTGATAATGATGTTGTAATTTGTTAATTTCATTTTTTTCAATTTCATTGAGGTTTATTTTAATAGGAAATTTGGAAATGAAGTCTATTGTAGTAAGGATATACTTAAACTGCTTAGTTGTGGCAGAGAGATATGTCCCCACAATATCTCATCCCCATTCATAAAATTAAAATTATTTGTTAGTTGTATGTAGAAGTTTTGGGTTTTGATCGATAATGATTTCATTAATCTATACTTCATTAATTTTACTAGAGAATTACACATAGTCTTGCATCAATATTTTATTATAGTAACCAAGAATCCAAATTCTGTGGGAGGTCATGGTCCCAGACTGAAGACCATCATTGGATCATGAATGGATTTCTTTCATGGTGGTGGAAATATCAATGCCAGCTATGAATATGAGAATGATTCTATTAAATACCAATTTTATATGGATTTTTCCTCATTTGGTCCATCCCCAAAGGTGTAGTTCATAGATAGGCATTGAGACTATTCCCTTCAAATTCAATCAACTGGGATAGTCCCATTTAAGACATAATCAATTATTGGATCCATCCATTCTGTGGTGGATTTTTGTTCATCTCAATGTGTAATTTGGGATTCTTCCAAGCAAATCAGGAATCATTTTTTCACTGTGGTGGCAGAGCTCCTACATGTGATCTGGTTTGCTAGAAATAATTTTATTTAAAATAATTTCTCTTTCAATCTCAATACAGATAAAAAGTGTATTCTGATTGCCATCAAGGATGACGCCTCACTTCAGGAGGATCATTGTGTTAACTCTGTTGGTGATTTTGAGATCCTTTACTTGCTTCATATTACGAGCTCTTATAAGAAACCTCGACGTACTTTTGAGGACTTCTGGGAAGCCCTACTTCCAGGATGGATCAAAGTGAATGTTGAAGGAACCTCTAGAGGAAACCCGAGTCTGGCAGGTTGTGGTGCCATCTTCAGAGACTTTCATGGCAGATACCTTGGATGCTTCTTCAGTGGATGAGGTACAACCTTGGCTTTGGAAGCAGAAATGTTGGGAGTCATTCATGTAGTGGATGTTTCCATGAAAAAGGGTTGGAACAAGCTGTGGATTGAATGTTATTCAACCACTGTTGTCCAAGCCATTTGGAATGGGGTTTTTCACCTTTCATGGCCGCTTACCTCTCAATAGATGAAATGTCTTACATTTCTCATGGATCTCAACTACATTTCTACACACGTGTTCCGTGAAGAGAACATGGTTGCTGATAGTCTAGTCAACAATGAGGTTAATCAGGTCACTACCTGGTCGGATGATTTTCCCGATGATTCGCTCCATTTCTTCAATAAAGATTGTAATAAGATTCCATATTTATGTCTTTTTTAGCTCCCTTTCTTTTTGATTGATAAATTTTGCCTTGGTCTTTGACTGAGGCACCACCTTTAAAAAAACTCATGTATATCTCATTCAATGATATGTTAGACCATCTTTTGTGTGTGAGGTGTAGGATCACCACATCAAATCTAGGGTCATCCGAGATAAAGGATGCATTGGCCAACATGTTGGTCGGAGCATTTTGGGATTGTGAGAATTGATGTAATTTTATTTTAAAGGGGAACCCTTCCATAAGTCCTATGATATAGCATATAATAGGGTAAAATTCTCAAATTTTTTATGGAATATTCATCTTTGATATTTTTTATCACTATATTTGAATTCCCATTGATATTCAGGTAGGCTATTTGTAGTAGTAGGTCTACTTACAAGGGAATGGTGGGTAATAGGTAATAAACCGCATTATTAGTTCGACCTTAAAACATTGAGAAAGAGTAAAAGAAATTTTCTTTATCGATTTAAAAAAATCAATCCATAGACCAAACCATTTGATCATTGGGTTTTCCATCCTCCTTCCTGTAGGATTTTTCAAGGCTCTATCAAAATATATATCCAATTATTGGGGTGTGTCATGGGAGTATAAATAATACTCACCTCGGAGTTCAGTGTCCACGATAATGATTTTATAGGAAGGATGTTTCATAAAGAAATCATTCAAGTCCACCCCTATAACTTATTTTTGCGACATTAACTCAATTTCATATTATTTTATAATAACTTCCCATCAGGTGAAATTCCATGATAACATATGACAAAAACTAATGTACATGAGTGGTTAAATATAATAGAAAACATAAATTTCATGGTTTTTCAAGTAATTCCTTATATTTTTCAACACAAAGATGAGCGACAAGAAATTAAATGTGGTATCAAAATACCATGTCTCAATTTGTATAATTTCTAATATGATGTAGTAGATACTGTTATCAATACCTGAATTATTTTTAAATGGAAGGAGATCCTCGAGAGATCTCTCTATTCCTTCCACATATACGATTAGTTTGATTACCTACATCGATGAAATTCCTTGGATCGCACTGATATTTTATGGGACGCCATTGATGCCACAGTGGCACACCATAATGAAAATGAATTTTCCAAACATTACCCCGAAAGAACATTTCAATGGATACACAATCAAACTATTTCTACTCAACTTTATGAGGATTTTATGATGGGTTGTGAAGTGATCGTATCTCTATCGATATTTGGAAACCATGTCATCAACATAACATTCCACTATTCATCCCAAATAGTGATTAATGATTTGATTCAAGGGGCTTGTGAATTTGGAACCATTGACTTTCCATATATAGGTAATGTATGGATAAAAAAAATATACCTTAAAGTTAATTGAAGGTGGTGGCCTCCATTTCATTATGGGAAACCAATTTATGTTTTTACCCCATACTCCCACACAAAAAGGAAAGTGAATTGAATCTAGTGATTGCATGGATCAATATTTCTATTATCAAGAATGGGATGTCAATATTCAGGAAGTGTTCATTAATGTCCCAAAAAATATGCATACCTAAATATTCCCATTCTTTTTCTTGATGGATAATATATTGGTGATATAATATAGGTATTTCACATCCTATAAATAGATGTATTTGATCAATTTTTTAACAACCTAATTTACATGAGAGGTGTGAATTCATTATTACTCCTTCTTGAAACCATGATGGTAATTAGGTAATCCAAGATAGTGAGTAGCCACATCAGTGTTTACATGGAAAATTATGAATAATTAGTTGAAGAAACATATAGATGTTACTTTAGATATGATATATACATCTTATGATCATTGATAGTAACGTAAGATCTAATCAATGTTGTTTTCAGGTCTTCCTATATTCTATTATTTAAACACCTAATCACATCCATGGTGGTGGACATGAATTTCTCTATTGTGGTATAATAATTACAGAGGTCATCATCATCTTCTCCAATCTATATGTCAATATAGTAATTTTCATACATTCTATATATTTTTGGGTAAAATCATTCACTGTAGAAACAATGGAGGACATGGTATGATATATTATCATAGTAAACTATAATATCTATTATAGTGATATTTTGAGACATATTAATTTCCATTATACTGTCATTGGGGATAGGGGATCTTTTTCATCTTTGGTTGATTCCACTACCTCAATCAGTTTTATGGGTAACATATAATATTTGTTGAGAAAAATCATTGGGTTTTCATGATTATTTCCCTATAAATTTGGGGTCACAACCTGAATATCACCATCCACCATAGGTTTTTACATCCCTTATTTAGAAACCATATTTAGAATTTGTTTCTTCACAAATATATGAATTGGGTGAAATCACCATGGATTGTGCCAACATTCCCATTGAATGGGTATTTCAAACATTGATGGAAATATGAAGGTACCTCCACATGGATGTGGAGATAAGGTCTTATGAGTTTGACATTATATATTGTAACTTTCTGAATATCAATTAACATAGTGTTATATGTGGGATCCCTAAACTAAGAATTGAGAAAGATCTTCCCATGATGTTTTTCCTCACTCTAATCATACCCTAAAATGGATAGCTTCATTGAGGATAAGTATCAATCACTACATACTAAATATTGATGGGTAAAAATTGTAATGCGGTTGTCACATCCCTTTTGATTTCAACATTTTTTAGTTTACCTGAATTATATCAGGGTCTAATATGTCCATGGATAACATCATCTTGATCTTGATCTACGAATTATATGGAGATATAGAATTATTGAGGAATAGTTTCCACTTTATAAAGATCAAAAAAAAGGTCTTCTATCTTAAACACCTTTGGGATTTAGAGGTCTTTGATGAGATCATCTTCATGTTCTTTTTAAAGATAGCGAGCATCTGGTATTGATTGTTTGGATGGATTAAATACAATCTATTTTATATTGTTTTAATTTTGTCAGAGGTCTACGATTCCCAATATGGGGATACTCCCTATTTTATGACTTGAGAGATGAGGTATATGAAGTTGATGTTTATAGATATAGAGTATTGATAGAAGGGTTTTCTATTACTATGGGTTTTGGTTGCACACGCCTTCTGATTTTTCTAGGTTAGTCAAAATATTAAAGCCCCACTATCCATTTAAGTAGGAATACTCTAATCCGATAAATACTGGAGGGCTCTATGTAATCATTGTTTTTATTCTGGGCTTGATGGAGTTATTTCCCATGAGTCTCATCTTCATATTTGAACTACATGGGGATATGGACAAAGTATTAGGTTTCATCATACAAATTGTTTCCCTTATATAAATTTCTCTACCATATTTTGCCTCCATATACCCATTTAGGTTTAGGTAGTTCGTTTTTAGAGTCATATTCATCAATGGGGAAGGGGTATTCATAGTGTATGACATTAATATAACCAATTATTAGTTCATCATGCAATAAGAGTTCCATTTTGATGGGTGGTTCTCGTACTACAGGTGTTTGTTGAAAAAATATAAAAGTGTTACAGATTGCATATAAGATAAATGTTACTCTACCCCTTTTGTATCATAATTTTTTAATTAACTACATAATCCTCTTGGAGGTGTATTAAATACCACCTCCCAAGGTGATGGGACCATTATAGGTTTATGATGATGAAATATCCGGGTGGTAGGAGATCAATAATTTTCCTTTTGAATCTATCACCTATCGAACATAGGATCATAGATAGATGAAACTTTTTTCTAGTCAACCATCCAATAATTAGGAGATGGATTCCAAAGATACATATTCTAGATAATTTTACTTCATCACCTCTCTATAGGGATCCATTATTTAGATAATGAGTTTGAATAAAAGAAGTCATCTATGTGTGACCCAACCTCCAATAGAAAGGTCATTAGTCTAGACAATCAATGTGATATACGCCATTGCATTCTTGGGCTATTTTACCTTGTGGATATTATTTTTCATGCATGTAAAGAAATAACCCATAACCTGATCATTTCGAAATGACTAAAATTTATTCACATGTTCATTAAATTTTGGGTAACCCTGAACTCATTTTTCTTCGGTTGAAGGGTGATTATATTTTATTCCACACTACATGTGGTGTTGGAAGATTTAAGGAGTATTTTGTCATTTTAATAGGCATTGAATCTTGTTTGATGGTAAAAAATATGGCCTCTTTCTTACCATTCCTTTTCAATTTTTCTGATAGGATGTGTATAAATTTATCCAGGGTTAGTGAATGGAATCATAAATGAGTTGTGAATTTTTAGAAAAATCACATTATCAACCTATATAATTCATATAGATGAAATGTTTTTTCCACTCATCCTCAATATCTTCAACACACAGTTACCAAAATTTCTCCAATAAGAAATGGATGTCAAGTTTATAGGTTAAACACTTCCTCCTAAAGATGACCTCTGAAAACGTCATTCTTCCAATTTCATACATTTTTTGTGGTTGATAATTGTTATTTTCTATAGTGTAGTGATTAATTGGTAATGGAATTGACAATGAAGTTCTTCACATACTTTAATAGATCTGTCTAGAAGGTTTTAATACCAAATGAAGGATTTACCATCTAGAGTCGGTAAAAATCATCATAGCTTGGTCAACTATTACAAGTCATGAGGTCCCATCATCGGGCCACATTATAGAATGTAGTGTTCGACATGGGGAATTAGGTCTATTTTATCATAAATGGTTGAGAAGGATGGATTAAATAAATTGGGAGGGGAAAATTATCATTCACCCACTCAGGATATGGCTTCTTATTAAGTCATATTTTTTCAAATCTCCCTTCCATGGATTCTATTTCAGTAGAAATGGCTTCAATAACATTGACATGATGTCTAAGTATTGTTTGATGAGTTGGATCTCATCTACTACAATAGGGTGAGGAATATTGAGATAGCCATGCTTTCATATCATAATGATTTTTAATTCATGATAGAAATTAATAGTTCCTAAAACGGGATAGGTTGTCACCACAAAGGAGGAATGTCACAATCATCTTCAACATACTCATTTACAAAGATATGATTCCTTGAACTAGATCAAGATCGATACTCAAAATCCTCTTTTGTAAGTGAATGGACTCGTTCTTGATTTGTGGGAGGATGTATATTCATCACTACCAGGAGTAATTACCCAGTGAGAATGTTTCCCTAGAGTTATTCCTCATTGATGTCTCTAAACCTATTTATCTCATTCACATATTATGCCAGCCACACCTCTGTGGAGTGAATTTTATCTCTTCTAGTTGGTGATTGGGGTGTAGCCACATCTTTGTATTTTACCTTGTATTCTTTTCAACTATAGTGGTTCTGACTCAATATTTAGAGATTTATGGTATTGAATTATTCTTTGATTTAGTATATGTTAAGCCTCAGTTGGTTCATCCACATCACCATCCTCTCAAATTATATTTTCCATATTACATCCCTATACATTTTCATCATGGTCTACATTATCCATTTTTTATTTGGTGAAAACCATTCAATGAGGAGTGCCAAGAAATTGTAGTTGTCTTAATACTCTCATCACAACAAGGTGGTTCTATACTGCTTTCATCAAGGTCATTTTCAAACCCTTATACATATTGGAAATTTTTGTCTTACTCTCTTATGTGGATTGATTTCCCTTATTTTATGATCCTTCTATCTTGGTCTGTCGGTAGTGGCCTAAAGGAATTTTCTGGTCATGCATGCTGAATTTTCCCTGAATAATAAAGGTTTGTATTGGGTTGAGAGGAATAAATGTGATGTTTACCATCGATATTTTGTTCCCATCATAGATAATATTAAGTCCCACTTTATTGTTATTTATGAAAAAACATCCCTCATCCATGTGGGATGGGGATGATTTGGGGATTCCATTATCATTTATTGATCATGTTTTTTTTGGATATAAGTATTTTGGTCAAAAATTTGATAACTCGTGTGATAGGGAAGTAAGATATAAATTCACCAATTCATATAGTATTTGTTTAATATAGTATATCCATTGATTTTTTTAGGAATATCTCAGTCCATGATGATCCTAGTGATAGAGATTGAGATAAAAATTTCCCAATCCATGTGGGATGGTTTTTCCCATCAACCTCCACTAATATGTCATAAATCCTCTCAGAGATTAATGACTGGATGGGTAGAGGTGGTTACAAAATTTTAATAGCCCAGTGGGATTTTTTTTGGAAGAATTATATAGTAGATTCTATTTTTAACATCTTGATTTGGAACATTTTTTCTCATGTTAGAGTTAGGTGAAACAGAAACCTATTATGGGAGTCATTTCCTATATTTAGTTGTCAGGTTTGGCCATGATTTTTTCCCCACTATCAATTTTTTTTATTTTTTTGTGGTTTCAGTATTTAAAATCTATTGGTATTCCTCACCCTATATTATCCTTTTCAATTCAATTTTAATGAAGTGTAATTTTAGTAGAATGACCAACTATTCCATATGTTACCAAGTCCCCAAATTTCACTAAATTCTATAACATTATAGGATTATGTATAACGGGGGATGTGATGTTCTAGAGACATAGTTAATAGAAATGATCCCTATATTCCCCAATATGAGATATGTACATATAACGGGGCTCTGGAAATCATTTGATGACGGGTTATTGTGATATGAAAAAAAATACTATATAGGTGCGTGTCAGGTCCCTTATCCTCGGGGTATTAGAATATATATAAATAACCATGTCATGATAATAATAGAGTGTATTTTTAATATATAGATCACACTCATATTCCTAATAATGGATATTTTTATACATTAATCATTAATGATTATTACACATATTTTTGATTAAGTAAGGCATACACTGATTCAATAGCTCATCATAGATAACATAGTAATATGTGCAAAGGTTCTAGAACATGATTGAGAGACTTGTTCCATCTAAGATAATCCATATATCCATGTAGGCCTTCTATTCATTAGATTAATATTCCTCCACCTTGTTAGATCATAGAAGTCAATTCACTCGGTTGTCTACTGACTGTGGTGAAGTGTCAGTGGTTGTTGATGATGAACTATTAAATGTTATCCCCATTGTTTCAATATCCCCTTATGACAATGGTGTTGATATTTTGACAACCTCTATATATGGATGTATATAGGAAAGGTGAGGATTTCCTTGTCCAAGGGAGATATTACAAATGGGTAGTTTCCCATTATAACACCCTATGATTTTATGAGAAATATTTTTTATTTATTATCTTATACACAACACCAAAGGAATCTTTCACTACACACAACACTGGCTTGGATTGTGTTACATGCAATCATGACCTTCCTCGATAGCGTGTGTAGTACGCAATACTGGGTTTCACTAAACAATGATATATTGTTATAATATTATTATGTACTAGCCGTTATGAAGAGTATTAACTAAATTTTGAATTTTATAACATTATTATTCATCTTACACATTTTCTAGAACATGGTATGGGGATAAAATAAATTTTTCGGGTAAAATAAGTATTAAAAAAAACTGTTTTGCTGCCTTTTGAAGGCACACCCACATTAAATCTAGTTTCTTACAGGTTTAAAAGTTCAATTTGACAAAATTATATTCTTATTTGGAATCAGGATATAAAAATTTTCTTTATATAAATGTTTCATATTATTCTGATAACTTTCATATTTTAATGAATAGTAAAAACATGCTATATTTGAAATAAAAACAACTTTTTTCATCACAATAATTATTACGATTAAATTATAATATTGAGTGGTTTGAATGAGTAAATAGAATATATTTTTACCATTTAATATAATTTATTTCATTACCATTAATTTTACATTGAATTCATAGGTAAAAACATTTCAATCTTTGGAAATGTTTTAACTTTTAAAACCCATTTTCTTAACAACGGGATTAATTTTAAATTAATTACTACAAATTATGTGTTTTGAAATTTGAAAAATTTATTCCATATTTGATTTCATTGGGTCTAAATTATGTTAATTGGTTACTTTTTTTTTGATATTATGAATTGTAACTACAGTAATTTTTATTTACTACAGTTAAATGTAAATCGGGTAATTAGGGGTAAAAATAAGATAATAAAATTACCATAACACCTTAAAAAATTATATTGGATGATTAAAAGTCGACCCATATCACCTAAGGGTCAGACTAGATTCATTTTATGGACTTTTGACTGTGAAAATAATTTAATTATTATTAATTCCAAAGAAGGTGACAACATGTCACTCTCTTAAATCTTATAAGTATAATAATTTTAATTTAGTGATAAACATCATGAAACTTCGAACATGAAAAGTCTCCAGAAAGATAATAAAATTATCTAAATTATGTGAAATTATTAATAATTTTTAGGGATTAAATAAGTATCATTAAAGGTGACACAATATGGATGTTGAAATTATTTTATGGATTGAAATATCAAATAAATAGTTATAAAAATATTAAAATAAATATTATATGAACTATTTAATGTTATCCATGTATTTTTTAGATAAATATGACATGTTATGAATCTATTAAAACATTTATTTAGAACTTATGTTTTGTTTGGATTTTTTTTAAATTCAAATAAATTAATAGTGTCAAAATTCACACTATTTTTATTTTATAAAAATAACATAATATAAAATTGTTTAAAAATAACAAAAAGATTTAAAAATTATAAATTAAAATTTTTATGTTCTAAAATGTCATAAATTATTCAATCATGGAAAATTCACAACACATAAGTAATTATTTATAACAATTTGAAATTTAGAATCTTATTAACACAAATAAAATTAAAAAGACTAAATAAGGAAAAATAAAGTTGATAAGGTTTAAAATAAATTTACAACATGTCTACATTTTATGTTTTGATGAGATAAAAAACCCTATATCATCTAATATTATAGTGTGAGTCATTTTTGTAGGTTTTTAATTGGGGTTTGATTTATTATAAATTAATATTTTTGAGGTTTCCAAAGGTGCCCCTCTCATCCCTTATAAAAGGTAACATCCTCCCTCTCCTATTTACACAAAATCAAGCCTTAATAATCAGCCCAAATCTAACCATTACTCTTATAAACTTCCCTAGTAATATCCAGGAGGTTCTTGTCTTCTCAAAAGTCCAACTCTATTCCCTTAAGAGGAAGTTTAAAGGAGGCACGTCGAGGAAGAGGTAATCTCTTCTACCAAGTCTTTCCAGTTTCTTCCCTCTTCTACTTCTTCTTATTTAGTTGTTTAATTGTAAGGTAATAACATTAGTATAAATAATATACTTATATGTTAATATAAATATGAAATAATGATATTTCCCCTTCTATCCATCCTACGGAAAATAAAATCACTGCAGGTGCGTACATACGAAATACCGTCTCCACGCTGCGATGTAATCTGTTTTCCACCACCACCTTACTTGGATGGGAATAACGGTGAAAATAAGAACTATGTATATGATTATTATAACATGATACTAATTGAGAGATATTTTACCATCCACTCCATGACCATTCAATAATTGTGGGAAAGATATCGTTGCTCGTGCGTACGTACGGCTTACCGTCTCCATGATGCGATGTGATTCGTTCTACATAATTTTCACTAAACAATGATTACATAAATGAATTTAATGAATAAATATGAAATATATTATACTACTACAATTATTTAAATTATTTATCTATAAAATAAAATTAGTAATATGAATTTATTCGACAAAACACGCATAAAAACATAAATCAATGAACACCTGAATAACAAGTAGTAATGAAATATTACTAATAATAAGCTAAGAATATGAACATATATGATATCATAACAATTATTATGATTCTGTAATAATTCAATGACATTATTTAAATCATTATACAAGAGTTTTGGACACGTATAAAACATATCAGACCTATGTTAATGAAATATCTCACAATCTCATTTTTCTCTGAGATTGATTATACTTCAGAATTTACTAGGGCATATTTATCATCCATATCCATGTTTCCTAAATATATAATATTATTTCTATAATCCTAAAATTTTTTAAATACAATTTTACCTGTTGGTGAATTTATAGTAAAAGATATGAACTAAATCTTTTTTCATTTTCAGTATGAGTTACTTTTTGACTTTTCCGGCCAAAGTACGAGAAGAATGTTTTTAAACTTATATGGAATGATTGAATTTTTTTGATTTCATAGAACATTATTTCTATGAAGTTTTCTTTATACGTTTTAAAATATATATTAAATTAACTTCTTTTAGTTTAAACTTTAATGACATATTGAGAAAGGAAAAATGTTTTTGAAGTAGAAAGGATATTTTCCTCAAGAATGTAGTTCGCATGTTTTATCAAAATTATTTTCCATATAAAATAATATAGGGTTATGTTTCTATCCCTTTTTTTACATTTATTTTATTATGGTGGAATAATTTTTATGAAGTCCTTTTATCTTATATGATTTATGTTATGATGGCATGATGCTTAAGAATCCCATTTATATTACATGGGTTATGCTATGATATATGATTTATGATTTTGTGGCCCAAAAAATAATGGTTTCATTAAGAGAAGGGTGGAACATATATCTCCCTCCAATGCATTATGAAAAGTTTTATATCTCATGAGATAGACATGGCTGGAACAGAAAGCTAATCCGGTTCAGTGACATAGGACTGGAACGAGGGGTGAACTCGGTTTAGAAATTGACTTTGTTCGCTATGATAGTCTTGGCAATGAGTCTTGACTAAAATGAAATTATTTTCTTTTATTATGTGTGTATTACACAAAGTTTCATGTTTTATGATATGATTAATGGGATTACATTTCACTACTATGATTTATCCCATGTCATGATATTATATTCTCTTTTTCAGGTTATGATTTTCCAAAATTATGTTCTTATTAATATGATTTGATTGATATTTAATTTTTTACACTTACTGAGCATTTGAGCTGACCCTTTTGTATGTTTTCTTTTCCCCAGTTCAGGAAGAAGGATATTAAGTAAGATATTCCAAACAGGACTCTAGATATGATGAAATAAGCGGGAGAAAATGTAGATGCTTTATGAACTAGTTTTTTATGCCTCCCAGTTTCTAAAGACACAATACCTATACGATCCTTTCATGGTTTTGTTATATGTTGTAATAAGAATGCTTCAATTCTGAATTAATAACAATTTATTTAATGTATAGGTCATTATAGTTGGTATCAAAGGAGAGGTATAGTCAACTATTGGAAACTAGGAAGTGAAAGACTTAGTAAGAACCCGAAGGATATGACTAAGCATTGGAAAAAAATCATAGTGTTTTAGAAATGGCCTTGAATAACCTATGATAAAACCTAAAGTGCGAAATATTATTCTTTATTATGTGGTTTTCCTGTTATGATTAGTGTTTCTCACAATATACTTCTTGGTTTTAGTCAATGGTTGGAACCCGAAGAAACCATGTCAATGCTGAATGCGGAGAGAAAAGCAATTATTGTCCCCCTGAACAACCAAATGTTATGGGAGATGGAATGGAAAATCTTGTAGCCATGCTCACACAAATTTTTCAAGCTATGAATCATGTTGAACTTCCAAACGAGCAATGGAAGGAGAAACATTCTGTTGAATCCTTCATGAGACATCGTCCACCTTCATTCAGTCGGTCTTGTGATCCATTTGTGGCTGAAAAATGGATCAGTACCACTAAAAATATATTTTCAGTTCTACAATGTTCTGAACATGATAATGTCATCATAGAAATATATTGTTTGGAAGTTGATGCTGATCAATGGTGGAATATTATCAAGAATACGAGGCAAAGAGACGAAATTGATTCCATGGAATGGGATGAGTTCAAGAACTTATTTCTCAGTAACTACTTCACTCGTATTATTCGAAAAAAGATGGAGAAGGAGTTTCTTGAACTAAAGCAAAAGGATGATGAATCTTTTGGTACCTACGAAGAAAATTTTACAAAACTTGCAAGGTTCCTTTCTGGGATTATTATCCAACCTGAGAGTAAGATTGATCGATTCTTTAGTGGTTAAAACCAACTCCCCAAATGGAATTATCCATAAGGGAATTCAATATCTAAGAGGAAATTGTTCATTGTGCTCTCATGGTTGAGATGGAAATTGGAGTAAGACATCAGTCATATTGGTTTGATAAGAAGAGGAAGATGGAATCCAAAGGAAAATCTAAAGAGCACACTGAAACAAAGATGAGTTTTCCATTATGCTAGAAGTGTGGAATCAAACATGGAGAGAGTTTTCTTAAAGGGACAAGTAAATGATTCAAATGTGTAAAAGAAAGTCTTCAGGAATTTCAATGTCGCAATGATGCGAAGAAGATGTCTAGTGATGCAAACAAAGAAAAGGCAAAATAGAATGCACCTCCTATACATCAATGTTACAAGTGAAAGGAAATGGGGCATTAAGCTAATCAATGCTATAATCAAAGGGTTGTTGATGATGATCAACGTCAACAAACACTTAAGCCTGAAGAAAAAGGAAAGTCACATGCAATTTCTATCAGCGATGTGGATTACGATAACGAAGTGGTGAAAGGTACACTTACCATCCACTCTAAAGTAGCAAATATTTTATTTGATTCTGGATCCACCAACTGTTTTATTTATAAATAATTCTATAAGGGTATTATCGTATTACCTCAACAATTAGATGTTCAGTTAGCTGTGACAACCCCTAAGGGCACAACAGTCACATAAAAAGTTTACAATTCTTCTCTGATTGAAATTTGTGGGAAAGTTCTTCCTCCAAATCTTATCATCCTTCCTATAGTGGAATTTTATGTGATTCTTTTCATGGATTAGATATCTTTATCTGGATCTCATATCAATTGCCAAAGAAGGGAAGTCACATTTCATATTCCAGATCAATCTATGATCATCTAACGATGCAAGGATGAACATAACCTTCTAGTGGAAATTTATTTCGTCTTATGGGTCTTGATTCCACTAAATGATGTTTATTTATCTCAAATGGTTGGCGATAAACTCACGATTAAAAATATACCCATTTTATGGGAGTATGATGATTTCTTCCTTGAGGAACTACTGGTCTTCCACCAAATCGTGAAGTTGAGTTTTAAATAGAACTCATACCGGGTGCTTTACCTATTTCAAAGACACCTTATAGAATGGCCCCAATTGAGTTGCATGAATTGAAAAAGAAACTCCAAGATAATCTTGATAAAGGATTCATACACCCGAGTGCATCACCATGGGGAGCACCTGTTCTGTTTGTTATGAATAAAGATGGATCAATGAGACTCTACATTGATAATCGATAACTTAACAAGAACACTATCAAGAACAAATATCCTCCCCCACACATTAATTGATTATTTGACCAACTACACAGAGCTCAATACTTTTCCAAGATTGATCTTCATTCAAGGTATCATCAATTAAGGGTAATAATGGAGGATATACCAAAGACGTCTTTTTGTATAGGGTATGGACAATATAAATTTATAGTGATTCCATTTGGTCTTACTAATGCCCCTGCTATCTTCATATATCTAATTAATATAGTCATTAGAGACTATCTTGATTGGTTTGTGGTAGTCTTTATAGACATTACTCTTATCTATTGAAAGAGAAATGAAGAACATGAATATCACTTGAGAATTTTATTGAAGACGCTGAGAAAGGAGAAACTTTATTTCAAATTTACCAAGTGTGAATTTTGGCTTCAAAAAGTTTCATTTGTGGGTTACATAATCTGTAACGCCCCGAACCCAGTTACCCAGAGTCTATGCATTATTGCGTAACATTTTCATGATCACAAAAGATCAAGTCTTGAAATACCGATTAGTTTAGTATTCTTGGAAACACTAGATACATTCATAAGTCTTACATTACATCATAAAGTAAAACAAAACTAAAAAAACATCATGTATTCATATCCCCTCATATTATCCCTATAGGTCATTCCTAATATACTTCTCCACATCCTGGAAAAATTAAAACATTGGAAGGGGTGATCTCAGATGTCAGTAAGGACAACAATATAGCAGAAGCTCTCATAAATAAACATTATCATTTAAGGCAATGTATAACTAAATCAAAAGACTTTTAAACTTATACTTCAACATAATATGGAAAAAATAAAATGAAATAATACCATTTACTTATTCACATAGATATTCTACTAGTTGAATAATCACATGCAATATCAATAACCACTTTCATAATGATGGAATGCATAATGCCAGACTTTCATAATCACGTAGCCAAGGCCTCGTGGCAAGAATACAAATAAGATTTTGTCAAGGCCTCATTCCAAGACACTAGATTGTCTCATGAGACCTACCGATTCATATAGGAGCTATAGTGGGCTCCACCCGTTTCTTATTAAGTCCAATGCATTCCTCATATGAACAGGTTTAAACATATCATAAACCATAACATAATCGTATCACAAAAAACACGCATAACGAAAACATAACATTTCCATATTTCAATCACAAGATATCAATAAAACACATTGATATAATAAAAACATTATCAAAACCATTTTCAATACAAAAATAAATGAAAATTAAAACTTGGTATTTATTTTTCATTTAAAAAAAAAGTTATGGCTTGTAGAGGAAGCCGAAACTCCAATAATAGTCACGACGACGGATAAGTCGTTGTTACCGCATACGTACGACAAGAAAAAACATTCCATGTTTTCATTTAGTAAAATTCTTCATATAAAAATATTCCTTTTTAATAAATTTAAAATTCAATGGGATTTATACACTGTATAAATGAAATTTTTGTATAAAACAAAATATGCCACAATGAGTGGAGATTGAGACGAAGTCCCTTACAAATATCATTTTGAAAATAAAATAGATCGCTCATGTGTATTCACTATAAGCTCACATAAATAAAGTATAAGTACATGATAAGATATAAAAACTAATTTCTCACATAATCCAATAACAAAATAAATAATAACGATAGGTTCAACCCAAAGAATGGGAATTGGGTTAAGAAGTTCCCTTACCTCATGTCCGTCTTAACTCAAACATTATTTAACCTCTTGAATAATAAACTAGAGTTAATTTATAATTTCTTAAGAACATTTTTCAAGTTTATTATTCCTTTTATATCACTTATTACCATGTTGTGAATATTATGTAATTATTTATGTTTATAACAGTCGTTTTTTCGATCTTTGGTACCTGAGTCAAAAATAAACTTCTTATAATTACAAGTTGTTCATGTGGTAAAATATCCATTATATACAGAATTATATTCATGATTTAGATATCATATATATCATATATATTCAGTATATACATTCATTCATAATATTACGTAACATTTAGAGGTAAGAAATGAAATGCACCGTTCATGGAGACGGTAAGCCGTACATATGCATGAACGCTACTTTCATTTCTATTTCATATTTAATGGAATGAAATCATAATGATATACAGGTATATTATAATTCCAGTATAATATCATGTATAATATCATTTAATCCATCCTTTATACATCCCCAATATGGAATTAACGATTCAAATCACCTTGAGGGTGTAGTAGTCCGCACTTCCTAAAATGAAATTATTGCGTTTACCCATAATGGAAATTATAAAGGTATGACATAAATGGAAAATAAAGAAGCATAAGGAAAACATAAACATAATATATATCATATATAAATAAAGTGACATCTTAGTGGCCACCATGAGAGGTGTTAAAAGATGATTGAACAATCATAATTTCATGAGGCAGTAATTCGCCACCCACAGAAACAGTATGTTCATTAACCATTAGACGAAGGTGTCTGTAAGTTTAAATACAATATTTCTCATAAAAACATACTAGTATATTGAATATACTGGTTTTTTTACAAAATAATGTAATAAAAAGATTTTATGGGGTTGGAGAAGCAAAATAAAACAAAAGGACACAAGATATGACATTACCTTAAAATAGGGTAACTCTATTTGATTTGAGCCAAAGGCTTCCTTGGGAAGACTAATGCCCAACATTAGGCTTCTAGGAGTAAGATAATGAAGTTTAGAGATTATTTGGTCAGTGTTTGGCCTATCCAAAGTCTTGGAAGGTGTGAGTAAGGTGGTAGAGGTGGGGGCCTTTTATAAGTGTAGAGGAGGGGCACTCTTGGAAAGTCATGAAATGTTATATTATTATGAAATGATTTTGGGATTTTAAAGGTCCCAAAATGATATATTGCGAGTATAAGGTGACAAGGGTTCGAAATATACTCATCCAATAGGTTTTTGATAAGTGTATGTATTAGATTTTACATTATCCTTCCATTTTATTAAAATCGTTAATTAATGGGGTAATCGCTGCATCATCATGGTGTCATAAAAAATGTAATTTATTTAATGTCTAAATATTATAAAAAAATTAACATGATGTAGGAAATCGTTTTATATTTCCAATTAATATTTATAGTCAAAAAGTTAACTTATATAACCCTATGTAATAATTCTTTTAGTAAAACAACACATGTTTGTGACAATTTTATTTTTACTTTAAATAAAAAGTTATTAATGTCATTTTCTTACCCAAGTGGCTCCATGGGATCCCCAAGTTGACCCATGGATTTTATTGGTCAGACATGACTTATCTAATAATGGTAGGACAAGTGTAAAGGTATTTTCATATTTTTATAATATCATTTTTTCCTTAAATTTCACTAATTACCTTTAATCGCGATTAATAAAACTTAAAAGTTACAATTCACCAAAAATTATTTTAATCCCATTGAAACATGTTTTACATAATAATGAAAATGATGTAGGTTGGATTTTTGAAATTAAATTCATTGAATCAGTAAAGTTTCATTTAAATGAAAAATCAGTTTTTTAACTACCACTTAGTTGTTTCACTATTCATAAAAAATTGACGTTTTTCAGAACAATGTCAAAATTTCACCCTAACCTATAATTGATATTATGATTTCAAAAATGTTGTATATTTTAAAAAATTCCAAACATATAAGTTTCATTAATTAATTTTATAATTAATTCCCGCTGTCACAACAAATAGCGTGTTTTTAAGAAACAATATATATCAAAAGATTGACAATTGTTTATGTCCGATTTCAAAGTGAATTAAATTATAATGACCAACATTATATAAAATGGTAAAAATATATTCTAATTATACATTAAAAACACTCAATATTATAATTTATCACTATAAATTATTTTTATTAAAAAAGTTGTTTTTAAGTATTTTTTACTATTCATAAAAAATTGGAAGTTCTCAGAAAAATACCAAAAATTCAACATAGGCTAATTTCTATATTCCGAATCCAAAAATGAAGTCCATTTTGAAATATAAAATATATATCATTTAAAAAAGTGTGTATTACTATTCATAATGGCTATTTTTGTTGGTCGCGGTGTCTTAGAATCTCGAAATTGCGTACAAAGCAAGCTATTGCATTATTGAAAGAGAAGCGTATCGTGGAAGCATGCGGTGTTACATTATCCCCTCCTTCAATAAATTTAGTCCTCACAATTTAAAATTGTTCTTCTAAAATAAAAGGTTCAATGTAGAAAATACCTTTGTGGAAAACCCATATCGGAAATAAGAATAATAAAATTTATCCTTAATAAAAGGGAAAGTGAAATGAAAAAGTTACCACCAAATTATGATCTCGAATAAGAGAACATTGGTGAAAATTAGAGACATATAATTGGAGGAAAAACCTAAATATTTGTAGGGAGTGATTGAGGTCATCAATCAGAAACCAGTGTAAAATTGAGGACCTCAAAGCCTTCAATCTATGGTGATTTAAAATATCATCAGTTCAGTAAAACATAAGGTATTAGGATAACACATTTTTTTGTTTTAATATCCCTTTCCTAAAGTTTAAGAATTAATTTATTCATAGAATAAGAGGTAGGTATATATATATATTCTTGACAAGTACAGTTTCAACCTTTAACTAATTTATACCACAAACTCATCTTTCACCCAAAAAGATAATAGAACTCAAATATATTATATTTATCCTAATCGTATAAGGATCAAAATATTAACACATACCATTTAGATTAGGAAAACTATTTTTTAATAACCAAGGACTTCCTGTAGGCTAGTGGTCGGTAATAAAGGCATGTCGCACTATGGTTGTGGGTTCGATTCCTACAGCTTTGTCTAACGCGACGGGTTATCCCCTGACCTAGAGGTTGTCCTTTTACTAAAACTATAGTATTATAATATTCCAAAAATAATATTCAGATATGTTTTAACCTTAAACAATACTATCCAAAGATAAACTTAATCCATCCTAACCATTATAGTTATCCAAAATACCTCTGTCCAGACTTTCTCTAAAAGGTTTCTTCATTCCAAAATCAATTTATCAGATTCCCCAAACAAAGTAAAGTTTCTCTTATTGTCACATACTAAAAATATGTCTACCTTCATCATATTAAAACCTTAATGAAAAAAAAGTTCTATAGTACAATCCTTATATATATCATATTAATCTTAAACCAAAATATAATCCTTGAGTCCAAAAGCACCAATACATTATTTATTCCACTTCAACTGTAGTAATAACATATGATTGTCCTTGATCCCTTGGCCTTTTCTGAGGTACGTTTCCCTGATGCTTAGAACATTAATTTTCATAATGCCCCATTTCCCTACAATTGTAGCATTCAACATTGATAGCCTCTTTCTTTCCCTTCCAATCACGAGGCTGGTGACTTTTTTCTCCACATTTATAACAAACTCCCATTCCTTTTATGCAAGTACCAGGGTGATACTTCCCATAATTATTGCATAATGGAAAATCCTTATTTCCCTTTTTCCATTTATCTGTCTCTTGTTCCACTGTTCTCTTCTTCTCTTGCTTTACTTTATTGTCATAAGATTTAGAGAATTCCTTTTTTGTCTTGATAGCACACGAGACTATATCATCATATGATGAGAAGGTTTGTGAGACTAATGCTCGACGTAGAAATGGTATTAAACCATCAAAGAAATGACTAATCTTACTTCTTGGGTTATGTATATAATCTATAACATACCTCGCTAACCTTGTAAAGTTATACTTATACTTTGCCACATTCTCGTCCTCCTTTTTCCTAAAACTCAAAAAATGTCCTTCCATATCCGTGTGACGGTCACGAGGAAATTATTTTTCTAAGAAAATCTCATTAAACTCTCTCCATTCCATAATTGATACTTATTCATCTTCCTTTGTATTTTGAATCAATGACCACCATTGATCAACATCTCCTGTGAGGCGGTAAACTGTCATGATAACCTTTTCCCTTTCACTACTCCCAAAGGCATGGAATATTTTCTCTATGGAATTTATCCATTGCTCAGCTACTAAGGGATTTGTAATCCCACTGAATTTTGGTGGTTTTTTTCTTCATGAAGTGATCTAGCTTTGATCCTCCACATTACAGATCAGGGTGCTCCATACGTGTAAGGTTATTATTCATAACATGAGTGAGTTGTACCGGTATAGTGATAAGCTGATCAGCACTAGTTGTATCAACAGCTCCACTATAATTATCTTTAGCAGGAGGAAAATCCCTACGTGGAGTGCATGCATTGATATGGTTTCCATTCCTTCCACTAGGTGCTATTTCTAAATAATGGAAAAAACTAGATTAGTTTATGAATCAAAATACACAATTCCATATTTGTAAAACACTTAACATTAATTGAACAATTTCTCGATATAATTCTTAATCATAAAAATGTTTTTATTGAGTAAGTATATACTCATAAACCCTTCATAATGGTTTGTAAAGAAAATGATAATTATCCTAAGAATATCCCCTAGGAGTGTCGTAACCAAGAGTGCAGCAAGGCCCGTTGTCGTGCACCAGATCCCGTTCGAGTCTAGCTCAAAGCGGTGTTTCTAGGTTTTACCCCTAGGTACATCTGTTCCAGAGCCACCTCTACCTGGTCGTATCTAGATAGGGATGTATTGCTCGGAAAACTCACAAAATCTCTATAATACCAAAATTCTAGGAAGTTTTTCTATACTAATCCTCAAATTCTATCTTAGGGCTATGGGTTCTAATCAGATTTTATCTATATCTAGCTTCCAAGGATAGTCCTAAACTGCCTCTGATACCAACTGTAACGCCCCGACCATAGTTACCCAGAGTCAGTGCATTATTGTGTAACATTGGCATGATCACAAAAGATCAAGTCTCGAAAGACCGATTAATTTAGTAGTCTTTGAAACACTAGATACATTCATAAGTCTTACATTACATCATAAAGTAAAACAAAACTAAAAAAATCATCCAGTATTCATATCCCCTCATACTATCCCTGCAGGTCTTTCATAATATACTTCTTCACATCCTGGAAAAATTAAGACATTGGAAGGGGTGAGCTCAGATGCTCAGTAAGGATAACAATATAGCAGAAGTTTTGATAAACAAACATTAACATTTAACGCAATGTATAACTAAAACAAAAGCCTTTTAAACATGAACTTCAACATCATATGGAAAAAAATAATGAAATAATGTCATTTACTTATTCACAAGGATATTCTACTAGTCAAATAATCACATACAATATAAATAACCACTTTCATAATGATGGAATGCATAATGCCAGACTATCATAACCACGTAGCCAAGGCCTCGTGCCAAGACTACAAATAATATTTTTTCAAGGCCTCGTGCCCAGACACTAGTTTGTCTCATGTGACCTACCGATGCATCAAGGAGCTATAGCGGGCCACACCTGTCACTTATTAAGTCCAATGTATTCCTCATATGAACAGGTTTAAACATTTCATAAACCATAACTTAATCATATCACATGAAACATGTATAAAGGAAACATAACATTTCCATATTTCAATCACAAGATGTCAATAAAACAAAATGATATAATAAAAACATTATGAAAACCCTTTTCAATACCAAAATAAAAGAGAATTAAAACATGGTATTTATTTTACATTTAAAAAATGTTATTGCTTGTAGAGGAAGCCGAAACTCAAATAATGGTCACGGCGGCAGAGAAGTCGTTGTCGCCACATACGCACGACAAGAAAAAACATTACGTTTTTTTGTTTAATAAAACTCTTCGTATAAAAAATATTCCTTATGAATAAACGTAAAAGTCAAAGGGGTTTATACACCATATAAATGAAATTTGTGTATAAAACAATGTATGCCTCAATGAATGGAGATTGAGATGAAGTCCCTTACAAAGATCATTTTGTTAATAAAATAGACCGCTCATGTGTATTCACTATAAGCACACATAAAGAAAATATAAATACATGATAAGATATAAAAATTAATTTCTCACATAGTCAAAGAACAACATAAAAACGAATGATCGGTTCGACCCAAAGAATGGGATTTGGGTTAAGAAGTTCCCTTACCTTGTGTCCGTCCTGAATCGACCATTCATTAACCTCCTGAATAATAAACTAGAGTTAATTTATAATTTCTTAAGAACATTTTTCAAGTTTATTATTCCTTTTATATCACTTATTACCATGTTATGAATATTATGTAATTATTTATGTTAATAATGGTCGTTTTGTCGATCTTTGGTACTTGAGTCAAAAATAAACGTCTTATAATTACAAATTGTTCATGTGGTAAAATATACGTTATATCAAAAATTATATTCATGACATAGATATCATATATATATCATATATATCCAGTATATACATTCACTCATAATATTACATAACATTTAGAGGTAAGAAATGAAATGCACCGTTCATGGAGACGGTAAGCCGTACATATGCATGAATGCTACTTTCATTTCTATTTCATATTTAATGGAATGAAATGATATTTATATAAAGGTATATTATAATTCCAGTATAATATTATGTATAATATCATTTACTCCCTCATTTATACATCTCACTTATGGCATTAACGATTCAAATCACTTTGAGGGGTTGGTAGTCCACACTTCCTAAAATGAAATTATCACGTATACCCATAATGAAAATCATAAAGGTATGGCATAAATGAAAAATAAAGAATCATAAGGAAAACATAATCATAATATATATCATATATAAATATAGTGACATCTTAATGGCCACCATGAGAGGTGTTAAAAGAAGATTGCACAATCCTAGTTTCATGAGGCAGTAATTCGCCACCCACAGAGACAGTATGTTCATTAACCATTAGACGAAGGTGTGTGTAAGTGTAAATAAAATAATTCTCATAAAAAATATACTAGTATATTAAAGATACTAGTTTTGTTACAAAATAAAGTAATAAAAATATTTTTGGGGGTTGGAGAAGCAAAATAAAACAAAATAACACAAGAGAAGACATTACCTAAAAATCGGGAAAATCTTTTTAATTTGTGCCAAAGGCTTCCTTGGGAAGAATTCTATCCAAATTGAGGCTTCTAGGAGTAATACAGGGATGTTGAAAGACTATATGGGCAGAGTTTGGCCGAACCAAATGGCTTGGAAGGTGTGATCAAGGTGGTAGAGGTGGGAGCCTTTTATAAGGGTAGAGGAGGGGCACTCTTGGAATGTCAGGAAATGTTATATTATTATGAAATGATTTTCGGATTTTAAATGTCCCACAATGAAATATTTAGTGGATAAATATTATAATGGTTTTAAATCTACTAATCCAATAGGTATTTGACAAGTTACAGTATTAGATTTTACATTATCCTTCCATTTTATTAAAATCGTTAATTAATGAGGTAATCGCTCCATCATCATGGTGTCATAAAAATTTTAATTTATTTAACATCTAAAAATTATAAAAAAATTACCATGATGTAGGAAATATTTTTATCTTACAAATGAATATTTATAGTCGAAAGGTTAACTTATATAACCCCATGTAATAATTGTTTTAGTAAAACAACACATGTTTGTGACAATTTTAATTTTACTTTAAATAAAAATTTATTAATGTCATTTTTTTACCCAAGTGGCTCCATGGGGTCCCCAAGTTGACCCCTGAATTATCTTGGTCGGCCATGACTCATAAAATAAGGTTAGGACCAGTGTAATGGTATTTTAATATTTTTATAATATCATTTTTACCTTAAATTTCAATAATTACCTTTAATCGGGATTAATAAAACATAAAAGTTACTATTCACCAAAAATTATTTTAATCCCATTGAACCAAATTTTACTTCCTAATGACAATGATGTATGTCTGATTTTTGAAATTCAATTCATAGAATTGTTAATGTATCATTGAAACGAAAATTCAGTTTTTTAACTACCACTTAGTGGTTTCAGTATTTATAAAAAATTGGAGTTTTTCAGATCAATGCCAAAATTTCACCTAAGATATAATTGATATTCCGAATTAAAAAATGATGTCTATTTTACAAAATTCCAAAAATATAAGTTTCATTAATTAATTTTATAATTAATTCATGCTGTCACAACAAATAGCGTGTTTTTAAAAAACAATATATATCAAAAGATTGACAATTGTTTATGTCCAATTTCAAAGTGAAATTAATTCTAATGACCACCATTGGATAAAATGGTAAAAATATATTCTAATTATACTTTAAAATCACTCAATAGTATAATTTATCATTATAAATCATTTTGATTAAAAAAAAATTTTTTAATTATTTTTCACTATTCATAAAAAATTGGATGTTCTCTGATAAATACCAAAAATTCATCATAGGATAATTTCGATATTCCGAATCCAAAAATGAAGTCCATTTTGAAATATAAAATATATATAATTTCAAAACATGGGTGTTACTATTCATAATGGCAATTATGATTGGTCGCGGTGTGTTAGAATCTCGAACTTGGATATAAAGCAAGTTATTGAATTATTGAAAGAGAAGCATATCATGGAAGTTTGGGGTGTTACATAATCTAAAAAGAGGGGATATCTGTGGATCCATAAAAAATAGATTTTATTGAATTATGGTTGAGACCAACAACGGTAACTGAGATCCGAATTTTTCTTGGTTTAGCTGGGTATTATCGACATTTTGTGAATGATTTTTCAAGATTATCTTACCCACTCATCAAATTTACTCGGAAAAGAGTTATGTTTTTTCTGAAAGAGCTAAAAATATGGTTAGACAGTGCACCTATTCCCACTCTGCCTTGAATTGGAGAATGTTTTGTGATTTACAGTGATGCATCCAAGAAGGTGTTGGGGTGTGTTCTCATGAAAAATGATATGGTGATATCTTATGCCTCATGACAGTTGAAAATCAATGAGAAAAATTACCCAACTAATGATCTAGAGTTAGCTGCGGTAATATTTGTATTAAGGATTTGGAGACATTATATTTATTGTGAAAGGTGTGATATTTATACTGATCATAAAAATTTAATGTATATTTTCACACAAAAAGAGTTGAATATTTTCCAAAGAAGATAGTTGGAGTTGATTAAGGATTACGACTACTGAATTCATTACAACCCTGGGAAAGCAAAGATGGTGGCAGACACATTAAGTCGAAAAGACCATGCTAGCATATCCATGATGAGGATCCCAAAAGATCCAATATTTTTGTATTTACAAAGGTTGTATATTTTTATTATAATGGAAGTGGAAAAATCATATCTTTCTCAAATGAATGTTAAAACATCTATACATGTGAATATTAATGAGGCACAGAAAGAAGACGTAGAGTTACAAAAGAAGGTGAGAAATTCTCCTGAGTTCCACATTGATCGTGATGAAATAATAAGGTTCAGAAATCGGGTTTGTGTTCCTCCCATAACATAATTAAAGAAGGAAATATTGGATGAAGCTCATAGTTCTTCATTATCTATTAATCTCAGAAGAAGGAAGATGTATAGGGATCTGAAAGAGTACTTTTGGTTGGATGGCATGAAAAGAGATGTTGTTGAATATGTATCTCGATGCTTGGTTCGTTAGAAAGTTAAAGAGAGACAGAATTATAAGGGGATGTTACAACCATTACCCATACCAGAATAAAAATGGGAACACATCACTATGGACTTCGTCACTGGTCTTCCTAAAACATACAAAGGCAATAATGCTATATGGGTTATAATTGATTGTCTTACGAAGTTAGCACACTTCATTTCTATTAGAGAATATTTATCTCTTGATCAGCTTGCCAAGATATATGGGAAGGAAGTGGTAATATTGAATGGAGTACCACTTTCCATTATATCTGATCGGGATCCAAGGTTTACCTTGAAATTTTAGCGAAGTCTTTAGCATAATCTGTATATAGAGTTCAGTTTAAACACTTCTTATCAACCGTAAAAAGACGGTCAGTTTGAGAGAACAATTCAAACTCTAGAAGACATGCTGAGAGCTTTCTCTAAATATTTCAATGGTTGTTGGGATTAACACCTACATTTGGTGGAATTTTATTATAATAATAGATTTCACTCTAGTATTAAAATGGCTCATTATGAAGATCCCTATGGAAAGAAATGCTGAACTCCAACTTTCTTAGATGATGTTGGGGAAAGAAAGCTATTAAAACATGATCTTGTTGATGACATGATAGAGAAGGTCCGATCAATTCAACAACACATAAGAGTAGCTCAGAGTCGAAAAAAAAGTTATGCCGATAACAGAAGAAAAGACATAGATTTTGATGTGGGTGATAAAGTTTTCTTATGAATATCTCCATGGATGAGAGTAATGAGATTTGGAAAGAAGGGAAAGCTAAGCCCTAGGTATATTTGTACTTTTGGAATACTGGATCATGTTGGGATGGTATCTTACTTATTGGCGCCTCCACCGAATCTCCCTCAAGTTCATTATGTGTTCCATGTATCTCTCATGAGAATGTACATACCTGATCCATCACATGTACTAAGCTTAGAAGTTGTACCGCTGGAGCAAGATGTTTCTAATGAAGAAAAACTGATAGAGATTCTGGATCTTAGTGAAAAAGTTTTACGAAACAAGACCACTCGCTTGGTTAAATTTTAATGGAGGAACCACCAAATTGAAGAAGCTACATGGGAATTTGAGGATATGATGAGGGAGAGGTATCCTCATATGTTCGTAATGAAATGACGAATTTTGAGGGAGAAATTCATTTTATTTGGGGTAGAATGTAACACCCTGAGATTTTATGACAAATATTTTTTATGTCTTATGTTATACGTAACACCAAACGAAACTTCCACTACACAAAACACTAGCTTGGCTTGCGTTACACGCAATCACAACCTTCCCCGATAGCGTGTGTAGTACACAATACCATGTTTCACTAAACAATGATATCTTGTTATAATATTGTTATGGACTTGCCGTTATGAATAGTATTAACAAAATTTTGAATTTTATAACATTATTATTCATCTTACAAATTTTTTAGATCATGGTATGAGAATAAAATATATTTTTCGGGTAAAATAAGTATTTTTTAAAAAAAATACAGTTTTGCAGCCTTTTGATGGTGCACCCACTTTGAATATAGTTTTTGAAATTTTTATAAGTTAAATTTGATAAAATAAAATTATACTTTGGAATCAATATATAGAAATTTTCTTTGGAAAAAATTTTCATATTAATCTGATAACTTTCATATTTTAATGAATAGTAAGAACACGCTATATTTTAATTTAAAACTTTTTTAATCGCAATAATTTATATGGTTAAATTATAAAACTGAATAGTTTTAAAGTATAAATAGAATATATTTTTATGATTTAATATAATTTATATCATTACCATTAATTTTACATTGAATTCATAGGTTAAAACATTTCAATCTTTGGAAATGCATTAACTTTTATAACCCTTTTTCACAACAATGGGATTAATTTTAAATTAATTACTGTAATTTATGTGTTTTGAATTTTGAAAATTGGACTGCATATTTGAATTCAGTGGGTCAAAATTATGTTAATAGGTTAATTTTTTTTATATTATGAATAGTAACTATGGTAATTTTTATTTACTGCATTTAAAGATAAATCGGGTAATTAAGGGTAAAAAAAAGATTACAAAATTACCCTAACACCTGCCAAAATTCTATTGTATGACTAAAAGTAGATCCATATAATCTAAGGGTCAGATTATATTAATTTTATGTTCTTTTGGCCAGGAAAATAATTTAATTATTATTAAAACCAAAGAAAGTCACAACATGTCTCTCTCTTATATCTTATAAGTATAATAATATTAATTTAGTGATAAACTTCATGAAACGTAGAAAATGAATATTATCCAGAAATACAATAGAATTATACACATCATTGGAATTTATTTAGAATTTTTAGGGATAAAATAATTATCATTGAAGGTGACACATTAGTGATGTTGAAATTATTTTATGGATTGAAATATAAAATATATGGTTTTAAAAATATTAAAATAAATATTATATGAACTATTTAATATTCTCCACTAATTTTACAGATAAATATTAAATTTTATGAATCTAATAAATCTTTTATTTTTAACATATCATTTGTGTGGATTTTATTTAAATTCAAATAAATGAATAGTGTCAAAATTGACAATATTGTTATTTTATAAAAATAACATTATATAATTTTTTTTAAAAATCACAAAAATATTTAAAAATTATAAATTAAAACTTATATGGTCGAAATTATCATATCTTATCCAATTATGGACAATTAACAACACATAAGTAATTATTTATAACAATTTAAAATTTAGAATCTTATTACCACAAATAAAATTAAATAGATTAAATAAGGATAAATCAAGTTGATAAGGTTTAAAATAAATTTCCTGCATGTCTAAATTTTATTGGATGATGAGATTACAACCATATATCATCTAATCTTCTAATATCTGTAATTTTTTGAGGTTTTTAAGTGGTTTTTTATTTATTATAAATTAATATTTTTGAGGATTCCATAGGTTCCCCTCTCCCCCCTTATAAAAGGGAACCTTCTCCCTCTCCTCTTTACACATCTTTTAGCCTTCATGCTTAGAAAAAACCTAACCATTACTCTTCTCAACATACCTTGTAATATTCTCAATGTTCTGGTCTTCTCAAAAGACAATCTCTATTCCCTTAAGAGGATGTTTATAGGAGGCAAGTTGAGGAAGAGGTAATCTCTTCTACCGATTCTTTCAAGTTTCTTCCTTCTTCTACTTCTTCTTATTTAGTTGTCTCATTATAAATTAATAACATCAGTATCACTGATATAATTATATGTTATTATAAATATGAATCAAATCTATTTCACCCTTTATCCGTCCATGTAAAATGAAATCACCACCTGTGCGTATGTACAGAATACCGTCTCCATGCAGTGGTGTAATCTGTTTTCCACCACCACCTTACATGGATGGGTATAATGGTAAAAATAATAACTATGTATATGGTTATTATAAAATGATACTAATTCTGAGATATTCTAACGTCCACACCAAGACCATTCAATAATTATGGGAATGATATCGTCGCTCGTGCGTACGTACGGATTACCGTCTCCACGATGCGATGTGATTAGTTTTACATGATCTTCACTAAAAAATGATTATATAAATGAATTTAATGAATAAATATGATCTATATTATAATACTACCATTCATTAAATGATATATCTATAACATAAAAAGAGGAATAAGAATTTATTTGACAAAACAAGAATAAGAACATAAAGCAATGAACACCCTAATAACAAGTAACAATAAAATATTACTAATAAGAAGCTATGAATATTAACATATATGATATAATAACAAAGAGTATGATTCTGGAATATGTCAATGACATTATTTAAATAATTATACAGGAGGTTCCGACACGTAAAAAACATATCAGACCTAAGGTAAGAGAAAATCTCACAATCTCATTTTTATCCGAGATTGTTTATACTCTAGAATTTAGTGGGGAATAATTATCATACACATCCAAGTTTCCTCAATATGTATTATTATTTATATCATACTAAAATTGTTTAAATCCAATTTTACCTCTTGGTGATTTTTTTTAAATATATGAAAGGAATCTTTTGAAGTTTTCAGTACGAGTTACTTTTTGTCTTTTTTGGCCAAAGTGTGAGAAGAATGTTTTTTTAACTTATATGTCATGAATGGATTTTTATGATTTCATAAAAAATTATTTCTTTGAAGCTTCCTTTACATTTTCTCAAGATTATTTTTAATTAACTTCTTTTAGTTTAAATTTTTTTGACATGTTATGATAGGAAAAATGTTTTTGAAGTAGATAAGATATTTTTCCTCAAGAATGGAGTTCAAGTGTTTTATCAAAATTATTTTCCATCTAAGATAATATAGGGCTCTGTTTCAATCCCTATTTTTACATTGATTTGATTATGATGGAATTATTTTTAAGAAGTCCTTTTATCTTATATGATTTATGTTATGATGGCGTGATGTTTAAGAATCCCATTTTTATTACATGGGTTATCCTTTGTTATATGATTTATTATTTTGTGGCACACATAAGAATGGTTTCATTATGAGATGGGTGGGACCTATATCTCCCTCCAATTCATTGGGTAAAGATTTTTATCTCACGATATAGACATGGCTGGGAAGGCATGTTAATTCGGTTTAGTGATACAGGAGTGGAACAGAGAGTGAACTCGGTTCAGAAATGGACTTTGTCTACTATGATATTCTTGGCAATGACTCTTGACTAATAAGAAATGATTTTATATTATTTTGTGTATATTTCACAATGTTTCATGTTTTATGATATGATTACTGGGATTACATTTCTCAACTATGATTTATCCCATTTCATGATATTATAATCTCTTTTGCAGGTTATGATTTTCAAAATATTATGTTCTTATTAATATGATATGATTGATATTTACTTTTTTTACCCTTACTGATCATTTGAGATCACCATTTTGTATGTTTTCTTTTCCCTAGGTCAGTACGAAGGGTATTATGTAGAATATCCCAAAAGGGGCTCTAAATATGATGAAATAAGCCGGAGACAATGTAGATGATTTATGAACAAGTTGATTGTGTTTCCTTGTTTCTAAAGGCACTATACCTATATTATCCTTTAATGGTTTTGTTATATGTTGTAATAAGTATACTTCAATTCTGAAGTTATAACAATGTATGTAATTTATGGGTTGTTATAGTTGGTATGAGAGGAAAGGTATAACCAACCATTGGAAACTTGGATGTGAAAGCCTTAATAAGAACCCTAAGGATATGTCTAAGCATAGGAGAAAAATCATAGTGTTTTAGAAATGGTCATGAATAACCTATTATAAGACCTAAAGTGTGAAATTTTATTCTTGATTATGTGGTTTTCCTGTTATGATTAGTGTTTCAAACACTATACTTCTTGGTTTTAGTCCGTGGCTAGAAGCCGATGGAACCGTGTCAATGCTAAATGCGATGGACAATGCAATGATTGTCCCCCTGAAAAACTAAATGTTATGGTAGATGGAATGGAAAATCATGTATCCCTACTCACACAACATTCTCAAGCTATGAATCATGTAGGACTTCCAAATGAGAAAAGGAAGGAGCAACATTCCGTTGAATCCTTCATGAGGCAACGTCTACCTTCATTCAGCGGGTCTTCTGATCCATTAGAGGCTGATCAATGGATCAGTAACACTGAAAAGATATTTCCAGTTCTATAATGTACTAAACATGATAATTTCATCTTAGTAGTATATCATTTGGAAGGCGAAGCTTATTAATGGTGTAATCTTATCAAGATTAGGAGGCAAAGAGACAAAATTGATTCCATGTAATGGGACGAGTTCAATAACTTATTTTTCAATAAGTACTTCCCTCGTATTTTTTGAACAAATATGGAGGAGTTTCTTGAACTAAAGAAATATAATGATGAATCATTTGGTACCTATGGAGAAAATTTTACAAGACTTGAATGGTACACTTCTGGGATTATTATCCAACCTGAGAGTAAGGGCAATTGATTCAATAGTTCCTTAAAACCATGTCTCCAAAGGGAATTAGCCATAAGGGACTTCAATAGCTACATGGAAATTGTTCGTTGTGCTCTCAAGGTTGAGATAGAAATTAGAGTAAGCCATCAGTCATATGGCTTTGATAAGAAGAGGAAAATGGAATTCAAAGGAAAATCTAAAGAGCACACTGAAAAAAATATGAGTTTTCCATTATGATCCATGTGTGGAAAAAAACATGGAGGGAGTTGCCTTAAAGTGACAAGTAAATGTTTCAAATGTAGAAAATAAGGTCATCAGGCATTTGAATGCCGAAATTATGGGAAGAAGATGTCTAGTGATGAGAATAACGAAAAGGCTACACAGAATGCACCTCCTACACTTCAAAGTTATAAGTGCAATGAAATGGGGAATTATGTTAATCAATGCCCTAATCCAAGGGTTGTTGATGATGATTGACATCAACAAACTCTTAATCCCAAATACAAAAGAAAGTCACATGAAATTTATATCATCAAGGTGGATTATGATAATGAAGTGGTAAAAGGTACACCTACCATCCACGCTAAAGTAGAAAATGTTTTATTTTAATCTGGATCCACTCACTTTTTTATTTCTAAGGAATTTTCTAAGGTTATCTCCATATTACCTCAACAATTAGATGTTGAGTTAGCTATTAAAACACCTAATGGAACAACAATCGCTTCAATAGTTTAAAATTATTCTCCAATTAAAGATTGTGGGAAAGTTATTCCTACAAATATTGTGATCCTTACTATAGTGGAATTTGATGTAATTCATGGTATGGATTGGCTTTATTTATATGGAGCCCATATCAATTGACAAATAAGGGATGTCACATTTCATATTCCAGAATAATCTATGACCGTCTATTGATGCAAGGATGAACATAACCTTCTAGTGGAAATTTCTTCCATCTTATGGGTCTTGATTCCACTAAATGAAGGTTATTTATCTCAAATGGTTGGCAAGAAAACCACGATTAAGAATATTCCCATTGTACGAGAGTTTGATGATATCATTCCGGAGGAACTTCCACGTCTTCCACCAAATCGTGAAGTTGAGTTTTCAATAGAACTCGTACCAGGTGCTTTACCTATTTCAAAAACAACTTATAGAATTTACCCAATTGAGTTGCAGGAATTGAAGAAGAAACTCCAAGAGAATCTTGATAAGGGATTCATACGCCCTAGTGCATCACCTTGGGGAGAACCTGTTCTGTTTTTTAAGAAGAAAGATAGATCAATGAGACTCTGCATTGATTATAGAGAACATAAAAAGATCACTATCAAGAACAAATATCATCTCCCACACATTGATGATATATTTGACCAACTACACGGAGCTCAATACTTTTCCTAGATTGATCATTGTTTAGGGTATCATCAATTAAGGGTCAAAATAGAGGATATACCAAAGATGACTTTTCATACAAGGTATGGACACTATGAATTTATAGTGATGCCATTTGGTCTTACGAATGCCCCAGTTATCTTCATGGATCAAATGAATAGTGTCATTAGAGACTATATTGATCAGTTTGTGGTAGTCTTTATAGAAGATATTCTTGTCTATTCAAAGATCAAGGAAGAACATGGAGATTACTTAAGGATTGTATTGAAGACCCTAAGAAAGGAGAATCATTAGGCCAAATTTACCAAGTGTGAATTTTGGATTAAAAAAGTTGCATTTTTTGGTCACATAATCTCAAAAGAGGGGATATCTATGAATCCATCAAAAATAGAGGATATTGAAATATGGTCAAGACCAACAACAGTAAATGAGATCTAAAGTTTTCTTGGTTTAGCTGGGTACTATCGACATTTTGTGAATGATTTTTCAAAATTATCTAACCCACTCACCAAATTTACTCGAAAAGGAGTTAAGTTTGTTTGGACAGAGGAATGTGAAGATAATTTCATAGAGCTAAAAAGAAGGTTAGCCAGTGCACTTGTTCTCACACTGCCTTGTAGTGGAGTAAGGTTTGTGATATAAAGTGATGAATCCAAGATGGGCTGGAGTGTGTTCTAATTCAAAATGATATAGTGATCTCTTATGCCTCATGACATTTGAAAATTCATGTGAAAATTTACCCAACTCATGATTTGGAGTTAGCTGCGGTAATCTTTGCAATAAATATTTGGAGGCATTATCATTATGGTGAAAGTTGTGATAATTATACTGATAATAAAGGATTAAAGTATATTTCCACACAAAAAGAGCTTAATATGCACCAAAGAAGATTGTTGGATCTCATTAAGGATTACAACTGCTCAATTCATTACCACCCTGGGAAATAAAAAAAGGTGGCAGATGCATGATTCCAAAATGACAATGCTATCTTTTCCATGATGGGGATCACAAAAGATCCAATATTTATGGATTTAAAAAAGATGGATCTTGTTATTATAATGGAAAGGGGAAAATCTTATCTTTCTCAAATGAATTGTCAACCATCTATACATGTGAAGATTAAAGAGGAAAAGAAAGCAGATATAGAGTTACAAAAGAAGGTGAGAAATGTTCCTAAATTCCACATTGATTGTAATGAAATAATAAGGTTCAAGAATTGGGTTTATGTTCCTCCCATCCCAAAATTAAAGAAGGAAATATTGGATGAAGCTCATAGTTCTTCATTCTCTATTCACCCCAGAAGCATGATGGTGTATAAGGATCTGAAAGAGTACTTCTGGTGGGATGACATGAAAAGAGATGTTGCTGAATATGTCTCTCGATGCTTGGTTTTTCAGAAATTTAAAGCAAAGAGGTAGAAGTCTAAGGGGATGTTACTACCATTACCCACACTATAATGGAAATTGGAACACATCACTATGGACATTGTCACTGGACTTACTAAAACATCCAATGGAAATAATGCTATCTAGGTTATAATTAATCGTCTTACGAAGTCGGAAAACTTCAATGCTATTAGATATGATTTCTCTCTTGATTAGCTTTCCCAGATATATGTGAAGGAAGAGGTAAGATTGAATGGAGTACCACATTCCATTATTTCTGATCAGGATTCTAGGTTTACCTCGAAGTCTTGGCAAAGTCTTCAGCATACTCTGGATACAGTGTTGAGTTTCAACACTGGTTATCATCCTTAGAAATATGCTCAGTCTGAGAGGAAAATTCAAACTCTAGAAGAAATGTTGAGAGCATTATCTCTGGATTTCAATGGTGGTTGGGATCAACATGTAACTTTTGTAAAATTTTATTATAATAATATCTTTCACTCCAGTATTCAGATGGCTCCTTATGAAGCTCTCTATAGAAAGAAATTCCGAACTCCAACTTGCTGGGATAAAGTTGGGGAATAAAAGCTATTAGGACCTAATCTTGTTGATGAGATGGTATAGAAGGTCTGATCTATTAAACAACACATAAGAGAAGCTCAGAGTCGATAAAAAAGTTATGTTAATAACCGAAGAAAAGACCTAGAGTTTTAAGTGGGTGATAAAGTGTTCTTACGAATATCTCCTTGGAAGAGAGTAATGAGACTTGGAATGAAGGGAAAGCTGATCCCTAGGTATATTGGTCATTTTGAAATAATGGATCATGTTGGGAAGGTAGCTTACTGATTGGCACTTCCACTGAATCTCTCTCAAGATCATGACGTGTTCCATGTATCTCTCCTGAGAATGTACATACCTGATCCTTCACATGTACTATGCTTAGTATTTGTACCACTGGAGAAAGATCTTTCTTATAAAGAATAGCCGATAGAGATTCTTGATCTTAGTGAAAAAGTTCTACGAAACAAGACCACTCAATTGGTTAATGTTTTTTGGAGGAACTACCAATTAGAAGATGCTCCAGGGGAACTTGAGTGTATGATGATGGAGAGGTATCCTCATTTGTTTGTTACGAACTGACGAATTTTGAGGGCGAAATTGATTTTAAGGGGGGTAGAATGTAACACACTAATATTTTATGAGAAATAATTGTTTATGTCTAATGTTATACGCAACACCAATGTAATCTTCCACTACACACAACACTGGCTTGTCTTGCATTACATGCAATCCTGATCTTCCTAGATAGCGTGTGTAGTACGCAATACCGGGTTTCACTAAACAATGATATATTGTTATAATATTATTATGAACTAGACATTATGAATATTATTATCTAAATTTGGATTTTATAACATTATTATTCATCTTACACATTTCCTAGAACATGGTATGAGAACAAAATATATTTTTCGGGTAAAATAAGTATTTTTCAAAAAAATGCAGTTTGCCGCATTTTAATGGCACACCCACATTAAATCCTATTTATGAAATGTTTATAAGTTCAATTTGACAAAATAAAATTCTTCTTTAAAATCAGGATATAAAAATATACTTGGGAAAAAATTTCATCTTATTCTGATAACTTTCATATTTTAAAGGATAGTATAAACACACTATATTTTTTTACAAACAACTTTTTTATCACAATAATTTATATGGTTAAATAATAATGTTGAATGGTTTAAATGTATAAATATAATATATTTTTACCATTTAATATAATTTATGTCATTGCCATTAATTTTACATTGAATTCATAGGTAAAAACATTTCAATCTTTGGCAATGTTTTAACATTTAAAACTCATTTTCTTAACAATGGTATTAATTTAAAATTAATTAATGCAACATATGTGTTTTTAATTTTGAAAAATGGATTCCATATATGAATTCAGTGGGTCCAAATTATGTAAATAGGTTGCTTTTATTTTTTTGATATTATGAATAGTAACTACGGAAATTTCTATTTACTGTAGTTAAAGGTAAATCAAGTAATTAAGGGTAAAAATAAGATTATAAAATTACCCTAACACCTGTCAAAATTTTATTGGATGAGTAAAAGTAGACCCATATCACCTAAGGGTAGGATTAGATTCATTTTATGAACTTTTGAGCATGAAGAAAATTTAATTATTATTAAAACCAAAGAAAGTGACAACATGTCACTCTCTTAAATCTTATAAGTACAATAATTTTATTTTAATGATAAACATCATGAAACTTATAAAATAAATAGTCTTAAGAAATAAAATAAAACTATCTACATCATGTGAATTTATTTAAAATTTTTAGGGATTAAATAATTATCATTAAAGGTGAAAAAATAGTGATGTTGAAATTATTTTATGGATTGGAATATCAAATAAATGGTTTTAAAAATATTAAAATAAATACTATATAAACTATTTAATGTGCTCCGTGAATTTTCCAGATAGTTATGACATGTTATGAATCTATTAAAGCTTTTATTTTGAACATAACTTCTGTGTGGATTTTATTTAAAATCAAATAAATAAATAGTGTCAAAATTGACACTATTTTTATTTTATAAAAATAACATAATATTAAATTGATTAAAAATCCCAAAAACATTTAAAAATTATAAATTAAAATTTATATGGTCTATAATGTCATAACCTATCCAATTATGGACAATTAACAACACATAAGTAATTATTTATAACAATTTAAAATTTAGATACTTATTACCAAAAATAAAATTAAATACATTAAATAAGGATAAATCAAGTTGATAAGGTTTAAAATAAATTTCCTACATGTATAAATTTTATTGGATGATGCGATTACAACCCTATATCATATAATATTCAAATATGTTTCATTTTTTGAGGTTTTTAAGTGGGTTTTTATTTATTATAAATTAATATTTTTGATGTATCCAAAGGTGCCCCTCTCTTCTCTTATAAAAGGGAACCTCCTCCCTCTCCAATTTACACAACATTAATCCCTCATGCTCGGCCAACCCCAGACCATTACTCTTCTCAACTTACATAGTATTATTTTGGATGTTCTGTTCTCCACAAAAGACCAACTCTATTCCCTTAAGATGAAGTTTAAAGGAGGCATGTTGAGGAAGAGGTAATATCTTATACTGATTCTTTCAAGTTTCTTCGGTATTCTACTTCATCTTATATAGTTGTTTCAATTATAAATAAATATCATAATTATCACTAATATACTTATATGTTATTATAAATATGAAACAACCCTATTTCTCCTTCTATCCATCATACATAAATTGAAATCACTGTGTATGCGTACGTACGAAATACTATCTCCATGCTGTGGTGTAATTTTTTTTCCACCACCACCTTACTTGGATGGATATAACGGTGAAAATAATAACTATGTATATGATATTTATAACATGATACTAATTCTGAGATATTCTACCATCCACTCCAAAACCATTCAACAATTATGGGAACGATATCATTACTTGTGCATACGTACGTCTTACCATCTCCACGATGCGATGTGATTCGTTCTACATGATCTTCACTAAACCATGATTATATAAACGAATATAATGAATAAATATGATATATATTATACTACAACCATTATTTAAAAGATTTATCTATAACCTTAAAATAGGAATAAGAATTTATTCGAAAAAAACACGCATAAGAACATAAAGCAATGAACACCCGAATAACAAGTAGCAATGAAACATTACTAATAAGAAGCTAAGAATATGAACATATATGATATCATAACAATGATTATGATTCTGGAATAAGTTAATGAAATTATTTAAAAAATTATACATGAGGTTCAGACACGTACAAAACATATCAGACCTAAGGTAAGGGAAAATCACACAATGTCATTTTTATCTGAGATTGTTTATACTTCAAAGTTCACTGGGGCATATTTATCATTCCCATCCATGTTTCCTCAATATTTAATATTATTTAAATCCTCAAATAATTGTTTAATCCAATTTTACCTATTGGTGAATTTTTCATAAAAGATATGAAGGGAATCTTTTGTCGTTTTCTGTACGAGTTACTTTTTGACTTTTCCAACCAAAGTACGAGAAGAACGTTTTTTTAAACTTATACGACAAGAATGGATTTTTATGATTTCATATAACATTATTTCAATGAAGCTTCCTTTACATGTTTTCATCTTTATTTTTAATTAAATTCATTTATTTTAAAATTTTATGACATGTTAAGAAAGGAAAAATGGTTTGGAAGTAGAAAGGGTATTTTCCTAAAGAATGGAGTTCAAGTGTTTCTTCAAACTTATTTTATATCTAAGATAATATTGGGTTCTATTTCTATCCCTATTTTTACATTGATTTTATTGTGATGGAATTATATTTATGAAACCTTTTTATCCTATACGATTTATGTTATGATGGGTTGATGTTTAAGAATCCCATTTTTATTACATGGTTTATGCTATGATATATGATTTATGAATTTGTGTCACACCTAAGATTGGTTTCATTATAAGATGGGTGGGACCTATATATTCCTCCAATTCATTGGGTAAAGATTTATATCTCATGTGATAAACATGCCTGGAACAGAATGTTAATCCAATTTAGGGATACAGGACTTGAACGAGGAGTGATCTTGGTTCCAAAATGGAGTTTGTCCGCTATGATAGTCCTGGAAATGACTCTTGACTAATAAGTAATGATTTTATATGATTATATGTGTATGACCAAAAGTTTCATGTTTTATGATATGATTATTTGGATTACATTTCACTAATATGATTTATCCAATTTCATGATATTATAATCTCTTTTTCATGTTATGATTTTCAAAATATTATCTTCTTATGAATATGATATGATTGATATTTCATTTGTTATAACTTACTGAGCATTTGAGCTCACCCTTTTGTATGTTTTATTTTCTTCATGTCAGGATGAATTGTATTAAGTAGGATATGCCAAAAGGGACTATAGTTATGATGAAATAAGAGGGAGACAATGTGGATGCTTTCAGAACCAGTTGTTTATGTTTCCCAGTTTCTAAAGACACTATAACTATATGATCCTTTCATGATTTTGATATTTTTTGTAATAAGTAAGCTTCAATTATAATGTAATAACAATGTATGTGAAGTATGGGTCGTTATAACCATTAATTATGTTAGGATTAGAGTACACAAAATCTATCTCCACAGTATAATAAAGAGTAATATAGATGTAATGATTTCCTTATGGTTTTGTTGTACTGTTAATAGACAATTTGGGTGTTGATTGTATATGATGGAAGACTCCAGGAAACTAGAATTGAGTAAGCTAGTGATATAAGCCTCATTATTAATCAAATTTAGAATTTTTTGACCAACCATTTGTTTTTGAGTAAGAAAATGATCCCACAAGATGATGACCACTGAAATATGTTAATAACCTTATGGTTTAGAAGGAAAATTATCTCGTAGCTGATAAGATATTGGATAAAGTAAGTTAGATTTTGTATTATCATTTGTCATATCCTCTGTTCTATGGGTTGTTTTAGAATATTTCACTCACACCTAGATGAATATGGTATATGACTTCTGTCAAATATTTATTCTCCATTGGAATATGTCATTGGACCAAGGGATTTGGATAAGGGATAAAATTCTCTTTTTTTATAGACTTTAATGGATGTTGTTGAATTAATTTATCAGCTGATGTAGGGATATGATCCTGCAATCTGTGATCTGCTATAATATTTCATGTATTTTCACTAATAGAAATATGAGCATGTTCTGAGGAGCATGTATCTCTATCTTGGTGATCCCTGGTTAGAATGGGGATATGTTCTAGGTCCTATTACCTTGGAGTATGTTTCTCTACTTTATTAGGGGTTTGAACCTATCCTAAGACTTGTGATACTATCACTTCATGAGTCATAATTGGAATGGGAGTCTAAGATGGTTCTGTTGCCACATATTTTACAGGAATATATCGATAATCATTAAGGATGAGATAAAGAATGTGTTCATTCTCTAGAGTAACCACTTATTCATATTGATTTATGTGTCATTATTATATAACTATTTGTATAGAAATATGTATCTCGATACTCTCATCAGGTGACTGATGGGCACCTGTGGGATGATACTAGTGATAGAAGATACCATGATCCCTCATCAGCGAATCTTGTACTGAAATGGATCCTTAGTTGAATTCTTGATCCACATTCCTGAAATACATAGGTATGTGATTATTTTGTACTAGTGATAATATTTTGAATCACTTAGAAATGGTGATGAGTTCTAAAATATTCACTATATCATTCTCTAATAGGGACATAATTCTCAAATTCAGTGTCTAGATTCCTTTATGTGTATCCTCAAGGTTAAATATAAATCAATATTGGTGGTATTCCCAAAAAAATGATTTCTACCAAAAGATAATGAGGTTGGGTGGGTGAGGGTGTTTTACAACCCGCAAAGGACATCACCGTAACTAATGACTCATATAATTTTCTCAATGAATACATGATCTTGGGTGTAGCTATTGTTTGTGAGAGAATTATATGTAGTCATGAGATTAATAAGGAACAATGTATATGTTCATTGCATTATAAATTTTATTAAACATTCTCAATATAATATATATAGAAAACACAATTTTCTATTCTTATGCTCGGTTTGGCCATTTCCCTAAAGAAGAATTATAACACAAAGAATGGGATTATTTAATGAGAAATCTACATACATTTATTTAACCTATAATTTTTTAATTATTTATATTCTTGTTGGCTTTAAAAATTCAATTTACTGATTAAAACTGTGAAGGAAAAATAATGGTCTAACATGTGGTAACCGATCAACTTTTATGACTTTTAGGTTTACTTCAAGTTCACCATTTTTGTTTCATGATGAAGATCGGGGATCATTGATTGATTATCTGGGGTTTATTGTTGATTAATTATTCATGTCAGGTTTGGATTAAATTTTTTTTGGAATCACCCCATGCCTCTAACAACCATGTTAATGCCCAAATGAACATTCACAAGGTAGGTACTGAATTAAGGATTCATTCCTAAGGTATATTTTGAAATCACATTAGCATAGAAGATGAGAGGTTAGGCTCATCACTCCAATTCATGGGGTATTATTTCCAATTCCATGATTCTCTTATAGATTAAAGATATATTCATGAACCTCTTACAAATCCCAATTAGGATCTAGTTACCCTAACAAAATGATTGGGTGTTGTATATTTATATGAAAAGGGGGTTCTATTAATGAGGTCAACCATGTATAGATATAAAGACCATCATTAATTTTGAAATATGTATTATAAAAAGTAATGAGATTATTGTTTGAGGCCATACTACCAGGGACTCTGGAGTTAAATTCCTTACAGGGATCTAATTAATATTTTGAGGATTGCATTGAACCATTATGTTGCTTCATACATATCCAATTTATAACAGGAATCAAAACACTCATAGTTTATTAAAACAATGTAGTTTAATTCTCTTTTATAACAGACATATATAAGGGAACATAGGCATCATGTATTGATCTTGACCCTTTGGAAGGATTCCTATACATCTTGTTCATAGCTTGAATCTGATTACTACTAGTACTTTCTATCCTCATGGCATACCCCTATGTGGATTCCTTTTGTGGTGTAGTGATATTATGTCACTGAGTTGGGAATACACACTAATATTTACCTTAATAAGTTGAAATTCTTGATGTTAATGATACGGTTTTTTCCTAACTGTATGAACATGTGATCCATTCATAGTGTGAGAAATAATGAACAATAATTACTAATTCATACATTATATGAGTGCAGGATTTATGTACTAGGAGAACCCTGATTGTAGATTTGATATATAGATTGAGCCTTGGGAATTAAACCCACACATCCAATTTCTAGAAAGAATTGTATTCTTCAAAGATCAACATTCATCTCAATCCATTAATATATGATGAATCGTGATGAAATCATAATCGAGTTGGGACCCATAGAGTAGAGTGTCTGAGGTAGTGAAGTACACCCACTGAGGGGGATTCCCATTATTTCTCCGAACATAGGAATTAATCATATGTATCATATTTATAACTTGAATTAGATTTCTCATAAATGAGTTTGGTGTATTTCCATGTATATCCATTGGACATGTCTATTGTATCCAGGAATTTCTAGAAGATACAACCTGATTGACTGTATGACATTCCATGGGTACCTAGATTAGTGTCATAAGGATATTGGAAAATGTCTGTTATATCTAGTGTAAATATCCGTACATAATCACATGATCTATTTGATTCATTTAGAGGATGCCTCTTGATTGAGTTGGTATGTATGGAGGATATCTTATGAATGTTTTGACATTCTTAGAGAGCATTAAATAGCTTATATGACATGTTATGAGGGCATAATAAGACTTTTTTACTTACATAGAGTGTATTGCATAACCTATCTTCCACGTACAAAGGACATCTTGTGACTTTTATGGCATGTCTGGAGGCTATCTCAATAATTTCTGATATTTACATATGAAATTCAAAGGAAGTTATTGAAATGAATTGAATTCGTTGTGAGACAAGTTTTACCTAACTAGATGGTGTCCCACAACATGGGTCATAATCACAGTGATATAACATTATATCGGTTGGCCATGAAAAGAACCTAAAGACTAAATTTCCATATTCATATAATTTTCCATCCATTTCATTTTTTATCCTTTATTGAATATATAACATCAAGTGTTTTCTATATTTAACTTATTTAGGTTTCATGTGACCTAATGGACAAGTTGAAACTAAATTTCCTGGTCTTGAAGGGTTTTTTGAAGTCATTCACATGGTCTTTAAAGAGATCAAAAAATAAAAAATTCACTTCACATGATCAATTATTTCATTTATTATAACGTACATTTTAGAAGATCCTTGAGACAACATGAGTTCCCACTCTAAGAAGTCATATCATTCTCTCCCATGGAGCAGTCACCATCATGTCTGTTTTTCATTTTTACCAGGTTAAGAGGTTTATGTCCCTTTTCACATAAAATATACATATAAATTCATGATTCATATCTCAAATATATGATATTGGTTTAGTGGATGGTGTATTTAATCAGGCACTTCACTTGATCCAGTCATGGTTTGTCAAGGTGTTGAATAATATTCAGTGACCATGATATCACTCCGTCATCATTGTATTTATTGGACACATGGTTACAAAAGGAATTTTTTATGGTCATAATGAAAAGTAAATGTTCCTCATAAGACAATGTCGACTTGTACAACTATCTTCACGAGATTAGGAAACCTTTTGAAAGACCATCACATGATAAAAAACAAATTGTTTCAGAACCTCACAAGATTAAGGCAGATTTTAAGAGGCCTCTTCCGAGACCATCATGGATTGTTAAAGGGTAATTCATGAGACCAAGATGGCATGATTAGGGGGACCTTTGAAGGATCTAGATTCAATTTATTAGTCCCTTCTTGTGAACAATGTTTCTCCCATGATACACATAATACACATTCGCATGAAAAATAATGAATCATTACTTCATGAGAGTCTACCTCCATTTCCCATTTATTTATTAGTTTTACAAGTATTGAAATCTTCACACATTAGTTTTCTTATAGGAATTCACATGGTTAGTATAGGATATTGTGATGGTATATGAGAATTGTATGGGATAGTCTCTCTACTTGTCTATGATGTGCCACATGATCAATGATGGGTCTCACGATAGTTCTTGAACATTGTCACATACAATACCACCACCTACCCATGTAGCCAAATGTGTATTTTGTGATTGAATGGATGAGTATATGTCCATTTGCGTGATTAGGGTGACATTCCATCACACTATCAATTTATAATATGGACATGTAATAACGGGGATCCATGAGGTAATGTTAGTCACATATATTTATCAAATGATGAAATTTATAAATCTCCACCACATAAATCTTTCACATTTATTCACTTTTATTTTATAAATGGATCTGAATAATTAACTAAAATCTTGAAATTGATAAGCCACGTGATTAGAAGAACATGTCTAGTAGCCTTTACATGATAATACATTTTTTAGAAATAATCACAAGAGAGTAATGGTTTGTTGGATAGTTTTCACATTATCACTAGAAGATCATGTGCAACACATGACACATTCAGAAGACATTTCATGGGTTATGTGATCATTTTTCCCTCTGATGTTTATGTGATCCATGTGATTTGGACAGCACGACTACATGTTTATACCTCCATTATCGTGTGTTTAAAATAACAACCATGATTTTGGTGTTTCTATTATCCTAGAATTGTTTATGTTTATATTGTGGGAACTAATAACTAGTCATACCCTTCAATTCAATGACTAGGATATAAAAAACATATTGTAAATAATAATATTTTTGGGTTAATTAGGATCAATTTTCTGTGTTTTTTCCCCTCAAAAATCAAATTATTTTATAACAATATGTTGTGACATTTACCATAAAAATAGGTCTATTATGGATGATTTAATGAAATATTTCCCACTAACATTCCATGGAACCATAGATATTGTGGTGTCTAAAGGATGGATTAATACACAAGAAAATTTAATAAAATACAAGGGATGGGGAGAAAGTAAAAATGTTAACAATTTTTATTTATCTTTTTGAATATAAGGATGATCGATGGATATATCTGGTTAATAGTAATAGATATAATGATTATCTTAATTCCACAGAATGTGAATCATTTTATAATATTTTTCTAGTGAAATATTTCTCGTAGTATGTTTGAATTATAATGGAGAAACAATTCGTAGAACATAATGCAAAATATAATGATTTAGTATCTCTGTTTGAAAAAATTTATTTTCATTGGATAGGTATATAAGAGATACTATTCAGATAATTTATATTAAAATTAACTAATTTTACCAGGGATTAATTACAATTATACAAATAACATTATCCACATATGAGTTTAAAAGAATTGATAATGTTTTTTTTGTGATTAGAATATTGTAATAAAGGTTTCCTACATATATGTTCCTTATGATGATATGAAAAATATAACTAATGGATAGAATACAATGGAGAAACATCCCTCATTTATATTAGGAAGTATGAAAGAGAAGATCACATATTGGGATTAGTGAGTTAAAAAGCATACCGTAGGTTGTCTTAAAATGTCTAGATTTGTAACTAATGTTGAATGTTTTAACATATGGATCATGAATGAATGAAAACTATTCATACAAATAATGATTTTCTATTAATTAGATTATTAAATAGATATATGTTACGGAATTATATTGATGTGTTTTGGAAGTTTTCCTCTTAGGGGGAGATCACTATGGATGAAAGACAAAATTTGTGGAAAATCCATTTTATACAAAAAAGGATGATATTTGGTCATCAAATGAAGTGGATAAATGTATGATAACTGTTTATTATATTTTTTTCCATACCCTATTTGACTCAAATTTGTCACAATCCTTCCTTTCTTTGAAATATTTATATATAATAGGAATTTAACCATATAAAAAATCATATAATTTTTTGGAAAAATCAATGTGGAAATAATAAAGAGAAAACGATTGATAGTAATATTATTATATTTATTGGAAGGAGTGTATGTCTTTATAAAATAATAATCATATACTTTTGAAGATTAATATTACTATAGTTATGTATTGTATATTAATTTATCATGATAAGACATATTTCAAAGTGGAAAACATGTTATTCAATGATTTCATTCCTTTGATGAAAAATCATGAAGAAAATAAATTGATTAGAGATGGTAGTGAAAGTTACCAAAAACGTATTTTCAAAACATAGTGAAACTATTAAGATTAGTGATGTTCTAGTACTGAATTAATATATGTATTATTTTCACAACAAATTTACTGGTGTAATTCTAGATCATGAGGTTGTTTTTACTATTAAAATAGTTGATGATGATAATTTTATTATAAATGGATCATGTGTAAATTTTAAAATTAAGAAAGAATATAAAATAGTTTCTAGAGAAAGGATTCATTCAACCTAGAACTTCACCAAGGGGTAGTCATGTTTTATATCTTAAATATAAATATGGTTCAATGATACCATTCATTGATTATAGAGACATGACTAAAATTAATATTAACAACTTATACCCTTTTACACATATTGATTATTTTCTTTATCTTCTCCTTGGAGAGTATTATTTCACAATGATTTATATTGGGTATGGACACCATTAGTTTAATTTGAACAATGGTGACATCATAAACACTTTTTATGACTAAATAGATGTTTTATGAGTAATAGTTATTCTAGTTGGGTTGTCTAGTACCGTAGCTATATTTTTATACCTTATGAATAATTTTTTCCATGATAAATTAGATAGTATTGTGGAAACATGTATATTCCAAAATAAATGATCAATATTTATGGAACATAAGGATTTTCTCAAACCATAAAATAAAATAAAATATATTTAAATTTTTGTGACTGTGAATTTTAGTTGATAAAATTTCTATATTTGGTATATTGAATCTAATGATGGAATAACTAATGACCCTTATAAAAATTAAGTTGTTAAAGAATGTACCAGATCAAAAAAAATTCATATATATTCACAGTCTTGATGTCTTTTGTGTTTCTACTAGTGGTTTTTTGAAATCATTTCTCAAGTATCTTGCACACTAATTACGTTAACCTTAAAATTAATTAAATATATATGGATAAGGGAGTGTTATTATTATTTAGATGATCTAAATAGATGATTGGATAATGATATGTTTTATGTCTCTTACTTCTTGGTTTAGAGAATTTATCATCTATAATGATTATTCATTATGGAGACTACGTTATGTCCTGATGTAGAATGATTAAGAAATTTTTTATTCTTTAGTACAAATAAAACATAATATTATAAATTATCCTACATGTGATATGGAATTATACAATGTGTCTTTTAAATTAAAATTTTTTTGAGGCATCATTTATATGGAATAAGGTTTTAAATATATACAAATAATTATATTTTGGATAATACATTCTATAAAAAGAGTGAAACATGAGGTAGAGAAGATGGTCAGAAATGATCAGGGATATTGATTGCACAACTCATTACCATCCAATTAATGAAAACATTATATCTGATTCTTTGAGTCAAAAAGGTCATTTATCATTAACAATCCTAACCATTTGATTAATGATTTGATGAATTTTACACATGAAGTTGTGGATTTAGGAACTTCTTATGATTTGTTTATAATGTAATTACAATAATATCTACATGAAAGAGTTATGAATGATTCGAAAAAAGAACATGAGTTACATGAAAAGGTATAATTGGTTGACTGTAAGTTTCATGAATATAATTTTGGTAAGGAAGGTGTTTTTGATTTGGGAAGATATTATATTATCCTTGCGTGTCCTTGTGGAATTAGTAATTGTTGATTTAATCTCATAGTTCCCCATTTTCCATTTATCCTAACATATATATGATGTATAGAGACTTTTGGGAGTATTAATAGTGGTATAGAATGTAAATAGTTACTACAGAATTTACCATTAAATGTTTTACATGAATGTATGATAAATATTTATTGCTGTTATTGAAGGAGATTATTCAACCTTATCAATTGGGGGAGTCAAATTGGGAGGTAAATCCATGAATTATTTAGTGGGATTCTCAAAAACATATAATAGGATTATTGAAAGTTGTGTTATTTAATACAAATTAATTAAATCTATCCATTTGATTCCCATTCAAGATGTTATTCTTTTAGAACAAATTTCATTACTATATCTCAATGGGATTGTCATATTATGGATTTCCTCTCTTTATTATATATGATCATGATCCCAATATCACTTCTTATTTTTAGAATGGACTTAAAAACTCATTTGATTATAAATTAAACTTATGTGTAGTATCCATCATCAATATAATCGATAGTATGATAAAATCATTTAGACCTTTTAGTATAAGTATAATGATTGTTAAATGGATTACTAGGGATGTTGGGATCAATATATTTCTTTCGTTCATTTTTGTTATAAATAAACATTCTTTTATAGTACAGAGATGACCTTTTGGATGACTTGTATGGAATACTATCAGAAGTAAAATAATTTTTGAATGAAGTAGGTGAAATGAAATTTTTGGGACCATAGTTGTTAGAAGAAAATGTTGCGATAGTGAATATTATTTATTAGTATACAAGGATAAATCAGAGTATGAATAAAATTTATATATATAACTAGTGAAATGATATTTCATTCAATGTTATGGATCATGATTTTCTAAATGTATCGAAATAAAAATGTTTTATGTTTTTTTTTTCAAAAAATGGATAGAAAATACCATCATTCATTAGACTATTGGAATTTTTTGAAATGATAGAATGGTTTAAAATAGAGCGGATTCTCCTTCGACTATATTCCAGGTACAAAAATTATTTTATTATTCAATGATGAGGAAATATATGCCAGATTCATCTTTTTTTTTGAGAATATAAGAAGGTCAGTTGTAAGAGAACGTTTCTTATGAGGACTATCCTATTTAGATTCTTACATACAAGGATATAGAGTTGTATAATATTTATGTAATGGACCAAACATCCATGGTACATTACTCTATCAAAATATAGTGTTTGAGATGTTCTGGGAGGACGCAACCACCCATTTCAAGTGTATTCCATATTTTAGTTTTTCTATCAATGAGTCCAATTAGTATCTCAGCATTGGTAGGATGGTGTCTATAGATTATATTTAGTGACCTAGGGTGTTGGTAGGTTGATTAAACGGTAGGTCATGCGTTAGTGAGTAAGGGAATCCATGGGTCAGGGCATTAGTGTGTCCTAGCGTTGGTAGGTTGAGGCATCAGTAGTTCGTACATTGGTGGGTCGGGTGTTGATGAGTCACGTTGGGGACTATCTCTCTACATGTTTCATGGGTGGCTAAGTGTGGATGGCTCATCTATCGGTGACTCAGTGTTGGTGGATCGTGTTGGTGAGTTGGAAATCAGCAAATCACTATCAGTGACCCACCCATCAGTGAGCCATTTCCAGTATTCCCAATTTTTCCAGTTTCACCCCTTTGACATTTCCATTGATGTTAAATGAGTTAAAAGTCATATATAATGAGTTTTTTGCATTTTCAAGTGGTACTAATCTCTTTAGAACCCAAAAATTACTTTGAATCTTAAACCGCATGGTATATTGATAGTGATCTGGATTTAATGGACAGTGAAATAGTTTCCCCATAGATTTATGATAAAGAATTTCTAATGCTGACATCCTCTCTTCCTTTGTACCCTTCCATTTTATCCTAGTGTTATAAGAACCTTCCATCCCCGAGGATCCATGCCCATGTGGTGTAGCAGAATGTTTAGTTTTCGCCTAGATTCTTTCTTACTATTCCCATGACCACCTATTTTGGCGCAAGTAGGGATTTTTTAAAATATTATTATTCCATGTAGGGGTACCTAAATCTATCATTCTTTTGTACATCATGTGTTGTTGGTATATATATGTCCTCTTATGAATATATATGAAACCAAACATAACAAATATAGTAAGTAGTAATAAATTGGGATGGGGAAGATGATGAGAATCACTTTTTTTTGTCTATAATCATTAATCTATAATGTGAATTTCATGGGTTGTATCCTTCTAGAAATCCTGGCTACTTGCGGTCTTTTCTTGCTCAGTAGTGATGATTTATACTTTCTTTTGATCCAATATTGAAATGACTATAAAAATGAAATATGATAAACAACATACGTATCGTTAAATAAAATAGACAGCCCAAGATTGAACCTCTTCTATGATCACCCCATAATTTATGAAAGATGAATTAGAGAACAATGTTGATGAAATCTAAATACAGATCGCTTCTTGGTATCTATATGTATTGTGTGGGTTTTTTGGGACTTCTGCCTACTGTGGGTTGTGTGCTGCTACTTTTGGTATCATTTTTTGGGTATAGAAGTGGATAGAGGGGTTGGATACGAGAGTAGGGTGTCACATGTTTGTGTGGTGTGGCTATTGTTTTTGGTGGTGGTTTTGGTGGGTTTTGGATATGAGGTAGTAAATGAGATGTGATGAAATATCTATTTTAGAGTTTGATTGATTGTGGAATGGATGAAATTGTAGAGCAGTTGAAAATATTATGGTTTATGTTATGGTTTTAGAGCAATGATGTGATATGGAACTTGAATCTAGTTGTGTAACGTTTAATCTTTTGAATATGATGGGTATGTCTGTTGTTCGATGATTTCTAGGATGTTTTTTAATGAAATAAGTTAACTTATTTATAAATAATAATTAATTTTTAAATGAAATGGGTGGGTTTATTTTTTGGCTATGGTTATTTGTGTAGTTGTACATATAGAGGTATTAGAAAGGGATGTTTTGTGTGGGATGTTTCTTTTTTTGTTAACCCATAGGTTTAGCTAGGTTATATATTACCTATATTCGTAAACCTATAGTTCTATATTATTTCTATAGTCACCCCACACTTTTTGATTAAAATATTTGTAAGACCCCCACTGTTATGGGGGAGGGTTTCCATTCCCAAAATCCTATTAGGAGGAAGGAAGACTAGTTATTGTATCTTATATGTTACCTCTTATAAGAATTGGTAGCACTAGACCCTTTGGGCAGTTTGGGGTGTGGTTATGTGGCCCATGTGTCCGTGGGAGAGGTTTCCTTCCTAGGTGTCTTCAGTATGAGTTTTTCTGTGATTCCCAGGGGTTATTGATATGGGTTTTATTTTCTGGACCATAGTTTTTTGTGAGATATGTGATGTTTTATGTTGTATAGGTGTGTGTGGGCATGTTGTGACTTTGTGGATTCTGTAAGAGTTTTGTAGCTTTTGGAAATTCTCCATTAGATATGTGTAGTTAACCAGTGGGAATTAGAAAGGGGTACCAACATATCAATGCAGTTTCTAAAATAATCTATTTGACATGTGTTATTTGGTGAACATGCCTTGGTGAGGTTAGGGTGGATAATATACCTTGTCATGTGTTTTTGTGTCTCTTCTTTTTTTCTCAAAGGGGAATTAATTTTCTTCTCCTACCTATGCAGATATAACTATTATTTTTCCCTAATGATTATACTTGTATTCTCACCCTACATATATAAAACATTTTTCATGTTTTCATGAATATTTTGTGGACTGTTTTAGACCTTAAAAGCTTGAACGTTGGGGATGGTTATTGAGTCAATAATTAGTATTATTATGGTACTTACACTGTAATTTTTTTTACATGTGGAATTTTTTGTGTTTAAACATGAATGGGGTTGTTTCTAGTTTTGTCTTATTATAAAATGTTTGCAGTTTTTTGGGATTTACCATCTTATCTCCTGCTATGGTTTTCCTTAAAAGAGGAATTCCACCCATCTTATGTGAATTTTTACCTACCCTTGGTGTTAGTTGAAACCATAGTACCTATTGGAGGTGGGAAACATGAGTCATTATATCCACTTAATCATGATGTAGGAGGTTTAGGATAGAATGGTATCAGAGGATGATGGTTAAGAGATAGGATGGAATTTAGAGTCAGTCACAATGAGGATGGTAGGGGTTATTAGGGAAGCAATGTTAGGTGATCTTGGTTCATGAAATAGATAGGAAAGAACAATAAGAGAACATGGTTTTAGGATCCCTCCGGATCCAATGAAAGGATTCAGAGACTACCAAACAACAAAGTGATGCTACACTAATAGTAGGTTAGTGACTGTAAGAATTGTACAGACATCATGATGACATGGATTCTTTTCTTTTTATTTGGAATTTTCTAGAAATTAAAATAAAAAATGAGTTAAAATGAATCCTAAATAAATTACATACTACTTGGGCTTATGATTGCCCCATTTTTTTTTTCAGTTGTGGCACTTGGTCATCGTCAGCGTATAGTATGAGCAGTGGAGGATCTGTAGGAAAATATGGATGATCGTAGGATTTTTTATCTAGAGTGGAAGGATAACCAGTGGAAAAAGAATCTTCATGCTATCCAATGTTAAAATATGGGAATGTAGGAATGTAGCGTTGGAGATACATAAATAGGGATTTTTCATGTGGATATGGTGATCAAATTCAGATTGATCTAGGGCCAGAAAGAGTACTAGCTTTATATTATGGTGAGATAGATGAGGGAATAAGTGCATTAGTGGAGTGAAATATACCTTTGGTAGAGGACTGAGACTGTTATTGTATGGGCCGAATTTGAGAAGGATTTTTGAGTGGAATTCCTTTATTTTATGATGAAGGTCAAGAAGATGAGGTAGAATCTCTCCCTTTAGTAGGGGAGTATGTTGGTGAGGTAATTGGGGATCACATTCAAGGATCTCATTCACTTTTCTCTAGACCACTTTCTAGACCGGATGTCTTTGTTGAGACTCTTAGAGGAGACACTTTGTCCTTCCCTCTTATATAATGTTACATCATTCCTCTTACCAAAATACATTAACTTCATAAGAAGGTTGAGGTATTGGAGATGATTCACTCATGAGGAGGTTTTCCCTGAGGAGGGTTACACCCCATTTCATCAAAGTGAATGGTTTTCATCTGTATACCTCCAACTTTAGGACCTTCCATGTTTTTGCCAATGGGGAGCCGAGCCCAGCAGTTTTAGTTTTGACCTTTTGGTCCTCTTACTTTTCCCATAGTATTGAGATTGAGATATTTCACATGTGAATACCATGTAAACCTTCATAGTTATTCCCCAGTATGTGCTCAAACATGGTGTGGGTGAGCGGGATCATCACTCGACTCACCAGCAGTTTCCGGCCAGGTTTTTTTAGCAGTAGGGAAAATAGGCTCCTCCTTCACCAAAGGGAGACATAGAAGGAGGACACAGACCTTAGGGCCTTCCAAAGGGATCATGACTTGATCATGATTGGGTATGTTATTGATAGTATTTAGTAATAAGTGTTGGGTGTGGTTAGTTGCATGTCATATATGTAGCAGTTATAGTAGGTCCAATAATCATCTGAGGTACTATTTTTCAGGGGAATACTATTATTTTCACTTTGTTTGACTAAGGATCATCACATTCATTTTTGATCCCAATATCACCCCTTCATTGGGAATGGACATAGAGAGACTTTCTATTACCTTATTTTTGAGTACACCTGTCAGAGGTCAGACCATCTTGCTTGATGTTTTCTGGGGTGGTACAAATTTTTTGGGTCCACATTGGTTTAGTGTGGATCAAATTTTTCTATAGATGCAACCATACAAGTTCTTGGGAAGATAACGAGATGGTGGAGGTTTCATGAGTTGATAGGGGATTCTTGGTTATTTTTTCTGAGGAGGATTTGAAGCTACCCCTTTATGTGACGTTGTGTTCATGATACACATACATCTGGTGCTAGTCTGATTTCAATGGATTCTTATTGGATGGATCATTCTAATTTACAGGAGTTGTGGACCTTGATTGAATTTTTTTTGAAGAAGTTATTTATCTGTCCTAGTGTGCTATTGTGGGGTGCTACAATAATGTTTTAAAAGAAGGCATATGTTGGATTGAGGTTGTATATATACTATCATAGGTTGAATCTGTTAATGGTCGTGAATGGTTACCATTTACCATGGATAGATGTTCTACCATATTGGTTGAGGGAGGAATAATATATTTATATGATCGTTATATGGTCTTGGTATCACAAATTGAGGGTGAAGGATGGAGAAATCCTGAAGACTTCTTTTAGGTGCATTATTGGAACTTCAATTTCTTGTTATGCTTTTTTTTACGAGAACACCAGTAATGTTCTACTCAAATACATTGGAGGATCATACAATGCATATAAGGATAGTCCTAGTGGTCCTTCGACACCACCATATATATAGAATGTTATCCAAGGGAATGTTTTGGGCACAAGAGGTCCACTTTTTTAGACATGTGGTGTCTTAGTAGGATGTAGTAGTGGATATATTGATGTTCGGTGGAGTTTTCTCTTGGGAAACACCAATGAATGAGGCATAGGTTCATAGTTTTCTGTGTCTTTCTAGATATTAACAAATATTCATACATGATTTCCCTCAATTAGCAGCTTTGTTGATAGATCTAACCAATAAGGGGAAATATTTTGTGTGGACCATGTTGTGAGAAGTAGTCTTCTTCTATCCGAAGGGGAAGTTGGTCATTTCTCTAGTACTTAGGTCACCATATGAAGGGGTGATGTTTAAGGTGTTATGTGATAATTCCTATCTGGGAATGGGGTGTGTGATGATGTAGTAATGGGGAGTGATCTCTTATAGGTCAAGGAAGTTACATCCCCTTGAATGAAACTATACATCCCATGATCTTTAGCTAGTGGCAGTCTTGTTTTCAATAATGTTGTGGTACGATTACCTCATTTGGAACTCCTTGTCTTCTTCATAGATCACAACATCTTGAGGTATATTTTTTCTAAGTGAGATCTAAACATGAGTCCATAGAGGTGGAAGAATTTTCTATAAGATTTATATTTTGAGATTTCCAATACATTAGGAAAGGGGAATGTTGTGGTTGACTCATTGATAAGGAAGTAGCAAAAAGAGTTAGTTAATAAATCTGTGGATTCTTGGAGGGTAATGGATGAGTTTGATGCCTTGAACATGGATGTAAGAAAAGGTAGTGTTGGAGGCTGTCTTTTAAAGATGATGGTACAGTCATATCTAAGGCATCAGGTGGAGGAGTCTCATTTGCGAGGCTTTGAGGAAGAGGTGATGCCTGAACATGTTGTCAAAGGCAATGATAGAGAGTGATGGTTTAAGGATGGCCCAAATTGAAGGATGATCCATGGGATATTTTTTGTTTTACTGGTAATTAATTAAGGAGTAATCCATGATTTTCATAACGAACCACTAGTGGTACACCAGGTAATTTCCATGATGTACCTTGGCTAGAGGGAAATGTTTTGGTGGCCCGGGATGAAGTGGGCATTGGCATAGTTTTTTTAAAAAAAATTGGTGTTCCTGCTCGTGAAGGCATAGCACTGTGTTCCTAGATGATAATTTTGTTGGCCTTATATTTCACCACTTGGAATGGGATGGCATATTAATGTATTTTTCAAAATATTACCTTGGTATCAAATAGGATGAGATTGTATTTGTGGAATAGTGGGTTTTTTAATGAAATCATCTAACTCTATAGTGATCATGGATTCTATTAGAGTGGATTCCCAAGAGAAGAGGTATGTGGATTAATTTGTACAACTGTATTTGGGTTTTGAAATCCATCCTATTAGATTGGGACACACAATTTACCTAATGAGTCAGGAGGGGATTGCATCATTCCTTCTACACATAGTTATGCTTCAGTACTACTTTCCACCATACAATAGATTGGAAGACAGAGTGGATCCTCCAGATGTTGGAGGGAATGTTGTAAGAAATGGCTCTAGACTTCTGAGGATCATAAGTATGGCATTTTTTCATGGAATGGTTTTCTTAAAATAATAGCTATCACTCTTCAATTAACATGGATTCATTTGAAGACCTTTTTGAGAGAACATGTCATTCACCTTGGTTCCAAATAAAATTTGAGGAGGTGGCTATACTTTGTCCAAATATTTGGATGAGTGTGACCAAGAAGGTTCATCTTTTCCATGGGAAGAGGAATGAGATATAGGATCGACATAAGTCATATATCAATCAAAAGAGAATTCACATGGTGTTCGAGATTGGAGGTATTGTGTTCTTGAATGTTTCAAATAGACATGGGTAGTGGAGGATTAGTAGAGGGATTAAACATTATCCTTGGTTCATTAGACGTTTTCAGGTGCGTAGTTGAGTTATTGAGGTGGAATACTAATTGGCATTTACACCGTAGTTGGATAAGGACTATGATGTCGTTTACATTTCTCAGCTTTGTCGGTATCTTCATGATTACTCACATGTCATTGACATGGGAGAGTAAGATATCAAGGTTGGTGTGACATTCATTTAGTGACCACTAGTGATTTTATAACATGAAGAGAAGGTAATGTGTGGATGGACCATTCCCTTGGTTTGTGTGTTTTTTAGGCATGGGGGCTTGGAGATTAGTACTTGGGAATGGGAGACATAGATGCATTCTCTGTACCCAGATCATTTTTACATTTTTCTAATGTGCATTTCCATGTGATGAATTTTTTTAATATTTTATTCATTGAGTTGAATATTTGGTGTGTTCTACAATCTGTCATAAAGTGATAACATCTAAAAAGGGGGAGACCTGATCCCTAATTGAGATTCATTAATGGAGTTTTGATTGAACCCCTACAGGTGAGTTAGTGTCACACAAATCTGATATTATCTTGACATGGAGGAAGGAATTCCCTAATTCGTATGATTGGGAAGTGAGGATATTTGTGATTTTGTGGCGGTTGTGTGGTTGTTAAAGTGTAATAGATTTGTGTGGAGGTTCACATGAATGTTGAGGTTTCAGTCCTGCTTTCGATCAACATAAGGTGGTTTATCCTTGAGAGGTATCTTACGGGGTGGTTGTTCAGACCCCTCTTTCACCTATGTTTTGTTTTGAATTATTGATAGAGAGAATAGTTTGATAGGTATTTGATGTAATTTATTGGAAGTCACATGTCCATTACATTGTTAAAATCTATTGTTTCGGGTGTTCTGAGAGGCAATAATGGATCATTTTAAGAGTTTTCAAAATTTCCAATTTCATCATCAGTGAGTCATGTAGGTAGTTCAACATCTGTGGGATGGCGTCGATAGATCTACATTAGAGACTCAGTGAATCTGTAGGTAGATGCATCAATAGTTTCAGAATTGGTGATTCTGGACATTGCAGAGTCAAGGTGTCAGTAGGCCTGGCATCAATGACTCAGGCATCAGAGACTCGCTGTCGGTGAGTCACATAGATGGATTTGCATTAGTGCCACATCCATTAGTGACTCAGCAATAGTGACACACTTCAATGTGTCAGGTATTGGTGGCTCCTTATCATTGACTCATCCATCTATGAGTCATTTCAAGTATTTCCCAATTTTTCTAGTTTTGTTTCTTTGACATTTTTGTTGACGTTAAATGAGTAAAATACCTTATTTAATGTGTTTTTGTACCATTTTAAATGGTATTTATCTTCTAAAAAAAATAATATTCCATTAACACCTAAGCAGCATGGTACTGATCGTGATATGGATTTCATGGACCTTGAAATATTTTCCTCATATTTATAGGAATAGTTCATTCAATTGTGGAAACACTCTATTTATTTGGACCCTTCCATTTTCTATTAGTGTATTGAGAACCTTCCTTCCCTGAGGAGTCATGCACAAGTGTTGTAGCAGTCTATTCAATTTTTCCCTAGAGTCTTTAATACTACCTAGACGACCCTATGTTACAGTTCCTGGAGGGATTGTGGATCGTCTTTTGTACTATGTATGGATTCCTTCGCCTATCGTTATTTTGTTCATCATGTGGGGTTTGCGTAATTATTTTTCCTTTTAAATATAGTAAAACCAAAATTAATGAAGATAATAAGATATAATAAATGGGGACATGGAAGATAATGATGATATCTTGTTTTTATCTATTATCTTTGATTAGTGATGTTAAGTGTATGCGTTGAATACTTCTAAAGACCATGGACATTGGTGGTCTCTTATTGTGCACCAATGATTCTTTATACATTCCATTGGTGAGTCCTGGTGTTGGTTTGTTGAGGCATTAGTAGTTTTTACACTGGTGAGTCAGGTGTAGATTAGTCACATTGGGGACTAGATGCCTGCAAGTTGCATGGGTGGCTCAGTGTCAATGGCTCATATATCAGTGAAATAGTGTTGGTGACTCCCGTTGGTGAGTTAGGAATCAGCGAATCACTACCAGTGTCCCACCGATTAGTGAGTCATTTCCAATATTCCCAATTTTTCCAGCATCATCCCTTTTACATTTCCATTGACATTAATTGAGTTAAATGTCATATTTAATTAGTTTTTAGGAAATTTCCAATGGTATTTATCTCTTAAAACCCCAAAAATTTATTTGACTCATAAACTGAATGGTATATTTATTATGATCTAGCATTAATGGTTATTGAAATACTATCCCTATAGATTTAGGAAAAGGCATTTCTATAACTGGCATCCTCTCTTCATTTCTAACCTTCCATTTTATCTTTTTTTAGTAAGAACCATCCATCCTCAATGAGTCAAGCCCATGTGGTGTAGAAGTCTTTTCGATTTTCCCCTATATTCATTCCAACTGCTCACATGGCCCCCTGTTATGGTGTTAGAAAGGAATTTTTATCATCTTCTTGTTCCATATTGGTATTCTTTCATCACTCGTTATTTGGTACATCATGTTTGGTGGGTGTATATATGTCACCTTATGAATGTAGATGAAACCAAACATAACAAAGACTGTATGAAGTAATAAATAGGGATGGGAAAGATGATTAGGATCACTTGTTTTTTCCTATAATCATTGATCTATAATGAGAATTTCATGGGTTGTATCGTTCTAGAAGTCTTGGCAAATGGTGGTCTTTTATTTCACACTTGTGAAGATTTATTCTTACTTTTGATCCAATACTAAAATGACTATAAAAATTAAATATGATTAACCATATACGTATGGATAAATAAAATGGACGCCCCATGGTTGAACCTGTTCTATGACCACCCCTGAATTTTTGAAATCATAATTAGGGAACAATGTTGATGAAATCATAATATAGATGGCTTGTTGTTTTCGTTGTGTTTCATAGGGGTTTTTTTTGGGATTTCTTCCATGTCTGGGTTGTCTGGTGCTACTTTTGGTAGAATGGTTTTGCATATAGAAGTGGATAGAGGGGTTGGAATCAAGTGTAAGGTATTTCTTGTTTTTACACTAGGGATAAGGTTTTTTGGGGTGGTTATGCTGGGACTTGGATATGAATTAATAAATGAGATCTGATGAAATCTTAGTTTTTGAGTTCGATTGGTTATGGAATGGATGTAATTGTAGAGAAGTTAAAAATCTTATGGGTTATGTTATGGTTTTGGAGCAGTGATGTGACATGGAACTGGAATCTAGTTGTGTGATGTATGTTCTTTTCAATACGATGGGTATGGATATGGTAGGACAATTTCTACGTTGTTTGGGAATGAAGTAAGTAAACTTATTTATAAATAATGACTAGAGGTTAAATGAAATGGGTGATTTTATGTTTTGGATATGGTTATTTGTGTAGCTATACATGCTGGGGTAGTATTAAGGGACATTTTGGGTGGGATGTTCGTTTTTTTGAATCTCGTAGGTTTAGCTATGTTCTTTTTACATATATTTGTAAACTTGTAGTTCCTTAGAATTTCAATAGTCACCCCACTCATGGTGATAACATTGTTTGTAACACCCCTGTTGTTATGGGGGAGGGTTTCCATTCCCAAAATTTTGTTGTGAGGATGGATGGCTAATTATTGTCCCCTCTTTTTGCCCTCTTATAGGTATTGGTTTCACTGGAACCTTTGGGTAGTTTGTGGTGTGGTTGTGCGGACCATGTTTCTGTGGGAGATGTTTTCTTCCCAGGTGTCTTTATTATGAGTTTTTTTGGTGATTTCCAAGGGTCATTAAAATGACTTTTGTTTTTTGGACAATGGTTTTTAGGGAGAGATGTGGTGTAGTATGTTGTACATGTGTGTGAGGGAAGGTTGTGACTGTGGGGATTATAAATGAGTGTCATAAATTTTGGACATTCACCATTAGGGATGTGAATCAAACTAGTGGTAAGTGGAAAGGGGTTCAAAAAATATCCATTTCCTTACTAATTTAATTAATTTGACATGTGTTATTTTTTTAGAATGCCTCGTTGAGGTTAGGTTTGATTGTATACTTTGTTAGGTGTTTTTTAGTTTCTACTATTTTTCTCATAGGGGGATTAATTTTCTTCTCCTACCTAGATTTGGATCTATTTGTAATCGATGCACATGTTTGACAAAGAACATTGTGATCAATCAAATATTCTCACTAAATCACAAATGTGATGAAAAGAGAGAGTTTTCCACAATGGAATGATTATGAAGAAACTCTAACAAAAACCTCAAAATCACCTAGTTATATCCTTGAATTTAGGTAAAGGTTAAATAGGTTAACCACACCAGTCAATGACCACAAGATCAGAACATCTCGTGCCCTCTACCTTTATCTTGAGTTAGGTGAAAATAGTAAATTATGAATGTAATGGTGGTTTTGAACATATAATATGAATCACCAATCAAGAGTTATTTTAAACAACATCCAAAACAATTAAAAATAATTCAATTTTTTTTCAGTTACGTACATAGTGAATTTTTCTATAGAAGAACCCCACTGACAAATGTTATGTCTCACCTAGGGTAAACCCACACTCAAGAGTAAACTATGGCCATAAATTTTTTATTTGAGATTTATTTTGATATTTATCCAACTTCCATCATGTGAATATTATAAACAATAGTAAATATATTTATAAAAATAATTCACAGAATAATGGGCCTCAAAATCGCATGTCATCATAGTGCATAACTCTAGAAACATATAGAGAAATATTTAAATAACTTATAAGGAAAAAATAAGATATCTACACCATTCCATCCATTATTATTTACTTCGAAAAAAGAAAAATAAGGAAAAAAGAGGGATACTGAACTATCATCTGGCTCTCCAATTCCCGGGAGCACTCCTCGACATTTCTGTGATTCCAAAAACGTGAACTAAAGAGATGGCCTGTCCACATTAGGTCAACTCTTTGAGATCCTCTGTCAGCACTAGGTTCACTACAATGTTGGATCCATATTAGATGCCCATCTCAACCCAGTCGATGAATTTCTTAGTATCGTGCAAGTATCTCCTCAATTATGACATGTAGAAGACTTTATGCACTAGCTCCAACATAGGTGGTCGAGCATGGTGGTATGAAACCTCACCAACCATCTACATGATCTCGAATTTCTAGATGAACCTTGCGGATATCTCATCTCCCCAGCCAAAGATCTATATTACTCATCATGGGGAGAATCTCTAGATGATGTGGTCTCCCTTCTCGATCTCTGAAGACACACTATAGTGACCCGCATATGATTTCTATCTGATCTAGGGTGTCTCCATCCGTTCTTAGATGACATCCAATTTTTCCATCATCACCTTAACAAACTAGGGGACCATGAGGGATGACTCTATAACCTCATTCTAGAGAAAATATGACCTAAATGGTCTCTCATATATGGAATCAAAAGGTTCCATGATGATAGAAGTTTGGTACGTGTTGTTGAACACAAACTCTACAAAAGGCATGTGATCATCCCAGATCTATCTGAAATCAATCATACAAGAACTTATCATATCCATTAGCACCTTCTTGGTATGAACAGTCTATGCATTGGTCTATGGGTGAAATGGTGTACTCATATGATGTTGTGTCCTAAATTCCACCTTCATGCCTCTCTACAACCATGGTATAAATTTTTCATCCTGATCGAGGAAAAGTTTCTCTGGTACCCCATGAATGCGAATGATCTCTCATATGTACAACTTCCAAAAACGATACACTAAACTATGAACCATAATAGAATGTCTATTTCCATACATCATGATTTTGTATAATATCTCCTTGATGGCATTATGAACCGTCACTGTGCATGGAATCCCTATGATGAAGTCCATGGATATTCCATCGCATTTCTGCTCTATAATTTCAAGAGGCTGCAACAAGAACTCCAGAACCTAATGCATAACCTTCGACAGATGACAGGAGAGGAATAATGAGAAGAACTCATCTATGCTTCATTTCATGACATACTGCCAAAAACTTCCACTGAAGTTCCATATAAATATTCACTATACCGAGATGTATATATAAGATAGAAGTGTGGAAATCTTGTATCACCTCCTCCCACATCGTGGCTGGAACCACTATTTTCCCACGGAACAAGATCTCATGATACAATCCTTCATAATATCCATCTAGTTCATCGCCCATGGATATATGATAACTTATAACTTCACATTCATTGTCTCTCATTTATAACTCTTTCAAACGAAAAAGTATTAACGGAGTCAGCAACACCAATTGTAGAAAAATTGGACCCTCATGCTCCACTAGGGGAAGCTCTAGTGAATCTAATGCTCGGATGATTGTAGAACTAGGAGGTCCTAAGACATCCTTTTATGGGAATACACTACAATGTTTCCCATTCATAGAGTGTGGACTATCTCGATGTTGTCGTCCTTTAAGAACTCCATCCAGTGTCGCTACCACATATTCAAGTCTTTCTAGGTGAATATGTATATGAGGCTCTAGAGGTCTAATTAATAAAATAGTGTATAATGTAGTGCCTCTACATCCTCAGTGCAAAGGCTTCCAATGCTAGATCTAAGTCATGAGTTATATAGTACTATCAATGGGGTCTCAACTACCTCTACCTGAATGCTATGACTGCATGTTGTTTAATCAACACACAACTAAGCCTACCACATAAGGCATCGAAATACACTAAAAAAATGAAAACATTCCCATTTTAGTATCATGACTTATGTGCTCATCCTCCAATGCCTCAACTCCTCAGAGGGCTTCTGGCACAAAACAAACTAGGTAAATAGTTTTTTCTTCTTCGTCAGGGTAGTCAATGGGGTTGTGAATCTGGATAAGTCTTCCAGAAATCTCATGTAGAACAATTTAAAACAAATAATACTTCACACCTTTTTCAAATTCTTTAATGAATCCAAATAAATAAATAAATTGATCTTTTTGGATCCAGGGCTACACCTTTTTTCAAATCATATACCACAAAATGTGGACATCATGTATCAAGAATTAGTACATTGAGGGATTTACATTTTGTTGGTGCTATATATGTAAATCAATAGACATACTCAAGTGCTATGTGTGCTCCTCCTCTAATACAGAGAAGACAAGTTTGTTTTTGATGAAGACAAAAAAACTAGTCCATGCACGAATGGATGATTTGGATCATAAAATCTATAGAAAAGGTTGGATCAATTTTAACACCAAAGGGAATCTCTAGGAAGTCGTAGTTCCCATAGCGACTACAGAAATCCATCATCATAATATCAGCCTTGCAGACTCATAACTAGTGTTAAACAAGCCTGAGATCAATCTATGATAACCATATTGTGCGCCAAAATTGATCAATGAGGGAATCAATCCTAAAAAAGGTGTATTTTATCTTTATCATGTCCTAGATTAGGTAAGGATAATCCATGAAAATTCATAAGCTCTTGTCCAACTTCTTCACAAATAAAACTTGATCTACATATGGGGACACACCGTGTCTAATGAATCCATTCTCACGAAGGTCCTCCAACATTAACTGTATCTCCCAGAGATCATTGGGTTCCATCTGATATGTCGTAGAGGATATTGGTGTGTCCCAATATTGTATGTCAATGAACTAATCCAACTCCCACCTCAGAGGTAGTCATGGAATTTCTTTGGGGATGAAATCTATATAATCCTCTACTAATAAAACAAACCAGATTATTGAACAGTATAATTCACCAAGGGTTACACCTGCTTATTGATGTGTGATAGCATATAACCTCTTGGTCATAGCACCTAACTACCCTGAAATGAGGTATCATTCAGCAAAAAATGAGAACCTCATCCCATTAGCACATAGGCTTCTAACTATAAATCAGTAATAGATGACCAAGGCCCAATACATGGAAATTAAATACCATTTTAAGATGATGTTAAAGGTTTCCTTAATTGTGGAAAACATGTCCTACATGAAACTATCTCTTCCAAGTGTTATCTTTCACTATCAGAAGAAGATAAACACTTAAGAAGCGCTCCCTGTAAGAACCTCAAGACAACGCTGGTATGCTAGCACCTCTATTGGGATATCTAACTACTTTAGTATGAGTAACGAAATAAATTACTGACTATAACATGTGTCTTATAATATTTAATATAGTCTATAATAAACATTGATCATGCCATGAATCATCTTGTGCGATATGGGATTGCAGACATCCATATCATGTAGCTTTCACTGGCATCAGCTGCGAGCTCCCCAAGTTTGAGATGGTGCGCCTAGTGGTGGTGATTGGAGAAACTCGCAGAATGATCCCCCACCAGTATATCCTTTACCTCCTCTACTAGTACCACCTCCCTAGGGACCACCCTATCCCCACCTAGGGGATCCCCAGTAATTATGTTGTCTCTACCGTGGTAGTCCTTCTACTATCTACCTAGGATGCTAAACACGTTTGGTATGGATGTATAGTACTATGATAGCTTACCCATCACAAGTACAAAACAAACCCTCATTGTGTTGTTTAGGTGCACTGTACTACCCTAGTACCGGCTGACCATGTGCTAATGTATGATCATGGGGAGGCCTCTTACATCATGATACTATTAACTAACATCTCTAAGTTAGCTCAATTGTCTCATCACTATAGTTTCAACTACCAGTTCCCGATAACTATAATCCCTATAATAGAAAGAACACTATCACCCATGCCTAATATAAGATGCCAACATATTTGGGGATGTATGAAGGATTTTATGTTGGAACATGTCTCGATGTGGAGTCCTTGATCAAACATCTATTCCTAGAAATATCCATCAGGGATCATTTACAAAGAGTACCGATTTAGTTCTATAAACCTAGATAAGTTATCATTCAGTGTCATCCATCCCTTCTAGAGGACCAAAAGTTCATAATCCTAATGGATAAAAAGAAACATGGGTACTACTCATCACGTAACAACTTCTTGAAGTTACCCGTTTCGAGTGTCGACACATCATGCATCTAAGTCACCAATAATCACTAATGTACAATCACTCAATGGAAAATAATGGCTACCAAAGTTAGCATATGACCCTTTGATGTCCAAAAAACGCTAAAGAGTTAGACCATAGACTATATCCAGTCCTCTACTATTGGGGGATCTTTCTCAATGCGGGTCATTAGTGTTCTCTTATGCTATAACATGTAGAGTGTGGTCATCCTTCTCACCTCCTCAGCATGATTTTCAAGGACTATCTAATACTAATCATGCTAAGGTTATACTACATTCCCACCTGGAGGAAGGGGATTACATGATGGACCCTGATATGATGCCTCATCAATCATAGGGTCATCATCTTGAACCAGAGATGGTATCATGTATGAATGTTATCATTGAGGAATCCGGAAATTTATCGAGGAGTACCCTAGCCAGATGAGCAGACACACACACACACACACACACACACACACATATATATATCATCAAAAAATGAGAATTTGGATCATGAAGTTCATTCAATGATTCTGTCAAATAGGATGTGATTACCATTGATCCCTCCGACAAATATCTCATCATTCCATGTTGATGAACAAGTACTAGGGGTCCTGGTGAATGCATATGTCGTACACCCAAACTAACACTGGACTCCCTAGCATTAGAGCCTATCCTGATATATGTCAAATCTATTTACCTGAACTCAACCAATACTTTAATGGGTAAACATCAATCCAACATCCCATGGAATGAAATTTCACTAATACAAACTTGTCACAACCCAACCCAAGTTGGGGATGAAGCTAGAACTAACCCATGATCATCTCTAAAGGCTAGGGGGGTGGCAACAAGCTCCAAAAAACAAAAAACAAGAGGATACCTTTACCTTTGTACTTGTAAATGCACATATTTACAAAAAAGGAAATAGTGCATATGGAAAATTGTACAAGATGCTACACTATTTTATATAAACCAAACATGCATGGACATCAAAATAGTAAAATTATGGTTATGTAAACTGATAGAAAAAAAAGTAAAAATACATGCCCAAACCAAAATGTGTCCCTACATGACATAAACTGGAAAAGTAAAATAGCTGATAGATCTCCACTCCTAGATCCCAAGCTATGACCACCATACACGGTCCAAGAACCCCACATCCTTAAGCTCCTCTGATGACATGTTCAACCTATATGTCATATTCATAATAAAAAATACATGTCTGAAAATTCCGCATATGTCTGAGTATAAAAATACCAAGTAGGATGCCCTGAAAGCTGAAGGGGGAGATGTAAAAGATAAACTGGAGTGGAAAAAAGTAGATATAACATGGTACAGTGAAATAATGCAGCTCAACCACAAACCGAGGGAGCGAGGAATGAGATATATATATGTTTGTGTGTGTGAGTGTGTGTGTTTGTGTGCCCAGTCAAAAGATAACCAAACAATAGACTAAGGTGATCTCTATATCATTGCATAATCCAAGAAGAAGAGTAATCAATAGTTCTAGGAGTACCCATAAATGATCCCCATCATCCCATACATCTTCATTGAACATTCAATTCAAATTGGATGAATCTCCACTGATAGATAATATCTTTTTTGGGTGAAACTAACTCACCCACACAGTTTTCGGAGGCAACACAAGGATTTTTCTATGTGGGGAAAGTATCCCTATTTATCATGGGTCCAATGGTTTGAAAAACAACATCATGTTCAAGGATCTCATTCACATTACTCTAGACATCATTCCAGATGAGGAGTCTTGGGTGAGACTCTTAGAGGAGGAACTCAGTAATTCTCTCCAATATAATGTTACTCCCTTTTCCTAACCAATATATATTGAGCTTTAGAAGATAGTTGAGTTAGTGGAGTGTATGCACTCATGAGGAGGTTTACCATGAGAGGGTTTACACACATGTTCTTAAAAGTGGATGGTTGTCATCAGCATACCTACTGCATTAGGACCATCTTGGTTTTGGGCAATGGGGAGCTAACCCCATCATTTTTAGTTCTAACCTTCTGGTAATCTTCCTTTTCTGGTAGTCTTGGGATTGAGATGTTTTAGTTGTGGAGGCGACGAGAACCTTCGGAGTTAGTCCCCAGTTCGAGCTCAACATGGTTGGGGTGAGCAGGTTCAAAACTTGACTCAACAGTAGTTTCATTCTTGGGAATTATTGAAATATGGAAAATAGGTTCTGCCTCTATTGAGGGGAGATAGAGTAGGAGGATGGTGACCTCAGGGTGTCCAAAGGGATCTTGTATCGTGCATGGTTGGTTAGGTTGTTGACATTAGTTAGGAATATGATCTCGGTGTGATTAGTTGCATGTCGTAGGAGTAGTAGTTAGACTAGGTCCAATAATCATTTGAGGTACGATTTGTTTGGGTAACAGTATAGATTGATCCTCATTTTATTAAGGACTGTCCCAATAATTTTTTGATCCCGTTCAAGCCACTTCATTAGGACTGAACATAGAGAGACTTTTTGTTCCTCTATTTTTGAGTACACCTATCTGAGGTCCTACCAACTTTAATGATGTTTTCTAGTGTTGTAAACTGATGTTAGGGCCACATTGGTCCAGTGTGGATCTCATAATTTTGTAGATGCAACCATATGATGTTATGCTTGGAATAGAATAGTTTTCTGATGGGATTCTAGCCTATAGAGCCTTTTCATTCCTTATTGAAAAATTATTTTTTAGAATGGGAAGATACTGAGATGGTGGATGTTTCATGGGTAGTCAGAGGATTCTTGGTTATTGTTTCTAAGGTGGTTTTAAATATACCCCCTGATGTGACATTGAGTTCATGAAAGACATACAAACAGGTTCTAGTTTTATTTCAATGGGTCCTTATTGGATAGAATTTTTGGAGTTTCGGGAGTTGTGGACCTAGATTGACAATTTGTTGATGAAGTGCTTTATCTGGACCAGTGTGCTAATGTTAGGTGCTCTGGACATTTTTTAAATAATGGAAGATGGTGGATTGATTTTGGGTATAGACTACTGAACATTTAATTAGGTAATGGTAAAGAACTATTACCATCTCCCAAGGATATATGTTCTTTTAGACTGGTTGAGGGTAGCAAGTTGGTTTTCTAAGATCGTTAAATGGTCTTGGTATCGCCAATTGAGTGTGAAAGAGGGTGATGCCATGAAGACTATGTTTAGGAGAAGCTACGAGAAATTCATGTTTTCCGTTATGCTTTTTTGTGTTACGAATGTAATATCCATGTTCATGGGAGTTATTAACTCTTTCTTTTGTTAGTTCTTGGACTGGTTTTTCATTTTATTCATCATTGACATATCCGTCTACTCAAATATATAGGAGGATGATAACAAGAATCTCAAGACAATCCTAGAGGTCCTTCAACTTCACCATCTCTATAAAATGTTATCCATGTGCTTTTTTTGTACATGAGAGGTCCACTTCCTTTGACATGTGGTGTCTCAGTAAGATTAAGTAGTGGATTGATTGAAGTCTAGGGGAGTTTTTCCTTGGGAAACACCCTAGAATGAGGCATATGTTCATAGTATTCTTAATCTACTAGGCTGTTATCGAATTTTAATATATGATTCTCATCGATTAGCTGCAACATTGATAGCTCTAACCAATAAGTGGAATGCTGTTGTGTGGACCATGTTATGTCATGTAGTGTTCTTATATTCCAAGGGGATTTTAATCATTTATCTAGTACTCAGGTTTCCACAAGAAGGGGTGATATTATAGGTATTTTAGGATGCTTCCCCTCTCGGCATGGGGTGTGTGCAGATTTAGTAATGGGGAGTGATCTCTTAGTGGTCTGGGAAGTTACATCCCCATAAATTAAACTATGCCTCCCATGATCTGGAGCTAGTAGGAGTATTTCTTTCACTAAAGTTGTTGCTGGAATACCTCATTTGTAACTCTTTGTGGTATTCATAGATCACAACATCTTGAGGTACATCTTTTCCAAGTGAGATCTAAACATGATACCATAAATGTGGATTATGTTTCCCTATGATTTATATATTGAGATCTCATATACCTCAGGAAATGGGAATGTTGTGGTTGACTCTTTGATCAGGAAGTAACAAAATGAGATAGTTAGAGAATTTGTGGGTTCATGGTGGGTAATGGAGGAGTTGTATTCCATGCACATTGATGCAAAAAAAATAGCAGTGGAGGATATTTTTTTCTAGATAATGGTGTAGTCATCTCTAAGGTAGCAGGTGGAGGAGTCTCACGGGGGATGCTCTTAGGAATAGGTGATGTGTGAACGTGTTGACCAAGTAAATGATATAGAGTGATGGTTAGAGGATGGTCAAAATTGAATGATGATCCATGGGATATTGTTTGTTATACTGGGGATTCACGAGGGATTTCTCCATGCGATTCATAACTATCCACTAGTGGTACACCTGGGAATTTCCAAGATGTACCTTGGCTTGAGGGAAATGTTTTGGTGGTGCAGAATGAAGTGGGAATTAACAGAGTTTCTTAGGACAATGCTAGGTGTTCCAGAATGTTATGGTTGAGAAATGTGTTACCAGTGGTTTGTTGTAGGCCTTAAATGTCCCCATTTGGAAGTGTGATGACATATTAAAGGACTATTTTCATAATATTGCCTTGGGATAATGGATGTTACGATGCAATCTGGGTAATTGTTGGTTTGTTAATGAAATAATATCATTCTATTGTGATCCATGAGTCTAGCGCAGTGGATTCCTTAGGGAAGAGGTATATGGATTAGGTTGTACAACTGCACTGGGTTCATAAGTCCATCCTCTCAGATCAGGACAAACAACTTACCTCATGAATCTGGAGGGGATTTCATCATTCATTTTGCACTCAGTTATGATTTAGCACTACTTTCCATTAACATATAGATGGGAAGACAGAGAGGATCATCTAGATGTTGGAGGGAATATTGCAGGAAATGGATGTAGAAATCAGAGGATCGTGAGTAATACATTTTCCCCTGGTATGGTTTTCTTAAAAAACTTATTATCACTCTTCAGTTAACATGGCTTTATTAAAATACCTTTTCTAGAGACTGTGTCATTCACCATTGTGTCAGACAAATGTTTGAGAGGCTTCTATTCACTATCCAGATATGGGGCAGAGTACACCCGAGAAGGTCCGTTGTGTCCATGTGAAGATGAAGGCAGTGTTGGATCGACATAAGTAATATATCAATCGCAAGAGAATTCCCAGGGAGTTCAATATTGGAGGCACTGTGTTCTTGAAGGTTACCCCTCCAAATGGAAAATGAAGGATCATTAGAGCGATTAGAGATTCTCTTAGGTTCATCAACCCTTTTCAGGTGTTGGGGTGAGTTATTGAGGTGGCATACAACTAGCATTTACACTATTGTTGGAGAAGGTCCATGATGTCATTCACATCTCTCAGCCTTTTCGGTATCTTCATGATGACTCCCACGTCATTGACCGAGGATATTTAGATATCGAAGTTGATGTGACATTCATGGGGAAAACAATGAAGATTTAGGAACATTAGTTGAAGATTATTCATGGATTAACCATTCCCTGGGTTCTAGTGTTGTGGAGGTATGGTGTCTTAGAAGAGAGAACATTGGAATAGGAGACACATATGCATTCTAAGTTCCCAAATTTGTTTATCATTTTTCTCCGGAGAATTTTCATGTTATTTAGTTTGTTAGTGTTTTTCTCAATGAGATGAATTTTTTGTGTGTTATATAATGTTCCATAGAGTGCTATCATCCAGAAAAGGGGGGAGACATGATCACTAATCAGAATTATTAATTAAGGAGTGAATAAACCCATGATGGTGACTTTTTATAACCCAAATCAGATAGTATCTGGACATGGAGGAAGGAATTCAATAATTCTTCTGTTTGGGAAGTAAGTATTTTGGTGATTGTGTGGTGGTTGTGGGGTTGTTTAGGGGTTGAAGATTTTGGAGGATGTTATCTTGGATATTGAGGTTTCAGTGCTTCTTTTGATCAACATATGATGGTTTATCCTTGAGAGGTATCTTATGGGGTGGTTTTTCGGACCCCTCAATCCTATATGTTTAGTATTGAATTATCAAGGGAGATAATTGTTTTTTAGGTATATGTTGTAACTTACTGTAACTCACATGTCCATTACATTGCCAAATTCTATTGTTTGTGGGTGTTGTGGGAGAAAATAATGGCTCATTTTAAGAATTTTCTAAATATCCCATTTCACCATCAGTGAGATGTGTTGGTAGCTCAATATCAGTGGGATGGTTTCAATAGATCTGCATCAGAGACACAGATAATCAGTAAATTGATGAATCTACAGGTTTTGAATTAGTGAGTTAGGACATCGGTGAGTCAAGGCGTCAGTAGGTCGGGCATCAATGACTCAAGTGTCGGTGACTCATTGTAAGTGAGTCACATCGATGGATTAGCATTAGTGTATCATCCATTTGTGACTCTGCATTAGTGATTCATTTCAGTGTTTTAGGCATTGGTGAAACATTGTTGTTAACTCTTCCATTAGTGATTCATTTCTATTATTTCCCCGTTTTTTGAGTTTTGTCACATCAACGTTTTTGTTGAAGCTAAATGAGTTAAATATCGTAATTATTGTGATTCTGTGTCATTTAAAATGGTATTTATCTCTTGAAACCCCGATTCATCTATTAACTCCTAAGGGGTATGGTAATGATCGTGATACGACTTTCCTGGCCATTGAAATAGTATCCACATAGATATAAGCATCATTCATTCTATAAGGGAAATACTATCATCATTTAGGCCATTATATATTCTATTACTATGCTGAGAACCTTCCTTTATTGAGGAGAAATGCACATGTGTTTTATTAGTCATTTTGGATTTCTCGTAGATTCGTTCTTGCTAGCAACATGTCCCCATGTTATAGTGCTAGGAGGGACTGTTGATCGTCTTTTGTTCTATGTGAGTATTCCTTCGCCTATCATTATTTTATTTATAAAGAGGGGTTTGTGTAATTATTTCAACTTTTAAATAAAATAGAAACCAAAAGTAAGGTAGATAATAAGATTTAATAAATGTGTATGGAGTAGATGATGATGATATCTTGTTTTAATCTATTATTTTTGATCGGTGATGTGAATCGTATGGGTTTTATTATTCTGAAGGCCATGGTCATTGGTGGTCTCTTCCTGTGAACCCATGATTTCTTATACTTCCTATAGATCCTATATTTAAATGATTGTGTACATGAAATATTACGAACCATGTACATTTGGTTCAATAATGGGAGGCCCCTTGATTGATCATGTTGTGTGATCACCCCTATATTTATGAAATCTTCATTAATGAAAAGTGTTGAGAAAATTTGAATACGCATAACTTTTTTGCTGTGGTTGTGGGATATGTTTGTTTTTTTTGGGATTTGTGCCTTAACTAGTTTTAATGGTGTGGCTATCAGTAGCATGGTTTTGGGTATAGGGGTGGATAGAAGGGATGAATCCTTAACTAGGGTGTGGCATGTATGTACTGCGGGGTTGTGGTTTTTGGTGGTGGTTAATGTGGTCTTTCAGTATGAGGTGGTGTATGAGTTGTGTGGGATTATTAATTTGTGTGATTAATTTTTTGAGGTATGGATGGAATTATTGACCTGTGGAACTACTTCTGGGTTGTGTTATGGCTGTTGAGTAGTGATGGGCTGTGGGACTTCAATCCAATTGTTGTGTTGTATTTTCTATTGAATGTGTTGGGTTTGGTTGTTATTGTTAGTTTCCCAAGTAATATTTGAATGAAATTAGTAAAACTATCTATAAATAATGATATGTGGTTAAATGAAAGGTGCAGGATTATCTTTAAGGTATGGATATTTTTGTAATTATACATGTAGTGGAAGTATCTTGAGATGTTCTTTTGGTCTGGTTGTTTGATTGAAAACCCATAGGTTGGGAAGAATGTTTGTTTACCAAAATTTATAAAAATTTAGATCCTTGTGATTTCAATATAAAACCCACCCTTGTTGAGCACTATGTGGTGAACACCGCCATTGTTAAGAGGGAGGGTACACTTTCCCAACATCTCGGTGGTAGGATGGATGGTTGGCTGTTGTATAGTATCTAATCATTTTTCTAGGCATTGGTATACCTAGACTCATCAGGCTGGTTGTTGTGTTCTTGTGAGGTCTAGGTTTCTTTGGTCGAGGTGTTCTTCATATATGTCTATGAGATGTTTTTTGGGGTGATTTCACGGTGTCTTCGATATGGGGTTGTGGTTTGTGGCCTAGGTGATTTTGGGTGAGATGTGATGTCGTATGAGGCCCATGAATATACAAGTTTGATGTGATAGTTGGGCCTATGGATGATCATGGTAAAATTAAGTTGTTATACATTAGGTAACTACTGTTAATCTATGTGATGTGGTGTGGATTACCCAAATATTGATGTTCTTAGATCGTTACATTACATGACATGTGTTATTTGGTGAATTTGACATGGGAAGGTTGTGGTGGGTTGTATTCCATGTTAGGTGATTTTGAGTTCTGTTTTTCTTTTCAAAGGGGAGTTAGTATGAATCACCCACTTATGCATGGGTGACAATGGTTTTTCAATGTTGAGTGTAGTTATATGTTCACCCTATGTTTATAAAATTGTTTTCAGAATTTCATGGGGATTTCGTAGATTGTACTAGTCCTTACTATCTATGACCTTTGGGATGATTTTGGTGTTGGTGAGTAGTTTTATTTCGTTACATTCCTATGAGTTTTTTTGGAACTTGTGAAATTATTTTCTTAAACATTAATGCGTTGGTTTCTAGTTTCTTGTTATTATAAAAATTTGGGAGTCATTTTGGATTTACCATCTCATCTAAGGATATTGTTTTCCTTAAAAAGAGTAATGCCTCCCATCTTGTGTGAATGTTTACATACCCTTGGTGTTAGTCACCACCCTAGGGACAATTGGATTTGGGAATTGGGGGTCATTATCTCTCCTTCATCTTGAAGAAGGTGGGTCCTGACTATTTAATTCATCATTTTAATGTTTTTTGTAAACCATATTGTTGAAGACACAACATAGGAATCTGAAATTGCTAAGGGGGAATGATATATCTATTTGATTAAAATTTGAATAAAATTATGCTTCCGCGATATAAAAACGGGGGAATAATTAAATAACCTAGTTATTTGAAAAAAATTCAGGGTCATGTTTTTACCATTCATGACATATAATGTTATATTAATTTAAAAATTATTAATCAAGTCATAAAATAAAAAAGAATATAGTTTTATTAAACTAATTTTTATAATTTTTTTGGATGATTATTTCAACATTATATATTTTGAATATGGACCAAAATAATTTCAATCATTAATTTATCATGTCAAATATATCATTTATTGTTATTTAGAAAAATTATTTTAATTATTTACATTTCAATGAATTGATAAAAATACATATTTTTATTCCAATTAGTTTTTCTTATTTATTTATGATGTGAAATTCTATTTTGGAGTAGTTTTAAAAATTTCATTTTTCCTCTAATTTTAAAAAATATTTTTTTTGAAATAAATTTTATACAAAACCATTGTAAAAAGTAATCTACACATAAAAAGGGTAATTTTCATGAAATATATTTGTATGATTTTATATGGTTTAGTTCATAATTAAATTCAACCACTTCATTTTTGTGAATAATGATAAATGCATTCCATATTTTTAATCATCATGACCATATTTGGTGAATATGTATCTTTTGTTTTAAATTATGAATACTAACCGTAATAATTCATGTTTTCATTTTGATGGGTAAATAAGGAAATTAATCAAGAATAATAATATAAAAATGACTAAAGTAAGAAAAATATTAATTTTCCTGATTTTATGAGTGTTGTTCAACCATGTCCATAAATTTCAATAATATATTGAATCTTAGTCAATATTTTAATAATTTTATCATTTATAATAATCAATAGAATATAAATCCCATAATTTTACACTGTTGATTTTATTATTAATAATTTTTTTAATATAATGATAAATAGGGGATATTCTTGTTTACAAATTTTAATTTGAAAGAGATATAATTTTTCCTTCAATATTTATTTTAAATTTTTAGTGATGGAATAAGTACCTTAAATATTTACACAATGTTGACATTGTAATTATATAATTAATAGAGAAATAAAACAAATGAAGTTAAAAATATTAAATGTTATATCATAAGAAAGAATTCATGTGATACCTAAATTTTGAAGATAAATATAATATTTTTCAAAAGTTAAAATTTCATGTATTCTAATTTCATTCTTGTCATAATGTTATTAATGACTAAGAAAATGAATAGTTCTTAAATGTTCATTATTGTAATTTAAAGTTAAATTATATTTTATTAAATAATTTATTTTTTTTAAAATATGATCTTCATACATATAATTAGGGTATGTTTTTAAATATTAACCATCCCCTATTTATGGTCTAATTTTCAAACTATAGTAACTATATTGACCAAAAAATAATAAAAACATTGTTATCTCAATAATTTTCAAAAAGTGATAACACAGGTAAAAAAGGATAATGGTGAAAAAATCATCCTAACATTCCCTTATTTTATTACATAAGATTATTTTAAATCATCCACATATTATATTCCAATTTTCCCATATGAATCCATTTTAATGTGAAACATATTTTATATAAATTCAATATTTTATGAAAGCTCAATTGTGCCCCTCCCCTCCACCTTTTATCATACGAAATCAACCTTTTATTTCATCAAATAATTACAGAAATAAAACATATACAACCCTCATAACTTCTTATAGGCCTTGGTTTGATCATTATCCAAATTAAGATTGATTTTAGTCTAAAGAGTAATAGGTTGTCTGAAGAATAAGAATTATTCCTAAGATAGTATTTATGTTTTAAATATTCATACACCACTATAAAATACTACATAACCATGGTTATATATTATAAATTATATATTCCATTAAATATTTGGTTATTATGATAATCTTCAAACTAATATCCATCTTCAACCTCCATATAATTTTAAATGTATCCATCATTCGGGAGTATGACAGACTGGAACCTAAAAAATAGACACAATTTTTTTCCATCGCCACCTCTCATGAATGGTTATAGTAATTGATTAAGTATATATATATATATTAAATTAATGTCATTATTATCATTATATAATGAAAATATATCAGATATTTTTATAACTTTCTATTCATTGAAAATTTATAATGTCTTTCAACCGTACATGTGGGCTTGCACTTCCATGAAGAGAAGTATTTAGTTTTTCATTACCACATAAATGGGATGGAATACATAATTATATTTAATGAAATAATATTATATTTATGAAATCATTATGGTTATATTAATGGAATACATCACATTCCTTATTTCAAGGATGATCATTGAAAATTTGAAAAGTTACTCATGCGTACTGACGTCCTATCGTCTCCAAGATTGTAATGTATTTCAATTTTCATAAAATTATTTTAAGAATGGATTTAAAATTATAATTTTTGTATGAAAATAATAATTACATTATGATTATTTTTTTTGATATGATGGATTAATGCAAATTCTGATCATGGACAACGCAACAAATACATTTTTGATGTAAAAGTGAAATATCGTCAAACAGTTCGACATGAACACTATCTCGGCTGGACCCAAGTCAAGGATCATGCCACACCATCCCCGAACATGCAACCATAATAATAGGGGTGGTGACAATCTCTTATGTCACAAAAAAGATGGGGGGACTTTTCTTAATAACATGTACACATGAACACATCCAAATCAATGAAAATTTATAGAGGTAAATATGTAAAACATGACACTCCACTCTATGTAGAAAAAAAATTCAAGGACTTTTGAACTGTACAAGTAAGTTAATGTAAACTGATTGAAAAAGGGCATAACAAATTCCCAACCCCAAATGTGTCCCAACCTAACATAAACTGGAAAAGTAAAATAATTGAGAGAGCTCGGCTCCAGGATCTCAAGCTATAACCATCGTATTTGGTCCAAGAACATTGTATCCCTAAGATCCTCTAATGTCACAAACAACCTATCTATCTTTAACATAATACATGATACATGTCGGAAAGTACCATGTTGAGGTGAGAATAAAAATACATATATGGAGTCCCTAAAATATAATTTTCAGTAGTAAGAGATACAGTAAAAAATAATATAGAATATAGAACATGGTAAAGTGAAAAGGATCATCTCGACCCCAAACAAAATGCGAGAGAAACATGATATATTTATATTCTCAGTCAAAATAACTCCAAATGAGAGAGTAAAGGGATATCCATATCACAACCCAACCTAATATGAAGTGTCTCTGATAATCCTGAAACAATCCATCAATGATACCCACTATCCCAAAGGTTTTCCTTGAAAATGGAAGTCAAAGGGGATAAATCACCACACATTGATACTATTTTCTATGACTGGCACCAAATTTATCGTACTATTTTATGTCACATCACAAGTAGGCATCTTGGATAGGAAATTCTCCATCATTTTCGGGAGTCTAGTGGTACATCAATTCACATCTTCCCACTGATCCATAGAGATTGATGGTGAAATACCTAGGTAGAGGACTCGTGACCTAGTGTGTTTGGGGGTTCCACTCTAATGGTATCCATTGAGGGATCACACCCTAGTGTGTTAGGGGGTTCAACTCTAATGGTAAAGTACTCATGCCTTCTAATAATAAGCGGGTTCCACTCTAGGACATCATGGACCCACAACCTACACAATAGGGGGTTCCACTCAGAAGTTACTATAGAGGACTTACACTGAGGCTGATGGGGGGTTCCGCTCGGATATCATTGAGGACACTCAACCTAGTGTGATAATGTGGGTTCCACATTGAAATCTATGAAATCCCTTCCTAACAACTATTGTCATTGAATAATTCCTGAATAAGAATAATTCTTGGAAAATCTCACATCATCACTCACAATATGCATCAGAGTTCAGCATCAGGCTCTACATGAAAAAATGTATGATTGGTTGTTTAGTAAACGGAATTGGGTACACTGTTAAAAGGGTGTTTTTTCATTGTAACATGCCCAAATGCGGCATCATGGGGCACATTAATCTTTTATTAATTTTATATTCTAAAACTAAAATCAAAATGACTATCTCAAAAAGAGGATCATGATGACATAAACGACATGTCAATTGGAAGTACTATTTATGAGATATGACTCTATGAAGTTGTTTCCTGAGGATCTTTCCCCATGAAAGCACATACAAGTAGGTAGACTATTGGTGGATTAACTTACATGGTCTGTCTTTATGACTTGTTGACTAGCCACCTAAGTTTACCACCCAAGACTACCATGATCGCTATAACTACAGTAGCTATAGCTACAACTACCTTGTGGTCAACCATCGCATTCGACCGCCTAGGTCTAGCCTCTATCAGTAACCCTAGATTGATCTGTTTTGACCACATGGTCATTATTCACATTCCTTTTCCCCCATTAATTACCATAGTTGACCTCTATTCGACCCGCATGCTACTCGTCCATGCACACCCAGCATACCAGGGCCCGATCTGCCTCGCCATCCAACTTGGCAGGCCCGCTCTGATACGATGCCTATGGCCCCGCCACTTTCCTACAAGACACACAACTCCCTGCCACATTCTGTGACCGCCATTCTCATTTATTCTGACCCACATGGCTCTGCCTCATCCCACGTCCTCTTTGTTTCACCCCTTTCCACATGACCACAGCATGGGAGCCGCTCGTCGCGTGATGCCACCCTACCATATCACACACTAACTCTAATGAAATGACTCATTAGACACCTCACTAGTTGAACTCCACAGAACACCTACAACATAAAATCAATGATAAACCTTCAATTATACTCCAATAAATAAAAAAAATGTATATCTGCATTCCTTGGGCCTCTATGTACAAGAATTTCATTCCCCACTTGATGATTTGTCATTGCTTCGATGTGAAAAAATAGAAATGATAAAGAATTCATGTAGAACATGGGAAAATTGGAATCAATAAATTGTTGTTTTTATCTCCCCATCATAAATGATATTCAATGGTGATGTGTTCAAAAAAAATTATGACTCCTAAAATAAAATCGGTGTTACAGATTTCAATGGAAATAATATTACCTAGATTTGGATTTATTTGTAATCGATGCTCACGTCTGCCAAAGAACATTGTGATCAATCAAATATTCTCACTGAATCAAAAAAGTGAAGAAAAGATAGAGTTTTCCACAGTGGGATGATTATGAAGAAACTCTAACAAAAACCTCAAAATCACCTAGTTATATCCTTGAATTTAGGTAAAGGTTAAATAGTTTAACCGCACCAGTCAATGAACACAAGATCAGAAAACGTCGCACCCTATACCTTTATCTTGAGCTAGGTGAAGAATGTAAATTATGAATATAATAGTGGTTTTGAACTTATAATTTGAATCACCAATAAAGAGTTATTTTAAACAACATCCAAAACAATTTAAAATAATTCAATTATTTTTCAATTATGTACTTAGTGAATTTTTCTATAGAAGACCCCCACTGACACATGTTATGTCTCACGTAGGGTAAACCCACACTCAAGAGTAAACTATGGCCTTAAATTTTTTATTTGAGATTTGTTTTTATATTTATCCAACTTCTATAATGTGAATATTATAAACAATAGTAAATATATTTATAAAAATAATTCCCAGAATAATGGGCCTCAGAATCGCATGTCATCATAGCGCGTAGCTCTAGAAATATATAGAGAAATATTTCAATAACATATAAGGAAAAAATAAGATATCTCCACCATTCCATCCATTATTATTTTCATCCAAAAAAGAAAAATAAGGAAAAAAGATGGATAATAAGCTATCATATAGCTCTCCAATTCCCTGGAGCACTCCTGGACATTTCTGTGATTCTACCAACGTGAACTAAAGAGATGGTCTGTCCACATAAGGTCCACTCTTGTAGATCCTCTGTCATCAATAGGTTCACTACAATGTTGGATCCATATTAGATGCCCATCTCAACCCAATCAATGAATTTATTAGTATCATGCAAGTATCTCCTCAACTATGACATCTAGAAGACTTCATGCACTAGCTCCAACATAGGTGGTTGAGCTTGGTGGTATGAAACGTCACCAACCATCTACATGATCTCGAATTTCCAGATGAACCTTGTAGATGTATCATCTCCCTAGCCAAAGATCTACATTACTCATCATGGGGAGAATCTCTGGATGATGTGGTCTCCCTTCTTGAACTCTGAAGTCCTACTATGGCGACCCACATAGGATTTCTATCTACTCTCGGGTGTGTCCATCCGTTCATAGATGACATCATTTTTTTCCATCATCACCTTAACCAACTAGGGGACCATGAGGGATGACTCTCTAACCTCCTTCTAGCAAAAATATGACCTAAATGGTCTCTCATATATGGAATCAAAGGTTTTCATGATGATAGAAGTGTGGTACTGGCTGTTTAACAAAAACTCTATAAAAGGCATGTGATCATCCTAGATCTATATGAAATCAATACAAGACCTTATCATATCTTTTAGCACCTTGTTGGTATGACCAGATAATGCATTGGTCTGTGGGTGAAATGGTGTACTCATATGATGTTGTGTCCTAAATTCCACCTCCATGCCTCTCTATAACCATGTCATAAATTTTTCATCATGATCGAGGAAAAGTTTCTCAGGTACCCCACGAATGTGAATGATCTCTCATATGTACAACTTCAAAAAACGCTCCACTAAACTATGAACCATAACCGAATGTATATTTCAATACATCATAATTTTTTATAATATCACCTAGATGTCATCAAGGACCTTCAATGTGCACGGAATCCCTATGATGAAGTCCAGGGATATTCCATCACATTTCTACTCTAGAATTTCAATAGGCTGCAACAAACACTCCAGAACCTAATTCACAACCTTCGACTAATGAAAAGTGGGGAATAATGAGAAGAACTCATCTATTCTTAATCTCATGAAATACCACCAAAACTACCACTGAAGTTCCCTATAAATATTCCCCATACCGAGATGTATATATAAGATAGAAGTGTGGAAATCCCATATCACCTCCTCCCAAATCGCGACTCGAACCACTATTTTCCCACGGAACAAGATCTCATGATACAATCCTTCTTAATATCCATCTAGTTCATCACCCCTATATATATGATAACTTATAACATCACATTCATTGTCTATTATTTATAAATCATTCAAACGGACATGTATTAATGGAGTCAGCACCACCAATTGTAGAAAAATTGTACCCTCATGCTCCACTAGGGGAAGCTCTAGTAAATCTAATGCTCAGATGATTGCAGAACTAGGAGGTCCTAAGACATCCTACTAAGGGAATACACTACAATGTTTCCCATTCATAGAGTGTGGACTATCTCGATGTTTTCATCCTTTAAGAACTCTAACCAGTGTCACTACCACATATTCAAGTCTTTCTAGGTGAAGATGTATATGAGGCTCTAGAGGTCTGATTAAACCATAACAAAATATTTTATAATGTAGTGCTTCTACATCCTCAGTGTGAAGGCTTCCAATTCTAGATCTAAGTCATGAGTTATATAGTACTATCAATGGGGTCTCAACTTCCTCTACCTGAATGCTATGACTGCTTGTCGTTTCTTCAAGAGACAACATAGCCTACCACATAAGGCATTGAAATACACTAATAATCTGAAAACATTCCCATTTTAGTATCATGACTTATGTGCTCATCCTCCAATGGCACAACTCCTCAGAGGGATTCTCGAACAACTCAAACTAGGTAAATAGATTTTCCTTCTCTGTGAGGGTAGTAAATGAGGTTGTGAACCTGGATAAGTCTTTCAGAAATCTCAGGTAGAACAATTTCAAACAAATAATACTTCACAACATTTTCAAATTCATTAATGGATCAAAATAAATAAATAAATTGAGCTTTTTGGATCCATGACTACACCTTTTTTCTAAATGATGTACCACAAAATGTGGACCTCATTATTCAAGAATTAGTACATTGAGAGATTTACATTTTGTTGGTGCTATCGAAGTAAATCAATAGACATCCTCAAGTGCTATGTGTGCTCCTCCTCTAATACATAGAAGACAAGTATGTTTTTGATGAAGACAAAAAAAACTAGTCCATGTACGAATGGATGATTTGGCTCATAAAATCTATAAAAAAGGTGGGATCATTTTTAACACCAAAAGGAATATCTAGGAACTCGTAGTTCCCATAGCAACATCAGAAATCCATAATCATAATATCAGCCTTGCAGACTCGTAACTAGTGGTAAACAAGCCTAAGATCAATCAAGGATAACTATATTGTGCACCACAATTGATCAATGAGGGAATCAATCCTAAAAAAGGTGTATTTGTTATTTATCAAGTCCTAGTTTAGGTATGTATAATCCATGCAAATTCATAAACTCTTGTACAACTTCTTCTCAAACAAAACTAGAGCTACACATGGGGACACACCGTGTCTAATGAATCCATTATCGCAAAGGTCCTCCATCTTTAACTATATCTCCCAGAGCTCATTGGGTTCCATATGATATGTCGTAGAGGATATTGGGGTATCCCAATATAGTATGTCAATGAACTAATCCAACTCCCACCTTAGAGGTAGTCATGGAATTTCTTTGGGGATGACATATATATAATCATCTACTAATAAAAAAACCAGATTATTGAACAGTATAATTCACCATGGGTTACACATGCTTATTGATGTGTAATAGCATGTAACCTCTTGTTAATAGCACCTAACTACCCGAAAATCAGGTATCATTAACCAAAAAATGAGAACCTCATCCCATTAGCACATAGGCTTCTAACTATAAATCAGTAATAGATGACCAAGGCTCAATACATGAAAATTAAATACCATCCCAAGATGATGTTGAAGGTTTCCATAATTATGGAAAACATGTCATACATGAAACTATCTCTTCCGAGTGATATCTTGCACTATCAGAAGATTATAATCACTTAAGAAGCACTCCCTGTAAGAACCTCAAGACAACGCTGGTATGCTAGCACCACTATTGGGATATCAAACTACTTTAGTACGAGTAACGAAATAAAAGATTGACTATAAAATGTGTCTTATAATATTTAATATAGTGTATAATAAACATTTATCATACCTTGAATCATCTAGTGTGCTATGGGATTGCAGATATCCATATCATGTAGCTTTCACTGGCCTCAGCTCCCAACTCCCAAAGTTTGAGATGGTGAACCTAGTGGTGGTGATTGGAGAAACTCGTAGAATCATCCCCCACCAGTATATCCTTCACCTCCTCTACTAGTACCACCTACCTAGAGACCACCCTATCCCCACCTAGGAGATCCCCAGTAATTATGTTGTCTCTACCATGGTAGTCCATCTACTATCTACCTATGATGCTAAACATGTTTGGTCTGGATGTCTAGTACTATGTTACCTTACCCATCACAAGTACAGAACCAACCCTCATTGTGTTGTTTAGGTGCACTGCACTGCCCCAGTACCACCTGACCATGTTCTAATGTATGTTCATGGGGAGGCCTCCTACATCGTGATCCTAATAACTAACAACTCTAAGTTAGCTCAATTGTCTCATCACTATAGTTTCAACTACCAGTTCCAGATAACTATAATCCCAATAATATAAAGAACACTATCACCCATGCCTAATATAAGATTCCAACCTAGGTGGGGATGCAAAAGGATTTTATGTTGGCACATGTCTCTATGTGGAGTCCTTGATCAAACTTCTATTCCAAGAAATAACCATCAGGGATCATGTCCAAATAGTACCAATTTAGTTCTATAAAGCTAGATAAGTAATCATTTAGTGTCATCCACCCCTTCTAGAGGACCAAAAGTTCAAAACTCTAATGGAGAAAAAGAAACATGGGTACTACTCATCACGTAACAACTTCTTGAAGTTACCAGTTTAGTGTGTCGACACATCATGCATCTAAGTCACCAAACAGCACTAATGTACAACCACTCAATGGAAAATAATGGCTACCAAAGTTATCATATGACCCTTTGATGTCCAAAAACCCCTGAAGAGTTAGACCATACACTATATCCAATCCTCTACTGTTGGAGGATCTTTCTCAACGCGGGTATATAGTGTTATCTTATGCTAAAACATATAGAGTGTGCTCATCCTTCTCACCTCCTCAACATGATTTTAAGTGACTATATAATACTCAACATGTTGAGGATATACTACATTCCCACATGGAGGAAGGGGGTTACATGATGGACCCTGAAATGATGCCTCATCAATAATAGTGTCATCATCTTGAACCAGAGCTAGTATCTTGGATGAAAGTTATCGTTGAGGAATCCTGAAAGTTATCAAGGAGTACCCTAGTCAGATGAGTAGACACACACTCACACACATATATATATCTCAAAAAAATGAGGATTTGGATCATGAAGTTCATTCAATGATTCTGTCATATATGATGTGTTTACCATTGATCCCTCCGACAAATATCTCATCATTCCATGTTGATGAACAAGTACTAGGGGTCCTAGTGAATGGATATGTCGTCCACCCAAACTAACACTGGACTCCCTAACATGAGAGCCTATCCTGATATACCTAAAATCTATTTACCTAAACTCAACCAATACTTTTATGGGTATACATCTATCCAACATTTGTAGGAATGAAATTTCACTAATACAAACTTGTCACAATCCAACCCAAGTTGAGGATGAAGCCAGAACTAACCAAAGCTGATCTCTAAAGTCTAGGGGGTGGAAACAAGCTCCAAAAAACAAAAAACAAGAGGATACCTTTACCTTTGTACCTATACATGCACAAATTCCCAAATAAAGGAAATAGTTCATAGGGAAACATGTACAAGATGATACACTATTTCAAGTAAACCAAACATGCGTGGACATAAAAATAGTAAAATTATGGTAATTTAAACTGATAGGAAAAAAAGATAAAATACAAGCCCAAACCAAAATTTGTCCCAACATGACATAAAATGGAAATGTAAAATAGCTGATAGATCTCCACTCGTAGATGCCAAGCTATGTCCACCATACATGGTCCAAGAACCCCACAACCTTAAGCTCCTATGATTCCATGATCAACCTATATGTCATATTCACAATACAAAATACATTCCTGAAAATTCCACATATGGATGAGTATCAAAATACCAAGTAGGATGCCCTGAAAGCTGAAGGGGGAGATATAAAAGACACACTGGAGTGGAAATATATATATAACATGGTACAATGAATGAATGCATCTCAAACACACTCCATGGGAGTGAGGAATTAGATATATATATATATATATGTGAGTGTGTGTGTTTGTGTTTGTGTGCCCAGTCAAAAGATAACCAAACAATAGAGGAAGGTGATCTCTATCTCATTGCATTTTCCAGGTAGAAGAGTCATCAATAGTTCTAGGAGTACCCATAAATGATCCCCAACATCCCATAAATATTGATTGAACATTCAATTAAAATGGGATCAATCTCCACAGATAGATAATATCTTTTTTGGGTGACACTGACTCACCCACATAGTTTTAGGAGGCATGGAAAAGATGTGTCTGTGTGGGGAAAGCATCCCTATTTATCATGGGTCCAATTGTATGATAAACAAAATCACTACACTGATCCTTATAGAAGTATTGTGAAATCATGATGTAGAGGACCCATGCCCTGGTGCATTAGGGGTAACACCCAAAGCTTCCACAATACATTTCCCTTTGAATAATACAATAGCTTGTGTTATATGCAACTTCGAGTTCAAACACACCACAACTAACCAAACTAGCTATTATGAATTGCAATACACACTTTTTGAATTTTTTTAAAATTTATCATTCAAAACGGACTTCGTTTTGGAATTCATAATATTGAAATTAGATTATGGTGAATTTTTGGTATTTTTCTGAAATCTTTCAATTTTTGATGAATATTAAAAAACACAGCATTAATGGTAAATATGACCTTTTTATTTTAATAATTAATTATTATATTTTAATTTATTTTAGTTACAAATTTCTACATAATACTTATATATGTACAATATAATTCATTGGAGTCATTTTATAATAATTTTTGACATATAAAATTTTATCAAACTGTTTACCATCTTTTACCCACCTCCTAAGAGAATTTTTAAATTTGTATAATACTAAATTTTACAACTTTTATGAGCTAAATTTCAAAAATATGAGAGACAGAGTTAATATAAGTATATAAAATTTGGTTTAATAAGATGGAAATAATTTTTGGTTAATAGTTACATTTGACTTTTATTTACCACGGTTAAAGGTAAATAGGGTAATTAAGGTTAAAAATGATATCATAATTACCGTAACACATGTCAAAATTCAATTGGATTAGTATAATTTGACCAAAAACAACCATATGAATAATATATAATCCGCTTTGGTCAACTTTTATTAGATTAGGACATTTATTATTATTTTATTTAAAGAAGTATTAAAAGACTTAAATTCAAAGATTAATAACTAAACCATTTTTAATATAATGTTACACACAACATAAATTTGACTATAAATATTCATTAAAAATTTAAATATATTTTTTACATAATTCTATTTTATTTCTTATTTTTAGACATTATATAATTTAATTTATTTTTGACATAATGATGATGCACTAATTACCTTATTTATATAATATTAAAATTATTGAAATTATAAATATCTAAATAAATGTTAATTAAGACTTTTGATGAATTAAACAAATTTTCTAGGTTAATATGACATTTTAGTATTGGTTAAATAAATTTTATTTGAAGTGATAACATTTTTATGGATTTCAATAAAATAAAATACTAAATAGTGTCAAAATTGACATAATTGTGTTTTTAAAACAAATATTATATTATTAATTGATATAATATTCATAAAAATCTAAGTCTTAGAAAAATAACTTATATAAGGTAATATATATTAATAATTAACCACATGGGGTTCGACGGCATGTTATAGTATGTTGATTAACCATATAATACAATAATATAAAGAGACATGGTAAATGAAAAACTATTTAACTAGGTGTTAAATCTAAAAGATAAGGTAAATATGATGACCTAAACCAATCTAAAATATATAGGTTGAGTGATTATAGAAACTTCCCCACCTTAGCCTTTAAATAATTCATTTTGGGGCAATTAGAAACTGAAAATTATTTTATTATAAAATAATATTTCAATATTTTCCTAAAATGACCTTCACCTCTCTTATAAAAATGGCTCTTCCACTTCTCTTAATGTCACATCTCCAAAGACTTTTGGATAGGCCAAACCCTACCCAAATATCCTCCCAAATTTCTTCCTTTCATCCTAGAGGCCTTCCATTGTTCATAAATCCAACCTATTGTTCCCATTGGGTCAAATTCAGAGGAAGAACATGAAGAAAATGTAAATATTTCATCACCTCGTTCATGTTATTTTTTTCTTGCACATCCTCTTTATTTTTTTTTAAATTCTAAAATAATAACTCTAGTATCTTCTATATACTATGATGTTATTAAAAAAATGGTACAACCATATTCGTTATTCTATCCATATTATAAATGACAAAGTCACTGTAGGTACGTACATACAGATTACTGTCTCCACGTTGTGGTGTAGTTTGTTATTCAAACACTTCATTAATTGTATGGGTATAATTATGTGTATAAATGATGTAAATAATAAATATAACCTGTTAATGATTCTTTATATATGATATACCATCCAATTACATATGATTTCTCCATCAATATAATGATATTGTCGCTCGTGTGTACGTACGAATTTCAATCTCCACAAACACGATGGGATTCATTCCCCATAATAATCATTCAGAAATAAATTTCAATTTATGATTAAAAATAATTTTTATAAACATATTATAATTCTATATATTACTCTAATACATGCTATCCATAACAAACATGTCTTACATAACCAATCATATAAAGGAAAATGAATCAGTTAACAACTGAAACAATGATACTACTAAAATATTATAAACAATGAAATATTATAAGATAATACATGATCTGAAATTTAAATATATAGTTATTTTATAATTTAATAACAATTATTTAATTATTATATAGGATGTTAACATACTATCGACTAAAGAAAAGTACAAGGTAAGGTTTATTTTCATAATATCTTTATTAACCGAGGTTGTTTTTATGTAAGTATCTACTGGGACATATTTATTATCCATTTTCATGTTTCATAAAAGAGTTTTCAAATGGATTATTTTTAAGGTAATCTTTTACTAAAACATCATTTTAAATGTTTTAATGATTTATTCTTCAAAACCTTTCTCATTATTGTCCATGCTTTTAAAATGGGTTTAAGGAATTATTTTATGGACATTAATGTTTTAAAATGTTAATTCCATTCAAAAGTTTCAAAGTGGTATGTGATACTTTTATTAAAAAATATCTTTTACATGAAATCCTTTGTAAATAATGTGTCTTTTAAATGATTTCTTGAAAAATGGATTTTTTCTGTCAAGGATTTTTACTAATCATTTTTATCTCTGTCAACATCCTTTATGAGATATTACTCTTGATCGAGGTTGATTTATTATGATAGAAATATTCCATATTTTATTGAATGTTTTGTGATATGTTTGATAGTGGATGTGTTATTTTTATACCATTCATGGATTATGGATAATGTACTGTCATTTTGAATGCTAGTTTTAATATGAATGTTTATGTTATGTTTGGACCTTTTCTTATGGGAAATAAAATGGACTTAGTATGTGATGGGTGGGGCCATCTATAGATCCTAGATGCATCGGTAGGTCTCATCAGACAAACTAGTGTCATGTCATAGGGCCTTGAAAAAATATTATTTGTAGTATTGGTACAAGGACTTGACTATATTGTTATGAAGACTCGCATTATGCATTCGATCACTATGATAGTGGCTATTGATATTGCATGTGATTATTCAACTTGTAGAATATAAATGAGAATAAGTAAAAGGAAATATTTTAGTTTTTTTCTTTTCCATATTATGTTGCACTTTATGTTTAAAAGGCTTTTGTTTTAGTCAAACACGTAGCCATAAATGTTTATGCTTATTTATGAATGTTTCCGCTATATTCTTATCCTTAAAAAGCATCTGATCTCTCACCTTTCTATGTTTAATTTTTCCCAGGATGTGAAGAAGTATTTTATGGTTGAACTATAGGGATAGGCTAAGGATATAAGAGTGTATTAAAGGGGAAAAAATGTTGTTGATGATTTTATTTCATGATGTAATGTAAATATAATGAATGTATCTATTACTTCCAAGGCTACTAAAGTGATCAGTTTTTCATGACATGATTCCTTGTATCATGCCAATATGATGTAATAATGCACTGACCTTGGATAACTATGGCCAGGTCATGACAGATGGTATGAGAGGAAGTTTAGTACAAACCTTAGAAACAAGATTTAGAAAAAATTAGATTAGAGAACACTACCCTATTATAGACTTTGATTATTTGTATAGAAGAATATCCTAGAAATTTGGTACTGAATAAATTGTATGAGTTTTCAAAGGAATATATCCATATCTGGATACAAACAAGTAGATGCGGCTCTGGGATAGATGTACCAAGGGGTAAAACCCAAACATACCACTTTGAACTTGACTCGAACGAGAACTGACGTACGACAACGGGACATACTGCACTCTTGGTTATGAAACTCTCAGGGGATATGCATAAGATAATTCTCATTTTTTTACAAACCATTATGAAGGGTTAATGATTATATAATTCCTCAATGAAAACATTTTTATGATTATGGATTATATCCATAAACAAGTCAATTTATGTTAAGTGTGTTATAAGTTTGGAATTATGTGTTGAGATTAATAAAATAATCTACATTATGCTAATGTTTAGAAATGGCGCCTAGTGGAAGGAATGAGAACCATATCAACACACATAATCCATTTGGGGATTTACCTACTTCTCAAGATTGTTATAGTGGATCAGGTGAAGTAAATGGTGTTGATTGGCTTATCACCATACTGGGACAACTCACTCAGGTTATGAATAATAACCTTACCCATATGGAGCACCCTGATCCACAACATAGAGGATCATTGGTATAATTCATCATGAGGAAACAACCAAAAACATTCAACTGGAGTACAAATTCATTAGTATATGATGAATGAATAAATTCTATAGAGAAAATATTTCACTCTTTGGGGAGTAGCGAAAGGGAAAAAGTTTTAATGGCAATTTATCACCTCACGGGAGATACAGATCAATGGTATTCATTGATTAAAAACACAATGGAAGATGATGAATTATCAAATATGGAATTTATGGAGTTTAAATAAATTTTCTGAGAAAAATACTTTCTGTATGACCATCGAGCGGATAAGGAAAGACAATTTCTGAGTCTGAGGGAAAAAGAGGATAAGAATGTCAGAAAATATGAGGCCAACATTATAAGGTTATCAAGGCATTCAAAAGATTATATATGTGACCCACGAAGTAAGATTGATCATTTATTTGATGGGTTGAAACCATTTCTCTATCGAGCACTAGTATCATTATCCTACTCATCGTAGGAAGATATTGTCTCATGCACTATCAAGATAGAAAATGAATTATCTAAGTCTTACAACTTTAAAGAAAATAAAGTTAAAAAGAGATCTATTGAACACTCTAGATATGGAAATAAGGGGAATAAGGGAAAATTATATTATCCATCATGTAATAACTGTGGGAAGAAATAACCTAGTAATTGCCAGAAGGGAATGAGAGTCTGTTAAATGTGTGGTGAAAAAGGCCACCAAGATCGTGATTGCAAGGGGAAGAAAGAGTCTGTTGAATGCTAAAATTGTATAGAAAAGGGGAATTATGAAAATTAATATCTTAAGAACCAATGGAACTTACCTTTTAAATGGCCTAGGGATCAAGGCCAAGCTTATATAATCACTACTGCTGAGGTTGATGCTCCAAAAGACACGGTGGCGGGTAATTTAATGGTTTCCTCAAGTCTAGAAAATGCTTTATTTGATTATATATCCTTGAATTGTTTCATATTTTCCAACATTTGTAGGAAAACTAGATATTTTCAATTTGACTTTACAAGGGAGTTTTGAATAAAAACACTTAAGGGAAGTATCATCGCAACAATGTTTCATGAATTAGTTAACATTAGGGCATATAAATGTTCTTTATCTACTGATCTCATCATTATACCCATGATTTAATTTGATATAAGCCTCAAAATGGATTTTCATTTTGTCCATGATGTGAAACATTATTTTAAGAAGAAGGAAGTTATAATTTTCAATGATGATAAAGAGTACCTCATATTTAGAGTAGAAACATCACCACCTGATTCTTATCTAGATCCACCACTAGTATGTTAACTAAATTCAATTATTGGGGATGATGAAAATTAAAAAAACTATGGGTGATGAAAATAATCTGCGAATAGAGTACTTACCTATTGTGCAAGAATATGTTTATGTGTTCCTTGACGATTTTCCTAGACATTCTCCAGAATGAGAAATTGATATTTCCATTGACTTAATTTCTAGTTCATAGTCCATATATAAGACCCCATATAAAATGGACACTATGGAATTAGTGGAACTAAAGAAACAAATTGAGGAATTTAGTAATAAGGGATTTATTCTCCCTAGTGTTTCTCCATGGGGAGCCCCTGTCCTTTTTGTTAAGAAGAAAGATGGATCTCTGATGTTGTTCTTTGACTATAGGGAGATCAATGCTATAAAAATAAAAATCCAGTATCCCCGACCTCTCCCTGATGATTTATTCGACCGACTTCATGGAGATCAATATTTTTCAAAGATTGACCTTTGATCTGTATATCATCTGTTGTGTGTGAACATGGAAGTCATTCTGAAAACAACATTTCGTACTAGGTATGGGAATTACGAGTTTACAGTAATGCCTTTTGGATTAACTAATGAACCCTCTGTCTTCATGGATATAATGAATAGAGTTTTCATGGAATATGTTGAAGAATTCTTAGTGTTATTAATTGATGAAATCTTGGTATACTCCTTATGCTATGAATATCGTGAAAATCACATGTGCATTATTCTAAAGACTCTAAGAAGACATGAATTATATGAGAATTTTAGTAAGTGTGAATTCTGGCTATATGATATTTCTTTTCTTAGACATATTGTCTCAAAGGATAGAATCTCTATTGATCCTACAAAGACCATGAAAATCAAAGTATGGACAACACTCATGAGTGTAACCATGGTACAATGTTTTATTGGTTTAGTAGGTCATTATTGTCATTTAGTCCAGAATTTTACGTGATTGGAAAACCCATTAACCAAGATCACACGAAAAGTGGTTAAATTTGATTGAAAAAAAGCATGAAGAATATTTTCATGAACTGAAGAGAAGATTATTCAATTATCTTATCTTGACTCTACCATCATGGAACGATGGGTTTGTTATTTATAGTAATGCTTCATAGAAAGGACTTGAAAGTGTTGTTATGCAGAATTATCGAGTTATTTCTTGTGCATCACGACTGATAAAAAATCATGAGGAAAACTGTACCACACATGATCTTGAGTTAGCAGCTATAAACATTACTTTGATGATATGGAGAATTTATCTCTACAGTTAAAAATATGAGATTTATACTAATCAGAAGAGTTTGAATTATATTTTCTCAAAAAAAACTCAACATGAGGCAAAGGATATGGCTTGAACTACTCAAGGATTATGATTTCAGAATACACTACCACCCGGGGAAGGAAAATACAGTGGAAGATTCATTGAGAATAAAGGATCATGGAGTATTGATTTAAATAAGAGTTGAAAGGGATCCAATATTCATGGATCTAGTAAAAATGGATATGGGAATAATCATGGAAGGTGAAACATCAATACCTTTTCAAATGGTTTCCAAAAACATCTTTAATATAAATGATGAAAATTTCTCGGACTGATGATGAGGAGTTTCAAAAGAAGATTAAAGCTGTAAATGATGTGAGATTGAGTGACTTCTGATATGAATATGGAATTTTGAAATTTGGGAATAAACATTGTGTTCCCAATATACATTATCTAAAAAGGGAATTGTTTGATGATTCTCATAGCTCCAATTTCGTTATACGACTTGGGAGCCCCAAAATGTATAGTGATTTGGAAGAAAATTTTTGGCGGGACAACAAGAAAAGAGCAATTGCTAATTATGTGTCAATATGTATAGTTTTACAACAAGTGAAAGCAGGAAGAAAACATCCAAGAGGATTCATGAATCCTCTACCCATACCTGAGTGGAAATGAGATGATATTATGATGGACTTTGTCATGGGGAAACAAAAGACTCCTAGAAGGAATGATGCAATATGGGTTGTTGTGGATCATATTACCAAGCCAGAACATTCTCTTGCTATAATAGATGCTTTACCACTTTAACTGTTAGCCAGACTATATATTAATGAAGTTGTAAGACTTCATGGAGTACCCCTACCGATTTTTTCTGATCATGATCCCCGTTTAACATTAAGATTCTGGAAAAATATTCAGAAAGCCCTAGATATTAATCTTCATTTGAGTACTGTCTACCACACTCAAACTAATGGACAATTAGAACAGACTATTAAAACCATAGAAGACATGTTCAGATCTTGGTCACTTGACTTTCAAGGTATGCGGGAAAAATATTTACCTTTGGTAGAATTTTCTTATAACAATAGCTTCTATTCAAGTATTTTGATGGCCCCATATAAAGCGTTATATGGAAAGAGGTGTCATAAACCAACTCGTTGGGTTGATGTTGGTGAAATAAAACTCACAGGCTTAGTACTTTTTGAGGAAACAATAGAAAAAGTGAATATTATCCAATCCCACATCAAATCAGCTCAATGTAGGCAGAAGAGTTATGTTGATAACCGATGGAAGGATTTCAAATTTCAGGTATGGGATCCTGTTTTCGTGAAGGTATCTACATGGAAAAGAGTTATACGATTTTGTAAGAAGGTTAAATTATTCCCCAGGTACATCGAACCTTTCGAAATTCTAGAATAAATTTGGGTTGTAGATTACCATTAGAAAATTCCACTAAGTGTTTCTAAAGTTTATGATGTGTTCCACATATCACTATTGAGAAAACACATGCCTGACCCAACACATGTAATCACCTTTGAGGAAATTGAATTGGATCCCAATTTGTCTTATAGTGAAGAGCTTGTTAATAATCTTGATTCCAGTGAACATGTGAAGAGAAACCAGAATGACTCATTTGATAATAGTTCTATAGAGAAACCATAAGATGGAAGAGGCAATGTGGGAACCTGAAGAACTTATGATGAAAAACCACCCGAATCTTTTTATGCAGTAATATTCTAGAAATTTCTTGGATGAAATTATATTAAATAGGGGAGAATGTAACACCCAATGCTTCCACGATAGGTTTCCCTTTGAAAAATCCAATAGCGTGTGTTGTTTGCAACATCGAGTTCAAACACACCAAAACAAATCAAAATAGCCTTTTTGAATAGTAATACTCACTTTTGAAAATTTTATAAATTTTATCTTTCAGAAAGGACTTCATTTTTAGATTTGGAATATCGAAATTAGCTTAGGGTTAATTTTTGGTATTTTTCTGAGAGATTTCAATTTTTTAAGAATAGTGAAAGAACATTGTGTTATTGGTTAAAACTGACTTTTTATTTAAATAATTAGTTATTTATTCTAATTTATTTTATGTCAAAACAGATACATAATACCTATATATGTTCAACATAATTCATTGGAGTCATTTTATAATAAGTTTAGATATATAAAATCTTATTGAACTTTTTCCCATCTAATACCCACCTCCAAAGAGCATTTCCAAATTTGTATAAAACATAATTTTATCACCTCTGTGAGTTGAATTTAAAAAATCAGAGAGACACGATTAATAGCAATAAGTAAAATGTTGTTCAATAAGATAAAAATAATTTTTTGAATAGTAACTTTTTGACTTTTTTTACCACGATTAAAAGTAAATAGGGTAATTAAAGCTAAAAATGATATCATAATTACCCTAACAAAATGTCCTAATTCTATTGGATTAGTATTGTTTGACCAAAAACAACCCTAGGAACAAAATATGATCCTCATTGGTCTATTTGGATTAGATTAGGACATTTATTATTATATTACATAATGAGGAGTTAAAAGAGTTAAATTCAATGTTTAATGACTAAACCATTTTTAATATAGGGGTACACACACAAAAACATTTTACTATAAATATTCATTAGAAACGTAACAAGATTTAATAAATAATTTTATTTAATTTTTAATTTAAAGACATTAAATAATTTAATTTATCTATGACACAATGATGATTTAGTAATTTCCTTTTTAATGAAATAATAAAATAACTGATATTATAAATACCAAAATAAATGTAAATTGAGACTTTTGATTAATTAAACTAATTTTAATGGTTAATATGACATGGTAGGGTTGGTTAAATAAATTTTATTATAAGTGATATATTTTTTCTGGCTTTTCAAAAAATCAAATACTAAATAGTGTCAAAATTGACATAATTAAGTTTTTAAAATTATTATTATATTAGTAATTGATATAATATTCATAAAAATCTAAGGATCATCAAAATAACTTAGATATGGTTATATATATTAATAATTAACCACATGGGATTCTCTTGCCTTGTTATAGTATGTTTATTAACCATATAATATTAAAATACAAAGAGACATGGTAAATGAAAAACAATTTAACTAAGAGTGAAATCTAAAAGATAAGGTTAATAGGATGAACTAAACCTGTCTAAAACATATTTTTTGAGATTTTTTCTACCCATACTCACATTATATTTTAAATAATTCATTTTGGAGCCATTAGAATTTGAAAATTATTTTATTATAAAATAATATTTCAGGCTTTTACTAAAGTGACTGTCACCTCTCTTATGAAAAGGGCGCTTCCCCTTCTCTTAATTTCACACCTATGAAGCATTTATGTTCAGAAAAAGCATTCCAAAATATCCTCCCAACTTTCCTCCCTTCATCCTATAGGTATTTCTTTGGTAATAAATCCACCCCGAGGAGCTCTTTTGATCAAATCAAAAGGAAGAACATGAAGAAGAGGATAATATTTCATTACCTCATTCACGTTTTTTCTTCTTCCACACCCTCTTTATTTGTTGTTTACATTCCAAAATAATAAATCATGTATCTTATATATAATTTTAGTTTATTATAAAAATTGTACAACCAGATTCAATATTCTATCCATCCTATAAATGACAATGTCACCATACAGGCATATGTATGGATTACCGTCTCCACGCCGTAGTGTAGTTTGTTATTGAAACACTTCATTATTTGGATGGGTATAATAATGAGTATAACTGATGTATATAATAAATATGAAATGTTAATAAATCTATATATATGATATAGCATCCAATCACATATGATTTCTCCATCAATATAATGACATTGTAACTCATGCGTACGTACAAATTACCATCTCCACGAATGTGAGGAGATTCATTCCCCATTGTAATCATTCATGAATAATTTTAAATTTATGATTAAAAATAATTTTTATGAATATAATATCATTCTCTATATGAATAAAATACATCATATCCATAAAAAACATGGCTTATATAACCATGAATATAAATGAAAACAAATCAGTTCACACCTCAAAGGATGTTACTACAAAAATATTATTAACAATTAAATATTTTAAGATTATATATGATATAATATTTATTTATATAGTTCTTATATAATTTAATAACAATTTAAAAACTATTATACATGAGGTTACCATACCATTGACTTAGGAAAAGTACAATGTAAGGGTTAATTTCACAATGTCTTTATTATCTGAGGATGTTTTAACGTAAGTATCTACTGTGACATATTTATTATCCATGTCCATGTTTCATAAAAGTGTTTTCAAAGGGATTAATTTTAAGGAACTCTTTTAATAAAATAAAAAATTAAATGTTTTAAAGACTTATTCTTCTAAACCATTATCATTAATTTCCATGTTTTTAAAATGTTTTAAGGATTTATTTATATTGACATGAAAGTTTTAAAATGTTAATTACTTTCAAAAGTTTCAATTTGGTATGGGAAATTTTGATACCAAACTATCTTTTAAATTTCATCCTTTATAAATTATTCAAATTTCAAATGATTTCAAAAAAAAGTGATTTTCCTCTCATATATTTTTACTGATAATTTTCAATTATGTAAACATCTATTTTGGTATATTATTCTTGATCGAGGTTGATTTATTATGTTTCAAATCATCCATATTTTATTGAAGGTTTAGTGATATGTTGGAATGTGGATGAGTTATTTTTATACTATTCATGGTATATGGATAAATTATTTATATTTCATATGCTAGTTTTAATATGAATTTTTATGTTATGTTTAAACCTATTCATATGGGGAAGGCATTAGACTTAGTAAGTGATAGGTGGATATCACTACAGCCTCTCGATGCATCGGTAGGTCTCAAGAGACAAACTAGTGTTTTGGCACAAGGACTTGAAAAAATCATATTTGTATTCTTGGCACAAGTCCTTTACTATTTAGTTATGAAGTCTGGGATTATGGATTTCATCATTATGAATGTGGCTATTGATATTTCATGTCATTATTTGACTATTAGAATATCTATGCGAATATGTAAATGGAATTATTTTAATTTATCATTTCCATATTATGCCGATGTTTATGTTTTAAAGGATTTAGTTTTATTCAAATACATTTCCTTAAATGTTTATGCTTATTTATGAAAGTTCCCGCTATATTGTTATCCTTACTGAGAGTCTCATCTCACCCCTTTCAATGTTTTATTTTTCCCAAGTTGTGGAGATGTATTTTATGGTTGAAATGTGGGGATAGGCTAAGATATAAGATTTTTCAAATGGGAAAAAATTGTTGTTTATGTTTTTATTTCATGATTTAATGTAAAACTTATAAATGTATATACAACATCTAAAGCTTAGTTATTTTGGGACATGATTCCTTGTATCATTACAATTGCATGTAATAAAGCACCAAATCTGGGTAACTGGGGTTGGGACATTACATTAGCGGGATTTACTCTAATGTTTGTCATAGAGGAATGATTCCCTAGTGAGTTAGGGGGGTTCTAGTCTAATGGTTGAGGACCCAAAATTTGTAATCTGCAAGTGTTCCACTATAGGACATTGAGAACCAATTTCCTACCTTGTAGGGGGTTCCACTTGGAAGTAATTATAGAGGACCTTCACCCGTGGTGATTGGGGGTTCTTGTTTAACATCCTCAAGGACACACACCAAAGTGCATCAAGGGGGGTTCCACATAGAAATTTGTGATGTCCTTTCATGATCACAACTATTATCGAACAACTCATAAATAAGTATCGTGATAAAAAAACATGATAACTCGATATTCAAATCAAATATCACAATCACATTCAATGTGGAAAAACATAAAGGATATGTTGTTTCCTCACATGAATCATAAAATAAGTGAAAATGGTTTTTTTACAACACAACACCCCAAACAGGACCTTATGCGGCTCGATCCATATTTCCAAATTTTAAATTCTATAGCTAGTAACAAATTATATGTCTCAAAAATAGGACAACATTTTCACGATAATCATTTAAATTTGGCTCTCCAGTTAGGAGTTATGACTATTTGAAGCTGCCACATGAAGACCGGCTGTACGCATACCTAGGACAGTGGGCTAACTAGTCATGTACTGACCATCACGCTCATCCACAGTATTCTGCCTTCCTTCAACACTAATCAACCTCGGCGGTCGACCACCCATAATTGTAACTATTCACTACATCGATGGAATCTTGAGCTGTCGTGGCCTCGCAGTCAAATTTTTTAGTCGACCACCCAAGACTTGCTATGGTCAGTAGCACCTTGGAAGCTCGAGCATCTGCAATCTCATAATTGACCATGACTACACTCCACCCCGGTTTCCATCGGATTAACCTGATAATGAAATGGGTCCATCTCAACGTAGTCTTCCAAGCTCGCCTGTCTGGTGTGCTCCTCTGTGTTACCCACAGAATTCCCACTTTCCACCAGTACCCGTAGTGGCCCCCTATATTCCTCATCCCACTGCCATATACCGCAAACCCACACTATTCTACCACATCTAGCTACAACCGGACTACTTGAAACTCATCAGTGTCCAACCGGGTGCACCATACACTGTGATACTACTGGCACATTAGAGCCACCCACTCCATGGTACTGCCATACCGTCTCACACACCTCCTTCATCAAACCTCTTCACTGACTATATCCCTGGTTGATCGATACGCACCAACTCCAACTTATGGTTTCCTTCGAATATCTGAAACGACTAAAAATGAAGAAAAAATATTGAAATGAAATCCTTGGTTTTCAAAAATAAATATATCATGGTCCACTAGTTGATCCATCATTGTTTTAATGTGGAAAAAAGTATATTATGAAGAATGAATGAAGAATAGAGGAAAAAAGGAATTGACTGATGGCCATGTTACTATGGCCACCTCTATTTATTTTTAAGGGTGATCTAATCGACAAAAAAATAATTTTATGATTCTGGAATTGATATTGAGGATGTTTAATTCTTTTTATAGAACTCTACCCTGATTTGGATCTATTCATCATCGATGAGCACATCCACTGACGATCGTTGTCATCCGTAAAAAAATTGTCATTGAATCACCAAAGGGAGGAGAGAAGGTATAATACCACTGTGGGATTATTATGAGGTAACCATATCTAAAACATCATAATCCTGTATTTAAAACAATTTAATTAGGAGATGGTTATATTACATAACCACATCTGTCGATTGTCACAGGTTCTGAACATCCTGTGCCCTCTCACATTAGGTAGCGATAAGGGAAAACACTACATTACAAACTCAATGATGGTCTCATATTTTCAAACTGAGTACCTATTCACGTGTTATTAGAAACTATATCCAAAATAAAATAAAATAATTAAATAATTTTTTTTACTATTATGTTGTCATTTAAAGTTTCTACAGAAAAACCGTACCAAGAAAGATTTTGTCTCACCTATGGTTAAATTCCATTCTCTAGACTCAACCGCGGCCCAAGATTTATGATCTAATATTCTGTTTTAGTTATATCCCAATTATTTCATGTTCATAGTATAAAATATACTTAATATTTCAATATAATTAATTTAGTGGATATAGTTCCTTAGAATCGCACGCTGTCTAAGAACCTAGCACTTGAATTGCCTAGATAAATAATTCAAAGACTTATACGACAAAAATATGGTATCAAAAAACATAAATGATTAAGAAAATTTCATTACATGGTTATTAAATAAATTAAAATGAATAATGAACTTTGAATATGTTCTTATAAAAGTAAATAATTGACATTTGTTTTTTATTTAGTGTGATAGAGATCATATTTGACAAGTCTAACTCATGTTATGTAACTTTCATTAATAAAATCTGCTTTTATTATTTTCATTTCAACTATTTTCCAACTGTATCCATATTCATAAAATAATTTTATTGATTTTTAAGGATATAATGATATTATAAATGAAATATTTATATTTATTTTGACTTTTATTCATTGTTTTCAAATATTAATCTTTTTATGAATTATATATAGATGATTTTTTCAAAATACAAAAAGGAATGTTATTTTTATGGTATATGGTGTAAGTAGAATTTTACGCCACCATAAACATTGTATTCTGATATGATTCAATAAACATATTTTATGTTTTATTTGACGTTAAAACTCTATTTCCCATTTTTAGTACATTTTATTGATAATAATATTTTAATAAAAAAAGTATTTTGATATCCAAAATTATTTTATATACGAGTCTGGATGATTTTTTCATGTTTTTTAATCATGATATGGAACTTGGAAATTATTTATGACAATGGGTGAGTCTAATATAGATTAAATTTTAGGTTTTATAAGATATTAATCTAACTAAATGGGTAATTATTATGTTCTATGGACAATTTTATTGGAATTTGGTTATATTTTTATTACCATAGTAACGGTTCTTGTAAGTGTTCGGTTTGGGTTCTATGAAGATGATATCCCAAGGCCCCTACATGTTCTTTCTACACATGTTAGTTAGTTTTTATTAATAATTTTATTTCAAAATGTAATATTATGATCTTTTTAAAGTAAAGGTAATTCCTTTCCATGGGTAAATTTTATTTTCTTATAAAAATATTATCATCTGTTTTCATGTTTTTCATTGGACTATGATATTTATTTTTTTAATCCCATATATAAATTTTTTCTCATCATAAGTATTTATAATTTTTTTCTCATGTTTACATATTAATAATAATTCATGTTGAATGTTATGGTAATTTTTCATGATATTAAATAATATTTCATTTTCAAAGTTTTATATTATTGGAAAAATGGATACCAAGTAAAACCGTCCAATTTATTATATATGATACTATTCTGTAGGAGTTATGATTTAATATTATAAAAAATTATCAAAAATATTCATGGGATTGAATAAAAGAAAATTATAGTCTAGAGAGGCATAATTATATATTTTTACAGTTGTGTCCTTATAATAATCTTCTATGTCCAAGAACTTTTCCAAATTTTCATTTGGAACCACTACACAAACCATCTAAAAATATAGTAAATACATTCAAATTTGTATTTACTATTCACATTTCATTCATGAATTTGACACATTTTCATATAACCCTAAAAAACATTCAACAAAATTATCATAATATCATGTATCTTATAGTAATTTTATTTTCCATTAAATTATTATATATCTTTTGATGGATACTACATATCCAAATGTATATTTTGATATTTACATTTTTTGTAATGAACATCATCATATCATTCATATGACCGAGTAATATAAAACAAATCATAAAACATATATTCAATATCATTTGAAATATACTATTTTTCAAATGGTAATACTCATATTACTTAACTAATTATATGATTTTTAGTAATACCATATTCATTCCTTTTTATGGGATATAAAAGAGTAATATTTACCAACTAGTTTTTGAAAATACAAGGTTTTTTCTTGTTGGAAACCATTATACAAAGTCACATTGTCTACCACATGGACGTGTTTTGGTGTGATAGGGTTTATGGTGGCTACATTCGTTTTACACTGTGATTCCTTGTAATTTTAATGTTATATAATATTAAAAATCATTGCACCATGAAAAATACTCATTTCTATCTAACTATAAAATAACAGATTGTTTTCTAAAATGTTGATGATCCAAAGAGGATTTCACCTTCACCCATTGAATTTATCATTCAATAAAATGACACAGTTGTTCACATTCCCATTATTTATTCTTAATGAATACATAAAACATTGAATATGTTTCATTTTAGTGGATTGTTTGACATGAATTAGGTTGTTTGGTATTTCACCATGATTCATTGTTTCTCATATAAAGGTCTCTCAAAAAGGAATTTATCATGTTTTTTAAAGAAGAGGGTTTCAAATATTTTGTTTTTCTTATGAACAAATATGTTCTATTTTTATATTTTAAAATTACTTATGTTACTCATGATAACAAATATACATTTTGATTTTTAACCACAATAGAATATAACCATTTAAATTGAATTTATTTTGTATCCTATACATGATTATCGATATTTCATTTTATAGGATTAACTCTATAAAATATAGTAAGTCATTAGTCATTCATTGAAAAATCCTAAACTATGATGAACTACAACGTTTCATATCATATGTGTAACTTCTCTGACATGGAAGGTACTTTATCGTCCTAGAGGTTTAGTTTGATTGCTTGGTCAAGTGTAAGGTGTGATTTCATGACATAACTTATTCCATGTACTACTCTATTCTCTCAGCATTAATGTTTTTAATTTTAATTTCGGGTAATAATATTTTCAATGTATCTTCCATCAATTCATTCATGGTTTTTTATTTAATAATATCATTATTATAATTGTTATCTACCAATCTTATTATTTTATAGTCTAGAAGAGTATTATTATTATTACATGTTTTACATTAATTATATAGAATTAAAATAATGTTGAAATAAATTTTTACATTTGATTAATTATCAAATATGATCATGTCGCTAGCCTCTTTTAGTTTTCTATGTTGTTATAATGATTAGGAGATATAATAAGGTCTGTGATACTATGTAGTGTACAACATGAATTAGGAAGTATTTCAAAAATATAATTTAAATGGGAAAATGAGAATGAAATTTAAAATTTTGGATGTATAAACACATTAAGATAGATTCATCACCATACAATTATTTAAGGGAATGTGATGTATATATATTACTGCTTTGTGATATTCAAATTATATTATAATAAAAATATTAATTTTAGATGAATGATTTAACATTATAATTTCATCCATTAGGATTTTATTTCTCTTTTAGTTTACGATGTGTATATTATTCATTTATGTTTTCAAATTATTATAATATAGTTAGGCTTATAATAGTTATAACCAATAGGGATTGATAATAGATTTTGTTTTTGTCCTTATCGGTGTTATTGATGGATTGGAAGGTTTTTTAACATAATATGTTGATTCTAGGAATATAGGTTTGATTATGAGAATTTAGATTGTTCTCTTAGGGGGATGTGGTATTGTATCTCAAAGGGTAATTATTGTAATTGTGATTTAGGTCAAGGGGTATTATGGAGAAAAATGATTCTAATGGGTTTTTTGCTATAATATTTTGGCATGAATTAGTTATTGTAGTCATGGTAAAATGTACTTATGATTTAAAATTAGGATTGAGTGGTTGAGTGATTTTTTGAATTTCATTATATTATTCTTAGTAATTTAGTGTTTTATGTGCTAGGGTTAGGTCATGGTTGAAAAAAAATATTTTTAATATTGTGTTATTGTAAAAATAAATATATAATAAATGAGTATTTAATATGTTTTTAAATAGGTGTTTGGATTATTGATTTATAATGAAGAATTTTATTGAATAAATGACTATAAATAATATAAGAACTACTTGAAAATTATGATTGAATTAATAATGGTGGAAAATTTATAAATTAATAACGAAATATGAAATAACTAAAAGTTTTTAATGACCTAGACGGGGAAATAATTAATTATTATAGTGTTCTTTCACTATGTTATCTATAGTTGGATCTTTAATTAATGTGAATGATTTATTATTTATTCTATTAATGAAATTTATTATTATACCGTGTAATTTTTAATGGATTATTATCATTTTTTTTTCTTGTTTGATAAGATATTTTTATTTCGTAATGAATCCTGGCATGTTATGAAGAGGAATTTCTACACACGTCATTCATGGCATATTAGATTCACATAACATTTGTGGGATTATATTTTTTTAATATCACAAAAAATTGCGGATTTAACTATTAAAATAGTTGCTAAAAAAATATATAGAAGACTAACATACTACTTGTTTGTGTATTTGTACTCATAAAAATCACAAAATATTTTATTTGAAGATAGGTCATGTGGATTCTATTGAGGTATTTGGGATAATGATGCCTATATATTCTATCTTTTAAGGGATGTATAGTGACCCTATATGGTTGGTGGAGAATTTGGATTCCATATTAATGATTCCATTTTGTGTGATTTTGGTACAATATTCAAATGTATATAGGATAAGTTATATAAACTATCAATATAGACATTTTTTGTTTTTAATAATATGTCTTCATGGTGGAATTGAACAAAAACGAATGGTATAAATGTTTTATAACTGTTATAGATCATCATAGGGTGATATTTATATATATATATATATATATATATATTATTATGGATAATATTCAAGTCCTTGAGGTAGTAGTCTCATATATTTATTCCAAGTGAGGATAAGATCCCTATTAGGTACATAATGTTTCATGTGGTGAAACATATATGTTTATTTATAGGTGAACCCTAGATTTGGTTGATAGAAAATGAGTTGGCTAGTAATATTTGGGATGTGAGCAAGGATGTTCCCTATTAGAAATGTTATATGTGATATTTGATTTATAGACTAGGAGGGAGAGACTACTATTTTTATATGTGGATCATGATATTGGTGAGATGACGTTTACAATTTTGGTGGTAGAGGATTTTTCATATATTTGTTGATAAAATCAGTGTTGTATTTGTGGGTAAACCTAGTGAGTAGTTAGCCTATATCTTATAGTGCCTTTTTTTTGGAAACATGGTTATAATCTTTAGGTTACAAAATTGATGAAGGTGATGTATAACTGAGAATATGGAATATTCATGTGATATTACTTATTATTTCATCAGATAAATCTATTATATAGATTCGGATTTTGGTACAAAGGATTGGTTTTTTTATCAAGAATGGTATGATACATTGGAATGTTAATTGTAGTCCTTGTTCTAATGAAAATATTGGATTTTCTTCATATGTGGTTCGATGTAGTTTTATTGAGAATAAAATATGAATATATGTTTGATATAAAATATTTTAATGTGGTTGGATGATTGATCGGTATTAGTGAGTATGATTCCATTTTTATTTTAGAGAAAATTGCCGAATGTGAATATAGATGGTTGGTATTTAAATGTCATGATCATGGATAGTTAATTAGATGTGTGAGGTAATTATGATAATTTGTAATTTATTGGACCATGAGTTGGACACTATTTTTGGGTTATATTGGGATGTATCCCATTGGGTTTGGATGAAATTGAGGTAGACTACTCTTGTTAAATGCCTAGTTTTTTCAAAATTCTCTTATATGAGTAGTTTTGTGATATAATATGTTTAGTTTAACTAATAAAATTCATTCAAAAAAATTTTCCTTGTTTTTTTGATAAATAATATTCCCTCCCCACCAATGAGTACACCATTTATGGACAATATTAGGTATTGTTAGTAGGAATGATAATGGATTGGGGGAGAATCATGTGTGATATTATGGCTACAATTGATTTTATAATCTATGTGTTTTATAATGGAATCCTTATGGATTTGTGTGAGCCATATTACATTAGAGGATTTGGATCTCATTTCGGATAGATGACTTTTAGAGGATGGAAATAATGACTTTCCATGTGAGTTGGTAGGAGATGATGTTCATATTGGACATTGTGGATGAGTGGCAAGATTATGTAATCTTCTTTCATGTAGTAATTTAAAGAGTTTGAGATATGATTACATGACCATCATGGTGGAAGTGTTGTATTGTGATGATACTTATCGTTGGATAGTCAAGGTGGAATTTAAAAATTAGAGTGTAGTTGAATCTATTTTGTCCTGATCCTTTTTGTAATCCATATATATATATTGGATGATATATTTGACAGAGTAAATGCATTAGCATCTAGAATTGGAATGTTTTGAAATGATCCAATGTTTTGTCAGATCAGTGGTGTGTCGATAATGAATGTGAGATCCTAGCAGCATATTTTGTTAGTTGAGTATGCTACTATGGAATTAAAAATAAATTCTTATTTAGACATTGATTTGAGTGATTTGGTAGTATCCGAAAGAGTTATTAAGTTAAATAATATTGAATGACTGTATTCATATCTTGTAAGTTGTTTAAATAAATAATTTTCTGCAAAATTATTTTATGAGGGGAATAACTACTGTTATAAAATAGAATCTGATGTGGTTAGTTAGAAACTACATTTTGTAGATAAAATGAGGCATAATTATGGTTTTTTGGGACAACTATGTGTATATGAGAAAAATAATACGATGAATCCGAGTTTTATGTGGGGGGAAATTGAGGCTCGTGTAATTTAGTTCAGGATTGAAGATGAAGAGTGGTACAATATTTTGAAAATAAATCCATATATAGATCGGTAGAGTGTGAGAGATACCACATAAATTGGGATAATGGACAGTGAAAATAATTACTTAGTTGGTGGAATAGATATAAAGGAACATCATTGATCAGAACAGTCCCTTGTGAATAAATTTTTAGGATGGAGTGTGTCATAAGACTATAATTTAATTGGTCATTGAAATTGTTTTCTATCTGGAAAACAATTTTCATAGAACACCATATATGTTTTTACTGATAGTGACGATTGGAGTATCAGTGTTTTTATTTATGTGAACCACATTTAGTGTTGTGAACCCGAATATAGATTCTTATTCCACTGTAGAATATAAATATTTCATTATGAATTTTCTATTTGGGTCGTTCAATCATTTTAATCAAGGTCCATTAGAATATATTGGTGATGAGGAGTTTAAATATTGGAAGATTTAAAAAATTATTAGTTTTAGGCTTTAAATTTAATGGATAATTTATATTTGTTGTTCTGGTGTATATTTCCTTATGAAAATTCAGTTTTCGATTCGAATACACTTATTTTTTTGGATAAAGAGAAGATGATAATATATATTTTTCATGGTCTGAGAGGTGTTTTTAGAGCATGGGTGAGTCTCGATATCATTTTATTAGGTCATGTGAAATTTTCAATTAATTTTAATAGTTCATAGTTACAATATGATTATGAGAAACAATGATTATAAACTGTGAGGCAAGATTTTAGGCTAGGGGTTACCACTTGGTTAGTTTATGGATATAGTAAAACCATAAAAAAATTACAATTTGAGTTTAGTGGAATTGCCCATTATTGAATAATGTTTATTTAAAACTGATGGTAAAACAATGAAATTGGGGTTTTCTTATGATTATTGATTTAGAATGGTCGGTTCATGTTTTGTAAAATTGTATTGCGAAATAAGGTGACATTCTAATTTTATTAAAATGAAGAATATTAAAATTTTCCTCCATATATCATAACATGATATAAACCTCATCTCTTATAAGTCATTCTCAACCTAGACAATTGATCAATCTAACTCTATTATCTCTTCAACTCAAAATCATTTTGGGTATGTATATTTATGGATTTCATCATTGATTTGAGGTTTTTCTATCTATGTTTTTGTTGATTTTTAATTACATTTCTATCCATTTGTTTTTTTATCTTAATCAAGGTTTTCATTGATGATTATAGTAAATAATGGTGTAATAATATTGATATGATAATTATTTCATGTAGCAAGGCTACATGATTCCTTGAGAGGATATATGCATGAAATAACATGATTTTTCTATGAAGAAATGTTTTTTTAGGAATTTAACTATGATTTTTAATAATATTAATTTAAATGATAATGTGAATTGATGTTAATGTAGGGAATTTTTCATAGGATTGTTTTTGGGAGCAATGTGGTCCACATATATATAGGTGGTCACCATTTCAATGTTTCAATATCATTTGGTGATATTTTAAGAAATTATTCAAAACTTAAATTTATTTTCTAGTTATTTATATTTATTAAAATTGATTGGATGTTAAATTATACATTGTTTATAAATAGTTATTATATGTTTTTCCTTAATATATGTGAATTGGAGATAGTGTTTATCTTGGATTAGGGTAGTCAGTGATTACAAATATTACAAAAAATGAATTGAAATTTATTGAGGAATGAGATCCTTCTTCATTTTCCACATGGAATAATGCATGATTGATTTGTCTTGTGAAATGTTTTTTCTTTACATATTTCTAAAATTTTAAATTATTAGAATTATTTTGTTAAAAATTAATTACTACAAATGTAATAAAAAATTATTGACAAGAATGATAGGCCATTGGGCACTATATATAAATTTTGTTTGTCTATCGACCAAATTTCAAGTAAAATTATTTTCGGTGACACACATGAAATACATTCCATTTTCAAATAAAATTAATTTAATTACACCTATTCTACCTTTTCAAGGTTTCACACGATGTAAACTTGAATTGAAGAGTATTACACAAATATTTTTTAAACGATTTATCCCATGAAAGAAAAATGGGATTCCTTAGACATAGGGGTTTCAGAGATGAGCATGCGGTGGATAATCTCTATCTTTTGAAATGTGAAAAATCTGTGGGTATTCCTTTGGTAGATTGTGGACTGGATTTGTGTGTGAGGAATAGCATTGGATTTGATTATTATGTTATATGGGTATGGTTTTAGATAATTATACCTACACCATTGTTGATTTTCATCGGGAACTAATATGGGATTGATCTATTTTTTATTGTGTTGAATTAGAATATTCTCTCATTGTGATGAGTATGGACCGATGTCATGAAAACTAGAAAAAGGAATCCATGTAGGTGTCTGTGTTTGATGAGACCTTAGTTACCCTAGTGATATATCTACCCATAATAGATTGTGTTTTGATATGGGTAGTGATGTTTTAGGCCATCACCTATGAAACTAAATTAATGATGAGAATAATATTGACTTTATTCTGGTTAAAACCCTAACGATCAATCTTTTAAACCTAATACTATATATAATTCCTTATATTATCTCATAGGCCATGGATAATACATGAGGAATTTATAATTCCCAATGTGTTTCCTTGGATTAATAAATTGAGGCTGATGTTGTATGAATATGACTAGGTGTATTATTTTCATAGTATCACTAATGCTTAAGACATCCTAAGCCATTTTGTATTTACCAGGAAATAATTTCTAGTATATAACCATGAATTTTGTATATGCACCTGATATATATAATTCCAAGATTGATATATGGGATTTAGATTGGGAGCTTGATTACAATGAGATTTTGATGACATTATCAGTGTAACACCCCCAACACTTTACAATTTCTCCCTTTTTAAATTTAACTTATTTGATAGATTTTGATACATATAGCATTGAGTTTAAACAAGTGATTAAATATTATTGTTATTAGCCACTCATTAGATTGGTGGGAATGGGTGATATTATGTAACATATAAAAAATTTATTTTACACATGTTTATAAAATGAATTCATTGGTTACCATTTAATTATACATAAAAATAAACAACAATTTAACATAAACATTGTTTTTTACCAAAAAACATATTTTTATGACCACAATGGAATTTTATATTAGTAAATAAAATTAATATCTATTAGTGAAAGATCATAATGAAATTTTACATATTCAATACAATGAATTTAAATTCATCCAATGATTTTGATGTCTTAATATAATAAAAAAATTTATTCATAAAAAGATATATTTTTTAAAAGGGGAATGTACCTCCTTTTAATGGAAAACCTGTTATAAATATAAATTTTTAAATAATAATAATATTTATTTCAAAAAATAAACAAAATTTTTGGAATTTTAATATCAAAATTTACATTGGTTTATTTTTTTGGCATTATACTGATATGTTTCATGTTTTGATAAATAGTAAAAAAAATTGCATTTTAATTCAAAACATACGTTTAATCTAAATAAACAAAAATGATAAAATATATTCAAAGTTGGTTTTAAAATAAAATTATATAAATAATACATCATTCAATACAATTCAGTTTATTGTAATACATTTGACATTGATTTTTGATATAAAATCATTTCAATCTTATAAACATTTTTACATTAAAACCGCATTGTTTCATCCCATTATTATAATCATGCGACCATAATAATTATAATTTTGAAAAATAGAAAAAAAACCTATGAAATTATAAAAATAATTTAAGTACCTAAAAATTGTAAATATGATATATTTATATCATGGAATATGGATATAATTGATAAAAAATGGTATAATTAATTGTTGGTATTTTTATGAAGCACAAATGTTTATTTAAAATATTAAAATTAATATAATGATTTAAAAGAAAATAATTATCCTAAAATATATTCATAAATTAGTAATCTATTTTATCATAATAATTATATTTTTAGGCCATAATAAATAGTTCAATGTGTCATAAAATCAGTTATGGTATTAAAATAAACTACTTTTTGAATAAACGATGATTTTAACTAAAAATAAAATTTCTCTTATTGTGAAATTTATTTTCATCAAATATAGATCATTTTTAAAGTATAAAATTTTAAAAAAGATAGTGTGATTTTTTTATTTTTCAAAAATTATTGAATTTTTGGCCAATAGTGAAATACTATCATTTATGTTATTTTACATTATATATAAATACATGATTTATTGATTGATGGTTGAGTCATTGATGATACAAGTAGACATTATCTCAAATTTACATTATGTAGTTATTTTATTTTGTCACAAGAATAAATACACTTGTTAATTTTGAATCCAAAAAACAATGTAATGATTAAAATTATAAAAAAGCACACCTATCGTCTACTGAAAATACCACCACCATCACCCCATTACCTTAAACCATCAATGCAATGTACCATCCTTATATTTTCCACAACTCAACTCTTAAACTAATTCCCCATGTTATAGTCTTGTTGTTCTCATCAAATTAAAAATCTCATGTGCCTTAAAGAGGTTCTCAAAGAGACACTATACAATAAGTAAAATCCCCTTTCTTTTAATATTAATTTATTTTTACTTATTTGTATTTTATAATCATTTACTCACATACTCTATCAAGACATGAATGATAAATATCATATCATATATATATTATATTGTTTTTTAATGAAATATAAACCATTAAACTCCTTATCATCTGCCTTTTTATTCTATAAATTGAAATATCATCTGTGATGTGTCGATTTACAGCCATCATGGGAGATAAATTTTCATTCACTAATTCCACCATCAAGAGAAATCATAAAAATATTATTATTGAAAAATAATATATTATTATACATATTATAATTCAAATAATGTTCTGGAACAAAAATAAAAATGTGATATTAAATATACTAATATAAGTTTGTGATGATCATAAAACTAACCAAAATAAGATAATTCATTATACTTATAGATTTATTTAATTAATCAAAAAATTATCTGAAAAAGTGATATATAAGATCATTTAAACTTATTTTGGTTCATTAATAACACATACTATCAATTATGGGGAATAATTCATAATTTACATGAATATCCTTACATGTATACAAGCAAACAGCGCATGAAATTATTTGAAAAAGAACTATTGTAGATTGATGAAATAGAATATCATAACTCATAAAAAATTCCATAAATGAACATAATAAAAATATTATAAATCAAAATTAATTTTAATATGATCTGAATTAATTAATGAATTAATATTATTTGATTATCAATGACATTATGCATAAGAGCGGAATACTTCTTGACATAAGGTATGGGATTCTCCCTGATCCTTCATTTTTCATTTGGGTTACGATTTCACTCTCATTAATCTAATGAAATTATATTTTATTCTTATTTACACCTCCTAAATTTTGAGTTTATGTCCCAATTATATGTACCTAGATAAATTCATATTTATTTTAATGGGAAATACATGTTTTATAATTTTCCATTTTCAACTCCTCTAGATAATCATAGCTGATTTATGGTAACTCACCACATTCATAACCATTTATAAGTATTATCCACAATCTATGTTAAGCCAATAATATTTTATAATGTCCCTTTTTATCATTAAAAACAATTTTAGTTCATTTCTATCTATATGAAAACAAATTCTTTGTCCACATTGAAGACCCTTTTAAAATTTTCCTTACACTGCACTAAATTTGCTCATTTCTAAATATTGTAAAAAACACCTTTTACAAATTTTCCCTCTCTATGAAAAATTTCAGTGTGAATATTATATTTATATTACTCAAATATAATTTAATTTTCCTTATCTTTTCTTTTCTGTGAGTCACATGTTTTCAATATGATTTTTTTGAAAAATACATATGATATTCAAAAAGAACAATTCTTTATAAAGATAAAGGGTATTTCTCTCCAGAATTTATCAATGATTTTAATAGATTATTTGCATTTATTTCAAACTCCATCCCTTGAATATTATATTAATTTTAATTGATCATTTATGTTATCAAGTAAAATATTTAGTAGAATAAATTATAAATATTCTAAATAAGGATTTAATATATTGAAATGACTCACCATATTTCGTTGGAAAGTTTCTTTTTTTTATTAGGGAAAATATTTTAATATCATATTAATGTTTAAATATGAATGTATATGATGAATTTGTTTCACAACTTTTATATGTGGAATCGATTAGACTTAGTAAGAGTTATTTAGAGACTATAATAGCCCCTTGATGCATTGTTAGGTCTCATTTGACAAATTAGATATAGTTTTGTTCAAGGCCAAACCAATTTATGTAGACTTCTAGGTCGATTTAAGATCACAGGTTTCACTTAAGATACATATGTGTTAATTTTATGGGGATATTTTTTTACATCCCTTTTTGTCATAGCCCATAATTTGGTTAATGGAATGTTATATTAATTTTCAGAAAGAATAGTTTAGAAGGAATAATACTGGTTGCAGGCCAACTACATGAATTGGAAGGGTTTGGATAAGACCTTTAAAAATGTATAATTTATTTTTCTAGGAAGGGTTAACCAGTCATTACTTGTTATGACAGAATATTACATGTAATGTAATTGGAGAACTATGTTTTTTTAAATAGAGGCTGTAGCCACTATTTTTTAGACATGATCCTTTTTCCTCTTGTTTAAAGACTAAAAATCATCTTTTTTTGTTTTTTAGAACTAGCATCTATTTAGGCACCATTAATTTTTCCATCAGTCATGTTAAAATTGTATTGGTGAGTGTTTGATTCCTTTATTCCGGTTTGTGATTATTCAGAACAACAGCTAAACTGATTTTGTTTCAGATCATATCCCTTAATTTCTCATCATTCATCCATTATTTATGTTTATCCTCATTTATGGTGAATCAAGATTCGATACTAGACATATACTCCACTACTGAGATAAGGTAAGTTGTTTATTGTTTCTTTTATCTTCTGATGAATTATAAATCAATCATCCTTTTTCTAACCACTGGACATTTCAGTGTGGGGCTAGTTTTGAAATTTTTATCTAAAATACATGAATTAGGGCCTATTGGGGATTCCCTTAGGTTCTCTAAGATCTGTTGGTGGTTTTTCCCCAACCAGAGGCCACCCATGTGGTGCACCATTCCATTTCATTGGTTTTGAACATTGATGAACTACCCAAGGGGTGTGTTCTTGTGTTTTCCTAATATAAGGAATCTCATTTTTACATAGATAAGGTGGAATTACATGAATCGATGATGTCTTTCTGATAAGAATTGAGTTTTCATAATATTCCATGAAAAACTTGATTAAATTATCAAGTAGAGTTTTTTAACAATTTTTTACACACATTATTTGTTTTAGATTGATTATTCATTTTTGTATTAATGATGATTAATTGAAAATAATACACTTGTGATTTTTTAAAATTCTATTTTTTGATAAATGGGTTGATATATCCACTTGAATCGATTAAATGGGTGGGTTACCCATGTGACAGGATTAAATGGGTAGGCATACCCATGTGACATGTTTGAATTAATTTAAATGTTATTTTTTATATGAATGGGTATACTCATATTGTTGGAAAGTGTTAAATGGTAATAAATGGTTAATGTTTTTATTTATACCATGGACGAATCTCCATGGATTTGGAATGCATTTGTGTACAACATAGCTATATATACACCTTGGTTATTTATTTACAAGGATACATTAAGCTTTTCTAACATGTGGATATGGAATTCTATGACTCGTGCTAGACATGACGTCACACATTCTCATAGGACTCCAAGAAGTAACTATACTGAGTTTCCATCGAGAGGTTTCAGGGACTAGATGAGGGTTCCTTGTTCTTCTACATTATTGATCTGGCACTTCGTGATCTACACTTCATTATATGGCTTAGATGTAGTATATTTTTCTATGGATGTGTGGAATTGCCATGGGTTTTTATATGGCTCCTCAAAATGACAAGGCCATGTGGACAAGATAAGGATGGTTGTATGAAAAGGCCATATTTTCATATATTTATTGTAGATTCCTTATTTGGAGATGCCACATTTTATAGGGAGCCTTGATAGGATGTTGGAATTACTTATCTTTGGTAGTTGTATTATAATTAATTTTACAGTTACATTACTACATGCATGGGATTACATAATATATTGCATCGTGGTTCATAAAATTTTAAACATCATTGGGTTCTTACCTATAAGGATGTTATCCAACAACCTGTTTGGGATTCCTTGGTGACCAAAACGGATTATATAGTTGCAGGTGATCATATGGGAAAGTGTCCTAGCACTTGATGCTAATAATTAGTTTAGATCATGGGAGTATGGGACTAAGATGAGGAATGTGATGCTACTGGGGAACATTGTGGTCTATTTGGATTTTGGATACATGTATTATATAGTATTTTTATGTACCTATTTTGGTTGTTTTATAGATACATGTATCATCTATATCATGTATATTAGACACTTTTAGCTTGTAACATATGCATCCCATTGTTTTATATTTTATATATTGTATGATTACTATATCTATTTCCTCTATTGAATGTGATTGAAATCCACTGTGATATACTCTTGTAATGAGTGATTAGAATCTTCAATGACTCACCTAGGCCCTGACTACTAGTCAGTATCCTCAGTCATTTAGTGAGTTGTGCTTGAGGCCATTGATCCAACCGGGATCAGGGCACTATTGAGTGGCATCTAGGTCATGGACGTTACAAATTGGTATCATAGGATTCTTTATTTTTGGTTTTATTTAATATTTTGTTAAAAGTTATAGTAATATGAAGGAAATGAAATTTATTAATGAGTTGTGCTTGGGCGTACTGATACCATGTATAGGGAAAATCCATATTCCCCAGAATGATATTTATATTTTTTTACTATTATAGTTGATTTTATTTCACTGTTTAGTGAAACACATGATTAATGTTATAAATAATGATACAGATGGGTTCTATTTCCATTGCAACTAGATGATTTGAGGGTATTCCATCATATGAATTGTATTTGAACATTATAGAAATTACCTTCCATGCATTATGACATGCCATTTATGATGCATTTTTTCATTTAATTTAAGATGCATTATCTAAAAAATGTTGTTGTGATAGGTCATGTGATAGTTTCATAGCATTTGGTATAGACATTGGGTATAGGATAGATGTGTGACATCATGTTTACATTCATAAGGTGTATGAGCCCTTATGAAATTGAGAAATGATTCACATTTTTAATTTAACTGTTATAGTTAATTTGACATGTATTGAATATATGGGAATCATTTTTTTGGATCTATATGTGTTATGGGCCTTCATGGATCAAAAATTGGTGGAAAATAGTTTAAATAATGTGAACTAATGACTTTTAAAATAAAATGAAACTAAAAATAGACACGTGGACTAGACATGTTTTTTTCACATGCAAGAGTGAGTAATTATATTTTTGTTGTGGTTGTTCATTATGCATTCCTCACATTAAGAGCATGTTGTGTGTTATGGATCTGGTGTTGGAGGGTTTTTGACATGTCCTACACTTTTGAGCTATGAACACTAATATTGTTCATTTTTTGAGGCATGTTCTGGGTATTATATCGACATGATACCCCAAAAACCACCATAAGTGGTACATAATGGGGGAGGAGGAAACCATACTCTAGATGTGGTGGGCCATGGGCCACCAGTTGATCCTCTTTTAGTGCCAACTATGGAACCAGATATTATTCCAAACACATGTGCTGAGGAATAATTCTATGAGAGGTTGTTTCACTATATGAAGAATATTCAGGGATCACCATAGCCTACAATGATTATAGATTATCTATCATTGGTGTTCCAATATTAAAATCATCCCATGTTAATAGGGTATGATCATCCATATAATATTTAGTTGTTGCTTGAGATCATGCTAGAAATTTTCGAGCATCTTGAGAGGCCACTAGAGTGGATGGTAATGCTCAAAACATATATGATATATGTTGTAAAAAATCACTATAGGGATGTTTTGAAATAGGATGAAGTGATTCAATATATGATTTAGACAGATTTCTAGAACCGGCCCATATGACCACTTTTACCATGAGACATTTTGAGCAGAGTGATATTGTGAGTTCATGCATCTAGTTTAGGGAATTGTGTTGGTTAAGGATTACTCGACATGATTAATAGAGTTGCTTTATTTTTCCCAGATGTACCATAGGGATGAGATATTTAGAGTGAGAGGATTCTAGGAAGGTCTCTTAAATTTTATAAAATCATATGTCAATGTGTCTAGATAAAATTCTATCATTTATAACATGAATATACCGCTAATTACAGATTGGAACCATAGGGGATATTAGGGCATAGTGCCAGGAAATGCTTCTTCTTGACCCATTGGTTCAATTACTTCAGATAGGAATTGTCATTTTGAGGTTTCTTATGAGATGATCGCTAGTCTAGTTGTGAGTGAAGGAAGGTCAATGTATTATCACTAGTGTGGCCAACTAGTCCACATGAGAGATCAGTATGACTGTGACCCTATCAAGTGTTGAGGTTGTGATAGGATGGTCCATGGGTAGTTGTTTTGAAATACCATCCCTCCCATTGTGAGTGGTGGGGGTCAGCTCCGATGATTAGTTCATGAGTAGGATTCTCATCCCCTCTTCAGGTAGGGAGATGAAGTCGTACAGGACCATCAGGATGAAGAGGTAGTGGTCGTGGTAGAGGTATCCAGACAACAGTTACACCATGAAATTAGAATGGGCATACTCTAGACTCTGAGGGTGTGTTACAGTTTCTTGGTATATGCATGATCTATTCTGTGTAGCCTACCCCCAGGAGTAGGGTTCCATACCATCTATAGTGAGAGGTACAATTTTAATAGACCATACTATTACACCTGCTCTTTTTGATACAGTTTCATCTCATAGATTAGTATCTTCACTAGTGATGAAAATTCTTTCATCTTGTGGTGTGGTCTTACGTGGGTGTTTTTCTACTAGACACACTATTTGGAATAAGAAATGATGATTTTTTTCTGGTTAGGGAGTCCCCCCTTGAAGTTTGTTGGTGTCACTTCATCTAGGATAATTTTTTCCTCAAGATGGTATGGTTTAACATTGTTCCCCATAATGAGTAGATAGTAGATTATCAATAAAATGTTTACTACTATCATCAGAGGGTGACTTTCACATCAGTATAGTGTGAAATTTTTACTCGCATGGGTGAATGAGATGTCAATGCGAGTCGATATGGATATGAGCTACATAGAATGGGAAGGATGACAACCTAGATCGCTACTTTGTTTCTGGATGTTCTGGGAGTATTCAAACATACATTCCTCAAGTGTTTGATCTATCTAGGTAAATTTTCTTATATTACATTTCTTGTTTACCACCAAAGAGGTATGTTGAATTATCTATATTACTATTTCTAGGATATCACTTGAATCCATTCCGCCATACATAATTGTTTCGATGGAGTTGTAGGAGATCAATCTGTAGGTAGGATATTAGAGGTAAAAGTGGATTGTGCGACCCAATTATCCTCCATTGGGTTATGCAGTTCTTTTTTTGAAAAAGGCATATGGATGTCATAAACTGTGTGTGTATTATTTGCAGTAGATTCAATTGAAAACTAAAAATTAATATCCCTTTCCACAGATAGATGACATGTTTGATCATATTTAAGGATCCCGAGTGTTCGCGATAATTAATCTAAGGTCTTTATATCACTATGTATGTGTTTTTCCTATATACATACCGTAGAAAATTTTTTGTATCATGTATAGTGTATACATGTATCTATTTATGTCGTTTAGTCTCACGAACACACCGTCACATTTCATGTCCCTGATGAACTGAGTTTTCCATTCTTAAATGTATTATTTTTTGGTGTTTTTCATTGAATATATCTTTATGTATTCTAAAAATCAACACAGCCATGCCAAAAATATTGAGATAATTCTAAATAAATTACTGTAGAATCAATTATATTGTAATCTCATAAAGTTCCACTATTTGATGGATCAGATAAACTTTGAGGTGACATAATCATATAGATATGACTATTAATCAATATAGAGATGATGGGATCTGTAGTTTCTAATGAGAATACCAAAATCATTTTTGACATATTATGTTTCTTAGGGAAAACAAGTTAGTACAAGTACTTCATATAGGACATATCACAGTTTCTAGCGCCGTTGATGGGCTTGACTTGATGGGTGTGAAGTTTGTATTGTCATATTCTTGTGATATAGACTTTTAGTAGAGGAAATGTAGGTTGACATCAGTACTAATCCAAAAACTACTAAAGCATGGTAATATCTACACTATGTATTATGATGCATTGAATATCAGGATGAGAGTAATGTGGATATAGGGGATATAGTTGTGGCATAGGGGTTTTACATGTTAAAGCCACATGAGAGAAATTATCAGATGTATGATCTTGAGATAGCTGTTTTCATTCATGCTTCATGATGTTAGTGGCACTATTTATTGGGAGATAATTTTGTGGTGTTCTTAGAACCCAAAATCATCAATTATATATTTACTCAGTATGATTTGAAAATAAGGTAGTGATAGTGGGTGGAGTTTCTACAGTCATTGAACATTGATCTTGCCTACTCACTTGGTAAAGGCAATGATGTGGCTGATACACTGAGCAAGAGGACTCTGATACAGGCAATGCAATAGGATGATATTGAGTTGTAGCTTATAGGTTTGCTCTATGAGTTGCATCAATGGGGAATGATAGTTAGAAAAATACATGACTATTGTCCTTACCAATGAAATCTACCATGATGGATAGATTATGGATTAGGGATCCTATTTAATTTAGAAGGCCCAATACTATAGGAGAATATGGCTACTGAGGAACCTCCTCTGAGTTTGATTGTAGGAATTGATGAGATCCATCATATACAAGGATGTTTTGGAGTTCCTGTCAGTATACGTGAGGAGATTATTTAAGAGTTTCTTCCTTCAGGTTGAGTAGTTCATCCTAGAGTCACCAAGATTTATTGTGACTTTATTCATCAATACTGGTTGGTGGGTTTGAAAAGAGAGGAAGATGGTTTTGATCCAAAGAGTTCAACATGTTAGAAGGTGATGAAATAAAATTAGAAACCATCCGTGATTTTTAAATAATTACCTATTAAGAAGTGGCAATGGGATGATGTCATGATTGATTTTGTGATTAGTTTGTTGAGGTCTCCTCAAGGTAACAATGTTGTGTTTGTTTTTGTTGATCGTATCACAAAGGTTTCTCATTTCTCACTGATAAAGGATACATTTAGTGTTAATGAGCAATGAAGTTTGTATATCCATGAGATATTAAGTCTTCAATTGGTCCCAATCACTATGATTTTGGATTGGGATGACCCAATTACATCTCATTTCTGGAAATGTTTTGTGATGTAATTGGGAATACATGTTATTTTGAGCATAAAATTCCACCATCAGACTGATGTCTAGTTAGAGCATACGATACATGTGCTAGAAGACATTCTTAGAGAAAACATCCTAGATTTAAGGGGAACTTGGGAGAGGAACATTACCCTGGTTGAGTTCACCTACAATAATAGTTAATATGTGAAAATACATATTTCACATTATGAGGCTTTATATGGTATTCCATGCTGATAACACATGAGCTTCCTAGAGGATGGTGAGGATGAAATTCTGGAATTTTGAGTAATGCATGAGACATAGGGGTAGGTCCAATTGATTCAAAAGCGTATATATACTACACATTCATGACCTAAATATTACACTAGTTACTCTAGATAACCTATAGAGTCTGAGGTCGGGGATCATATCATTTTATGGCTTTCACTGATGTTGGGAGACATGGTATGATTTCACCATGATATGTCAGGCCATTTGATATTCTAGAGAGAGTTGGGTCGGTATGCTATCGGTTGAAGTTACCTCTGAGGTATCAACCCTTCTATGACTTCTTCCACATATCTCAGCTGTGATTTTATAATTTGGACTCCTCTCACAATTTACAACCATGAGTAGGTTGAGCTATAGGATAATGCATGCATTGAAAAGTATCTTATTTTTATCATTTACATGAGAATGATGGTTCTATGAGTTTAGTTAGTTCCTCTAGTATGAGTGATATAGAAGGATACATATTTATAGGACAAGACATGAGAGTGGGAGGATGACGTACATGCTTCGAGGGATGTGTTTATTTAGATAAATATTGACCATACTTGTAAGGGTATTTCAAGAATGAATTTTGTTAACGTGTATGATTGTACAATCCTTTATTTTTTTATGGTATGTATCTTCTACCTTTCTCGTTAAACATTTGTATACATCCCTTTTTTTCTAAAACCCTATGTTGAGTCATGGTCCAGTTGGGTTGTTTTTGGGAATGAAGAGGTAGAAAGGATGTGTACAGGATACATGCCAACTACACGACTTATAATGGGATTACCTAACATGTAATTCTATTACATGATTTGTAATTGTTTGGACAATAACATTCATGACATGTAATGATTTTTCACCTGAAGGGAAACATGATAATTACTAGATGTGAAAGATAATTACAAGTCCTATAATTTTGAGAATAATTATTTTTAAAAAATAGTGGTATGGGCCTCAATTTTTTAGACACAATATTTTTTACTCTTGTTTGAAGAACAAATTTTTTTTCTAGTTTTTCAGATCTAGCACCCATCCAGACCCTTTTTTTATTATCTTTTTCCATGTTGAACTAAATCATTGAGTACTTGATTCATTTTTATCCATTATTGATTATTAAAAATGAGGGATTTGATGTTTATGTATTAGCTCATATGCAAAAAAAATTCATTATTCATAAATTCATCCGAGACATAGAGAATCAGTAAGTTGATGCATCTACAGGTTGTGAATTAGTGAGTTAGGGCATCAGTGAGTCAAGGTGTCATTAGGTCGGGCATCAATGACTCAAGTGTCGGTGACTCATTGTCAGTGAGTCACATCTATGGATTAGAATTAGTGTCTAATCCATTAGTGACTCAGCATCAATGATTCACTTCTTTGTGTTAGGCGTTGGTGAAACATTGTTGTTAACTCTTCCATTAGTGAGTCATTTATATTATTTACTAGTTTTTTTATTTTTGACACATTAACGTTTTTGTTGAAGCTAAATGAGTTAAATACCGTAATTATTGTGATTTTGTGTCATTTAAAATGGTATTTATCTCTTGAAAACCGAAGTCATCTATTAACTCCTAAGGGGCATGGTATTAATCATGATACAACTTTCCTGGCCCTTGAAATAGTATCCACATAGATATAAGCATCGTTCATTCTCAAGGGGAAATACTATCATCATTTCGGCAATTCTATATTCTCCTATTATACTGAGAACCTTCCTTTACGGAGGAGTAATGCACATGTGTTTTATTAGTCATTTTGGATTCCCCCTAGTTTCATTCTTGCTACCAACATGTCCCCATGTTATTGTGCTAGGAGGGACTGTTGATCGTCTTTTGTTCTATGTGAGGATTCCTTCGCCTATCATTATTTTATTTATAAATAAGGGTTTGTGTAATTATTTAACCTTTTAAATACAATAGAAACCAAAATTAAGGTAGATAATAAGATTTAATAAATGGGGATGGAATAGATGATGATGATATCTTGTTTTAATATATTATATTTGATCGGTGATGTGAATCGTATGGGTTTTATAATTCTCAAGACCATGGTCATTGGTGGTCTCTTCCTGTGAACCCATGATTTCTTATACTTCTTATAGATCCTATATTGAAATGATTGTATACATGAAATATTACGAACCATGTACATTTGGTTCAATAATGGGAGGCCCCTTGATTGATAATGTTGTGTGATCACCCCTATATTTATGAAAGCTTCATTAATGAAAAGTGTTGAGAGAATTTTAATACACATCACTTTTTGGTGTGGATGTGGGAAATGTAATTTTTTTGGGATTTGTGCCTAATTAACTAGTTTTAATGGTGCGACTATCGGTAGCATGGTTTTGGGTATAGGGGTGGATAGAGAGGATGAATCCTCAACTAGGGTATGGCATGTTTGTACTGTGGGGATGTGGTTTTTAGTGGTGGTTGATGTGGTATTTCAGTATGAGGTGGCGTAGGAGTCGTGATGGATTATTAATTTGTGTGTTTAATTTTTTGAGGTATAGATGGAATTATTGACCAGTGGAACTACTTCAGGGTTGTGTTATGGCTGTTGAGTAGTGCTGGGTTGTGGGACATCAATCCAGTTGTATGTTGTATGTGCTATTGAATGTGTTGGGTATGGTTGTTATTGGTAGTTTCCCAAGTAATATTTGATTGAAATTAGTAAAACTATCTATAAATAATGATATGTTGTTAAATGAAAGGTGTGGGATTATCATTAAGCTATGGCTATTTTTGTAGTTATACATGTAGTGGTAGTATCTTGAGATGTTCTTTTGTTCTGGTTGTTTGATTGAAACCCCATAGTTTGGGAAGAGTGTTTGTTTACCAAAATATATAAACATTTAGATCCCTGTGATTTCAATATATAACCCACCCATATTGAGCACTATGTGGTGAACACTGACATTGTTAAGCGGGAGGGTGAACTTTCCCAACCTCCCAGAGGTATGATGGATGGTTGTCTTTTGTATAGTCTCTACCCCTTTTTGTAGGAATAGGTATACCTAGACTCATCGGTTTGGTTGTTGTGTTCTTGTGAGGTCTAGATTTATTTGGTCAAGGTGTTCTTTACATGTGTCTACGAGATGTTTTTTGGGGTGATTCCACGGTGTCTTCGAGATGGCGTTGTGGTTTGTGGCCCAGGTGATTTTGGGTGAGATGTGATGTTGTATGAGGCCCATGAACATACGGATATGATGTGACAGTTGGACCTATGGATGATCATGGTAAAATTATGTTGTTATAAAATAGGTCAGAGGTTTTAATCTATGTGAAGTGGTGTGGATTACCCAAATATTGATGTTCTTAGATCGTTACATTACATGACATGTGTTATTTGGTGAATTTGACATGGGAAGGTTGTGGTGGATAGTATACCTTGTTAGGTAATTTTGAGTTTCTATTTTTCTTTTCAAAGTGGAGTTAGTATGAATCACCCACTTATGCATGGGTGACATTGGTTTTTCCATGTTGAGTATACTTATATGTTCACCCTACGTTTATAAAATTATTTTCATAATTTCATTGAGATTTAGTAGATAGTACTAGACCTTACTATCTATGACCTTTGGGCTGATTTTGGTGTTGGTGCATAGTTTTATTTTCTTACGTACCTATGAGTTTTTTTGGTACTTGTGTAATAATTTTCATAAACATTAATGTGGTGGTTTCTAGTTTCTTATTCTTATAATAATTTTGGACTCATTTTGTTTTTAACATCTCATCTAAGGATATTGTATTCCATAAAATGAATAATGCCTCCCATTTTGTGTGAATGTTTACATACCCTTGTTGTTAGTCACCACCCTTGGAATAATTAGATTTGGGAATTGGGGGTCATTATCTCTCCTTCATCTTGAAGAAGGTGGGTCCTGACTATTTAATTCATCATTTTATTTGTTTTTTGAAAATCCATATTGTTGAAGACACAACAAGAGAATTTGAAATTGTTAAGGGGGAATGATATATCTATTTGACTAAAAATTGAAAAAAAAAATTATGCTGTCGCGATATAAATACGGGGGAATAATTAAATAACCTTGTTATTTGAAAAAATTTCAATATCATGTTTTTACCATTCATGACATATAACGTTATATTAATTTAAAAATTATTAATCAAATCATAAAATAAAAAAGAATATAGTTTTATTAAACTAATTTTTATAATGTTTTTTTGGATTTTTATTTCGATATTATATATTTTCAATATGGACCAAAATAATTTCAATCATTAATTTATCATGTCAAATATATCATTGATTCTTATTTAGAAAAATTATTTTAATGATTAAAATTTCAATGAATTGAGAAAAATACATATTTTTATTCGAAATAATTTTTCTCATTTATTTATGATGTGAAATTCTATTTTGGATTAGTTTTAAAAATTAAATTTTTCCTCTAATTTTTTTTAAAAAAATGAAAATTTTTTTATACAAAACCATTGTAAAAAAATAATTTACACATAAAACGGTTAATTATCTTGAAATATTTTTGTATCAATTTTTTATGGTTTAGTTCATAATTAAATTGAACCACTTAATTTTTGTGAATAATGATAAATGGATTCCATATTTTTAATCATCATGACCATATTTGGTGAATATGTATCTTTTGTTTTAAATTATGAATACTAACCATAATAATTCATGTTTCCATGTTGATGGGTAAATAAGGCAATTAATCAATAATAATAATATAAAAATCACTAAAAGTAAGAAAAATATTAATTATCATGATTTTATGAGTGTTGTTCAGCCATGTCCATACATTTCAAGAATATATGGAATCTTAGTAAATATTTCAATGATTTTATCATTTATAATATTTAATAGTATATAAATCCCATAATTTTACACTATTGATTTTATTATTAATAATATTTTTAATATAAAGATAAATAGGGGATATTCTTGTTTATAAATTTTAATTTGATAGAGATATAATTTTTTCTTTAATATTTATTTTTAATTTTTTTTGATGGAATAAGTACCTTAAATATTTACACAATGGTGACGTTGTAATTATACAATTAATAGGGAATTAAAACAAATGAAGTAAGAAATATTAAATGTTATATAGTATGAATGAATTCTTGTGATACCTAAATTTTGAAGATAAATATAATATTTTTCAAAAGTTAAAATTTCATATATTCTAATTTCATTCTTGTCATAATGTTATTAATGACTAACAAAATAAACAGTTCTTAAATGTTCATTATTGTAATTTAATGTTAAATTATATTTTATTAAATGATTTAAATTTTTAAAAAATATGATCTTCATACATATAATTAGGGTATGTTTTGAAATATTAACCATACACTATTTATGGTCTAATTTTCAAACTATAGTAACTATATTTACCCAAAAATAATAAAAACATTTTTATCTCAATAATTTTCAAAAAGGGATAACACGGGTTAAAAATGATAATGGTGAAAATATCATCCAAACATTACCATATTTTAATAAATAAGAGTATTTTAAATCATCCACATATTATATTCAAATTTTTTCCATATAGAACCATTTTAATGTGAAACATATTTTATATAAATTCAATATTTTATGAATGCTCAATTGTGCCCCTCCCCTCCAACTTTTATCATACGTAATAAACCTTTTATTCCATTCAATAATTACAAAAATAAAACATATACAACCCTCATAACTTCTTATAGGCCTTGGTTTGATCATAATCAAAAGTAAGATTTATTTTATTCTACAGAGTAATAGGTTGTATGAAGAATAAGAATTATTATTAAGATAGTATTTATGTTTTAAATATTCATACGCCACTATAAAATATTACATAACCATGGTTATATAGTATAAAATATATATTCTATTAACTATTTGGTTATTATGTTAATTTTCAAAATAATATCCATCTTCAACATCCATATAATTTTAAATTAATCCATCATTCGAGAGTATGACGGACTGGAACCTAAAAAATAAACAATTTTTTTCCATCACCACCTCTCAGGAATGGTTATAGTAATTGATTCAGTATATTTTTTTTAAAGGTTGGGGTCGAAGCCTCATTTTTATTATTAAAGCAAAGCAAAGACCTCTTTAACTGGGTAGAGGGAGATCCATTACATAGCCTGAAGGCCCAGTGGGCATTTAGACCATTACATGACCCATAGGCCCAATTTTTTGGCCCAAAGCTCATTCTGTGAATAGTACTGCTACAGCACCGCGTTGCTACAGTACTGCATAGTACCCACCGCCGCTACAGTGCTCTGCCGCCGCTACAGTGCCCGCCATTCCTACAGTACGAATTGATTTAAAATTATAATTTTTGTATGAAAATGATAATTACATTATGATTATTTTTTTTTGATATGATGGATTAATGTAAATTTTGATCATGGAAAACGCAACAAATATATTTTTTATTTAAAAGTGAAATATCATCAAAAAAATCGACATGAACATTGTCCCGACTGGACCCAGGTCAAGGATCACGCCACACCAACCCTGAACATTCCTCCATAAGAATAGGGGTATTTACAATCTCTTATGTCACAAAAAAGATGGGGAGGACTTTTCTTAAGAACATGTACCCATGAACACATACAACTCAATGAAAATTTATAGAGGTAAATATGTATAACATGCTACTCCACTCTTTATAGAATAAAATTCATGGATTTTTGAACAGTACATGTAAGGTAATGTAAACTGATTGAAAAAGGGGATAAAAAATTCCCAACCCCAAATGTTTCCCAACCTAACCTAAACTAGAAAAGTAATATAATTGAGAGAGCTCAGCTCCAGGATCCCAAGATATAACAATCGTATTTGGTCCAAGAACATTGTATCCCTAAGATCCTCTAATGTCACAAACAACCTATCTGTCTTCTAGATAATACATGATACATATCGGAAAAAACCATGTTGAGGTGAGCATAAAAATACATAGTTGGAGTCCCTAAAATATAATTGGTAGTAGTAAGAGATACACTAAAAAAGAATGTTGAAGATAGAACATGGTAAATTGAAAAGGATCATCTCTATCCCAAACAACATGGGTGAGAAACAAGATATATTTATATTCTATGTCAAAATAACTCCAAATGAGAGAGTAAAAGGATCTCCATATCACAACCCAACCCAATATAAAGAGTCTCTAATAATCCGGAAACAATCCATCAATGATACCCACCATCCCAAAGGTTTTCATTGAAAATGGAAGTCAAAGGGGATAAATCACCACACATTGATACTATTTTCTATGAGTGGAACCAACTTTCTCACACTATTTTAGGTCACATCACAAGTAAGAATCTTGGATAGGAAATTATCCATCATTTTCTGGAGTCTAGAGGTACATCAAACCACATCTTCCCACTGATCCATATAGTTTGATGGTGAAATCCCTTAGTAGAGGACTCGCGTCCTATTGTGTTAGGGGGTTCCACTCTAATGGTCTTCATTGAGGGATCACACCCTAGTGTGTTAGGGGGTTCAAATCAAATGTTAATGTACTCACACCTTCTAATAATAAGGGGGTTCCACTCTACGAAATCATGGACCCACAACCTACACAATAAGGGGTTCCACTCAGAAGTCACTATAGAGGACTTACGCTGAGACTGATGGGGGGTTCCACTCGGATATCGTTGAGGACCCTCACATGAGTGCGATAATGTGGGATCCACATTGAAATCAATGAAATCCCTACCTAACAACTATTTTCATTGAATAATTCTTGAATAAAATTATTCTTGGAAAATCTCACATCATCACTCACAATATGTATCAGAGTTCACCATCAGGATCTACATGAAAAAATGTATGATTGGATATTTAGTAAATTGAATTGGGTACACTGTTAAATGGGTGATTTTCTTATTGTAACATGCCCAAATAAAGCATCATGGGGCACATTACTCTGTTATTAATTTTACATTCTAAAACTAAAATCAAAATGACTATCTCAAAAAGAGGATCATGATGACATAAACAACATGTCAATTGAACGTACTATGTATGAAATATGACTGTATGATGTTGTTGCATGAAGAGATTTCTCTATGAAAGCACATACAAGTAGGTAGACTGTTGGTGGATTGACTACCATGGTCTATCCTCATGACTTGTCAACTAGCCACTTATGTTGACCACACAAGACTACCACGATCTCTACATCTATAGTAGCTATTGCTATAGCTGCCTTGTGGTCAACCATCGCATTCGACCGCCAAGGTCTAGCCTCTATCAGTATCCCTGGATTGATCTCCTTCGGCCACATGGTCATTCTTCACATTCTTTTACCCCATTCATTACCATTGTTGACCTCTATTCAACCTGCGTGCTTCTTGGCCATGCACACCCAACATAACCGTGCCCGATCTGCCTAGTCATCCAACCTGGCAGGCCCGCTCTGTTGCGCTGCCTATGACCCCTCCACATTCCTCCAAGACACACCACTGTCTTCCACATTCTGCGACATCCATTCTCATTTTGTCTGACCCACATGGATCTTCCTCATCCCACGTCCTCTTTGTTTTACCCCTTTCCACATGACCACCGCATGGGAGCCGCTCGTCGCATGATGCCACCTGACTGTCTCATGTACTACCTCCAATGAACTGCCTCATTAGACACCTCACTAGTTGACCTCCACTGATCGCCTACTACTTAAAATCAATTATAAACCTTAAATTATACTCCAATCAATGGAAAAAAATGCATATCTACATTCCTTGGGCCTCGATGTACACGAATTTCATTCCCCACTTGATGATTTTTCATTGCTTCGATGTGAAAAATTGAAATGATAAAGAATGCGTGAAGAAAATAGGAAAATTGGAATCAATCAATGGTTGTTTTTATCTCCCCATCATAAATGATATTCAATGGTGATGTGATCGAAAAAATTTATGACTCCTAAAATAAAATCAGTGTTACAGATTTCAATGGAATGAATCCTGCATAGATTTGGAACTATTTGTAATTGAAGCGCACGTTTGCCAAAGAACATTGTGATCAATAAAATATTATCCATGAATCACAAAAGTGTTGAAAAGAGAGAGTTTTCCATAGTGGTATGATTATGAAGAAACTCTAACAAAAACCTCAAAATCACCTAGTTATATCGTTGAATTTAGGTAAAGGTTAAATAGGTTAACCGCACCAGTCAATGACCACAAGATCAGAACATCTCGCGCCCTCTACCTTTAGCTTGAGCTAGGTGAAAAAAAGTAAATTATGAATGTAATGGTGGTTTTGAAATTATAATATGAATCACCATTCAAGAGTTATTTTAAACAACATCCAAAACAATTTAAAATAATTTAATTTTTATCAGTTACGTACTTAGTGAATTTTTCTATAGAAGACCCCCCACTGACAAATGTTATGTCTCACCTAGTGTAAACCCACAGTCAAGAGTAAACTATGGCCATAAATTTTTTATTTGAGATTTATTTTGATATTTATCCAACTTCCACCATGTGAATATTATAAACAATAGTAAATATATTTATAAAAATAATTCCCAGAATAATGGGCCTTACAATCGCATGTCATCATAGTGCGTAACTCTAGAAATATATAGAGAAATATTTCAATAACATATAAGGAAAAAATAAGATATCTACACCATTCCATCCTTTATTATTTTATTACAAAAAAGATAAATAAGGAAAAAAGAGGGATACTGAGCTATCATCTGGCTCTCCAATTCCCTGGAGCACTCCTCAACATTTCTGTGATTCCACAAACGTGAACTAAAGAGATGGTCTGTCCACATATGGTCCACTCTTGCAGATCCTCTGTCATCACTAGGTTCACTACAATGTTGGATCCATATTAGATGCCCATCTCAACCCAGTCGATGAATTTTTTAGTATCATGCAAGTATCTCCTCAACTATGACATGTCGAAGACTTCATGCCCTAGCTCCAACTTAGGTAGTTGAGCATGGTGGTATGAAACCTCACCAACCATCTACATGATCTCGAATTTCCAGATATCTCGCCTCCCCAGCCAAAGATCTACATTACTCATCATGGTGAGAATCTCTAGATGATGTGGTCTCCCTTCATGAACTCTGAAGACCTACTATGGCGACCCGCATAGGATTTCTATCTACTCTAGTGTGTCTCCATCCGTTCATAGATGACATCCATTTTTTCCATCATCACCTTAACCAAATAGGGGACCATGAGGGATGACTCTCTAACCTCCTTCTGGAAAAAATATTACCTAAATGGTCTCTCATATATGGAATCAAAAGGTTACATGAAGATAGAAGTGTTGTACCTGTTGTTGAACACAAACTCTACAAAATGCATGTGATCATCCCAGATCTATCTGAAATCAATCATACAAGACCTTATCATATCCATTAACACCTTCTTGGTATGAACAGTCTATGCATTGGTCTATGGGTGAAATGGCGTACTCATATGATGTTGTGTCTTGAATTCCACCTTCATGCCTCTCTACAACCATGGCATAAGTTTTTCATCCTGATCGAGGAAACGTTTCTCAGGTACCCCATGAATGCGAATGATCTCCCATATGTACAACTTCCAAAAATGCTCCACTAAACTATTAACCATAATAGAATGTCTATTTCCATACATCATGATTTTGTATAATATCACCTTGATGGAATCATGAACCTTCACTGTGCATGGAATCCCTATGATGAAGTCCATGGATATTGCCTCACATTTCTACTCTATAATTTCAAGAGGCTACAACAGGCACTCCAGAACCTAATGCACAACCATTGACTAATGAAAGGTGAGGAATAATGAGAAGAACTCATCTATGCTTCATTTCATGAAATACTGCCAAAAACATCCCCTGATGTTCCCTATAAATATTCCCTATACCGAGATGTATATATAAGATAGAAGTGTGGAAATCCCGTATCACCTCCTCCCACATCATGAATGGAACCATAATTTTCTCACAGAACAAGATCTCATGATACAATCCTTCATAATATCCATCTAGTTCATCACCCATGGATATATGATAACCTATAACATCACATTCATTGTCTCTCATTTATAACTCTTTCAAACGAACAAGTATTAATGGAGTCCGCACCACCAATTGTAGAAAAATTGTACCCTCATGATCATCTAGGGGAATATCTAGTGAATCTAATGCTCATATGATTGTAGAACTAGGAGTTCCTAAGACATCCTACTAAGGGAATACACTACAATGCTTCCCATTCATAGAGTGTCGACTATCTCAATGTTGTCATCCTTTAAGAACTCCCACCAGTGTCGCTACCGCAAATTCAAGTCTTTCTAGGTGAATATGTATATGAGGCTCTAGATGTGTGATTAAACCATAATAAAATATTTTATAATGTAGTGCCTCTACATCCTCAGTGCAAAGGCTTCCAATGCTAGATCTATGTCATGAGTTATATAGTACTATCAATGGGGTCTCAACTACATCTACCTAAATTCTATGATTGCATGCCGTTTAATCAACACACAACTGATCCTACCACATAAGGCATTGAAATACACTAAAAAACTGAAAACATTCCCATTTTAGTATCATGACTTATGTGCTCATCCTCCAATGCCTCAACTCCTCAGAGGGCTTCTGGCACAACTCAAACTAGGTAAATAGTTTTTTTCCATGTCAGGGTAGTCAATGGGGTTGTGAACCTGGATAAGTCTTCCAGAAAACTCATGTAAAAAAATTTCAAACAAATAATACTTCACACCTTTTTCAAATTCTTTAATGGGTCCAAATAAATAAATAAATTGAACTTTTTGGATCCAGGACTTCACCTTTTTCCAAATGATGTACCACAAAATTTGGACATCATGTATCAAGAATTAGTACATTGAGATATTTACATTTTGTTGGTGATATCGAAGTAAATCAATAGACATACTCAAGTGATATGTGTGCTCCTCCTCTAATACAGAGAAGACAAGTATGTTTTTGATGAAGAAAAAAAAACTAGTCCATGTATGAATGGATGATTTGGCTCATAAAATCTATAAAAAAGGTGGGATCATTTTTAACACCAAAGGGAATATCTAGGAACTCGTAGTTCCCATAGCGACTACATAAATCCATCATCATAATATCATCCTTTCAAACTCATAACTAGTATTAAACAAGCCTGAGATCAATCAAAGATAACCATATTGTGTGCCACAATTGATCAATGAGGGAATCGATCCTAAAAAATGTGTATTTGTTCTTTATCAAGTCCTTGTTTAGGTAAGGATAATCCATGCAAATTCATAAGCTCCTGTCCAACTTCTTCACAAATAAAACTTGATCTACACATGGGGACACACCGTGTCTAATGAATTCATTCTCACGAAGGTCCTCCAACAATAAATGTATCTCTCAGAGCTCATTGGGTTCCATATAATATGTTGTAGAGGATATTGGTGTATCCCAATATTGTATGTCAATGAACTAATCCAAATCCCACCACAGAGGTAGTCATGGAATTTCTTTAGGGATGACATCTATATAATCCTCTACTAATAAAACAAACCAGATTATTGAACAGTATAATTCACCAAGGGTTACACCCACTTATTGATGTGTGATATCATGTAACCTCTTGGTCATAGAACCTAACTACCCTGAAATGAGGTATCATTCAGCAATAAATGAGAACCTCATCCCATTCGCACATAGGCTTCTAACTATAAATCAGTAATAGATTACCAAGGCTCAATACATGGAAATTAAATACCATCCCAAGATGATGTTGAAGGTTTCCGTAATTATGGACAACATGTCCTACATGAAACTATCTCTTCCATGTGATATCTTGCACTATCAGAAGATGATAAATACTTAAGAAGCACTCCCTGTAAGAACCTCAAGACAACACTGGTATGCTAGCACCTCTATTGGGATATATAACATCTTCAGTATGAGTAACGAAATAAATTACTGACTATAACATGTGTATTATAATATTTAATATAGTGTATAATAATCATTTATCATACCTTGAATCATCATGTGTGCTATGGGATTGCAGACATCCCTATCATGTAGCTTTTAATGGCCTCAGCTGTGAGGTCCCCATGTTTGAGATGGTGGACCTAGTGGTGGTGGTGGTGATGGTCCCCACCCTCATTGTGTTGTTTAGGTGCACTGCACTGCCCCAGTACCGCCTGACCATGTGCTAATGTATGATCATGGGGAGGCCTCCTACATCGTGATCCTACTAACTAACATCTCTAAGTTAGCTCAATTTTCACATCACTATAGTTTCAACTACAAGTTCCAAATAACTATAATACCTATAATAGGAAGAACACTATCACCCATGCCTAATATACGATGCCAACATAGGTGGGAATGCTGAAGGATTTTATGTTGGAACATGTCTCTATGTGCAGTCCTTGATCAAGCTTTTATTCCTAGAAATAGCCATCAAGGATCATGTACAAAGAGTACCGATTTAGTTCTATAACCATAGATAAGTAATCATTCAGTGTCATCGATCCCTTCTAGAGGACCAAAAGTTCATAAACTTAATAGAGAAAAAGAAACATGGGTACTAATCATCACGTAACAACTTTTTGAGGTTACCAGTTTAGAGTGTCGACACATCATGCATTTAAGTCACCAAAATTCACTAATGTACAACCACTCAATGGAAAATAATGGATACCAAAGTTAGCATATGACCATTTGATGTCCAAAAAGACTTGAAGAGTTAGACCATGGACTATATACAGTCCTCTACTACTGGAGGATCTTTCTCAATGCGGGTCCTTAGTGTTCTCTTATGCTACAACATGTAGAGTGTGGTCATCCTTCTCACCTCCTTGGCATTATTTTCAAGGACTATCTAATACTAAACATGTTGAGGTTATACTACATTACCACCTGGAGAAAGGGGATTACATGATGGACCCTGAAATGATGCCTCATCAATTATTGGGTCATCATCGTGAACCAGAGCCGGTATCTTGGATGAATGTTATCGTTGAGGAATCCTGAAAGTTATCAAGGAGTACCCTAGTTAGATGAGCAGACACACACACACACACACACACACACACATATATATCATCAAAAAATGAGGATTTGGATCATTAAGTTCATTCAAAGATTCTGTCATATATGATGGGCTTACCATTGATCCCTCCGAAAAATATCTCATCATTCCATGTTGATGAAGAAGTTCTAGGGGTCCTAGTGAATGGATATATCATCCACCCAAAATAACACTAGACTCCCTAGCATGAGAGCCTATCATGATATACTTCAAATCTATTTACCTGAACTCAACCAATACTTTTATGGGTAAACATCCATCCAACATCCCGAGGAATGCAATTTCACTAATACAAACTTGTCACAACCCAACCCAAGTTGGGGATGAAGCTATTACTATCCCAAGATCATCTCTAAAGCCTATGGGGGGTGGCAACAAGCTCCAAAAAATAAAAAACAAGAGGATACCTCTACCTTTTTACCTATATATGCACATATTTCCAAAAAAGAAAATAGTACATAGGGAAACATTTACAAGATTCTACAATATTTTAAGTAAACCAAACATGCATGGACATAAAAATAGTAAAATTATGCTTATTTAAACTGATAGAAAAAAAAGTAAAATTACATGCCCAAACCAAAATGTGTTCCAACATGACATAAACTGGAAAAGTAAAATAGCTGATATATCTCCACTCCTAGATCCCAAGCTATGTCCACCATACACGGTCCAAGAACCCCACATCCTTAAGCTCCTCTGATGCCGTGATCATCCTATATTCCATATTCATAATAAAAAAACATGCCTGAAAATTCCACATATGTCTGAGTATAAAAATACCAAGTAGGATGCCCTGAAAACTGAAGGGGGAGATGTAAAAGATACACTGGAGTGGAAACAAGTAGATATAACATGGTACAGTGAAAGAATGCATCTCAACCACAAACTGAGGGAGTGAGGAACGAGATATATATATATATATATATGTGTGTGTGTGAGTGTGTGTGTTTGTGTGCCCATTCAAAAGTTAACCAAACAATAGAGTAAGGTGATCTCTATCTCATTGCATAATCTAAGAAGAAGAGTCATCAATAGTAAAGGAGTACCCACAAACGATCCCCAACATCCCATACATCTTCATTGAACATTCAATTAAAATGGGATGAATCTCCACAGATAGATAATATCTTTTTTGGGTGAAACTGACTCACCCACATAGTTTTAGGAGGCAACGCAAGGATGTTTCTATGTGGGGAAAGCATCCCTATTTATCATGGGTCCAATGTTATGACAAACAACATCAATTTCAAGGATCTCATTCACATTACTCTAGACATCTTTCTAGATGATGAGTCTTAGGTGAGACTCTTAGAGGAGGCACTCAGTACTTCTCTCCAATATAATATTACTCCCTTTTCCTAACCAATATACAATGAGCTTTAGAAGACAGTTGAGTTAGTGGAGTGGATGCACTCATGAGGAATTTTACCGTGAGAGGGTTTACACACATGTTCCTAAAAGTGGATGGTTGTCATTGGCATACCTCCTGCATTAGGACCTTATAGGTTTTGGACAATGGGGAGCTGACCCCAGCATTTTTAGTTCTAACCTTCTAGTAATCTTCCTTTTTTGGTAGTCTTGGGATTGAGATGTTTTAGTTGTAGAGGGCACGAGAACCTTCAGAGTTAGTCCCCAGATCGAGCTCAACATGGTTGGGGTGAGCGGGTTCATAACTTGAATCAACAGTAGTTTCCTTCCAGGAAATTTTTGAAATATGGAAAATAGGTTCCTCCTCCACCGAGGGGAGATAGAGTAGGAGGATGGCGACCTCAGGGCATCCAAAGGGATCTTGTATCGAGCATGGTTGGTTAGGTTGTTGACATCAGTTAGGAATATGATCTCGGTGTGATTAGTTGCATGTCGTAGAAGGAGTAGATAGAGTAGGTCTAATAATCATTTGAGGTACGATTTGTTTGGGTAACACTATAGTTTGATCCTCATTTTATTAAGAACTATCCCAATAATTTTTTGATCCTGGTCAAGCCTCTTCATTAGGACTGAACATAGAGGGACTTTTTGTTCCTCAATTTTTGAGTACACCTATCTGAGGTCATACCAACTTGCATAATGTTGTCTAGTGTTGTAAACTAATGTTAGGGCCACATTGGTTCAGTGGGGATATCATTTTTTTGTAGATGCAACCATACAATATTATCCTTGGAATAGAATAGTTTTCTGATGGGATGTTATCCTATAGAGCCTTTTCATTCCATATTGGAAAATCATTTTGTAGAATGGGAAGATACTGAGATGGTGGATGTTTCGTGAGTAGTTAGGGGATTCTTGGTTATTGTTTCTAAGGTGGTTTTAAATATACCACCTAATGTTACATTGAGTTCATGAAAGACTTACAAATAAGTTGTAGTTTTATTTCAATGGATCCTTATTGGATTGATTTTTTGGAGTTTCGGGAGTTGTGGACCTAGATTAATAGTTTGTTGATGAAGTGCTTTATCTGGACCACTGTGATATTGTTGGGTGCTCCAGACATTTTTTAAATAATTGAAGATGGTGGATTGATTTTGGGTATAGACTAATGGAGGTTGAATTAGGTAATGGTAAAGAACTATTACAATCTCCCAAGGATATATGTTCTTTTAAACTGGTTGAGGGTAGCAAGTTGGTTTTCTAAGATCGTTAAGTGGTCTTGGAATCGCCAATTGAGTGTGAAAGAGGGTGATACCATGAAGACTGCATTTAGGAGCAGCTATGGGAAATTCATGTTTTCTGTTTTGATTTTTGTGTTACAAATGTAATATCCATGTTCATGGGAGTTATTAACTCTTTATTTTGTTAGTTCATGGACTGGTTTGTCATCTTATTCATCAATGACATCTCGGTCTACTCAAATACATAGGAGGATGATAACAAGAATCTCAAGACAGTCCTAGAGGTCCTTCAACTTCACCATCTCTATAAAATGTTATTCAAGTGCTATTTTTTGTACATGAGAGGTCCACTTCCTTTGACATGTGGTGTCTCAGTAAGATGAAGTAGTGGATTAATTGAAGTCTAGGGGAGTTTTTTCTTGGGAAACACCCTAGAATGAGGCATAGGTTCATAGTATTCTTAATCTAGTAGGCTGTTATCGAATTTTAATATATGATTCTCATCGATTAGCTGCAACATTGATAGCTCTAACCAATAAGTGGAATGCATTTGTGTGGACCGTGTTATGTCATGTAGTGTTCTTATATTCCAAGGGGATTTTAATCATTTCTCTAGTACTCAGGTTTCCACTGAAAGGGGTGATATTTTAGGTATTTTGTGATGCTTCCCCTCTCGGCATGGGGTGTGTGAAGATGTAGTAATGGGGAGTGATCTCTTATGGGTCTTGGAAGTTACATCCACATAAATTAAACTATGCCTCCCATGATCTGGAGCTAGCAGGAGTATTTCTTTCACTAAGGATGTTGCTGGAATACCACATTGGTAACTCTTTGTGGTATTCATAGATCAGAACATCTTGAGGTACATCTTTTCCAAGTGAGATCTGAATAAGATGCCATAAATGTGGATTATGTTTCTCTATGATTTAGATATTGAGATCTAATATACCTCAGGAAAGGGGATTTTTGTGGTTGACTCTTTGATCAGGAAGTAACAAAATGAGATAGTTAGAGAATTTGTGGGTTCATGGTGGGTAATGGAGGAGTTGGATTCCATGCAAATTGATGCAGGAAAAATAGCAGTGGAGGATATTTTTTTCTAGATAATGGTGTAGTCATCTCTAAGGCAGCAGGAGGGGGAGACTCAGGGGGATTCTCTTAGGAATAGGTGATGCATGAATGTGTTGACCAAGTAAATGATATAGAGTGATGGTTAGAGGATGGTCAAAATTGAATGATGATCCATGGGATATTGTTTGTTATACTAGTGATTCACGGGGGAGTTCTCCATGAGATTCATAACTATCCACTAGTGGTACACCTAGGAATTTCCAAGATGTACCATGGCTTGAGGGAAATGTTTTGGTGGTGTAATATGATGTGGGAATTAACAGAGTTTCTTAAGATAGTGCAAGGTGTTCCAAAATGTGATGGTTGAGAAATGTGTTCCCAGTGGTTTTTTGTAGGCCTTAAATGTCCCCATGTGGAAGTGTGATGACATATTAATGGATTATTTTCATAATATTGCCTTGGGATAACGGATGTTACGATTCAATCTGGGTAAATGTTGGTTGGTTAATGAAATCATATCATTCCATTGTGATCCGAGAGTCTAGAGTATTGGATTCCTTAGGGAAGAGGTATATGGATTAGGTTGTACAACTACACTGGGTTCATAAGTACATCCTATCCGATCGGGACAAAAAACATACCTCATGAATCTGGAGGGGATTGCATTATGCATTTGGTACTCAGTTATGCTTTAGCACTACTTTCCATGATCATATAGATGGGAAGATAGAGAGGATCATCCAGATATTGGAGGGAATGTTTTAGGAAATGGATGTAGAAATCAGAGGATCGTGAGTAATACATTTTACCTTGGTATGGTTTTCTTAAAATATTTATTATCACTCTTCAGTTAACATGGCTTTATTAAAATACCTTTTTGAGAGACAGGGGCATTCACCATTGCGTCAGACAGAAGTTTGGGAGGCTGCTATTCACTGTACAGATATGGGGCAGAGTACACCCAAGAAGGTCCATTGTGTCCATGTGAAGATAAAGGCAGTGTTGGATCGACATAAGTAATATATCAATCACAAGAGAATTCCCATGGAGTTCAATATTGGAGGCACTGTGTTCTTGAAGGTTACCCCTCAAAAAAATAAAGGATCATTAGAGGGATTAAAGATTATCTTAGGTTCATCAGCCCTTTTGAGGTGTTGGGGTGAGTTATTGTGGTGGCATACAACTATCATTCACACCGTTGTTGTAACACCCCAGGTAAATAAAGAATATGAAATTTTCATATTTATCCATATTTGTGAATAAAATATTAATATGACTTTAAAGGGGACGTTATGCTCGATGGTGTACCCAACACGCAACAACGAGTTTCTTGGGAATCTTACGTTGCACTCTAATAATAAAATAATATTATTTCAAATGGTAGTTAACATGTAGCCGTTGTATTGGCGGGAATGGATAGAAATAACTACAATATGAATATATATGTTTTTTAATGTTTTTACATTTATCCAATAAATGCTAAAGGCTTAAAATACGGAAAGAATTAAATTTTAGGTGTATATGCCCTAGTTTTCACTAACGGTTCACTTATCGCCTTTTAATGGAGAACTGTCATTAAAAATAGTTTTGATCACTCTTATACATTCTTTTGGATCAAATAAAACTCTTATTATGAATCGGGACATCAAATTTTACTTTGTGTAATTTTTTGGTATTTTTCCGATAAAGTTCATTTTTCAATGAATAGTATAGAATGTTGTGTTTTAATTCAAAACATCTTTTTAATCTAATTTATTTATATGATTAGAATATATTTTGAATTGGTTTTAAGGTGAAATTAGAAAATATTTTTTCCATTAAATCCAATAGTGGTCGTTGGAATTAATTTTACTTTGAAATCGGACTTAAACTAGTGTCAATCTTTTGATACTTATTGTTTCACAAAAACACGCTATTTGTCATGACAGCGGGAATTAATTATTAAATTAATTAATTTGACTTATATGTTTTGAATTTTGTAAAATAGAATTCATTTTTGAATTCGGAATATCAAATATAGCTTAGGGTGAATTTTTGGTAATTTTCTGAAAAACATCAATTTTTGATGAATAGTGAAACCACTAAGTGGTAATCAAGCAAACTGATTTTTCAGTTAAATGAAAGTTTACCACTAATGTGTATTGAATTTTGAAAATCCGACATACATGGTTGTCATTAAGAAGTAAAATGTGGTTCAATGAGATTAAAATAATTTTTTGGTGAATAGTAACTTTTTTTCATTAATCGCGATTAGAGGTAATTAGTGTAGTTTAAGGTAAAAATGGTATTATAAGAATGTGAAAACACCATGACACTTGTCCTACACCTATTGGGTGAGTCATGGCCGACCAAGAAAAGCCATGGTCCAACTTGGGGACCCCATGGAGCCACTTTAGTTGGAAAATGACATTAATATATTTTTATTTAATGTTAAAGTGAAAATGACACTAACATAAATTGTTTTACTAAAATAATTTTTAAGTGTGGTTAAATAAGTCCAAATTTTGATTATAAATAGTCATTGGAAAGATAAAACGATTTCCTACATCATAGTATTTTTTTTTATAATTTTTAGACATTAAATAAATTTAATTATATATGACATAATAATGATGCAGTGATGAAATCATTATTTGGTGATTTAAATAAAATGGAAAGATAATGAAAAATCTAAAACCTACACATGTCCAAAACCAATTGAATGGGTGGATGTCGAACCCTTATCACCTTATCCACGAATTATATCAATGTGGGACCTTTTAAAACCGAAACACATTTTCAAATAAAGTAATATTTCTTTACTTTCCAAAAGTGCCCCTCCTCTCCTCTTATAAAAGGCCCCCACCTCTACCCCATTTCACACACTTATCAAGCCTTTGGCTCGGCCAACCCCTTCCCATTTACTCTCTCCACATCCCTCTCCTCATCCTAGAGGATTTCCTTTGGGCAGAATCCTTTCAAAGGAAGCCTTTAGACTCAAATAAAAAGGAGTTACGCTTTTAAAGGTAATTCATTCTCTCTTGTTCATTTGTTTTATTTTGCTTCTCGAACCCTATAAACTCTTTTTATTTATTTCTTTTGTAACAACACCAGTATCTTCAATATACTAGGATGTTGTTATAATATTTATTCGAGCTACACTCCCACAAAACTACATCAAATGGTTAAAGAACATACGGTTTCTGTGGATGGCGAAATTCTACCCCCCGAAACGATGATTGTTCAATACTCATTTAACACCTTCAAAGGTGGACATTATGATGTCACTATTTTTATATATGATATATAATATGTTTATGTTTTCCTTAAGCTTCTGTTTTTTTCATTTTGGTCATACCTTTATGGTTTCCATTATGGGTAAATGCGATATGTTCATTTAAGGAAGTGCGGACTACCGCCCCCTCAAAGTGATTTGATTCGTTAAATACCATATTTGGGATGTATAAAGGATGGAACTATGATATTATATATGATATTATACTGGAATTATAATATACCTTTATATAATTATTATTAAATTCTATAAAATACGAAATAGAAATGAAAGTAGCGTTCATGCGTACGTACGGCTTACCGTCTCCATGAACGGTGCATTTCATTTCTTACCTCTAAATGATTATGTAATGTTATAAATGAATGAATGTACGGGATATATATGACATATATTATTTATAAATCTTGAATACAATTATGGATATAATAAACATTTGACCACACGAACAACATGTAATTGTAAGAAGTCCACTTTCGACTTAAGAACCAAATATCGGCAAAACAAATATTATTAACTTAAATGATTACATAATGTTTATGACATGGTAATAAGTGATAGAAAAGGAATAATTAAATTTAAAAAATGTTCTTAAGGAAGTAGAAATTAACTCATGTTTATTATTCAGGAGATTAAAGAACGATCGAGTCAAGTCGGACCCGAGGTAAGGGATCCTACTCCTCTCTTTCTTTTTAAGTACACACTTTTATGTCATTCCTTTTAAAGCTCATCTTTCTTGTTATTGGGATGATAATTTGTATTAAACATACTGTTATTTTTATTTTCATGTGATGAGAGACCCTATTCTCTCTCACCAATCCATTTTGGATGTTTTGAGTGGCGTCGTTAGGCTGCCGAACTTTCGTAAGATATCTAACCTCTCTCTTTCTTTTTAAGTACTCTCCTTTATGTCACTTCTTTTAAGCTCATATTTGTAATTCTAGGGATGTTCTTTTATATTCCTCTTTCTGTACATTTTATTGTAATGTGATGAGATACCCTATTTGATCTCATCAATCCATATTCAGAAGTTTTATGTGGCGCCGTTAGGCTGCCGTGTTTTCGTAAGGGATTTTTCATCTCACTTTTATTCCCGTGAGATTTATGCTACATTCGCCACAAATTCCATTGAGTGGTGTATGTACTGCCCATTATTCTACTCTTTGTGTAATATAATTTCGTTTATGAGTATTTACATCAATGACCTATTGTCTTTCTTTCATGGGGTGTATGTTTTGAAAGATACCCAAGTCGGTAAGGGAACCTTTCACCCTCCTCTTTTTTTTAAGACTTATTTTATTGGGTCTTTTAATTTACATATTTTTATGTTGGGATATGTTCTCATACATCATTATTGATGTAAATATTATTTCCATGTGATGAGATACACTTTTTATCTCTCATCAACTCATTTTGATGTGATGCCGTTAGGCTGTCAAGGGTACTTTTTAACCCAATTTCGATTTCTTTGGGTTCAACTTGTAGTCATTGAATATGTCATCCATTGAATATGTTGGATTGACCTTTTATTTTTTTACACTTAATATCCACTTATATTGGGTGTATATATATTTTTCACACATATTTTTGAGATTTATTTGTCTTTAATTTAAGGATACCTTCTTTATAAGGGATTTCATCACATTTGACATTTCTATTGAGGGTTCATTGTTGTTATGCACCAATTCACTCTTATATGGTGTATATACTGTCCTTTGGAGTATTATATCAGGAATCCTTTTATTCTCATGATATTATAAAGTTCTGACTAAATGTTATTCCTCGATTATTGCATTCAAGTGTCTCTAATTTTGGTAAAACCCCTTTAACCAAAATATCGTTTTAAATGTTTTAATTATTTGTTCTTATTAATATACATGTTTTCAAAATTGTTTTAAGGATTTATTTATATGGATATTAATGGTTTAAAATGTTAAAAGCTTCAAGGTGGTATGGGACACTATGATTCAAAAATCTCTTTATTAAATGTTTTAAATGGTTTTGGAAATGGTTTCTTTTTGAATGGATTCATTATTTCAATATCCTAAATTGTTATATTGTGATTGAAATGTGGAAATGTTATGTTTCCTTTATTCATGTTTATGTGATACGATTATGTTATGGTTCTTGGGCATTGTTATGAAAACGGGTGGTTCCGTGATAAACTAAGGGCGGGTGAGCCCGATATAGCTCTCCAATGCATTGGGTAACGCGAAGGAGTGAAACGTTAAGGTTTCTCCGAAGAGATTTTAGGGAATATACTGTAATGGGTATTCCAAATGTAACCAAGAGGGTTACTCCCTACGTAAGAATGTTATGAATGCCTCAAGTTACCTTTATGTCTTATGATTTCTATGATTTATTCATGATTTGATGAGGTAGGTTAAAGTGCCTATGTTTTATTGGTAAATTATGATTTTATTCTTATGTATATATGAACTCATGTTTCCTTTCCATATTTATATATCCCTTACTGAGATTTTTATGCTCATCCCAAGTTTTTGAAATGTTTTTTCAGGTCAAGGGAAACGTACATGATAAGATGATAGAGTCAAGGATGTGTTAAGAAAGAATCCATGTTTTATTTTCAATATGTTTCCATTGATGGGAAGAATGGATACTATCTTTTATGAAACCACTTTGTTTAAATGTGGAATGTAATGCAAGTTTCATGATCTAATTCTCTAAAACTCTAAACCTGAAAAGATCCTCAATGTGTAATCTTGTAATAACTCAAGATTAAGTAAGGTTTAAGGCTGGGGCCTTATAGTTGGTATCAAAGGTCGGTTTAGATAACTTTAGAGGTTAGGGTATTCTTTAAGCATAAGTGACATTACCATAATGGTTAGGATTTCAGAAAGAGTCCTAATTTTAGATAAAGTGAATGAGTAAGTATATATTAGTGTTTACCTTCCTCATTAGTACATGATGGTTTTGTTGATATACTCACACTGAACTTTTGGTTTTAGTAAATAGATGGATCTAGCAGGCACCAAAGTGACAATGGGTTTGAAGGAAACTGTGGTGGTTCTCTGATTAAGATACTGGATGAGATGGGGGATTCAATGAGGAATCTCATAGTTGTTCTAAACCAACTATCAAGGAGTTATGATCAATCACTTCAACCTTGGTGAGTTCTCTAATGGATCATGTACGAGATGGCCAACTCGATGTGGAAATTCAGGTAATAATTATTAAGGTAACCATTAGGGTTTATATGATCCTTACTTTTGAGGTAATTATGGGTTATTATATGATATGATGGAAAATGAAGGGCACGAGATAAACTTGAGGTTAAAATATGTTATGATTATTCATGAAGATTTTATCTCATTTTGGGGAATGTTTTAAGAATTATATAGTTTTGGAAAAAGGACAACACGTAGACCGTGTGACTACCCGTCGCGTCGGACAAAGCTGCGGGAATCGAACCCACAACCAAAGTGCGACTGGTATTTATCACCTACCACTGGACTACGTGAAGTCCCTGGTTAGTTTGACTGATTCTTTCTTGTTATATGATTTTATGAATTAAGAGTATGTTGATTTTGGGTTATTTATGAAAATGAATAACCTATCTTGGAGGATATGTGATTAGGTTAATTGCTTTTCAATACGAGACATTAGGGGCAACTGATGTTGTTTGGAGATAAATGTTACGATTTAACTTGGAAGACTATGTGACTAAATCCTTCAAATATTTGGGTTTCAATCTTATATTGGTTTAATTTGAAAAATTTTATGGACAAATTGATTATAGAATGGTCCTCGTTGAACTTTGGGTTTTGTTGGACAAATTTTGGAGGTTAAGAATAGATTTTCTTTTTATAAAGAGTTATCCTTTTCTGGATTATCTGACCTTGTACTAACCTTTTTGGTTTTGTTTTTGGTTAAATCCTAAAGACATGGGATCTTTATAGTTCTATTTGGTGGATTAGGTGATTTTCTATAAGTTTATTATAGTACTCTTAATGTGAACAAGTCTCCCTAAATACTCGTCTTTTGGAAAAAAATATGAGTTTGATTAAGGAATCTAGTAAAAGTTGAGAGTTAACATGATAAGTGATTATGTTTCCTTATGAATAAATTCCTCAATAAAAAGTAACTTAAAACAAAAATGTTGTCTATTAACTTTTCCTACTGGGGAATCGAATACCGTTTAACCCATCACAAGTTTGTGATTTTTTTGTGGTTAACTTTCTCCTAAACATGTTTTCTATCACTCTCCATCAGAACATGACCCTATGTTTTCTCCTCCATGTCCATGTTTTCCTACATGGAATCCTAGTATGGGTTAACTCGGGTAACCTCTGTACTTATCTTCCTTTATTTTAAAGTGATTGTTTTACCGACTCTTGTTCCGATGTGGGACTTTCAAGGATGTTTCCAAGCTCAATTTTTAAATTGCGAGGACGCAATTCCCAAAAGGGGGGGAGGATGTAACACCCCAGGTAAATAAAGAATATGACATTTTCATATTTATCCATATTTGTGAATAAAATATTAATATTACTTTAAAGGGGATGCTATGCTCGATGGCGTACCCAACACGCAACAACGAGTTTCTTGGGAATCTTACGTTGCACTCTAATAATAAAATAATATTATTTCAAATGGTAGTTAACATGTAGCCTTTGTATTGGCTGGAATGGATAGAAATAACTACAATATGATTATATATGTTTTTTAATGTTTTTACATTTATCCAATAAAAGCTAAAGGCTTAAAATACGGAAAGAATTAAATTTTAGGTGTATATGCCCTAGTTTTCACTAAAGGTTCACTTATCGCCTTTTAATGGAGAACTGTCATTAAAAATAGTTTTGATCACTCTTATACATTATTTTGGATCAAATAAAACTCTTATTAAGAATCGGGACATCAAATTTTACTTTGTGTAATTTTTTGGTATTTTTCCGATAAAGTTCATTTTTAATGAATAGTGTAGAATGTTGTGTTTTAATTCAAAACCTCTTTTTAATCTAATTTATTTATATGATTAGATTATCTTTTTAATTGGTTTTAAAGTGAAATTAGAAAATATTTTTACCATTAAATCCAATAGTGGTCGTTGGAATTAATTTTACTTGGAAATCGGACTTAAACTAGTGTCAATCTTTTGATACTTATTGTTTCACAAAAACACGCTATTTGTCATGACAGCGGGAATTAATTATTAAATTAATTAGTTTGAATTATATGTTTTGAATTTTGTAAAATGGACTTCATTTTTGAATTCGGAAAATCAAATATAGCTTAGGGTGAATTTTTGGTAATTTTCTGAAAAACTTCAATTTTTGATGAATAGTGAAACCACTAAGTGGTAATCAAGCAAACTGATTTTTCAGTTAAATGAATGTTTACCACTAATGTGTATTGAATTTTTAAAATCCGACATACATGGTTGTCATTAAGAAGTAAAATGTGGTTCAATGAGATTAAAATAATTTTTTGGTGAATAGTAACTTTTTTTCATTAATCGCGATTAGAGGTAATTAGTGTAGTTTAAGGTAAAACTGGTATTATAAGAATGTGAAAACACCATTACACTTGTCCTACACCTATTGGGTGAGTCATGGCCGACCAAGACAAGCCATGGGCCAACTTGGGGACCCCATGGAGCCACTTTAGTTGGAAAATGACAATAATATATTTTTATTTAATGTTAAAGTGAAAATGACACTAACATAAATTGTTTTACTAAAATAATTTTTAAGTGCGGTTAAATAAGTCCAAATTTTGATTATAAATAGTCATTGGAAAGCTAAAAAGATTTCATACATCATAGTATTTTTTTATAATTTTTAGTCATTAAATCAATTTAATTATATATGACATAATAATGATGCAGTGATGACATCATTATTTGGTGATTTAAATAAAATGGAAAGATAATGAAAAATCTAAAACCTACACATGTCCAAAACCAATTGGATCGGTGGATTTAGAACCCTTATCACCTTATCCAGGAATTATATCAATGTGGGACCTTTTAAAACCGAAACACATTTTCAAATAAAGTAATATTTCTTTACTTTCCAAAAGTGCCCCTCCTCTCCTCTTATAAAAGGCCCCCACCTCTACCCCATTTCACACACTTCTCAAGCCTTTGGCTCGGCCAACCCCTGCCCATTTACTCTCTCCACATCCCTCTCCTCATCCTAGAGGATTCCCTTTGGGAAGAATCCTTTCAAAGGAAGCCTTTTGGCTCAAATCAAAAGGAGTTACACTTTTAAAGGTAATTCATTCTCTCTTGTTCATTTGTTTTATTTTGCTTCTCCAACCATCTAAACTCTTTTTATTTATTTCTTTTGTAACAACACCAGTATCTTCAATATACTAGGATGTTGTTATAATATTTATTCGAGCTACACTCCCACAAAACTACATCAAATGGTTAAAGAACATACAGTTTCTGTGGATGGCGAAATTCTGCCTCCCGAAACGATGATTGTTCAATACTCATTTAACACCTTCAAAGGTGGCCATTATGATGTCACTATTTTTATATATGATATATAATATGTTTATGTTTTCCTTAAGCTTCTATTTTTTTAATTTTGGTCATACCTTTATGGTTTCCATTATGGGTAAACGCGATATCTTCATTTAAGGAAGTGCGGACTACCGCCCGCTCAAAGTGATTTGATTCGTTAAATACCATATTTGGGATGTATAAAGGATGGAACTATGATATTATATATGATATTATACTGGAATTATAATATACCTTTATATAATTATTATTCAATTCTATAAAATACGAAATAGAAATGAAAGTAGCGTTCATGCGTACGTACGGCTTACCGTCTCCATGAACGGTGCATTTCATTTCTTACCTCTAAATGATTATGTAATGTTATGAATGCATGAATGTACGGGATATATATGACATATATTATATCTAAATCATGAATACAATTCTGGATATAATAAACATTTTACCACATGAACAACAAGTAATTGTAAGAAGTCCACTTTCGACTTAAGAACCAAATATCGGCAAAACAAATATTATTAACTTAAATGATTACATAATGTTATGACATGGTAATAAGTGATATAAAAGGAATAATGAATTTGAAAAATGTTCTTAAGGAAGTAGAAATTAACTCAAGTTTATTATTCAGGAGATTAAAGAACGATCGAGTCAAGTCGGACCCGAGGTAAGGGATCCTACTCCTCTCTTTCTTTTTAAGTACACACTTTTATGTCATTCCTTTTAAAGCACATCTTTCTTGTTATTGGGATAATAATTCGTATTACACTTACTGTAATTTTTATTTTCATGTGATGAGAGACCCTATTCTCTCTCATCATTCCATTTTGGAAGTTTTGAGTGGCGCCGTTAGGCTACCGAACTTTCATAAGATATCTAACCTCTCTCTTTCTTTTTAAGTACTCTCCTTTATGTCACTTCTTTTAAGCTCATCTTTGTAATGCTGGGGATGTTATTTTATATTCCTCTTTCTGTACATTTTATTGTAATGTGATGAGATACCCTATTTGATCTCATCAATCCATATTCGGAAGTTTTATGTGGCGCCGTTAGGCTGCCGTGTTTTCGTAAGAGATTTTTCATCTCACTTTTATTCCCGTGAAATTTTTGCTACATTCGCCACAAATTCCATTGAGTGGGGTATGTACTGCCCATTATTATACTCTTTGTGTAATATACTTTCGTTTATGAGTATTTACATCAATGACCTATTGTCTTTCTTTCATGGGGTGTATGTTTTGAAAGATACCCAAGTCGGTAAGGGAACCTTTCACCCTCCTCTTTTTTTTAAGAGACTTATTTTATTGGGTCTTTTAGTTTACATTTTTTTATGTTCGGATATGTTCTCATACATCCTTATTGATGTAAATTTTTTGTCCAAGTGATGAGATAAACTTTTTATCTCTCATCAACTCATTTTGATGTGACGCCGTTAGGCTGTCAAGGGAACTTTTTAACCCAATTTAGATTTCTTTGGGTTCAACTTGTAGTCATTGAATATGTCATCCATTGAATATGTGTGATTGACATTTTATTGTTTTATACTTAATATCCACTTATATTGGGTGTATATATATTTTTCACACATATTTCTGAGAATTATTTGTCTTTAATTTAAGGATACCTTCTTTATAAGGGATTTCATCACATTTGACATTTCTATTGAGGGTTCATTGTTGTTATGCACTAATTCACTCTTATATGGTGTATATACTGTCCTTTGGAGTATTATATCATGAATCCTTTTATTCTCATGATATTATAAAGTTCTGACTAAATGTTATTCCTCGATTACTGTATTCAAGTGTCTCTAATTTTGGTAAAACCCTTTTAACCAAAATATAGTTTTAAATGTTTTAATTATTTGTTCTTATTAATATCCATGTTTTCAAAATTGTTTTAAGGATTTATTTATATGGATATTAATGGTTTAAAATGTTAAAATCTTCAAGGTGGTATGGGACACTTTGATTCAAAAATCTCTTTATTAAATGTTTTAAATGGTTTTGGAAATGGTTTCTTTTAGATTGGATTCATTATTTCAATATCCTAAAATGTTATATTGTGATTGAAATGTGGAAATGTTATGTTTCATTTATTCATGTTTATGTGATACGATTATGTTCTGGTTCTTGGGCATTGTTATGAAAACGGGTGGTTCCGTGATAAACTAAGGGCAGGTGAGCCCGATATACCTCTCCAATGCATTGGGTAACGCGAAGGAGTGAAACGTTAAGGTTTCTCCAAAGAGATTTTAGGGAATATACTGTGATGGGTATTCCAAACGTAACCAAGAGGGTTACTCCCTACGTAAGAATGTTATGAATGCCTCAAGTTACCTTTATGTCTTATGATTTCTATGATTTATTCATGATTTGATGAGGTAGGTTAAAGTGCCTATGTTTTATGGGTAAATTATGATTTCATTCTTATGTATATATGAACTCATGTTTCCTTTCCATATTTTTATATCCCTTACTGAGCTTTTTATGCTCATCCCAAGTTTTTGAAATGTTTTTTCAGGTCAAGGGAAAGGTACATGATAAGATGATAGAGTCAAGGATGTGTTAAGAAAGAATCCATGTTTTATTTTCAATATGTTTCCGTTTATGGGAAGAATGGATACTATCTTTTATGTAACCACTTTGTTTAAATGTGGAATGTAATGCAAGTTTCATGATCTAATTCTCTAAAACTCTAAACCAGAAAAGATCCTCAATGTGTAATCTTGTAATAACTCAAGATTAAGTAAGGTTTAAGGCTGGGGCCTTATAGTTGTTGGAGAAGGTCCATGATATCATTCACATCTCTCAGCATTTTCAGTATCTTCATGATGACTCCCACGTCATTGACCTGGGATATTTAGATATCTAAGTTGATGTGACATTCATGGTGAAACCAATGGAGATTTAGGAACATTAGTTGAAGATGCTTCATGGAAGAACCATTCCCTAGGTTCTAGTGTTGTGGAGGTATGGTGTCTTAGAGGAGAGATCATGGGAATAGGAGACACATATACATTCCTAGTTTCCAATGATGTTTATCATTTTTCTCCGGAGCATTTTCATGTGATGTAGTTTGTTAGTGTTTTTTTCAATGAGATGAATTTTTTGTGTGTTCTATAATGTTCCATAAAGTGCTATCATCCAGAAAAGGGGGGAGACATGATCACTAATCGAGTCACATTAATTAAGGAGTGATTAAACCCATGATGGTGACTTAGTGTAACCCAAATCAGATAGTATCTTGAAACGGAGGAAGGAATTCAATAATTCTTGTGTTTGGGAAGTAAGTATTTTGGTGATTGTGTGGTGGTTGTGGGGTTGTTTAGGGGTTGTATATTTTGTATGTTGTTATCCTGGATGTTGAGGTTTCAGTGCTGCTTTCGATCAACATATGATGGTTTATCCTTGAGAGGTATCTTATGGGGTGGTTGTTCGGACCCCTTAATCCTCTATGTTTATTTTTGAATTATCAAGGGAGAGAATTGTTTGTTAGGTATATGTTGTAACTTACTGTAACTCCCATGTCTATTACATTGCCAAAATCTATTGTTTTTGGGTGTTGTGGGAGGTAACAATGGCTCATTTTAAGAATTTTCTAAATGTCCCATTTCACCATCAGTGAGATGTGTTGGTAGCTCAATATCGGTGGGATGGCATCAATAGATCTGCATCAGAGACACAGAGAATCAGTAAGTTGATGCATCTACAGGTTGTGAATTAGTGAGTTAGGGCATCAGTGAGTCAAGGCATCGGTAGGTCGGGCATCAATGACTCAAGTTTCGGTGACTCATTGTCAGTGAGTCACATCGATGGATTAGCATCAGTGTATCATCCATTAGTGACTCAGCATCAATGATTCTCTTTGGTGTGTTAGGCGTTGGTGAAACATTGTTGCTAACTCTTCCATTAGTGAGTCATTTCTATTATTTCCCAATTTTTTGAGTTTTGTCACTTTAACGTTTTTGTTGAATGGAAATGAGTTAAATACCATAATTATTGTGATCTTGTGTCATTTAAAATGGTATTTATCTCCTGAAAACCTAAGTCATCTATTAACTGCTAAGGGGCATGGTATTGATCGTGATACGACTTTCCTGGCCCTTGAAATAGTATCCACATAGATATAAGCATCATTCATTCTATAGGGGAAATACTATCATCAGTTCGGCCATTCTATATTCTCCTAGTATGATGAGAACCTTCCTTTCCTGAGGAATAATGAACATGTGTTTTATTAGTCATTTTGCATTTCCCCTAGTGTCTTTATTTCTACCAACATGACCCCATTTTATAGTGATAGGAGGGATTGTTGATCGTATTCTGTTCTATGTGAGGATTCCTTCGCCTATCATTATTTTATTTATAAAGCGGGGTTTGTGTAATTATTTCCACTATTAAATACAACAAAAACCAAAAGAAAGGTAGATAATAGGATTTAATAAATGGGGATGGATTAGATGATGATGATATCTTGTTTTAATCTATTATATTTTATCGGTGATGTGAATCGTATGGATTTTATAATTCTGAAGGCCATGGTCATTGGTGGTCTCTTCCTGTGAACCCATGTTTTCTTATAATTCTTATAGATCCTATATTGAAATGATTGTATACATGAAATATTATGAATCATGTACATTTGGTTCAATAATGGGAGGCCCCTTGATTGATCATGTTGTGTGATCACCCCTATATTTATGAAATCTTCATTAATGAAAAGTGTTGGGAAAATTTGAATACACATCACTTTATGCTGTGGTTGGTGGATATGTTTGTTTTTTGGGATCTGTTGCTTAACTGGTTTTAATGGTGTGGCTATCGGTAGCATGGTTTTGGGTATAGGAGTGGATAGAGGGGATGAATCCTTAACTAGGGTGAGGCTTGTATGTTCTATGGGGTTGTGGATTTTGGTGGTGGTTGATGTGGTCTTTCAGTATGAGATGGTGTAGAAGTTTTGAGGGATTATTAATTTGTGTGTTTAATTTTTTGAGGTATGGATGGAATTATTGACCAGCGGAACTACTTCTGGGTTGTGTTATGGCTTTTGAGTAGTGATGGGTTGTGGGACTTCAATCCATTTGTGTGTTGTATGTTCTATTGAATGTGTTGGGTATGGTTGTTATTGGTAGTTTCCCATGTAATATTTGAATGAAATTAGTAAAAATATCTATAAATAATGATATGTGGTTAAATGAAAGGTGTGGGATTATCTTTAAGCTGTGGATATTTTTGTAGTTATACATGTAGTGGTAGTATCTCAGGATGTTCTTTTGGTCTTGTTGTTTTATTGAAAACCCATAGGTTGGGAAGAATGTTTGTTTACCTAAATTTATAAAAATTTATATCCTTGTGATTTCAAAATATAACCCACCCATGTTGAGCACTATTTGGTGAACACCGCCATTATTAAGCAGGAGGGTACACTTTCCCAGCCTCCTGGTGGTAGGATGGATGGTTTGCTGTTGTATAGTCTCTACTCCTTTTTCTAGGCATTGGTATACCTAGACTCATCTGGCTCGTTGTTGTGTTCTTGTGAGGTCTAGGTTTCTTTGGTCGCGGTGTTCTTCATATGTGTCTATGAGATGATTTTTGGGGTGATTCCACGGTGTCTTCGATATGGGGTTGTGGTTTGTGGTCTAGGTAATTTTGGGTGAGATGTGATGTCATATGAGGCCCATGAATATACGGGTTTGATGTTATAGTTGGGCCTATGGATGATCATGGTAAAATTAAGTTGTTATACATTAGGTAAGAGCTGTTAATCTATGTGATGTGGTGTGGATTACCCAAATATTTATGTTCTTAGATTGTTAAAATACATGACATGTGTTATTTGGTGAATTTGACATGGGAATGTTGTGGTGGGTAGTATACCTTGTTAGGTGATTTTGAGTTCTATTTTTCTTTTCAAAGGAGAGTTAATATGAATCACCCACTTATGAATGGGTGACAATGGTAATTCAATGTTGAGTATAGTTATATGTTCACCCTATGTATATAATTTTTTTTTTCATAATTTCATGGAGATTTCGTAGATAGTACTAGACCTTACTAGCTATGACCTTTGGGATGATTTTGGTGTTGGTGCATAGTTTTATTTCGTTACGTACCTATGAGTTTTTTTGGTACTTGTGTAATTATTTTCAAAAATATTAATGAATTGGTATCTAGTTTCTTGTTATTATAAAAATTTGGGAGTTATTTTTGATTTACCATCTCATCTAAGGATATTTTTTTCCTTTAAAATAGTAATGCCTCCCATATTGTGTGAATGTTTACATACCCTTGGTGTTAGTCACCACCCTAGGAACAATTGGATTTAAGAATTGGGGGTCATTATCTCTCCATCATCATGAAGAAGGTGGGTCCTGTCTATTTAATTCATAATTTTAATGTTTTGTTGAAAAGCCATATTGTTGAAGACACAACATGGAAATTTGAAATTGCTAATGGGGAATAATATATATATTTGATTAAAAATTGAATAAAACTATGCTACCGCGATATAAAAATGGGGTAATAATTAAATAACCAAGTTATTTGAAAAACTTACAGTGTCATGTTTTTACGATTCAAGAAATATAATGTCATATTAATTTAAAAATTATTAATCAAGTCATAAAATAAAAACTAATATACTTATATTAAACTAATTTTTATAATTTTTTTGGATGTTTATTTCAATATTATATATTTTGAATATGGACCAAAATAATTTCAATCATTAATTTATCATGTCAAATATATATTTGATTGTTATTTAGAAAAATTATTTTAATGATTTACATTTCAATGAATTGAGAAAAATACATATTTTTTTCCAATTAGTTTTTCAAATTTATTTATGATGTGAAATTCTATTTTAGAGTAGTTTTAAAAATTACATTTTTCCTCTAATTTTAACAAATATTTTTTTTGAAATAAATTTTATACAAAACCATTGTAAAAAATAATCTACACAGAAAAAGTGCAATTTTCTTGAAATATTTTTGTATCATTTTTATGGTTTAGTTCATAATTAAATTCAACCACTTCATTTGTGTGAATAATTATAAATGCATTCCATATTTTTAATCATCATGACCATATTTGGTGAATATGTATTTTCTGTTTTAAATTATGAATACTAACCATAATAATTCATGTTTTCATGTTGATGGGTAAATAAGGCAATTAATCAAAAATAATAATATAAAAATGATTAAAGTAAGAAAAATATTAATTTTCCTGATTTTATGGGTGTTGTTCAGCCATGTCCATAAATTTCAATAATATATGGAATCATAGTCAATATTTCAATAATTTTATCATTTATATTATTTAATAGAATATAAATCCCATAATTTTACACTGTTGATTTTATTATTAATAATTTTTTTTAATATAAAGATAAATAGGGGATATGCTTGATTATAAATTTTAATTTGAAAGAGATATAATTTTTTCTTCAATATTTATTTTCAATTTTTAGTGATGGAATAAGTACCTTAAATATTTACACAATGGTGACATTGTAATTATATAATTAATAGGGAAATAAAACAAATGAAGTTAAAAATATTAAATGTTATATCATATGAAAGAATTCATGTGATACCTAAATTTTGAAGATAAATATAATATTTTTCAAAAGATAAAATTTCATATATTCTAATTTCATTCTTGTCGTAATGTTATTAGTGACTAAGAAAATGAATAGTTCTTAAATGTTTATATTTTAATTTAATGTTATATTATATTTTATTAAATGATTTAATTTTTTTAAAATATGATCTTCATACATATAATTAGGGTATGTTTTGAAATATTAAGCATACCCTATTTATGGTCTAATTTTCAAACTATAGTAACTATATTTACCCAAAAATAATAAAAACATTGTTATCTCAATAATTTTCAAAAAGGGATAACAGGGGTAAAAAAGGATAATGGTGAAAAAATCATCCCAGCATTCCATTATTTTATTACATAAGATTATTTTAAATCATACACATATTATATTCAAATTTTTTCCTATATGGATCTATTTTAATGTGAAACATATTTTATATAAATTCAATATTTTATGAATGCTCAATTGTGCCCCTCCCCTTCACCTTTTATCATACGAAATAAACCTTTTATTTCATTAAATAACTACATAAATAAAACATATACAACCCTCATAACTTCTTATAGGCCTTGGTTTGATCATAATTCAAATTAAGATTGATTTTAGTATAAAGATTAATAGGTTGTCTGAAGAATAAAAATTATTCTTAAGCTAGTATTTAGGTTTTAAATATTCATACGCCACTATAAAATATTAAATAACCATGGTTATATATTATAAATTATATATTATATTAACTATTTGGTTATTATGTTAATTTTCAAACTAATATCTATCTTCAACCTCCATTGAATTTTAAGTTTATCCATCATTCGGGCGTATGACGGACTAGAACCTAAAAAATAGACATAATTTTTTTCCATCACCACCTCTCATGAATGGTTATAGTAATTGATTAAGTATATATATATATATATGAAATTAATGTCATGATTATCATTATAAAATGATAATATATCACATATTTTTATAACTTTCCATTCATTGAAAATTTATAATGTCTTTCAACCGTACATGTGGACTTCCACCTCCATGAAGAGAAGTATTTAGTTTTTCATTACCACATAAATGGGATGGAATACATAATTATATTTAATGAAATAATATTATATTTATGATATTTTTATGGTTATATTAATGGAATACAATACATTCCTTATTTCAAGGTTGATCATTGACAATTCGAAAAGTTACTCATGCATACTGACGTCCTATCGTCTCCAAGATTGTAATGTAGTTCAATTTTCATAAAAATATTTTAAGAATGGATTTAAAATTATAATTTTTGTATGAAAATGATAATTACATTATGATTTTTTTATATGATGTATTAATGAAAATTTTGATCATGGACAACGCAACAAATACATTTTTTATGTAAAAGTGAAATATCATCATACAGTTTGACATGAACACTATCCCAGCTGGACCCATGTCAAGGATCTCACCACACCAACCCCGAACATGCATCCATAATAATACGGGTGGTGACAATCTCTTATGTCACAAAAAATATTGGGAGGAATTTTCTTAAGAACATGTACACATGAACACATCCAAATCAATGAAAATTTATAGAGGTAAATATATAAAACATGATACTCTACTCTATGTAGAAAAAATTCAAGGACTTTTGAACAGTACATGTAAGGTAAGGTAAACTGATTGAAAAGGGGGATAAAAAATTTCCAACCCCAAATGTGTCCCAACCTAACATAAACTAGAAATATAATATAATTGAGAGAGCTCAGCTCCAGGATCCCAAGCTATAACCATCGTATTTGGTCCAAGAACATTGTATCCCTAAGATCCTCTAATTTCACAAACAAACTATCTGTCTTCTACATAATACATGATACATGTCGGAAAGTACCATGTTTAGGTGAGAATAAAAATACATAGTTGGAGTCCCTAAAATTTAATTTCTAGCAGTAAGAGATACACTAAAAATTAATGTAGAAGATAGAACATGGTAAAGTGAAAATGACCATCTCGACCCCAAACAAAATGGGAGAGAAACATGATATATTTATATTCTCAGTCAAAATAACTTCAAATGAGAGAGTAAAGGGATCTCCATATCACAACCCAACCCAATATGAAGAGTCTATAATAATCGTGAAACAATCCATCAATGATACCCACCCTCCCAAAGGTTTTCCATGAAAATGGAAGTCCAAGGGGATAAATCACCACACATTGATACTATTTGCTATGGGTGGCACCAAATTTATCGAACTATTTTAGGTCACATCACAAGTAATCATCTTGGATAGGAAATTATCCATCATTTTCGGGAGTCTAGTTGTATACCAAACCACATCTTCCCACTGATCCATATAGTTTGATGGTGAAATCCCTAGGTAGAGGACTCGTGACCTAGTGTGTTAGGGAGTTCCACTCTAATGGCCTTCATTGAGGGATCACACCCTAGTGTGTTAGGGGGTTCAACTAAAATGGTAAAGTACTCATGACTTCTAATAATAAGGGGGTTCCACTCTAGGACATCATGGACCCACAACCTACACAATAGGTGGTTCCACTCAAGAGTTACTATAGAGGACTTACGCCGAGGCTGATGGGGGGTTCCACTCGGATATCGTTGACGACACTCAACCTGGTGCGATAATGTGGGTTCCACATTGAATTCTATGAAATCCTTACCTAACTACTATTTTCATTGAATAATTCCTGAGTAAGAATTATTCTTGGAAAATCTCACATCATGACTCACAATATGCATCAGATTTCACCATCAAGCTATACATGAAAAAATGTATGATTGGTTATTTAGTAAACTAAATTGGGTACATTGTTAAATGGGTGTTTTTTCACTGTAACATGCCCAAATGCGGTATCATGGGGCAGATTACACTGTTATGAATTTTACATTCTAAAACTAAAAACAAAATGACTATCTCAAAAAGAGGATCATGATGACTTAAACGACATGTCAATTGGACGTACTATTTATGAGATATGACTGTATGAAGTTGTTGCCTGAGGAGTTTTCCCCATGAAAGCACATACAAGTAGGTAGACTGTTAGTGGATTGACTAACATGGTCTTTCCTCAAGACTTGTCGACTAGCCACCAAATTTGACCATCCAAGAATACCACGATCGCTACAACTACAACAGCTATAGCTGCAGCTGCCTTGTGGTCAACCATCGCGTTTGACCGCCCATGTCTAGCCTCTATCAGTAACCCTAGAATGATCTGTTTCGACCACATGGTCATTCTTCACATTCCTTTTCCCCCATTAATTACCATAGTTGACCTCTATTTGACCCGCGTGCTTCTCGGCCATGCACACCTAGCATACCACGGCCCGATCTGCCTAGCCATCCAACCTGGTAGGCCCGCTCTGATACGCTGCCTATGACCCCGCCACATTCTTCCAAGACACAAAACTTCCTGCCACATTCTGTGACCGCCATTCTCATTTAGTCTGTCTGACATGGCTCTGCCTCATCCCACGTCCTCTTTGTTTCACCCCTTTCCACATGACCACCGCATGGGAGCCGCTCGTCACGTGATGCCACCCTACCATCTCACACACTACCTATAATGAAATGACTCATTAGACACCTCACTAGTTGAACTCCACTGACCACCTACAACATTAAATCAATGATAAACCTTCAATTATACTCCAATTAATAAAAAAAATGTATATCTACATTCCTTGGGCCTCGATGTAAATGAATTTAATTCCCCACTTGATGATTTGTCATTGCTTCGATGTGAAAAAATAGAAATGATAAAGAATGCATGAAAAACATATAAAAATTAGAATCAATCAATGGTTGTTTTTATCTCCCCATCATAATTTATATTCAACGGTGATGTGATCAAAAAAATTTATGACTCCTAAAATAACATTAATGTTACATATTTTAATGGAAAGAATCTTACCTAGATTTGGATCTATTTTTAATCGATGCGCACGCCTGCCAAAGAACATTGTGATCTATCAAATATTATCACTGAATCACAAAAGTGATGAAAAGATAGAGTTTTCCATAGTGGGATGATTATTAAGAAACTCTATAAAAATACTCAAAATCACCTAGTTATATCCTTGAATTTAGGTAAAGGTTTAATAGTTTAACCGCACCAGTCAATGACCACAAGATCAGAACATATCGCACCCTCTACCTTTAGCATGAGCTAGGTGAAAAATGTAAATTATGAATTTAATGGTGGTTTTTAACTTATAATTTGAATCACCAATAAAGAGTTATTTTAAACAACATCCAAAACAATTTAAAATAATTCAATTTTTTTCAGTTACGTACTTAGTGAATTTTTCCATAGAAGACCCCCACTGAAAAATGTTATGTATCACCTAGGTTAAAACCACACTCAAGGGTAAACTATGGCCTTAAATTTTTTATTTGAGATTTATTTTGATATTTATCCAACTTCTATAATGTGAATATTATAAACAATAGTAATTATATTTATAAAAATAATTCCCAGAATAATGGGCCTCAGAATCGCATGTCATCATTGCGCGTAGCTCAAGAAATATATAGAGAAATATTTCAATAACTTATAAGGAAAAAATAAGATATCTCCACCATTCCATCATTTATTATTTTCATCCAAAAAATAAAAATACAGAAAAAAGATGGATACTAAGTTATCATCTTGCTCTCCAATTCACTAGAGCACTTTTGGACATTTCTGTGATTCCACAAATGTGAACTAAAGAGATGGTCCGTCCACATAAGGTCCACTCTTGCAGATCCTCTGTCAGCACTAGGTTCACTAAAATGTTGGATCCATATTAGATGCCCATCTCAACCCATTCGATGAATTTCTTAGTATCATGCAAGTATCTCCTCAACTATGACATGTGGAACACTTCATGAACTAGCTCCTACTTAGGTGGTTGAGCTTGGTGGTATGAAACCTCACCAACCATCTTCATGATCTCGAATTTCCAGATGAAGCTTGCAAATGTCTCTTCTCCCTAGCCAAAGATCTAGATTACTCATCATGGGGAGAATCTCTAGATGATGTGGTCTCCCTTATTGAACTCTGTAGACCTACTATGGCGACCCACATAAGATTTCTATCTTCTCTCGGGTGTCTCCATCCATTCATATATGAAATCCTTGTTTTCTATCATCATCTTAACCAACTAGGAGACCATGAGGGATGACTCTTTAACCACCTTCTAGCAAAAATATGACCTAAATGGTCTCTCATATATGGAATCAAAAGGTTACATGATGATAGAAGTGTGGTACATATTTTTGAACAGAAACACTATAAAATGCATGTGACATCCCAGATCTATCTAAAATCAATCATACAAGACCTTATCAAATACTTTAGCACCTTGTTGGTATGACCAGTCTATGCATTGGTCTGTGGGTGAAATGGTGTACTCGTATGATGTTGTGTCCTGAATTCCACCTACATGCCTCTATATAACCATGGCATAAATTTTTCATCATGATCGAGGAAACGTTTCTCAGGTACCCCATGAATAAAAATGATCTCTCATATGTACAACTTAAAAAACGTTCCACTAAACTATGAACCATAACAGAATGTCTATTTCCATACATCATGATTTTGTATAACATCACCTAGATGGCATCATGGACCTTCACTGTGCATGGAATCCCTATGTTGAAGTCCAGGGATATTCCATCACATTTCTACTCTAGAATTTCAATAGGCTGCAACAAGCACTACAGAACCTAATGCACAACCTTCGACTAATCACAAGTGAGGAATAATGAGATGACCTAATCTATGCTTCATCTCATGACATATCACCAAAACTATCAATGAAGTTCCCTATAAATATTCCACATACTGAGAAGTATATATTAGATAGAAGTGTGGAAATCCCATATCACCTCCTCCCAAATTGGGACTGGAACCACTATTTTCCCACGGAACAAGATCTCATGATAAAATCCTTCATAATATCCATCTAGTTCATCGCCCCTGGATATATGATAACTTATAACATCACATTCATTGTCTATCATTTATAACTATTTAAAACAGACAAGTATTAATGTAGTCAGCACCACCAATTGTAGAAAAATTGTACCCTCATGCTCCACTAGGGGAAGCTCTAGTGAATCTAATGCTCAGATGATTGCAGAACTAGGAGGTCCTAAGACATCCAACTAAGGGAATACACTACAATGTTTCCTATTCATAGAGTGTGGACTATCTCGATATTTTCATCCTTTAAGAACTCCAACTATTGTCGCTACCACATATTCATGTCTTTCTAGGTGAAGATGTATATGAGGCTCTAGAGGTCTGATTAAACCATAATAAAATATTATATAAGGTAGTGCTTCTACATCCTCCGTGGGAAGGCTTCCAATTCTAGATCTAAGTCATGAGTTATATAGTAATATCAATGGGTTCTCAACTACCTCTACCTGAATGCTATGACTGCATGTCGTTTCATTAACACACAACTGAGCCTACCACATAAGGCATTTAAATACACTAAAAAACTGAAAACATTCCCATTTTAGTATCATGACTTATGTGATCATCCTCCAGTACCTGAACTCCTCAGAGGGCTTTTGGAATAACTCAAACTAGGTAAATGGTTTTTCTTTCTCTGTCAGGCTAGTCAATGAGGTTGTGAACCTGGATAAGTCTTCCAGAAATCTCATGTAGAACAATTTCAAACAAATAATACTTCACACCATTTTCAAATTCATTAATGGATCAAAATAAATAAATAAATAGATCTTTTTGGATCCAGGACTACACCTTTTTTCCAAATGATGTACCACAAAATGTGGACCTCATGTATCAATAATTAGTACTTTGAGAGATTTAAATTTTGTTGGTGCTATAGAAGTAAATCAATAGACATCCTTAAGTGCTATGTGTGCTCATCCTCTAATACAGATAAGGAAAGTATGGTTTCAATGAAGACATAAAAAACTAGTCCATGTACTAATGGATGATTTGGCTCATCAAATCTATAAAAAAGGTGGGATAATTTTTAACACCAAATGGAATCTCTAGGAACTCGTAGTTCCCATAGCGACATCATAAATCAATCATCATAATATCAGCCTTGCAGACTCGTAACTAGTGTTAAACAAGCATGAGATCAATCAAGGATAACTATATTGTGTTCCACAATTGATCAATGAGGGAATCAATACTAAAAAAGGTGTATTTTTTCTTTATGAAGTCCTAGTTTAGGTAAGGATAATCCATGCAAATTCATAAGCTCTTGTACAACTTATTCTCATACAAAACAGGAGCTACACAAGGGGACACACTGTGTCTAATGAATCCATTATCGCAAAGGTCCTCCAACTTTAACTATATCTCATAGTTCTCATTGGGTTCCATATGATATGTCGTAGAGGATATTGGGGTATCCCAATATTGTATGTTAATGAAATAATCCAACTCCCACCTCAGAGGTAGTCTTGGAATTTATTTGGGGACGACATCTATATAATCCTCTACTAATAAAACAAACCAGATTATTGAATAGTATAATTCACCATGGGTTACACCGACTTATTGATGTGTGATAGCATGTAGCCTCTTGTTCATAGCACCTAACTACCCTGAAATGAGGTATCATTATCCAAAAAATGATAACCTCATCCCATTAGCACATAGGCTTCTAACTATAAATCAGTAATAGATGACCAAGGATCAATACATGGGAATTAAATACCATCCCAATATGATTTTGAAGGTCTCCATAATTATGGACAACATGTCCTACATGAAACTATCTCTTCCAAGTGATATCATGCACTATTAGAAGATTATAAACACTTAAGAAGCGCTCCCTGTAAGAACCTCAAGACAACGCTGGTATGCAAGCACCTCTATTGGGATATCTAACAACTTTAGTACGAGTAACGAAATAAATGAATGACTATAAAATGTGTCTTCTAATATTTAATATTGTGTATAATAAACATTGATTATACCTTGAATCATCTAGTGTGCTATGGGATTGCAGAATTCCATATCATGTAGCTTTCACTGGCCTCGGCTGCCAGCTCCGCAAGTTTGAGATGGTGCACCTAGTGGTGGTGATTGGAGAAACTCGTAGAATTATCCCCCAACAGTATATCCTTCACCTCCTCTACTAGTACCACCTCCCTAGAGACCACCCTATCCCCACCTAGGAGATCCCCAGTAATTATGTTGTCTCTACCATGGTAGTCCATCTACTATCTACCTATGATGGTAAACACGTTTGGTCTGGATGTCTAGTACTATGTTACCTTACCCATCACAGGTACAAAACCAACCCTCATTGTGTTTTGTAGGTGCACTGCACTGCCCCAGTACCACCTGACCATGTGCTAATGTATGATCATGGGGAGGCCTCCTGCATCGTGATACTATTAACTAACATCTCTATGTTAGCTCAATTGTCTCATCACTATAGTTTCAACTACCAGTTCCAGATAAATAGAATCCCTATAATAGAAAGAACACTATCACCCATGCCTAATATATGATTCCAACATAGGTGGGGATGCAGAAGGATTTTATATTAGCACATGTCTCTATGTGGAGTCCTTGATCAAACATCTGTTCCTAGAAATAGCCATCACGGATCATGTCCAAATAGTACCGATTTAGTTCTATAAACCTAGATAATAATCATTCAGTGTCATCCATCCCTTCTAGAGGACCAAAAGTTCATAATCCTAATGAAGAAAATGAAACATGGGTACTACTCATCACGTAACAACTTCTTGAAGTTACCCGTTTAGAGTGTCGACACATCATGCATCTAAGTCACCAAACTTCACTAATGTACAACCACTCAATGGAAAATAATGGCTAGAAAAGTTAGCATATGACCCTTTCATGTCCAAAAAACCCTGAAGAGTTAGACCATACACTATATCCAATCCTCTACTGCTGGAGGATCATTCTCAACGCAGGTCCATAGTGTTCTCATACTAGAACATGTAGTGTTTGCTCATCCTTCTCACCTCCTCAGAATGATTTTTAGTGACTATCTAATACTCAACATGTTGAGGTTATACTACATTCCAACCTGGAGGAAAGGGATTACATGATGGACCCTAAAATGATGCCTCATCAATCATAGGGTCACCATCTTGAACCAGAGCTAGTATCTTGGATGGATTTTATCGTTGAGGAATTCTGAAAGTTATCAAGGAGTACCCTAGTCAGATTATTAGACACACACACACACACACACATATATATATATCAAAAAAATGAGGATTTGGATCATGAAGTTCATTCAAAGATTCTGTCATATATGATGTATTTACCATTGATCCCTCCAACATATATCTCATCATTCCATATTGATGAACAAGTACTAGGGGTCCTAGTAAATTGATATGTCATCCACCCAAACTAACACTGGAATCCCTAGCATGAGAGCCTATCCTGATATACCTAAAAACTATTTACCTAAACTCAACCAATACTTTAATGGGTATACATCCATCCAACATTCCAAGGAATGAAATTTCACTAATACAAACTTGTCACAACCCAACCCAAGTTGAGGATGAAGCCAGAACTAACCAAAGCTGATCTCTAAAGTCTTGGTGGTGGAAACAAGCTCTAAAAAAAAAAATTCAAGAGGATACCTTTACCTTTGTACCTGTACATGCACAAAATTACAAATAAAGGAAATAGTACATAGGGAAACTTGTACAAGATGCTACACTATTTTAGGTAAACCAAACATGCGTGAACATAAAAATAGTAAAATTTTGGTAATTTAAACTGATAGAAAAAAAAGAAAAAATACATGCCCAAACCAAATTGTGTCCCAACATGACATAAAATGGAAATTTAAAATAACTGATATATCTACACTCCTAGATCCCAAGCTATGTCCACCACACACAGTCCAAGAACCCCACAAACTTAAGCTCCTATGATTCCATGATCAACCTATATGTCATATTCATAATAAAAAATACATGCCTGAAAATTCCACATATGGATGAGTATCAAAATACCAAGTAGGTTGCCCCGAAAGCTGAAGGGGGAGATGTTAAAGATACACTGGAGTGGAAAAATATATATAACATGGTACAGTGAAAGAATGCATCTCAACCACACTACAAGGGAGTGAAGAATGAGATATATATATATATGTGTGTGTGTGTGTGTGTGTGTGTGTGTGTGTGTGTGTGAGAGTGTGTTTGTTTGTGTTTGTTTGCCCAGTCAAAAGATAACCAAACAATAGAGGAAGGTGATCTCTATCTCAATGGATATTCGAGGAAGAAGAGTCATCAATAGTTCTAGGAGTACCCATAAACAATCCCCAACATCCCATAAATATTCATTGAACATTCAATTCAAATGGGATCAATCTCCACAGATAGATAATATCATTTTTGGGTGACACTGACTCACCCACATAGTTTTAGGAGGCATGGAAAGGATATGTCTATGTGGGGAATGCATCTCTATTTATCATGGGTCTAATGGTATGACAAACAAAATCACTACACTGATCTTTATAGCAGTATTGTGAAATCATGATGTAGAGGACACATGCCCTGGTGCATTAGGGGTAACACCCAAAGCTTCTACAATACATTTCCCTTTGAATAAAACAATAGCTTGTGTTATATGATACTTCGAGTTCAAACACACCACAACTAACCAAACTAGCTATTATGAATAGCAATACTCACTTTTTGAATTTTTTTAAAATTTATCATTCAAAACGGACTTCATTTTGGAATTCAGTATATTGAAATTAGATTATGGTGAATTTTTGGTATTTTTCTGAATGTTTTCAAATTTTTGATGAATATTAAAAAACATAGCATTATTGGTAAATATGACCTTTTGATTTTAATAATTAATTATTTTATTTTATTTTATTTTAGGTTAAAATTTCTACATAATACCTATATATGTACAATATAATTAATTAGAGTCATTTTATAATAATTTTTGATATATAAAATTTTATCGAACTTTTTACAATCTTTTACCGACCTCCTAAGAGCATTTTAAAATTTGTATAATACTAAATTTTACAACTTTTATGAGCTGAATTTCAAAAATATGAGAGAGAGAGAGTTAATATAAGTATATAAAATGTGGTTTAATAAGATGGAAATAATTTTTGGTTAATAGTTACATTTGACATTTATTAACCACGGTTAAAAGTAAATATGGTAATTAAGGTCAAAAATGATATCATAATTACCATAACACATGTTGCAATTCAATTGGATAAGTATAATTTGACCAAAAACAACCATATGAATAATATATAATCCTCTTTGGTACACTTTTATTAGATTAGGACATTTATTATTATTATATTTAAAGAAGTGTTAAAAGACTTGAATTCAATGATTAATAGAAAAACCATTTTTAATATAATGTTACACATAAAATAAATTCGACTATAAATATTCATTAAAAATTTAAAATATTTTTTACATAATTCTATTTTATTTATTATTTTTAGACATTATATAATTTAAGTTATTTTTTGACAAAATGATGATGCACTAATTACCTTATTTATATAATATTAAAATAATTGAAATTATAAATATCTAAATAAATGTTAATTTATACTTTTAATGAATTAAAAAAAAATTCTAGGTTAATATGACATATTAGTATTGGATAAATAAATTTTATTTTATGTGATAACATTTTTATGGCTTTCAAAAAAATAAAATACTAAATAGTGTCAAAGTTGACATAATTGAGTTTTTAAAACAAATATTATATTATTAATTGATATAATATTCATAAAAATATAAGGCTTAGAAAAATAACTTATATAAGGTTATATATATTAATAATTAACCACATGGGGTTCTACGGCATGTTATAGTATGTTGATTAACCATATAATACAATAATATAAAGAGACATGGTAAATGAAACACTATTTAACTAGGAGTTAAATCTAAAAGATAAGGAAAATATGATGACCTAAAACAATCTAAAACCTATTGGTTGAGTGATTATAGAAACTTCCCCACCTTAACCTTTAAATAATTCATTTTGGGGCAATTATAAACTGAAAATTATTTTATTATAAAATAATATTTCAAGATTTTCCTAAAATGACCTTCACCTCTCTTATAAAAATGGCTCTTCAACTTCTCTTAATGTAACATCTCCAAAGCCATTTGGATAGGCCAAACCCTGCCCAAATATCCTACCAAATTTCTTCCTTTCATCCTAGAGGCCTTCAATTGTTCAGAAATCCATCATATTTTTCCCTTTGGGTAAAATTCAGGGGAAGAACCTGAAGAAAATGTAAATATTTCATCACCTCTTTCAAGTTCTTTTCTTCTGCCACATCCTCTTTATTTGTTTTTTAAATTCTAAAATAATAACTTTAGTATCTTCTATATACTATGATGTTATTAAAAAAATGGTACAACCTTATTTGTTATTCTATCCATCTTATAAAGGACAAAGTCACCGTAGGTGCGTACGTACGGATTACTGTCTCCACGTCGTGGTGTAGTTTGTTATTCAAACACTTAATTAATTTGATGGGTTTAATTATGTGTATAAATGATGTAAATAATAAATATAACCTGTTAATTATTCTTTATATATGATATACCATCCAATTACAAATGATTTCTCCATCAATATAATGATATTTTCGCTCGTGTGTACGTATGAATTTCAATCTCCACCAACAGGATGGGATTCATTCCCCATAATAATCATTCAGAAATAAATTTCAATTTATGATTAAAAATAATTTTTATAAACATAATATCATTATATATATGAATATAATACATGCTATCCATAACAAACATGTCTTACGTAACCAATCATATAAAGGAAAATGAATCAGTTAACAACTGAAACGATGATACTACTAAAATATTATAAGATCATATAAGATATGAAATTTAAATATATAGTTCTTTTATAATTTAATAACAATTATTTAATTGTTATATAGGAGGTTAGCATACCATCGACTAAGGAAAAGTACAAGGTAAGGGTTATTTTCATAATATCTTTATTAACCGATGTTGTTTTTATGTAAGTATCTACTGGGACATATTTATTATCCATTTTCATGTTTCATAAAAGATTTTTCAAAGGGATGATATTTTAAGGTAATCTTTTACTAAAACATCATTTTAAATGTTTTAATGATTTATTCTTCAAAACCTTTCTCATTATTGTCCATGCTTTTAAAATGGGTTTATATTAATGTTTTAAAATGTTAAGATTGATCATTTATTTGATGGGTTAAAACCATTTCTCTATCGATCACTAGTTTAATTATCCTACTCATCGTAGTAAGATATTGTCTCATGCACTATCAAGATAGAAATTGAATTATCTAAGTCTTACAACTTTAAAGAAAAGAAAGTTAAAAAGAGATCTATTGAACACTCTAGATATGGAAATAAGGGGAATAAGTGAAAATTAGATTATCCATCATGTAATAACTATGGGAAGAAACACCCTAGTACTTGCCATAAGGGAATGGGAGTCTGTTAAAAGTGTGGTGAAAAAGGCCACCAAGATCGTGATTTCAAGGGGAAGAAAGAGTCTGTTGAATGCTATAATTTTAGAGAAAAGGGGAATTATGCAAATTAATGTCATAAGAACTAAGGTAACATACCTCTGAAATGGCCAAGGGAGCAAATTCAAGCTTATATAATCACTACTGTTGAGGTTGATGCTCCAAAAGGCACGAGGGATAGTAATTTAATGGTTTCCTCAAGTTTAGACAATGCTTTATTTGGTTATAGATCATTGAATTGTTTCATATTTTCCTACTTTTTTAGGAAAACTAGATATTTTCAATTTGACTTAACAAGGGAGTTTTGAATAAAAACACTTAAGGGAAGTATCATCACAAAAATGTTTCGTGAATCAGTTCACATTAGGGCATATAAATGTTCTTTATCTACTGATCTCATCATCTTACCCATGATTTAATTTGATATAAGCCTCTAAATGGATTTTCATTTTTTCCATGATGTGAAACATTATTTTAAGAAGAAGGAAGTTACAATTTTCAATGATGATAAAGAGTACCTCATCTTTAGAGTAGAAACATCACCACCTGATTCTTATCTAGATCCACCACTAGTATGCTAACTAAATTCAATTATTGGGGATGAAGAAAATTAAATAACTACGGGTGAGGAAAATAATCTGCGAATAGAGTACTTACCTATTGTGAAAGAATATGTTTATGTGTTCCTAGAGGATTTTGCTAGAAATTTTCCAGAATGATAAATTGATATTTCCATTAACATAATTTCTAGTTCATAGCCCATATAAAAGACCCCATATAAAATGGACACTATACAATTAGTGGTACTAAAGAAACTACATGAGGAATTTAATAATAAGGGATTTATTCTCCCTAGTGTTTCTCTATGGGGAGACCCTGTCCTTTTTGTTAAGAAGAAAGATGGATCTCTGATGTTGTTCTTTGACTACAGGGAGATCAATGCTATAACAATAAAAAGCTAGTATCCCCTACCTCACCCTGATGATTTATTCGACCAACTTCGTGGAGATCAATATTTTTCAAAGATTGAACTTCGATTTGTATATCATCAGTTGTGTGTGATGATGGAAGAAATTTTGAAAACAACATTTCGAACTAGGTATGGGCATTACAAGTTTACAGTAATGCCTTTTGGATTAACTAATTAACCCTCTATCTTCATGGATATAATGAAGAGAGTTTTCACGGAATATCTTGAAGAATTTTTAGTGTTATTAATTGATGAAATCTTGGTATACTCCAAATGCTACGAATATCATGAAAATCACATGTGAATTATTCTAAAGACTCAAAAAAGAAGTGAATTATATGAGAAGTTTAGTAAGTGTGAATTCTGGCTATATGAGATTTCTTTTCTTAGTCATATTGTCTCAAAAGATAGAATATCTGTTGATCCTACAAAGACCAAGGAAATAAAAGTATGGCCAACACTGATGAGTGTACCTGAGGTACAATGTTTTATTGGTTTAGTAGGTTATTATTGGTGTTTTGTCCAGAATTTTTCGAGATTATAAAACCCATTAACCAATATCACACAAAAAGTGGTTATATCTGATTGAAAAAAAGCATGAAGAATGTTTTAATGAACTGATGAGAAGATTATTCATTTATCTTATCTTGAATCTACCATCATGGAATGATGGGTTTTTTATTTATAGTGATGCTTCATAGAATGGACTTGAAACTGTTGTTATGCAGAATTAGAAAGTTATTTCTTGTGCATCACGACTGATAAAAAATCATGAGAAAAAATCTACCACACATGATCTTGAGTTAACAGCTATAAATACTACTTTGGTGATATGGAGAAATTATCTCTATGGTTAAAAATGTGAGATTTATACTAATCAGAAGAGTTTGAATTATATTTTCTCACAAAAAAACTCAACATGAGGCAAAGGATATGGATTGAACTACTCAAGGATTATGATTGCAGAATACACTACCACCTGGGGAAGGAAAATACAGTGGAAGATGCTTTGAGAAGAAAGGATCATGGAGTATTGATTTAAATAATAGTTGAAAGGGATCCAATTTTCATGGATCTAGTAAAAATGGATATGGGAATAATCATGGAAGGTGAAACATCAATACTTTTTCAAATGGTTTCAAAAAACATCTTTAATATAAGTGATGAAAAGTTCTCGGACTGATGATGAGGAGTTTAAAAAGATGATTAATGCTGTAAATGATGGGAGATTGAGTGACTTCTTATATGAATATGGAATATTGAAATTTTGGAATAAACATTATGTTCCCAATATACATTATCTAAAAAGGGAATTGTTTGATGATTCTCATAGCTCCAATTTCTTTATACGCATTGGGACACCAAAATGTATAGTGATTTGGAGGAAAAGTTTTTGCAGGACAACAAGAAAAGAGAGATCGCAAATTATGTGTCAATATGTATAGTTTTACAACAATTGAAATCAAGAAGACAACATCTAAGAGGAGTCATGAATCCTCTACCCATACCTGAGTGGAAATTGGATGATATTATGATGGACTTTGTCATGGGGCAACAAAAGACTCCTAGAAGGAATGATGCAATATGGGTTGTTGTGGATCATATTACTAAGACATAACATTTTCTTACTATAACAGATGCTTTAATTCTTTAACATTTAGCGAGACTATATATTAATGAAGTTGTAAGACATCATGGAGTAACCCTACCGATTGTTTCTGATCATGATCCCCGTTTAACATTAGATTCTGGAAAAATATTCAGAAATACCTAGATACTAATCTTCATTTGAGTACTGTCTACCACCCTCAAACTGATGGACAATTAGAATAGATAATTCAAACCATAGAAGACATGTTGAGATCTTGGTCACTTGACTTTCAAGGTATGTGGGAAAAATATTTACCTTTGGTAGAATTTTCCTATAACAATAGCTTCGATTCAAGTATTCTAATGGGACCATATGAAGCGTTAAATGGAAAGAGGTGTCGCAAACCAACTTTTTGGGTCGATGTTGGTGAAATAAAACTCATAGGCTTAGAAATTTTTGATGAAACAATGGAAAATGTGAATATTATCCAAACCCACATCAAATCAGCTCAATGTAGGCAGAAGAGCTATGTTGATAACTGATGGAAGGATTTGAAATTTTAGGTAGGAGATCATGTTTTCTTGAAGGTATCTACATGGAAATGAATTATACTATTTTGTAAGAAGGTTAAATTATTCCCCAGGTACATCGAACCTTTCGAAATTCTAGAATAAATTTGGGTTTTAGATTACAATTTGGCAATTCCACTAAGTCTTTATAAAGTTCATGATGTGTTCCACATATCACTATTCAGAAAACATAGGCCTTACCCAAAACATGTACTCACCTTTGAGGAAATTGAATTGGAACCTGATTTGTCTTATAGTGAAGAGCTTCTCAAGATTGTTGATTCCAGTGAACAAGTGATGAGAAACCAGAATGAATCATTTGGTAAAAGTTCAATAGAGAAACCATAAGATGTAAGAGGAAACATGGGAACCTGAGGAACTTATGATGAAAACCCACCCGAATCATTTTATGCAGTAATATTCTAGAAATTTCTAGGATGAAATTATTTTAAATATGGTAGAATGTAACACCCTATGCTTCCATGATAGGTTTCCCTTTGAAAAATCCAGTAGCGTGTGTTGTTTGAAACTTCGAGTTCAAACACACCACAACCAATCAAAATAGCCATTGTGAATAGTAATAATCACTTTTGGAAATTTTATAAATTTTATCTTTCAAAAATGGTTTCATTTTGGTATTTGGAATATTAAAATTAGCTTAGGGTGAATTTTTTGGTATTTTTCTGTGAGATTTCAATTTTTAAGAATAGTGAAAAAACATTGTGTTATTGGTTTAAACCGAATTTTTATTTAAATAATTAGTTTTTTATTCTAATTTATTTTATGTCAAAATAGATACACAATACCTATATATGTTCAACAAAATTCATTGGATTCATTCTATAATAAGTTTAGATATATAAAATCTTATCAAACTTTTTCCCATCTAATACCCACCTCCAAAGAGCATTTCCAAATTTGTATAATACATAATTTTATCACCTATGTGAGTTGAATTTAAAAAATCATAGAGACACGATTAATATCAATAACTAAAATGTTGTTCAATAAGATAAAAATAATTTTTTTCTAAAAGTACATTTTTGACTTTTATTACCACGGTTAACAGTAAATAGGGTAATTAAAGGTAAAAATGATATCATAATTACCCTAACACTTGTCCTAATTCTATTGGATAAGTATTGTTTGACCAAAAACAACCCTAGGAATAAAATATGATCCTCATTGGTCCATTTGGATTAGATTGGGACATTTATTATTATATTACATAATGAGGAGTTAAAAGAGTTAAATTCAATGTTTAATAACTAAACCATTTTTAATATAGGGTTACACACACAAAAAATTCGACTATAAATATTCATTAGAAATGTAACAAGATTTAATAAATAATTGTATTTAATTTATAATTTTGAGACATTAAATAATTTAATTTATTTATGACATAATGATGATGTTGTAATTTCCTTTTTAATGAAATAATAAAATAACTGATATTATAAATACCCAAATTAATGTAAATTGAGACTTTTGATTAATTAAAATAATTTTAAAGGTTAATATGACATGGTAGGGTTGGTTAAATAAATTTTATTATAAGTGATATATTTTTTATGGCTTTTAAAAAAATCAAATACTAAATAGTGTCAAAATTGACATAATTGAATTTTTAAAATAATTATTATATGAGTAATTGATATAATATACATAAAAATCTAGGGATCATCCAAATAACTTAGATACGGTTATATATATTAATAATTAACCACATGGGATTCTCTTGCCTTGATATAGTATGTTTATTACCCATATAGTATTAAAGTACAAAGAGACATGGTAAATGAAAAACTATTTAACTAAGTGTTAAATATAAAAGATATGGTTAATAGGATGAACCAAACCTGTCTAAAACTTATTTTCTGAGAGGTTTTATAACCATAATCACATTATATTTTAATTAATTTATTTTGGAGCCATTATACTCCGAAAATTATTTTATTATAAAATAATATTTCAAGCATTTACAAAAGTGACTGTCACCTCTCTTATGAAAAGGGCACATCCCCTTCTCTTAATTTCACACCTCCGAAGAATTTTTGTTCAGAAAAACCCTTCCCAAATATCCTCCCAACTTTCCTCCCTTCATCCTAGAGGTCTTTTTTTGTTAATAAATCCATCCTGAGGAGCTCTTTTGATCAAATCAAATGGAAGAACATGAAGAAGAGGATAATATTTCATTACCTCTTTCACGTTTTTTCTTCTTCCACACCCTCTTTATTTGTTGCTTACATTCCAAAATAATAAATCATGTATCTTCTATATAATTTTATTTTATTATAAAAACGGTACTAACATATTCAATATTCTATCCATCCTATAAATGACAATGTCACCATACATGCATATGTATGGATTACCGTCTCCACGCCGTGGTGTAGTTTGTTATTTAAACACTTCATTATTTGGATGGGTATAATAATGAGTATAACTGAGGTATATAATAAATATGACATGTTAATGAATCTATATATATTATATATCATCCAATCACATACGATTACTCCCTCAATATAATGATATTGTAACTCATGCGTACGTACAGATTACCATCTCCACGAATGTGAGGAGATTCATTCTCCATTGTAACCATTCATGAATAATTTTAATATTATGATTAAAAATAATGTTAATTAATATAATATCATTCTCTATATGAATAAAATACATCCTATCCATAAAAAACATGCCTCATATAACAATGAAAATAAATGCTAACGAATCAGTTAACACCTCAAAGGATGTTACTACAAAAATAATATTTACAATGAAATATTTTAATATTATATATGATATAATATTTTTGTATATAGTCCTTATATAATTTAATAACAATTTAAAAACTATTATACACGAGGTTACCATACCATTGACTAAGGAAAAGTACAATGTAAGGGTTAATTTCACAATTTCTTTATTATCAGAGGATGTTTTTACATAAGTATCTACTGTAAAATATTTATTATCCATGTCCATGTTTCATAAAACTGTTTTCGAAGGGATTCATTTTATGGAACTCTTTTACTAAAATAAAAAATTAAATGTTTTAAAGACTTATTCTTCTAAACCTTTCTCATTAATTTCCATGTTTTTAAAATGGTTTTAAGGATTTATTTATATGCACATGAAAGTTTTAAAATGTTAATTACTTTCAAAAGTTTCAATGTGGTATAGGACACTTTGATTCCAAACTATCTTCTAAATGTCATCCTTTATAAATTATTCGAAATTTAAATGATTTACAAAAAAATGGATTTTCCTCACATTGATTTTTACTGATCATTTTCAATTATGTAAACATCTGTTTTGGTATATTATTCTTCATTGAGGTTGATTTATTATGTTACAAATCATCCATATTTTATTGAAGGTTTAGTGATATGTTGGACTGTGGATGAGTTATTTTTATACTATTCCTGGTATATAGAGAAAGTATTTATATTTCATATGCTTGTTTTATTATGAATGTTTATGTTATGTTTAAACCTATTCATATGGGGAATGTATTAGACTTAGTAAGTTATAGGTTGATATCACTACAGACTCTTGATGCATCGGTAGGTCTGAAGAGACAAAATAGTGTCTTGGCACAAGGACTTGAAAAAATCATATTTGTATTCTTGGCACAAGGCCTTGAATATTTAGTTATGAAGTCTGGGATTATGAATTTCATCATTATGAATGTGGCTATTGATATTTCATGTGTTTATTTGACTATTAGAATATCTATGCGAATAAGTAAATAGAATTATTGTAATTTATCATTGCCATATTATGCTGATGTTAAAGTTTTAAAGGATTTGGTTTTATTCAAATATATTTCCTTAAATGTTTATGCTTATTTATGAATGTTCCCGCTATATGGTTATCCTTACTGAGAGTCTGTGCTCACCCCTTTCCATGTTTTATTTTTCCCAAGTTGTGAAGAAGTATTTTATGGTTAAAATGTGGGGATAGGCTAGGATATAAGTGTTTTAAAATGGAAAAAAGTTGTTGTTTATGTTTTTATATCATGATTTAATGTAAAACTTATAAATGAATAAACTACATCCAAGGATTCAGTATTTTGGGACATGATTCCTTTTATCATTCTAATTGCATGTAATAAAGCACCAAATCTGGGTAACTGGGTTTGGGGCATTACATTAGCGGGATTTACTCAAATGTTTTTCATAGGGGAATGATTTCCTAGTGAGTTAGGGGGGTTCTAGTCTAATGGTTGAGGACCCAAAACCTGTTATCTGCAAGGGTTCCACTATAGGATATTGATAACCAATTTCCTACCTAGTAGGGGGTTCCACTTGGAATTTACTATAGAGGACCTTTACTCGTGGTGATTGGGGGTTCTAGTTTAACATCATCAATGACACACACCAATGTGCATCAAGGGGTTCCACATAAAAATTTGTTATGTCCTTTCTTGACCACAACTATTATCTAACACCTCATAAATAAGTATCGTGATAAAAAAACATGATAACTCGATATTCAAATCAATGATCACAATCACATTCAACGTGAAAAAACATAATGGATATGCTGTTTCCTCACATGAATCATAAAACAAGTGAAAATGGTTTGTTTACAACACAACACCCCAAACAGGACCTTATGCGGCTCGATTCTTATTTCCAAATTTTATATTCTATAGCAAGAAACAAATGGTATGTATCAAAAATAGGATAAAACTTTCATGAGAATCATTTAAATTTGACTCTCCAGTTAGGAGTTATGACTGTTTGAAGCTGCCACATGAAGATCGGTTGTACGCCTACCTAGGACAGTGGGCTAACTAGTCAAGTACTGACAATCATGCTCATCCAAAGTATTCTGCCTTCCTTCCACAGTAATCAACCTCTGTGGTCGACCACCCATAATTGTAACTATTCACTACATTGAGGGAATCTTGAGCTGTCGTGGCCTTGCAGTCAAATTTTGTAGTCGACCACCCATGACTCACTATGGTTAGTAGCACCTTGGATGCTTGAGCGTCTGCAATCTCGTTGTTGACCATGACTTCCCTTCACCCCTGTTTCCATCGGTTTAACCTGATTATGAAATTGGTCCATCTCAACGTAGTCTTTCAAGCCCGCCTATCTGGTGTGCTCCACTGTGTTTTCCACAGACCTCCCACATTCCACCAGCACCCGCTGTGGCCCCCCACATTCCTCAGCCAACTGCCATATACCGCAAACTCACACTACTCTTCCACATCCAGTAGCAACCGACCTGCTTGAAACTCATCTGTGTCCAACCGGGTGCACCCTACACTGTGATACTGCTACCACATGAGAGCCACCCACTCCATGCTACTACCATACCGTCTCAGACACCTCTTTCATCAAACCTCGTCACTGACTATATCACTGGTTGATCGATACGTACCACCTACAACTTATGGTTTCCTTTGAATATCTGAAACGACTAAAAATAAAGGAAAAAATACTGAAATGCAATCCTTGGTTTCCAAAATAAAGATATCATGGTCCACTAGTTGATCAATCATTATTTTAATGTGTAAAAAATTATATTATGAAGAATGAATGAAGACTGGAGGGAAAAAAGGAATCGACTAATGGCCATGTTACTATGACCACCTCTATTTATATTCAAGGGTGATCTAATCGATAAAAAATAATTTTATGATTTTGGAATTGATATTAAGGATGTTTAATTCTTTTTATAGAACCATACCAAGATTTGGATCTATTTATCTTCGATGAGAACATCCACCGATGATCATTGTCATCCGTAAAAAAATTGTCATTGAATCACCAAAGGGAGGAGAGAAGGTATAATACCACAGTTGGATTATTATGAGGTAACCATATCTAAAACATCATAATCCTATATTTAAAACAATTTAATTAGGATATGGTTATGTTACATAACCACATCTGTTGATGGTCACAGGTTCTGATCATCTTGTGCCCTCCCACTTTATGTAGCGCTAAGGGAAAACACTACATTACAAACTCAACGATGGTCTCATATTTTCAAACTGAGTACCTATTCACGTGTTTTTAGAAACAATATCCAAAATAAAATAAAATAATTAAATGAATTTATTTACTATTATGCTGTCATTAAAATTTTCTACAGAAAACACGTACCAAGAAAGATTTTGTCTCACCTATGGTTAAATTCCATTCTCTAGACTCAACCGCGGCCCAAGATTTATGATATAATATTTTGTTTGAGTGTTATCCCAATTATTTCGTGTTCATAGTATAAAATATACTTAATATTTTAATATAATTAATTCAGTGCATATAGTTCCTTAGAATCGCACGCTGTCTAAGAACCTAGCACTTGAAATGCATAGATAAATATTTCAAAGACTTATAAGACAAAAATATGTTATCGAAAAACATAAATGATTAAGAAAATTTCATTACATGGTTATTAAATAAATTAAAATGAAAAATTAACTTTGAATATGTTCTTATAAAATTAAATAACTAACATTTATTTTTTATTTAGTGTGATTGAGATCATATTTGACAAGTCTAACTCATGTTATGTAACTTTTATTAATAAAATCTGCTTTTAATATTTTCCTTTCAACTATTTTCCAACTCTATCCATATTTTTTAAATAATTTTATCAATTTTTTATGTATATAATGCTATTATAAATGAAATATTTATATTTATATTGACTTTTATTCATTATTTTTCTATATTAATATTTTTATGAATTATATATAGATGATTTTTTTAAAATAGAAAAATGAATGTTAGTTTTTATGGTATATGGTGTTAGTGGAATTTTATGCCACCATAAAAACTGTATTCTGATATGATTCAATTAAAATATTTTATGTTTTATTTGATGTTAAAACTCTATTTCCCTTTTTTAGTACATTTTATTTATAATAATTTTTTAATAAAAAAATTATTTTGATATCGAAAATTATTTTATATACGAGTTTGGATGATTTTTTCATGTTTTTTAATCATGATATGGAACTTGGAAATTATTTATGAAAATGGGTGAGTCTAATATAGATTAAATGTTAGGTTTTATAAGATATTAATCTAACTAAAAGGGTAATTATTATGTTCTATGGACAATTTTATTGGAATTTGGTCATATTTTTATTACCATAGTAACGGTTCTTATAAGTGTTCTATTTGGGTTCTATGAAGAAGATATCCCAAGGTCCATACATGTTCTTTCTACACATGTTAATTATTTTTAATTTAATATTTTTATTTCAAAATGTAATATTATGATATTTTTTAAGTAAAAATAATGCCCTTCCAGGGGTAAATTTTATTTTCATATAAAAACATTATCATCTGTTTTCATGTTTTTCATTGGACCATTATATTTTTTTTAAATCCCATATATAATTTTTTTCTCATAATAAGTATTTAAAAAAAATTATTATTTTTTCTCATGTTTACATATTAATAATAAGTCATATTTAATGTTATGGTAATTTTTCATGAAATTAAATAATATTTCATTTTCAAAGTTTTATATTATTGGAAAAATGGATACCAAGTAAAAGTGTCCAATTTATTATATATGGTACTATTTTGTAGGATTTATGATTTAATATTATAAAAAATTATCTAAAATATTCATGGGATTGAATTAAAGTAAATTATAGTCTAGAGAGACATAATTATATATTTTTACAGTTGTGTCCTTATAATAATCTTTTATGTCCATGAACTTTTCCAAATTGTCATTTGGAACCACTACACAAACCATCTACCAATATAGTAAATACATTCAAATTTGTATTTAATATTCACATTTCATTCATGAATTTGACACATTTTCTTATAAACCTAAAAAAAATTCATCTAAATTATCATAATATCATGTATCATATAGTAAATTTATTTTCCAATAAACTATTATATATCTTTTGATGGATACTACATATCCTAAAGTATATTTTGATATTTACCTTTTTTGTAATGAACATCATCATATAATTCATATGACCTAGTAATATAAAAAAATCATAAAAAATATATTCCATATCATTTGAAATATACTATTTTTCATATGGTAAGGCTCATATTACTTAACTAATTATATGATTTTTAGTAATACCATATTCATTCCTTTTTATGAGATATAAAAGAGTTATATTTACCAACTAGTTTTTGAAAATTCATGGTTTTATCTTATTGGAAACCTTTATACAAAGTTACATTGTCTACCACATGGACGTGTTTTGGTGTGATAGGTTTTATGGTGGATACATTCGTTTTACACTATGATTACTTGTAATTTTAATGTCATATAATATTAAAAATCATTGCACAATGAAAAATACTCATTTCTATCTGACTATAAAATAACATATTGTTTTCTAAAAAGTTGATTATCCAAAGAGGATTTCACCTTCACCCATAAAATTTATCATTCAATAAAATGATATGATTGTTCACATTCCCATTACTAATTCTTTATGATTATATAAAACGTTGAATATGTTTCATTTTAGTGGATTGTTTGACATGAATTAGCCTGTTTGGGATTTCACCATGATTCATTGTTTCTCATATAAAGGTCTCTCAAAAAAGAATTTATCGTGTTTTTTAAAGAAGTGGGTTTCAAATAATTTATTTTTCTTGTGAAAAAATATGTTTTAATTTTATATTTTAAAATTACTTATGTTACTCTTGATAACAAATATACATTTTGATTTTCAACCAAAATAGAATATAACCATGTAAATTACATTTATTTTGTATCCTATACATGATTATCGATATTCCATTTTATAGTATTAACGCTATAAAATATAGTATGTCATTACTCATTCATTGAAAAATCCTAAACTATGATGAACTAAAACTTTTCATATCATCTATGTAACTTCTCTGACATGGAAGGTACTTTATCATCCTAGAGGTTTAGTTTGATTTCTTGGTCAAGTGTAAGGGGTGATTTTATGACTTAACTTATTCCATGTACTACTCCATTCTCTCATAATTAATGTTTTTAATTTTAATTTTGGGTAATAATATTTTAAATTTTTCTTCCTTCAATTCATTCATGATTTTTTTATTTAATAATATCATTATTATAATAGTTATCCACCAATATTATTTTTTATAGTCCATAAGAGTATTATTATTATTACATGTTTTACATTAATTATATAGCATTACAATAATGTTGAAATAAAATTTTACATTTGATTAATTATCAAATATGATCATGTCGCTAGCCTCTTTTAGTTTTTTTTGTTGTTATAATCATTAAAATATATAATAAGGTCTGTGATACTATGTAGTGTACAACATGAAATGGGAAGTATTTCAAAAATATAATTTAAAAGGGAAAAAGAGAAAGAAATTTAAAATTTTGGAAGTATAAATACATTAAGATAGATTCATCACCATACAACTATTTAGGGGAATGTGATTTATAAATATTTCTGCTTTGTGATATTCAAATTATATTGTAATAAAAATATTAATTTTAGATGAATGATTTTACATTATAATTTCATCCATTAGGATTTTATTTCTATTTTAGTTTACGAAGTGTATATTTTTCATTTATGTTTTCAAATTATTATAATATATTTAGGCTTATAAAAGTTAAAACCTTTAGGGATTGATAACAGATTTTGTTTTTGTCTCTTTGGGTGTTATTGATGGATTGGAAGGTTTTTTAACATAATATGTTGATTCTAGGAATATAGGTTTGATTATGAGAATTTAGATTGCTCTCTTAGGGGGATGTGGTATTATATCTCAAAGGGTAATTATTGTAATTGTGATTTAGGTCAAGGGTTATTATGGAGAAAAATGTTTATAATGGGTTTTTTGCTATGATATTTTGGCATGACTTAGTTATTGTAGTCATGGTAAAATATACTTATGATTTAAAAATTAGGATTGAGTGGTTGAGTGATTTTTTGAATTTCGTTATATTATTTTTAGTAATTTAGTGTTTTATGTGCTAGGGTTAGGTCATGGTTGAAAAAAATATTTTTAATAATGTATTATTGTAAAATTAAATATATAATAAATGAGTATTTAATATGATTTTAAATTGGTGTTTGGAATATTGATTTATAATGAGGAATTTTAATGAATAAATGACTATAAATAATAAAAGATCTATTTGAAAATTATGATTAAATTAATAATGGTGGAAAAATGATAAATTAATAACCAAATATGAAATAACTAGAATTTTTTAATGACCTAGATGGGGAAATAATTAATGATTCAAGTGTTCTTTCACTATATTATCTATAGTTGGATCTTGAATTAATGTTAATGATTTATTATTTATTCTATTAATGAAATTTATTATTATACCTTGTGATTTTTCATGGATTATTATTAATATTTTTTTCTTGTTTGATTAGATATTTTTATTTTGTAGTGAATCCTGGCATGTTATGAAGAGGACTTTCTACACACGTCAGTCATGGAATATTAGATTCACATGACTTTTGTGGGATTATATTTGTTTAATATCACAAAAAATTGTGGATTTAACTATTAAAACAGTTGTTAAAAAAATATATAGAAGACTAACATACTACTTGTTTGTGTATTTGTACTCAAAAAATCACAAATATTTTATTTGAAGATAGGTCATGTGGATTATATTGAGGTATTTGGGATTGTGATTCCTATATAGTCTATCTTTTAAGGGATGCATAGTGACCCTAGATGGATGGGGGGGAATTTGGATTCCATATTAATGATTCCCTTTTGTGTGATTTTGGTACAATATTCAAATGTATATAGGATAAGTTATATAAACTATCAATAGAGACATTTTTCATTTTAATCATATTTCTTCATGGTGGAATTGAACTAAAACGAATGGTATAAATATTTTATAACTGCTATAGATCATCATAGGGTGATATTGTTATATATATATATATATTCTTATGGATAATATTCAAGTCCATGAGGTGGTAGTATCATATATTTATTCCAAGTGAGGATAAGATCCGTATTAGGTACATAATTTTTCATGTGGTGAAACATATATGTTTATTTATAGGTGAACCATAGAGTTGGTGGATAGAAAATGAGTTGGATAGAAATATTTGGGATGTGAGCAAGGATGTTCCCTATTAGAAATGTTATATGTGATATGTGATTTATAGACTAAGAGGGAAAGACTATTGTTTTTATATTTGGATCATGATATTGGTGAGATGACTGTTACGATTTTGGTGGTAGCGAATTTTTCATATATTTGTTGATAAAATCAGTGTTGTATTTGTGGGTAAACCTAGTGAGTAGTTAGCCTAGATCTTATAGTACATTTTTTTGGAATCATGGTTAGAATATTTAGGTTATAAAAATGATGAAGGTGATGTAAAACTGAGTATATAGAATATTCAAGTGATATTACATATTAGTTCATCAGATAAATCTATTATATAGATTCGGATTTTGGTACAAAGGATTGGTTTTTTATCAAGAATGGTATGATACATTGGAATGTTAATTGTAGTCCTGGTTATGATGATAATAGTGTATTTTCTTCATATATGGTTCAATGTAGGTTTATTGAGAATAAAATATGAAAATATGTTTGATATAACATATTTAAATGTGGTTGAATGAGCGATCTGTATTAGTGAGTATGATTCCATTTCTCTTTTAGAGAAAATTTCTGAAGGCGAATACAGATGGTTAGTATTTACATGTCATGATCATGGTTAGTTAATTAGATGTGTGAGTTAAGGATGATAATGTGTAATTTATTGGATCATGAGTTGGACACTATGTTAGGGTTATATTGGGTTGTATCCCATTGGTTTTGGATGAAATTGAGGTAGACTACTCTGGTTAAATGCCTTGTTTTTTTGAAATCCTCTTATATGAGTAGTTTTGTGATATAATATGTTTAGTGTAACTAATAAAATTCATTCAAAAATGTTTTCCATGTTTTATGATAAATTATATTCCCTCCATACTAATGACTACACCATTTATGGATAATAATATGTATTGTTAGTAGGAATTGGAATGGCTTGGGGAGAATCATGTGTGATATTATGGCTACAATTGATTTTATAATATATGAGTTTTATAATGGAAGCCTTATGGATTTGTTTGATCCATATTACATTAGAGTATTTGGCTCTCATTTGGGATAGATGACTTTTAGAGGATGGAAATAATGACTTTCGATGTGAGTTGGTAGGAGATGATGTTCATATTGGACATTGTGGATGAGTGGTAAGATTATGTAATCTCCTTTCATGTAGTAATTCATAGAGATTGATATATGATGACATGACCATCATGGTGGAAGTGTTGTATTGTGAGGATACTTATCGTTGGATAGTCATGGTGGAATTTTAAAATTAGATTGTAGTTGAATCTATTTTTCCCTGATCCTTTTTGGAATCCATATATATATATATATTGGATGAAGTATTTGATAGAGTAAATGCATTAGCATCTACCATTGGAATGTTTTGAAATGATCCAATGTTTTGTCAGATCAGTGGTGTGTCGATAATGAAGGTGAGATCCTAGCAGCAGATTTTGTTAGTTGAGTATCCTACTATTGAATTAAAAATAAATTCTTATTTAGACATTGATTTAAGTGATTTGGTAGTATAAAAATTAGTTATTAAGTTAAATAATATGGAATTACTATATTCATATCGTGTAAGTGGTTTAAACAATTAATTTTCGGTAAAATTATTTTATGAGGGGAATAACTACTGTTATAAAATATAATCTGATGTGGTTAGTTGGGAAATACATTTTGTAGATAAAATGAGGCATAATTAAGGCTTTTTGGGACAAGTAAGTGTGTATGAGAAAAATAATACGATGAATCCAAGTTTTATGTGGGGGAAATTGAGGCTTATGTAATTTAGATCAGGATTGAAGAGGAAGAGTGGTACAATATTTTGAAAATAAAGTCATATATAGATTTGCAGAGTGTGAGAGATACCACATAAATAGGGATACTGGACTATGAAAATCATTACTTAGTTTGTGGAATAGATATAAAGGAGCATCAGTGATCAGAATAGTCCCTTGGGAATAAATTGTTAGGATGGAGTGTGTCATAAGACTATAATTTAATTGGTCATTGAAATTGTTTTCTATTTGGAAAAACAATTTTCATTGAACACCATATATGTTTTTATGATAGTGACGATTGGTGTATCAGTTTTGTTATTTATGTGAACCACCATTGGTGTTGTGAACCCGAATATAGATTCTTATTACACTATAGAATATAAATATTTCATATTAAATTTTCTATTTGGGTAGTTCAATCATTTTAGTCAAGGGCTATTAGAATTTATTGCTGATGAGTAGTTTAAATATTGGAAATAATTTCTCGTATATAACCATGATAATATAAGGAATTCTATATAGCATAAGGTTAAAAAGATAGATCGTTAGGGGTTTAACGAGAATAAAGTCAATATTATTCTCATCATTAATTTAGTTTCTTAGGTGATGACCTAAAACATCACTACCCATATCAAAACACAACCTATTATGGGTGGATATATCACTAGGGTAACTAAGGTCTCATCAAACACATATTGAATTTTCTATTTGGTATTAAAATAAAATTATATAAATAATACATTATTCAATACAATTCGGTTTGTTGTAATACATTTTACATTGAGTTTTGATATAAAATCATTTCAATCTTATAAACATTTTTACATTAAATCCGTATTGTCTCATCCCATTATTATAATGATGCGACCTAAATAAATATAATTTTGAAAAATAGAAAACAAATAACCAATGAAATTATAAAAATAATTTATGTACCTAAAAAATTGTAAATATGATATATTTATATCATAGAATATGGATATAATTGATTAAAAATGGTATAATTAATTGTTGGTATTTTCCTGAAGCACAAATGTTTATTTAAAATTTTAAAATTAATTTAATGATTTAAAAGAAAATAAATATCCTAAAATATATTCATAAATTAGTAATCTATTTTATCATAATAATTATATTTTTTAGGCCATAATGAATAGTTCAATGTGTCATAAAATTAGTTATGGTATTAAAAAAAATTACTTTTTGAATAAATGATGATTTTAACTAAAAATAAAATTTCTCATATTATGAAATTTATTTTCATCAAATATAGATCATTTTTAAAGTATAAAATTTTAAAAAAGATAGTGTGATTTTTTCATTTTTCTAAAATTATTGAATTTTTGGCCAATAGTGAAATACTATCATTTATGATATTTTACATTATATGTAAATACATGATTTATTGACTGATGGTTGAGTCATTGATGATACAAGTAGACATTATCTCAAATTTACATTCTGTAGTTATTTTATTTTTTCACAAGAATAAATACACTTGTTAATTTTGAATCCAAAAAACAATGTAATTATTAAAATTATAAAAAAGCACACCTATCGTCTACAGAAAATAACACCACCATCACCCCATTACCATAAACCATCAATGTACTGTATCATCCTTATATTTTCCCCAATTCAACTCTTAAACGAATTACCCATTTTATAGTCTTGTTGTTCTCATCAAATTACCAGTCTCATGTTCCATAAAGAGGTTCTCAAGGAGACACTATACAATAAGTAAAATCCTCTTTCTTTTAATATTAATTTATTTTTACTTATTTTTATTTTATTATCATTTACTCACATACTCTATGAAGACATGAATGATAAATATCATATCATATATATATTATATTGTTTTTTTAATGAAATATAAACCATTAAACTCCTTCTCAACTGCCTTTTATTCAATAAATTGAAATATCCTCTGTGATGTGTCGATTTACAACCATCATGGGAGATAAAATTTCATTCACTAATTCCACTATCAAGAGAAATCATAAAAATATTATTATAGTAAAATAATATATTATTATACATATTATAATTCAAATAATGTTCAGGAACAAAAAAAAATATGTGATATTAAATATACTAATATAACTTTGTGATGATCATAAAACCTACCAAAATAAGATAATTCATTATCCTTATAGATTTATTTAATTAATAAAAAAATTATCTGAAAAAGTTATATATAATATCATTTAAACTTATTTACGTTCATTAATAACACATACTATCAATTAAGGGGAATAATTCATAATTTACATGATTATCCATACATGTATACAAGAAAACTGCACAAGAAATTATTTGAAAAAGAACTATTGTAGATTGAGGAAATAGAATATCATAACTCATCAAAAATTCCATAACTGAACATAAAAAAATTATTATAAATCAAAACTATTTTTAATATTATCTGAATTAATTGATGAATTAATATTATTTGATTATCAAGGACATTACGCATAAGAGAGGAATACTTTTGACATAATGTATGGGATTCTACCCGATCCTTTATTTTTCATTTGGGTTACGATTTCACTCCCTTTAATCTAATGAAATTATATGTTATTCTTATTTACACCTCCTAAATTTTGAGTTTATGTCCCAATTATATTTACCTAGATAAATTCATATTTATTTCAATGGGAAATATATGTTTTATAATTTTCCATTTTCAACTCCTCTAGATAATCATAGCTGATTTAAGGTAACTCACCACATTCATAACCATTTATAAGTATTATCCACAATCTATGTTGAGCCAATAATATTTTATAATGTCCCTTTTTATCAATAAAAACTATTTTAGTTCATTTCTATATATATGAAAACAAATTCTTTGTCCACATTGAGGACCCTTTTAAAATTTTCCTTACACTGCACTGAATTTTCTCATTTCTAATGATTGTAAAAAAAACCTTTTACAAATTTTCCATATCTACGCCAAATTTCAGTGTGAATATTATATTTATATTACTCAAATATAATTTAATTTTCCTTACGTTTTCTTTTCTATGAGTCACATGTTCTCAATATGATTTTTTTGAAAAATATATATGATATTCAAAAAGAACAATTCTTCATAAAGAAAAAGTGTATTTCTCTCCAGAATTTATCAATGTTTTTAATATATTATTTTCATTTATTTCAAACTCCATCCCTTGAATCTTATATTAATTTCAATTGATCATTTATGTTATCAAGTACAATATTTAGTAGAATAAATTATAATTATTCTAAAAAAGGATTTAATATATTTAAACGACTCACCATATTTCATTGGAAAGTTTCTTTTTTTGATTAGGGAAAATATTTTAATATCATATTAATGTTTAAATATGAATGTATATGTTGAATTTGTTTCACACCTTTTGAATGTGTAATCAATTAGACTTAGTAAGAGTTATTTAGGGACTATAACAGCCCCATGATGCATTGGTAGGTCTCATTTGACAAATTAGATAGGGTTTTGTTCAAGGCCATACCAATTTATATAGACTTCTAGGTCGATGTAAGATCAGAAGTTTCACTTAAGGTACATATGTGTTAATTTTATGGTGAGATTTTTTTTACATCCCATTTTTCATAGCCCATAATTTGGGTCATGGAATGATACATTAATTTTCAGAAAGAATAGTTTAGAATGAATAATACCGGTTGAATTCCAACTACATGAATTGGAAGGGTCTGGCTATGACCTTTCACAATATATAATTTATTTTCCTAGGAAGGGAAAACTGGTCATTACTTGATGTGACAGAATATTACATGTCATGTAATTGGAGAACTATTTTTTTAAATAGAGGCAATAGACACTATTTTTTAGACATGAACCATTTTCCTCTTGTTTGAAGACTAGAACCCATCTTTTTTGTTTTTTAGAACTAGCATCTATTTAGGCACCATTAATTTTATCGTCAGTCATGTTAAAACTATATTGGTGAGTGTTTAATTCCTTTATTCCTATTTGTGATTATTCTGAACAATAGTTAAACTGATTTTGTTTAAGATAATATCCCCTAATTTCTCATCATTCATCCATTCTTCATGTTTCTCCTCATTTGAGGTGAATCAAGATTCGATACTAGACATATACTCCACTACTGAGATAAGGTAATTTGTTTATTGTTTCTTTTATATTTTGATGAATTATAAATCAATCAACCTTTTTCTATCCATTGGACATTTCAGCGTGGGCCTAGTTTTGAAATTTTTATCTAAAATACATGAATTAGGGCCTATTGGGGAATCCCTTAGGTTCTCTAAGATCTGTTGGTGGTTTTTCCCCAACGAGAGGCCACACATGTGGTGCACCATTCCATTTCATTGGTTTTGAACATTGATGAACTACCCAAGGGGTGTGTTCTTGAGTTTTTGTAATATAAGGAATCTGATTTGTATATAGATAAGGTGGAATTACATGAATTGATGATGTCTTTCCAATAAGAATTGAGTTTTCATAATATTCCGTGAAAAACATGATTAAATTATCAAGTGTAGTTTTTTAACAAGTTTCTACACACATTATTTGTTTTAGATTGATTATTCATTTTTGTATTAATGATGATTAATTGAAAGGAATACACTTGTGATTTTTTATAATTCTATTTTTTGATAAATGGGTCGATATACCCATATGAATCGATTAAATGGGTGGGTTACCCATGTGACATGTTTGGATGAATTTAAATGTAATTTTTTATATAAATGGGTATACTCATATTGTTGGGAAGTGTTAAATTGTAGGTAATCGTTAATGTTTTTATTTATACCATGGACGACTCTCCATATATTTGGAATGCATTTGTGTACAACATAGCTATATATACACCTTGGGTATTTATTACCAAGGATGCATTAGGCTTTTCTAACCCATGGATATGAAATTCTATGACTCGTGCTGGATATGATGTCACACATTCTCATAGGACTCCAAGAAGTGACTATACTGAGTTTCCATCGAGAGGTTTCAGTGGCTAGATGAGGGTTCCTTGGTCTTCTACATTATGGATCTGGCACTTCGTGATTTACACTTCATTATATGGCTTAAATGTAGTATATTTTACTGTTGATGTATGGAATTGCCATGGGTTTTTATATGGCTCCTCAAAATGACGAGGCCATGTGGACAAGATAAGGATGGTTGTATGAAAAGGCAATTTTTTTCTTATATTTATGGTAGATTCCTTATTAGGAGATGCCACATTTCATAGGGATCCATGATAGTTTGTTGGCATTACTTATCTTTAGTAGTTGTATTATAATGAATTTTATAGTTACATTACTACATGCATGGGATTACATAGTATATTGCATCGTGGTTCATAGAATTTTAAAACTCATTGGGTTCTTACCTATAAGGATGTTATCCCACAACCTGTTTGGGATTCCTTGGGGACTAAAATGGATTATATAGTTGCAGGTGATCATATGGGAAAGTGTCCAAGCACTTTTTGCTAATAATTAGTTTAGAGCATGGGAGTATGGGACTAAGATGAGGAATGTGATGCTACTGGGGAATATTGTGGTCTATTTGGATTTTGGATACATGTATTATATAGTATTATTATGTACCTATTTTGGTTGTTTTATAGATACATGTATCATCTGTATCATGTATATGAGACACTTATAGCTTGTTACATATGCATCCCCTTCTTTTATATTTTATATATTGTATGATTACTGTATCTATTTCCTCTATTGAATGTGATTGAAATACACTGTGATATACTGTTGTAATGAGTGAATAGAATCTTCAATGATTCACCTAGGCCCTCACTACTAGTCCGTAGCCTCAGTCATTTAGTGAGTTGTGCTTGAGGCCATTGATCCAACTGGGATCAGGGCACTATTGAGTGGCATCTAGTTCTAGGACGTTACAAATTGGCATCATAGGATCGTTTATGTTCTGGTTTGATTTAATATTTGGTTAAAATTTATAGTAATAGGAAGGAAATGAAATTTGTTAATGAGTTGGGCTTAGGCGTAGTGATACCATGTATAGGGAAAATCCATATTTCCCGGAATGATATTTCTATTTGTATTTTTTTACTATTATAGTTGATTTTATTTCACTATTTAGTGAATCACATGATTAATGTTATAAATAATGATACGGATGGGTTCTATTTCCATTGCAACTAGATGAGTTGAGGTTATTCCATCGTATGCATTGAATTTGAACATTATAGAAATTACATTCCATGCATTATGACATGCCATTTATGATGCATTATTTCATGTAATTTAGGATGCATTATCTAAACAATGCTGTTGTGATAGGTCATGTGATAGTTTCATAGCATTTGGTATAGACATTGTGTACAGGATAGATGTGTGACATCATGTTTACATTCATAAGGTGTATGAGCCCTTATGAAATTGAGAAATGATTCACCTTTTTAATTTAACTTCTAAAGTTAATTTGACATGTATTGAATATATGGGAATCAATTTTTGGATTTGTATTTGTTATGGGCCCTCACAGAACAAAAATTCATGGAAAATAGTTTAAATAATGTGAACGAATGACTTTTAAAATAAAATGAAACTATAAATAGAGACTTGTACTAGACATGTTTTTTCACATGCTAGAGGGAGTAATTATATTTGTGTTGTGGTTTTTCTTTATGTAGTCCTCACATTAGGAGCACGTTGTGGGTTATGGATCAGGTGTTGGAGGGTTTTTGACATGTCCTACACTTTTGAGCTATGAACATTGATATTTTTCATTTTTTAGGCATGTTCTTGGTATTATATCAACATGAAACCCCAAAAACCACCATAAGTGGTACATAATGGGGGAGGAGGAAACCATACTCTTTATGTGGTGGGCTATGAGCCACCAGTTGATCCTCTTTTAGTGACAACTATGGAACTAGATATTATTCCAAACACATGTGCTGAGGAATAATTCTATGAGAGGTTGTTTCACTATATGAAGAATATTCAGGGATCACCATAGCCTACAATGACTATAGATTATCTATCATGGGTGTTATAATATTATAATCATCCCATGTTAATAGGGGATATCAACAACAGAATATTGAGTTGTTGCTTGAGATCATGCTAGAAATTTCCGAGCATCTTGAGAGGCCTCCAGAGTGGATGGTAATGCTCAAAACATTCATGATATATATTGTAAAAAATCACTGGAGGTATGTTTTGAAATAGGATGAAGTGATTCAATATATGATTTAGACATATTTCTAGAACCTGCCCATATGACCACTTTTACCATGAGACATTATGAGCAGAGTGATATTGTGAGTTCATGCATCTGGTTTAGGGAATTGTGTTGGTTAAGGAGTACTCGACATGATTTATAGAGTTTCTTTATTTTTCCCAGATGTACCATAGTGATGAGATATGTAGAGTGAGAGGATTCTAGGAAGGACTCTGAAATTTTATAAATTCATATTTCAATGTGTTTAGATAGAATTCTATCATTTATAACATGAATCAACCGCTAATTATAAAGTGGACCCATAGGGGATATTAGGGCATACTGCCAGGAAATGTTTCTTCTTGACCCATTGGATCAATTTCTTCATATAGGAATCATTATTTTGAGGTTTCTTATGAGATGATAACTAGTCTAGTTGTGAGTGAAGGAAGGTCAATGTATTATAACTAGTGTGGCCAACTAGTCCACATGAAGAATCAGTATGACTGTGACCCTATCAAGTGTTTAGGTTGTGATAGGATGGTCCATGGGTAGTAGTTTTGCAATACCATCCCTCTCATTGTGAGTGGTGGGGGTCAGATCTGATGATTAGTTCATGAGTAGGATGCTCATCCCCACTTCAGGTAGGGAGATGAAGTCATACAGGACCATCAGGATGAAAAGGTAGTGGTCATGGTAGAGGTATCCAGACAACAGTTACAACATGAAATTAGAATGGGCATACTCTAGACTCTGAGGGTGTGTTACAGGTTCGTGGTATATGCAAGATCTATTCTATATAGCCTACCCCCAGAAGTAGGGTTCCAGACCATCTATAGTGAGAGGTACATTTTAAATAGACCATAGTATTAAACATGCTATTTTTGATAAAGTTTCATCTCATAGATTAGTATCTTCACAAGTGATGAAAAATCTTTCAACTTGTTTTGTGGTCTTATATGGGTGTTTTTCTACTAGACACACCATTTGGAATAAGAAAAGATGATTTTTTTCTGGTTAGGTAGTCCCCCCTTGAGGTTTGATGGTGTCACTTCATCTAGGATAATTTTATCCTCCAGATGGTATGGTTTAACATTGTTCCCCATATTGAGTAGATTGTAGATTACCAATATAATGTTTACTGCTATCATCAGAGGGTGACTTTCACATCACCATAGTGTGAAAAATTTACTCACATGGGTGAATGAGATGTCAATGCAAGTCGATATGGATCTGAGCTACATAGAATGGGAAAGATGACAGCCTAGATCACTACTTTGTTTCTGTATGTTCCGGGAGTATTCAAACATACACTACTCAAGTGTTTGTTCTATCTAGGTAAATGTTCCTATATTACATTTCTTGTTTACCACCAAAGAGGGATGTTGAATTATCTATATTTCTATTTCTAGGATATCACTTGTATCCATTCCGCCATACATGATTGTTTCGATGGAGTTGTAGGAGCTCAATTTGTAGGTAGGATGTTGGGGGTAAAACTGGCTTGTGCGACCCAATTATCCTCCATTGGGTTATGTAGTTCTTTTTTTTTTGGAAAAAGGCATATGGATGTCATAAACTATGTGTGTATTATTTGCAGTAGGTTCAATTGAAAACTAAAAACTAATATCCCTTTCCACAGATAGATGACATGTTTGATCATCATTAAGGAGCCCGAGTGTTCGCGATAATCAATCTAAGGTATTTATATCACTAGGAATGTGTTTGACCTACATACATACCTTTGAAGACATTTTGTAGCATGTATAGTCTATACATGTATCTATTTATGTCTTTTAGTCTCATGAACACACCGTCACATTTCATGTCCCTAATGAACTGAGTTTTCCATTCTCAAATGTATTATCTTTTGGTGTTTTTCATTGAATATATCTTTATGTATTCTGAAAATCAACACAGCCATGCCAAAAATATTGAGATAATTCTAAATACATCGCTGGAGAATCAATTATATAGTAATCTCATAAAGTTCCACTATTTGATGGATCAGATCAACTTTGAGGTGACATAATCTTATAGATATGACTATTAATCAACATAGAGATGATAGGATCTGTTGTTTCTAATGAGAATCCCAAAATCATTTTTGACATATTATGTTTCTTAGGTAAAACAATATAGTATAAGTACTTCATATAGGACATCTCACAGTTTCTAGCACCACTGATGGGCTTGACTTGATGGGTGTGAAGTTTGTATGGTCATATTCCTGTGATATAGACTTTTAGGAGAGGAAGGGTAGGTTGACATCAGTACTAATCCAAAAACTCCTAAAGCATGGTAAGATCTACACTATGTATTATGATGCATTGGGTATCAGGATGAGAGTAGTTTGGATGTAGCGGATATAGTTGTGGAATAGGGGTTTCGGAGGTTGAGGCCACATGAGAGAAATTATCAGATGTATGATCTTGAGATAGCTATTTTCATTCATGCTTCATGATGTTAGTGGCACTATTTATTGGGAGATAATTTTGTGGTGTTCTTAGAACAAAAAATCATCAATTATAAGTTTACTCAGTATGATTTGAAAATAGGGTAGTGATAGTGGGTGGAGTTTCTACAGTCTTTGAACATTGATCTTGCCTACTCACTTGGTAATGGCAATGATGTGGCTGATACACCGAGCATGAGGACTCAGATACAGGAAATGCAGTAGGATGATATTGAGTTGTAGATTATAGTGTTTCTCTTTGAGTTGCATCAATGGGGAATGATAGTTAGAGAAATACATGACTATTGTCCTTACCAATGAAATCTACCATGCTGGATAGATTACGGATTAGGGATCCTATTGAATTTAGATGGCCCTATCCTATAGGAGAATGTGGCTTCTGAGGAACCTCTTCGGAGTTGGATTGTAGTCATTGATGAGATCCATCATATACAAGGTTGTTTTTGAGTTCCTGTCAGTATACATGAGGAGATGATTTATGTGTTTCTTTCTTCAGGTTGAGCAGTTTATCCTAGAGTCCCCAAGATTTATTGTGACTTTCTTCATCAATACTAGTTGGTGGGGTTGAAAAGAGATGAATATGGTTTTGATACAAAGAGTTCAACATGTCAGAAGGTGATGAAATAAAATTAGCAACCATCCAAGATTTTTTAATAATTACCTAGTAAGATGTGGTAATGGGATGATGTCATGATTGATTTTGTGATTAGTTTGTTGAGGTTGCCTCATGGTGACAATGTTGTTTTGGTTTTTTTTGATAGTCTCACAAAGGTTTCTCATTTCACACTGATCAAGGAGACATTTAGTGTTAATGAGAATTGAATTTTGTATGTCCATGAGATATTACGCCTTCGATTTTTCCCACTCACTATGATTTTGGATTGGGATGACCCAATTACATCTCATTTCTGGAAATTTTTTGAGATGGAATTGGGAATACATGTTATTTTGAGCATAAAATTCCACCGTCAGACTGATGGCTAGTTAGAGCATACGATACATGTGATAGAAGACATTCTTAGAGAAAACATCTTAGATTTAAGGGGACCTTGGGAGAGGAACATTAACCTAGTTGAGTTCACCTAACATAACAGTTAATAAGTGAAAATACATATTTCACATTATGAGGCTTTGTATGGTAGTCCATGCTGATAACACATGAGCTTCCTAGAGTATGGTGAGGATGGAATTCTGGAATTTTGTGTAATGCATGAGACTTATGGGTAAGTCCAATTGATTCAAAAGCTTATATATACTACACATTCTGGACCTAAATATTACACCAGTTACTCTAGATAACCTATAGAGTCTGAGGTCAGGGATCATATCATTTTATGGCTTTCACTGATTTTGGGAGACAAGGTATGATTTCACCATGATATGTCATGCCATTTGATATTCTAGAGAGAGTTGGGTCGGTATCCTTTCGGTTGCAGTTACCTCAGAGGTGCCAACCCTTCTATGACTTCTTCCACATATCTCAACTGTGATTTTATAATTTATACTCCTCTCACAATTTACAACCATGAGTAGGTTGAGCTATAGTATAATTCATGCTTTGAGAAGTATCTGATTTTTATCATTGACATGAGAATGATGGTTCTATGAGTTTAGTTAGTTCCTCTAGTATGAGTGATATGGAAGGATACCTATTTATAGGACATGACATGAGAGTGGGAGGATGACGTACATGCTTAGTGGGATGTGTTTCTTTAGATAAATATTGACCATACTTGTAAGGGTATTTCAAGAATAAATTTTTTTAAGGTGTATGATTGTACAATCCTTTGTTTTTTTTAGGTATGGATCTTGTACCTTTATTGTTAAACATTTGTATACATCCCTGTTTTTCTAAAACCCTATGCCATGTCATGGTCCAGTTGGGTTGTTTTTGGGAGTGAAGAGGTAGAAAGGATGTGTACTGGATACAATCCAACTAAACGACTTATAATGGGATTACCTGACATGTAATTATATTACATGATTTGTAATAGTTTGGACAATAACTTTCATGACATGTAATGATTTTTCACATGAAGGGAAACTTGATCATTACTAGATGTGAAAGATAATTACAAGTCCTGTAATTTTGAGAATAATTATTTTTAAAAAATACTGGTATGGGCCTCAATTTTTTAGACACAATCATTTTTACTCTAGTTTGAAGAAAACAAATTCTACTTTTTCAGAACTAGCGCCCATCCAAACTCTTTTATTATTATCTTTTTCCACATTGGAACTAAATCATTGAGTTCTCGATTCCATTTTATCCATTCTTGATTATTCAAAATGATGGATTTGATGTTTGTGTATTAGCTCAAATGCCATAATTTTTCATTATACATAAATTCATCCGATTTTTCATAATACAAGGTGAATCAGGACTTGATACTTTTTGGTAAATCTTATTTCAAGCTATATTTATGCTATATAATTTTCATTTTGGGTTTGATTCATTATAGAGCTATCAACATGTTTTCTACCCACTGGAATTTTTCACAGGGGACCCTTTTTGAAATATTTATATTAAATATATGAATTAGGACCTATTAGGGATTACCATATGTTATTTTAGATGTGTTGGTGGTTTTTTCTCCAACTGAAGGCCAAACATGGGGTGATCTAAGATGATTCTTTTGTTTTGACCATTAATGAACTACCCAAGGGGTGTGTTCTCGACTTTTCCTCGTTCATGGAAGCTCAGTTGTACATAAATGAGGTTGAATTACATTCATAGAAGATGTAATACCTCCTTAAATTGTGTTAAAAAAATATTACATTCTATAATTGATTAAAATATCAAATTTAATTTTTTAATGAGTGGCTATACACTTTGGTTTTTTTAGATTGCATAAACTTTTTTTAGTAATAGTGATTAATACATGGGTATACCCATGTTGTGTGTCAAATTATATTATGAATGATGAATACTAATGATGATTTTATATATGTAAACCTTCATATTTTATCAAATTTCAATAGTTTTATTAAATTTCATATAAAATAAGAGTGAAAAAATTAAACAATATTCATTTTTAGGAAAATGGATTTATATTCTTAATACATGAATCATTATTATTTAATACATATAATAACTATTAAGAAAAATGTTATGTAATATTATTGAATATATAATCTATAATTATTATTAAAATCCTTTAATAATTGAGATTAAATTAAATAACTAAGAAAAACACATTTTTCATATAAAATCAAAATTCTGAAAAAATATTTTCTCACCTTGAAATTATATTATTTTCATTTATAACTAATTGAAAACAATTTTTTTACTTTTATAAAAAATACCTCTTCAATTTTTAATTTTGAAAATTCATAACCTTCAATACAATGGCTTTATGATAACATTCACATTAAATATTAATAATACACTAGGATGTCATAGTTCATTAAAATCTAGTGTTGTGTCTAAAGAATGATATCAAATCAAATTATTATTTTTAGAATGAAAAACATTAGTAATACATAGGGTTCAAAAAAGATATGAATTCATTCCTAAAATGATTAGGGAGACTCATGAGCATATAAATAATTTCATCCATCAACGCATCCCCTCAATATTGTAGTGCAACATCAAACATTCCAATGACCAAATCATAATCTATTTTTAAATATGGATTCTTTTAGAGAATATTATTATTATTATTATTTACTATTATTTGTCTCTTAATTTCTGAATTATGTTTTATAGTAACATTTTTCTTAATTGATATTTTATTTTACATTCCTAATATGTTAATAAAACCAGTTTGATGGATTAGACATGTGTAGTGATACCTAAAAAATTAAATCATGTGGATTTTATAGAATCATCTGTTACTTATAAAACATCATTTGTTGTAGAGTATGGTTAGTGGTGTTTTTTTGTAAAATATAATATTTTTGGGGTATATCTTGTCCCTAATCCCACTTTTTAAAATCCATTTTTATTTCATTCACACACGTTTTATGTTATAATTTTCATTATTGTTTAGTTACATTATATTAACACATTTATATTTATAACGATTTTATAAAAAATAGTGATTTTATTTAATCAATATTTTACAAGGTTCATTGTATTTTAAAAAACATTCCATTGAATAATTATATTTATATAATGGAATTTTCAATGTTTTGTGATGGTATATTTTTTCCCATGTTAAATTATATTACTTTTTAACTTTTATAAATTCTAATATATACATTGAAATTCTTATATATTGTTCCAAATCACACTCAGTCTATTTTTGAATCAAATTTATCACAAGAAGTTTTATTTTTTCAAAGATAAATAATATTTAGATGATATATTTTCAAATTCATAGTAAAATAATCACACACCCTCTTGATTGTATCCATAAAAATATGAATTAAATGCCATTATATACATTTCTAATAAAAATATATATATTATATAAAATGTTGGAATTATAATAAAATTTAGATTATTTATGGTAATAATATTGAAGTTTAAATTAAAATAAATTGGATATGTCATAAATTGATTATATTAAATATATATGTGTATTTATTACTTAATGTAAATGAGGTTATTTGAAACTACAAATTATCTACATGTGGATAGAAAATGTACAAATCATTTTAATTTACATTACATACTACTAATGAATTTTATTTTAAAATAAAAAAAAATAATTTGATTTCTCTATATGATTACTCATATAGCACAATAAAATTTTATTATTATTTATTTTTTTCAATAATTATGTGATTAATGTTTTTCAAGGTATAATACTTTTTAATGATTTAATATATTTTTTTTGTTTATGAAATGTTGTTAGGACAAAAAACATCACTTGGAAAAGAAATTTTTTAAAAATTATAAGATATTTATAACACTTATGATTTATTATATATAATTGATAAATCATTATTATATGTTATTTTAATATTATTTTACTCACAATTAGATTCCCTATATATTAGAAATTTATTAAAATAAATTATTCTAAGGGGAAAGATATAATGAATATATGGTGGGTACATTGATTAATAATATAAATGAAATTAATATATTCAATCCACAAGCCTCTAAATATTTGAAATATGTTTTCATGTTTTTTATCCATAATATATTACAATTAATTCCCATAAATAATAGTTTTCAGTATTATTTATTATATTCCATTACCAAATTATTATAATTTTGTAGGACATTAAACTAGAAAAAAATTATAGATAGGTCTTTATTATATTTCTTTAATCATATCCCTAAATTTGTTACCTTTAGTTGTTATATGTCTTTACAACAACTATAAATTTTATTCCTACATATTTAATATTTTATATAATTGATTAAATCATTGAAACATATTAATATATTATCACGAATCATCAAATATGGTTTAATGAGTTTCGTTATGATATTTGTGTTAGAATGTAAATCATGTTTTTCACAAACTTCCACAAAAAATGTTCAATTTTTATTTTATGAAAAGATAAAATTACATAAATATATATATCTATACATATAATTATAAATCATATATATATATATTAAACAATTTTTTTTCCTTTTAATGATATTTTCTACAAATGGGGGTCAGTTTTGTAATTTTTACATCAATAAAAAATAGTTATTTTAATTAGAAGAATTCAATATGTTTTGAAATTAATTTTTTATAAAATTTAATTTCCATAGCTGGTAGTCACATCATATGAAAAATTTACATTATGTTTATGAAAAGGTATATAATTACTTCTCAAATATTAACAACATAAACCTGATTGAACATTAGGATGTAATTAGTGGGCTTTTTAGGATGTACTTATAATTATTCATGTAATGTAAGTAATAATGAACCTGGAAAATGATTATTAATTATTTTAAAAACTATATTTATATTATTAAATAAACTATATTTCATACATAAATTATTTGAATGATTTATTCTTTAATCAAAAACCATTGATTATTATCACATAGAAGTATCCAAAGTAATATATCATCTACTAGTATTTATGGATTAATGAATAACCATAGTTTGGGTAAGATCCTTCCTTCAACCATGGTAGAGTAGTAACTCTTATATTAATGAAGAATTATACATGAGATTCTGGTAATGTGATTTAGAAAAGGATGCATCCCATTCCCTAGGCTATAACCACATTACATAGGTTTTAGTGCCACACTCCATAATTTAATGAATATATAAAACAATTATATAAAGTTAAATTAATGTTTTAATAACAATCCATTTTTAAAAATTGATCATATATTCATAAATTTAATTAAAAAATGAATTCAAACAATTTTCCAAATGTTTCATCATGAAAAATTTAATAATAAACAATAACAATACATGGAAAATGATTAAATGTTTTATTTTAAACCTAGAATTAAAATGTTAAATGTAAAATATGATTAACCATATCATGAATTTTATAGTCTAAACATATCAAGAAATATATTATAAAATAGGTTGTTGTATAATTTCATGATGTCACGCCTGTACCTGTAACACTGTATATCAAATTATATTCTATATAGTAATGTATATCATACAATAAAACATAACCTGTATTATATAAAAAGATCTATATAAAATAACACACATATGTATGTATGTTTTTAGGAAATATATCTATAAATATTTATCATTCCATAAAGCCATAGAGTCTTAGTTCCATATACCCATATATTTATCAAATACTATAAATTAATATTTATTATCCTTAAATTCATTTAAATATTCCCAAAACACTTTTACAATGATATCATTAATTTTTCAATACAAGTATTTATGGAATATATCTATCAATATCAATCTTGAACTAAATTATTAGAGTCTTCATTCTGTTTAACTATATATATTATATCATTTACAATTAATATTGAAATAGTATCAAGAAATACATTTTTTATTTCTGAAACACCATTTGATTGATATATCTAGTTTTTTCTAATATCACAATATCTAAAGTAATTGAAGAGTTTCAATCATTATATTCATTCTAATAAACTCTAAAACACTTTTATAGAAAATATCAATTGTTTTTCAAAAATAATCCACATTTAATAAAATATTTTTCATAATGGCATGTAAATTTTTAGTTCTGAAGACAATTATGGATTCTCAAACTCATAAATATACGTAAAGGGAAATCTCTAGAAAATAATCAGAGTTACTCTAACAATAAAGGGAACTTTCTTGATATATATAGAAATAATTTCTCTTTATAAATAATTCCACTTTTAATATCATTTAAAAAAAATTAATAATATAATACACTTGAACATATCATAGAGTATAAAAGGATTGTGGAGAATGTTAGTCATATATAATTACCCATACATTTTAAATTCTGCATATATAAATTAAATAAATTCTTAAACATTTTATAGGTTATTCACCTGAATTTATGAGAAACTCACATTCCACTCACTAAATAGATAATCATAGTGTATATTACATTACCATGTTATTTCTCAACAATATACAAATCTACCATTACATAATGTTATCATATTTATCATAGAGGGAAAATCCTATCATTATTATTCCATAACTCACACCATGATCTACCACATACCCAACCACCCCTTGAAAAACTCATCCATAGGGTTTAAATAAAAAAGGTATCGAATTATAAAATATAAAATTCTAGGTAATGCATCTAAATTGAACTCCAAGGTTTCAATATATAATATATATCCCTAGTATAAATAATATATAGTGTATAAATCTCTATGTGGTACACTTAGTGGATTACCCATTATAAAAAAATAATTTCATATATCATTTGCATATTATTTATCACTATATGATATTTTATACATGGAATCTAGGAAATTTCACCGAAAGATTCTATAGAATGAAAATTGGTTCGTGATAACTCAAAATATATAGTTTCTAAGATACTTATTACCTCACATATTTAAGGAACCCATGAAATTTTAAATGTTTTTTTATATTTGTTATAAAAATAATATTAAAAACCCTAAAAAATTATTTTTTAGTTAATTCAAATTTGATGTAGAATATTGGATAAACATAGATGTGTTAGGGAAAATTTTATATTATTTGACAAATAAAAGAATAAATATCAAAAACAGTAATCTTCATAAGAATAAATCTCAAATCATTTGAGCGACATAAGTAAAAATCTCATTGTAATGGCACTTTGTAATAAAATACATATGATACGTATGATTTATCAATATTTTTCAATTTTTATTTAATTTTTTAAGGAAGGTGAGATATATTTGACATAACTACATAAGAATAAGTTGGATATTCAACTTGTTCAATATGAGTTACTCTATGGTACAAAAGGACATTTAAAAATAATTTTATTATTGTGTAATTTTAATATAAAATTCTAATATTGTAAATATGAAATGACAAATTTCTTTTAACAGAAACATAATTATAATTAATAATAGTGTGAGTTAATTTTTTTGTTATAAAAATACTAATCAAATATTATATAAGGGGATGTTTCATAAAAAAAATGCTTTTTTTATAATTAAAATATTATTTTGCAGAGAATTGGTGTGAAAGATCAATAGATGTTTTAATTTATCTATTTATTGGTATTTATAATATTTTGAATAATGACATTTTTTTCATACATTAAGAAATTATTGCATTATTCTTTGATAATATTTTAACTAGCAATGAATGGAGATCATGATAATAGGTATTGGTGATGTTTTTAATAGATTTTATCCACATTATCATTCTATTAATTCAAATGGATTTGATTTAAATAATAAATATGAAAATGTTATTGTTAAAATGAATTATCATTTTTTTCACTTACTAAATAACCTAAATATTGATTTTTTAACAAATGGTATATTTTAATCATAACAAATATTTTTATATTTCCATGAAAACTAGATGGATTTGACAACCAAAATTGTTGGTGAACATTTTAAAAAACTTATGTAATTTATGTTCATGATTATTTTTATTGTGAAGGTGGGGTGATTTGTAATATTGAAAGGATCTTGAATTTAATAAAAAAGGAAGGATATTTTTTAATGATGTTGTAAAATAATTTTATCCTATTAAAACACCCACACCCCTTCCCCTCATAGTGTGACAAAAAAGAATTCCTAAAATTAAAAAAATAATTAAGAAAACCAGGGTTACTCTAAAGGTTTTATAATTTTTTGAATAAAATATATAGAAAAAAAATCCATAGTATATTAAATAAATACCAAAATTTTATTTCAGGAATTTTCATGGAAAAAATAGTAGTATTATTCCATGTATTATGTCACCTAGAATAATTTTCTTTTGATACTTCTGCAATTGTAATTGCATTAATTCAAAACGATAATCCAAAGAAATATGATTATAAAATTTATATAAATTTTTATTATATTGTATGAAGTTATACTATGATGAAATTATCTAAATATGTTGTTATTCATGTTAAGGAACTGCAATATTCGTACAAAATTTTGTATAAAATGATATCAAATTTTAAGGAAATGTTATCATGGTGGAATCTAAGATTCAATATTTGATTAAATGATTTGAAGCTAAATGTATGGATAGTGATGGTACTATTGTTGAAGTATTCACAAATTTTAATGAATTTTGGGTTATATAAAATGTTTTTGAGATATAATGGATAATTAATAAATTTTTAAAAAGATTTTATGAATTATTCCTAAAATATTTTATTCTAAAAAATCATCATATAAGGATATTTATTTAAATAAACTCTCTATTTTGAAAAAATATAATACAATTTATCTTATGATATAATAAAATATAATATAATATACATGAAGATCTAATGGGAGATGGAAATTCCATTCCAAAATATAGGAAGTTCAAAAACAAAGAGGATAAATGTATCTTATCAAATTTACCTAACATTATGATTAATGTGATGTAGAAAATAAAAAATTCATTTCCACAATATGAAAAAAGGAAAATCAATTAGGAAAAAAATTAAAATTTCACTAAAATAACATATCAATGGTGCTATAATAAATTTTTTAAATTATTTTTTTAAATAGTAATTATATTTAATATATTAATAATTAGAAGTAACTACTAAGTAGAAATGACATTGAATATACAAAATCATATGTATAAGAAATAATCTTTAAACTATCCAAAAATTTTATCTTAATAAAATAAATAATTTTCATTCTTTCTTGAAGATAATTTTGGATTAGATATTTAGAGAACATGGTAATCACAATTTTAAAAACTTTACATTAGAAAGTGGACACTTAAGCTGAATATACATTTTTTCCATAATGCAAAAAATTAAGATATACCAAGCTTTGTTTTATTGACATATCTTTACGATTTTCATCATCAACTCATCATTTTCCCAACTCATCCTATAAACCATGTGAATAACAATTCAAAAATGTTTAGTATAAAAAAATATAATTAATTGACATATAAAAATAAAGAAAGAAATTGTGTGTCAGTGAACAATTAGAAAAAATTTCTTTTTTTCAGAAAAATCATTGCTCTCGAAGTATTTTTTTTCATACCCAAAAAATCACCTTCTCTACCAAATTATTTTTAATACACATTTCATAAGAAATCATAATGAAAAAATTAAGACAAAAAATTCCCCTCATAATAAAAAAACTACACAAACATATTTCATAAATATATAAAATATAATCATAAAATTTTGAATAAATTCCATTTAAACATAATCTTATTATTTTACATTGTGAAATAATAATATTTCTATTAAAAACATAGTACATGTTAATAAATTATATATGTTACATGGAGAATAAATTCTTTATAATTCTTAATCTTATAAATGGAATAAAATAGCTGGTAAATTCCATTAACCTCATTGAAGAAACCTATAACTGGTTAAGTTCATCCCATTACCGAATTCATTTAATAATTATATTGGGCTTTACATTTATCATGATCTATATCATAATCATCCTTCATAAAGATATATATTGGGGTCAACTATTTTCATAAGTAATTTCCAACCACCATGAAGAAATCAAAACACGTGAACGGTTTTTTATCCATAATTGTACTTATAAAAATAATACATAAAACCATTAGAAATAAATTTACACATATTTACATTTCCAATATTTAGAAAAAAAATTAAAAATACACATTTCAATGTGAATGAAGTTTTTTCTTTGTGAAAGACATGAAACATTGTTAAAAAAATACCTCAAGGGTCTCTCTCGATGTTTTTGTATATGTTTGTTGACTCATCCAGAAATCTATTTCTCTGTATGGTTAGTATGTTGAAATAAACATTTTATAGAGGTGAGGATTCCTAGTGTTTTCCAAATTTATGTTCCTTAAAATAGATAGTTGTTTAAATTTAAAAGGAAGGATTTATACAAAGGAATTTGTGAACTATAGTTCAAAAACCATTAAGAATATAGTTCATGGATAGAATAGTAGCATAACATCACTATTCTGAATAAAAATGAGATATGCAGAATGGTGAATAGGAATAAAAAATGGATGAGTTTTCACATATTTTCACTTTTCGTACTACACAACATTCAATGTGAAATATGTTGTAGGTGCGGTGTTTTATATCTTGATGTGGTATTTTAGGGGTAGAATAAAAGAGTGTTTTATGGACCTCGTAAGATATTGGTATTAAAGTAAATATCGCAATGGATTTTTTTATATTTTTGATTAGTGAGTTTTTGGGATTTATATTCCTATATAAAGGACCATAATCAAAACATTATTTATAGTTATTTAAATTTAATATGTTCATCACATGATGAGTTCGGGTAAGTTTGAAGTAGTTCAGGAGGTAGGATTCTTTGAAGGAGAAGAGCTTCATGAGAGAAAAATTCTAAAAGGGAGATTGTTCATCAATATATTTCTCAAAAGGGGCTTGTGGTGTTCCTTATATTATGATGAAAAAGGGTGTCATGAAGTAGAGGAATGTTGTGAAGCATTAGAGGTTGAAAAGGCATCAGTCGTTAGTTATGTAGAGGCATTCCAGGATGAATTTTCAGCCTATATAGAGCTTTCACGTTGCAGTTTAATGTTTTTTCATGGAGAATAATATATAGTTCTATAAGGGAGAGAGGATTTTATCTAGAGTAATAAAATAGTTCCCGAGATATACTTTCACAAACCATAATTTTTTTTGGAATATTGGGTTTCATCAACAATCTAAAATCAAGACATCATGGAACACTCTTATATGTGTGAAATAATATTGATGTTCTTCAGAATGATATGATGATTCATCTATAGTAGTAGTTAGAACACATCAATTGGTAGAGTACTAGTCTATCATATTGTGATTTGTTGGAAACAAGTACGAAGAGTGATTTCGATCCAAACATTGTATGTGTATTGAGCCTGGGCATAGAAGTGATTATTCTTAAACAATGTTTTTGTACTGAGATTTAATGGATTTGGTACATCGTCAAATTTCCATATCATTTTAATTAGATGTATCCCATTTAGGGTGAACCATGTAATGTTGTCGTGTCATGGGCATTCCTTCATCTATGTTCATACATTCCTATATGGATAGGATAAAAGAACACTTTTTTAAACAATAAACCAAGACTTGAAGGATTCGCTCTTTTAATCTATCATACCCTGACCCCCTAAAGTGTGTTTTACATAGTTTAGTTAACAATTACTATCTGATATAATGGATAATATCTGTGTTTCTATCTTAACAGTTTTACTAGAGGTTAAAAATGAAAAATGTATTCTAATATTTTATGGACATAATTTTAAATTATGGAATAATTATATGTTTCACTACTTCTGATCAATAGTAATGGATGTCTCTATAGTTGCGTTTCACGGAATTTCCTCCAGTATCGATTGTGGGGCTTTATCAGAAGATGACTAAAGTTAATTAAATTATAACACTAAAGGAATAAATTATTTTGGGGATCCCTATCTAATGAAATTTATATGAAGGTGATATCATTTAATCCATCACATGATATGTGGGAAAAGTGGATAAATAATTATGAGGTCAACATAATAGTCTAAGATGAAATGACTTTGGTTATATGAAACTAGTAAGAGGATCTCAAAATTCACTATAATGATTTTGTTAATTCATTATTTCATCGAGTGAATATTTTTGTTGAAGACATGTGTGTTATCACAGAAATTATTAAAGATGTAGATATTTTCATGCACATATTGAGAATAAATACATTTTAGTTTAATCTGAATGTTTTAGTATTATAATAAAAGAAGCCAAAGGAGTTGACATTAGATAGATTGAAGATTACACTTGTTCCATATGAGATGATAAATGATTATAATGAGTTTGTGAAAAAAGGATAGTATAATAATGTCTCATTCAAGACCATGAAAAATCTCACTATTGAATATGGGAAGGAATAAGAAGTGATTAATGATGTAATGCCATTATTTTCCTCAAATTTATAATGAGTAAAATGAAATATGAAAAGGAAATTCACAATTTCATGTGTTTGATAAGTAGGGGATGGACATCATGTAGTGTGGTGCTCCAAGAGTTTCATGTTGACAATAAGGATGAAGTCATAAATTCAATGATTATGTATTCATCCTACAAGAAAGGTACAAACAATTTAAGAAAGATTTCTTCTGAAATAAAAATCTTCTAACAAAAAAAATGACATATCAGATGAATATATGGTAGATTAGTTGGTGGAATGAAAGTATAATTTATAAAATTAAATGTCATAAATTCTCACTATATCCCAAATAAGGGAATAAGACAACAATGAGGAATTTTAATTCAAACGAAGATTTGACATTCCAGTTGAATTAGAATCTATACTTGAAGAGATATAAAATTAGGGAAAAATGAAAACAATTATAACATAGTGGTTAGGGATGCCAAAATATTTATATAGGGGTAGGAAGAAGAGAAATTAGATATAATAGAGGTAATAGAAAAGATTAATTCATCAAATATAGATATATCATATAGGATCAATGATTACAATATCAATGTTGAAGGAAAGAAAAGGGTGATTAATGGTTTGAATAAATATGACAATGATCAAGAGAAAATCACTGAAAATTTTGAGGAAGTGGTTTTGAAATTGTGAAAGAAATTTAATTATATGGAATAACTATTACATCTATCAAAGATGTTCATAAAAAAAATATATAATGGAAAATTTATATTGAATGATCTGGAAGGATTAATGAATATATAGATATGAGGATGATTGTAAAATCCCAAAATGATACAGGGTTAAATGACTAAATGATATGACTCATGTCAACAAGGTGCACCTTCCTTTTTGGGAGCATGTCTGATTAGAACTCTATAGTTAATCATATTTGGCTTGGAGTAGTGATCAGGATGGGTGACCTTTTGAGAAGTTTCCCATGGTGTGTGTGAGTGAGGACAAAGCACACATGAAAGGACATGTGTTAGCATGTGGGGACAATCATTAGTCAGATGACCTGTTCGGGCATGTGGGTGGAACCTGGGGTGGGCCCCTTGTGTCTATGTGGAAACTGGTGGGTGGGACCTAGTTGTCACATTTGGTATTAGAGGTGGTACCCAACCTTAAGTGGGGTGCACTGCCTGGGTTGAGATGTAGGGCACACAACGAGGACGTTGTGCTCTAAGGGGGGGGGGGGGGGGTTGTAGCATCCCAAAATGATACAGGGTTAAATGACTAAATGATATGACTCAGGTTAATAAGGTACATCTTCTTTTTCGGGAGCTTGTCTGATTAGAACTCCACAGTTAAGCGTGCTTGGCCTGGAGTAGTGATTAGGATGGGTGACCATTAGGGATGTTTCCCAGGGTGTGTGTGAGTGAGGACAAATCACACTAGAAAGGACATGTGTTGGCCTGTGGGGAAAATCATTAGTCAGATGTACTGTTCAGGCATGTGGGTGGACCCTGGGGTGGGCCCCACGTGTCTGCAGGGGCAACTGGTGGTACCTTGTAGGCCAGGACCCGATGGCCATGTTAAGGCAGGGTGGTTGTGCTGTCACTGGGAACCAGTTTTCATAATGATAATTCCGAACATTATAACTTGTATATGGAATGTTCAAAGTTTAGATGTATTAATGAATAATTTTAGACCATAATCACCCACCTAAGATTGAAAAAAATATTTGAGTATGAATCAGAATCAAAAGATTTAATATACCCAAGGGAAACAATTTAGTGCATTATAAACACATAGGAATGCACCTCTCACAAGATTATATTTTTGAGGAAATATGGGAAACATACAAAATTTTATTCCATAAAAAATATGTATTAAAGGGAGTAAGGTGGATAGTTGAATCAATAATAAAATCAATATTATATAATATCATTTTATGGTGTCTATTTCTTGTGTGGGGTATTCGACAACATAGTATGATATTGATCGTGTACAATTCATAATAATGTGATTATGATTACTGAACATGGTCATAAGTATAAGAATAATGTGTCATTAAATGATCAAAAAATGAAAAATAATTTTACATATCTTCATGATGATGCAGGTCTGTCATACATTAAGGAAGATCAATATTATCAATATGTTCCTTGTATGAATTAAAAAACAAGGGTCAAAAGGTAGTGAGATGAACAAAATGTGGTTGAAAAAATTGACTTCAATCTTTCCAATTGAAAGGGAATATGGATTATTGACAATATATGCACCTCCCATATGATAAGAAATAAGTAATTGGAGATAATAATCAGATATAAAAAATATTGTATTGTGTGATTTTTAATGATGAAGGATTGAAAATAATTCACTCATGAAAATCCATTTTTGTTGGAAAGGTCATTAAATGAGTAGATTTCTTGGTTTTCAAAGGTATTAACCACAACATTCTTTGTTAATTTTTTTTACATAGGACATTCCATTATATTTTCAAATAAAGTATGTATCATTAATTCACAATATGGTGAAATTTTGTTGGGGGAAATTGTATAAAGGGGAATTTAAACCACGTTGGTGGGAATGAAGACACTTGCTTTTTGGATAAGGAAGAAAAAAATAGATATAGAATAAATTACATCATCATTTGTGGCAGACATCATTTGACGATATGGTTTAATGTTATGCTACATGAGAACTCCCTAGGTTATCACAAGATCGTTCCCACACATGGGATTCTTTTCAACAAAATAATCTTATTTGAATGACATATAATTAAAAATAAAAATGTCAATAAAAGTTAATGATTTTTGTATGTTGTTGTTTTTATACCTATTTCACCATGATCTATTAATGGGAGGAGATATTACTATCGCTTCATTAATGATTTTTTGTAGAATGTCATGGGTTTCAATCACCACTCACAAGTATGAAGTGTTTAGTTTTATAACAACTTATTGAAAGGATGTTAAAAATATGAAAGGTGAAAAACACATAATGATCTAAAACAAATAATCTAAAAATGCTTAAATATATAAATGTATGGTAATATATTATGAAACATGGGACAAATAAATATAATTCATTAGTAATAAAAATATATCAAAATAGAGAAGTTGAGTGAAGGAATCAAATTATTAAAAATAGGGATAAAACTATTTTCATTGGAAAAGATCTTCTAGAGAAGTTTTGGATAGAAGAAGTGATGATATCACATTACAATTCAAATAGAAAATATTATGTCTTAAATAACATTACTGACTACAAATCATTTGTTTTCCATTTTTAAAGGGCGGTTTAATGGGGGGCTGGTACCCCAACTTACAACTTGCAAACAAGAAAGACAAACCATAAATGACATAGAACAGAAAAACATTAAACATTATAATAGCCATAATCATCTCCCAAACCCATCAATGATTATTCTTCTCCCGTAGCCAACTCCAACTCTGGATGCCTCCAAAAACTCTCACTTTGAACCCGAAATCTAAGCTGCTCTAGTGCAGGCTGCTCAGGTGAATCATATTTGAACACTATTCAATTTTTCAAAGAAAGAACCAACTATCCACTCCTCTTAGAGGCGGATCACGTCCTAAACAGTGGAAGAAGGTGAGGGTAATCCTTCCTCTATCTTCTTCATGTTGGTGTAGACAAAGGCCCTTAACCTGTAGCCATCCTATGATTTCCACTCTTAACTGCATCATTGAATGAAACACCAACATGGCCACTCACAATTTTTTTTCCTCCCCCTGAATTCTCCCTTCCTTTACCAAGTTGTTCCCTCAAAACAGAATCTAGGAATTCTGTGTAATTACCCAGACTCTGATCTAGAGTGATGATCTCCACTAAAGGGAGACACATGTCTTTAGTCGGAACTTCTTCCATAGCCATGGACAAGGCCTCATTTCCTTTATTATCATTGAACTTTCCCTTTCCCCTCCTTCCTTTGGCCAAAGTATTTCTTTCAGTCATGCAAGAAGGACTAACCCCATCGATAGGATTATCCACATCCTTGTCAACCTACTCTTGTCCTAGATTCCCAAGAAATGTCTCCTCTCTGGTTGCTCCCACACCCTCCTCCCCACCTCCTAAAACAATACATAAAAAGGGTTGAACACTACCATTACCAAGGCATTAAAACCTTTTTGAAAAAGAAACAAACGTCCTGGCTACTGGATCCAGGCCTCTTGCCCCTTCTATACATGAAACCATCAAAAAGGGACTGCTATTCACATCCCCCACTGCCTGAACCAAATCATACCCCCTCCAGTAGGTACCCCATCAACATAAACCATATCTCCTTGACCATTCTCCTCAAACACAATACCAACCCCAACAAACTACCCAGCCACCACTGGAGCCTGAACATCTTTACCTTCCACTTCTGTTTCCTTCTCCTCAGTAGCAGGAGCAAGAACCTCCTCAAATTTCGCCTTGTTGGCCTCAACTAATTGACTGGCTTCACCTGCAAGGTGGGATCCCTCACCTCCGCCTACAGGTCTAGGCTCCTTCTGATCATGCCCCACCCTCAAATCAAACTCTGATGACATTCCCCTTGCATCTCCATACCTTCGACTGGGAACATGTAGAATAGCCTTCAAGGATCCATTCCTGTGGCAAAACTCCACTTCATGTCCCAAACGGTGACAAGAATAACAGAAACCCATCCAGTTCTTAAAAATCACCGGTTGTCTGCACCTGTAATCTTCCCCAATCGTAATCCACACAAAATCAAAACGCTGTCAAGAGGCACCCATTCCCACACAACTCTGACGGTTAGACGGATGGCAGACAACATAGGAATGACTATCAGAACATAAATACCTTCCTATGTGATTACCAAGAATGTGAATAATAGCAGGATTTTTGAAGGGAAGTGGGAAATTAGAGAAACTTACTTAGACTGCTGCCGACGGTGAATCACGCTTCACATGAAAGTCAAAGGACCGGCATAAGAGAAGGAAACAACATTAGTTGATGTTGTGAGGAGCCCTTGACCAAGCAGTAATGATATCTACTTTAGATTCTAACCAAGTCATCATATGCTTCCTGTTAAGAAATCTGACAATTGCTCTTTCTTGAAGATACCACAAACCAAAGATAAATCTGTCGAATGCATCAACAGAAGTTCTTCTATTCCTAAATCTCCCATGACATTTGACCCATTGTGTATATTCCTTTTAACTTGTATAATAACCTTTTAAAAATAGATAGATTCATAAAAAAATTCAATGATTAAATCTACATTATCAAATGATTTACATCAACGAAATATTTAATTAGTTAATTGGTCATGTAAATGTAAATTATTTTCTAATATTTGACGCATTAGTCAAAAATGAAATCTTTATGATGTCTATGGTCAAAGAGGACAATATTTTATCATATAATAATTAATAATCCATCTCATATTTTTCATTTTTATTCATTAATTATACTTTTGAAGGAAACAATGAATGATGTTAATGAAACATGAATTATGTTACATTCATAGTGACTGTAGTCCCTATGTACATGTTACATATATACTTCAATCATGTAATGTGGTCATGGAAAATAAACCACATCACTTAATAGAGGTTATAATTAACACATATGAACAATCATATTTATCATTTTTGAATTGATAGAAAGGTAAGAAAATATAAGATATATTATATATAAATAATAACAATTATGTTAGTAATACCATATTTACATATTAAATCAACCATTATATCAAGAAATAAGGGGAGGTGATGGAAAATGAGTTACAATGGTTCGTGAGGAAGTAGTCTTCCATATTAAGAGTTTATGGTTCCATTTCTCATTTTATGGAAAATGATTTTGATATTGGAGGAGAAATTAACATAATACATTTTATGTATATGGAATATTTTAATGTTTCTATTATTGTCCGTTTGAATAATATGTCAAGGAGGTATAAAAATAATATAAATTGATAAATTCTGATTAATAAAAAAAGCACTTTTTACGAAAGATTGATTTGATTCATAAATAAATCCTTCATTTCTTGGTTTCTAATCAAACTATGGTATCTATGAATTAGAAATATATATTAATAATTATTTTCCATGTATCACCTAACCATATTGAATAAATCAGAGGGTATTGAAACATTCATTTTTACTAGGAACCAGGAATCTCTACACTGGCCAATGCTAGCTGATGAGCTATAGGAGGTGAAGAGCTAAGAGCCTTCAACGATTCAGAAGCCATGGGGGTTCTATTTCAAGACTTCAGGTCGTGATACTATATTTTCATGATTTGGGTATTCTAAGTTTGGTCCTTATGATTATGTAGGTGCCTTGTTCCTTGAGTATATGGGTCATGTTAGGGTTCCCCCTCAAATTTCAAGAGAATTATTATCTAAATAAATAAATAAATAAAAAGCTAAGGCCTTTGGGATTTTGAATTATTATTTGTTGAATATATAAAATAATTTGTACATTTATAAATATTAGATTCAATAGGGTAAATATGAATCCCATAAATATGATATAATTACATCTTTATGCCTTTATAACATATATCTCATTCATTTAACCCCATGTAAACCTATTTTAACCTTAAACACGGTAATAAAATTTTATTGTCTTTATAATTATTATTACCAAAAAATAAGTAAACCTTATTACATAATATATTTTGTGATGATTCAAAATATCAAATGTTTTTTTATCAAATTCAATTCATATAATTTGTATAATATATTTAAATACAAAACCTGTAAAACTGAATTATGAATAGATTGTAATAAAAATGCATTTTTAGTATAAAATTGTTTTTATACGAAATTAAACTATAATATTTATTAATATAAGAATGAATTTTTTATGACTAATAAGTAGAAACTAATTAAATATTATAACAAAACAAAAATATAATTTTACATTGTAATCCTTTAATTAAAGAGTTAGTTTTCAATAAAAAGAAATATTTATCAAAATTCTTTGAAAAAATAATTTTTTCAAAAATATCTAAAAAATTAATCATAAGATTTTTTTGAAATGTTGAATTCGAAAATGTATTTTTTTAATTTATATTCTATACATAATATAAAATACTATTATATAAAATTAGATAATTCCTCGAAACCCTATTTTTTTTAAAAATAAATTCCCTTTTCACTAGAAAATTACATAAAATTATAATAATTAATACAAAAATATAAATTCAAAATAATTTATATTATTAAGACATGAAACTGGTTTACATAATATTACCTAGGTTATTATGTATTATGGATATAAATTAACTGCTATTATGGAATGTTCCTTATGATGAAAATGATAATTTAAATAGAGTGAGGAGGAAAATATAAAATTATATCAAGTCACTAATGTATCAGATTATGTAATATATCAAAACCATGTATATTTTATCAAAAATGATTAAAAATATGATGATTCATTGATTATTACAAATGATGATGGTGAATAAAAAATTATCTTTAAACACATGTTGAAAATAAAAACATGATTCATCACTATATCAAGCTACTAAAATAATTAAATAAACTAAAATACAAAATGATGATGTTCAAATAATAATTTAAAGGGAAGATTCATTAAAATATTAATTTTAATGAATCTATGAAATGATTATTATCAAATCATTGGTTTTGATTAAGCCAATATTTAATGATATTATAATGGAAAAGCTATAAAAACATAATGTGTGAAAATTTTACCTCAATCAATATTTCATAACACTAAAAAATAAAACTAAATATTAGATAAAAATAAAAATATTTTATTTATGTTAATTATAAATTATCACTTTTTTAGGTTATAATTCGAATCATTAAGGTGAAATACTTTATTTTATTTAGTCATGGTGAGTAATCAATCTCATCTAATAGTAAAAATTCAAAAATTATTTTTTTTATAATTTTTCGTTTAGAAATATGGCTATATGATGATTCTTATTTCATTTTTTGGTTTAGGTAATATATAAAGAAATATTTCCCCAGTATCATGGAAAAAAATTACTGCACGGAATGAATGGAATTTTTCATGATAGAAGTTGTATTATCATTGAAAACCATGATTCTCAAACAAATACTGGTATTTTTGAGTATATTTAAATAATATATATGAATTTTTTGTAATATTTCATTACCGTAGAGGTAATGGAAGTAGTAAATTATGTAATATAAAAAACAATGAACACAAATACATTGTTAAATAAATGAGTAAAAATTGGATTACTCATTACATATTTAAATACATAGAATATTTGAGTTGAATATTGGAATAAAATGTTCAATATACTGATGACTATATGATAGTAAGTGTAAAAATATTACATAAAACTGGTATATCCAATCTCTGTTATTAATGATGAGTAAATAATTAGAATTGATTTATTTTTATAGATACCTAACAAAAATTAGAAAATAAAAGTAATTGATTAATGATAGTGGATTCCCTTCTCATATAAATGTTTATAAGGTAATTTTGAACTATATATATAACCATGATTTAGGTTGAATTAATTTTTTTAATAAACAGTCATTAATAATCAATAGTGTTGTACCAAAATATATTGAGCACATAAACTATCATATAGGGGTGTTTTATTTTTTGATGGGATTATGAATATTATTTTGAGTGTTAGACAATTATTTTACGATTGAAATTAACATAAATTTAGTAAACATGTGTTAATATTCAAAATTAAAATAGATAAAAGACTTATCATTAAGGGAATAATAAATCATTGTAATCTATTTCACCTTAGAAACACATGTTATACAAGATATTATAATAAAATGTTGATAAAAGGATCTGGAATTGATTCATTGGTCATATTTTATTATTCATAATATTATATATTTAGAAAGTTTATTCTATATGATATATTACATGAGGGTATAGTGAGATAAACATCATACGTGAGATTTTCTAAAAACTAGAAAAATGTAATAATGTATTCTTGGATTATATATACCATCCATGGTGTCACTGGAACTGATTAATTCTAACTTAAGTGGGAAAATGAGTTACATTTCAAGAAATGGTTCTTTTTATTTGAATAAATTTTTATAGTATTTCACCAAGTTGTATAATGTGATTTTATTGGGACATTGGTATGAGACTACAAAAAAGGCCAAAATTTTCATAATAATAAATGAAATTAATTTGGTAATTCATATTAAGATATTGATAATAGATAATGGGAGTTGAAATAATATAAAGAATATATTTTATAATATATATCTGAATAAGGAATCTCTTTTTAATATATCACTTTATATATGACAAAAAAAATTATATTTATATAGAATGAATAAAATCATTTTAGAATTTAGAAGAAATAATGTAACGTCCCGTCTATAGTTACCTAGAGTTGTTTAATTATTACATAACATTGGCATGATCACAAGGGATCAATTCCTGAAATACTGATCAGTTTATCAACCTTGTAAGTACTAGATACATTCATAAGTTTTAAAAAAATTATAAATTGAAAAGAAACAAAAAAAAAATCACTATTTAAAACATTCATATCCCTTATAATATGCCTACAAGTCAACCATTAACTACATATTCACATCCTGGAAAAAACATAGAAATAGGTGAGCTCAGTTGATCAGTAAGGATAACAATATAGTGGGAACATTCATAAATAAGAATAAACATTTAATGAAATTTATAAGACTAAAACAATACCTTTTAAATGTAAACATCATCATAATATAGAAAAGAGAAAATCTAATTATGCCATTTATTTATTCACATATATATTATAATATTCAAATAATCGCATTCAATTTCAATAGCCACTTTCATAATGATGATATGCAAAATGTCATACTTCATAACCACATAGACAATGCATAGTGCCAATAATACTAACAAGATTCTGACAATGACTTGTTCAAAGATAGTAGTTTGTCTAATGAAATATACTGATGTATTGAGGATCTATAGAAGGCTCCACCCATCACTTTCTAAGCCCTATGCATTCCTCATATGAAAAGGTTTAAACACAACATAATCATTTGTATTAAAACTAGTATATAAAATGTCAATAAATTATCCATATATAATGAATGGTATAAAAATAGATCATCCATATTCAAACATATCACTAATTCTTCAATACAATATGGAACATTTGTAACATAATAAATCCACTTCAAACAAGATTAAAATCCATCAAAAGATGTTAACATAAATGAAATCAAAACTTCTTTAGAAAAATATCTCTTTCTATTTTGAAATAATTTAAAAGTTATATAATTATAAAATAAAACATTTAATTTGGAAAATATACTTATAAGATTTTGTGGGAAGCATCGACAATGTTATAACGGCTGAAAAATGCCGCACCTACCGTATATGTTAAAAAATAAATTCTTACCATAATTTTGTCCAAAAGGTCATAAAGTACCCTGTTTGGAAAACGACAGAAAGATTCCTATCAAAAAATATATTATCAAATAAGGGTATAAATTCCTTTAATCCATATGCTATTAAATATAAATAATTTATTAAATTACATTTTTATGAAAACATAGATGTGGATGATAAATAGGTCCCACTAGATACTTACATATTAACAACCTTAGATAAGTAAAGAGATTGTAGAATTAACACTCACCTTGTACTTTTTCTTAGTCTATAGTTTTTTGAACTCATTTATAATAGTTAAAAAATAGTTATTAAATGATAAAAGCATCAAACACATTAATATGATATCATATATGATCTTATAATATTGCTTTGATAAAAATATTTTAGTAGTATCATTGTTTCTGCTGTTAACTGATTCATTTTCCATTATTTACATGGTTACATAAGCCATGTTTGTTATGGATATGATGTATGAGATTCTTATAAAGAATGATACTTTGTTAATGAACTTTGTTTTTAATCATAAAAAGTATTCTTTAATGATTATGATGATGAATGAATCTCATCGCGTTTGTTGAGATGGCAATCTGTATGTACGCACGAGCGACAATATCATAATATTGATGGAGAAATTGTATGTTATTGGATTTTATATCAAATATACAGAATCATTAACATTTTATATTTATTATTTACAATTTTTATAGTCATTATTATTCCCATCCAAATAATGATGTGTCGGAATAACAAACTACACCACGGTGTGGAGATGGTAAGTCATACGTGCGCACACTTGGTGACTTCGTCATTCATATGATGGATAGAAAAATGAATATGGGAATACCATTTTTTAATAACATCATAGTATATAGAAGATACTGGAGTTATTATTTTAGAATAGAAACAACAAAAAAAGTGGATGTGGAAGAAGAAAAGAACTTGAAAGAGGTGATGAAATATTTACCTCTTCTTTGGGTTGTTTCTTTTGATTTGAACAATAGGGAACCATAGGTTAGATTTATGACCAAATAAAGGAATCTAAGATGAATGGAGGAAAGTTTGAAGGATATTTGGGTTGGGGTTGGACGATCCAAACAACTTTTAAAGTGTTAATTTAAGAGAAAGGGAAGTACCTTTTTATAAGAGAGGTGAGGTTCACTTTAGGAAAGGCTTGAAATATTATTTTATAATAATGTAATTTTTGGTTATTAATGGCTCCAAAATTATTTAGTTAGAGAATAAGGTGGGTATGGTTGTAAAAACTCTCAAACATTTGGTTTTATACAGGTTTAGGTAACCATATTAAACTTATATTTTATATTTAACCCTTAGTTAAATATTTTATCTTTTACCATGTATTCTTGGATTATTATAATAAATGGTTAATAAACTTACTATAAAATCCAAGAGAACCTCAAGTGGTTCTAAAACCATATACCTATAATTATATAGGTTATTTGGAAGATCCTTAGATATTTATGACTTTTATATAATTTAATAATTAAATATTGTTTTTAAGAACTAATTTATGTAAATATTGACACTATTTAGTATTTTGTTTTTGTGAAAGGCATCATGACTTGATTACATCGAACAAAATACATGTCATCAACCCTAACATTTTATATTACCCTATAAAAATCATGGATGTCATAAAAACTATGAAATTGTATTTATTTTAATATTTATAATAACATTTAGTTGATTCTTTGATTAATAATGTAATTACTGCATCATCATTGTGTCATAAATAAATTTAGTTTTTTAATATCTAAAAATTATATATAAAAAACCATGATAATCTCTAAAAATTATAAATAAAATACCATGATATAGGAATTCTTTTTATCTTTATAATTAGTATTTATGATTGAATTTATCATATGTATAACACTATATTAAATATGTTTTAGTTATAAAACGTTGACCGTAACACTTTTTAGTCTTCTTTAAATAAAATAATAATAAATGTACTAATCTAATCCAAGTAGACCAAAGAGGGTCATATAATATTCCTAAGGTTTATTTTGTTCTAATTACACTTATCCAATATAATTTGGATATAGGTTAGTGTAATAATAATATAAATTTTAACCTTAATTACCCAATTTACTTTTAACCATGGAAAATAAAATTCAAAAGTTATTATTAACAAAAAATTATTTTTACCCTATTGAACCACATTTTACTTACTGATGTAAACCATGTCTCCCCAAATTTTGAAATTTAACTTAGAGAAGTGGTAAAATTATGTTTTATGAAAATTTTCTAATGTGCCAAGAAGGTGGGTAAAAGAGGTTAAAAAGTTCAATCAAATTTTATACATCTAATTTTATTAAAAGATGACTCCAATGAATTAAATTAAACATATATAAGTATTATAAATCAGTTTTTATTTAAAATAAATTTAAATAAAATAAATAATTATTTAACAAAAAGTCAGTTTTCAATAATAACGCAATGTTTTTCACTATTCATCAAAAATTTAATGTTTTTAGGAAAATACCAAAAATTCACCCTAAGATAATTTTTATATTCCAAATTCAAAAATAAATCATATTTTACCATATTAAAACTATTGATGTTTTTTTATTAATTTTAAAATTTATTCTCATTGTCGAAACCAAAAAAATGAGTTTTTAAAAAAGTAAAAACATTAAAAAGATTAAAATGTGTTTATGTCAAATTAAAATTTTAAATTACTTATAATGTCTTAAATTGTATTAATGGATATAAATATAATCTAATTAAACTATAAAACCTTTCAAATTCATAAGTTAACACTATAAATTACTTTGATTACAAAAGTTGTTTTCTATTAAAACATAGTAAGTTTGACTATTCGTCTAAATATGAGTGTTATCATAAAAGTAAAAAATACTTATCCAAAAAATTTTATTTCCCACATAGAAAGAAGAAATTAATTTCATTACATTGAATACAAAATAGATTCAAATATTAGTTTTAAAAAGTGTTCACTATTAAAAAGTGTTAAAATTACATTCTTTGAAAACTATTTCTTTTTTCTGAAAAAAAATTGATCTTAAATTTTTTCTAATTAACACATAATATATATGTTAAAATTATATAGAGTATATAAGATTCAAAATGCAGTTGATACTATCCATAACCACTTTTTGAACGGCTAGTTTAGTAATTTTTGGGGTGCTCGAACTCAGTGTTGCGTGTAGCGCAAGAAATTACATTTCTTTAATGAAATAATGTACTATGAAATATCGGGGTGTTACATTCTCCCCTCCTTCAATAAATTGTATCCTCACAATTTGAAATTGTTATTTGAAAATCATATGTTAAAAATATAAAAATCCATTGTGGAAAACCCAAATTAGAAATTGGGTTCATAAAATTTACTCTTAATAAGAGGGAAATGGAATAAAAAAGTCACCACCAAATTATGAACTCGATTAGGAGAACATTAGTGACAATTAGAGACAAAAAATTGGAGGAAAAACATAAATATTTATAGGGTGTGATTGGGTTCATCAATGAAAAACAAGTGTAATATTGAGGGCCTAAAAACCAGCAATCTATGATGATTTAAAATATCATTAGATCAACAAAACACAAGATATAATAATAACACATTTTTGGTTTTTTGATCCCATCACTAAATTTGAAGAATTAATTTATTCATAGAATAATTAGAAAAATATATAATTGACAAGTAGAGTTTCATCCTTCAACTAATATCTACCACAAACACATTTTTCACTCTAAAAGATAATAGAATTAAAAAATATTCCATTTATCCAAATTGTATAGTGTTCCAAAAATAATTAATTTAAAATTAATTAGTCATAAAATTTTAAAAAACTACATTATACAAACTAGGGAATCATGTACTCCAGTGGTTGGTGATGCACCATTGTCACCCTTCGATTGTGGGTTCAAGTATAGCTGCTTTTCCGAACGTGACAGGTTGTCACCCGACCTCTAGGTTGCTAAAAAAATAATCTCAAGAAATGATTAACCATTAACCATAATATCCAATGTCAGACTTAATCGATTCCAACCTTTATACTTATCCAAAATACTTCTGACCAAACTCACAATAAAAAATTTATAAGGAAGGTAAACACAATGAAGATTCTTTTTTCCACTTAATAACATGGGAATACATTCATCATGTATTCTTTTAAAACACTCTAACACACTAAATTGCCATAAATCCTTATTGGTTACATTAATTCTCTATTATTCCTTATAAAATATTGGATATACTCCTTCTATCCAAAAATGTTCTAAACTCCATCAATGATGGTATATACAAATCATTAATCAGTTTTGAGGTAGTCAAAATATCTAAAATAATTTATCCAAATTTATCATATACTATTCCAAAATCACTACCTCAATATTAAAACCATATTATGGTTTATCTTTTTCTGAACCATATATTTTCCCAAAAATTTAACATATTATTGAGTTACTTTTATTTGTTCAAGAAAATCTCGAGTCCTCAATGAAATATTTCTACAGTACAATCCTTTTATACACTAATTTTCATAACATGTACAAAAATTAATGAAATACTCAAATGACAAAATACTTTAATAACAACAAAATAAATCTAATCATTCCTCATCATCTTCGGTTTTATCATAACATGAGTACTATCCTATAGCATCATTTGGGGTATACTCTGTTGATAGATTCAAGTAGTATCCCAACTCCTTGCATGTGAAGCATTGTACATTTGAAACCTTTTTGATACCCTTACAATCACGTACTTTGTGTCCTTTTTCACAAAACTTATAAAAATCTCCCATTCCCATCAAGCATTTACCACGACGATTCATTCCACATTTTTCACATATGGGAAAATCCCTCTTTCCCCTCTTCCCCTTATCCATCTTTCTCACTTCCATCCTTTTTTATTCTCTTGCATCCCTTAAATTCCACTAGTCTTATAGAATTATTTACTTATCTTATTAACACATGATACTATTTCTTCATATGCTGAGAATATATAGGAGATTATTTCCCTTTTAAATTTAGTCTTAATACCATGAAAAATATGATCCTTCTAAATCTTTTGATCATGTGTATTGCTATATTTCTCATTCCTTCTACTAGGTTCCATTTCTAAACAATGGAATATACTAAGTTAGTTTTTCAATCACAATGCGTAATTCCATACTTGTAAATTTAAAATAATATACATATAGTCTGTAATCGTAAATTGTTTTCATTTTGGAATTATTAACTCCTAAATCCTTCATAATGGATTTTAATGAATATGTGAATTATCCTAAGTATATCCACCGGGGTGTGTCATAACCAAGAGTGTAGCAAGGCCCATTGCCTTGCATCAGTTAGCGTTCAAGTCTCACTCAAATCAGTGTTTTTAGGTTTTACCCATAGGTACATCTCTTCCAGAGCTTCCTCTACATGCTCGTATCTAGTAGGGATGTATTTCCTTGATAACACAAAATCTCTACATTACCAAAATTCTAGGAAATTCATCATTACAAATCCTCAATGTCTATCTTAGGGTAATGTTCTCAAATCAGTATTTTTCTAAATATGGCTTCTAAGATTTTTACTAAACTTCCTCTGATACCAACTATAACGCCTCGAACCCAGTTACCTAGAGTTTGTGCATTATTACATAACATTAGCATGATCACAAGGGATCAAATCCATAAAGACCGATAAATTTATTATCCATCGAAGTACAAGATACAATCTGATGTTTTAAATTACATTATAAAATGAAGAACAACAACAACATTGTCTCTATTGACCACATTAATATCCATTATACTATCCCTACAAGTCAACCATAAAATAATTCTTTACATCCAGGGAAAAATAATACATTTAAAGGGGTGAGCTGAAATGCTCGGTAATATAAAAATAAAGTGGAAACAATAATAAATAAAGCATAAATATTTTAGGAAATGTATAAGACTAAAAAAACCATTTTAAACATAAACATAAGTATAATAAAGAAAAGGTAATATCAAATAATTCCACATAATAAATCACATGGATATTCTAGTAGTCTAATAATCACCAACAATATCCCTAACCACTTTCTTATTGATATAATGCATAATGCCAGACTTGATAACCACATAGTCAATGACGTGTTCTAAGACTACTAATAAGATTTTGTCAAGGCCTTATGCCAAGAGGCTAGTTTTTCTCCTGAGACCAACCAATGAATCAATGAGCTATAGTGGGATCCACCTATCACATACTAAGTCCAATTCATTCCTCATTTGAAAAAGCTTAAGAATAGCATAAACATTCGTATTAAAACTAGCATACGAAATGTCAATAATTTATCCATAAACCATGAATCGTATAAAAATAAAAAATCCATTGCCAATCATATCACAAAACCATAAATAAAATATTGAAGATTCATTTTATAATAAATCAACATAAAATATGTCTAAAATCCATGAAAGGATGTGGACATAGATGAAATCAAATCTTTTTTAATGAAATATCTCTTTCTATTTTGAAATCATATTAAAGTTATATAATTATAGATGAAAACATTTATTTTGAAAAATATTCTTATAATCTTGTATGGAAAGCTTCGATGATGTTATAATGGTAGAAAATTGATGCACCCACCCTATAAGTTAAAAAAGACATTCTTACCATAATTTTATCGAAAAGGTCATAAAGTACCTTGTTTGGAAAAAGAGGTAAAGATTCCATTCAAAACATATAAGGTCAGATAAGTGTATAAATGACTTTAACCCGTAGTTTACTAAATAGTAAGAATGTTTTCAATTACATTTTTTAGAAAACACGGATGTGGATGATATATAGGTCCCAGTAGATACTTAAGTATTAACATCCTCGGATAAGTAAAGAGATTGTAGTATTAACCCTTACATTGTACTTTTCCATAGTCGATGGTATTTTAACCTCATATATAATAGTTACAGTATTGTAATTAAATTATTCATGAATTATTAACATAATTATGATATCATATAAGATCTTATAATATTTCATTGTTTATAATATTTTAGTGGTATCATTATTTCAGTTGTAAACTGATTCGTTTTCCATTATATGAATAGTTAAATTAGCCATGTTTGTTTTGAATTTGAAGTAATATATTCATATAAATAATTATATTATTTTCCTAAAAATAATTTTTAACCATAAAAATTATTCTTGAATGGTTACGATGGGGAATGAATCCCATCATGTTCATGGAGACGGTAATCTGTACGTATGCATGAGTGACAATATCATTGTATTGATGGTGAAATTGTTTGTAATTGGATGGTATATAACATATATAGAATTATTATCATTATATATTTTTTATTTTACATCATTTATACTCATTATTATATCTATCCAAATAATGAAGTGTTTTAATAACAAACTGGATCATGACGTGGAGATGTTATGTCGTACATACGCACGTATAGTGAATTTTTCATTCATATGATGGATAAAATAATGAATATGGTTGTACCATTTGTATAATAACATAAATGTATATAGACGATACTGGATGAATTTTTTTATAATGACAAAAAAATAAAGAGGAATTGGAAGAAGAAAATAGCTGAAAGAGTTGATGAAATATTTACCTCTTCTTTGGGTTCATCCTTTTGATTTATCAAAAGGGAAACATAAAATGGCTTTATGACCAAAGTAAGGCCTTGAAGATGAAGAGAGGAAAGTTGGGAGGATAATTGTGTAGGGGTTGGCTGAGCCAAATAGCTTTGGAGGTGTGAATATAAGATAATGGGAAGTACCCTTTTATAATGGATTGAGGGTCACTTTTGAAAAATCTTTAAATATTATTTTCTAATAAAATCATTTTCCACTACAAATGGATTAAAATTATTTATTCAATGTCTAAGGTGGTTATGGGATGAAAAAATCACAACCAATAGGTTTTAGATAGGTTTAGGTCACCATATTATCCTTATTATTTAGATTTAACCCTTAGTTAAATACTTTAACTTTTACCATGTATTCTTGTATTATTATAATAAATGATTAATAAACGTACACTTAAATCAAAGTGAACCTAGAGTGGTCCATTAATGATCTAAATTTCATTATATAAGATTCTTGGAAGAACCTTATATTTTTAGGACAACTATATAATTTAATAACATAATATATGTTTTAAAAACTAAATTAGCTCAATTGTGACAGTATTTTGTTTTTTGTTTTTTTGAAAGTCATGAAAATTTTATTAATTCGAACCAAATAAATTAAATCAACCCTAACATGTCATATTCAACTATAAAATATGTGTATGCCATAAAAACATTGAAATTATATTTATTTTTATATTTATAATACAATTTATTTGAATCTTTAAGTAATTAGGTAATTATTGCATCATCATTGTGTCATAAATAAATTTAATTATTTATTGCTTAAAAAATATAAATAAAATAAAAAGATTTAGTAAATATTTTAAACTTTATAATGAATATTTACAGTTGAATTTATTTGATGTATAACCCTATATTAAAAATGTTTTAGTTATAAAACATTGAATTTAACACTTTTAACTCTTCTTTAAATAAAATAATAATAAATGTCCAACTATAATATAATTGGACCAATGAGGGTGATATTTTATTACTAATTTTGTTTTTGGTCTAATTACACTTATTATATAGAATAAGGACACGTGTTAGGGTAATTATAATATCATTTTTACCCTTCATTACCCTATTTACTTTAAATAGTGGTAGATAAAAGTCAATAGTTACTATTCACAAAAAAAATCGTCTTATTGTACAAAAATTTACATACTGATGTAAACCATCTCTCTAAAAAAAATTTATTTCAACTCACAGAAGCAGTAAAATTAAGTTTTATGCAAATTTGCTAACCTGCCTAGAAGGAGGGTAAAGCGGTTAAAAAGTTAAATTAAATTTTATACACAAATTTTTATTATAAAATGACTCAAATGATTTAAAATGAACTTATATACGTACTATATATTTATTGTTTACATAAAATAAATACAAATAAAATAAATAGTTAATAAAATTAAAATTCATTTTTAATTAATAACGCATTGTTTTTCACTATTCATCAAAAATTGAATGTTTTCAAAAATACACCAAATTTCAATTGAATATAATTTTGATATTCCAAATTAAAAAATGAAATATATTTTACAATACTCAATACATATATGTGATATTTATTAATTTAATATTAATTCACTTTGTCAAAACTAAAAAGCAGGTTTTTTAAAATCGAAAAACTATCAAAAGATTGACATGTGTTTACATCAAATTTAAAAGTTAAATTTATTTTAATGACCATAATTTTATTAAATGATAAAAGTATAATCTAATTGTAATTAAAAACCTTTAAAATTCATAATTTATCACTCTTAATTATTTTGATTAAAAATGTTGTTTTCAATTAAAACATAGTATTTTGCAATATTCATCAAAATATGAATGTTATGAAAAAAGTACCAAAAAGTTATCCAAACTAAATTTTTATGTCCCACATATAAATAATAATAAAATTTCATTAAATTTAATTTATAATAGTGTCAAATATTGGTTTTTAAAAGAGTTTTCTATTAAAAAGCTATGAAATTAATTTTATTTTTGAAAAATACTTATTTTATCTGAAAAAACAATTTGTTCATATATTATGTCTAAGAAACACATAATATAGATGTTGAAATGGTATATATTATATAATATTCAAAACAAAATTAATAATATTCATAACCTCCTTTTGAACTGCTAGTTTGGTAAGTTGTGGTGTGCTCGAACTCAGTGTTGATTGTAGCACAAGCTATTGAATAACATTAATGTGATAACATACAATAAAATCATGGGGTGTTATAAATAAATTCCATGAACTAAAATTGTGTTATTTTGTGGAGAATATATCACAAAATGTATTTTTATTCAATAGATATTTTTTTGAGACCTAGATGAAATATAAACCCTTATGTCATTATGTAAATGGAGAAACCATCAGTGGGTTACTTTAATATATTTGAAAGTAAATGAATGAGGAAAATTAAAATTCAATATCTTGGACAATTTAATTTCACAAATGAAGACTTAGTTTTAGACTATTATTTATCAATTGGATATTTTCAAAAATAATATAAAAATATTCTAATTTGGATTTTATAATTATATGATGTAAAACAATTAATAATAAATCCAATATGAGTGATATATAAGATGAAATTATTTAATATTTTCCTCAATTAACTAAAAAAATTTAAAAAAATATAATTGTAAAGGAATATTGAAATTGGTTAAATAATGTTAACAATAATTTCAATCAAACAATTGATTATTATGGTTTTCATATAACTTAATATTCAAAGAATAAATGGTAACAAATTAATGTATATTCTAAAACAATAAATGGAATAATCACTTGTTCATATAAGAAAATGGATGATATTTGATAAAAAACTATTATGGTTGAGTATGATGGTCCATAATAAATTGATGAAGCTATCTAGAATAAATAATGAATATATTCTATGAATAAGAAACATGGATATTTTTTAAAAAATTAAATTGAGAATTTATACCAACAAAAAATGGGAAGTGATTTATTTTAACTAAGTGAGTTTTAAATAAATGTTTAATTATATAAGTGATATTATAAATAGAAAATCAATATTAGGGTTAAAAATATTTTCTCATGATAGGTTAGTTGATTTTAATGAATTTTGTTTCACTTTCTTCAAGATAATTTTCAATGAGAATATTCTTGGTTATTTAATTATATAATAAATAAATATTTTATCAAATGTATGTGATATATGAATCCTTGTGAAGTGATATTTAGTAGGAAGTGATAACATAGAAAAATAAATAATTTATCCTTGATAATAACTGAATAATGGTTCTTATCTAAAATAAATATCTTCAAAATTCAAAATTTTCCCCTTAAAATTTGTTAATCAATATTTTAATGGTTTTATAAAAGATATGAAATTCGTCAATGGTAATATATCCAATAATAAGTGTATAAAAGGGATGAGGAGATCTCCCTCATTTTTAATTTTTTAAATTTATGGAATAATTTTTACAATTGATTGTGAGAATACCTATGATGATTTAAAAACATATGTAAATATCAAATTTAAGATAAAACTTCTAGTAGAGAATATATGTATTCAAGTATTGAATGATTTTTTATAAAATGGATATTATATTTTTCTTTGGAGAAATATTAAAAAATAATTATAAATAGAATTTGGAGTGGAATATTATAATGTTGTTTCAAATCCCATGATATTTGGAATGTTATTTTGAATTCATATTAATAAGAATTGTATGAATCTAGATGTTTTTATGATTATGATTAGAATAATATATTAAGATAATGGTTTCATAGTTATCGTAACGAATATCATAGAATATATATATATATATATATATATATATAATTAGTACAAAATAACATCAAAAGGATCATGATTCATGGGATTTAATCTATATGTGGTGAGAGTATGAATTTATTTTACAACAAAAATACTATAAGGGACATAAATATTAACTATAGAAAATTAATATCAAGATGTTTATTTTAATTTTGTTTCAACTATATTATTGGGCATTGTAATATACTATAATTAGCACAGAGTTCTATAGAAAAATGACCATGTGATGATAGAAATATATTCTTAAAGTATGATTTGGGAAAAATATAACCTATATGTAATTTAAGGTTTATAAACCATTAATAATAGTGTATACTAATAAATATTCAATCAACCTTTGACAAAATATTGTTCAATTGACTTGATCAAAACATAATACTATTAAATATCTTTATATAACAACAATGATACAAATGGATTTTATAGGATAAAATAAATTTCAACATATAATAAAACTATGGATATTGTTTGGATGTATATATCAAAGGATATATTTGAAGAGTTAAGGATAAATATTCAGATTTATACTTTTAATCTTACATGATGAATTATGGGAATTCCACAGAGTTTATTGGATTCTATTGTCAATGGGATAGAATTACGCCTAACTCATGTGTACAATGTTTTTGGAATCTATATATAGTGTTATTGTAAAATGTGATTTATATGGTTTATATGATTAAGAGTTAGTTTTTTGTGTCCATAAGTCACAAATTTTATATTACTAGGGTATGGAATTCCTTCAATATCATTTTTTTTCAAGGAGTGCGCTATTATGATATTTATAATTAATAAATGGTTTGGAATTTTTTCAAGTGATTGTAGTTTAAATATAATACCACTGTAGATATTGAAGGACCCTGTAATTGTTAATGATTTTTTATATTTTCCCCAATTTTATATAATTAGCATCCAAACAAAATTATATTATTTTTAATTTTAATTATAATGGATGAATATGTTTAGATATTTTTTTATGAACCTAGAAAAATATTGAAACATCTTATATATCTAAAAAAAATCTATGAAAAATTTAGTTTTATGAGAATAAATCTAAAAAAATTTGAGCAGCATCATAGTAAATCTTGGAACAAATGAGTTGTGTAAAAATAATTCCTATGATACATTAGAATAATTTGACATTATTAAATGTTATGTGTATTTTTTATGATAGTGAGAAAATGATATTTTTTTTGTGTTAGACTAAAATGGGTTCTTAAGTGGATATGTATTATAAATCAATGTATTAAAAATATATATTTAATTAATGTAAATCATAATTAAGATTAATATAGGGTTCATGTTACATTAATAAATAATATGAAAACATACATATGCGTATATTGATATTTTATAAGAATAAATTGAGTATATTTATATCTTCATAGATAATTTGTCAATGAAACCACTTTTGAAATTTTATTTAAACCATATGAGTATGAAATAATGTTTGATGATGAATTTATATGGAAATAAATATGAAATGGTTGTGGTGTTCTGAAGATAATTTTTAAGAAAGAATTATGGATTTTAAATGACGATATTAGTTTCCTTATAAAAAAAATGTTTCATTATTTTCAAATAATTTATAAAAATCAAGTGATAATAATTGTTGATATTATTCAAAGAAAAATATCACTACGATCAAAAATGTAATTTAAAACATTATTAGTTTATGAAAGAATACGAAAATTTGAGAGGGATAAAGAGAGATTAATGGGATGTTTTTGATGAATATGTTGAATGTCAATGTCCTTGATGATTATAAAGTACATTTATATAGTATATACTGAAGTCACAAATTAAATTATTTCAATTTTTAATTAAAGAAATATTTTTATTTGAAGGGAACTTTTGTAAAAAATATTCATTGGAAAAAACTAGCATGAGTATTGTAATGAACATTCTAGAGAAAACATATAAATGACGCTTGACCCAACATTCTACAATGCATGAAGGGAACTAAAAATCTCTATGTGATATAGACAAGAACTAAGGGTATAAACATGCACATAAGGGAACGATTCCTCCCTTATATAACTATATAATATTGTTGCAAAAATTAACAATACTATGATATTAAATATCCTAGAGATGGACATCGAATCAAAAAATGGTATAAATAAAATAAATTAACCAAAAAAACAAGGAATATCAAAATAAAATTCCATCCATTACATTCAACCAGTTCAAAAACAAAAATATAGCATATTAAGATACAATATATATAGAATGTAAAATTTTGTTTGATAAATTGGATGACACCTAACCACAATGAAAATAGAATAAGGCCAAATCCAATAATAATTCAGTACAACCCACAACAACTTCCCTAACACAAAATGTATAAGAATGGACTCAATGAGAATACAATGAATGGGGTCAATTTATAAAAACCTCAGAGAAAATAAACGAGTTTCAAATGTAATCATATACTAGATTATATTTCTATTGATATGTTAACATACTCAATATGATTAATCCAAATATTCTATAAATAATATCAATCAACACAATCCAAAACATCAAATTTTAACATGATTTTCAAAATAGTTACATATTCATGTAATTATAATGAAAAAAATCATGATTTTATTTTTTCATTCTACTACTACAGAAACCCTATTTAGAATAGATCACAGCCTGACCAGATTAAAGTCTTCCTTTTGAAATCCTACTATAAATATTATATTTTTTAACATCATTCCAAATCATGAAATGGTGAATTTATATTATTATCCAAAATTTAGAATTTTTAATCTATTCCCAATAACATTCCCAAATCATTATTCAAGAAAAATATCACATTTCCTTAAAAAGACACTTTCCAAATAATTTATGCTTTCATTTGAATATAAACAATAGTGTAATAAATAAATAATAAACGCATTGGTCACTAATGTAGCAATAGGAAAAAATTATAGAAAAACATCCCTAGGGGAAATAAATCAAATATTATAGGATACAATTTAGGGTTATACATATTTGAAGCCAAATAATGTACTCAAAATAGTCTATTCATTATGGGAATATTAATTTTCCATAACATGAATGAAACACTATTTTTTCATCGATCAAATTCTATAGGTATCCAAAATCTTATACTATAAAATCTCACTCAACTCCCCTTTAGGTCAACATGTAAAAAATACACTCATAGGATGGTGTGACAGGCCTTGGGACATGGATATCCTATAAAACTAAAATAGAGTAACATGCATTCATACCATCTACATGTGAATTAAGGGTTACTATTATATCAATAATAGGATGTGTGTGATAGAAAGAAATGAGATAATCATATAAATGAAGATTTAAATAAAATATCCACAATCCTCATCACATTCACTCTATAATATAATAAAAACAATCTGTCACATCCATTCATCCACATAAATAATAAAAAATATACCACATCTTCATTTCGATAACAATCTACAAGAAACATGACATAAACAAATCTCTTAACAATGATTGGATTAACACTTTTAAATAATTTTTTAATAAAACATCCAAAAAATCCATTAAATAAATACATTGATTGTGAATTCGCATTTTCAATATTTTAAAACCTTTCCTAAAATATTATCTAAAATAAAATGGTACCATGCTGTACTTTATAATTATTTATTTCTGTTTTGAAAACAAATTAAAACACCATAGGGTTCATATGCCTTATGAAATATGGCACTTCACAAACTAGTGCCCTAAGCCATGGGTTTTCAGTGGCCACTAATAACCACAACACCAGCAAGGTTTAGCTTTTTCCATAACTACAACCAAAGTGATCCCTGACAACGAAGTGGTGACAGGTATGCTATTTATTCATTAAAAAATAGAGAACATACTTTTTGTTTCGGGGTCTACATATTATTTTATATCTTGAATGTTTAGTAGAAAAATCCCGACATCACCATAAATAAAGGAAGTACATATGTTGGTGAGAATGGAATAAGGGGTAATTGTTGCACCACATGAATAAAACTGCACCCCAATAACAATTTGTGGACTAAAATTCCTAGTAAACCTCATCATGCTCCCACTAGTGTAATTTGACGAAATTATTGTTATGGATAATATTTCCTTATATAGAGAGAAAATAAATTGCCCTAAGAGGGAAATCACTCCCTATATGGAGAATCGACACCCTATACTGTACAAAATCATGGAGAAGGATGAATCTTCTTTATAACCATCATCTCAAGCATGGATATTATAGCCCTACGAGCATGAATATCTTACTCAGATGATTTAGCCTAATGACGAAACTGTTCTTGAAGACATGCCTATTATGAGGGAATTCGCTGAAATGTTTCCCAATAAATTGTCTTGTCTTCCTCCTAGAAGGGATGTTTAATTCTAAATTGATATTATACCTAGAGTGTTTTTAATATCCCAGACTCTAGATAGAATTTGTGTTGTGGGGATTTTACATGATAATCTAGATAAAGGGGTTATTCATCCAAGTGCTTCACAATTGGGTGCATCGATCCTCTTTATCATAAAGTAGGATGAGTCAATGTGCTTGTGCATTTATTATTGTGAGATGAAAAAAGCATAATAAAGAATAAGTATCCTCTGACTGAATTGATGACTTTTTCAATCATCTACGTGGAGAAAAATACTAATCCAAGGTGGATTTTTAGTTGGTATATTACCATGTAAGGGTAAAGAAGTAGGATATACCCATGACTAATTTTCGTACATGGTACGGGAACTATGAATTCATAGAAATTCGTCTCATACTCACTAATGCTCAATAAATCTTCATGGACGTGATGAATAGAGTCTTTAGACATTACATGAAAATATTTGTTTTAATATTTATTGATCATCTTCTAATATACTCAAAAACAAATAATGAGAATGAGGGGTATATTAGTACTATACCAGAGTCCTTGTGAAAGGAGAAGCTCTATGAAAAGTATATGAAGTGTGAGGTCTAGTTGAATTAAGTCTCATTCTTGTGTCATATCATCACAATCAATGGGATATCTATGGAGCCCTCAAAGACATCTAATATTAAGTGATATAAGAGGCTGACATTGTTGAATAGCTTCCTAGGGTTAGATTGTTATTATCGCTGATTACTGATAAATGTATCATGATTGTCTAACCCACTTACATAGCATACTCAGAAAATTTTAAATTTTTAATAGAGTGATAAATATGAAGATAACTTCAAGGAGTCGAAAATGAGACTTATCAATGTACCAATGCTATCACAACCCATATATGCAGAACATTTTGTGCTATTTAGTTACACTTAGAAGAAGGTTATGTGATATGTGTTGATGAAAAATGACAATGTAATTTCATCCGCTTCCAAAAAAAATCATTTTTCATGTGAAAAACAATCCAACATATGATTTGGTGTAGGCTGAAGTAATATTCTCTTTAACAATTTGTAGAAATTACCTCTTTGGGGAGAAGGGTGAAATATACATATATAAAAAAATCCACATGTATATATTCACACAAAAAGAGTTTAACAGGTGACAACAAGAATGGTTAAATATGATCAATGACTATGACTGCTCAATCCATTACCATCCTGGAAAAGAGAACAAGGTGGTAGATGCTCTTAGTAGAAATGATACAACAACTCTTCCGTTAATGAAAATTGAAAAGGATCCAATTATCATAAATTTCATGAATATAGACATGGAAATCATAAATAATGGAACATCCTAAATCTATTCAAAAAGGATTTCTCAACAGTCTTTTTTGGAAAGGATACAAGATTTTCAAAAGAAAGATGCGGGAATTTAAATGAAATTGGAAAATATGAGAAAATGGAATTCCTCGGATTTCAATTTTAATGAATATGGAATTGTGATATTTCAAACAAGATTATCTATTCCATAAAATCTAGAGTTGAATAATGAACCTTTTGATGATGCATATAGTTCAAATTTATCCATTAACCTAGGAAACCCAGAAAAGTATAATGATCTCTGAGAGAATTATTGGTGGGATAACACTAAGAAAGGGATAACTAAGTACACATCAAATTCCATAGAATGTCACCAAGTGAGGTCCAAGAAGCATAATTCTAAGGGGATGTGGCAACCCTTAACCGTACCAACATGGAAATAGGAAGAAATCAATATGGACTTTGTCACTAGGCTTCTGAATACTTCTAATGTTGAAAATTCTATCTGGGATATTTTGGATTTTCATACAAACACGATACACAACATTTGAATTCGAGTGGGTTTTTAATTGGATTAACTATCATGGATATACATTGTAGAGTTGTTAAGGTTTTATGGAGTACCACTATCGATTGTGACTTATCGAGATCCAATATTTACCTCTATATTCTGGATGAATCACCAAGACGCTCAAAATACTAATCTAAACATCTATATGGATTATCATCCTCGAACTGAGGGCCATTCTAAGAAGACTATCCAAAAACATGTTAATATTATGAGATCTTACTCAATTGACATAAAAGTAGGATGAGATCAACATCATCTCCTGGATGGGTTATCTTACAACAATAGTTTTCACTAAAGCATCAAAATGGCTTCTTATGAATTCCTTTAGGGGATGAGGTGTAAAACATTAGCATGTCTAGATGAAGTCTGGGAGAGAAAAAAACCTAACTCCAAAAATGGTTGAAAAAATAATGGATAAGGTTAAGATCATCCATCAACACATTAAATCTACTCAGAGTCCAGAAAAGAGAATTATTGTTAATCATCGATAGGACCAAGAGTTTGATGTTAGATACATGTTAATCCTCTCCAAAACACTATAAAGTGAGTAATAAGAATTACCAGGAAGAGAAAGCATAGTCCAACGTAGAGTGTTCCTTTTAATATCCTTGATCGCATTGGAGTAGTGTCGTATCGAATAGAACTCCCACCAATCCTATCTCAAGTACATGATGTATTATGTGTATCACTTTTGAGGAAGTACATACATGTCCCATCAAATTTACTCAATCCAGCGGTGGTACCATTTGATAGTGACCTCCCCTACGAAAAGAAGCCAATGAATATCTTACATCATAGGTAAAAAGTTATATAATATAAGGCAATGGCCCTCATCAAGTTGTTGTAGAGATTCCAAAAGATTGAAGAAGCAATGTGTTAATTGGAGGAGGTGATTAAGCAAAGATATGCTCATATGTTTTAGTGTGGTAAAAGGAAATTTTTTGGGAGAAATTTCTCATGGAAAAATATTTTAACGACACAAGATTTTATTAATGAAAATTCATCATGATCTAATTAAATGTATTATTATGTAAAAGATTATATACAACATATGTACATCCTTTGTTTTATGTTTTCTATATTTTAAAATACCAATAAGTATTGTTAACATTTCTAATATAGTCGTCGAATAGCGATAACAAGATCAGTATAAATATCAGGCTTCAAAAAATGAAATTTATTCAGAAAAAGGATGTGATGGTCTCATCCAGTAGAATTGCTTCATAATAATCCCATTGACCAGAGCTTAGAAAGGAGGTAGCATCACTGGGCTGCTCTCTTGACCACTCTCATGTCATGCTTCCACATGATATGATTGAATGGAATAGTCTATGGGATAAGTGGAAGTAAATTGAGATTACCACAAGAGAAATGTTATACAAGCCGCCCAAATAGTCTATCACCATCTCACACCTTACCCTTAGGTCATATGGTGGTGTTATAAGTGGTTATGCAATAATATCCAAGCACTATGTTTATGTGAATTATTTTTGTATAGAATAGAAAATATACATTCATTTTATTATAATTAAATTGTCAGTTTTTTCGAATAAATAATATTTTTTTATATAATATTGAATTATGAAATCTATTTTGATGAATTAATGGATTTTTGAATTAAATAATATTTCAGAAAATTATTATGACTAAATTACATTTAATTAAATATAAGTGATCGTATAATTTTTAGGAATAGAATTGTAATTTTTTTGAGGTTTGAAAGCTGTTATTTGTCAAAACCTATGAATTTTCAATAAATATTTGTTTTTATTTAAAAAGTAATAAATCACATATTTAAAAAAAATTAGATAAAATTAATATTATTTTTTGAGTCAGTATGTTGAAATTTTCTATTGGTGAATTTTTCATAATTTTCTAAGACAATCAAATTTTTAGTTGAAAATTAAACATAGTCCAAATATATAATTTGTTTTATTACATCATAATGAACTAATAGTGATATCATAAAATAATATAAAAAAATATTAGTCCAATATATTTTTTATCTTCAAAAAAAAAATTTACTTCATATTTTTTTCAATAATTTAATGGTGCCTTAGTGGACCCTCCATGATTTATAAATTATTTTAACTTTTTAGAATGATTTTCTTGAGAGTGTGACCCACCTCCACACAACACAAGCTAATATTTTATGATGATCATAAATTTTCAATATAAAATAATAGTTTACACTACCATTTGGAAAATCCACGGGCAAAAACCATGGGATTGTTTTTGTTTTTGAATAGTATAATATTTAGTGTTGAAAATATAAATATTAATGAATTCCCTCCCATCTCCAATATAATTTAACTCAATATCCAATTTATCTCCACTCAAAATACTTTGTATCTAGACCATAATATTCCCTACTCACTTTAAAATCCCCTACAAGGATCCCCAAGGTCCCCCAAGATGCCAAGAAGCAACTCTCAATCGTCTCTAAAGCCATTGGGATCACACTTACTTATAAGAGATTTCTACCTTTCTCATTTTTGTTCAAATTTCATTATTTTATTATTGAATTTTTTTTAATTAAAAATATTGGGGTATTTTTTTCACCACCCTTATACAACTATCTTTATGTTCGAATCATGTTATACCATTTTTTCTATAATTAATATCTCACATGTACACCTATTACCATGTCGAAATTCCTTAATGGATTTCTCTCTTTCTCATTTACATTCATGCAATTATTTAATATTATCTATATATATTACATTAAATATGTTGGTACATGTATATATATATGACCAAAATACTGTCCATTTTAGATACATATTATGAGATACCCCTTTATCTCTCATAAAAAAATGTATGAATTTTTATGTCACGCTATTATGCTGCAAAAATTAAACCGTGATATTCCATGAAGAACTCATTGTGTAGTGAACACCATTCCCATTTCATTATCAAGTATATTCCCCATTGCACAAATTTATATATTAATTATGTATATTAATTTATGTATTTCACATTTCATTATCATGAAATAAATGCTGATGTTTAACGATTTCATTTTGTATGATCCAGGCAGCACACTTATACATGAAAATAAAAGATTATGAAAGGTGTTCCATGATAGCGCTCTAATGAATTGGGTAAAGATTAGTATCATAATATGTTTAGTGTGATGAGGGTTTTTTCATTCTATTTATACGTCAATGAGAGTTTAATCATTCTCCATGTGCAATGAGTGTGGGATCATGCAAGTATCTTGTTAAATGTTGTTGCCACATTTACATGTTATGATAATCATGCTATATCATGACTTTATGTTCATGTTTCACTTGTTCTACATTGATATGACTATTGCCTAAAATGTACTATATTAAATATGTTAGGAAATGTTTACTCAATTACTGGGATTATAACTGAAGTCTTTCTTATTCATGTCCTCAGGTTATCCCCTATAATGCAATGTACGAAAGAATGTTGTGGTCATGTAATAGAAGTTTTCAAAAAAAGATGTTGGGTTTTATGTTCGAAGTTGTTATGTAATATGTCCTAATTTTCCAAGACATCATACCTACCGCTCTTAAATGTTGTTTTAAGTGAATTTTTATTTAATTAATCATGTTCATGTGTGTAAAAATGAGCAGGGTTTTTATAAGTCCATCACTTCTGTTGTCTTTTTCAATTGCATTTGTAAAACCCCAATACTTATAATAATCATAATATCGCTGATCAAAGTATATATTTTCAATATTAAGGATGCATCAAAGTATTTTAAATAGGATATCATATAATAAAACCAAATAACAGAATGTTTTTTCTATGACCATAATAAATAATAATAAATTTAATAAAATCATTATGGGAATTTAATTTGGAAGAGTTTTAGTCGTTAAAATGTTCCACCCTTCATAAATTTTACCCAAAATTTTTATTTTAAACACCAAAAAAAGGGTGTAATTATATTTCATTACTTCCTCTGATTCTCATTTTATTCTTCAAATTGGTGGTTTCTTTACCACACATTGAGAAGGTTTATTTTTACATTTCCTAAAATGTTGTCTATGTGATCAAAAATCCTTAACATAATCTCTTAATTTGAGAGATAATTATCCGATGGTACCACCTAAAGATTGAGTATCAATGAGTGGTATGGTATGTACATTCTCAATGAGGATACATGGAAGCATCATGTATGTAATATATGTTATGTGACAGTTCTAGTCAATAAGTCACCTCTCTAATGTGATCAAGGATATCAAAGGATATGATGTATCTCAGACTAATCATATATTTGTTCCAAAATATCATGACTTAATTCAATGGAGATATTTGAAGGAATTCCATGTTTCCCACATAAAACTGTATTTAACATTTATTATTTTCAAAAGAGTAATATTTGCATCTCTAATTATCCATGATTTTCTTCTGAATGTTATTAAACATTCAACTATTTACTCGAAAATTTTATGAACAATCATTTTTTGTTCCATAAATTCATCCCTACAATGAGTTTTCTACTCCATCTCCCATTAAGGGATTCATAAGATGGAAATCTGATTCATGATTAGATACTAATATTATAAGATAACTCCACCGGTGGAAGATGTTGGTCCAATCATCCATTGATGTCAAATCATCATTCTCTAAAAATTTATTCATGTTTTGGGATAACATGTTTACATTGGCCATCAATTTGAGTGTGATAAGATAGGATGGTGTTAAAAATATTATTACTAGAATGTTGGAGACTCTTATGAAACTGATTGGTAAATCACGGATCTTGATCATATCTAATTATTATTTGTGTTCAATGTAGCCTCATGATTTCACTAATGTATATCCTTGAATGTTGTTCATGTGAAAAGTCATCACAAATCCCAATTAAGTGAGAATTATTTGTATGATTATCCACCACAAGAAAAATATAATTTTTTCTTATTGAATTCTTTAGAATACTGATGACAATGATAATGGTTATTTTTCACTATTTTCATTTTGGTATGGGTAATGGTTTCATCATCGCTGTATATTGTTTCATTTTTGCCTTCACATTTACACATACAATACATCTTAATGAATATTATAAGATATCATTCTTCATATTCTCCCAAAAATAGTGGTAATGGATATCTTGATAAATCTTTGTGATTTATAGGTGTATTGAGAAGGTTAACCTCTATGTATCCTCCAACAACTCCTTTAACTCTAGATTAGATAGTAGACGTAGTACTAACACAAATCTCACAACTCTTTTTTTATTATCATTGAACATCAAGGATTTATCTTTTAATATAGTTTCTACTTTGTACTAAATTCCCACATCATCACTTTGATTATCCTTTAGCCACTCTATAAAGGATTGTTGATCAATAGTTTTTGAGAGGATGGATGATGTTACTTCCATTATGATTCTTATGTACATCCTTTTAAAATCATATAATATCGCATCACTATCAATCATCATCAATAATAAAAATTGATGGACACCATTTACTCCGAGAAATATTCATATTAGTAACCTTCCCATGATAGTTATTAGTTGAACATTTATAGTCCATGATAATCTCTATCCTTATTCATTATCACATATTCAACTCATTTTGTGTGAATATATATTTGCATATTTTTTATTCGTATATTTTTCAAACATATCACCAATGAAATAATGTCACCATATTTTTATATAAGAGATCACTGCAGCCATCTCCAGATCATGCATTCAGTAGATCAGTATGAGAAATTTTGGCTGTAAAAAATAATATGCTACTACAATTTCATTCTACATTTACACATAGCCTAATAAATTATTCAAATCAACATGGAATACTAAGAAATTTTCTCCATTAGTGGGAAGTGCAATCACATGTACAATGATAAGATAACTTTTTAACCCCATGAATATCTCTTCGCATTCATCATTTAATGAAAACATTGACTCCCTTCTGAGTTATCTTGGTTAAATTATTTTACAATTACGATGTATTTCTCATAATTTGATGATAGTTCCCATATAAACCAAAGAAAGTACTAATATCATTAGATGTTGACCCATACCATCCTTCATTTGCATATATTTTACGTGGTGTCCACTAATATCAAATTATGTGTGATGATATTTATATTGAATGGTGTTTTTTTATTCTAAAACTCACATTTTATATACATTCATGAAATAATCTCTTTTCATGTGGTCTTTTTCATAGTTCTTTAATAACCTCCATGCCCCTCTTTACATTTGTAGTATATTAGAATATAACCTATAAATACTAATATAAATTTGTTGAGGTAACCTCCAATGACTGTATTCATCATGTACATGATTATTTTTAGATAATTGCAAGGCCTCATTAAATTAATATTATCTCATAGTGCTCGTAGCTTTTTTGAAAGAAATTATTAGGGATATAATCCTTCTTCCCCCTTACATGATAATATCTTGACTAAAAATCCACCTTGTAGAATTATTCTTCTCCCTTCATCTAATCTAAGTCATCAATCCAAGGAGGATGATAATATTTCTTTATCATGATCATGTTTATCTCACAATAATTAATGTAATGGCGCATTAACCCATTCTTCTTCTTGTCCTAGAGGACTGTACACCTCCCCAGGTGATGCACTAGAAAATATGTACCCATTTTGTAGATCCTCATATAGTTGTTTCTTTATCACATCATGTCCTAAAAAATACACTATATATGTACTCTTGGAAAATGGATATTTTATACATAATATCTCAATTAAAAATTAAAACTATTTGGCTATAAGGAAGATAATTCAATTCTTCAGGAAACACATCAGCATATTCCATCACAATGTGTAAGTATCCAAGGATATTAATTTCCATAGACTCAATAATTTGATCTAAATATTCATTCCTATAGGGAAATAATATTCATGAATGATATTATGATGATAAAGAATATTCATTCTCCTCATTTAACTTATATAGAATCAGGGGGTTTCCATTCACAATACGGAGAGTAATTTCCTTCTTGTGTAAATTTATGATGACTCTATGCAGGGAAAGCCAATCCAAACCTATTACAAAATAAAATTCCACCAAATGTTGTATAAAAGTGTTCACTGGTAAATTTATCCCCAATTTTTAAAAGGGGATGAATTATATACTCAATATGCAATAATTAACCCATTTTCTATTTTCACTAATAGCTCTAATTCCATGATTTTCAATGATAATTAACAAGTTATTCTAAAATTTCATGATATGAAGGATTGTGTGTAAAAATAATCAAATATTCTATTCAATATTCTTTAATGAATAACAAGTGTACCTATCACCACTTCATATTCAGGATACACCTCAGTGTTTATGATGGAAAAAGATCTATTTAGCTTCTTTAGAGGTAATTTGTGGTCTCAAAAAACACTTGTATTAGTGCATTATTTTTAAATCTACCTGGGTTCCCTGTAGTTGATGAAATGAATAAAGTGTTGAGTGTTAACCAGATCATTAATCTCCTACAATACATTATTGGGTTCCCCTACCGACATTTGCTAACCTAGTGTCCTTTTTTCCCATACGTAAAGCATTTCTTAACCCCCCTAAAGAAATTTCTAGGGTGCTCTATTCCACATATTTGAAAAGTGGGATGATGAAATTTTTCAGAACAATTATATTTTTCAATTGGACGACAAGAATTACACACCAATTTCATCTTCATATACATATGATACCCTTGAGATTTTATGACATTCATTTATACATTGAGGGCACATCATGGAATTTCCAAATAACTATTAAATTCTCTGAATTTAATTTATTTTTGATATACTTTTTAATAACCTCAAAAAAGGAGGCCAACCTTGTATTTAAGGGTAACAAAAAATCAAATGGTTTATCATTAATGTCATTTAAATTTTTCATCATACTCTATGATTTATTAATCATATTTTAAATTGAGGTTAAGGAAATAACGGTACAATTTATGATGGAGGGTGTGTGGATACTCATTATTGAGAATCATTTTCCAGAATTCCTTCAACCCCATCACTTACATATTATCCTAAGGCTTCATATTTTTTATCATGTTCATCCACTAATCAATTTCCCCCTCCATATAGCTCCCAACTAGTATAAACTTATATTTCTCAGAACATTGAAGGATGAAGAATATTTTCTCATTAGAGTGGATTTGTTTTTCCACAATTCAGGGATCTGATGATCCCTTGAAATCTAGAGGCCTCTTCACATAATGACATTAATTTAATTTTGGACTTTCTTTAGAAGATTTTGAAACTCCTTCCATTCTAGGATTCTAATTATTACGTGATTCTCCTAAGAGAGTATTATCACAATGTTTTTGATTCCTACTCCTCTCAAGTGTGGAATCTCATTGGGGAAATCTCCACATTTCCCATCACATTAATTATTCACCTAATACATTATATTTTAAGTCGTCGAATATAATAAAGGTAAAATTAAGGATGAGTATTTTAAAAAAATTAAGTATATAAAACTAAATCTAATTACATGAAAATAATAAATTTCAAATTATATATATTTACATACAACATTAATTTCTAGACATCAATCTATGTTATCTATGATCTATTTCTTATCATAATTTGTTTTGGTATTTTTACTTTATTAGTAATGGTTAATAAGGAGTTTATGAATTTTTTAAGGAATATCAACATGAAGTGTCAGACTAGGAGTCTAGAAGGGCTCATTGTTGTTCACCAATTCATGGTCTAGTCTAGCTCAAAACCGTGTTTTCAGGTTTTAAACATAAGTACTTCTATACGAGAGCCACATCCACCCGTATTATCTAGATAGGGAAATATTTTATTTATAAGCCACTTACTATTTACATAAAAAAAAAATTAGTGATGTTTTCCAACATGTATTATTATCCCAAATTATTTCACATGGTATTTATTTTCTCAATAGAATAAATAACTAATATTTTCACTTGATTCCAACCATAATAACCCTACTTATTATTTCACATTAATACATGTTTTATTATATAATATTACACATAATAAATCCTTGATGTTAAAGAATAATAGTTATTTTAGAAATTGTTATATTTTATAAAAACATAAAATAATTAATCCATCATCGTCATTGAAACCCAATTTAACATGTTCACAATATTTCATCATACATAAAACTATGTGGGATAATTAGTGTACATACATAAGAAATGGGTGGGGTATAAATCCAAATAATTTAATAAACATGGAATAACCTGAGAAATGTAATACACATTAGGAATTAAGAATATCAATGGTCATTTAATGGATTTATAGTCATAAAGAAGATTAATAAGTCATGATGATATCATGATAATCATAAAGGAGTTATGGTAAATGTGACACCAAATAAAACACCACGTCATAAATACCGGTCAAGGCTAACAGACTATACATCATAATGGAAAATGTATCCGAAATAAATCATTTTTACTATCTATTTCATCTTGAAATCACATGATATTAAACATTACCCAATGAATTAGAGTTCTTTGTAATTATGGGAACACCCATCACTTTCATTTCATTATCATTATTAAGTATTCCACATAGACCATAAAATATGGAGTAATTATTAATCACGTTTTATTAAATGTTCATGAAGTTTTGAATAAATACAAGTAATTCCTTATTAAAATAATTATATGTTAATAATGGTCAATATCCTTGATATAAATTGGGAATGACAATTAACTACACATTTTTGGCATAGAATCTTATTGTGAAGATATGGAAACACAATCTAGGAAGAAAAAGTTCATGGGAGGGATTAATGAAAGTGAAAGGGGTATATAATCATTTAAAATCATAATGGTTGTAAGGATAATGTTTCATTTAATACAATAATATTTTTCAAACCCCTATTAAAATTACATTTGACTTCATGATAATTATACGATCATATATATTTTAGAAAAAATATTTAATAATAATATTTTACATAATATTAACTATTTCAAAATTCCATTAATTCATCAAAATAAATGGCTTAATTGAAGCTAAAAACAAATCAAAAATATGAATTCTGTTTTATTATATAAAATCATAATCTTTTATAATGTAATGATAAGATTAAAATATGAAAATTATTAAATTGAAAATAAAATATACATATTCACATTATTATGATATTCATAAATATCCCATTAATTAACCATATAAATCTATAAGGGTACAATTTGAGGCAGTAAGACATTCTTGGTGTTATTCAGTATACATGGTTTGGGTCATGATATTGATGAGATTTAACATCCCCCAAAAATGGTTTCTCTTATGCTTAAGTTGTAGGATATAATAATTGGATTTGTTAAGAAAAAATATCATAGATTCTATATCTCTAATAAGATCTGATAAATGATATTGATAAGGTATGATCCCACTGGTTGAGGCCATCACTGTGTTTTCTTGTGTTTATTTGAATTTTTGAAATCCTATATTTATATTATTCATATTATCACTTTTAAATAGCTATATTATAAATGAAAATGATTCTTATTGGTCTTTTAAATATGAAAATATATTATTAATACAAAAAAGTAAATTTATTTTCTATAAGAATAATATAATATAATGAATTTAATTAAATAATGAGGAGAATTTTATTTATAATAGTTTGGGTCATTACCAATATTTGAATTATAAGGACACAAAACATTATTTGGAATGATATGGATACCTTAAAAAAGATTAATCACTCTTAGGGATACACCATCATGAATTGTTAATATCATTGAGGCGTAATATAATATATTAGTGTAATTTGGGCCAAAAATGTAGATAAAAGTTCTTTCCCATTTGATAAAGAGTAATATGGTTTCGTTTTTCATGAAAAAGGGGAAAATGTGGTCCTGGAGGTAGTCAATTTATAGTTATATAGCTTGGACCACAGGATAAGGTGACCAACTAATCAATGAGCTCAGTGAAAAACAACATTGAAATGGTCCTGAATTCTAATATAGAAAAACATAGTTTTAGATACAAATATTGAAATGTCATGATGCTTTGAATGTAGTGTCTATAAATTATATGGTTTTATAACACTGACTATGGTTGATTAAATGTCTAATATTATGGTACACTTACCCTATGATTTAATTAGTTTAGTGTATTCTAACTCATATCATGGGGGTAAGTGTGTATACATTGTAATGAGGGAAAGGTAAAACCAATGTGTTCTGGTATCCCAATGTTGAAATAGAGAATTTCATTAATGGAGGTGCATAATATAAAGTCATGATTCTTCGAATGTCAATTTATGGGATAAGGTATCATTGAATCAATTGAATAGGGTCCAACCATTTATGTTTTATAGAATAAAATGAATCATTTCAAGAGAATCATTATCTAGGATCCTAATAGGTAAATGTTACCCTATAAATGGGAACTAAACAATTATATGAGATGTGGTGACATGAGATTAGGGGTGGACCCATGATAAGAGATATGAGATTCCTTATGTGTCCCACAAAGTTTTAATCATGAAACATTTATTTGTTAGGGTATGGGATTAATATTGAAATAGGGATAACAAAAATATTATTTAAAAAAATTATTTCTATAAAATAATGGGTCCATTTATCCAAACCAGACATGCCATAATAGGAGGTTCCCTACTGAGGGACAATTCAGGAGTAATGAACAATTTATTTTTTCAATGAAGGAAAAATAATTCTAGTTACACTAATTATAATGTTAAATACATATAAATCCACATATTAATCTCATGTATGAATTTGTATGTCAATATAGTTTATAAATATGAGATGTTTGAATGGAAATAATCCGAGTGATGATATGTGTAATGTGATTGAAATGGGATGAAGAATAAAATTAATAACCATGATAGAATGGGGTTTGAAATTATGAATAGTCCTAGGATAATGTTTTAGGGGATCACATCATATCCAATGAAGTGGGAATCAACCCACATGTAGTTGTGGTGGTGGTCTAGTAGATGAAGAATCCAAAATGAAGCCATGATAGAATATTAATGACAAAAATAAATGAGATGTCATCCAAAAAAGAGCTATTTTTTCACATTTTTTGTTCATAAAATGTCAATTGTATCATGAGGTTTAAGGGACTAATAACATTATATTGTCCATATAGTTTAACGTCATATCACGAAGATGGAAAATAATTATCTTAACATCATACTGAAATGGTGATGAATGTGAAATTTAATGTAATTTTATGATAATGAAAATCATTTGAAATTTAATTCCATACATCATGGAATTTGGTTCTGTGAATTTGTCAATACATAATAATGGAGTTGAAAAACACATGAATCAAAAACCAATTGATAATATCAATGATCACATGTATTATAATAAAGACTTCATGTTTATGATTATTAGATGAAGGTGGATGTGAATTTTGATATCTGCAATATAGATGGTTGGGTTATCTCTAATATTATAGACATACAATGTGATTTTTATTGATCAATGATAACCCCTAACACCATAGGTGTTATATGAAATGCCTTAAATAAGGGGTAAAAAAATAATTACAGTGGAATATTAGAGTGAATAGTAGGTATAATCGTACATGGATGGAATATTTTTTTTACAACAAAGAAAACACCTTTCAAAAATAGGAAAACTAACTGTAGGGGATTTCAGAAGACAAGATTTCCCAACCAATGGGTAAAGATGCACAAAGTGTAGCACTGATGGTTTTAAAACACAACATGAGATAACAGTAGTATAGGATGGGTAATCTATTATTCTTAGATCTTGAACTGAGTAATGTCATGATATATAGTATTGGATGATCATTGAACATATTCAACAGTTGTATCCACATAAATGAGGTTTGAAAATTACAAATATCGATTGAGGAAATTTTTTAACCGAGTCACAGAAAATTTATGTTGAGGGTGAACCCTTAGGGATATATACCATGGTATGGAGGTAGGTCAACACTAAAATATTGTTCCATCACCATGGGATAAAGGGAGTTATTTTAAAAAGGAAAATTGGTAATGTATAAATTAAAACACCATAGATAGAAAATTTATATGTTTATCAAATGGTGATGATCATGTGGGATTCCTATACCCTATAATTTCACCTTCTTATACTGAGAATATAAATGATACAAAACAAAAATTATGGTATTTCCTTCTCATGTGAGACATGAAAAATGTTTTGATCACGCATTGGGGGAAACAGATAAAGTCACTAATACTCTAATGTTTAAGAGCGTATAGCTCTGGCCATGGTGCTGGAGTTTTAGTTCATACATATTATACCATGGGATATTTCTAGTATAATTTCATGCATCTCATATTGTAGCAATGATATGGTCTATATTTTATTCTAAAAATAAAACCCAAAATTAGATAGAGATCTCAATGTTAGTATAAAATAATTCGAAGAGTTATTCAAAAAAAAATTCATGTTATGGTTCTTAAAACATAGGTGGATAATATATTAAATGATAATACTACTCAAGAAATGTCCCTATGGTAGACTATATAATACTAAGTTGGGGAAACGCAATGTGAATTGGGAGCCCAATGTTCAAAATAAACAACCACGAAAATGTGTACTCTATATTTATATTCATGATTATTTGTCCATCGGATTTTGGATATTATGTTTAACTATATTTTATCATGTAAATAGTATATATTCACCATTTGTATTTTTTCAATGAAAATAAAACAAGATGATGGGAAAATAAAAACAATGACTATGTGGTGGAAATGAGAGATATTCATCTTTTCTTGGGATAAGATATTTTTGTGTCATTTAATATCCCAAGAAGAAAGAGAAAAGAATCATGTTGTTCTTTGATGAATTTGTATTTTTCACCTATATAACATTGTTAGTGAAGAGGGGGAACAAACGATGTGGAAACTATGTTTGGATTAAGTAATACCAACCACATATAGGGATTTGAAAAAAATATCCTCAATAAGGGAAATGGGGAAATGAATGTGGAATCCAGGGATGAACATGGGTAGATATCCAAGAATCATTTTTTATCCCATGAAATAGAAGTATATCAGTATATTTTTCTATGTGTTGTGACAATTTAATATAATTTTTTCCAATTCACATTAAATTATTTAGTATTGACATATATGATTTCATTCTTAGAATACGGATTCCACTTTGGGAGAATGATCCAGAAAACCATTATAGAATGAAATTAGAATTCATAGTTGGTCCAATTATGAGACATTCATGCATTAATACACGTACCATTGATCTTAAATAATGACAAAATTATTTTATATAATTTTAAGACTTATGAAAATATTTAATTCTTTTATAGAATTGGGGGAGTGTAAGGTACAAATCCTCATATGATAAAATGTAAACTAAACCAAGATAGGGATTGGTAAAATTATCAAACCCAAAATAAAAATTGGAATAAATGTGGATAACATGGATGATAACTATTTAGATACATTGGAGTAATTATGTATCCTATATAATGTGAATCAAGTCACGCATATTTCAATAGGGTTTGAAACCAAATATACTAATCCATCTTATACACAGATAAAAATGTGAGGGTGGCATCCCAATTTCTAACATTGATGGTAGAATTTATATAGTTTTAAGGGAATTAAAATCAAATGAAATTAAAATTTCAATTTATTTCTAGGATCAATCATTCATGTTTTAATAAAAATCCTATGGGGAAGGAATCATGAAATTTGTAGTTCTTATAATGTTGGGTAGTATGTGACTAAAACTAAATTATAATATGGAATCATATAAAAAAGAATCTAAAATAATTATATATTTTATTTATAAAATACAAATATATAATCTATATATTTTAGTGACACACCTCTTGAACCAAATATGGTGTCATTTATCCCCAGGCACCAAGTGTGTTTATCACATAGTTTAATGCTATATGGTGAGGATGATGTGTTGTGAAGTTTAATGTCATCCAAATAAGACCAATAATAATGGATATTTATGTTAATGTGAGTATAAACTATTTAAATTATTCCAATTAATTATAATACACGTTGAACTATGATGTTTAATGTCCCATTTATGGGATCAATATACTACGTATTTTAGGGACTTGTAGTAAAGACAAATATTCAATAAAGTTTGATTTTTAATATTCACGATCAGTATTCAAAATATTATAAGGTATAAAAACCCAAAAAATTAGGTGGTATAAATTTTTCGATGGATGATATGTCTAGAGAAATCATTCATTTTTTGATTGCATAATTCTCTCCCTATCAGTAATGATAAATGAATATACCTCATCGGTGTAATCCATGTGCATAGAAAATGGTAACTCTTATTTAGTGGTAATCTTTAATAGTTTTTTTACTGAAAAATTTTATTCTTAATCGATATAATCAATCCACCCTATGAAAATAAGAGAAAATTTCCCATATTATTTTATTCTCAATCCCCTCAATTAAAATAGGCTCTGAGAATATAAAGTGTTAGGAGTTTACTTTCATTATGGTCTTCCAATTATAGTGTCTTGACTTGATACACTTCAGAATAAATGAAATTATTGTTTATAGTTATCTGGAGATATGTTATCTGATTCTTTATTCTCGTATGTTATTTTTTTTCTATACAATACTGAATGAGGGGTCTCCTGGGTGGATTTTCGAGTCACAGTCTATTATTCCATAAATTAATCAAATAGATTATCTAATCAACTATTCGTGTACCCATCAATAATCACATATATAATTTTATAGATGACATTGTTAATGATGCAAATCATTCCATATTAACTCAAGAATTTTTCAATAATCGTTTTACAATATGTTATACATGGTGTAAACAATATTTAGTTCAAATAGTCTGATGTTAGGTTCATTGTCCAAGATAAGTTTTTGATATATCCTATATCAATAGACGATATGGGATAAAAAAAATAAAATACGATTCTATTCATGTCCTATTTTAGGTGTATGTATTTATTTAATCATAATTTGAGATTGGTGGAGTTAATAATAGATATAAATATTCATGTAGTTACTCATAGGTATTGGCACATGAAATTTATTATAATGCCACAATATTTTAAAATAATAAAATTATATTTTATAGTATATATTAAAAAATTGATAAAATATAAGATAATGTAACACATTGAGAATTTGTGAAATATTTTTCCAAAAATGAATTGATTTTTTATGACAGATTGAGTAACATGAAATAAAACATTTTAACAAATTGTGATATGATATTAATCTTATAATATAAGTAAGGAATTTCAAACCATGAAATTAATTTTATTATTATGATTATGATTAACTAATTAAATAAATTTTGATGTTCATCTTAATTTTACAATCATACTAAATAGTTCAATGTAAATAAGAACTCAATTTTAAATAATGTCATTTTATTCTTCAAAAACAATTCATAAAAAAAGTTTTAATCTCTTTTAAGGTGAATAGGATATAATTCATATTTTTAAATTCAAGGTAATTAATTTAATTTTATTCTTATAATCAATTTTAAATCATCATATCATTATTAAATTATGGTTATTTTTGGTTTTTTTTTTGAAAAATGAAGATTTTCAGTTGATATGGAAAATCATGAATTTTTTGAAACTGTCATTTATTTTATTAAATTAATAATTTAAAAGACCCATTATTATATTAATTTTAATTAAATTTAATATATGAATTCTTTAGTCATATTAATAACATTTATTACATTTAAATCATCTTTATAACGGATATTAGTGAATGCTTATTTGTATGATTGAAAACATATTTTTATGAAAAAAATTTTAATTTGCATAATCTTTATCCAAATTAATTAATTAAATAAACACCTAATTATAAAATATTTCACGAAAAATAATGTTTTTAAATTTATTTAATTATGATTGAATTTCATAAAGTTCCTATAACACCCTCTTATGCATCAAAAATACATTTCATGAAAACAAAATTTTCAACATTTCGTGGAGTTTTATTATAAATTATATTTTTCCAAATATATAAATAGAATTTGATAAATGGAATCCATTTTTTTAACCATAATATTTATTGTTACATAATATGGTTAAATTAATTTTTTCCATATGGATATGTGAAAACTAGAAATATAATTTATTGTGGTTAAGGTGGAAAAAGGTATGTCGGCTAGTTAAAATAAAAATATAGAGGTTTTAAATAAACCAAAACTTATATATGTACTATATTATAATAATATTTAGACATTAAAAATTTAACATATCTCAAATGGGCCATTTTTTATAATTTTGGAATTTGAAAACCGTGGCTATCACATTGTCTCTAAAAACATTCCATGTGTGTACTCTCCCCCACTTATAAAAGGACACCCCTTATCCTCTCCTATTCACACTTCCATAACCCATGGATTAATCTTATACCTAACAATAAACATCCTTAATTACCTACCCTCATACTAGATTCCATAATTTGATCATTGTTCCAATATTTGGAATAATTATTAATAATTCTAAAGACGGGGTTTGAAAAATAGGTAGTGTCCTTACCTGAGTATCATTGTTTTATTTCCTCATACACCTAAATAAAACCGAACTAAATTAGGATTATATAATAACATCTGAATAATAAATTTCATTTCACGGTATTATTTTAATTTAATAACCTTAATCTATCTCATATTCTATCAAATGGGATATGTAATCTTCATTCCAGTGTATGGCATACTAAAACCTTGAAAAAAGGGTCAATTCTTTTTCCATCATTGCCTCACATGACTGTTGATGAATACTCATATAAAATTTACATCTTATATTAATGTAATATTGATATTTATTTAAAATTAATATATTACACAGTTTCTAACATTACCTTCCATTCAAAATTAAAATTCCATTCTTGTGTATGACATAATATTACCCCATTAAGTGAAGTGCATCATTATTTTTATTACCTAATTAATGGGATGGTTAATGTAATAGTATTTTATGAATAAAAATTATATTTTTGATATAATAAAAATTATTGAAATATAATATAGGACTTAAATTCTTTCCAATAGGGTCATTGGAAAATTGAATGTCACTCATGTATATGTATGGTCTACTCTTTCAAAGATTTTAATGTAGATAATTTTTGACAACCATAATTCAAGGTTGGTTCCAAAAAAATAATTCATGTATATAAATTATAATTATGTAATGATTACTACTCTGTATAATATGATAAAAAAATCATTTGACCATAATCACTACTTCAATTCTATTTTGAAATTACGAACAGAGCGCCCTCAAAACACCTAACATGATCAAAATCATTTATGTAATTGAATATTTCATTAAAATAACATAATTAAATGGTTTTATTAGATGTTTTTAATCTTATAAATGTTTTTTAATTGATTAAATATTTATATTTTTTATACAACTAATAAAATATGTACAAATAATGTCTCGACTCAAGTTATGGGTTCCATCTCAATACATTCTCTTTTGAGACACATGTCCTTTTCTGATCCTAATTTCATTTAAATAGTGTATATAAATCCCATTTACATTTTATATAATGAATTCTTTAAAATTTATTATATTTTATGTTATATTTTATTTAGCTCATACAAAGGTGTTATGATTTAAAATGTACTAATTTGGTAACGGTAAAGGTTTCAAAGTAATTTCAATCGAGATTATTTATGTTTTAATTTCCATTATAGGTAATTATTTGGTAATTACCTAAAAATGAAATTGTATTATCATATATTTCATTTATTTACATACATAGTAATAGTAAAATAAATTAACAATGTTTCATTAAAATATCGAGACAATGATTTTAAAGAAAATTTTCTTTAATTATCTATTTTTTTAATACCATTTCTCTTCTATGTCCATGTATTTATTAAAAATATTTTCAAAAATGTTTTTATACTATTCAATGATGGGTTTAAAATATTTTTACCAATTTTTATTTTAAAAAAAAAATTAAAAGGAATCTCCATGCCATTTTCCATATTAGATTTTTGTTTTCTACTTTTTAATAGTGTGAATGGAAAATTTTTTAACTTATATAGAAAGTAAAGAATAACGCCCCATCATGACAACTCAATTATTTTAATATTACATTATTGGTTTCTATATTAATATTATAATAAAAGGATATTCAAAATGTTAATGTCAGAAATTTTTAGTTTTTCTTGTGTTGTTTTCAAATTAGATAGAAAAATATATTCATGAATGATTTTAACATTTTTATAGTATTTATATTCATCAACTACAACAACATTTGACACTATGGAATACCTCAAAATTGTTTATAAATGTCCCTCACATGTATATCTTATTTATTAACTCATCCATTAATAAAGTAATATATTTCTTATGTTCATCTCTCAAATTACATTATTATGATATTTCATGTAATTATAATATAATACAAGATTAAGATACACATTTTCCATCACTGGGTAATTATAATTTTTTGCCTTATGATTGATTTTGTTTTTACGGAACACATAAACTTTTGATTTTTTTTGATTGTGTGGCTAGATATCTCATAGTGTTCCTAATTTAGATTACAATATTTGTTCACCAGTATGTCCCTTTAATACATTTTGTTACGTTTTAGTCTCGTGAGGTGTTATATATTGGACTGGAAAGTAAACATAATCTATTATGGGACATTTTAAAAATGTAATATTTCCTTGTTAACTAGCCTTAACTCTTATTTTTGACATTTTATATTTTTCTCAAACATTTACTATATTTAATAATATGATGATACCATGTTCATTGTGTTATTATTCCCTGATATTAATAATGTGACTTCAATTTTATGATATCATGTAATTATTTTGACTAATTGTGTATGCTTCCTTGTCTTGCTTATTCCGATACTGGTCTTTAGAGATCACCCATTTTGTCGATGTATTCCCTAGGTTATATCATGTATTTTTAGATGCTTGATATTATTTAGGATCTCATTATATTGAGTAAAATAATTAATTCTTATTTTAGAATCTATTTAATAAATTGTAATCATATCCTACCAAATTCTTAATGCCTAATTAGATTTTCATTGTATTTCATAGATAATTATTTTTACTAATAATTTAATAATATGTGTGGAAGGATTGGGTTTTTATAGTTGGAATCTGAGCAAGGTCATGTTATTTTGGGGATTATGAATGGAAAAATTTAGTGAGAACCCTTGGGATATGTATAAGGGCAAGGCAATATATGGAATCATATATCGGTCTTATAGTGAAGTATAGAGTGAGTTGTTCTGGGAAATTGCATCCATTTTTGAGTACCAAATTTGGATATGGATCTATCAGGATTGAAAAAATTTTAATTACTCTGAAAAAGGTTCATTATTATTGACTTACGAATATCATGCTAAATAAAAACCATCCTTATTGAGAAAATGGTTTAACAATACCGTGGGATATGTTATGGAAAATAAAAAACAGATTTTTATTCATTAGTAATTACTTGATCAATTTTTTTGGATATAAAACCTGATAGTAATCGTCAACATGGAAATATACGATTGAATCCTAGTAAAATATATTTCATGAAATACTTTTCATTTCTATTGTGTTTCTTTATGTATTTATGTTTTCCCTTCTGAATGTCTATTAGTTAATTTATTTTTATCATGTTATATTTTAATATTTAATAGTAGGAGATAAGAAAAATAGTTAAATAAACCAATGTGATAAGAAATGCAATCAATTAACTAAAAAATCCTAACATAATGGGATTTTAGTGAGATATATTTTTATAATTTCTATTAATATATTTAAAATTATGTATAAAATTTTAATATAGATTAATATACGAACACATCAATAAAATAGGATGGTTTCTCAATTAAGACAAATTTATAAAGAAAATGAATAATATAAGATTCAATTTGATACATGTGTAATGAACATCCTAGAAAAATATAACAAATGGATATGAAGAGGTTATCTATGTTCAAATAATTTTAATAGAATTACAAATTACTAAAGAGTTCAATTAACTATGTGTGGGGAACATTGGAATTATCTGAGTTAATTACATAATCCAAATAATAATTCTTAAGGGACCATTTTATGATATTCATGGATGTATAATGATTGATTTCATTGAGTGTCAGAACATTAGAATCATGTTGTTGGTTAATATTTATCAGTGGTGTGCTAGAATCCAAAATCCTCCAAGGATTGATATATAACAGTTTCACTTAAATATTTAATGTTAAATATTAAATGGTTGTAATGTACTATAATTTTGATTTAATTTGAATGTGATAGTTTATGAAATATCACATAATTTTGGAAAATATAATCATATATATTTTATTTAATTTTAGAAATTTAGATTTAGTTAAGATTATATTATTTTATATGTAAAAAGGTATATAATTTACATTAATAGTTAAAAATGTATTTGATGATTAAAGTTTTTTTGAGGATGTTAATCAAATTTTTGGGAACATTATATATATTATATTTATATTTTCTTATAAATAATAAGATCTTTCATGTTTGTCTATGACTCATTGTATTTGACATGTTTGTGGGTCATAAACACAAAATCTAATGGCAATACAGGTTTATAACCTACCACTATCCAATACGCTTTGTATGTCATATTGTACATCTTGTGTTAACTATTACTATTTTAGTTTACATATAAATAATAACTTTTTATCATTTTTTAAATTATGTGATCTATTAGATGTTAATTTTAGAACATTAGGAATGAAAAAATCATCTTTATTAATCATTTTTAGAGAAAAATAAATCATTTTTGAGCAAATTGATTTATGGAATAAATTATACCAACTAAAAAAGTATATTTTCTTATGTTCTTAGCTATATATAAATCAAATTCCTCAAATACATGAAATTAATCTATAATCGGTAGATGATATTGGATATAGAAAACAAAATAATGATTCTATTCATGTCCACTTTTAGGTGTATGTATATTTCTAATCATAATATGAGATTGGTGATCTTAAAAAAAGAAATGAATATTCATGTTGTTGTAGACAGGTATTTCCATGTCAAATTGATTATAATTCCACAATATTGTCTAGAATAACATTATATGGGATAGTATATATGACACAAAATGCTAACATTTTAGGATAATGTAAAACATTAAGATTTTATGAAATATTTTTCAAACATTGAATTCATTTTTTAGGATTTCTTGTGTAACACACAATAACACATTTTAACGTGCATTGATATAATATTAATATTATAATTTAAATAAGACATTTATAACCTTGAAATTATTATTTTTTGTATAAATATCATCAACTAATTAAGGAAATATTTATGTAGGTCTTAATTTAACAATCATATTGATTGATTCATCGTAAATAAGAACTCAATTTTAAATAATGTCATTTTATTCTCCAAAACAAATCTAAAAAATGGGTATAGTCACATTTAAGGATTATATGTTACAAATAATATTTTCAATTAAATATATTTTATTTTAATTAAATAATAATTTTTTTATCACAATATCATTATTAACCTATGGTTATATTTTGGTCTTTTAAAAAAATAGGGATTTTTCAGTTGATAGCAAAAATCATGAAAATTGTAGAATTGTCATTTATTTTATTATATTAATAAATTTAAAAGTCCTATTATTATTTTAGTTTTATTAATATATAATTTATTAATTTTTTAGTTAAATTAAATCCCATTTTTTACATTGATAATTATCTTTGCACATGATTTTATTAAATGTTTATTCGTAGAATTTAAAACACATTTTCTAAAAACTATATTAAACTACATAACTATTATCCAAATAAATAAATTAAAATAACACTTAATGAATAATTATTTCCTGATATTTAAATTATTTATATCTATAAATACTTATTTAAATTATTTTAAATGTCAATTGAATTTCATAATGACATTATAACACCATCTTATGCCAGAAAAATACATTTCTTAAAAACAACTTTTTCGACATATCTATGAGTTTTATTTTAAATTATATTTTTCCAACCATGTAAATAGAATTTTATAAATGGTATAAATATTTTTAACTATAATAATTTATATTACATAATATTTTTAACTTAATTTTTTTCTATAAGGGTAAGTGAAAACTAGAAAAAACATTCACCACTATTAAGGTGAAAAACTATCTATTGGCACATTATAATTAACTTAAAGTAGTTCAAAATTCACCAAAACATATCTATATATATTATTTGTATAATATTTATACATTATAAATTTAACCTTTCTCAAATGGTCTATTTTTTAGGCTTTTGGAATTTGATAAATGTGTGTATCAATTTATCTCTTAAAACCTTACATGTGTGTACTATCCACCACTTATAAAAGGACACCCCTATCCTCTCCTATTCACACTTCCATAACCCATGGGTTCATCGTATAGATACCAAAAAAACATCCTTAATTCCCTTAACTCATCCTAGAGGACTTAATGTGATAATAGGTCTAATATTTGGAATCATTTTTTATAGTTCTAAAGAGGTGGTCTGAAGAATAGGTAGTGTCATTGATCGAGTATCATTGTTTTATTTCGTATTTCACCTACATAAAATAGAACTTAATTGGGATTATATGATAATATATATATCATCAATTTAATAATAATTTATTATTTTAATTTCATAACCTTAAACCCTCTCATATTTCATCAAATGGTAAATGAAACCATCATTCATCTTCAGGGCAGGCTACTACCTTAAAAACGGGTGCATCTAATTTTCCATCATTGCCTCACATGACTATTGATGAAGAAAAATTTAAAATTTACATCTTATATTCTTGATATAAAAATATTTTTAATGTAATATATTATATAATTTCTTACATTACCATCCATTGATAATTATAACATCATTCATGTGTACGACATACTAGGGCCTCACAAAGTGAAGTGCATCATTATTTTTATTATCGCATTATATATATAGTTAATGTAAGAGTATTTTAAGAACTAAAATATTATTTTTGATATAATAAAAATTATAGAAATATAATATATAAATTTCATTCTTCCAACCGTGGTCATTGGAAAATTAAAATGTTACTCATGTGTTTATACGGTTTTCTCCCTCTATAAATGTAACATAGATCATTTTTTACAACCACAACTCATGTTTTTTTATAACATTATATTTACTATATACAAATTATAATTATTTAATTATTATTATTCATTATAATATGAAAAAAAATTATTTTACCACAATCACCACTCCAATTATTTTTTAAAATTAAGAACAGAGCTCCCTCGAAACACCTAATATGAACATAAACATTTAATTAATTATACATGTCACTACTATAAAATAAGTAAATGGGTTTAGTTTAACATTTTAATCCAATTAAATATTCATAATAAAATAAATAGTTGATATTTTTATATAGGAGATAATATACATAAAAATAATATCTAGACTGAGGTATGGGTTCCATCTTAAAACATTCTCATTTGAGACTCTTATTCTTGTAAGAACATAATTTCATTTAAATGGTGTATATACATCCAATTTAAATTATTTATAATGATTCCTTTATAATTTATTATATTTTATGTTATAATTCATTTATTTTATTCATTGGTGTTAGGATTCAAAAGTTACAAAGGTGATAAGGGTATAGTTTTCAAAATAATTTCAATTGAGATTGTTTAGGTTTTAAATTTCATTATTTGAAATTATTTTGTAATTAACTAATAAAATTGTTCAATTTTATAATCCTATATTATTTCATAAGAATTTCTTGTTATATTATGATTTTCATCACTATGGTACATAAAAATATTTTTCAATGATTTTAATTAAAATAGTCTTTAATTCTGTATTTGGATGAAAACCCTTTCACTCCCATCTCCATGTTTTCATTAAAAAAAATTTCAAAAATGTTTTATTATTATTCCATTATGGGTTTAAGAAATTTTTAGATTTTTTAATTTTAAAAAATAAATTAATAGTAATCTCTATGTTATTTCCAAATGAGATTCAATTTCAATATTATAATAGTCTGAATGAAATGTTTTTTAACTTATGAAGAAAGTACCATATAACCCTCCTTCATGACCACTAAATAATTTGAAGATTAATTTATAGTTTTCCATATTAATATTCAAATAAAAGGGTATTAAGATATATTTTCCGAAATTTATTGTTTTTGAAATTTTGTTTTCAAATTAGAAAAAAAATTATTCGAAAATATATTTAAACTTTTAAGTGTATTTATATTCATAAACTACAAAAATATTTGATGTTATAGATTTCCTCAAAATGATTTAAATATGTCTCTCACGTGTATATCTAATTTATTCACTCATCCATTAATGGGGTAATATATTCCTTATTTTCATCTTTCAAATGCCTTTATTATACAACTTACTATAATTATACTTTGAGATAAGATTATGATACCAATTTTACATCAATGGGTAATTATAATTTTATTACATTCGGTTGATTTCATATTTATGGAAAAAAAAAATTTATGAACATGTGGTGATTGTGTTCCAAGATAGCATAGTGTGTGCCTAATATAACCTAAAAAATGGGTACACTTATATGCCGCTCAAATACATTAGGTTACGTTTTAGTCTCATGAGATGTTATATATGGGATTGGTGAGTAAAAATAATCTATTATTTGACATTTTAAAAATGTCATATTTTCTGGTTTTCTATCCTTGAATCCCATTTCTGACATTTTATATATTGCTCACTATTTTCCTATATTCCATAATATGATGATACCATGTTCTTTGGGTTATGATTCCAAATTATTGTTAATATTAATTCTATTTTACGTTAGCACGTTATTCTTTTGACTTATAGTTCTTTATTCCTTTTCATGGTTATTTCTTTACTGGTCTTTGGAGATCACCCTTTTTTCATGTATTCCCCAGGTTTCCTTATGTATTTTTACTAGCTTGAAATTATTTAGGATCTCATTATTGAGTCTAAAATAAATAATTATTATTTAACTATCTCTTTGAGGAATTATAATATTATGATACCAATGACTCTAGGCCTAATTATCTTTTCATTTTAAATAATAGATAATTATATTGAAAATATTGTAATAATATGTGTGAGAGGCTTGAGTTTCTACAGTTATCATCCATGAAATGTCATTTTATTTAAGCGATTAATACTCGATTAATTTAGTGAGACCTCTTGGGATATGTATAAGGATAAGACAATATATTAAATCATATACTGGTATTATAATGATGTATAGAGTGAGTGGTTTATGAGAAATTACATACCTTGTTGTGTACTACAAGTGGATATAAATATATTAGGATTGGCCAATGTGTAATAACTCTAAAAAGGGTGCATCATTATTGACTTCTGAATTTCATGGTACCTGACAACATGCCTTATTAAGAAACTTGTTTGACACTACCAAGGGATGTGTTTGGGGAAATCACAAACACATTATTATCCATTATTAAGAACTTGACCAAATATTTTTGGATATAAACCCTATAGTAATCCTTACGATGCATATATAAGATTGAATCCTAGTGAAACATATGTCAGGATATAATTATAATTTCAATGTAATTCCTCTATTTGTGTTTGTTTCGACTTTGAACATCTATTAGTTACTTTATTTTTATCATGTTTTATTATTTTATTTAATGAAACAAAATAAGAGAAATCATAAAATCAACCAATGTGATGGGAAATATAATCAATTAACTAATAAAATTCTTAACCTAATGGAATTTTAGTAAGAAATATTGTGATTATTCTCAATGATATATCTACAATTATGAATTACAATTTAAATATTGTTGAATATACAAACACATCAATGAAGAAAAGGATGGTTCCTCATTTAAGATAAATTGTTAATGATAATAAATAATAGAATATTCAATTTTTTACATGTGTGAATAAAATCCTATAATAATATCTAAATTTTGTATTAAGAGGTAATATATGTGTAAATAATTGTAATATAATATAAAATTACCTAGGATTTCAATGAATTGTGTTTGGGGTACATAGGAATTATTCAAGTCAATTAATTAATCCAAATATTAATCCCTAAGGTTCCATTTTATGATATTCGTGTAAGTGGAATGATTGATGTATTTGGGTGTGGGAACATCATAATCATGTTGTTTATGAATATTTATCGATGGTGTGTTGGAATCATGAAACCTAAAAGGATTGAACTATAACAGTTTCCATTAAGGATTTAAAGTAAAATGTTAAATTGTACTAATGTACTATAATTCTTATTTAATTTGAATGTTATATTTAATGAAAATGAACATGATTGAGGAAAATATAATCATAGATATGTTATTGATATTTAAGAAATTAGATTCAATTAATATTTTTTTATTTTACAGGGAAATAATTTATATAAAAGAAATTAATAGAAAAAACCCGATATGATGATTAATGTTTTTTTGAGGATGTTAATCAAATTTTTGGGATCATTATATATATTATGTTTTTGTTATATAAATATAGACATACTACATGTTGGACTAGTCTCATTGTATCTGACATGGTAATGGGGAAAGAACACACAATTGAATAGCAATACGGGTTTAGAACCTACCACTAGCCAATGTGATTTTTAATTTAGTTTTACATTTTTTAAATTAGATTTTTTAAAGGTTACATATATTGTCGAATCTAGGTAATATTTTATAAGATAATATATATTTATTTTGTGTTTATTAACAATGTTTCTGGATAAATTTTTTGTTGAGTTATATATATGACCATTAGGGTTAATATAAAAGATTATTTAGGGAAAATTCTATTACTTTTATATGGATGTAAGCTGGTGGGTTTTAAGGATAAATACTAATGGAATAGATTATGGTTTAGTTTGGGTTTTGTTGTTGGGGTTTTAATTACTAATGTAATATATTTGACAACTTGTGTTAACTATTATTGTTTTATTTAAGATATATGTAATAGCTTGTTATAATTTAGTAAATTATGTTATCAGATAGATGTTATTTTTTTACATCATACACCAGAAAATCATTTTTATTAATCATTTTTTAGATAAAAATAATGTATTTTGGAGTAAATTTATTAATTGAATAAATTAGAACAATTAATAAAGTATATTTTCTTATGTTCTTAGTATATATGTAAAGGAAATTCCTTAACTCTAGAAAATATATCCTTGAACAAAAATTATTATCCTATTACCTTCATATCTAAATAATCAATTTACACTTAAATAAATAAATATTTATTATTTATTGGTTATTACATTTTATTTATCACTCAATTTATTGTGATCAATTGTAACATCCTAGGTAAATAAAGAATAATAAATTTTCATATTTATTAATATTTTAAAATTGAATATTAATTTTACTTTAAAGGGGTTTCTATGTTTGATAGCATACTCGATACGCAACAAAGAGTTCCATTGAAATCTTACGTTGCACACTAGTAATAAAAAAATATTATTTTAAATGGTAGTTAACACGTAGCCGTTGTATTGGTGGGAATGAATAGAAATAACTAAAATATGATTATATATGTTTGTTAAATGTTATTACATTTATCCAATAAAGGATAAAGGCTTAAAATACGAAAAGAATTCAATTTTAGGCATATATACTCTAACATTCACAAAAGGTCGACTTATAACCTTTTGATGGTGAACCATCTATAAATATAGTTTTGGTCCCTCTTATAAATTCTATTAGACCAAATAAAATTCTTCTTTATAATTGGGGCATCAAAATTTAATTTGTGTAAATTTTTGGTATTTTTCCGATAAAGATCAATTTTTAATGAATAGTGAAAAATGTTGTATTTTAATTCAAAACCACTTTCTAATCTAATTTATTTATATAAATAGATTATCTTTTAAATTGGTTTTAAAGTGATATTATAATATATTTTTACCATTTAATCCAACATTTTTTGTTGGAATTAATTTCACTTTGAAATCGGACTTAAGCTAGTGTCAATCTTTTGATACTTTTTGTTTCATAAAAACACGTTATTTGTTTTGACAGTGGGAATTAATTATTAAATTAAATAATTCAACTTATATGTTTTGAATTTTGTATAATAGACATCATTTTTGAATTCAGAATATCAAATATAGCTTAGGGTGAATTTTTGGTATTTTTCTGAAAAACTTCAATTTTGATGAATAGTGAAACCACTAAGTGGTACTTAAAAAAACTGAATTTTCGTTTAAATGAAACTTTAACACTTATTTGTTTTGAATTTCAAAAAATCCAACATACATGGTTGTCATTAAGAAGTAAAATGTGGTTCAATGGGATTAAAATAAGTTTTTGTTGAACAGTAACCTTTATGTTTATTAATCGCGATTAGAGGTAATTAGTGTAGTTTAAGGTACAAGTAATGTTTTAATAATATGAAATGACCAAGAATCATGTACTACCCTTATTGGATGTGTCATGGCCGACCCAGAAAATCCATGGGTCAACTTGGGGACCCCATGGAGCCACTTTGGTAGGAAAATGACATTAATATATTTTTATTTAAAGTTAAAATAAAAATGTCACAAACATGTGTGGTTTTACTAAAAAAAATTTTAAATGGGGTTATACAATTCATAATTTTGACTATAAATATTCATTAGTAATCTAAACAGATTTACAACATCATGATATTTTTTATAATTTTTAAACATTAAAAAAATTAAATTATTTATGACACCTTGATGATGTAGCGATTACTTCATTATTTAACGATTTAAATACAATGAAATGATAATTTAAAATATAAGACCTACACAAGTCAAAAACCTATTGGATGGGTGTATTTTGAACCCTTATCACCTTATACTCTAAATATATAATTTTGGGACCCTTTTTATCCAAAAATCATTTTATAATAAAGTATATTTTCTTACCTTTCCAAGAGTGCCCCTCCTCTCCTCTTATAAAAGGCCCCCACCTCTACCTCCTTACCCACACCTCTCAAGACTTTGGATTGGCCAAGATCTGAAATTTTTGTCTCTCAAGATCCCTCTCTTACTCCTAGAAGCCTCACATTGGGTAGAATTCTTCCCAAGGAAGCCTTTGATCTCAAATCTAAGAGAGTTACCAGATTTTAAGGTAATGTCTTCAATTGTGTTCTTTTGTTTTAATTTGCTTCTCCAACCCCTAAACTATTTTTATTAATTTATTATGTAAAAACTCTAGTATCTTCAATATACTAGGATGCTTTTATAAGAATAATTAGTGCTAAACTTAAACACACCAACATCTAATGGTTAAAGAACATACTGTTTCTGTGGATGGCGAATTTCTGCCTCACGAAACGATGATTGTTCAATATTTTTCTAACAACTTCAACGGTGGCCATTAAGTTGTCACTATAATTATATATCATATATAATATGTTTATGTTTTCCTTAATATTCTGTATTTTTCATTTATGGCATACTTTTATGGCTTTCATTATGGGTATACGCGATATCTTCATTTTAGGAAGTGCGGACTACCGCCCCCTCAATGTGATTTGATTCGTTAATGCCATATGTGGGATGTATAAAGGATGAATTTAAAGTTATTATATATGATTTTATAATAGAATTATAATATACCATTATATCATTATTTTTTTTCCATTAATGTATGAGATAGAAATGAAAGTAGCGTTCAAGCGTACATACGGCTTACCGTCTCCATGAACGGTGCATTTCATTTCTTATCCCCAAATGTAATGTACTATTATAAGTACATATATATAATGGATATATATGATGTATGTTACATCTAAGGGATTAATATAATTGTGGAATTAAAATATACATACCTCTCATTTAGTTTTAATTCCATTAATATGACATAGAAATGAAAGTAGCGTTCATGAGTACGTACGACTTACCATCTCCATAAATGATGCATTTCATTTCTTACCCCAAAATGATTATGTAATATTATAAATGTATGTATACAATGGATATATATGATATATATTATATCTACATCATGAATATAATTCTTGATATAATGGATATTTTACCACATTAACAACTTGTAATTATAAAGAGTTTATTTTTGACTCAAGTACCATGGATCGACAAAACGACCATTATTAACTTAAATAATTACATAGTATTCATAGAATTGAAATAAGTGATATAAAAGGAATAATGAAATTGAAAAAGGTTCTTGAGCAAGTAGAAATTAACTCATGTTTATTATTCCAGACGTTAAAGAACGATCGAGTCAAGTCGGACCCGAGGTAAGGTACTTCGTCTCAATCTCTTTTCATTAAGGAATGTTTCATTTATACACAAGTTTCTTTTATACGGTGTATAAACCCCTATGACTTTTATTTTTATAGAAAAAGAATATTTTTCTATGAATCATTTTACTAAATGACAAAAATGTATGTTTCTTTTAACGTACGTGGTGACAACGACTTTTCTGCCGCCGCGAGTATTATTTGGTCTTTGTCTTCCACAATAAGCCATAATGTTTTTAAAATGAAATAAATACCATATAATCTTTTATGTATTTTGGTATTGAAAATGGTTTTTATAATGGTTTTTTATGTCAATATATTTATTTGATATATTGTGATCAAAGTGTGGAAGTTTTTTATTTCCAATATATTTGTTTTATGTCTTATGATTTTATAATGGTACATGGAAATTTGATGGGGGGTTACGTGATAAACCATATAATGGGTGGTGCCGTGAATACCAGGATGGGTGGTTACGTTATAACCTCCAATGCATTGGGTATGGAAGTTGGTCGTATGGAAATTCTATTAAGTGGTATGTGTGGAAGTAAACCGTATGGTTATTCCATTTAAGTATGTTTATGTCCCAAGTTACCTTTATATGTTATGTGATCATTATATGGGTTTTATGGAAATATTTTGGTTACAAACGGGTAAATAATGATCTTTTATTCATTGAAGAGTTTTTACTACTTCATAAATGTGAAAGGTATTACTTTGATAAAGTATACATGGCTTACTTGTTGTTTTCAAAAACTAATAGTTTTCATTCTTTGTGTATCCCTTACTGAGCTTTTTAAGCTCACCCCAAGTTTTGGAAATGTTTTTCACAAGACATAATGTGCAATATGGTCAAGGATGGGATCAAGGAAAAGTCATGCTATCTAAAACATGGAACTAGACATGTTTCTTTCTAAGAGTTTTTATTTTATAGAAACTTAGTAGAAGTTTCTACTTTGTAATATTTTGATATGTAATAGTTATGTCCTAATTCTCTAAAACTCTAAACCTGAAAAGATCCTCAATGTAAATTATTCATTTAATTCAATATTATGTAAGGTTTAAGGATGAGGTCATATAGTTGGTATCAGAGGTCGGTTTAGACAACTTTAGGAGTTAGAAAATTATTAAATTATAAATTAATATATGGTATGATTGAAATGATATAGAATTTAAAGATTACCATGTTGATTCTCATAAGATATTTCTGTGCTAAGAATGGTTTTTCATAGTGGAAACAGAAAACATTTTCTGGGAAGGCATATAGAGGGAAATGACCTTTCAAATCAGTATCCTGAAATGGTCAGACTCAGAACTAAACAGACTGTTGTAGTGATGGATCAGTTGACTAAGGTGAAAAATATTGGTTGTTTTTAATGAATATATATTGGTGTTTTCTAAAAGTAAAGAGGATAATGAAAGGAGTTTAAGGGTTATTTTGAAAACCTTTAAAGAAAAGAAATTTTATGGGAAATTCAGCGAGTGTGAGTTCTGATTTTATTGTGAAGGTTTTGACTTCTCATCAGGTTAAAGCAGAGCGACAGTTACCGAAAGGGATGATTTAGCCTTTATCGATGCCAGAGTGGAAATGGGAAAATATATCCATGAACTTGTTTGTGGGATTACCGAGGACATCTCGTGGTAATAATGCAATCTGGGTTATTATTAATCGATTGACTAAATCAGTTCATTTCCTTCCTATTCGAGATACATTCTCTCTAGATCAACTTTCTCGATTGTATCCTAAAGAGATAGTTAGGTTGCATGGAGTTCCCCTCTACATTGTATCTGATCGTGATCCCAGGATTACTTCTAAATTTTGAAAGGGCCTTCAGAAGTTGTTGGGTACTGAATTGAATTTTAGTACAGCTTTTCATCTGCAATCAGATTGGCAGTCAGAATGAACAATTCAGACATTAGAGTATATGCTACGTGCTTGTTTGATGGATTATCAGGGAAGTTGGGACCAACATCTTTCATTGGTTGAATTTTCTTATAATAACAGTTTTTATTCCAGTATACAGATGGCACCATTTGAGAAATTATATGGGAAGCAGTGTCGAACTCCAGCTTTTTGGGATGAAGTGGGTGAAAGGAAGCTAATGAGACCAGAATTGGTAAAAGATATGGCAGAAAAAGTTTAGTTGATTCATGAAACACATGAGAACAGCTCAGAGCAGACAGAAATGTTATGTGGATAACTGGAGGAAGGATCTATCTTTCGAGGTAGGTGATCATGTTTCTCTCAAAGTTTCACCGTGGAAAAGTGTGATGCGATTTGGTAAGAAAGGAAAGTTGAGTCCAAGGTTCATTGGACCATATGAAATTTTGGATAGAATTGGAACAGTTGCATACAGGGTGGCATTACCTCCGAGTTTATCTCAGGTACATAATGTTTTTCTTGATTCGATGTTGAGAAAGTATATTCCAGATCCATCTCATGTTTTGAGCCGTGAGGTAGTTCAGTTAGAAGAAAATCTCTTTTATGAAGAACAAATAGTCCAGATTCTTGACCGAAGAGAGCAATTGTTGTGAAATAAGGTAATTCACCAGGTAAATGTTTTGTGTAAAAACCATATGGTTGAAGAGGCAACATGAGAATCTGAAAATGCTATGAGGGATAAATACCCCCACTTTTTTTGATAAGTGAATAAAATTGCGAGGACGCAATTCCTAGAAGGGGGGAAGGATGTAACATCCCAGGTAAATAAAGAATAATACATTTTCATATTTATTAATATTTGGGAAATTGAATATTAATTTTACTTTAAATGGGTTGCTATGTTCGATAGCATTCCCGATACGCAAAAAAGAGTTTCTTTGAAATCTTACATTGCACACTAGTAATAAAACAATATTATTTTAAATGGAAGTTAACACGTAGCCATTGTATTGCTGGGAATTAATTGAATTAATTGAAATAACTGAAATATGATTATATATGTTTGTGAAATGTTTTTACATTTATCGAATAAAGGATAAAGGCTTAAAATATGAAAATAATTAAATATTATGCATATATACTCTAACATTCACAAAAGGTCGAATTATCACCTTTTGATGGCAAACTGTCTATAAATATTGTTTTGGTCACTCTTATACATTCTATTGGACAAAATAAAATTCTTCTTTAGAATCAAGACATGATAATTTACTTTGGGTAAATTTTTGGTATTTTTCCGATAAAGATCATTTTTTAATGAATAGTGAAAAATGTTTTATTTTAATTCAAAACCACTTTTTAATATAATTTATTTAATTGAAAAGAAAATATTTTCAATTGGTTTTAAAGAGAAATTAGAATATATTTTTACCAATTAATCCAATTTTTTTCGTTGGAATTAATTTCACTTTGAAATCGGACTTAAACTAGTGTCAATCTTTTGATACTTTTTGTTTCATAAAAACAAGATATTTGTTTTGAAAGCGGGAATTAATTATTAAATTAATTAATGAAACATATATGTTTTGAATTTTGTAAAATAGACATCATTTTTGAATTCAGAATATCAAATATAGCTTATGGTGAATTTTTGGTATTTTTCTGAAAAAACATCAATATTTGATGAATAGTGAAACCACTAAGTGGTACTTAAAAAAACTAAATTTTCGTTTAAATGAAACTTTACCACTTCTGTGTTTTGAATTTAAAAAATCCGACATACATGGTTTTCATCAAGAAGTAAAATGTGGTTCAATGGGATTAAAATAATTTTTTGGTGAATTGTAACTTTTATGTTTATTAATCACGATTAGAGGTAATTAATGTAGTTTAAGATAAAAGTAATGTTTTAATAATATGAAATGACCTAGAAACATGTATTAACCTTATTGGATGTGTCATGGCCGACCTAGAAAATCCATGGGTCAACTTGGGGACCCCATTGAGCCACTTTGGTAGGAAAATGACATTAATATCTTTTTATTTAAAGTTAAAATAAAAATGTCGCAAACATGAGTTGTTTTACTAAAACAATTTTTAAATGGGGTTATACAAGTCATAATTTTGACTATAAATATTCATTAGAAATATAAAAAGATTTCATATATCATGATAATTTTTTTTTACACATTAAATAATTTAAATTATTTATGACACCATGATGATGCAGCGATTACCACATTATTTAACAACTTAAATAAAATGAAAATATAATGTAAAATCTAAGACCTACACATGTCAAAAACCTATTGGATGGGTTGATTTCGAACCCTTATCACCTTATCCTCTAAATATATAATTTTGGTACCCTTTTTATCTGAAAATATTTTTATAATAAAGTATCTTTTCTTAACTTTCCAAGAGTGCCCCGCCTCTCCTCTTATAAAAGGCCCCCACCTCTACCTCCTTACCCACACCTCTCAAGCCTTTGGTTCGGCCAATATCTGCTCTTTTTGTCTCTCCACATCCCTCTATTACTCCTAGAATCCTCACATTGGGCCGAAGTCTTTCCAATGAATCCTTTGTTCTCACATCTATGAGAGTCACCCGATTTTAAGGTAATGTCTTCACTTGTGTTCTTTTGTTTTATTTTTCTTCTCCAACCCCCTAAACTCTTTTTATTAATTTATTTTGTAACAAATCCAGTATCTTCAATATACTAGGATGTTGTTATAATAATCAGTCGAGGTACACTTACCCACACATACATCTAATGGTTAAAGAACATATTGTTTCTGTGGATGGTGAATTTCTACCTCACGAAACGATGATTGTTCAATATTTCTATAACACCTTCAAAGGTGTCCATCAAGATGTCACTATATATATATGATATATAATATGTTTATGTTTTCCTTAATCTTTTTTATTTTTTATTTATGGCATACCTTTATGGCTTCCATTATGGGTATATGTGATATCTTCATTTTAGGAAGTGCAGACTACCGCCCCCTCAAAGTGATTTGATTTGTTAATGCCATATGTTGGACATATAAAGTTTGGATTTAAAGTTATTATATATGATGTTATACTGGAATTATAATATACCTTTATATAATTATTATTTATTTCCATTAAAGTATGAGATAGAAATGAAAGTAGCGTTCATTCGTATGTACGGCTTACCGTCTCCATGAACGGTGCACTTCATTTCTTATCCCCAAATGTAATGTACTATTATAAGTACATATATATAATGGATATATTTGATGTATGTTACATCTATGTGATGAATATAATTCTGGAATTAAAATATACATACCTCTCATTTAGTTTTAATTCCATTAATATGACATAGAAATGAATGTAGCGTTCATGCGTACGTAAGGCTTACCGTCTCCATGAATGGTGCATTTAATTTCTTACCTCTAAATGATTATGTAATATTATAAATGAATGTATATACTGGATATATATGATATATATGGTACAAACATAATGAATATAATTCTTGACATAATGGATATTTTACCACATGAACAACTAGTAATTATAAAGAGTTTATTTTTTACTCAAGTACCAAGGATCGACAAAACGACCATTATTAACATAAATAATTACATAGTGTTCATAACATGGTAATAAGTGATATAAAATGAATAATGAACTTTAAAAAGGTTCTTAATCATGTAGAAATTAACTCACGTTTATTATTTAGTATGTTAAAGAATGATCGAGTCAAGTTGGACCCAAAGTAAGGGACTTCATCTCAATCTATTTTCATTAAGGCATGTTTTGTTTTATACACATCATTCTTTTTTACGGTGTATAAAATTCTTTGAATTTTACTTTTATACAAAAGGAATCTTTTTCTACCAAGTTTTTTACTAAACGAAAAAAAGGAATGTTTCTTTTAATGTATGCGGTGAGAATGACCTTTTCCGCCGCCATGAGTATTATTTGGTCTTTGGATTCCTCAACAAGCCATAATGTTTTTAAAATGAAATAAATACCATATACTCATTTATGTATTTTGGTATTGAAAATGGTTTTTATAATGGATTTTTTATGTCAATTTATTTAAGTGATATATTGTGATCAAAGTGTGGAAATGTTTTCTTTCAATTATATTTGTTTTATGTGTTATGATTTTATAATGGTACTTGGACATTTGAGGGGTGGTTACGTGACAAACCATATGACGGGTGGTGCCGTGAATACCAGGACGGGTGGTTACGTTATAACCTCCAATGCATTGGGTAAGGAAGTCGGCCGCATGGCTATTCCATTAAGTGATATGTGTGGAAGTTAACCGTATAGTTATTCCATTTAAATATGTTTATGTCCCAAGATACCTTTATATGTTATGTGTTCTTTATATGGGTTTTATGGTAATCTTTTGGTTACAAATGGGTAAGTAATGATCTTTTATTCAGTGAAGAGTTTTTACTACATCATAAAGGTGAAAGGTATTTATTTGATAAAGTATACATGGTTTACTTGTTGTTTTGAAAAACTAACAGTTTTCATTCATTGTGTATCCCTTACTGAGCTTTTTATTCTCAACCCAAGTTTTTGAAATGTTTTTCACTGGACTTAATGTGGAATAGGGTCAAGTATGGGATCAAGGAAAGTCATACTATCTAAAACATGGAACTAGACATGTTTCTTTCTAAGAGTTTTTATTTTATATGAACTTAGTAGAAGTGTCTACTTTGTAATCTTTTGAGATGTAATAGTTATGTCCTAATTCTCTAAAACTCTAAACCTGAAAATATCCTCAATGTGAAACCTTATATATTATGACCATTTAGTTTTAAAATTTCCAAATTTTAATAGTATTTTTATTATAAAATTTGGGTATTTCACAATATAATTATCATATTCTAAAACATTGATCGACCAAATGACAATAATATTTCATGGATAAAATTTAATTAAAGGTGTAGAATGTAATTCCCTATGCTTTTAAAAGAATGGAATTATTTTTTATAAATGTATAACATACAACACCAATAATATATGTGAATGTAACATCTAGATTATTTATTAAGTATTTATTTTTTAAAGTGAATTCATTTTCTTCGATAGCTGGTGTAACATGGAATAAGTTTTTTTGAGAAACTGTGATATAATATTAATATTAAAATTTAAACATGATTGTAATAACCTAAATTTTAAATTAATGATATTATGGGATTTAATTATTTTTAAATTTTTTAAATAGTCTGAAATTTTTTTTATTACTCTTAAAATAAAAAATCAATTGTTTATAATGACATTAAATTTTATTCTCCATAAAATATATTTCCTTAATAAATGAATATAACAAATTTTATTGTGAGAATAATATGCTTAATTTTTTGTATATTTTTGAGATTTTCATTTATATAATGAAGGCTCTTTTTTAAATAAAAATTTTGATATTAACTTAAGGTGATATTTTCATACTTTTTCAGAAAATATTTATTATTCAGTCAATAGTAAAAAAGTAAATTATTTTGTTAAAATATCATTAATTTTTATAATTTAATGTATTTAATTTTTTAATTAATATTTTATTTCGATTTAAATGTAAAAATGTGTTATTAATTTATATTAAATAAAAATTAATAAATTTAAAGCAACATTATACATGATTTTAATATAATTATTTTTTTATACATTAAACAAAAATTTTCTACAAACTTATTAAATATATATAATTATTATCCAATTAAACTAAATAAAATCACAAATAATTATAATTGATTTAATGAAAATGGAAGTATTATATATCTAAAAATATTAATTTAAATTAATTTAATTAATATTACATGTCATAAATTTATTATAAATCAATATTATAAATGAAAAAATAATTTCATAAAAAAAGTTATTTCGACATGTCTATGAGTTTTATTTTAATTTAAAATTTTCCAATGAAGTGAATTGAATATGATAAAATGGATTTACTATTTTTAATTACAATAATATATATTTTTTAATATGATTAATGTAATTTTTTCTACCATAATGAACTGTGAAAAATATAAAACATTTTTTTATGGTTAAGGTAAAAACATGTTTACTAGTGGGTTAGACAAAGAATATAAGGGTTTAAAATAACAAAATAATTGTTTAAATCCAATTTTACATTGATATTTTGACCCTTTTTATTATAATGGTAATAAAATTCATTCATTTTTAGAGACATTGGGCATGCGAAAAAAATAGGTATCACGAAATCTTTTTAAAAAATATCTATGTGTGTCCCCTCTCCCTCTAAAAAAAGTCCACCCATATCCACTCCACATAACATTTATAAAAATCATTGTTTCTTTCAATCATAGTGAAAATAACGTTCTTACTTCCCTAACCACATCTTAGAGTGTATAACATGATCATAAACCCAATCTTTGGATGATTTCGTTATAATCTTATATAGGTGGTCTAAACAGGTGGTATTGTCCTAAATTGGGTATCATTATTTGATTTCTCCATCCAAATCCATAAATTGATAATAAATTAAGATCATTAAATAAAATCATTTTCTTCCAAGAACTACGATTTTATAATGATAATTTGACCACCTAAATCCATCTCAACAACTATAAAATGGAAAATGAAATCATCATTCCTATGTACGACAAACTACCACATCGCGAATAGATGGAATTCAATTTCCATTATCACCTACAAAGGATATTGATGAAGATGCAATTGAAATTTATATATGATATGTGTGATATATTAGTGAATCTATTTAATTAATTAATCATATATATTCTTACACTACCACAATTTGAATATGATAATGTCATTAGTGTGTACGATACCTTGTGTAGCGATGTGATTCATTCTATTTTATTTCCACATTAACATGTATGGAATATATATGTTTATTTTAAAAATCAAATTATAATCATGTTATAATGATAAATAATGATATATAATATATCAATTACCTTTTCTCAATCGTGTTCATTAATAAATGGGAACGTTTCTCATGCATATGTACATCCTACTTTCTCATGATGATTATTTAGTTCATTTATCATAACCATATTTCATGGGTAAATTAAAGGTATTGTTAATATAAAGAAATTATAATTATATAATGACTATAATTATGGAAAATATTCAACAATGAACCCTTTTACCATGATCAATACAAAAATCCTATTTTAAAACTATGAAATGAATGTCCCAAAACACCTAAAGTGAACATAACAAAATATGTAAATAAATAAGTCATTTAAATAAATAAATTCAATGTTTTAAATAATATAAATTATTCCTGTAAAAACATATTATGATAAAACATGATATTTTTTTATTATAAATGATATAAAAAAACGTAATAATTTTAGACTCGAGGTAAGTGTTTCATCTGGAAACAACCTTCATCTAGGCAGATGTTCTCTATTGAGTTTAAGGTATTTTAAATGTTTTATATACATTCATTTGTCTAATTATTTCTTTAATAATTAATAAATAATGATATTTTAAATTACAATTCAGTTACTGCATTAAAGGGAGTAACAATTCAAAAGACACCAAGGTGGTAAGAGAATATGTTTCATTATAATTTTAATCAGGAATATTTATGTTGGAATTTCCATTATTAAATGATATTTTATATTATACTAATAAAATCCATATATTTCATTATAATATACATATTAATGAACATTTCATGTAATCAAATCATTTTACACACGTTGGTACTTAAAATGATTGAGTTTTTTCTAACTAAAATTGAATTTATTTCTTTATGTGGTCGAACACCTTTTCACTACCATTTCCATGTTTTTATTTAAAATTAATTTAACAAATGATTTAATATTCATCCATGATTTTGTTGTATAAAATATAATGTTTTTTCCTTTTTCAAAATTTTTAAAATGAAATATCACTTTCATTTTCATAATAATATACTTTATAATATTATTATAATAGTAAGAATGTAATGTTTTTCAGTTATAAAACATATATGGAATCACCCACAAAAATTAATAAATCATTTTTTAAAGATTCAATTGTAATTTTTATTGTTTATTTTCATATAAAAATAGATTAATTTTATTTTTGTGAATTTTATTGTTTTTCAAAGTGGAAAGGTTATTTTACTTCTGAATGTTTTAGACTTTATATAGTATTTCTAGTCATCAACCTAATCATCCAGTAATGTTATATATTTCTTAGAAATTCAGTATATATGTATCTATCAATAATTACTATATAATTATCTCTTCTTTTAATGTGGTGATACATACCTTATGTTCATCCTCCAAAGGTAATTTTTCATTTTCTTAATTAAAACCACTTATATGGCTGAGTGGGAACCTCCCAAACTTTCACCATTTAAATGTTTCAAAAATAATAACAAAAAATAGTTGGACATCATCACTGTATATCTACAAATTCAATTTGAAAAATATCATTTCGAATTTACCAAACAAAAAATCACAGGCTTCAGGCATCCTCGAGCACACCATATACAATAGTCACTATCATCAACAAACCAATCTAGTTATTATTAAGATCACAGACACGTCTCAACTACATAACAGCTCTAAATCAAGAACATACTCTGTATTCCAAGTCATCCTATCAACACCATCACCTCTATAATCCAAACACCACACACTGGAGAACGTGAGGCATTTGAAGCACAATAAACACATAAATAATAACATAACAAACCCATAAATGTAACCCTACCCTAACAAGTATAAAAAATATACACAAAATTCAATGATTGGAAAAACCAAACTAGATCCAAATATATGAATAAATAACAAACATGGGAACCATCGATCACAAAAAAATATTGATGGTTGATTCATTACCATTGTCCACCTCCTAACACCACCCATTTAGACTCATATCCCAAAGATCCTAGTTTAAGCCACTTCAGGAGCTTCAACGGCCACCAAGACACACATCCCAAAGCCGTCATGCAACCAATGCATTAGATCCGACTCAGAGTGGTGTAGATGATTGCCTGGCTAGAGAAGGGCTTTGAGAAGTAGTGGTCCCCAAACACCAATATCCACAAAGATGTAGAAAACAAGATGTATCATAATAAAAAACACAATTATGGTAGCTCCATCAATCTCATTGACCACATATCAACATGAAACATAGCCTCATCATTAACATTATCCCTACTACATCCAGTATAGGATCAGAGGAACTTGAATCCATATTAATGATTGATTGGAAAGTGGCTTCTAGGGAAGTAACCTTCAATGATAATACTGAAAGAATGCAATAAAGAAACTTCACAACAATAAGAACCAAAGATGGGGAAGGAACCACTATGGAGATGGTGAAACTAAAAGGGAAGAAAAGCACCTAAAACGGAAAATCATAAGGGAAGATCCACCACTGCCGAGAGGGATTCAAGAACCCTTGGAGGGTAGCCAAGAGAGGAGGGATCTAGGGGATTCATGCACAATATCACAACCAAAAAACTACCCTAATTACTTATGTTAATATCTCAAATGGCATCATTATAAAATCTATTTTTATTTTTATATGATACAACATTATGCACCCAATTTAATTTCCATGGTTAAAAATTATGTTATTAATTATGATTAAAATAATTTTGGTGGCACAAATAAATCACTAACATGTTATAATGGACGTGACCTGATAACACAGGGTGAGGATGATATAGCTTCCATGATGGGTGTGCCTAGATAGCACTACAATGAATTGGGTAATGGTTTAATCTTATAAAGAGTCATGTATGGGACTTGGTAGTAAAAAAATTCATTATGCGAGATTTTCAACCATGGTATATTTTCTTTTATGTTATCCTTGACTCATATTTATATCATGTTATATGTTTTATTCACATTACCTTTGATTCCATCATTGTGTGATACCATGTTATTTATGTTATGATTCCATGTGATTACTCTTGTGACTTCCTTATTAGGATGCATTGTTATACATTTTAATTATATGTTTTTCTTCTTTATCATATTCCCTTACAAGGATTTATTTCTCACCCATTTTCTCTATGTATTCCCCATGTTATCCCATATAGTTTTGTAGAAAAAAATAATTTATTGGCTCCTTATAGAGGATACAATAAAAAAGTTTTTCTTTAGTCTTTCTTTAATAAATTATGAACATTGTAGTCTAAATACACTATAAATCATGATATTTGTGATGTAAATAATGGATATTTATATTAATCCTTATGTAGTTATATGTGTAAAGGTCTTAGTCTGAATATTTATTCAATATGTGGAGAAAGGTAAAGTTTAATTGGTTGTGTGGAGCATCTATAGATGCAAATAAATAAATTTTGGAGAAACATGGGATGTATAATAATTCCGTATGAATACTATATTTTCATGAACCATTTTGGTCAAAATGTAGGCCAATGTTCATTTATATAGGAGGTTTACAATCTATTATAATGTGATCCAAGTGTCCCATTGTAAATATCATATATGAAATAAGGAATTTCCCTCACATTGAATCAATAGTGAAGGATCCCTTTAATTATTTTCTTATAGAGTACTCTCTCTAAATGTTGGTCATCTAAGAAGGGTAAATTTTCCTCCCCTAAAAAATTGGTTCACACTCATCCTAAAATGATGGTAGTTTCATGTGTTGTAGGTACTCTACAAATATATATATATATATTAAATTTAAATATTATTATTTATTAAGTGTATCTGAAGGTTTTATATAAATGTAACTATTTATATGGTGATATTCCCCTCAAACATCCTCTCTAGAAGAGGATGAAAATAGTTCATGGCATTATTTTTAAAATGGATACCAAATTAATACAACCATAGAAGATGATATGACTTTAGATTAAATGATAATATCTGTAGCATCTCACGTGTTTTACTCAATATGGGGATATGACCCAACTTTTTATGGTATAACGTTTAATGATTTTCCTAACGATTATTATAGAATCAACCATCACATTTAATCTGGGGACTAATATCACAAGGGTTACATCAAAATTGGTAATGAGGGTATGGTAAGCTACCTCCTTTTTTGTGTATCCCTATGAATGGAGGAATAAGTTTGAAATGTTCTCCATTAGGGTAGTAATTAATTCATCTCCAATAACAACACTATTATGTTTTGGGTTGTCTATGCTCTTCTTCATTATACTTATAGAGGAATTATTAATGTAAATATACTGTTATTTCCATAAATAATTGATAAAGGTAATATATTATTTTGTAAAATCATGTTCGGGGTTAAATTACAATGATGTTGGGTGCAAGGAATGAAAATTTGTTGGCGTGTCACCCTTTAAAAACATTTATGTGATAAGCTTAATGTCATACAAATAATGGATTACTACCAATGATGATAATAATTTTTTCAGAATCAGATGATTTTGGATGTTTTTTAGATGAAATATGTGGGTGATCAAATATACATCATGATGTTTTAGATTATGTCATAACTTCGAGATCATGAAGACCAAGTTATGTTAATTTATATTGATTGAAGAATATAAAACCATAGGGTTTATAATATGGAGATTGAGGTAATTTACACCACTCTTCATACCATAAATATTCTTTAAGGAGATGATAGAGATGAGGGAACAATCAAGTACCATCACATAGTGAATTTATAGCTGCACCTAGATATGTGACATAAGAAATTGGGGTTTTTGTAAGTACTAACTGATTTTTTCTATTATAATGTGACATTATTTTTCCAATTAGAAGTAGGAAACTTTTTTCATTATAATTTATTAGCATGTATAGTTTACTTATATGTTAGTGAAAAATTATTGATATAATCCTATCTCCCTTTAAATTTTCCCAACAATCATTTACTATGTGGAGGAGGAAGATCAACGATGGACATGATCTTCTTTGGGTAGATCTCGATGCCTATATAATGTACAATGTGGGTAATGAATATCAATTTCATAACCCTGACCAAAAACGTTAAATAATCCATTTTTAAATTTAAATCCTAGATCATTTTGTTATCTATATGAACATAATTGACGTAGTTCTATAATTCAAGGGGTTTTATCACCACATCATCCATATAGAACTCAACTATCAATATGTAATGAATAGACCTCTAATAGGTTAACCTAGTAATATTTAACAATATGGGAATCACATAGGTTTAGTATAAATCAAATGGATCCATAAATGTACTATCCTATTTATAATTAGGTACTATACAATTTCTATTGAATCTAGAGTATCCATCAATGAGATAAAGTTAAAGGAAATTGACTATTCCTTCGATCAATAACTATATGAACAATTCATGGAAATCATATTTCCTGTAGTGGTTGATGATTCCCTACATTTTCATTTAATATCATATATCTCTAACATTCTTCTTGATTAGGAAAATATTCTCTTAACACATGAAAAAATTTACCACCATAAAAAATATGGATTTAATCATCATTTCATTATTATCAAAAACCATAGAACTAAAGAATTGTTGTACGTTGTTTTTGTTTTCTTAAACCTGTGATGGACGACCTAAATGAAAATTGGGTAAAAAATTACCAATTGATGAATAACTAGAATCTCATTATAGTCCCATAAATATAATTTATTTTTTCTATTAAATTAAAATAATAATCTTATTTCAACTTTACTAGAATGATGGTACTAATCGGGGTCAACATTAGATCATTACCATTACTGGGTTTTAGTTGAATATGTTGACCGATAGTGATGGAGATTCTATATTCAATGTTAATAGTGGATTCATCTACATCATCCACATAGATGATATGAGTTTTTTATGGTGGATATGATTCATTAGACATAGTCTATAGAGTACCATGGCCATCCAAAAAAATAAAAAATCATCAGAATCATCCATCAATTATTCCTGTTAAACAAAGACCTCATTGACTGGAGATGCATCTCCCAATCCTCATGATATTAATCAACACGGATTGGAAATGTTTTCAAAAAAATGCAGTTTGGTGTAACAAAAATCAGTCTTTATTACTCTATAATATTAATTTGGTTAAATATATTTAAATACCTCGATAAAGCACTTAAATAGACACTGGGAGAGGATCTCTCAATCATTAGGAACACATGTCACTCATATAATTATAGAGTGATCTCAGAGAACTCCCAAGTCTATATTATAATGAAGTGTTGTTTGGGTTAAAGATTAATTTATATTAAATGTTTTATGTTTTTTAGAAAATTTTAATTAGGTAATCCGATCGGCGGATTCATTGATGAATGATTCAATTCATTAGGGTTGTTGATGAACTCAACTCCTTTAACTGATATAATTTTTTAACATCACTTGTAATACAAAGATACAGGGAAATGTGTTTCCCATGAATCTAATTGGATATTATCATTCAATAATACCCCTAATTAATCAATTAGATTGTATTTGAGTTACTGGTTATGTGGCATTGGGATAGATGCATTCATGTTTACCCAATGAAATACCATTATTGCATTAAAAGAAATTATTTTTGAGAGAATAATGATTTCATAATTGGACACCAAACCTCAATACTATGAATTAATATATATCATGTATATTATATTCTTCTCACTCTTTTTTACACATGAATTTTAATTATTTAGGAAACTAGACCATCCTCTCTACACCCCAAATTATAGGGTATCAGAGATGGGATGATACTGATCCCAAAAAAATCTACCACTAAGAATTTATTGGTATCAACAAAATTTTTCTAATATGAGATGTAATGTTTATATTTGTGTTCCTATACAACTATAACTTTATCTTTGATCGAATATAAGATAAGGTTAAGAAAATATTCATTCTTGAATTCTGATTGTAGTTTGGAATCATTAGCCACCACATTAGTGTTGAATTCCAGGGAAACTACAGAGCCCCAATGAGGGACTCATAGAGTTACATTTATAGGAAGATAATATAATAAAATTAAAGTTATCTGAAGATACCTTATTTATAGTTGATCACAAAATAAATATATGCTAGAGGTATTTATTCTCTTAGGGGATCACTATATTAAATGAATCATATATGGGGCCACTCACTCTGGTGGAGGTTCTCAGAAAGTATTCAATGAATTCTATTGATGGTTTTGTGGTATTTGTCGAGCGAGTTGATCATCCCATGTAATGTGATAAATAAAATTATTATATTACACTCCCATGGCTGAATATCCCTATTGAGTTTATAATGATGATTTTATTATTATATCTATTGCATAGAAAACATTCTTTTGGATATTAATGTCAACAATAACTCTCCCCCATTATTCACACCTCTCAAGTACATTGGTGTCTCAAAACCCAAAAATATTTATCGGTCAAAATTCTTTAATTTCTCAAAAATCAATAGAGTGGGATGAAATAGAACTCCTTATAGTTTTGGTTCAATCCATAATAAGATACACCAAGAATATGTAAACTTTTTAAAATAGTGTTCTTATTTTATTTCCTTTATAATCGATATAAATAATTTATATATCATTATTACATATTTATCACAGTATAGTCAATATTATGATATTTTTTCATGTTAATGGTTTGACCTACACCTTCACACACTTCCATAAAATATTACATTAAATCATCATTTGTGTGTATGGTGGACTACAGCCCCATGAATCTATGTCATTAGTTTTTTCATTATTACATTTAATAGGTTAGAAATAATGATGGATTTTTAGTTTATATATATTATATGGGGAATTTTTGTTTATTTATACTTATGGAATTATTATGTAACACATACCATTATGATTTTCATTTTGTGGGAATATAATAACATTATTTTTGGATGTGTGGACTACTACCTCATATAAGTGAAGTTATTGATTAATACAATACATTTAATTAATTATATATGATTTTAAAAATCTTATGTAATGTATATAACATATATATGATACTTGAATTATAATATATATATATATATATATTCAATACTAATTTCCAAATAGTATAGATTACTCAAAATACATATAAATTTAATATATATAATATTAAATTCAAAATTTACATTCTATAGATGATCAAATCATGATCTATGTAAGAGGACTGAGAAAGAGCAAGTCAAAACATACTCGTAAAATAAGTCAATTAACACATGAGAAAATGAATATAATGAATGATTATTAATAAAGGAGTAATAAGTTGTTATAAATAAAAATACATGATGTCTTATACATTAAATTGGTTCTTGTATATGTTTTTATCATTTTTAGAACTACTAAACATTATTATAAATCATGTTTTTCCAAAAAGAAAAACATGGTTAAGGACATCATCTCAATTTCCATACATTATGGAATAATTTATTATTATGAACCTAATTTCATATATTTATGTATATACTACCAATTTGACATGTATTGTCATGAATAATTATTTATACATGGTATTTTAAGATCCAATTGGAGTTTTTTCATCCAAGGTGATAATAGTTAAAAATTTAAAAGAGGTAAAAGTTATTATTCATTCTAACTTCCTTTTGTGATTGTTGACATTCTCTTAAAACAATCAGATTATTGAATTAGTTTTTCAAGGGAAACATCATTTCTATAGAAAATATATATTCTTGTTAAATTAATATGGTTATTTGCTAAACCATATACTATTTATACATATTGTGTTTACAATGAAAATATTGATTAACTGGGGAAATATTAATAAACCAATAAGCATTAGTCCAAAATAATATTTGGTAAGGCACAATGGTTATAATTAAAATATATTATAAAATATTAGAGATATTTTTTGTATAGGTATGAAATATATTGGATACGGTTAAATGGAATCCCTTTAATGCATCGATAGTCTCATGAGATGAATCAGTAGTCCAAATAATATGGGTTTCTACCCGATATGTTTTAAAACTTCTTTTGAAGGGTTTTGAAGGTAATAATTCCATGTTCCTATGAAGATGAGAGATCAATATATAACCATGGGAATAATTGAAAAAATTGTAATTATTTTTATCTATGATGTTATTTCAGTGAAATTATCTATGGATATATTTCATTCGCATTTTATTGATCAAGTGGCATGTGTTTTAATTATCTACATTTCCATATTAACTATGTCTTGTCTTGATGTTTATGTGTCATGTGTGTTTAGTTATATACCATTATATGTCTATTATGTTTATTTATTCATGTTATCTTCTTCTATAATTTACCCTTACTACGTATTTTAGCACAACCTGATTTCTTTCCTTTCTAAAGGTTGTGTAAATGAGTCATTTTAATGAGTACTCAATGTTGATGATTTATGATATATTGCTATTTATTATGTTTCATTTTATGTTTAATAACATAAAATATTTTTTCCACATATGTAATATGGAATTTCAAAACTACCAAGCTTCCCATAACATTGGGATTCAATAATTTTATTTATTTTAATGTATTAAAAGAAGGCACAAACTCTGGGATTCTTCGATTAGGGTTGTTACACATTAGGTTGATAAATATTTATATTGTGTGGATATGGGTTTTATTAATATTTTAATATTAATAATTTGATTTCATAATAACTTTCTACATTGTGAGGACTGTGGTTATTTTAACAGGTCATGAACCAGAATCCATTATTTTAAAGTCTAATTAATAGGGTTCCCAAATTTATATATTTATTATCATTTATATTCACTTATTGCTCTTATTTTAAGTTTCATATTTTCAATTAAAAACAAATTCATAATCACCCATTATTTTTCATTCATATAATTTCTATTCCAGACCAACAATTTGTATATGTTTCTTTTTTCCATTTTCTTGACTACAAGCATCAATAATTCCATACAGGTTGACTCTAAATTGAAATATCTTATTACATGTATATTATTAAATATAAATTATTCTATGGATCAATGGCCACTAATTAAAAAATTTATTTATTTTTTGGGAATTTACTATGTTACCACTAATAAATGAAAAAAATGACAATGAAATAATAAATAAGTAAATATATACTCTAAAAAACTCAAAATGATTAACTTTGGGTAGACACATATAGAAAATCTAAATCAATTTACTATTCAAACCTAAATGTATAATAAAAAATCTTAGAGGCCTAAACATTTAGATTATCCACTACTATTCATTTTTTATGATACATCTTGCATTAGGATTTCTCAACGAGATCGAATGTATGACCTTAAAAATTCTTATATGTCACTAATGAAATTATTTTTATGGATTCCAAATAAAGATAATTTTGATTTTATTAGATAATTTGTCAATGTCTTAGTATTTTCGTCTAAAAGTCTTGAGTGAAGATGATCCAAGAATGATTTCCTTTCCAATTTTTATGAAAAGTATTTCTAAGATACGGTTTATTCAACAAAATGAGAAAAAGATCAACATTTTTTACCAAAATTATTATGATGTATTCATGAAATTTTTCCACAAATTTTTCACTAGAAATTTAATAAGTATAATCATTAAAATCCTTCAAGCTATATGTCATTAATTCCATAATGCTTGTTATAGGATCTCATACATTAATATGTTGTTTCACCATCATCAATTTTCATCCCATATTTTTATAGAATATTTCCATGAGGGTTTACTATCATTTTCTCAACTCATGGTAGACCAAAAGTATATTGAAAATTGAATTGGTAATGTTATAGGATAAGCGATAAAAATTTCATATAGTATACCAAAACCCTTAACATAAATCATCAAGGATGGTAAAATTCAATATAGTTTATATATAAAATGGTTTAACTTTGGAAATGCGTTTTTGTATTCCTAAAAATCAAAATCACTCTAAAAATAATGAATAAATGTATCAAAAAATATACATTTAAAAAAGTGTGAGGTATTTATGGGAGTATTGTCAGTTTTGTGGTATGTTTGGTAATATAAGGACCAGATGTCCAGAAAAGGACATACATATCCATTTAACCAAAATCTATTGTTTTATTATTATTGGGGCATGATAGTAATAGAAAATTATGAAATTTCTCAAACAATTTCATTTTTTAATACAATAATTACATGGAAATTTCAATGAGAAACCAAGAGCATATGAAACAAACTTCTGTTAGTGAGTTTACTTAAAATATAGAATCATACAACAATTTCCAAGATAATGGTGATTCATCATGCTCACTACATAATCTACTTGGTGTATTACACAAAATGATGGAATTCAACAATTTTAAACATTAATATATAATTTTTTCTTGTAAAAAACTCATAAAATTGATCTTTAATTTCAATGATATTCCCATGATCATAATTGGAATATATTATAATTCAAATGAGTTAAATAACTAATATATTTTATTTTTTGGGGTATGTATTTGTTTCCCAAAACAATAAAATATAATCTAAAAATATATTTTATTGTTATTATCATAATATATTTTAAAGATAAATAATAATATAACAAAACATCATTTATTGATGAGATCGAGGTATTAAAATATTTCAATTGAAAATATTTAAAAAAATTGATATTTGAATTCATGGTCCAAACTTCTTAAATGGATATCCATCCATTGAAAAATAAAACCAAAGAATAAAATAAATGTGACAGTTAATTATGAAGTGAAAAAAGAATAGTGGGATTTAAGAGAATGAGATAATCTTTCATATTATACAACATTCGTATCCTTCTATTTCAATTAAATAGTTAATGAAAAGATGAACCTCATGAACTAAAATTTCATGTAATGTTTAAAACATTATGCATAAAAATTCCTTCTAGAAAATCCATAATCTAAATTCATTATTTTGTAAAATTTAAAACTATAGTTTTTAGAAGTAAAAGTATCCAAGAATAAATATCTAACATATATTTGAATTATAAATATTGTGTTTTCAAAAAAAAATAGGTGACCAAAAGAATATAGTTTCCCTCGTAGCCTCTTTATACAGGGAATAATTACATAAAGTGACTAAAGGAATTTCTATTTGGACATTAGTGATAGTGTCAACCAGATTCAATACTCTTTATTTCAATTGATTTTTCTAGGTTAGCTGAACCACATTTCTAGTATATTTCATCATGTGTATTGGTAAATCACTCATCCCATTGGAATAGTGGTTGAAAATTTATTTAATGTAGGGAAACAAAAATTTTCTCTGGATTTCAAAGTGCATGATTGGGAGTGTTTTAAGAAGGTGCATATCATTTTACCCTAGTATTTCCATGCTATTTGTAATGATTTTATTAATGTATCAAATTGAAAACATACATTTTATACAGGATTAGACCAAGATAAATTTATGTTTTAAGATAAATAAATACATTATGAGATCTATATATTTATTGATGTTAATGTAGATGGGTTGGGGTATGAGATTTGGAAAGATACATATTACCCTTTTAGAGAAATATTTCATTTATTAGTTTATGAAAAATTTAGCGTTGACGTTGTTGAATCTGAATCAACCAGGGAACTAGATCAATTTAGAATTCAGGAGAGAAGAATTTGGGAACACATTTGAATATACCATGATTTAATTATATATGTAGAAGGACACTCTAGAAATGATATCCCTCAAGATATTATGCTTTACTCACAACAATATTTTTTATGAAGCCCCATCCAAATAACAAAACATTAGTTCATATTTCGATATTCTTAAACAAATATTCTATTATCCTATTTGTTATAAATTATCTTCATATATTTATATTGATTATTTAGAATATTTAAAAAAGAGAGAAATAGCTAGTTTATGTCTAGTTAAAAAATGAGAAACCTATCAATATACAATGGTGTTATCATAAAAAAATATCTACTATGATTGATTCTAATCTCAGTGACAAGTAACTTTTATTTTTGAAATTTACCTCATTTAAGTCATTACTAGACTCAAAATAATTAATTTTGTTTTTTCATTTTGATCTTTTCATGTGGGATTCTATTGGAATGATAAAATATAAATATTTTTAGTGGAATTTTATGGGAATAAATAGTAGTTTGAATCTTCAATGACACAAATTCAAGTGTGGTTTTATTCCCCAAGTGTTGGAAAAATGTTAGTTTGTTTTATGAGAAATAACTGATAATTCTAGAACACATCAATTTTTTGTTGAGTCTCACAGTTCATGTTCTATATTTAAAATAATTAATGGAATTTAACCTAACACTTTTTCAATTTTTGATAATGTTAAGAACACTTTTTAAAAATGATGGTATTATAATGGTGGTAAGAAAATATAATGATTTTTAAAAAATGTAATATGATGTTATAATAAAAAAATATTTTTAATGATAATTGTTACATTATTAGGTTGAATATCAAGATAAATATGTAAAAAATATATTTACATAGGGGAATTAATGGTTTTTTCAATATTAATTATCATTAAAATAAAATTCCTCCTCCATACAGTGGTTCTTGTGAGACCCTACATCATTTCCATTGTATTCATCTAGTAATTAATCTTTATTATAATCTACTCTCGTTTATTTTTCTCATATTTCTAATTTCTGTGATCTTGGCTAATAATAATTATTTTTACTATTATAGACACAATAATGGGGATACTAAATATAGTTACAAATATCTTGAAGGAGAGTGAAAATTTTGAATTGAGAGTTATAGATAAAACAAACCGCATTAGGGTAAAATTTTAAATTCAAATATAGTATCATTTGTAAATTGTTTAATTCTCATCAGGATTTATTTTTTAAACAAGGAATTATGTCATTAAATTTAATAACTATATGAAATTAATTGTTGGGGAGATAATATTTTTACATTAACTTCACTAAGTCTAATATAAAAAATATATTGGTTGTTATTTCCCTAGTTTACAATGCTGAAATACATTTGGAAAACACATTTGAAAAAATTCATTCCACATTAATGATGCCTTTGGATTCAAAATACATATTGTTTTTAATTTATTGTTTATAATTATACAATATGTATATTTTTTTAAAATATTCTGTGTTATTATATTGATAAAAATCATGTACATTTCAATTTTTGTTTGATAGAATCATTTGAAACATTATCATCGTGTTCCGTAAGATAAAATTTTTCCCATAAAACATAATTTTCTTCTTATAAATTGAAATTTATTTTGATAAAAAAAATTTAAAATGATATCTCTTTCTTTAAATTGATTATTAGGGAAATATTTGAAATATAATTATGGGTATGTTTTTTATAATTATGTTAATATCTGTTTTATTCTATAATAATCATAGAAAATAATATTTTTTCAAAATTAAAATGTTATTGATCATCAATATTAATTTTTATTTGATAAAAATATTTAAAAAAACTAGGGAAAAATTTTCTTTGTTGCGTGTGAAATCATTTTTATTCATCCATAAATTCAACAAGGGAATGGTTTTCTCAATTTTTACTTGGAATTCATTTCATTTGTTAAATTTTACTAGGTGTCATTTAATTGTATCACATTTCAATTTTCTATCCAATTATTATATAACAACATTTTCATTCAACTAAGTGGTTAATTCACTCCTTATCAAATGATATGGACTTTATTATATAAAATATATCTGATGGATGGGTTATTTATTCCTATTTTTTAATTCTTATGCCCAACCATATATTATATTTTGTTTAATTATTCATTGCTAATTAGGAGTGTCTTCTTACCATTGGAAAAAATTAATGTTTTATATTACATTTAAATTCAATTATATGTTGACCTAATTCTGAAAAAACATTTTTAAATTAATAATTTGAATAAAACTGTAAATGATCTTGTAACCTATTTTTTCTTTTCAGTTGATGAAGTATTTTTTTTACATGAATGAATTCATTGGGTAAATCACTTATAAAAATCCCCACTTTATTGGAACTGTATATCTTTCAATATTAAGAATACATTAATTCCACTAAATCTATATTATCAATTTCCAAAGGATACGATATGGTTTAAATGTTGGGGAAACTGATGTGGAATTAACATGCTACTTTTTTCACAACTTCAATGTGAAATAATTGAATTTTTGAAAAAAAATTAACATTAACTGAATATTTTTTATTCTTATTATTTAAAAGTGAAATATATTATTTATTCAATTTACAATTTTAAATCATTTTTTAATGTAACAATTTTAACATTCATTTCAATATTTTTAATAAATAATAATTTGAATTGTTTTAATAAATATTGAATTGAAATTATAATTTGAGATTTTATTGGTGAAATTTGGAATTTGGAATTGATTTCATCATGTTCCATGATTTTCATTTGGAAATATATTTTTTCAAAAAATTAAATTCTCAATTTTGAAATATGAAATTCAATATTTTATTCTATTTCTATATCTATGAATAATTTTTATGTGATTTAGAATGTTATGTATTCTATACTGAAATTTTATCCAATACAGAGATTGATTCACAATTAAATAGGATCTGTGAGGGACAATTTTAGAATACACTACTTACATAGTGACTCATATAATTATCATGAGATGGATTTAAACTCTATTACGAGGTTCATACCAACCTATCGTTAATTATTGTGGCAAATGAAAATATGTGGGAATTTATAACCTTTTGATAGAAGAAATATATCACAATAAAAAGTTAGGGTAGAGTTATGGTGGAAATATTTTTATCATATAAACATACCAAACCAATCCACCATTACAATTTAATAAATTTGTAGGAAACATATCTTGTTATAAAGGGATTTTTTTCATTTAAAATTAAAGAAGGAAACTAATAGAGAAATGGTCACTAAACTATTCACAATTATTATTTTTCAGTGAATGGAAGAAACTAAGTTGGAGTCCTACTAAAGATAAAACTAAGCTCAAATATTTGAAAAATCCTCAACCAAAGAATATTTGATAAACCAATAAAGAATTAAATGTGATCAAATATATATAAAAAACTGAACTCTAATTAAATTAGTATCTGGTATGGATACCCATGATTATTAAAAATGGATATTAAAACTCTTTAAATTAATATTACTTGCATTACGTAAACACACATATAATTAATATAATAGTACAGTGCATTTTGAAGCATGGAATACAATGTTCATAAAAAATGAATGATCATAGAATCCTCTAATAATAATCTCCCCTATAATAATCATACTAAAAATAAAATTTTCATAACATAGGGATAGGAAACATAATAAACGATGAGATATGATTATTGATAATGGTAAAAAATGGATATACGTAAAAATAATATAAGAATATTGTTATGAGAGCATGATCATAACATTTGAAAATTATACCGTAAATATCAATGATTATAACATGTCTTGCGTGGGAATACCACCTATGTACAAGCATCAAGATTGGGATAACCTATCGTGTCCCTCATTTTGGGATTAATATAACCTCAAATGTACCCTTTGAGACCATATTACATTTACAATTTCTTAATGCATTATAAATAAAAATATGTCCCCCCATATAATAATGATAATCATATAACCATGTTCCAAGGGGTGATAAAAAATTTAACGTAACAAGAATTACCAAAGGATAATAAAATCATATAGTATAATGAGAGATATGTAATAATATTTTACCATAAGAAACATAATCATAATCTATCATGATAAACAATGAGATTGTAACATAAAATCATCCCCAATTTGGTAAACTTGAATCTTTAGATTAATTAATGAATAACATAAAATGAATCATAAAATATAAAAAGGGAAAATAAATTAATGATATTATATTTCAATGGAATAGTATAAAAAACTCTTGAAATAATATGGGTTCATGAGAGAACATAAGTCTCAATGAATTAAATTCAAGAAAAAATACATTATAATATATTAACATTTGACCCATAAAATCCACCAAGAGAGATAATCCAACAGATTTGTAAATACCCATAATTTTTTGGAGAAGAATCATAAAATAAATTTTCAGTTCGTAGACAGACCACAAAAGGAAATATGTTATCTATATAGCATGTTTCTCATAGAATTAAAAATTAATATGGAAACCCATTTCTAATGTCTCGAATTCTTTGGTACAGGTTCGATCTAGTGATTCTTCAGTTACAATCCTTAGGCTTACAGAAAAATACAAAATTGTTTAAATTTATATTAAGAAAGTGATTGTATTAGGATAAAAGTTATTTTTGGATGTTATTTAGTGAGGTCTGGATGAACCAAATGGTATTGAGTTTGTGTCTAAGGTAGAATAGTGGGTGACATTTTATTAGATATGTGAGTGAAACACAAGTAATTTTAAGAAATAAAAATGTTGTACCCATGTCAATATCAATAAACATTGAAATAAAAAGGATTATTATTTAGAATATAAATTATTATTATGAATGATTTTAATCTAGTGGATATAGAATATATTTTTTGGGATATTTTTTACTCTTATCATTTTTATTTAACCCATGGTTAACACATTTTCACCTTTACCATGGTAATTAATTTGTACAATTTTTAATATAATTTCATTAAAAGTATCAATTTGATAGTATTATAAAATAAAAATTAATATAATAAAAAAATTGGAATATTTTTTTCAATATTGAACTCACAAAACATCACAAATTTAATTTAAATTTAATCTCATTTATTTGAGGACAAATAATGTTTTTGGAAGGGAAAAAGCTTAAAAGTTCACATTGATTTTATTAATAATTTCAATATTTAACAGATTCCAATTACATAAATTATATTAATTAATTTATAATATTATAAATATTAATTTAAAAAAAAATTCAAAATATAATTTCATTTTATAAATAATTTAAATGAGAAGGATTATTGTAATTAAAATTCAGTATTTATAATATTCATAAAAAATTAAACATTTATTAACATTTATAGAAATTATAAAAGTAAATTTTAAGATGAAAATTTAAAAAATAACCCATCTTTTTTAAAAAAACTCATAAATCAAATTTAATTTTAATTTAACTGTTCTTAGAGAGAATATTGTTTTGAGAAAATACTGGTTTTTATGCTTAAATTTGATTTGTTTTTGTATATTATATAGAAAAATCATATGATGAATGTAAAGAATTTTTATTATTATAAAATATATTAATTTCATTAAATTAATTCAAAAAAAATTATTTTGTTCAATAATTATTTAAAAATACATTTTTTCGCATAAAAATTGTTTTTTAAATAGAATACAATTATTTTATATTTTATATTTTTATTTTTATATATTCAGTCACTAAGGAATTATCTTTATAAAAATGTTTATACCATATATTTCCATAATTTAATTTATCCTTTGAATACAAACATTTTCAATATCTAAGTTATAACTATCAAGCAAAATAGTTATATTTTAATAGTATTTATTGTTTTATTTTCTCTTGGTGTTGTACATAATGCAATGTTACCCAAATATTGCATTTAATGTATGAACAACTCAGTGTTGCATGTAATACAGGATAAAATAAGTTTTTTATGTAATGAAAAATATAAAAGATATTAGTTAAAAAAATAAATGTCACAAAACCCAGGGGTCACAATCTACCACCCATAAAATTTAATTTCACCTTAAAAATTATTCTTGGTAATCAAAAGTATAAAAATTGAAAATTACATAATAGAAACCCACATAATAATAAGTGTTAATGAAAATACACTTTAAATAGAGAAATTTATTTTTGAAATTCATATAGAATAAAAAATAATTGGATTCCAAATTGGGTAGCATATGTGGGAATTGAAAATATGGATAAAGAAGAAAAAAACATCACCCAAATAATAATGTAGAGTGACAAAGAACATGGCCAAGATAGAGTTCACTAATACAAATCTATAAACTAAAAGGGTGTGAAAAATATACCAGATAACATTAAAAGGGATGATAATAAGACAACTCTTTATTTTTAAAATACTTATCTTAATGTCTAAAAATTTCCATGACAATTTATACTCACATGTTTTCATTCGATTCCATAAGAACAATATTACCCTTTGGTTATGAATTCATTAATATATTCTTCATCACATACACCATGAAATAAAGGTGATTTGTTATGATTGAAGTAGAAAAATATCATATGTGTAGAGACCCGTATCTTGACGTACATGGACATTACATTACTTTTGCGGAATACTTGGTACATAACAAAAACACACACACAAGGATCGTAATAGTTTAGTGTCTTTGGAAACTCGGAACGTAATCTTCTAATCGTGGTGAAAGATCTTCAGTATCTCCCATAAAGATCTTCCCCATTTTTTACCTAGAACCTTTCTTTATATCCTGGGGAAAAGAAAACATAAAAGGGTGAGCTCAAATGCTCAGTAAGGGTAAACAAAAGAAATATCAATCACATCATATTCATAAGAACATAACATTTTGGAAATCATAACCTGCAAAAGAGAGCATAATTTCATAACATGGGATAAATCATGAAAGTGAAAATGAAATCACCATAATCATAACATGAAACTTGAAACTTTGTGGCATTCACACATAATCATAGAGAATCATTTCTTCTTAGTCAAGACTCATTGCCAAGACTATCTTAGTGGACAAAGTCCCTTTCTGAATCGAGTAACCCTCGTTTCAGTCCTGTTTCACTGAACCGGTATAACCTACCATTCCAGCCATGTCTATCTCATGAGATATAAAATCTTTACCCAATGCATTGGAGGGAGATATAGGTCCCACCCATCTTATAATGAATCCTTTCTTATGTGTGCCACATAATCATAAATCATACATCATCGCATAACCCATGTAATAAAAATGGGATTCTTAAACAACATGACATCATAAAACAATTCATATAAGATAAAGGAATTCATAAACATAATTCCATCACAACATAGTCAAATGAATGTAAAAATATGGATAGAAACAGAACCCTTTATTATCTTAGATGGAAAATAATTTTGATAAAACACCTGAAATGAATTCTTGAGGAAAATATCCTTTCTTCTTCAAAATCAATTTCTTTTCACAAAACATCATGAAATTTTAAAAGAAAGAGATTTTATTTAAAATAGTCATGAAATCTTTTGGAGGAAGCTTCATGAAAATAAGGCTTTATAAAACCGTAAAAATCCGTTCGGGCCGTTTAAGTTAAAAAAAACATTCTTCGTACTTTTTTCGGAAAAGTCAAAAGTACCTCGTACAAAAAACGACAAAAGATTCCTTTCATTTCTTTTACTAAAAACTCACCGAAGGGTAAAAATGGATTTAAACAATTGTATGTGGATGGAAATAATATTACATATTGAAGAAATATGGATGTGGATGATAAAATACACCCCAGTAAATACCAAAGTATAAACAATCTCGGATAAGAATGAGATTGTGATATTTCCCTTACCTTAGGTCTGATTTGCTTTGTTCGTGTCCGAAGCTCCTGTATAATGGTTTAAATAATGTTATTGACTTATTCCATAATCACACATATTGATTTGATATCATATATGGTCATATTATTAGCTTCTTGTTAGTAATATTTCATTGTTACTTATTACTCGGGTCTTTATAACTTTTTGTTCTTATGCGTGTTTTGTCAAATAAATTCTTATTCTTATCTTTTGGTTATAGATAATTCATTTACAGAATGGTATTAGTGTAGTATATACCATATTCATTCATTCAATTCATTTATATAATCATTATGAAATGAAGATCATGTAGAACGAGTCGCATCACATCGTGGAGACGGTATTCTGTACGTGCGCACGAGTGATGATATCGTTCCTATGATCGTGGAATTGTATTGGAGTATATATATATTATTTCAGTATCAATATTACTTTATAATAATCATAAATAGTTACTCATTACACCATTATACCCATCCTTGTAAAGTGATGGTGGAAAAATAGATTACACCACGGCATGGAGACGGTATTCCGTACGTACGCACGCGCGGTGATTTCTTTTTCCGTAGGATGGATAGATTGTGAAATAGGGTTGTTTCATACTTATAATAACATATCCGTATATGAGTAATACTGATGTTATTACTTCATAATGAAACAACCTAAGAAGAAGAAGTGGAAGAAGAAATAAAGATGAAAGAATTGGTAACGGTAATTACCTCTTCTTTGAAGCGCCTCTTTGAGACCTCCTCTTAGGGCACTAAAATTGGTCTTTGAGGAAGACCAGAACCTCTAGGATGTTTCTAGGGAAATGGAGAAGGGAAAATGGCAGGGGTTGGCCGAGCTTGAGTGCTCAAATTGGTGTGAGGAGGAGGGGGAGGAGGTGTCCTTTTATAAGGGAGGAGAGGGGCACCTTAGGAATATCTCAAAATATTATTTTATATTAAAGTCAAAATCGGTTTATAATGGCTCCAAAGGGTCTTATTTCGAATATAAGGTGGGGATGGGTCGAAGTCCTATCAACCAATAATATTTAGACAATTTTAGGGTATTATTTTAACCTTATCAATTAGATTTAACTCTAAGTTAATTAATTTAACTTTTACTGTGTCTTTTTGTTTTCTTTCACTATATGGTTAATACACTTACTATAACATGCCAAACGAACCCCAAATTGTTTATTATTAATATATATATCCTTATCTAAGTCATTTGGCCAAACCTTAGATTTTTAGGAATAAAATAACAATTAATAATATAATATTTGATTTAAAAACTATTTTGTGTCAATTTTGACACTATTTGATATATGATTTTTGTGAAAGTCATAACCAAATTATATGTTCGAACCAAGTTTATTAAATCAACATTAATATATCATAGTAACCTATAAAATTAGTGGAATTCATAAAAAGTCTTAAATTACATTTATTTTGGTATTTATATTATCAATTATGTCAATATTAATAAGATAATTACTGCATCATATTTGTGTCATAAATAAATTAAATTATATGATGTCTAAAAATTACAAATAAAATACCATCATGTAGGAAATATTTTTAGCTTTCTAATGAATATTTACAATCGAATTTATCTTATGTATAACCCCATATTATAAATGATTTACTTATTAAACTTTGATTTTAACTATTTTAACCCTTCTTTAAATAAATTAATAATAAATGTCCTAATCTAATCCAAGTGGGCCTAAATGGTCATATTTTATTCCTACGTTTGTTTTTGGTCTAATTACACTTGTCCAATAGAATTAGGAAATGTGTTAGGGTAATAGTAATATCATATTTACCCTTAGTTACCCTATTTACTATTAACCGTGGTAAAAAAAAGTAAAAAGTTACTATTCACCAAAAAATTATTTTCATCTCATTGAACCACATTTTAGTCCTTAATATTAACCGTGTCTCTCGGATTTTCGAAATTCCATTCACAGAAGCGGTAAAATTAAGTTTTATGCAAAATTCAGTTTTTAACCTACCACTTAGTGGTTTCACTATTCATCAAAAATTGAAAGTTTTCAGAAAAATACCAAAATTTCACCCTAGGCTAATTTCGATATTCTGAGTCCAAAAATGAAGTCCATTTTGAAAAATAAAATTTATAAAATTTCAAAAAGTGGTTATTATTATTCATAACGGCTAGTTTTAATAATATTTTAATAGCATATTGTTGTTTCGTGAAACTCAGTATTGCGTACTACAGACGCTATCGAGGAAGGTTGCGATTGCGTGTAATGCAAGGCAAGTCAAGGATGCGTGTTGTGCAAGCTCCTTTTGGTGTAGCGTACAACACAAGACATTAATAAAATTAAAAAAAATATTTTTCATAAAATCTCGGGCTGTTACATTCTACCCCCCTTAAAATGAATTTCGCCCTCGAAATTCCTCGGGGTTATAAATGGTTTACTATTTGAAAGTTTATTTAATAGAAACCCACATCGTAAAAAGGAATATCAAAACCAATATTTAAAAACAAAAGTATGAAACGTAACGGTTACCCCAATAAACTAATCATTGGGTTTCCACATAGGTGAAAATATGGATATGGAAGAGAAATCTAACCATCATGTTCTGATGGAGAGTGGTAGAGAACATGGCTATGGAAAAGACAGTAATCACAAATCCATAGATTTGTGATGATATAAGGTACCATCTGATTCATCAGGTATAAGATCACTAGGACAACATTTTTGGTTTTCAAGATCATTTCCCTAAAGTTGAAAATTTGAATTATAATAAATACTTACATTATTTTGGTACAATCTCACTGTTGTTCGTGCCTTGAACAATTTCCACTTCATCTCTTAAATAAATTAAGTTGAATTTGTTATTCATGAAGTGTTAGCAGATCATGTGATAGAATGACGGGTCATTCCATCTGTCTCAAACAAAAGGTTAGCAAAAATTATATGCATAAGTCGATCTATAGTGAGATTAATCATATATGGTTCCTAAAATGGACTTATACTTCATATATCATACTGCTTAATATAATAAAACTAGTTTCTACTAAACAGGGACTTCCTGTAGGCCAGTGGTAGGCGATAAAGGCCAGTCGCACTTCGGTTGTGGATTCGATTCCCACAGCCTTGTCCGACGCGATGGGCTGTCGCCCGTCCTACAGGTTGTCCTTTTTCTAAAACTATATTACTATAACATCCCATCAATAATATCGAGAAAACATCTATCCTTAAACAATACTAACTTGTGTCCAACATAATCCATTCCAATCTTTAGGCTTATCCATAATACTGCAGTCCACTCTCATAACATAGTGAAAATGATTTCCAGAGATTTAATACCATCGTTGATCCCCATATATCGTAAGATATGTTTTGTTGGTCACATTCCAAACATTCAAAGTCCTTAATCGTGTATTCTCTTGAATACCTTAGTGAAAACATGAATGCAGTTAAAAGTTAACACTTTTCACATACCAAAATCCTCAAAATTCTATATACTCAAACTTAGTCCTTATATCAATCATGAGCTCATGATTACTGTTAAACATTTCATTTTCTCGTTTTCCCTTCATTATGCGCATAATATCTCAATCACTTTGAATACCACATTAGACCAATACATAAATATTCCAATATTGCAAGATGCAACATTATTTTGGAATCCCATTACATAAACACTTAATCATTCCACCACATCGTTGTCATATTCAACATTTCCAATAGTGATCGCATGTGACTTCCCTTTGTCCTTTGCCTTAAGCGGTTGCTCATGTCGATCATCACTAACCCTTGGATTAGGGAATTTATTAGCATAATGCCCCATTTCGTTGCACTTGAAGCATTGAAGTGTTGGTTGTACGTTCTCTGCAGTGTTTGCTTTATTCACTTCATTAGAATCCCATTTTCCATTACTTCGACACTCAGCTACTCGATGACCTTCTTTTCCACACTTAAAACATTTTCTAGTCCCTTTAAGACAATCTCCACCATGCTTCTTTCCACACTTTGTGCATAAAGAAACATTCATCTTCTTTTCACCATTATTCTGAGTTTTCTCCTTGAACTCCATCTTTCGTTTCTTGTCAAACCCATGAGATGGATATGTAACACCAACTTCCATTTCTACCTTGATAGCACAACGCACAATTTCTTCATAGCTACTGAAGTCTCTTATAGCTAATGCCCTTCTAAGACTTGGTTTTAAGCCACTGAAAAATCGATCAACTTTACTTTCAGGTTGGATGATAATACCAGAAGCGTACCTTGCAAGTCTTGTAAAATTCGCTTCATAGGTACCAACAGATTCATCATCCCTTTGCTTCAGTTCAAGAAACTCCTTTTCCATCTTTGTTCGAAGAATACGAGGGAAGTACTTACTGAAAAACAAGTTCTTGAACTCGTCACATTCCATGGACTCAATTTCATCTCTTTGCCTCGTATTCTTGATAAGATTCCACCATTGATCAGCTTCACCTTCCAAACGATATACTGCTAAGATGACTTTATCATGTTCAGAACATTGAAGAACTGAAAATATCTTTTCAGTGGTACCGATCCATTGTTCAGAAACAAGTGGATCGGTAGTCCCACTGAAAGAAGGTGGACGTTGCCTCATGAAGGACTCAATAGAATATTGTTCCCTTCTCTGCTCATTTGGATGTCCAGAATGATTCATAGCTTGTGTAAGTATAGCAATAAGATTTTGTACTCCATCTCCCATTACATTTGTTTGTTTAGGAGGGCAATCATTGCATTGTCCATTGCAATGATCAACACGGTTCCTTCGGGTTCCAGCCATCGTCTAAAACCCAAAAAGAATAGTGTGAGAGGCAAAAATCATGCTAGGGAAAACAACATAATAAAGGGGGAGTACCTTCAATATCTAACATCTTAGGTTTAATTCTATGATCGTTAGAGTAATTCTAGTACTATAACCTATACGTATACTTAACCTTAGGGACATCCCTAGACATACCTTAGAAATATCTCTAGGGATCTCACTAAAGTTCTCGCATCCTAGTTTCCAAAGGTTGACTAAACCTTTCCTCTGATACCAACTGTAGCGGTCTGGAATTACTTCCAGTGGACTATAGTTGATACATATCAGGGCACTCCATGGGCGGCTACACCCCCTGGGCGGGACACACCACCATCCCCAGTGGCAGCCATTTCCACATGAAGCCCTTGGGCGGAGAGCCATGCTTCGTCCAACACTCACATGTGAGAGTTCCCAAGGATCGGATACATTCCTACCTCCTTTTCCTCTGATACCAACTGTAGAGATCTGTATCTTGACGTACATGGACATTACATTACTTTTGCGGAATACTTGGTACATAACAAAAACACACACACAAGGATCGTAATAGTTTAGTGTCTTTGGAAACTCGGAACGTAATCTTCTAATCGTGGTCAATGATCTTCAGTATCTCCCATAAAGATCTTCCCCTTTTTTCTACCTAGAACCTTTCTTTATATCCTAGGGAAAAGAAAACATAAAAGGGTGAGCTCAAATGCTCAGTAAGGGTAAACAAAAGAAATATCAATCACATCATATTCATAAGAACATAACATTTTGGAAATCATAACCTGCAAAAGAGAGAATAATTTCATAACATGGGATAAATCATGAAAGTGAAAATGAAATCACCATAATCATAACATGAAACTTGAAACTTTGTGGCATTCACACATAATCATAGAGAATCATTTCTTGTTAGTCAAGACTCATTTCCAAGACTATCTTAGTGGACAAAGTCCCTTTCTGAATCGAGTAACCCTCGTTTCAGTCCTGTTTCACTGAACCGGTATAACCTACCATTCCAGCAATGTCTATCTCATGAGATATAAAATCTTTACCCAATGCATTGGAGGGATATATAGGTCCCACCCATCTTATAATGAATCCTTTCTTATGTGTGCCACATAATCATAAATCATACATCATCGCATAACCCATGTAATAAAAATGGGATTCTTAAACAACATGACATCATAAAACAATTCATATAAGATAAAGGAATTCATAAACATAATTCCATCACAACATAGTCAAATGAATGTAAAAATTTGGATAGAAACAGAACCCTTTATTATCTTAGATGGAAAATAATTTTGATAAAACACCTGAAATGAATTCTTGAGGAAAATATCCTTTCTTCTTCAAAATCAATTTCTTTTCACAAAACATCATGAAATTTTAAAAGAAAGAGATTTTATTGAAAATAGTCATGAAATCTTTTGGAGGAAGCTTCATGAAAATAAGGCTTTATAAAACCGTAAAAATCCGTTCGGGCCGTTTAAGTTAAAAAAAACATTTTTCGTACTTTTGTCGGAAAAGTCAAAAGTACCTCGTACGAAAAACGACAAAAGATTCCTTTCATTTATTTTACTAAAAACTCACCGAAGGGTAAAAATGGATTTAAACAATTGTATGTGGATGGAAATAATATTACATATTGAAGAAACATGGATGTGGATGATAAAATACACCCCAGTAAATACCAAAGTATAAACAATCTCAGATAAGAATGCGATTGTGATATTTCCCTTACCTTAGGTCCGATTTGCTTTGTTCGTGTCCGAAGCTCCTGTATAATGGTTTAAATAATGTTATTGACTTATTCCATAATCATACATATTGATATGATATCATATATGGTCATATTATTAGCTTCTTGTTAGTAATATTTCATTGTTACTTGTTACTCGGGTCTTTATAACTTTTTGTTCTTATGCGTGTTTTGTCGAATAAATTCTTATTCTTATCTTTTGGTTATAGATAATTCATTTACAGAATGGTATTAGTGTAGTATATACCATATTAATTCATTCAATTCATTTATATAATCATTATGAAATGAAGATCATGTAGAACGAGTCGCATCACATCGTGGAGACGGTATTCCGTACGTACGCACGAGTGATGATATCGTTCCTATGATCGTGGAATTGTATTGGAGGTTATATATATTATTTCAGTATCAATATTACTTTATAATAATCATAAATAGTTACTCATTACACCATTATACCCATCCTTGTAAAGTGATGGTGGAAAAATAGATTACACCACGGCGTGGAGACGGTATTCTGTACGTACGCACGCGCGGTGATTTCTTTTTCCGTAGGATGGATAGATTGTGAAATAGGGTTGTTTAATACTTATAATAACATATCAGTATATGAGTAATACCGATGTTATTACTTCATAATGAAACAACCTAAGAAGAAGAAGTGGAAGAGGAAATAAAGTTGAAAGAATTGGTAACGGTAATTACCTCTTCTTTGAAGCGCCTCTTTGAGACCTCCTCTTAGGGCACTAAAATTGGTCTTTGAGGAAGACCAAAACCTCTAGGATGTTTCTAGGGAAGTGTATAAGGGAAAATGGCAGGGGTTGGCCGAGCTTGAGTGCTCAAATTGGTGTGAGGAGGAGGGGGAGGAGGTGTCCTTTTATAAGGGAGGAGAGGGGCACCTTAGGAATATCTCAAAATATTATTTTATATTAAAGTCAAAATCGGTTTATAAAGGCTCCAAAGGGTCTTATTTCGAAGATAAGGTGGGGATGGGTCAAAATATTATCAACCAATAATATGTAGACAAGTTTAGGGTATTATTTTAACCTTATCAATTAGATTTAACTCTAAGTTAATTAATTTAACTTTTACCGTGTCTTTTTGTTTTCTTTCACTATATGGTTAATACACTTACTATAACATGCCAAACGAACCCCAAATTGTTTATTATTAATATATATATCCTTATCTAAGTCATTTGGCCGAACCTTAGATTTTTAGGAATAAAATAACAATTAATAATATAATATTTGATTTAAAAACTATTTTGTGTCAATTTTGAAACTATTTGATATATGATTTTTGTGAAAGTCATAACCGAATTATATGTTCAAACCAAGTTGATTAAATCAAAATTAATATATCATAGTAACCTATAAAATTATTGGAATTCATAAAAAGTCTTAAATTACATTTATTTTGGTATTTATATTATTAATTATATCAATATTAATAAGATAATTACTGCATCATATTTGTGTCATAACTAAATTAAGTTATATGATGTCTAAAAATTACAAATAAAATACCATCATGTAGGAAATCTTTTTAGCTTTCTAATGAATATTTACAATCGAATTTATCTTATGTATAACCCCATATTATAAATGATTTAATTTTTAAACTTTGATATTAACTATTTTAACCCTTCTTTAAATAAATTAATAATAAATGTCCTAATCTAATCCAAGTGGGCCTAAATGGTCATATTTTATTCCTAAGTTTGTTTTTGGTCGAATTACACTTGTCCAATGGAATTAGGACATGTGTTAGGGTAATAGTAATATCATACTTACCCTTAGTTACCCTATTTACTATTAACCGCGGTAAAAAAAAGTAAAAAATTACTATTCACCAAAAAATTATTTTCATCTCATTGAACCACATTTTAGTCCTTGATATTAACCGTGTCTCTCGGATTTTCGAATTTCCATTCACAGAAGCGGTAAAATTAAGTTTTATGCAAAATTCAGTTTTTAACCTACCACTTAGTGGTTTCACTATTCATCAAAAATTGAAAGTTTTCAGAAAAATACCAAAATTTCACCCTAGGCAAATTTCGATATTCTGAGTCCAAAAATGAAGTCCATTTTGAAAAATAAAATTTATAAAATTTCAAAAAGTGGTTATTATTATTCATAACGGCTAGTTTTAATAATATTTTAATAGCATATTGTTGTTTCGTGAAACTCAGTATTGCGTACTACAGACGCTATCGAGGAAGGTTGCGATTGCGTGTAATGCAAGGCAAGTCAAGGATGCGTGTTGTGCAAGCTCCTTTTGGTGTAGCTTACAACACAAGACATTAATAAAATTAAAAAAAAATATTTTTCATAAAATCTCGGGCTGTTACAATATGATTCAAAAATATAATTATATTTCATTCTGTTTATATTTGTTAATCATGACTTTGAAATTATTAGAACATGATATGCAATATTAATCTCTAAAACCTCATACTATGTTCAATATAAACCATGTTATAAATGGTTAGCTTTATTACCATTATAAAAATAATGATTTGTAAATAAGGTCACTATATTTTTGGAAAATAAAAAAATATTAATCCCCTAAATTTCATTAAGCATATCACAATTTTCATATTTTAAATATGTGAATACAATGGTCATATATTCTCCAAAAGGTTACTAATCACTATAATTACCATAAAACAGTATTTAAAAAATTTATTCTTTTTAATTCCTTTAATAAATCCATCGAATACTAATCATATTCCATAGATCTAATAATTCTATAAACACCATCATGGATAAAATAAACCATTTTTTCATAAAATCAGTTTTAGTTCTATGGGAAAAATATAATCAAATTTACCATATACATAATAATGATCTCTTCTTCTAAACTACAGTCCATCTTCCCAACATCCAAGAAAATATTAAGGATTATATTATCTTAATAATATGTTTCTATAAATTATTACATTTCCATTAAATTTCTTTTTCTAGTTCATGAGTACTATTCAACATATTCTTGCATATCCTTAATAAAAAAACACTAAAAAATCCGTATATATTTCACTATTTACAAAATACAATCCTTGAATTCAAATACATATGTATATTAATCATCTCACCTCCCTAAAAATAAATTAAAAATATTATGTAATCTTATTCATTGATACATCTTCACACTCATATGTCATTAATAGTCTCATCATCATCAGAAATATAAACATTAGTCAAATAAACTTAAGGATTATTATCATGATAATTACCCTTTAAACATCAGTTTACATAATTCCCCAAAATTAAATATTTAAAACATCAAACACTGCATAATTTATTAGGTATACCATTATTCATATCCATTTCATTAACAAAAATTTTCATTTATCCTTTGAGGTTACCTTATATCTGTCTTTATTATCCAGACATAAAACATATTCTCTTCTCTATAATGAATTCCCCAAAATTCTTCTTCCCATATTCTCAATGTATTGTAAATTGAATCATCTATAATCCATGGTCTCTACACCCTAAACTATAAATGAACTATACCATTCCATTTTTTAGAATGGTATTTAGTTAAGTTTCACATTGTTAATAATGTTTTGAGGTAAATTATTAGACAAAATCATATCATCATTTACTCTTCTAATCATCCAATTTGGTTTCTAATTATAAAATTTAATGTCACATTTAATGTAAACCCAATTCCATCATGTTTACTCCATTGAATAAAATCCAAAATCATAGTGTGATAATCATTAATCACTGTATAAAACCATAATAATTTCACTTATTGGATGTCTAAATCAGGATGTATAATTTTTAATACATGAAACCATATATTATCATTGTAAATTAAAAGTCACTTTAAATTTAAATCATTCATGATGCATTGTAATGTGTTTGTGAATTTTAAAATCATATCCCCCAAAATTATCAGAACATGTGTGAAATAAGGGTAATTGTCATGCCCTAGGTGACAATTAAGTCTGGCTCAATTCACGCTTTTTATATTAATAACACTTAGGTACCAATGTTTTATAGCCACATCCATTTTTTGTATATAAAATGGGATGTAATGACATAGAACAAAAACTTTTATCCATTACCAAAATTTTATTATATCTTCTTATACATTGACTAATCCTTAGACACATACAGAGAGACATACCCTTACATATCCTTAGAAATATCCATGGGTATCTCACTCAAGTTTTCAAATATTAGTTTCCAATTTTTAACTAAATGTTTCATATAATACCAATTATAGAGACCATTGATTTACATTTATGGATATTACATCATTTTTAATAAATATTAGTTTCATTTTTGAAGCACACACCTGAGGACAATAATAGTTTTGGGCCATTGTAGACATGGAATGCGCTCATCTTAATTCATTAAATAACATCACTTTCTCCAATAATGATCATTCCTTTTAGTAATCCTAAATTAGAACCATTATTCATTTCCTGGGGAAAGGAAACATAATAATGGGTGAGATAAGATGATCACTAAGGGAAAAATGAAAATAATTAATCAATACATGAGCATAATGTTATGAGAAGATGATAATAACATTCTAAAATCATACCAAGAATATCAAAGGTCACAATCTTGTGTCATGGAATCAATAATGGTTGTTTATCAGACACAAATATATAGATAATCAAAGAACACGATCTTTGAGAGTATTAAATTATCATAAGATAGATATTTTTTCTATACACAAACTAATAGAAAATATTATGCCCAAGATACCCACCAATACATTAAAAACTTGTTGGGAATATGATAACCACCTTTGTACCTACTTATGGATTGGTATGACCTATTATATACCACTTTTCGGCATAGGATAACATCTTGTGTACCCTTTAAGCTCATATAACATTTATCATTACCTAAATCCAGGGAGGGTAATATATGTTCCAAAAATCTGATAATGAAAATAATACATATATGTGACATGAGATAAACAAACATTAATCATCACATAAACATTTAAATTAAATGTGTTTCAAAGACATTTCTCCATATCATAACTTTTAGAAAAAATAATTTTTTCCTAATTATTTCAACATTTCATCATCACATTTTTAGTTGAAAATTAAATGGGTTTTATAAAAATTTTATCATTGTTTAACCTATGGAAGAGAATTAGTATTCATAAATATATTATCATAATGAACTATTTTGATATAGAAAATTATTGGTATCATTGTTTTATATCACTATTAAATCATAAGAATATAAAATATTTTTTACAATAATTGGTAAAAGATTTTGAAATATCATTTAATAAATTTTATGATGAAATTATTCATTCCACATTAAAAATAGTTTTAAAAAAATTACAAAAAAAATTATTTGAAATATAACTACAACATATAAATGAATGTTGATATAAATTAATATACATTATGATGAAAAGGTTGGTTCATTCCATACACATTAAAACAAAATATTTGTTTTCTAATTTTGATTAATTTATAAAAGTAATGTTTTTAAAATGATATGTAGATTACATTCAAATCGTTTTTAAAAAAATGATAACATGGGAAACATTTTCATATTAAAAAATAGAGTAATATTAAAACATGTTTTAAAACATTTTTAGGAAACATGGTTTTAGACAAAAATGGATTTTCGACTATGGAGTGAAACAATGAAGGTTTTTTTTATATTATTTTTTAAAATATTTTAAGTAATAAAGAGTGGAAAATCAAAAAATTACATAAATATATACTGAATAATTAAAGGAGGGAAAAATTAATTATTTTTTAAAAGATGTATATGATGATTGTATCATCAGAAACATCATTATGAGAAATCCCAATAAATGATTAAACTGTATCATAAATTTATTATATCTTTCGTAACCTTTAATTGTAAGTTCCATAAATGAATTAGATAAATGGAATTTAAAATATAGTAATTAAAAAGAAATTAAATATATTTCATTTAAATTATTATGTATATACATATCGTGAAATAATACTATCTCATAACATAATGTATATCTCAATAATGGAAAATGAACACAATAATCAATTATTGGTTTTATTAAAATTTGAACCATAAACACCTTATAAGATTGATCCTGAAATAGGTATGTAAAATCCACATAATTTTAAGGATGAGAATATAAAAAACATTAATGTGTAATATATACACCACAAACAATAAATATGTTCTAAATATGTAATATATCTCATTTACGTAAAAAAGTGAGTTAAAACCCCTTACATTAAGTCTCGACATCTTCCTACATGTTCAATCCTCCTCTATATTAGGAATCCTCATTATGTTTTCACTGAAAGAATTGCTAATTTTTATTTTTTAACAAAATAAAGATTCCGTGATGATATTATGGAAGTTGGAAAGTTATTTAGGTAACCTTTACTGAACTAGAACGGTTTGTGGTGTGAATATAGGAGGAGATTCCACCTTTTATAATTTTTTGGAGTGGCAATCTTGTAATATTTTGAAAAGAAGAATGTGAACCCCCATTTTTCACATTAAAAAAGCCCCAAGAAATGGAGTATTACAAATATATAAGGTATAATTTTGACATATAGCTATAGAATTGTTGTGGTGAATTTTTCGGCTCATTTTAAACCCTTGTCTTTTAAGTTTAACCCCCTTTAAACACATTATTTCTTAATTACATTAATTTATTTATTTTATTTCCAAAAGTTATTTTTGGAAAAAACCACGATATTAGATAATATAATTTGTACTTATTTTAAAAATGGAATTCGTTTTTCAAAATTTAATTCATATAATTGTAACTTATTAAGATGAAATTAATTCTATAACCATGATGCTAAAATGGGGTTTTGATGAGATAATGTTACATAGTTTACCACTTTTATTATCTATTTATAAAATGAAATGTCATAAAATGAATGAAATTGGATTAATTAATATATAATTCAACTAATTTTATTTTAAAACAATATAAAATATAATTTAACATTATAAATAATTAAAAAAGTTTGTTTTGAATTAAAATTATGTATTTTTCAATATTTATCAAAAAATTAAACATTTGAGAAAATTATGAAACAATTTTCCTAATATAATTTTTAAATTATAATTTAAAAGGTTTAAATTATTATTTAAAATCTATATTCAAAAATTAGTTTCATAATTGGTGAAAAATGTAAACATAACTATTTTTTGAAAAATTACAACTTTTAAGTGTAAAATAAGATTTAATCTTATTTGTTTTCAAGAAAAAATATTAGATGATTTAAATTAATATTATATAGTATAAAATATAGATATTTCACTAAAATCATTTAATTTTATTTAAAAAATTTATTATTTTAAAACTCATTTGTATGCAAAAAAATATATTTTCAAATAAAGATTTCATTTATTTGAAAATATTTTAAATTTTATGTTTTAATTAGTTTTTCACAATAGTATTAATTATTTATATATATATATATATATATTATTTTACAAATTTAGTTAATAATTTTTATAACATCCATTCAAATGTCTAGGTGGTAACAATCATATTAAATAAAAATACTTTAATTTTATAACACATCTCATTTAGACATAGTGTTTCATATACAGCAAGTGAAAATAATTTTCACATGTAACACAATATAAAATTAGTGTTCATATAATACAATATTAACATTTTGTTTTTTGTAACACAAAATATCTATGATCATAAATTCATATGAATGAAAAATACTTCACAAAATCATGGGGTGTTACAGCCAGTGTTGAAAATGGATTGGGTTGTTGTTGTATTTATTGATATTTAGTGAGATAAATTCTCACTAACTGATTTTATAGACCATAAATGATTAATAAATACCGATGAAGGAATATATAAACATAACTTTTAAAATGTAGTAATGTTTGAATTCTACACTAGATCGACTCAATATACTCGAAGAAGAAGAATGTCATAGTTTGACTAAAGTATGTGCTAATGCTAGGAAGCTGTTTTGATTTAATGGTGAGGAATGTTTTATCCCTGATTTTGTTCCCTATTGAAATTATCGACTAATAAGTTGATATAGGGACCTAGATCACCCATATTCATCATCAATAAGGACAAAATTTAACATTCAGCAGCAACATGATGTAATACTTATGAGGATCCACAATCAATAGTTGTTAGATGTGGAAATTTTTGATTGGACGTTTGAATTATGGGGCTATTAATTGAAACTTTATTGGTCCAAATGATTTTGAAAGGGAGGGAAATTTCATTTAAATGATTTTAACACTATTTTATAGGAATTACAGTTCTCATTTATCCACCATCAAGGATGATTATTCTGCCAACTGAGGTGGGGGGGTTGACTAACATAATTTATTCTTAGAGAAATAATGTGATATGAATGATTTATATAGTAGTCTTATTAAAATAAATTTTTAAAAATAATTTTTTTTATTAATGTAATTATAGGATTTTTTATTGTGGAAACACATAATATAATAAGAAATATGGAATTTCTTTATATTAATATTTGTGATATTATTATGAATATAGTGGAGAATTAGCATTCTTATCAGTAGAAAATATAAGGTCAATATGGAATGTTGAAAATGTATAGATTAACCTATGATATATAATTAGTAAGACATTTGGGTATATCGACAATGACATGGTGGATGTGCAAACAATTATAAGTATATAATCGATTCAACATAAGTTGAAGATTATTTATTATTAATCGTGTCCTATAGAAACATGGGGGGAAATCATGGAACATCATATAATAATTCCCGTATCCATATTCAATGTGAGGTATCATTTTTAAAAGTGTAATACATTACATGATAAAGGGAAACCCAGTTATATTCATTTATATTATTGGAATAGATAATAAAAATATGGCATCACTCGAATTAGTTGGGAAAGAAGCTGAAACTATTTAAAATAAGATTCCAATATAGGAAATTGTTATTTTATTCCATTATTCCTATTTTTTATCATCATTATACATTTATAGGATGTTTTTCTTATTTTTTAAATCGTGATAGGATATGGAAATTCCATGGGATTTTTCTAGGATGATATTAATTTGTTCATTGTTTCTATAATTTTTTCCACATAGTTTTCTTCTATTATTTAGAATTCCTACATCAAATATACATTTATATTTTCATAGATTGGTATATTTAGGTAGGTATTTTTATCGATGTAAAAAATTTGAAATCCTCTTCTCATTACATCTGTATAATTCTCCTTGAGAATTTATTGTTGATGAAATAATGTGTGTGACTCAGTTCAAAGTCTCATAATCAATGTCCTCAATTATGATAGATAATATTTTCGGGGAGGGAGAGTGTCAAATCATCATGCGTGTATAATGACTTAGTCACATTCAAAAAAAAATTGATTATTTTTCCCATGTTATTGTACAGGTCGTGGTAGATCAATGGTATTTTTCAAAATGGTTTCATCCATTGGATTTTTTATAGTAGTAGTTGTCTATTGGTAAGAAAGGATAGCAGTGTAACCATATTATGGAAACCACTTCATTAAAGCCAAGATAACAAGGGTAGAAACAACTGTGACATGATTTCATAATGGAAGAACATTACTATGTTGAGGTTGATATTGGATGTTTGGTTCCCTTCTTGATAACTCCCAGGTAGTGGCTAGGGGTGGCACACCCAATGTATCCTCTAACTTCTCATAAAATTGAAAAATAACATTGGTGCACTCTAAGGATAGGCTATATAAAAGATTAGTAGTGGAAATGGGGATGGGATTTCTCTTGAAGTGATATATATTAATCGGGGGTACTTACATTGTTCCATGTCTTTAAGATTATGATGAGTCATTGTTTGGCTGAGGATGACACCTTCCAATTTCTAGTTGTGATTAAGGGTGCTAATAATCATTCACTACATGATATCCATTTTTGAAAGGGTGTGAGTATACCCATAATTAATGGGAGAGGTATTAAATGATTATGGATAAGTGTGTGGGATCTCCATGTGTAAGAAACCATAATTTTCATTAACATAATGTGAAAATCCCTTGAACCCATGAATATTAGTTATAAATGTGTCACCTCACAATGAATGTTTATAAATTGGAATTATTTATATGGAAATGAATGATAATATTGTTGTGATAAATTTTTACAGAGAAAGTAGTTTAAAGAGTTTTCTTTTGTAGAGTGTTGTATTTTGTTGTCAAAGAGGATAAATCAATTAACATTGTAAAAGACATAAAAAATATTATGATGAATTAATAAGCTGTATTTCACAAATATCATATGTTTATAGCACTATTGATGCAATCCCTATGAATGAAAGGGGAAGAAACTATGATTCCAATCAAATACAATTTTGATTGTAATGAATGATATTATAGGAATATAGAGAAGTTTTAATACATTCTATTGAAATTACAACAATGAAAAAGGTGATTGTTTAAAGAATAAATATTATGAATGATTATGTTAATGAAGAATGAAAATGATTATTGAGGAATTCAGATGATAGTGAAGAAGAATGGGTGTTCTTCTCGAAGAGGATACATAATGTGGAGTCTTTTCCAAGTGATTTCCATATTTTTTGGCCTTAAAATTGGGAGTTTGATGTGGTAAAATAAATTCTTTCCCCAAAGGTTTTAACAATATTAAGAATGGTGAAAAAACTTGAAAATGAAGTGAACTACATACCATGTATGAGAAGGATTCGCAGACCACATATGAGTTAGCAGGAACAGTTCGTGAAGCAGTTAACGGAAACAAAAATAGTTCACGGGGAGAGAGTAAGGATGAAACTTCTAGTAAGAAGAACGATAATTGTTCATGAAAAACTATGATGTGGTAAGTGGGATGTTTTTTCATTGGTGGAAGAGATGTTTTATGGGGACCGGTAAATAAAAATATTTTGAAGAAGGCTTGCGGTTCACAACAGGAGAAGATGTATGCAGTGAAGTTTGAACTACATTGAACATTGTGGTAAAATGGATTAGTATATTTCATAGAGTTATTTACCTATATAACAGTATCTAATCCCATAATTATGGAAGAGATGATTTTATAAGAAGAGATCAGTGCTGCAGAAGAATTTTGCAGAAATATGAAGAGTTGGTGGAAGAGGATTATGAGTTTGATAGAGTTTGGGGGACGAAATTCTGTGAATACAATTGGTCCACAGAATGGAAATTTTGCATAGGTTGATGTGGTCTATTGAAGTTAATATAGCTCATAGATTAAGAGGAATCAGTCCTCGAAAGATGCATTTTTTCAGATTTTGAATCGATACGCGATGTCGGTACCTGAAATTAGGGGCAGTACATGGAGTATATGAAGTTTGGGAGTTAAGAGCTGACCATGTATCATTCCCACTATACGGTACATGGAGGAATAATTATGTATATGGGGGATGAATAACATCTCTCTAAGGAGACTTCTGAGTTTGCGAAGGACTGATAAATGACCCTACCAGCTTATGGGTTTAAAATAGAAGAATTAAAATGAAAGATAAATTTTGTTAATGTAGATCAAGAAGCACCAAAATATCAAATTACCATATTTGTGTGAAGAGGGAGAAAACACAATTGTGAATTGTTTTCCAATTGCAACAGGAGTGTAATTTAATTTCTTACATATTTTGTTCCACATTAAAGTATTGTTTTCTAGTGGATTGTGTTGGATTGTTTCAATACCATACCAAGGACATATAAAATCTTGTTGAGTATTGAACATTATAAATTCTTATGTTATTGCGGTTGTGTGTTCAAATTGTGTTCAGTTATGAAGAATATCAATAATATAAGGTGAATTTTGTTTCCAAAATATTGATACATAAAAGAAAATTATATCACAAATTTATCGCTCCCCCTATTAGTGATACTTGGATCCTAAAAGGGAAACATCAGTTGGTATCAGAGTGGGGTTCCCTTCATTTATTATTTGATTCTGTTTTTAAGAAATGTTGTGATAGAGAATCTTAATTGTGTGAATATAAATGGGATTCCAATATTTGATAAGAATAATTATCATATTTGGAAATATAGAATGAATCTTTATATTTTGTCTCTTGGGTATGAATTTCATGAAGCTACAACTAATAGTTATCCCTCATTTAATAACAAGTTTAATCATACACCTCTAATAAGAAGAATATTGCAGATGATGGAAGAGAAAGAAATACACTACCCTCATTACTTTTTTAGAGTTATTTTTAATGAGTAAATGGTGTAACTATAACCAATTGCTTCTAGGATAAGATGAAAAACATCTAAGGATGAAATACAAAAGTGAATAAGGGAACACTACAAATCTAGAGGCTAATTTAGGATGACATAAAAATGGGAGAGTATGAATCTATTTTTATAATCTTTACCAGGTTAAATGATATTGTCAGTAAAATCAGATATCTTTGTCAAATGTTACAAGATTCTACAGTTTTTGAAAGGATCTTGAGAACTCTGTCTGACAATATTGATGGTAATGTATCTTAATTTGAAGAAAGAGACCCTAAAAAATTATCTACTTATTTTTCTCAAAATAATCTCATCACATATGAAATGAGAAGGGATAAGACTATTAAGATATAATAAAATAATGATAGAGAAATAAATATCAAGTATACAATGGTGGAGAAGTCGAATAATATTTTTATTTAAGATGAAGCTAGTGAATGAGATTTTGATGTTTTGGTATGTCAAAATATTCATTAAATTTAATCCTTGTTTTCTAATAATTTGAAAATAGGAAATGGAAATACAAGGGACATCTTACCATTACATGTTTTTATTGTGGAGTTGTTGGGCATTTTGCTGCTTAGTGTCCTTAATTAAAGAATGAAGATGAATGTGATGAAGATGAAATAAGGGAAATAAGGTCATGGAAGAAAAAATCTGATAATGATAAATATTATACTTGAGGGAAAGATATAAAATTCTTCAAGTCCAAAAGAGGAATCCTTCCATCCAAATATCAAGTAGAATAGGATAATGAAGTTGAATCCGAATTTTTTTGAGAATGCTATAGAGAAAACCTTTATTGTAGTAGTGAGTAATGATTATTATGAAACAAGAAGCTCTAAAGAAATAAAAAATAAATCATTAATATAATCTAAAATAAAAATTTATTGTGTGTTTCAGAATGATCTAATATCTTAAAAATAAAAACATGATGTTGATAAAATAGGATTCCACATTAAAAAAGCATGAAATGTTTCCTAATGAGAATATCTTATTGGAAAGGGAGACTGATGATCTAAATAATTCTCTTGATAGTGAAACGAATCTTAATGAACATGTGGATGAAATACCGAATACAAAATAAGATGATTTGATTCTTATTTAATAAATACATTCTAAAAATAATGAAAGTCATATATGTTTAAAAAACATTATTATAGAAGTTGTTTAATGTTTTGTTAAGAATGAACCTAAAAACTACCAAAAAAATTTCTTCAATGGTTGATAGAAAAGATAAAATTGCTCTGAAAAGAATTAATCTGAGAACGTTATGTATATGTCCAGAGACAAAACTACTTAAAAATCATAAGAATCTATAAATCAAGAAGCTAGAATAATTTATACTACATATGGTTATGATATGTCTGGGAAGAAATATTAGTATAATAAGATAGTTATATATGAAAATATGAAGGTTTATGGTCATCAATTTTCCATTCAGAAGGTTATTGAGAAGCATGTTCACAACTCGGATCAGTATGAAAGAATTAGAAGAAAATATTCTTCCAATGTTTACTATTGGTATTATGGTGGATTTTTAATTCTGAAAATATGTATTTTCTTGATCAAAAAAATTATTAATATTCTATATATTATGGATGACATGATTTGAGAGGGATTAAATCCTCTCAAAAGAAGAATATGGGAAGATAGTTCTGAAGAAATATGAGAATGTTTCTACAAAAGATGAAAATTGGTTCCAATAATAGGAAATTATTTTTAAAGGATGTGATCATCCTGTACATCTTGATAAAGGTTGTCTAGCTATGTTACGGGGGAAAAAAAGTTCATTAATAATTCTCAGAATCCAGAAGTGAAGAATAAAAAGGGTAGGAGAAAATGATCTTTTTATTCAAACCTCAAAAAAATATTTAAAAGGAGAACGAACCTAGATTCTTGATAGTTGTTGTTCCTCTCATGTTATAAGATATATAAAGATGATGGAAAATGTAAAAGAATTCAATGAAGGAACAATTTCATTTGGATATGATGAATATTTGAGGGTTAAATGTGTCGAATAAGCCATCATTGGGAATGAAAATATGAAATATAATAAAACATTATATTTTAATGGACTAAAACACAACCTAATAAATATTTTATGAACATTGTGAGGATGTTAATTATGTTATCATTAGAAAAGAGGGTTTTTTCAAAAAGTGATGTTGATGGAAATATAGTTACAGGAATCCCACAATCGAAAGGGAACCTATTATATATTGCTGAAATACAAAATATTTCTTACATTCGTTTGGTGGATGAAAATCAGTTCTTCTATAAATGGTTAGGACATATGTGTCAGAGAAATATGAAAAATATATGCATGCATGATAGTGTTTTAGATATTCTTGACTTGTTAAGAAGAATAGAATGGTCTCACACTACAAATTGGAAAGGGAATATTAATAATTGTGTGCATAAGAGAGTAGAAATTTGATCAAAATGGAACACAAAAATTATTTATTCTGACAACTGTGGGTTAATGAGCACACTATCAATAAATAGATATATGTACTTCATCAATTTCATTGATGATTTAATATCATTACTTGTGTTATGTATATGAAATTTTTTTCATATGCTCTAAAATTTTTTAAGAGGTTCATAATGAATGCAGAGAAGGAATGTGACTATGTAGTTAAGTGGTTGAGAACTGATAATGTTAGGGAGTATAAGAATGATAAATTTGGAAAATATCATGAGTGTCATGTAATTATATATGAGAAAATATCACCATACACACCTCAACATAATGGTGTTTCAGATAAAAAGAGCAGGAGTCTTGTGGAAATGGGGAAAACTATCTTACTCAAACATAGTCTCTGTGAGGACCCAGCCATAAAAAATTACATATTCATGAATTAAATGAATAATTGACATTTAGGATCAATTAAAGATTAAATTTGTAGAGATTTAGGCTATAACTATTACATTACATCTCAAAAATTACAATTTAGACACTTCTAATCTATTGCAATTTTTTCATAAAATATAATTTGTTTTAAAAAGGGTCATGTCCAGTTCTATGTTTTATACATCATGACTTTCCCTCGATCCCATAATTGACACTATTCATCTTTAATTCATGTGAAAAACATTTCGAAACATGGGATGAGCACAAAAATTTCAGTAAGGGTAATAAAACAAAGAATGAAAACATTAGTTCATAATTACATGCATAATACAACCTCTTTAACATACCTCATGAAATCATAAGATTTATGAATAACGCAATGAAATCATAAACCATAAAGGTAAATTTTGGCATCCTTTTCATATTTACATTGTAGTTATCCCAACTACGTAGAGAGTTACATTTGGAATACGCATCACAATATATTCCCTAACTCTATTAGGAAAAACAGTCTTTTTTACCTTCATCCCATTACATAATGCATTGGAGAGCGATCTCAGACTCTCTGTTCCTAGGTTTATCATGGTACCATCCATATACATAAAAAATGACTAAGAACCATAACATATTCATAACACATAAAAAACAAAAATGAAAGATAATATTGCCACATTTCAATATCAATATAGAATTTAAATATATTTACATAACAAAACCATTATAATAACAATTCTCAATACAAAAATATATAAATGAGTATATGGTATTTATTTTCCTTAAAAAAATTATGTCATGTTAAATAATCCACATATCAAATAATACTCACGGTGGAGGAAACGCCGTTGTCACAACTTACGTTAAAAAGAAACATATTTTTTCATTTAGTAAAACACATAGTAGAGAATATATTCCTTTTTAATAAAAGTCAAATTCAAAGGGTTTATACACCTTATAAAAGAAAGTTATGTATAAAACAAAATATTCCTCAATGAAAAGAGATTGAGACAATGTCCCTTACAAAGTTTGTTTTGTAAATAAAATTGATCAATTATGTGTATTAAATATAAGAACACATAATGAAAGTATAAATACATGACAATATAAAAAATTCATTTATCACATAATCAAATTATGAAAAAAATAATAAAGATATGATCCTCCCAATGAATGGAAATTGGGTTATGAAGTTCCCTTACCTCATGTCCAATTAGACTCGTTCGTTCTTGAATCTCAGGAATAAAAAACTAAATTTAATTTATACTTGATTAATAACCATTTTATAGTTTATTAATCCTTTTATATTATTTATTACCATGTTATAATCATTATGTATTCATTTAAGTTAATAATGGTCATTTTGTCCATATTAGGCAATTGAGTCAAAAATGAACTTACAATAATTACTTGTTGTTCATGTGGTCAAATATCCATTATATCTAGAATGATATTCATGATGTAAACATCATATAATATATATATATATATATATATCATGTATATGTATGTATTTAAAATAGTACATAACATTTGGAGATAATAAATGAAATTCACCGTTTATGGAGCTGGTAAACCATACGTATGAATGAACGATACTTTCATTTATATTTCATATTTTAATGGAATTAAAACATAATTATATATAGTAATATTATACTTCAAATATAATATCTTATATAATAACATTAACTCCATCCTTTATATATCCATCATATGGTATTAAGGAGTCATATAACTTTGAGGGGGTGGTAGTCCGCATATCCTCAAATGAAATTTTCTCATTTACACATAATGGAAACCATAAAGGTATGATATGAATAAAAAATAAAGAAGAATAAAGAAAGAAATAATCATAATATATATCATATATAAATATAGTACCATTATAATGGCCACCATGATAGGCGTATGAGATAATTGAACAATCATCGTTTCGTGAGGCGTTAGTTTTCTATCCACAGAAACATTATGTTTTTACCCATTAGATGGAGGTGTGTTCAAGTGTAATTCGAATAATTCTCATAAAAAATTCCATTTATATTTAGGAAACTATTTTTTTCATTAAATAACGGAATAAAAATAGTTTATGTTTTTAGGGAAGTAAAATAAAACAAAATAAATTAAGAGAAGGTGTTACCTTTAGATCGGGTAACTCCCTTTGGTTTGAACAAAATGGGTTTGTTGAAGATCCTTATGCCTACTTGAAGGCTTATAAGATGAGTATAGGGATGTAGGGAGATTAATTAGGCAGTGGTTGGATGAGCCAAGGGGCTTGGGAGGTCTGAGGAATATGTTATAGGTGAGGGATTTTTTTAAGGTGTAGGAGGGGCTCTTTAGGAATGTGTGAAAATATTATTTTATTATATAATGATTTTCAATTTAAAAATTTCTAAATCATCATAAATTATAAATGTAAAATGACTCATTGTCAAAATAGAATCAGCCAATAATAATTCGACTGGTTTTGGTTAATAATTTAATCTTTATAATCTTATTTATTAAAATCATTTATTAATAAGGAAAACACTACATCATTATTGTGTCATAAATAATTTAATTTATTTAATATCTAAAAATTATAAAAAAATTAACATGATGTAGGAAAACTTTTTATCCTTCTAAATAATATGTATTGACTTAATGATAACTTATATAACACTATGCAAAAATTAATTTACTAATAGATATTTTTTTATATCATTTATGTCATTAATTTATGTTATTTATAATAAAATGTCATTATCACTCCCATGTGGCCCCATGGGGTCCCAATATATACCCAAGGATGCTTATTGTTAGACATTTATCAACCAATAAAATTAGAACACATGTTAGGGTAATTTTATATTATTATTGTAATATTTGATTACCCTAATTTACCAAATTTACCCTTTAACCATGGTAAATAAAATATTTACTGAAATAAATAATCATAATGTCAAAAAATTAAATTTATATATTTACACAATTTGGAAATTATGATTCAAAATATTGAATCTATATTTCCAAATTCAAAACACAGAAGTTGCAGGAATTTATTTAAATTCAATTCTCATTGTCCAAACAAAAGTCTTATTTTTAAGAAATAATAATTATCAAAAGATTGACATTTGTTTATGTCTAATTTCAAAGTGAAATTAATTCGAATAACCAAAATATGATTAAATAAAAATAATAAGATAATTACACTTTAAAACAAATTAATAAAATAGTATATGCATATAAATAAATTAGTTTAAAAGGATGTTTTAAATTAAAATTTGGTATTATTCACTGTTTATTAAAAATTGAATTTTAACAAAAAAATACCAAAATTTTACCCAAAGAGAATTTTGATATCTTGATTCCAATGAAAAATTATATTTTTAGAAATATAACATATAAAAGTCACTGAAACTGTATTTATAGTGTGTTCTCTATTAAAAGGTGGTTAATCGACCTTTTAATGAATTTTTGGGTATTTATGTTAAAAATTATATTAATTCACATATTAATCCTCTAGATTCTATTGGATAAATGTAAAATCATTTAAAAAACATTTATAATAATATTGTAGTTAGTTCTGATCATTCCCTAAAAAAAATTTCTAGGCATCAGCTATCATTTAAAATAATAATATTAAATTATTACTATGCAACGTAAGATTTCAAAGAAACCCGAGGTTGCATATCAGGTACGCCATCAAACATAAACACCCCTATATGGTAAAAGTAATATTTAATTCACAAAATATTAATTAAAATGAAAATGTATTATTTATCTTTTTAACGAGGATGTTACATCCTTCCCCCCTTTTGGAAATTGTGTCCTCACAATTTTATTCACTTTTAAAAAAAATGGAGGTATTTATCCCACATAGCATTTTTAGATTCCCACATTGACTCTTTAACCATATAGTTTTTCAATCAAACATTTAACTATTTAATTACCTTATAATGCAATATATTCTCTCTTTGGTCAAGAATCTGGACTGGTTGTTCCTTATAAGAGAGATTCTCTTCCAACTAAATTATCTCTGGACTCAAAACATGAGATGTATCTGGAATATAAATTCTCAACATTGAAACATTAAAAGCATTGTGCACCTAGGATAAACATTTACGTAAAGACACTATGTATGCAATGGATCCAACTTTCTCAAGGATTTCATAAGTTCCAATGAACCATGGACTCAACATTCCCTTCTTAGTAAAACACATCACACTTTTCCATAGGGAACGTCGAGAATGACTTGATAACCTACCTAAAAAATAAATATCCATCCTATGATTATCCGCATAACTTATCTACATGCTCTGATCTATTCCCATGTGCTTCTGAATCAACTAAACGTTTTCTTCCACTCACTGTCTTCTTTCTGTGCTTGCTTAACTATGTCTGAGAGAGATGATTTCACTGACATCTAAAACCAAACAGAATAATTTCTTGCACCAAAAACATTTGTGCCATTGTTTATAAAATCAAAAACCAAAGGATATCATTCCAAACATAGAGTTTTCAATAAATACTTACTTTTTCAACTCAATGCATCAGCCACTTTATTTTTATTTACCGGAAGGTAAAAGATCATGCAGTCATAATCCATGATTAATTCCAACCATCTCCTCCGTCTCATATTATATTCTTTTTGAGTGAATATATACTTCCAACTTTGGTTTTCAGTATATATTTAACATTTTACTCTATTCAAAATATGCCTCTAAATTTTAATGTAAAAAACAACTTTAGTTAATTCCAAATCATGTGTAGGGTAATTTAACTCATGTGGTTTCAACTGAGGTGAAGCATAACAAATTACCAGATCATTCTGCAAAAGTACACAACCAATTCCTTTAAATGAAGCATCACTATATAAAAAACTCACCATTTTTGGAAGTTAGTTCCAGAACTGGAGCATTCACTATTGTTATATTAAATTCATTAAAACAATCATCCCATTCTTTTGTCTAGAAAAACATAACACCTTTTCGAGTTATCTTAGTCCCTGGACTAGTTAACTGTGAAAAAGTTTCAACAAACCTCTAGTAATAACCTTCCAAACCAAGAAAACTATGTATCTTGGTTATATTTGTGGGTTTTTTCCATTCTTCAACAAATTTTGTTTTAGTAGGATCAAAATTTATTCCATTTTGTGAAATAATGTGACCAAGGAAATAATTTTTTTGTAACCAAAACTCACACTTTCTGAATTTCCAAAATAGTTTCCTTTTTTTAAGGATTGTTGAAAAAACAATAAATGACTTTCCTTATCCTATTTACTTTTAGAATAATCCATAATATCATCAATGAATATAACCACAAACTTATACAAGTACTCATGGAAAATTCTATTCATAAGATCCATGAATACATTAGGTGCATTGGTTAAACCAAAAGGCATATCTAAACATTCATAATGGACATATCTAGTATGAAACATGGTCATTAGACTATCTACTTAAATTACTTTCAACTAATGGAACCCTGACCTCTCTTCAATCATCAAAAAATACTAGGTTCCCTATAGAAAATCAAACAAACCATCGATATGAGGAAAAAGATACTTGTTCATAACAGTAATGTTATTCAATTAACTATAATAAATGAAAAGTATCGTTGAACTATATTAATTTTTAACAAACAATATAGGAAGACCCCATTGTGATGTTCTAGGTCGAAGGAAATTGTTATCTAATAACTCATTCAATTGCTTATTTAACTCTAAATGTCCAATTTGATCCATTCAATAAGGGGGTTTTGAAAGTGGGTTAGCTTCAGGAACTAAGTCAAAAGTAAATTCAACTGCCTGATCAGGTATAACACTAGGAAACTCATTAAGAAAAACATCAAGGTACTCATTTACCAGTGGCACATCGTCAATCTGAATAGTTCCTTTGTTTTCTATAATTTGGGCCAGGTAAAAATCATTTCCATATTTAACGTGATTCTCATCTTACTGATATGTTATCAAATGTAATGGTTCATTCTTGTACACAAGCTGAAAATATTTTTGAAATGAAACCTCTTTATCTCTACCGTCAATCATGGAATGATAAATAGAAAACCAATCTATACCAAGAATAACATCAAACTATATTAGAGGCAAAACAATTAGGTTTGCAGGTAGATTATTTCCCCGCACAAAGACATGAAGGTTCTTAAAATTTATTTTTTGTTTCAACATTTCTTCTAGGTTTTTTAAACATAAGTTAGGGATTTATATCGTGGGATAGAATTCCCATTTTAATAGAAATATTATCATAAATGAACGAATGTGTAGACACCAAATCAAAAAACACATTGGAATAATCTGAACAAAAAAACAGTGAACCTAAAACTACTTCATTTGATGGACCATCATCAGCTAAAGTAGTTGCAAAGGATTTCACTACCCCTTTATACATGTATTATGGTTACTTTACCTTATTTGAGTAATTTGTTGGATACTCATTTTCATATTGATCATCTTCATTTCACTTAAAAAAATTTACTAAATGTAAATAAATGTTTTTCGTACTATTACCTGGATCATTTTCAATGCAATTACGAGCCTTATGTCCCATTTTACTACATTAGTAGTACTTACCATAATTCAAAATGCATTACCCAAAAATCGTTTTTCTACAGTTTTTGAAAACTGTAAACTTATGTTTCATACTATCATACATTTTTGAATAGTTTTTCCCATTCCCATTCCACCTTGACCTCTTATTCTATTGTTTATCAAAGAAGACCTGATCATTAGAACACTCCCTTTATACCTTCTCCGCACATCGAACAAGTTTTTCCTAACTTTTGAAATCTTGAGAAGCCATTTCCCATCTATAATTTTTCTTTAATCCTGAGTAAGAGAGGTTTTTTTACATTAAAGATCTCATATGATATTTGGAGCATACCTTGAAAGTCGAGTAAATTTTTCTTCATAAGCTTCCACAAATTTATCCTCCCGCCTCAATTCTAGGACTTATTTTTCCATCCTAAGATGAACCACTATAAGAAGATATTTCTCAAGAAATATACCTTTGAATTAATCCCAATCATGAGCATCAATCTCTTCACTATCCATAATATTTTTCAATGTTGACCAACACTGATCATCTTCACCTTCAAAACGGTAAACCACGAGACTCACCTTTTGATGTTTTGAACACCCCATGACATAAAAAATCTTCTTCAGTGCATTAATCCACCCTTGTGATACCACATGGTCAGATGTTCCTCAAACTAATGGGGTATGTTGCCTCATGAAATGATCTACTACTGACATGTTCCTCTATGGTTGATCTGGCTGATCTTGTGCATTGATACCACCACCATTTATATACTGAGTCAACTGTGCCATCACTGCAAAAAAATGTTCAGTTCAGATTTTGACCACCTCAGGTTGCTAATTTGGAAGTTTGTCTTCATCCCAATGTCTTCCAAACATAGCTTCCCTTTTTTCTATACGAAAAACCATACCAAACACAAAAATTTCATAGGCAAAGCAACATGGTAATATGTAAATGCTATATCTCATCAATCGTGCAATAAATTATTTTTGGGACATTAATTTAACAATATCCTAAATTCTAAAGTTATGTATACCGACCTCTGATACCAATTATAAGGACCCACCCTTAAAAAATTACATAATCTTGAATTAAATGAATAATCCCCATTGAGGATCTTTTTAGGTTTAGAGTTTTAGAGATTTAGGCCATAACTATTACATTACATTTCAAATATTACAAAGTAGACACATCTAATCAATTTCCGTTTTTTCATAAAATATAAAATATTAAAAAAAAGAGTCATGACTACTTCCATGATTTAAATAGTACCACATTCCCTTGATCCCATCCTTGACCCTATTCATCTTTAAGTCCTCTGAAAAACATTTGAAAACATGGGATGATCATACAAATCTCAATAAGGGTTATAAAACAAAGAAATAAAGCATTAGTTCATCAAAACATACATAACATAATATATTTAATATACCTCATGAAATCATAAGATATATGAATAATAGATTAAAATCATAAATCATAATGGTTACTTGAGGCATCCTTATCAAATATACATTATAGCTATCACAACTACATAGGGAGTTACATTTGGAATACCCATCACAGGTTATTCCCTAAATATCTTAAGAGAAACATTCATGTTCACCTCCTTCACATTACCCAATGCCTTGGAGAGACATCTATGGATCACCCGACCTAGTTTTATCATAGAACCACGCATATATGTAAACAAATCCTAAGAACCATAAAATATTCATAGCCCTTAATAAAACATTAAGTAAAGATAACATTTCCATATTGCAATAACAATATATCATTCAAATATATTGACAAAACAAAACCATTATCATACCCTTTATCAATACCAAAAAACATAAAAGATTATATGGTATTTATTTATCTTTTAAAAAAGTTAATGCTTGTTAAGGAAGCCATAGATCAAATAATACACGCAGCAACAAAAAGGTCATTGTCACGGCTTATGTTAGAAAGAATCATTCTTTTTTGTCATTTAGTAAAATGATTAGTAGAGAAAAGATTCATTTTGAATAAAATTAATAGTCAAAGGGGATTATACTCCATATAAAAATTGTTTTGTATAAAACAAAATATGATTAAATGAAAGGAGATAAGAAAAAGTCCTTTAAAAAGATCATTTTGAAAATAAAATATATCGATTATGTGTATTCAATATAAAAACACATAAAGGAATTATAAACACTTAATAAGATATAAAAATTCATTACTCACATAATCAAAGAATTACATAAACAAGAAAGAAAAGATCAACCAAGTGATTGTAAATTGGGTTAAGAAGTTCCCTTGCCTCATATCTGATTTTACTCATTTGTTCATTAATATCTAGAATGACATATTAAAGATAATTTATACTTTATTAAGACCATTTTTCAATTTTATTATTCCTTTTATATTACTTATTACCATTCTATAAAAATTATCTAATCTTTTATGTTAATAATGGTCATTTGGTCGATATTTGGTACTTGAGTAAAAAAATGAACTTCTTATAATTACGAGTTGTTCATGTGGTCAAATATCCATTAACTACAGAATGATATTCATGATGTAGATATCATATATATCATGTATGTCCAGTATATATATGTATTCATAATATTACATAACATTTAGAGATAAGAAATGAAATACACCATTCATGGAGACGATATGCCCTACGTACACATGAACGCTAATTTCATTTCTATTTCTTATTTAAATGGACTTAAAGAATAATAATAAATAGGTATTTTAGAATTAGAATATAATGTAATATATAATATAATTAACTCCATCCATTTTACATCCCACATATGACAGTAACGAGTCATATCACTTTGAGGGGGTGGTAGTTCGCACATCCTCTAATGAAATTATCACGTTTACCCACAATGGAAACCATTAAGGTATGATATAAATGGAGAATAGATAAGAATTAAGAAAAAATAAAAAAAATCATATATAAATATAGTTCCATCATAATGGCCACCATGAGAGGATGTATGAGATAATTGTATAATCATCATTTCGTGAGGTGTTAGTTTTCCATAAAAAAATAGTATGTTTTTACCCATTAGATAGAGTAGTGTGTAAGTTTAGTTTGAATCAATCACATTAAAATATTCTTGTATAATGAGGTTACTTTTTTTTATAAATTAAATGAACAAAAAGTGTTTAGGGGGATGGAGAAGTAAAATAAAACAACAGAACTTAAGAGAAGAAGTTACCTTTAAATGGGGTAACTCCATTTGTCTTAAACCAAAATAGTTTGTTGAAGTGCCTTACACCTAAATTAAATATTTTAAGAGGAGTAGTGGGATGTATGGAGCTTAATTTGGAAGAGGTTGGATGAGCCAATGGGCTTGAGATGTGTGAGGAATGGGTTATAGGTAAAGGATATTTATAAGGTGGAGGAGGGGATCCTTTGGAAATTATGAAAAATATTATTTTATTACATAATTATTTTCATCTCCTAAATGTCAAAAAATTATTACAGTGAAAGATATGAAGACTCATGGTTGAAATAAAATGATCCAATATGAATTGAATGTGTTTTGGATATTATTTTAATCTCTATAATCGTATTTATTTAAATTAATTATTAACGAGGTAAACAATAAACATGTTAGGGAAATTTTATTTTATTATAGTAATATTTTTTAACCTTATTTTCTAGATTTATTTTTTAATAATGGTAAATAAAATATTTACTGAAGTAAATATTCATAATGTATAAAAATAAAAGTTACCTGTTTACACAAGTTGTACCTCATGATTCCAAATATAGAATCCATTTTTCTATATTCAAAATACACAAGTGCCAAAAAAATAATATAAAATTTATTCATGTTGTCAAAACAAAAGGCATGTTTTTATGAAATTGAAACTATCAAAAGATTGACACTTGTTTATGTCCAATTTCCAAGATAAATTAATTCCAATAACCAAAATTAGATAATATGTAAAAATATAATTTAATTACACTTTTAGACCAATTAGAAAGATAATCTAACCATAGAAATTAATTAGTTTAAAATGTAGTTTTGAATTAAAATACAATATTTTTCATTATTCATCAATAATTGAATTTTATTAGGAAAATACCAAAATTTTACCCAATTTGATTTTAGATGTCATGATTCTAAATAAGAATGTTTATTCTTTCAAATAGAAGATATAAAAGTAATAAAAACAATTTTTAAAAAGTGTTCACCATTAAAATGCTATAAATCGACTATTTAATGAATATTAGAGTATTCCTGCATAAAATTAGATTAATTCACATTTTATGTCTCTAAATTTTGTTAGAAAAATTTTAAAACATTTAAAAAACATGTATATTCACATTATAGTTATTTGTAATCATACAACCAATACAACAACTAGGTGTTAACTACTATTTAAAATGATAATAATATATTATTATTGCACAATGTAGGAATTCAAAGAAACTCATTGATGCGTATTGGGTACGCCATCAAACATAGAAACCCCTTTAAGGTAAAATTAATATTTAATTCAAAAATATTAATTAAATGAAAATTTATTAGTTCTTTATTTACCTAGGATGTTTTAGACTCACCCATTACTATTGGTGGAAAGCCATGTGTACTATATTGCATATTCAGAATAGATGTTTCTACCTGCCAAAATCAAATATCATCCACTAAGAAATATTTTATGGAAATGCTCCATGTTTGAAGAAAAAAAGAGTTTTTGGGTGTCCGTGTGTTATATAAAATAATGGGGGAAACATTATAATGTTTGAGAAAATGAAAGATGATGAAAATTTTATTATTTATGATCCATTAGGAAGAGGATATAGATGTTTAAAAAATGAAAAATGTTGAATTTTTTATGCTTATATTGTGAAACTTATTTTTAATATTTAAATATTAAAGAATTATTTTTCTGATACAAATTTCAGCAAGATAAGTAATATATTGTTAAAAATTACGATACTGCTACTGATATTGGTAATCCTATTGAATAAGAAGAATCGGACAATAAAATTTAATGTAATGATGATTAAATTAAAACATCACTTTCTAGGAAGAGGATGAATGTGGAGGCTCAAAAAAATATTGGTGTTAAACAGAAAAGGGTTGAAACAAGAACAATAAAAAATGCTATTTGACATACATATATTATTCAAAATTGGATCCTACTGATGTGAATGATGATTTTGAGCATCGTGAATGTGTTAAAGATATTAATGGAGATCATGATTAGATAATAATGAATGATCCTTGGGAACTCATACAAAATATAGATAACAATAAAATTATTGGTACAAAGTGTGTTCTCCAAATCAATATTGATATTTAAGGTGAAGTCAAAAGAAACAATGAAATTTTGGTTTTTAAAGTGTATTCACAAATTTAAGGTATTGTTTTTGATGTATCCTTTGCCCGGATGGCAAGGTTAGAAACAATCTGAATATTTCATGTTATTTATTCACAAAGAGGCCACAATATATTTAAAATTTTTGTTAAATCCACATTCTTGAATAATGATCTTGATGAATAAGTGTACATTGAACAACCTTGTGGATTTTTTGCTGGGAAAGTTGAATGTTATGTGTGCTGGTTGACGACGGATTTTTTTTAGCTAAAAAAAGCCATGAGGTTATGTTACCAAAAATTGGATTCCATCTTAAGGAAGATAAATTTTATGAAATGTAGAGTTGAAAAAAATACTTACATCAAGGAATATCAGGAGTTATCTCTGATAGTAATTTTTTATGTTGATGAAATTATCATTTCTAGGAATGATTAATGATTTTGTGAAAGATCTAATGAGGAGAGGAAGAAGTTTATTGAGATGTCTATGCTAGGTGAAATGAAATTTTTTCTTTGGTTGAAAATCATACTAAAGAATAACCACATTTTTCATTCTCACAAAAAATATGTAAAGGAACCTCTGAAGAGGTTAGGAATGGATAATTTTAAACTAGTATCCATAACAATTTCAGTGTGGACCAAGTTATCTAAATATAAAGATGGAAAAAAGTTGATTCAAAAGAGTTTTGAAGGATGATTGGATGTCTGTTATATTTGATTTCCTCAAGATCCAACATTGTCGATGATGTTACCTTATGTGAAAGATTTCAATGTGCTTCCAAATATTTTCATTTTATTATTGGAAAAAATATTATATGATATATCAAAGTTACAATAGATTTTTTAATAAATTATTATGGTTTAGAAAATAATGATCTATTTGGGTATTTAATTGATAATTGGGTAGGAAACATTGATGATAGAATATCAACATCTGTTGGGGTCATCTTTCTAGAAAAAAATTGTTTCATTCGATACACAATGAAATAATATTATGTGACTATTAGAATGGATGAAACATTGAATGTTGTTGCCAATCATCCTTCTTTCCAACATATGTGAATAATGAATGAGTTGGAAATTATACATGATGAAGTAAGGTTTCCCTTGCTCTTGAGATGTGATATTCTAAGAGAAATAAATCTTACATGTGCTATGGTAAAAAATTCTCATTCAAAATAAATTTACATAAATATCCACTTCATTAATGAGAATATGGAGAATAATTTGATAAATATGGAGTATGTTCCTACATCAGAAGAAGTTACAGGAATATTCAAAAAACCGTTACAGATGAAACGATTTTTTAAATTGATTTTTAACATTACAGTTAAACCTCATTCACATCATGATAGAGGTATTTGTTTTCGTCCCATCTGTCATATTATGTTCAGATAGTGTTCTCAAGGAGGAGAATTATTACATAAATCAATCCTTTTTATTCTATGGAAAAACTGGAATTTGTGGGTATGCTATGAATCAAGCAGGTAAGTGTTTGATCTTTTATATATATATTTTCGAGTGGGTTTAGGGGAAAATTTTTCCAATAAAGTTGATGATGTGAAGATGGATGAGGAGAAATGATAATAAAAATTCATATTCACTGCTTTTGGACAACATGGATTTGGCTTCCAATAATACATGTTTCCTATAATATATTATCTCACACATGATTATAATTGATGATAAGTAATCCTTTTCTTGAGGTTGAAATTTTTACTGAATTATGAATATTGGATGAAAATAAAGTCCAAAGGGGGAGTATGTTGGGACCATGTTTGATGGAGAAGCAAGTTTACAATGTTTTCTTTTGGAGAGTGTGGTCTTTATTTATCCAATAAGATAAATCACTTCTCACTATCAATGACATGGTAAATCATATGATTATTTTATGGGTTTTATTTCAAAAATATAATAAGTTTTTTGCACTATTGATGCATTCCTTAAAAAGGATAAGAGAAGAAAATCTGATTCCAATCAAATTAAATTTTTATTTGAATGAATAATGTTGTTGGATGGTATGGATGTTGCAGTATGTTCAATTGAAAATATGATAATGAAATTGATGATTAGTCAAAGACTAAATATCATGAATGATAAGGTTGATGATGAATGAAAATGGTCATTGAAGAACCCAATTGAAACTTAAGAATCATGGGTGTTCTTTCAGAAGCATATACATAAGGTGGCAGTATTTCTTGGAGTTTTTGAATATTTGGGGCCTCAAAATTGGCAGTTTTAGGTTGCAAAAATGGAATTCCTCAATGGAGTGACATGTATGAAGAATGGTGGAAATATTGGAAAAGGAAATGAACCACGTACCATGTATGGTAATAGTTTGAGGACCACATATGATGAAAAGGAAATGGTTCGCTGAGCAGTTTGTGAAAACAAAAAAGTTCATGGTGAAGGTATATGGTTGAGTCTTACATTATGTGGAAGGATTTATTTTGATGAAAAATAAAGTTTTTTTAGGCAAGATAAATTGGATTTGGAGGATGAGATGATGAACACATACTGGGAATGTAAAATGATACGTAAAGGGGTTGTGGTTCGCGGTAGGAGTAGATATATGTGGTGAAGGCTATACCACATTGAAGATTTTGGTAAATGGATTAGAAGATTTCATAGAGTTATTTTCTTATATAATGAAACCTAATCCTATTATTAATGAATATGGGATTTTATTCGAAGAGATTAGTAATGTGGATGATTTTTGGAGAAGTAATAGGATATGGAAGAAAAGGGTTCCACGTAAGAAGTAGTTCACAAGAATAAATTCGATGAATAAAAGTGGTTCACAGAATGTAGTTTTCACTTTGAAGAATTTTTCTGTAGTATCTAAGATATTTCTTAGAAATAGATGAAGCATTTTTTGTAATAAGGGATTCCACTGATGTGGATGTAATACGTGAAGGTGGTACGTAGGATTAGAAGTTGTACGTAGAGTATAAAAATATCATGGAATAAGAGTTATGTGTGTTGAATTCCAACTACATTGTATAATGAAGAAAAATGATAAACGTAAGGAAGACATGACAATTCATAGAAGTGGCGGCTCAGTTCGTGAAGGAATGAAAAAATAATCTACAATTCTCATGGTAGAAAAGAGATGAATTATTTTGATGATAATTTTTTTGAATACAGATCAAGAAGCAATAAAACATAGAATTACAATATTTGTGCTTATTGGGAGCACACATTCATGAAAATATTTTTCCAAGTTCTACATGAGTGTAAGAGAATATCCAAATCATTGTATTCCACATTAAAGGATTTTTAGTGGATTTTGTGGTATGGAATTGTTTCCATACCCAAACAAGGACATAGACACTCTTGTTGAATAAAGAACCTTGTAAATTCTTGTGTTCCTAGGGTTGTGCATTCAATTTTTTTAGATGGAAATAATATCTTTAAGAGTGATGAATAAAAAAGTAAAATTCAGGAGACTTTATTAGGAGGAATTAAAATGAAAATGTTTGAATATGTTGGGGACTTATTTACCTGGTTAAATGACATTGTGATTTCAATCAGTTGTCATGGTGAAATGTTGGAGGATTTTACAATAGTTGGAAAGATCTTGAGAATTAATTGTGACATGCTTGATGCTCATATTTCATAACTATAATAGGGAGACCGAAAAAAGTATCATTGTATGATTTTCGTTGTAATCTCATCACTAATGAAATATGAAGGTAGAAGACTATAAAGAGAAATGAAAAATCTGATAGAAAAATTCCTTTCAAATATGTAAAGGAAGAGACATCGAAGAAGATTCTTATTGAAGATGAATCTATTGAATATTATTTTGAAGATATGGTATCTCAAAATTTTCATGATATCTTATCCCTTTTTCTATGAATGTGAATAGTTGAATTATGATAAATATAATGAGAATAATACCTTTAAATGTTTTGAATGTGGAGTCGTTGGGTATTTTGAGGCTAACAGTCTTCAAAGAAAGAATGAAAGAATGAATGAAGATAGTTTTGAAGATGAATAAAGGGCAAGATGGTCATCTATGAAACAAGGTGATAAATATAAATATTCTAGAATATGAAAAGTTCAAACATTATTCATGTGTAAAAAAGGAATCCTTTTTTCAAAAGATGAAGAAGAAGTGGACTGTAAACAGAATACAAAAAATATTTTATTAACAATTCTAGAGAGACTATCATTATTGTAGTATTGAATAATAAAGATAATGGGAGAATCATATCTGAAGAAGAATAAACTAAAATTTATTATCACTTGAAAGAATAATTTAAGGAGTGTTCGAGAATGATAAAAATGCATGAAAAGTAAAATAAGAAATAGATAAATGAATATTCCTAATTAAAAAATAAATAAATTTTTCTGGATGAGAAATTTAAGTTTGAAAAAGGATAATGGTGATCTGAATAATTTTTTTGAGAGTGAAATTATTGGTAATGAACATCTAAATGTAATGATAATGGGAATAGAAGAAGTGTTTAACCTTGTCCAATATAAAAATTCTAAAAATTAATTATTTCATATAAGTTTCAAAAAGTCTATTATAGAAGTTTTTGAATATTCTATTAAGAATGATCCTAAGAAGGATCAATAACTATTTTCAAAAAAGGATGACATGAAAGAAGAAATTAGCTCATAAAAGAATACATTTGAGAATTTTTTGTATTGGGAGTATGTTAATATTGCTGAAAATTGAAAAGTATCTAAAAATCCTAAATCATGAAAAAATTTACTACTTATGGTTCTAATATGACTTTGAAGAAATTTTTGTTGAAGAAGATAATTAATTGTGAATGTAAGAATATTGATGGTTAATAATGTTCCATTATTAATGTTATTGAAAATCTTGTTCACAACTCTGATCAGTTTGGAAGATTCATAGGAAAATACTCCTTCTATGGTTACTATTGCTTTTATGGTGGATGAGGATATTCCAAAAATATGTGTTTATTAAATCATCATCATTATTACTATTCATCATATTATAAATGAAAATGTTTTAGGGGTATTCAATCCTCTCAAAAGAAGAAGTTTGAGAAAAGAGTTCTCAAAAATATTAGAAGTCTATTGTAAAAGTGGATAATAGGTTCCAACTACTGGAAATTATTTTTGAAATATTTGACCACCCTAGAAATATTTCTTTATGTTGTCTTGTGATGTTACTAGCATAGAAAAAGCCTGTTAACAAGTGATGCCAATTGTGATGAGAGAAAATAAATAAGAAAAGGCTATTATTGATGAAACTGCTTTCAAAACAATAAAAGGAGAACAACATTGGGTTTTTTAGTGGGTGTTTCTCTCATATAACGTGACACTTAATGTTATTGAAGAATGAGAAAGATCTCAATGAAGGAATAGTGTAATTTGAAACTGATGAATCTTTGAGGATCGATGGTGTCAAATCAACCATCATTGGGAAAGAAAATATGAAATCAAGGAAAGCATTATATATTGATGGACTAAAACAAAACCATCTTAGTGTTTCACAATGATGTGATGAGGATAACAATGATATTTGTAGAAAACTTGGGTTTGTTTTTAATAATTATGTTGACGAAATTGTAGTTACAAGAGGCCAACGTACAAAAAGGAACTTATTCCAAGTTGGTGAAATAAAAAAATCTTAATACAAGGGTTTGGTGGTTGAAAATATGTTGTGGAGAAAATGACCAGGATATATGTGTCAGAGTAATATGGTAATGTTAACAATGAATTATAGTGTACGAGATATTCTTGCTAGTTGATGAATAAGATATTGGTGTTTCACTACTTTTTATAAAGGGTTGTTTTTAAATTGTGTATATAAGAGAGTGGATATTGTTTGCAAAACTACCCCCCATAACATATTCCTTCTGATATATGTGGGCCAATGTATATATAATAATAATATGGAGTTATGTATTTAAACACATTCATTAATGAATTTACTCGTATTTCATGTGTTATGTATATTAAACAATAGTTAGATCCTCTGAAAATGAATAAGAGTTTCAGGAGGAAAGTAGAGAAGGAATGTGAGTTTGTAGTGAATCGGTTTAGAGCTAATAATGGTGGTGAGTATAAGAATGAATAATTTGAAAACTATCATAAGAATCATTGAGTTATATATGATTTTAGTTAACCATACCCACAACAAAAAATGGGGTGGTTGAAATAAATAATAAGAGCCTGGTGGAAATGGGGTGAACTATGTTACTTGAACACGGTCTCTCAGATTAATATTGGAGGAAATCAATGAGTATTGTAGTGTATATTCAGAACATATGATTCTGCATGAAAAAATCATATATGACTGTATAAGAAATTGATCATTAAAAATCTCAATGTCTTAATCACTTAAGAGATTATTATTATCTATGTGACTTAAAGAATAAAGGTGGAAGCCTTGGAAAATTAGAGCAAATAAGATTTGATAGAATTTTATTTACTATGATCTAGGAGTAAGAGGATATAGCTGTTTCAAAAAAGAAAAAGGTCTAATTTTTTATTCTGTTGGTTAGAATGATATTGAAAATACTGAAAAAGAAATGAAATCATTTGTTGATACCGATATTGAGTTAGATAAGGAATGTTTTGTTAATAATTCTAACATTGATATTGATATTTGTAATCCAAAATAATAAGAATAATCAAACTCTGATATTTCAAGTGAAGATATTGAAATTCAAATATCTAATCCTAGGAAAAAGAAGAATGTGAATACTCGAAACATAATTTGGGATTAACATCAATGGTTTTAAACAAAGAAAAACAACAAATTATTTTACAAATACTTTATTGTGTTAATATATAGATACTAATTATGTGAATGAAGCATTTGGGATTCCAAAATGGGTTTAACCTGTGAATGAAGAGCTATATCAGATTGAAAATAATGATTCATGGGAACTCATACCCAATACAGATAATGAAAACATTATTGATATAGTTTGGGTTTTTTAGATAAGCAGTATGGTAAAGGTGAAGTGATAAGAAACATAGAAATAATATTTTATGAAGGGTATTCCAAAATTGAAGGTACTGATTTTGAATGAAAATTTGTCACCTGTGGAATGGTTAGAGATAAGAAGAATCATTCTTGTTGTTGTGGCATAAATAGGCTACAATATCTTTTAAATGGTTGTCAAATATTAATTCTTGAATGGTGATCTTGAGGATGAAGTGTAACATGAACAATATTTTGGCCTTGCTGTTGGTAAAGATGAAAGTTGTTTTTTTATTTTGGGGATGGATTTGTGAGGGATAAAACAATCCCTGAGGGAATGACATTCAAAAATTGATACCTACTTAAGGATGATTATTTTCAGGAAATATAGAGTTGACAACAATCATTACTCAAAGTAATGTTATAAGTTCTCTCTAATCGTAATAGTTTATGTTGATGGAATTATATTTAATGGGAGTGGTAAATGATTTTTCAAAATATTATCTAATTAGATGAATATGTTGTTTGAGATTTCCATGTTTGGAGACATGAAATGTTTTCTTAGGAGTAAAATTATACAGAAGAATAACCATTTTTTTATTTCTTGAGAAATATATATGAAAGAAATTTTGAATTAGTTTGGCATGGAAAATTAGAAACTAGTATCAACACCTATTTCATTTGGAACTGTGTTGTCTAAATATGTAGACTTCATGGATGTTATTTAGAAAGAGTTTTTGAAATCTGATTGGAAGCCTTTTATATATGACTTCCTCAAGATATGACATTGTATATAATTTAACCTTTTGTTCAATATTTTGGAGCACTCCTACAGAATCACATTTTATTTATGCAAAAATAATTCTCCAATATATCATGTAACAATGTTATTTAGAATCATGTGTGGCCTTAGAAAATATTGATGTGTTTGGGTATTCAGATGTTGATTGGGAAAGAAACATTGATGATAGAAGATCCATATCTGGTGGATTTTTCTTTTTGGTAGAATGTTTTGTTAGATGGAATACAATGAAACTGAATTCAGAGACTCTTAACAAAGTGTAAGATGAGTATATTTCTACCCATCTAGATGATACCCAAGTAATGTAGATGATGTAAAAGTTGGAAGATCTACTTGTTGGTGTAAATTTACCCTTACTCATAGGTTGGGACTATCAAATCGCAATCAATATTAGATGGAATCTTGTACATCATTATCATTCAAATCATATTGTCTTAAATTACCACTTCATCAAATAGAATATGGATAAGAATTATTTAAAGGTGTAGTATGTTCCTATATCGGAACATGTTGCTATCTGATTTACCAAACCGTTACTAAAAGAACCATTTTCTAAATTGAGGTTGAACATGTTTGTCCAACCTACAACATATTAAGATTGTGGTATGTGTTTCTATCGCCTCTCTCATATTACCTATATATAGTGTTCTCAATGGAAATAATTTTTTAATAAATCTTTCTTTTTGGTAGAATAAATAATGGGGGATTTGTTGGTATTCTGTGAATCTAGCATGTAAGTGTCTGAACATTTCTAATTTTTTGTTGGAGTGGTTTCACAAAACAAAATTATAGTTTTCTATGAATTTTTAATAAGTGAATAAGGATAAGGCGAAATGAAAATGGAATTTTATTATCCATAATTTTGGATGTGAAGGTTTTGGACTTCAATAATTCTTATAACCTACAATGAGTTTCCTCAAATAGTATTAGATTTGTTGATATGTAGTCAATATCATGAGGTCACAATATTTAGTATTTTATGAATCATGTAGGATAACATAATCCAATGGAGTATATTTTTGCATTATTGTTGGTTGGAGAAGGTAGTTTTAAGAGTTTTCTTTGGTAGAGTATTGTATTTTTTTTGACAAATCGGGTAAATCAATTCACTTTATAAAATAATTGAAAAATTAGAATATGATTTGATGTGTTTTATTTCAAAAATATCATAAGTTTATATCTCTTGTGATGAAATCCTTTGGATGGTACAGTATAGAAATGGTGATTCCAAACATATTAAATTTCGATTGGAAAGAATGATGTTGTTGGAAGATAGAGAAGTTGTTGTACTTTTAATTGAAAATATTACAATTCTAAAAGTGACTAGTCATATACAAAATAAAATAATTGATAAGCCTCCTGATGAACGAAAATTATTGTTGATGAATCCAGATCATAGTGACGAAGCATGTGTGTTCTTTTCAAAGCAGAAAATTAATGTGGCATTGTTTCCCAATGTTTCCAGAATTTTTGGGCCTCAAAATTGAGAATTTGATGTTAGAAAACAAAGAATTTACTCAAAGGAGTGACAAGTATAATTAATGGAGAATAACATTATCAAATGAAGTGAACTACATACAATGTCCATGAATGGTTCGTGGACCGCGTATGAGGCAGTGGGAATAGTTCATTGAGTAGTTCACAAAACTGAAATGGTTTCACAACTAAGGCATATGGAGGAGGATTACAGTATGGGGATGGATCGTTGTTCATGGAAAAAGATTTTGTGGTTCACAGGGTGGTTTTTGTATTTGAATAGATGTTGTACGTAGACATGTAATGAAAAATGGTACACAAAAGGCTCACAATTTGCGGTAGGAGAAGTGGGGTGCGGTGAAAGCTGTACTACATTGAAAATTTTGGTAAACCAAATTAGCAGATTTCCCAAAGTTATTTTCACATATAATTGTCTCAAATTACATAATTATGGAAGCGCATATTTTATAATAATATAGAAACAAATAGAATGAATTTTAAAGAAGTACAAAGAGTTGAATGAAGTAGATTCTATGTAGAAAGGATTTTGCGGGATGAAATTCTACAAATAGAATTGGTTAGAGAATTAGAGATTCTGCATTGGAATTTGTGGCTGGTGAAAGCTAATATCGTTAATGGATTAAGAGAAAGAAGTATACAGAATAATATATTCCACAATGTGGATGCAATACCCAAAGGCAGCATGCAGAATTAGAATAAGTACACCAGGTAGAAGAAGTTCACGGGAAAATATCTGTCTTCACAGCATTCTGACTATATGGTACACAAAGGACAGAGGTAGTACGCAGGGGAGGATAGGCAATTTGCAGAGGAGGATGGTCCATTCATGAATTAATTAATGAAGATTATACCATCTTCTGTGTAAAAAAATAGAAAAATTATTTTGAATGATAAATTTTTTTAATGCTAATCAAGAGGCACAAAAACAGAGAATTACCCTATTTATGTAAAGAAAGAGCACACATGACTAATAATTGATTCCCACATGTGACATGAGGGTAAAGTAATATCCTACTCAATGTATTCCATTGTAAAGAATTTTTTTCTACTAAATTATGTGGTATTGGATTGTTTCCATGTGATAAAAAATGTGTAGATAATATTGTTAAATAGTGAACCTGGTAAATTCTTATATTCTTGTTGTTGTGTGTTCCGATTGTGTTTAGCATGAAAGTAGCTCCGTAAAAGGAGGCGAAGGTTGTTTCGAAAAATAACGAAACATTATTGAAAAAGATATCACTATTTCACTCTCTCCCCATATGAGTGGTATTTGGATCCTTAATGGAAAGCATCAAATACTAATAATGATCAATGATGTAGATTCCGATCAGAGATGATATTGGTCTTCCTCCCATTCTTTAAGGAAAGGGGATTTACATCATGGTTTCAATTATATTTTCTAATTCTGTTTAATGGGACTGTAATGTTTAATTTCATTTTGAATGGTGAGGAACCTTGTCCCAGATTCCTACATTAAAAGGGTGGGTAGTCTGTCACCAGTAAGGTGATGGTGAAGAAAAAATTATTTTAATTACATAATATGTGGTTATCCATACTAATAAAGATGTTTTTTTATTACTCATAGACCCTATCAATGATTTAATACATGATCATGAATCCCTTACTAGATTCTGTATCTATGTGTGTAAAAATTAATCACATCACATTCTTCATTGGCATCACGTAATCATTTTCATCAATGTTAATGAGCATGATGTGCACACTGGGGATCTAGATTATTCTTTATCTATAATCATAATGTCAATCCATGTTGGAATATTATTAAATTTATATAAATAATGTCTATTGGTTTGTAATTTAGGGCCTGGTAAGAAGGATATTTTTTCCTCCTTTAGCATGTTTGTGACAGAATCCTATACTTGTCACATAATCAATCCATGACATGTCAATTTTAAAATTATAGGCTCTTCATATAAGAAAACCATATCTCATCACTCAAAAAATTATATGCTCTACATATTTGGTACCCCTACATCATCACTAAATGATTCCATGTCTCAAAACTAGAGGAACCAATAGCTCATTACCTGAGGAATCCATGGCTCATCACCAGAGGAATCCATGTCTCATCACTAAATTATTTCCTATATTCTCACTGTAGGAATCATGATATCATCACTAGAGTCATCACTAGCTCATCACCATAGGGATGAATGGTTAATGTAGTGGGAATTCTATTCTCATAACATCTGCCTCTTGTATATCATGAGGTCATCATATACTCATTAAGCATAGAATCCATTTTTGTTCCACACATAAGATAAGTCATAGTTTTATTTCCTTTGGGGACTGTTCAAATTATTCTTAGTATATAGGGGAGGTTGGGTACTTATGTTATATAGGGGTGGATCCACTTTTTCTCATCACATACGGGTTTTTAAATATATTATTGCAATGATAATAGATTAGAGTTCTGTGGGTATGGATCCCTTTATAAAAATCAAATATTGGATGTCATAGTTTAATATACTATTTGAATTGATATACTTAAAAATTATTTAGAAGGTTTTTCATAGTATGAAATCATGTGGTGAATTTTGGTAGGTTTAGTCTATTGCAGAATGATTTTTGGGGTGAAAAAATACCACCAACCTTGAGGATGAAGGATGGTAGTCATATTGGGTCCTATAAGTTTAACCTCATAGTAGATTCCTATGTATATTATTCGAATATGAATCAAGGATACCATAACTCATATAATACAAGTAACTATCATTTTCATGGAGTGTAATATTTTTTTTAGTCAGTTGGTATATATTATTGTTTTAGGAAATCGAAAATGGAAGGGATTGTGTGGGGATTGTACATTGTGCAAGAATAATACTACTAGGATCAATGAAGATATGTGGATGTTACACAAGCACAACCATGTTCCTACATTGATGCAATTGGTATGGATGTCTCTAAACCAATTCACAAAAAAAAATGACAAAAATGGGAACCTGTAATTATAGTCATGCATTTTTTAGATTTTATGAGTGTTCATAGATTGGGTGGGTGTGAATTCATTGAGTGCCAAAAACTATCATAGATTTTTTTATTGAAGATGAACACTAGGGGGTGTATGAAATCTCATAATGCATGATTTGGAATCTAGGACCTCATGGGTTTCATGAGCCCATGGGATGAATGGGGTATTTTCCACATACAAAATCAATGTTCTTCAAGAAATAGAGTTTTACGATATATATCAAAATAATATTCCATTGAATTAAAGATATTTTTTGAGGTAATTCACATTAAATGATTACATAAACCACTTCACTGTGGTTTCTTGGATTGTATGAGGTTTGTAAATTAACATTACACAAGAATAGTGACTTGGATTCAAGAAAATCCAAATACAAAACCCTAATAATTGTAAACTATGGGGTATTTATTGGCCACTAACTCAATGTACAGGCCTGATCATGAAATATTATACCTGAAAACCTAAATGGGCCTTAATGTGGAATTAATGATAATATTTCATGAAAGGGATTAGGCTTGCGTAACACTATATGTGAATGGAACAAAACGTTACATAATCTCGAAACATGAGTTATTTGAAAGTCTGTTCATTATTCATAAATAGATTCATTTGGTGGTTGTCTGCCATTTTTTTGGATTTATTTTTAAACATAAAAAATCATATTTTATGTTTGATATTCGATGGCTCGTGATATATTATTTTGGTTCTATGAATCAAATTCTATGATATAAATTATCAATAATAATCCACGATATAGTGAATATTGAATATCATAGATTTTTATTGTACTAACATGGTCCATGATAAACCCTATCCATAATAGGAAAGATGTTATTAGAAAGACTCATATATTATTGTTGATATAAGACTCTATTTTAAGGCATGTGAATAATTTTAATATGAATCATCACACATTATGATTTTTCAGCAATATGCATTAATAAATATCATGTTCTTCCATCAAACAAATGATATCACACATATCACACATTAATATTTTATAAAACTATTATAATTATAGGGGATAATTCATTATGATATTATATATAATATTGAATAACCTAATCATTAAATATGATTACACATAACTTATGATATTCAATACTTTAAAAAATACAATGTATTTAATAATATTGATTATAATATCATATTTTCTTCACTAGAAAAACTATTTTTAAAACAAATTCATGTGTGGCACTATTATAATTAAACTACTCTATTTCAAAGGAACAAATATCAATTATTATTATTGAAAAAGACATATAATATGATAAACATAGATTACCATTTCTTTTAAACTAAGGCCATACATAACATAAAAAGAAGAAATTTACTTACACCAATAATGTACAAGCTTTTGTTTCCTACTACACACACCAGTTTAAGATAGTATAGAAGAATCCAGTGGTTGAATTCATCAAAGGGTATCCAGGAAATTATGAATCACTCAGTTCTTTGTAAGATCCTACTTTTGACCATGGAAAATGTAATTGATGTTGTAGAATAGATTTTTTTGTAGAAGCAAAAAATTATTCAACCTCTTATTGCAGATACGACCCCCATTTATAGGTCTCAGGGCTCCTACGTGAGTATTCTTTCATTTTTGTTAACTATATATAATTTTTTAGTAATTAATAAATTATTAACCATTGGTATCCTTCATTAATATCTATAGAAATCAAACACATAATGGAATTTAACCAAATCATCAAAATGTTTCTTCTTATAAAATATATTAATCTTTATAATGTTAAAAAGTGGATGATGGTTGATTATTAACATTTAAAACTCATATATAGATGTTCACCAAACAATTAAATTAACCCATATCATAGAATAATGATAAAAATATATCAAATAATTTAATAAAATTTTCATATTGTTATGATAACAACATATCATTTTTAATGACAAGAAAATCAAAACATGATTGTATGCCTTTGATTTATATAAGGAATATGTCAATATATAACCCTCTCAACCCCTAATTTTTCATGCTTAGTGATCCTATGACTTGTCTCAAAGGTTTATCCCAATTATCATGGGCTATAAATATGTTTCTAAGAAATTAGGATACATTTCTAGGAATGGATTCTCCTAAATAACATTGATTAGCATCAGACGCCTTACCAAAAGTCCAACATGAAGTTTTTTTACATTATGTGATATCAAATATAAAATATATATATATTAAAATATAAACCAACCAAATTATTAAGAAACATATATAGAAAAACACAGAAGAAATAATATAGGAAGAAACATGTATAAGGAGGAAAAATTGTATGATAAAACCGAAATTTCAAGATACCTGATATAAATAAGTTAAAAATAAAAATAAAAATAAAGACCTCAAAGGCCTATCATTTTAGTTCAGGAAATGCTTCTTTTCATGTCACTGTCATCTACCCCAAACATAACCATAATAACAACCTCTATGGCCAATGGAACCTAACAAAAGCCCAAATTTATATAGGTTTTTTCATAATTTTCTATTATATATATGACCACCTCACCCTTCCCCCTAGTAACTTTATAAAAATATTTCATTTATGATATAATTTTAAAATAAGGAATAAAAATATTTTTCTATTTTTTAAATCATAAAAATTACATGTAGACATTCCATTACATCATTTTATTCAAAAAATCACCTATATTCTATTGAACATAAATAATCTAAGAATATTTTATGATATGTTAAGAATAATGAGGTGAAATATAGTTTCAATACACTACCCCTTTAAAATATTTTAACGTCCAAAATTAGAAGAAATTGACTCCCATTTAAATTCCACTTTTTAATGCCTTTTATCTAATATACAAGGGAATATATTTTTTCTTTTTGAAGATAAGAAAATGATAATATAGGAAACAAGCCAATATATTAGTTAGAATAAATGATATAAGAAGGTAAAGTGTATCAATTGATGGAAATATAATATAAATTTTAATATAATATCCAAATAAAATGACATAACAACTAAATATAAGTTGAAATAAAATTATATAGATTACATAAGATTATATATATATATATATATTGAAATAAAATAGCTAAAAATGGAATAATATAAAGAAATATGAATTTTGATATCATTTCAAAATCTTATTAAAGAATTATTTATTAAAATGGGATTCCCCTCTATGATAGTTATAGAAAGGGTCACCTAATATTGTAAATTTCTAGAATCTTTATAAAATAATAATAACCACTTAACTGGCCATTGAAGGTTCTATATAACAACTTCACTAGCATGGATGGAATAGGTTTCTATTGAAAATGACCACATCCTGGTCATTCATAATATAGAGAATAACCTAGGGTTTTATAAAACGTTATTTATATGGTCAGTGAGTTAAAATTTAACATATAATATCATATATAAATAATAAATTCATAAATTTTTTTCAATTAAACAGGTCATCCCACCCCAATGAATAATAGTTTTACTAAAAATCTATAATTTCTATATATCGATCCAAGTATTCCTTTTTAGATACCAATTATAAATAATAATAATATAATATTTTTTTTGAAACAAAAATAATGAAAAATAAATAACCCCAATTTCACAACATGTCAGTATATAGGAAATTTGACCTAATCAAGACCAATTGGAATGTAAATCCACAAAAAATATCGAAAAATAAGAAAATTATAAGTATTATATATGGAATCCATTTCTACTCTTCATTTTATTACATTTACTATAACCATAGTTTTGAGGAATGGACTTTAATAGTTTTTTAGTATCCATGAGAACCATTTATAAAAGGCTGAAAAAAATCAAGTGTTTAAACCACATTTTATTGATAATGTGGAAATGAAAATCGATACCACATGAATTTGATGAGGATAAAAAATTACATATATCATAATCATTATGAACACAGAAATATAATATTAATGTTATGAATAAATAATATTCCAATTTATAATTTTTTTTGTGGAGCCACTAACCTCACTCATTGATCCACACAATAATGATGAGGATAAATATTTCTCTTAAAGGACCTTGAGAACATAGCTAAACAATAATCACCATTAAATTAATAAACTATATTCATTAAATAATAAATTCACAACAAATTAAACTAATCTAATATCATTGGGCAGAATATGGGTGATTAAACAATATTGAACAAGGTGCAGTCAACACATGCCATAAATTTGTGGATTAGTCATGAAAAATCTCTTAATATTATACCCAATCAGATAGCTACTTTTACATTAAATTATCATAACTATAAATAAAACTGTATTGAAAAATTATATAAGATAAATGACAAATGGTTCGCCATAAATTATCTTATATAACCTCCTATAAATTCCAAAAAACCAAAGCCCCGTGAAGATAGATTATTTCACCATGACTCCATTAAATATGTTATACAAAACCCTAACTAATTGGATAAATCTTTGATAGATGATAATGGTTAAAAATAAGATACGGAAAGGATGATGGAACCAATAAATAATTAATTTCATAAAATCAATTCTATGAACCTATATTGAATTAGATTTAATACAATTGAGTGATTACTATATAATACCAAATGGAAGAAACCCAAAACCCCTAAAATAGACACATAGTAGGGACAAGGGGTAGCCTCCACCTTTTTCCATAATTAACCTCCCTCGCAACCCTAGTCAAACCAAGAAATAGTCCATTATGAAGCGGTACTCAAATCATGCCGCAACCCTTGGACACCCCATTATAGGGGTAATTAATGTAACAATTATAAAATTCAATAAAAGTTTAATGTGAACTAGTGGTACCTTTTTTCATCCCAAAAAACATTTAGAAGTGATCAAGGGGCCCCATTGAAAGCACTGGATTCAATCCCCAACTATGACATAGGGACGACATGTAGGGATAACTTATGTTACCCTAACACATGTTCAATGTTTGGTAAGGGTAATTAGTGTTGCCCTCATACAACCTAACCAACCCATGTTAGAGAAAAGTATATAGTCCATGGATCAACTAAAGTCTATGAGGTAGAGTGTGGATTCACTAATATCCACCCCTTATAACATGGACATTCTATTATTCCACAACACCGACACCAAGTCCAGATTCATGGTATATTCCCTATGGCTACATCATTGACATTCCATTAATTATATAACTACAACAATTTCCCCTATAACTATACCTCATATCATTGAATATTTTGAAAACAATGATCTTTTCACCTGGGACTAACCCTTTATTTCCCACTAGACTATAGCCCCATAATACATTATGAAAACCATCTTAAACATGACTAAAACTCAAACCTGGAGGCCCAAATAAAAAAATTCATACTCCCATATAATTTCACCAAACATAAAAAACCATTATGTAATACCATTGATTATAATATGCCACATATAATATAATATAATATCCCCAAAAAATAGAATCATAATATAGGGCCTTAATGAATATCTCTATTACAAATATATTATGTAATTTTTTATAGTTTGGTACTCAATATCACAATGTATAATAAAGTATTATTGAAAAAATAATTATTAATTATTCCTAAATTATATATATATTATGTTAATTAACATATTTGAAATGCTGTAGAGAATTTTTATTAGTGTTGTTATGTTGAAATTTTTTAATTGAATTTAGACTCGCATAACTACTTGATTTTATAATATTTTAGTGATGTTGTTTAACATTGTGTTGCATTGGAATTAATTACATATAAAATTTACATTTTTAAATTCCTAAAAATAATTTATAACAATGTAAAATAAAATTCATTAATTTTTCATGTGATGAATCATTGGATGTAGAGGAGCACAACGATTTATATAAAATAAATTTCACATGGTTATATTGTGATGTATATACTGTCAATGAATATTTATATACTAATAATGTGAAATTTGTTTAATAAAATAATTTTGGATTTAAATAATATTAATAATATTTATTTATTAAAAATATTATAAATAATTATAAGTGCCTAATGAATAGTACTATTTTTCAAGTATTTCAAGAGTATAAGTCGAATTTTTATAATTATTATAAAATGGTATATGAAGTTATAGTATGTCAAAAAAAGTGGCTATTTTAACATTCCACATTCAAGAAAATTATTTTATTATTCTATCAAATGATATGGATGTATAGAAAGTATCACCTCGATTATTAGAATCCTTTTGTATGAAATTTATTTATAAAAAAAATCTATGATAGTTGATATAAAAACATATGGTGGATCCAAAAACCATTAGTGCATGATTTTTTTTCATGTGGTTTAATTTTATTTTGATGTTTGAATTATTTTTTAAAAAATATTCAATTATTTAAAGTATTATATGGATTTTTTATTGAAGAAAAAAAAATTTGATAGGCTAAATACTCACTGAATACCCAGAAAATAATTGAGGCTTATGTGAAGTAATTCAAATAAAATCATGTTGTTAAGTTGATGGAATATTGAAGTATAAAATTATAAATAATATATTCCTAAAAAATATACATATCAATGAAGGTGTATTTGATGAAAAATTATTTATATAGTGATAAAAAATGACAATGTATAGGGTAAAAATGATGATTTAAATGAATTATATTGTGCATTTCATTTTAAGTGATAAGGATATTAACCAATTTCTATATTTTCAAGATAAAATCGTATGAAATTTAATGATTATGAAATTTTATTTCCACATAGTATCATCTTCCACCAATACATATTAAATATGTGAATATTCAATTTAAATTAAAGGTTATATAATTCTCTTCAATTATATTCCTTGAAATTTTGAACATGATTTTTTGTCATTTAAATGTGATATATATTTTTTCCTAGTTAGTACAATGTTTTATATATTTTATTAGGACTACATTATTATTTTATATATATATATATATTATGGTTCATATCAATATGATATTTTTTATATTTAAAGGAGAAAACAATATATTGATACATTTAGCAGGATTCAACATGTTTGAAATATGTTAATATATTATTACCAAAATTATAATTAATAGATATTATTTCTAAAATGATTTTAGAATAATAATAAAGGTTTTAAATCTAAGGAATCATCATTTTATTTAAGAAAAAATAGAATGATATTTTGAGATATTATTTTAAATGTATTCCATCATTTAAAATAATGGAATTAATCAATGTTGTCATAATAATTATATTTTTATTAAAAAAATGATGGAATGTGCATGGAATCTATATGTAAATTATTTGATAAAGATAAATTGGGAGAAATAACAATATTTATTGAAATGAAGGTTCATGAGGAATCTGTGATTGGGAATAATATTTTATAAGGATGACCAGTGTAGTTGGTTATAAATTATTTCAATTTTAAAGAAAAAAAATAAGAAAATAAATAATAAACACTTTTACATAATGATCTTCAAATAATATATATTTCATCTTTTTCATAGATATTGATCACATTTAAATAGAGTTTATTTATTTAGGTTAAAGGAAACTAAAATGGTCATGAATGGTACCAACTATTAAAAAATACATTTTTTTATATAAGTGATTCCAATGTGACTCTGAATTCATTGATTAAAAAAATTGGCAATGTGACCAATATTGGAGTTGAACCATACAGAAATCCTATGTTCTCACAAATATTCAATAAATTTTTTATATTGTTGCATGTGAGATATGTTAAGGAGGAGATTGAAACATTAAATTTTAATAGATGATTATTTAAAAATATTAAATCCATAAAATATTAATCACTGATTTAGGACCCTTCTTAGTGTTTCATCCATCCGTTCTTAGGGAACAACAATTTATATCAAATGAGAGAGGTTCCCAATGATTAATATATCCTATTTTGTTCTCAAGTAACTCTTATATTAATATTTATTAAATTTAATTAATTATTTTTATTATATATTGACAGTATTTGATTTGATAAAAGTTCCATAATTCAAATATTATATGGTAAAATCATTATTCTAGAAAAAAATATGATGTCAATCCCTTCATTCATTGTGATTAAAGTTCATTAATCTACCGCTATTTAATTTCAACCTATAGAAAATTGATCATAAATGGATATTATAGAAATGATAAATAAATTTTATGATGGTATGAAAACACTACTTGAAAAAATGGCAATGGTCCTGGGAAAATCCATGTTCATAGGAGAAATTTATTTTGATATTTCCAACAAGCATGTGCTTCCCACTATTTATAATTGAAGCCATAGTAATTACCCCTTGGATTTATTTCCACCATAATTCTCCATATATATTGACTGAGTCATGATATATCTATATTTGACCTTGGGAATTACCCATCGGGATAACATTATGTCCATGAGACATTTTCATGGTCATAAGGCTCTATCCATGAGTGAATCACTTGGCCATATGCGGTGTTATCCCCACACAATAGATTGTCATGAATAGTACCCTTTGAAATTTATCATAGGGTTCGTAGGAATTCATAATGTTCCCATGGGTGGGTTGTCATGTCTATATCCAAGTTTACATCCATCTATTATTCCAAATGTGATTGTTTTTGTAAAATTAAAATTTGTTTGATTTTAATCCCATCACATGATTGTTTGTTTTCAAATGATTTACCATATTACATGAAAATATAATAAAAAATATCAACATTAACACATTTTTTTATAAAATATCAAATATTAATGTTAATATATATTTATTGAAATTAAATTTCACTCACTACACATATATCATTAACAACATATAACAATGTGATATTTTTTTTAAATGTGTGTGGTGATTCCAAACACACCATAGATAATGGTTCCTTTTTTCCTTAAACATAAGGTGTGTTTCCAAGTGTAATAGGTCCATTGGTAATTTTTCTCAGGGTGGGAGGTAATTCAACACTCACATTATTCCATTATTAGACAATCTCATTTGATAATATGTGTCATCAGGTGGACACCTCTATGGGTAAAACTACATGTGGTGTCAGGTGAATTCACACCCACTTTATTCCTTGTGAAACATTGTGTGTGTAATAAGGTAAGTCCCAAAATTACTGGTAATACTACATCCTGGACATTTCAATAAATGTTTGGTGAGTCTCACATGGAGAGAGATCCCGCCACATGAACTTCTTATAATTGCAAATCTTGATTCCATATTCGTCTCGTGCCATAAAAAAGATATTTGACTATAATGTGAGTCCCCATTGGGGTGATAAAACCCTAAGAAAAAGTAACCATAACAATAGATGATTCCACAATCACCTTATGTTAAGAAAATAATTGTATTTGGTAGAAACTGATTCACGTATTGTTCCCACGAAATTCCCATAGTAGAATTTATTTATCATTGTATCATATCACCATAAGTGGTGTCACTTGTAGAAGGAAAGTAGTGTAAGGCTTTTCTACAATTGATACCTTATTGTTCCCATACCATAAATGATTTATTGTGTAATATCATGGCCACTAGTGTTTTTCCCATAGAATTATTTTTATCACAACCATGTTTAGCTTTAAAAGGTGGCTATTGGTTGACCTATAACCACAGTTATACTAACCATGACTATTGATCCATGGGAGTTGATTATTTTTATTAGTTAATGGAATACCATATTAATATATTTATTTTGTAGGAATTTTAAAGAGTTATTGTCATGATGACTATTTTTTTATGTGGTATAAACTATAAATAAATTACAAATGAAATAATAAGGTCAACAAGAAAAATATATTCATTGTTCATGTTATTGTTAATTACATCAGAATTGATAATTATGAGAACATTTAGGATTTATATTCCATAATTAGTGAAACATTCATTAAAATGATAGGATTTGGGGGGGAATTTTATGAATCCACATTCATGAAAAAAATACAATAAATTATTTTGAATTGATTTTATTCTAAAATATAATCACTATTGGATATAGTTAAAAATATATATTTTAAGATATACATATCATACAAATTATATATGATATTAGAAATGGTCCAATGATAAAAATATATAGTAAAATGTGAAATGAAATATTTCTAAAACTAATGAAAATATTGAAAAAGAATATATTGAATGAAGTGTCTATAACCAAATCTATAGAAGATGATAAAGATAATAAACATGAATAATTCATGTTCCTAAATTTAAAGAATGTATGGAATGGTTATGGAATGTATATAGGTATGTTTAACTAAATTAAATTTACATATTTAATTTTGGATCCCTTTTTTATCTAATGAATTTGAATCCCAAAAATAAAGATTATATTCAAAAGGATAACTTAGAAAGAATTAAATTCAATTATAGTTTCAATTTTCAAAATATTTTTGAAAAATTTTAATGAAAATTAATTTTTCTCGTAAATAATTGAATACGAATCCTCTAGAAATATTTGTTTAAAGATTTTATTAGTAATGGTTCTATTTTTAAAGATAAACATGTTGATAAAAACAATGTAATATTATAGATTACTGTTATAATGATGATAAATCCCCAAATAGTGAAGATGGAATAGAATATTTTTTTTATAGAAAACATTATAAAATATATCCTAATATTTAATCTTCATAAAAATTACAATCTCTATAATATGTTGAAAATTTTGGAAGAAATACATAGGCAGATCTACAATGGTTGATTTGCGTTTCTTGAAAGTGAAGAGAAATAAATAAAATAAGACAAATTTTTTAACTAAATGTTTAATAATCTATAATGACCATTGAATAAAGAATGGATAAATTTGTTTTCAAATATAATGAATTTTTTAATTATTATGTCAAAAATGTTGTTGATAAAAATTAATTGAAAATATATAGAAGACATTAATAAAGATGAAAATGTGAAATCTTGATCTTTAAGGGTTTCTATGAAAGGATAATATACCTATGGATTTTGCTATAATCCCTCACATAGAAAGTCCTCAAACTATGAAAAAATATTACTATTTGTTTTTAGTGATATATAATCATTATTTAAAAAAAAGAATTTAAAATTTATTTAAAAAACACTAAAAGTGATAAAACAATAAAATAAATGAATATCTATTATGAATCAAAATATAGAAAATATTTGTACAAAATAATAATGATAAACATTCATCAATATTAAAACAATATACAAATAATAATAGGAAAAATCCCTTATTTATAGTGTAGTAATATTTATTTTGTATACAAGAATGTAGGAAATATATTTTCCTAAAACATTTATTTAAAATAAAATATCATATTTCTTAAATAAATTAAGATATATATATTATAATTTCTATTTTACCCAAGGTAGAAAATTATATTTATGTAAAAAAGGATATGTAAAATTTGAAAAAATATCAATATATATAATATTTCATAATACATCAAAATAAATATTGATTATTTCAATCATAGTACAATTTTTTAATTATTTAGAACAAAACAATATTAAACTAAAATATAAAAAATTTAAACGAAATAAAATCAGTTGAGAAGAATTTTTTATAGTGGAAGATTTAATATAATGTTTTAAAAACTAACAAGGGATAATTATCTATACTTCTTCCAATAAAAGGATTAGAGATGAAATGTTCCTATTAAATATTTAATTTCTTTATCTTAGATTAGTAAAATTCAATGATGAATATAAAAGTAATATTTAATATGATAGTGGTATACAGATTAAATAAGGAGACCCAAAAATTTAAAATATAAATGATATATCTATTTATATGAATATTCATTATAAAACATTAAAATCCCGGACAAAAAAAAAATAAATGGTTTAGTTTCTTTGAATTCTTTTTTAGATAAATAACTGACACATAAAATATCTACATCATCCCCCCACTTAGTTATTCACTAGTAGATCCCTTCATTGTCATATCAAATATAAAAAATTTCTTTCTATCATGGGTAATATGATAGAAAATAAAGGGACAACTCATATTCATGGTAAGGATAACAGAATAGATATCAATCAATGATCAATTTTAAGAATTACATGCACTCATTGGAAAGACAAAATGATCATAAAATTTGAAAACAAAACTAATAAATTCATAGATCATAATTCGTAGTTGTCGAATAATGCATTGATGTCCATAATACATGAATTGTATAGTAATATGTGGATCATTTTGAATGATTTTATAACTACTTTTGTATTTTTTTTAATATGATTTTTTCTAAATATATTTTTATCTTAGTTGATAATGGTAACTAGAGTTTATAAGATTGTTGGATATGTTTTCTTATATAGCGTAAGAAGAATTACATTACTTAGAGAATGTTATGTTTTTATTCAATAAAATTACATCAAAATGATATATATGAAATAAGTTTAGTTTTTACAAAGGTAACTCATACAAAATTTTATCAAATAAAATAGGGATTATGATACAAGATAGATGCTATAATAATTTATTCTCTACTATGTTTGTATTCTCTCTTTCAATGTGAGTGAATTCCAAATGAGAGAGAACTTCAAATTCTGATATATCGAAGTCTGAGAAATTGTACAATGTTCGATAATGGGAAGGAATTGTGGGTTATCCAAGTTGAAATAATATATTCGAGTCTACTGTAAGAAGAACCATTTCATAATGTTTTTTTGATAGAGATAAAGACCCATAGAAAAAGGTGAGTTCAAATTTGTTTTGAAAAAAACCATTATATAGGCATGTAAAGCTACTATCAGATGGATATTTACGACATTCATGAACTATAAAGACAAAAAATTTATTAGATTTATGCGTGAAACATATAAGAACCGTTCACAAGGATTATTTTTACAATTTGTGATGATCAGTAAATGATCTATCAGATGGATGAATATCAGGCAGAAACATATGAAGCCATCATTTGAATAATTAAATGATTTTTCAGCAGAATGAGTTTTGTGAATCATGTATGATATTCTATATAAGGGTAATCATATAAAGTCTCAAAAAGATACTGATCTATGGTCTTCCATCAATATGTGGTTTAATATGATTAGCACAAGTCATAGTTGACGTTTAGTTTACTGAAATGATTTTGTTTGTCGATGCTGATCTGATAGAGAGGAGTTGAAACAAGAAGAATTTTGATATGAGAAAAAGTATATGTTCATCAGAGGGAGAAATAGTGCATTGGGTAAAATAATCAATGGATTTAATTTTATAATAGTTTCACTAAATAAATATTGGAAAAAAGTATGAAATAATGTTATGAATCTATTAATAAGGAAGATTTTGATTCTAATCCTTTATCATTGGGTATGAATCATAAATATTAAAGTATGAAGAAGTTTATTAACACTGATTATATGGAAAGGTGAAGATTATATGTGTCATTGGATTTTTTAGGAAACTGTAAGAATATTCAATGAGAATTGGTTCATATCTAAATAATATGAGCAGTGTGAAGATTTAAAATTAAGGGCTGGATTTGGGTGTGAAAATGAATTGGGTTCCAATGATTTTCTCCTAAAAGAACACCTATATAATATGGTTTAATTATAATACAGATTTGAATGAATATTCATATTAAAATGATACATGAATTAAAAAATATTTTCTACAATGGTTTGATCCCAACTAAGTAATCCATTGGATGAAGTAAAAGAGAAACAAGACATAGGTTGTAGTTATAGGATTCAATTATAGGTACAATTGTCATAAAGACCTAAAACATTTACTAGATATATTATTCAGTGTAATATATTGTTCATTTGAATGTGTATATATCAGCGGTTTAGTTTTTTGGTAACATTTAATGTAGTTTTATATGAAAATGATAATGGAGTACAGGATGGAGTCACCATGTATGGAAAAACTAGATGGATAATTTCTAGATGTGTTTTTATTTTAGTCTTTAAGAAATTTTTAGTATATTTTTTCGATCCATTTCAAGATAAATCCAGTACAATTTGTGTATTTAAGTATAAATTCATATTGAGGGTTAAAATTATAATATGAGTTTTCCCATAATATATTCACTTCATATTATAGTGGATATTAATTGACTGAGGGGAGTCATTATGGAAAGGATGTAGTCTACCACGTGGGGTGTTACCATTTAAAATCATATGTTCTCTATATTAAATTCAAAAAAAGTAATACAATATGTTTTTGAGTATATAAATTTGAAAATTAGAAACTGTTAAACAAGTTGTTGATTATTATTTTATGTGAAAATAAATTTAAAAATATTATCACTAATTCACCCCACTATGATTTTAATGGTTCTTAAATTCCTAGGAATATCCGTTGTCATTAGATTATCTAGGATTCATATATAATATAATTATATTTCATGTCAATAATAATATCTACATAGTCAAAAAAATTATTCCCTATATAGGAGGGAAAAATATATGATGTGTTGAAAAAAGAGAGGTATTCTCTATAATCATTCATTAGTCCAAGAGGTGATTAATACAATAATAGATGGGTTTCCCCAAAAGTGAATTTTTTCTAATGAAAATTTCTGAAAAAATAAATCATGTAGTACATAAGAATTGTCACAATAATATTTGTATGCACTATTCATTAAATATTTATATCAAGGTTATGGATCTTAAGATAGCTATTGAAACAGGGGACAAGATGGAATGTATTTTTTAAGAGAAAATCATCACGATGAAATATGTCTAAAAATTTATAGAACAAAGTTCTAATATATCAAAATGATAGCAGATGAAACTAATGATGACTAAATTCTTCATGATAATGATGATTTTTTCAACATTAGATGAAATAGAGATATTCTATAATTTTCAACTATTGTAAACAATAATATATGAAAATGTCTAGAAAGGTATGATCTCGAAAATAAATAACTTATAATATAAGATATTTATCTTTTTAATGAGTTTTCTAAGATTATTATTACTTATGATACGAGAAAATAAACATAAGATAAATGATTATTAATGAATAAATATCTATTTAGGCTTCATTTAACATCATAATTACCATCGACAACATGATATTGGGGTACCTAGCAATTCAGAAGAGAAATAATATTAAGCCACAAATGAATGAAAATATATAGTCTCTAATATATCAAAACTCTCATAAATTAATAATAATTTAAAAAGGAAAAAACTAACATAAAATATTGTAGTGTGGTGTAATTGGACAATTTAATATGATTTTTTGGATGAATAATGTTATAGAATATGATGATGATTCTGAGAAAACCCTTTAATAGAAGTAGAGGATCAAAACTACAAATTATGGTAAATAGTCTAATTAATAAAATTATTCACAAGAGAAAACAAATTCAGTTCTAAATATAAGTACAACTCTTCCAAAAATAGTTCATTGTAGGACGAATATCTTTATATGGTAAAAATATTCTTTTTAAATGTTAAAGGAAATGAATAATTTTCATAGAGTGAAGAATAATATGGTGAAATAACCTTTTTCGAATATCAACTGATATCCTATAATGTTTCAACTCATAATAAAAACATAAAACTCACGAAATGAGTCATACAGTTAAAGGATTAATTTGAGAGAAATAATTTTCGATAGAATTCGTCCTTAAAATGTTATGTTTGTTTTTTAAGGAAATTTAAAACCTCAAGGTAAATGTTGAATAACATAGATTGTTGGTGTAATATATTTATAAAAACATATTGGTAAATAATATAAGCATTATAAGACTCAATCAAGATATCTTGAAAGAGAATGCACCTTTATTAAGAAGAGTGAAAATTTCCACAATGAATTAGATATAATTACTGAGACTTCCCGATTAGTTAATGAACATATCCAAAGGTTTAGGGGAAATATACACCCTCTAAAAAATATTATTGTGTTATAATATACCTGAAACTGTTACAAAAAAACTGTTGATAAATATTAGGTTTGGAAAGGAAGTGATAAACGTGTGACATCCAAATATGTGAAAATAATTTTATATAAAATATTTCCCCATGGCGTGTGAAATCATTTTAAAAAATATATGGTAAACCTCAAGAAAACCATTCTAGGGAGGGATAATTTGTCCATATAATATCATGGTTTTATAGATATTTTAAGGGTTTTGGTTCCTTTTTTTTATAAACATTATAATTGTGGGCATGAAATGTTTCTCCCAGGATGTAAGCATGAATTTTTTAGTTGAAACATCTGATGAAAAGAAATTTACCATTCTAAATTATTGGATGAAATAATTAAAAAGAAATATTTAGATAGAATGCTACCAATTTAAAAAATGATGTATTGGAATAATATTGTTTAATTTGTGACAAAATAGGTAACTTTTCTAAAAATGTATTAAAAACATCTCATAAAAGCATTATATATTATAAATAAAAAAATATTAGGAAGAAGATAGTTAAATAATTGACTTTTGTTGAATATATAGCATAGAATAGAGAAAATAATGACCCACCCAAGGATTCCAAATAGTAGTTGTTCTTAAAAAATGATAAGTTATATAAATATCTAGAAATATGTTGAAAAATATTAAGGTATTATAGGTACATTAAAAAATGATAGTTCCAAAAAAATTAGAGCAATAAGAACTTCTGAGATTTATTCACAGAAATTAAATTATATGACTTTTGTATATGTTAATTCTATATTGAAAAATTGTTTGACTGTTAGAAACATTTTTAAATATGTAATAAAATTTTATTCTTGAAATATTGTTATATAACTAAATGTTTTAAATATTTAAAAGTTGATACTATGCAAGAATTAAGTAAATAAAATTTGATATAGATTTGAGATCTTAGTAACTCTTGTTACATAAGTTATTATATTGATAATATGGTGTGGAATCAAATACTGGATAATCTTGGATAGAAATGTATTATAAAACATTATATATAATATTTTTAAGAAACATTAGGCATCTAAAATTCAAATATGATGATGTTTTTACAACATTCAAAAAATGATGGATGGTTCGGGGAACAAAAAATAATGGTCAAATCTAATACAGTAGACCTCTTGTGCTTATACTACTTAATTTGGGTAGACTGATGAGATGTAAATAAACAAAACATGGTTTGTAATTAATTACATTAATTTATTACATCAATCAACAACATATTTCATTGGAAACATAAAATAAATGTTAATAAATTATTTAGATATTTTTAAGGAAACTAAAATTTGAAATTGGTGTTTACATATAGATGCTGAGAATTGACATTGAAAATTATAACGTAAAAATTTATTTTGAATCCTATATATAATACAAGTAATCCGAAACAAAAACAAATTCACCCTACAATCTACAAAAGTATAGAGTTGCGAAATGGAAACTTAGGAGTCTAGTTAAAATATGGATAATAATTCTCACAACAAATAACCATTCAAAGAATTTATGTATAGAATCTATATGTATATATATACATGATCAAAATAGAATTCTATTAATACATGAATAATTTACAACTCATTATGTGATGCAGTAAAAGAAAATATATACAGCGAAATAAAATTTTTTTTTTGGGGTCCTTTCATAATAAAGATAGAAAATATGGATCATATAATGTTTAATAAAAGGTATAGGATTGAATTTTCATGGATTGGTCCCCATATGGAATAAGATACTATTTATGGAATAAATAACTTCATAAGTTTATTGATATGTTTGATGAGTGGGTTTTTTTGAATCCAAAATCTATAAATAATATTTTAGAAAATGATAAGGTCATTTTTATAGAATTTTTTTTGATAAATTCAAATTTAGAATAAAAAATAGAAGAAGAAAATAATCTCAAATGTATACAGGATGAATCATTTAATTCATGTGATGAAGGATGTGAGATGGGAAGAAAATAACAAAAATTAAATTCATTATAAAATTACAATGAATTTGAAAATATTATTGGAAATTAACATTATTAAGTTTTAAAAAGATTGAAACCTATATTAGTTAGTCAAACATCAATTATCTCACTTGTTGAACTTGAGTCAGTTTCAGATACAGTAGAACATAAATAGTCGGTAGAATTTAAGAATGAAGAGATATATCAAATTGAGTAAAATGAAAAAAGGGATCTTATTCCATGATAGAACAGAATGAATATTATTGGAAAAATTGGTGTTTTTAAATAAAATAAATGAACAAGGAAAATTTTCATGATACAAACCATTTATTGTTTACAAATGATACTCACATATCGATGGTGTGGATTTTAATGAACATTTCCCCTTATTCTAAAACATAAAACTATACGGATGTTTTTGGATTTTTCTTTACATATAAAATCACAAGACTATCATATGGATGTTAACTTTGCCTTCAAAAATTGAGATATTGTGGATAAATTTTATATTGAGAAGCCTAGTGGGTTCATATTTGACAATGCTGAAACCATGTAATGTAAGTTAAAGAAATCCTTGTATATGTTAAAATATTCTGCATGAATGTAGTCCTATAAAATTTACAGTTGAATGAATCATTTTCTGTTTTATAATGATAAATGTCATTTCATCATGTATATGAAGTATGTTATCATAGGTAACATGTTTTTCATTTTTTATGGAGATGAAATAATTTTTTCAGGTGATTTTGATAAAACATTTAATAGTTTTTATTTTTAATTAAGATTAACATTGAAATGTCCAATAATGTGGAATTAAATTTATTTAATGGATTACAAGGGAAGAAAATGGGTAATACATCTCGATGTCTCGTTAAAATAATGCCTACGTGTTTTACAAAAATATTGGAATTGATGAATAAAAATATTCTTCAACATGAATATATGTCGGTATGGAGATTATAACATATGAAGCTATATAAATAGTTAGTAAAAAAGATTTCAGAATGTATAAAAGAGGATTAAAATATTTATCTACATCAAAAAAGCATTATATATATTATTTCACTATTTGATGTATGTCAAATTCATTGAACGAAATTAAATATGTTAACATCTTAAATAATATTTTGGTATATTAAAGGAACACAATGTTATGTCTTATTGTATATGAGTTGTTTTGATATATTGTTTCTTACGTACAACGATGAAAATTTTCCTCGATATTTTAATGATAGAAATTCAATATTAGGTGAAATAATTTTCATGGTAGAATATTATGTTTAGGAGAAATTGATAAAAAATTCATGGAAAATTTTATTAAAATGGAAGAAAAATATTTATAGGATACCCATGCTTATACGCAAATGATATGGCTGAATGTTTAACTATATGATTTGACTGTGAAGATTAAAAAAGCATTAAAGATTATTTGTGACAATCAAGGTTCCATTTATATTTCTAGAACTAATGTAAAAATTTATTGATATAATTACATATATATTATGGATCATATCATAAAATAGATTTATTTTGGTGGGGATGTTTTACTTAAATATATTTCAAAAAATAAAAATATTTCAATTGATTTCACCAAAGCTATATAAAAGAAATTATTTAAGGAATTTAGGCTACAAAAACATGTTTATCCTTCACCAATTTATTCTTATTATTTATAATGTATACAACATCATGATTATATGGGTTTTATTCAAAAATTTGGAGAAAAAAATGTATGAAATTTTATGAAATTATTTTATGAAAATGAAGTTGCTGTTATCATAAAAAGGGATATAGGAAGCGATTGAGGTGGGGTTACATTTTCAAGACCAAACAATTTTTTATCACTGAGGGATGTAATTCCATTAAAAAAATTTCCTAAACAACAAGTGGGGTGATAGGATTTCCTCTATGAGAATGGGTGTTGTTTGATGATTTTTTTTTTAAATAAATTTTTGAAAAGATTGAGTTTCTAATATTGGTTGTGAATTTTTTTGGAAAACCAATGAGGTAGATTGATGATCCATTATGATTCCATTGAGATATATTTTGATCATTTTTTCAACATCTATTCATATGAATGTTTTTCAATCTTTGGTGAGAAGGATATTAGAGTTGTTAATACGAAAAAAATTTCTTATAGATTAGTTATATCATTCAGTGATTCATGAGATTCTATGACTTGATTCATATTTCAATCATTATGATTATTCTCATGATCCAGTATAAAATTATAACATGGATAATGGTGTAAAATGTTATCAAAAAAATTTATATTATGTTACTATATATATTTCCATTAAGCCCATTTTGATGAAATTGTATGATTTTATAAGAATTGAAATAATTCCATGGGATAGAGAAGTTAAAAGTGTAATAACATTATGTTGAGTAGTATCTCAATTTTTGACTATATGAATCCATATAGGATGATGTTGTATAAAAGAATTAATTTGTGTACATTGGATGTTGAATCATTAAAAAATATTTTATGTTAACGTGTTTATTTCAATCTTGTAGACTGGGATATCATAAATATATTTATGAATATCATTTAATGAATAGGAAAAATTATTCTTAGATGGATAGTTATAAGTTTCATAAAATGGGCATATGCATGTTTCATTGGAATGTTAAGTGAAATTTAAGGATAAGGTGAATATTATTTTAATTCATTAATATTATTATTCCAAGTTATGATAATTGGTCAATGTTCCATGGGATAGATGAACATAGAACATATCAACATGATGTCATCAAAATAATGAATCCATGATGTTTCACCAATATGAGCTTTCTGAATCATGTATGAAAAATGATATATGTCAGTGTGGATAGATATAGACATAAAAAATAATGATTCAGATGATAACAATTGGTTAGAGGCTTCTTAATGGGAGAACTAGTCAATTTTGAAGATATATTTATTTTATTGAGGTATTTAGTCTACTCTAATCTATCTAGGAGTAGTAAAACAAGGAAAATAACCTATTATATAAAAGTGTATATTTCCATCAATTGGGGAAGAAATTCACTAGATAAAATGTTATTTTTATTTATTCTGAAAAAATACACTGAAATGATATCGGAGATTCTGTAATAAATATCATTAAATCCCTTTCAAAAACATTGTTGAATCAGAATCTTCAACTTTTAGTTGTCCTTAAACATTTAGAATATTTAGATAAGTTACATAACTATGTGTTAATGTTAGTTAGAATCATTATTGTGTCTCTAGAATTTCTAGGAAGCCTTGTGAATTTTAAAGAATATTAGGGATGCATCTAGTGATGCTGAGCTATGTGGGAGATTTAACATTCTGATTTTGAGTAGGGTGATATAATATATTGTGCGGCCACATTTTTTTAAAGTATCATGCATATATATGTGAGTAAATTTATAGTATGGGTGTGAATCACTATTTATGTGCATATGTTAAGGGAAGTGGAGATGTTTTCTATGAAGGGTGAGTTTCCAATTATAAAATCCTTTGGATAATGAAGAAGAGGTAGCAAATAGGGATTCTTCTTAGAGGCCTTGGTCAGAGATCAACCCCTCCCAAGTTGAATTTTCAAGGATATCCGATATGGGTACCAAATATATGGTGATATATAGTGTTTTTTTAATATGATTGACAAAAAATTAGAGGAAAAATTTTATGATGTGAAAAGTAATAATATCACTGAATAACGGTATATGTCACACTAGATAGAGTCACACGAATTGGAGACATTTTTTGGAGAATTTTCTGTTGTATTTTTATGTAATTATAAGAAAATATTATTATCATTTTTTTGATTTTTGTTCATGATAAAATGATTATAGAATATTGGATTCAAAAAAAAAACATTCCTATAGGGATATATAAGAGGTATAAAAGTTTTTTTATCATATTATATTCACTTCATCTTGTAGTGAATTTCTATGGACCCATGGGATTTTCCATAGAAAAGATGCACTCACACACAATTTGAGAGAAAATTTAAAATATTCCACTATATTTTTTAAATTACTATATTTTCATAAAATTTTAGTTGATTATATCATTTTTAAATTGATATAAACTAACATGTTTGATGGCATTATTTCATGAATTGGGAAATGGTACAATATCACCAATGATTCAACACCCATGTCTCAATTATTCTCAAATTGTTGGGAACATTAGAATCAATGAACCTAATCTTGGAGAGAAAAGCATTTGAATAATTCAAAGTAAAAAATTAATTTCACACAGTGAATTATATTAATATTCATTTAAATCATATTTCAACTCTACCCACTAATACATTCATCAAATGTTAGTCTTTGGATAACCACCTATATACACGCTTCTCAATTGGAATGAACACTAATGTTCCATATTTTATACATGGTATAATTAATCATGTTCTATATATGATAATTAAACATTAATTATTAACCAATTCATTGGATGGCTATAATTAAATAACCCCTTACATAATCATAAACCATTATTATGCATGACATAGGATAGTGAAATTTTTTATCTATTTTACATAACATTACCAGTGAAAAACAAACTGGGATTCAAAAATATATAATAATAATAATTATAAACCATCTATGGAATGTATGTGGATAAAATAATTGTTTAATAACCCAATTGAATCGTAACTAATTTCAATTATATAATCATAGATGATAAATAAATAAAGAAGGATCCATAATATTTATTGAGAGAATACTCAATTCCTTTTTAAATAACATATTTAAAAATTTAGAAATATATAAAATATTTAGGAAAAAATCTATTTTAAAATATCCTTGTTATCTTTTAATATAATATAAATACACAATATATTTCATTATAATTGGAATAGTCATTTGTGGAGTAAATTTTTGAAAAATATTTTTTAACAGCATTTGTAATAAGATCCATGTTTGAAAAAATACTAGTATATTCTTTAAAAAAAATTAATAGGAAAACCCCGTGTAAAATTGAATTTACAAAATCATTGGGGAGTGTTAAAACTATTTTTTAAATTATTTCCAATCAAATATGGATTTGGGAGAAAAGTATTCCAAACCAAATAAAAAAACAATGAATTCATTCTATAAAAACATACATTTAAAATTTTGAGTACTAATATTGTCTAAAATTAACAGAAAACTTATAATTTCTATTTATAATTATAGGATGATATAATAAATAATATTTTAGAGGTATTGGTTGTATAATTAAATAATTTAAACCATAATCATAAACAATCATAGAAACTATCTCACTATATCCTAAAACCCTTACCTCAAGTATGCTTTTATTCATAAGAATGTTATCTTCCAGTATAATAAATTCATTATTATTATTATTATTATATAAATTAACCTTATTTTTACAAATAATATCATATATTATCCACATATAACATATCCATGCCTATTTATTAAAAACTCATTATTTAAATCTCTTTTTTTTGGGTGTTAATTGTTTCATTTATCCTTAAAGTTTCAGTTCAAAGTTTATATCCCTTATACATTGATCATTATTCATTCATCCTAAAAAATAAAATCATTACATAAACATATAAAATATTAATTATATACATATTTACAACAATTTACGAAATATACTGAAAAAAGGAAATACATCATCCATGGAATCAGTAGTTTTCATGTACGCTTTTATGTTTTTTTCATTTTTAGATGAAACTAAGAATGAAAGATAAATAATATTATATCATTTAAAAAAAATAACTATATAATATATGTCTTATATAATTGTTTAATTCATCATTATAACAAACCATGAATGTTGGTGATGGTAAATTAATTAGGTCACTATGTTGTGGTAGTAATTCACATGTATGTAAGAGTGATTCTTCCATTTCATGTTTAACATAAATGAGTTAGAAAATGGTTTTTATGTTATCATAATAACAAATAAAAAATAAGAAGGGCCAAACCTCTCAAGTCCATTACATTGTAAAAATATTTCATTTAAGTGTTCGTGGAGTTCAACGAGACTTATTATAGCACTGTGCAAATTTCTAGGATTGTGAACAATGTTTCTTGGACAAATGAGTTAGGACTAGTGGGTTATATAGTAGTATTTTGGGAACAATGGTTCCAATATTAGTGAGTCTTCCAACATTAGGTTTTTAATAGTATTTCAATGACCGGTGACTCAGAAATTGTGAGTCGTCCAATGGTATGTTGTGAATTGTGTTTCTAGGACCGGTGAGTTGTCCAGTAGTAGGTTATGAACAGTGTTTCTAGGACATGTTAGTCTTACAATAGTATTTTGTAAATAGTTTTCCCAAGAATGCAGAGTTAGAATAATGTTTCCAAGACAAGTTAGTCATCTACTGATTGTTTATGAACAATTTTTAAAGCATCATATAGTTTCACCACATTGACATTACCAATTGATGTAAAATTTATTGAAAGGATAATTTTAATGGATTTAAGGAAAATTCAAAACCCATTATTCCTATCTAAATGTTTCAATGGGTATGGAATCCATAATCGATCAAAACATGTAATCTTGAGCAGATCAACTATTAATGGGAAACCTAAACCACATAACCATTTAGATTTTTATAAAGATTATAAAAATTCATCACTTCTTCATTCCTCTAATTTTCACTTGGTACCAGACGACCCAAAATTTGGATTTAGGAAATTGAACTGCAATGCTTGGATGATGCTAAACTTAGGACTTTTTCTATGGAAAGTGCACCCCCTATTTTGGTGCCACCAGGTAGTGTCAGGTGTCTCTTCATCCAATGTATGATCTACATTTTTTTATGGATTCCATGATTTGTTTCCACTCAATCCCCAATTCCTTGTGATGCAACTTGTTATCTAGTGTTATAATAGAGTTTCTCTCAGTTATTGTGGGAGCACTAATGCTATGACATACTTAGGTTGATGTAGTTGTTTAGGGAAAGGTTATTTGGATTCATTATATTTATCCATTCTCGACCGAAGATCATAGATGGTGTTTTTAGGTAGTGGATCTATTTTATCTTTAATTTTTGACATAAAATCCTAGAGCTATCATGATTTATCCCCATGAATTATAGTAAAATAGAAATAATAAATTTTTTAATTGGGTTAAATAATTTATATCAATCACATAGCTATGTTTTTGGATTATACCTTGATAATAGTTTGCCTATTTCATTTATAGATAGATTTATATATATGCCTTTCTTGGTTAAGTATTTTATTGATGGTAAATTGTTAAAAAAATGTAAATCTAGGATTGATTGAACATAATTAGATTAAGAATAATGATTCTTGTTATTGAATCTAGTTTCTGTTGTAATTTGATGATAATCAAATTGATGCAGATTTTCATCTTTAATTGAGTTTTTTTATGAACATGAATAATTTAAATGTTGAAGTTAAAATTATTAGGGGAATGTTAATTGAATTGTATTATTAATTGGTATAGCTTGATATTTAGGAGCACATATTGGAACCAGAGAATAATGGATCAGCTAATTAAATATGGAATAAATAAGTGGATGAGTGATAAATTTAATTCCTCATGGGGTCTTTGTTACCTGCTTTCATGTATGTGAAATGTTCCTAATGCATTAGATCTGTCATATCTCATTATGTGTGAAGGCTGAATTCCATTTTTAGGGCCTAGACCCTGGCTTCTAGTTCGCTTCATGTTTCTTGTGATGTACTAAAAGATTGGGATGGAAGATAATGGATGGATTTCGTTGTATGCGGTATAGGGAGTCCTAGATATTTTCATAGTAGTTGAATGAAAGAGTAGTGATATGCATCAGTATATGAATGTGTGTGTTGAGGAGGTCATTTGAGAATATGAAACATGTTTAATTTGTTCCCAACCATTAATGTAAATGTCAGATTCTTGGTGTATCTATTTTTTATCTACTTTACAATTCCCACTTCAGGACGCAGATGGTCTTTTTTACCCTCCTTCCAAAAGTGACTAAGACACATAGGGTATTCAATGTGCTTTTTGTGTTTATCTTATCAAATATGGTTGGGTCTAGGCTTCTACTATAGGTGGTAAAGACTCTACGAGTAGTTCATATACTCACCATGTTGTGCCCCTTACATTTGGTAGCATTGAATTTTCTCCTAGAATACCTATAAATATAGAAATATGGAATTTGTGAGTTTTTTAATGAATGAATAAATGTTTATCCCATGGGGATGTAGCATTCTTTGATGCAATGCTCATGTTTTGTATCCAAAAAAGTCATGGACACGGTTTTGTTATTCCATGTCGGCATGGAACTATGATGTGATTCTAATTAATTATAATGTTGAAATTGTTGTAAGATAATTAATTTTCCATGAGTCAATTAACATAATGTATAACTTAAAAAAAAAATTATATGTAACATAATGTACCTCTTTATATGGTTGTGTTCTTATAGGATATCTAGTGTTAAAAGTGGACGACGGGAGTCTAGGGATACATAGCTATAGTTGAGTATGCGGCTATGTTTTTTACCCATTATGGTTATAATATATAGTATATCTTGTATTTTTTTATGTTCTACTCCACCATGTCATTTTGGAAAACTAACACCATGAGGATACTAAGACCTATGGGGGTGTGTTCCCTAAAATATTAGTGGGAGGATAGATGGTTGACTACCCCCTTTGGACCCACTCTCTTATCTTGCTAGTTACTTGTACTAGTATGTATGGTATTGATTTTTTCCCATATATGTTTGTAGTTATCTGTTAGGACTTATGGTTATTTCTCAAACATATATATTGAATATAGTTTCCAATGGACTATTATTGTTATTATGTGTATAGGTTGTGATGGATTGCGGATCTTTTTCAGCTTTTGGGTTGTGATTTCTTATGGTATAATACCCAACATTTGATACACATTATGTAGATTGTGGTGGATCCCAATAACAACCTTCTTAATTTTAGTTATGTAGATGTTTTGGTGATTTGAATGAGATTCATGTTATAGTTCTTCACCCAAGATTCTTTGATCTATCCTTTTTGGAGATAGAGGCTCAGGGTGTGTGACTCTTGGGATAAGCTTCATCCTAGTGGGGATGTGGTAGCAGAGTACCCATGATATTATTTATTATATTATATACTCTTGTATGAGATACCTAGTTAGAGTATACATTGTTAGGCTTGGAACATAGTATACATGATTAGGTGATGATTTTGTTTCACTTTTTTTTCACTATGATTTTTCATTCTTTCCATACTTTTTCACAATAGGATCGAGTTAATATCATACTAGGAAAACTATTATACTCACCTTATTTTATATGTATTATTTTCCTAGTCACATGGAAATGATTGGATATAGTTATGATTAATATAAGATCGGGATTTTGTAGTATATGTTCAGGCTTAGTGGTCGTTGCTATTTCACATTCTTATGGAACTTGTAGTTTTCCTTTTCAGTTATTGTAGTTCTTCAATGACATTGCATTTGTTCTATTGGGATTATTATAATTTGTAGTATGAGTATTATTTGGATTGTTTTTATCATATATCTATCTTTAACATATTCTCTCGTAGAGTTTAATTCCCCCATTCTGTGTGTTTACCATACACTCAGTGATAGTCACCAACATGGGGCCTATTGGTGGTGGGGCTCAGTGGGTCACAATCTCTCTTCCCCCATTTCCATCCTAGGAGGGAAAAAAAATTTGGGGAGGGAGTCATGAATGTTTTTCATCAGATGTCTATTTGAGTTATATGATGTAGTTTGGAGTTAGGAACAGGTCAGGTTATATGGTTTGGTATGGAAACTGTGTTAGAAATGTTTAGAAATCATTATAAACACGGGAGACTAGCTGAGGTGTTATTATTTAGGGACCCCTGTAATCTAATTCATGGACTGTCAAACTCCCATTTTCTAAAAGATGTGGTGATACTTGTTACAAGTTAGAGACCTCATTAAGAATCATTCAGTATTCTTCTTTCACCGGTGTTTTAATGGGTGGAACAAAGGATAGATTAACCTATAATGAATAAAAATCTATTCATTAATGTAAAATCCATCCATATTACTAATTTAATAGATCTTTCTATTTTTTCTTTTGTATGTCTATTTATAGGTAGACACCCTCATCATGATTGCACTGATGATGTCTAGCAGGTTGCGCCAGCAGATCACCACAGAGTTGTGGTTAACGACGACGACACTTTGAGGACACTACAAGAATTTCAGAACCAGAAGTCTAAAGAAGTAAAAGGGAATCATTTCAAAAACAATCAAAGATTGAGTGTTCGAATATGTTGATATAGCCTTCAGTTCGACACATCTTCGGATTAAGAACTAGGTATCATTGGTTGTGATGATGTTGTGTGGGGCAGCAAGGTAGTGGTGGTTCTTGTTCCATAGGGATTGCGAGGAGTCAAAATTCTCATAGGAGAAGTTTCGTGACAAGTTGATGGATGATTTTATTCCTTCATCCATGATGGTGACCATTCTCAAAGAGCAGCTTGCAATTTGGGAGAGATTATTTAGTGGGAGAGAGTTTAGAATCTATTTTAGGAACCTAATGCGATATGTATCTGACCTATTTATAAATAAGGATTCTAGGGTGATGCATTTTGAGGGGGCTTTATGTCTAGAGATCCAGCACTCGGTCCCCCATTTATGTTGATGAAAAATCACGAGGTGATGTAGTGGTTGTAGCTCATAAAGTGAAAATTCAATAGAACTGGACCATTTTGATATGAGAGTGTCCACGATTACTCACAAATAATACTTATGGGTTGGGGTTCGTGATTTTCAGGGAAGATGATTTTTCATTCATTTAGGGTAGGTCCCAACCCTCAATGTCTCGTTTCTCCCAGTGCAATAGATCATATGCCTATTCTATGGGTTTAGGGTCTAGTTCTTTTTACTGATTCTGAGTTTGTCAATGGAATGAGTTTTCAAACTTTCTGAGAAGTTGGATTGTTCCAAGTGTTTCACTCAAGGTTTCTCCATTGAGGCAATTCTAGTTGATACAACATCATCAGGTTACACAAGCTTTAGATCTAATGAGAGAAGATAGGTAAGACCGGGGACAACCCTAGGGAAATCCCAATTTAGGCAACTTCATCAATTTTCATTACGAGTTTCATGCAATTCATATTCCATTTCAGGTTCCTTTTTCTTTTTTTTCTACATGGGAGCATGCGTTGTTTGATTCATGTGAGACACACTACTTCATTTCACCTTCCCTTATCCATGCCTTGGGACATTATATAGAGTGGCTTACTGTTCCCTTGGCATTGACTACACTAGTTAGAAGTTGAGACGAATTTTTTGAATTATGTTGAGACTATGATATATTGATGGAGAATAACCACTCATGGGGATATTTTATGTGTCTACAGACACAACCATGTGATTTCATCTTCAAAATGGATTGGTTGTATTCAGTGTAAGCTATCATGGATTGGTTCATGAGTTAAGTTTTATTCATTGATGCTGATGGAGATCCATACATTTTTTTTGGAATGTGAGATCCTCTAATGGTTCAGACGCGCGTCCCTTCCTTGTTATCCTTGATGGTTGAGATGATGCTAGGTTTATCATAGGATCAGTTTTTGGTGTTTCCCTGGGTCAAAGAAGAGTACATTGATGTATTTAAAAAAGTGGATGTAGTGTTACTCCCATGACAGGAGATCGAGTTCAAGATCAAGCTACATCTAGGTTTTTTTCCTATATCAATACCTATGTATAGGATGGCACATTCCCGGTTGATAATCATACATATATAGCTCAATGGTTTGTAGTGGTACAGTTTGATTTGGCCATACAATTCATTATTAGGTGCACCATTTTTGTAAGTAATGAAGGCTGATAGTATTTGGATATTGTGTATAGATTATCATCTCTTGCAATGAGTGAAAATGAAGAACCACTATCCTCTTAAATGTATTTATGATTTATTTGATCAATTGAAGGGTTAAATTTGGTTACCAATGATCGCATTTTGGGTAGGAAATTATTAGATGAGTGTGAAGTTTGAGGATATCCCGATGACTAATTTTCATTGTCGTCATAGGAATTAAATGTTTTTTGTGGTGTTGTTCAGTGTGATTAATTATCTATCTTTTTTCATGGGGCAGACGAACTCTATGTTCTATGATTTCATGGATAAGTACGTATTGGTTTGCATTGAATACATCCTTCTATACATTGCATTTGAGGAGGATCTTGTAGGGCATTTGTCTGTTGTTTGTAGAGTTCTTTTCAATGATAATATCTTTTGGATGTTCTTCAAGTGTGTGTTTGGTAATCATGAAATAAGTTTCATTGGGCATGTTGTATGTAACATCCCCAAATGATAAAGGGTTAAATAACTAAATAATATGACTCATGTCAACAAGGTGCACCTTCCTTTTCAGGAGCCTACCTGGTTAAAACTCCATAATTAAGTGAGCTTGACCTGGAGTAGTGATCAGGATGGGTGACCTTCTGGGAAGTTCCCCAGGGTGTGTCTGAGTGGGGACAAAGCACACTGGAAAGAACAAGAGTTGGAATTTAGGGATTGTTACTTGTCAGATGACCCGTTCAGGCACGTGGGTGGACCCTGGGGTGGGCACCAAGTGTCTGTGGGGAAACTGGGGGTACCTGGTAGGCCAGGACCCGACGACCATGTTAAGGCGGGGTGTTTGTGCTGTCACTGGGACCGGTTGTCACATTTGGTATCAGAGGAGGAACCCAGCCTTAAGTGTGGTGCACTACCTGGGTTGAGATGTAGGGCCCACAATGAGGGCGTTGTGCTCTAAAGGGGGGTGATTGTAATATCCATAAATGATAAAGGGTTAAATGACTAAATAATATGACTCATGTCAACAAGGTGCAACTTCCTTTTCGGGAGCCTACCTGGTTAAAACTCCACAGTTAAGTGTGCTTGAACTGGAGTAGTGAACAGGATGGGTGACCTTTTGGGAAGTTTTCCGGGGTGTGTGTGAGTGAGGACAAAGCACACTGGAAAGGACAAGTGATAGAATGTGGGGATTGATATTAGTCAGATGACCCGTTCAGGCAAGTGGGTGGACCCTGGGGTGGGCCCCACGTGTCTGTGGGGAAACTGGGGGTACCTGGTAGGCCAGGACCTGACGACCATGTTAAGGCGGGGTGTCTGTGCTGTCACCGGGACCCGGTTGTCACATTGTATCCCAATTGGGTGTAGTTATGGATCCGTCAACGATAAAAGTTGTTGTGTCTTGGGAAGCCACCAAGACAGTGGAGATGTTCGAAGTTTCCATGGTCTCACATGCTATTACATGTTGTTCATAAGAAATTTCTCTTGGGTTTCCAATCCTATGACATCATTGATTATAAAGGATCAGATGATAGTTTGGACTGATTTGTATCCGGCAAATATTCGAGTATCTGAAGGATAATTTAGTTAGTGCTCTGGTTCTTTTTCTTCCTACATAGAGAGTTCATTTTGAGGTTTTCGTGATTATTCTCATCTGGGGTTAGGCTTTTTTATGATGTTGTTGAGTATAGTAACTTCATATAGTTCTAAGAAGTTAAGTCCCCAGAAATGTTGTTATTTCCCCCATGATCTCCAGTTGACAGTAGTGGGGTGGGCCCCACGTGTCTAGGGGGGAACTGGGGGTACCTGGTAGGCCAGGACCCGATGGCCATTATAAGGCGGGGTGTTTGTGCTGTCACTGGGACCCGGTTGTCACATTGTATCCCAATTGGGGGAAATTATGGATACGTCAACGATAAAAGTTGTTGTGTCTTGGGAAGCCACCAAGACAGTGGAGATTTTCGAAGTTTCCATGGTCTCACATGCTTTTTCAAGTTGTTCATAGAAAATTTCTCTTGGGTTTTTAATCCTATGACATCATTTATTATAAAGTATCATATGATAGTTTGGACTGATTTGTATCCAGCAAACATTCGAGTATCTCAATGATAATTTAGTTAGTGCTCTGGTTCTTTTTCTTCCTACATATAGAGTTCAGTTTGAGGATTTCGTGATGCTTCTCATCTGGGGTTATTCTATTTTCTGATGTTGTTGAGTTTAGTAACTTCATATGGTTCGAAGAAGTTATGTCCCCACAAATGTTGTTATTTCCCCCATGATATCGAGTTGGTAGTAGTGGGGTGTCCTCTAATGTTGGGGAGGCATTACCTCATTGGTGAGCATTTTGTGTTCTTCACTAATCATAAGAGCATGAGGTGTGTTTTCTTCAAGCATGACTTGATCATGTGAAAACATTGGTTCATGGAGTTGTTATAGGGTTATGAATTTGAAATTTAATTAACAGCTACAAATGGAAATGTTTATGTTTATGTGAAGACCGGGAAGTCAAATGGTGATGTAGTGCTTGAATAAGATGATTCCCAGAGAGTTATGGATGAACATTATGAATTCCATATGCATATATGAGAAGTGTGGGGAATAAGTTTTGTTTTTCAGATAATCGTGTTCTTACCTATGTATAATTAGGTAGAAAAGTCCTTTCTTGGGGATCTTGAGGTAGAGGTACATAGAGACTGAGTTTTTTGTGGTGAGGCCACTCATGGTTGGTCTGAGGATGAATAACACTAGGTGTTGTTTAGAAGATGTACTTTCATTCCTTTTACATCATGTGTGATGTTTCTCGTAGAGTATCATAGTTTACCCTTATTAGTACATCCTGACTTTAAAATTATGTAATAACATTCAGGATGTATCTTTTGGTGGCCTAGGTTAAAGCATTTAGTTATATGGTTTGTGTCTTGATGTTTAGTATACCAAAATCTAGAGGCTGAGCAACACATTACCAATGGTTTTCCGTATCCAGTTTATGTTCCACATCAGAAGTGGTCTGAAATTTAAGTGATATTATCACTAGTTTTTCTAGATCATAGGGAGTCTATGATTCTATATGGGTGGTAGTAGATCGTTTTATGAAATCATCGTAATTCATGGGAATCAATGATTTAATCTAAGTGGGGGTTTGGTTAAGGAAATATTAGGAGGATGTGGTGAGACTCCATGGAGTACCATGTATTATCATTTCTAATTGAGGTCCTCATTTTTACTCTAGTGTGTGGAGAGTTCTCTGTCATTCATTTGGTTCAAAAAAATTATTTAGCATGGATTTTCGACCACAGACATACGATCATACTGAATGGATCATCTTGACTCTTAAATACATGTAGTTCTCTTGTGTCCAAGATTTTAGTGGTTTATTAATTATGGATTCTTCCTTGGTTATGATAGATTAGAACAATATTTTCCACTTCACCATTGGTATAGATCCATTTGAAGTTTTTTTGGATGACTTTTTCATTCTCTATTATGCCACAATGGGGTTGTAGATATAGAAATTTTTATGAAAAAACATGTACAGACTATGATAGAGATGGAGCAGGTGATTTTTGAGATTATTAAGGAAGTGAAAGAATGTTGGAAGTATTATGCTGATCATTAGGGGTGTCATATAGAGTTTGGGATTCGGGATCGTGTGTTTCTGATGGTGACTCCCCGTTGTGGGCTAAGAATTTTTTGCCATGAGAGTATGAATTCTCCCTTGTTTGCTGTGAATTTCATGGTGATGGATCGTGTTGGAACTATAGACTATCAGGTAGCACATTCCTCATAGTTGATCTAGATAAAAAAGTTTTTCATTTTTTGAAGCTATGTTGTTAACTTCATGATGACTATCACGTCACCTATTAGGTTGATAGTGATATTGTTGATGATATGACCTTTGTGGACGGGCCTGTAGAGATCCAAGACCTCTTGTAGAAGGTGATGTTCATGCATTCAATACCTTTATACTGTGTCATGTGGAAGCACAATGGTGTGTACGAGAGTACCTATAAACATGAGTCAAAGATAAGTTCTCAGTACTCGAATCTCTTTGATGTTTAGCTCTTATCTTGTAACTTTTTTCATTTGGTGGTAATAAAAACCTTCCAATTATGTGTTGACTTTGTCTTATTTCTTTTTGTGTCTTTCTCTCCGTTGAGAGGTATTTTTTACGGGATATTTTTTATGATCTAGTTCTATTTGTCATGTGGATTCATATTGTTCCTTGATGAAGTAGTTATTAGGGAAAAATCATTTAGAGGTATCTCAAAGGGTTATTTTTTGGACCCATTTATCTGTTTCATATCTAGGTTGGTTTGAATTTTCAAGGCTAAGAATGGTTTGAGAGTTATCTTATGTAATGGAACGAACATCTTATGTCCATTATATTATAAATATAATATTATTGAGTTGTTCTGGGAGATTAAGGTAAATTATTCTAAGACATTGCAATAATTTCTGTGGTTCTGAGCAGTATTTCTAGGACCGGTGGGTCATCCAACTGTAGGTTGTGAACAATTTTTCCCAGACTACTGAGGTAGTACTAGTGAGTCATCCAATAGTTGGTTGTGAATAGTTTTACCATGACCCTTGAGGCAGGACTAGTGTGTAATCCAATGGGAGGTTGTGAATATTTTTTATATGAATAGTGGGTCATCCAACGGTAGGTTGTGAATTGTTTTTCCAGGATCGATGAGTTGGGAAAAGTGAGTCATCCAATGGTAGGATGTTAATAGTTCTTCTAAGACTGGTGAATCAAAATCAGTGAGTCTTCCAATGGTAGGTTTTGAACAGTGTTTCCAGGACCGGTGAGTTAGTACTGTGTTTCCAAGACAAGTGAGTCACCCATTGTTGAGTTGCGAACATTGTTTCTTGCTTCCCACAGTTTCAACCCTTTGACATTCTCTTGTATTTGAAACACATTAAAATCATCTTTTTCATGGGGTTAAAGGAAATTAAAATCCTATAACACCACCCAAAATTTTACTATGTGTTTGGGTATCGTACTCAGTCAAAACACATAATCTTTAGCAGATCTTCCATTAATGTAAAATCTACACTCTATCTGGAATGATGCTCCATTTAGATTTTCAAAATGCTGAGAAAACATCATCCCATGTTCTATTATTATTTTTGACCCTTAGTACTATATTTCATAAGCCATGGAGTAATTAGATCAAACATAAATCCTTGGATTGTGTTTCCCTTGGAATTTTTCTATAGTATGTGCACCCCCAATTCTGGTGAATCGAGTAATTATCGTTTTCCTCTTCTTCTAAGGAATGATCAATCATTATTTTTGTGGATTCCATGATTTGATTCCTATTGTTCCTCCCTTACATGTTATAGAACGTGATCTACATTGATATAGTGTATTTTCTTTCTGTTATTGTTGATGAGTTGATGTCGTGGCGCCCTCAGGTAGATGCAGATGTTATGGGAAAGGTGATTGGGAAATATTGGGTTGATATGTTCTTCCGAGAATAATGTTGAAGACCTCTTGAGGTAGGTGATTCATTTATTATCTATTTATTTACATGAAATCATATATCTATAATGATTTATCCCCTTTAATCACATTGAAATTGACATAACAAATATTTGAACCTTATTAATGAATTGGTATTGATCGTATAGTGATATTGTTAAATTATACCATGAAAATGATTTTCCTCTCAGTTTGCTCTATTTTTTTATATATATTTCATTCTTGGTTTATAATTTTCATGATATAAAACATAATAATAATGTAAATATGATAATGATTGATAATTAATTAGCTTGAGATTAAGAGACAAGTTAAGGAAACTTGTTGTTGTTGTAATTTGATGATAATCAAACTGTTATAGATGTGCAAGTTTAATTGATTTAGTTGATGAATGGGAAGAATTTTAATGTATTTTATAAACATATTAAAGTCATGCTAAATTAAATATTTAATTAATTATGGTAGCTTGTTATATAATTTTTCATATGTTCCTATATTTGGAACTGGAAAATAAAGAATGAAATAATTCATCATGGAATAAATAAAAAATTATTTGACAAATGTAATACCTTCTAGGGTCTGAGCAACTTGATTTATTTTAAATATAATAATCATTAGTCATTGGAGCTATGAGATATCATTTTTTTCATAGGAATAATTCCTTGTTTTTGGGCCAAGAGCATGGTTTCTTGTTTTTTTTCTACTTCTTGTGATGTGACGTGAGCCCAGGATGGATGATATTGGATGAAATTTGTGGTATGTGGGGCTGGGAGACCTATTATTTATGGTATCACATGGTTCTTATAATGTTAATATTCATAAGTTAATTCTTGTTGGTGTCTGTGTGGACACTAGAGATGATGAGACATGTTTAATTTGGGCTTACCCAATGATGGGAATGTTGGATTCATATTGATTCTATTATTTATTTATCTTCATTACATTCCAATCTCACAGAGGCGTATGGTATTTATTAAGATCCTTCAATAATAGGAAAATGTTGGAGGGGTATGCCATGGGATTTTATATTTATATTCTCAAGGAAATATGTGCATACACTCATTCCATAGGTGGAAAATATTCAATAGGTTGTTCATCTAATCATCATGTTACGACCTATTTATTTGGTTGTGTAGAATTTTTTCCTAGAATACCTAGAAAAATGTAATTATGGAAAGCATTAACGTTTTTAATAAGTGAATAAAGTTTTAACCCATGGGGATGGATAATGGTGTGATGCAGTGTTGAGGTTTTGTATCTGAGAAGCCATGGACTAGGTTTGGTTATGACTAAAGGGAATGTAACATTGTCATGATGCTAATGAAATGTAATTTGTAAATTGTTAATTATTAATTAATGGTTCAAGAATCCATTAATGTAATGAGAAACTGATATAATGGTATATGTAACATAATGTAACTCTTTAAATGGGTTTGGGTTTATATGACATCTTATCTCAGAATTGGTAGTCTAATGTTAGAGAGACGTTAGATACAATTGATTCTACGACTATGGTCTGCACATACTGTGGTTTTGAGATATAATATATCATGTACATTTTTTGTTCTATACAATACTCCACCATATATGTTATGGAAACTAACACCCTTGGGATTCTGAGCCCTGGGGGGGTGTTGTTTACACCAACATCCTAATGGGAGGATGGATTGATGGCTTCCACCTTTTCCCCCACTCTATTATCTTGGTAGCTACTTATGCTTATATACATGGAGGTTGTTTTTTCCAATATATGTGTGTATAGGGATATAATGTCTTAAAGTAATTTCAAAACATATATTCTTGGTATAGTTTATCATGGACTATTACGGGTATGACATTGTTTCCTTTGGAAATGAGGATGAACTTGTTTGTTTAAGGTTCAAACATTCCAATCGGTTTCTAACGGGTTTGTTCGTAATACCGAACACATCCATTGATTCTATTTCCATTTGGACCGACTTTCCAAATTTAGGTTCTCATTATTTGTGGACAAACGAGGCTTATGAATTTTCATTGGTCGAGTGGATGGGAGGTCGGACTCATCACACCTTTTTGGGAGAAATTATTGTCTTCTCCGGGACACTCTTTATAGATTTATGTTATGTTTGTGAATCCTTATTACACTACCAAGTATGAAAATGATATTTCCTTAAGATCTGACAGTCAATGATTAATATGTATGATATTTAGAGAATCCATTATATGTATTTGAGGTTCTTCATCGATAGGGAATCATCTGAATTTGTTAGATTCTCTTAGTCAATGGTATCCTTCAACACATTTTATAACGATCTCTTGGTCATTATGATAACCATACTAGTTTAAACGTCACACATCGGGGAACATGAAGTTTATTTTTGTTTAGAAGGACATGAAGTATTTCATAGTTGGGATCGTACCCACAGATGGGCTACCTATGTAACCTTGTTAGAGAAGGAATCAGAACCCACGTAGTTCAAGAATTAAGATATAGTTTAAGGTCATATGGGACGGATGAGAATTAATGGGTGATGGTCTTAAACCTCATAGTGTCTTCCTACGTACTCAATGTTTAAGGTTGAGATTAAAGTCTACGTAGATCAATTAATGAATTAAATGGTGATGAAATTGCTCTTGAGGACAATGACATAAAAAATGGTGTCAGGACTTACACATGGTTAATGGCCTAGAGAGGGTGTTATGGTTGATGTTTACTCTAAGATCATGTGATTCATACTCGGTATGAGAAACAAGAGGTAGAAACAACCTTAATGATGCACAGTTTAATTTCATGTAGGTCGTATGAAGGGACTATGCAGTTTAAAGTTTGTAGTGAGGACTATTGGTGCTGCATAGTTTAGTGTCATGTAGTAGGGACAAAATACAGTTTAACGTTATGTAGGAAAAATATAAGGAAATAATTTAAGGTCATTTTGGACAATAAGGTTGTTGCACAGTTTAGCATCCCGTAGTTAAGACGATGGGGACAATACGTTTTAATGTCATGTTGGACGAAAAAGGGACAATGCAGTTTAATGTCATGTAGTGAGGACAAAAGAGGACACTATTCAACATCATGTTGGACGTATTAGGGGATTTTTCACTGTTTGACATCTTGATGGACAATGGAACAGTTTAACATCATGTTGGATGATGGTGCAAATAGTTTTAGGTCATATTCATGGACCAATGATTATGCAGTTGAACGTCTTGCTGGACGTAAGGGACTTCTGTACAGTTTAGCGTCATGTAGTTAGAACGAGACAGTTTAACGCCGTGATGGATGTAAGTGCCAATAGTTTAAGGTCATATGCATGGACTGTCTATGTATTTGTATTATACAAAATACATCTTCATAAATCTGGCATTGGTTGGAGTAGTAATGAGTTCTCCATCCATTGAGATTAAAGAATAAGCTCAATTGGAGTAGACATTATGTATTGAGTAAGCTCCTCCCACATTGGCTCATGATTGGAGGTTTTTTTCCTGGTATCATTGGAGTTCTGAGAACCAATACCAATTATCCCTAAATGAATGAATTAAGAAGAAATTTTTTTTTAAATATCATGATATTCGATTCTGATGGACTTCCAAGTGATGCAGGGTGCACAATCTTTTCTCATCTAATTGTTCCAATTCATCAAATCGCTTTTGAGATTGTTCATCTGTAGATGACTGATAAAAAATGGCTACCCTGAGTGAGGGTAATTGAACCTCAATGGGCAATACTTCTTCTGTTCTATATACCAATGAATATGGAGTTGACCGCTTTGTAGTGCGGGTGGTGGTCCGATAAGACCATAAATCATGAAAGAGTTCATCAGGCCATGTTTTCTTATCTTTATCCACCATCTTTTGCATATATTTGAAAGAGTCTTGTTGTAAGCTTCTATTTGGCCATTGGACGCTACATGATATCGAGAGTAATGGTTCAATTTGATGTTGTATTCTTGATACAACTTCCTTACCTCCAATGAATAGAATTTGGATCCATTTTTCGTCAATATGGTATGAGGGAAACAAAATCTGGTAATGATGTTAGACTTGTTGAAGCATACAATGCTTTTAGAAATAACTTATTTGAGAGGTATTTCCTATGACCATTTGGAAAAGAAGTCAGTGGTAGTAAGAATGTACTTAACCTGCTTGGATGTAGCTAAAGGATAAGGTATTACTACATCCAGTCCCCATGAGGAAAATGGCCACGAGTATTTTGATGTATGAAGCAACTCTAGAGGTTGATGAATGATGTTGTCATGTACTTGGAATGAATGAAACTTATTTTTGAAATCAATATAATCTTGTATCATTGAAGGACAGGAGTATCCAAGCCTTCAAATTTGATCAGATAGTCTATGTCTAGACTGGTGGGTACCACAGACTCCTGTATGCACTTCTTTCATGACCACCATTGTCTCTACACCATCAATGAATCTGAAGAGAACTCCATCAAAACCTCTTTTGTAGAGAATTTTCTCTAGGAGATCTGGGCTATCATAAAGAGTAAAATTGACCACACGTCACCATATTTGTTCTTTCTGTTAGGACTAAGCTGAAGGAAGAGATTGTTTGCATGGATTCTATTTTGTTGATATTGAGGAAGTTTTCATAAAGTAAAGACACCTTGAATTTCTATGAATTCGTATGCTGGAAGTTTGAAGTTCTGAACCGAGTACATTGAACATTCGGAACCTGGAGTTCAAAGATTTCAGTGTCTGGAATTCGGAGTCTTGAAATTGGGAAGTTCCCAACTGGGAAATTGCACATTATTGAAGGCTGGCATATAAGAGATGTGAAGGCATTAATTGTGACGATGCATTGTGGTATTGTAACTCTAATTTGTGATTATAGGCAAGTACTCATAATGCAATAAAAAGTTGGTTGGTGAAGTCATACCGAGATCTGGAGGATCCATTACGATAATTAAAAATCTCTTGTATCGATGATTGAAGAAGACATATCGAGAACCAAGAGTCGTTCTGAGAATCTAGAAGATCCGTTTCGAGAACATGAAGTTTGTAGTAAGATGTTCAGATTTGACTTGCTGAAGAATAAGTTCATAGCGAGAAGTTGAGAGTCAACATCCTAAACAGAATTTGTGGAGTCTAATTCTTGAATAGAATTTATGGAGTCTACTTCCTGAATAGAATTTGCAGAGTCTACTTCCTGAATATAATTTTTGGATTCTACTTCCTAAACAGAAGTTCGGAGTCAATTTTTTGAGTCAGACGTTCGGAGTGAAGAAGTTCGGAGTCGACTTCCTGAACCTAAAGTTCGTAGAAAAAAGAGAGGAGTCATGCTGAGAATTGGTGAAGTCGTAACCTGAAGTCACACCGAGAATGGAGAAGTCGAACCGAGAAGTGATGCAGAGTCATGCTGAGAATTGATGAAGTCATGAAAAGAAGTCGTACCGAGAAGTGATGAAGATTCAATCCGTGATTATGATGACGGGAAGACAGATGAGTAGATCCAAGAATGTGATACCGAGAAAATTGTGTAACAATGTCAGATCCAGAAAAATCTGAAGATCTAAATCAAGTTAAGGGGAGGAGGATTTGAGAAGATTCTAGAAGAGTTGAAAATTTCTTAATTATGCCGATATTTCAGGATAAATTACGATTTGGGTGAATTTGAGTGAGCGGGAAAATATTTTGTTTTCCCGCCTAAGAACACATTAAAGCTCCTATAAAAGGAGACTAGGGTGCTAAGTAAGTGTGTAATGAAAAAGTTGTGAGAGAAGCTATAATAATCTATAGAGAGAATGAAGTTTTTTTCCAATGGAGTTTCATTCCAGTTTCAATCGTAACAAGAATTTGATACTGGTTGACACCTAATTAAGTTTCTCAGATTGAAGAATTCGGAGTGAAGAAGAAGTTCGGAGTGAAGAAGAATTTGGAGTGGAGATTCAGAATGGGGATTCAGTACTGGCTGACACTGTATTGAGTTTCTCAGACTGAGGAAGATTCAGATTGAAAAATTCGAAGTGAAGAAGAAGTTCGGAGTGGAGATTCGGAATAGGGAATCTGTACTGGATGACACCATACTGATTTTTTCAGACCGAGGAAGATTCAAATTGAAGAATTCAAAGTGAAGAAGAAGTTCGAAGTGGAGAATAGGAATGGGACGTTCAGACTGTAAATGATCTATCTGTAGTCTAAGACGTCCTTTCCTTTCTTCTTGGTAATGAAGTGAAGATTCGTGCTGAACTTCCATACACTTGTGTATTTGAAAGGAAGTGCAGGTAACATAAGTTGTTACAAGAAAAGAGACTTTTCCCTATTGTTCTAAGAGGGTGCACGTGCATTGTAGTGATTGTTTCATAGTGCTTCATGAGTTTAAGGGTATATCTGACACGGTGTAATCCAAGGATTGTTTTCTTAGAAGATTGTATGGTGATGGATTGTTTCCAACCATACCTTGGACACATATATTCTTATTGAATAGCGAACCATGTAAATTATTGTGTTCATTTGGATGTGTGATTTTTTTGTTTCTCATTAGGGAATTATATATTTAATAGGAGACAATGGTTGTTCTCAATATTAAGGGAACTTAAAAGAAGAAAAAGGGGTACCACTGATTTACCCCCCCCCCCCCTCAGTTGTTCATTACTCCAACTGGGTCCTTTCAAGTGGTATCAGAGGGTGGTTGCCTTTTTTCCCCTACTGATGGAGAATCTGAATTCTGTGAATAGTAAAGGCATTTCGATATTCAATGGTATGAACTATCACATCTAGAAGGATAGAATGCTACTGTATCTCATGTCTATTAGTTATGAAGTTCTTGAAGCTTCAACAGTTGGGTTTCCCCCCATTGAAGACAATGTTCCACTCACACCTGTTGACAAGAAGTTTCTTGAGAATGATGGAAGATCCAAGAATGCTACATTTTCTTCACTTTCTGAAAGTGAATTCTTGAGAGTAAAAGTAGTGTCCACGACCACAGGGATTTGGGGCAAACTGAAAAACATATACTAAGGCAATACAAAATTCTAGAAGGAAAAACATTAAATATGGAGATTGAAGTATGAAGACTTAAAGATGGGAGAGCATGAATCTGTTGGGGATTTTTTTCACCAGGGTAAATGATATTGTTAGTACCATAATCTTCCTTGGTGAAGAGCTGAAAGACTCTACTATGGTGGAAAATATTTTAGGATTCTTCCTGATAAATTCAATGTGAAGGTATCTTCATTAGAAGACAGAGATTCAGAGACTATATCTCTTGATGATTTTCATAGCACACTCATTACTTATGTGATGAGAAGGTAAAAGGCTATGAAGGCCAAGATAATGGTTGATAGAGAATTATCTTTCAATGCAATGAAGACGGAAAAGTCTAAGTAGATCTTGATTGAAGAAGATGGTGGTGACTCTGACTCTGAAAGTGAGGTATGTAAAAATCTTAATGATATCTTATCCTTGTTTTCAAAAAATGTTAAAAGAGGAACATGTAAATACAAGGGAAAACATCCCTTGATGTGTTTTGAATGTGGAGGCATTGGCCAATTTGCGGATAATTGTCCTCGAAGGGAGAATGAAGAAGATAATGATGAAGAAGAAAGAAATCAAAGAATGTTATGGAAGAAGAAGGGTAGTAAAGGAAAGTCAGGGAAAGAAAACAAGTTCATCAAATCCAAGAAATAATATTTTCTATCCGTAAATGACGAAGATGATGAAAGTGATGAAGAATCCACAAAATAAGTTGAGCATGGTGTGGAAAATACTTTCATTGCAATAAATAATGATGAAGATTTCAGAAGCAGCATCTTGGAAGAAGAAGAAACTCAGATTGAGATGCCTCTGAAAGAATAATTGAAGGAATGATTAATGAAGATCAGAAGGATAGAGAATCTTAACCAAAAGTTGGAAGATGAATGTTCCTCAGCATCCAATCAAGCCAATGATAAAGAAGAACTTGATAAAGAGCATGAATACATCAATAAGTCTCTTGAAGATGAGAAAAATCAAAATGAGCACATGAAAGTAAAGAGGAAGGCAAAAGAGGAAGAATTGGAGCTTGTTGAAAAGAATCTATCAGATGTTGAATAAAAAAACATTTGTTTTCAAAACTCAACTACTAATGTTGGTGAAATCTCTCATCATGAATATTCTGAGAAAATTCAACAGAAGAATGAAGCGATTTCTATGAAGAAGAGAGCTAAGAAAGTTTCTTATATTGTTAAGACTAGTGTTACTGGGAACTCTGATGTTTCAAGGAAACCTATGTCTAACACTGGTGAAAAGAAACCAAATTTAGAGAAGGCATAATTCTAGTACCGCAATCTTGTTAACAAAATAATGGATGGTGGGGCTGAAGAAAGAGCACTAAAGAAGTATTAGAACAAACGATTTAGAGGAAGATACTCCTTCTATGAGTACTGTTGGTATTGTGGGGTATTCGAGAATACAACGAATATGTGTTGGTTCAATCAACATTATTACCACCACCCCACAAGTTATTAAAGGCGGAGATTGGGGGGGGGTCAATCTCCGCAAAGGAAGAAGAATGAAATGGTTTTCTTGAAGAAAGTTGGGAAGAATGAAGTCAAGACAGAAAATAGGTTCCAGCCTCTGGAGACTATTTGCGAAAGGTGTGAACACCATGGAAATCTTGAAAAAGGATGTCTTATGTTGTTACCATCTCAACAAAAAGTTCTTAATTCTCAAAATCTGAAGGAAATAAAATAAGTGAATGATGAAAAGGCTCGTGTTGTTGAAACTGCTCTAAATGTTACAAAGGAAGAACGACCTTCGATACTTGATAGTGGGTGTTATTCACATATGATAGGAGACTTGAAGTTTCTAATGAATGTGAAAAAATTTAAATAAGGTACTATGACATTTGGAAATGATGAATCTTTAAAAATAAAAGGTGTTGGATCAACCATCATTGGGAAAGAAAAATTGAAGTCCAAGAAAACTATGTATGTTGATTGGCCGAAGCACAACATGCTGAGTGTATCTCAATTGTGTGATGAGGGTAACCGAGTTATCTTCATGAAATATGGATTTGTTGTGAAATGTGAAGAAGATGGGGAGATTGTTGCAAGAGGATAACGAACTAAAGGAAATCTGTTTCAGGTTGGAAATTCACAAAACTTCTATTACATGAGCATAGTGGAAGAAAATCAGATGTGGAACGGAAGACTTGGGCACATGTGTTAAGGAAATATGAGCAAGTTATCTCAAAGGGATAGCATTCAAGATATTCCAGATTTTCCAAGAAGAAGATATTGGTGTTGCACTACCTGTCAGAAAGGAAACATTACAAGTCAAAACAAACCCTTGAACTAATACATTCTGATATATGTGGTCCGATGAGAAAACAATCAACAAATGGAGAAAAGTACATCATCACATTCATTGATTATTTTACTCGCATTACATGTGTTATGTTTTTGAAGAACAAGTCAGACTCCATGAAAATGTTTAAAAGCTTCAGAAGGAAAGCTAAGAAAGAATGTGAGTACTCTGTGAAGAAGTTGAGAACAGTTAATGATGGTGAGTATAGAAGTGGAGTATTTAAAGACTATCTTGAGAAGCATGGGATTCCGCATGAATATAGTGCTCTATATACACATAAACAAAATGGGGTTGGTGAATGGAAGAATAGAAGCTTGGTGGAAATGGGAAGAACCAAGTTACTTGAACATGGCCTTACTCATTACATTTAGAGGCAAGATACAAATACAGATGTTTATATTCAAAATCAATGTTTCTAAAGGCCTTAATCAAAAAAACTCCATATGAACTTTTCTATGGAATTACTCCAAGTATGAAACATGCTACAGTTTTTGGGATCTCATACATTTTAAAGAATAAAGGTGGAAGTAGTGGAAAATTCAAGCAGAAAGGAGAAGATGGAATTATTCGTGGATATGGACTAGAAGGAAGCAGTTATAGATGCTTTAACAAAGTAACAAGAAGAATTGTGGATGCAGTTGATGTAAAAGTCATTGAAACTCTGGTAAAAGATAAGCATGTTCAGATAGACAAGGAATATGAGGAAGATGACATGAATGATTCTAATAAGGACACAATGAAGGGTAATCTGAATCTAGATGAAGAATCAGATTCTTCCATATCATGTGATGAGGAAGGCACATGAAAAACATATACAAGGCTGATGAAACAAGTTCAAGCTCATAATATTATTGGTGATCAATGTCACACGGTTCAAACAAGAAGAACAAGTAATTCTATATCACATACTTCCTTATATTCCCAAGTGGAACCAAATGATGTAAAAGAAGCCTTTGAGCATCTAGAATGGGTTCAAGCCATGAATAAAGATGTTGATTAGAAAGAATATCGAAAGCTAATTGGAAGTTTTAATATACTTGATTGCATCAAGGACAGATATTATTTCTGCTATTACCTTATATGCAAGATTCTAGAGTGATCCAAAAGAATCGCATCTTGTTGCTGGAAAAAGAATTCTCACATACATAAATGGCACAGTAGAATTCAGAATCTAGTATAGTGGTTAAAATAACTTTTATTTGTTTGGCTATTCGGATGCTAATTGGGAAAGAAATGTTGGTGATAGAAGATCCACATCTGGTGGAGTGTTCTTTATCGGAAAAATTTTTTTTGGCTAGCACTCGATGAAGCTACATTTCGTGACACTTAGTATGGCAGAAGCTGAATATTTTGCTTCCACCATGGCCGCTACTCAACTTGTCTTGAAGAAGACACAGTTGGATTATTTGTTAGTTTCAGTGATGTTTCCCTTTCCCTTGGGTTGTAATAATCAAAGCAGAATTAACCTTACCAAGAATCCATTCCAACATTCTCATTCAAAGCATATTGACATCAAATATCATTTCATCAAAGATCATTTGGAAAAGAATGTACTTAAACTTGAATATGTTTCATCTGCTGAAAAAAGTAGCTGATATTTTCATGAAACCCTTGCCAAAGTAATCATTCTCAAGATTGAGGTTGAACATGGGTGTCCATCCTCTTCCTTTTCAAGGATAAGGTATGTTGTTTCATCCCCTCTGTCTTCTTACCTGTGGATTGTTTTTCAAGGGGATAAGTTCTTTGTATCATAAATATATTGCTTAAATAGAGAGTTGTGGGTATGCCGTGAACTCAGCGCTGCTTGTGCATGTGAACTATTCTAACTGTTTGTTGGAGTGGATATAGTAATGAACTTGAAGTTGTTTACAGGATGTATGAAGCTGATGATGTATGAATTTGAAGATGTCTTTTTCACTACCTATGGACCACATGGTTTTTCTGTCAATGATTCTTGTTTCCTATAATCAGTTAGCTCACATAAGCTTAAAACTGTTCATAAGTAATCCATTTCTTGAGGTTACTAATTTGGTGATTTATGAAAACTTGGTTGACAACAAAATCTAAAGGGGGAGATTGTTAGGACCAAGCTGAAAGAAGATATGGTTTGCATGGATTGTCTTTTGTTGATATTGAGGAAGTTTTCGTAAAGGAAAGACACCACTAATTTCTAAGAATACGGAAGATGGAAGTTTGATGTTTGGAACTGAGTACATTGAACATTCGGAAACTGGTGTTTGATGATTTTGGAGTCTAGAATTTAGTGTCTGGAAATTGAGAAGTTGGAACTGGGAAATTGCACATTCTTGAAGGCTGGCTGAAAGGAGAGGTGAAGGCATTAATTGTGACGATGATTTTCTGTTTTGTAACTCTAATTTGTGAGTATATACAAGTACTCATAATGCAATAAAAATTTGGGTGGTGAAGTCATACTGAGATCTGGAGGAGCCATTATGAGAATTCAAAATGTCTTGTATCGATGATTGAAGAAGTCGTATCGATAACTAAGAGTCATTCCAAGAATCTTGAATAGCCGTTCCGAGAACTCGATGTTTGCAGGGAGATGTTCAGAGTCGAATTGGTAAAGAATAAGATCGTAGAGAGAAGTTCTGATTCGACTTCCTGAACAGAATTTGCAAAGTCTAATTCCGGAACAGAATTTGTGGAGTCTACTTCCTGGACAGAATTTGCGGATTCTACTTACTGAACAGAATTTTCCGAGTCTACTTCCTGAATAGAATTTGCGGAGTCTACTTCCTAAACAGAAGTTCGGAGTCGATTTTTTGAGTCAGAAATTTGGAGTGAAGAAGATCAGAGTCGACTTCTTGAACCTAATGTTCGTAGCCAGAAGTGCGTAGTCATGCTGATAATAGGTGAAGTTATAACCTGACGTCACACCGAGAATGGAGAAGTCATACCAAAATGTGATGAAGAGTCATGCTTATAATTGATGAAGTCATAACAAGAAGTCATACTAAGAAGTGATAAAGAGTCAATCCGTGAATACGATGATGAGAAGACAGATGAGTGGATCTGATAATGTGATACCAAGAAACTTGTGTAAAAATGTCAGATCTGGAAAATGCCAAAGCTCTAAATCAAGTGAAGGTGAAGAAGATTCGAGAAGATTCTAGAAGTGTTTAAAAAGTCTTAATTACTCTGATATTTTAGGAGAAATTATTATTTGGGTGATTTTAGGTGAGCGGGAAAATATTTTGGTTTCCCACCTAAGCACACATTGGAGCACCTATAAAAGGAGACTAGGGTGCTAAGTAAGTGTGTGATGAAAAAGTTGTGAGAGAAGCTCTGATAATCTAGAGAGAGAAAGAAGTGTTTGGCCAATAGAGTTTCATTGAATATTCAATATTAATGAGAATTTGATACTGGTTGACACTGTATTAAGTTTCTCGGATTAAAGAATTTAGAGTGAAGATGAAGTATAGAGTGAAGAAGAAATCAGAGTGGAGATTCGGAATGGGGAATCAGTACTGGCTGACATCGTATTGAGTTTCTCAGACTGAGGAATATTTGGATTGATGAATTCGGAGTAAAGAAGAAGTTTTGAGTGGAGATTCGGAATGGGGAATTAGTATTGGCTAACACCGTATTGAGTTTCTCAGACTGAGGAAGATTTAGATTGAAGAATTTGGGTGAAGAAGAAGTTCAGAGTGGAGATTCGGAATGGGATGTTCAGATTGTAATTGATCTATCTCAACTCCAAGGAGTCCCTTCCTTTCTTATGGGTAATGAAGTGAGGATTTGTGCTGAACTTGCTTAAACATGTGTATTCGAAATGATGTGCAGGTAACATAAGTTTTTACAAGAATAGAGACTTTGCCCTATTGTGCTAAGAGGGTGCACACTCACTGGAGTGATTTTTTAATAGTGCTTCATGAGTGTAAGGGTATATCATACTCGTTGTAATCCAAGTATTGTTTTCTTAGTGGATTATATGGTGCTGGATTTTTTCCAACCATACCAAGGACGTAGCTCTTCTTATTGAATAGTGAACCTTGTAAATCATTATGTTCCTTTGGATGTGTGCTTGTTTGTTTCTTAGTAGAGAATTATATCTTTAATAGGAGACAAAGGTTGTTCTCAATCTTAAGGGAACTTAAAATAAGAAAAAGGGGTACCATGGATTCACCCCCCCCCCCCTCTCAGTGGTTAATTACTCCAACTAGGTCCTTTCACTTTCCCACCTCTATTTGGTGGATGTGTTCTATTATGAAGGTATTCCCTGATATGTGTCATCCATCCTGTAGTATGACCAAATGGTTCAGGAATGGGACTAATTTCATTGATTTCCTCTGTTCTAGTTTGAACATAATGTGAAATTGTATGAGGGTGGGCAATACTTATGGTTGTCTCATCTAGATTTGGATATGCCATAGCTGTGGCAATATTTGATAGTGCATCATCTTGGGAAATTTGTGTTCTCTGGACATAAGAAAATGTCGGTTCCGAAGGAAATTCTACCATTAACTCTCTGACGTAATCATACAAAGGGATTAGTTCTTCTTTTCTGATTGCATAATCCCCATTGACTTGTTTGATTACCAGGTCTAAATCACCATTCGGCTTAAGTGATTCACTTGTTCTTAAATCTCTGACTCTAAACCTGTGATGAGAGCCTGATATTCTATTTCATTATTTTTACCGCCTCCCAACAATGAGAAGGAATAAGGTAGCACTGCCTTTTTTGAGGAAATAAGTACAATACCAAATCCAACTTTGTTGAATTTAGGATCTTCCATTTTTTCCTTATTGGACTTTTGGAAGCACCATCAAAGTACATTTTCCATGTTTAAAGATTATCTTGAATAGAAAATACTTCTTTATCAGGAACATCAATACCTAAAGATGAATCTTCCACTGAAGTGTGTTCAACACAAATATCAGCCAGAGCTTGACCCTTTATTTACTTTTGAGACACATAATGAATATCAAATTGATACAAAATAACTACCCACTTTTCCAGACTTCATGTAAGCAATGGACAACTAAGGATGAATTTTAGCGGGTTATTGTGAGATACCAATTGGACCTCATGATGTTGCAGGTAGTTTCTTAGTTTCTGAAATGCAAAGATTAATGCCATGCATCACCTCTCAATACTTGAATATCGAGTTTCTTCTTCAATCACCATCCGACTGATATAGTAAAGGCCATTTTACTTCCCAGCATCATTCTTCTGGGCAAAGAAGGCTCCCATTGATCACTCTAAGGCTGTCACATAGAGGATAAGTGGACTTCCTTTAATAGGTGGCATTAATACGGGTTGACTCAAGAGATTTTTCATGAGAATATAAAATGCCTCTTGACATTTTTCAGTCCACTAGTAAGTGACTCCCTTATTTATCAATTTGGTGAAGGGTAAACATTTTCCTACCAGATTGGTGATGAAACGCCGAATATAGGCTAAGGGTCCTTGAATTCCTCTCAATTATTTCAAATTCTGAGGAGGTGACATACTGAGGATTGAATTTGTCTTCTCTGGATCGACTTTAACACCACAATGGCATACAACAAAGATGAGAAGTTTTTTTGCGGTTACCCCAAAATCACATTTCAAGGGGTTCTTCTTCAAATTATGTTGTCAACGTTTGTGGAATATGACTTCCAAATCATCCAAGTGATTAGAAAGTTTTTTGGATTTAACCATAAAATCTTCCACATAACATTCAACAAACTTTCATAAAAAGGGTTTGAAGATACAATGCATGGCACACAGATATGTTGTGCCTGTATTCTTCCGGCCAAAGGGCTTTACCCAATAGAAAAACAAACCCTGAGGGGCTCTAAAAGCTGTAGATTCTTCATATTCTAGAGCCATTCAGATTTGATTATATCTAGAATATCCAACCATGAAGGAAAGTGCTTCATAGCCAGTTGTTGCATCAATCAAGAGTTCTATAATTGGAACTGGAAAATAATCCTTAGGATAATGCCGATTTAGATCTCTGAAATCAATGCTAACCCCAATTTGTCTATTCTTATTTTTCACAGGGATAATATTATCCAACCACATGGGATATTGAAATTATATGATGAAGTTATCTTTGATTAGATTATCCACTTCACCTTCAAATTTGGAAGCATAAGTTCGGTGTGTTCATCTTGCAGCTTGTTTGAATCCTCGATGTTCTTCTGGAAAACCCAAATGATGAGTAGAAACATAAGGATCAAGCCCTAGAATTTCTGTATAGTTCCAAGAAAATACATCTCAATTTTTCATTAAAAATGAAATATAAATTTCTTTCTCTTCAAGAGTCATGGCCAGACTAATTAAAGTGGGGTGTAGATATTGTTTTGTACCCAGATTTTTTTCTTTGAGTTCATCCAAAGTGGTAGAGACACCCTCTTCAAATGCTGGAGGAGCATCCTTGAGATCATCCTGTTCTTCTGCAACATGTGTTACTTTTTCTGTTTCTACTTTCATAGTAGATGACGAAACATAATTTCCATGATTATGAGAGATGTTAAAATTTGAACATCTTGAAGAAGAGGCTTCCATTTCTAACCCTATTGATGATGAAGGGTCTTCCTTGGGTAATAAAGAAGAGATGATGGATTGAGAATCGACATCATCGTTGAACAGTGAAATTTTTATAACTTCTTTTGGCCTGGTTGGAAAATTATAGACTTGTTGGATTTCACCAGATGAAATGAATACATAGCCTTTTGGGATTTCTTCATTTCTTGGTGAATCACCAATTTCTCCCATGCTATCTGGCTTGATTGCCATAATTGACATTGTGGAAGATTCTATAAGAGTATTTGGATTCAGGTATATCCTGTCAATTTGACTAATAGGAAACAAATAATATGTACTCACATGTGTGAATGGGTTTACTGCAATCTTTTCCAAACCATATGAATCATTAACTTTGGTAACCTCCCTTATTGTGGATTTATCCTTACCCTTCATGTGATATAATTCCGCCTCAGTGTATTGAGATTCACATTTTTTGAAGGGTGATTTATCACCATACAATTTCCCAATTTGACCATTGAAACAATATTTGAGACATTGATGGTATGATGAAGGGATATCCGCATGTTGATGTAGGAAAGGTCTTCCAAGAAAAACATTGAATGTTGTTTTGTGATAAACAACCATGAAATCTGAATTGGATACATGGTTCCGAACTGAGTTATGAGTGTAATCTTACCCAGTGGTTCTTGTTCATTTTTATCATATCCTTGTAACATTAAAATAGAAGGAGATAAATCAGATTATGTGAGGCCCAATCGAGGAAGTGTATGAATGCAGGTGAGGTTGACTCCTCAACCATTATCAATTAAATATGTTAGGATGTATACGTAATTTAACTTTCTAGATAAGTACAAAGGTCTAATGTGTCCATGCACAACATCATCTTCATCTTCAACTGTAAAAGATATCACTGCATGGCATTCTGCAAAATTATTCTCTACATGGTAGAATTCAGCAGCATCAATTTTAATTTCGAACTCTTGAGGACTTGACAAAGCCTCAATGAGTGCCTCCCGAAGATCCTTAGATAGATTCTAGGCATCCATAATTGATAACTTTACCGGTACATGGGTCAAATGTTTCAAGACATCATATTTTTGATCCAATGGTCTGTTTTTTCCAACAAGAACCTGTGGTTTCACAGGTGCCTTAGAGGTGGATGCTTTATAAGTAGATGTTTCCTGTATCTTGGTAGGAGATGAAAATAATCCTAGCCTTGGAAGATTAGACTAAATAGGTCTACTTACATACTGAGAGGATGAACGTGGAACCTTTAACCGTTCCTCTAGAATAACAGTACCAAGACTGAATCTACCTTGCGTGGAAGAATTTTCTTATTCTTATTGAGTCCACTGATGGAATCTTCCACGAGTGTCTATTGAAAACACATTTCCAGCAGGGGTAGAATTTTAATAGTGGATTTTGGGATATCTACATCTTCCTCTGTATCCTTGACCTCTGGAACTCCCTCTAATTCCTCTGTCTTATACAGGGGACTTAGGCTCATCAAAATCAAAACTGTGGCAAGCATAAGGATCTGTTAAGTGAATCATGTTAACAGAACCAAAGATCAACTCTTAATCTGATGAAGACCCATCTTGATTAGCCAATTTAGGATGTGCTGTTTGGTGGGATGGTGCCCATGGCTTTGAAGTAGATGGCATAAAATCTACCATAGTCAATGACAACTTGGGCATTGACAAGATTTCATCTTCTTCTGACTGTTCCCCTTTCTATGAATTCTGTCGTTTCTTTGAGGATTTTCCCTCTGATGAAGAGGGTTTTGTTTTGGCATTCATAGAAGAAGAGACAATTGGTTTCTTCCATTTTATTTGCAAAATGACATCAGTTCGGTTGATCATTTTTCTAACCATCAAATCATCATATTTCGGCGTATTTTTATTTTTGACTTCATTCCAATCACCTTCTTCCTATGGATTTGTAGCAGTAACACACGCTACCTAAGCTGAATAAACTTTCAGTTTGACTTGTCCCGAGTCCTCCATCTTTTGCAGTAGGTCTTTGAAGACAAAAAAACTCTTGAATTAGATTCCCCAACATCTAATAAAATGAAAAATAGTTGGGATGGTCTTTATCTCCTATATTATTTGGCCTTTTCGGCCTTGGAAATTGAACCAAAATATTTTCCAGAGCCGAAATGAAGTAACCAAAAAAATGTTCATTTTAGAAAGAATAAACTATTCTCTTAAAATCCAAAAATTGTTTCCATATTTTATCTCTTTGATCATCATGATGAAATGGCTTCTGTTGTTGACACTCAAGAGGTAGAGCCTTTTGAGATTATGAAGGTATTGAAGTAGAAGTAGGTACAAGTGTTAGTTTAAGCGTTACTATAACAGTCTATGTTTTACATATTCTCCTTCCTGGAGCGGATGGAATTACACATGATTTTTCCATAGTCTTTATAAGAGAGTCTTCAATCTACTGAGCGATCGAAGTAAGGTCTCGAAATCATTCTGTGTATTTCACATGGATCAATAGCATGCATAATTCATCACATAGATTTGCCACACAAATTGGAGACAACTATTCTTGAGGGATTTCTATACTCCGGGAATATGTTAATCCCTTGCACCGAGAAATAAAATATGAAACCCTTTCATTCTCCCTTTGATTATAATTTGTAAGATCAAAAACTTTTGTCTTTGGTAAAATTGAACTTAATTGTAGAAGGAATTGATGTCGAAGATCCTCCCACCTGGTTATTGATTGGAATTGCAAGATTGTATACCAGACAAAAGCAGTCCCTTGTAATGACTGTAAAAAACACCTGAGATTAATTGCTTTTTTATGCTGCGGGGTACCCATCATTGGATAGCAACGAGAAACAAAATGTGTTAATTGTTGTTCTGGGTCTCCCAAACCATTAATGATTGGGAATGTGGTACTTGAAAAATTTGATGGGGAGGAATTGAGTCTACCCATTTTGGGTAATAACTCTTCTCCGGTTGAACTGGTGTGTTCTTTCCTTCCATAGATTTTAACTGAGCTGTTAATGACTCAATGGTAGTCATTAAATTTAGAGAAACATCAGTTTGAGCTTGGACTTGTGCAGGTGCTATAACTGGATCTTGGATAGGTGTGGCGACTGGGACTGCCCTATATGGTAGTATTGCTGGTTATTGTTGCGTATAACCCATAGGATTATACCTATGATGGTGTACTAATAAAGGAGTATATTTTTGATCCATCTCAGGAGCTGCAAAAAATTCCATTAACTGAATGACTCCAACACGCTTAGGAGGAAGACTACATTGAAGTAGTTCTGCATTCAATATCCTTAATTCCTTTATTTCCGCCTTTTATTGTGTGAATCTTTGCTCTAGTGAGAGTGATTAGCCTTCTCCAGAGGAAGGGTATGTAACCTGATTTTTCCCTTTCCCCTTGTTGGATGCCTTTTGAAAAGGGGGGAGTTGATTATTGGAAGGAATACCTAAATTCTGGGTAAGCCTTTAGTTTTGTGTATGCACACCTTCTTCATTTATATCTGTGCGCACAACCTATTGATCAAGATCTTCCTCATATGATTCTTAATGAATGAGCCTCATGTTCTGGAGGATCAGCAACAATGACATTGATGAAATTTATTGATGCATAACGCATTGCGTCCCTTCTATCAGCATTTCTGTGATACTGTCTTTTTCCAAGTCCTTGATTAGACACTGCCTTCTGCTAATTTGACCCCTTAGGAACTTCTTGATGAACCATAATTTGGAGAGAATCTCATGATAATTTGGATATGCGTTCCACTTGGGGATTTTTCCATAATTGAGAAAAGTATGAATTTCTCTGAGGAAGAGATTAAGGATTTGAAAAAGTCCCCAGTCCGGTGGACTGGGGCTGTTCCTGCTATTTCTACTCAACTCCTCAAATCCTATTTGTTGATTTTGAGGGTTGAGATAAAAGAGTCCCTAGTCTGGGAAGCTAGGGTGGATCTTGAGCTACTACATCTAAGACTTTCTTAAAATCTCTCCTGGTCTTATGGACTTTAGTACGTAAATTGGCTGGATGCATCAACCTACATCCATTCAAATCACCTGATTCAAATGACCGTTGTATGATTTCTGACACTCCTGTCACTTGATGATGTTCACGCTCTAAACGAAAATCCTGTTCGATATTCTCGTTTGACTGATTCAAGAGTAATTTGAAAACTTTTTCTCTGTATTCCTGATTTTGATAAGAACTTGGTGAGGCCTATTCTTGAGTGAGCCTTTGATTACAAAAAAACCAATTGGTTGTGGCCAGATGTGGGAAATAACATTTCATGAGATCACTTTAGGCAGGCTTTGTTGACTAGAGAGTACAGTGAAATGAAGTGCTCCATGAACACCCTATCCGCAGATATGAATACCAGATAGGGAATTGGCCATTAACTGGCGCAAACTTCTTAGTGTGCCAAGACATGAACGCTGAAGGGCTCTCTGCTGCTTTTCAGCATTTGGATATCAAGCAATTGATAGAGAGAGGCCAAATCAGTTTAGAGTTGTAACCCTTATATTATATTAACATGATTTTCATATTAATCATAACATAATATTTTCTTTTTCAATTTACAAATATTTTTCCACACGTTGAGACAAATATCATGAATAAAATATTCCGTCAACATCACTGGAATGTCATACTGAGAGTTATCCAAAGGCCAAAACATGACTGGTACTTCCCCATTCATCAGTTGTATTCCCATATTCAGTACATCATCTTTATCATTCATTGAATATTCTTCTACCTGATTAGGCCAAAGTAAGTTCTTCTTTGTTGCTTCATCAAATTAAACAATATTGGTAGAGAATTCATTTATCAAATTAGAAGATTCAAGACTCGGGGGTGGTTCAAAGAATGACCTACACCTCGGGATATCTTCTGGTTGAGAAAGTATTTCACATGCTAGTACTAAAGTATCAGACATGACTGGCTTCATATTTGCATGTGCCTCAAGATAAGAGAGATTTCTCGTCACTACATTGTCCATTGGAGCATTTTCCAGGCAATGTGAATTATTACTATGGAGAGGACTTTCGCTGCTAGATTCATCATCATGTGGAGGACCACTATGGTGGGTTACAGATGCAGATTCTTCCCAAATCGAGAAAAGACTGACTTTCACTAAGGAAGAGATTGAGGATTTGAAAAAGTCCCCTGTCTGGTTGACTGGGGGTGTTCCTACTGTTTCTGCTCAACTACTCAAATAATATTTGTTGATTCCAAGGGTTGAGATAAAAGAGTCCCTAGTCTGGAAAGATGGGGTGGCTCTTGAACTGCTATATATGATAATTTCTTAAAAGATATATTGATTTTGTGGACTTTAGTCCAGAAATTGGCTGGATGCATCAACCTACATCCACTCAAATCAGCTGGTTCAAATGACCATTGAATGATTTCTGACACTTCTGTCACTTGATGATGTGCATGCTCTAAATTAGAAACTTGTTTGATATTCTCATTTGCCTAATGCAAGAGTAATTCAAAAACATGTTCTTTGTATTCTGGATTTTGAGAAGAACAAGTTGCGGCCTATTCTTGAGTGAGACTTTTATTGCAAACAAAACCCATTGGCGGTGGCCAGCTATGGGAAATAACATTTCCTGAGACCACTTATAGTGGGATTTGTTGACTGGAGAGTACATTTATTGATGCTACATTCATCAAAGAATCTAAAGAATATAAAAGGGGAATATCTGAGCTCAAAGTGATTCAACCTTTGAATAAATCATAAAAAATCGACAAAGACATGAACAAGGAATCCACAGCACAAGGGTCGCACATGTTCCCTCACTTTCGTGCAAGTATACTTGTGCGCCACCTAATGGTCACGAAACTGACTTGCACACCATAAAGGATAACCGCCTGGGGACTTCTCCAGCCTATAAATACCCTCAGTGGGCCCCACATTTCAGGAGGAATTTTTCCAGAATTCACAAACAGAGCTATGAATGCCCAAGTCTCTTCTTCAGGTCTTCCAAACTCTTCAAAGTAATTATTTACCTTTAATGGAAGGTCTAAACAGGAGGAGTAAGGTCTCGGTGTTAGAATTCTATAACACTTGCGTGCTTAAGTGTTTTACCCTTAAGGGAAATGAACACACTTTTGTGCCACCCAACTTCTTCATCAGAACTTGCGTGCCATCTTCTGGAAAGCCTCTAGGGATAATACCAAGGGTTTGAGCCAAGTCTCGCCGAATATTTACTCTAAGGACTGAAAATCGCCCATGTACTCATGTGTCGCGCAGGTATACCTGTGCAACCAGGACTTTCGGGCCCATGCAGTACCTGTGCGCCTGCCAAGACATGTGCGCCCCTACCTTTTTTAGGTGCCTTTCCTACCCACTTCACCCCTCTAATGCCATTCCACTTCTCCTATAAAAGATTCAGTCTTCAAGACACTCTTCAAATCTATTTATAGCATGATTTCTTGATTTGGATTCCTTATCTGAAAGGAACTCCTTGGAACATCTCTCCAAATCTAATGATTTACACATCATTATGTCACTAATGACTGAGATTTCATTCATTCAACCTCATCCTTTAAGATGAGAGAATCCTTAACCTAGGCCTTTTTTTCAGGAGTAAGCGCCAGTCCAAATTCTCATTAATTTAGGCATCCTTTTCAAGATTAATCACAAGTCCCCTAATCTGGGAATCCTTCTTAGGAGTAATCCCCATTGTTAAAGTCTCAAATATGGGAAACCTCCTCAGGAGTAAGCCCCAAACCTTAATTCCTTTAACCTGGGCCTCCTTTTTCGGAGTAAGCCCCAGTCTTAATTTCCTTTTAATGTGGGCTTCCTTGTCAAGAATAAAACACAATCATAGGTCCCCTCTTAAATTGGGCATCTTCCTTAGGAGTAAGTCCCAAGATTAGAGTATCCAATTATCCATAAAGTAAATATACCTTTATGGACCCTCTTCCTTGATTTATTCCCTGATGAAAATCTTAATTCTCATCTATTTTGGGCAGTCATACATACATAATCCCCACATACATTCTTATGATTGCATCATTCATGGCACAATTCTCTAGTTTTACCAATACCTCTTGTTTCTCACACCGAGCATGAATCACATCAGCTTAGAGTGTAAAAGTAAGTATGAAATCTTTCTCTAAGCCATCAATCATAAACATCATACTATCTTATTTGAACTAAGTGGGTCTTGATTTCTTTTCCAAAACAAAGGATACGTATGTAGCCCATAAACAGGTACGATCCCAAATCCGAAATAATCCATGTCCTTTTAATGACAGTAAACATCAAGTGCCCCACTAAGTGGCTTTAAAACCAGTATGGTCATCATAATGACCAAGAGACTTTTATGTAATTTTAATGATACCATCAACTAATAATCTCTAACAAATACAGATGATTCTTCATCGATGAAGAACCTAGAATACATATAAAAGATTCTATGAATTTCCTACATATCGATCATTGATTGTCATACTAAAGAAAAGCTCATTTTATACTTGGTGATATGACAAGGATTTACTAACATAACATTTATCTATAAAGAGAGTCCCGAAGTAGACAATAATTCCCCTTAAAAAGGTGTGATGAGTCTGACCTCCCATCCTCTCGACGAATGAAAATTCCTAAGCCTCATCAGTCCACAAGTAATGAGCACCTACCTTTGGAAAGTAGGTCTAAATGGATATGGAATCATTGGATGTTTCTGGTTCTACGAACAAACCTGTTAGAAACCGATTGGAATGTTTGAACCATCAATCAACGGGGTCATCCCCAATTCAAGAGGGAAAAAAATGGTGAACCCAACGTGAATCCTTAAGCAAGTTAAAATGATGTTTTTCTTATTTGTTAGGCCGCTATTTAAACTCATTGAGAGGGACAACAAAAATAATCATTGACATATGTGCTCATCCAAAAGATACACTGGATGAATTTATCTTGATTACATATGTTATATCAAACAAGCACTCTTTTTCAAGATCTTATGCATTTCTAGAATGGCTTCTCTTAAGTTGAAATTTGTGAATAAATCTACTGTGAAAACCTCTACTTCAAATGCTACTACTGCTACACCTACAGGATCATCGTCCGCTCTGAGGACGAAATCACCTACTCAGCATCTTCAATGTTGGGTATCAAATGCGCTGGTTAAGGAGTACCGTCAACACGGTACCATTCCAACTCTGGAGGCTTCTCAACAAGCCCTCCAACTGAACAATTTACCCAGGTCGTCCGGACAGCAACGACTAGTGATCAAGAAGCAGGCAGTGCTAACTACCGTCTCCAACTGTTTCGGGTCGTTATCCCTGGAACGCAGTCACCATTCAATCCCATATTCTGGGGAGGTGAATGACTAGGTCCCTCATTGCCTTAATTCAATGAAGTGGGAGTCCTTCCTAAGGGCTCTTATCAACAATTTCCACCAGACTCATGTGGCAGTATGCCCTCAACATGACGAGGGTACCGACTCCAGGCGTTTGGCTCAGGTTCCTCGAACCCTAGCAGACTAGACGAATCACCAAAGGTGAAATCTGGTCAACAGTGATTATGTTCTCATCTCTGCCATCTCCGGAGAAGTCCACCATCCTAACTTGGTGGAAAGCAACGATCGGGCACATAAACCTACCCGTTTTAATTCCGCTGTCTAGAAGAGTCATTTGGCAGCATCACGCCAATCCTTCCAGGAAATTCCGGCGGAGTATTATAGGTAGGAACATACACCTGTTTATACATCATCAGCTAGTCAGCAAGCTCATCTGACTACAAATGATAAATCTCTTCAACCACATTCACTGAAGTACAATCACCAGGATTATACACCTTCTGGTTCTGATCAAGCCTAACAAAAGTCTCGCTTGGTAGCACTCATAGAAGTTAGTCGGAAAGCTCTGATGACAAACATGGGGCAGACTCAACTTTCTTCCCCCACACTTGAGTACTGTCAGGATTCACTAACAGGAAAACGAGGACAAGAGCAGGCACATACACCTACTCCAATCACGGAATGGATGTATATCCTTATTCCGGTAGCTGAAAACACCAAGAATATTCTATCTATTTTAGAATAGAAGAAGAAAATCCCTGCTCATATTCCGGATGCCTGCCAGGATATTATAACAGCTTCAGTAGCATCTCAAGGAAAAACACATAAATCTATCCCTACATGTGGAGCGACACATCAACAGTTCACTCCAGAACATACACACACATCTGTTCCAGTCCAAGAGGGTTTTGGGGCATACTCCTCCATATCATACGGACAACCAATTCAGGAACCTACACCTGATTTGAGTAGAGATCGTCAGCCTAACCTGGCCATCTCTGCTGATCAGCCACATACACCAGCTCAGAGCAGCAACATTCGGCAAAAAGTGGTTTCCAAGGAAAGTAAGAAGGTGTCCATAAAGAAGACCCACCCATCGCAGTCAATAGATCAAGAGACAATCTATAATAAGGTCTTGCTCGATGCTAGAGTTCTTGAAGCCCTCAGACAGTTATCTGTTAGAATTCAAGATTCTAATCCCTCATTTCCAATAGTGGGATCATTAATTATGATGGTATTTAACAGAAACTTCCTCATGATGGCTTGCTTCATGACAATTCGGTCAATCGTAATGTTTCATCTTCAGATGAGAGCTACAATAACCCTCTATGTGGCCAGAAGACCAAGGTGCAAGAGATCTCATATTTTTTTGTAACCTACCAAGGTGTTCCTCCCCATGATGATGAATTTTCCTACGAAAGTCCTCTTGGCAGTAGTGATACACATTGCCCTGAAAATGATCCAGTGGAAAATGTAGTGCTGAGAAAGCCCTCTTATCTTGAGGTACTAGAAAATGTGAAACCAGTCATGTCTGATGCTTAATCGCTAGCAGGTGAAATACTTTCTCAATAGAAAGATAGCTCAGGTTGTAGGTCATTCTTCAAACCACCCCTAAGTCATGCATCTTCTAGTTTAATCAATGGTTTCTCTACCAATCTTGTTGAATCTGATGAAGTAACAAGGAAGAACCAGATCTAGTCAAATCAGGTAGAAGAATCTCCAAGGAATGATAAAGGGGAAATGCTGAATATGAGAAAACAATTGGTGAAGGGTGAAGTTCCAGTCATGTTTTGGCCTCTGGCTGACTCTCAGTAAGACATTCCAGAGATGTTGACAGAAGATGGGATTCATGATATTCATCTCAACATATGGAAAACTCTTTGTCAGATGAAAAAGAATGTATTATCTTATATGAATATGAAAATCATCTTAAGATAATAGAAGAGTTACAACGTTAGATTGATTTTTCATCTCTATTAGTCCCTCGATATCTGAAGGCTGAAAAGTAGAAGATATCCCTTAAACATTCATTCCTTGGCACACTAAGAAGATTGTGCCAGTTAATTTCCAATGCCCCATCTGGTATTCATGTCAGAGAATGGGGTGTTCATAGAGAACTATATTTCACTGTCCTCTCCAGTTAGCAAAGCCCGTCGAAAATGGTCTCATGAAATGTTATTGCCCATGGCTGGCCATAGTAAATGGGTTTTGTTTGTAATCAAATGATTTCCCAATAATAGGCCTCAACTAGTTCTTCTAAATTCAAGAATATAGAGAAAAAGTTGTTGAATTACTCCTGCATCAAGAAAACGAGTATATTGAACAGGCCTCTCGTATGGAGCATGCACATCATCAAGTGCCAGAAGATTCGGAAATCATCCAATGGACTTTCGAGCCGGGTGATAAAAGTGGATACAGGTTGATGCATCCAGCTAATTTCCAGACTAAGGTCCGCAAGATCAGGAGAGCTTTTAAGAAAGTCTTAGACATAACATGTAAAGAGCCACCCCAACTTGCCAGACTGGTGACCCTTTTAAACCAACCCTCGGAATCAACAAATAGTATTTGAGGAGTTGAGCAAAGACAGAAGGAACAGCCCCAGTCCACCGGACTGAGGACTTTTTCAAATCATCAATCCCCTCCTCAGAGAATGTCGGTCTTTTCTCGATTGGGGAATAAGCCTTAAGAGGAACGAAGATCCAATTTATCTGTAGATTCTCTCCAAATTATGGTTCTTCAAGAAGTTCCTGGGGGATTGAGTCAACAAAAGGAAATGTATCATCAAATACATGGATGGAGACTATATCACAAAAATGTTGATAGAAGGTATGTGATGCGTTATGCATCAATCAATGAAATCAATGCGGTTGTTGCTGATCCACCAGATGAGGCTCACTCAGGGGACTCAGATGAAGAGGTTTTTGCTCAGGAAGTTGTACGCAAATACACAAATGAAGATGGTGTGCATACAGGAAATCAAAGGTTTACCCAGAATCTGGGTGCTCTTCAAATAACTCACTTCCCCCTCTTAGAAAGGGATCAAACAAGGGGAAGGGAAAGAATAAGGTTACATGTCCTCCCTCTGGAAAAGGCCAATCGCTCTAACTAAAGAAAAGATTTGCGCAAAAAGAGGAAGAAATGAAAGAATTGACGAGGTTGAACACAGAACTACTTCAAGGTAGTCTTCCTCCTAAATGTGCTGGAGTCAGTCAGCCAAGGGAGATTGTTACAGCTACTGAGAGGGATAAGGAATATCCTCCTTTATCAGTACACGCTCACAGGTCTAATCCTACAGGTCAACTGCAACAACAATTGGCAGTGTTGCCATCTGTTTTAGTACCAACCACCACATCTGTCCAAGCTCCATTCAGTTCACCTGTTCAGATTCAAGCTCAACCAGATGTTTCTCAAAAGTTAATAGTTACTATTGAGTCATTAATAGCTCTATTGGAAGATATGGAAGGGAAGCGTGTGCAGGTTCAACCAGAAAAGAAAACTTACCCTGAATGGGTAGATTCAATATCTCCCTCATAAAATTTTGGGAATCATTTATTCCCTATTTTCAATGGATCAGGCGATCCTAAACAGCATTTGATGCATTACATGTCTTGTTGCGATCCTATGATGGGAACTCTGGAGCATCAAGAAGTAGTGAAACTCAGATGCTTCGTGTGAACCTTGGAAGGACCAGCTTTTGTCTGGTATACAAGCTTGAAATCCTGGCCAATTACTAGATGGGGAGATCTCTTTCAACGATTTATTCTTCAATTCAGCTCAACAACGCCAAAGAAAACAGTTTTTGATTTTACAAATTGTAAGCAAAGGGAGAATTAAAGAGTCTCTAATTTCATTTCTCACTAGAAGGGATTAACATATTCCCTGAGCATAGCACTCCCTCAAGAGGAACTGTTTCCAATCTGTGTGGTAAATCTACGTAACGAATTATGCATGACACTGATCCTTATGAAATACACAGGAGGGTTTCGAGACCTAACCTCAATCCCTCAACGGATTGAAGATTCTCTTATACAGACTAAGGCTAAATATCGTGTAATTCCACCAGCTCCAGGAAGGAGAATGGGTAAATTAGAAACTGCTATATTTATTTTTAAACTAGCACATGTACCTTCTTCTATGTGAAAACCTTCATCTTTCGAAGGGATCCACCTCCTGAGCGCCAACAACAAAGGTCACTTCGTCAAGATGATAATAAAGATCAAAGATGAAAACAATTTGAGGATCTGTAGAGTAAAACATACTCTTTCCAAAAAGAAAAAGTTCCTGGTTACTTCATTTCGGCTTTGGAAAATAATTTGTTTGAGTTGCCATGGCCCAAAAGGTCACACAAGGAAGGAGATGAAGACTGTCCCAATTATTTCACGTTTCATCAAATGTTGGGGCATACCATCTAGGACTTTTTTGTCTCCAAAGACCTCCTGTAAAAGATGGTCGACTCGAGACAAGTCAAATTAAAAGGTTCTTCAACTTAGGTAGCATGTGTTACTGCTACAGTTATAGAGGAGGAAGGAGAGTGGCACGAAGTTAAGAAAAAAATGCACAAAAATATGATTATTGGATGGTAAGAAAGACGATCAACCGAACTCATGATATTTTGTGAACGCAATGGAAGAAACCAATTGTACCTTATGTCATGAATGCTATAGCAAAACCCTCTTCATCAAAGGGAAAATCCTCAAAGAAATGGAATGATTCAATGAAATAAAAAGAATCAGAAGAAGATGAGTACATGTCGATGACCATGATTTCTTTAACCTTAGCAGACTTCATTCCATCTACTTCAAATCAACGGGCACCGCCCCACCAAACAGTACAACCTAAATTGTATAGTCAGACAGATTCTTCATCGGATGAAGAGTTAATCTTTGGTTCTGTTAATATGATTCAATTAACAGATCCATATGCCAGTCGCAGTTTTGATTTCGATGAGCCTAAATTACATGTATCAAATAGAGGAATCAGAGGAAGTTCCAGAGGCCTAGGATACAGGGGAATACATGGATCTTTCAGAAGCTACTATTGAAATTCTACCCCTGTTAGAACTGTGTACACAACAGAAATCCGTGGTAGAGGCCTTCAGCGAGCTCAGCAAGAACAAGCAAGTTCTTCTACTAATAACAAATTCAGTCCTAGCACAGTTATTTTGGAGGATCGGTTGGGGATTCCACCTTCATCTTCTAAACAAGTAAATAGACATAATTTGTCTAATCTTCCAAATCCATGAGTATTACCAACTCTTATCCCAGTACAAAGATGCATCAAATTCCATAGCATCTACTTCCAAGGCACCTACTAAACCACATGTTCTTGTTGGGAAACACAGACCTATGGATCAAAAGTATGATGTATTGAAACACTTGGCCCATGTACTAGCCTAGTGATCAATTCTGGATGATTTGAATCTGTTAAAAGTTCTTCGGGAAGCACTCATAGAGGCTTTGTCAAGTCCTCAAGAGTTTGAAACTGAAATTGTTGCAGCTGAAGTCTATCACATAGATAATAATACTACAAAATTATAGGAAATAATATCTTTTAATGATGAAGATGAAGATGATTTTGTGTATGGGAATATTATATCTTTGTACGTATCTGGCAAGGTCAATGGCGTAGACATCCGAAGAGCTTTCATTGACAATGATTCAGGAGTTAACCTCATGTCCATTCACACACTTCATTGATTGGGCCTCACGGAATCTGATTTATTTCCTTCCACGATGATGTTACAAGGATATGATAAAAAATGAACCAGAACCACTGGGCGAAGTTACATTCAGAACTTAGTTTGGAGATCTTGTATCCAACTCAGATTTCATAGTTATTGATCAAGACACAGCCTTCGACATCCTTCTTGGAAGACCCTGGCAACATCAACATGTGGTTATCCCTTCATCAAACCATCAATGTCTCAAATATTATTTTGATGGTCAGGTTGGGACATTATATAGTGATAAATCCCTGTTCAAGACTTGTGAGTCTCAATACATTGAGGCTGAATTCTATCACATGAAAGAAAAGGATAAATCCACAACAAAGGATATTACCAATGTTAATGCTCCATATGGTTTAGAGAAGATTCAGTAAATCCATTTGTGCATGTGAGTACAGATTATGTGTTTCCTATCAGTCAAATTGATAGGATTGACCCAAATAAAAATACTCTTATGGAAAGAGCCAAAATTTCTGTTATGAAAATCAAGCCGGACAATATGGGAGAAATTGGTGATTCTCCAAGCAGTGAAAAAACCCAAATGTTGATGTCTTCATTTCATCTGCTGAAATCCAACAAGTCTATACTTCGCCAATCAGGCCAAAAGAAGTTATTGCAACATCAGAGGTGAACAATGATGTCGATTCCAAATCCATCATCTCCCCTTTATTTCCCAAGGAAGACCCTTCATCATCAATTTGGTCATAAATGGAAGATTATTCTTCAAGATGTTCAAATTTTAACATCTCTTATGATCATGGAAATTCTGCTTTATCATATACTATGCAAGTAGAAATGGAAGAAATAACACATGTTGAAGAAGAAGAGAAAGATCTCAGAGATGAACCTCCATCATTTGAAGAGGATATCTCTACCACTGTGGATGAACTCAGAGAAATAAATCTGGTTACAAAAGAAGATCCATGCCCCACTTTAATCATTGCGGCCATGACTCTTGAAGAACAAGAAATGTATAATTCCTTTTTAAAGAAAAATCGAGACATATTTTCTTAGAACTATACAGAGATGCTCGGGCTTGTTCCTGATGTTTCTAATCATCATTTGGGTTTACCAGAAGAACATCGTGGATTTATGTAAGCCACGAGAATAACACACCCAACTTATGCTTCAAAAATTGAAGCTGAAGTGGATAATCTTATCAAAGATACCTTTGTCAGAGAAGTTTAATATCCCAAGTGGTTGGATAATATTGTCACTGTAAAGAAGAAGAACAGACAAATTAGAGTTTGCATCGATTTTAGAGATCTTAATTGTTATTGTCCTAAGGATGATTTCCCAGTTCTGATTAAAGAACTTTTAATTGATGCAACAGTTGGCTATGAAGCACTTTCCTTCTTGGATGGGTATTCCAGATATAATCCAATCTAAATGGCCCTAGAAGATGAGGAATCCACACCCTTCAAATCCCCTCAGGGTGTGTTTTTCTACCGGGTAATGCCCTTTGGGTTAAAGAATGAAGGCACAAAATATCAGCGTGCCATGCATCGTTTCTTCAAACCTTTTCTATGGAAGTTTGTTGAATGATATGTAGATGAATTGGAAGTTAAATCCAAACAAGGTTCTAATCACTTGGCTAATTTAGAAGTCATATTCCACAAGCTTTGACAACATAATTTGAAGATGAACCCCTTAAAATGTGCTTTTGGGGTAACCTTAGGAATGTTTCCCATCTTATTTATACACCATCGTGGTATTGATGTCGATGCTGAGAATACAAAGTCAATCCTTGGTATGTCACATCCTTGAAATTTGAAATAATTAAGAGGAATTCAAGGACAATTAGCCTATATTTGGTGTTTCATTGCCAATTTGGCAAGCAAAATTTTCCCCTTCACCAAATTTATGAAGAAGGGAGTCACTTACCAGTGGAATGAAGAATGTCAAGGGGCATTCGATATTCTCAAGAAATAACTCTTGAGTCGACCGGTACTCATGCCACATGTTTAAGGAATAACACTTATCCTTTACGTGATAGATTTAGAGCGATCATTGGGTGCCTTTCTTGCTCAGAAGAATGATGCTGAGAATGAAAACAACCTCTACTACCTCAGTGGGACTATGCTTAAAGCAAAAAACCAGAATTCAAGTATTGAGAAGTGCTATATGGAATTAATCTTTGCAGTTCATAAGTTGAGACACTACATGCAACATCACGAGGTCCAATTGGTATCTCACAATAACCCGCTAAAATTCATCCTTAGTCGCCCAATGCTTATAGGTTGTCTGCCAAGGTGGGAAGTTAATTTGTAGCAATTTGATATCCAGTATGTGTCTCAAAAGGCAATAAAGGGCTAAGCTCTGGCTGATTTCCTAGCTGAACACCCTTCAGTGGAAGATAAATCTTTAGATGTTGAACTCCCTGATGAGGAAGTCTTCTCTATTCAAGAAAGTCCTCAGGCATGGGAAATGTACATTGATGGTGGTTTTAGAAGTCCAACAGGGAGGAAAATGAAAAATTCTAAATTTAACAAAGTTGGCTTAGGAATTGTGCTCATTTATCCAGAAAAGGTAGTGTTACCTTATTCCTTCTTATTATGGGAAGGTGGTACCAATAATGACGCAGAAAACCAAGATCCCATCGCAGGCTTGGAATTGGCGCTTCAAAAACAAGTTAATCACTTAAAGGTGAAAGGTGATTCAGACCTGGTATTCAAACAAGTCAATGGGGATTATTCCATTAGTAAAGAATAACTAATCCCTTTGTATGATTATGTCAGAGAGTTATTGGCGGAATTCCCTTCAGAACTGACATTTTATTATGTCCCGCGATCACAAAATTCTCAAGCTGATGCACTGGATAATATAGCCACAGTTCTGGCAGATCCAAATCGGGATGAGACAACCATCAGTATTTCCCACCGTCGTGAAATTTCACCTTATGATCGAATCAGAACAGAGTAAATTAATGAAATTAGTCCCATTCCTGAACCGTATATTCATACTCTAGGATGGATGTCACCTATCATGGAATACCTTCAAAATGGAACACTTCCACGTGATAGGGATGAGGAAGAACAAATCTCGTGACGTGTGGTAAATTTTACTCTTTATGATAGCCCAGATCACCTATAGAAAATTCTCTACTTGTGTGGTTTTGATGGAGTTATACTCATATTCATTGATGGTGAAGAGACAATGGACGTCATGAAATAATTGCATGCAGGAGTCTATGGTGCCCACCAGTCTGGACATAGATTGTCTGATCAGATTCGAAGGCTTGGATACTTTTTTCCTTTAATGATACAAGATTTTGTTTATTCCACAAAGAAGTTTTATTCATGCCATGTACATGCCACCTTCATTCATCAACCTCTAGATTTGCTTCATACTTCTAAATACTTGTGGCTATTTGCCACATGGGGAATCGATGTGGTGGGACCTTACCCTTTAGCTATAGCCAAGAAGTTTAAGTATATTCTTACTGCTACTGATTTCTTTTCCAAATGGGCAGAGGCAATACCTCTCAAGGAAGTCAGTTTGAAATGCATTTTTAGCTTCATCAAGTCTAACATCATTACTAGATTTGGTGTCCCTCATACCATTTTGACGGACAATGGCAAAGACTTCTGTTCATCTGAGTTGAAGAAATTGAATCAAGAATATAACATCAAATCCAACCATTCATCTCAGAATCATGCAGGAGCCAATGGCCAAATAGAATCTTTCAACAAGACTCTGTCAAATATACTACAAAATATGGTGGATAAAGATAAGAAATCATGGCTTGATAAACTCTTTTATGCTTTATGGTATTATCGGACTACCACCAGCATTGTAACTCGATCAACTCCATATCCACTGGTATATGGAACAGAAGCTATCTTTCCCATTGATGTTCAAATGCCTTCACTCATAGTAGCCATTTGTGATCAGTCATCTACAGATGAATAATCTCAAAAGCGATTGAATGAATTGGAATGATTAGATGATAAAAGATTTTTCACTTTGCTCCACTTGGAAGTCTATTAAAATCGAATAGTACAAGCTTTCAACAAAAAAGTTCATCTTCATTCATTCAGTCTAAGAGAATTGGTATTATTTCTCAGAACTCCAATGATACCAGGAAAGAAACATCCCAAGCTTGAGCCAAAATAGGAAGGACCTTACTCAATACATAGGGTCTACTCTAATAGATCTTATTCATTAATCTAAATGGATGGAGAACTCATCACTACTCCAACTAACGCTAGATTTTTGAAGAAGTCTTTTGTATAAACACAAAATATATCTTCAATGGTCCGATATGACCTTAAACCGAACCACCGTCCAGTAAGACGTTAAACTACATAATCCACAATCCATGCATACGACCTTAAACTATATGCATTTATTTCGTCCCACATGATGTTAAACAATGAAGTCCTAACTACATGGTGCTAAAATTTATAAAAATACTTTACGTCCAGTACGACGTTAAAATGCATCATCCACAGTCCATACATATGACCGTAAACTATTTTTATTACTTTCGTCCCACACGATGTTAAACTGAAAAAAATTCCCTAATTTGTCCACACTGCATGACATTAAACTGCACAGCCCTTTTTTTGTCCAACATGACATTAAACTGTGTTGTCCCCATAGTCCTAAGTATATGAAACTAAACTGTACAGAAAGTACTTTGACACCTCCTACATGACATTAAACTGTACATTTTCCCTGTTACTTGACACAAAACTATGCAGCATCAGTAGTCTTAACTGCAAGACTTTAAACTGCATAGTCCCTTTATATATCCTATATGACATTAAACTGTACATTGTCCCTGCTACATGACATTAAATTGTGCAGCACCAGCAGTCTTAACTACAAGACATTAAACTACATAGTCTCTTTATATGTCCTACATGAAATTAAATTGTGCATTGTTAAGGTGGTTGTTACCTCTTGTTTTTCACATTGATTATGACTCACATGAGCTTAGAGAAAATTTCAACCATAACACTCTCTCTGGGTCGCTAACCACTCATAAGTCCCAACATCATTTTTTAGGTCATTGCCCCCTAGAAAAACTTGATCATTAATTCATTCTTTAATTGAACTACACAGACTTTGATCATTGCCTTCTAGGCTGGGTGCGTAGGCAACCTCCCATGGTTCAAGCCCAAAACCAATCTCATCACATCGGTTCACCTCCATCTCATACAATGTTGATTCGTGAAACCGCCCCTATAATCAATATCTTTACATTAATTCACTTTCATCCTTGCTATACGACGTTAAACTATACAACACTTTTTTGTCCAGTATGACAATAAACTACAAATATTCTTTGATACCCTCACCTGAGAGGGAACCATTATTTACATTGATTTTTCAATCATGTTTCATTTCAAAGACTACGTGCATACATTGAAATGCCAAACCCTTTTATCTTAGGTTAATCCATTATTGCACTAAAGTCCCTTATCACCTTTCACATGTACTAACCAAATTTGTACAGAGGGTATTTCTAGAACTACGTGGGCTTGATTCCCATCCTTATGGGATACATAGGAACATTTGAGTGTCCCTCGAATCCAGTCCCAAGTCTTTTGGGCCTAACCCCAAATTCCACTTTCAGTCCCCTAGCTGAAAAGTCCCCATGAAAACACACACTGTGTATTTATTATAATGCTCCAAGCACTATGACCCTAAACTAAGATCTTTAATCCTTTTGTCCCATACGACGTTAAAATGTATTTCAAGAACTATGTATGGCTCGATTCCCATCCTTATGGGATATGTAGTGATGTACAACATTTCCATTCAGGACCCAGCCACAACATGATTATGGTTATCATTTATCAGTGTATCTTTGCATACATTATACATTACCCATCTTTATGTGGCATAATCATTATCTTGAATACTTCTATATCTTCAAAACCATTTTCTTGACTTCTAATCACAAAAGGCCTGAAATTATGAGAGTTCTTTTACCTGACTATGCAGTATGTGCCCTTAGCAGCCTTGTATAAAAAGCCTCCATAACAGACTTGTCAGCCAAAATATACTATTATCTGACTATGCAACCAATGCCCTTAGGTGGCCCTGCCTAATTCAACCCCCTAACGAGTTTGTCGGATACTGGTACCTTCATTATTGGGAAGAAAGCCACTTTTTTCCTTATTGGTCTTAAATGACAGTATGAAGGGATCTGCAAAAAATATCCATCCTTAACATATTTGTCCCATAAACTTTTTCATGGTCTGAAAGTATTCAAGTCTCTGGTTTATATTCTCCTTCACTACATTTGGGTTAGACCTTAGTAGGAGTGATATCCATCTAGTTCTTTGATAATCTTGTTTGGAAATATATTCTCTATATTCAAGTACCTATTTCCATACAAGAAAACTCTATACATTGGAAAATTTGAATCTTTATAAACTTTCATTGGATTTTTAGCACTAGGAAAGTAAATTTCTGAGATTTCTTTTTCCTGACTTTGCAGCACATGCCCTTAGGCAGCCTTGCATAAATAGTCTACATAACAGACTTGTTAGCCAAAAGATACTATTTATTTGACTATGCAGCCAATGCCTTTATATGGCCCTGCATAATTCAACCACCTAACAGGTTTGTTAAATAATGGCAACTTCATTATTGTAAACTACTTCTTTTAATGAATTTTAGCTCTTTTTCATCTCATTCCTCAGAATCAAATAATCTTAAGTCATAATTTACATTTTTTCACTCATACTTGAGTATGGTAATATGTTTTCAGATAAATTGTCAAAGAATTTAGTCAATTCAAATTCATTTGGTCAAAGTTATTTCGACCTTAAACATTAGCCTCTTTATGTCCAATGTGCATGACTTTAAACTGCCCACAAAAGAAAAAGGAACTCAGAATAAAAGTCAAGTTCCAGCTCACTAATCATACATTTTGTTTGATTTAGGTAATATTGAGCAATTAAAAGATTCAATGTTTGTAGGGTTATTTATAATAATCCTAGTAAAAATCAATGTATTCTTACTAGGCCCATTGGTTTAGGTAAAATTTAAAGCATGTAGCCAAAGAATGCAGGTACAAATTATTGAAGATGAAAGTGTTCTTTTCATTTGATGCCCAAGAATTAAAGGGACATCCACAGACTAGAGTCTCTTCCCTTTTTCTGGAATTACAAAAGGCATTCAACATAAATCTTCATTTGATTTATGGCATCCCGAGCTTCATCAACAACCACCTGGAATTCAATCATTCAACTGTATACAATAAGAGATGCAGTGATACTAGCTCTTCTTGGAAAAATGGTAAAAGGTTGTTCTTGAGTGCAGTTTGAGAAAATTTTCTACAGATCAAGCATTGAATCTATTTCTTTACAAGAGACTTGGAAGATTGATACATGGATTTGATAATGGGGAATTGGAGGTAAAGATCCATTTGGAGAGAGTACTCTTTTCAGATATTGCTCTAATGCCATGTTGTTCTTCTCTCCACCAACTGGAAGTGGAAAACATTTCAGCCCATGGGTTTTCCATTTTCATATCTGCAAGGAAATGACATGAAGGAAAATTTTGAAAGTTCCACAAATGGTGTTGCTTTTAATGCACATCATAGCCAAAATAGAGGAGTATCAGTGCAGCTGCATCTCAGGCGTATAGTTCTTTGCATCTGGAACATTGACTCCCTGCAGATGACCATGACCATACAGAGACAGGTAGATTCTCTATGGGAAATTAAGATGATATTTATTAGAGTACTTAGCCAAATCTGGGAGAGTGTTGTCCCAGATATCATAGTAATCATGGACAACATTGTTCATCACATCATCAATCCGCTTGCTAGCCAGTTCATTAGTCGTTCCAATTCTCTTTAGAGCCATTGAATATGCACAAAAGTTGAATAAACTATCTCTTAAATGAGTTTATTTTTCATAAAATTTGTGAAGGACTTCATAAAAATGGAAAAGGCATTAAGGTGTGCAAGTGTTAATGTGCCGCGCTAGTTTTTGGCGTGCAAGTATAAACCGCGCATGTCCAAACACCTCTAGAGCAGGGCGGTAGCAATGAAACAGTAGAAAACATAGCAACCTGCGTGGTGAAGGCCACTTGCGCGGCGAGATCTAGAAAGTTTGAAAACCAGATGCTTTGTACGGAAATGGGGACACATATTTATAGGCCCCATCCGTACCCTGTGCATAGATGAATTTCCATCTGGAAGTTGCGTGCCATACCTTGCACTCCACAGCCTGTGTGCCGTAGACTTTTGCGCCGCCTTTCCTTTAGTTTTCTTCTTTTCCTCAGAGTCACATCCTCATTTATTTTGGATCCAACTCTGAGGGGGGACCTTTGTTGATGCTCCTTTCTTCATAGAATCGAAAGATTGGAAAGGGGAATATTTGATCTCAAAGTGATTCATCCTTTGAATAAATCATCAAAAATCGACAAAGGCATGAACAAGGCTTCCAAAGCACAAGGGTCGTGCAACATCCCTCACTGTCACACAAGTATACTTGCGTGCCACCTAATGGTTGCAGAAGTGACTTGCGCGCCCTAAAGGATAACCGCTTGGGGTCTTCTCTATCCTATAAATACCCGTGGTGGGCCCCCCATTTCAGGAGGAATTTTTCCAGAATTCACATACAGAGATCTGAACACCCAAGTCTCTTCTTCAGGTCTTCCGAACTCTTCTAAGGTAATTCTTTAACTTGAATGGAATGTCTAAACAGGAGGAGTAAGGTCTAAGTGTTAGAATTCACTAACACTTGCACGCTTAAGTGTTTTACCCTTAAGGGAAATGAACACACTGGTCTGCAACCCTACTTCATCATCAGAACTTCTGCGCCATCTTTTGGTAAGCCTCTAGGGATAATACCAAGCCTTTGAGCCAAGTCTCGCACAAGTATTACTCTATTGACTGAAAATCGTGCAAGTACTCATGTGTCGCGCAGGTATACCTATGCGACCAAGACTTGCGCACACACGCAGTACCTACGCGCCTGCCAAGACTTGCACGCCCCTACCATTTTGGGTGCCTTTCCTTCCCACTTCACCCCTCTTATTCCATTCCACTTCTCCTTTTCAAGATTCAGTCTTAAAGACACACATCAAAGCTATTTATGGCATGATTTCTTGATTTGTCTTCCTTATATGAAAGGATCTCTATGGAACATCTCTCAAAATATAGTGATTTACACATCTTTATGTCACTAAAGACTGATATTTCATTCATTTAAACTCATCCTTTAAGATGATTGAATCCATAACCTATGCCTCTTTTTCAGGAGTAATCCCCAGTCCAAATTCACATTAATTTAGGCATCCTTTTCAGGAGTAAGCCCAAGTCCCCTAATATGGGCATCCTTCCTAGGAGTAAGCCCAATTCTTAATGTCTCAAATACGAGCATCCTCCTCAGGAGTAATCCCCAAAAATTAATTCCTTTAACTTGGGCCTCCTTTTCAAGAGTAAGCCCCAGTCATAATTTCCTTTTTATCTGGGCTTCCTTCCCACAAATAAAACCCAATCATAAGTACCCTCCTAACATGGGCTTCTTCCTTAGGTGTAAGTCCCAAGATTAGAGTATCCAAATCTACATAAAGTACATATACCTTTATGGACCTTGTTCCTGGATTTTTTCCCTGATGTAAATCTTAATCCTCATCTATTTTGGGAATTCATACATACATAAGCCCCACATCACTTTTTATGATTGCATCTTTCATGGCACAATTGTTTGGTTTTACCAATACCTCTTGTTTCTCACACCGAGCATGACTCACATGATCTTAGAGTGTAAAAGTAATTATGACATATTTCTTTGAGCCATCAATCATAAACATCATACTCTCTTATTCGAACTACGTGGGTACTGATTCCTTTTACAAAATAAAGGATACATAGGTAGCCCATCAATGGGTACATTCCTAACTCTGAAATAATCCATGTCCTCCTGAATAAAAATAAACTTCAAGTGCCCCACTGAGTGGCTTTAAAACTATTACGATCATCATAATGACCAAGATACTTTTATTTATTTTTAAGGATACCATCAACTAAAAATATCTAACAAATAAAGATGATTCTTAATCGATGAAGAACCTCGAATATATATAAAAGATTCTCTGAATTTCCAACATATCGATCATTGATTATCAGACTAAGGGAATGCTCATTTTATAATTGGTAATATAAAAGGGATTCACGAACATAACTTAAATATAAAAAAAGAGTCCCAGAGTAGAAAATAATTCCCCTAAAAAAGATGTGATGAGTCTGACCTCCCATCCTCTCGACCAATGCAAATTCTTAAGCCTCATCCGTCCACAAATAATGAGTGCCTACCTTTGCATAGTAGGTCCAAATGGATATGGAATCATTGAATGTTTCCGATTCTACGAACAAACCTATTAGAAACCGATTGGAATGTTTGAACCTTCAATCAACGATGCCATCCCTAATTATAGAGGGAAACAACAGTGAAATGCAGTTCTCCATGAACACTCCATCCCCTGATATGAATACCTGATGGGGAATTGGTAATTAACTGGCCCAACATTCTTAGTGCACCAAGTAATGAATGATGATGGGCTCTCTACTTCTTTTCAGCCTTTGGATATCGAGAAACTAAGTGAGAGGCCAAATCAATTTGGCATTGTATCTCTTCTATTATCTTGACATGATATTTGTATTCATCATAAGAAAATATTTTCTTTTTCAATTAACAAAGAGTATTTTACATGTTGAGATGAATATCACGAATACAATCTTCCATCAACATCTCTAGAATGTCATAGTGAGAGTCAGCCAAAAGCCAAAACATGACTTTTAATTCACCTTTTGTTAGTTGTTTTCTCATATTCAGTACATACTATTTATCATTCAATGAAGATTCTTCTACCTGATTAGACTAAAGCGGGTTCTTCTTTGTTGCATCATCATATTCAACAACATTGGTATAGAATTCATTTACCAAATTAGAAGATGCATGACTCAGGGGTGGTTTGGAGAATGACCTACACCCCAAGATATCTTCTGGTTGAGAAAGTATTTCACTTGCTAGTGGTAAAGCATCAGACATGACTGGCTTCACATTTTCAAGTGCCTCAAGATAAGAGGGCTTTCTCATCACTACATTATCCATTGAAGCATTTTCCAGGAAATATGAATTAATACTTCAGAGAGGACATTCGCATCTAGATTCATCATCATGGGTAAGACCACTATGGTGGGTTACATAAAAAGATGAATCCTTTTTCACCATAGTCTTCTGGGCACACAGAGGGTTATTGTGGCTGTAATCTGAAGATGATACCTCATGATCGACCGAACTATCATGAAGCAAGCCTTCATGAGGAAGTGTCTGATGCAGACCTTCAGAATTAATGTTCCCACTATTAGGAACTGAGAGAGTAGATTCTTCAGATACAACAGATAATTGTCTAAGTGCATCAAGAACTCCAGCATCGAGTAAGGCCCCATTACAGATTGGCCAATGATTTCGGGACTATGTTGGATGAGTCTTTTTCTTAGATGCCTTCTTACTCAATTTGGGAACCACATGTTGAATAAAGTGGTTATTATGGGAAGGTTTCTATGTCTGATCAGGAGAAATAGTCAGGTTAGGCGGATTATCTCCACTCAAATCAGGTGTATGTGTCTGACTTGGTTGTCCGTATGATATGGCGGAGTATTCCCCACAACCCACTTGGATTGGAATATAGGTGTGTCTCTATTCGAGAGTGATATGTTGATGTGTCACTCCACTAGTAGGGATAGATTTTCATTTCTTTCCCTATGATGCTACTGAAGCTATTATAATATTCTGGAAGGCATCCAGAATATGAGCAGGGATTTGCTTCTGTACCTTCACCATTGTCAAAATATGCATGGTGACTTCAGCTGTTGGAACGATAATATACATCCATTTCGTGCTTGGAGTAGGTTTGATTTCCTTACCCTATCATCCTTTTGCTGTCAATGAGTTCTGATAGTACTTATGTGTGGGGGAAGAGAGTTGAGTCTTCCTCCTGTTTGTCATTCGAGATTTCCAATTGACTTCTACGGGTGAAAACAAATGAGACTGTTGGTAGGATTGAGCAATACTAGTAGGTGTATATGCCTGCTCATTGCACTCTGTCGAAAGTGGTTGATGAACATCCTTCAATACTGGAAAATGAGACTGCTGGCAGGATTGATGAGTGTAAACAGGTGTATGTTCTTGTTTACCAGTCGTCAACACATGGGGTTGGCGGGCTTCATCGTATGTAGTTAGATGAGTCTTCTTACTAGCTGATGATTTATAAATAGTTTTATGTTCCTACCTATAGTACTCCACCAGACCCGAAATGGTCGGAGACGGAGGTTGGCGCCACCTGGTTCTTGATCACTGGTCATCCCTGTCCGGACGACTGAGGTGAATTATCGACTTGGAGGGCTTGTCGAGCAGCCTCTGGATTTGGAACGGTATCGTGTCGATGGTATTCTTTAACCAGTGCATTTGATACCCAATTTTGAAGATGCTGAGTAGGTGATATCCTCCTCAAAGAGGAAGACGATCCAGCAAGATTAGCAATAGAGGTATTCACAGTAGAGGCATTCACATGTGTGAACTTAAGATAATCCAATTCTTTAACGTAGAAGATCTTAGAAAAGAGTGACATTTTGATAAAACATGCATAATAAAATATGTTCGGCCACGACATCTTTTGTATGAGCTCATATGTTATTGATTGTTTTTCCCTCTCATTGAGTTTAAATGGGGGCCTAACAAATAATTAAAACATCATTTTTTACTTGGTTATGGATTCACGTCGGGGTCACCATTTTTTGTTTCCTCTGGAAATGGGGATGACTTTGTTTATTTACGGTTCAAACATTCTAATTAGTTTCTAACATGTTTGTTCATAGAATTGGAAACATCCAATGATTCTATATTTATTTGGACCTACTTTCCAAAGTTAGGAGCTCATTAGTTGTGCATTCATTAGGGTTATGAATTTTCATTGGTCGAGAAGATGAGAGATCAGACTTATCACATCTTTTTTAGGGGATTTATTGTCTACTCAGGGATTCTCTTTATAGATATAATTTATGTTCATGAATCCTTATTACACTACCATGTATAAAAATGAGTTTTCCTTAAGATCTAACAATCAATTATTAATATGTTTGAGATTTAGAGAATCATTTATATGTATTTTAGGTTCCTCGTCGATAGAGAATCATCTGTATTTTTAAGATATTCTTAGTCAATGGTATCCTTCAACACAATATATAAAGATCTCTTGGTCATTATGATAACCATACTTGTTTTAAATCCACTCAGTGGGGAACTTGAAGTTTTTTATCGTTCAGAAGGACATGAAGTATTTTAGAGTTGGGATCGTACCTGTAGATGGGCTACCTACGTATCCTTGTTAGAAAAGGAATCAGAACCCACATAGTTCAAGAATTAAGATATAGTTTAACTTCATATGGGACGGATGAGAATTAATGGGTGATGGGCTTGAACCTCATAAAGGCTTCCTACATACTCTACTTTTAAGGTAGAGATCAAATTCCATGTAGTTCGGTTGGGAATTTTGGGGCTTATGTATGATTAATGGCCCAAAGAGATGTGTTGTGGTTACTTTTACACACTACGTGTACATGAGTCATGCTCGGTGTGAGAAAAAAGTTGTATCAGCAAACCTGACAATTTTTGCCATGAAAGATGCGGTCATAAGGAATGATATGTGGATTATGTATGTATGATTTCCCGAATAGATAAAGATCAGGACATAATTTAGTGAAGAAGCCAGGGAAGAAGGTCCATAAATGTATATGTTCTTTATAGAGATTTGGATACTCTAACATGGGACTTACTCCTGAGCAGGATGACCAAATTTGGAGGGGAATTATGATTGGGTTTTATTCCTGATAAGGAATCCCAAATCAAAAGAAGTTAAGACTGGTTAAGAGAAATAATGATTGGGGATTATTTCTAAGAAGGAGGCCCATGATAAAGGGACTTTAGAACTTGGGCTTACTCTTATGAAGGAGGCCTGGGTTAAGGGAGTTTGGGATTTGGGGCATACTCCTAAAGAGGATTCCCAAATTAGGGAACATGGACTGGGGCTTACTCCTGGAAAAAAGGCCCAGGTTAAGAAATTATGACTGGGGATTATTCTTGAAAAGGAGCCCCAGGTTAGGAAATTATGACTGGGGCTTATTCATAAAAAGGAGGACCAAGTTATGAAATTATGATTGGGCCTTATTCATGAAATGGAGGCCCATGAATAGGTGATTTGGGTGTTACTCCTAAAGAGGATCCCGAGGAATAGTATTCTCATCTTAATGGATGAGGTTGAATGAATGAAATCTCTAACCATAGTAACATAATTATATGTAAATCACTATGTTTTGAGATATGTTCCACAGAATTCCTTTCAAATAAGCAAGACAATCAAGGAATCATGCCATAAATGGCTTTGAAGAAGATTCTAAAGGCTAAATCTTGGAGAGGAGATGTATAGTTGAGGAAAAGAGATGAATGGACAGGAGGGGAACCAAAAATAAGGTAGGAATGTAGGACCTATTCGGGTTCACAGGTCTTGGTCGCGCAGGTATACCTGCGTGACAAAGGTATACTTGTGCAACGGTCAACCCATAGGGTAAAACATGGGCGAAGCTTGTCTCAAGCCCTTACTATTATCCCTAAGGACATTTAAATGAGTGGCGTGCAAGTTCTGTTGAAGGGATAAGGCGGCAAACAAGTGTCTTTAATTCCCTGAAGGGTTAGACACTTAAGTGCATAGGTGTTAATGAATTTCATCACTTAGGCCTTGTTCCTCCTCTTTATATCTTCCGTTCAAGGTAACAAATTACCTTAGAAGTGTTCTGAAGTCTTTGAGAAGAGACTAGAGCGCCGGGAGGTCAAATCCGAGTTTCTGTATTTTTTGTCCTCAAAATAGGGGGCCCACAAGGGGTATTTATAGGCCATTGAAGACCTTGGGTGAAAATAAGTTATGGTGTTCAAGTCACCTGCATGCCAATATGAGGCGCACAAGTATACTTGCGCGACCATGATGAATCTTCCGCGACCCAAGTTTAAAAAAATCCTTGTTCATGACTATGTCAAATATTGATGTTTGTTCAAATGATGAAACAATTTTTGTAATGTTATTTCCCCTTTTTCAGTCTTTATGTCTAGAGATCACAAAATGCCCAAGCTGATGCACTGGCTAATATAGCACAGCTCTGGCAGATCTAAATAGGGACGAGAGAACCATCAGTATTGGCCATTGTCATACAATTTCACCTTATGTTCAAACTTGAATAGAGGAAATCAATGAAATTTGTCCCATTCCTGAACTATGTGGTCATACTACTGGATGGATGACACCTATTAGGGAATACCTTCAAAATGGAACACTTCCACCTGATATAGCTGAGAGGGATCAAATTCTGCGAGTTATGGTCAATTTTACTCTTTATGATATCCCAGATCACCAAGATAAAATTCTCTACAAAATAGGTTTTGATGGAGTTATCTTCAAATGCATTGATGGTGAAGAGATAATGGCTGTCATGAAATAAGTGCATGCAGGAGCCTGTGGTGCCCACTAGTCTGGACATAGAATATCTGATCAAATTTGAATGCTTGGATACTTTTGGCCTTCCATGATACAAGTTCGTGTTAATTTCACAAAGAAGTGTCATTCGTGACAAGTACATGCCAACATCATTCATCAACCCCCAGAGTTGCTTCATATAGCTAAATACTCATGGCTATTTGCCACATGGGTAATGGATGTAGTAGGATCATATCTATCAGCTACATCCAAGCAGTTTAAGTACATTCTTACTGCTACTGTATTATTTTCCAAATGGGTAGAGGAAATAACTCTCAAAGAAGTTAGATCTAAAAGCATTGTTAGCTTCATCAAGTCTAACATCATTACCATATTTGGTGTCCCTCATACCATATTGATGGACAATGGCACCAACTTCTGTTCATCTGTGGTATGGAAGTTGTATCAAGAATACAACATCAAATCAAACCATTCCTATCGGTATCATGCAGTGGACAATGGCCAAATAGAATCTTCCAACAAGACTATTTCAAATATACTGAAATAGATGGTGGATAAAGATATGAAAACATGGCCTGATAAACTCTTTCATGCTCTATGGGATTATCGGACCACCATCTGCACTGCAATGCAGTCAACTCCATATTCATTGGTATATGGAATGAAAGCAGTCTTGCCCATTGAGGTTCTATTACCCTCACTCAGGGTAGCCATTTTTGATCATTCATCTACAGATGAATAATTTCAAAAGAGATTGGATTAATGGGAATGATTAGATGAGAAAATATTGTGCACCCTACATCACTTGGAAGTCTATCAGAATCGAATAGCACAAGCATTCAACAAAAAATTTTGTCTCCATTCATTATTTCAGGGAGAATTGGTATTGGTTCTCAGAACTCCAATGATACCACGAAAAAAACCTCCCAAGCTTGAGCCAGAGATGGAAGGACCTTACTCAATACATAAGGTGTACTCTAGTGGAGCTTATTCTAAAATCTCAATTGATGGAGAACTCATTAATACACCAACCGATGCCAGATTTCTGATGAAAGATTGTTTATATTATAAATACATCGAGGGTCCATGCATATGACCTTAAACTGTTGGCACATACATAAAAAACAAAGTTAAACTATGCCATCCTAAATACATGACGCTAAACTGTACAAAAGTACCTAATGTCCAGAAAGACATTAAACTGCATAATCTCTGGTCCATGCATATGACATTAAACTGTTCGCACCATCGTCCAACATGGCGTTAAACTGTTCCATTGTCCAACATTACATTAAACTCTAGAAAAGTCCCTGATACATCCAACATGACGTTAAATTGTGTCCTCTTTTGTCCTCACTGCATGACATTAAACTACACAATCCCCTTTTCATCCAATATGATGTTAAACTGTATTGTCCCCATCGTCTTAGCTACATGATGCTAAACTGTACAGCACCATTGTTTTACAACATGATGTTAAACTGTCTCACTATATTTGTCTGACATGACGTTAAACTGTATTTTTTCCCTTCTACACAACACTAAACTGTGCAACACCAATAGTCCTCACTACAAGACTTAAAATTTCATAGTCCCTTCATACGTCCAACATGGAATTAAACTGCGCATCGTTAAGGTTGTTTATACCTCTTTTTTTCTCACACCGAGTATGAATCATGTGATCTTAGATTAAAATTCATCCATAACTCCCTCTCTGGGATGCTGACCATGTGTATGTCCCGAAACCATTTTTTAGTTCATTGTCCTCAAGAACAATTTGATCACCATCTCGTTCTTTAATTAAACTACGAGGTCTTTGATCCTTGTCTTCTACGCTGGGTACGTAGTCAACCTTTGGAGGTTCAACCCCCAAACCAATATCTTCACATCGGTTCACCTCCATCTCATACGATGTTGATTCGTGACACTGCCCCCAGAACCAATATTTTTTACATTGGTTCACCATCGTCCTTGCTATATGACGTTAAAGTATTTTCAATTTTTGTCCTATGTGACAATAAAATACAAAATTCTATGGCACCCTCACCTGAGAGGGAATAATTATTTACATTGATCTCCAATCATGTTATATTCTAATGACTACATGCATACATGGCAATGCCTTTCCTTTTTATCTTGGGTCAAACCATCATTGCACTAAAGTCCCATTTCCCCCTTAACTTGTACAACCAAATCTGTACAAATAGTATTTCAAGAACTATGAGCGGCTTGATTCCCATCCTTATAGGATACGTATGAACATTCGAGCATCCCTCGAATCTAGCCCCAAGTCTCTAGACCTAACCCCAAATTTCACTTTCAGTCCCTTGTCTGAAAAGTTCCCTTGTGAAAACATTAATGTGGTATGAAATCCTAGGTCTTCATTCACATTAGGTTTATAACAAACAAGCACTATGTATTCCTTATAATGGTATGAGTTCTATGATGCTAAACTAAGATCTGCTACACTCTCATCCAACATATTGTTAAACTGTATTTCAAGAACTATGTATAGCTTGATTCCAATCCTTATGGGATACGTAGTGAATTCCAGCACCTCAATTCAGGACCTAGCCACAACATAATTATGGTTAGCATTGGTCTTTGTATCTCTACATGCATTGAAAAATGCCCATTTCGATGTTTCATACTCCTAACCTTAAATACTTCCAGATCTCCATAATCCTTTTTTTCTTGAATTTTGGTCACAAAATTTTTGATACCTGAGAGCTCTATTGCCTGAATTTGCATCACATGACCTTTGGCGGCCTTGCATAAATAGTCTACATAATAGACATGTCAGCCAATAGATTCTATTTCTGACTATGCATCCAATTCCCTTAGGTGGCCCTTTATAATTCAACCCCCTAACGGGTTTGTTAAATAGTGGTAACTTCATTCATAGGGGGAAAACATCTTTTGGCCTTATTTGACATAATGACAATATGTAGGGATCCGCAAAAATAACCATACTTAACATATTTATCTCATACTCTTTTTCATGATCTCAATGTATTCAAGTATATGGTTTATATTTCCCTTCCATACGATTGGGATAGACCTTCGTGGGTGTGGCATTCCTCAAATTCATTGAAAATCTTGATTGGAAATATCCCCTCGATATTCAATTACCTCTCTCCATACAACCGACTCTATTATTTGTAAAATTTTAATCTCCATAAACTTTTACTATCATTTTAGCAGTAGAAAAGTAAACTTTTGAGAGTTCTTTTGCGGACTATGCAACACGTTCCCTTAGGCTGCCGTGCATAAATAGTCTACATAATGGACCTATTAGCTAAAAGATGCTATTATTTGACTATACATCTAATGAGCTTTGGTGGCCCTGCATAATTCAACCCCCTAATGGGTTTTTTAAATAGTGGTAACATCATCTTTGCGAAATACTTCTTCAAATTCCTTTTAGCCCGTTTCTCACATCATTCTTCAAATTCAAAATTTTTTAAGTCATAGTTTTCAAATTTCCCCCATACTTGACTGTGGTAATATGTTTTCAGATAAATTAACAAGGAATTGAGTCAATTTTAATCCATGCGGTCAAAGCTATTTCGACCATAAACATTAGCCTTTTTATGTTCGACGTGCATGACTTTAAATTTTCCCCCAAAAAACAAGGAAAATCTGAATAAAAGTCAAGTTCCAGCTCACTAAACATACATTTTGTATGATTTAGGTAATATTGATAAATTCATGATTTAATGTTTGTAGGGTTATTTTTAATAGTCCTAGAAAAATTATAACTATTATTACTAGGCCCATTGGCTTAGGTAAAAATTTTAAATAGGTAGAAAGAGAATGCATGCACAAATGATTAAAGATGAAACTGTTTTTTATTTGATACACAAAAGATAGAAGGACATCCAAATATTGGAGTCTCTTCTCTTTTCCGATAATTAAAAAAGGCTATCAACATAAATCTTCATTTGATATACGGCATCCTGAGCTTCATCAGCAGCCACTTGAAGCTCATGCACTCAACCAACATGACTCTTTTCACCTTGATGGAGTTCTTTCTGGGAATCTGCAATGGATTTCATACCATTCATTTGAACTCCATCCAATGAATTATTACACTGGTCAAGTTCCCCAGTAATAGCATCAAACTGTTGCAGAAGGTGCATCTATTGGACAACATTCTCTTTGATCTTATGCTTCATCTCCATTTACTTGGAAGCATGATCAGCCTCAGCTTAGGATACTATTGCCTCAAATTCATTGATATTGGCTGAGAGCCTGACCCTGGTCAATTCTTGATTGTTCTTCTACTCCTGCTCCCTTCTTAAGATGACTTCTTTTACCATGGCATGGATATTTTGATATCTAAAAATGACAAGTCCCAACATGACAAACATGGATGAAAGTCACGGGATCTTCGATAATAGCTCTTCAAGAGGAACATCAGATATGATCTTCCATATGTTCTTCCATACCTTGCATCCTAAAAATTAGAGCACCTTTTTTACTTCCTGGTCTGACTCAGCATCAATGTCACAAGGGGGAATATTATCTTGGATTAATACACTTAGAGATGTTTCCTATTCTGCTCCTTCCCCCCTGAACCTTGTTACCTCTATTCCCATTGGGATGGAGGCTGAGGCTTCACCTCTAGATCTAGCCACTGAAAATGATGGCCATGCACAGTCAATTGAATGTTTGTGGATAGTTTCAAAGGATAACAAAAGTTGATTGGATGTCAGCCACAAATATTGTTATCTCTTACCCGAAGGTAGATCAGAAACAGGACAAGGATCCTCCACGTCATTCCTAGCTTCAACAGGATCTTCAGGATGAGTTTGAGGAAGCTCTATTGGGTTCACCTCTAGCTGAGCCAGTGTATCTGCAATTGTAGGGTTATCTGTACTCCCATTAGGCATTGACAGTTCGACAGCTTGTTGAGATGGAACTACACATTTGAACTAATAATGGTTAGAGATGTAATAAGAAGTTATTTTAAAAGGACTCAATATAACAATCACTTCCAAAATCTTCTAAATTACATGGTAATTTTACATGATCTAAAAAATATTCAAAAGATGCTCTTAGTTCCATCATTTCATCCACTGTTATCTTAGATTCCTGGATAGTCTCACAAGTGGGAGAATTCGATACGTTTTCTTGGTGGCCTTCATGTTCTGTCCTCTAATTCCAGATAGCATCTTTAGATAAAATTGTGACATCAATTGCAGTGGCAGCTAAATGTTCTTGTGCAGTGGTTGAACCTAAAGTATCATAGAATAAAAGTCAGTTGATGTTTTCATCTAGCATCTTATGAAGCATTGTTAATTTACCATACACAGGGTCTTCTCCCCTTTTAGAATCAGTAGGAGTGATACTAGGAACAGACGCTATCTCCTCTTCAAGAGCAGCTAAGCCGGCATGAACGTGTGACTGTCCACCAGTACCCTCTATCATCCCGAAAGGAGGGTCAATCCACTCCCTCAAAGTGGAAATTTAATAAGCCCCTACAATCCCAATAATTATGAAAAATCATTTCATGGGTTAAGTCTCATGACTATTTGAAGAACATACCACTACTAATGAAGTGTTTAGCAGTGGACTTATTCCGTCGATGCATTTTCTTCTTTGGCTTCTTAGGAGTGTTGATATCATCATCTCCAAATAAAAGATTTGGAGATTGAAAAGCCATGTATAACTCCTCCTCCATGGCTTGCTGGCCTGGAGATATCTCGCCCAGCTCACAAGGAGATTCTTTATCCCGGATGGCAATACCACCATGTCTATACAATGGTGAAGGAACCTCAGCAGTTCCTATCTTTGCAAGATGTAGGGTAAAGAATTTAATTTCATTGAATAACAAATCGTTTACTATAATCAAGATGCAAAGAAAATTAGGAAAGAAACAAACATCTTCAGGAGCCTCGTAATCATGCCACTCCTCATCTCCAAAACCACTGGTACCCTCATTGGGATCACAATCAATAATTTCCTTCAACTTCTTGGTGACAGGAATGGAATCATCGTTGGTATATATGAGCATCTATAGCTCTCTGATGTAAGCCTGCACTTCATCAGGGTTATCCTTGTAACAGATATCTGTAGAACGTGAAGATACACTATTCCAGGGATTTGTAGCCCCTCACACAGATCCAGCCAGGCAGTTTTAGCATCTCAATATAAACATAACCATGTCTAGAAAGCATTTGGTCGTAGATATTCAACATGTGTTCCAAAAGGCTGTGAGGAGGGTCCTACAATCTTAGACTTCAGCTTTTTCCCAGCTCCTGCAACTACAGATAAAGGATAATAAAATAAGACTTTTTTCTCTTTAAATTAATGATGATTAAATTTCCCCAATGAATGTACTCACTAGGAGTTGATGGAATTGGTCTCTTGATTCTGATAGGAGGATTATATCTTCCATGATGCTATTTTTTTGCATGTTGTGCCTCATATCCCCATCTTGGGAATCTGATGAGTCATCCCCAGGTGAGGAACTTGGTGAATCAGATCCTGGTGGGGAAACATCACCTTTCCAATGAAGGGTTTCTTTATCTACATTTATTTTATTTTTCCTTACCTGATAAACTGGACGATTCAACACCCTTTTAGGGTATGATGCTATCCAGTTCTCGGCATACCATGAAGAAATGTTACTCACCGCTTTATGAACTCGTAGATCAAACACTACCCCAATCTTCTCTATAGATGTCAGCAACCGTAGTTGTCAGGAAACTATAATATGCTGCTCTGACCTAACATGCAAAGCAGGGGATATAACAGTTTGCTACAGAAACTTGAATTTTCATGAAAATTATATGGAGAATAGGCCTCCTATATAATATCTCCATCCATCCTAGTGGCTAGTACACAGTATCTGCAAGCCAGCATGTACAACCTAACTTCTAGATTGGTGGTTCCATAATAAAAAAACCGGCCAGTTGGTGGGTTTCCATAAGGAAAGAAATTGAATTCCATAATCATGCACATCATCACCTTAATATCATAGATGTTGAGAGCTAACAGAGCAATTCTAGATTATGCTTGCACTGATGGCCTAGAAGTGCTTCCAGGAACCTGTACTCCATTTTGTACATCATATGTCCTAAAATGAGTGGTGATCCATCCCCACAAAACTTTCAATGGTCCCACAATTCTCAAATGAGACATACCCATAAATACATGGAGTAAGATAATGTGAATCTTTTCCAAAATTGGGGATACCAACCCAACGATTTTCTTCTCAGCCAACATGGTTGCCACAACGAAGGTCCTTGGCATGATGCCTCCATTCAAATCCCTGACTAGAAGAAGATAAACAATGAGCCACAAGGCTAAGAAGCCTTCCAGACAGTCCTTTTTTGGGATTCTATGATTTACTTCATATCCCCACATCTGAAATTCTCCTGCTTCCAGGGTCGGCCAAAATTTTCCAAGAGAACCCCTCTTCTCTGTTCTGGGTAAGTTAGTCGAATGAGTACAGGTGGGCCCATTATCCTTCAAATACTTCTCCTCCTTCTTGGTAAGAAACATATTCAACCACTCTTCTGGATGAATATCCTTTCTAGAATGAGTTAGGGAGGTCTTTTAACTCTTGAGCTTGCAGATGATTTTCAATAACTCCCCATCCAATGTCGGAGTCTTCTCGGAATCATTCAAAGTCGCCTGGGCAAGGATGAATTCATCATACATGTCACCCAGAATCGGAGCCCCTGATATTTTATAGACATCCCAAAACCTAATGCCTACTTTTCCATGATTTAGATGGAAGGAATTGGTTTCTGGGCTCTAGCGGCTGATTAGCTCTGACCCAAACTCATCATTCCTGTAGACATATGTCCGCCCAGCCCAAACGGCTTCAAATAACACATCTTCATTCAAATCCTCAACAAAATCTGCACAGTTTGTCATACCCATTATGCCCACATCCAAGTTGGATTCACACCTCCTCCAGGATGGATGTCCCAACTCTCCTTCCAGCCGTTAGATTGATCCATCTGATAATTTTGGTAGATTGAAGGATAGAAGAATATACTACTGCAGACGAAGCTACGGACTCCATAGATGGGAAATTACCGTAAATGGTTGAAAACCTATAATACCTCTACTATACCACTGCTAATCCCTACCCTCCCATCCTGCTCAGCCAATCTTGTTCTCTACGATCAAGGTACAGAATGTATTGTCCAATATTCCATGCGATTACACAAGATCTAGCCAATGGAAAGGATCTTCTGAATCCAGAGATCCTTTTTGGATTCAATCATTAGTCCTGGGATTCTTCAGAATATCACACATTGATCAATCAAAGAGAGATTCAACAACTAAAAGAAAGATCAATTCTCTGGGATCGGAATAAATTATAATTTGGATTCTATGATTGATCGGTATAAATATCAACAACATCAAATTGGATCGGTTTCTCCTCAAAAATTCATTTTTTGTGATGTGGTTGCAGCTCGGGCTTATGAGGTTTTAGATCTGGCGCACACGGGATATGATGGATCTTATAGGCCTTCTACACTGTTCTAGTATTTACAAATTCTCTTCCACTTGATATATTTTCTGAATAAATGTTGTTGTAATTATGAAACCAAGAATTCGGGAGATAGTTCATTGCCTCCGGAATGTTCACGTCTTGCAGATGACCATGCCCATACATAGGCAAGTAGATTATCTGTGTAAAGTCATGATGATACTTCTTCCAGTACTTGGCCAAATCTGGAAGAGTTCTGTCACAGATATCATACTAATCATGACCTACACTGTTCATCATATCATCGATCCACTTGCTCTCCAGTTCATCAAAAATTTCGATTCTCTTAGGATCCATTGAATCAAAAAAAAGGTCAAATAATTAACTCTTAAGTGAGTTTATTTTTAATAAAATTTGTGAGAAAAGTGAAAAATGGCTAAGACATTAAGGTGCTCATGTTCAATTTTGGCACACAAGTATAGTTGTGTTGTACATGTTTTGGGCGCATAGGTATCACAACGCAAGTTCAAATACCTCTACAGAAGCACGACCCAAAGAGTATTGGAAAACAAGTAACTTGCGTAATGAAGGAAACTTGCGCGGCGAGAGCTCGAAAGTTCGAAATCCGGGTGCTTTGCATGAGAATGAGGTGCATATTTATAGGCAAGGCCACACCCTTGCACGCCGAAGCCTGCGTGGCTCACACCTGCGCAACACCATCTGCGCGCCTCTCATTTTCACGCCGCTATCTACGCGCTCAAAACATGCACGCCGCCCTTCATTGGTATTCTTATTTAGCTTAGAGTCACATCCTCATTCCTTTCAAATCCAACTTTGAGTGGGGACTTTTTTTGATGCTCCTTTTCGTCAGAGAATCTGATGACTGAAAAAGGGGAAATAACTTAACACAAAGTGTTTCATCTTTTGAAGAAACACCAAAAATTGACAAAGGTCTGAACAAGGATTTGTTTACACTTGGGTCGCACAAGTTTCATCATGGATGTGCAAGTATACTTGCGAGCCTCATATTGGCGCGCAGGTGACCTGCGTTCCCTATGTTATTTTTTCCCAAAGACTTCGAAGGCCAATAAATACCCATTTGGGCCCCCTATTTTGAGGTCAAAAAATCCAGAAACTCAGATTTGAGCTCCTAGTGCCATAGTCTCTTATCAAAGCCTTCCGAACACTTCTAAGGTAATTTATTACCTAGAAAGGATGATCTAAAGTGGAGGAACAAGGCCTAAGTGTTGAAATTCATTAACACCGGCATGCCTAAGTGTCTAACCCTTCATGGAATTGAAGACACTTGCACGCCGCCTTATCACGTCCACAAATCTTGTGCGCCACTCAATTAAAAGTCATTAGGGATAACACTAAGGTCTTGAGCCAAGTTTCACCCATGTTTTACCCTATGGGTTGACCATCATTCAAGTATACCTTTGTCCCACATTTATACCTGTGCAACTAGGACCTGCGCACCCAAACAGGACCTAGACGCCTACTTTATTTTTGGGTTCCCCTCTTATCCATTCATCTCTTTTAATCAAATCTACATATCCTCTACAAGATTTGGCCTTCAGAATCCCCTTTAAATCCATTTATGGCATGATTCCTTAATTGGATTCGTTATTTGAAAGGAATTTTGTGGAACATCTCTCAAAACCTAGTGATTTGCATATCTTAATGTTACTATGGTTTGAGATTTCAATCATTCAACATCATACTTTATGATGAGAAGACAATTCATTGGAATCATATTTAGGAGTAATCCCCAAGTCCCCTATTAATGGTCCTCCTTTTCAGGAATAATCCCCAGTCATAATTTCCTAACCTAGCCTCCTTTTCAAGAATAATCCCTAGTCATAATTTCATAACCTGGGCCTCCTTTTCATGAATAAGCCCCAGTCCTAATTTCATAACCTGGGCCTCCATTTCAGGAGTAATCCCCAGTCCATGTTCCCTAATTTGGGCATCCTCCTTAGGAGTATGCCCCAAATCCCAAATTCGCTTAACCTGGGCCTCCTTCTCAAGAGTAAGCCCCAGTTCTCAAGTCCCTATAACCTAGGCCCCCTTCTCAGAAATAATCCCCAGTCATAATTTCTCTTAACCAGTCATAACATCTTTTGATTTGGGATTCCTTCTCAGGAATAAAACCCAATCACAAGTCCCATCCTTATTTGGGAATCCTTCTAAGGAGTAAGCCCCAAGTTAGCGTATCTAAATATCCATAAATAACATATACATTTATTGTCCTTATTCCTGTTCTTCTTCTCTAAATTAAGTCCTGATCTTTATCAATTTGGGAAATCATACATACATAAGCCCCATATCATTCATTGTGACTGCATTGTTCGTGGAAAAAATTGTAAGGTTTTCTGGTACATCTTGTTTCTCACACCGAGCATGACTCACATAAGGTTAGAGCGTAAAAGTAACCATGGCACATATTTTTGGGCCATTAATCATACGTAAGCCCCACAATTCCCAATAGAACTACGTGGTCTTTGATATCTACCTTAAAAGTAGAGTACGTAGGAATCCTTTCTGAGGTTCAAGCCCATCATCCATTAATTCTCAACCATCCCATATGACGCTAAACTATATCTTAATTCCTGAACTATGTTGGTTCTAATTCCTTTTATAACAAGGATACGTATGTAGCCCATCTGTAGGTATGATCCCAACTCTGAAATACTTCATGTCCTTCTGAACTGCAATAAAATTCAATTTCCCCGCTGAGTGGCTTTAAAACCAGTATGGTTATCATATTGAACAAGAGATCTTTATATAATCTGTTGAAGGATACCACTGACTATGAATATCTAACAAATATAGATGATTCTCTATTGATGAATAACCTCAAAATACATATAAAATATTCTCTAAATCTCATAAATATTAATAATTGATTGTCAGATCTTAAGGAATGATCATTTTTATACTTGGTAGTATAATAAGGATTCACGAACATAACATAAATCTATAAAGAGAGTCTTGGAGTAGAAAATAATTCCCCCCAAAAAAGGTGTGATGAGTCCGAACTCCCATCCTCTCGACCAATGAAAATTCTTAAGCCTCATCTGTCCACAACTAATGAGCACCTACCATTATAATGTAGGTCCAAATTGATATAGAATCATTGGATGTTTCTGGTTCTATGAACAAATCTGTTAAAAATTGATTGGAATGTTTGAACCTTAAACAATCAAGGTCATCCACATTTCCAGCGGAAATAGACGTGTATATGTTTTGATGGCTTGAGGATCCTTACATGACATATGGGATGTGATGGATTGAGGAATGATAAAAGATGTTTGATAGCTGTTATGTGGGTTGTAGATATTCTAAGAACTACCTAGTTACTTTAGGTTATGTAGATGTGATGGTGTGTTACCTGAGGATATTATTTTTTTTGCATCTCTCTGATGTCTTCATGCTAGAATTTTAGGAGATTGATGCTCACGTAAGGTCCACAAGGCTGAATACCCTGAGAGGGGGGGTAAATCAGGGTATGACTAATTAAAAATTAAATCCCTTTATGATCTTCTTTCACTGTTAAGCAAAAAACTCTTCTCTCTCTTTCCTATTGCACAATATAAACAGAAAGTAAAGCATGCACAGGACACATCAATTTTTACTTGGTTCACCCTCACTGGGCTACGTCCAAGGATCATACACAGGTAATGTGCTGATGTACCAAATCCACTATAAGCACAATACTGTTTATAGGGTTTGGGATAGATCACTTTGATTACCAGGCGCACTAACTTTACAATGTTTAGGGTATGCTACCTACTTTCCCAAGGGTCACTCCCTATTTCTCTCTATCTGGCTCACTACTAGTGGAGAGGATCACATTCGTCCTTTTCCTTTCCCCTCTAATCTGGAAAGGATCCCCTTACAGTTTATAGACATGTAGGTCTCTTCATTATCACTAATGAATGCATCCTCTGTTGTATGTAGATGCTTTTTTGAAGTCCAACATCCATCCTTAGATTAATCCCACTTTGCACCGTAGTTATCAGGTAATCTTCCATCTTTCACATAGCCCTGAATCACTTGTGTGCTTTAACCTTTCCTAGAACCCTTCTCCAAGATGGCGCGCAAGTCTCGGTGCACAATTTATAACTGGAACACATGTCCACCTCAACCACTTCTGCGACACAAGATTTTACAACTCCAAACATGCACGACTGACACCCTTTTACGTCCAAACAAATATTGGTGCACAACCACCAATTATCGCGCTTCTTCAAAACATGACATGAAAGTCCACCTCAAAAAATTGTGTCACAACTCCTTCTTCAACTGTAAACTTGGTCGATGACCTTCCTTTCTCGCCCAAACCACACTAGACACACAACAAACAAATGGTGTGATACTTCTACTTGTCCAACCACACACCACTTGGGCGACCATCACACATGTGCTATGGGAGCTCTGATTTTCTCAAAGTGTTGAACTAATCACCGAATGAGGAGGGGTAGACCTTTATTTATAGGCATTTGGACACCCTATACGATTGGGAACAAGTCTCCCCTCGGCGTGCATGTTTTAGCATGCATGTCTCTGCAGGGCAACTCAATTGTGCGGCCAACTCTAAAACATGGGAGCCTCTTATACATTTTCAATAATTTTATGCTTTGATCCTGAAAAACATATGGCACACAAGTTGGTTCTCCCTCAAGTACATGGCATGCAAGTCCCTTGTCTAAAAACCACTTTTCTTCATTTGTAAATATTCAGGCCCAAAAATTTGGCAAACACTAGAAAATAGTGCCACCTTGTATCTGCTCTTTTTGTACCGCCTCCAGATCATCCATTACATTGTCTATGTTCTTGAATCAAACAAGGATCATTAACCACAACCCTTAAACTCCAAATGCCCCAAAGAAATCCCCTTTATCAACAAATTTGTATGTCATGGTACTCTTTTTCAGCAATCACAACACAAATGTCCACTTTGTCAACAAACACAATCACCTAAAAAATGATTCTATGATACCTTGAGGGATGTTTTCCCAACAATATCCCCCTTTTGGTTTGTTGACAACTCTTCCATAAAAAGATACATTGTTAATTCTTCAGCCACCATTCGCCTATGGCGATTCTGATAGAGATCAAGGATTTACTCAACACAAACTCTAAGCCCACATGAGCAATGGTCGGCGTGAGAAACAAGAGTAAATTAAAATTTCATCAATTAATCACTTCAACTTTGACATCCACAGTTGATACCAAACTAATACCAATTTTTGGAAATATTTTTACCACATTCCAACACCACTCTTATGCTTTTATCACATTCCTCAGCTGTTGTGATATCTATTCTTTGATCGATCACTTCTAGCATCATCAGATTTAATATTCTCCCCCTATCTCAATGCTCTCCCCCTATCTCACTACTCCACCTGTCATCTTCTCCCCATATAAATCAAGATTTATTAAATTGCCACACTATCTCCCCCTTGAAAAGTCACTATTTTCTCCCCTATGTCAATGAACCCAAAGGTCACTCCTTCGTGGTCTATAATAGAGTAGAGAAAAAATATAAGAACATTAGGGAAAAACACATCATACCTTGTGGAGTGGGGGAGTTTTCCACATTCACACTCTTTCAAGTGTAGTGAGTCAACAGAACTCCAAGAGAATGTCGATGCATCTCAAAAGCTTCCTTGGGTAAGGCCTTTGTCAGAATATCTACAACCTGTAGCTCTGTTGGTACATACACCAACATCACAATTCCTTGCTCAACTTTCTCCTTGATGAAATGATATTTGATCTCAATGTGCTTTGTTCATGAGTGAAGAACATGAATTTTTATATGATTGATAGCACCTGAGTTATCACACTGGATTCCGATCAGAGACTTCACTTCAATTCCCATATATTCAAGATGTTGCTTCATTCACAATAACTATGTGCATGCTTGAGTGGCTAAAATAGACTCAGCCTCCCTGGTTCTCAACGAAATGAAATCTTTCTTCTTGCATATCCAATAAATACACAATCAACCAAGATAGAATGAACTTCCTTACGTTGATTTTCTGTCATCTGCTGATCTGGCCCAATCTACATATGTGTAACCCAATAACACTAATTGCGATTTGTCACTATATATCAGACTGAAATCCATGGTGCCGTTGATATACAAAATTATTATTTTCATAGCGAGCATGTGGCTTTATTTTGTATTTCTTTGGTAATGTGATACTTGGCATGTGGTGAAAACAAGATCTGGTCTTTTTACTGCTGGTTATAGTAAACTACCAATAATCTGCCTCTATTCAGTGATATTAACTTCCCTTCCACTATCATCTTTTGATAATTTCTTCTGAGTAGCAACCAAAGTCTTCATTTCCTTGTAATTCTCCATTCTAAACCTTCTCAGAACCTCCTTGGCGTATTTGGATTGAGAAATGAATTTTCCATTCTTTCCTTGTGTCAGTTTATCTGATCCGCCAAATATTATGTCATCGACATACACCAACAACACAATATTTTTATTAATGTTGTTACTGAAATAAAGATTTTAATCAACTCCCCCACGCTGGAAACCGATCTTCTTCAAGTATTGATCAATCCTTGATTACCATGATCTTGGTGCTTGTTTCCGCCCATACAATGCCTTCTTCAGTCTGAAAACCTTGTTCACAACCTCATGAATGAGAAAAACATCTGGCTGCTCAATATACACATCCCCCTCAAGAACCCCATTCCAAAATGTAGATTTTATATCCATCTAGAACACATTGAACTTCCATTGCACTATAATGTTTATGAAAAATCTGATCATCTCCAGCCTTGCAACTAGTGAAAATGTCTCATCAACATCAATTCCCCTATCTTGGAGTAGCCTTTTCACACTAGTATTGCTTTGTTTCGAACCACTGGGCCATATTCATTCATCTTATTGTGATATAACCATTTAGTCCCGATGACATTCTTATCTTCTAGTCTTGATACAATCTCTCATGTCTGGTTCTTCTCAAAATGATCAATAACTTTATTCATATCCTGAACCCAGTTTTCATCTTCTGCTACATTAGAAAAGCATTTAGGCTCTATTTGAGATAGGAAATATATATGCTATAGTGATTTCATTCTTTTTGTCTGAACTAGAGCTGACTGATCACTAATGATATTCTTCGTATCCATTTCATCTCAACACTTTGTCTTCCTTCTAGACACAGACTTGACACTGTCTTATTCATCATCAGTGTCTTCATTTGAGTCAGCATCTGCCACTTCTACTCCTCATGTTTTATTTTACTCTTCATCACTTTCATCAAGAAACTGCTCAATGTATTGTTTAATATTCTCATCATTTTCATCAATAGTGACGTCATTGCTCTAAATTACTTTTCACAGCCTCTTGTTAAAGAATTCGTATGATTTTATTTTGCATGAGAAGCCCAGGAATATTCCATCATCCCCTAACTATTCAAACATCCTATGCTTTTCTTTATTGAGAATGAAGCACTTAATTCCAAATATTCGAATGTATTTCACTATTGGATTCTTTCGGTACCACATTTCATACAGATTCTTCCCTTTTTTCAGACACAACAGAGCCCTGGTCAAAATATAGACCGATGTCAAAACTGATTCCTTCCAAAATTTCTCTGGTAGGTCCTTTTCAATAAGAATTCTTCTATCCATATTGTTTATTATTAGATTTCTCTTTTCAACTACTCCATTATGTTGGGGAGTTCTCACTGATGAAACATGATTCTTTATCCCATGTTTCTTGATATTGTCATCCACTTGACAATTTTGGAATTCAGTACGGTTATCAGTACAAAACTTCAGAATATTGTCTCCAATCATCCTTTCTGATTCCCTCCTATATTTCATGATAAAACAAAACACTTCTTTGGGTAATGAAAAATACCAAAGCCATTCTGCTATAATCATCAATGAAAAGGACATAGTACCTTTTCTCATTTATGGATCATGGCGATATAGGTCCAAAAACATCAGCATGCACTAATTAGAGCACTCTGGTTGATTTATGTTCCTTTTACTTGCATGTCTTTATGATGATCTTCCCTTATTGACAAGCATCACACGTATGAGTACAATCATGATATAATTTGGGAATGTATCTAGTAGTATCACACTTTACAAGATCTTCCATAGATGGTTGGCATAGATGACCAAGTCGCTTATGTCACAACTTGTTTTATTCCTCTCTAGATAATAGACACATATCTTCTTCCCCACTTACATGGTAACAATTTTCCTTTCCCCATTTTCCATGTAGAACAACTACGCCATCTTTTCCTTTCAAAACACACATCTTCTTGGTAAATCTAATAGAGTGCCCAGTGTCACATAGTTGACTGACAGGGAGCATGTTATGACTAAGGCCCTCTATTACAAAAATATCAGCACGTCTCGTTTATTTTCCCCCACATTTATCCTTTCTAGAACCAATAATCTTTATCCCTTCATCATTCCCAAACATTACAAAACCTTCTTTGTCATATTCAATACATGTAATGTGATCCTTATTTACTATCATATGGGTTGTGAAACCACTATCAAGGATCTACACACCAGAGCGATCTGATGGCCTAAGGGACATTTCATCCACCACAGCCTTCTCATTCTTCTTCTTCTTGGCCCATATTTTTTCCTTCACACTTATCATGGATTGAGACTTCTGTTCTTTCTCAGAGTATGATGGACCAGTTTCATCTTGCAAAACTACAAATCTATTCATCATTTTTAACTCACCCGGTGGTAGATTGATTTTCTTCTTGCGAGTTTTTTTATTATTCATTGGAACATTCCTCTATATGGTCGAAGTGCAGTATCTATACATGTTCCAAAATCCTCCGCACCAAAAATATTATCCTTCGAAATATGTTCTGTAAAACCATTCTCTATTTGGCTTCTACCTCTGTTCTTGTTCCCTTCTAAATCTCTTGGCTATGGAACACACATACTATGAATGTCCCATATTTCCAAAATAATAACACTTGATATAAGGTGAATTCCATTGTGTTACTTCTAAACTATGTGTTTCCCCTTGAGATCTCTGAGTATTCTGATTCTGCTTTGTGCCCAAACCATCCGTCAATCTCAGGATAGGTGCTTGTAGTCTGACTTCAATTTTCACATACTTTTTCTTCTGATCAGGCCCTATATCAGTCTTAACACTTGAGCCCAATTGCTTCCTCTTTCTTGCTAAACGACTAGCCTCCTGTTTCATATTTTCTATCTTCTGAATGGCCTGCTTTTCTGATATCACATTGGGAATTTAGAGTTTTTTATCCTTCATTTTTTGTTTCAGACTTACCAATTCTTCTTCATGTTCTTCGATGCACTTGACTTGATCTTTCACTTTTCTATTCAAGCCATCGATTTCCCTTTTCTGTTCATCAATCTTGAGCTTATACTCACTAATTATTTCTGAGTTATCTAGTGTTGATAACTTGAGTTTATCAATTTCTTCCATCAACTCAGACTTCTCCTCCTACTTATACATATTGAGTTTGGAAACATGAACAACTTTGTTATCTTTCTTTGTTTTTCCTCTCTAAACATCTATCTCTTCAAGAGCAGCCTCTAATGCAGTTTGCATATCTATTCTTCCTTCAAATTCTTCTTCTTCATCTTCATCGTCGGATTCTTCCTTTTCTGGAGCACTGCCGACAACAGCCACTATTGCATTTTGTCCACAATCTTTACAATTTTAAATCTCATCATCATTTTCAACCTCGGACTCATCTGAGCTGTATATTTCTTGTGAAAGAAGATTCATGTTCTTGATGAACTTTTTCATGAATGTCTTCCTCGCTTTCACAAAGGATGAATATTTCTTCTTGGGAATTTCAACTTTATCTTCATTATTTTCTTCTTGAAACTTTTTGGGGCACCGTGCGGCTAGATGACCAAATTTTCCACATCTTAAGCAAGCAAGTTGATGTTTCCCTTTGAACATTCCTTTTCCTATTTGATGATTTGAGGAGTGGAATGAAATTAACTCATTTGTCTCTTATTCCTCTTGAGAATCTTCAATGGTGAGATTCTTCATGGCCATAAATTCCACCTCATTGGATTTACCTTTATCTATAGCATCATTATCATCATTTCTCATTTAAAATGCAACAAGGGTGCAGTGCAGGTTATCCAATGTCATCTATTTCAGATCTTTATCTTACAACATAGAAACTTTCAGATTGAACTGAGGTGGAAGTTTTCTCAAGATACACTTCAAAATTTTTAGGACTTCAATAACATCACCAAGACATCACATGTCTTCTACTAGAACTTTTACCTTGTCAAATAATTCATCAATTGACTAATTCGGGTTCATTCTTAGATCTTCATACTTGTTCCACAACACTTGCTTCTTTTCCTCTATGACATTTATATCCCCTTCATATATATTCAATAGTTTTTCACATATGTCATGTGACATTTTTCATGACATCACCATTTTATAGATAGTTTTTGATAGGGCTCCCCCTAAGGCATTGATTGCTTTGGAATCTGCATCCTACTCTCTACGTTCATCTTTTGATAATGCACCACTATTTATATCACCTATAATTCAATGCATTGCTACTGTGAATATGTCCATTCCCAAAGAGCTTAAGTAGTGTTGCATCCGATTCTTCCATAGATGAAAATTTTTACTGTTGAAGATTGAAATCCCTTAATGATCAGTGACCTCCATTTGAGAGAGAATTACATATAATAACCTTCCCTCTAATACCAATTGTTAGGTCCACAAGGATAAATATCCTAAGAGGGGGGGGGGGGTGAATCTGGGTATCACTAATTTAAAATTATTTCCCATTCTGATCATGTTTCGTTGTTAAGAAAAACACTCTTCTCCATCTTTCCTGTTGCACAATATAAACAAAAAGTAAAGCATGCACAGGACACAACAATTTTTACTTGGTTTACCCTCACTAGGTCCCGTCCAAGGAGAATACATCGACAATGAGCCGATGTACCAAATACACTATAAGCACACAGATGTTTATAGGGTTCTGGGTATATCACTTATATTCCTAGGCTCTCTGCCTTTACAATGTTTAGGGTCAGCTCACTGCTTTCTCAAGGGTCACTCCATGTTTCCATCTCTTTGGCTCACTACTAGTGGAGAGGATCGCCTTATTCCTTTTCTTTTCCTCACTACTCTAGAAAGGATCCACTCAAAGTTTGTAGACCTATAGGTATCTTCATTGCCACTAATTAATTCATCCTCTATTGAATGTATATGGTCTGTTGAAGGCCAAATTTCATCCGTAGATGAATATCACTTTGCACCGAATATATCGGGAAATCTTCCAGCTTTCACGCAGCCCTGAATCACTTCCATGCTTGAACCTTACCTGGCGCCCCTCTCCAAGCTGGCGTGCAAGTCATTTCATGTAAGTTATAACTGGCGTGAAAGTCCACCTCATCCACATGAATGACACAAGCTTCTCTAACTCCAAACATGCATGACTCACACCCTTTTACGCCCAAATTAATATTGGTGTGTAACAAATAACTAGCGCACTTCTTCAAATCATGGTGTGCAAGTCCACCTCAAACACTTGCGTGACACCTCCTTCTTCAACTCTAAACTTGGGCGATACCCTTTCTTTATCGCCCAAACCACACTGGACGCGCAACAAACAACTGGCGAGCTACTTCTACTTGCACGAACACACACCACTTGTGCAACCAGCACACCTACGTGATGTGAGTTCTGATTTTTCAAAGTGTTGAAGTTGTCACCAAATGAAGAGGGGTCTACATGTATTTATAGGCATTTGGACACCTTTCATGATAGCGTGATAGTCTCCCTTTGGCTCACAAGTTTCAGCGCGCAAGTCTCTGCCGTGCAACTCAATTGCGTGACCAACTCTAAAACTTGGGCTCCCCTTATCCCTCCAGATCATCTATTCCTCTATACATGTTCTTGAATCAAACATGGATCGTTAACCACAACCCATGATCTTGATATGCCACAATGAAATACCATTTGTCATCAAATTTGTATATCATGGTATTCTTTGTCAAAAATCACAACACAGATGTCCACTTTTTCAACAAACACTATTACCTAAAAAATGCCTCAATGATACCTTGAGAGATTTTTGCCCAATAGCTCAGGATGTGGGGTGTTGTGGAAAAGAGGCAGTTCAATGGGGAGGTGGTAGTGGAATACCCATGATATTCAATATTTTATTTTATAAAAATGTATGATATAATTGGTGAGAGTAGTCATGGTGAGGTTGGGAACAATGTATTTACGTTTAGTTGATGAGGTAGTTTTATTTGATTTTCACTCTATTTTTTGCATGTTATGCATAATTTTTCATGAGACACTCAGGGGTGGATCCTACTAGGTATGTTGTTGTACTCACACAACATTATATAATATATTTTTAGTTCATTTGGACCATGTTGAAGATCATATTGGCTACAACTAGTTTGAGGTTTTGTTGGAGTTGTTTGGGCTTCACGTCATTGTTGTTTTATGTTATTTTGGTACTTGTATTTTTTCTTTTCAGTTGTAATATTTCATGAATGAAATTATATATGTGCACATGGATTTATTTTATATTTCAGTCTGAGGAGGATTTGGATGGTGTTTGTCTTATCTCTCTCTTTTTCGTTTTTTTATCTTAGAGGGTAATGAATATCATCTTTGTGTTTACCTTCCCTCGGTGCTAGTAGCCAAACTATGGCCTTCTGGAGGCGGGACTCAGGGGGTCATAATCTACCTTCTCCCATTTCTTGCCTAGATGGAGTGCACCATGTGGGGAGGGTGTCCTGATAAAAATATTTATGAAATTATATTTTTCATGTCATGAAGGATACACTTATTATAGGGAAGAATGTATAATTAATAAAATTTAAATTACGCATTTAAGTGTTATACATCATGATTTAGAAATATCCACTGACTTATACATTATGCCTCAAAAGGTAGGTATGTTGATTGGATATGTTCTTCTAGGATTTGATTTCGGATGTTAGGAATATATATGGGCAAGTATTGTCCGAGATAATATATACATAATTTGTGAATAAGAGAGGAGAGGGGTGTCCTTTTATAAGTTATATAGATGACACATTATCAATGTTTGAAAATAATAAAATATATCGATGTATAAAACTATCCAAATGAAACAATATGAATCATACCAAAATTTTAAATTGAAATAGGGATGAAATAAAACCATACAATAGGATTTACAAATGTGTTTCTGTCATTTTAGCTCTTATCATTTCGATTTTCACTCGTTATTACACTAACGATGGGAAATGTTTTTTATCAATGTTACTATTCATAATGTCTATATTTGAAAGTGTCATCATTAACATATTCTAAAATAAAAATTATAAATATGGATTCTATTTAATCAATTTTATTTATTATAAATAATAGAAACTAATTTAATAACAAACATATAAAACACGATAAAAATCCATTGTCCATTAAAATACATTTTTAATTATAAAATGTTTTTATACCAAATTTATGATTAATGTCGATAAAAATTTAATAAATTAGAATATTCTTATAAAAATAACTAATTTCAATTTAAAATAAATTTAAAATAATATGATTCACTGAATATATTTTAATAGAAAAATTAATCTCAATTAAAATCCATATTTATCACTATTCAATATGTAAATAATCGTTTCAAAAAATCATAATAATTCTTCTTGATTATTTATATTTTTATTAAAAAAATAATTCCATTTTAGAAATGTAATATTTATAATATTAGAAGAAAATTAATTATAATATCTTTACAAAAAATGTAATAAAATCAATTTATGATGTAGACAATTTTTTGAATGAAAACTGAAAATTATTGAAAATCAGTTATATATTTATTATGAATTAGTAAGAATATTTTTATTATACAAATAAATTATGAAATTATCATTATTCCAATTTATACCATTAATTTATCAACTAGTTTATAACATTATATTATATCCCTATTTGTTTAGACTCAAGGTTTCTTGTAATGTAGACTGTCAAAGACATCATGATTATTTAAAATAAAAAATATATAAGGAAAACATTACAGTGTTATAATATACCACATAGAAAATGATCTTTTTCCATTAGATTTAATCAATCTAATTCAAAAAACTAGGGATAATTTTACTCATTTACATTATTTGGATCCCATGTTTCTTTATTAACTTTGTAGTTTTAAAGAAACATTGTTTGGATGTGTGGAATGGTTTCATTGCAGATTTTTTATTCGATCCATAATCTCTATATGTTGTTCCAAATAAGGAAAATATTTCATAACTGTTATGACCATGAATTTTTGTATATGTGAAGGATCAGTTATATACTTCCTCATGACAGATACATGGAACACATTCTTAACTAGAGAGTGATTCAGTGGAAGTGTCAATTGAAAATCTACCATCCCAATATGATCTTGAATTTCAAGGAGTTAGATATATATAAGGATCATATTCCCTTTAGTCCAAATATGATAACATTATTCCATAGAGATATTGTTTGGGATACCTTTTTGACAATCACTAAACTGTAGATCTCACAGATGATTGTAAGCATAACGTCTATATCGACTCTAAGATGATGAGATATAGTGTTTCATGGCTCCAACCATCAATGTAATTTCATTAAATAGATCTGGTACCTAGGTAATTAAATCTCCATATTAATCCCACCACATTGAAGTTCAATAATTACTCAATAAAGGGATTCATATGAATCAGTGTGAATGCTCTAGTGAAAAATATTTCTGAATAAAAAATCTCCCAATGGAAAGTGTTGATCCCAAAAATCATTCAAAGCCCTATAGTATGATATCATCATTGATTCGAGGATTTTAATTGTCCTGTCACACAAACCATATTCCTTAGGATGATATGAAATACTAAAACTCAACTCATTACCCACATCCCACTAATGACTTATCCAGAAGATCAGGGTAAACCTTGGATCACTACTATAAACTATTGAGATTGGTACTCCATCGAATATCCCCACATCATTAATGTAAATCCAAAAATAAGATAAATGGAGATGAATTATTTAATTTCAATTAAATTATTTGAATTATTATGGTCATCGACTATAGCCCAACATTGTTACCATTAAGTGTTTTGTGTAGTCTGATGGCAAATACATGGTAATATTTTCCCTCTTCTATTCCTCCATAGGTATTGGTTGTACCAACCCCTTATACTTTTTTCTATCAGGTTTTACATGATCACATACCATGATGTTAAATAAATACTCTAAAATACATCTCATAATTTATTCCTACTAGAAATAAATTTAGATATTTATATATATATTTTTACATATGGGATGAATAATGAACAATCAACTGAGATATTTATGAAATATATCCTTCTATGAGTCTTGTATTTATGGGACACAAATGTAGTTTCTAAAGAATATCATTCCTAAAAAATCATATTATATTTGGATCATTTATCACCTTTAGCTAAAATCCATATCATAATTCTACGGATAATTAATCCATACACGAATAGACATTGGCACATTTATCTGATAAATCTTTGATCTATCCCCTCTCCTCATAATTTCAATATCCATCTTCTGAAAATCCATAAATATGGATTTTTTTTCAATCCCCATCATCAAGAAACTATCATGGTATTTGAAACATAGAACATTTATATTGTGTTTCCTTGCCATAATGGCAATGAACTAATCAGTTATAATGGTTAATAAGCTTTAAAAATATTCTATATAGAATATTCAACTCTTTCTATGTGAATATATTCTACATTCCTATTAATCTACATATATGTAACTACATTTACAATATTTTTAATTCCTACATATCCTAAATGTAAAAAATAATTATACCATATCCAGATCAAGAGTCATCTAATGTTTACCCTGTGTTCTCAATTATCACGAGGCATAAGATATCACCATTTCATTTTTCATGAGGAATCATCCTACTCACTTATTTGATGCATATATATTAATCACATACCCTTATCCACTATTGGGGAGTGGGAGAATAGGTATACTAACCATCATTCTCTTAAACTTCATAAACTTTTCTTCATATTCATCTATTTAAGGGAGCATGGCTCTCTTCCAATACTACATGGATATTATATTAGATAGTAGTGAGAAATCCAGCATTATGAACAGATAGTACCCAACCATACTAATGAAAATATTATTCCTTATAATTTAACACCCTGATATTTTATTAGAAATATTCTTTTTAATTTCTTTGATGTCTTGTGTTGTACGCCACACCAAGATTATCTTCTACTATACACAACAACATATTAGCTTGTATTATATGCAAACACAATTCTAGGCTTGTGTTTCATGCTAGATCAACCTTCCTCGAGATCGTTTGTTTTACGCAATACTGGGTTTCACTAAACAAGATATTATCATAATATTATTATGAACTAGCCGTTAAGAATAGTAATACCCAATTTTTAAAATTTTATAATAGTTTTCAATCAAAATGTAATTCATTTTTTGATTCGGAATATCTAAATTAGCCTAGTGTGAATTTTTGGTATTTTTCTAAAAACGTTCAATTTTTGATGAATAGTGAAAAACCCCTGAGTTATAGTTTAAAACAAATTTTTTTTTAAAATAATTATTTATTTTATTTAAATTTATTTTTGGTCAAAATAGACACATTATACCTATATAGGTTCAATGTAATTCATTGAAGTCAATTTATAATAAACGTAGATATATAAAAATTTTATTGAACTTTTCACCGTCTTTTACCCACCTCCTAGGAGAATTTGCAAATTTACATAAAACATAATTTTACCGATTCTGTGAGTTGAATTTCGAAAAACTGAGAGACATGGATAATATAATAGAATAAAAAGTGGTTCAAAAAGATAAATTATTTTTTTATGAATAGTAACTTTTTACTTTTATTTACCATGGTTAAAAGTAAATAGGGTAATTAAGGGTAAAAGTGATATTATTATTACCCTAACACATGTCCTATTATTGGATAAGTGTAATTCGACCCAAAACAACCTTAGGAAAAATATATGATCATTTAGGTCCACTTGGATATGATTTGGACATTTATTATTATTTAATTTAAAGAAGAGTTAAAGGAGTTAAAACCAATGATTAATAACTAAATTTTTTTAATATTTTGTTATACATAAGATAAATTCGACAATAAATATTCATTAGAAATATAAAAATATTTAATACATAATTGTATTTTATTTATAATTTTTAGACATTTTATAATTTAATTTACTTATGAAACAATAATGATGCAATAATTAACTTATTAATGAAATGTTAACATAACTGATATTATAAATTCCCAAATAAATGTACTTTAAGACTTTTTATGTATTCCACTAATTTTATAGGTTAATATGACATGATAGTATTGATTTAATTAACTTTATTAGAACTAATCATGCTATAATTATTTTCACAAAAATCAATTACCAAATAGTGTCAAAATTGACATAAAATAGTTTTTAAAACAAATATTATATTATTAATTTATATTGTATTCCTAAAAATAGAAGTATAGGACAAATGACTTAGATAAGATTATATACATTAATAATTAACCACTTTTAGGTGTTTTGTAATTTTATAGTATGTTTATTATTCATATATTGTATGAAAACCAGAAGACACGGTAAAAGTTAAATTATTTAACTTGGAGTTAAATCTAAATGATAAGGTTAAAATAGTAGCCTAAAACTATCTAAAACCTATTGGTTGAGAGAATTTAGAATCATCCCCACATTATCTTCTAAATAGGTAACTTTTGAGCCATTATAAACCTAATATTACTTTATTATAAAATAACAATATAAATTTTTTCTAAGGTGCCCCGCTCCTCCCTTATAAAAGGGCACCTCCTCCCTCTCATCTTTAAAAAAATTTGAGCCTTTCAGCTCGGCCAACACTAGATCATTTTTCTTATGAACATATCTATATATATAATATAGGTCATGGTATTCTTCAAAGACAAACTTTAGTTCCCTAATAGGAGGATTAGAAGAGGAGCATCAAAGAAGAGGTAATATCCTTTACGAATTCTTTCAAATTCATTTCTTCTTATAAATCTTCTTATTTTATTGTTTCACAATAAAGTAATAACACTAGTATCACTAATATACAGATATGTTATTATAAATATGAAACAAACCTATTTCACTATCTATCCATCCTACGGAAAATGAAATCACCGCACGTGCGTACGTACAGAATACCGTCTCCACGCCATGGTGTAATATGTTTTTCCACCACCAACATACATGGATGGGTATAATGGTGTAAATTATAACTATATATTTTTATTATAATATGATACTAATTCTGAAATATTATATCATCCACTCCAATTCCATTCAATAATAATGTGAACGATATCATCGCTCATGCATACGTATGGATTACCGTCACCACGACGCGATGGGATTTATTCTCCAGGTTAAAAATCAAGAATGATTATAAAGTACATATAATGTATAATAATGATATATATGACATAGTAATTCTACTATATTAATGTATATATATTTCTTCTACTTACTTCCATTCAAGTCAATAAGGAAAGGAAAACAGCGGTCATGCATACGTACGACCTTCCGTCTCCATGAAGGGTGTGTTTAATTTCATTTATCTATCTATTATATATATACTGAATATAAATTATATATAAATCATGTTTTAAATTATTTATGTAAATACATAATGATATAATTTATAATAATATCAAGAACAACAAGTCCAAACATGTACGATAAATGAAATGAATATTACCCAAAACATTGCTTTAACATGGAATTGACAAATGAATGGGTAATATAAAGACCTAAGTGAATAATATATGATAACATAATAATGACTATGATTCCAGAAAAAATCAATGAAATTATTTAAATCATTATACCGGAGGTTCAGATACGTACAAAGCATATCGGACCTATGGTAAGGGATAATTTTTCAATCTCATTTTTATCCGAGATTGCTTATACATATTTATTTACTAGGGTTATATTTTTCATCCATGTTCATAAAAATGTTTATTATAAAGTTTTTAATATTATTCCATGTATTTTTAAAGTCATTTTTACCCCTCTTTGACTTTTACTTTGTGTTTTTAACAGAATCATTCTTTTGTTTACCATATAAGGTACATTTGACTTTTCCGGAAAAAGTACGAGGAGAATGTTTTTTTAACATATATGTCATGAACAGATTTTTACGGTTTCATAAAGACTTATTTTCATGAAGATTCCTATACAATATTTCATGATTATTTTCAATAAAATATTTTTCTTTAATAATTGTGTGGCATTTTGTGAAAAGAAAATTATTTTGAAGAAGAAAGGATATTTTACTCAAGAATTCATTTCAATAGTTTTATCAAAACTATTTTCCATATAAGATGACATTATTTAGTATGTTTATGTTTCAAGATTAATGTCTCTATTATTTTAAGGGTTTTATTTTTATTATGATGAAATGATATCCATTTTTTATATGGATTATATTATGATGGAATTATGTTTATGAAACCCATTTTATTATTTGGGTTATGATGAATGTTTTATGGTTGTTTTGTGGTATATATAAGAATTATTTCAATATGATATTGGTGGGACTTATATCCCCCTAGAATGCATTGAGTAAAGATTTATATCTCATGATATAGACACGGATGGAACAGTAAGTTAATCTGGTTCAATGATATAGGACTAGAATGAGGAGTGAACTCGATTCAGTATGGGACTTTGTCCACTAAGATGGTCTTGGCAGCAATGCCTTGGCTACTATAGAAATTATATCATGTTCTTAATGGTTTTCCATAATTACATGTTTTATTTCCAAGCTATTTTATCATTATTGATGTTACTTTATGATATATGCCTTACGTACTTCCAAGATTTATGTCATTGCTCAAGATTTTGATGTTTATATTTTATGTTCAAGTTTTTGCATTCAAATGTTTATGGAATTTTTTATCTTACATATGTTTACCCATATGGATAATTTGAGCTCACCCTTTTTATTTCTTCTTTTTCCACAGATTTAAGGAAATGTTTTAGGTAAGAAAACAAAAAGGGGAAGATCTTAATGGGAGATATTGAAGATATTTCACTACGATTAGGATATTTTTTTTCCGATTTTCCAATGACACTAAACTATTACCGTCATTGGGTGTTTGTTTTTGTTATGTATTAAGTATTCAGAAAATGTAATTTAATGTCCATGTACATCAAGTACGGGTCTATAAATATAACATTTTATGTCAAAAAAATATCTCAATAACTACTATCTTTTAATGGTCTACTAATATACTCTCACATTGAATTACATTACCCAAAAATTAAACATTTTGTAGAAACAAATTCACAATAAGTAAATTTTTCATACAAATACTCCATCCTTATGGTCATTAAAAAAATTGACATTTGATATTCATCATATTTCTTTCACTTAGAATATATTTATATCAATATCATATATAAGGACTAAGAAAAAATGATTTAGGAGAACAAAAAAGACAATATTCGTTAGATCCATGAATATAATGGGGGCATCGATATGAATAAATGGAATCAAAATAAATTCATAATTCCCATACCTCATATTAAAGACAATCATTGGTATATCATCCATTTAGGCCCACAATTGATGGTATATAGAATGATAGTTAATAAATTATATTTTTTGAGCACCATGAAGTTGAGCGAAAAGACATTAATATGGCGTAGATTATACATTCTATTTACAGTGCTCATTTTAAGATCATTATAAATAATAAAATACACACGAAAAAATCATTCTTCTTATGAAAAATAATAGCCACACCCCATGTTGATGCACTATGTCTTATATATCCCATATTAGGATTATCCATGATTATATTCTTCAATTCTATCAAATTAATAGGTGTAATTCATTATGGAGTATTTTTAAATTGGTGTAGCATCAGGCATGATTTATATTTAATAAACAACTTCACAGTTCAGAGTAAAATTGGGAAAGACTTCATGAAAGAAATCAATAAAATATTTGATAAAAGTTATTTCTTTGATGTTGAGTTTTCCCCATCCATTTGAGATAAATATACATCATTAATAATCATCAACACCCTTTCAATGGAACTAACTTCTATTGGATGTTCATATTCATCCTCACCTAGAAATAGGACCATAGGTTTATTTAGAATGTCATAATATAATTCCATTTCTAAAAAATTGGTGGGGGATCTCTATTGATATAGCTAATCCATGGTCCAAATCACATCAAATAAAAATAGATGATGAATCTCAAAATCATATAGAAGCACATTCCCAGAAATATATATATAAGATGATCTATTTAATTAGGATGTGTTGATCAAACATTTATATGTTTTAACTACTAATGTAATAATTAATAATTATTGATATGGATTAACTTCAATAGAGACCATACATTATATAACAAAATTATTATAAGTATTATCAAATAAGTTATATCAATATTTGTGCGTACCTATCAGCACCTCAACATCAATGTTCTATATTAAAAACCATACAAAAAATAAAATGGCTATCATGAAATCAAGAGTCATTAAATAATGTGACCAATAATGAAAAATAATTCATTGTATATTTAAATTATAACACCATATTTTTATTCATTGAATATTGAACCTGACTTAGACCAGTTGTGGTCTCATATATTCAAATCCTTCGCATTTTTTATAATTAAATTGTGAATTGGCTCGAGAATACCACTTGGGAGTTTATATCAAGCGGTACAGTATTTCTCCCACTCATTATTCATAAGTGAAAATCATCCTAGAACCCAGTCTTTCCCTTCCATAGTTGATACCACTAGGTGCATTGGTTCCACAGCAGCATCCATCTTCTAGAATCCAAATAGGGATATATTTTAATGGGAAACATTTAAATCTCTATATTACCAAAACAATATTGAGTTTTCATTATCAAATTATTACCCATAGGGTTTCAAAAAAATTCAAACCATAATCTCAAAAAATTTCTAAACCCTTATCTGATAAAAAACATTGAAACCTAAATATTACATATATAAAAGTTACTTCATATTTGACGAATAAAGATTATATATCTTCATAATCCATTATAAAAAAATAATGTGTTTCTTTATTTGGGAACATGTATACAAAAATAATGGGTACATAAAACATATACAGAATCTCCCACATTGTTTTTTCACAACTATAACCCTTCTTAAATAAATCATACATAAAAAAAATTCATATCCCTAGGAAAAAACATAATTAAGGGTCATCTTAGATGCACAAAATTGGTAAATAACATATATATCAATAAATTATCATTTTTATTTATAACATGAGCATAAGGGTATGAGAACATGAGTATAATGTTTAACATGATCTTGAAGTGTGGAGGAAAAATGGTAGGATGTTTCCTTTTATAATTGAAAAAATTGAGCACTTTTTAATTTTCAAAAGATTAAAATATATTAATGTCTTATTTAAAAAAATTATTCAAAGTGAATTAGAAATGATGATGAGATGATATATGTTCTAAATATGAATATTAAATTGTATATACGAATAAATAAATAATTTTATTCCAAATTATTATATTTTAAACCATGAAAATAAACTAGACCCACTCAAATGTAACTATTAACGAAGACCTAAAATTAAATTGGACCCACTACCAAATTTTTACGAGATGATTCCAAATCTGGAATCCTTTTATTCAAATGTAGTTTTTATAAGTAGTATAAATTAATTTAAAATCAAACCCATAAAAGGTGATAAAAACTGTTTTATATAGAAATGTATTTTTTTGAATAACATTATTTAATTAAAAAAATAAGACTAATGTTGAATCCAATGAATCTAATAAGATTTTCTATAATAAAATTAACTAATAAAATTTGAAAATCATTTCAAATAAAATTGTACTTATTAAATAATTGAATGGAAATGTGTTATTTCTATAAAATTGGTTATCTTCACTATTCACTGAAAAATTTATCTCTTCTGAACAATCAAAAAATTCCACTATTATTTAATTTTAATTATATAATTTAACCATGGATAACGTTTTTATAAATTAAAATTTATTTATATAGTAGATACTAATTATAATATTCATGGACAAAATGTAATTATAGTCATTTTAATGAAAACATAACTTTGAAGCATATGAAGTATTTACAAAAAATTAAGTATTTATTTATTATACATTATTATATACATTTACATTTTATAAAAAAATTTACGTATTTATTTATTCTAATTTATATGTCCAATTTAACAGTTTGGTTATAGCAGTATACAATATTATGGTTCATTTCAACATGAGGTTGTGTGTAATGTAACAAATAAAATAATTGTACATTATTTCAAATAAAAAATATATTTGTTAAATAGCAGTTGGTGACATTAATGATACTAAAATAAATTCAATGGATGTTATATTTTTAATTTGATTAAATTAAACCATGTAATTTATTTTTAATTTTATATTATTGACTATATTTTCTTAATAAGAATTAGTAAATTATAAACATGTTTTAGGATGAAAATAATTTCACTAATTCATTATAAACTAGTAATAATATTTTCAATATTGGAAATAAAAGGTGATAATTCTAAACAAATCATATGGGTGAAAAAAAACTTAAAAAATATCTTCATTATTTTACCCAAAATATCATGAGAGAAATTAAAAAATAAATGTGTATGATATATCATTCGAAATTGGAAAGAAAAAAGTAACTATTAGGTGAATCGTTTAAGAAAATAATAAATAAAAAATGAATCCATAAGAGAGGATAAATTAAATTAAAAGGCACTTGGATCTAATTTATTCCATATTATAAATAATAATATAAAATATGTTTATTAAATATGATTAAATATTTCATTATATATATAGAATATTTCACTAAGATTTATTAGGTGATCTTTATAAAAGGTAAATAAAAGTTTTTTAAACATTAAATATATAGTGTGATTTTGAGAAGGAAAATAGTTTCCATATAATGAATATGGTAATATAAAAAGTCAGGGAATTAAATTTTAATTCAATATAAAGTTATTTAAAATGTATAACAAAAAACATCAGTATAATGCTCCAAATAAATCCTAAAATAATGGATTTGTTGATAGATAAAAATTTACCATGGTATAGATTGGTAAAATCATTCTCTATATTATAAAATTTAAAAATTATCATGAGGATATATCATTGAAACTATTATGAGTATTAAAAACATGTGTTTATTTATAAAAAAACAAACATTTCAATTTAGAACATTTTTTTACATATAATAAACTATAATTTAATTTATAAAACCAAGAATTATTTTATATAAATTTAATATTAAAAAAGTTAACTGTAACATGATTGAATAATTGCGAGTATTAATTGAAAATATGTTCAATATAATAGAATATTGGAACTCGAATAAGTGGTTTTTATAAATAATAAAATTATATAATGTTTACAAAATTTATTCTAAACCCAAAACAATAGAGTCTCATATTTGATAAAATTGAATTTTAATTTGAAATTATATAAAAAATTATAATAATTATTAATAATGAAGAAATTAAAGATGAAATACCTAGTAAACATTTTGATTCAAAATAAACTAGTGATAATGATTTATATTTAATTAGAACATAAAAAGGTAATACAAATCTTGATAAATATTTTATAGGTGACGACATTACTCGAGAATAACATTCTCTTATGTAGAAAAAGGGAATACATAAACTAATCAGTCCAATGAAATTGATATCATAAGGATAACTAGATTCTTCTGATAAACTATTATAAATAATGAACCACTAACATGCATGATTGAAATAATAAAACATATATTAATTAATTCTATGGGTGTTTTTTTCATAGGCCAATAGCTAAAAATTTGGAAGATATTTATTTTTTTATAAATAAAACCACAACAAATGATATATTATTTTAAAAATATTCTATATTTGTATGAAAATGATACTTTTCTATAGATAGAATAGATTTAGAGTGAATTTTTTTCACTTATTATAGGATAAATTTATTATAATAATATGGGAATTAGAATAATGAAGTTCAAAATAATATATATTAAGTATTTGATATCAATATTTTAAACTGATGATTGGAAGAAGTTTTATTTAAATGGCCAAAAGGATTTATTGTAAGTCCTTATAGACCCACATTATTTGATAAGATGAAAATATTTTATGATATATTGTAATGATAAATAGATTCTAATGAATTAATGTCTATTATTTATTCCCTAATTGGACCTAGAAAGGTGAGTATACTTAAATGGATTCTAAAGGAAAGAGTTTAAAACAGATATTTGAGAAGTTGTCGTCTAATGGTTTTCTAGTAGTAAACCACAATGTGTGAAAAAAGGAATCGTAGTTTTCAATTATTCAATTGAAAAAATATAGAAATTAATATAGTATTAATTACAGCTGTTCCTTGATAAATGAGAAATATAAATCACAAAATACTAGTATCTGAGGTGGTAATAGTTATGACTCATAAAATAATGAAAATAAAAACACATATATAGACCCCTAACAGTGTAATTCCCATAATCCTAAAAGATTATTGTTTTATTTACAAAGATCAATGAAATGACCTAAAATATTATGTTGGGGTTATATATTGGAGATAATAATATAGAATAAAAAAGGATTTCGAAAATAACCAAATATAGGATGATAGAACCATAAAAATTGTTTTTGGGTGATGTCTTCCATACCATTCCATTATGGAAAAGTTGACACCACAATATATTTCTAATCATAAATAAATGGGTTTTCACTTCCATAAATGTGGTTGAAACATTTAGATATATTTTAAATCATTATTGTGAGGGATTATAATGGGATTAGATGAAATTTGAGAAGAAAAATTAATGTATGCATGACATCCAAATAAGGGGGCATCTACATTAGGAAGTTTAAGACAAATTTTCATACGGATACATTGAATACCAAATTCTTTATTCATTCCATATTATTATTGATAATAATATGATAATGGTTATGATAGGATCATAAATATTATATATCAACAATTATAAACATGATAGAATGTCTATTTAAAAATTTTAAACCTGTTTATATCATTCTTCTTATAAATATTTGTCTAAAATATTTACTCAGTTTTATTTGTGATTATATTCACTAACTAGGGAAAAGAATCTTATTTCAGATTTTCTATTTTTGTAACAACAAGGTCAACCGCCTCTGGTAGTTCTTCCCACTCAGTATGAGACTATAATAATATATTCAAGGAATGTTTTCATTATTCGACTTTAGTATCTATGAAATCTATTTTAATTGAGCTTTATAAAATAAATTCTAGTTATTTTTTCTGATCTATGTTCGTTTTTTATTTTTAATATTATTTTTTATTGATAAGAAATATAGATTTTTTCTATTGTCATCATCAAGTGATCCTTTATACTTAATGGAAAGTAATATCATTAAGGAGGTTCATTATGATTCAATATGATATATTTCATGTCCTACACAGTATTAATATCATTAGTAATGGTTTTCATAGTCCCAATTATGAGGAGAAAGATATTTTCCATGGTAATAAGAATATTGATGTATATATGAGAAAATGCAATATGTTACACTGATCCCACTCAATGTAAGAGTTTATAGTACTTATTGTATTAATTATATTTAATTTAACTTATAAAAAAATGATATCAAGGAGGGAGATACTAAATTCATTGATTTATAAATACAAACATATTTTCCCCAATTTGATGAATTTTGAATGGAATATTATGTGTTATGGGATGTTTCCATCATTTTGGTGGACAAAATTGAGAGCTTAATTTTATTTTTTTGAGAAATAATTGAAGATTAAGTAGTGGATAGAAAATTAATGAGATTCATATAAAATATTAGACTTAAAAGTCACCATACATAAATATAAATAAAGATCTATGTGGACCATTTAAATTATAAAAAAATCATCATAGCCTGTGAGATGTGAATATGTCCTACATTGAGGGATGATGATAAATTTGAAAAATAGACAACAAAAAATGCATGTAAAATATCCAAAATAAATATACATAATATGTAGATGAGTTAAAAAAATGATGTTATTTATTGCACAAATTTACAAGTTTATTTTACTCATTTATAACGGAATCCAATGATCTAATGGTAAATAAAATGGAAAACAACCATCCATTAATTTTAATTCATAAATGATTGGAGGTATTTCAAATAATTTCCCAATAAGGAATATGAACAAGAGGAGAATGATTAAACCAAAATATCATATGTGAAAAGTATTATCTTAAGTGGTGTTATTTAATGGAAGCCTTTAAAATTCAATATAATGGAAAAAATTATAAAAAATAAATACATTCTCCTTTTACATATTATCATTTTCTTGGAAGGGGAAAGATAAATAGAGGATCATGAAGAAAGATGATAACTGAATTGTAGATTTTATAGCTAAAAATTTAGTAACAATCCTTCTAATGACTGTAATTAATATTGTATAAAGAGGATTATAGTTTTGAGGAGGCATAAAATGAATTTATAGTAATAATGGATTTATTTGTTTGATTAAAATAAAATAAAAAAAAATAAAGAGGAAAAAGAATTAAAATTGAATACAATTAATTATATAAATCTCTAGATAAAAATATTCTATGGATATATCCGAGGTAGAAATATATATCAAATGAATGATGGGTTCTCTCAGCGTAGTACATTATGAATGATTCATGCTTATAGAGATTACTATTTCTAATTGGATAACTAATAATGTTGTAGACATGAGGATATAATGATTAAGAATAAAAATTCAGTGAAAATATGTCTCATCAAATTTCAATATTATGTTAATTAAGTTAATAATCTTATAAATAATCTGAAATCGTTTTTTATCACTCTATGTGGGTAGTTGATTATCCTATGGTAGATAAAACTTTTATATTGGACACTTATGTAGATATTTAAAATTGTTTTACTGGTGATACAAAACAAAATAAGATGATTGCTTCATTGAATAGAATAATACACCAATTTTAAAATCATCTAATGGGGTTCAAAATAAAAAAACGAGGTGTGGATGGAAAAAATTGGCCAATGCCAAAGCTACGGGAAAATTGAAGGTATGGAATAATTAATTCAAAAAAGTGTTTATTTAATGAAAACAACATATTAGAATTAAAATTGAAAGCAAATGAAGAAATTATGATGAACAATATTACTAGTTGAGGATATTTTTTATGAATAGTGTGGGTAGAAAAGGCTATAGACATAAATACTACACGTGATGATGTAATTTTTCACTCCCTAAATTGAGTATATGACATCAATAATGAAGGATTATAACTATAATACTTGTATTTCATCTATGATAATATCCAAAATGTATTTATAATTTCAAAACACTATTGATTAACGTGAGGAAATGTGTGTGATTTTATATCGACGTAGAATAATAAAAAAAATGTGTCTTATAATAATATAAGATAATGTAAAGAGGAATGATACACCCAGATCAAATATAATATGTAGTAATCATAAAAAATGATTGGTGGGTTGGGTGGATTACAAAAAGGGAAAGTAGAAAAACATTGGATATGATATTGTGTTTCTCATCAAACATAAAAGGAAATAAGAAATAATTGGATGGAAATAAAGGTTACAAATAAAAATTTATTACTATTAAAAATTATTTATCACTTAACTGTTATGGATTATAATGAACAGAAATTGGTGAGTAAAACCATGAACACCATAATTTTTCCTTCTTCAATGTGTTGAATTATAATATCTTCAATGTGTCTAAGAATTAAGAAAATGATAATTAGATTATATTTGGACAACTAGTAAAAAAAATATTTATAAAAAAAATTAAATTTTTTAAGTGTTAAGTGACAACCCACACAAAACCATCACCAATCCAACAACAAAAACAGTGAGAAAACATACCGGGATATGTTGGTGGCCAGTACCAAGCCTAGTGAACCAGGCGTAAATAAGGTAACCACAATCTTCATCCAAGATTGATTTATTATTCAAATATTTTGATCAATCCTTAGAGAGTCTTCAATATTGAATGAAATTAATTCCAAGACCTTCAGAAAATTATTCTTGGAATGATATATTGATTACATCTCCTCTATAGTATAATAAATATTAAATTTAAACAATTTCAAGAGTTTTGGAAAATGACTCAATAGAAATATATCCTTATTCAATTTATCCACATCACATGAGTTCTTCCAAAATTTCACTCTTAAACCTATTTCTTATGAATCCATCTTAATCTATCCTATATGATTTCTATTATCTTCTAGAAGATTAAGGCGGTATCTAAGTATCCCATGAAAATTAATTTGATTGGTCTCTTCTATCCCCATTAGTCATTTATCTTGAACTGGAAATTATTAATTGGTTTCCGATAAGAAAATCATATCCAAAATGTATTTGATCATTGGATTTGGTTTTCTTCCTCCATAAATCGTTGTTTCATCTCTTTTTTTTGGAATCATGATATGTCCCTTCATCCAATCCCTTAACAACATTTGGTTGAAATATTTATTGGACATTGGTTTCACACTTCTCATTGTCTCCAATTTCCCTAGAAAATTCCACCAGCCCCCCATATTGCATAGGGAGTCCCTTATTATCCTCATGATCTGAATGATTGTTTATTAGGTAATGATCCATAGAGCACATTTATTTTCCCTCTAACTAAGTCACCATAGACTCATTCAAATTAGAGTAGTCTTTCCATCATCTAGTCATTTTTCTATGAATCATTGTGTAAGATTTAGAATATATGACTAATTTATTTCTTTTGGAGTTATATACTGAAGGGTATTAAATAAAGAATAAATAATTTTCATCATATACACAACAACAAAAATTTGTGGCCAAAATAATGAACATGAGTTTTGATGACCTGTGAATGATCATGTTATTAGAGAATGTCCCCTGAAAATTATTCTAGAAACATATAATAATTTTTATTATATATTCATAATCATTAGTATCTTCAAGAAAATTTAGTGAATATTTTAAATTATGTTTTTTATTCAAATAATATAAATGTGAAAATATTTAGAATATTTTGTATCCCATGTTACATAAATATTAAATAAATATATTTCTGAAATTTTTATGGAGGTTCTAGTAATAAGTAATTTATTACATATACAGCTTGTGGGAGGAATAACCAGTGTTATAAAATAGATCTAAGGAGGATTGATGACTACACACAATCCAAGTAATCTTATTCTCTTAATTTCTATATATTTATCACCAATTAACACTTCTGTCAATTAGAGGCTACTCTTACTATTTTCCCCCTTCTCAATCATGAATCATCACTTTGTATTCCAAATACTTTAACCTGGGTTTTTCTTGAATAATATTACTTCTCCATATAAACCATTACCTTTTCAACGTTTTATTCAATTGTATTCAGCCCCTCTATGTTCAAGGGGGGATTTTCATTCATCCTATCACCCATTTTTTTGTTTCTTCCATCATTTTTTAGTTTATGTAACCTAAATCATATGGTGGTTATTTATCTCAACAGAATTTTATTATATTGATGAGGGTCCTCCAAAGAAATGGTTGTGGTATTTCCGTCCCACAAGGCAATGGAACCATTTGTTGTTTCTAATTAGGGTATTGATTCATCGTCATATTTAATCTTCCTATCCGAGAAGATTTGGGATCATTTTTATTGTTTGAATTTCAGTGATGGTGGGTGATGTTTTTTACTTATATGGTTTTGGGAGGTAATGTTATCTATGGGTTTTTATTTTGTTTTCCATATTTTTATTGGGATCCCTTAAAATAATTATTTTCTATTTAAGTTGGTGGTTCTAAATATTATTTGAATTTCCTATATCTGTATTTGTTCCCTTTAATCGGTCACCCTCGATGGTTAATGGTAGGCACATTCAATGATCCTGGTTCTCTTTCCCTCTCACAGAACTCCTTCATCATTATTTCCCTAATAAAATTTTTAAAAGATGTTTTTATTATTCTATGTATATATTTATTCTCCTGAGGATGTACTGAGGTGTCTGTGTAGTGTTAGATGCCAGATAGAGTGACTCTACTTTTAGTTGTTTGGGGTTAGGGTGAAAATGTCAATGTCTTCCATTATTATTTTCCTTGGTTGATGTCTAGTTGATTCATAAGTATGTCTAATAATTAGTGATTCTCTTTCCTCCCATTTTATGTATCTTTTTTACTCAGTGTTTTATGTTTGAAGGGAAAATGCATTGATTGAATTTATTATCTGTAAGGATAGTCTTCCTGAAGAAAACAACATTTCAGTATTTTTTGGATTTTATGTGAAGAGAATTGTAATAATGTCCTCCTCCCCAAACTTTGTACCCCTCTTGGGCCAAAAATTGGATAAAAGTGATAGTGAACCTCATGTCCTTTCTCTAGTAGGCCCCTGGTTGGTTACTAGAATCTAGGGTAGGTTAAACACAAAGATGAGAGGCATTACCCTCTACGAGATCAAATGTGAATGATATAGATATGGAAAACATCAAACAACTCTATATCAGACTATAATTTAAAAGAAAGAAAGTTCACATATTTAGTTTCTTATAAGAACCACTAAAACTGAAATGGGAAACAACAAGAACTAAAATAATGTAAAATAATAGTGACCACAGAGCCTGAATAGCTCTTAAAAAAATTCGGATCTAGTAGTGAATACCTGATCTCCAAACTTCTCTGAGTTACCTAAAAAACAATTCATATATTGTAGGGTGAGTATAATAATTTACCCAGTAGGATCCTCCTCTGAACATCTCATGGAGAAGTTCAAAAATCATTCTAAATGATAATGAACAACAATAGAAAATAACTCATCACTTAAATAGGTATACTAGGTTTCTAGCCTCACTATGTAGACTGTCACCATGTATGACATGGAAGTGTATATAATTTAATAAATAATATCAATGGAACCCCTATTATACATCGCTACTAGCTTTCCACTTTTCCCAAATGTCGCACATCCAGAAGACCACACTCTAAAAATGCTAGCAAGAAGACACCTGGGTGAAGCACCACAACATGAACCTCATGCAATTCACAACTCCATCCAAATAATCGAATGATACCAGGTAGTTTCCTAGAGCCACCATATCCCACACAATTTGTATCAAAATATGGGTATTATAACTCAAGCCATCACAACTCATACGCTGAGAAAGGATCCCCAATACCTCACATCCTATACATTTCATACCCATAGTAGACCATAGGAAAATATATTACGAATATATTTTGGTGAAATAACCACAATCCATTACATCCCCATATACACATATTTGGGTAAAACTAACAAACGTGCATTCCAACACTAGTAACTATCCAAAGAAGAGAGCAGGGCCAATGTGGTAGTTATATATCTATGCATTCTAACATGATGTTGTGGAAAACACACCCCATGGGGTGTCAGTTTCCATCACTAACACGATGGAGTATCATACATAACAAAAAATTACATGATTTAATATTTTTCACAAACACACTATGACAAAAAACCTACTATTGGAATCAACTTTAGTTGATGTATCTAATACTCTCGATTGCAACTACTAGGACTAGATATCATATAAGCACACAACCATTTAATAAACTATATTATTTTAGTTATCCATTTCAATTAGTTGTACTTTATGTTAATAAATTATTGAACTATTAATCATCCATTATCAATTTCCACATTACATTTCATTAGTATCACAAAAAATATCCATTCCCTTTAGGTGTTAAAAAACTATGTCCATGGCTTCTCAGATACAAAACCTCATTACTACATCCATGTAAGATCCAACACCATAGTTTAAACATTTTTTTTATAAAAAAATAGACATTTCATATATATATATATTTCAAGGTATTCGAGGAAATAATTATATGATACCAAACACAATAGGCTCAACACGGTGAGTAGATGAACTACACATCGAGTCCTTACAACCAGTATCAGTAGCGTAGATCCATCCATCATTTAGAATATGAACCAGGAAATCACATGGCATACCCTACACGTCATCAAATATTTTATATGGTTGGTAGGAAACACCATATGACTCATGTATTGGGAAATGTAAATTAGAAAAACAAATAATGGATTCAATAAGAAACCTACATTCACATCCATAGGTAATCCCAGCTTCAACCCTTTCATCATCTCTAGTGTCCTCCCTGAAGCTCACATGCAGAAACTGATGCATGTATCTACTATATTCATCAACTGATTCCACAACCAATGTGAATCCCTATCCCATGTACCATAATAGCCATCTAAGATGAGCTATCATAGGCTCATGTAACATAACAAGTAGCAAGAAAAAAACAATCCATTGGGTCATGGCCCTAAAACAACTCGTTTAACCACTACACACAACGAGGTCTCACATATCCTAGGAATATGGAACTTTGCCTTTATAAAAATTAAGGTAACTAAAACACCATAATGAATGGAATTTATCACACAACCGGTTCATTATACCATTTGGAATTAATTCATTCAATATTCATTGTTTCCAACTAAGAGAAATATATTAAATAAGATATCGTAGGATACAATAATAATTATACAATTATATTAAAATTCCATTTTTTTTAAAAACATAAACATGATTCATATTCATAAAACAATTCAATTAAACATGTAAATATGAATAAAATTTATTAACATTATATTACAACAATAACTAGGTTAAATTAACATGCCTCTTTAATCGTAAAACAATTATTTATCTATCAACCATTGGATTATGTTATTTATCAATTATCTATAAATAAAAATCTGCAACATGCATGGAGTATGTATCAAAATATCTACAAAATCTAGAAGAAAATCTTTATCATGGTATAGAGCAACAATATCATTATGTGATAGATTTAATTTTTTTAATTTGGTTTGAATATTTTTTATTTTAATAACATTATGATTAAATGGGATAAATCATGATAACTCGATTATTTCCCATAAATAAATAGAGAAGAAACCAATCCACTACCTAAAAAGGACTTCAACATTATTTTCATAAGAAAAACCACACAATAGATCATGATCACCTCTCCCGTAATGACTGCATTCACCTGAGGACATTGTGACACCACCACACCGACTAAAAACATAGAAAGATCCATTAAATTCATGGAGTCCCCAGACAGAATATGGGACGGATAAACTATAGGAAACTGATTGAGGATCCTAGAATAATTGGGGTAAAACATACCATATATTGAAGACGTATCGAAATTTCCTAGTTTCACTAAAATTGGTGGTGCAAAAGATATAGGGAAACTCATAGGGTAACACGATCTATGGTTTGCAGTTCGATTGCATGACTCATATGGTACGAAGAACTCTATGTGTCTTGTACAATGGTACTGTAAAAATGATGAAAAAGGTATGAATGTATCTTTACCTTTTGAAATCTCAATAGAGCAACAATTTATTTATGGTTCACATTTTCTATTAAAGGAGGAGATGGTCATGGTTATGTTGGTAGATTGAGTATGGAAGATGGACCCTTAAGAAAATTTAGATAGAAGTTACCATCATTAAATTAGCAATAAATCCTCTAAATCAAAATTTTGAATGCATTTCAAGTCAATGATAACATCAATGTGGGGAAAATGTGGGGAGCATGAAACACTATTCACTACCCACTATTGGATGACTCGCCGATCCAGGATACACTGTTCAAAACCTACCATTGATTGAATCAAAAGTCCCGACTCATTGGTCCTAGAAACAATATTCAAAACCTACTGTTGGAAGAGTCTCCAGTCTGTGAAACATTGTTCACAACCAACCATTAGTTGACTCAATAGTCCAAGGAACATTGTTCATAACCTTCCATTGGATAAATCACTGGTCCAGACTCAATGGTCCTACACACTCTCTTTACATCCATGGAAATTTTCACAATGTATTAAAATAAGTCACGTTGACCTCCCAGAAAACCATCACCACTGGATTTTCACAACGTAATTGGTTTCATAGGCCCATTCCATTACACTAGATACTTATCCATCTATGATCATCATTGAGAATCCAAATCCAACCCAAAGAGATAACATAAAATGGGGTCTGAATAACCACCCAATGAGATACCTCCCAATGATCCTCCCACAATAAGAACTCAAATACATCATCATGGAACAACAAAATACCACATGACAACCAGAAATAGCTTTTAAACACACTACTATATGAGATTCCTCTCACAAAATATAAACCAACAAAAACTAATAGGAGAAAGTCATCTGATAGATTGAAAGGGTCTACAACCACAAAATGAAAAATGTTACAAGAGATGATTTAAACCTAAAATAGTTTGGGGTATTTAGAACATATCTACGACTCACATTCGTATGTACACTCCTCCATGTCACTATGACACCACAATACCTGAACTAAAAATATTGAATTCTCCCAAAACACCTTCTTAGGGAAATCTTGGAGAGATACACTTCTCTCCTAAATAATCACATCATTGAAAATGTTGATCTCACCCCAATAAATGATGTGATATTTGATATGAAGGTTACGATGGAGATATGACATGTGAAAAGCACAATGTATCAAACTTATATATATGGGAAGTTCTACTCAATATTCCATGGATCTAACAAGAACCTACACCTAAAATGGACCAACAAACTAGTGAGAAACCATACTCCCATTACTAAGCCTTTACTGCCCACGACGGGGTGTTGCATTAGAAACAAGAGATCTCCTATGCCAAACTCTATGGGTATCCTCTTATGTTCATCACAGGATTTTAGAAGATCTTGTTCTACCATAATCCTCTCAAAAATAACCTGAACCATCTATGTTGTTGCCTATACTAGTTTGGTCATGAAAAATGATGACTCTCCAGTCCCTATATAGAACAATGGAGAATGACATCATAGTCTATAAAAGGCTGAAAAAGGTGACATACTAATGTTTTAGTGTAAAATATTGTTGTAATTGAACTCTATCATGGGTAATTTCCTCATCCACGAACCTACAAAATACATGACACTATACCACAACATGTCCTAATGAGTTTGGATGGTATGTTCTATTTGAACATACATATTTAGATGAAATGAAGATCTTATACATAGTTGAGAACCAATTGTATGATTGCGACATCTACACACCCTAGAGTTAAAATGAGGATCTAGATCGAAAATGACAATCCCTAGGACTCTAGGGAGTCTCACCAGCTCCTCAAGATATTTCCTTGACAAAACCACCACTGAGAATGACTCCCTGATTGATATGAAATGAGATTTTTAATTCAACCAATCCAATAACACCTCTATAGTATCATAGCCTCTATAAGGTCGCGGTAAATTGGTAACAATGTCCTTCGAGATGTCCTCCCACTACCAGTGTGAAATATCAAATTGCAAAAAAAATTCACCGAGAATATGGTTCTCGACCGTGACATTCTAGAAGACCAAACATCAAGATACAAACTCAGTAACTTCATGCATTAACACAGTCTATTAAAACTATCCACTCAATTATTGGTACATAATTGTCATGTCAGTATGTACTACTAATGGTAAAATATGGAACTCATTGAGAACCATCTCCCTCCATGATAAAAGTAATGAAAATATATCCCTGAAACAACACCTATTGTTGTTCATCCATAGAATAAAAATTAGGGGCCTTGCCATAGACAACTCGATCTCTCTAGATCCCCACCACAATATCCACCTATTTGGACTAATATAAATGTTTCACCATAGCTGGTTGCAGCGTCATTTGAAAAAGACAACCTATTCCCCAATATTCTACCAAATCCATATGCAATGATGAAATTTATTATATCACTCTTTTGTAATCACCTTATTCATGAACTACATCACTACACGACTTCATTATTAGCTCATCAGCTTCAAAATTTTACTTTCCATGTCTATATGAAATTTGAATCTTGTAATATTGTATGTGATCCATCCCCCAATGATGTTGCAAGTTCATGTCATGATGGGAGAGAATTTACCCCTGAATCTTTTGATTTGTGACGACTGCAAAATGCACACTAATGAGGTAATGTTTTCACAACATTAGGTAGGACACCACTGCCCCCAAATAGAGATTATTGGTGGCAATGTTGCATTCGTAGGGATGAAACATTCATGACCTATAAGAAATGACCGATCTAATCTACATCTAAAAAAAGCTTCACCCCATACATGAATCATGTTGGAAAAACACAAACTAAAAATCATCTAATAGAATACAAAGAACTAGAGAAATTTCCAAATTATCCTTTAAATACCTGAAAATATACCGAAAATTGATCATTCCACACTAATGACTGATCCATTGTGGTCAACATTGTAAGAGGAGATGAAACCCAAGATAAATTGGCTACAATCCTCTTGTAATGGCCTGTGAGACCCTTGAAACATCACACCTCTACCCCAGTTTCTCATGTCCAATGTAAGAGGAATTGAAACCTGGGATACCTCATGCCCCATGAAATGAATTTTTAGAGCTCGAAACATTCACTTCAACAACATTCCATACAGCTTTTCATGGGGAAGAACTCCCAAAACAAAACACATATTCCTTGCATTCTCCACCTTGGAAATAGTGTGCACAAGGTTATCATGGATGAATACCACCAAGAACATATCTAGGAACTCATAGAACAAAATATTCATAAACCCCATGAACACAATTGGATAATTCTTCCTACTAAACAACATCACAACAAAAATTTAACGCCCATGATAAAGTTGGAATGTAGTCTTCAGAAAATTATCTTCCTACACACATATGAAGATATCTTGACAGAAAATTGGTCATCGATAACAAAGGTACACCCTTCAATAGATCGAATAAATCATCAATCTGCGGAAGAATATTGTTGTTCTTTACTATCACTCAGATCAAGTGATGATAATTGAAACATGACTGTAAAGTTACATCAACATTCTCTAGGATCAAAACTGGTCCACCCCGTAGTGACACGCTAGGAGGAAAGAAATATCCCCACAAAATACCATCGAGAAATATACATAGCTCTAAAAACATAGATGGTGTTATCCTATATAGAAACATCGTGATAGGAGACACACATGAATTTAGGTTGATCCGAAACACAATCTCCCGATAAGCGGGTAACACTACAAACTCTTATTGAAAGACATCAAGGTATTGTTCCATGACCCAGATAAATACTATATATCGCAACTCCAATGAACTAAAAAACAATATATACATCATGGATGAAAGGAAAAGAACATGCCTCTGACCGATTTGAAGGTCTGAATTTCCAAAAAATACTAATATATCACCCTCAACATCGAAGATCACAACCTTCCTCGAGAATTAATCCATGACATACTACACATAAAAAATACAATACATGCCAATGATTAAATCATTAGGTTATATTCATAAAAATAGGAAATATTCCCATGAAAGGTCATATCCCAGCTATATCTCACCATAACTAAAGATTTAAAACATGTTAGCTCGACCTCCAACAGGGGTAGTCAACACAAAGGGAACTGGAAGCCTCTAAACCTCATGACCCCAAGAATGGAAAAGTAATGGTGATATGAATGAGAGTGACTATCTTTAATAATAACAAGGAGTGAAATCAATTAGAAAAAAAATTATACCTTGAATTATGAATACCTCGTCATGCACTGGGAATGCTTACACATGAAGCTAACCACGACCTACTCCACAGGCTCTATGACCTGGCTAATAGACACCTCCATGACCATGATCTACAATCTAAGTAAATGGAGCGTCTTCGAGGTGTCCTTTTCATGACCCATCTCCTATATGTGGGTCCAAATTTAGTGAAACCTGATTCTATTTCATCATTTTGAACTGCCTCAATAGAGGAACTTAGAGAATAAATCATGGAACATTTTGAGTGCTTGGAAATTTTGTGCATTCATGTTGTTGATGAATTGTTCCTCCACAATAAAAAAACGTTCTTGATCCATTAGAATATGCCTATGATTTTATGACAACATAGTAATAAGGAATTGGGGGCTGAGACCTACCAATGCGGAATTGAAACTCTTCTTCCCTGAAAATATGGAACCCCATAGTATATCATTGCTTCATGAGGATTCCTGATGACTCCCCTGTTATGATGATCTGGTTTTGGATAATGTTCTCTCAATGACCTCTTCCCTTTACATCACCTCAAGATATGTCATAAGAATAAATGAGGTGACATGGTGTTAGAAATATGGAAACAAATTATACTCCCAATGCCTCAACCTAGAATCCTAATTTTTCAACAGGTTAGGATAATATCATTGAAGGATCCTAAAGCGGATCCTAAATTCTCTCACATTGGATCTCCCCTACCAAATGGTAATAAACTCCATGATACTGGATTCCTTTGCAGTCTTATAATGATACATGAATCTAAACTGCTCTCAGAACTTCTCTCATGATATTTATGAATACTTGTAATCCTCGAGAAACAAAAACCACCATTGCCTTGCTGTCCCACAAAACATTGTCACAACCAATGATACCCAGTGCTCCTTCCGTGCATGGATCAAATTAAATTCTATCTCAACCTCCTCCAACAAATCTCTTATGAATACATCTGAAATGAGTCCAACATAATTATATAGACCCTAATGCTAGAACTCTCAATGATTCATCCACCAAGGGTCATCATCCCCAGACTCTAATCTACAGTGAATTGTAGGAACAATTTATTGAACATATTCTATGCTAAAATGAAAAGGACATCGACCAAGAAACATACATACAAAAGAAATTTTTTTGCCTCATAACCAGATATTTGGAAGAATTTATCATGAATTATTTTCATATTTTGTAATGTTAGGTTAAATAATCCCAAGGTCATCCAATACCAAAATAGTAGTAAATAAGAATGAATAATTACCCATTCATAGTTTTCTACCTTGCAACATGTATCACCTCATTTAGTAGCCACTATAATCTTGATGGTCTATACATCAGATCATAGGGGGAATTAAATATTTGTGTCTCACCTGGTCTCTAATTGTTACAATGCTTTCTATATTTAGATGACATAATTTTACTACCAACCCATGAATCCTTACATATTCTTAACACTTATCTCTATACTATCCCTAAACCAGACATATGATACTACTCTGTCATGAACCCCTCCCCAATAGGGGTACCCCACTTTGTCCGATAATGGGTGAAGAGATATAGTGACCCCCTAAGTCCTAACTCTAATAGGTCTTGGGTTGGTGACTTTCACTAAGGGTTTAGTAAACACACATATTTGAGGCATTAACCTCTAAGAGAACACATGGGAAATTGTGAGATAAGATAGACACCAACCAAATCCTGATCATACTACAATATAATATAACCCGAAGTGCAGATATGTAATATAATGAAATAACTACTACAATTGAATGGGAAAACAATAAGTAACAAAAGAAGGTAAAACAAATGATACCACAAATCCAGAACAACACCTGGAGAACCTTGAGCTAGTAGTAAAAAGACTGATATCCAATAAACTCCTCGTGACCTAAAAAGGATTTCATATAATGTCGGGTGATTATCAAAGTATATCTAATCAGATCCTCCCCAAAGCCGCTCATGAAATAGTAACAAAATCATGCTCAAGTAGAGTGAACAACATGTGAAACTAACTCGTCACATAAACAAGTATACTGAGTTCCCAGTATCACTATGGATACACTCTCCATGTATCTAATACAATATTATATAATAGAATAATTAATATTAAGGGTATCATGCTACCACTTCCCCACTAGTTTCATGATTTTCCCCAACATCGCACATTATGAGCATCTCTCTCCAAAAAGGCTAGCCTGAAGACACTAAGTAGAATCACCACAACATACAACTATTACAACTCACCACCACATCAAGATAACCAAAACAACAAGTTATTTTATAAGAGCCACCACATCCATCATAATGTGTATCAAATGTAGGGTATTATAACTCAATCATTCACATACTATATTCTATGTAAATATCCACAAGATATCACAACCTATACATGTCAAACCCATAGTAGTCCATAAGAAACTATATCTATAATATATGTGTCTGATATAACTACAATCCATTATAGCCCTCTACACAAATATATGGGTTAAAAAAATGGTCGTTCATACATGAACAACTAACTACCAAGAGAAAATAGTTGGACTGAAGGAGGTTGTCACCCATCCATCCACCCTTCGTGATGTTGGGGAAAACACCATCATGGGATCAGAATCCCTAGGGTGTCAATTTCCCTAACCAACATTGTGTTGTGGAGTATATAACACACAAAATTAGAAGATATATTAATGATCACAGCCATACTATACAAAAACCTAGTATTATTTTCAACTTTAGCTAACATCTCTTGAACTCCTACCAAACACTATTAAGACTAGATATTTTATAGGCACACAACCATTAAAAGATATAAATTATGTTGCATATCCCTTTTTATCAATTTCGTTGTATGTTAGTTAATAATTGATCCATTAATTAACCATTATCAATTTACACATTACATTTCATTATCTTCACAACAAAGTTCCATGCCCTCTAGTCATAACCAAACTGAGTACACAACATCTCAAATACCAAAACCCCATCAGTATATCTCAGTAAAATCCAACCCCATGGCTTAAAAATATATTTATTTACTATAAATATTAACACTTTCCATACATCCATATTTACATGCATTCAGGGAATAAAATCGAGATACAAAATGTAATAGGCTCAACAAGGTGAGTAAATGAATTATCAGTTGAGTCTTTATCACCAATAGCAGCATCCTTGATCAATATATCCCAGAGAAGATAAACATGGAAAGCACATGGAATAACCTGTGTGGATTTAACTCTTTTGGAATAAGGGTATGAAATATGATCTACCTAAATCTGTGAATAATGTAATAGTGATAAATAAGTAACATATTCAACAAGATTCCAACATTCCCATCAATAGGTATTCCCAACATCAACTAGTTACATAATATTTGGTGTCATCCCTGAAACCCACACACATAAATTGATACATATTTTGACTATATGTATCAAATAATTCCATAAATACTTGTCCTATATACCCCACATACCACAACAACGATTTATGTTCAGCTATCATTGGCTTAAGTCACATCACATGTAGCAAGAAAAAAATATGCAATCATGATATTGGTTATAGAATAATACATTCAACATTCACAGACAATGAGATCTCATAGCTCCAATTCATAAGGCACATGGAATTTATGAGAATATGAGTTACTGAGACTCCTAAAGCCATTACATATATCAAATAATCTGTTATTTATTCCATCATGTATTAATAGATTGATTATTCACCGGTTCGAACTATTTGGAACCTTAGCAACGAACCCTTACATGCTATCAAAATTTATTAAAAAATTAATTTTACAATCCTTTAATACTTTCTTCAATGAAATCGACATAATTCATGTTCACCAACCAATCCAATTAAACATGAACATATATATCAATTGGATTATCATAAAATTACAATAAGAACCTGATTCATTAACATGCATCGTTTATATAATGACTATTAATTATCAATAAATCCTATATATAAATTCATTATTAATTTTCCATAAAGAACATGAAGAACCTAGAAATTCATAGATATCAAAAAACATATAAAATCATTTGGCAAAATTTTATTTCTGTATAAAGCAACAACGTCACCATGTGATCAATACCAATTATTTAATTGAGTTAAAATATTTATTAAGTATATTTCATTATGATTATTGGGGATAAGTCAAGATAGATCCACAATTGAACATAAATAAATAGAAATAAAATGAATCCCTTATGTAAAATGGTCATCATCATTCTTTATTTGATAAAAAACTTGCAACATATCACAATTACCTCTCCCTCAATGAATACATCCACCTGAGGATGCCACAACACCACATCTCTTACCAATAACCATGAAAGCTACATTAGAAACATAGAAATCATGTTACTTAATATTTCAATGATAAATAGGAGAAAATTGATCAAGGAACATAGAAGAATAGATGTAGACCATACCTGATATCAAATACGTATCGACACTTCCTGGTTTCAAAAAAATAGGTGGTGTGCATAATGTAGGAAAAACTCGAAGGGAAAAACAATAAATGGATTTTAATTTGATCTCATGACTCTGTTTGGAGAAAGAAAACATAGCATCCCATACCAAGAAAAAACAAGAAGGAATAACATGGGAAGATGGTATCTCTAACTTTTGAAAATCTAAATGAAATTTCTGTTTAGATATGGTGTCGATATTCAATTAATGCAGATCTAGTCAATATTATGTGTTTCGAACGAGTAAGGCGGCCATACCCTTTTGAAAATTTATATAGGTGTTCTAGGATATTAATAGGACATAAATATCATAAAATAATTCTTTTAATGCATTATATGTCACAAATAACATAAAAAGGTCAAACTATTGGAAGTTTGAAACATTGTTCACAACCCACTATTAGATGACTCCTCGGCCATTGAAACATTATTCTAACACACTATTCCTAGAAATGTTCTCCATAACCTACTATTGGATAACTGAATAGTCATGAATAAATTGTTCACAACCTACTATTCGATGACTCACCAGCCTGAGAAACTCAGTTATGAACCTAACATTGGGAAACTAACTACCATAGAAACCCATACCATTACCTTGGAAATTATTGAAAAGTGTTAGAATTAGTCGCCTTCACACCCAGAACTCCTATAACACTGTAATTTCATAAATTAATGGATGGGAGAGGTCTGAGCCATTACATTATTGAGTTAATTACATTGTATATTGTAGGAATAATATGTTGTTTCTACCATAATTAACATTCCATTATACATTCAAGGAGGTATCCATTTTCATATCTTGACTAGATATCTAGTACTTCCATAAAATATATGTATTGTTTTTGTGTAAACTATATTTAAAATTTGAAAAATGGTTTAAAAACTCACTAATGTTATGACATATCATCCATCAATATTTTAAAAAATAGATGATTAAATCATTGAAGAAGAATCTATTTAACAAAGGCTGAACTAAATGATTTTGAAGTTGTACATTAAAGTATACATGAATTAGGATTTAATTTATATATTTCAATAATATGGAGATAGTTGAGAACTATATTATATGTTGACCATTTTTATAATATAAAACCAATTTCAAAGGTTATAATTTCTTCATCAGATATGGATATTATATGAGGTATGAAACATCATATTATAGATGTTAGAATATGATATAACAGACTATGAAGCTATAAAGATAAGCATACAAAAGTTTGTACGATATAAGTGATTTATAATTTGTCTTATTATTCATAAGAAGTAGAAATTGTGAGATATAAACACAGAAATATATATCTAGTGTGTATGAAGTGTTCTCTATATGAGGAGTTGATATATAATCTTGTATGCATAATATTGTCATGTATTATGATTTTACAATAAGATATATTATTTAACATATATTTTTATATGGAATGAAATTATAATATGAAAACCAGAAAATCAATTGTTTCATATGAAATCAAGAAAGAACTTAAAAAGAAATAAATATTCATGTCAAGAATAAAATACAACGAATTTTTATATGAATAATGTAACACCCCATGCTTCCACGATATGCATCCCTTTGAATAATAAAGTATCATGTGTTGTACACATCTTTGAGTTCTAAAACACACCACAACCAATCAAACCAGCTGTTATGAATAGTAATACCCTCTTTTTAAAATTTTATAAATTTTATATTTCAAAATGGACTAAATTTTTGGATTAGGAATATTGAAATTATCCTCGGTGAATTTTAGGTATTTTTTAGAAAACATTCATTTTTGATGAATAGTGAAAAATACTAAACATTAATGAAAAATAAGTTTTTTAATCCAAATAATTTATATTGATAAATTATACTATTTAGTGGTTTTAAAGTATAATTAGAATATAATTTTTACCATTTTATTTAATAGTGGTAATTGAATGTAATTTTACATTTAAACTAGACATAAACAAATGTCAATCTTTTGATAGTTTTTATTTCTTACAAAACACGCTCTTTGTTTTGACAAAAGGAATTAATTTTAAATTAATTTCTGCCACTTTGGTGTTTTAAATTTAAAAAAAAGGATTCCATATTTAGAATCAGGTAATCCAAATTTTGTAAATAGGTAACTTTTATTTTTAGACATTTTGAATAATAACATCGGTAAATATTTAATTTATTATGGTTAAAGGGTAAATTCGGTAAATAAGGGTAAAAATAATAATATTATAATAATATTAAATTACATTAACACATGTCATAATCTTATTGGATGATACATATCCAACCATGGGCATCATTGGGTCGATTTAGTGACCCCATGGAGCCACTTGTAAGTGATAATGACACTTTATATTAATTATGTTAAAGTAAATACAAGAATCACATAGGCATATACCTTTTAGAAAATCATTTTTTACATATGGTTATATATGTTATCATTTAGACTATAGATATTAATTATAAATCTAAAAATATTTCTTATATAATGGTATTTAATTTATAATTTTTAGACATTGAATAATTAAATTTATCTATGACACAACAATGATGCAGTATTTTCCATATTAATAAAAGAATCAAATTAATGGTATTATAAATGTAAGAATAAATAAAATTTGAATGTTTTGATGTAATCCACTAATTTTCATGGTTAATATGAGTTTCTAGGATTTATTAATCTAATTTATTTCGAATTAATAACGTTTTTAGGACATAAAAAACAATTATTAAATAGTGTCAAAATTGACATAAATGAATTTTTTTTAAAATATTATATTATTTATTTATATAATATTCCTAAAGATCTATGATTCAGCAAAAAGACTTATATAATGATATATGTATCATTAATGAACCACATTCAGTTCAGTTGGAGGTATATTGTATGTTTGATAACCATATAATATAAAAATACAAAGAGATGGGTAAATCTTAAACTATTTAACTAAGAGTTAAATCTAAATGTTTAGGTTAATATAGTCACCCTAACTTATCTAAAAAATATTGGATGAGTGGTGTTAGACCCATACCCACCTTATGCTTTAAATAATCTATTTTTGAGCCATTATAAACCGAAATTGCTTTTATAATATTTTAAGATTTTCCTAAGGTGCCCCTCACCCCTCTTATAAAAGGGAACATCCCCTTCTCTCAAATTCACAACCTCAAAGCCTTTTGTCTCGGCCATCCCCTACCCAAATATCCTCTAAACTTCACTCAAATCATCCTAGAGGCCATCCTTTGGACAGAAAGCCATCATAAGGATCCCTTTTAATCAAATCAAAACGAACAACTCGAATAAGAGGTAATAATTTCACCACCCTCCTTCAATTTCATTTCTTCTTCCAATTCGTATTTCTTTGTTATTTACATTATAAAATAAAAAAATATAGTATCTTTTATATACTGTGATGTTGTTATAAATATGGTACCTCCATCTTCATTATTCTATCCATCCTTTGAATGACAAGTCACCATATGTGCCTATGTACGGATTACCGTCTCCGCGTCGTGGTGTAAGTGTAACTCAATACATTATTATTTGGATGGGTATAATAATGATGTGTAATTCATGTAAATAATAAATATAAAATGATTATGATTATTTATATATGACATACCATCAAATTATATATTATTTTAATTTCAAAATAATGATATTGTCGCTCATGCGTACGTACGGATTACCGTCTCCACGAATGCGATGAGATTCATTACCCATCGTATCCATTAAAGAATAAATCTCATTTATTTATCAAATATAATGTTCAGAGAGTTGAAATAATTATGGATATGAATAAGATACATCCCATCTATAACAAATATGGCTTACATAACAATGAATGTAAAGGAAAATGAATCTGTTAACACCCGAAATGGCGACAATACTAAGATATTATAAACAATTAAATTTCAAAAGATCATATATGATATAATATTAATGTATATGATTAATTTATAATTTATTAGAAATTATTTTACAATTATACAGGAGGTTAACCTACCCACGACCAAAGAAAATGGACAAAGTAAAGGGTTTTTTATCTCACTTGTGATATTTCAATTTTCACCACTTATTTATTGCATCTAGTGTGTGTACTACCCATGATTGTATTCATTGTGTAATATAAATTAATTTATATATATTTACGTCATCATTGTATGATCCTTCTTTCATGTGTGTATGTTTTTTATGTTACCAAATAGATAAGGGAATTTTAAATTTCAATTTCCACTCATTCGGCTTTACACACACTTCATTGATTATTTTACTCCAAGATTATGTGTGGAATCACTATTCATTTGATTATGTCATAATTTCCACTCCCCTTTATATGTATACACTTTTGAAACACATAATCACTCCACTGATAAACTCTCAAGTCATCGATATGATCTTGATAAGAGTAATTTTAACTCAATCTCCATTTGTTGAGTTAAATATCCTATTCATTGGTTTGTTTTTACATGAATATGTGTGAATGTACTCAGATTGATTTAAATTTAATATCCAATAATATTTAATGTATTCATATTATTCACACATAATTATTTCATTGATTTATATTTAACCTAAGGATATGGTCTTTATAAGAGATTTCATCACAATCTACATTCCATTGAAACTTCTTTGTTGTTATTCACTAAATAACTTTTATATGGTGTATATAATGTACTTTGACATAGAATATCATGAATCCCTTTAATCTCATGATATTATAAAGTTTTTATTACCTCAATTATTTGTATTCAAGTGTCTCTCTTTTGGTATGTAACTCTAACTAAAATATTATTTTAAATATTTTAAAGATTTATTATTCAAAATATTTCACATTAATGTCCATGTTTTAAAAATGGGTTTGAGGATTTATATATATATACATTAATGTTTTCCAATTAAAATTTCTTTTAAAATTTTCAATGTGGTATGGGAAACATTTATTTAAAAATCTATTTTAAACGTCTTCTAGATAAATAGTGAGACTTTTAAATGTTTTCATAAAAAGGGGGATATTTCTCTCAACTGGTTTTGATGACAATTTTTCATCAATGTAAATATCCTTCATTATTCTATGTTGAGGATAATATATTATGATATAATGTTCCATATTGTATTGAATGAGATATTTTTGACTCTGGATGTACAATTTTTATACCATTCATGGTTTATGGATAAAGTATTGGCGTTTCGTATGCTAGTTTTATTATGAATGTTTATGTTATGTTTAAACCTATTCATATGAGGAATGCATTGGTCTTAGTATGTGATGGGTGGAGACTTCTATAGCATCTCGATGCATCAGTAGGTCTCCTGAGACAAACTAGTTTCTTGGCACAATCCATTGACAAAATCTTATTTGTTGTCTTAACAAAAGGCCTTGACTTTATGGTTACGATAGTCTAACATTATGCATTCCATCATTATGAATGTGGATATTGATATTGTATGTGATTATTCATCTAGTAATATATGCATGTTAATAAGTAAATGGAATTATTTCAATTCATTTTTTCCATATTATTCTGTTGTTCATGTTTAAAAGTATTTTGTTTTAGTTATATAATGCCTTAAATGTTTATGCTTATTTATGAAAGTTTCCATAATATTGTTATCCTTACTGGGCATCTGAGATCACCTATTTCTATGTATTATTTTTCCCAGGATGTGAAGATGAATTTTATGACTGACCTATAGGGATAGTCTGAAGTGATATGAGTGTGGACTATGGAGACTATGTTGTTATAGTTTTTCACTTTATGAAGTAATGTAAACCTTATGAATGTATCTAGCAATTCCAAGGCTATTAAACTAACTGGTCTTTCAAGAATTGATCTTTTGTGATCATGCCAATGATACATAATAATGCATCAACTCTGGGCTTCTGGGGTCGGGAATTACAGTTGGTATTAGAGGAATTTTAGTACCAACTTTCGAAACTAGAATTAGATAATCTCTGATTAGATCACATAGCCCTAAGATAGACTTTGAGGATTAGTATTGAGGACCTTCCTAAAATTTTGGCATTGTAGTGATTTTGTGAGTTTGCAAAGCAATACATCCCTGTCTTGAAATGAGCAGGTAGAGGTGACTCTACCACATATGTACCTAGGGGTAAAACCTGAAAACACCACTTTGATCTAGACTCGAATGGGAACTAGTGCACGACAATGGGACTTGCTGCACTCTTGGTTATGACACTCCCAGGGGATATGCTTACGATAATTTACATTTCGTTACAAACCGATTTGAATTATTTTAATATAAGATGAGAATAAATGACCTTGGTTAATTATAAGGTGTTTAAAATTGAGAATATGGTGTAATGATATTATCTAAATGATTTTATGACTACTGTTACTCACACAATGCTTTCTGGTTTTAGTCAATGGTTGGATACCAAGAATCTCATATTTACTTTGAGAATGATTTACAAGGTGGAAACAGTGGTGGAAATGAGCAACAAAATGGAATGTTGATATGTGTAAAATATATCATGTTCATGCCAAATTAGTTTTCCAAAAATATGATCAACAACATATATATTAACCAACTCTCAGACTCAAAAATGAAGAGAACAATGATGAATGATAAGAGATCCAGCTATAGAGACCATGGAGAAAAGAAACAACAATTTCCATCATGTAGGATATGTGTAAGGAGACACCCATTAATGTGTCTAAATGGAACAATGAAATGGTTTACGTGTGGGAAATAAGGACATAATGTGGAGTTTTGCTAAGGAAAAATAAAGAGTACTATGGATGAAAATATAAAAGGTCCCAAGAATAAATTTACAGTCATATTCCTTAAATGTAGGGGACCTAGCCATTACCCAAGTGAATTTCCTATTATATAGGATATTTTCTTGGTCAAAGTAGAAGCTATGTGGAAATAAATGTTTGTAGAAACTTTTAAAAGTATTAGTGCTCCTTGTTGATGTGATTACCTTGGAATAATTTTATCTTGTATTTGTGACCCAGCAGATTTCCATGTAAGAATTATATTTGAGGAAGAATTATATTTTCTCTTGTGGATATATTTATAAATAACAATTTGGTTTTATATGATCATTGGGTTTGAGGAAATTACATGTTATTATATTTTTGGGATGAAAATAAAAAGTCCGAGATACCATTTGGGGTTATATTATTTTGAGGAATTTATCTCATTTTGGTATTGTTATAAAATATAGTCTTTGAAAAGGGACAACATGCAGATCATGTTACAACCCATCGCATCAGACAAAGTTGTGGGAATAAAACCCACAAATAGAGTGTGATTGATATTTATCGCCTACCACCGGACTACGTGAAGTCCCTGGTTAGTGTGACTAATTATTTTTAGTTAAATGATTTTATTGATCAAGAATAAGTTGATTTGGAATCTTAGGTCTTATCAAATGAATACCCTTAGTATAAGGAAATGATTTGGTTATTAAGTGATAAATGTTATTTTGGAAGATGTTCACTTTGTTGGGAACACTATACACCCAAGGAAAATAAAATACTATGGGATTTCATTTGAGGAGTAATGATGGATTTCTATCTATGTTTTTATTGACGATTAATTGTGATTTGGTTTATTTGTGGAAATTATTAACCTATAATAGGGAATATGTGATTAGGTTAATTAATTTTATGTATGTGACTTTAAGTGTAGTTGATTTCATTTGGAGATACAATTTAATGTTGAAGGCTATATAACCAACTTCTTCTATGTTTTGGGTTTCAATATTTGTTTGGATTATATTGATGTACTTTAAGGAAAATTGTTTATTGAATTGTATTAATATAACTTTGAGGTATTCTTGGTTTAATTTTATAAATTAAGATCAGTGTTGCTTTCTCTAAGGGAATATCCTTTTGGGGGATCATCAGATCTTGTACTAACCATTTTGGTTTTGATTAATCTATAAATACAATGCAAATATATAGTTTATCCTTTGTGGATCATGTGATTCTCTAGAAGTTTATTTTAGCACTTCTAGTGTGACCAAGTCTTCTTGAATAGTCATCGTTTAAAAAAATGTGTTACTGGTAGAAATTTATTAAATAATTAAACTCTACATAAAAATTAAGTATACATCATTATGTTCTTAGTCTGTCTCATTAATAAATTCCTCATCTTTAAAAAAAATGTTGTCCGTTTACTTTTTCTACTGGGAAACTAATGACAATTTGTCCCATCATAATTTTTTGGTTTTATTGTTTCTAACTTTCTCCTGATCAAGTTTCTATCCCTCTCTATAAAAACATGACACTTAGTTTATCTTCCATATCCATGTTTTTTAACATGGAATACTAGTATTTGTTATCTTGGGTGACCTTTGTACTTCTATTTCTTTCTTTTAAAGTGATACTTTTATTGACTCTTTTTCTGATGTTGGATATTCCATTATATTCCCAATCCCAATTTAAAAAAAATTTGGGGATGAAATTATTTTAAGGAGGGGAGAATGTACCATCCCAAGATTATAATGAACCATACATTACATACATTGTTATTACATCATAATTGAAGAATACTTATTACAAAATATGACAAAACCATGGTAGGACCGTATATGTATAGTGTATTTAGAAACTGGGAAACATGAACAACTAATTCACAAAGCCTCTACATTTACTCTAAATTATTTCATCATATCTTGAGTCCCTTTTGGCATATCCAACATAAACTGTTCTTCCTGATTTGGGGAAAATAAAACATACAAAAGGGTGATCTCAAATGCTCAGTAAGGGTAAAAAAGGAAATATCATATTCATAAGAATATAAAATTTCAAAAATCATAACCTGCAAAAGATATCATAATATCACAACATGGGATAAATCATAACATAAAACAAGAAACTTTGTGGAATACACACATAATAATAGAAAATCATTTCTTATTAGTCAAGACTCATTTCCAAGACTATCATAGTGGAAAAGGTCCATTTCTGAACTAAGTTCACTCCTCGTTCCAGTCCTGTATCAAAGAACTAGATTAACATATCGTTCCATCCATGTCCATAGCATGAGATATAAAACATTACCCAATTCATTGGAGGGAGATATAGGTCCCACCCATCTTATAATGAAACCATTCTTATGAGTGCCACAAAATTATAAATCATATATCATAGCATGAACCATGTAATAAAAATGGGATTCTTTAACATCATGCCATCATAAAATAAACCAAAAGACGTAATTCCATCAAAACATAATCAAATAAATGTAAAAAGATGGATAGAAACAGAACCATCTATTATCATAGATGAATTTTTTTTGATAAAACACTTGAACTCCATTCTTGAGGAAAATATCTTTTCTACTTCAAAAACATTTTTCCTTTCTTATTATGTCATACAATTTTAATCTAAAAGAAGTTAATTAAAAATAAAACAAGAAAATTTTTAAAGGAAGTGTCATGGAAAAATGTTCTATGAAATAATAAAAATCCATTCATGTTGTAGAAGTTAAAAAAAACATTCTTCTCGTACTTTGGTAGGAAAAGTCAAAAAGTTTATCATACTGAAAACGATAAAATATTCCGTTCATATCTTTTACTAGAATTCACCAATAGGTAGAATTGGATATAAAATATTGTAGGAGGATATAAATAATATTAAATATTGAGGAAATATGAATGTGGATGATAAATATGTCCCAATTTAAATACTGAAGTATAAACATTCTCGGATAAAAATATGATTTTGAGGTATTCCCATACCTTAGGTCTGATATGCTTCGTACGTATCCAAGAATCCTGTATAATGATTGAAATAATTTAATTGACTTATTACATAATAATATTGATTATTATTACATCATATATGGTTATATTTATATCTTGTTATTGGTAATATTTAATTGTTACTCGTTATTCAGGTGTTCACTGCTTTCTGTTCTTATGCGTGTTTTGTCAAATAAATTATTATTCTTATATTTACTTTATAGAAAAATAATTTACAGAATTATTTTAGTATAATATATATCATATTTATACATTAAATTCATTCAATTCATTTATATAATCATTATTCAATGAAGATCAAGTCAAACGAGTCGCATCACATCGTAGAGACTATAGGCCTTACGTACGCACGAGCGATGATATCATTCCCATGATCATGGAATTGTATTAAAGTGTATGTATAAAATTTTATAATCAATATCACTTTACAATAATCATATATAGTTATTTATTTACACCATTATACCTATCCATGTAAGGTGGAGGTGCAAAATAAATTACACCACGACGTGGAAACAGTATTCTGTAAGTACACACGCACGCTGATTTAATTTTCTATAGGATGGATAGAAGATAAAATAATGCTATTTAATATTTATAATAACATATCAATATATTAGTGATACTGATGTTATTACCTTATATTGAATAAAATAAATTAGAGGAAGTAGAACAAGGAAAAAACGTGAAAGAATCGGTAGAAGAGATTGCCTCTTCCTCGACGTGCCTCCTTTAACCTTCCTCTTAAGGGACTAGAGTTGATCTTTTGAGAAGACCAGGACCTCCAAAATATTACTAGGGAAGTTGAGAATATTAATGGTAAGGGTATTACTGTGCTTGATGGAACATAGTTTTGTAAAGTGGAGAGGGAGGAGGTGCCCATTTATAAGGGAGGAGAGGGGCACCTTTGGAAACCACAAATATATTAATTTATAATAAATTCGAAACCCACATAAAAAATCCAAAATTACTCAAATAAGAGACCTAGATGATATAGGGTTTTAATATAATCAGAAAATAAAATTTATACATGTTGGTAATTTATTTTAAATATTATCAACTTGATTTATCCTTATATAATCTATTTAATTTTATTTGTGGTAATAAGATTCTAAATTTTAAATTATTATAAATAATTACTTATGTGTTGTGAATTTTCCATAATTTGATCATTTATGACATTGTAGACCATATAATGTTTAATTTATAATTTTTAAATTTTGTTGGGATTTTTAAACAATTTTATATTATGTTATTTTTATAAAATAACCATAGTGTCAATTTTGATACTATTCATTTATTTGAATTTAAATAAAATACTCACAAAAGATATGTTCGAACTAAAACTTTAATAGATTCATAACATGTCCTAGTTATCAATAAAATTATTTTATCACATTAAATAGTTCATATAATATTTATTTTATTATTTTTATGTCCATTTATTTGATATTGCAATCAGATAAAATAATTTCAACATCACTATTGTGTCACCTTTAATGATACTTATTTAATCCCTAAAAATTATAAATAAATTCACATGATGTAGAAAATTTTAATAGATTTCTTGAGACTATTAAATTTCTATGTTTCATGAAGTTTATCACTAAATTAAAATTAGTATACATATAATATTTGAGAGAGTGTCATGTTGTCACTTTTTTTGGTTGTAATAATAATTAAATTATTTTAATGGTCAATAGTCCATAAAATTAATATATTCTGACCCTAATGTGAGATGGGTCTACTTTTAGTCATTCAATAGAATTTTTGAAGGTTTTAGAGTAATTTTATAATCTTATTTTTACCATTAATTCCCCGATTTACCTTTAACTATAGTAAATAAAAATTACTGTAGTTAAAATTCATAACATCAAAAAAATAAAAGTATCATATAAACATAATTTGGACCCAATTAATTCAAATATTCAATCCATTTTTCAAAATTGAAAACACAAAAGTTGCAGTAATTAATTTAAAATTAATATCGTTGTTAAGAAAACAGGATTTAAAAGTTAAAACATTGTCAAAGATTTAAATGGTTTTACAAATGAATTCAATGTAAAATTAATAGTAAAGACATAAATTATATTAAATGGAAAAATTATATTCTATTTATACTTTATAACCATTTAATATTATAATTTAACCATATAAAATATTGCGATGAAAAAAGTTGTTTTTAATTAAAATATAGCGTGTTTTTACTATTCATTAAAATATGAAAGTTCTCAGAATAATATGAAAATTTTATCCAAAGTAAATTTTTATAGCCTGGTTCCAAAGAATAATTTTATTTTGTCAAATTAAACTTATAAAATTATCAAAAATTAGATTTAATGTGGGTGCACTATCAATAGTGGGCAAAACTGCATTTTTTTAAAAATAATTATTTATAAACGAAAAATTTATTTTGTTCACATACCATGTTTTAGAAAATGTGTAAGATTAATAATAATGTTATAAAATTAAAAATTTAATTAATACTATTCATAATGGCTACTCCATAATAATATTATAACAAAATATCATTGTTTAGTGAAACCCGGTATTGTGTACTAAACACGCTATAGAGGAAGGTCGTGATTGCATGTAACGCAAGCCAAGCCAGTGTTGTGTGTAGTGAAAGATTCATTTGGTGTTGAGTATAAGAAAATAATTAAAATAAATATATTTCCCATAAAATCTCAGGGTGTCACATTCTACCCCCCTTAAAAATAATTTCACCCCTGAAATTCATCACATCATAACAAACAGATGAGGATACCTCTCCCTCATCGTATCCTCAAGTTCCCATGTATCTTCTTCTAATTGGTGGTTCCTCCATAAAACTTTTACCAAGATATTGGTCTTGTTTCATATAACTTTTTCACTATAATCCAAAATCTCTATCAACTGATCATCATAAAAAAGATCTTGCTCCAGCGGTACAACATCTGATCTTAGTACCTGTGAAGGATCTGGTCTTTACATTCTCATTAGATATACATAGAATACATCATGAACTTCAGAGAGATTCAGTGGAAGTTCTAATTGGTAAGCTACCTTCCCAACATTATTAAGTATCTCAAAAAGACCAATATACCTAGGGCTAATCTTGCCCTTCTTTCCAAATATCATTACTCACTTCCAAGGAGATATTCATAATAACACTTTATCACCCACTTAAAACTCTAGGTGTTTTCTTCGGTTGTCGGTATATCTTTTTTTCTACTCTGAGCTGCTCTTATGTGTTGTTAAATAGATCTTACCTTTTCTTCCATCTCATCAACAAGATCAGGTCCTAATAGCTTTCTTTACCCAACTTCATCCCAACAAGTTGGAGTTATGCATTTCTTTCCATAGAGAGATTCATAAAGATCTATATGAATACTGGAGTGAAAGATATTATTATATGAAAATTTCACCAAAGGTAGGTGTTGATCCCAACCACCTTTGAAATCCATCGACCAAGATCTCAACATGCCATCTAGATTTTGAATTGTCCTCTAAGACTAACCGTCTGTAAAAGGATAATAAGCAGTGTTGAAACTCAACTATGTATCTAGAGTATACTGAATACTTTTCCAAAAACATCGAGGTATACCTCAGATCCCAATCAGATATAATGGAAATTGGTACTCCATGCATTCTTACCACTTCCATCACATATATCCTGGAAATCTGATCAAGAGAGAAATCTTCTCTAATAGAAATGAAGTGTTCAGACATCACAAAACTATCAATAGAGAAATATTATTTTGTAACTCTACAACTTCATTCTGTGATACTTTGATCTTTACATGTATAGATGTGTGAACACTCATTTTAGAAAGATAATATTTTCCCCTTCCATTATAATTCCACGATCCATCCTTTGTAAATACACAAATATTTGATCTTTTGTGATCCTTATCATGGATAAACTAGTATGGTCTTGTCAACTTAATGTATTTTCTACCATGTTTTCTTTCCCAGGTTGATAATGAATTGAGCAGTCGTAATCCATAATTAGCTCCAATCATCTTTTTTGATGCATATTCAGCTAATTTTGTGTGAAAATATACTTTAAACTTTTATGATCAGTATAAATATCACCTCTTTCACCATATAAATAATTCCTCCAAATCTTTAATGAAAATATTACCACAGCTAACTCCAAATAATGAGTTGGGTAATTTTGCTCATGGATTTTCAACTGTCATGAGGAATAAGCTATAACCATATCATTTTCCATGAGAACACACCCCAGTACCTTCTTGGATGCATCAGTGTAGATCATAAACCTTTATCCTCTACAAGACAGTGTGAGCACAGGTGCACATGATAACCTTCTTTTCAACTCCTTGAAATTATCATCACACTCCTTCGTCCACACGAACAAAATTCCTTTTCAAGTAAACCTGGTGAGTGGATTAGATAATCATGAAAAATCATTCACAAAACGTCGATAATATCCAGTCAAACCAAGAAAACTTCAGATCTCAGTTACTATTGCTGGTCTCGACCATCTTCCGATATCTTCTATTTTTGATGGATCCATAGATATCCTATCTTTTGAGATTATGTGACCCAAAAATGAAACTTTTTGAAGCCAAAATTCACACTTGGTAAAATTGGAAGAAAGCATCTCCTTTTATAAGGACTCCAATACAACTCTTAAGTGGTATTCATGTCTTTCCTTGCTCTTTGAATAGACAAGAATATTCTCTATAAAGACTACCAAAAACTGATCAAGATAGTCTCTAATGACTCTATTAATCAGATTAATTAAAGTAGCAGGGGACTTAGTAAGACCAAATGGAACCAATATAAATTCATTGTGTCCATACCTTGTACAAGAATCCGTCTTTGTTATATCCTCTTTTTTAACCCTTAATTGATGATACCATAAACGAAGATCGGTCTTGGAAAACTATTGTGCTCCACGTAGTTTGTCAAATAAGTCATCAACGTGCGGGAGAGGATATTTTTTCTTGATAGTGATATTGTTATGTTCTCAATAATCAATGTAGAGTCTCATTGATCCATATTTCTTCTTAATAAATAGAACATGTGCTCCCAAAGGTGACACACTAGGGCGTATGAATCCCTTATCAAGATTCTATTGGATTTTCTTCTTCAATTCCTGCAACTCATTTGGTGCCATTCTATAAGGTGTATTTGAAATAGGTAAATCACCCTGTACGAGTTCTATTGAAAACTCAACTACACAGTTTGGTGGAAGACCTAGTAATTCCTCTAGAAATACATCATAAAACTCTCGTACAATGGGAATATTCTTAATCGTGAGTCTCTATACAACCATTTGAGATAAATAACCTTCATTTATTGGAATCAAGACCCATAAGATGGATGAAATTTCCACTTGAAGGTTATATTCATCCTTGCATGGATAGATGATAATAGACTGATCGGGAATATGAAATGTGACTTCCCTTCGTTGGAAATCGATATGAGCTCCATATAAGGAAAGCCAATCCATTCCAAGAAACACATCAAATTACACTATAGGAAGGATAACAAGATTTACATGAAGCACTTTACTACAAACATTAATTGGAGAAGATTTATAAAATTTTTATGCAACCGTTGTGCCATTTAGAGTTGTCATAGCTAACTCAACAGCTAACTGTTGAGGTATTACACCAATAACCTTGGAAAATTCTTTAGAAAACAAAATTCAGTGGATCAAGAATCAAATAAAACATTTTCTACTTTATAGTGGATGGTAAGTGTACCTTTCACCACTTCGTTATCATACTCCACATCACCGATAGAAATTGCATGTGACATTCCTTTGTCTTTGGCCATAAGAGTTTGTTGATGTTGATCATCTTCAACAACCCTTGTATTAGGGAATTGATTAGCATAATGCACCATTTCCCACTTATAACATTGAAGTGTAAGAGTTGCATTCTGTGTAGCCTTATATTTTTTTGCATCACTATACATCTTTTTCCCATCATTGTGGCATTAAAATGCCCAATGACCTTATTTTACACCTTTGAAACATTTACTTGTCCCTTTAAGAAAATTCCCTCCATGCTACATTCTACACATTTATCATAAGGTAAAACTCATCTTCTTTTCAGTGTGGTCTTTAGATTTCACTTTGAATTCCATTTTCGTCTTCTTATCAAACCCATATGACTGATGGGTTACTCCAGTCTCAATCTCAACCTTGAGAGCACATCAAACAACTTCCTCATAGCTATTGAAGTCCCTTATGGATAACTCCCTTCTATGCCTTGGTTTTATTACACCATAGAATAGATGGATCTTTCTCTCAGGTTGTATAATAATTCTGGAAGAATACCTTGAGATTCTGGTAAAATATTCTTCTTAGATACCAACAGATTCATCATCCTTTTTCTTTAGTTTAATAAACTCTTTCTCCATATTTGTTCGAAGAATACGAGGGACGTACTTATTGAAAAATATGTTCTTTAACTCATCCCATTCCATGGACTGAATTTCATATCTGTTCCTGATTATCTTGATAAGATTCCACCATTGATCAGCATCACCTTCCAAATGATATACTACTAAGATAACTTTATCATGTTCAGAACATTGAAGAACTGAAAATATCTTTTCAGTTGTACTGATCCATTGTTCAACCACTAATGGATCTGTAGACCCACTGAATGATAGTGGACGCTGCCTCATAAAGGATTCAAGATAATGTTGCTCATTCCTTTTCTTGTTTGGAAGTGTTTCATGATTCATAGTATGAGAATGTTGTGTGATCATGGATAAAATATTTTTTATTCCATCTCCCATAACATTTGGTTGCTCAGGGGGACAATCATTGCATTGCTCGTCGCATTCAGCATTTACATGGTTCCTTCAGGTTCCATCCATTGACTAAAACCAATAAGAATAGGGTCAGAAACACTAATCATAATAGGAAAACCACATAACCAAGAATAAAATTTTACACTTAAGGACATATTATAGGTTATTCATGGCCATTTCTAAAACACTAATATTGTGTATTATGCTTGGACATATCCTTAGGGTTCTCACTAAGGATTTCACATCATAGTTTCCAAAGGTTTACTAAACCATTCCTCTGATACCAACTATAACGACCGATACATTACATACATTTTTATTACTTCATAATTGAAGCATACTTATTACAACATATAACAAAACCATGGTCGGACTGTATAGGTATAGTGCATTTAGAAAATGGGAATCATAAACAAATAGTTCACAAAGCGTCTACATTATCTCCCGTTTATTTCATCATATCTAGAGCCGTTTTGGAATATCTTACATAATACCCTTCTTCTTGACCTGGGGAAAAGAAAACATACAAATTGGTGATCTCAAATGCTCAATAAGGGTAAACAAAGGAAATATCATATTCATAAAAACATAACATTTCGAAAATATTCAATTGAAAAAGAGATCATAATATCATTACATGGGATAAATCATAACGTAAAACATGAAACATTGTGGCATACACACATAATCATAGAAAATCATTTATAATTAGTCAAGAATAATTTCCAAGACTATCATAGTGGAAAAAGTCCATTTCTGAACTGAGTTCACTCCTCGTTCCTGTCCTGTATCACTAAACTGGATTAACATGCCTTTCTAGCCATTTCTATCTCATGAGATATAAATCTTTACCCAATTCGTTGGAGGTAGATATAGGTCCCACCCATCTTATAATTAAACCATTATTATGTTTGCCACAAAATCATAAATCATATATCATAGCATGAACCATGTAATAAATATGGGATTCTTAAACATCAATCCATCATAACATAAACCATATAAGAAAAAGGACATAATTCCATCATAACACAATCAAATCAATGTAAAAATAGGGATAGAAACAAAACCTATATTATCTAAGATGGAAAATAATTTTGATAAAACACATGAACTCCTTTCTTGAGGAAAATATCCTTTCTACTTCAAAAACATTTTTCCTTTCTTAATATGTCATACAATTTAAAATGAAAAGATGTTAGTTAAAAATAAAACTTGAAAACTTGTAAAGGAAGAATCATGGAAATAATATTTTTATGAAATCATGAAAATCCATTCATGCCGTATAAGTTAAAAAACATTCTTCTCGTACTTTGGCCGGAAAAGTCATAAAGTATATCGTACTGAAAACGACAAAAGATTCTACTCATATCTTTTAATAAAATTCCCCAATAGGTAGAATTGTATTTAAAAAAATTTAAGAGGCTATAAATAATATTAAATATTGAGGAAACATTTAAGTGGATGAAAAATATTCCCCAGTGTAAATTCTAAAGTATAAATAATCTCAGATAAAAATAAGATTGTGCGATTTTCCATTACCTTAGATTTGATATGCTTCATATGTGTCTGAACCTCCTGTATAATGATTTAAAAAATATCATTGAATTATTACCAAATCATATTCATTGTTATGATCTCATATATGGTCATATTCTTATCTTCTTATTGGTAATATTTCATTGTAACTCAGTATTTGGGTGTTCACTGCTTTCTGTTCTTATGTATGTTTTGTCGAATAAATTTTTATTCTTATTTTTAGTTCATAGATATATCATTTACATAATGTTTTTAGTATAATATATATCATATTTATTGATTAAATTCATTTATATAATAATTATTCAATGATAATCTTCTCAAACGAGTCGCATTACATCGTGGACATGGTAGGCCGTACGTACACATGAGGGATGACTTCATTCCCATGATCGAGGAATTATATTTAAGTGTATGTATAATATTTAAGAATGAATATCACTTTACAATAATAATATATAGTAATTTATTTACACCATTATACCCATCCAAGTATGGTGGTGGTGGAAAAATGATTACACCACGGCGTGGAGACGATATTCCGTACGTACACACGCACAGTGATTTTGTTTTCTGTAGGATGGATAGAAGATGAAATATGGTGGTTTCATATTTATAATAACATATAAGTATATGATTTATACTGATGTAATTAATTTATAATGAAACAAATAAATAAGAGGAAGTAGATGAAGGAAGAAACCTGAAAGAATCAGTAGAAGAGATTAACTATTCCTCGACGTGCCTCCCTTAAACATCCTCTTATGGGACTAGAGTTGGTCTTTTGAGAAGACTAGAACCTCCAGAATATTACCAAGAAGTTGAGAAGAGTAATGGGCAGGGTTTGGCTGCTCTTGAAGGCTCATTGTTTTGTAAATAAGAGATGTTGGAGGTTCTCTTTTATAAGGGAGGATAGGGGCACCTTTGGAAACCTCAAAAATATTAATTTATAATAAATTAAAACACCTCATAAAAATATCCAAAATTACTCCAATCCAAATATTAGATGATATAGGGTTGTAATATCATAAAACAATAAAGTTTAGAAATGTGGGGAATTTATTTTAAACATTATCAATGTGATTTATCCTTATTTATTCTATTTAATTTTATTTGTGGTAATAAGATTCAAAATTTTAAATTTTTATAAATAATTCCTTATGTATTGTGAATTGTTTATAATTGAATAATTTATGACATTTTGGACAATATAAATATAAATTTATAATTTTTTAATATTTTTGGGATTTTTAAACAATTTTATATTATATAAGTTTTATAAAATAACAATAGTGTCAATTTTGAAACTATTCATTTATTTGAAATTAAATAAAATCCTCACAAAATATATGTTCAAACTAAAAGTTTTAATAGATTCATAAAATATCATATTTGTCTATAAAATTAGTGGATCACATTAAATAGTTCATATAATATTTATTTTAATATTTTAAAACAATTTATTTTATATTTCAATTAGTAAAATAATTTCAACATCACTATTGTGTCACCTTTAATGATAATTATTTAATCCGTAAAAATTATAAATAAATTCAAATAATGGTTATAATATTATTATATTTTTGGGGACTATTCATGTTCGAATTTTCATGATGTTTATCACTAAATTAAAATTATTATACTTACAAGATTGAAGAGAGTGACATGTTGTCACTTTCTTTGGTTTTAATAATAATTAAAATATTTCCATGGTCAAAAGTCAATAAAATTAATCTATTCTAACCCTTAGGTGATATGGGTCGACTTTTAATCATCCAATAGAATTTTGGCAGGTGTTAGGGTAATTTTATAATCTTATATTTACCCATAATTACCTGATTTACCTTTAACTACTTTAAATAAAAATTAGTGTAGTTACTATTATTAATATCAAAAAAATAAATGTAACCTATTAACATATTTTGGACCAACTAAATTCAAATATTCAATCCATTTTTTATAATTCAAAACATAGAAGTTGCAATAATTAATTAAAAAGTAATCCCGTTGTAAAGAAAATGAGGTTTAAAAGTTAAAACATTACCAAAGATTGAAATGTTTATACCTATTAATTCAATGTAAAATTAATGGTAATAACATAAATTATATTAAATGGTAAAAGTATATTCTATTTATACTTTAAAAACATTCAATATTATAATTTATCTATATAAATTATTGCGATGAAAAAAGTTGTTTTTAATTAAAATATAGCGAGCTTTTACTATTCATTAAAAAATGAAAGTTGTCAGAATAATATGAAAATTTATCCAAAGTAAATATTTATATCCCAAATCCAAATAAGAATTTTATTTTGACAAACTGATCATATAAACCTGTCGAAACTAGATATAAAGTGGGTACGCCATCAAAAGGCTGCAAAACTGCATTTTTTGAAAAATACTTATTTACCCAAAAAATTTATTTTATTCACGTACCATGTTTTTGAAAATGTGTATAATGAATAATAATGTTATAAAATTAAAAATGTAGTTAATACTATTCATAAAGGCTAGTCCATAATAATATTATAACAATATAACGTTGTTTAGTGAAACCCGGTATTGCGTACTACACACGCTATCGAAGAAGGTTGTGATTGCATGTAACACAACCCAAGCCAGTGTTGTGTGTAGTGAAAGATTCATTTGGTGTTTCATATAACATAATTCATAAAAAATATATATATTTCTCATAAAATCTCAGGGTGTTACAAAGCTTCTGTGGTAGGCTTCCCTTTGAATAATACAGTAGCATGTGTTGTACACAACTTCGAGTTCTAACACACACCACAACCAATCAGACTAGCCGTTATGAATAGTAATACCCACTTTTTGAAATTTTATAAATTTGAATCATTCAAAATGGACTCTATTTTTGGATTCAGAATATCAAAATTATCCTAGGGTGAATTTTTTGTATTTTTTTGAAAACATTCAATTTTTTATGAATAATGTAAAATTCTAAACATTAATTAATAACAACTTTTTTAATCCAAATAATTTATATTGATAAATTATAAAATTGAGTGGTTTTAAAGTATATTTAGAATATATTATTACCATTTAATCCAATATTTTTAATTGAACATAATTTTAAACTTAGACTAATCATAAACAAGGGTCAATCTTTTGAAAGTTATTATTTCCTAAAAAACACACACTTTGTTTTGACAATGGGAATTAATTTCTACCAATTCTATGTTTTAAATTTTGAAAAATTGATTCCATATTTAGAAATAGGATTTCCATTTTGTATAATAGGTAACATTTATTTTTAGACATTTTGAATAATAACTTCGGTAAATATTTTATTTACCACGGTTAAAGGGTAAATCCAATAAATAAGGGTAAAAAATAATATTATAATAATTTTAAATTACCTTAAGCAGTGTAAAAACCCTATTTCCTGATACATATCCGACCATGGGAATGTTTGGGTCGATTTTGGGATCCCATCGAGCCACATGTAAGTGATAACGACACTTTATATTAATTAAGTTAATGTAAATTCAAAAATTACATAAGCATATATCTTTTAGAAAAACAATTTTTATATAGGGTTATATATGTTATCATCTATACAATAAATATTCATTATAAATCAAGAAAGATTTACTACATAATTGTATTTTATTTATAATTTTTAGACGTTGAATAATTAAATTTATTTATGACACAATAATGATGTAGTATTTTCCTTATTAATGAATGAATAAAATTTATATTATTATAAATGTTACAATAAATATAATTTGAAATTTTTGATGCCATAAAATAATTTTTAATCTTAATATGACTTGTTAGGTTTGATTAAATCAATTTAGTTCGACTTAATCATATTTTTATAACTTTAACAAAAATCAATTACTAAATAGTGTCAAAATAGACATAAAGGAATTTTTTTTAAAAATATTATATTATTAATTTATATATTATACCTAAATATCTAATGTTTGGACCAAAGACTTATATAATGATATTTTTATCATTAATGAACCACTTGGGGTTCGATTGGAGGTATATTGTATGTTTTTTTACCATATAATATAAAAATACCAAGAGACGGGGTAATGTCAAACCATTTAACTAAGTGTTAAATCTAAAAGATAAGGTTAATATAGTGAACCAAACCTGTCTAAAACATATTGGTTGAGTATTTTTCGACCCATACCTATCTTAGACATTAATGAATCTATTTTGGAGCCATTATAAACTGAAAAGTATTTTATAATATTTTAATTTTTTCCTAAGGTGCCCCTCAACCCTCTTATAAAAGGGCACTTCCCCTTCTCTCAAATTCACACATTCAATGCCTTTTTTTATAGTAAAAACCTTACCAAATATCCTCTAAATTTTCATAACTTTATCCTATAGGCCCTAATTTGATCATAAATCCATCTAAAAGATCCATTTTGATCAAATCAAAACGAAGAACCCGAAGAAGAGATAACAATTTCACCACCCTCTTTTAAGTTCTTATCTTCTTCCACTTCTTCTTTCATTTTTATTTACATTATAAAATAATAACTCTAGTATCTTCTATATACTATTATGTTATTATAAATACGGTACATCCATATTCATTATTCTATCCATCCTTTGAATGACATGTCACCATACGTGCGTATGTACGGATTACAGTCTCCACATCGTTGTGTAAGTGTAATTCAAGACATTAATATTTGGATGGGTATAATAATGATGTTTAATTCATTTAAATAATAAATGTAACATGATAATGATTATGTATATATGATATACCATCTGAATAAATAATATTTTAATATCAAAATAATTATATTGTTGCTTGTGCGTATGTATGGATTACCGTCTCCACGAAAACGATGAGATTCATTCCCCATCGTATCCATTCAAGAATAAATTTAATTTAATGATTAAATATAATGTTTAGAGACATGATAGAATTCTGGATATGAATAAGATACATCCCATCCATAAAAAATATGGCTCACGTAACAAAGAATATAAAGTAAAACAAATCCTTTAACACAATAAATGGCGATAATACTAAGATATTATTAACAAATCAATGTTTAAAGATCATATATGTTATCATATTACTGTATATTATACTCTTATAATTCCATAACAATTATTTAACCATTATATAGGAGGTTAACCTACCATCATCCAAGGAAAAGGTACAAAGTAACGGGTATCTTATATCACTTTTAATTCTGTGAGATTTCTGTTGTTCAACAATTATTTATTGCATGTGGTGTGTGTACTACACAATATTGTATTCATTATCTAATATACATTAATTTGTGGATATTTTAATCATCATTGAATGATCCTTATTTCATGGGTATATGTTTCTTAAGTTAACAAATTCATATGGGAAATTGAAATTTTAATTTCCACTTATTCAGCTTTAAGCATACTTCATTGATTATTTTACTCCAAGATTATGTGTGGAATAACGATTAATTTGCTTATGTCATAATCTACACTCCTATTTCTGTGGATATACTTTTTATACACATAATCACTCCATTGATAAACTCTCAAGTCATCTATATGAACTTGATAAGTGAAATTTTAACTCAATATACATTTGTTGAGTTATATATACAATTCATTGGTGTTGTTTTTAGAAGAATTTGTGTTAATGTCCTCTGATTTATTTACACTAAATATCCAATCATATTTAGTGTATTTAAATTTGTCACACATAATTTGTCTTTGATTTATCCTCACCCTAAGGATACGGTCTTCATAAGAGATTTAATGTCTATTTACATTCCTTTGAGTCTTCTTTGTTGTTATTCCCAAAATCACATTTATATGGTGTATATAATGTACTTTGACATAGAATATCATGAATCCATTTATTCTCATCGTATTGTAATTTTTTGATTACCTCAATTGTTTTTATTCTAGTGTCTCTCTTTTAGTAACGAACTCTAACTAAATAATCATTTTAATTTTTTTAATGATTTATTATTCTAATTTTTTCTCATTAATGTCCATGTATTAAAAATGGTTTTATTGATTTATTTATATAAAAATTAATGTTTTAAAATTAAAAAACATTTTAAATATTTCAATGTGGTATGGTACATTTTGATTCAAAAATATATTTTAAACAACTTCTTGATTAATAGTGAGACTTTAAAATGTTTTCATAAAAAGGGGGATATTTCTCTTAAATAGTGTTGATGACTATTTTTCATATATGTAAATAGCCTTCATTATTCACTATTTAGGATAATATATTACAATAAAATCTTCCATATTGTATTGAATAAGTTATGTTTGACTGTGGATATTTTATTTTTATACCATTCATGGTTTGTGGATAACATATTGAAATTTCTTGTGCTAGTTTTTATATAAATGTTTATGTTATGTTTAAACTTACTCATAATAGGAATGAATTGGACTTAGTATGTGATGGGTGGAGCCCATTGTAGCTCCTCGATGCATAGGTAGGTCTCATGAGACAAACTAGTGTCTTGGAATAAGGCCTTGAAAAAATCTTATTTGTATTTTTGGCATAAGGCCTAGACTATTTGGTTATGATAATCTGGGATTATGCATTCCATCAATATTAAAGTGGATATTGATATTTCATGTGATTATTTGACTAGTAGAATATCCTTGTGAATAATTAAATGGAATTATTTTATTTCATTTTTTCCATATTATGCTGAAGTTCATGTTTAAAAGGATTTTGTTTTAGTTATACATTGCATAAAATGTATATGATTATTTATGAAAGTTTCTTCTATATTGTTATCCTTACTGAGCATCTAATCTCACCCCTTTCTATGTTTTATTTTTTCCAGGATGTGAAGAATTATTTTATGACTAACCTATAGGGATATTCTGAGGGGATATGAGTGTGGACTATGGAGACTTTGTTGATATATTTTTTCACTTTATGATGTAATGTAAACCTCATGGATGTATCTAAGACATCCAATACTACTAAACTAATCGGTATTTCGAGACTTGACCTTTTGTGATCATGCTAATGATATGTAATAATGCACCGACTCTGGTATTCTGGGGTCGTGAGGTTACAAATAAAATTATATAGATTGATACTTTAAATCGTCTCATGTTGGTATATTGATCATCATATATTCAGACATCATGATCATTAAATTGAATCTTGATCCAATATATTTTTTTCTTGGTTTTTTATGTGGTGGATGAGTTCCATGACACAAGAATTTGGGTAGTCCCATAATACATGATTCCATTCACACATTAATGGAGTCTTTGAATGAATTAAATAATTTATATTTTTTCAAAAAGTAGAATTTATGATATTTTTATTTTAAATGAGGAGACATAATATGAGAATTTAGTGAAATATTATAATGATAATAAATGATCTTTTTATAGATATATATTAGAATAAAAAATAAAAAACACACACTAGCTTCAATATTGAGGATCCTGTTCGAATTGAAAATTTATGGAGATTTCATATTGAAATTAATGAAACAATTATTCATGAAATTATCTTTCTAGTATAAATGTTTTATAAGAAGAATAATATTGTGTGAGTGGTGAGAGACCCATTTATTCCTATGCGATAAAAAAATTGTAGATGAAAAATATTACAAGCTGATATGTGACAAAATTAATGAAAAAGTAATAAGTATATAAAATAAATGAGTTCTCAAATAGAAAAAAAGAAAATTTAAAATGGTGATGTATTTAGTGATTACGAAGATCAATACAACTATTTTCATGTCAAAAAATATCATGGGGTGTTTATTGAAGCATGACGGGGAAGGAGTAAAAGGTCGAAATTCTTCTATATCCTAAATATGATGAGGACAAAGTACATCACATCAGTTTGAAGGAGGAATCATTCAAGGGTTGTGTGTGGTATTCAACAAATTGGGATGATATATTATCTAGTGTCATCCTAAAATAATTACATTTTGTGACACTATTATGATGGGATTGTTAATATCCATGGTGTAACCACTAACATTTACAATGGAGAATCCATGCTTTTGGATATTAACTAATCATGAAAAGGATTTTTATTTCAAGGTCAATTATTATAATTATTTTTATTGCTATGTTCTTATTTATACATTCATTAATGCGGGAATGATTTTTTCTAGAACGGTAGGATGATCACTTTATGCAATTTAGAATTATCTAATGAATATAAGAATATGTAAATATTTTATACCACTAAACAACACCCCTTGTATTATATAAATAGCCTATGAACTATATGTTTTTTCATAGTTAATCCATTTCCCCTTTGAGAGATACATGAAATTTTTTAGTATAGAGAAGATTAAATATATAAACCATAATGGGTACTTATATTTTATCTATTTAACTATTATTTTCATAGGAATTGGATGTTTATATTCCTCCAATAACATATCTCTAAAGTAAGAGATGTTGTAATAGTGGAGTTTACACAAATTATAGATGGTTTCCATTTTTGTTTCTAAAAATATAAATATAAGAGTAGATGTAATATCTATAAATTTTATTGTGATGACTATTTCAGTGAAGATATATATATATTTCATGGGAATGAAAATTACCAAATAAATATGGCTTAAATTGTCGAGGAATAACAATGATAATGTAAAAGTTATGGAATCCAAATTAAAATTTATTAATACTAGATATGAACATAATTAAAATGACGATGATGAAAATAATGATGATGAAATTATAAGAGGTGATATGATTATTAATAATACATTGTGATTGGGTGAAAATATATAGGATTTGAACTTTTTAAAAAAGATATTGTGAAACAATCTAGATAGGTTTGTCCTAATTTATCCACATTAAATAATCTAGATTTAATTTTGTTGGATTAACATAATAGTTTTAACATTTCATATGAAATGAGGATGCATTTAATTTTCATGAAGGAAATCAATGATGAAATAGTTATTAAATAAATGAAAATTCTTAACATATGTAGAAGATTCAAAATATAATTATTCTAATATCGTTAAAATGATAAGACATCAATGAAATTGTTTAAACACTATAAAATTAGATAGATTATTTAATGATATGAGGAAAATTAAAAAAATTCTGAATTGTTCAACAATTATAATGGAATTTGAAACATTTAAAAAATATCCTAATGATGAAGGTTTTTGAATCTGAATGAGATGATGGTGAATGAAAATAGATGTAATTCATGATAATTGGTCAAGTATAGGATTATCATGTGAAGAACACAAAATCAAGTTGAAAAAGTGAATGTCGAAAAAATTGAAATATATGTAAAGTAATAGAAAATTGTTTTTAAAAATAATTCAAATAGGTTGATGAAAAATACATATGTAAACTAAAATATTTTTTACAATATAGGAAATTATATTATCATGAGAAAAAATTAGGTAGATTGATGAATCGAAATCCAATATTAAATATACATGTTTTTAACTCGAAATAGTTGGAGTAAGAACCACGAATGATTCAACAGGAATTTTGATATTAAAGTTGTCTCTTCTAACAATGGTGAGCATAAAGGTTCCAAAAAACATAATATATGAAAATATAAAATATAAATATAAATCAATTTTTTTCAAATAGTGAAAAAAAATTATTTCAGTTCCAGCTTTGAATATGATGTAATGAGAGAGAAATTTTTTCAAATTTGTGTAAGTGTGAAATATGATAAGGAGACCATTTACCATTCATAAATGTCAATTATAAGTTGAAGTTGGAATATTCCTATAGATTTCTTCACAAATATATTGTCAATGGAATGACAAAAGACTCAAGGTATCCTCTGATGTTTTGGGGTTTTTGACATAAATCTTATAGTTATTGATTTAATATGTATTTAATAGGGAGGTTTCATTAACCATGATCGAGTTATATTGATAATTAGAGGAAATAATTATAAATAAAGAAATATATTTCCAAAAAATCAACTAATCTTCCAACCAAATAGTTATTTTGGTGTTTAGATGGATTTGAAGTGAAATGTTAATTGGATTTTCATAGATCTAAAGAGTGTAGAAATATCCAACCAAGACATGTTTCTTATTGTGTAAAATAAATGAATATTGATAAGATAAAATGAGAAATGTAATGTTTAGTTATGGACACCAAAAATTAATATGAAAAATTCCACATAAAAACATTATAAGGAGTGTTTGATAGTTTTTCCATTTCAATTGATAATACATATAAAAATGGAGAAATCATACAAATGTTATTTTAATAAAGGAAGAAAATTGGGTTCAGATTATAAATAATTTTAATCTCAAGTGTGGTTTTATTATTCTAAAAGCAAATGGATATAAGGAATTCTATATGGAATATGTGAATATGTAGGAAAAGACCTGAAAAAATATACTATTATTTTTCTAGCTCCAGATGAATGTCTAACATATATAATGCATGAATCAATGAATTCAATTACATTGATGGATGATGAGATTATTTAAACTTTTCACAATGAAATTAATTAAAAGAATAAAATGATCATTAATACAGAAAAATTTAATGATATCTACAAAGAATAAATAATTCATCCCATCTTGAGACTGAAAGAACCGAGGAGTCATCATTGAGTGGAAACTCTCAGACTTTTTATTTTTACTGTGGAATTAATTGGCACCACATTATTCAGTAGTTTATTTAATTTTATACTTACACAGATGGAATTCAAGGAGTAATAAAAAGGATGATATAAATGAGTCTCATATATAATATATAATAAAGAAGATTCCGACCATAGATTTTACTGACTAACATGTTAATTAAAAATGATTTCATCCCTTATGGGGTATAAAATACTAATCTAAGATATAAAAATATCATTATGTCATGATGTTGAATGTTATGGATAGATTGATAAAACTGTATATTGAGATATTCCAATAAAAATTATAACCCAAGAATTCATTTTTTCTATAGAATTTTATAGGTAGATATTGTTAGTTACTTACATAATGGGGGCATTTTTTACCTTTCACATTAAATTTCATATGTATAGGTAGATATGAATGTAGGATACAATTTATTATTGATAGATATGGTTAAACATCCGAAAAATGAAGAAATAGAATATAGTATCATATTATTGGTAGTTTTGGGATTTTCATTATATCATTAGATATTCTGTATTATTTTATATATCTAGTTATCCATGTAAACCCATAGTATACAAACTAAACAATCTTACGTAGGTGATGTGTAGTGCTATCCTATCTCAAAAAGGGAATCATATTTATAATTGATAATAAAATGGGGGAGAATTATATTTTAGAAAACATGAAAAATGAAATAATATTAGACTAGTGATATCCATTGAAAATTTAAATATTTTTATTTTATTGACTATATGGGAGATAAGATAAATTATTATACTTACTGACATAATGGGAGTTTGGTTTTTTTGAAAAACAAATACAATAGGGGATATTGACATTCCCAAGAATGAGATATATTTATTTATCAAAAAGGAAGGTTGTAATTTTAATGTAATGTTTCAATATGTGTTTCATTCTATGTAAAAAGTATAATGAGTTGTTATAATTATAAAAATGTAATAAGGAGAGGTTATTTTTTCTATTAATATCATGGCTGGTAATATCCAATACATAAGCCCTTTACTTGTGATGAATAGAGATATAATCTAAATGCTAATGATAAATGATGAAGTTGTAATTGTTTTATTTATTAGTTATTGGAATTTAGAATATCTAGAAAATGATTTTACTAATCATACATGGAGTATTTAGATTAATATATTACAACATTAGTGATGATGATTTTGTTAGATGATGGATAAATAAAAAAAGTTTGAAACTAAGCATTAAATTGGAGATGAATGTCATATATATTAAAATATTTCAAAAATATTTAGATAGATATATTTTTTATGATATATTAGGAATATTTATATGATAAATGTTATTTCATAAGATAACAATTCATCATAATATATGGAGTTGGTATGAGATATCTAACTCCAAATGATATAAATAAGATGTCATAATGAATAATTGAGAATATAATAAGATACAATTTTAAAATTAGATATTATGGTAGTTCATCATATTACTATTGATATATCATATGAATAATAATCCCTAAAATAACAAAATTTTCTAACAAGGCTACAATGAAATATTTTTATCATGTATGATGCGTTTTTATATGATTTGGAAATCTTGTGAAAATTGATTCTGATGTGCTTCTAAGAATATATAGAATGAAAGTCATTTTTTGTAATACATCATATTATCTAATGAAATATATATGATTGATCAAGTATTTTAAAATAAATCCATATAATCTCTTGAATAAAATACCAAATTTCATAAATAAGAAATAATTATTTTTATATGAATAAATTAAATAATAATGTTATATTAAATCAACAAATGACGGTACCCTATAATTCTCATACTCTAACATATTTATCATTTATGTAAATCACAATAGAGTATGATATTATATTAGTTAAGGCTATAATTTAGATGGGTTCAACATCACAATCCATAGTGACACAACATAATTCATTAATCCTCAGACATTTGGATACAGATTTCAATGGAAATAAAAGATAGTGATTTTGCAGAAAAATAGATTATGTATTATTTTCATATCACATTATTAAATTTATATTGAGTCAATGGGAATGTTAAATGATTATGTTGAAATTTTTTTATAGAGACTATAATAAGAATTTAATTACTAATATATCCTTAGGTTTTAATATTGGGTATATCATACCCATTGAAAAATAATTAAGTTTCCATAATTCAATTATAGAAAAAATATTATAGAATATATTATCTAAAAATAAATGTGTGCTTTGAATAAGAAATTAGTTTGCATAGTGAAAATATTTAATATTCTATTAAAGTGTCTAAGAGACCCTAATGAGTATTCTAATGATTAATGATGATGAAGAGAAAGGTTGACATAACTCAATATCATTAATAATGTGTCATCGAGACCTTACTTGTTGGTTAGAAGGATGGTTCATTCATGTGCTGTGGGAGGCAATCAGGGCAGTCAAAAGCTGTATTTTCTATTTGGAATCTCAAACAGGATCATAGAGTGAATCTACAAAGATGGGGGTTAGAGGATCCTTGGTGTAACTAGTTGTGTTTGTATTGGATAATTGTTTATTGGGTTGAATTACCAATAATGAAAACTAGAGGGATTTTAATGTTAGACCTTTTAAATACTGGTGTAATTATGGTGTTATTACCTTCTGCATTCATGTAAGGTTGAAAAAATAATGAGTATTTTATTTTGGGTATTAACAATTCCAAGATGTTGTAATAAGATAAATATTTAACAAAATTTGTATCATTTATTCACCCCTATTTGTGTTACCTAACAGAACAATGAAATAAAAGGTTCCTTTAGAAATTTATTATTGCCTGGGATGAGTTGAAGTGGTGTTATAATAGGTATTTTGGTGTTGATAAGGGATTCATATAGTATAGATCTATCAAATATATTATTGGATACAAATAATGATAATTAATTGTCCTATAATCAATAGATGTGTGAGGGTTACCAATGATACTCTAGTTTGACGATATTAGTGTTTGACTTAAATATATAAGTCATTATTTAGAATGAAGTAATGTATATCATAGTAAAATATTTCCTCACACATTGGGAAATGGATCTGATTATGATTCCATGATTTTGGTTTTTTATTATAGATATTTCAATTTTTTGTATGTTGATTATTCTTTAGACAAGTTAGTGTATCCAGGATTTCAATTTTCCCATAAAAATAAATTTTAAGGAATTAATAGAATAAATGAGAATTTTGATATCTACGAGGGTATTATTTTATAAAATATAAACCATTTAAAACATCATAGCCTAACAAGGATGGGATGGATTTTTCATAAAGAGAAATTATTGGAAATCATGGGAAACAATTTTAATTGTACGGAATATTTAAAAAAATAAAATGATGCATCATAAATTTCTAGTAGTGAGGAATTCCCAAATCATAAATAATTCCCAAATCATGAAGAATATCTTGTCTAATGACATAAAATACATGTTAAAAATAAAAATATTATTAAAAAAATTGATATTTTTTTTCAAACCCTTATAAATATAAAAAATTAAAATGAAACAAGCCTTTATTCAAATGTAAAAATGAAGTGTCAATAGCATCAATTAAAATATTCTGCTTTTATAGTAGCGATTTTAGAATACCTAAATGTGATTGAGAAAAGTTGACTCATTGATGCTTGTTTATTTTCCCAAAGAGTACAATATTATTAGGATGAATTAGATTTTTAAAAACTAAATAAATTATAATATGTAATTAGTATCAAACAATTCATTTCTTTTTTAAAAGGTATATTCTCTAATTGTCTATAAAGATTTTAGGGAGACCATTTCTCCTATGATTATAAAATAATCAAGTAGAATAAATTTTCAGATATATTTCATATGAATATATAATTAGTTCCAAATTCACAAGAAATGAATATTCATTAATTTTTTTACATGAGGAAGAGGGTTGTATTGATATTTTTAATGTTTTTATAGGTGAAAATAATGATTTTTAATTTGTTTAGTATAATAAATATCTTTGTTGGAATAAACGAGAACCCTAGTCGTGATATTTATACATGGAAAATAGATTAAAGTGAATGATGTTTATATTGGATAAGGTTAAGTATAAGACCCTTAGAAATTAGGAAATATTTGTTTCAAAAAAATAAAAAAATTTAACAGCTTGTGACACAGGCAACAATGAGTTTTATTGAACTACAATATTTTATTTATATGATTATTTAAAACTAGTGAATTATAACCTATCCATTAGTAATTTTTTTATGAATAGTATATATATTTTTTATTAATTTATTTATAGTGACTTTATATAATAAAAACAAATTCATAAATATTATTTAGAGATTATTAATGCCTTTATATGCTCTAAAATTATCCTTTCCTAAAAAATTATATCTTTATTTATTTGAGTGAAAATTTTCTAAAATAAATTTTATTACACATATAAAAAAGTATAAATAAATGTACAAAATATTACATAGGGTGATATTTATTTATTTGTTTAATGATTTTTATATGAATAGTGTAAAATAATGATTAATGAAAAACTATAATTATTTGTTAATAAATTCATTAAATTAAATGTCCTATTATGATATGAATTATATTTCAATGAAAATACTTTCATTTTTGATCTATTAAATACAATTAATCATATTTTAATCATCTTTATAGACGATTTTAAAATAATATTACTTTTAGTCATCAAAACACATTTTTTAAAAAAAATTTACAGTACAAAAAGATTCAACATTTTAATTTATATAAAATATCACCTAATGAGGAATGATTAAAATTATATTTGGATATTATATACAATAAATGTAAATTTAAATTCATATTATGATGAATAAATGACACATAGTAAATATAAGATCATCTTGTGCTTGATTAATATATTTCTACAAAAATTGTTTTTTTCATATCTTCATGTTTTATTTTAGTATTCAATCTTCCATTTATTTGAAGTAAATTTGTTAAAATGGATTAAATTATTTTATTCATTGTAATTTATGTTATTAAATAATGAAAAAATCAACTTTGGTCATATTGAATGGTTAAAAGTGTAATAAACGAGTTATAATTATTTAGGTTAAAATAGGTTTACTAACAGGTATAACCAGTAGATAATGGAAAATTTTAAAATAAAACTTCTCTAAATCCAATTCCCATTAAAAATTTAAATCATATCTCATCATTAGTTTGAATGTAATTTATATCAAAATTGTACCAGCACTCCTTGATCGGCTTCTTAAAACAGGATCTTTATATTTCTGGTATTTATACCGATGAATGTGACCAAAATTTTACAATCCAAAATGTATACAACAACAGTGTTATATTACATCAATTAGATACCAAATTGTTTTTGAGGTCTATGGTTTCCTATTATTATGAAAACTATTACATAATCATCTACCACAACATTAGCAGAGTATATTTTCAAACTATAAATTCATTTTATATTATATAATTGGTCATCAACATTATAATTATAGAACCCCTATTAAAATTATTCATTTAACTTGATTATTAATAACCTAGGTAAAAGGAAATATAATATGGAAAAGATAAAATCCCATTAAAAGTTAAACATAATAATTATAAAATTATTATCTTCTGTGAGAATAAGATGAGAATAATTCAATGCTGACATAATCACACTGGTTGAGAATATAATAAGAGAAATAATACCCATAAATTCCTAAATCATCAAACATGAAATAAGTATTAAGGATTTAAAAAATAAAAGACTTATTTGATTTAATAATAATGAGACTTGGGATATTAATATTGATCAAATGATACATCAAAACACATAAGACTTGTAAATAAAATGTATTGGTTTCTTGTAATTTTTTTTTCTTAACACCTGTTAAACCCGCGATTTAAATTATTTGTGACTTGTTAAATAAGTAGTTAAAACTCTCTGGTAAATCCCACATTATTTCCTGTCATTATAAGAAACATTACCCAATTAATTAGAGTTTTATTTTAGATAACTCATCAATATGATATAACAAGATCACTAAATTAAATCTTGGTAAATGAATCATATATGTTTTTTTCAGGATCACCCATGTGCTATAATAGGGATAAAATAGTTGTATTTTCTTAATCAGGATCACCTGTAGTTTTTTTGTACCATTCAAGAGTAAAAAATTTAAAATTGTCCACTTTTTTACATAGTAATAATGGTTTATACATTTATTTATTCACCCATAGAAAAGAAATGGGTTCTATGTCAATCTTATAGGCAATCCATAAAACTAATGATGTTGAAAATTCCATATATCCCAAGTAGAAATTATGTAACATCAATTCCTATATATTTTGATAAAAATAAATAACTTGAAATATGATTGAAAAAATTCATGCGAATAATAAACCTTTATATTTAAATTCACCTTTTTTAATAAAATTATACAATATTCAGAAAATTATTGAAATTAAAAATTACCATACAACTTTTAAATTAAGTTTCAAATAATTAATTTTTCATGGGGGATGTAAATTTTGTTTGTGGAGTACAAGTTAATAAATATATTTCATTAAAATTTACTTGTAAAACACTATTGGGACATCTTTGGGAAATGATAAGAATATTCATTTAATTTTTTGATGTAAATGATCCATCCATGTGTATAATTTTTTTTAATAATTATTTTCATAATTTAAAACCATTTTGAAGCCATTTTATGATAACATGTTTTTTGGATGCAAAATCATTTTTTACTGATGATATAAATAAGTTTTGAACTATTTTTAACCATTTTTTCAATAATTTTAAGTACAAAGAAAATGAAAATTGAAATATTACTTGAAAATTTGAGGAATTTGTAGGGGAAAAATAAATAAAGCGGGTTTTCTAGAAAATCATCAAATATTTATCATCAATTTAAATTAAAGCATAAATATTCTTGATTAAAAAATAAATTGTATCATAAATCCTTCTTTATATTGGTAACACATCAGTCGTATTCCCCATAAAATAATTCCATAAATTAACACTATATATACAAAGAATATAAGTATATTAATGACATAACATGCCAAAAGTAGCATCATTTACACACTATTAATAAATATAGGTGCATATCATAATCATATGTCCCAAACAAAATAATTTTGGATGATTAACCCTTCCAAGTAACATATCATTTAATTGAGTGTTAATAAATGTTGATATTTTTTGTAATAATTGTACATCCAAAAAAATTACAGAAAATTTTAAATAAAAATATTTAGAGATAAATAAAGACATAATGATTTCATAACAATGTCAGTGATGAAGTTCTGTAATCCAACGAATGGAAATTGTGTTAAGAAGTCCTTTACGACTTAGTACCATTGAATTCAAATCGAAATGGATGTAATATATCATGCTAAAATAGTGAATTTCCTCAAATATTAATTAATAATGATATAACGTGGTAATTTTTAGTGTATATAACCCCAAAAAATAATCATAAGTGATGAATATGGAATATTTCTCATAGAAATAAAATTTATATGAGAAATCTCATACCTCGAGTCCAGAAAGTTCCATGTATATCTTTTAACTCTTATATAATAATGAAATTAATTATTTTATTTATTAAGAACATTCTCCAGGTTTAATGTTTTATCATAAATGATTACGTGTATTTAATTTTTTTTTTAAATTATATACATAACAATTTAATTCCATGTTAGAAATTTTGATGCTGTTGTGTTAATTATTTCAAAAACATCGTTGCTCTATTGACCATGGTAAAAGAGTTCAATATTTGATAACATATTTATTAATAATTATGAAATAATTATAATTTTTATACATAAATCATAATTTTAAATATATTCATAAAAAATTATATGTAATATGAATGACATTACAGTCGTGGAGAGGGTAGCTTGTACGTACACATTAGTCATATTTCCATTTTCAACGATCATTATGGAAAGATGTTAAGTATTATAATATAATAAATGAATTATAATTATATCATAAATATAATATAATTTCATTAAATAAAATAATATTAAATTTCCATGTGATGTGGTGATTAAAAAAAGGACCACATTGCCTTGTTGAGGCAGTATTCTATGGGTACTCATGAATGACATTATAATTTCTCAGTTAATAGAAATATAAAAGTAAATGATATTTATTATAGTTAAATAATTATAATTAATTAATTAATATGATAATTATATGATATAAATAACATATATTTATTAAGTTTATCATTATTACCTTCTATGTAAATCATTATTAAAAAACAAATCACTTTGTTTTCCTAGGTGGTATTCCACCCAACACACAAGTGACATTATCGTCTCCCCCACAAAAAGGAACTTCATAAAAAAATATATGATATAATAATTCTATATATATTATAATGTAATAATTATCATGTAAATATATAATATACATCATTATATTATACCCTGAAAGGTGGTGATAGAAAATGAATTGCATCAGTTAGTATGGCAGTTGTCCGACATACGCATTTTTGATGATTTTGTTTCCCATATCGTGGATATTGAGATGGGTATTCATTATTAAATCAATGTTAAAATTTTTTAATATATGTGATATTTATTTTTTTATATCAAAATAAATTAAGAAGGTTTCTAGGATGTTGATGTTGAAATAAAATAAATATGCTCAGTTAAGCATAATACCTCTTCTTCAGAAAACCACAATAGATAAGCAAAAAAATGATTCCTAGGAGGAATTTATCATAAAATTGGTGTCCCTAGGTCATATAAATGTAATAAAATAATTTATTTGGGATGTAATTGGCCGATACAAATGTAATTTATGGTGTGAAGTGGAGTATAGAATGGGTGGACTTTTAAAAGTGAGGTGAGTGGCACACATGAATTATTTGTAAAGAAATAGGTGTACCCACGCATTTAAAATTCCAAAATGCTTTAAAATGAACCATTATAAATAATTAGATATTATATTAATTAAAAATGGATATTAAATATATTTTTTATGTTTATAAGTCATTTTAGTGACTATATTTTTACATTAACCCCTGATAAATACCCTTTCACCTTAACTACAGTAATATATTTTTATGGTTTTAACTATTCATTATGAAAAAAACATAATATTACATTATTAGGTAAAAAAAATTTCAAATATATAATATTTATTAAGTTTTATAAAATTAAATCAACATTACATGCAGAATTTCATTTAAAATTAAAACAATAGAAGCAATGAAAAGCGGTTTTTAAAGAAGTGTATTTTTCCAAAAAAAAATAATGATTATATATTTATTCTATGAATAGTAATGAAAATTAAATTATTTTAAATTAATATTTATTAATATATAGTATAAATTTTTCATTTAAAGAATCTATGTTTTGGGTAATTTTTAATAATTAAAATAGAGAAACATAATTTACTTTAATATAGTGTCCAGAAAAAATACGTTTCTAAAGGTAAAAACAAACTTATATGAAAATATTGTATAAAGACGAATAAAATTTAATTAACATGGAAATTTAATAATTAATTTAATTTATATTAAATTAAAATTATTTTGTTCTATTTAAATAACAACATTTATTGATAATAAATTAGAGTTTTACACAAAGTAATTATTTTTTACCATTGACTACAAAATCAATGTTTTTTAAAAACACAAAATATCATACTACTTTAAATTTGTTGTTACTTTTAAAAAATAATTTTTTTATCAATGAAATTTTCTAGAATCTATAAAATTTTATTATATTATTTTCTAATAAAAATGAATAATTTTTTGGAAGAAACCTTTTTTTTGGAAAAAAAATTACTTTCCAAAAAAAATTACCAATTATTTACTAATAATTTATAAATAAATTTAATATTGATGTAAAAATATATATATTTTATAATTTATTAAGTAAAATACATAAAAAATTAATATTTATGTTATAAAAAAACATATTTAAAAATTAATATTAATTGTATATCGTGGTTCATTGAAACTCTGTGTTGCGTAATAGACAAGAAATCAAAGAAATTGAATTTATTTCAAATTTAATACATATTAATGAATTTGGGTGTTATATTATCATGCAATAATTGACTTAAAAGTAATATAAGAAATAAAACATGATGTTCCTCTTTTAATATCTATGGATTTTACATTCTCCCTACCCTTTTTAATTAATTGTGTCCTCACAGTCTGATCATTATCTCGGTAAAAAATTGTTAGAAATTTAAAAATACCTTTTGTGGAAACATAAAAATGTTTAATAATGATTTAACATAAAATAGGAAATGTAAATATTAATATCTTAAAGAATAACTCATAAAAATGTTTCAATATAGGATATCATAAGTGTGATGTGAAGATATGGATACTAAATAAATGTGTATATAATTATAGAGATCCATAGAGATCATTGATAATATATAATTGAATGACCAGTCAAAATTGATGAACCTAAAAACAATAAATCTATATGGATTTAAATGACCATTATTTCCATAGAAATTAATGCAAATTGATCATATATTTACTTCCAATTTTATTTTCCAAGAGTTGATGGAATTATTTAACATATATATTAAGAACATAGGAAATATACTGAATTGAAATATATAATTTTATCCATTAATCAATTCCCATCAGAATATCTTCATTTTCTTCATGTGGTGAGAGCTCAATATTAATGTTTCATTCCTAAAACTCTATGATTACCTTATAATTGATTATATAATCCCTATAATAACAACAAGATATCTCTATTATCGGTAAAAATTTATAAAAACCAATATGGTCAGCTCATGGTCTCATAATTTCCAAAATTAATAAAACTTCATATGAGGAAATAATATATTAATCTATTAAATTCAATATTTATACCAAAATATAAAAGTAAATACTTATATATATAATTGAAAATATATTAAAAATAACAAACATAACAAAAACATTAAATATTTTCTAACCATAATGTATAAATCATACCCTTTTGATTATATGAATAAAAAAATAGTGATATTCTTCTGAAAAAAATTAATCACTTAGCAATGGAATAAATTTTTAATAATATGGTTATCTATGTGATTAAACACATGTTCCCATAATTAACTCTATATATATGATCATATAAACCATAAAATGTATCAATACCATAAATAATATGTCCACAAAATGAAAGGGAAATAGAACATTAAATCAAATATTCACTTATACATATTCTTAATAAAATGTATCCCATAAATTCATTATTCACAATTGGATATTATCACTTATAACCTAAAAGAGGTGTCTAAGAAATAGATCATATTATCAAAAATAGTATTAAATAATTATTATGGTATCCATAGATATTAATATAACACCACATGAAAACATCAAAGCTACTTAAGTTATCAATTCCCAAATCTGATACCAATTTTAATAGACCCTGAGCCATACTCCCAGATACAGTACTCAAAACATGATCATTGCATTTTTTACTTTGATAAGGATGAATTTGACTCAACATTTTACAACCGAAAAATATATCATAAAATTGATATTTTGGATCACCTACATACCAAAGGACATATTAGGTTTGGAGTTTTAGATTTTTAGGATAATATTTTATATAAAAAATAAACATTGAGTTTGGAGTATATTTTATTACTATACTATTCTTTTTGTAATCCATAATACTTCATAATAATTAACTATATGAATCCTTTAAAAAAAACTCATTTGACATCATTCTTCATAACCTCGGGAGAAGGGAATACAATACGGGTGAGCCCATATACACATGAAGGTTATAAATAAGCATTAATAAATGAAATTAGTCAATGATAATTAGATGATAATAAGGGTACATTGAAATAACCAAAGTGCATTATCATAACATAATATAAATTATACCCACAAAAACCCAGATCATAAAACATGAATTATAGTTTAAAGGTTTAAAAAATAAATACATCATAAGATTCAGTATTCATGAGCCATGTGATGGAAATATTGAATAAATTAATCCTCAAACCACATATGAAGCATAAAGGTAATGTGTATATATCATGGAAATTTTTCTTTATGATTTTGGGCCATAAGAATATTCTTAAATAGACATAATTACAAGAAGGGGTGTTACTTGTTTTTTGAAAACATAGTTTAATATAATTAAACATAACAAACCCAAAGCCTAATTATGTAGGAATAGAAAACTCATCCAGTAATCTAATTATCAATGTAATTGAATTGGAACCTAGATATAGTTTAACAACAGAAAGTGAAAATTATAATCACGAGGGATCTGATTTATGAAATTATGTTTATCATTATGAAAATTTTATTGATAAACAAAAAAATGTTTTTTATAATATTTATGGTAACACAGATAAAAAATCAATGATAAATATTGAATAAAATGATCAATATATTATTAAATATATAGGAATTGAAACATATCAAAACATGCGATAGAATGAAAATAGTAATAATGACTTATATGCTATTTAAAATTCAACTATTTTAACCATAAGATAATGGTAGTCAATAACCTTGGCTAATGATAACTGCTATTTTATAAATACAGTAAATTCATTTTTCCATTACTAAGGAAATCCCTCAATATGATTATCATGTTTGATCTATCAACCCATCCTCATAATTCATTGATACATTGATCAACACTATATTACTATCCCCATAAGCCTTCAATCCAAATATAATATTCTTTATCTTTCTTTCCTCATAATCCCTTGATAGTAATGATGATTGGACATGAGTAAAAAATTAAAAAATTTCATATGGAGACAACCTGATAGGGTTACCTTAATAAGACAACTATATAATGAAATACAAATATAAAAAAATAAGCTAGTCACACTAAGAATTCTTCTAAAATTTTGAGAGAAATTTTATTAAAGGAGCTCCAAACTCTTAAAAGGAATTGGAATTTATAGGTGATATCCCAATTGTTATATTTTCATACCTCAAGAATCATATTTACATGATTGTTCCAAAGAATTCAGACACCTAGAACTCGATAGATCAAAATGAATTAGTTTATCTTATGGTCTGATGATGTAGTGATAAACACCATTATAATGTTAAATGTTTTCATTGCATTAGAAATAAGTATTTTTTATTTCGATTATAAATATTTTATGTCCAATGGTACTCATTAATATTTTCATTATGATAAACCTTGTAAGATTGTGTTTAATGTTATTGGTACTGATATGAGTTTGATTGTAATGACTTTTCTAGTTTGATATACCGGACTAATGTCTAACTTCTAGTATGGTAAATTTTTAAATGATAATCATACTCATAATCATTACGATAATCATAATGAAGAATATATTGTTTATAAATGTAATAATTTATAAAATTTTATATGTATATTAAAATATACTATTTTATATAAACACATTAAAAAACAGTTTGGATTGGAAAATTTAGTAAACATGCTTTAAGAAGGTGTTTTAAATTCCAAAACTAAAAGAATGAGAAGATATGATGTTGATCTTATGACTCTACAAGATTTCCTATTTTCAAAAGAATAAACCCCAAAAAAGTTAAAAAGTATATTAAAAGGCTTATAGACCATTTTAATATAAGAACAAAAAATTCAAATTTAATCTTTTATCATTAACTCCCCCAAGTTTTTAACACATTTGAATATGTTATAGAGTATGATTTTGAATACAATAAACTCCTATATAAGATAACATATTCCCATATGGATCGTATTCTTCACAATAAAATATATCCCCATGTTTTTATTATAACTACACAATTATACGAACTTCTCCGCATTTAATAATACTTATAACCTTTCTATAAAATCTCCCCCATTGTTATTTTCAAAAAGGAATGGGAATTGTTTTTGAGTTTTATGAAATGAAAGATAATGATTGAAATATATGAAATAATATAATTAATTATCTAATCATTCCCAAATAAAAAATGAAAAAACATTTTACCAATCAAAATTGGAAAACATTCAGGCAAATCGTAATTGGATGAAAAAGGAATTCACTCATATATTTCAAATGGTTCAAATGTTTTTTAAAAAAAGAACCAAATTTCACAAATAACCAATATTTCTCCATTATTATCAAGATATATGAATTTATCCTTTTTAACACCTTATGATCCTTCTCGATATTGTCAATTTTCACTTCAAAATAACATATCTACATAACATACCATGAATGATATTTATCTTATTATCATAATATGGTAACTTCATATTCATAATTTCATAGTTTGGACATCTCTAGATACATGTAACTAATTTTAGATTTCAAAAAATTAACCTTCTCAGTAAGATCATTTGTGGTATCTCAGAATTCTTCAACAAACATTACCCTTTCAACCAAGTAAAAAGTTGACTCATTGAATGAATTTAATGATTCAAAAAAATTATCCTTTATTACATTAATTATTTCATCATTTATTTTGATACAGGAATCAACATGAAGAGACCATTTTATAATCTTATTTCATGCACATTCATGAGTCTTATAACTCCCTTGAAAAATATTCAACCGAGAATCAAGATGAATGAATTACTCTTTTAAAACCAGTATAGATTACAACTTCACAGAAAGACTTTACTAAATAAATTTTTAATGAGATTCACAGTTATTAAATTAAGGAATAGTTCCTTATTTCCTTTTCAAAAATATAAAAATATAATTAACCACTTCTAGAGAAAATTTTTGTTCTGAATCTAATTTATGATGCAGAATATTAGGAGGTATTATTTATCATGCTCAATTCTCATCTTCCATTACATTAATCTTGTCTAGTTTTAAATCATCATAATATTAATTCATATAAATATAGTTATCATGGGATAATTCAATAATATATACCTCATTTGTGTGAGATTTGACATCAATTTTTTTATATTTTTTTTCTCTCATCTTTGATAGATTATGACTCTACTTCTTCTTATAAAGATAATTATTCTCCTGAAGATGGTATAGCATTTCATTCATTATTAATTATGGATGAAATATCTAATGATTTTAATGAATCTAATGACATTTTCTCTGTTGGTGGTTTTTGTCACTAATTTTTTATTCATTCTCATCCTATTCATTATCTCCATTCTCTTCTTCTTCAACTTATTATTCAGCCTCTTTTCAATTTCTTCTTATGAAACTCATTCTTATCAACATTTTTCCTTTTTATTTCCCATAAAAATAATCATTATTTCCTTTTCATGTAACTCTTCATGTTTCCACGTAGTCCTAGGATCTCCATTTCGAGCTAGCTCTGGTTCCGACTGATTTTCAAGAATGATCAATACTGTTTCATCATCAATGAATATTACTTTTTTTATTATCAATGAGAGAAGGAATTTATTCTAGGACAATAAAAAATTCTTCGAAAACTAACCTAACATATGGATTAACCTTGTCTATGTGGGATGTTGGGAGGACTACATTTATAGCAGCTCTTTTTACTCTGTTTAAAAAAATTTCATTTTTTTTGTATATCCACATTTTCTATTTCATTATTTTCTTTTATTATTTTTTATTGGTTTCTATAGAAAAAAATTATGAAAAAAAATAATTATTTGGGGTCATGTTTGATTTCTTTATCCCTATGTTTTAAAAAAAAATTATTTGAAAAACATTAATTAACTCATTAGGTGAATTCATTTTTTCAGTGTTTTCTCTATTGAAGTGTTTTCACCCTTCCTCTTTTTAATTTTTCCTTTATTTTATAACTACATTTATGACTCTTCTTCCGATGTAGATATACCAACATTCTCAACAAATTTTGGGATTATTTAACAAAATGTTATCTCATTATATTAATCATTTTATCATTTATAAATGATCTCCTTTCTCTCCTAAGAAATTATTAATTGGATACCTGTAAAATATTTATACATTAAATAACAATTTTTACTATAAAATAAAGAAACATAATAATATTGTATTTGATTGATTTTTTTTTCATCTTTGAGAATTAAAACCATGATAAGACTTACCATTCTCATTTTTCCAAATAATCCAAAATGAAAATATCAAATACTTTCAAAGTATCTCCATATAAAAATTATTAAATTAAAAATAAATTTATCCATAAATCTACGACATGTTTTCAGGGTGTATGATGTGAATCATTTGTAAGATTTCCACATTCAGATAATAATAAATTCTCATTTTTTCTCTTATTAATTGTTCTATGATTTTTAGGAAACTTATATGACTGTTAGCATGATACTCATATAGATGATATTCCAAAATTATATTAATTTTTCTTATATGACAATATATAAAACTTCTCATAAATCATAAAATATAAATTTTTTACCATACTCCTTGAAAACCATAATAAATGAACATCATTCATGAAAAGTCTCTTGAAAAAATAAATCAAAACTATTATCTAGTTTCTCAACACAAACAGACATCCAACCTTGAATATATATAATATTTTACAATGTTGAATCATAATTTACAATAATGGATCCTACAAAAATCATTTCCCAGAAAATTTACCAATTAGAAAAGTAATATTTGTTGGAAATCATATTCTAATATAAATTTAGTAAATCTGATGAAATTTTTTTAACAAATGAAATTTAAGGGGTCATTTACAAAGGATGAAAAAATTGGAGAACTGATATGGGACATAGTAGCGACACTCTATTTATATTCACTAGTTTTGATGGTTCATCATCCATAAAAAAATCCATGGTTTACATTTAAAGCATGTTAATCTGATGATCCAAATTACATAGATGAATGTTTTTATAAAAAAATTAAAACTATTGAGGTTTATGAAAAATTTATCAGATTGAAAATGATTTATTTTAGAAAATTTATTAAATACTTTTTAAATCAAATAAATTTTTTTATATAACATAATGCATAATAATAAAAATTAATGAAATAATCACATTGAGATAGTGTAAAAACAATAAATAATTGAGAAGAAAAATTTTGATTAAAAATTAATTCATCGGTACTAAGGACCTATTTTTCAAGGTTTTTGTAAAATGACATATTGTGTTAGTCTTAAAAATTTTGAATATAATTTTTTGGTAAAAAACTAATTTTTATCTATTAATTATGAAATAAAATTTAAATATTTTATGGAATAAAATTGAATATGTTTTTTCAAAAAAAAAATACCATGACTTTCTGAATCCAAAATATTTTCAAGTAAATATTGAGACCATAATTTTTTTAACATTTTTAGAGTTATTGATTTATTTTGGATTATGACATTGAATTTTTTTCAAAATATACAATTCTATGAAACTCATTATGATAAGTTTTTTTAAATTCTATCAATTTAATAAAAATAATTTTTTTAAAATAAATCAAACATATGTACTCACCATATGAAAAAGAGGAACATAATGTAATTAGATGGGTGAAAATATGTATATATGAGTGATTTTTTTTATCATTCCTAGATACTATTTTATTTATTAAAATATATAATTAGGAAGAGGGTCCATAAAAATTTAACCAAGTTTTTCATCCGTTCTAATAAATTATAATATGATAATTTTTTGATTGTGTGATCTAGAAATAAATGGTGTTTTTTATTTATGGGTTTATCATGTGAGTGATGTTATTATTATTTACAGAAGGTAGTTGAACTTGTATTATCACAAAGTATTTTATTTTTTAAAACCCAAGACATAATCATTGAGTGTGTATTTCATCAATAATAGTGGAAAAATACATCTCACTTCCACATATTTGGATTCAAGAGTGGAAATAACAACCGAGTGGTTTTTCCTAAATTACTAAAAAATAATTATTCTCTCACAAAATGAAAATATTTAGATTTTAATTTCTTATAATTTTATATCCATTAAATTTGGAATCTAAAAAAAATATTAAATCGAATCATTTCAGGAATAATAGTATCAAAGGTTCCCTTATGATAATGAAAAATTCATTTTACAAGTTTTAAATATGATTTTTTAATTTTATTGATATAATTAACAAATGAATACGGAAAAACTTATATCTGGATGACATGTAGTAATTTAATTTAAACCACCTGTAATTCCACAAAATAAATTTTGACCAACTAATTGGCCAGTCTCATCAAGATCATCGGTATTGGAGGTACCAATTATAATATTAATAATTTTATTATTTTCATATCTAAATTTCCAAAAATGTTCTTTTATGTACATATGATTATATATAAAAATTCCTTCTAGTTTTTATGTTTCGAAAAAAATGAACATATGTTAACACACACATCATACTCATTTAAAATCCAGATTTCAAAATATTTTAAAAGAAATATGTTAATGATTTTTGAGTTGATATGTTAGTAATGTCATTGACATATTTTTTTAAAAATCATAATATATTTATAAAAATATTTTATAAAAATTGATGGATCAGTGGTTCGATTAACAAAATGATTTTCTAAACAAAATCATTTTAATCTATCATACCAAGATATAAGTGATTATTAGAGTCCATATAATTATCTATTAAGTTTATAAACATATTTAGGATGTTCATTATTTTCAAAACCACAGGTTGTTCAAAATAAAATTCCTCTTGGAAATTTATTCTAAAAAACACACATCACATCCATTTGAAAATGCTTGAAATTAAAAAATTCTACAAATTATATATATATTATAATAGCTTCAATCACTTGTACCAGTGCACAGGTTTATTCATAATCAATTCCCTATTTTATTTATTATAACCCTTGGCAATATGTATAGCATAATTTCAAAAAATTATTCTATTCTCATAACATTTATTTCGAAAAAACCCATTTTACACCGATTATAGATGTTTCTTTATGTCATTAAAAAGAATTCAAAAAAAATTCTCTCTAACTCATTGAGTTTATATTTGACTTCCTTAATACAACTCTTATAACATAAATCCTCACTAATAATTTTATGTTTAAATTCAGATAAAAAATCTAGATATAAGCATTCATCCTTTATGGAACTTATAGTCCTAAATGGTTGATCAACACCACTAATGATACATTCACTAGTTTGATTCCTATGAAATAATTACCTATATAGATATGGAAAAATTCATTTCTAATCAAATGGTATAAAATAATCTTTTACTTTTAAAATACAAACTATTTATTAAGTTATAACATTATAAGAATAACATTCTAACAAAGAATGAAAATCTGTTTTAGAATTAACATATGAGTATATTGATTGGGGTTTTTTGTAAACAAAAGGGTCTTTTTCATCAAAATTAACATGTGTTGTTTTCCCAATAGTACAAGATATTTTATAAAAATATATATATTCGATAGAAAAAGAGGAATAACATAAAAATATTCATTCATCATATTTGGTTAATCATTTATGTAAAATAAATTTAGTATTCAAGATGTAATCATTTGAACCAAGAAACATGAAATAAATAAGTTTTAGTTTTCATTATATTCAAAACTAATAAATATTTTTATTAATAAAAGTTTCAATAAATACTTGAATTGTATTATTTAAGGCATTACTAACTACTTAAGACAAAAATGTTAACATATTCAGTATTTACCCAACATGGTTCTTGTTATTTATAGATGAATTATATTTCTCCATTTAACTACATTTTTTAGGGGGGAGTCTAGGTGTTGAAAAGTTACATTATATACCTTTATTACCAAAAAAAGTTTCAGAATCATAATTTACAAATTATCCACCATCATCACTATGAATAGTTAGGATCTATTGGTTTTTATATTTTTTAGATCTGGCTACTAATGTTTAAAAATAAAAAAAAGCTTAAAATTTATTTGTAAGGAAATTAAACCATTTATATCTAGTGTAATAATAAACATTGAAAAATTAATTATATTTTCCACGAATATTTCGAGTTTTTTTAGGACAAAATAAAATTAGGTGAACTAACTATAAAAAAAAATAAAATTTTGGACTTCACTAACAGATTTGAAACCTTACTTATGTACCTTACCACATTTACAAGGTTCATATACATTTAAAGTATCAATCTAAAGTTATGGTAGATCCTTAATAATTCATTTTTTACTCAATTTATCTATGTTTTTCTTGTTAATATTTCATATCCTTCTATTATATAATAATGACTAATCTTTCATTTCATTAAGGAAAGGTAATTCCTTACTCTTAAGGTCTTAAATGTTTAGTGGGTAATCATTCTTATGCCAATTGGAAGGAAGAATAAATTCATCCTTTGAACTGTGTAATAATCAATTATAACTTCTAGTGCCTATATGGTAAAATTCATTATGTAATTGAATTATGATTATATGGATGTTCTCAGGTCTATTAAAACTCAAAACTTCTTAAATAATAACTTTACAGTCAATAAAAATGATACCTATTTTGATAATATCCCCTTATCATTGTCTATGAATCTAATATTTCCATTATTCACCTTGATTATCATTTAGAAAATGTATTTTTCCACAATAATACCCTAGGAACATTCACAATCCATGGATTATGTATTATTATTGTTTAAAATGAATTTTTTCATAATGAAAAAAACAATAGAAATTAAGAACCTAAAAAATATGGGGTATGATATTATCTGAAAAATAAAAAATAAATACAAATTTTCTTTTTGAAAAAATATGATTTCTGAATACCTAGTGATTGAAATTATATTAGTGAAAAATTATTTTAACAATGGAAAAACAACTGATACACAGTGAAAAAAAACTTTTGTAATAGATAAATTAATACTAAAAATATGATTCTAATATGGAAATCCCATTCTAGAACTACAATGATGATGATATATTTTTTTATGCATTTTATTAATTTTTTCATTACCAGTATTAACAATTGATAAAACATACTTCAACGAATACGTTTATGGCATTAGTATTATAACTAAATTCTTATCATCATCTTTATTATATTTCGAAATATGTTTTTAAATCTATTTTGTAAAAAATCCTTTTGAAAATCTAGTTCATCAAAATCTTTAGAATGAATTTCAATTTGGATATTAGTTTAATCAAGAAATATAAAAAGAGATTATATTTCATTTGTTAAAAAATTTATCCTGGATTCATTATTAGATTGTTTTGTTTAGGATTTTCAGTTTTTTTTTCAAATTGACAATTCTCATTTTGAAATAAATTTCTATAATTAGAAAATTCATCATAATATGTTAACGAATTATAATCACTAGATGAGGGGGATTATTCAACAAAAGTGGCAGAATTCTTCACATCAGGATAAAGAGAACAAAAAGACATGTTATAATGATCCCTACTATTTTTAACTTATCCATGAAATATTGATTATCATTAGGTGTATTAAAAAAATTCTAATGTTTCTTTATCCCTAACTTTAATTCTCAAAGGGCATTTAAATACAATCAAAATAACGGCTCAAGCCCACTCTTCCGGACACAGTTCCTGAAAATGATGTGTAATTTTATATATAAAAATAATCTAAATAATTACACAACATATTACACAAATGAGGACTATTCACCGATCATGGTTCTAGAGGATTAGACAAAAACATACATTTTTCAGACATGACCAAAAATAAAATAATTTCCTACTACACATCCATGCATGATAACACCATAAATGTCAATTTTATTTTTACAAAATTTATGCTTACTGTGAGAAAAGATTTAAAAATAAAGGGGTGGTCATTCAATTTCCTAGTAAGGGGTTAGTGAAAAAACTGATTGAAAAACACCATTACATTATGTAATGAAAGATTTTTGAAACACCTTTGGATGATATTTTGGTAAATACCATTGAAAATACCCAAAATAAATAAATAGTGATTTAAAAAAATATAAATAGAAACTTTTGAAGATATAAATGCATTTTAATATGCTATATATCCAATAATAATAGTTATGAATTTTTAAATATTATTATAAATAGTTCAAATACAAAAAATTTAAAAATTCTTTCAAATAAACAAGTGTTTATTTTTCAAAAAATTCAATGAAATATTATGAAAACAAAAAGTTTGGGTTGCTTAAACATTGATGGCTATCCAGGACTACCAATTTATCAAATTATTGGTTTAAATCCAATAATTCCTCAATATTTACAATGACTAAGTGCCTAATTTTCTAAAAAAACATTTTCATCTTGCTTTACATATGTATTCAATTCCCACTATGGGTTTTGATTTTAAAAACATTTCAATGCATTAATATAAACAAATATTTATACATAAACACACATATATATATATATACTTTTGAGTGATCTTGGTTACAACCAAAACTCATGTCATTAGACTCTCAATGAAATGTATTCACACTAATGGAAGAGTTCCCTAGAGCCCTGATTTAATGAATCTTGGTCTCCAGAGGCATCAGGATTTCCCCATAACCATGTTTTTGTAGAAACCATGGGTATACAGATTGAAATTTCATATTACCCATGGTTCTGGTAAACCATGGGCATACATCTATACACACGGTTAACAAGACCGTGGATATACATCTTTACATTAGAAATTATATAGCCACGGTTCTGTAATCCACATGTATATATAGTTTTCCTCACATCACCAAAACCCACGGATCTTAGAACCGTTGGTTTAGATAGTTTGTAGCTGCATATATTCCCATTGTTTAATGATCCGTAGGTATAAATGGTTTTCTGAGAAATAGTAGCTGCCAAAATTTGTTTTACATTTCTCCAACAGACGAGAATACAACCGATTGTGAAACACTATAATTATTCTTATCATAAAAAAAGAACCATTGTGAAACCACACCCCCACCCACCTTGTACACCCCCACTACCCACTTGGACAGAACCCCCTTGCCTCCCATGGACACCTCTCCCCCTAGACATTGTCCTGGACACCCCCACATGGACACCACCTCCCCCCATAGACACCCCCCAGAACACCCCCTAGACACCCCCTAGTCACCCCCACTCCCCCTGTAGCCCCTCCATACCCCACAAAAAGACCCCACCCCCCAGAAAACCCCTCCCCCTTGCGCACCCCCACTATACCCTAGATTGAATCCCCTTTCACCCCCTAGAAACCCCTCCCCCTAGACATCCCCTGGACAACCCCTCCCAGACATCCTCCCCTATACACCTACCACTGGACCCTCCAAGACACCCCCACTGGACCCACTAGACACCCCTAGACACAACCGATTGGAACCCCCATCGACACCCCACTAGACCCCCCTAGACACCCCAACTAGACCCCACCCCCTGGACACCTCCCCTTAGACACCCCCACTAGACCCCTTAGACACCGCCCTCCTCGACAACCCCTTCTCCCTGCACCCCCACACCCTCCCCCTCCCCCCTGTACACTACCCCCGTCCACATTCACCACCACCGTGGACACCCCCTCTAGAAATCCCCCATCCTACTACACCCCCACACCCCTTCCACCCTCCTTTCCCTCCTGGACACACACCTGAACCCCCTCCCCCCCCCCCTTGAGATCCCCCTTCCCCCTTCCCCCTCCCGACCCCTACCCACATACCCCTTCAACCCCCCCCCCCCCCCACCCCCACTATCCACCCCCTCCCGGACACCCCCCCCCCCTTCTGCACCACTACCCACTACAGCCTGCCCCCTTTCCCCCTTTGCCCCCACCCCCTGCACTCATCCCCTCCTCCATTCTATAGTGAACCCAAATTTTATCTTGGGACTTTCGGCACCCAGACACCCGAAGCAGTGGGGCATTTCCCACAAACATCTCCTAATGACATCATTGTGGATCATGAACCCCAAAAGATTTTGCCTGGTGCACAATACAAAATTTATGTTCCTTCAAGAATGGGACAACCATTTCAACCTGCATTAGGTTATTAATTCAAAGGCACAGGGTTAGGTTAAAAACTTTAGGATTATTTATATTTTATGATGACATAAAATTTTTTCATATCTTTGCATCAACCTTTATTTTTCCCATCCAAATGGGTCAATGCAATGAGTATGTTAAGTCAGTAGTCTTCACTGAAGTCTTGATTAAAGTGGATCTATGCTCCCCTTTGATGGATGAATAGAGTTATTTTAACTACACTGGATGATTAATTCTCTAAAATAGTAGTCTATAAAAATTTTCTAATATTTTCTCTAGCTTTCAGTCTATTATTCACATAAGAGACCATTTGAAATGAGATATATCACGCTCTTTTGGCTCGAAGAATTATCATTATTTTTTACATTTCATTAAGGGGATGAATAACGTTATTCCACATCAATTTGTTTATGATATAGGAAATATATATATTTACGTTATGAATGGCTATGCTAAATAGATGCAAACTAAAACGTGTGAGAAATACGAAAACGTGGGAGCTTCTATTATAAGAGGTGATGATGATGGTCAAAAATAACTAATTATTTCTCATTATAGTCAAAATACAAATAAGGACTCTGGAAATGAGGCCATCTTTACTAAACGGATAAGACCTAAAATGAAATAAGAGAGTTTGAGAAATAACAATGTCCTTGAGGATACCTGTATGGAACATCCAATTGTTGTGGACACTGTTGAAAAAAGGAAATATTATTATATCACGGGCTCATGTGGTGGATGTTGAAGAAATAATGAATATTATGAAGGAGTCAGCAGCATCAGAATTACACCCATGTTGGATACAACAATCATTCTATGCATTCATACATGTTACTCCTACATAGGCTTAATGTGATTGAATAATGTTGTTATCATTTTATTTTGGTTATGGATGGTAGTCTCCAAAGCTCTATCTAGATTTGTGGCTTGTGAGGTGTGGTGATCATAGTCCCAATGAGGGTAGTCATGTTGTTCAAAAGGGATAAGTGGATCATATCCTGGTTTCATGCTATCCTCACTATCCTTTAATAGAATAAGACTCACATGACAAAATATATCAACCATGGGTTCTTATATAAGGACTAGATGAATAGCTATAGGAGGTATGGGGTCCCCTCTAAAGTTGTCTCAAACTGGGAACTACTCGAAAAGGATCTCAATAGCGAGTATATTAGGAACAATTTCCCTGACAAACAATTAATTAGAACCCTTGAAAATGAAAAAAAAATCTGCATGAACGATCCATATTTGAGATATATATATCGAAGGAAACGAAAAAAATTGTAAGAAACATAGAAAAATCAGACAAAAATAAACCACCCTATTAATCCCTCAACAACCCCGATCTTCCTCCCCGGCAAAGAAAAACGTGTAACTGCATTTAGTGATCTTCCTGCCACATTAGCAGAATACATGTACCCTCCATCTATAGAAATCGATAAAAATCTTATGTGGATGATGCAATAAATAAAATAAAATAAAAACTGAACTACTACATACCTTTATCATATGTTTAAACAAGTCACTTCCCAACTTTGAAGAACCACAATGCCTCATTGGTTCATGTTCCTACAAGTAAGGGGCAATTGAAATATGATGAGAATGGTTTCACCTAATTATTTTAATAAAATATATAATATAAATATAATGAGAAATGGAAATATGTTCAATGAAATAGATGTTTTAGAGTTTTAAATTTAGAAAATGGAGTCTCTATAATTGATAATTCAAATGGAAATAAAACCCAAACATACTAATGTTTTTGCATAGATATATGAATATAATGATTCTATTTATAGTCATGATTTAAACTTATGTTTTATGAAGATAAAATATTTGTGCATATTTATAATGAAAAAACATGATTAGTTCTCAAGATTATGGAATGGGAAAAAATGTTGATGCTCAAGTAAATCGTCATTGTTGAAAATATTACAATTCACATTCCTATTGATGTATGGGAATGAGATGGGGGTAATGAGATGTTGCTTAAAATTAAAGAATCAATTTTATTCTCCAATTAATTATTCGGAATACCATAATGATCATAATAAAATACCAAAATGTTCTAAGATATATCCATGTTTCTTCACACTAGTTAATATCTTCAGTAGTCTCTCACATAAGACATGGTATATGGTAAGAACATAACCAAACCTCTACTCTAACTATTGGGATCGAAACCAAGGGTAGAAAAATTCTATAAACAATGAGATATGAATCATTTTAGGATAACTAAAGATATATGAAATCCATATTAAATGAAAATTGTACTCCCATGAACACCAAAGTTCCTTACCTTAACTCTATGATCCTCCACCCTGATTTATGATCACTCAAATTGCGCCTTGAATAGAATTAGGTATCCTAAAATCATATATAATATGGTTCCCAATAATTAAGGAAATGGACACCCAACCCCTTGAAAAGAAAAGTTCTTTTGTAATAGATGGTGGTAATTCATTCACCATACAGACTCAAGAATTCGTAGTTATACCATACTAGTAGTGCTTTATAGACTTCATCACCAGAATTGGTACGAAATGCACCAACTCAGTGAATCTATTAACCACTACCCCAGAATCATCATGATTCTGAACCATCTCAGTCAATACAATATAAAATCTAAGCTAAAATCTATCTCATTTCACAAAATAAATTGGTAATATTCACAACATGACCACTGGTCATTGGTTTCCAATATTCATTACCTATATACCTTCTCAATGTCTATGTGGACAATCCAATTGAGTATAGTTTTAGTGAAACATTCCTAGAAAAAGAAGAAATACGATTTCAATCTCTAAATGAAATAGATAGTTCTCATTCCCTAACCAACCATTGATGGATCCTCACAATTACAGTTTAACATAAATGTTGGGCTCTTAGAATTTGACTCTTAATCATCCTGTTACTTAGTCATTCAATCCTATAATAAGATATAACAAATAGAAAACAAAAAATCAATCCCATTATGTACAAAGAAATTTAATACCAATAATTTCATGACAATGATTGGTGAATAAGATCAAGTTTTGGATAAAGAGAAAATCATGGTAAAATTTGATGATCCACTTTATAGAGGAGGTTTTTCCAAGAAGATGTGATCATTGGATATGTAAAATAATTGCTGGAAAATGGGGGGGAAATATATTCCAACATTGATAATTGAATATATATAATATTTAAAATACATTAGTAGGGTTAAAACAAAACTTTTATTCTTTTTACAATCTCAAAAAGAGGCCATAGAAAAAAAAATAAGAAATTATTAAACTAGCTATTCAATTTTTCCTCCACTACTATTCTGCTACAATTTACAAACAATACCATGGAACCTGATCATATGACATATAATTACCATAAAACATTTATAATTTGTTATATATTTTGTTTACAATCATTAATATAGTGTTTTCATGAGTCTTGGTTCAGGGAACTCATTTCAAGTGTCTTTAATATCCCCATTTTCCAACTTCTCTTTCTAGTATTGAAAATATAGATGAAACATTATCATCATAATCAACTAATTGGTACATAAAAAAACAATTGAAGAATCTAATTAATTACATCATCCATATGTCGGTCATTGATGAAAACCTTAAATAGGACTTATTTAATTAATATAATAAATTGTATTATGGATGTAATCGATAAATCATTATAAGCTAACTTCTCTATGAATTTAATAAGAACAAATATATAATCCATAAAAATAAATAGAACCAACCAAATAAATAAATAAGAAAAAACATATTCGACAAATATTAATTGATTTAGTCGTATGCCAAAAAAATACATCTATGTAATAAGGCATCCCATCAGTTGGAACCTTGTGGAGAATGAACCCATTAAATAATCATTTAGATCCAGTTATCTAAACATGAATAAAAAAACACTTTTATAGAATGCGTGAATCTTCATTTCCAATTAATTTAACATGTATGTTTTAAGTACAATGACACAATGGGACCACTTATGATATATGTATACAAACCAAAATTTCATATAGGATGTATAGGTGAGGTAGAGGATGGAATTGATGATTTGGATGTAATTGAATCCGAGGTTGAGAATAGATAATTAGAGGTATATATGTGGTGTAAAGGTAGATAAATAATTTTTAAAAGATTACATTAGCAACATATATAAAAATCTCTAGGATCATTGTGATATTAGCCACATCTTTAGTCCCATGATCCATAAATTGATGAAACTCATCATTCACTAACATGAATTGATAAAAAAGATAATTATTTACCAATAACTTATATAACATACAACCAAATGTTGTTATTTATGGTGGAATCATAAAATATTAGTCCAATGATATGAACAAATTCATGAAAAATTTTTAAGTGTAAAAAATTCTAGATAATAAATAATTTAACTTTTGCATAAAAAATTTCATTGGTAGTCTTAATGGTTTTATGTTTAATTAAATCATATTTCATTTCTCTATGAAAATAAGTCTTCATTTGAACTGGATTTCTAATATCCTTCACATTTTTCAAAATATTTTTAATTTCATCACATATCAATATTAAAATAAAATCAACCTCAAAAGAGAATGAAGGAGTCAAAAAAGGCGTTGATGGGTTTCTTGAAGGGCTGGTTTGAGTGGTTATCGCTTAGAGATATTTTATATCTATTATATATAGAATATATATGATTCAATTTATAGGGATCTAATGTAGACTATAATAAATCAAATTTTTCTTTAGTAAGATTGAATCACTTCAGTTATATTATTTATTTTAATGAATAACCGTGGCCAGATTTGTAGAGAAAAAAATTTAATAGTGTATGAAATATATTCCTCTTTGACATGAGTATTGTCCCAACTAACAGAAAAGATAACTTATTTCAAAACATCCAAATGTTAATTATTGATCCAAATGAAATATTTATAATTCATAATACGAGGTTGATCAGAAGAGGGTCCATCGTGTTGAGATGGACCACCATGTGCTAGAGTAGAAGAACCATCATAAGACGAATCATCTTCCTGATCATAATAGCATGAACATAACTCATGATTCTGTCTCCATGATTCCACATTAGGAGTGAAATGATAAGTATAATGAAAAATATAACTACAGGATGCCTCATATTACTCTTCCAAATCCCTTACTATAAAACTATTTTTTGAGAAGATTCATAGATATACTAATCTTGAGGGTGATTTACAGGAATATCTCTATGTGAAGGATAAGTGGAAAAAATTATTAATATATCTTCATAAGATCCAGGTCAAACCATAGTTTTTAAAAAATCAGTATAAGGATTATTTGGATTAATAGTTTCATCATTCCTTTCAATAATATATATATAATAGTTTTTCTATATTTACTGTATTTTCATCGTTATCATTATCACTTTATTCATCACTAGCATTATCATTCTTATCAAAATTTTCACCGTATCTATCATATAATTTATCATTTTTTAATTATCCATTAACCATTTAACATAAATAGGAGAATATACAAAAATTTCATAGAAAAAATAATCTAGAGTATATTCTTCACTAAATAGAGAGGAATAAAAAAACATATCACACCCTATCTCAATGATTGGTGGACTCTCTAAAACAACTGGATCCATATCAACATCACATGTTAAATTTGTAAGATTTGATACAAATATCCTACATTTTTGAACTCTACCCCCCCCCCTCCCCCCTTAAAAGGAATATATTGTCATAATAATTCAACAACTAATTGTAATTCATGTTCCCAGGTATCTTGAACTACAATTTTAGAAGATAGTGAAAAAATATGAGTATGAGAATCCTATTCTCTCACAATTTATCATTCAACTAGATGATATTAATTCTTTATAACATTGTATGATAGAGTTTTGGGATAATACCTTCTTAATTCCCTTCTGCTTATAACTCGATCAAATGAGGTGGAAGTGGATGTAGTCGCGACTGAGAAGAGGATGAGGTGGTGGATGCTGCTGAGGAGGAGGCGAGGGTTGGGAAGTGGAGGTGGATACTCCCGGGAGGACGTGGGGGCATCCATGGGGGTGAAGGCGAGCTCCTGGAGAAATATCTGGTGGCAAGGATTGGGAGGGAGATGTGACAGCTAGGAGGTGGAGGTAGAGACCGGGGGTGGAGGCAAAGTCATCCATAGAGGCAAGAAAGCGGAGGGGGGGAGGCAGGGGCTGGGAGGCGAAGGTGAGGGAAGGAGATCGAGGTCAGGGAGAGGGGGAGAGGACAAGGAGGCCAGGCCATGGGTAGAAGTGGGAGAAAGAAATAAAAAATAGTGTAGTAGAGCCTGATAAAAGTCTCAAATATGTTTTTATATACTCGAGGTTTTAACAAAACCATATAAATAAGTTAAAAAATACTAGTTATACCCCTGATTATTTAAACTATGGGTATAAATTCATTTGTAAAAACACATTTTTCAGTAGTTTCATACTTTTCATTCATGGAATATAGTTTTTATTCAGATTAATAATTTATCATAACAATTGTTCATATCTTGCACATAATGTTCTAAATCACTTCAAATCATTTAGAAATCCTTGAGTATAATAATAATAGATTGTAAACCTTAATATTTATATTGAAAACATGAATAAAATATTAAAACAAGTAATTTTATTATTATGCATAAAACATGACTATTGCTAAATTAAATTGTGATATCCTTAATATAACATAAAAATATGATTGGATTATCTTTTAATAATGACAATAAAATTATAGACATGTTTATAATATTTAATTATATATATATGAAATGAATTCTATAATTTTTAATCAACACATTTAGAAATGTAAATATCACTTGAAAATATATATATACAGTTATATTAATACATAATCATTACAAAATACTTATACCATGGTGAAAGAGTTGTTTTATAATCACACGTAAATTGAGAAAATAAATTAATGTTTGATAAAGTTAATATACTTCATTACATCATTAGTTCCAGTGTAATTATACAAATACATTTATTTATCTTTTAGAATAAAACATTGACTAATGAAATAGTATAAAATTAAACAATTCAACAATCAAATGTGAAAAGTATATTTAATTACTCCATAATAGAAAAATATTCATTACCCTTAATTGAACATTAACAAACCATTGATAGAACTAGAAAATCCTTTTGTTGGAGAACAGTTTTCTTCCATGAAGAGAAACAGTACATCCTCATGTTATACAAAGAACATGTGATACTCGAATATGGATTTTGTAATTTCATTAAATATTATAGAATATGGAGAACTAGTATTTTATTTATAGACTTTAGTGGCGTTATATTATTTTGACTTCTGCAGATTTGTTATTATTTCGTTTAGATTGCACAACAAGATGATGTACATATAATTTCCTTCATTAACTACATAAATTAATTAAAATAAGTTAGGTCAAAAATTCAGTCAATGTAGTTAGTGGTTCTGATAACAAGTGAGAAAATAAATATATACATATTTAATTTTTCATGAACAAAGAAATTTTTCCAAACAATGACATCGAGGTGAAAAATCTCAAACAGATTGGATATTCATTTCTTCTACTAATTGATTCCTCATGAAATATTAAATTTTATTAACACCATAAACAATATACAATAGAATCATTTCAAATCACAAAAGAAACATGGAAAATTATCTCTACTTGTCCCAGATGACACATATCAAATAAATGTAAAAATAATCCCACTATACGTCAACCAGTAGTTAAGAATGAGAATCAGATATGAAAAACATCCAAAACTACATGAAAAGGTAGGGAGATTACCAAATTGAATGTGGTATTCCCAAAATTGACTATGATATGCCAACACAAAAGAGATTTCATGTCTGATTCTGATGCATGAAGTTGTCCGGTATCGAAATCTCTTCTTACGCACTCGATCTCAGATCCAGATCCACATTCTTTCTTGGCTTCAAGAACCTCCAATTATATGTTTGACCATTCATGGTCTCGGCCTCCCCCTTGACATCAGTTCATGAACTACATCATCCTTGACTTCGGCCCTGTCTCACCAGCGCTCAACCTCACCTCTCTACAACGAACTCTCCTGAAGCTCAATCCTTAGATTCCCTCAATATCTACCCAAAAAACCCTAAATTCCAAATCTTTTTCATATATATATATTTTATTCACATTTTTTATTCATTTAATATCATAAATAAATGTGTTTTGACATATTTTAAATAATTATTATATTTTTGTTTCATAATTTACAAAACATAATAATAATAATAATATAATAATTTTCAAAAGAAAAAAACTAGAGTACCAATATATATATATATATATGTTCATTGAAAAAATTTTATGATAAATAATACGCGTATATATATATATAACTCTCATATAATGAATAATAATAATTTATTAATTTTTATTAATACCCATTCTAATTATATATGTATATAAATTTAATTTTTTATATTTATATGATATTATGATTATTATTTTCATCATTCTCTACAACATTTATAAAAATAATTTTTCCCAAAAAATTAGACCGTGTCTTTCAAAAAAAATTATAATATAAAAATTGTAATTTACTAATTGTTAATTATCAGAAAATCATAGTTTATGAGTTAATTTAAAATCATACTATATAATTTTAAATATCCAATTTAACTAATAAAATAATTTTTATATTGATTATAAATAAATAAATTTAATAAAATATTTTTAGAACAAAAAATATATTCATTTATATAAGAACCTGGTTCTTATTCTTGAGGTACTAGTTTCTTATTTTCCTTTTCCTTAAGTGTTTTTGAGAGAACAAGGGAAATTTGGGAAAATCTCAAATTTATTGGTACAAGCCGTGTACCTTTTTACACACTCCATGTACTTTGGCTGTGTGGGATGAGAATAGAGGGCGTGTAGGCTTGTCTGCGACTAAGGGTGTAAAAACAAACTACATGTCGGGTACTTTGGCAAAGTGGGATGAGAATACAGAGCATGTAGGCTTATCGGCGATTAAGGGTGTACAAAATAACTACACACCATGTACTTAGTAATACAAGATGTGTAATAAGTCCATATATGAATAGTGAGACTGTAGAAATTAGCCACCAGAGGAACAATTTAAAAGGAAAGTACACACTGTGTACATGAGAGTACATGCTGTGTAGTAATGTTTTTTTGTTAAAAATAGGCATTAGCCTCTTTATTTGGTAGAGGAGGTAGAGGGCTCACCAGGAGCCGTGAGATAGGAGGTGAAGACTTGGAGGAGCTCCTGGTCGCTCACCAGGACTCTGATTCTTTCTTCATCAATCTCTTTTGAACCGCGTAGGTATGATCTTCCCTCTTCATGAATCTTTTCTTCCAATTATTTCTCTATGTGAAGTTATTTAGGTTTGAACGTGTAATCGTTTATCTCATATATACGTCGTTCTTGGTTCTTTCTGCATGCACTATTCATGTATATCGATTAGAGGAGATCAAGGGAGGTGGTCTTGTGTTTAATTCCATATGACGAGTTGATTTTGTGTATCATTGTGTCACGCTCCCATGTTTAGGGTGTTGTATGGTTGAGACATGGACTGTTGAGATACCCTTACTTTCATTGGTAATCTAATGAATAAGTATAAACTACTATTTGAGATCATTTCTTTGATCTAGGGCCACCCTAAGGGTGTGTTTCCCTTGTTTTCCCATTTGGCTAGGATACCCATGGGTATGCCATGATTATAGAATGTTTTGAGTTTTCTTGAAAGGACACATTTATAAATTGCATTCTTATGAATTGTGCTCATCCCGGTTACTTGATTTTCCTATGGAACGCCTAAGGGTTGTGTTTTGTTTAGTTTAAGGGTAATGTTTTGTTTCATCCGGGAAAAATGTTTTGTTTTTCCTGAGGGAAATGTTTTGTTAAGAATGAGGGCAACGTTTCTTATGCCTTAGGGAAGTAGCTTCTATGCCAGAGGGTGATATCTCATATTCTTGTGGGTAATATTCTCTCTTCCGGAAGGTAGTCACCTGATGGTTTCATTTCTATTTGACAGAGGGTAAGGATTTTCATGTCTGAGGAAAATTTTTACATTGAATATTCACTCTGGTGATTTATTGTGTTGTACCTTCCAAGATAAAACACAGGCTTGGTATTGTTAATATCTTTTACTTGTTAGATATCCTGTTATGGTTTCAATTGTGGCACTGGTATAAGATATTGTTATTCGAGGCAGAGTCTGAGAAAACTCAGAATTCAATTATATTGAATTGTGAAATAATTATTAAAATTAAAATGTAACTTATAAAAATGGTAACTTTTGAGTAATTACTAGTTTACAACATTTCATTATGGCACACTTCTGTTACTCATTTTCACTGACAGTTGGGAATGAGCCTTTTGGTGGTTTCCTACTGTGATTTATTTCTCACACCCTGTTTGGGTCATGTCTTGGGCCCAAACAGATTATATTGCTACAGGTGTCGATAAGGTAGAGGGTCCCAAAACAGGTACATGATTGTTGTAGAGGAGTAGGAGAGAATGGAACTGAGCTTAGGCTTGTGATGCTGATTTATTATTGTATCACTCCTTTGGTTTAGTTTTGATGTACTTTGTACATGATGTTGTATTGTATCAGATTGCAGTGTATCCTATTATTGATGCTTTCTTAGAATTAGATACATATTGCATCTTCATATATATGAATTTTTGTTTTATTTTACTTCAGTTCCATTTTCCATTTCAGGTCTATATTGTTTACTACTTTCAATTTTTATTTTCATATTTTTTTACCACTCCGCAACACTTTGTCAAATTAGGGAATAGTTTCCCCACTATAACTCCAAGGCACTAGCTGCGAGTCGGATGCCTCTGGCATTTGGGGAAATGCGCATGAGGTCATGTGACTGACCAGCTTCGGGGAAACCATTTTGTGGCACCCAGATCCGGGACGTTACAAAGTGGTACCATAGGTGTTTCTTTTCTCTGGGTTATTTTATTATTTGGAAACAACATAAAGAGAGAGATTGTTATGGGATTTGGTAATAAACTGTGCCCAGGAGTGGATAACCTATGTACAGGTAATGGACGAATTTCCTCGAATAAAATTTTTATTCTCTATTTATTATTATTACAGTTGATTTGATTTTCACCATTGGGTGACACACTAGTGGTCTGCTATTTATATTTTAAAATTGGGTTCTATTTAGTTGCAACCTAATGAGATGAGGGTATGCTATCTCATGCATCATTTAGGAACATGTTAGAATCGCATGTCATGCATAGTTTCCATGCCATGGAGGATCATTATAAATTGCATTTGTTGTGATAGATGTTTTTCTATAAAATTCATGATATTGTGATAGTTTCCTTGATAAAAATACCCGTTGTTTGGTGGGTTATTGTTTGTAAGAGGTTTTGTTTGAATGAATTCAAAAAAATTGCTTCTTGAGGTGTTATGAGCCCCCATTGACCGGAATTTGGTACATCATTGCCCTGTTTTCCTTTTTATAATAGGTATAAGATTCCAATAATTAATTAACTAGGAGTATAGGCCCTCACGGATTGGAATTTGGCACATTGGTTTTTCTTTCAGTGTTTTTATGGGCTCCGGAGTAGCTTCTAAGGCTTAATATCCAAAAAACCCTAAATATACGCCATGTGTTCTTCTGTTCGGTAAGAGATGAACAATTTCTTAGTACACATCATGTACATAAATGTACATGATGTGTATTATAAGGCCGTGAAACCCACAGAGTGGGAGGGAATAAAATTCTTCTAGATTTTACAATGGACACACCGTTTACCTCTGGGACATAGTTTGTAGTCTTGACCGATTGGACTCTGTGTGGACTTGGTGATGTGGATGGGGAAACAAGGTGGTGTATCTGCCATGAGCGGGTGTAACACATTGTGTACCTAGTGATGATACATTCCCAGGCTGACATCATAACACAACCATGTAAGGGCATAAGGGTACACATAGTGTAGACCTTATTCATGCCGTGTAGTCTCTTTTTTCCAGTTCTTGTGGATTTTTACCGTTTTCATTGGCACTCTAAACTAGAAAAAAGAAACATCGATAGTAAATTAAACTATGGCGTGTTTTTGAACATGTAGGGTCATGCCACTGAGAATGCCACCAGTTGTACGCCAAGAGAGTGACGAAGATTATACTCCCAAAATGGTAGGAGATGGGCTATTGATGGATCCTCCAGTAGTGCCAGATGTTGTGCCAGTCGTTATACCATACTCAGGTGCAGCTGTGAAGTTATGTGAAGGCTTCATGCGGTCTATGCAGACCTTCCAGTTAGCATCACTGTTTTCCAAATCTATGGCAGTGCTGACACATATATTCCATCAGCAACATCCGACTAGATTTTTAGGTGATGAGGGACCACAGGCTGCAGAGTCATTGATGGGTTCTATGTAGTCGGTCTTCAAGAATTTGGAGACTCCTCCTGGGAGGAGGGTCATGCTTGCTACATACATGTTGCATGATTCCACTAAGAGATTGTGGGATGTTACCACCCAGACTGAGCATCACCGATACAAGGCATGGGAATATTTTCAAGATGTCTTCTATGACTTTTTCTTTCTAGAGATGGTAAAGGAATATCGTACTCAGGTGTTCATGATTCTACAGCAGGGAACCTTTTCAGTGATGGACTATTCTGCGTACTTCACCGAGATACAACATTTTTCACATGTTCTGGAGGGTGATGAGATGTTGAGGGATAAATTCTTTGAGTAGGGTCTTCGATATGGCATCCAAGATCTTGTGAATGTTTTCAGGTTTCCTACAGTGCATGATATTGGGAACTAGGTCTTGATTACTGAATGAAACCGATGGGAATCTAGTGGTATGGACCAAGGAAGTTATGTACTGGTCTTCTTTACTATTTCTATGGTCAAGAGGAAGAGGTAGATGGATTTCTATCATAATGGCATTACTAGATAGAATAATTCTTCAGGTGGATAGATAATGTGAAACCAGTGTTGTAAAGAGGACCACATGAGACCTCAGTGTCCACGTGACCTGGTGGAGTTCCGATCTTGCGGTAATATGGGTCATCATTAGTGTTTTTACAGTGTGTTTCCACTAGTGACGTGTGAGAGAGGTTTTGTGTAGACTCTGCATGCAGGATCAGAGCCAGTAGCTTCATACCAGTTTGGGAATTGGAATATGACTGGATGTTCAGGCCAATGTGGTGTTCGTGGTCGTGGTAGCCAGACACCAGGATCTTAGAGACGGCATGGCATGTTAGCTCAGAGTATCCAGGCTATGTTGTAGGCTTATGGTACTAGGAAGATATATGCAGTGCAACAAAAGCAACATGAGAAGGATCCCAGACCATCCATTGTCAGAGGTACTATTATATTTTCTTCTGTTTTATCTTCGGTACTTTTTGATACTGCTGCTACACATAGCTTTATAGTAGTTCCTATTATGGACATCCTTAGGCTCATTGTTTATTATTCATCAGTTATCATGATTCTAGACAATCCATTAGGAATTAGAACGACATGTGTGCGTCAGTGCAAAGAGTTCCCCATAGAGGTTCATGGGTGTCACTTTCTATGGGACCTCTATATCATAGATATGATAGCCTATGATGTCATTCTTGGGATGGACTGGCTGGTTGTTTTTTGAGCCTTTGTAGATTGCTATCGTTGTAGGGTGAGTTTGACATCACCAGAAGGTGAAGAGTTTCTATACAAGGGATAATGGGATGTCAAAGAAATCCGAGTTGGATCCGAGAATTGTGGGCAATGTTGTGTGACATCCTGGATAGTGAGTTTATATCTAGATTACTAGAGAAGTTTTTAGATGGATTTCCCATAAGTTGTTAATTGTTTCAGGGATGTATTCCCGGATGGATTTTCTGGTCTACCTCTGAAGAGAGAGGTGGACTTATTTATTGAGCTTTTTCCAGGAGTGGCACCGATGTCCATTCCTCCTTATAGGATGGATAAAACAGAATTTCAAGAGATCAAGATGCAGTTAGTGGAGGTACAAGCCAATGGTTTTATATAACCCAGTATTTCTCCCTAGGGTTCACCTGTCATTTTTTCTAAGAACGCAGATGGTACCCTTAGACTTTGTGCGGATTCTCAAAAACTGAACCAATTGACAGTTATGAACCAGTATCCCGTACCAATGTTTTATGATCTTTTTGATCAAATTATATGAGTAAGACAGTTCCCGATGATTGACTTGAGATCCGGATATCCTCAGTTGCACGTTAGACCATTAGAAAAACGGCTTACAAGCTTTAGGAGTAGATATTGTCTATATGAGTACATGGTTATGTCATTCGGACCCAAAAATGCACTAGTAGTTTTCATGGATCTAAAGAATTGTGTGTTCCCCCATATCTGGATTCTTTTGTGGTAGTCTTAGTGGAGGATATCTTGGTGTACTCTCACACTCGACACGACCATGCCAACCATCTTAATATCATAATGAGTATAATGACGGAACATCAGTTATATACTAATATCTCAAAGTGCCAATTTTGGATGGACAAGATTAACTTTATGGGTCATATTATCTCATAGGTAGGTGTTGCGGTAGACCTAAGGAAAGTGAGATCAATAGTTTCATGGGAGAATCCTGAGAATGTTTCTGAAATATGGTGTTTCATGGGGCTGGCTGGTTACTACGGGAAATTTATATAGGACTTAGCAGCACCCTAGATGGGTTTGACTAAGAAGGGTATGATGTTCGTTTGGTCAGAAGTTTGCGAGACAACTTTTTAGGATATGAAGGGATGGTCGACATCAGCACCTGTCAGGAAACTTCAAGAGCAAGGGAATGATATACAGTTTTCTATGATGCAGCAGGTATTGGGATGGGAGTAGTGTTGATGCAGGGTGATTGTGTAGTTTGGTACATGTCTTGGAAGTTGAGGCCATATTAGAGGGATTACATGATGCATGATCTAGAGTTGGCTACAGTTGTACATGTATTACACTGATGGAGACATTATATCATGGGAGAAATTTTTTTGGTGTTTACGGACCAAAAAATTATGAAATACATCTTTACCCAGTGTGACATGAATTTGAGACAACGGAGGTGGGTTGAATACCTTCAGTCCTTAAACTTTGAGCATGCCTATACACCTAGTATGGGTAACGCAGTAGCTGCTGCATTGAGTAGGAGGACTCACATACATGTACTATAAGAGCCAAGTGGTGAGTGGAAACATATGTTTTCGTTCCCTGAGATGCATTTTGAGGTGCACGATAGTCAAGGGAAAACCTATCTTTCATCCTTAGTTGTGACTTATTCTCTCCTGGAGAGAGTGAGGTTGAGAAAACAATTAGATTCAGAAGGCCTAGTTCTACAGGAGTTGGTGGCAGTTGAGTACCCTCCACTTTGTTAGACGATAGCCGATGACGAGGTACTGGATATCCATGGATGAGTGTGGGTTCTAGGAGATATACACAAGGAGTTGATGCAGAAATTTCATGCTTCATCTTGGGAAGTGAATCCTGGAGTTACAAAAATGTACCATGACTTGAGACATCAATATTGGTGGCTGGTTATGAAAAGAGTGGTAACTGGTTTTGTTACGAGATATTCCATCTGTCGGCAGGTGAATGTTGTAACACCCCGAGATCTTATGAAAAATATTCATTTCATTAATGTCTTGTGTTGTATGCTACAACAAAAGGAGCTATCACAACACACATCCTTGACTTGCCTTGCATTACACGCAATCACGACATTCCTCGATAGCGTGTGTAGTACGCAATACCGAGTTTCACTAAATGACGATATGCTATTAAAATATTATTAAAACTAGCCGTTATAAATAGTAGTAACCACTTTTTGAAATTTTGTAAATTTTATTTTTCAAAATGGAATTCATTTTTGGATTCGGAATATTGAAATTATCTTAGGTTGATTTTTTGGTACTTTTCGGATAACTTTCATATTCTAATGAATAGTGAAAATTATTAAATTATAAATAAAAACAAATTTTTTAATCGAAATAATTAATAGTGATAAATTATTAATTTGAGTGGTTTTAAAGTATATTTAGAATATATTTTTACAATTTAATACAATTTTGTTCATTGGATGTAATTTCACATTTAAACCAGTTATAAACAAGTGTCAATCTTTTGATAGTTATTATCTCTTAAGAACACACTATTTGTTTTGACGACGGGAATTAATTTTTAAATTAATTAATGCATCTGATATGTTTTGAATTTGATAAAATAGACATCATTTTTGAATTCATAATATAAAATATAACTTAGATCTAATTTTTGATATTTTTCTTGAAACTTTAATTTTTTTGATGAATAGTGAAACCACTAAGTAGTAGTTAAAAAACTAAATTTTTCATAAAACATAATTTTACTGCTTCTATGAATGGAATTTCAAATATCCAAGAGACACGGTTGATGTCAGTAAGTAAAATGTGGTTCAATGAGATGAAAATAATTTTTGGTCAATAGTAACTTTTTACTTTTTTTTACCACGGTTAAAAGTAGATTGGGTAATTAAGGGAAAAATGTTATTATTATTACCCTAACACATGTCCTAATTATATTGGATAAGTGTAATTTGACCAAAAACAACCTTAGGAATAAAATTTTACCATTTAGGGCCACTTGAATTAGATTAGGACATTTATTATCAATTTATTTAAAGAAGGGTTAAAATAGTTAAAATCAAAGTTTAATAAGTAAATCATTTTTAATATAGTGTTATACATAAGATAAATTCGACGATAAATACTAATTAGAATGATAAAAATATTTCCAACATAATGGTATTTTATTTTTAATTTTTAGACATTATATAATTTAATTCATTTATGACACAAATATGATGCACTAATTATCTTATTAATGAAATATTGACATAATTGATGTTATAAATACCTAAATAAATGTAATTTGAGACTTTTTATGAATTCCACTAATTTTCTAGGATAATATGACATGTTATTAGTGATTTAATTAACATTGTTCGAACTAATCATTCTGTTATGAGTTTCACAAAAATCAATTACTAAATAGTGTCAAAATTGACATAAAATAGTTTTTAAAACAAATATTATATTATTAACTGTTATTTTATAACTAAAAATCTATGGTTCGACCAAATGACTTATATAAGGTTATATATATTAATAATAAACAACTTGGGGTTCGTTTGGCTACTTATAGTAAGTTTAATATCCTTATAGAAGAAGAACACAAGAAGACACGGTAAAAGTAGAATTATTTAACTTAATGTTAAATCTAAATGAAAAGGTTAAAATAGGAACCGAAACTTGTCTAAATTCCATTGGATGTGATGATTTCAACCCATCCTCGCCTTATCTTCTAAATATATCAATTTGGAGCTATTAAAAACCGAATTTGACTTTATAATGAAATAATCGTTTTAGTTATTCCAAAGGTGCCCCTCTCCTCCCTTATAAAAAGGCACCTCCTCCCTCTCTTCCTCACACCACATTGAGCCTTCAAGATCGGCCAAACCCTGCCAAATTCCCTTCTCCACTTCCCTAGAAACATCCTAGAGGTTCCGGTCTTCCTCAACGACCAATTTTAGTGCCCTAAAAGGATATCTCAAAGAGGTGCTTCAAAGAAGAGGTAATGTCTGTTACCGATTCTTTCATCTCTACTTCTTCTTCCACTTCTTCTTCTTAGGTTGTTTCATTATGAAGTAATAACATAAGTATCACATATATACTGATATGTTATTATAATTATGAAACAACCTTATTTCACCATATATCCATCCTACGGAAAACGAAATCACCGCGTGTGCGTACGTACGGAATACCGTCTCCACGTCGTGGTGTAATCTATTTTCCACCACCACCTTACTTGGATGGGTATAATGGTGTACATAATAACTATATATGATTATTGTAAAGTGATATTGATTCTGAAATAGTATACATACACTCCAATACAATTCCACGATCATGAGAATGATATCATAGCTCGTGCTTACGTACGGACTACCGTCTCCACGACGCGATTAGATTCATTCTCCACGTTAACCATTCATGAATGATTATAAAGTATATATAATGATTAATAATGAAATATATGACATAATAATGATTCTGGATTTATGTTTATATATATGTATGTCATCTACTTAATTCCATTCAACTCAATAAGGAAAAGAAAATAGCGTTCATGCGTACGTACGGTCTACCGTCTCCATGAACGGTGTATTTATTTCCATTTACTGGTCTAATATATATATATATTCTGAATATATATTATATATAAATCTTGTTTTATATTCTGGAATTAAGTAATCTTGATCTATGTAATTATATGAATAATTACAAGTCAAAACACAGACGACAAATGAAACGATTTTACCCAAAACGCTCTTTAACATGGAATTTACAAAAGAACAGGAAATATAAAGCCATAAGTGAACCATATATGATATCATAGCAATGAGTATAATTCTGTAATAAGTCAATGAAATTATTTAAATCATTATACAGGAGGTTTAGACACATACAAATCAATTCGGACCTAAGGTAAGGGAAAATATCACAATCTCATTTTTATCTGAGATTGTTTATACTTTGATATTTACTGGGGTGTATTTTATCATCCACATCCATTTTTCCTCAATATGTAATATTTATATCCTTATACAATAGTTTATATCCAATTTTACCCTTCGGTGAGTTTTTAGTAAAAGATATGAATTGAATCTTTTGTCGTTTTTCGAACGAGGTACTTTTTGACTTTTCCGACAAAAGTATGAAGAATGTTTTTTTAACTTATACGACATGAATGGATTTTTAAAAAATTATTTCCAAGAAGCTTCCTTTACAAGTTTTCAAGTTTATTTTTAATCAACTTCTTTTAGTTTAGAATTGTATGACATATTAATAAAGGAAAAGTGTTTTTGAAGCAGAAATGATATTTTCCTCAAGAATGGAGTTCAAGTGTTTTATCAAAATTATTGTCCATCTAAGATAATATAGGGCTCTGTTTATATCCCTATTATTAAATTGATTTGATTATGTTGTGATCTAATTATTTTTATGAATTCCTTTATCTTATATGAATTGTTTTATGATGTCATGATGTTTAAGATTCCCATTTTTATTACATGGGCTATGCAATGTTGTATGATTTAAGATTTTGTGGCACACATAAGAATGGTATCATTATAAGATGGGTGGAACCTATATCTCCCTCCAATTCATTGGGTAAAGATTTTATATCTCATGAGATAGACATGGCTGGAACGGTAGGTTATACCGGTTCATTGAAATAGGGCTGAAACGAGGGTGACTCAGTTCAGAAATGGACTTTGTCCACTAAGACAGTCTTGGCAATGAGTCTTGACTAATAAGATATGATTATCTATGATTATGTGTGTATGCCACAAAGTTTCATGTTTTATGTTATGATTATTGGGATTACATTTCACTACTATATTTATCCCATGTTATGAAATTATGATCTCTTTTTCAGGTTATGATTTCCAAAAGATATGTTCTTATGAATATGACGTGATTGATATTTCTTTTGTTTACCCTTAATTAGCATTTGAGATCACCATTTTATGTTTTCATTTCCCCAGGACATAAAGAAAGGATTTTTGTTTAAAAAAAGAAGATCTTTATGGGATATGTTGAAGATCTTTCACCACGATTAGAAGATCATATTCCGAGTTTCCAATGACACTAAACTATTACGGTCCTTGTGTGTGTGTTTTTGTAATGTACAATGTATTCCGCAAAGGTAATGTAATGTCCATGTACATCAAGCCTTGGGTCTCTACAGTTGGTATCAGAGGCAAAGCAGGTAGGAATGTATCCAATCCTTGGGAACTCTCACATGTGATCGTTGGACGAAGCATGGCTCTCCGCCCAAGGGCTTCATGAGGAAATGGCTGCCACTGGGGATGGTGGTCTGTCCCGCGAAGGGGGTGTAGCCGCCCATGGAGTGCCCTGACAGGTATCAATTATAGTTCACTATAAGTAATTCCAGAACGCTACAGTTGGTATCAGAGGAAATGTTTAGTCAACCTTTGGAAACTAGGATGCGATAACATTAGTGAGACCCCTAGAGATATTTCTAAGTCATGTCTAGGGATATCCCTAAGGATAAGTATACATATAGGATACAGTCCTAGAACTACGGTGACGATCATAGAATTTAGCCTAAGATGTTAGATTTTGAGGATTCTCCCCCTTTATTATGTTTTTTTCCCTAGCATGAGTTTTCCCTCTCACACTATTCTTTTTGAGTTTTAGACGATGGCTGGAACCCGAAGGAACTGTGTTGATAAATGCAATGGAAAATACAATGATTGTCCTCTTGAACAAACATATTTTATGGGAGATGGAGTGAAAAATCTTATTGCTATACTTACACAAGCTATAAATCATTCTGGACATCTAGATGAGCAGAGAAGGGAACAACATTTTATTTAGTCCTTCATGAGGTAACGTCCACCTTCTTTCAGTGGGTCTTCTGATCCACTTGTTTCTGAACAATGGATCAACACTACTAAAAAGATATTTTCAGATCTTCAATGTTATAAACATTATAATTTTATCTTAGCAGTATATCGTTAGGAAGGTGAAGCTGATCAATGGTGGAATCTTATCAAGAATATGAGGAAAAGAGATGAAATTGAGTTCATGGAAGGGGACGAGTTCAAGAACTTATTTTTCAATAAGTACTTCCCTCATATTCTTCCAACAAAGATGGAGAAGGAGTTTCTTGAACTAAAGAAAAAGGATGATGAATCTGTTGGTATATACGAAGCGAATTTTACAAGGCTTCCAAGGTATGCATCTGGATTTATCATCCAACCTGAATGTAATGTTGATCGATTCATCAGTGGCTTAAAACCAAATCTTCGAAGGGAATTAGCTATAAAAGACTTCAGTAACTATGAAGAAATTGTGCGTTGTGCTATCAAGGTAGAAATGGAAGTTGGTGTTACTTATCCATCTCATAGTTTTTACAAGAAACGAAAGATGGAGTTCAAGGAGAAATCTCATAATGATGGGGAAAAGAAGATGAATGTTTCCTTATGCTCAAAGTGTGGAAAGTCGCATGGTGGGGATTGTCTTAAAGGGACTAGAAAATGTTTTAAGTGTGGAAAAGAAGGTCATCGAGAAGCTGAGTGTCAATGTAATGGAAAAAGGGTTTCTAATGATGTGAATAGAGAAAAGACTGCAGAGAACGCACCAACAACACTTCAATGCTTCAAGTGCAAGGAAATGGGGCATTATGCTAATAAATGCCCTAATCCAAGGGTTAGTGATGATCGACATGAGCAACCACTTAAGACAAAGGACAAAGGGAAGTCACATGCGATCACTATTGGCGATGTTGAATATGACAACGATGTGTTGGAATGATTAAGTATTTATGTAATGGGATTCCAAAATAATGTTGTATATAGTATCGTGGAATATTGGAATATTTATGTTTTGGTCTATTGTGGTTTTCAATAATTTTATGGCATCAGTAACCATGAAAAGTGATTGAAATATTTTTGAAAAGCAGATGATATGCACATAATGAAGGGATAAAGATAATCTAATATGTTTGATAGTATTCATGAGCTCATGATTGATATAAGGACTAAGTGATATCATGGTTTGAGTATATAGAATTTTGAGGATTTTAGAATGTGTAAAGTGTTAACTTTTAACTACATTCATGTTTTCACTAAGGTTCAATGGGTATTCAAGAGAATACATGATTAAGGCCTTTGAATGTTTGGAATGTGACCAACAAGACATATCTTATGATATATGGGGATCAACGATAGTATTAAATTTCTGGTAATCGTTTTCACTATATTATGAAAATGGACTGTAGTATTATGGATACGCCTAAAGATTAGAATGGATTATGTTGGAAATAAGTTAGTATTGTTTAAGGATAGAAGTTGTTCTCGATATTATTGATGGGATGTTATAGTAATATAGTTTTAGAAAAAGGACAACCTGCAGGACGGGCGACAACCCATCACGTCGGACAAGGTCGTAGGAATCGAACCCACAACCGAAGTACGACTGGCCTTTATCGCCTACCACTGGCCTACAAGAAGTCCCTGGTTAGTAGAAACTAGTTTTATTTTATTAAGTGATATGATATATGAAGTATAATTCCATTTTAGGAACTATATATGATTAATCTCACTATAGATGGTTTTATTAATTTTTTTATAACCTTTCTAACCTTTTGATTGAGACAGATGGAATGACCCATCATTCTATCACATGATATGCTAACACATCACGAATGAAAAATTCAACTTCATTTCTTTAAGAGATGAAGTGTAAATTGTCCAAAAAATGACAAATGGTGAGACTATACCAAAATCATGAAAGTATTTCTTCTAATTCCAATTTTATCAACTTTAGGGAAATGTTCTTGAAAACCAAAAAATTTGTCCTAGTGCTCTTATATCTGATGAATCAGATGGTACCTAAGATCGTCACAAATTTATGGCTTGTGATTGCTGGCTTTTCCATAGCCATGTTTTCTACCACTCTCCATCAGAACATGATGGTTAGATTTCTCTTCCATATCGATATCTTCACCTATGTGGAAACCCAGTGATTAGTTTATTTGGGTAACAGTTACGTTTCATACTTTTGTTTTTGAAGAATGGTTTTGGTATTCCTTTTTACGATGTGGGTTTCTATTAAAGAAACTTTCAAGTAGTAAACCATTTATAACCCCGAAGAATTTCGAGGGCGAAATTCATTTTAAGGGGGGTAGAATGTAACACCCTCAGATTTTATGAAAAATATTCTTTTCATTAATGTCTTGTGTTGTACGCTACACCAAAAGGAGCTTTCACAACACACATCCTTGACTTGCCTTGAATTACACGCAATCACGACCTTCCTCAATAGCGTGTGCAGTACGCAATACCGAGTTTCACTAAACGACGATATGCTATTAAAATATAATTAAAACTAGCCGTTATGAATAGTAATAACAACTTTTTGAAATTTTTTAAATTTTATTTTTCAAAATAGAATTCATTTTTGGATTTGGAATATCGAAATTAGCTTAGGATAAAATTTTGGTACTTTTCGGATAACTTTCATATTCTGATGAATAGTTAAAATTACTAAATTATAATTAAAAACAACTTTTTTAATCGAAATAATTAATAGTGATAAATTTTTAATTTGAGTGGTTTTAAAGTATATTTAGAGTATATTTTTACAATTTAATACGATGTTGGTCATTGGATGTAATTTCACATTTAAACCAGTTATAAACAAGTGTCAATCTTTTGATAGTTATTATCTCTAAAGAACACACTATTTGTTTTGACGACGGGAATTAATTTTTAAATTAATTAATTCAAATGACATGTTTTGAATTTGATAAAATAGAAATAATTTTTGAATTCATAATATCAAAAATATCTTAGATCTCATTTTTGGTATTTCTCTCGAAACTTTCATTTTTTGTTGAATAGTGAAACCACTAAGTGGTAGTTAAAAAAATAAATTTTTCATAAAACTTAATTTTACCGCTTCTGTGAGTGGAATTTCAAAAATCCGAGAGACACGGTTGATGTCAGTAAATAAAATTTGGATCAATGAGATGAAAATAATTTTTTGTGAATAGTAACTTTTTACTTTTTTTACAACGGTTAAAAGTAAATAGGGTAATTAAGGGAAAAATGTTATTATTATTACCCTAAAACATGTCCTAATTCTAATGGATAAGTGTAATTCGACCAAAAACAACCTTAGGAATAAACTATTACCATTTAGGCCTACTTGGATTAGATTAGGACATTTATTATTAATTTATTTAAAGAAGGGTTAAAATAGTTAAAATAAATGTTTAATAAGTAAATCATTTTTAATATAGGGTTATACATAAGATAAATTCAATGATAAATACTCATGAGAAAGCTAAATATATTTCCTACATAATTTTATTTTATTTGTAATTTTTAGACATTATATAATTTAATTTATTTATGACACAAAGATGATGCTGTAATTATCTTATTAATAAAATATTGACATAATTGATGTTATAAATACCTAAATAAATGTAATTTGAGACTTTTTATGAATTACACTAATTTTCTAGGATAATATGACATGTTATTATTGATTTAATTAACATTTTTCGAACTAATCATTCTGTTATGAGTTTCACAAAAATCAATTACTATATAGTTTCAAAATTGACATAAAATAGTTATTAAAACAAATATTATATTATTAACTATTATTTTATTCCTAAAAATCCAATAATCGGCCAAATGACTTAGATAAAGTTATTTATATTAATAATAAACAACCTGGGGTTCGTTTTGCTGCTTATAGTAAGTTTATTAACCATATAGTATAAGAACACAAGAAGACATGGTAAAAGTAGAATTATTTAACTTAATGTTAAATCTAAATGATAAGGTTACAATAGGAACCTAAACTTGTCTAAATTCTATTGGATGAGAGTATTTCGAACCATCCCCACCTTATCTTATATATATTTCTATTTGGAGCTATAAAAAACCGAATTTGACTTTATAATAAAATAATCGCTGTAGTTATTCCAAAGGTGCCCCTCTCCTCCCTTATAAAAGGGCACCTCCTCCCTCTCTTCCTCACACCACATTGAGCCTTCAAGCTCGGCCATCCCCTGACAAATTCCCTTATCCACTTCCATATAAACATCCTAGAGGTTATAGTCTTCCTCAAAGACCAAGTTTAGTGCCCTAAAAAGAGATCTCAAAGAGGAACTTCAAAGAAGAGGTAATGTCCGTTACCGATTCTTTCATCTCTACTTCTTCTTCCACTTCTTCATCTTAGGTTGTTTCATTATGAAGTAATAACATCAGTATCACATATATACTGATATGTTATTATAATTATGAAACAACCTTATTTCACCATCTATCCATCCTACGGAAAACGAAATCACCGCGCGTGCGTACATACGCGCTACCGTCTCCACGCCGTGGTGTAATCTATTTTCCACCACCACCTTACTTGGATGGGAATAATGGTGTAAATAATAACTATATATGATTATTGAATTTTTTTTTGATTCTGAAATATTATACATACACTCCAATACAATTCCACGATCATGAGAACGATATCATCGCTCGTGCGTACGTACGGACTACCATCTCCACGACGCGATGAGATTCATTCTCCATGTTAACCATTCATGAATGATTATAAAGTATATATAATAATTAATAATGAAATATATGACATAATAATGATTCTGGATTTATTTGTATATATATGTATGTCATCTACTTAATTCCATTCAACTCAATAAGGAAAAGAAAACAGCGTTCATGCTTACGTACGGTCTACCGTCTCCATGAACGGTGTATTTATTTCCATTTACTGATCTATTATATATATATTATGAATATATATTATATATAAATCTTGTTTTATATTCTGGAATTAAGTAATCATGATCTATGTAATCATATGAATAATTACAAGTCAAAACACGGACGACAAATGAAACAATTGTACCCAAAACGCTCTTTAACATAGAATTTACAAAATAACAGGTAATATAAAGCCATAAGTGAACCATATATGATATCATAACCATGATTATGATTCTGGAATAAGTCAATGACATTATTTAAATCATTATACAGGAGTTTCAGACACATACGAAGCAAATCGGACCTAAGGTAAGGGAAAATATCACAATCTCTTTTTTATTCGACATTGTTTATACTTTGAAATTTACTGGGGTGTATTTTATCATCCACATACATGTTTCCTCAATATTTAATATTTATATCCTTATACAATAGTTTATATCCAATTTTACCCTTCGGTGAGTTTTTAGTAAAAGATATGAACGAAATCTTTTGTCATTTTTCGTACGAGGTACTTTTTGACTTTTCCGACAAAAGTATGAAGAATGTTTTTTTAACTTATATGGCATGAATGGATTTTTAAAACATTGTTTCCAAGAATATTCCTTTACAAGTTTTCAAGTTTATTTTTAATCAACTTATTTTATTTTATAATTGTATGACATATTAAGAAAGGAAAACTGTTTTTGAAGCAGAAATGATATTTTCCTCAAGAATTGAGTTCAACTGTTTTATAAAAATTATTGTCCATCTAAGATAATATAGGGTTCTGTTTCTATCCCTATTATTAAATTGATTTGATTATGTTGTGATGGAATTATTTTTATGAATTCCTTTATCTTATATGAATTGTTTTATGATGTCACGATGTTTAAGATTTCCATTTTTATTACATTGGTTATGAAATGATGTATGATTTAAGATTTTGTGGCATACATAAGAATGGTATCATTTTGAGATGGGTGGGACCTATATCTCCCTCCAATGCATTGGGTAAAGATTTTATATCTCATGAGATAGACATGGCTGGAACGGTAGGTTATACCGGTTCAGTGAAACAGGGCTGAAACGAGGGTGACTCGGTTCAGAAATGGACTTTGTCCACTAAGACAGTCTTGGCAATGAGTCTTGACTAATAAGATGTGATTCTCTATGATTATGTGTGTATTCCACAATGTTTCATGTTTTAAGTTATGATTATTGGGATTACATTTCACTACTATGATTTATCCCATGTTATGAAATTATGATCTCTTTTGCAGGTTAAGATTTCCAAAAGATATGTTCTTATGAATATGACGTGACTGATATTTCTTTTGTTTTCCCTTACTGAGCATTTGAGCTCACCCATTTATGTTTTCTTTTCCCTAGGACACAATGAAAGGATTTTGGTTTTAAAAAAAGAATCTCCTTATGGGAGATGTTGAAGAACTTTCACCACGATTAGATGATTATATTCTGAGTTTCTAAAGACACTAAACTATTACGGTCCTTGTGTGTGTGTTTTTGTAATGTAAAAACTTTTCCGAAAAAGTAATGTAATTTCCATGTACGTCAAGCCTCGGGTCTCTACAAAGGTGGAGCATCAAAGGCCAGCTATACTATAAGAACAATTACCCATTCCATAGTGGAAATAGAATAATGTCGCGATGGACTTCTTGAATGGATTGTGAAGGTCACCTCTAGGAAATGATGTCATATGAGTTGTTGTGGAAAAACATATGGAGCTAGCTCACTTTTGTCCGATCAAGGAGACCTTCAGTGTTGACAAGATCAAGAAGTTGTATATCTGGAAGGCAGTACGTCTTCATGGATTCCCTTGTTCTATCATTTCAGATAGGGTTTCTCGTTTTTCTTCTTGTTTCTGGCAGAATCATCAGAGGACACTGGGTACACAGGTGCTTCAGAGAAAAACTTATAACCCCCAGAAACATTTCCATCCAGAGTGTATAATATAGGTGCTATAGGACATGCTTCGTGTATGCGCCCTTGACATTGAGGGCTCTTGGGAGAAGCACATACCCCTGGTAATGTTTTTCTACAACAATTGTTTTCAGGAAACTATTGAGATGGAACCTTATGAGGCTTTATATGATATGTAGAGACCCGAAGCCTGACGTACATGGACATTACATTACTTTTGCGGAATACTTAGTACATAACAAAAACACACACACAAGGATCGTAATAGTTTAGTGTCTTTGGAAACTCGGAACGTAATCTTCTAATCGTGGTGAAAGATCTTCAATATCTCCCATAAAGATCATCCCTTTTTTTTACCTAAAACCTTTCTTTATATACTGGGGAAAAGAAAACATAAAAGGGTGAGCTCAAATGCTCAGTAAGGGTAAACAAAAGAAAAATCAATCACATCATATTCATAAGAACATAACTTTTGGAAATCTTAACCTGCAAAAGAGAGCATAATTTCATAACATGGGATAAATCATAGTAGTGAAATGAAATCCCAATAATCATAACTTAAAACATTAAACTTTGTGGCATACACACATAATCATAGAAAATCATTTCTCGTTAGTCAAGACTCATTGCCAAGACTATCTTAGTGGACAAAGTCCCTTTCTGAATCGAGTAACCCTCGTTTCAGTCCTGTTTCACTGAACCGGTATAACCTACCATTTCAGCCATGTCAATCTCATGAGATATAAAATCTTTACCCAATGCATTGGAGGGAGATATAGGTCCCACCCATATCATAATGAATCCTTTCTTATGTGTGCCACATAATCATAAAACATACATCATAGCATAACCCATGTAATAAAAATGGGATTCTTAAACAACATGACATCATAAAACAATTCATATAAGATAAAGGAATTCATAAACATATTTCCATCACAACATAATCAAATTGTAATAATAGGGATAAAAACAGAACCCTTTATTATCTTAGATGGAAAATAATTTTGATAAAACACTTGAACTCCATTCGTGAGGAAAATATCCTTTTTTCTTTAAAAATATTTTTCCTTTCTTAAAATGTCATATGACTTTAATAGAAAAGAATTTGATTAAAAATAAACTTGAAAAATTGTAAAGGAAGCTTCTTGGAAATAATGTTTTTTTTAAAAATCCATTCATTCCGTATAAGTTAAAAAAAACATTCTTCTCGTACTTTTGTCGGAAAAGTCAAAAAGTACCTCGTACGAAAAACGACAAAAGATTCCTTTCATATTCTTTACTAAAAACTCACCGAAGGTAAAATTAGATTAAACTATTGTAAGTGGATGGAAACAATATTACATATTGAGGGAACATGGATGTCGATGATAAAATACACCCCAGTAAATACCAAAGTATAAACAATCTCGGATAAAAATGAGATTGTGATATTTCCCTTACCTTAGGTCCGATTTGCTTCGTATGTGTCCGAACTTCCTCTTCTTTGAAGCGCCTCTTTGAGACCTCCCCTTAGGGCACTAAAATTGGTCATTGAGGAAGACCAGAACCTCTAGGATGTTGCTAGGGAAGTGGAGAGGAGATTTTGGCAGGGGTTGGCCGAGCTTGAGTGCTCAAATTGGTGTGAGGAGGAGGGGAAGGAGGTGCCCTTTTATAAGGGAGGAGAGGGGCACCTTAGGAATATCTCAAAATATTATTTTATATTAAAGTCAAAATCGGTTTATAATGGTTCCAAAGGGTCTTATTTCGAAGCTAAAGTGGGGATGGGTCGAAATCCTATCAACCAATAAGATTTAGACAAGTTTAGGGTATTATTTTAACCTTATCAATTAGATTTAACTCTAAGTTAAATAATTTGACTTTTACCATGTCTTTTTGTTTTCTTTCACTATATGGTTAATAAACTTACTATAACATGCCAAACGAACCCCAAATTGTTTATTATTAATATATATATCCTTTTCTAAGTCATTTGGCCGAACCTTAGATTTTTAGGAATAAAATAACAATTAATAATATAATATTTGATTTAAAAACTATTTTGTGTCAATTTTGACACTATTTGATATATGATTTTTGTGAAAGTCATAACAGAATTATATGTTCTAACCAAGTTGATTAAATCAACACTAATATATCATAGTAACCTAGAAAATTAGTGTAATTCATAAAAAGTCTTAAATTACATTTATTTTGGTATTTATATTATCAATTATGTCAATATTTCATTAATAAGATAATTACTGCATCATCTTTGTGTCATAAATAAATTAAATTATTTGATTTCTAAATATTACAAATAAAATACCATAATGTAGGAAATCTTTTTATCTTTCTAATGAATATTTACAATCGAATTTATCTTATGTAAAACCCCATATTAAAAATAATTTACTTATTAAACTTTGATTTTAACTATTTTAACCCTTCTTTAAATAAATTAATAATAAATGTCCTAATCTAATCCAAGTGGGCCTAAATGGTCATATTTTATTCCTAAGTTTGTTTTTGGTCAAATTACACTTGTCCAATAGAATTAGGACATGTGTTTGGGTAATATTAATATCATATTTACCCTTAGTTACCATATTTACTATTAACCGCGGTAAAAAAAGTAAAAAGTTACTATTCACCAAAAAATTATTTTCATCTCATTGATCCACATTTTAGTCCTTGATATTAACCGTGTCTCTCGGATTTTCGAAATTCCATTCACAGAAGCGGTAAAATTAAGTTTTATGCAAAATTCCGTTTTTAACCTACCACTTAGTGGTTTCACTATTCATCAAAAATTGAAAGTTTTCAGAAAAATGCCAAAATTTCATCCTAAGCAATATTTCATATTCCGAATTCAAAAATGAAGTCTATTTTACCAAATTCATAACATAGAAGTTGCATTAATTAATTTTATAATTAAATCCCGCTGTTAAAACAAATAGCGTGTTTTTTAAGAAACAAAATCTATCAAAAGATTGACACTTGATTATGTCTGGTTTAAATGTGAAATTACAACCAATGACCAACATTGTATTAAAATATATTCTAAATATACTTTAAAACCACTCAAATTAATAATTTATCACTATTAATTATTTCGATTAAAAAAGTTGTTTTTAATTATAATTTAGTAATTTTCACTATTCATTAGAATATGAAAGTTATCCGAAAAGTACCAAAATTTCACCTTAGGCTAAATTCGATACTCCGAATCCAAAAATGAAGTCCATTTTGAGAGCTAAAATTTCTAAAATTTAAAAAAGTGGTTATTACTATTCATAACGGCTAGTTTTAATAATATTTTAATAGCATATCGTTGTTTCGTGAAACTCAGTATTGCGTACTACACACGCTATCAAGGAAGGTTGTGATTGCGTGTAATGAAAGGCAAGTCAAGGATTTGTATTGTGTAAGCTCCTTTTGGTGTAGCGTACAACACAAGACATTAATAAAATTAAAAAGAATATTTTTCATAAAATCTCGGGTTGTTACATTCTACCCCCCTTAAAATGAATTTCGCCCTCGAAATTCGTCGGGGTTATAAATGGTTTACTATTCGAATGTTTCTTTATTAGAAACCCACATCATAAAAAGGAATATCAAAACCAATCTTTAAAAACAAAAGTATGAAACGTAACGGTTACCCAAATAAACTAATCACTAGGTTTCCACATAGGTGAAAATATGGGTATGGAAGAGAAATCTAACCATCATGTTCTGATAGAGAGTGGTAGAGAACATGGCTATGGAAAAGCCAGCAATCACAAAGCCATAAATTTGTGACGATCTAAGGTACCATCTGATTCATCGGGTATAAGATCACTAGGACAACATTTTTGGTTTTCATGATCATTTCCCTAAAGTTGAAAATTTGAATTAGAATAAATACTTACTTTATTTTGGTACAATCGCACTGTTGTTCGTGCCTTGAAAAATTTTCACTTCATCTCTTAAATAAATGAAGTTGAATTTGTTATTCGTGAAGTGTTAGCAGATCATGTGATAAAATGACGGGTCATTCCATCTGTCTCAAACAAAAGGTTAGAAAAAGTTATTAAATATACATAAGTCATTCTATAGTGTGATTAATCATATATGGTTCCTAAAATTGACTTATACTTCATATATCATACTGCTTAATATAATAAAACTAGTTTCTACTAAACAGGGACTTCCTGTAGGCCAGTGGTAGGCGATAAAGGCCAGTCGCACTTCAGTTGTGGGTTCAATTCCCACAGCCTTGTCCGACGCGATGGGATGTCGCCCGTCCTGCAGGTTGTCCTTTTTCTAAACCTACATTACTATAACATCACATAAATAATATCGAAAAACAAACAATAATAACTTATGTCCAACATAATTCATTCCAATCCTTAGGCTTATCCATAATACTACAGTCCACTCTCATAACAAAGTGAAAACGATTACCAGAGATTTAATACCATCATTGATCCCCATATATCATAAGATATGTTTTGTTGGTCACATTCCAAACATTCAAAGTCCTTAATCATGTATTCTCTTGAATACCATAGTGAAAACATGAATGCAGTTAAAAGTTAACACCTTCCACATACCAAAATCCTCAAAATTCTATATACTCAAACCAGGATATCACTTAGTCCTTATATCAATCATGAGCTCATGAATACAATCAAACATCTCATTGTCTTCTTATCCTTTCATTATGCACTTATCATCTACTTTCCAAAAGTATCTGAATAACCTTTCATGGTTACTGGTACCATTCATCATACACTTTCAAAACTTAAGGAATGACAACAGTGTAACAATCCTTAGATGTCTCCTTATTCCATGAGATTACTTATACAACATTACACATGATAAACATGTAATCATTCCACTACATTCTTAGACCATTGACCAAGCTTCAACATTTCTTTCATCTCACATATCATTTGTAGTTTTTTCATCATAGTCAACATAAATACTTCCCATACGACCATACTGATTCTCTTCATTAGACTTTCCCTTAGGGAATTGGTTTTCATAATGCCCGTACATTCCACATTTAAAGCATTTAACCATTGTTGATGTCGTAGTAATACCATTATCCTCATCCATGGTGTTAATTGAACCTTTTCCTTTGCACTTACTTGCTTTGTGTCCTTCTTTTCCACACCCAAACCATCTTCTAGTTCCTTTGAAACATTCTCCTTGATGCCTCTTCCCACATGATTTACATAGGGGAAATTGAACTTTCTTTCCTCTATGATCATCATGAAACTCCATCTTTCTCTTATTAGCCGAGTCAGGAAACTTACCAAATTTTACTTTATTGATCATATTATGAGATTGCTGATTCGGCATAATAATGATGTTTGGACTTCCAAATACCATTTCATTATGAATAATATCATTCCATTGTCCATCATATCCTCCATTATTGTGAATCATCTTGTCTCCAGCCATTTTTTTAAAACCCAAAAAGAATAGTGTGAGAGGCAAAAATCATGCTAGGGAAAACGACATAATAAAGGGGGAGTAACTTCAATATCTAACATCTTAGGTTAAATTCTAAGATCGTTAGCGAAATTCTAGGACTATAACCTATACGTATACTTAACCTTAGAGACATCCCTAGACATACCGTAGAAATATCTCTAGGGATCTTACTAATGTTTTCGCATCCTAGTTTCCAAAGGTTTACTAAACCTTTCCTCTGATACCAAATGTAGAGACCCGAAGCCTGACGTACATGGACATTACATTACTTTTGCGGAATACTTAGTACATATCAAAAACACACACACAAGGATCGTAATAGTTTAGTGTCTTTGGAAACTCGGAACGTAATCTTCTAATCGTGGTGAAAGATCTTCAATATCTCCCATAAAGATCACCCCTTTTTTTTACCTAAAACCTTTCTTTATATCCTGGGGAAAAGAAAACATAAAAGGGTGAGCTCAAATGCTCAGTAAGGGTAAACAAAAGAAAAATCAATCACATCATATTCATAAGAACATAACTTTTTTAAATCTTAACCTGCAAAAGAGAGCATAATTTCATAACATGGGATAAATCATAGTAGTGAAATGAAATCCCAATAATCATAACTTAAAACATTAAACTTTGTGGCATACACACATAATCATAGAAAATCATTTATTGTTAGTCAAGACTCATTGCCAAGACTATCTTAGTGGACAAAGTCCCTTTCTGAATTGAGTAACCCTCGTTTCAGTCCTGTTTCACTAAACCGGTATAACCTACCATTTCAGCCATGTCTATCTCATGAGATATAAAATCTTTACCCAATGCATTGGAGGGAGATATAGGTCCCACCCATCTCATAATGAATCCTTTCTTATGTGTGCCACATAATCATAAAACATACATCATAGCATAACCCATGTAATAAAAATGGGATTCTTAAACAACATGACATCATAAAACAATTCCTATAAGATAAAGGAATTCATAAACATATTTCCATCACAACATAATCAAATTGTAATAATAGGGATAAAAACAGAACCCTTTATTATCTTAGATGGAAAATAATTTTGATAAAACACTTGAACTCCATTCTTGAGGAAAATATCCTTTCTTCTTTAAAAATATTTTTCCTTTCTTAAAATGTCATATGACTTTAAAAGAAAAGAATTTGATTAAAAATAAACTTGAAAACTTGTAAAGGAAGCTTCTTGGAAATAATGTTTTTTTTTTTAAAATACATTCATTCCGTATAAGTTAAAAAAAACATTCTTCTCGTACTTTTGTCGGAAAAGTCAAAAAGTACCTCGTACGAAAAATGACAAAAGATTCCTTTCATATTCTTTACTAAAAACTCACCGAAGGTAAAATTAGATTTAAACTATTGTAAGTGGATGGAAACAATATTACATATTGAGGGAACATGTATGTCGATGATAAAATACACCCCAGTAAATACCAAAGTATAAACAATCTCGGATAAAAATGAGATTGTGATATTTCCCTTACCTTAGGTCCGATTTGCTTCGTATGTGTCCGAACCTCCTCTTCTTTGAAGCGCCTCTTTGAGACATCCTCTTAGGGCACTAAAATTGGTCTTTGAGGAAGACCAGAACCACTAGGATGTTGCTAGGGAAGTGGAGAGGATATTTTGGCAGGGGTTGGCCGAGCTTGAGTGCTCAAATTGGTGTGAGGAGGAGGGGAAGGAGGTGCCCTTTTATAAGGGAGGAGAGGGGCACCTTAGGAATATCTCAAAATATTATTTTATATTAAAGTCAAAATCGGTTTATAATGGTTCCAAAGGGTCTTATTTCGAAGCTAAAGTGGGGATGGGTCGAAATCCTATAAACCAATAAGATTTAGACAAGTTTAGGGTATTATTTTAACCTTATCAATTAGATTTAACTCTAAGTTAAATAATTTGACTTTTACCATGTCTTTTTGTTTTCTTTCACTATATGGTTAATAAACTTACTATAACATGCCAAACGAACCCCAAATTGTTTATTATTAATATATATATCCTTATCTAAGTCATTTGGCCGAACCTTAGATTTTTAGGAATAAAATAACAATTAATAATATAATATTTGATTTAAAAACTATTTTGTGTCAATTTTGACACTATTTGATATATGATTTTTGTGAAAGTCATAACAGAATTATATGTTCGAACCAAGTTGATTAAATCAACACTAATATATCATAGTAACCTAGAAAATTAGTGGAATTCATAAAAAGTCTTAAATTACATTTATTTTGGTATTTATATTATCAATTATGTCAATATTTCATTAATAAGATAATTACTGCATCATCTTTGTGTTATAAATAAATTAAATTATTTGATTTCTAAAAATTACAAATAAAATACCATCATGTAGGAAAGCTTTTTATCTTTCTAATGAATATTTACAATCGAATTTATCTTATGTAGAACCCCATATTAAAATTGATTTACTTATTAAACTTTGATTTTAACTATTTTAACCCTTCTTTAAATAAATTAATAATAAATGTCCTAATCTAATCCAAGTGGGCCTAAATGGTCATATTTTATTCCTAAGTTTTTTTTTTGGTCGAATTACACTTGTCCAATAGAATTAGGACATGTGTTAGGGTAATATTAATATCATATTTACCCTTAGTTACCATATTTACTATTAACCGCGGTAAAAAAAGTAAAAAGTTACTATTCACCAAAAAATTATTTTCATCTCATTGATCCACATTTTAGTCCTTGATATTAACCGTGTCTCTCGGATTTTCGAAATTCCATCCACAGAAGCGGTAAAATTAAGTTTTATGCAAAATTCCGTTTTTAACATACCACTTAGTGGTTTCACTATTCATCAAAAATTGAAAGTTTTCAGAAAAATGCCAAAATTTCATCCTAAGCAATATTTCATATTCCGAATTCAAAAATGAAGTCTATTTTACCAAATTCATAACATATAAGTTGCATTAATTAATTTTATAATTAAATCCCGCTGTTAAAACAAATAGCGTGTTTTTTAAGAAACAAATTCTATCAAAAGATTGACACTTGATTATGTCTGGTTTAAATGTGAAATTACAACCAATGACTAACATTGTATTAAAATATATTCTAAATATACTTTAAAACCACTCAAATTAATAATTTATCACTATTAATTATTTCGATTAAAAAAGTTGTTTTTAATTATAATTTAGTAATTTTCACTATTCATTAGAATATGAAAGTTATCCGAAAAGTACCAAAATTTCACCTTAAGCTAAATTCGATACTCCGAATCCAAAAATGAAGTCCATTTTGAGAGCTAAAATTTCTAAAATTTAAAAAAGTGGTTATTACTATTCATAACGGCTAGTTTTAATAATATTTTAATAGCATATCGTTGTTTCGTGAAACTCAGTATTGCGTACTACACACGCTATCAAGGAAGGTTGTGATTGCGTGTAATGCAAGGCAAGTCAAGGATTTGTATTGTGTAAGCTCCTTTTGGTGTAGCGTACAACACAAGACATTAATAAAATTAAAAAGAATATTTTTCATAAAATCTCGGGTTGTTACATGATAGGCCATGTCGATCACCCTTATGCAGTAAAGAGACATGTGAGGTAAATTCACTATGACCACGTATCATGTAGGAGACCTCAATGCAGGTTCAGATGATTCAGATGTGGATGGATACTATATAGTCTCATCAAAAATATTATGCTGGTCGTTGTAGATGACCCTTGGTGTTCGTGGTTGGTGACCAGGATTTCTTGCGTGTTTTACCGGGGTTGGGACACAGTCTGATTAGGATATATGGTAAAAATTCACTAAGAAATGTAAGGTCATTTGATATTCTTTAGTGATTCATGCCAGTTTCCTTTGAGTTGAAGTTATAATAGAGGTCCTAGTCCATGCACAACATATTCCTCGTATCTCAGCTGCGTTGTTATCACTCAGACCCATGTCATGTTTTTAATCCTCTAGTGGTTGAACTTCGGGTTGTTGCATCCTTTGTGGAGTATCTGATTCGTATTGTTGATAAAAGAAAAAATGTTCTCTGATGCCAGTCAGTTCCTCTCATATGCGTGCTATGGTAGCATGCCCGAGTGCATGATAAAACCTGGGAGCGAGAGACTGACGTATGTTCTCAAGGGCTAGAATTGTTGTTGGCTTTATCATCACCACCCTTGGAAGGGAAATTCGAGGATGAATTTCTTTACAGGGGGATGTTTTAAAGAACCCAGTTCTTATTGATGAGAAACTAGTTTCTTATTTTCCTCTTCCATAAGTGTTTTTGAGAAAACAAGGGAATTGTGGGAAAAATCTAAAATTTATGGGTACACGCTGTGAATTTTTTACAAGCGATGTGAAAATTGAATGTGTGGGATGAGAATAAAGGGAGAGTATGCCTGTTGGTGATAAAGGGTGTAAAAAATAATTGCACACAATGTAATTTTGTACACATTCTGTGTACTTAGGCTGTGTGGGATGTGAATATAGGGCATGTAGGCTTGTCGGCGATTGAGGGTGTAAAAACCAACAACACACTGTGTACATAATAATACAAGTAGTTTAATCAGTCACCAGATGAATAGTGTCACGACCCATCTACAGGACCCGGGGTCACCCTTAGAGGGGAGGGGTGAATCAGGGTGAAATTTTTTTCTTTTAAAGTGAAGGATCTTATTCCCACGTTGGTTGGAACTTGTTAAATCTGTATGATAAAAAGGATCAGAAAGAAAACATTCACATGTAGAAGGATGACACAACACTTTTTACTTGGTTCACCACTAATGGCTATGTCTAAAGAGAATATGCCGACAGGTTGTCAGTCATACCAAATTCCACTATTCATCACTAGTTGTGGATTACAATTGTTCGGGAACAGTCACTATGTCCCATTTTCACAACCTTTACAAAGGTTCAGGGATAGACCACTACTTCCCTCGGGTCACTCCCGTTGAATCCCCCTGGCTCTCTATCCTTGGTGAAGTGACACTATGTTTATAGATGTGAAGGTCTCTTCAATAGATTTGCATTGATGTCATTTTTCACTTCATAGCACGAGATTTTGCTTGCATCCATGTCTGAAAATTATGCACTAGAACGCACATAACCACTGAAGCGGATAACCAGAATGTTCAGACAAGATTCACTAACAATTTTGTTCAACACCAACCCTTTGCGCGTAAAACCATCCTATTTCGCAAAAAATTTTCTTTTTCGCACAGAAAATATATTACCCGCCACAACACATGTTTTAGCGCAACTGAATCCTTTACGTGAAACCCCAACATTTACGCATAGTTCTCCCTTTTTCGCGAATCTTGGAATTTTTTGCACAATCCATAATATTTCGTGCAGGCCCCTTTACATGATCCTTTTGCGCGCATCAGACCTCAAATATTCTATAAGTCTTCAACACTACGGAATGAGGGGGGTTCACCTCTTATTTATAGGCATTTTAGACCCCAGCGTGAAAAATCCCCTTTGGCGCAAAAACCTCTCATCTAGCACATACATTTTCGTGCATGTATCATTTTTCGGGCACATATCCATATATTTCACGCAGCCCATGCCTTTGACATTTTTTGACGTTTTGATTCCGAAGCACTATTTGCATGAAAAACTTATTCCCCAATTTCACGCACCAAGCTGTTTTTTGAAAAAAAAACCCGCACTTTTCTATGCTTGAACTATATGATCACTTTGCTGGCACACATTTTGAACTTCCACTGAGGATTGACAACAAACACAGACCAAACTCCAATTCCTGCATAGAACAGCCATGGTTCCAACAATCTCCCCCTTTGGGTTTGTTGTCAATCACCAAATAAATTCAACAGATCACCATCCACAAGAAATCCAAAAACTGAAGAATAAACTCAGCCAAACCACTATGTATATGTGAGCAATGGTCTGTGTAGAAAACAAGAGACAAAGCTTGAATTGGGATCCCATGTTTTGGAATTCTCAATAATGGCCAAAGAGAATTACATGACCAATGTATTCCTTCTCATTCTTCTCATCACAGAAGCATTACATTCCTGAACATGCCTTGAATTTATTCCTTTCTCCCCCATTGGCAGGAAACCCCAAAACCGGTAATGTGCTCATTGTTCAGCCCAAACCATACTCCCCCTGGATAGTATCTCCCCCACAAACCATCATCACATCCATAAACAGATAAAAACAGTTATCTTAAATGGAGATCGGGGAATTTTGTAACCTCCTTATGCACTTGGAGGTGGCTGGACACCGAGGTTCAACCGATGCTTCTCAAACACAGCTTCTGACAATGGCTTAGTCAGAATATCCGTGACATGCTCATCAGTTCCCACATGCTCCATTCTAATCAATCCTTGCTCAACTTTTTCATTGATAAAGTGATACCTAATTTAAATATGTTTTGTGCGAGAATGCTGAATAGGATTCTTCGTAAGATCAATTGAACTCCTGTTATCACAGTAAACTACCATAGGTTGCTTCTTCTCATCAGCAATATATAATAGTTGTTTCTTCATCCATAGTAGTTGAGTGCATGCCTTTGTGGCAGAGATATACTAAACTTCAGCAGTACTAAGAGAAGTACTTTCTTGTTTCTTGCTCAACCAGCCAAAACAGTTACTCCCAATATAAAATGCTCCACCACTGGTGGACTTTCTATCAATTATATCTCTAGCCCAGTCAACATTAGAAAATGCTGATAATTCACTATCTCTTCCTGCAGAAAAGTATAAGACACAGTTGTGAGTACCTTGAATATACCCCATGATTCTTTTTACCGCTGTCATATGTTCGTCCTTTGGATTAATCTGAAAGTGGGCTACAAGTCATGTGGAAAAGACAATATCTGGCCATGTCGTTGTCAGGTACAGTAGGCTCCCAATGATCCTCCTGTACATGGTGGGATCTACATAGGTCCCATCCTCATGCTTTCCATGTTTGGTTCCAACTGCAATCATAGATGACATTGGTTTGGAGTCTTGCATATTAAACATGATCAGCAGCTCTCTTGCATACTTTTCCTGAGAGATAATAGTGTAGTCGTTCCTTTGAGTCACCTGCAGTCCCAAGAAATATGTCAGCTCCCCAATCATTGACATTTCAAATTCTGATTTCATATGATTGGAATATTCATTCACTGATTTCTGCCTACTGCACCAAATATAATGTCATTGACGTAAACAAGAACCATGAACTGATCTTCCAGTGAATTCTTCACATAGTGATTGTGGTCTACTCCTCCTCTTTTGAATTCTAGCTTCTTGAGATAAGAATCCAGTCTGGAGTACCAAACCCGTTGTGCTTGTTTCATGCCATAAAGTGCTTTCTTTAGCTTGCAGACATTTGATTCATCAGCACCAAGAAGAAAACCCACTGGTTTTTCAATTTATACTTCTTCTTCGAGTATAACATTTTAGAATGTTGTCTTGACATCCATTTGATATAATTTATTTCCTCTTTGGAGATCCATGGAAAGGAACAACCTTTTTGACTCTTGTCTAGCCACTGGAGCAAAGGTTTCTTCAACATCAACACCTTCAATCCGAGAATACCATTTACATACCAGTCATGCCGTGTTTCTGATAACACTTCCATGCTCATAAAACCTGTTCTTGAATATCCATATCATTCCAATCACATTGTGACCTTTGGGAGTCTGGACAAGATCTCTTGTCTGATTCTTGTCAATCTAATCTAACACTTCATTCATGGCTTTCACCCAAGATTCATCCTTTGCAGCTTCTTCAAATGAGGATGGCACCACAACTGACAGAAATGCTGATGGTGTGTTATTCCTCCTCCTCTTTGTCTGTGTGGGTGCATTCCTGTCTCCAATTATGATAGATGGATCAATCTCTACTCTTCAATTTCTCATATGAGGTTCAGTCGCATCCTCACCATCCAATATTTCCTCTTCAGATTCTTCGTCTGAGTCAACATCCTGATGTGACCCCTGATTATTTTTTACACCTTCCTTTATTTTTGTATTTGTATTTATTCCATGTTCACATTCATTCTCATCATCTATCTCATCAGCATAGGTATTATTTGAAGCATTTGGGGTTTTTCCTTCAATGAATTTAACATCTTTCCTTTCCATAATCCTCCCTAAGCATTTATTGAAACACTTGTTAGCTTTGCTGTTCATTAGATACCCAAGAAAAATTCATTCATCAGCATTATCACCAAACATTCCTTGGTTTCCTTCTTTATTTGAATGAAACATTTTCTTCTGAAAACATTAAAGTATTTCAAAGAAGGCTTCCTTCCATGCCACAATTGGTATGGTGTCTTCATTTCTACCATATAGTGCCTTGTTCGATTCTAAATGTGCACTGCAGCTTCAACAACCTCCTTCCAGTAATGGCGAGAGATACCACTCTCAATCAACATAGTCTTGTCCATATTGTTCACCTGTCGATTTCGACACTCAACAACTCCATTTCATTGTGGAGTTCTCACGGAAGCTACCTCATGTTGTATTCCATGTTTTTCTAGGTAATTTCCAAACTCAATGGAAGTGTACTCCCCTCCATTGTCAGATCGCAGGATTTTTATTGTCCGTCCAGTATTATTAATGGCATTCCGACGATATGTTTTCATGAAATAAACAACTTATCGCTTTTTGTGAATCACCATTACATAAGACATTCTTCTATAATCATCAATGAAAAGGACGAAGTACCTTTATCCATGGGTTCTAGCAACATTTATTGGGCCTCATACATCTGTATGAATGAGATCAAGATGATGCGATGCCCTTTTCTTCTTTGGCCAACTACAGACCAGCTTCCCACGAATACAAGCATCACAAAACTTTAACCATTCTCGTTTTAGAATGGGAATATCCACAAATATGTACAGCTTATATATGTTTTCCATGTCTTGTTGGTTAATGTGCTCCAACCTTCGATGCCACAAATTGTTTTCTTCTTTAACAGACAAATAACAAGAGTTCACTTTGCTGTCAACCTGATATAAGTTTCAATCTATTCTACTGCATTTCATAAGATAATTCCCTATTTTTCCTTTTATAGTGCATCCTCTTTGATTAAAGGTTACTATGAGACCTGAGTCACAGATATGACTTACACTAAAGAGATTGTGGCATAGACTGTCTACATAAATAACTTCAGTCTTCTTCAGCTCTCTATTGGCGAGAGTAGTATTCCCACTGCCTTTAATCATCAAATAACCATTATTACCAAACCTTACTATTCCATCAACCTTCTTTTCAATGTTCTTCAAGAGGAAAACATTTCTTGCCATATGTGAAGGCCATCCACTATCAATAATCCAGGTGCTGCTGCTCTTTGTGGCTTTGAAACAACTTCTACAAGATTGGATTTCTCGATCTTCCTTTTTTCATTCCAAGAGATATTGGATTGAGTGTAAGACATTGATGGAATTTTAAATATTTCTTCCACATTGTTAGATTCGTAGTTCCCATAATCATCTTCTAGAGGAGAAAACCTGTTTGTGAGATCAACACCATCAGGAGGATGAAAATTGACCCGTTTTTTAGAGTTTTATGAATCTCTTTTATCGAGCCTCTGCCTGCAAATAAATAGATTTATGTCCAAAGTTAGAACAATGAAAACAGTATCCATAGAAACTATTTCTTCTAAAAGATGGAGGATATGAAGTCGGTCTCCTTTGTTGATGTCCCATATCTTCCCCATTCATGTAGCTCCTTGCATCTTCGTAATATGACATGGTATGGCCCAGATAGACACAGAACTGACACTTCATGAGAGGAAATGTCTTCTCACATGAATTTCTACTCATATCTTCATCCTTGGGGAATAGTTGAACTGCCTGTCATTTCAGAATGATTGAGGATAATTGTCAGTTCTCCTTTTAGTATGTATTGAGGGTTTCTTTTTCAGCACTTCAGGAAATGTTTCAACATGTCCAACCTTCATTTTGTCTTTCTTTTGGCTCTCTTTATTTCCTGAAGTTGATGTCTTAGCTTCACAGCCAATTCCACTATTTGTCATTCAAGAGGGTCTTTGGTCACTCATGATTTTTCCAACCCCATCTGAACCACACATGTCTCTTGCCAGTAATTATGAATTTGAGAATGTTCCAAACTGTTTTTTCTTCCTTAATTCTTTTTAAATTTATTCTGTCTCATGTTTACTCCTAAGAGTAACACGTCCTCCTCAATACCCTCAGTTGTCTTGGACTTTTCTTCCAGTCTGGATGTGAGGTCATTCATGACCTTTCCCTACTCTTCAATTATCAACATTATATATATTACATCATCATTTCTTTCAAGGATTTTAGACTATACATTCAAAAATTCTTATATTCGTTCAATTTCAGCTTCAAGTTAATCAACATATTCTGATGATTCTTCCACCATTTCCTTCCACTTATTACATCTCTTACATTTATTCTCAAGCTTGGAGAAAGTATCATTAATTTAAATCTTTGGATCATTAGTAGCAGTAATCTGATTGTCTCTTCCTTTGTTGATTGAGGATCCTGATATTTCAGTGGTAGCCATCATGGAAGTGTGGTTTTCAGTTTTAAATTCTGGTACTTCTTTCACACAAAATTCAATATCATCATCTTCTTTTTTACAGACAAAACTCTTCCTCTGCATTTTTTTTTTCAGATTTGAAGTCAGCCTTTTTGAAAAACCTTTTTTGAGGCTTCTTGATGTCTTCAGCTTCACTCTCATCATCATAAAACTTTCTTTGGCACTGAGTGGCAATGTGACCAACTCTTCCACAAAGAAAACATGAAAGAGGTATCTTACCTCTAAATTTACCTTTTCCCTTCTTCAGCTTCATGGCGATGAGAGAAATAATTTCTTTTTCCTCATCATCTTCACCACCACTATCTTTTATAATTTTCAGTGTATCCATGGATTTAAATTCCACTTCCTTGCTCACGCGAGTCGTGGCATCTTCGGGTTTGACTCTCATCTCATATGCCACTAAACTACATAACATATCATCCTGAGATAGTATAGAGAGATATATTTCTTCCACGGATGACACCTTTTCATTTTACATGGGAGGAAGTCTTCTCAAGATTATATTTACGATATCAATGTATTTTATTTCTTCTCCAAGACCTCGAATTGCTCCCACTACTTCAGTAATTCGATTGAAGAATGAATCTGCATTCTCATTAGGATGCATCTTTAGATCTTCAATCCTATTGTGTAAAACCAAACGTTTTCCTCTTATACATTGATGTCTCCTTCATAAAGGTTTTCATGTTTATCCCACATAGAATTTACTGAGGTGCAACTCATTAGATTTAGATAAATCTGATCTAAAAGAGCCGCAATGATAGAATTATGAGCTTTAGCATCTGCGTCAAGAACATTCATGTTTGTATTAGTCATAGCAAGCCCTCCTGGATCAATAACCTGTATTCCATTGACAGTAGAAAAGAGGAATCCATTCCAAGGGATATTAAATGAGATTTCATTCTGTTCTTCCAAATCTGAAAATTACTTCCATCGAATAGAGGTATTCCCCTAGCGTTGAATGTATTCTCCATGACGACAAATGAAAGATCTAACACCAGCAACCTCCCTCTGATACAACTTGTAGGACCCTGGGACACCCTGAGAGGGGAGGGGTGATTCAGGGTGACAAATATTTCTTTTAAAGTGAAGGATCATGTTCCCACGTTGGTAGGAACTTGTTAAATCTGTATTCTGAAAAGGATCAGAAAAAAACATTCACATGTAGAAGGATGACACAACACTTTTTACTTGGTTCACCACTAAAGGCTACGTCCAAGGATCCTATGCCGACAGGTTGTTGGTCATACCAAATTCCACTAATCTTCACTAGTTGTGGATTACAATGGTTCGGGAACAGTCACTCTGTCCCATGCTCACTGCCTTTAAAAAGGTTCATGGATAGCTCACTACTTCCCTCGAGTCACTCCCATTAACTCCCCGGGCACACATCGCTTGGTGAAGTCACCCTCAGTTTATAGATGTGAAGGTATCTTCAATAGATTTGCACTGATGTCATTTTTCTCTTCATAGAACGAGATTTTGCTTTCATCCAAGCTTTAAAATTATGAACTAGAACGAACAGAACCACTGAAGTGGACAACTAGAACGTGCAGAAAAGCTTCACTGACAATTGCGCGCAACACCAACCCTTTGAACACAAAACCATCCTATTGTGTGAAAAATTTCCTTTTTCGTGCGGAAAATATATTTCGCGCCACATCACCCATTTTCGCACAACTGAATCCTTTACACACAACATCAATATTTATGCACAGTTCTCCCTTTTTCGCGCATCCTGGAATTTGCTGCACAATCTAGAATATTTCCTACAATCCCTTTTACGCTATCCCTTGTCGCACATCAGACCTCGAATCTTCTCTAAGTATTCAACAATACGGAATGAGGGGGGTCACCTCTTATTTATAGGCATCTGAGACCCCCGCGTGCAAAATACACTTTGGCGCGAAAACCTCTCATCTAGCGCGTAATTTTTCGCGCATGTATCATTTTTCGTGCACATATCCAGATATTTCGTGCAGCCCATGACTTTGCCATTTTTTGACGTTTTGATTCTGAAGAACTATTTGCACGAAAACCCTTGTTCCCCTATTTCACGCACCAAGCTGTTTTTCGCTCAAACCTGCACTTTTTCGTGCCCAGCTCAGATATTTCGTGCACAACCCTCCTTTTTTACACACCACTTCCTCTTTTCCTGCACCTCCTTTTACCAACAATTCATGTCTTCATTTTTAGATTTAGAGGCCCAAGAATTTGGAAAACACCAGGAAACTGCGCCACCTTTAATACTATTGTCTGCTTGAACTGTATGATCACTTTGCTAGCCCACATTTTGAACTTCCACTGAGGATTGACAAAAAACACAAACCAAACACCAATTCTTGCATAGAACAGTCGTGGTTCCAACAATCTCCCCCTTTGGGTTTGTTGGCAATCACCAAATAAATTCAATAGATCACCATCCACAAGAAATCCAAAAACAGAAGAATCAACTCAACCAACACTCTAAGTCTACGTGAGCAATGGTCGGTGTAGAAAACAAGATAGAAAGCTTGAATTGGGATCCTGTGTTTTGGAATTCTCAATGATGCCCATGGATCATTACATGACCAATGTATTCCTTCTCATTCTTCTCATCACAAAATCATTACATGCCTGAACATGCCTTGAATTTATTCATTTCTCCCCCATTGACAAGAAACCGAAAAACTGGTAATGTGCTCATTGTTCAGCTCAAACCATACCCCCTGGATAGTATCTCCCCCACAAACCTGCATCACATCCATAAACAGATAAAAACAGTTATCTTAAATTGGGAGAGGGGAATTTTGTAACCTCCATATGCACATGGAGGTGTCTCAACACTGAGGTTCAACCGATGCTTCTCAAACACAGCTTCTGACAATGGCTTGGTCAGAATATCTGCGACTTACTCATTAGTTCCCATATGCTCCATTATAATCACTCCTTGCTAAACATTTTCATTGATAAAGTGATACCTAATTTCAATATGTATTGTGCAAGAATGCTGAATAGGATTATTCATAAGATCAATTGCGCTCATGTTATCACAGTAAATTTCCATAGGATGATTCACCTCATCACCAATATTTAATAGTTGTTTCTTCATCCATAGCAGTTGAGTGCATCCTTTGTGGCAGAGATATATTTAGCTTTAGAAATACTAAGAGAAGTACTTTCTTGTTTCTTTCTCAACCAGCCAAAACAGTTACTCCCAATATAGAATGCTCCACCACTGGTGGACTTTCTATCAATTATATCTCTATCCAAGTCAGCATCAAAAAATGCTGATAATTCACTATCTCTTCCTGAATCAAAGTATAAGCAACAGTTGTGAGTACCTTGAATATTCCTCATGATTCTTTTTACCGCTGTCATATGTTCTTCCTTTGGATTACTCTGAAAGCGGGCTACAAGACATGTGGCAAAGACAATATCTGGACGTGTCATTGTCAGGTACAGTAGGCTCTCAATGATCCTCCTGTACATGGTGGGATCTATAGAGGTCCCATACTCATGCTTTCCAAGTTTGGTTACAACAGCAATCGGAGTTGACATTGGTTTGGAGTCTAGCATATTATACTTCTTCAGCATCTCTCTTGCATACTTTTCCTGAGAGATAAAAGTGTAGTCTTTTATTTTGAGTCACCTGCAGTCCCAAGAAATATGTGAGCTCCCCAATCATTGAAATTTCAAATTTTGATTTAATATGATTGGAAAATTCATCCACTGATTTCTCCCTACTGCCACCAAATATAATGTCATCGACTTAAGCGAGAACCATGACTGATCTTTCAGAGAACTGTTTACTTAGTGATTGTGATCTACTCCTCCTCTTTTGAATTCCATCTTATTGAGATAATAATCTACTCTGTAGTACCACGCTCGTGGTGCCTGTTTCAATCCATAAAGTGCTTTCTTTAGCTTGCAGACCGTTGATTAATCAATACCAAGAAATAAACCCACTGATTGTTCAATGTAGACTAATTCTTTGAGTACACAATTTAAGAATGTTGTCTTGACATTAATTTGATATACTTTATATCCTCTTCGGAGAGCCATGGAAAGGAACAACCTTACTGACTTCAGTATAGCCACTGGAGCAAAGTTTTCTTCAACATCAACACCTTCAATCAGAGAATATCCTTTACATACCAGTTGAGCCATGTATATGATAACACTTCCATGATCATCAAACGTTTTCTTGAATATCCATTTTCTTCTAATCATATTGTGACCTTTGGGTCTCTAGACAAGATCCCATGTCTGATTCTTGTCAATCTGATCTAACTCTTCATTCATGGCTTTCACCCAGGAATCATCCTTTACAGATTCTTCAAATGAGGATGGCTCCACAACTAACAGAAATGCAGAAGGTGTGTTATTCCTCTTCCTCCTTGTCTGTGTGGGTGCATTCCTGTCTCCAATTATGTTAGATGGATCAATCTTTCCTCTTCGATTTCTCCTATGAGGTTCAGTCGCATCCTCACCATCCAAGATTTCCTCTTCAGATTCTTCGTCTAAGTCAACATCATGATGTGACCCCTGATTAATTTGTTCACCTTCCTCTATTTATGTATTTGTATTTATTCCATGTTCACATTCATTCTCATCTTCTATCTCCTCAGCATAGGTACTATTTGAAGCATTTGGGGTTTTTACATCAATGATTTTAACATCGTTGCTTTCAAAAATCCTCCCCAAGGGTTTATTGAAACACTTGTAAGATTTTATGTTCATTGGATACCCAATAAAAATTCCTTCATCAGCTTATCACCAAACATTACTTGGTTTACTTCTTTATTCTAAATGAAACATTTTCTTCTGAAAACACGAAAGTATTTCAAAGAAGACTTCCTTCCATGCCACAATTCGTATGGTGTCTTCGTTTCTGACATATAGAGCCCTGTTCGATTCTGAATGTGCACTACAGCTTCAATAGCCTCCTTCCAGTAATGGAAAGAGATACCACTCTCAATCAACATAGTCCTGGCCATATTGTGGACCTGCCGATTTCGATGCTCAACAACTTAATTTTGTTGTGGTGTTATCACAGAAGCTACATCATGTTGTATTCCATGTTTTTATAGGTAATTTTCAAACACAATAGATGTGTAATCCCCTCCATTATCATATCACAGGATTTTTATTGTCCGTCCTGTATCATTCTCGGCAATCCGATGATATGCTTTCATGAAATCAACAACTTGTCACTTCCTGTGAATAACCATTACACAATACATTCTACTATAATCATCAATGAAAAGGATGAAGTACCATTCTCTATGGGTTCCAGAAACATTTATTGGGCCACATACGTCTGTATGAATGAGATCAAGAAGACACGATGCCCTTTTATTCTTTGTCTTATATGAACTACAGACCAGATTCCCACGAATACAAGCCTCGCAAGACTTTTCCCATTCTCATTTTAGAATGGGAATATCCATGACTATCGTCAGCTTAGATATCATATCAATGTCTTGTTGGTTATTGTGCTCCACCCTTCGATGCCACAAATTGTTTTCTTCTTCAACAGAAAAATAGCAGGAGTTCACTTAACTGTCAACCTGATATAAGTTTCCATCTGTTCTACTGCCTTTCATAAGAGAATTCCTTGTTTTTCCTTTTATAGTGCATCCTTTTTGATTGAAGGTTACTATGTGCCCTGAGTCACAGAGTTTACTTACACTGAGGATATTGTGGAATAGACCGTCCATATAAAGAACTTTAGTCTTCTTCAACTCTCCATTGGTGAGATAAGTATTCCCACTACTTTTAATCTTCAAAGAACCATCATTACCAAACCTTACTGTTCCATCGACCTTATTTTCAATGTTCTTCAAGAGGTCAGCATTTCTTGTCATATATGAAGGGAATCCACTATCAAGAATGCAGGTGCTTCAACTCTTTGTGGCTTTGAAACAACTTCTACAAGATTGGATTTCTTGATCTTCCTTTTTTCTTTCCTAGAGATATTGGATTGAGTGTAAGACATTGACGACCTTTTAATTATTTCTTCTACATAGTTAGATTCGTCATTCCCATAATCATATTCCAGAGGAGAAAACCTTTTTGTGAGATCAACACCATCATGAGGATGAAAATTTACCCATTTTTGAGAGTTCAATGAATCTATTTTATCGAACCTCTGTCTGCAATACATAAAATTATGGCCAAAGTTAGAACAATGAATACAGTATCCATAGAAACTATTTTTTCTAAAAGATGGAGGATATGAAGTCAGTATCCTTTGCTGACGTCCCATATCTTCCCCATTCATGTAGCTCCTTGCCTCTTCACAATATGATATGGCATAGCCTAGATAGACACAGAACTGACTCTTCATGAGAGGAAATGTCTTCTCACTTGAATTTATCCTCATACATTCATCCATGGGGGAATAGTTGAACTGCCTGTCATTTCTGAATGTTTGAGGATAATTTTCAATTCTCCATTCAGTTTGGACTGAGGGTTTATTTTTTAGCACATCAGGAAATGTTTAAATATGTCCATCCTTTATTTTTTCTTTCTTTTGGATCTCTTTATTTCCAGCAGTTGATGTCTTAGATTCCTAGCCAATTCCACTATTTCCCATGCAATCGGTTCTTTGATAACTCAATATTTTTCCAACCCCATCTGAACCACACCATGTTCTTACTAGTAATTCTACATCTGATAATCTTCCAAACTATATTTTCTTCCTTGATTGTTTTGAAATTGATTCAGTCTCATGTTTACTCCTAGGAGTAACAACTTCCTCCTCAAGACCCTCAGTAGTCGTAGAATTTTCTTCCAGTCTGGATGTGATGTCATTGATGAACTTTCCCTACTCTTCAATTATCATCTTTGATCTACTACATCATCATTTCTTTAAAGGAATTTAGACGGTAATTTCACAAAATCTTCCAATCGTTCAATTTCAGCTTCAAGTTTATCAACATATTCTGATGATTCTTCTACAATTTCTTTCTACTTATTATATCTCTTACATTTCATTTCAAGCATTAAGAAATCATACTTAATTTGAATCTTTGGATCACCAATAGTAGTAATCTGATTATCTATTCCTTTATTGATTGAGAATTATGATATTCCAGCGGTAGACATCATGGAAGCATGGTTTCTGGTTTTAAATTCTGGTTCTTCTTTCTCAAAAAAAAATCAATATCATCATCATCTTCTTCACAGACAAAACTGTTCCTTTGCATTTTCCTTCAAGATTTGAAGTCACCCTTATTGAAAAACATTTTTCGAGGCTTCTCGATGTCTTCACCTTCACTCTCATAATCATCAAACATTCTTTTCTACTGAGAGTCAATGTGCCCAACTCTTCCAAAAAGAAAACATGAAAGAGGTAGAATACCTCTAAATTTACCATTTCCCTTCTTCAGATTCTTGCCGATGAGAGAAATAATTTCTTTTTCCTCGTCATCTTCACCACCACTATCTTCTAAAATTTTCAGTTTGTCCATGGATTTAAATTCCATTTCCTTGCTCACGCGATTTGTGGAATCTTTGGGTTTGACTCTCATCTCATATTCCACTAAACTACTTAACAGATCATCCAGAGATAGTTTAGAGAGATATCTTAATTCCAGGGTTGACACATTTGCATTGTACATGGGAGGAAGTCTTCTCAAGATTTTCTTTACGATATCAATGTTTTTTATTTCTTCTCCAAGACCTCAAATTGCTCCCACTACTTCAGTAATTCGATTTAAGAATGAATCTGCATTCTCATTAGGATGCATCTTTAGATCAACAAACCTATTCTGTAAAACCAAAAGTTTTTCCTCTTTTACTTTCCTGTATCCTTCATAAATGTTTTCAAGATTATCCCACATAGATATTGCGGAGGTGCAACTCATCACCTTTAGATAAATTTGATCTGAAAGAGCCGCAGTGATATAATTCTAAGCTTTATCATCCGCGTCAAGAACATTCCTGTCCGTATCAGTCATAGAAAGCCCTGTTGGATCAGTAACCTATATTCCTTGGACAGTATCTAAGAGGACTTCTATTTCAGGGAATCTTAAATGAGATTTCATTATGTTCTTCCAAATCTGAAAATTTCATCCATAAAAGAGAGGTATTCCCTTAGCATTGACTGCATTTTCCATTACGATAATGGAAAGATCTAACACCAGCAACCTCCCTCTGATACCACTTGTAGGACGCTAGGACACCCTGAGATGGGAGGGGTGAATCAGGGTGACAAATATTTCTTTTAAAGTGAAGGATCATGTTCCCACATTGGTAGAAACATGTTAAATATGTATGATGAAAAGGATCAGAATGAAAACATTCACATGTAGAAGGATGACACAAAACCTTTTTACATGGTTCACCACTAATGGCAACATCCAAGGAGAACACGCTGCTAAGTTTTCGGTCATGCCAAATTCCACTAATCTTCACTAGTTGTGGATTACAATGGTTCGGGAACAGTCACTCTGTCCTAGGCTCACTTCCTTTACAAAGTTTCAGGGATAGATCACTACTTCCCTCGTGTCACCCCTGTTGACTCCCCCTGGTTCACTGCTCTTGGTGAATTCACACTCTGTTTATAGACGTGAAGGTCTCTTCAATAGATTTGCATTGATGTCATTTGTCTCTTCTTAGCAAGAGACTCTGCTAGCATCCATGTCTGAAAATTATGCACTAGAACACAGAGAACCACTGAAGAGACAAATGACATCAATGTCTGAAAATTACAGGATGCACGCAACACCAACCCTTTGTGTGCAAAACCTTCATATTGTGCGAAAAATTTACTTTTTCGCGCGGAAAAAATATTTCGCGCCACAAAACCCATTTTCGGGCAACTGAATACATTACACGTAACCCCAATATTTACGCGCAGTTCTTCCTTTTTCGCGCATCCTGTAATTTTCTGCGCAATCTAGAATATTTCACGCAAGCCCCTTTACGTGATCATTTTTTGTGCATCAGACCTCGAATCTTCTCTAAGTCTTCAACACTATAGCTTGAGGGGGGTCACCTCTTATTTATAGGAATCTGAGACACCCGTGTGCAAAATCAACATTGGTGCGAAAACCTCTCATCTAGAGTGTAATTTTTCGTGCATGTATCATTTTTCGTGCACGTATCCAGATATTTTGCACAGCCCATGCCTTTTCCATTTTTCAACGATTTGATTCCGAAGCACTATTTGTGCGAAAAAACTTATTCCCCAATTTTGCGCACCACACTAAATTTCATGAAAACCCGCACTTTTTCGCACCCAGCTCAGATATTTCGCACACATACCTCATTTTTCATGCACTACTTCCTCATTTCCTGCACCTCATTTTAACAACAATTCATGTCTTCATTTTTATATTTTGAGGCCCCAAAATTTGGAAAACACTGGGAAACTACGCCACCTTTAATACTATTGTCTGATTGAACTATATGATCACTTTTCTGGTACACATTTTGAAAATCCACTAAGGATTTACAACAAACACAAACCAAACTCCAATTCCTGCATAGAACAGCCATGGATCCAACACCATCCTTGGGGCCCATGTCCTGACTACCCTAAGCTCGTCTTCAATAGGCCAGGGGATGAAAACTAGCACCAGAGGTGTTAATCATGATAAAAATGGAAGGAATTTCCTTTATAGAAGTAAAAAAAACACAACAGAGTATGCAACAGAAGGAAGCACTAAGTAATACAGTATAAAAAAGTATGTACTGAAAGGGAAGGGGTCATAAATACAAGCCCAACAGCAAGTACAATACAAATGAAAAGCTAGTACAACTACAGTAAAGTAAATCAGCAACCACTGAGTCATCCTCCGGAATTCCCACCTAAAGGGTGGGTATAGATTGCCTCCTCAGCACCTCAGATCCAACCCTCTACATCGTGTACGTCTCGCCAAGTGTTCAACCTCTGGGTACCGTCCATCTCATCAAGTCTGCACCTCGATTAGTGTTGTCCATCGTTTGCATCAAACACAACGTAGTACAGGCATAGCCCATGCAGGGATGAGTATACGATACTCAGTAGGGACCTCGAGACCCCCGATGGTCTCTCAGAATCCACAAAAGATAAACCACAGAAGAATGATAAAACCACGAAGTATCAATGAACCCTACTTAGGTATATGCCCATACATATAGCTATGTTATCAATCCAATTTTTTCTCCAACTCTCGATCCCAAGCACAACCTGGTCCACATAGGAAAGAAGTCAATCACATTGATGATAATGATTGAATGTCAAGACTCAGCTCACATAGGTATACATCCTTCGTATAGCGATAGAAAATATTAGGTGGAGTCACTGATTCATCTAAGCTATCAGACCCATGAAGGATACTAGACCAGCTAAGCTATCAGACCAATATAGGATAGTAGACCAGCTACTCTATCGGACCCACTCAAGATAAAAGTACAGAAGTAAAACTATCATACCCACATAGGAAACAAGTATAGTAGTCATCGCTGTCGAACCCACGAAGGATTCCAATACAGTTGTCGTTGATGAAAAACCCAAAAAGGATTCTAGAATAGTTGTCATCGTTGCTGAACCCACGAAGAATTCCATTACAGTTGTCGTCTCTACAGAACCCATGAAGGATTCCAGTATAGTTTTCATCACTACCGAACCCACAGAGGATTCCAGAATAGTTGTCGTCCCTACCGAAACCACACAGGATTCTAGTATAGTTGTCATCACTGTAGAACCCTTGAAGGATTCCAGTACAATTGTCGTTGCTGTCAAACCCATGGAGGATTTAGTCCAGTTGTCATTTCAGTCCAACCCACTGAGGATTCAGTCTAGTCTCATTGCTGTCGTAGCCAGCTCTAGGGTTCACACACATTGCACACTCGAATCCGGGAGGGTCCGCTCTTCGAGCAAAGGGGGTTCATTACATGAACTATCCCAAAGTCATGAATTGATGCATCCTGAAGTTCTGGCTTATCATAAGGAACCCAACGTGATAGACGGCACGTCAATCAGACACCTGGTCTGAGAGTTATTACCATTTTCATTCCAGGGGCCCAGTTGGAAATATGCTCATTCAAAACCTAGCCATTTTCAAAAGTCATCCAAAACTCACATAAAGTATCATAAAAGGAAGGCTTCATCACAAAGGGTCATAGTTCTATAGACGGTGCATTGATCGGTCACGCTGTCGTGAAGTTATTCGCAGTTAAGTGTAACGGGCCCGGCCCTTTAAGCCTAGTGGGCTGGCAGGTCGGCCCATCCAGGTTTGGTGGGATCGACCCAATTAAGGTGTCGGCCTAGCCCAATAATGAGCAGCCCATCCTTGTGGTGCACGTATCGGCCCATGGTAGGTTTCCCGGCACAGCTGGGCGTGGCCCTGCCTGCGGCTGGACACGGCTCGGCCAACTGGCCAAGCCTGTGTAGGGGGCGCAGTCCCCCCAACTTCCCGAACCAACAACACTGAGCGGCAGCGCCCTCCTGTCTGTCTGCCCTAATCCGGCCGGTCTTCCCGGCACGAGCGGCCCGTGTAGGCCTCTCTCCTCCCACACTAAACCTTCGGGTGTCACGGCCTCTTCAACCTGGTTGGCTGGCGAGCCTGCCGGTTCAATGCCGAAGCAGCCTGCAGAGTGCTGGCCACTGGTCTCCATAGCGTGGTGCCTTAGAGGTGTCATAGTCCTCCTGCCCGGCCAGTTTCGGCCAGCTGGTTCTTCTTCGGTCGAGCGGCCCGGAGATGGGGGTTGTGGTTCCTCTCCACGCGGCTGGCATACGGCCCCCACTTCCTCCGGTCGCCACCACATCTTCTATCACTTCCACCATTGAAATAAAATGAAGATCAATGGAGGGTGATCGGGTCGTGTTCGTTTGCCCTGCGCCCTCCGCGTTATGCGATATCATATATCCAAATGTAAATCATGGTTTCAAAAAAGAACGAAGAACAATTTTATTCAATTAAAATTGAAGCAAACCCCCTACCTCTTTATTGACATCGCATGTCATCGAGCCGTGGAATATGAGCGTCGTAGTTCTCAGGTAACACCGAATAACGGTGTCATCCCATCAACGTAGGAGGAAGAGTCATTGTCGTAGGCGACGCTTCTTGCGAGTGGTGTCTTTTCCCTTGAAGTGGATGAAGAAGAAGGTAGGTGATGTCGTGGAGTATTCTTCGCCAAGAGAGTATGACATTATTCATGGAAGAACGAAGATCTCCTCTAATTCATCAAGGGTTCTCCCCACCCAAATATTTTCCAATGAAAATATTATATTAGGCCTCTCCATTTTAATAGAATTTCCATCCAATTCAAATTTATTCAAATGAGATGTTCCTATTAATTAATGAAGGTATTAATTGGATGTGGTGGAATAATCAATGTGTGGAAGGTGAGGAGGTTCCACCATAATGAGGGTAGGTGTTAAATAATTAATGGAGAAGGTGGAGAGTTATAAAAATTAATAAGTAGGTTTCTTGGGAGTTTAAAGGGAAGTTAAGGGGTTAGGCTCTCATGTGGGCCCCACCTCACATTATCATCTCATGGGAGGCTATGTGGGTGTGGAACCCACCTCTAAATTCCCATTGTAGGAAATAGCCACAAAAAATAAATAAAATTGTGTACATCAATTATATTTAATTTATTATAAATCCTCAAAAAATTAACTTCTCTTCCCGAGGAAACACAGTTGTGGTAAAGGTCTGCTTAAGCGAATATTGGTGCTAAGAGTTCATTGGTGCCATCAGATTTCAATTTCAAGCATCGGTTCAAAAGATAGAAAAACTCACACGTACATTTACAGAATGTACCTGATAAAAAATTCAAAAAAATATTTTGGGTACACCAGGCCTCAAAATTAGGTACTTTAAGAAACCACAGGCTCGTAAAATTCCAAAGTATTTAAGAAATAATTTTCCATGAAATTTTTGAGACATTAAAAATAGTGAGGTGGAAGAAAGTATTTTCCAGAGGAATAATTTAAAAGGAACATACACACTGAGTATTTATGTTTTATCATTAAAAACTGGTAGGTTTCTATTCATTCGGTAGAGGAGACATAGGACTCACCAGGAGCAATAGGAGAGGTGGTAAAGACTTGTGGGAGCTCTTGATTGCTCATCGAGACTCTGAATATTCCATCATCGATCTCAATTGAACCTCTCTTATAAGGTATTACATCTTCTTGAATCATTACTTCCAATTATTTCACTAAGATAAGGTATTCAAGTTTGAACGTGTAATCATTTATCTCAGATCAATCTCATTCTTGGTTGTTCCGGGAGACACCTTTAACGTATATCTATCAGAGGAGAACGAGGTAGGGGGTATTGTGTTTAATTCAAATTGTTGAGTTAATTTTGTGTACCAAGGGGCCTCATACCCATGTTTAGGGTGTCGTATGACTGAGACATGGACTGTTTAGAAACCCAGAATTGCATAGGTAATCTAATGAATAACTACAAAATGTTGTTTGAGATTGTTTCTTTGATCTAGGTCCTTCTTGAGGGTGTGTTTCCCATGTTTAGCTATTTTGTAAGGATACCCATGTTTATGCCATGATTATATCATATTTTGAGTCTTCTTCAGAGGAAAAATATATAAATTGCTTTCTTATGAGTTGGGATTGACCAAATTGCTGGATTTTCCTTTGGAACGCTCGAGGACAGTGTTTTATTTAGCCGGAGGGAAATGTGTTGACAGGACTGAGGGAAATTTTTTGTTTAGCCGGAGGGAAATTTTTTTTAGCCTAAGGAAAATGTTTCTTATGCATAAGGGCAGTAGATTCTATGCTAGTGGGTGATTTCTCATATTCCCGAGAAAAGTATTCATTATGCCTGAGGGCAGTCACATGAGGGTTTCATTTCGGTTTTCCAGAGGGTTTGGATTTGCATGTCTGAGGACAATATTAAATTTGAATATTCAATGTAGTGATTTTCTATGTTGAACTTTCCAAGCTAAAACACAGTCTTGGTATTATTATAATCTTTAACTTATTAGATTTCATGTTGTGGTTTCTGTTGTGACACTGGTATAGTAGATTTTTGGTCGAGGCTGAGTATCAAAAAATTCCGAATTTAATTATATTGAATAGTTAAATATTTATTAAAATTAAAATATAATGTGTACAAATTGTTACTTTTGAGTACTTCCTATTTTACAGCATTTCATTATCGCACACTATTGTTTCACATCTTCAATGACAGTTAGGCACAAGCCATTAGGTGGTTTCCTACTGGGATTTAGTTCTCACAACCTATTTGGGTCATGTCTTGGGCCAATAAGATTATATTTTTGCAAGTTTTCATAAGGGAAATAGTCCCTACACTGGTATATTATTATTTCATAGGAGTAGGAGAGCATGTGACCGAGCATAGGCTTGCGATGTTTCTACATTTCTGTTTCACTTCATTGGTTTAGTTTTCTATAGTTTTTACCTTTTTATGTATTGTATCAGATTGTAGAGTATCCTGTTTTGGATGCTTTCATAGAATTAGAGTCAAGTTGCATCATCATATATATGATTTCTGGTTGCCTTTTACTCCAGTTCCATTGTTAATATCAGTTCTACATTTTTTACTACTTCCACTTTTTTATGTTTATATTTTTTTTCTACAGCGCTACACTTTGACAAATGAGGGCATAGTTTCCCCACTGTCAGTCCTAGGACCCCACTACTAGTCAGAAACCTATGGCATTTGGGAAAACGTGCCTGAGGTCATGTGACCAACCGGGTTCGGGGAACCCGTTGTCTGGCACATGGATCAGAGATGTTACAATATAATTTTTTGGGGTTGGTACATCCCCCCTTCCCCCATAGAAATTAATTGCGCCCTTGCAATTCATTCGCCATACATAAAAAAATTCTGAATCTTCAAACATTAGAAATAAGAAAAACATAAATTTATAAGGGGAGATCAATATTTAATGAAAACTATAATGGGATGATTTTTTTCCACAAAATAAAACAACTAATCTCCAATGTTGTCTATAATGTTCCTTTGATACCAATTAGAACTCCCTATGCCTTCTCTTCCGGTCTGAGTGCTTGAAAATACAATGAATTTTTATTTATTAACAGAAACTGAATTATTACACAATATATTATGAAAATGGTGTATTTTTAGTATTCTAGGTTTTACAATATTAGAAAAAACATTATATTTATTAGATTTGATAAAAAATAAAACAATTTCCTATTATGCTTCCATGTCCACTAACATCAAATATGTGAAAGATGGATTTTGAGGATCTATAATTCTTTTAAAAAACAATTAAAAACAAAGGGGTGAGAATTCAATTTTCTAGTAAGGGGTTGGTGAAAAATATTTTTGAAAAATAGTATAATGTTTTGAAATGAAATCTTTTGGAAATACCATTGAATGGTATTTTGGTAAATTGATTTTAAAATACCTTTTATAAATACATAATACTTTGAAGAAACATAAATAAAATCTTTTAAATTTATATATGATTTTGAATACTTTATCAAGCCTGTGAAAATAGTTATGATTTGGAAACTAATATATATCTTACTTAAATACATACACTGGTAATTCCATTAAAAAACTAGTGGTTTTTTTGAAAATACTATACAATCTTCTGAAAACAAAACACTTGGGTTATTTAAAAATTTAATGTTTTCTGGGCCTACCAACTTAGGAATGTATTGTTTCAAATCCCAATATCCTTCCATATTTTCAATGTTAATGTTCCAAATTTTCTAAAAAACATTTTAATCATTCTTTTCATATGTATACAATTACCCCTGGCATTTTGATTTTGAAAAGATATTAATGAATTATGTTACACTTACATTTATATATAATAATTCATATTCATAAATATATATACATCCATGTGATCTTGTTTACTAATAAATATCCTATCATAAGATCTTTCATGAAATGTATTCATACTTTTAATTCATGGAATATAGTTGTAATTCAAATTAGTAATATATCATTAAAAATGATAATATCATGCACATAATTGTTTAATACATTTAAAATCATGATGAAATACTAGTGTATAATAATATTATATTGTAAAATTAAAAATTTAAATTTAAAACTAGAATTAAATAATAAAAAAGAAATTTTTATGTTATGCATAAAACATGACTAGGGCTAAATGAAATTGTGACATCCTTAATATAACATAAAAGCAATCATAATTATCTTTGGGCGATGAAAATAAAATTCTAGAAATTTCGATAAAATATGTAATATATATATATTAAATGAAATCTATAATTTTATATAAAAACATTGATAAATTTAAACAGCACGTGGACGGTTAGACATGGAATTAGATTAAAAAATAAATTTTATTAAATACATATACTGAGGTGCAGCAGTGGTTTTATTATCATCCATAAATTTAAAAAAAAAATTAAAGAGGTCAATATACACTATTACATCATTACATCCAATGAAATTATACAAAAACAGGAATATATTTTTAAAAATTATATCCAGACTAAAAAAATAGAATAATATTAAACAAATCAGGAATCAAATATGAAAAATATATTTAATAACACAATAATAGAAAAATATCCCTTACCTCTAATGAAACATTAACAAATAATTGATAGAACTAGAAAATACATTGGCTGGATAATAGTTTTTTCTATGAAGAGAATCACTACCCACATAGGGTATAGAAAGAACAAGTAATAACAAAAAATTAAGGGTGGAATTTAAAAAAATATCACACAAGATGGAGTACTAGTATTTTATTTATATACTTAGGAGGTGTTATATGATTTTATATTGTGTGCAGCCAGTATTATTTCATTCAGCTTGCATGATAAGATGAGGTATATATTATTTTCATCATTCACAAAATACATTTATTAGAAGAAGATAGGAAAACAAGTCAATGAATGCTTCCCGTGGTTCTGCTAGTGTGTGAGAAAATGAATATATAAATATTTTTTTTCTTGAACTGCGAATGTTTTCTGATCATTGAAATAGAGAAAAAAATAAAAAATAGATTGGATATGGATTTCATCTGCTAGCTGCTTCTTCATGACGTATAAAATTTCATCCACATCACAAACATTCTGAAACAGAATCATTGCATTCCACAAATGAAACTTGTAAGATGACTACTACAAGTCCTATATGACACAGATGAAATTGAAGTAAAACCATTCTAGAATTATGAAAATCTATTTTTATGAATGAGATTTAGATATACACAACATCAAAACATACATCCAAACGTTAGGTGATTACCAAATCAAACAGTGTTTTCCCTAAATAGGCTTTGAAATCTAAACGAATCACGTATCTCATGTTTTATTTTAACACGTGAAGGTATTCAGACTCAAAAATCTCTTCCTATATACTTGATCATTGATCCTAATCCAGATTCTTTCTTAGCTTTGAGCTCCACCAATACTGCGTTCAACATTGATTGGTCTTGTCCTCTCCCTTAGTGTTGTCTCATTAACTACATCATCCACGACTTCGACCATGTCTCACAAGCACTCAACCTCCCCTATATACTAAGAACACTCTAAAAGAATAATCCTCAGTTTCCCTCAAAATAGACCCAACGAAAACTAAAACCTTGTATCTATTTTTTATCGATTATATTTTCAAAATTTTCAGTCATTTAATATCATTAATAGATTTAGATTAGCATATTTTAAAAAATTCATATATTTTTAGATCATAATTTGTATAAAATTATTAAAAATAATAATTTACTAATTTTCAATAGAATAATAATTGGAAAACTAAAAAATATATATAATTCCAATGTAAAAATTATTGTGAAAACAATACGCATATACATAAAACAGCCATATTATGCACAATCCAAAATTAATTTTTTATCAATACCCAATAATATTATATCTATATATTTAACATTGTATATTTAAATGATATTATGTATATTATTTTTATCATTATCATCAACATTTAGAATATTTTCCTCAAACAAAATAAGACTACATATTTTAAAAAAATATTTATAATATTAAAATAGTGATTTCATAAAAGCTAAATATTAAAAAAATCATAGTTAATGATATAATTTAATTCCATAATAAATATTTTGAAATATCAAATTTAATTAATAATACATAATTTTTTATAATTATTAATTAATTAATTTAATAAAACATTTATAAAATGAAAAATATAAGTTTATAATTTACTAGGTTGTGAAAATCACCTCAATTATAACTCCATGAGTCAACTTATTTTTAAATTTTTATACTTTTGTAATTATAATATATTTTATACTTCCATTATAAATTTTTTTCATTTTCTTCTTTCCACTTCATATATTGTCAATCCGGCCAGATGTTACAAGATTTATTACAATCATAACATGTTACTTCTTCTTTAATTTAACCATTATCCATATTAATTTTTTAATATATATATTCCAAATAATTTATTCTAACTATCATGTTCATCCATCTATAAATATTTGATAATTGATTCTCATAATATTACAATGTACTAGAATAGGATTGAAAAAATAAATTTTATCTTCAATTAATATATAAAAATTTTCATATGAATTTGAGAATTATAAGAAATAATAGTAGTTTCAGTAGCAGCACATCCATTTTTGTTATTTATTTTCATCTCTTTTAAATTTTCTATCACACTATATAAGGTTTCCAATAATATTTTCCTGGGTATGAGTAATAAATTTTTCTTCTCATCAATTATTTTTCTCATAGAATCCCACTCATTGGGTATATTATCAATAATCTTCTCAATAATTATTTCATCACAATGTCCTCTTTCTAGAATAATTACTAATCTATTTTGGATTTTCATTAATCTTTGGTGAATCATTGGAAATGATTCTCCAGGAATAAAGTTGAAGTCTTGATAGTCTGCTCTAATATATCTATTTGTATAAAAAACCAATGAAATACCAAAATTTTGTTCTTATATATTTATCCAGATGCATTTTAAAACATTACAGGAAGATATTTGACAATATATACTTCTTATTATAGAAAATAAAAAAATAATTATTAATTTTTATGTTATTCATGTTTAAGTGAATAACGGGCCCGGCCCGGTAAGCATAGTGGGATGGCGGGTCGAGTCACCCAGTTTTGGTGGGTCCGACCTGGTAGGGGTGTCAGACAGACCCTAAGATTCGAGCGGCCCGACCCGAGAGGTGCGGCTTGGCCCGAAGAGGGTGCGACCTGGCCCGAAGTGGCGCGACCCAGCGTGGCCTTGTAGGGCGCGACCTGACTGGGCGCGGCTCGGCTAGCTCGGCCAGTTGGCTGAGTGGTCCAGGGGGGGGGGGCAGCTGCCTTAATTGGCGGTGCGAAGCGGCACCGCCCTCCCTAACCGATCGGCTGGAGTGGGCCGACCATCTGGCGCAGGCAGCCCGCTCGGGCGGGCAGTGGGTTCTCTAGCGTGGTGGCCTCTTGGCGCAACAACTTTTCTCCGTCCGGTCGGCCAATGGGTCGTCCTGTTCTCCTACATGGTTCCCTCTTAGCGCCATGACTCTCCATTGCCCTGTCGCCCGACGGGCCGGCCAGTTCTTCCTACCAAAGCAGCCCACCCTATGCGGGTCGCAGTTCCTGCAGTGCAGAGCCGTGGGGTTCCATAGTTCCTTCCATTGGGCCGGTCTTCTTATTCGGTCAAGTGGCCTGTGGTTGCGGAACGCGGTTCCTCCACATGTGTCTGGCGCGTGGTCGCAGCCTTCGAACGTCACCGCTAACCTATTCCAAAGAAGACAAGAAATGACAGAGGGTCATCGGGCCGTGTTTGTTCATCATGCGCCCTATAAGTTAGGCAGTAACAATCATCCAAGGTTATCACTTGATTACAAAAAGAACACGGGAGTAATTTATTAAAAATAAATTAAGCAAACCCCCTACCTCAAAAAAGATTCACGGTAGCCCATCGTCATGGATGAGGGTGTCGAGTTCCTCGTTGTCATAGTGTACCTCAAGAAGTGGTGTATCCCCTCTTGTCGTGGAGAAAAGAATAGAAGGTGAGTCTTTATTGGAAAGTTCCTAGTGGTGGTGTCACCTTCCTTGATGCAGAGGAAGAAGAGAATTAGAGAACTGAGGAGTGTTCATCATTGGAGAAGAAAACTGTTCTTCATTGGAGAAGAAAACTATTCTCTCAAGAGCTCTCTCCCTTCACACAATGAAATCCCCCCAAAATAAAATAACAATATACTCCTATTATTTTATTAACACAAGAAATTTAAAATTCAAACATGAAAAACATAATTAGAAAATTGGAGTATTCAATTTATTAATTATGGCATTGGCATGTATTAATGGGAGAGTTGTCAACGTTAAACAAGGGAGTTTAATGGGGATTTATGAGAGTTATGGGAAGTTCAAGGGTTTAGGTCACATGTGGGTCCCACCCCACAAATATCCTCTCATGGGAGGTTATGTGGGAGTGGGAACCCCCTATAACTCCCTTTGGGAGGATATAACCACTATCCATAAAAATAAAATTGCGCTACACCAAATTTATTTATTTTAATCTAATTCCCCAAATATTAATTCTCAGCCCGTTTAAAACGAAACTACGATAAAGGTCCCCTTAAGAAATTATCAGCACTGCAAGCTCATTAGTGCCCTCAGATGTCTATTCTAAGCACCAGTTCAAAATATAGAAAAACACACTCATTCGTTTACTGAACGTACCCAAGCTAAACTTTGGAAATTGACTCCGGGCACACCGGGCCTCGGAATCAAGTGACCTCTGAAGCCACAGACTCGTAAAATTTCAAAGTATTTAAGAAAATAAATTTCCTTGTAATTTTCAGTTCTTTATAGAGGAAGTGAATTTTGGTTTCAAAAATTGAGTTTAAAAGAAGTAAACAGAACAAAGGTAAATACTATTTTAGTATGATTATTGGACTCAACCATCAGTCTGACTAACAAAGTAATATAATCAGAGCATGGATATGGTCCTTCTAAATAATAGTGAACATTTAAATAATAATACATCCAATTTTATAAATTTTTTCTATCATAATCAAAATTATAATGATAAAAAAACAGAATATTGTATTTTTATATTTATTGTACCATGTACAAAACAAAAATATTAGATAGTTAAATTTATTTTTAAATGTTTTATTATATAAAGCATAATTGTATCTTGTAAAAATAATACATGACATGAAATAGTATAAATGGAGTATAAGTTATTAAAAGGATAAGTATTTTATCCTTAAGAGAAAGGAAGTCAATAACCAAAAATAAAAGTATCCACTATTATATACTTTCAATAATTTATATCTTTCAATTCCATGGAAGGACCTCAATGTAATTACAGTTTTTACTCACTCTATATTTTCCTAGAATCCCCCGATATGATAATCAGCTCTATCTTACTATCGAGGTTAAAATTTGATCTGAACATTATATTATCTATCTCTATATCCATTTATTCCCTTAATCATTATAATTATCGTATATGAGTAACAATTACAAATGTTCTTTAGGAGACAGCCTAACAAGGATTCTGTAAGAAGACTACACTCTAAGAAAAAACAATGATTAAGAATGAGTAATTAACACTATGTATTCTTCTAGAAATTAGAAATAGAACATAATAAACCTTCTCAAAACACATCAAATGACATGGTATATATATGAGAGCCCCCAAAGGTCATATTGCAATGTTTTTTTAAATTACGTTAGACAACATGAATTTGATTTCTCATAATGATCTAGAGTAACATAAGGTCCAACAACATATTTATTAACACCAATATAGTTATAAATATTTTCAATACATTAAAATAAATTATTCTATATTTAAATTATTAAATTTTCTATTCTGGTGGAATATTTACCAATGTGAATATGTCAATTATAATGACTTCGAATATGATGTTATCAGTTTTGGTATCAGTCCCATTGTAAAAACTTTTTCAGTGTGATATACATTACTAAAGTCTAGATTTATGTCTGACAAATTTTAGTCTAATAATCTTACTCATACTCATTATGATAATTGATATGAATAATTTATAGTTTATTTTTGTAATACATTTAAAATTTTCTGTGTCTGGTAAAATATAATGTTATCAATGAACCAAATTGTAAAAAACATGGGACATAAAAAGCCATTAAACAGGTTTTGTGAAAGTATTTTTGATTTCCCAAACTAAAGGAATGGAAAAGTCAGAATTAGAACATTTGAAACTACATATAATACATGTTTAACCCATATAAAAAATAATCAGTGCATATTTAAATCAACAATAATTTTTTTGGTAACTCTCACCTTCATTCCTATCTAGAAAAGAAGCATTACCCAATTTGTTGTAGTAATATCTTCTCACACCCATCATTTATTCTATTTCATGATTACCCAATGATACCTTGGAGTACCCATAGTATATGAAATATAGGGATCCTTTGAGAACTATAATGGTAATCAACGCTATGTATAATCTATATTGTGGTCCACCGTAATGTCCATTTACCATTAATTAATTTAACATTTGAAATATTTTACATTTAGACATAAAAATAATAAATGTTATATCATTTTTGGATTCACCATTACAAAATCAAATAGTTTAATGATAATAACATAATATATATATATATATATATATATATATATAATGAAAAAGGTTGGTACCAACATCACATGTACTAAATAGATAGTATGTGATAGATAAGTTCATTGAATTTGATTAATAGAAATATCATTAAATGTTCATTAATAGCATTCATTATGAAAATAACCTTTTCACTTTGAAACAAAATTTTAAACCCTTAAGAAAAATTATAGAATTTTAGTAAACCCATTTTATTTAAAAATAAAATTTATGACTTGTAAAGAGTTATTCAACTATATGAGGGTTCATTATGGTGGGAAATTTTATTCATGTTGTACATATTAAAAATATATTCCATTACTTCTGTTTTAAAATAAAAAATTTGCCTTGTTGGAAAAGGGCAAGATGATTTATTTGAAAATATTTTTTTAAAATTCCTATCATGGGTAAAATTGAATTAAATAAATTATTTTTTAATTATTTATCTATTTTATATTTGTTTTCTTAAAAAAAATTTTGGAAGAAAAAGGATTTTTGGTTGATGAAGAAAATGAGGTCATATTTTCTAAAAAAAATTTTCTATGACATTTTATGTACAATAGAGATGTAAAATGGTACAATCACATGAAAATTTCATGACCAAATAGTTGAGAATAAAATAAAATGTTTTGATATAAAATGAACAAATAATGTCCATCAATTGAAATTCAAGCATAATCAATCCTAATTTAAAAGTATACTATAACATTAATTCTTTAACACTTTAGAAAATCATAATTTTTAATCCACATGAAATAATAACATAAAAATATAATTTAATGTTCACAAAAATATGGTTAATAATTATATTACAATTAGAGTGGTTATTATATAAAACTCATAATTAAATATAGTTTCATGTGATACACATATGTCTCAATGAAAGGAATTTAGGTTGATCAATCCTTACAAAGATAATACGACAAAATTGGGAGTTAATTAGTTGAAAAAATCTATCTAAAAAATTAAATGAACAGAAAATAAGTGGTAATATATAATAAATAAATTTGTAGATCAATTAAAATTTAATAATATAATAAAAATTAATTGAAAATATATATTACACGATGAAAGGTAATTGAGTTAAGAAACCCTTTACCACATAGTAACATTCTAGTCAAATTTACTAAGATGCAATACATCAATTTGACACACAGAATAAAAAAATTTATAATGGAATCATGATATAACAAAATAAAGTGTACGTATATATACACTACACAATAAAAATATGTTGTGAATTAGCATATTCTATATGGAAATTAATGTGATATTAAATATCCCTTATCTTGAGTCCAGAATATCTATGTATTCCCTTTAAATATATTATAATAATCTCATATATTTAATTTTATTTAATAATAAACATTTCAAGGTTTAATTCTTTATATATAAATAATTTATTATTATCTTTTTATTGATATATTTAAATACATAACCAGGCACTTCCACATCGATGATTTAGAGAAGATTTATTTCATTAATTCAAAATAGCTTCAGTGTGTCGAATGTGGTAAAAAAATCATTGTTCTATCATATACATAATAATAATCAAGATTTTTTTTAATTTAAATATATTTTTTATTCTTTTAAAACTAATATTGAAATATATTTATGAAAAATTTAAAATTCAGTAATCATTGAGATAGTAGGGCATACGTACACATGAGTAACATTTCAGTTTTAAACGATAATTAAATGAATGTATGAATTATTTATCACTTCCTTATTGTTTATCAGATAATAAGTGTAATTTTATTTCATTTAATATTTTTATATAAATCATACATGTGATTCGGTGATGAAAAAAATCATATCGCTTCATGGAGGTGGTAGACCACACCTTTGCCCAAACGACATTATCATTTCTCAATAAATGTAAAGGTCAAAGTAAATAATATATATTATCTTTTCATAATTATAAACATGATATTAATATTATATTATATTTATATATATCAAAAATATTCATTAACATTATCATTATTACCCTCCATGTAATTAAATAGTGAAAAACAAAAAACATCGTTACAAAAGGCGATAGGCCTACCTACAGAAGAGTTACATTGTCATATCCAACAAGGAAGTTAATGTAATAATGTATATATGATATTATCATTAGATAGGTAAAATAATTTTGTAACCACCCAAATCCGGAGCCACCCAACTGCTGCCCCGATCCCGGTTTTCCACATGACCTTAAGCGCATTTCCACAAAAGCCAGAGGCTGCCGACAAGCAGCGAGGGCCTTTGTGAGTTAGTGGGGAAACTGTACCCTCATTTGGTAAAGTATACATTGGAAGGATAAACATAAATAATAGAGGAAGTAGTAAACAACATACACAAAACATAAACTAAGTAGTAGAAGCAATGTCTAGTTAAATATTGATGTAGCATGGTACATGTATATATGGAAAGCAGGAAACACAACAACATACTGAAATACAACTGAACCCAAAGTACTGAACGTAAATATTAAACTCTAGCAGCATCGAAAACTAAGCCCGGTCTCATGCTCTCCAGATCTAACAAGAAATCAAGAACCTGAAGTAGATGGGCCACAGTCCATATCCACACCTGCAACCATATACCATGTTTAGGCCGAAAATCAGGACCCAAACTAGGTGTGAGAATATTCCCAATAGGCAACCACCACAAGATCTGTGCCCTACTATTATTGAGAAATATAGAAAAAGTAATGGAAATAAATGAAGCAGAGAAATAGTAGTACACTAAATTAAATAATCCTATAAATCTAAATTCACATTTATTTATTAATTTAATTCAATCATTTAATTATCAACTACAGAATCTAGAAAACATCTCTATAATCAAAAGGCATAGCTGGTAACACAACATATATCTCAACAGACTACCTGTCAAAAAGATGTAAAAATCCAAGCTTGTTCTTTGTCTTGGTAGAATTTTCACAACCAACAAAACATTAATTTATCATGCTGAACCTCTGGGTGGCTCACGCGGGCAGACCCCTATGGTCAATTAGTCAATGAAGAAAAATATAGTCAGAGGAAGGACTAATCATCAATTCCCCCTATGGTCTTGTGGTGATAATACAAAATATCTAAGGAAGCACTTACGTCTAATTACCCCTTTAGTCTCGATTCGATAAATATCAGACCCTCTGAGAGAGTATAAAGTCAATCCTCCTTATGGTATCATAGTGGTAATAAATAAACATGCCCTCTGGGGAAGAACTCAACGTCAATATCCCCTATGGTCTAACTACACTAGGTTTCTGCCTCCCTGAGTAAAAGCAGTTGTACGTAAAAGATTTGTAGCAGCCCTAAGTATGTTTAAAAACAACTTGGCTAAAAGAAAAAATGCATTAAAAACATTTAAACATCAGGAAACACATGCAATCATTCATATCAAGTCAATAAATCAATTCAATAAGTTTTTCCTCACATGTAACCTAAGCCAAACGGTGATAAACAGCCAAAACCAGGAAAACACCCCTGGGGTGATCCTCAGACATGCAAACAAGCAATAATTATTCATCTAATAGCCTCAAGAAAACTAGAAATATAAGGGAGATAATAATACAGGATCAAAATCCAAACCCAAGAAACCCAATTCATGGGTATCCGACACTTTTGAACAACAACTCAAAGAAATTCAAGTTAAGGAAACAAACCACCTACCTCGAAGTATTTGAAGAAAAACCCAACAATGAAGAACTCACAAGAAACTCAGGTTGATCCTCCACAAACCCTCCTTAGATATATTCTCCTAACACAACCAAACCAAAACTCATCAAATTTGGCATCAACACACTTAGATATACCCATAACGGGTGTAGATCTATGAAACCGAGTGATGAGGAGAAGTAGATCTAAGTAGATCTAAGAAAACATTCAAGAACGAAGGAGAACGATCACATAACTCAAGAATATTGCTTTGATTCGCCAAGATAAGCCTTCATATCATCTCTGGAATGCTTAGGAGAAGTTCTCCAACCATCAAGGGAGAGTAATCCCGAGTTCTGGCCACAAAGGGGCATAAAAGAGGTGATTAATGGAAAAAACGAGTTAGATCCGCAAATTTAGGATCTTGATTTAAGTGCCTGCACGGTTTTCTCACACGGTTAGACAAACCGTGCACTAACCATGTGGACTGTACAGCCTTGTCAACACTCCTCGTATGGTCTCATCGCACGTTTTCCCTTAACCGTGCAACAAATGTGCTATCGCCACTGCCTTGAGTGCCAGGTCCGCACGGTTTGGAAGTATGGTTAAACAAACCTTGCGCTGCCCGTGCAGCTCCCCGTTTTGCCTCAAAACACCATTTCATGTTTCCTAGACTCTCCCAAACATCAACCTTAACTTTAAAACCAAGAAAAACATCAACCAAGGGTCACATACCTGAAAAGGATGATTCGGGTTCTTACAAACATCCCCTTAAGGAAATTCATCCCTGAATTTCTTGACATGGCGCAGAAGAAGAATCCTCGAACAACTCTATCCACTACAATCATACATAGGACTCCCTCTCCCAAGTATCGTTCTGTACTCTCCCGTGCTACCATAGAACCTGTACCAGAGAAACATACCCGCTATAGAGAACCCTGGAACTATAATCAGCAATCCTTATATGATGCTCCTCAAAAGGTGAATCCTGCTCCAACTCAACCTCCTCGGGTTGAAAAACATGAGATGGGTCTCAGAAATACTATCCAAGCTAAGAAATATGGATAACGTAATGCATAGCCTGGTACATCTAAGTTAACTGAAACATGTAAGCAACCATCCCTACTCTCTCGAAAACTTCCAACGACCCAACATTTCTCGGTGAAAGCTTTACCAGTCACCTAATCCTCTATTGTCCCATCCTTAGGGTAACACATAAGAAAACCTGATCTCCTACCATGAACTCCAAAGGTTATCTCTGCTAATCAGCATAAGTTTTTTGTAGATACTGTGCAATATCCATCCTCTTCTGAATCAACTCCACTTACTCTGTGGTCTCTTGAACAAGATGAAGTCCCAACATAGCTGCCTCTCCTGCCTCCATCCAACACAAAGGTGATCGGCAAGACCTACCGTACAAAGCCTCGTAAGGTTCAATCTTAATAGTTACATGAAAACTATTATTATAGAAAAACGCCACTAGAGGTATATGTTTCTCCCAATAATCTCCAAAATCAAGGATGCATGCTCACAGAATGTCCTCCATCACCGGAATCGTGCGCTCTAACTGGCCATTTTTCCAGGGATGGTAAGTTGTACTCAGAAGTACCTGTGTACCCAAAGCCCTCTGTAGCCCCTACCAGAAATGAGAAGTAAAGGGGACATCCCTATTAGAAATTATAGTGTTCAAAACCCCATGGAGTCGTACCAATTCACGAATATACAACCTCCCAAGCTCATCCACACCAAGGGTCTCCTTGATCGGCATGATATGAGAAACCTTCATGAGCTAGTCAACAACAACCCAAACAACATCATTCCCTCGAGGCGACCTCAGTAGCCTTGTCCCGAAGTCCATCATGTCATCATTCCATTTCTACTCAGGAATGGGTAATTGCTTTAAAAGTCCTTCTGGTCGCTGATGCTCTGCCTTCACCTGCTGATAGGTGGAACATCGCATAACAAAACCAACCACATCTTTCTTCATACCTGGCCACCAATACTGATGACGTAAGTCTCGATACATCTTTGAGATGCCAAGATGAACTCCCCAGGCTGAAGCATGAAACTCCCACATCAACTCCTCACGTATGTCTGCTAAAACCCATACATGGCCACAAAAATGTAACACCTCTTCATTTCACACTATCCACCCTAGAGTACAGTCTCCACCTAACACACCCTCCCATAGGACTAGGCCTTCTGAGTCTGATTGATGCCTCATTAAAACTTGATCCAAAAGAGTAGAGGTAACAACTATAGATGAAATAACTGTCTGTCCCTGTTTTTCATGCACCTCCAAATTCATGTCAAATAATGGATCCATAAGCTTCCACTCGCTGTTGGCCTCCTAAATTTCTGGTAACTGAGTCCTCCTGATCAGTGTGTTTGCTACAAAATTTCATTTCCTAGGCGTATAAGAAAGATCGAAGTCGAAATACTATAGGTACACGACCCACCATTGCTATCTCAGATTTATGTCACGCTGCGTGAAGATATACTTGAGGCTCCTGTGGTCAGTATATACCACGTTATGCTCTCCTTGAAGATAATGTCTCCAAAAATACAAGGAATGGACAACTGAAGTTAACTCTAGGTCAAGTGTAGAATAATTCTTCTCATGTGGCCCAAATGCTAAGATCCATATGCAATAACACAATCCTCCTGCATAAGAACTGCACCAAGCCTAATGCAAGATGCATCATAGAAACTATATAACTCTTGCCTGACTCTGGTAGAATTAGAATCGATGGTGATGTCAATATCCCCTTCATCTCCTGAAAGGCTGAATCTTAGGCTTCTGAACAAATTTACATCACCACATTCTTAGTCAAGCCTATCAATGGCACTGCTACATGTGAAAATTCCTGTATTAACTGCCAGTAGTAACCATCCAGTCCCAAGAAACTCCATACCTCGAAGACATTCTTCGCCTTCTCCCAGGTAACTACTGCTCTCAGCTTGTCTGGGTCTACGGATACTCCTATCTCTAGGATGACATGACCCAGGTAGTGAATCTCGTCCATCCAGAAGTGGTACTTTGATATCTAAGCAAATAATGAATGCTCTATTAGTGTACTCAATATGATTGCAAGGTGGGTAGCATGGTCGTGTCGAGTGTGAGATTGCACCAATATATCATCCACAAAACCACCACGAAGTAATCCAAGTAAGGATGGAGAACTCTGTTCATCAGCGCATTGAAAACTACCGGAGCATTTGTGAGACCGAACTACATAACCAAATACTCATACAGACCATAACTGCTTCGGAAGGCCGTAAGAGGTATATTAGATGGTATGACCTTCAACTGATTGTAGTTGGATCTCAATTCGATCTTCGAGAACACTCGGGCTCCTCGAAGCTGATAAAAAATATCATCAATCCTCTGTAATGGATATTGGTTCTTGACTGCCAACTGGTCCACCATCTGATAATCCACACAAATCCATAAAGTACCATTTTCCTTCTTCGCAAATAAAACATTCGAACCACAAAGGGAATTACTGGGTCAGATAAAACCCTTTTCATGCAACTCTTCCAACTGCTTCTTGAGATCTTGCAACTCAGGCATAGCCAACCTATATGGAGGTATGGATACTGGTGCTACTCCTAGCATAAGCTCAATAGAGAATTCTACCTTAGGCTCCGGAGGCAAGCCTAAAAATTCCTCTAGAAAGATGTCTCTAAAATGATCTACTGCCGGGGGAAAGTCTATCTGAGAAGTCCCCTGATTGTCTAGATATAAACTAGCAATATGGGCATTAACACCGCCCAACCCATTATCCTTTGGTCCAACTCTGCTCGCCTAGACATCCCATTCTCCCTTGGGACGAAAATATCTACCCTCTGGTGACGTGATACTCATTCTATGGGGATAACGATCAACAAACGCTGAAAAAGAAACTAGCTAGTCCATTTCGAGAATGACATCATAACCTGTCATCTCTATAATGTAAATATTCCACATGAAGTGACACCCACAAATCTCAATGGGGAACTCCTTGCACTGACACACACTAGTAGTTCTAAGTCCCAAGGGAGTTTCTAGTGTTATAAAACTCTCAGAACTATGGATAGTATGTCTAAGGATCTCCACAGTGTGCAAAGAAATAATGTTATGAGAATATTCTATATCGGAAAGTGCAAAAGATGAAACTATGTCTTATACAATCATACCTCACAATGTAGAAGGTCCATGATCTTGCCCCAGATGAATCTGCTCCACCGCAAATGTCTGGCCAGTTCCACGGCCCTGTGCAGGAGCATGAGTTCCCTGAGCTAATCCTCCCTGAGCCTAACCACCGCATCCACAACCTCTACCCTTTCCTAAATGAACTGAAGAACACCATCCCCTATTCTGCAGTGGAACTATTAATCATGCGCATGTACGTGGATTCAAAACAGATCCACCATCACTAGCTGTAGTAAGATGAACTTTGCAAAACTGCTATAGGTGACCCATCTTGGTGAAATCTCGGCAATCCACTGGGTCCCTCAAGCTCTGTGTCTTCTTATGCCCACATTTCCCACACTGGTAGCACAAAAATGTTCTACATAAAGAACATCTCACTTCCTCGAGTCACCTTGTGTATACTCTCGGTGGTGCTTCCTACTGTCAGTAGAAAGAGTACTGACTCTAGATGCTGAACCGCCCTAGATCACTACTCCAGTATCCCTTAGATTACTATCTGTGATGAATTCTTGGTTGAATATAAAAGAGATAGAAGTCAACTAGAAGGCGTTTACCTGTGATTTGATCTCTAGTCTGAGTCCCTCTTCATACTTCCTTACTAAGAACTGGTCATCATTTCCCAGAACGGCAGTTAAACAGTGTAACACTGTAAAATAGAAGGAAGAATCCAGAATTGATAGAGTAACCTACTGCATGTTCATGAACTCTCTGGCTCAATCAGACCTCAGTGTCGTCAGATAGATGTAGTCATAGAACATACACTGAAACTCATCCCAAGAAACTATCTCCTAAAACCCTGCCTAAGAAACTACGTCCCACCATCTCTTGGTGGAATCTCACAGCATGAAAGTTTCAATATTCACCCTTCTGTCTGGGGGTGTCTCGATATGGTCGATGATAGAAACCATATCTTCGAACCAGGATTCAGCAACCTGAGGTCCTCCATCCCCAGAGAATCTAGGAGGATGCTGCTGCTGGAAGACTCGCATAAGCTCTACCATAGACTGGGCAGGTTTCTGAGCTCTCTAAAAGGTATGTATGAACCTCATGAATCCCACACGAAACTGTGTGTCCGCACCAGTATCCAGGATAGCTATTGTTTCCATATCTGTTTTATGCTCATTATCAGACCCCTGACGTGCAGTGGGAGGACGTCTTGGAGACATGATTCTGTAGGGTCAAGCACACCTTTATCAACGACGAGAAAAGTTTGAAACATAAAAGAGTGAAAATGGAATAGATGAGGAAAAGCACTTAATACTAGATAAACATGGTTACACGACATGTAGTCTCTATACACGTCTTGTTCCCGAAAGATTTTACTTGGGCATGTACACCGACCAAACTGGCTATGTAAACCCAATCTACACAACATGTTCATAAAGATTATTCCCATCCATGTCGTCAGTCACACAGGCCACAAATACAAGGCATGTCAACAATGTACATGGCATGTTGTCCTTAAGATTTTCCAACCCATGTATTCAATTATATGGATGGATCACCCAGAAGGAAAGTACATGGATTGTACTTCAAAGTACACAGTGTGTAACGGAAAAAAGTAGTTCTTCCTGAACAGAAGAACACATGGTGTGTGTTCATAAGGCCACACAACATGTTATTTGTGTTTCTGGGTAGTAGGCACACGAAAATCCCCAAAACCACGGAAAAAAACAGAAAACCAGCACCTATGGGTCGAATTATGATCCATAGGGTCTCATACTCCCTTTGAATTAAATCTTGACATCATACAAATGCATATAACAAGTAAATAGAATGATAATCCCCTGATCTTCCGAATTCTGATCCTCGAGGGCCCATGACACCTCTAAGACCAAAGCATGGCATCTATGCTAAATAAGCTGTAAAATAAATAAAACCCTATCAGCATAGTAAGTATCTCTATCACAACAACTATCACAAAATCATGCATAATCTATCACGACATCTATCACAACACCATGTTATTTTTAATGCACCCTAGATGGAATGGTAAAATGCATGACATGTGATTTTCTAACTAGTGACTATATGATGAATGAGATGGAATACCATCATCTCATCAGGTTTCAATAAAATAGAACCAAAATCATATAAACTGTAACAGCACAAAACACATGCATCACCCAGCAATGAAATATAATCAACTGTAACACTTTCAAAAACTAAAAATTGCAATTAGGGGTAATATAGCTTTTCCCTATACACGAGTTAATTACTCTCAAGAACAGTTAAGTAATAACTACCCATTTCTTCCTATCCCAGTCTATTGTCACCAAACAGTAAGGAAATTTAAAAGAAAGATAACTCCTTTGATACAACTTTATAACGACCCGAATCCAGAGCCACTCAACTAGTTCCCCAAACCCGTTTTGTCACATGACGTCAAGCACATTTCCCCAAATGCCAGAGGATTCTAAATAGAAGTGAGGGTCTTGGTGTGTCAGTGGGGAAACTATGCCTTCATTTTGTAGAGTATACATTGGAAGGATAAACATAAACAATAGAGAAAGCAATAAACAGTATACACACAACTGAATCTAAAAAATAGAAGCAATTTCTGATATAATAATGATACATCATGGTACATGTATCTATGGAAAGTAGCAATCAAAAAATGTGCAGAAATACAACTGAACCTAAAGTACTAAAATTAAATAGTGAACTCCAGCAGAATCGCAAGCCTAAGCTCAGTCTCATGCTCTCCAAATCTAACCATTAATCAAGCACCAAGAGTTGAAGGGCCAAAATCCCTATCCACACCTGCAACCATATAACCTGTTTGAGATGAAAAGCAGGAACCAAACAAGATGTGAGACTAATCCCAGTAGGCAACCACCACAAGATCTGTGCCCTACTGTGAGTGAGAAATATAGAAAATGTAATGGGAATAAATGTTGTAGAGAAATAGGAGGACACTAATTTAAACAATCCTACAAATCTCTATTCAAATTTATTTATTAATTTAATTCAATAATTTAATTATCAACCACAAAATCTAATAAACAGCTCTATAATCCAAAGGCATAGCAGGTAACACAACACGTATCTCAACAGACTACCTAACAACAAGCAGTACAAACCCAAGATTGTTCTTTGGCTTGGTGGATTTGTCACAATCAACCAAACATTAATTTATCATGATGACCTTCTTGGTGGCTCACACAGGAAGACCTCTATAGTCAAGAATTCAACGAAGGAAAAGACACTCTGAGGAATCAATCATATTAAATTCCCCCAATGGTCATATGGTGATAATACCGACTCTCTGAGGATGCACATACGTCTATTTCCCCCTTTAGTATTGATTCGAAAAATATCAGACCCTCTAAGAGAGCACAAAGTCAATCCCTCTTATGGTCTCATAGTGTTTATAATTAAACAGGCCCTCTGGGGAAGCACTCAATGTTAATTCCCCCTATGGTCTAACTACACCAGGTTCAAACAGCCCTGAGTAAATGAAATTGTACATAAATGATTTTTAGCAGCCCTATGTAAGTTCAAAATTTACTTGGTTGATAGCTACATGCATTAAAAGCATATAAACAATAGGAAACACATGAAATCATTCATATCAAATAAATCAATCAATGCATCATGGTTTGCCTCATAGGGAACCTAATCCAAACTGCGATAAACAGCCAAAACAAGGAAAACACCCATACGGTGATCCTCGGACATGCAAACAAGCAAGCATTATTCATCTAATAGCCTCAATCACACATCAAATCTAAGGCAGATAATAATACAGGATCAAAATCCTAACCCGAGATACCCGATACATGGGTATTCAACACTTTTGTACAACAACTCAAAAACATTAAACATAAGGCAACAAACCACCACCCTCGAAGGTTTTGACAAAACCCCAACAATGAAGAATGCCCAAGAAACTCAGGTTGATTATCCAAGAACCCTCCTTAGATCTCTTCTCCTAACACATCGAAGACAAAACTCATCAAATTTGGCATCCGAACACATAGATCTACCCATAACGGGTGTAGATCTAAGAAACCGAGGGAAGAGGGGAAGTAGATATAAGTAGATCTTATAAAACGATCAAGAACGAAGGAGAGCAATCACATACCTCAATAATACAACTTTGATTCACCAAGATAATCCTTCAGATCACCTCCGGAACACTTGTGAGAAGTTCTCCAACCTTCAAGGGAGAGTCATCCCGAGTTATGGCCACTTAGGATATTAAATGAGGCGATGAATGGAAAAAACGAGTTAGATACACAAATTTATAATCTAGATTTAAGTGCCCTCACGGTTTGCTCGAACGGTTAGACAAACTGTGCGTTAACCGTGCGGTATGTACTAACTTGTAAACACTCCTCACATGATCTCTTTGCACGGTTTCCCTTAAATGTGCGACAACCGTGTGGTTGCCACTGCCTTGAGTTCCAACTATGCCCAGTCTGGCTGCACAATTAAAGAAATCGTGTACTGCCCGTGAAGCTCCCCGTTTTGCCTCAATAATTCATTTCATGTTTCCCCGACTCTCCAAAACATCACCCTTAACATTAAAACCATGAAAAACATCAACCAAGGGTCACATACCAATATAGTAAGATCCGAGTTATTATAAATTTCATTAATATCATTTAATGTTTTTGATCAATTCATTATATCCATCCATTAATGTTGGTGATGGAAAAATAATTACATTGGTTTGTGGGGTGGTAGTCCTCCATACTCATGATCGACAGTTTCATTTCCATTTAACGGAAGTGGAGATGAATATAGGTTATTATATTAACAACATAAATTCTTGTTATATGGTTGATTCTTTTTTCACTATATCATCATAGTTTAATAATTAATAAAGGATGTGGAATTAGAAGAAAAATAATGATGCTTGGTTAAACATGATACCACTTTGCTGGAAAACCTTACTAGGTAAGAATTAAAAGGTCTTTATATGATACAATTAGGATAAAAATGTATTTTTCTATCGGGGATGGAATAAAGGTATTTATTTGGTTATATATTTTTATATCAGTAATGTTTTTAATTTTTAAAGTGGAGAGGAGAGTGTGTAGCCTTTTATAAGTAGGGTGAGTGGCACACCTGTAATTTTTTGTAAAGGAAAAGGTGAACTCACATTTTTCCCATGTCAAAAAATTAGTATTATAACGAATTAAACATTATATTTTTTTAAATATTTTCAGAAAATATATTTTATTGATATTTTTAGTTGATTGAAACCATTTTTATTGTTATTTAAACCCCCAGTAAAAGTATTTTCACCTTAATCGTAGTAAATAATTTCTTCAATTTTTAATGTACGTTATGACCAATAAATTTGATGAACATATTATATAATGAAAAATATTTAGATTATAAATATGGTATTAATTTTAAAATATTTAATTCACATAAGTGGCATATTTTTATTGAAATTTAAAGACACTATGCCAAAAAAATTTGTTTTGATGAAGTGTATTTTTTAGGGAAAAATGTTTTAATATTAATGTTATAGATATTAATATCAATTAAAAAAATTTAAATAAATTTTAATAGATATATAATATAAATATATTATTTACGTCATCCCTAATTAATAATTATTTTCATAAATAATATTGGAGGAACATAATAAAATTTTAAATTGTATTCATAAAAAAAGATTTCTAAAACTGAAATAAATCATATTAAAAAATTTATTATAAATAATAATAAAATGTATTTAAAATAAATAAAAAACATCCTTGTAACATGAATTTAAATTCAAATCAAATTGTGAAATTTCTATTACTTAATTTATTGAAATTTAGTGACAACAATAAAAAAATCATTATTTTTCACTATTCAATCAAAAATAATTTTTTTCACAAAATTAAAAAATAATTACCCTAATTTAAATATTTTATGATGATTAAAAAAATATTTATTTAATAAATAATAATTTTATAAAATATATTTTATTTTTTTATAATATTTCTTTAATAAAATTAATAATTCATTTTGTGAAAATGAACATAATTTTGGAAGATAAAATTACGTATCTTAAAATTCATTGATTATTTAATAAAAATTTATAAATAAAATTATATTTAGTATGAAATAGATATATTGAATAATATATTTAATAATATTTATACACCAAAATTTAACAACTATATTATACTTGACATATTTAAAATTTAATATTATTCTCATATTGTGGTATATTAAAACATGGGGTTAAATGTTAAGCAAGATATCAATGAAATATATCATACTGTATTTGGATGTTATATTATAATATATGCTTATTTTTTAATTTCATTTATAACATCAATATTGAATACACACTATTAAAATATTGGGATGTTATATATGTCTATTTAAGAATTTTTCATAGGAATGACATTGTCATATCAGATTGGTTTTGGGAAATTTTCTTATAGATTCTAAGTGTCTGTCATTACCCACTTTTAAGAAAACAGCTCATATCCTTTCATATTTAGCACATTTTGATTCATCAAACACCTATAAAAAATAATATACAAAATTCTATCCCTTCACCCTAGACACCATGGTTTTATTAGGAAATCCACATATGATGGCTTTAGGTATAAACAAAAAGAATCTCTCTGAAGATGTGTTATCGTTCTTGAAGGATCATTTTTAATTATCTTTTTATTCGACCTCCACTATATATATTTCGAATATATTTACAAAAATAAATATGTTTATAACATATATTTAGATAATTTAATGTTAATATTATAACCAATATATATCCCCGCTTCTAACATAATGGACATGAATCCTTCAATTGTGTGTATGAAGGACTACTACATCATGATTTAATATAAGTAATTTTCCATCGTCAATTATAATAACAAGATATAATGATTGATTTATTAAATTTAAATGATATTTATGAAATCAATATATTTATGAAATTATATTATAACATCAACCTTCATACATCCCATACCATGGGAAAATGATAATGTCGCAAATTATTATGTGTGAATGTTATCCTGCCTGAAGAAATATTATATGATTTCCATTTTATTTTTTTTGTAAATGTTCATAATGACATATTTAATTAATATAAAGGATTAATATTAAATAATAAGAAATTTTAATGGTTAATTATTATTTACTTTTCTTTCATCCATCCGATTAGACAATGGAAACAACGTTCACTCATATGTACGGTATACCATCTCTATGAATGGTGTAATACATTTTTATATTTCTATATTTTATGGATGAATATAAATATATATAAATATATAATTTCTATATATGATCTTAATTTCATTTATAATTTTCAATAAATTATGGAACCATGGTCAAATCAAAATGAACAAAGCATACCAAACCAAAACATACATTAATAGCAATTCAATTATTACATAAAACATGATATTTACAAGGAATAGTTAATAATAGGGTAATAAAAGGTCCAAATTATAATATATATGAGATTTTATATATTGCTATGGTTCTTTACTTTAGTTATAATAATAAAATATTTGTTATAAAAGTGTATTTAATTTGTATGATGGAATTTGATACATAAGTTAACAAATATTCATCTCGCATTTATTTATGTGGGATTCATGTCATATACTCCCCCTATTTTTTATTTTGGTGTATATAATTATAATTATTGTCATTTATGATGATTAATATGAAATTTATTAGGATTTAAATTATCATATAAAGTTCACTTTTTCATGGGGATTATGATTTCAAACTAACCAATGTGGGGAGGTTTTGATGTTACATATCATTGTTTATCGTGATAGTGTATCATTTTCCTTCTAATGGTGATATATTGCTATATATTTGTCAATGGAAAAATAAATTTTCTTATCCTCTAGTTATTCTAATGGAATACATTTTTCCACTAATTTACCTAACTTTATGAATTCAATAGAATAAATAATTTTTTTTAAATTGAAATAACAATATTTATTTCATTGATTAAAAAAAATTCTTCCATATTCATTTTTTCTAAAATTGTTTTCAGGAATGTATTAATGTCATCTACAATTTTTATTTTCCATTTTACCATTATATTGATTTTTGAAATATCTTTTAAAATGAATCTTCTTATAATTTTCTGAACAATACAGTTTTGAACTTTGTAAAAAAAATTTAATTTAAAATTTGTTTTAAAATGTACAATATGAATTAAATTTCCTAGAATCCTAGAAACTCAAGGTTTTAAAAAATATATTATGTGTTTTTAAGGTAATTTTCTATAAAAAATAATTTCACAATAAATATGGAATATTGAAATTTAAAAATAATTTTCAATGTGGAAAGGCTATTATCCTCAAAAAGGTATTAATTGGAAATTTTGTTCATTCATCAATTAAAAAAACATTAAATTATTATTATAGCTATTTTGGGATATAATCTAATTATAAAGTATTTATGCGTTCTAAAAATTCTTTTTTGATTATGATGACAAGATACTTAGAAAAAATATTTTATTTCATAATATATGATATGTGGAATGTTTTATGATCATGGGGTAGAAATATATATGAATATTGGGTATTTTAATTCCCCCTAATACCTTGTATAACAATAGAAAACTCATGAGATAAATATGTTATGCCTGAACATGATTTAATTTTCATATGTTTCTTCGTGGACATGGATTTCATGGCCATAATGTTATGCATGAACCTGGTTGCATTTCCATAATGTTATGATAGGGCTTAGGCTTCATCTTTATAAGTGTCACAAACCGTAAATATTAAATTAGAGAAGCCACCAATGTCGGTCCATCATGTAATATCAGTAACAAAGTGAAACATAAGAGGCCATTTAATATACTCAAAATAAGACATTAGACCATAGTAAAAAAACTAAGAACAGAAAGAAAAATTCAAAATGATAAACAAAATAACCCAAATAGGTATGAAAATTATGACATAAACCCATGTGACCAACATTCACCTCCATATCAACACAAACCGAATATAAAAAAATGGAAACAAGCTATAATATTTTCATCCCTTTTCTTGGATCCTTCAATAAAACATCTTTAAATTCCTAATCAACAAGTTAGTTGTGTTCCCATTCATAGTATGATACAACCAAATATTCTATACAAGGTCTAATACCTTCAATACAATAGTTATATATTTTTTTAAAAAATAGTTTTATAAATCAATTTAATAAATCCAAAACATTTGTAAATCATTTTCCATTTGGTTTCTATAAAATCAGTTCATATTCTGAAACCTAAAATATGAAGAGTGGTAAAATAAGAAAAAATCCATATTTAATGGCATAAAAAGATAATAACATGACAATGAAACATAATTTAATGTGATATTATGTCATCCAACATCATATAAAAACTTCTGAGGAATAATCCACTATAAAAACAAACATGAAATAAATAACCAAAAAAGAAAAAGAACCTCACATATGGTATCAAGCTTATATGATAGTACATAGTAGACACTAACATGAAGACAGTAAAAAGAAAACAAATTAGACCCAACTGATATTGAGTCCAACCTATAGATATAAAAAATCAATACCATGATCTTATAGTCATTATAAAAAGTGTTTTCTACATATTATTTTTGAACACATGCAATGACTACCCATGACTCAATCCTAATTCACCCAAGGATCCTAATGATCATTTGTCCAAATTTTATTTCAATTCCATGATCAAAAATTAATAAAACATTTTCAAAGTCAATATAATTCGTATCAGAGTTTGAAAACAAATTTCTATACAAATAATATTCATTTTAATATCATAGCCATTTTTAGAACATTTTCCTTTCAAATAATGCCTCTAAAGACACTCATCATTGAAAATCAATGAAAAAACTAAAAGAATTTATCAGAAATGAAAAGTAATTAATAAAATTAATGCATTATATAGAAAAATAACATCATCATGAAAAAAACCATGATTCTTTTAACAAAACTGGCTGGAAATAATGAAATTTAGCTTCACAAGCCATGGTACTCTAAGAGACTGAAATTGTTCAATTAAAAACACTATCAGATTAAAAATCAATAGCCAATCCTAAAACAAAACGAAATCAAAATATGAACCAGAAGAACTACATACCCAAAGAGAAGAAATATAACAACAATAAAAATAAATCCCTGAAACAAGTGATCTGAACAGAAGGGAATCACTCAAATTGTCTTAGGAAGAACGTTGAGGCTGAGAAAAAGGATGCCTATATGAATGGAATGATAATATTAACTGAAACATGAGGTTAAAATCATCCTTTGAGTGTTTAAATGGTGTGTAATCACCATACACCTCATGAAATCCTTGAGTTCCACATAAACTGAAATACTTTTCACCTTGGATTAAAAATATGATATTGTTTACTAGATGATGTGTAAAATTTTCATGGATTCTAAATGTGTCAATCCTGGTAGTAGTTTTAATACATATTCCATGATATGACTAAAAATTAGATAACCCATTTCATGGTATATAACACCCTACCCGACTACAGAAACTGTGGGTTTAATATTAAAATTCAAAGAATCTCTAACATCACCATAATAGGTTGTCTACAAATTCTATTTTTTAATTTTTTCACCCAAGAAAAATGGAAAACAAAAAAAATATATTAAAAAACCTGGCTTCAAGGTAACTGCACGTTACAGTCTCCCTAGTAAAAATGCTTTCAACTTCCATAAATTTCTCATGAGACAATATTTTGAAAAAATGAATCAACATTACTATGTCATCCACATCACTCACTCCCATATCTCATGGATATACTATACAAACATCCACAATACATGGACTAGAGGGATAATTATATGAAACATTTTATTATCATGGAGATCCAAAATCTAAATGGGATGCTCATCCCAAGTGGCATCGAGATACTGATCAATATCCTCTAATCTAATCACATATAAATTATCTGGTATATTCCACCTCATTTTGTAAACCTGAATCATGTCATGGATATATTCCAATAATTATGTAATGTCTAACTTGTAGGTAACCCTCTCTAATCATCTAATGACATGCAAGGGTCTCAAAACCCTCAATTATATCTTACCCAAAATACCCAATTGACTATGTCCCAAGATAGTGAAATCTATGAGAAAGGCATGATAACCAAACTCAAACATCATCATCTAATGACGATAGTATAGTTAAGATTCATGGGGACATTGTTCCATGATCAACCTCCTATAGATAAACTTAACTATATCTATCATTTAATAAATAACACTTTTTCCAACCAAGGATATCACTACAAATTATTCCTACAACCAAGGAGTTGTACTTGGATTCCCAAACAATGCCTTATAGGGAACCATCTTGATCGAATAAGGATAACTATTGTCATTAGAAACATTGACCAAAAGAAAATTATTTTCCCAAGATCCTTTAAAATCCATCACACAATCATGAAGCATATACTTTAGATCCTTGATAACCATATCTATCTATCAACCCATCAATGAATGATAGGTAGTTCTCCATCTTATCTAGAAATTATCACCTCCTGCAAACAAGTCCAGAACATAATCACGAAACATGGGTCCCTATTATATTCAATTGTAGAGGTAACCCCATGAAGTATCACAATCACTTATAAATATAGGCCCCCATGATGTTGTACTTTAATCTCCTCCCTGATAGGAAATAAGTGAACTAATTTACTATGTGGATCAATGATCTCCCAAATCGCATCCCTCATAGCAGGAGTCTGTGATAGACCAACAACAAAATCCATGGATATTTCATCCAACTTTCATACTGGAATGGTTAAGCATGATAAAAATCATCAACTATCGGATGTTCTGCTTTACTTATATGAAATTTGAGGAACGACAATACAAAATACACAATGGGACATCTCTTCCCCTTCCAACAAAAAAGATGTATCATATCATGATACAACTTGGTAGTACTTGAGAGTATAATCCAATAAGAATGATTTTCGCTATCCAACAACTACCACCTCAAGAAAATTTTTTCAACAAACCTACTAAAAAAGTAAAAATCATCATGAAGAGGCTAAGAACACTTATCCAAGGTCTCCTCAAAATAAAGAAATTCATTAAAGCATTATCACATGGTGTCTTCCACCTAGTTGATCCAAACTCTCTATTCAAAAATGATTCATCATTCATCAAAGACATGAACACATTTCCCCATCCTTATCTACATCCATGATCTTCTTAGAAAAAAACACATATGAGAAAACCCCTAAACTAATTGTTTTGTGACTTGTGTCATTAAATTTCTACTCAACACATTGGCAACTGCATACTGTTTCCCATATATATATGTAATATCAAAATCAAAAAGTCTGATGATACTCCCTATATCGTCTCTATAAATAATTCATACCCCTTTTAGTAAAAATATATTTGAGGATCATATCATCAAAATATACTATATCCTTATCTATAAAAACATGGTGACTCTATGTTTTGATTTCATGAATGACCGGTCTCAACTCAAGATCATGGTTAGGGTAGGTCATCTCATTAAGGTATAACTTTAATGATCCATATGCCATAACCTATTTCCAATAAACCAAGAAACATCTCAAATATTTAGTTGATGCATTGTAGGGAATATCGTATCCTAATCCAAGGATCAAAAGAATCAAAAGTGGTTTTGAAATAATTCTCATCTTCATCACCCCAAAATACTCATGGAACATTTTATTCTAGTAACACATTTTACCCTTATGTGTTAAGGTAGTCATAAATAGTAAAATTCATGAGATGTTCTAAAAAACCCATATAAAGTATCCTTAAAAACCCCAAAATCAATTAATATCAAACAAATTTCTAGGCCTCTAACATGTAATAACATCTTATACCTTTCCATGATCTACTGAAAGGACCCTCTCAGATATTACATACCCTAGAGACATCACATCCCAAATCCAAAACACTAATTTGGAAAGCCTACAATATAGATGACCTTAATTAATAATTCAAAGAATGATATCCAAATTTTCCATATTCTACTAATCTTACTCATTGTAAAAAAATATCACCCACAAACACATAAAAAAAGTTCAAGAATAGATGAATGATTTGGTTCATAAAATCCTTAAAAACTATAGTTGAATTATGAATACTAAAAGACACAAACAAAAAAACTACAATTTAGACTCCTTGAAGCATTCTTAGGAATATCCTCTTCTCAGACTCTCAACTAGTGATAAAATTTCCATAGTTTAATATTGGAAAACAATTATTCCTTTAAAAGTTGATCAAAGATATAATAAATCCTTTGTGATGAGTATTAGTTTTTAATGATGACCATATTCAATGTATGATAATCAACACAAAATATGTGTCTCTCATATTCCTTCATAGAAAATAATATAGTCTATTCCCATTGTGACAAGCTATGATGAATAAATTGTTTACCCACTAGTTCTTTGAGAAGGACACTATGTTCCACCATCTTAGTTGGTTTCATCTTATAATATAACAAAGAAATGGACGTCATACTAGGAAGTTTTTCTATCAAAATCTCAACTTCTCTCTGGGGTGGAAATCCAAAAAAATCATTTAGAAAGTCCGTAGAGTCTGCACACACACACACCTATCGGTGTTAAACCACACAAACAAGTGTCAATTTCATCAAGAAACTCTATTACAACCCCCATTAGATTAACAAGGACTATGGAAATATAATCCCTTACAATCGTCATATATTGTCCCAGTCACCAGAGAAAACTTGAATACCTCCATCAGTAGATATGAATTAAATGAAAAAGTAATAACAATCCAACTGGATGTTAACAATGATCATGTAATCCATGTTGATAGTAAAGACAAATATTTCATAATCAAGCATCAATTATTCTCAATACACATCAATTTTAGCTATAATAACCTGACATATACAATATCTAAAACACAGTTTGGACCTTTTTCCCATGATTATGAGAAGATCCAATAAGAATGGAACTACTTCTGGATAAGAGCCCAACATGTCAACTAACATTGATGATATAAAATTTTGTGAATATCCTTTATAAAACAAATCTATAACCATAGAATATGTGATAAACATATTAAATCTAACAGAAGTTATCCTTACTTTAGATTTCATTGGAACATACTCTTCTTTAAGTCGATTTATGTATTTTCCACGTGGACAAGCCCTATTACCTATGGATTAGACCCACCACCATTAAAAACATTTGAAAAATCCTATAAAAACTTGGTGAGAGTGGATCCATCCCATATACCCTTATTTATCCATTTAAAAATACACTATATATGGCCAGATAAACCAAAAAGATGAATTATCTTAGGAGAATCAGCATAGTTAGTCATGGTATGACCTAATCTCCCACATTGGTAGTAGAAAATTAGATTCCTCCTAGAGGAATCCCATGAAACTGGTATATAAGAACTTTGACCACTCTTACGCCTCCTCTTATTGAATGATGATACACCAAAGATAACCATAACACCAGCTAAATCTCTAACCGTACCAATCTTCCCACCTATACCTTCCTCATCCAAAGATAGTTTTTCAACTACCTACAAAATTTATCAGAAGGCTCATGAGTATCAAAATTAATAAAAATTTAGCACTCAGACATAACTCAATCGTTCGAGATTTTTTTTAATAATTAGTGAAAAGATCTGGTGAAGATGCACCAATATATAATAACGGTTAGAGTACTCTATAACAGTCGAGTCCTCTATCTCTAATTTTTGAAACTGCATTGTCTTCAATGAACAAAATGTATCAGGGTAAAACTACTGGTGAATTTTCATTTCGAAGGAATAGTGGGTTTGATATCCATTTAATATAGCTTTCATATTAGATTCTCATCATATCCTTCTTAGAATCTGAATCATATTTGTTTAATAACCAATAATTGAGTATTCAAAAGTATTTGAGAGGTTGAAGATCCTTTTTATCTAATCAATCAAATCCTCATATTCCAAGGGATCATTATCACCAAAAAATATGGGTGAATGCTACTTAGGGAATTATGTTTGACGATTCACCATACTCATTATGTTCTAGACACCCACATGACCCATAGTTTGAATCGTGTGGATAGAATCCTCTTCCCATGTAGGGTCCACTAGAAGGTTCACTAAAGTAACTAATCTCACAATATCCTCAATCATATCTGGAAGATATTTTCATTGAGTAATTTACAAAAATATGAAAAAAAACCAATTTTTTGGGAGAAAATTATTTAATAAATTGTCCAACATTATGTAACCTTAGGTATTGATATAAAAAATTTAAAATATTAACAAATTAATTAAAAATTGAAATACCTTATCTTAAATATAATAGGTCAATTTAAATAAAATTAATATATATTTCATTTAAATGACATTAAATGTGACACCCTATGATTTCATAGCACATTATTTATTCAAAATAATTCGATAACTTTCACTACAAGTAACACGAAGTACTAGCGCACCATGACTTACCAAGCAAGCCATTTAAAAGCGGTTATTAATAGTATTAACTAAATTTTGAACTTTATATAATCCTTATAATTTTAGAATCCATATTATGTGTTTCATATACATAATGTAAGAATAAATACATTTTTTTCAAATAAAAGAAGTATTTTTCTAAAAATGAAATTTTACCGCCTTTTTATGGCGAAGCCTTTTTAAATCCAATATTTTAAACTTTTATATATTAAATTTGAAAAAATAAACTTCTTCAGAATCGGGACATATGAATTTAGTTTCAATATTGTTTTGGTGTTTTTCTGATAACTTGCATATTTGGGTGAATAGTGAAAAATACTATATTTTAACTAAAAACAACTTTTTTAATCAAAATAATTTATAGTGTTAAATTAAAAATCTTTGTGGTTTTTAAGTATAAATAGATTATATTTTTACCATTTAATCTAATGATGGTCATTGTAAGTAATTTCACATTGAAATTGGACAAAACAAGTGTCAAACTTTGGATAGTTATTATTTCTTAAAAATACGCCTTTTGGTTTTGACAACAGTAATTAATTTTAAATTAATAAATGAAACTTCTATTTTTTATTTGGTAAAATAGATTTCATTTTTGGATTCGGAATATCGAAATTATCCTATGGGTAATTTTTTGTATTTTTCTGAAAACATTCAATTTTGGATGAATCGTGAAAAACACTAAGTTATTGGTTAAAACCAACTTTTTATTTAAATAGTTATTCATTTTATTTAAATTTATTTATGTCAAAATAGATACATAATACCTATATATGTTCAATTCAATTCATTGGAGTAATTTTATAATAATTTTAGATATATAAAATTTTTATTGAACATTTTACCGTCTTTTACCCATCTACTAGGAGAATTTGGAAATACATATAAAACTTAATTTAACCACTTCTGTGAGTGGAATTTAAAAAATCCTAGAGACATGGTTAATATCAAGGAAAAAAATTTGGTTCAATGAGATGAAAATAATTTTTTGTGAATAGTAACTTTTTACTTTTATTTACAAAGGTAAAAAATAAATAGTGTAGTTAAAGGTAAAAAAGATATTAATATTACTCTAAAACACGTCGTAATTCTATTGGACAAGTGTATCTCGACCAAAAACAACCTTTGGAATAAAATATTATCATTTAGGGCCACTTGGATTAGATTTAGACATTAATTATTATTACTTCAAACAATAGTTAAAAGAGTTAAAATCAAAGTTAAATTATTAAATCACTTTTAATATAGGGTAATACATAAGAAAAATTCGATTGTAAATTTTCAATATAATTATAAAAAGAGTTCCTATGTAATGGTTTTTTATTTATAATTATTAGACATTAAATAAATTTACTTATTTATGACACAATGGTGATGTAGTAATTACTTAATTAATAAAATATTAAAATAATTGATATTATAAATCTCAAAATAAATGTACTTTGAGACTTTTTCAGAATTCCACTAATTTCATAGGTTAATATGACATATTAGGACATTTATATAATTTTATTTCGAATTAATAATGCTTTTATGAAATTATCAAAACCAAAATACCCAATAGTGTCAAAATTGTCATAAAAGAGTTTTTAAAACAAATATTATATTATTAATTAATATTGTATTCATAAAATCTATGGTTCGGCCAAAATACATAAATAATGATAGGTGTATCATTAATTAACAACTTGGGGGTCTCCTAGAAGTTTATAGTAATTTTATTGAATATATAAAATAAAAATACAAAGAGACATGGTAAGTGTCAAACAGATTAACTAGGAGTTTAGACTAAAAGATAAGGGTAATAAAGTGACCAAAACCTGTATAAAACATATTGGTTGGGTGGTTTTTGACCTATCCCCAACTTAACATTTAAATAATCTACTTTATAGTCATTATAAACCAAATATGAATATATTATAAAATAATATTTCTAGCTTTTCCAAAGGTTCCCCTCACCCCTCTTATAAAAAGGAACTCCCCTTCTCTCAATTTCACACCTTCAAAGCCTATGGGATCAGCCAAACTCTACCCAAATACCCTATCAAATATACTCAATTCATCGTAGAGGCCTTACATTAGTCATAAATCCATCCTAAGTATCCCTTTTGATCAAATCAAAAGGAATAACCCGAAGAAGAGGTAATGTTTTCACCACCCTCTTTCAGGTTCCTTTCTTCTTCAACTTCTTCTATATTTGTTATTTATATTATAAAATAATAACTCCAGTATATTCTATATTCTTTGATGTTATTATAAATATGGTACATACATATTCAGTATTCTATCCATCCTTTGAATGACATGTCACTATACGTGCGTACGTACGACCTACTATCTCAATGTTGTGGTGTAATTGTTAATCAATACATTATTATTTGGATGGTTATAATAATGATGTGTAATTCATGTAAATAATAAATATAACATTATAAATATTCTTCATATATGATATACTATTAAATTATATACTATTTTTATATCAAAATAATGATATTATCGCTCGTGCTTACGTACGGACTACCGTCTACACGAATGCGATGAGATTCATTCTCTATCGTATCTATTCAAGTTTAATTATCATTTGATGATTAAAAATATTGTTTAAGTACTTGATATCATTTTGGATATGAATAAGATACAACCTATCCATAACAAACACGTCTTATGTAACAACACATATAAAAGAAAACGAGTAAGTTAACACCCGAAACGACGATAATACTAAGATATTATTAACAAATAAATGTTAAAAGATAATATATGATATCATATTAATGTATTTGATTATTGAATAATTTAATAAAAATTATTTCACCATTGTACTAGAGGTTAACCTACCCCCAACCAAGGAAAAGTACAAGGTATGTTTTTATTTCACAATCTCTTCATTATCCGAGGTTGTTTATACGTAATTATCTACTGGGACCTCTTTATCATCCACATCCATGATTCTTAATAATATATTTCAAAACATTTTTACTATTTACTAGAAAATGGGTTAAATTAATTTATACCCTTATGTTTTTTTAAAAGAATCTTTCCATCATTTTCCAAAAAAGGTACTTTTTGACCTTTTCAACAAATTTAAGCTAGGAATGTTTCTTTAACTTATATGTTGGGTGCGGCTATTTTCTACCATTATAAACTTGTCGAAGTTTCCCTTACAAGATTATATGAATATTTTCAATGTAAATGTTTTATTTTTTAATTATGTTACTTTAAAATTATTTCAAAATGAATATTTTAAGAATTAGTGAATGTTACACTTTATCAAGATCATAATTTAAAATGTTTTAAGGATTTATCTTTCTAAATCTTTTTAATTAATGTCTAAGTTTTCAAAAATGATTTTAAGGATTTATTTATATGGACATGAATGTCTTGAAATGATATTTATTTTCAAAAGTTTCAAAGTTTTATGGGACAGTTTGATTCAAAAATATCTTTTAAATTACTTCCTTTATAATTGTGTGACTTTTCAATGATTTCAAAAAAAGAGATATTTCTCTCAAATAGTTTTTATTTCACCTATGTAAATATCCTTTGATGGATTTTAAGCTTATTTTAAGTTTATTTATTATGATAAAAAACTTCAATATTATATTGAAGGGTTTGTGATATGTTTGACTGTGGATATGTTATTTTTATACCATTCATGGTTTATGGAGAATGTATTGACATTTTGTATGCTAGTTTTAATAGGAATGTTTATGTTATGTTTAAAACTATTCATATGAAGAATGCATTGGACTTAGTAAGTGACGGGTGGAGCCCGCTATAGCTCCTCGATGCATCGGTAGGTCTCATGTGACAAACTAGTGTCTTGGAACAAGGCCTTGACAAAATATTATTTGTAGTCTTGGCATGAGGCATTGAATATGTGGTTATGATAGTCTGGCATTATGCATTCCATCATTATTACAGTGGTTATTGATATTTCATGTGATTATTCGACTAGTAGAATAACCATGTGAATAAGTAAATGTAATTATTTCATTTTATCTTGGCAATATTATTCTGAAGTTCATGTTTTGAAGGATTTTGATTTAGTTTTACATTGCCTCAAATATTCATGCTTATTTATGAAAGTTTCCACTATATTGTTATCCTTACTGAGCATCATAGATCACCCCTTTATATTTTTTATTTTTCCCAGGATGTGAAAAAATATCTAGTGATTCCAAGGCTACTAAACTAATCATTCTTTCGAGACATGATCTTTTTTTATCATGCCAATGTTATGTAATAATGCACCAAATCTGGGTAAATGGGATCAAGGCATTACAGTTGGTATCATAGGAAGTTTAGTAAAAACCATGGAAGCTAGATTTAGATAAACTCTTATTAGAGCACATAGACCTAAGATAAAATTTGAGGATTAGTATAGAAGAACTTCCTAGAATTTGGTATTGTAGAAATTTTGTGAGTTTCCCAAGAAATACATCCCTATCTGGATATGAGCAGGCAGAGGCAGCTCTTGCACATATGTACCTAGGGGTAAAACCCAAAAACACCGATTTGAGCTTGACTCGAACGAGAAATGGTGCACGACAACGGTCCTTGATACACTCTTGGTTACGACAATCCCATTGAATATTTTTAGGATAATTCTCATTTTGTTGGCAAACCATTATGAAGGGTTTATGATTATATACTTCCTCAAAGAAGACATTTTTATGATTATAGATTATATCCATAAACTGTTTAATTTATGTTAAGTTTTTTTACATGTTTGGGATTAGGTATTTCTATTCATAAACTAATCTAGTGTATGGCATTGTTTAGAAATGGTGCCTAGTAGATGGAATGAGAACTCCAGCAATACGCATGATCCAAAGAGTAAGAAGGATCATATCTTTCATGGTCTTAAGCCAGAATTTAGAAGTGTAATAGTATCCCTTGTAATATCATCATATGAAGAAATGTATCATGGGTTGATAAGATAAGTAAAGAGTTTTCAAAGACCTATGGATTTGAAGGGTAGCCAGAGAAGAAAAGGATGGTACGGAGAAAGACCGATAAAGGGAAAAAGGTAAAGAATTATTTTCCCAAATGTGATAACAGAGGAAATAATCACCTTGGAATATTTTTGAATGGAATTGGAGTATGTTATAAGTGTTGAGAAAAAGGACACCATGTTAATGATTGTGAGGGTAAGAAAAAGGTTTCAAATGTACAATGCTTCATCTACAAGGAGTGGTAACACTGCGCGAATCAATGTTTAAATCACCAGAGTATGCCTTAAATGATTCTATTGGATAATAATAATAATGTTATGATACTACCACAGATGAGGAGGAATGACTAGTGTCCTTATGTTGTTATTAAATAATTATTTCATTTTAGTGTTGTATCAACGATGTACTGGTTATATGAATTATGGGGATAAATAAGGATTGTACTACATTACTATTTCATTATGGATTTGAAATTATATGGTACTATGAAAAGTGACTCAACAGCAAGTTAAACTTTTTTTTTGAAATACATGGTTTAAGGAAAGGTAATCCTTAATATGGTCCTGATACTGAGGTGGTTGTTTTGGAATAACAGAAAGTTGATTTGGATAAATTATATTGGATATTCTTAACTACCTTGGCATTGATTAATGGTTTGTTTATTTCATCATTGTTGGAATATTCTAATTTTTTTGGATATATGGAGTATATCCAGTATTCTATAAGAAATAAGGGGTCATGAATGTAATAAATAAGGTTTTATTGTAATTTAGGATGTTGTAGTGTTTTAAAAGAATACAAGATGAAGGTTTTCACATGCTATTACGTGGAAAAACAGATCTTCATTGTGGTTACCTACCTTATAAATTTTGGACTGTGGGTCAGACAGAATTATTTTGGATAAGTCTAGTATGAGATTATTTTTGGATTTCCATAAAAAGGACAACCCGGTGGTTGGGCAGCAACCCGTCGTGTTCGGAAAGGCTGCGAGACATGAACCCACAACCGAAGGGCGACAAGGGTGTTTCACCTACCACTTACCCACATGATGTCCTGGATTGAATAATGTAGTTTTTTAATGGTTCTGCTAGATGAATTATAAATTCATTTTTTTGAAGCCTATATGAGTAGGATAAATAGAATATTATTTTTATGTTCTATTATCTTTTAGAGTGAAAGATGAGATTATGGTAGAACTTAGTAAAAGGATGGAACTCTACTTGTCAAGTATATATTTTTTTCTTCTCTTATTCAATGAAGAAATTAATTCTTATACTTTAGTTAAGGGATTATAAAGCAAAAAAAAATTTATCCTAATACCACATGTTTTATTGAATCGATGGAATTTTAAATCATCATAGAGTGTGGAATTTAAGGCCCTAAATTTTACACTTTTTTGAGATTGATGACCACTATCACTACCTATAAATATTTACTTTTTTCCTCCAATTATATGTCTCTAATTTCCACTAATGTTATCCTAATCAGGATCATAATTTAGTGGTGACCCTTTCATTACCCTTTTCCTCATATTGAGACTAAATTTTATTAACTTAATTTCCAATGTGGTTTTTCCCAAAGGTATTTTCTATTTTTAAACTTTTATTTTTGAAAATTAATTTCAAATTGCGAGGATGCAATTTATTGAAGGTGTTATGAATGTGACACCCCAAGATTTCATAGTACGATATTTCTTCAAAGAATGCAATAACTTTCACTACATTCAACACCAAGTTCTAGCGCACCATGACAAACCAAACAAGCCGTTCAAAAGCAGTTATGAATAGTATTAACTGAATTATTAACATTATATAATCCTTATAATATTATTATTTATAATTTGAGATTCTTATACATAGTTTAAGAACAAATACATTTTTTTCAGAAAAAAGAAGTATTTTAAAAAAAATGCAATTTTACGGCCTTTTAATGGTGAGGCATTTTTAAATCCAATATTTGAAACTTTTATATATTCAATTTGAAAAAAATAAACTTCTTCATTAGAATCGGGAAATAATAATTTAGTTTCAATAATGTTTTGCTATTTTTCTGATAACTTTCATATTTGGGTGAATAGTGAAAAATACTATATTTTAACTAAAAACAACTTTTTTAATCAAAATTATTTATAGTGTTAAATTATACATTTTAATGGTTTGGAAGTATAAATAGATTATATTATTACCATTTAATCAATTATGGTCATTGTAATTAATTTCACTTTGAAATTGGAAATAAACAAGTGTCAAACTTTTGATAATTATTATTTCTTAAAAATACACCTCTTTGTTTTTATAGTGGGAATTATTTTTATATTAATAAATTTAACTTCTTTGTTTTTAATTTGGTAAAATTGACTTCATTTTTATATTTGGAATATAGAAATTATCCTAGGGTGAATTTTTGGTATTTTTCTGATAACATTCAATTTTTGATGAATTGTGAAAAACACTGAGTTATTGGTTAAAACCAAATTTTATTTAAATAATTAATCATTTTATTTAAATTTATTTTAGGTCAAAATACATACGTAATACCTATATAAGTTCAATGTAATTCATTGGAGTCATTTTATAATAATTTTAGACATATGAAAATTTTATTGAAGTTTTCACCGTCTTTTTCCCATCTCCTCGGAGAATTATGAAATTAGCATAAAACTTAATATAACCGCTTCTATGAGTGGATTTTCGAAAATCTGAGAGATATAGTTAATATCAAGGATTAAAATTTTGTTCAATGAGATGAAAATAATTTTTTCGGAATAGTAACTTTTTACTTTTATTTACCACGGTTAAAAGTGAATAGTGTAATTAATGGTAATAATGATATTAATATTACTCTAACACATGTCTTAATTCTATTGGACAATTTTATCATGACCAAAAACAACCTTACGAATAAAATATGATCGTTTAGGTCCACTTGGATTAAATTAGGAAATTAATTCTTATTTAATTCAAAGAATAGTTAAAAGAGTTGAAATCAAAGTTTAATAACTAAAATATTTTTAATAATGGGTTATAAATAAGATAAATTTGATTATAAAAATTTATTAGGAATCTAAAAAGATTTCCTACATAATGGTATTTTATTTATAATTTTTAGACATTATATAATTTAATTTATTTATGACACAATGGTGATGCAGTAATTACCTAATTAACGAAATATAAAAATAATTGATATTATAAATATCAAAATAAATGAAATTTAAGACTTTTTATGAATTAAACTAATTTCCAAGGTTAATATGACATATTAGGACTGATTATATAAATCTTTTTAGAAGTAATATTGCTGTTATGAAATTATCAAAAACAAAATACCCAATAGTGTCAAAATTGACATTAAAGAGTTTTTAAAACAAATATTATATTAATAATTTATATTCTATTTCTAAAAATATAATGTTCGGTCAAGAGACTTGAATAATGATAGGTGTATCTATAATGGACAACTTGGGGGTCTCTTGGATGTTTATAGTATGTTTATTGACTATATAATATTAACATACAAAGAGACATGGTATGTGTCAAATTAATTAACTAAGACTTAAAACTAAAAGATAAGGTTAATAAAGGGACCCAAACCTGTATAAAACCTATTGGTTGAGTTGTTTTCGACCCATCCCCACCATAACTTTTAAATAATCCACTTTGGAGCCTTTAGAAACCGAATTTTAATTTATTATAAAATAATATTTCTAGCTTTTCCAAAGGTGCCCCTCACCCCTCTTATAAAAGGGAACTCATCCTTCACTCAATTTCACACCTTCAAAGCCTTTGGGATCATACAACCTCTGCCCAAATCCCATCTCAAATAGCCTCCCTTAATCTTAGAGGCCATCATTTAGTCAGAAATCCATCTTATGGAGTCCTTTTGATCAAATCAAAAGGAAGAACCAGAATAAGAGGTAATGTTTTCACCACCCTCTTTCAAGTTCCTTTCTTTTCAACTTCTTCATTATTATTTATTTACATTCTAAAATAATTACTCCAGTATCATCTATATACTATGATGTTATTATAAATTTGGGACACCCATATTCATTATTCTATCCATCCTTTGAATGACATGTCATCACACGTGCGTGCGTACGACCTACCGTCTCCACGTCGTGGTGTAATTGTTATTAAATACATTATTATTTTGATGGGTATAATAATGATTTTTAATTCATATAAATAATAAATATAACATTATAATGATTCTGTATATATGATATACCATCCAATTATATGTTATTTTAATATCAAAGGAATGATATTATCCCTCGTGCGTACGTATGGACTACCGTCTCCACGAACGCGATGAGATTCATTTTCCATCATATCCATTCATGTCTAATAATAATTTGATGATTAAAAATAATGTTTAAGGACTTGATATAATTCTAGATATGAATAAGATACAACCTCTCCATAATAAACACTTCTTATGTAACAAAACATATAAAATAAAACGAGTAAGTTAACACCCGAAACGATGATAATATTAAGATATTATTAACAAAGTAATGTTAAAAGATCATATATGATATCATATTAATTTATATGATTCTTGAATAATATAATAACAATTATTCACCATTATACAGGAGGTTAACCTACCCCAAACCAAAAAAAAATTACAAGGTAAGGGTTTATCTCACAATCTCTTCATTATCCGAGGTTTTGTTTTACGTATTTATCTTCTGGGACCTCTTTATCATCCACATCCATATTTCATAAAAATATATTTCAAAACATTTTTACTATTTACTGGAAATGGGTTAAAGTAATTTATACCTTTATGTGTTTTGAAAGGAATATTTCCGTCTTTTTTCAAACAAGGAACTTTTTAACCTTTTCATCAAATTTCAGGTAAGAATGTTTTTTAACTTATATGGCGGGTGTGACTATTTTCTACCATTATAAACTTGTCAAAGCATCCCCTACAAGATTATAAGAATATTTTCAAAGTAAATGTTTTATTTTATAAATATGTGACTTTTAAATGATTTGAAAATGAATATTTTAAGAATTTATGAAAGTTAATCTTTATCAAGATCAGAATTTTAAATGTTTTAATGATTTATCTTTCTAAATATTTTTAATTAATGTCCATGTTTTCAAAATTATTTTAAGGATTTATTTATATGGACATGAATGTTTTGAAAAGATTTTTTTTTAAAAGTTTTAAAGTGGTATGGGACACTTTGATTCAATTTTTTTTAAATTACTTCCTTTATAAATGTGTGACTTTTCACTGATTAAAAAAAAGAAATATTTTTCTCAAATAGTTTTGATTTCATCCATGTCCACATCCTTTGATGGATTTTATGATTATTTGAAGTTGATTTGTTATGATAGAAAACTTCCATATTGTATTGATGGTTTTTTGATATGTTTGACTATGGATGTGTTATTTTTATACCATTCATGGTTTATGGAGAAAGTATTGACATTTCATATGCTAGTTATAATACGAATTTTTATGTTATGTTTAAACCTGCTCATATGAGGAATTCATTTGACATAGTAAGTGATGGGTGGAGCCTGCTATAGCTCCTCGATGCGTCGGTAGGTCTAATGAGACAAACAAGTGTCTTGGCATAAGGCCTTGACAAAATCTTATTTGTATTCTTGGCACGAGGCCTTGAATATGTGGTTATGATAGTCTGGCATTATGCATTCCATCATTACGAAAGTGGTTATTGATATTTCATGTGATTATTCGACTAGTAGAATATCCATGTGAATAAGTAAATGGAACTATTTCATTTTATCTTTTCCATATAATTTTGAAGTTCATGTTTTAAAGGATTTTGATTTAGCTATACATTGCTTCAATTGTTTATTCCTTTTTATAAAAGCTTTTGCTATATTGTTATCCTCACTGACCATCTGAGCTCACCCCTTTCTAGGTTTTATTTTTTCGAGGATGTGAAGAAATATTTTATGATTGACCTGTAGAGATAGTCTGAAGGGGATATGAGTGTGGACTATGGAGAATATATTATTGTAGTTTTTCACTTTATGATGTAATGTAAACCTTATGAATGTATCTAATGATTCCAATGCTTCTAAAATAATAGGTCTTTCTAGACTTGATCTTTTGTGATCATGCCAATGTTATTTAATAATACACCGAATCAGGGTAACTGGTGTCGGGGAATTACATAAAACTCCCACACTCAATCCCAGTAAATGTACATAAGAATCCATGGTTACTCAATTTCAGTCATAGGAGTTTGTTGGACAAGGACATTTACCACACCTACAATCTGAATTATGATGGTTCTAACACTTTTCAAACTAATATATAGAGGATAACCCAGGAAGTGTAATACACTAGGACACAAATATCATGCTAATACCAAATTCAAATGAACCTATACATTTCAACTAGAGTAGCCACTAGAAGCGGTCCACCATGTAATGAGGGTAAGTCATGATAATAAAAGCATCAGTTTTGAATATATGTAGAATAATAAACATAACAATAGTATAATGCATAAATAGAAGAAAAACTGTTGTGATTAAAAACTAATCCAAAGTAAGATAAACTAGAATGTAATAAATATACCAATGTGACTATAACTTAATCCATATCAACATGAAACAGAAGATAAAAAAATCTGATAAGTTTGAATGCCATAACATGCACTACCCTTATCCAAAATCAATTAATAAAACATCAACAAATGTTCAAAGTCAGAATTATAATGTGTTCCAATGCCCAATATTATTCCACCACCATTTCTATACAATATATAATAACAATAATAAAAAAATTATAGATTTTATAAAAGAATCTTTTTAAAATCATTTTCATACGTCTATAAAATTTATAAATAATTATATCCTTTGTTTTAATAAAAAAATCCATATTCTTAATGCATAAATAATAAAAATACGTGTGAAAAAATAGGAAAACATTTCCATCCATAATATGGTAACAAATTTAAAATACATCCAGAAACAACCTATTATGAGAAGATATGTGATGCCTCCACATGTAAAAACTTTTCAACAACAATCCATGAATAAATCAACCATGTGATAAAAATCCTTAAATAGAAAACCCGCTAACATATAGGCTCTATCCTATAAGATGATTCTAACAATCCACTAATAAGAAATTACTAAAAGTCAAAATGTGGGATCCATCATATATCAAGCCCACCAGTAAATATAAAAAAACTATACTGAGTTCTATAAGACAAAATTAAAAAAAGTAACCACATAGTGGTGGTAAACACACTCTAATTATTCATGTGTCTCTTTACCGAAACACCCAATGTTCGAAATGTTAATTTATTGAGATTTATTTTCAAAAACTTGGTGAAAATTTTATAAAACCATTTCAAAGATAGTGAGATCAACATTAGTGTTTGAAAAAAATCATTTCCATGCTAAGAAAATTAATTTTCTATGAAAATCCAATCTTTTAAAACAACTTATTTCTAAGATCCCATTTTAATCAACATTAAATTTTGAATCAGTGAAAAATCCCAATGAATTAGACCAATATTAAATGAAATTAATTAAATTACCCTTTTTTATAGAAACGCTTAAATCAACATGGTAGAAACCTAGATACATTCACCAAAATTGACATGAAACCAAGAGACCATCATTTGAGAGACAATGGACTATTAGAAATAGAAATGAATCGGTAATATATACTCTCCAATCACAAATCCACATCTGAAATAGTTCCAGAACCAAAACAAAATAAGAACCAAAAGGATTTAATACTCGTATAGATGAAATAAAACAAAAATAGGGACCAATTACTGAATAATTCTTTTCCATGGAATAGAATCATCAAAAATTGTTTTGAATGATCCTTAATACAAATATAAAGGAGGCCTATAGAAATAGAATGATAATTTAAACCAAAAAACCATATTAATAAAAACCCTTTTGAATTTACACAATGTATAATCCCATTACATACCCTAGAATACTTGAGACCCACACGTACAAAAAAAATATAATCTTTGATTAAAAATCAGATATTTTACCATCAAATGATGTGTAAACTCTTCACGGTGGAATGGAAACCATTCATGTTTAGTACCAGTTTCATAAAATTAAATAATAGAAGATAACACATTGTGTAACCTCATTATATGGCATGAAAGTCCCTAAAATACTACAAAAACGATGTCCGTAAGCTAACAATTCCAACAAATCAATGAAATAACCATTACATGTATCCACCTAATAGCTTTTCAAAATTTCTCACACAATGAAAAATGAAACAAAAAACAATGATGAGAACAAACATAAATTTTTTTAATGGGATGTTATTATAATTTTTTGTGTGGAACATGTTTCATGTCCATATGGTTAATCTTAAACCCGGTTTCATGTCCATAAGTTTTTTAGATAACCTGATTTCATTTATATTACTTAAATCAGTTAATCATTTTCTATTTCAACATTTTTAAAGTGTCATAATCTTCCATTTCATTAATAGTATTATTACTATACTATGAAATCTAATATTATGTTCATTTATTGACATTATGATTCATTTATTATGAAAATCAATGATTTATTCCAGGATAAAAGATTATGATCTATATTATATAGGCTATAGTATTCAAATGGTTATCAATTGTTCTCATATAATTCTGATTGTTGTTATTTTAAAGTTATTTTTTATATCTTTATTGCATAACCTTACTGAGAATTTCATCTCACCCTATATTATTTTTCCATAGTTTATGAAGAAAGTTATTTTGTATTATATGTCTAATAGGGATTACAATTATGAAGAACATATTGGGGGTTAATTATAACTATTATGAACCAATTTTTTATATTCCTGTGTTTTCAAAGACGCTATTCCAAATTAATTAAATCATGGGTCATTATGTAATGAAATGAATATATCCATATATTAAAATGTAATATTTAGCTATGAAATTTGTCTGTTTCATTATATATTATCATACTGATGGTTTACTCGTCCATTAGAGATTAGAATTAGTGAATTTTTTTAAAACCCTCAGTGACAAGTCTTGGTTTATATTATTATCCTAATGTTTACGGGGATAAATATATTATGAGGTTTTCTAAGAAATTATACACCTATCAAGATAAACCAATTATGTGTAGATTTGGAATATTTGTACCTAGTTGTAATAAATATAAAAAGAGGCAAGGGTATTTTACATGATCATCAACTTGTGCCTGAAAACATGTCTAGCTTCACAATTAGTTTGACACGCATAGGGGATATGTTTTATAATTGTAATTTTCATTACATGTCATGATGAATTATTTTAATAGATTATGACAATTAATGACATAGTTTAAACATAATTTTTCATTGTTCAATGAGAATGTTTAAATTATTATAAATTATTTTAATTTTTCTTGATTACGTGGGTTACTAAAATATTTATGGTTACCTACATATTGATTATTGGTTTTTTAATGACTATAAACTAAAGTTACTTTATAAACAATGAATTTGGTGGCTATTGTAAGGGTATTTATCAGGAGAAATAATTTTTCTTAGAAAATGGGATGATATACATTGTTTCTGTATTCAATATACAATATCAATTTATATGTGGTATCATGGGTCAGTTTAAACATCTATATTACTCAAGGACGGAGAAAGATGACATTGAATATTTCATGTTTCAATGTATGACATCCTTTTATAGGAATTTTTATCCAATTGTTTCATAGAAGTGGATAATGTGATGGAATATATATCATTCATTCTTTAGTTCTAAAACCATGAATATTTGTACCTAGTTTTTTATTATATGGACGGTGAAGAATATCTGTTGTGTGAATCTTATTAAGAATATGATGAAATATGATGAAATTCATGCAATAGAGTGGGCTGATTTTAATAGAATCTTTTTTGGTATATATATTGCTCATATTTTATATAAAAAAGGAAATGTAATTATATGATCATAATTAGAATGATGATGAAACCATTTATTCTTAAGAAGAACATTTTACAACATTTCATGTTATTATTATTCTTTAATAATCATCCCTAAATGAAAAAATAATTAATTATTAATTTATTTTAAACAATTTCATGAAAAAGAATATTTCATTATGGGCTTTGTAAGATTTTGTGAAATTGTTTCATGGTCACACAATTTGTCATTTTATTTTTAAAAACTACATATCCAAATGATAAGAAAATAAAAACGGTGTTTCATGGAATATATAATGATATTTTACACTAAGAGAAGAAAAAGATTCAACCTCCTACTTAAAAAATGCAGGAAGGAGCACTCTAGTGAATTCCTAAAAGTAACAAGATGGAATTAAATGTGTGAGATGGTGTGGCATTAAGATAAAGAATGAAGAGGTGATTTGATTATGCGATTCAATGAAATGAATAGTAAGAGGGCTCAAAAAAATACACCACCCACAAAAAAGTGTTATAGTTGTTGGGAGTTTGGGAATTATGAGAATCACCACTCCAATCCAATGGTTAATGAGGATAATAATCATAAATTTCATCAAAATAAAATGGAATAAAAAAATATTATGAATTCAAAATAGCAGAATAAAAACATGATAATTATGTTACACTTTTCCTCCACTAGAGATTGAATTTCATGTGAATGTTTGTATGAATGAGACCTGTGAAAATATTATTTTTATCCATTAGTGAAATTTATTGATATTTTTAGAATTAAATATCTCCATATTCATTGATTATGGAATAATGAATTCACATTTGTTATTCTATAAGTGAAAGGATATATCGAATCATGTAATTGATAATTATTGTCATAGATAAGAGGTTATTTAAGGAATAAACTGAAAATTTTACTTATAAAGCATATTTTTTTCATTTAATGTTAACATAATATTTATATATACCATCTTAGGAATTTGTGTTTATGGTTTAAAATAATTAAAATGTCTTAGAAATTTTATTAGGTTTATATGATGGTATATTACCTTGAATAATAAATTTTTGTGAGGTTTTAAGGAAATAAAAACGTTTGGATTTGTATATGTTTTAGTAAAAAAGTTATTTGAGGAGGAATTCCTTTACAATCTGTAAACATAATATTAAAGTTATAGGAAACAATCAAGGTTTGTTATATATTTGACATTGAAGTAAATATATGTACCTAAAATATGGAGATATTATAGGAATTATATTAATATAGTTTTATAAAATTGATATCCCACATTTTGGGAGACAACTAATTTCACATGAAAAGGAGGAGGGTCCTAAACCCATAGCCAAATAGAGAAAATAGTGGATCACCTAAAAAAATAATGATAATAGCTACATTACATGGGACAACATGAGGAGATATATTTTGGAATATCACAATTCATAGTATGTCATAAAATTTAGGAAATGATACAAAAATATAATGGGACACTCAAAATTTTATAAATACCGCAATGAAAACGGGAAAACATCTCCAAGTATTTCGTAGTCAAAATCCCAAATGAATATAAATGGAATTGTAATATTTGGGGTGTAGTTGGTCTCCATACAATGTAAGTAGACATAATTATTATCAAAAAATATTCTTCTATTGACCAGTGATCTATAAAATACATTTATTAAAATGTAAGTTTAAATGGAGTACCACTTTCCATTATATTTGATCATGATTTGAGAATAGCCTCAATATTATGGAAAATTCATCATAAATATCTTAATATTGAATTGATTTTCAGAACAAAATATTATCCATATATAGACGGTCATTCTAATGGAAAAACTGAAATCCTAGTGGGGACGTTGAGATATATTTAAATGGGTTTCAGGGGTGGTTTTGATCATAATCATCAGTTGATTGAGTTTTTATACAACAATAAGTTTCACTCGATCACTTAGATATCCCTTTACGATTCTCTATATATAAATATGTGTATAAAAATAGATTATGTTATAGAAATTAATCTATTTTAATCTCATCAGGATGATGAATTTCTAAATATGGTTATTATCATTCAGCAGTATATTAGGGTAGCACAAAAGCAAAATAAAATTTATGCTGATAATTATCTACATGATCTAGAATATGAAGTTAGTGAATTTTTGGTTCTATGAATTTCTATAATGAAGAGCCATACAATATTATAGAAAAAAATAAATTTTACCCCAATATATATTGACCCTTTTGATTTTCTTGATTGTTTTAGGAATGTAACTTATCATGGAGTGCTCTATCGAACCTTTCTCAATGCCATGATGCATTCCTTGTATTTCTCCTAAGGCAGTATATACAAGATCCACTATATGTACTAAACTAAGTGGTAATACCTCTTTAGAATTATCATTCCTATTAATAATATCAAATGGATATTTTGGATCATATAGTTAATGTTATTTTAAAAAAGACCACTCTCATTTTAAACATTTTGTGGAGAAACTAACAATTCAGGGAAGCTACATGTGAACCATAGGATGTGATGATGTACATTTATTCTCTATTTTTTGTAATATATTGAGTTAATCTACATATTGTGATTCTTTTTAGTCGTTATAATGTAACATCATGATATTTAATAAAAAATTTCAAGTAAATACAAATTTTTATCAATAGCTTTTGATACTTGAAAGAATGAGTTTTTAGAAACCAGGATGTACAGAATAAATAATTGCATAAAACATGAATGTAACAACATATTGATAAATATCAATAGTATAAATAGGAATAAAAAAATCATAACTGTATTATATAATTAGAATATATTGAAAAACTGTTCATAATTTATTGTGAAGCCATTGTATGATTCAAACATTATTTTTTCTCAAAAGAAATGGATTTATTACACTTCGAAAAAGAGGATAATTAAATTTGGGACACTTTTATAAAAAATTGGATAAATAAACTATATATTGTTTTTCATAAAATAAAATTTACATAGGTTGAGATTTTTGGATTTTTAGGAAAGCATTTATAATTCAGTTAATAATGAAAAATACCTATTTTTGTAAGACTGTAATTTATTTTAGAAACCTTATTACATTAAATGAAAATTTTTTCTTTGAATTTTATTTAATGTAACATACATATAATTATTTATAATAGTCTGATTAATTATACTCTAAAAATATTTATACAATATTTTAGTATAATTTTATTTTTAAGATTAAAAAAACAATTTTTTTAAAACAAAATTAAATTAAAAATGTATCTCCATTTTAATTTAGTTAAAATTACCTCCAATGATAAATGATATAAATATCTAATATATAATATATATCAATAAATATGAATTTAATTAATGTAATGTTGATTAATAGTCATTGAGTTCATGTATGATCATATTATACTTAAAAAATCCACATTTTCATATTCCCAAAGGTTTAATATTAAATATAATTCTTATAATTATGTAAATTGAATTTTATAATTGGATTAATTTTTTTAAATAATAATAATGTATATTATATAATATTTTTTAACATATTTATTTTTTTATAATGAATAGTAAAATTCTAAAAAACATTTATCTTGATTATGTTCAAAACAAGTTTAGCGACTATCATTGAAAAATTTAAAGTTAATTTTTTCAATAAATCATGTATAAATCCTTTTTTATTGCTATATATCATACATAACATATCCCATGTTCTAATATATATTCATTTTAATATTTTTTCTAGTAATTTAATTATAATTTTTATTTATTTGGGGAAATTTCCATTTATTATTTATGTGGTTTACATTTTCAACTTATAAATGGACATCCCATATAATCTACGACTCAAAACTGAAAGGAATTTTAGTACATACAATAACTACACAAATAAATTTCTTACTTACTTCACTATATCATAGTGTCCCTTTTTCATTATAAATCCACCAAATGAAGGATTTATGTATAATCCTAAATAGGATCTCTAAGGAAAAGGTATTGTTCCTAAACAAGGTTTTTTTCCTTCCTCCACATTTATAAAATATTATTAAACTATGATTATATTGTAAAATTAGTATATCCTATAAACCTACATGTTATTATATTATTATAATCAACTATATCAATCTGCTCATCTATATAATTGAAAATGAAATATTTAATCATGTGTATGGAAAACTACCATCTCACAAAAAAGGCACCATTTTTTCCATCAACACCTCTTACATATGAATATATTAATTTATTTAAATATTTTATAATTTTTATCATGTGTTTCTTATTATTCAATTATAATATCATATTTATATTTTTTACTTCCAATCCACTAAAAAATTATAATGTCACTGGTGCGTATATATAGAGTACCTCCTTTGTGAAGATATATTATACATTTTTCATGTTTTTCAGTGATGATAATATGGATGGATATGATTATTATAAATAATATAAGAATAAATAATTATTGTTTAATGGTGAATTGATATTTACATTTATTCAATTCCATCTATCTATATAATGGATACAATGTTCAAGCATACGTACTAACAACCTTCTCCATGAAGGGTGAAATCCATTTTTTTCTCAAAATTTTATAGATGCAAATAAATATTTATATAATGAATATTTAAAATATTTAAACAGTTTATAATATTATTAAAATTATTTATTAATGATAAAAGTAAAAATACTAAAAATTATAAACCAAAACATATTAAAAAATAATGTAGTTATTACCCAAAACATGATTTTTAATAGATTTTTTCAATAAATATGTAATTAAGGGTCATAAATATTTCATATATAGTATTATAAATAATAATATAGATATTTAATAGATTTATAATAAACCTATTTTTTATACATGAGCTTTGAATGTGTATGAAAGAAATAAAGACTTAAGGTAAGGGATTTTTGCATCTATTTTAATTCTGTAGGACACCTTCCTTATACAAAACTTTTTTTTGTGTGGTGTATATGATATCCATGAATAAAATTTATGATTATTATTATGAAATTTATTTTAATTTACACATCCTTATATGGTCATTTATTTTATGTGGATTATAATTACCATTTTACCAATGTGATAATGGTTTGATGTTAGAATCTCCTTGTTTATCAGGGTTATTTATGATATTGATTCCAATGTTGATAAATAATGATCTATATATAAATATACCAATTAATTCTATTATACAATGTTTATTCAATGATTATACATTATCTCCATTCATTTTTGTATATACTATGACTGATGCTGCAGAAAGATTGTTTTTTAAGACAACTAACATCTGTTATCTCTTCAGATAAAAACCCTTTTTTTCTACAATAATGACTTATAAACATATTTTAATTATTTTAATAATGTTCCTATATAAATTTTTTAATTCAATTTTACACATTATTTATCTTAACAAAATATCTTAGAAGTAGTATTTGTTTTCATTCTCTGAACAAGTTAATTTTGATCCTTATACAGAAAATGTGAAATGAATATTTATTTAATATTATTTGGCATTAATAGAATTACATTCATTCTTGACCACTAGTTTTTTAAATATTCATTTATATGATTACATTTATATTTTTTTAGAAAAATATTTTGATAATTCATTATTAATTTGTAATTTAAAAATGTAATTTTCAATGTTGTATGGTTATTATACTCATCAACGATTAAATGATCTTTTCATTGTATTTTTATTAATCATCAACAAAAACATATAATATATATAGTTTTTTATTAGGTATATGATATAATGATACTACCATTTTTATTTCTCATGATGGTGTATGAATTTGATTATGTGATGCTTATGAAACATGTTTCGCTTCATGTGTTATGATATAATGTATCTTTTATGACCTTTGGGATCACATATGTATGATATTATTTATGGATGGTTCTATATATTAAATACCAAATATAATTGTATTAAAATGGGTATCTCATGAGATAAAAATATTATTCGTGATATTTATTTTCTATTCACATTTTTTGTAGTACTAGGAATTCATGTCAAAATATTTATGTATGGACTTGTTTTCATGTCTATATGATTATGTAAGGACCTTTCATTCATTACCTTATTGTTATATATGGACCTGGTTTCATTCACATAAGATTATATATAGACATGGATTCATGTACATTTCTTTATTTGATGACCTGATTAATTTCACATACATTAATGAGTGAACCTATTTCTATTTATATAAGTTCCCAATGTTATAATCTTAAATATTTTTCACATTATTATGTCTCTTAAATATTTTTCACGGATTATGTTAATTGGTTCCCTTGTAAATAATGGGATATTAATTTCTACTATTTATACCATGATTTAATATTATGATTTATGTTATGAATGGTATGGTTTTCAAAAGTTGGGATCATGTTTATAGACCCTTATGCTCATCTAATGATCATCAGATTATGGATATCCCCCCAAAATTCCCATACATAACATCTCATCTCACCCCATATTATGTTTTCTTTCCCCATGATAGGAATAATGGTATTATGTATGTTATGTATAATAAGTTTTAATGTTATGAAGAACATCTTGGGAGAAGACATAGAACATTTATAGTCTAATTGTTTTCCCATGTTTCCAATTTCACTTGACCTAATTGATTTAGGAACATATGATTGTTTTATGTAATTATTAAAAATCTATTATGATGTAATATTTTGTTATAAAATGATTGGGTCATTATATTCATCTTAATATCTACATCAAGTAAAATTACAAAAATTCACCCATTGTGAATGTGTATGATCATGAAAGAATTTTGTTTTGAAAAAAAGATGAAACTTGTGGGAAATTTTATACAAAAATGAGGAAATAATTTTTAATGTTAGTAATCATAGAGATGAAATTATTCATAGGATTTCAGGTTATAAATTTAGTTGATTTTAACTCTCTATCATTTCAAAAATATACATGTTAGTAATTAATGAATTTTTAAATGGTATATTCGAGAGAGGTATCTAATCCTATAAAACTTGGGATTAAGTTTTTCTTCTATGAAAAACAATGAATCATATATCATAAGGCCTTTTAAATAATATTTGGGAACCTAACGTTGTTAACATCGCCTAAATGAGGGGATTTTTTTCAAGTTTCTCTATTTGTATCATTCTAATGAAATCAAGTGGATTAATATTTAATGGATTAAAAATGGATCAAATTTTATGTTATATGAACATATCATTATTGAAATATGGTTGAAAAAATTCCTCATTATGACATAATGACAATTCTAATGTCGTCTATTTGGTTATGTTAGTGATATAAAATAAATATATTTGTGTGTAATATTTATTTTAAATTAAAATAAATGTGAAACAAATTGGTAAAATAATATAGTTTAATATTTGAGCATGATAATAATGTTATTAATCACCATTGCATCAAGAATAATGTTGAACGCAGAGAGTTATCTATTATAATATCTTTTGAATATGGTGAAATTTGTGGATATCATTGGGAATCATTTAAAAAAGGATTCATTCCAATTGCTAATAGTTTTGTTGGGAGCACATTATCTCTTAATGACTTAGGATTATAATAATTTATTATTCATATTTTATTGAATTTCATTTCATAAAAAATTAGGGAATATAAAAGTAGATACTCTGTAAAAGAGGGAGTTGATCTCTTTTATTAATATTTATTGAAAAAGTGGTTATAATAGTTATAGGGTGTTCATTTCAAGTATATAAATGGGGTGTTGGTAGTTTAATCCTAGATAATTGTTTATAACTTATTTCACCTATTAAAAATGAATTAAAATGGAGATGTTTAAGAGGCATTGAAGATTAGGGTTTTTGAGGAGTCTTACTGATGATAACAACTAATTATAAATGAAAATATTGATCATTGTGTTGGTAATGATCGAGACATGGTAAATACAGTATTTATCTATACATTTGGATTATGAAAGCACATTAACATCGTCCCATTAGAGTGTTGTTTTATTAAATTAATTTTATGTTTTAATAATTTGGTGACATGTTTCTTGATACAATTCATTCATGAGTATTAATGCTAATTTTGTGTTATAAATATTTTTCACATGATAAAGGATGATTAAAAGGAATCATAGTGTTAATATAAATTAATTTAATGAATATTTTTTGATGAATTTAATTTTATATCATTGTGGTCCCGTGAATAGGATGTGTTATGGTTCTAGAAATTTATGTTGAGTAAAAAAGGAATAATGGTCATGGGGGATGTTATAGTCCCACAGTTGTTTGGAAGATGACTATAGGGAGATCCAAAAAAATAATTGTGGTTTCCCCCAAATTCATGGAAAGAGAAATACATTCCTATAATATCATTTCCCATATTTCCCCAGAAATTCCGAAAATATTGGAAAGTAACCATACTTATATGTGTAAAAAATAGACATATAATGACCCTTGGTGAAAGGAAAAAACTATATGAACCATTTACAAATAAAACATGTAGTCTTAGAGATTATTTATAGAGGATAATGAGCTACGAAAATTTACCGAGTGTACTATTTTATTCATCAATTTTTTTGATATAATTGACGGACTAAAATTTCTAAGTATTAAAAATGGAATATAATACATATTTGGATGATGTTAGGCCCACTCTTCCTTATTTCACACCTCTACAATATAGTGGAATTATGTTTTTAAAAATGAAGTTTACCTCGAATAAATTTGTGATTAAGAATTATGAAATTAATAAAAAAAATACCGATAATCATTTATAAATTATTATATTGAATTTTAGGAATATAAAGAACAGTTTTTGTGATCAAAACATAGAGGCAGAAGATATTTTATTTGAAATATTATTTTACTAGTTAATAATCATGTTGATATTTATGGTACATAGGGTTTGTTATTTTCTTCCCACTTCATTAAGTGTTCTTTTATAATTACCTTTTATTTTTTGAAAAAGGATTTGAAGCATTAAAAATTGAGGATTATCTACTCGACTATAAAAGAATGTTAACCAATTAAAAAATAAAGTTTCATTTCTATTTAATCTATCTAATTTCTTCATAATAAATTTATTTTACTAATTATCCTATGAACTAAATGAAGCTGATAATGTAACATCCCAATATATAATAGTACATTATTTTTAAAAGTAATTCAATAACTTGTACAACAGGCAACACCGAGTTCTAGCATACAATGACTTACCAAACTAGTCGTTAAAAAGAGGTTATGAATAGTAATAACTGATTTTTGAACATTATATAATCCTTATAATTTTATAATCCATATTATGAGTTTCCTAGAAATAATGTAAGAACAAATACATTTTTTCAGATAAATGATGTATTTTTCCAAAAATGTAATTTTACTGCCTTTTAATGGTGAAACTTTCTTAAATCCAATATTTGAAACTTTTATATATTCAATTTGACAAAATAAACTTCTTCTTTAGAATCGAGACATATGAATTAATTTTAATAATGATTTTGGCTTTTTCTGATAACTTTCATATTTTTGTGAATAGTGAGAAATACTATATTTTAACTAAAAACAACTTTTTTAATCAAAATAATTTATAATGTTAAATTATAAATCATAATGGTTTGGAAGTATAAATAGATTATATTTTTACCATTTAATCCAATTATTTTCATTTTATGTAATTTCACTTTGAAATTGGACATAAACAAGTGTCAAATTTGTGATAGTTATTATTTATTAAAAATACGCCATTGGGTTTTGACAGTGGGAATTAATTTTTAATTAACAAATGAAACTTATATATTTTGAATTTGGTAACATAGAATTTATTATTTAATTCGTAATATCAGAATTACCTTAGAGAAAATTTTGGTATTTTTCTGAAAACTTTTAATTTTTGATGAATAGTGAAAACACTAAGTTATAGTTTAAAACCAAATTTTTATTTAAAAAAATATTTTTTAATTTAAATTTATTTTAGATCAAAATATATACATAATACCTATATAAGTACAATTTAATTCATTAGAGTCAGTTTATAATAATTTTAGATATATAAAAATTTTATTTAACTTTTCACCGTCTTTTACCCACCTCCTATGAGATTTTGAAAATTCACATAAAACATAATTTTACCGCTTCTGTGAGTTTAATTTAAAAAATTAGAGAGACAAAGATAATATGTAGGACTAAAATATGGATCAATAAAATAAAAATAATTTTTGGTGAGTTGTAACTTGTTACTTTAATTTACCAAGGTTAAAAGTAAATAGGGTAATTAAGGGTAAAAATGATATTATTATTACCCTAACACATGTCCTAATTCTTTTGAATAAGTGTAATTTGACCAAAACAACCTTAGGAATAAAATATTACACTTTAGGTCCACTTGGATTAGATAATGACATTTAATATTATTTAATTTAAAAAAGGGTAAAAATTGATTAATTCAAATTTATTAACTAAACCATTTTTTATATAGGGTTATAAATAAGATATATTCGACTATAAATATTCATTAAAAAGATAAAAAGATTTACTACATCATGGTATTTTATTTATAGTTTTTATACATTAATTAATTGAATTTATTTATGACACAATGATGATGTAGAAATTACCTTATTAAAGAAGGAATCAAAAAAATTGTATTATAAATATAAAAATAAATATAATTTTAAACTTTTTATGACATCCAAAAGATTATAGGTGACTATGACATTTTAGGTCTGATTCAATGTATCTTGTTTGAATTAATAAAGTTGTGATGACTTTCACAAAAACAAAATACCAAATAGTGTCAAAATTGACATAAATTAATATTTAAAACAAATAATATATTATTGGTTGATATAATATTCCTAAAAAAGTAATGTTTTGAAAAAGAAATTAAATAATATTATATATATCATTAATGAGCCAGTTGAGGTTCTCTTTGATGTTTATAGTATGTTTATTAACCATATATAGTAAGAATACCCGAAAACACGGTAATAGATAAACTATTTAACTAAGAGTTAAATCTAAATGATAAGGTTAGAATGGTAACCTAAACTTGAATAAAAAATATTGGTTGAGATTATTTTGACCCATAACCACCTAATTATCAAAATAAATTCATTTTGAACCATTATAAACCGAATATTATTGTATAATCAATTAATAATATAATGTTTTCCTAAATTGACCCTCACCCCTCTTATAAAAGGGCACTTCCTCATCTCTCAAAATCACACCTCAAAAGCCATTTGGCTTGTCCAACCCCTACCCAAATATCCTCCCAACTTCCCTGAATTAAACCTAGTGGCCTTTTTTTTATCAGAAATCCATCCTATTGATCCATTTTTATCAAATCAAAAGGAACAACCCAAAGAAATGGTAATGATTTCACCACCCTCTTTCAAGTTCCTTTCTTCTTCCTCTTCCACATTAATTGTTATTTACACTCTAAAATAATAACTCTAGTATATTATATATACTGTTGTGTTATTATAAATATTTCACTACTATATTCATTTTTCTATCCATCTTATGAATGATAATGTCACCATCTGTGTGTACGTACGACTTACCATCTCCACATCGTGGTGTAATTTGTTATTCAACACTATGTTATTTGGATGGATATAATGATGAGTAATATGTATATAAATACTGAAAATAACATGATAATGTCTCCGTAAAATTAATATACCATCCAATTCTACACTTTAAATAAATGATATTGTCACTCATGCGTACGTACGAATTACCATCTCAACGACGCGATGAGATTCATTTCCACATTCACCATTCGTTAACGATTATATATATGTATATATATGTATATATATTTATATTAATAATAATTTTGTAATATATGAAATAATAATAATACATGAGATATATATATTTATATATATATATTTACTTACATATATTTTAGTCACTTAGTTCCGTTAAATGCGTTATTTAAACGGAAACAACGTTTATGCGTACGTACGGACTACCATCTCCACAAAGGTGTTTTCCATTTCATATATAAGTATATTATACATATTTATATTCTAAATATATATAATATATAAATCATTTTCTATATTCTGGAAATATTTAAATCATGATCTATGTTATACAATCAAGAGTAACAAGTTAAAACACGTAAGATAAAGAATGCGATTATTACCAGAAATATTAATATAACATAGAAATTATTATTAAATGGGTAGTATAAAGTCATAAATGTATAATGTATGATATAATAAATATTAATATGGTTATGGTATAATTTAATAACATACTATAATCTTCATACAGGAGGTTAAACGTACCCTCGACTAAAGGAAAGAGCAAGGTAAGGGGTTTTCATCTCACTCCTTATTCCCATGAGATTCATGCCATATTGCCACTATTACCTTTTGTGTGGTTAATGTACTACCCATAATTGCATTCAATTTGTAATATTCTTTAATTTATGTGTATTTACATATTCATTGTATGAAACTTCTTTCATGGGGTGTATGTTTCGTAAGTTACCAAATTGGTATGGGTTTATTTTACAAAATCATTATTATCTGAGGTTTTTGTTACATACATATTTACTAGGAAATTTTTATCATCCATGTCCATTTTTCATAAAAATGATTTCAAAATTAATATTTTAAGGATTTTTGAAATGTAATCTTCATAAAGATCATAATTTTAAATGTTTTAACGATTTTTCTTTCTAAATCTTTTAAATTAATGTTCTTGTTTTCAAAATGATTTTAAGGATTTATTTATATGGATGTGAATGTTTTGAAATGATAATTTTCTTCACAATTTTCAATATGGTATGGGAAACATTGATTCAAAAATCTCTTTTAAATTACTTCTTTATAAATATGTGACTTATAAATGATTTTACAAAAGGATATTTCTCTCAATATGTTTAATTTGTCATTTTCAACTATGTCAGCATCCTTTACTAGATATTATTTTTTTAGCTTGAAATATTATAATACAATATTGAATATTTTATTGAATGAGTTATGATATGTTTGACTATGGATGTTCTATTTTTATACCATTCATGGTTTATGGTTAATTTATTGACTTTTGGTGTGCTAGTTTTTATATGAATGGTTATGTTATGTTTCAAATATTCATATGAGGAATGTAGTGGACTTAATAAGTGATGGGTGGAGCCCGCTATAGCGTCTCAATGCATCAGTAGGTCTAATGAGAAAAACTAGTGTCTTAGCACAAGGCCTTGACAAAAAATTTATTTTTAGTCTTGGCACGAGGCCTTGACTATGCGGGAATTATGTCCAGTATTAGGTATTCCCTCATTGTGAAATTAGTTATTACATGTGATTATTCGACTAATAGAATATCGATGTGCATGTTTATATGGTAATGTTTCATATATTTTTACCATATTATGTTCATGTTTATGTTTCAAAGGCTGTTGTTTTGAATACACATCTTGCATTAAATGTTTATAGCTTCTACTAAATTATTTACCCTAATTGAGCATCTGAGCTCACCCCTTTCTTATGTTTAATTTTCCAAGGATTCCAAGAAGTGTATTATGATTAATATTCAGGGTCATGCTAAAGGGAAAAATTGAATTCATAAAGAACTATATATGTTGTGTTTTATGCTTAAAATTTTAATGTAAATTTAATATATATATGCCTTTTTCCAAGACTGATAAACTGATCGGTCCTTCAAGACTTGATTCCTTGTAATTGTGCCAATGTATTAAAAAAATGCACCAGTTCTGGGTAACTGGGGTCGGAGCATTACAGTTTGTATCCGCGGAAGTTTAGTAATCACCATGGAATATATATTTGGATAAAATCATATTGGAGCACAAAGAACTAAGATAGAATTTGAGGATTAGTATAGAATAAATTACTAGAATTTTGGTAATGTAGAGATTTTTTGAGTTTTCCATGCAAATACATCCCTATCTAGATACGAGCAGGTTGAGGCTACTGTTTCACAGATGTACGTATTGGTAAAACCTGAAAAAACCTCTTTGAGATAGACTCAAATGGGAACTAGTGCATGACAAAGGGCCTTACTGAACTCTTGGTTACGACACTCTCGACGGATTTCATAGGATAATTCCTATTTTCATTACAAACCAATATGAAGGGTTTATGATTATATACCTCCTCAAAGAAATTTTTTTGTGATTATAGATTATATCCATAAATTGTTCAATTTACATTAGTTATTTAACATGTTTGGAATTATGAAATGTGATTCATAAACTGACCTAGTGTATGCCATTGTTTATAAATGGCTCCCAACAGAAGGAATGAGAACTCCAACAATACGTATGATCCAAAGAGTAAGAAGGGTCATATTATTCCTGGTATTAAGCCAACATTTAGAAATGAAATCGTCTCCCTTGTATTATTATCATGTAAATAAATAGTATCATTTGTTAATAGGATTAGTAAATAATTCTCTAAATCCTATGGCTTTGAAGGGAATCCAGAGAAGGAAAAGATGGTATAAAGAAAGATGTATAAAGGGAACAAGGGAAAGAAGGATTTTCTAATATGTGATAAATGTTGAATGAATAACCATGGTAAATGCTTTAAGGGAATGAGATATTGTTATAAGTGTGGATAATAAGGGCACCAAGTACGCGATTTAAAGGGTAAGAAAATGTTTTCAAATGTAAAATTCTTAATCTTCAAGGCGTTGAGACACTACCCGAATCAATGTCCCATTCATAAGAGTATACAGAAAATGATGTTATTGGATAATAATCAAGTTATGATACTACCGAAGATGAAGAATAATGACTAGTGTTCTTATGTTTTTATTATATAATTATTTCAATTGAGTGATGTATCAATAGTATACTTGTTACATGAATTAAGGAGGTAAATAAGTATTATATTGTAGTACTATTTTATTAAGGATTTGAGATTATATGGTTCTAAGAAAAGTGACTTAATAGTAAGATACACTTTTTTGGAAAATAAACAGTTGAAGGAAAGGCAATCCTTAATATGGTTCTGATAACAAGGTCGTGATTTTGGAATAAGAGATGGATGATTTTGTTAATTGAGGATGTTGTGGTGTTGTAAAAATACACGATGAAGGCATTCCCATGTTATTAAATAGAAAAAAGTATCCTCATTATGTTTAACTTCCTCATAAACTTTGGAATGAGAGTTTGTATATAAGTATTTTGGATAATTCTAAAGGATGGAATGGATTATTTTTGAAATTACATACTATTGTTATGTTTATTTTTGGAATGACATAAAAAGTATAGCCCGGAGGTCGGGCGGCAACCCGTCATGTCCAACAAGGCCGTGAGACTTGAACCTGTAACCGAAGGGTGTAAAGGGTGTATCACCTATCACTAACCCACATGATGTCCTAGATTGAATAATGTAGTTTTTTTAAAGGGTATGGCATGTGAATTATGAATTCATTATTTCTGGAACCCTATAAGATTAGGATAAATAGAATATATATATTTAATTAAAATCTTTTAGAGTGAAGGATGAGTCTGTAGTAGGAATTAGTTGAAGGATGAAACTGTAATTGTCATGTATATATATACATATATATATATATATATATATCCCTCTTATTTTATGTATAAATTAATTATTAAACTTTATGGAAGGGATGCTAAAACCAAAAATGTTTTATCCTAATACCTTATGTTTTGTTGAACCGATGGTATTATAAATCATCATAGATTTGTGGCTTTGAGGCCCACAATACTACAATTGTTTGTGATTGATGAACTCAATATCTACCTATAAATATTTATTTTTTTCCTCCTATTATGTGTCTCTAATTTACACCAATGTTCTCCTAATCGAGATCATAATTTGGTGGTGACTTTTTTATTTCCCTTTTCATTTATCAAGACTAAATTTTATTATCATAATTTCTAAAGTGGGTTTACCCAAAGGTATTTTCAATTTTAAACCTTTAATTATCAGAAAATAATTTCAAATTGTGAGGACGCAATTTATTTAGGTAGGGACGAATGTATCACCCCATGATTTAAAATTACATTATTTCTTCAAATGAATTCAATAACATTCATTACACGCAACACCGAGTTCTAGCGCACCTGACTTACCAAACTAGCCGTTCAAAAGTGGTTATGAATAATATTAACTAAATTTTTAACATTATATAATCCTTATAATTATAGAATCAATATTATCAGTTTCCTAGACATAATGTAATAACAAATACATTTTTTTCAGATTAAAGAAGTATTTTTAAAAAAATGCAATTTTACTGCCTTTTAATGGCGAGGCATTTTTAAATACAATATTTGAATCTTTTATATATTAAATTGGACAAAATAAACTTCTTATTTAGAATCTTTACATAATAATTTTGTTTCAATAAATTTTTGGTATTTTTTTGATAACTTACATTTTTGGGTGAATAGTGAACAATACTATATTTTAACTGAAAACAACATTTTTAATCAAAATTATTTACAGTGTTAACATATAAATTTTAATGGTTTGAAAGTATAAATGGATTATATTTTTTCAATTCAATCCATTTATGTCTATTTTAACTAATTTCTTTTGGAAATTGGACATAAACAAGTGTTAAGCTATTGACAGTTATTATTTCTTAAAAATACACCTTTACGTTTTGACAGTGGGAATTAATTTTAAATTAATAAATTCAACTTCTATGTTCTAAATATGGTAAAATAGACTTCATTATTAAATTCTGAATATCAAAATAAGCTTATGGTATATTTTTGTTATTTTGCTGAAAACTTTTAATTTTTTGATGAATAGTGAAAAACACCGAGTTATTGATTAAACCTAAATTTTTATTTAAATAATTATTTATTTTATTTATATTTATTATAGGTCAAAATAGATAAATAATACTTATATATATTCAATGTAATTCATTAGATTTAGATTATAATAATTTTGGATATATAAAAATTTTATTGAACATTTGACAGTCTTTTACCCACCTCCTAGGAGAATTTTTAAATTCACATAAAACATAATTTTACCTCTTCTATGAGTTGAAATTTCCAAAATCCGAGATATAAGATTAATATCAAAGAGTAAAATGTGGTCCCATAAGATAAAAATAATTTTTGGGGAATATTATGTTTTTACTTGTTTTAACAAGGTTAAAAGTAAATAGTGTAATTAAGGGTAAAAATGATATTATTATTACCCTAACACATGTCCTAATTCTATTGGATAAGTATAATTCTACCAAAAAAACCTCAGGAATAAAATATGACACTTTAGGTCGACTGGAAATAGATTAGGACATTTATTATTTTTTAATTTAAAGAAGAGTTAAAAGTGTTAAATTCGATGTTTATTAACTAAACGATTTTTAACATATAAGATAAATTCAACTATAAATATTAATTAAAAAGATAAAAATATTTAATACATCATGGTATTTTATTTATAATTTTTAGACAGTTAATAATTAAATTTATTTATGACACAATGATGATGTAGTGATTACCTTTTTAATTAAAGAATCAAATAAATGGTATTATAAATATTAAAATAAATATAATTTCAATGTTTTTATGACATACACAAAATTTTTAGGTGACTATGAAATGTTAGAGCTGATTCAATATATATTGTTCGAATTAATCATGTTTTGATGACTTTCACAAAAACAAAATACCAAATAGTGTCAAAATTGACATAAATTAACATTTAAAACAAATACTATATTATTGGTTGATATAATATTCCTAAAAATGTAAGGTTCAGCCAAAGGGATTAAATAATATTATATATTTCATTAATGAGCCACTTGAGGTTCCCTTTGATGTTTTGAGTAATTTTATTAACCCTATATATTAAGAATACAAGAAGACACTGTAATAGTTAAACTATTTAACTAATAGTTAAATCTAAATGATAAGGTTAAAATGGTAACCTAAACTTGTCTAAAACCTATTTATTGAGAGGAGTTCCACCGATAACCACCTCAGTATCTCCCTAAATTTATTTGGAAACATTATAAACCGAATATGATAGTATAATAAATTAATACTTTAGTCTTTTCCTAAACTGACCCCCACCCCTCTTATAAAAGGGCACTTCCCCTTATCTCAAAATCACACCTCCAAAGCCATTTGTCTCAGCCAAACCCAGCCCATATATCCTCCCAAATTCCCTCAATTAATCCTAGAATCCATAGTTTGATCAGAAATCCATAATAAGGAGCCATTTTGATCAAAACAAAAGGAAAAACCCCAAGAAATGGTAATGATTTCACCACCCTCTTTCGTGTTTCTTTCTTCTTCCACTTATTTATAATTAGTTATTTCTGTTATAAAATAATAACTCCAGTATATTATATATAATTTGATGTTATTATAAATATTTCACATCTATATGAATTATTCTATCCATCTTATGAATGTTAATGTCACCATGCGTGCGTACGTACGACTTACCATCTTCACATCATGGTGTAATTGGTTATTCAATACAATGTTATTTGGATGGACATAATGATGAGTAATATTTATATAAATAATAAAAACAACATGAAAATGTCTCTGTAAAATTAATATAACATCCAATTCCACACATTTAAAGAAATTATATTCTCGCTCATGCGTACGTACGGATTACCGTCTCCATGACGTGATGAGATTCATTTCCACATTCACCATTCATCGACGATTATAAATAAATATACACATTAATAATAAGTTTGTAATATATGACATAATAATTCTACTGGAGTTATATATATATATATATATTTACTTACATATATTTCATTCAGTTAGTTCCGTTCAATGCGTTTTGAAAACAGAAGCATCGTCTATGTGTTTATACTGACTACCGTCTCCATAAACATTGTTTTACATTTCATATATAAATCTATTATACATATACATATTGTAAATTTATATACTATATAAATCATTTTCAATATTATGGAAGTATTTAAATAATGATCTATGTGATACAATCAAGAGTAACATGTTAAAAAACATATGATAAAGAAAGCGATTATTACCGGAAATATTAATATAACATAGAAATTATTATTAAATGGGTAGTATAAAATCATAAATGAATAATATATGATATTATAAATATTAATATGGTTATGGTATAATTTAATAACATACTATAGTTTTCATACATGAGGTTAAATGTACCCTCGACTAAAGGAGAGTGCAAGGTTAGGGGTTTTCATATCACTCGTTATTTCCGTGATATTGATACCATATTTCCACTATTACCTTTTGTGTGGTGTATGTACTTCCTGTAATTGTATTAATTGTGTAATAAACATTAATTTATTTATATTTACAAATTCATTGTATGATACTTCTTTCATGTGGTGTATGTTTCGTAAGTTACCAAATTAGTATGGGTTTATTTTACAACTCATTATTATCCAAGGTTATTTTTACGAACGTATTTACTGTGACATTTTTATCATCCATGTCCATTTTTCATAACACATATTTCAATATGAATATTTTAAGGATTTTCGAGAGGTACTCTTTGTCAAGATCATAATTTTAAATGTTTTAAATATTTATCTTTCTCTATCTTTTTAATTAATGTTCATGTTTTCAAAATGATTATAAGGATTTATTTATTTGGACATGAATGTTTTGAAATTATAATTCCTTTCAAACGTTTTAAAGTGGTATGGGACACTTTGATTCAATAATTCTCTTTTAAATTAATTCCTTTATAAATGTGTGAATTTTAAATGATTTTAAAAAAATGATATTTCTCTCAAAAAGTATTACTCATCATTTTCAACTATGTCAGCATCATTTACTGGATATTATATTTTGAGGTTGATTTATTATAATACAATATTTCATATTGTATTGAATGAGTTATGACATATTTTACTATGGATGTTCTATTTTTATACCATTCATGGTTTAAGGTTAATGTATTGACATTTCATATGCTAGTTTTAATACGAATGATTATGTTATGTTTCAACTATTCATATGAGGAATGCAGTATTCTTAGTAAGTGAATGGTGGAGCCTGCTATAGACTATCGATGCATCGGAAGGTCTCACGAGACAATCTATTGTGTTGGCACAAGCCCTTGACAAAAAATTTATTTGTAGTCTTGGCACGAGGCCTTGACTATGAGTTAAGGATGTCCTGTATTAGGCCTTCCCTAATTGTGAAATTAGTTATTACATGTGATTATTCGGCTAGTATAATATCCATGTGCATGATTATATGGTAAGGTCTCATTTATTTTTACCATATTATGTTTAAGCTTATGTTTAAAAGGCTGCTGTTTTTATTAGGCATCTTACCTTAAATGTTTATAGCTTCCGCTAAATTATTTACCCTTAATGAGCCTCTGAGATCACCCCTTTATTATGTTTCACTTTCCTAGGATTCCAAGAAGTTTATTATGATTGATTCCTTGTAATCATGCCAATGTATTTAAATAATGCACCAGCTTTGGGTAACTGGGATCAGATCAATATTGGGAAACTAGGTTATGAGTTATTTTTCTAGTAACCATTGTTCCCCCCTCTTAATGGTGGCACACTCTCACATGGTAACTATAACACTTTATGATTGAGATGAGAAAAGTTACCGTACATATCATTATATATATTTTTAAATATTTATATATTATAATAGTTATAAAATGGTATATATTTTCTGTTAATAAATATATAAACATATAGAGAGGTATATGATTGGGAGATTTAATTCTTTTTTTGATTTCATTTCATGTATATTAATATATTTATACTTCAATTCATATTAAAATATTTTCAAGGTTTGTTTAAATGGATTTGATTAAATTAGTTAAAATATGTTAATACACCAAGAATAATGAATGTTAAATTGAGAAAAACTTATTTATTCTAATTTTATAACCAAAATAAAATTAAAATATTTATTTTTGCCTATTATATGTATGTAAATCAAGGCATATCATTGTATTTTCAATAAAATTATATTATGTATTTATATAGGATCCCAACGAATCAAATATAAAGGCATAAAAATGAATATTGAGATATGTTAAAAAGAAAATTTTGAGGGTATTTATTTTGAATATATTAAAAAACTAGATTTAATTTTATTTAGAAAAATTGATTTCATTGCAAATATAGTTGACAGAAACTCTACTTCTAGAGGTACATTTTATAACATTCGGGTTATTAGTTTATTTTATCAAAATTAATAATTTATTTGATTTGATTATTTGTTTTTAATATAAATTAATTAATTTTATTATCCATTATTATTAAATTAGGGGACACACTTGTTGGAATTATGATGATGAGATAATAAATTATTCATCTGTTATGGTAAATTTTTGAACAATTCTCAAACAGAGATATTGAATCAATATTTCCTGATGATCACCTATATCAATTTTGGTTACTTAGAGATATTTTTGATCATGTATATTATATGAATCCTCAATAATGTTATTATAGAGATAAATGGGAGAAAATTCAGTCATATTTAATTTGTGGGTAGAAAATAAAAAATTATAATGGTAATGGATAAAATAGTATATAAAATAGAAAGTACCTCATAGCTATAATATTATCATATCCCTTTTGTAATTTTTATCTTCTTAATGGTTTATATATTTTATGATAAATAGGGATGTATGGTTATAGATTTAAATAGATTATAAATTTTAATGGAAAGAACAATTCAAAATATTTTATATGATCAATTCAGAGTTCTAATTGGTGTTTAAAATTTTTAGAATTATTAAATTTAATATTATTATTACTGATGTGTCATTTTTATTTCTATTTCATTTGGAATAAGGTTGGGAAAAGGGTCATGGGGGTCATTACATAAAGCCTCACCTTTTATAGATAGTTTTTTCTATATAATATAGGGGATGTAATTCATTTTTTAGTTTATCTAAATTTGTTAGAAGGGTAGATGAATTTTTATGGATAGTGTAAAGGGTTAATAATTACTCAATTTGTGGTAGTTATACGCTCAATTTTCTTATATTTATCATAACACATGTAGCGGTATATTACATATTGAGGGAACCTTTGTTCACTATTTAGAGTTAATAATTGAAAATGGTGATTGGAATTGATGTTGTGAATGAATTCTCCACAAGATTTCTATTGATTTTGAGTTGTTATAAATAGACAAAAAAGGAATATTGTTGAAAAATATCCATTACGGTGACTTTTTTATTTATTTGTATTATATAAGGGGAAAATAATGTTTTTAAAGGTTTATATTGGAGTGAAATATGGGTTATATTATATTAAAGTATTAGGAGAATATTGGATCATATTTGAGAATATATTGAAGCTTTTAGACATTAATGTAGGATCTCACCATATGATTGGTAGACTCTAATGGATATGGAGTTAAATAAATGCACTTATCAACCAAAGTGGAACACAATTAGTGAGAATTGATGTGATGCATTTTGTGGGAACAAACTATCATGTGAACTGTTTTTGTACATTTATAAATAAGCATCAAATACACTAATTAAATAAAAAGATTTATCCTGAAATTGAGAAAAAATTATAGCATTGTTTTCATGTTAGACTTACACCAACATATTTTTTGCGTGAAGGAATTTTAAACGATCAATCTTTATTCCAGCAATGTCAGGTGAATATTATTTGTGCAAAAAATATTTTCATTAAAACCTTCATGATGTTTCTCAATATTATTATGGTAAATAGAATATCATAATTTTTTGTTGAATGATGATAATCATAAAATATCAATTGTGTTTTAAAGAATGTTGATTCATAGAATCAAAGGAATATTGTAAAGGAACAATGGGTTCACTGTAGTAGAGAGTGTAGTGAGTTTTGAAGACATTACTGGTTTCAAACATAGGGGAATTGTGAGTTTGAAAAGTGTATTTTTAATCAGTACTGATCCTCATTGTGAGAGTACTATGTTATCTAAATTTGTTTTATTAGTAAACTAGGAGGTAGTATGAGTCTACTCTAAAATTTATACATGGGTATGAAATTTCTGATTTTGGACACCAACACATCATCATTATATGCTCCTTGGATTATATTGGTGTGCGTTAACCAAATAATAAATCAATATGTACCAATTTGATTTATTTACCACTACATAGTTTTTAGGGGGGAGGGTGATGTTCCTACTAATAATTGATAAAATAACATTTTTGAGGGTTATTTCAAGATATCTTAGTACATTTATTCAACACCCTTAACATATTTTGATATTTATCCTAAATTAGTCGAAAAATGATCTTTCAACAAGTATATATTATATAATAAATTCACAAGGCTTCACTACCACACTAAATATATTTAGTGTTCACTCAAGGAGAATAAAAATATATAAAATTTGATTTCCAATAGACAATGAATAATTTTATTTCTACTATTATATGATGAATCCTATTTTTAGAAAAATCAATCACCAGGGTAAATAATTGAAAATGTTAATATCCATATTTAATATATTATATTAAAATGTACTATAAAAAATTCATAGTCAAATTCATTCAATATTTTATCCCTTCAAACATTGGGTATATAGAATTTAAAATCCCAAATATTGAGTAGTTGATGTATTTTCATTATAAAAACAATGTTCATATATTAATACAAATGTGTGTCTCTATCTTCATGATAAAAATAAATGAAAATAATAATAAATAATATTTAATTGAGTCAGTTTATTTTTTGATATTTCCATAAAAATTAAGAGACATCACACCCATTAGAAAGAAATTTATCTTCTATAAAATTTATAGGGATTTTTCATTGTCAGACATTCTATTAATGAACATATATTTGAATGAATATAATTTAAATGATAATAAATAAAATAATAATATAATATAAAATAAAATATTAAATTAAAATATACTTTCAATTAAACAATATAATAAAGTGTTTCATTAGAGTGATTATATATAACAAATATTTAAATAGATTTGTTAAGAAAGAGTAACTTCACATTATGATAGTTTATAAGTAAATAAACTTACTTCTAGATATCTATATTTCTATTTCTAATATATAAATTAAGCTAGATATTTAATAATAAATTCAATATATATATATATATATATATGACATTTTACATTTATTTAGTTTAGATATTTTAGAATAAATTTATATTCAAACAAATTATATATTAGCAAATAAAATCTATTTAAAAAAATAGACTATGAAATTTTTTCAACACATGATAAGTAATTCTTCATTATAAATCATAAATATGGTAACATGTAGTTATATAATATACATAATTTTATATAATTTTACCTTTATGTGTAAACAATAAAAATAACTTACTAGGTATGAATAGCTAAATATTCGTATAGGATTTTATATTTATATAACTTATTTCCGAAAAACCAAGAGTGGTATCTTAAATTTATTTTATCTTTTATTAACTCTACACGAAATATATAAAATTATGACACAATAATATTAAATTCATTAGTTTCAAGAAAAAGTGGGTTTCAAAATATTAAAAAAAGACTATTAAATAGTATGTTTGAGCACCAAAACATGTCCAATAATCTCCTATTTTTTGATGACCAATAAACATAGATATAATAAACATTAAATTTCATTGACTAGAAAATTTTATAACAGTAAAAAAATTATATAATAATTTTTTTCTTATTACCCTTATTCTCATCATTTTTTGATAAAAAATAAAAAATAAACATGATAAATAACATTGGTAAATTTTGACTCACTGTAAATTCATTAATATCTTTATGAGATGATATTGAATATATTAGTGGTTTATATTAATGATAAAAAAATGAATTCATATATGAACATAACTAAACAGAAAAAATTGCAATAAAAAATGATTTTCTCTTATGGTTAGGATTTTTTTGATTCGAGTGTAATGTATTAGAATATCAAAGACTATTTGTTTAAGACTATGATGAAGAACCGAGATATTTAATAATTATTGTTCTATTCGTTCTTATATATTTATCCTTCTTAAATCCAATACCCTTAAGATTATTTTTTACTCTTATATGATTTCATTAATATTTCACATTTCCATTAGAGAAGTCCTCAATTTTCTTCTTTATATATTTGAATCGTGATGCACTCTAATTATAGAATTTTAGGTTGAGATTTTTATGATTTCATGTTTGTATGATCAAACAATGTTCTTAGCTGTGACAATATTTAATGATAAAGATCCCTTCTCCACTAAAATTTAGGATCCTATATATATCTCCTATTAAAAGTAATTGGGGATGAAGAAAAATATTTTTTAATTGGAATCAAGATTGAGGAATTAAATTTGGTTGTATAATATCATGAATATTTTTTCATTAAAGTTAATATAAATATTTTTCAAATATTCTACATCATTAAATAATTTCAACTTTATTGAATTCATGTAAAAAATCATAGTATTTTTTCAAAAATATCTCATATTCATTTTTAATTTCCTTTTTTTATCATAAGTATTAACACAAAATTCATATAATTTATCTCTTTTTTCAAGTTTCTAATAGGTTTTTTATTAGATCATTCAAATCATCCTTAAAACATATCTTCTTTTTATTGTGAATATTGATGATGGATTTAAATTACTCTATGTCATTCTTTATATTTTCCACATGTTCACATGATTCTTGAACATCATTGACTAGCATTGACACCACTACAAGTTTGACTATACAATATCATAGAGTTTTTACAAAAACGTTATATTTAAAAAACTATCACTTCTTCTATTAAGACATATTTTTCACAATCAAATTACCCTGATGTTTTTTCACCTAGCCCCTTAGTATATAATTTATTATTTGGTTATTATTTAGGCAATCCATGTAAAATATCATTAAAATAATATAATAGATCAAGGATTTTGGTTGAATTTTCTTAAATACATTTAAGTTATGAATATAGGCTATTATATTATTTTTCTAAAAGGTTGGGTATGAGGCCTCATTTATTATTGAAGCATTGCAAAGACCTCTATAACTGGGTAGAGGGAGACCCGTTACATTACCTGAAGGCCCAGTGGGCATTTTTCCCATTACATGGACCGTAGGCCCAAAATGTTTGGCTTAAGGCCCATTCTGTGAATTGTACCACTATAGTACCGCATTGCTATAGTACCACACAATACCCGCCGCTGCTACAGTACCCTGCCGCCTCTAAAATATCCTACCGCTTCTAAAGTGCCCAGTGATAATATGTTTTTTCCTTAAATATAAAAATTTATACATTGTAAATACCATAATATCTTTCATTAATGATTTAATTATTTCTATCTCAATCATGTTATAACCGATTATCTTTTTTTAACAATATCTCATCTACTATTTTACCTCATTAAATATTATTTGGATACAAAAAGGTTTCATATTTGAAAAATCTGTTTTGGAAACTATATTTTCATTTTGTTAGATGATATATTCTCTAGAAAACATCAAATAAAAATTTATATAATATACTTCATCGTGTATCTGTTGGGATTAAAAAAATATTACAGTCACAAAATTATTTAACATTTTATTAAATAATTGATCTTCTTCTATAGTAGTAGGGGATGTGATTTTATGAAATTGCAGAAATTTTTTTGTCAACAAATTTGTAATGTTTTGTGTGATCATTAGTATTATCATTATCTATAATTTCATTATTAGACATGTTATAGTCTCTAATAACTAAAAATTCAATTTTATTTTCATTAAGTTCAATAATTTCATTCAACACTTGCCTATTTTCTATATTAGCCTCCTTTAAAAATTCATCTTCCACATTATTATTCAATATAAAATTTTAAAATTCATTAACAAATTTTGCAATGTCATATTCATAACTAATCCTCTAGAAGTATTTTTTTATCAAGGTAGTGTTCAGAACAAAGACCAAAACACCAAATACTATTAAAAAAATGGGGCTACAGAAGTCCAAAATTTGGAATTTTGTTAGCATCCCTAACATAAAGCGGGAGTAACTCTAGAGAAATATCATCCCTCCAATGCAGATCATGGGTAAGACCTAAATTGGCAAGCCCATCGGCAATCTTTTTAGATTCACGGTAAGTGTGGGTGGCGATGAAACTGAGTCCAGCCAGAGAGTTCAAGAAATCAATCCAATGTGAAGTGAGAGTCCATGAAAGGTGGATGATACCATTCAAAATAGCCTGAATGATGGTAGTGGGGTCGCTCTCGATCCGGGTGTAGTTCCATTTGTCAAGAATGGAAAAATAAATTGCATGAATGACGACCATCATCTCAGTATATAGGGAAGTGGAGGAACTACATGATCCATAGAAGCATCCAAGCGTCTGGTCTAAATTATTTCTGAAGATGGCACCACAGCCCACTGGTCTAGGGTTGCCTTTAGAGGCTCCATCCACATTGACATTAATCCGACCTACGGGGGGGGGGGGGTGATATCCAAAACACTTAAATAGTATACATAGTGCATGGATATTTCCCTTCCACCCTCAAGCGTCTAAGAAACTCAAAGACATGAATCGAGTTGTTGCAATGATCATTTTGGATCGAATCTGCCTCTTGAATGCCCATGAGGATTCATGATTTTCCTGCATAAATTCTAAATGAGTTATTATGAAAAATCATGTCATTTAAACCATACTATATTACATAAATAAGCTCCGCTACTGTAGCAACCAAAAGATTTTTGAGTTACTGGGAAATAGATAATTCCAAGCATCGTTCAATCTACATGATAATGGAATTACAAAGCAACCATCTGCCCTAAAAAATGTCAAGAATTTAATGCTAAAGAGCAGTTTCTATTTCACAAGAAAGAAAATGATGATTTATATCTTCTTGATGCTGATTTCACATGCAGATTTTTGAAAATAGAATGATCCCAAAAGATTGTAGACAAGTATCCATTGGAATTATATTATGTCCAATCTGCCCGACATGTGTAAATCTCGAGGGTTTTATACAGGATTTATTAAAGTTTCTTAACCAAGAAAAACTATTGTCAACATTATTGCATAAATTATTGTAGTAATTTTTGGAATCAATAATCCTATTATGGGTAGGATCCCAAATGAGAAAATCATTCTTATTAATGAAGTGATAGTTGTCAACAATGTGTTCAACATTCTCAAGAAGACATGGGATTTTCAAATGCATGATAGTTTTAATAGAGTCCAGAGTGTGGGGAGGAAAAAAGTTGTTTTCCATCAAAGAGATCAGAGGTACACTAGTCCAGTTATCAAGCCAAAACTTTATATTGGAATCCTTATTAGCCATCCATCTAGATTTTGTCATAATATAAGTGAAAGTGTTTCTGATGCAGGGCCATATAGAGGATGTAAGAAAGTGAGTATGGTTATTTTTATGTTTATAAAGAAAACAAGCCCTAATAAAATCCATAGATGGAGTTGTCTTTTGAATGAGATTCTACCTAAGCCTAGCTTGAAGTGCATAATTAAAATTAGAGATATTTTTAATGCCTATCCCCCCTTTATCAGTAGGTTTGCAGCAAGATATCCAAGGGACAGTCACCAATTTTCAATATAACATACTTCAAGTCCAAATAAAATTCTTAATAGAAACATCAATGGGTTTTAAAAGACACTTTGGCCATTTATAAATCATCATGGTGTAAAACATTTTAGATACAATGGTGGATTTAACCACAAAAATTCTCCAAGCCATCAAATTATTTTTACCCTTCTAGGAGGAAATATGATCAAGCATTTGATTAGTGATGAGTGAAACATAATTTTATTTTTGTCTACCCCAGAATATGGGAACTCGATGGTAAGTGAAAGGAAATGAGCCTTATTGGACACCTAAATCATTATTAATGGTAAGTTTCCTCCCTGGAGAAAAGGCCTTTCCAAAAAATATGTATGATTTATTCCAGTTGATATGTTGACCAAAGACTTCTTGGTACTAAAGAAGGACAGTTTTCAGAGCCATAATGTTTCTTTTACCCACAGAGTAAATATAATTATGTCATCAGTATAGAATAGGTGTAAGGGAGAATTCATGTTTCTAGAAGTAGAAATAGGCTTTACAGAACCTTTACCTATCGCTATAGAGATTAGCCAACTTAGGTAGTATTCCACAATTGAGAAGAGAATAGTTGAGAAAGGATCAACCTATCTCACACCTTTCAATCAATGGAAAAATCCTTTTGGGGAACCATTGATTAGAACATAGATATAGGCTAAATTGAACAAAGATGTGATCCTATTAATAAAATTTTCATAAAGTCGAATTGCCTGAGAACATTATACACGGAGTTTCAATCAATGGTATCAAAGGCCTTAGCAATATCCTGTTTAATAGGTACATTCCAACCTCTATTATTTTTGTTAAGATGATTGGTGGCTTCAGAGGCTAGACAGATGGAGTATTGAATAGATCTACCTTTTATGAACCCAAATTGGTTCGAGTAAACAATTCGATTAAAAATGGAAGTGATATGGTTGGAAATTAATTTATTGATGATTTTGAAAAGAGAATTAATGAGAGAAATTGGTCTGATGCTTTGATTGTCATATGTATTCTCAGTTATTTTTGGAATGAGACCAATAAATTGGGAATTAAGACCATATATGAGAATGCCTCTATCGAAGAAGGATTTTACCATAATGAAAATGTAATTTTGGAGAACATCATAGTGTTTTTGATAAAAACCAATATTAAATCCATTCTCCCCAGGAGAAATTTCTGGATTTAAACTAAATATAGTGTCATTAATTTCATGGTCAAGGGGGATACTTTTTATTAAGGAGTTATCAACACAATTAACTAGAGAAGGAATTATGTTCGACATATGGTCTTTTCCAATACTATCACCATTGAAGATATTATGAAAGTGAGAAATAATATGATTAGAAAAACTTTCATAAGTGTCACTAATCTTTTAGATGTACATTCTATATCAAATTTCTATATGTCAAAATATTAATCCTTATTAACATTGAATATTGCACTATCATTAACAATTGTAATTTCAACACCAAGAGTATTTTTTCATTTTCATCACCTTCACCAAAAAAATATATATTAGAAAAAAAATCTATCAAAATAAAAATATTATATTGATAGGCTGGTTAAACCAGATGAACTTTATTTTCTTATTTTCAGGTAACCCCTCAACTTTAACAGAGATGTCTTATTCATCAAAACCTTTAGTATCATATAAATTTTTGATAATATCCTATTTTGTGGTCACTCTATGAATTTTGTTTAATACTCTAATAGAATATTTATTATGATAATATCTCTTATATTTTGAATACACCATTAGAGGTTAGACATTATTATTATTATAATAAAATAGTGTTTGTATCCTTCTCGAAGTATAAATAACTTAATCTACTCATCCTACCACTATAATGAACCATAAACCATGAAATATGTCTTGGAATATTGAACTTCTTAACATCGAGAATCATTTACATAAGATATGTATTGATAATTATGGTTTGTTAACACCCTTATTCGTTTTTTTTCAAACTGAATAAACATTCAACAAGTATGATTTTCATTTTTCAAAACTGAATTTTTTTTCCTTCTTTATTTTTTTATTCCAAAATATATAAACCATAATATCAATAGCATTAATCATTCAATCAACTATTAATGATATTTTATTCATATATATCCCTTCATGTCAATATTAAATGATCTTGATATGATCCATGGATGTAAATAAATATTCCCTCCCATTGAAATTTGATATCAAATAGTCCTCAATTCTTCAAAAAAATAATTATTGATGTAAATTGTTGCAATTATTTCCATATAAATATGTTTTTATATTTTACTTAATATACTTCTCTCACTGATTATATTTTCTATACAATATTCAAATTAAGGTTTCCTAAATTCATCCATTTTATGTCAATTCCTTTACCTTTATGAATCTTATAGTTTGAGTTTATATTATCTTTTGTTGAATAAATAGGTGATTCAGATTATTCTAATATCCTCATTTCCATTTTATAAAAAACTAATCAATAAAAAATTATAGTGTTTGGTTTCAATCAAAAAAGTAATGAATCAATGTTTTTAACGATTAAAATTTGTTTTCCATTATTCAATAAATAAATATTCTAAAATTTATAGAGAGATGAGTTGTAATCATTACCAAAGTGAAACCATATGTAATATGAATATAAAAATAATTAATGTTATATAAATATATAATAGACATACATGGGAAATATTTTATATTATATGAAATGTATAAACCAAAATTCTGTCATACATAGGAAGAATAAAACATAAATTAATATTATATAGCTACATAAATTTAACATGTGCAGAAAATTATATAATATTAAACAAGTAATATCATTGGTTAGGTTAGAATAAAAAAATATTGTATAAGAATAAAAAAATTAATAACATATGAATATATAGAAAAAAGGCATGTAATATTAAATACATAAGAAGAAAACTATAATGGATAAGTTAAAAAACATAGAAAATAAAACATTAAAAGATGAGACTCATTTAGATTCAAATAAACACAATTAATCTTAATAAATTCAAAATTATTATAATTATTTTTCTTAGTGGCTCAGTATACCAATTGATGTCTATTTTCAATAATTTGAATAAAAATATCACTATTTTTTAGTATCATCACCTAATTATTTAATATTTTAGTCAATATTATTAGTTTGAGAATGGTGTATAATTTTTTTGAAATATTGATCGAACTTTTATATATGAATATGATAATAAAATTCTAAAAATGGAATAAAAAATCCTTGAAATTATATTTATTCTATAAAGAAATATAAAAAACAACTACTATATCAATATATTTAGATTTAGTTGTAGAAAATGTGAACAAATGATATTTCTTACTAGTAAAATAAATTAGTATTTTAAAATGATATGAAATGCTACCAAGGATCAATTCTTATCTAATACACACAAACAAACACAGACACAAAATTTCGGTTTTAGAATTTCAAATTATATAATATCCAAAGGATTTATGATAATATAATAAAATGACAATTCATCTTTTAGATATCATAATAATCTTTTTGAATCACTGATATTACATTCCTTGTGATTAAGTTTCAATATAGAATAAATACAAACAGTAAACATTCTTTTTGACTTATAGAAGAAAAATATTAAATGTTAATAATTAGAAGAATATTTATATATTTTCATAAAATATCACAAAATTATCAATTTCACTACTATAACTCATATTATTTGGATAAGTTTCAATATTTTCTTTTATAAACAATTTGAAAATGTTATGTAGGTTCATGAACTGGTTAAAAAAATTAATTTTTTAATTAATGATTTGAAACCATTGAAAGAATACCATCTCATAAATCATTATCATTTCAAACACTTTTTTCATGTGTTTGTAAAACTAATCACATAAATTCTGATTTTTTAACCAAAATACCAATCATTAACATATAATTGAATATGAAAAATATCTGATGATGATGTTTTCATGAAAAAATTATGATCTTCCAAGCATATAAAAATTCTATTTGATAAAATAGATGAACTAATACACTAATTCAATTCACTAGGATCAATTTAAAGACCATATAAATGTTTTTATGTTTTGAATTATTATTTCAAATAATCATATTTTGAAAAATTTGAGTTTGGTTAATATTAAATTTATTCATAAGAATTTATTTTATAAAATCATATTCAACATAAATCATGATATTTTTAAATTTATCATACGATTCATAATAAAGGAAGATTATAATTTAATCTAACCAGAAAATTATTTTAATTTATTCTTAAAAATCTATTACTTCTTCCTGATTATATTCATTACCTACATACCTATCCTTATTAATAGTAATTGAACAGTAATCATCTTACTTTTCATATCATACCTTGTGGTTCCTATTACTGGATATTTAGTGGGTCACTCACAACTCTTAAACCATATCTTCTTGAACTAATATTAACTCTTCACACACACACACACATATATACTACTGAACATTCACCCCGTATGCATTTTACAAGGATTTTTGGATCAATATTGGAGATAATGGTTTAAAACACAACTTTTGTTCTATTATTTCTTCTAATCCAATCAAAATTTTCAAAGTTACCATTAACAGATTCAAAAGGATATTAATTTGATGTTCACTGAAATCTATGAAAAATATTCCCAGGTTCATTAGTATCTAACTTATTAGGACTAGATTATGAATGAACATTTTCTCATCAAAATTGTTATGATAAATAATATTTGAGGTGTATCTAAAATTGAATGAAACTAAATTATTTTAAGAGATGGATTTCATATTGTAATGTTTTTTCTAGTAAATAGACTACTTTTCAATTTTTATTCTTCCATAAAATGTTTATAGATGAAATGTTAAAAATATAGAAGTGTGAGTCAAATAGACTAAGGTGGTAGAATGTAATATAAAACCAAATTTATTTCTAATTATATTCAATATTCTATTGTACAATAATGTTTGAACAATTAAAATTAGGTGAATCCTTTCTAATCATTAATTTAACAAACATCATTATTAATAAAAGATAACAATGTCCAAGATGAGATTATTCTTTTTTGAAATAATAAATATGTAAAATAATGATGTGTAAAGCTTACTATAAGAACTTTTTAATCCTATTATATATAGAATCCAATAAAATTTCATCATAAAGGGGTTTTGAAATGAAAAAACCTAGATTTATGACTGAAGCTATCAGAAAAAACATTCATAACAAATATATCTAATAGAGTGTTTCAGATGGATCCCATCATAGGAATATATTTTGTTCCTCCATCGTATAGAGAGAATCCAAAAAAATAAGAACCATAAGAAGGTATACCGGAAAGATCATTATAGGTCTGAGATGTTTCTATGATTATTTATCAGACAAATGATTGAGGAATATAAATATATTTTTTAAATACATTCATAATGAAAACAATGATCTTTTTGTTCAATGACAAAATGATCATAAATGACAGATCATGTTTACACCAATGCTTTTAAGAGGTTTAAATGATATTAACAATATATATTGAGTAAATTATTTATGCGATATGAAGATTTAATCTTACTCAGAGTTTTAAAGGTGCAAAAAATTATAATTACTTCAGAATGATATTAAATTGTTAATAGGGATATTAGAATATGAAATTCATGAATCTGTATTATTTTTTTATGAAATTATTAATACATTAATTGGGTAAAGTTCCATATAGAATATTTTTTATGTGAATAGTAATTTTAAAATGTAAGGTGTTGGACAAAATGAAGAAGATTGATTTATTTTGTGTCAATGTATCATATGAATCAATACCAAATGAAAATTATCAGATATAGTGTACCAGATGAATAAATAACATACAAAGAGTTTTTAACAAAAAAATGCAAGGAGTACTAAAGGAAGGTTACCAAAAATGGAGGTATCAAATTAGATTGTACTAGACAAAGGACACCAAATAGAGAACTGCTATATGAACATGTACCTAGAGTGAATTTAGTGTATAGATAGGTTTCAACATTGAAATTAAGTCATATGTTTCAATTAGTTATTGTTCATAAAATTGAAGATGATGAAGTAGAAAATACATAATTAAAAGTGTATATAATAAAATAAAAATATTGAAAATATAATAATGTATATTCATGATGGATTATTTAGGTTTTTGAATTATTTTTGTCATATTATATATTAACAAAGAAGATACACTTTCAAAGGAATACAGTGAATGTAGATTTATAGATTTTCCTTGATTTTCAAAAAAAAACAAAATATTTTAATGTAATAAATGTGTGGTATAGGAATGTTTACCCCATTCTACGGTCTAAGATATCTGATTGATCATTTATCCTTATATATTCTTATCTTTTGAGGGGTGATAATGTGTTTATTTTTGGTAGATAAAATTCCCTCTAATAGTAGGTGAATTTTGATTAAAAAAATATTTGATCACAGATTCACTCCCTCTTAGTGAATACACTAATTCTGACTGATCCCTTCATTTGGTATTAGAATGAGGTCACTGCATTTAATCCTAGATGGTTGAAATTTGAATAATGAGGAAAATTCCACGGATGTTCAGAATTCAATTAATATAATAGCTGTTCTTATATTTGATTATAAGAAAATTTATATCATATAAGGAAAAATGATTCAATTTTTATTATCCATTGGTTTGGATTCTCTTGATGATTGTATATGTGTTTTCTTCCTTCCACAAAAGGATCTTCACTTAAATATTACTAATAAGGTGAATCTATAAAATTATGGGTGATTAAAAAATTTCAAACATTTTCTCTATATTTATTAATGTGAATTTTTGAAGGTTAATGTAATTTTGTTATCTAAAAGTATCTTGGAAAATATGAAAAATATTTATGAAGGAAATATAAAAGTGATAAATGGGATGTATTGGATATGGATATTGATATATGATGATCTTAATATGAAAGATTATCAATCAATTTTGTATTGGCCTGGACCTCTCCAGTGTATTACATTGTGAAAATTAGGGTTAGGAAGATGTCGTGTGAGTTTCGTGGGAGAAAGATTTAATTTATGGGAGAGAGGGAGTAATTATAAGATAATAATGGGTGTCAATAATAATAATAATAATTAATTATAATGATAGTAACCCATTGTTGAAATTTAAATTGATTTATTACTATTAAAAAATAATGGTAATGTTGGATTTTAGTGTGTGATTAATTAAATAGATTGATTTTAATTTAATATTAGAACAAACATGGTCAGCTAATTTAATGGGAATAAATTAGAACATTAATGATGGGTGATATTATAATTAATTTTATTAACAATAATATTGATGTGAGAAAAGAGATGGGGTGTGATGGGCAAGGAGTAAAGGCCAATGGGACGCGCCACTTTTGGTGAAGTGTGAGAAGAAATATTGAATGGAAGAGTTATATTGGAGAGAAAATGTGATAATTAAATTGGGAAGTAATATAAGAAAAAGAAAGAGAAACCAATTAAGGTGAAATGGAGTTAGGTGCAGTAAATTGGAGAGAGTGGTACGTGACTTTGGGTATTTGAAATAAATCAATTAAAAATAATAATATAATAATCATATTATTGTTTTGGTTGATAAAAAATGTTTTCGACCGTAACATCTTCGAGCGACCTCGGTTTTACGAACCGTAAGCAGTTGTGCAACCCTAACATCAATACCAAAATTATGAGTCCAAAATTTGATGTATTTTTCTATTTTTTGGACTGGGTAGCCAATGCTCTCAGAAAATAATATATTTAATATTATTATTAAATATTTGACCCTCCAAAACTCATGTGTGCAGCTTCCGATTGACTTCTCGTCGTGGCAATTCAATCCTGTAATTAGTACGATCAATTCAAGTCTAATGTGGAATATTAAATTATGGTTCATGGATCAGGTCCATGAAACACCCAATATTATTATTATTATTATTATTACGGGATCTTGCATCCAACATATCTCCCTCATACGGTGTTGGAATGGCGAACCATCATTGATGTTGCAACCCTGAAATTAAGATGGATGTTTCAAAGACCATAAATCCTATATTAAGTATTCCTATAGCTCATGATGTTTTTACTCGGTCAAACCACATGGGTTAATGAGATCAACTTTTAATGGGGGAATTAAACATAACTTAAACAATCACCTAATTAAATCTTCAAAAGGGATAGGATATCAACCTCCCTTGTCCTTCCTTCTTTCTCTTGACTATGAGATGCTTGAACATTTCAATCCGTCCTGTAGGAGTTTCATAGTCAAATATTACTCCACAGATCGGTTCCTCTATGTTTTTATGAAACTGAGCAGTATAGATCAATCCTTGAAATAAGGTATGTTTTTTGGTCATTCCTTTGGAATCACCTTCACATATTTCTCCCTACCCTATGAAATAATTTAATATCAATGTTTCTAATGGGGATTTTCTTGGGTTTTGGCTGGTGTGGTTGTTCCATGGAATCCTCAGGTGGATGCAGTTGGAGCGAGAGGAGGATCGTGGCCCGTTGTGTGGATAAAGAATGACAAAAACTCTTCGAGGTAGGGGAATCATTGCTTCTCTTTTATTTTACGTGCAACTACATTGTTAGAATGATTAATCCCACTGGATGACAATGGAATTGACATAATAAATATTTTAACCAGATAAATAAATTGATATCACTCATATGTTATTGCCTCATGTTTTTCTAGATACTGTGATATATATGTTTTCTTTGATTTGATGTTTGTTCTTAATAAAAATCAGTAAAGAACATAAATTTGGATTAATTGATAATTGTTTACATAAAGATAAAGAGGCTTGCAAATGAATCTGGTTCTAGTTGTAATTTGATGTTAATCATAATGGTGTTGAAAGAATGTTTAATTATTTGTGATATCTTACTGATTAGGTTTTTAGAATTTGGAACCTACAAATAATAAATATGTTAATTCAATATGCATTAAAGAACTGATTGTTTGATAATTCCGTAATGGGTTCTATGTTACCATATTTATTATGAAAGGGCTAAGAGCCAAATTAAAAGTTGTGTTTGTTTTCCTGTTGTTTTTATTTTAATATGATCATGGATGGCTATTATGATACGTGGGGGCATAGAGGATTTTTGTTGTGGCAGCAGATGACGCCTAGAGTGGTGAGATGCATCAGGTTATGCATGTGGGTGTTAGGGAGGACACAAGAATGATGGAATGGAGTGGATGTGATTGTTAGAGGCTTGTTAATTTTAATTGTTTGTTTATCTGCTTTAGTTTTTCCCACTGCTCAAGGAATATGGTCTTTCTTAACCTTCTCCCAAAATAGGCAATGACACATGGGGTATGCCACGTGCTTTCAGTTTTTAGATTTTCAAGGGGGGAATGGGTCTATGCTCTTTCTATTGGAGAAAAATACTTGAAGGGTAGTACAACTACTCACTGTGTAGAGCCTAATTGTGTTTAATAGCATAGAATGATTTTCCAGAATGACTAGGAATATGGGAAAGTAATTCTATAATGAATATTTGAATAAATGGTGTTAACCCATAGAGATGGAGATGCTGGAATAAAATGATGAGGTTGTAATTTTTGAAGGAACAGTTGACTTCGGGTGTGATGCTAACAAAATTTTAAAGTGGAATTTTTCATGGTTAATTGAAGTTTAAATAATTAATTTATGTACATTGGAACTGATAAAAAGGGAATGATGTAATATAATAAATATTTTTAAATGGTTGTGTGCTTATAGGATACCTAGTCATAGAAGTAGCAGCCTGGAGTCTGAGAGATGTTAGCTGCAGTTCGGTCTAAGACTAGGTAATGCCCATAGTGTGGTTGTGAGATATAATATATCCCGTACCTTTTGTGTTTTTATAAGCTAGTCCACCCAGTTAGAAAGGGAAACTGACACCCCAGGGATTCTGAGCCTTGGGGGGTGTTTTCCCCAACATTCTGGTGGGGGGATGAATGACTGACTACCACCTTTGGCCCTGCTCTTTTCTCTTGGTAATTTCTTGTGATGATAGGTACATTGGTTAGTTTTTCCCATATATGTTTTTAGAGGGCTGTAATGGCATGTGGTTATTCGCAAACATATATTCTGGATATAGTTTATCTATGTACTACTATAGGTGTAATGTGTGTAGGTTGTGATGGCTTGAGGATCCGTACTCGATATATGGGATGTAATTGCTTGAGGTATAATACCAGACGAATGATACATGTTATGTGATCTATGGTGGATCCTGGAAACTTCCTAGTTACTTTTGGTTGTGAGGATGGTGTGGTGTTTTACCTAGGTGTATGCAAGAAAGCCTTTGTGGAGCACGAGGTGCATATTATGGTGCTTCACCCTAGTGGCTATGGGAAATCCTTTTTGGAGATAGATGCTTAGGACATGCAACATAGGGGAAAAGCGGAAATCCATTGTGGAAGTAGTAGTCGAGTACCGTTGATATTATTTATTTATGATATATTCTTGTATGCTTTACTTTTTTAGAGTGTCAATGGTGATGTTGGGAACTTAGTATACATATTTAGGGGACGAGTTAGTTTCACCTTTTGTTCACTTTGCTTTAGCATGCTCTCATTACTTTTACACAAGAGGATTTAGGGAGGATCCTACTAAATATACTGTTATTATCACCCTATGTATATATAAAATGTTTTTCATGTCACTTGGAGTAGGTTGGAGATCATGTTAGTTTCTACAATCTTGGAGTTGTAGGAGCTGTTCGTGCTTGAGGTTGCTGCTGTTTTTACTTTATTTTGGGTTATTGTAGTTTTTACCATCCAGTTATAGTACTATTTTCTGAAATTTAATATATGAACATGGGTTTCTTTTATTTTTCAGTTCTGTGTTGGAGTTTCTTGGTGTCTATATTATCTCTCTCTTTCGCATGTCTTCACTTAGAGGCTAATGCCTCTAATTTGAGTGTTTATTATACCCTCAGTGCTAGTCGGAAACTAAGGGCCTACTGGAGGCCAGACTCAGGGGTGATTATCTCCCTTATGACATTTCCAGTCCAGGAGGGGTACACTTTGTGGGGAGGGAGTCATGACAGAGTGGTAGCATAGGTCTAGTTGAGGGATAGGATGGATTTTGGAGTTAGGAACAGGTGAGGATGCATGGTTTGGTAGGGAAACGATGTCATTCATGTTTGCATGTGAGGTAAACACTAGAGACCGTCTGAGGCATAGGCGTTTAGGGACCCCTATGATATGATGTATGTACTAGTTAATATTACAATGGCTTCTAAACAAGGTGTTACTAGTTGAAGGTAAGAGACATATGAATTGATCAAGCGTCATTCTTCATTGTTTCAGTGTTTGAATGGGTAGACCTTGTGGTAGGTTAACCTAAAATGAATAAAAGAAAACAATTAATTAATTAATGTTGAGTCTTCCATATTCCAGGTTCAAGAACCACATACTCTTCCATATCACCTACCTTTGTCCATGATTTGGGACTTGAGGTAGAGAGTCTTCATGTGCCCTTGGCGTGGACTATGCCAGTTGGAGGTCGAGCTGACTTGTTTGAAGTATGTAGAGACAGTGAGCTAGTGTTGGGGAAACACCGCTCTTGGAGAGATTTCTTATGTTTACGAATACAACCACATGATTTCATCCTCGGCATGGATTGGTTGTAGTCAGTGTAGGCTATCGTTGATTGCTTTAGGAAAAAAGGTGTGTTCATTCGTGAGGATGGAGAGAAAGTGGTGTTATTTGGTGAGAGACAACCTCAGTTGGGTCATAGGTGCTCCCCATACTTATCATCCATGATGGATGAGTTGATGTTGAGTTCTTTAGAGGTTCAGAAGTTGGCATTTCCAATGTTCGTATAGGAGTACCCTGATGTATTTCTAGAAGAGATTGTAGCATTACCCCTTGATAACAGATCGAGTTTTGGATAGAGCTACCGCCAGAAGCATCTCCTATATCTATATCTTTATATAGGATGTCCCCTTATGAGTTATGAGATCTACATATACAGCTTGATGGGCTATTGTAGTGCGGTTTTGTTCGTCCAAGTGTGACACCATGGGGTGCAGTAGTATTGTTCGTGAAGAAGGCCGACTGCAGTTTTTGGTTGTGTTTAGATTATCATTGCATAAACAATGTGAAAATAATGAATCTTTATCCTCCTTTTCGAATTGATGATTTATCCGATCAACTGAATAGTGAATGTTTGTTGTCAAAGATCGACTTGCGGTCAGGATATCATCAGATGCGTGTGAAGGATGATGATATTCTGAAGAGTTCGTTCTGTTGTCATCATGGGCATTATGAGTTTGTTTTCATGCCATTTAGTGTGGAAAATGCTCTAGCTGTATTCATGGGATTGATGAATGCTGTATTCTGTGAGTTCCTGGAAATATTCATGGTAGTTTTCATCGATGACATCCTTGTCTACTCCACATCTGATGAGGAGCATGCAGAGTATCTACGAGCCATTTTTGGGAGTTCTTCACCAACATCAGCTGTACGGGAAGTTGTCGAAGTGTGAGTTTTGGTCTCAAGAAGCCGGTTTCATGGGGCATGTTGTTTCCCAACATGGAGTAGCTATGGATCCATCGAAGGTAGAAGCAGTTGTGTCATGGGAAGGCCCCAAGATAGTGTCAGAGGTGTAGAGTTTCCGTTGTCTTGCAAGCTACTACCGGAGGTTCATAGCCAATTTCTCACTAGTTGAAACTCCTCTGATATCTTTGTCTGGGAAGGATCAGGCATTCATATATACTGATCCGTGTCAGAAAGCATTCATGTATCTAAAAGAGAAGTTAGTATGTGCTCCAATCCTTTTTCTTCCAGCTGAGGGAGTCCAATTTGATGTTTTCTGTGATTTTCACATCTGGGGATAGGCTGTGTTCTCTTGCAGTAGATGTTAGTTTTTCATATGGGTCTCGACAGTTGCGTCCCCATGAACGTAACAATGCCACCCATGGTCTTGAGTTGGTAGCTGTGTTATTAGCTCTGATGTTGTAGAGACATTACCTCATTTTTGAGTGCTTTGTGGTTTTCACTGATCATACGAGTTTGTGGTATGTTTTCTCCCAGCATGAATTAAACTTATGATAGCATTGTGGATGGTGTTCTTACCAGAATAAGACATTGAAATATCGTATACCCCTAGAAAAGGGAATGTTGTAGCTGATGTGCTGATCCAAAAGTCAAGTAGTGATGCAACACGTCAATTAAGAGATTCATGAAGAGTAATAGAAGAACTATCAGCATTTCATTTTGATATGGGAGAAGTTGGGGGTAGAAGTTGTCTTTTTCAGATGAAGGTACAATCATCCCTGGTGCAGAAGGTGGAAGAGTCCTAGTTGGGAGATCTAGAGGTGGAGGTTTGGAGAGACCGAGTGGTTTGTGGTGAGGCCCTTAATGGTTGGTCGGAGGACAAACAACACCGAGTGTTGTCTAATTGAATGGTTTTTAATCCTTTGACGATGTGCGTGACAGTTCATGGAGAGTTACATAGTTCTCCCTTAGCAGTACTTCCTTGAGTGAAATAGATGTACCGATCCTTGAGGAGTTAGTTTTGGTGGCCTGGGATGAATCATGCGGTTGCGGAGTTTGTGTCTCGATGTTTAGTCAGACAAAAGGTGAAGGTCGAAAACTGTGTTCCTGGTTTTCTTCTCCAGCCATTAGAGATTCCTCAGTGGAATTCGGAGGACATATCAATGGACTTTGTTGCATGTTTACCTCAAGATTCGGGAGTACATGATGCTATTTTGTTGGTAGTGGATCGTTTAACATAATCGTCTCACTTCATAGCAATAAAGGAGTCGAGCTTAGTGGAAGTTTTGTTGAGGCAGTATCTGGAGTAGGTGGTGAGACTTCATGGAGTCCCTAGGAAGATCATTTTCGATTGAGGTCCTCGTTTTACCTCCAGGGTATGGAGGGGTCTCCAACATGCTTTTGGTTCTCAACTATGCCCTAATACTACTTTTCACCCTCAAACAAATGGTCAGACAGAGTGAACCATCTAGAATCATAAAGACATGTTACGCTCTTGGGTTCTTGATTTTGTAGGTTCATGGATGAGCAACTTACCCTCAGTGGAGTTCTCTTAAAATAATAGGTTTCACTCCAACATTGGAATGGAACCATTTGAAGCCTTGTATTGCCGTACATGCCATTCTCCGTTGTGCGGTACTGGGGTCGGAAAGTCAGAAATTCTTAGACTAGAACAAGTGCAGAATACAATAGAGATTGTCCAAGAGATTCGTGAGAGGATGAAGATAGCACAAGATCATCAGAAATCATATGGTGATCAAAGGAGGGGACCCTTTCAGTTTAATGTTGGGGATCATGTGTTTTTGATGGTGACTCCCCATCGAGGGCGGCGAAGGTTTGGTAATGGAAGTAAGTTTTCGCCTGGGTTTTTTTGGACCTTTTGAGGTGTTATCTCATGTTGGAGTTGTGGCCTATCGAGTAGCACTTCCCCCAAAGATGAGTCGGATACATGACATTTTCCATGTATCACAACTCCGTTGTTATCATCATGATGACTCCCACGTTATCGATTGGGGAGATATTGATGTTGATGATGATGAAAACTTTGAGGAGTGACCTATGAAGATCCAAGACCACAAGGAGAAGGTGTTTCACAGTTATTCTATCCCCTTAGTTTGTGTCTTCTGGCAACCAAGTGGAATAGAGGAGAGTACCTGGGAAGGCGAGTCCCAGAAATTTTCTCAGTACCAAGACATTTTTGATTCTTAACACTTTTCATGTAATGATGTTTACTTTATGGTTAGACCTTTCATGTTTTATTTATGAATTTCTTTTGTTTCTTTTATGGCTTTCTCTCTTTTCAGAGGTATCTCGATGGGTGGTTGTTCGGACCCCATTTCATTTCTTTTTGTCTCTTTAGGTTGGTTTGGAAGTCTTGGGGATGAGAATGTTTTGAGAGGTATATGATGCAATGGCCCTAACCTCTCTGGTCCATTACATTGTAAAAAATACGGTTAGGAAGATTCTGTGTGAGTTTCATGGGGGAAGGATTTAATTGATAATAGAGAGGGAGTAATTATAAGATAATAATGGGTGTCAATAATAATAATAATAATAAATGATAATGAGGGTGACCCGTTGATGAAATTGAAAGAGGATTTATTAACATTAAATAATAATGGTAATGGTGGATTTTAGTGTGTGATTAATTAAATGGAATGGTTTTAATTTAATATTATAATAAATATGGTCAACTAATTTAATGGGATTAAATTAGAAAATTAATGATTGGTGTTATTATTATTAATTTAATTAATAAGAACATTGAAGTGAGAAAATAGATGGAGCGTGATGAACGTGGAGTAAAGGGTAAGGGGAGGTGCCACTTTAGATGGAGTGGGAGAAGAAATCATGAATGGATGAGTTAGATTGGAGAGAGAATGTGAGAATTAAATAGGGAAATAATAAAATAAAAAGAAAAGGAAACCAAATAAGTTGAAAGGGTATGTGGCACACCAAATTGGAGAGAGTGGTGCATGACTTTGGGTATTTGAAATAATTCAATTAAAAATAATAATATAATAATCATATTATTGTTTTTGTTGTTAAAACACTTTTTCGACCGTAACATTTTCGTGAAACCTTGGTTTTACGAACCGTCAATGAAAGTACAATCCTAACTTCGAGACTGAAATTATTAGTCCAATATTGGATGTCTTTTTGGGTTTTTGGATCGGGTACTTAAAGTGCTCAAAAAATAATAGATTTAAAATTATTATTAAATCTTCGACCCGCCATAACTCCTATGTGCGACGTCCGATTGACTTCTCATCAGTGGAAATGTGACCCTATAATTAATACGATCGATTCAAGTCTAATGTGGAATATTAAATTATGGTTCATGGCTTGGGTATATGAAACACCCATTAATAATAATAATATTATTATTACAGGATCTTGCATCCAACATATTTCCCTCACACGGTGTTTGAATGGAGACCCGTCTGTGACGTTGCAACCCTGAAATTAAGACGGATGATTCAAAGAACATAAAGAATATATTAATTCTTCCTATGGCTCAGGATGTTTTTTAATCGATCAAACCGCGTTGATTAATGAGATCCTTTTTTAATAGGGAATTAAGCATATCTTAAATCGTTGCCCCATTAAATCATCAAAGAGGACAAGATATCATCCTCTCATGTCCTTCTTATTTGTTCTTGGCTATGAGAAGATAGAACCTTTCAATCCTTCCTATAGGAGTTGCATAATCAAACTTTACTCCTCAGATCGGTTCCGCTCTGTTTTGATGCAAATGAGCTATATCGATCAATACTCAAAATAAGGTATGTTTTATAGTCATTACTTTGGGATCATCTTCTCATATTTCTCTCTCCCATATCAAATCATGTAATCTCTATGCTTTTAATGGGATTCTTCATGGGTTTTGGATGGTGTAGTAGTTTCGTGGTATCCTCAGGTTGATGCAGTTGGCACGAGAGGAGGATTGTGACCCGGTTTATGGATAAAGAACATCACAAATTCTTCAAGGTAGGTGATATGTTGCTTATCTTTTCTTTTACATGGAACTGTATTGTTAGAATATTTATTCTCACTAGATGACAATGTAATTGACAAAATAAATATTTTACCCAGATAAATAAATTGATAATGATCATATGTTATTGCCTCATGTTTAGCAAGATAGTGTGATATCTATTATTACTTTGATTAGATGTTCATTATTGATGGAAATAGGTAAAAAACGTAAAATGGGATTAATTGAAATTTTTTTGGCTAATGATAATGAGGTATGTAAATGAATCTTGTTCTAGTTGTAATTTTATCTTCATCAAATTGGCGAAGTAAGAATTTCTAATTATTTGTGATAGGTTACAGATTAGTTTTCCTAAATTTGGAACCTTCAAATAATAAATCTTTTAATTCAATATGGATTAAAGAACTAATTGTTTGATAATTCTTTAAAGGGTTCTGAGTTACCCTCTTTTTTGTTAAAGGGACAATAGCCCAATTAAATGTTGTGTTTGTTTTCATTTTTTTGGTGTTGTAATGTGATCCTTGATAGCTATTGTGATATGTGGGGGCATGGAGGCTTTTGGTTGTGGCAGCAGATGAAGCGTAGAGTAGCAAGACGCATCAGGTTATGCATGTGGGTGTCAGGGAGGACACTAGGGATGATAGAATGGAGTGTTTGTGATAGTTGGATACTTGGTAATTATGATTGGTTGTTTATCTACTTTACTTTACCCCACTGCTAAAGGTAACTGGTCTTGCATATCCTTCTCCCGAAATAGATGATGACACACGGGGCATGCCACGTGCTTTCCATTTTTAGCTCTTCAAGGGGGAATGGGTCTACGCTCTTGCTATAGGTGGGAAAGACTCGACGAGTAGTACATATACTCACCGTATTGATACCTCGTGCGTTTAGTATCATAGAATGATTTTCTAGAATGCATGGCAATATTGGAGAGTAATTATGTAATGAATATTTTAATAAATGGTGTTAAACCATAGGGATGGATATACTGGAACATAATGTTGAGGTTGTAATTTTCGAAGGAACAGTTGACTTTGGGTGTGATACTAATAAAATTTTATTGTGGAATTGTTCATAGTTAATTATTCTTTAAATAATTAATTAACTTACACTGTAATTGAAGGAAAGGAATGATTTAATCTAATAAATCATTTTAAATTGTCTTGTGCTTATAAGATACATTATTTTAGAAGTAACAGCCCGGAGTATGAGAGACGTTAGCTGCGGGTGTGTCTAAGACTAGGTAATTCCCATAGTGTGGTTGTGAGATATAATATATCCTATACTTTTTGTGTTTATATTCCGTACTCCACCCAGTCAGTTAGGGTAACTGACACCCCAAGGATTCATGATCCCTAGGGGGTGTTTTCCCAAATATTCTATTGGAATGATGAATAGCTGACTACCCCCTTTTTCCCCTCTCTCTTCTCTTGGTAGTTACTTGTGCTGATAAGCACATTGGTTCGTTTTCCCCATATATGTGTGTAGAGGGTTGTAATGGCTTATGGGTATTCACACAGATATATTCTCGATATAGTTTTCTATGTACTACTATAGGTGTATTGTGTGTGGGCTATGATAGATTGAGGATCCTTACTCGGTGTATGGGCTGTAATGGCTTGAGTTATAATACCCAACGTCTGATACACATTATGCGAGATGTGGTGGCTCCTGGAAACTACCTGGTAACATTTGGTTGTGAGGATGGTGTGGTTATTCTCCTAGGTGTCTGTGATCAAGCCATTTTGGAGCATGATATTCATATTGTGGAGCTTCACCTAGGTGTCTGCGGGCAAGAATTTTTGGAGAGAGATGCTTAGGATGTGAAACGTTGGGGAAAAGATGCAAACTAGTGGAGAAGTAGTAGCAGGGTACCCTTTATATTCTTTATTAAATGATATATTCTTGTATGTGTTACTTGGTGAGAGTGGCCATGGTGAGGTTGGGATCTTAGTATACCTGTTTATGTGATGAGTTAGTTTCACTTGTTGTTCACTGTTCATTAGCATTCTCTCTTTACATTGTCATGATATGCTTCAGTGAATATCCTACTGAGTATACTATTATACTCACCCTATGTATAAATAAATTGAGTTTTTAGGTCACATGGAGCTGGTTGGAGTTCAACTAGTTTCTACTAGCTTGGAGTTGCAGGAGCTGTTCAGGCTTGTGGTTGCTGCTGTTTTTACTTTCATTTGGGTTCCTGTAGTTTTTCTTTCTAGTTTTCGAACTTTTTCCTAACATTTCATATATTAACATGGGTTTCGTTTAATTTTAGTTTTGAGTTGGAGTTGATTTGTGTCTATCTTATCTCTCTCTTCCGCAAGTGTTCTCTAAGAGGGTAATTCCCTCCATTTGAGTGTTTATTATACCCTAAGTGCTAGTCACCAACCCTAGGCCTACTGAAGGTGGGACTCAGGGGTCATTACATCCCTTATAACATTGCCAGCATAGGAGGGGTTCACTTTGTGGAGTGGGGGATGTAAAAAATTTAAATTTCATTTAATGCTTTATGTCATTATAATAATGATAAGATAATATAGAATGAAATATATTGATTTTGCTATAATTGAAATGATTATAACCATGAAACTATTTTACTTCATCGTTCGTTATCATAGACTTTTGTTCAGCATTAAAAGAATCTCTAACTGTAGATACATTTTCTTAAATAATTCATTCCTTACAAATTTATATATTTTTTACACTAATTTAATTTTAATACATGGTCTTCCTAACTTTCTTCATCTTTTTAAGATTTTTAATCAAATTATTATCTCTATAGAAGATCATTATTGAAAATTAGTACGTCTGAAATTTATTAAAAATTCACCAATATCTAAAATTGATTTTTTTGATGATTTTTATTTCATTCTCAGCATCATAATTTTTTATTTTACTAAGTATAAATTATTTATCATTCATTATTATGTTTTCTTAAATTTTGATGTGGATATTTTTCCCTACATCGTGTATTTTCTTCATATCATTATTATCTCTTATAAATTTATATTTTTATAAATAAAATATTCCATATTGTTTAGTGATATATAAATTTTTTTCATCCGTTTTTCTCTTTATCAAGAATAGTAGTAATTGAAACGATTTAATTCAATTTTATTTTAATCATAAAAGCTATATGAAATTTTTATTTTTGATTTGTTTTAGTAATTCCATCCCAGGTAAAACATGGAAAATTTAATTTTATAATAAACAAATTTTCAGTAATATCAATACTTTAATTATCAGATTCCTTTTCTCTATCAACATCCTTCACATACTGGAGAAAAAAATGTTTATTATATATTTATAGATGTTATTATCCATTAGTTCTGAATTTTAGATTGTTATTTAAATATTTTTATTCATATTTTCTATTCATTTTTTATATTTTTCATCATAACCTTTATCATCCATTATCATTCTTTAGTTTCCTAAAAATTTCTAATGACTCGACAATTAATTAAATTAATTAAAAACATTAATTTATATTTTTCTATACCCATCATCTTGTTCCACAAAGACATAGACATGAGCTTATAATGTTTTTACATAATTCACATTTTGTTTCATATTTAATATATTCTTCTATGGGATAATTCAATGATTTTCCTTTGTTGAAAAATATGAATGTGATTTCCCACTAAATCATTTTTTAATTATTGATATTTTTTTCTCCAAATTTTATAATTTCTGTGAATACTATATAAATCACTATAAAAATGAATATTAGGATACATGTCATATAAATATGATAACATGGAATCAATATCATGTTGTATAAATTCAAAAATATTATTTCTATGGATATAGACAAATTATATAGGCATTTTCTATACAACAACAAATTTAGGGTCAATCATTGATAATACAATGAAACAATGATCTATTAGAAGTATATTTTTAGGGGGAAGATTAACTCAAATAAATAAAAATAAAATTATCAATTTTGAAAAATGAAAATATATTTCAAACCTTGGAAATAATTTATGAGATATTTAATTAAAATAAAAATATTTTTGAAGAGTGTCATGTATTTATACATACTCAATAAAGATTATATGAAAATTCTCATTATGTTTATGGAAAGGGAAAAGTAAAATAAAGTACCTTAGATGATGAAATATATCTCAATTCCAAAAATCAAATCAACCAAGATATTGGATATTAGGTGTTCTTAATATATGAAAATATATTTAAAATTGAAAATAATTTTGAATACTATAGAGAAGTAAAAATAAATTTTTGAAATGATGATTCACTCTGAGTCAATGGTATTGAATATGTAATAATTGTAAAAAAAATATTTAAATATAAACTTGATAATTTTATATACATACTAAAACATAATCTATTTAATGTTTCACATAATTCTGATAATTGAATGGAATTTCATTCAAAAAATATTTTTTAATAAAATAATGTTAGGAAGGGAATGTTGTTACATGAGTATAACAAACTATGGAAAATCTATATCGGGTTAAAGATGAAAAGAGTTCATTCTACTTAACAGAGATGAATGAAATTAAATTATTTCATAAAAATAATAATTATATATTCCAAATAAATATTAATAAGATAACAAAGGTATGTTGTTTTTATAGCCTTCTAATCTGATAACATGAATTGAATTGGGTTTTTTGAAATTTTAGAATGGGAAGATGTCTTACTCAGTTCATTGGAGGGTTAATATTTATAAAAATCATCCTTTGGATATAATTAACTATAAATTATGTGGGACCATGAGAAATTTAATAATATATATATGTATGTATTTTTCACCATTTTTATGATTTCACTCAATTACATGTATAATGTTTTTCAAACAAATATAATAGTCACCTAGAATGATTAAGAGTTTATAAAAGAGTGATTAAATGGAATGTGGATATGTAATGAAGAAGATTAAAACTAATAATTGTGTATATTAAAAAATTGTAATTTTATATATAATCTAGTAAATAAATTAATTTTTAATGAATCTAGTGAACTTTACACATTGTAGACGATTGGAGTTTATAAAATAAAGAATAAAATTTAGTTTGGAATGTAAAAACACATGGGGATTTAACATGTTACATCTTGTTTCTTTGGAAGACCATCAATTAGGGTAGTAAATCTCTATCAAAATATTTGATTCTGTTGGAAAATATTGGTATACCTCTCTAGGAAAGTTTCATTTTAAACTGAAATCTTGTTTGTAATACTTATGGTTATTTGAAAGCCCCTACAATATGAATTTCATAGATGATAATACTGAGATGTTGGAAAAAAGAGGTATTAGTGGTTTCATACTTGGATACATACCTAATGGTAAAGGATACCAATGTTATTATAAAGAAACTGGAATATTTTTATTCACAGAAGATGTGAATGTTTTGGTTCATTCTGATAGAAAATAATAACAGTCAGATACAATTATAAGAGGAAATGATGAGGAGTTTTTTGTTAATCCACATAAACCACTCTTTGATATAATTAATGTTATAAAACAATTACATGATGATGAAAATAATTCAATAAATTAATATATGTAATTAAATTTTGAATCATAAAAAATATTATTTTTAATCAATGAAATTATGTTCCCAAGAATATACAACATTCAACACTAAGCCTATATAAACTACATAGTATTATTATTTAAATATACCCATTTTAAAATAGAAATTAAAATTTTGTTTATGAATAGGAATAACTAAATTATGAAAATAATTTTGTCTACACATGTGTGCATAATTTCCTTAGCCATTAGTTGATGATAAATAAAAATAAAAATAATATGAATATAGATAAAAAAATTTCTGGACAATGTATTTTAATGCATACAATGAGTTTCAATCTGAATAAATCAAATTAATCCCTATTGGTGAATTATTTTAGTGAAAAATAATTTTTAAATATTATATATTTTTTTTTTCATTTCTATATTTTTTTCTAGAAATGGGATTAGAATAGATCAATTTTTCTGCGTAAAAATTATTCTTCTAACAAAACATTTATTTCACATTAGATGAAATGATATAATAATTATTTATTTCTAATGTTATAGAATATATTGATAAAAATTAATTTTATTTTTTCAATAAAAATATAAAAATTTTCTTAGTGTGAATTTATGATAATTTTCATAAAATATGATTTTTTTGATGTTCTGAGAAATAATGTAATTATTGAAAACATATTTTTTCACATAATTAAATAATAAAGGTGAAATTTATATGAAAATTTGTTTAAATGTTTCATTTGTTCTATAATATTAATAATTATCCAATAATGATCCCCCAAATTAATTATATATATAAATTTTGACATAAAAACAACTTGAAGTTATGAAAACATTTAAATGAAAAAAACACATTTCCATTACACTTTTTGGTTTCATTTTAAATTAATTTTTTAAACTAATATGAGATAAATACTATAAAATCAATTCTATATTGTGAATCAATAAAATTAATTTTATATTTTAACGTTAGTTTATTTTTTTCATAATGAATAGAGGAAATAATAAAAATAAATTACTGTATTTATGATTAAAACACGTTTAATAGGGGTTAAAAAAATATTACAATAAAAATGACCTAATAACATTAATATTTTATATTTAATATACATATTTTTTCCAGTATCACCTCCTTGGTAAGATAATATTCCGTTTTATATCCTCTTGGGGTGTGAAAATTGTAGCCATACAATATTCATTTCCTTAATTCAATGTGTGTCCTCCATTATACTTATAAAAGGTCTCCCATGTCATCTCTTATCGACACATATAATGCCTTCTAATTCCCAAAAATATTTACTTAAATCCTATATTAGCATGCTTCAAAACCTTATTCATTCATTATTTGAAGTATAATACCATCCTTTGAGTCCTTTTGTTATAATGGTAAGAATTTCTTAAAATTAGATGTATCATTTTTAATAGAGATTTTGTTTCCTTCATTACCTATTTCAAATATTCCCCAAATATGATGAAATAGTAAAAATAGTATCTTTTATATGTCAATATTTTATTATGTTAATAGAACATATTATATCCATCTTCTCTTGTATCAAATGGGAATCATGTTCATCGATCATGTGTGTGATGGACTACCACCTCCCAAACTGATCTAATTCATTTTACATCACCTCTACTTATTAAATATTTTAATGCGGGTTTAAATATATACACACAAACACAGATATATATATATATATGAAATTCATGATATATTTTTCATTATTAAAATATAATTTATCATTTACTCTATTATCTCTCCACTCATAATTAAATGATAAAGTTGTTCATTTGTACATTTCTACTGCCTTCTCTATGAATGAATGTGATTCTTACATCATAACAAAATAACATTGATGAAATATTTACTAATATTTAAATAAATAATATTTTATTTTTGATATGGTGATATTTCATGAATGATATGATAAAACATATCTTCTTTCAATAGTAAATGTGGACAATAGTAAAATTACTTAGGTGTAAGACCTACAATCATTATGTCATAATTATTATTCTATATATGTCTAAATAAAATCTTGTTTGACCATAACCAAAATTTTAATGTCATTTTGGACACAATGGGTGATTGTAATCAAAACTCCCAATAAGAACTTAATTGATTATGTAATTAAAAAAACATATATAAAAGGATTTATAAACATGAAAAAAATATTATAAATATTAATAATTATAAATATTTTATTATTAAGAAAGATAAAGAATGTATGTTATATGTACAACTCATGATAAGGGAAAATTTAACAAAAAACATTGTATTTAATGTTTTAGATATTTATTTGAGAAGTATTTTCAATCCATGCCCAGGTTCTTCAAACCTTTCAAGAAAATTAATATTTATTATAAATTTTATTTTTGGAGGATATTTATAGTTAACCTTTAATTTTCACACATTTTTTCATTATTTCAACAATAATTAACTATCATATTATTATCCAAGGATCAAAATGTCCAATGTCTTTAGAAGACTTGGTACATAAAACAAAAAACATGGTAAAAAAAATTATTTTTTTATTATCCATTGTGATCTACAAAATGTTTTCCACTTAAATTTTTATAGGATAAACAATTGATAAATTAAAAAAAAGGATTATCTAAAATGTCAATTAATATAATAAATAAAAGTATAAAGCATAATACATGGGTCAGTTGGTATAATAATATGACATAAAAAAGAATTGATATATATAAGGAAGCACTACATATTTAGTCATTTTATCATTGGATATGTGGTAACAATATAGAACATGAGATAATCCTAATTCATGGATCATTTCACTAGAAGGATCATCATTCAAGGATAACCTCAATGACTATTGCACAAGGAGAACATGTTAAGGATAACCACTAGGACCATTACACAAGAAATATTAGGAGACTAAATATTACCCAATAAATTAGAGAACTTTCAAGATGCACACATCATAATATGTTCATTAATATATGAGCAAAATGATGAATCATACATAAGTAGTCTAGCATTACTATAAGGGTTACACATTGAATTAATTGGGTATTATAATACACTCAAAAAGGAATAACATAAGAGACTATCACGATAGTTTCTCTAAATAATGTGATTTAAATCATATATGGAAAATAATATGGGTAAAAATTCTTATATCATGATATGTGATTTGAATATAACGAGAATACATGTAATAATATAGTTTATTGAATTTTAAAAAATATATTTTTTTTGGTTAAAGGAAGATATTAAAGATCATTTTATGTATAAAAGTGCATAATATTTAATATAAAACTCGAAATTAACTAGGAATGTTTTAGTAATAATATTACTGTGTTTAGATTGATAATTGTGCAGTCAAATACATTAGGTAGTGCCTATAGAAATGGGTATGAATTCAAGAAGATCCCATGAATAGGGCTTACTTATTAGAATGAATTGAGTAAGGAACCTTTTTAAAAACATGTATATCCTAGAAAATAATGGATTAAATGATCTTGATTCATATGTATGCAACATATAATTAATATTTTTAATATTACATAAAAATAAAATTGAATATATTTTGGTTAAAATACAGAAAGGATAACTAAATGGAATAATGGAGGTTTGGATTGAATCTATTAACATACATTGGAAGATTTTAATCACTTGATCTTATAGTTCTGGATAAACAAAATAGATTTATTATTTAATAATTCCATAACCCTTTATAAAGGTATTTTATTTATTATAACATTATTATTTTCATGTATGGATTTTTTGTATGGGCTAAGAGATTCAGTTTCAACATTTGGGGGTGTTGGTTTCTGTGGATTTCATTATCTGTTTACTTCTATACATGTACAGAAGGTCATTTAAAGAGGGGTTAATTATCCATAATCGATCATAATTATACTTAATGATATTTTATAATTTACATTTTTCATATATATAATTTTTTATATCATGAGTTTGAATAGTTGATTAATAGACCATGATACCCATTTAGGTTTATTTTTTCAACTTTCAATCACAACAAAATCATTTTGTTTTATAAATTATATTTATATGTATGTAATGATTAAATAATATTAAATATCATATAATAAATATGTTATAACCTGTTTCATCCTTATAAATAGTTTTATTTTCATCCGATTATATGTTAATGGAAATTTAAAACGTTAACATCCTTGAATGCAATAAATTTACAAATCACAGTTTATGTTTTCATTTTTTGTATAAAAGTACGTGGAAAGAGATATGGTGAAGAATTATTCCATAAGCATTATAAAATTACATTATATATATGTTACTAGACATATCATTCCATTTTTTTTGATGGGGTGAGTAGAGAAAAATAAAACAAATAAATTTGAAAAGAAATCTAAATATTAGGATAACAGTTTTACGTACTGATTCCTTCATCCCAAGAAACTCCAAAGGGGATTGGTTTTGGGAATTTTTGAAGAAAGACATCTTATTATTGGGGAGGTAACTGGGAGTAGATTTTATCAGCATTTAGTCAATGATAAAGTGTTTATACGTGTGAGTATTAAGGGATGTGAGTGGTCAAAAGTTTAGGGGGTCTCATTGTTTTAATCACTAGTTTATTATTTTGGATCAAGACAATGAATATCTTGAGAATTATCACTAAAGGTTTTTAATCAAATAAGTATATTTTGAAAATTGGGGAATATACCTTCCATAAATCGTCTTTGAATCAACAATTTAAGTATATAGAATTTGTCATAAATTATCATATATTACTATTGACAAAAAATTCATGTATTTCATAAAAATCCCAAAAAATTACAATGGCTAATTTATTATATTTTTATTTAAAAAATGTACTCTTTTTAATGAAAATAATTTTCTAAAAATGAAAATATTAACTTTTAATTAAAATGATAATTTTCTCAAAAAATATAGCATTTAAAATTATAACTAATTTTAAAAGACATTGAAACATTTACAAAGTTCAAATTAAATTATCTTATAAGAATAAGTCAAAAAAAATTACAATTTAAAAAATTCATTTTATGAAAATTAATTTTTTATTAAATTATTCATAATTTTTTTATTAATTATTTATGACTTACAAAAATACAAACAATTAATTTATAATTTTTAAAATATTATTCTATTATATAATTATACCATATTGTTAGTTATGAGATTGATAATTATTATTTATACATTCTTTGGTGATTATACTATTTAATTGTAAGGTTCACTATTCATAAGTGTCATGTTACTATTATAAAGATCAAGTTACCATTTCATTGGTAGATAGACCTTAACATTTAGGATTACCTTTTATTTCATTAATGCATCATTAATAAAGTTTTTATTTGTGTTCACTATGGGATTTGATGTTATTATACCATATGAAATATTAATAAGAAGGTAATTTCCTTTGATAAAACAATGGGACATTACAATATTTAATGTTATTTAATTTTATTTAAATTAAACATTTATTTTTTTAACGTATGTAAAACATTAACCTAAAACTTCATTTTTATATCTTTTATGATTTATATTGAAAATATTTGTCATCCATATCCATATCCATAAAATATTTTTATGGATTTATTTATATGGATAATAAATGATTTAAAATAAAATTTCATGTTTCGTTTTTTTACTTTCATTAAAATTATTTTGTGAAATATTATTTTATTTATGTTTTATACAACCCAATATGACTAGTAGGTAAAAGTAATGTTGTTTTTTAGTATATACTGAGACAATGAAATTCACCACCACCACAACCACTATTTTAATTTTGAATTTCATTATAAGATTACATTTTTAATACTATTAATCCCGTTATTTCCACACTTATGGGTATTTTAGATTTTAGAATAATTTTTCAAAAGAAAATCGTATTTTTATATCCAAAATCCTTCTTCATATTGGTTTTAAATAGTGTTTCAAGGGTTTTATTTATGATATAATACATGGAAAATATTATGATTAGTTCAGATACATTATATCTCATGCAAGATTCCAATAAATCTTATGTTATGAGATGATCCCCTTTATAGGTCCTAGGTGAGCTCGATATAGCTTATACAATGTGTACTCCCAGATAGAACTATAATTCATTGTTTAATTATTTTGTTTTTTTGGAGAATTATATTGAATGTGGTTTAACATTTTATAATAATTTGTAGAAGTACTATAAGGGTTTTGTAAGGGATCTATGAGGATGATGTCCCAAGACACCTATATGACTTTTGTATGCATGAAAATAATATTTCATGGATTTTTATTCATTTCAAAAATTAGAACATTGGTTTCTTAAAAAAAATATTTCCATTTCATGGTAAATATAGATATATTAATGAAAATATATTTCATGGGTTTTCAGGTTTTTTAGTTAATTATGGTTTCCTTGTTTTTATATCCCCTTATGATCCTTTTTCACATATCCGATGTATTTAAAATATTTTTCCCATGATATAAAAATAGGTAAGGGAATTAATTAAGTCAAGTGTGGATTTTTGTAAATATTTTTCTTGAAAATAAAGTGTGCATATTTTTAAAGGGTTTTCATTTTCGTAAAAGCTATACTAATCATAAGTGTCTACTTGCTTACATTTTTTTGTTATGTATGAGTTTTGTCCAATTTTATTAAAACTCTACATCTGAATAGATCCTCATATGTATGATAACGAATTCATGAGGTAAAACACAATATTCTATAAATTTTAGTGCTAGCTTTATATTTGGTATCCGATGAAATGTTTATATACATTTATAGGTTAGGATAATGATGTTTACAATTAAATGTGTCATAACACTTCATGGGTTAATATAGTGGTTTAAAATCATATATTAGTAGTCAAATATAACATTAGAGGCTAGTATGTGGAGGTTAAATATTTTAATTTTGGGAGGTTAAATTTGGTAAGATATTCAACTAAGATATAATCTACCTGAAGTAAAATAGTATTATAATATTATTATTATATTGTCTTTCCCCTTCATATTTTCCTCTTTTTATTATTCATTTTGGGTTTTAATGATGTTATTTATAATAGATTATAATTTATTTATCAATATGTATAAAAATTGATCCCGCAAAACCTTATTCTATATTGTATATGATTTTATTATAATTATTATAGAAAAGTAACGTTCCAATGATTTTTTTGGTTTCTTGAGTTCAAATCATATTCAATAAACTATTTGATCTATCAAATACATTTTTTTGTATAAAATTTCAATTGATTGTGGAATAATTTTTATTTCCTTCAAAAAAAATTATCCATATCATTTAGTAAGGGAAAAACCTTAATGGACGTTACTTTTATTTTTATAACATATATACATCTAGAAAAAAGAAAAATATGATATAAATAGTATAAAGAAACACCCTGGTGTTTTGTGGTATTAGTTAATTTCATGTGTTCAATGTATGAAACATGATTGAGCTAATATTGAAAAATCATAAAGACATATTATATATAATTTAATATGTTATCAATTAATAGTTATAGGTTTAGGAAATAATTTTATTGAAGGATTTTTTATCAATGATACTATGATATATTATAAATATTAAAATAATCATGAACGTCTTATGGATAATACTATAGTAGTATTTGTTTTCAAAATTTATGATCATATGTTAGATTTAATTGATAAATTATAAAAGTGGCCTAAAAATGGATATAATATTTTTCGAAGAAATTTATTTTGCTTTGATATATTTTTAATGTATAGGTATTAAATATTTTTAATGTGTGAAAATGTAATTTTAAGAATAAGTATATTTTACTTCTTTAGATACAAGTTAAAATTTATAAATAAAAATCATAGATTATATGATCATTGATGACATGGGTTATTTTTATTTATATTCATAGTATTTCATTAAAATATAGAATCATTCTATTAAAAAAATTATAAAAAGGGAAACTTGTAGTTCATGTGATAAAAAGATGCAATTGAAATGGCCGTGAGGGATAAACCAACAACCAAAGGGTGAAAAGGGTTTATAGATTACCACTGGCCAATGATATTTCCTAGTTGTTATGATATAATTTTTTTACTTATATATATATATATATATTATTTTTGGAAGACATTTATCATCATAGTTAAAACCATGTTATATAAAAAAGATTTGTTCTTTAGGTGATTAATTGTAGAGACCCGAAGCTTGACGTACATGGACATTACATTACTTTTGCGGAATACTTAGTACATAAAAAAACACACACACAAGGATCGTAATAGTTTAGTGTCTTTGGAAACTCGGAATATAATCTTCTAATCGTGGTGAAAGATCTCTAAAATGTCCCATAAATATCTTCCTTTTTTACCTAAAACATTTATTTATATCCTGGGGAAAAGAAAACATAAAAGGGTGAGCTCAAATTCTCAGTAAGGGTAAACAAAAGAAATATCAATCACATCATTTTCATAAGAACATAACATTTTGGAAATCATAACCTGAAAAAGAGAACATAATTTCATAACATGGGATAAATCATAGTAGTGAAATGAAATCCCATTAATAATAACTTAAAACATAAAACTTTGTGGCATAAAAACATAATCATAGAGAATCAAATCTTATTAATCAAGACTCATTGCCAAGACTATCGTAGTGGACAAAGTCCATTTCTGAACCGAGTCACCCTCGTTTCAGTCCTGTTTCACTGAACCGGTATAACCTACCATTCCATCCATGTCTATCTCATGTGATATAAAATATTTACCCAATGCATTGGAGGGAGATATAGGTCCCACCCATCTCATAATGATACCATTCTTATGCGTGCCACAAAATCTTAAATCATACATCATTGCATAATCCATGTAATAAAAATGGGATTCGTAAACAACATGACATCATAAAACAATTCATATACGGTAAAAGAATTCATAAAAACAATTCCATCACATCATAATAAAATCAATGTAATAATAGGGATAGAAACAGAACCATATATTACCTTATATGGAAAATAATTTTGATAAAACACTTGAACTCCATTTTTGAGGAAAATATCCTTTCTATTTCAAAAACACTTTTCCTTTCATAACATGTCATACAATTATAAACTAAGAAAAGTTGATTAAAAAAAACTTGAAAAATTGTAAAGGAAGCTTCTTGGAAATAATGTTTTAAAAATCCATTTATGCCATATAAGTTAAAAAAATCATTCTTTGTACTTTTGTCGGAAAAGTCAAAAAGTACCTCGTATGAAAAACGAAAAAATATTCCATTCATATCCTTTACTAAAAACTCAACTAAGGGTAAAATTGGATTTAAAAAATTGTAGGTGGATGGAAATAATATTACATATTGAGGGAACATGGATGTGGATGATAAAATACACCCCAGTAAATATCAAAGTATAAGCAATCTCGGATAAAAATGAGATTGTGATATTTCCCTTAACATTGGTCTGATATGCTTTGTACGTGTCCAAACCTCCATTATAATGATTTTAATAATGTTATTAACTTATTATAGAATCATACTTACTTTTATGATATCATATATGGTCATATTCATAGCTTATTATTAGTAATATTTCATTACTACTTGTTATTCTGGTGTTTATTACTTTTTGTTCTTATGCGTGTTTTGACGAATAAAATTCTTATTCTTCTCTTTAGGTTATAGATACCTCATTTACATAATGGTATTAGTGTAATATATATCATATTAATTCATTAAATGCATTTATATAATCATTATGAAATGAAGATCATGTAGAATGAGTCGCATCACATCGTGGAGACGGTATTCCGTACGTACGCACGGGTGATGATATCGTTCCAATGATCGTGGAATTGTATTGGAGTGTATGTATACTATTTCCGAATCAATATAACTTTATAATATCCATATATATTTATTATTTACACCATTATACCCATCCAAGTAACGTGGTGGTGGAAAATGGAGTACACCACGGCGTGGAGACGGTATTCCGTACGTACGCACGCGTGGTGATTTCTTTTTCCGTAGGATGGATAGATGGTGAAATAGGGTTGTTTTATACATATAATAACATATCATTATATGAGTGATATTGATGTTATTACTTCATAATGAAACAACTAATGAAGAAGAAGTGGAAGAAGAAATAAAGATGAAAGAATCGGTAATGGACATTACCTCTTCTTTGATGTGCTTCTTTGAGACCTCCTTTTAGGGAACTAAAATAGGTCTTTGAAGAAGACCAGAACCTCTAGGATGTTTCTAGGGAAGTGGAGAGAAGAAATTGGCAGGGTTTGGCCGATCTTGAAGGCTCAAAGTGGTGTGAGGAAGAGGGGGAGGAGGTGCCATTTTATAAGGGAGGGGAGGGGCACCTTTCGAATAACTAAAAAAATTATTTTATTATAAAGTCAGGTTCGGTTTTAAATAGCTCCAAATTGAGATATTTCGAAGATAAGGTGGGGATGGGTCTAAATCCTCTCATCCAATAGAATTTAGACAAGTTTAGGTCATTATATTAACCTTATATTCTAGTTTTAACTCTTAGTTAATTAGATTGACATTTACCATGTCACTTTGTATTTTTATATTATATAGTTCACAAACATACCATATACATCCAAGAGACCCCACAAGTTGTGTTTTATTAATATATATAACCTTATCTAAGTCATTTGGCCTAACCTTAGATTTTTAGGAACAAAATAACAATTAATAATATAATATTTGTTTTAAAAAATATTTCATGTCAATTTTGACACTATTTAATAGTTGATTTTATTGAAACTCGTAACAGAATGATTACTTCGACCAAAGTTAATTAAATCAATCCTAACATGTCTATTAACCTAGAAAATTATTTTAATTCATAAAAAGTCTCAAATTACATTTATTTGGGTATTTATAACATCAATTATGTTAATATTTCATTAATAAGATAATTACTGCATCATCGTTGTGTCATAAATAAATTAAAATATTTAATGACTAAAAATTAAAAATAAACTAACATTATGTAGGAAATATATTTAGCTTTCTAATGAATATTTATAGTCGAATTTATCTTATTTATAACCCCATATTAAAAATGATTTACTTATTAATCTTTGATTTTAACTATTTTAACCCTTCTTTAAATAAATTAATAATAAATGTCCTAAAATACTCTATGTGGGCCTAAATGGTCATATTTTATTCCTAAGGTTGTTTTTGGTCGAATTACACTTGTCCAATAGAATTAGGACATGTGTTAGGGTAATAATAATATCATTTTTACCCTTAATTACCCTATTTGCTTTTAACCGTGGTAAAAAAAGTAAAAAGTTACTATTCACCAAAAATTATTTTCATCTCATTGAACCACATTTTACTTACTGACATCAACCGTGTCTCTCGGATTTTTGAAATTCCACTCACAGAAGCGTAAAAATTAACTTTTATGAAAAATTCAGTATTTTAACTACCACTTAGTGGTTTCAATATTCATTAAAAAATGAAAGTATCCAGAAAAATACCAAAAATTAGATCTAATCTATATTTGATATTATGAATTTAAAAATGATGTCTATTTAATCAAATTCAAAACATATCAGTTGCATTAATTAATTAAAAAATTAATTCCTGTTGTCAAAACAAATAGCATGTTCTTAAGAGATAATAACTATCAAAAGATTGACACTTGTTTATGACTGGTTCTATTGTGAAATTACATCCAATGACCGACATTGTATTAAATTGTAAAAATATATTCTAAATATACATTAAAACCACTCAAATTAATAATTTATCACTATTAATTATTTCGATTAAAAAAGTTGTTTTTAATTATATTTAGTAATGTTCACTATTCATCAGAATATGAAAGTTATCCGAAAAGTACCAAAATTTCACCCTAAGCTAATTTCAATATTCCTAATCCAAAAATGAAGACCATTTTGAAAAATAAAATTTACAAAATTTCAAAAAGTGGTTATTACTATTCATAACGGCTAGTTTTAATAATATTTTAATAGCATATTGTTGTTTAGTAAAACTCGTTATTGCGTACTACACACGCTATCGAGGAAGGTCGTGATTGCGTGTAATGCAAGGCAAGTCAAGGATGCGTGTTGGGCAAACTCCTTTTGGTGTATTGTACAACGCAAGACATTAATGAAATTAAAAAGAATATTCTTTCATAAAATCTCGGGCAGTTACATTTTAGCCCCCTTAAAAGGAATTTCGCCCTCGAAATTCGTTGGGGTTATAAATGGTTTACTACTCGAAAGATTCTTTAATATAAACCCACATCGTAAAAAGGAATACCAAAACTTGGCTTTAAAAACTAAAGTATGAAATGTAACGATTACCCAAATAACCTAATCACTGGGTTTCCACATAGTTGAAAATATGGATATGGAAGAGAAATCTAACCATCATGTTCTGATGGAGAGTGGTAGAGAACATGGCTATGGAAAAGACAGCAATCACAAAGCCTTAAATTTGTGACAATCTAAGGTACCATCTGATTCATCAGATATTAGAGCACTAGGACAACATTTTTGGTTTTCAAGATCATTTCCCTAAAGTTGATGAAATTAGAAGAAATATTTTCATGATTTTGGTATAGTCTCACTGTTTTTTGTTCTTTGGAAAATTTCCACTTCATCTCTTAAAGAAATAAAGTTGAATTTGTCATTCGTTGTGTGCTAGCAGATCATGTGATAGAATGATGGGTCATTCCATCTCTCTCAAACAAAATGTTAGAAAAGTTATCAAAAAATACATAAGTCCATTTATAGTGAGATTAATCATATATAGTTCCTAAAATGGACTTATAATTCATATATCATACTGCTTAATATAATAAAACTATTTTCTACTAAACATGGACTTCCTGTAGGCCAGTGGTAGGCGATAAAGGCCCGTCGCACTTCGGTTGTGGGTTCGATTCCCACAGCCTTGTCCGACGCAATGGGTTATCGCCCGTCCTGCAGGTTGTCCTTTTTCTAAAACTACATTACTATAGAATCACATAAATAAGATCAAAAAAAGTTCTATCCTTAAACAATACTAACTTATGGTTAACATAATCCATTCCAATCTTTAGGCTTATCTAAAATACTTTGGTCCAAGCTCATAGTATAAAGAAAACGATAACTTGAAATGTCGTTAACCAAGCATGTGAATACCATCACTTATCCCCCATATATCTTGTTGGTCACATTCCAATCATGTTAATACCTTAATTATGTATTCTCTTGAAAAATGAATACCCATTAAACATTAGTGAAAACATGAATTCTGTCAAAAGTTAACTCTTTCCACACACCAAAATCCAAAAATTCTATATACTCAAACCATGATATAACCTTCTCTTTATATCAGTCATGAGCTCATGAATACTATCAAACATTTAATTTTCTCATTATCCCTTCATTATGCGCATATCATCTACATTAAAAAAATCTATGAATAACCTTTCATGGATACTGGTAACATTAATCATACACTTTCAAAACTCAAGGAAAGACAACAGTATAACAATCCTTAGATGTCACTTTATTCCATAGTACCATGGGATTACTTATACAACATTACACATGATAAACATGTAATCATTCCACTACATTCTTAAACCATTGACCGAGCATCAACAATTCTTTCATCTCACATATCATTTGTAGTCTCTTCATCATCATCCACATAAATAATAACCATACGACCATACTAATTCTCTTCATGAGACTTTCCCTTAGAGAATTGGTTTTCATAATGCCCGTACATTCCACATTTGAAACATTTAACCATTGTTGATGTCGTAGGAATACCATTATCCTCATCCCTGGTGTTAACTGAACCTTTTCCTTTGCACTTACTGGCTTTGTGTTCTTCTTTTCCACACCCAATGAATCTTCAAATTCCTTTGAAACATTCTCCTTGAGGCCTCTTCCCACATGATATACATAGGGGAAGTTGAACTTTCTTTCATCTATGATCATCATGAAACTCCATCTTTCTCTAATTAGCCGAGTCAGGAAACTTACCAAATTTTACTTTATTGATCATATTATGAGATTGCTGATTCGGCATAATAATGATGTTTGGACTTCCAAATCCCATTTCATTTGGTTTCTCATGAAGAATATCATTCCATTGTCTATTATATCCTCCATTATCGTGAATCATCTTGTTTCCAGCCATTTTCTAAAACCCAAAAAGAATAGTGTGAGAGGAAAAAATCATAATAAAGGGGGAGTAACTTCAATATCTATCATCATTGGTTTAATCTAATATCTTTACCATAGTTCTGGGACTATATCCTATACGTATACTTATCCTTAAGGACATCCCTAGACATACCATAGAAATATCTCTAGGTATCTCACTAACGTTTTTGCATCCTAGTTTCCAAAGGTTGACTAAAATTTTCCTCTAATTCCAACTGTAGATACCCAAAGCCTGACGTACATGGACATTACATTACTTTTGCAGAATACTTAGTACATAACAAAAACACACAAACAAGGATCGTAATAGTTTAGTGTCTTTGGAAACTCAGAATATAATTTTCTAATCGTGGTGAAAGATCTTCAACATCTCCCATAAAGATCTTCCTTTTTCTACCTAAAACCGTTCTTTATATCCTGGGGAGAATAAAACATAAAAGGGTGAGCTCGAATGCTCAGTAATGGCAAACAACAGAAATATCAATCACATCATTTTCATAAGAACATAACATTTTGGAAATCTTAACCTGCAAAAGAGAGCAAAATTTCATAACATGGGATAAATCATAGTAGTGAAATGAAATCCAAATATTCATAACATAAAACATGAAAATTTGTGTCATACACACATAATCATAGAGAATCATATCTTATTAATCAAGACTCATTGCCAAGACTATCTTAGTGGAAAAAGTCCATTTCTGAACCGAGTCACCCTCGTTTCAGTCCTGTTTAACTGAACCGGTATAAACTACCGTTCCAGCCATGCCTATCTCATGAGATATAAAATCATTACCCAATGCATTGGAGGGAGATATAGGTACCACCCGTCTCATAATGATACCATTATTATGTGTGCCACAAAATCTTAAATCATACATCATTCCACAACCCAAGTAATAAAAATTGGATTCTTAAACAACATGACAACATAAAACAATTCATATAAGGTAAAGGAATTCATAAAAATAATTCCATCACAACATAATCAAATCAATGTAATAATAGGGATATAAACAGAACCATATATTATCTTAGATGGAAAATAATTTTGATCAAACACTTGAACTCCATTCTTGAGGAAAATATCCTTTCTATTTCAAAAACACTTTTCCTTTCTTAACATGTCATACAATTCTAAACTAAAAGATGTTGATTAAAAATAAACTCCAAAAATTATAAAGGAAGATTTTTGGAAATAATGTTTTAAAAATCCATTTATGCCGTATATGTTAAAAAAACATTCATCGTACTTTTGTCAGAAAAGTCAAAAAGTACCTCGTACGAAAAACGGAAAAAGATTCCTTTCATATCCTTTACTAAAAACTCACCGAAGGGTAAAATTGGATTTAAACAATTGTAGTTGTATGGAAATAATATTAAATATTGAGGGAACATGGATGTGGATGATAAAATACACCCTAGTAAATACCAAAGTATAAGCAATCTCGGATAAAAATGAGATTGTGATATTTCCCTAACCTTTGGTCCGATATGCTTTGTACGTGTCCGAACCTCCTGTATAGTGATTTAAATAATGTTATTAACTTATTACATAATCATAATTATTTTTATGATATCATATATGGTCATATTCTTAGATTATTATTAGTAATATTTCATTACTACTTGTTTATTCGGGTGTTTATTACTTTTTGTTCTTATGCGTGTTTTGTCGAATAAATTCTTAATCTTCTATTTAGGCTATAGATACATCATTTCCAGAATGGTATTAGTGTAATATATATCATATTCATTCATTCAAATCATTTATATAATCATTATGAAATGAAGATCATGTAGAACGAGTCGTATCACATCATGGAGACGGTATTCCGTACGTACGCACGAGTGATGATATCATTCCTATGATCGTGGAATTGTATTAGAGTGTATGTATACTATTTCAGAATCAATATAACTTTATAATAGTCATATATAGTCATTATTTACACCATTATACCCATCAAAGTAATGTGGTGGTGGAAAATGGATTACACCACGGCGTGGAGACGATATTCCGTACGTACGCACCCACGGTGATTTCTTTTTCCGTAGGATGGATAGATGGTGAAATAGGGTTGTTTCATACATATAACAACATATCAGTATATGAGTGATATTGATGTTATTACTTCATAATGATACAACTAAAGAAGAATAATTGGAAGAAGAAATAAAGATGAAAGAATTGGTAATGGACATTACCTCTTCATTGAAGTGCTTCTTTGAGACCTCCTTTTAAAGCTCTAAAATAGGTTTTTGGAGAAGACCAGAACCTCTAGGATGTTTCTAGGGAAGTGGAGAGAAAATATTGGCAGGGGTTTCCCGAGTTTGAAGGCTCACAGTGGTGTGAGGAAGAGGGGGAGGAGGTGCCCTTTTATAAGGGAGGATAGAGGCACATTTGGAATAACTAAAACAATTATATTATTATAAAGTCATGTTCGGTATTAAAAAGCTCCAAATTGAGTTATTTCGAAGCTAAGGTGGGGATGGGTCGAAATACTCTCATCCAATATAATTTAGATAAGTTTAGGTCATTATATTAACCTTATCCTTTAGTTTTAATTCTTAGTTAATTAGATTGACATTTACCATGTCACATTGTATTTTCATATTATATAGTTAATAAACATACCATATACATCCAAGCGACCCCAAAGTTATGTTTTATTAATATATATAACCTTATCTATGTCATTTGGCCGATCCTTAGATTTTTAGGAATAAAATAACAATTAATAATATAATATTTGTTTTAAAAACTATTTTATGTCAATTTTGACACTATTCAATAGTTGATTTTTTTGAAACTCATAACAGAATGATTACATCGACCAAAGTTAATTAAATCAATCCTAACATGTCCTATTAACCTAGAAAATTAGTTTAATTCATAAAAAGTCTCAAATTACATTTATTTGGGTATTCATAACATCAATTATGTCAGTATTTCATTAATAAGATAATTACTGCATCATCGTTGTGTCATAAATAAATTATATTATTTAATGTCTAAAAATTACAAATAAAATAAAATTATGTATTAAATATTTTTATCTTTCTAATTAATATTTATAGTCGAATTTATCTTATGTATAACCCTATATTAAAAATGATTTACTTTTTAAACATTGATTTTGACTATTTTAACCCTTCTTTAAATAAATTAATAATAAATGTCCTATTCTAATCCAAGTGGGGCTAAATGGTCATATTTTATTCCAAAAGTTGTTTTTGGTCGAATTACACTTGTCCAATAGAATTAGGACATGTGTTAGGGTAATAATAAAATCATTTTTACCCTTAATTACCCTATTTGCTTTTAACCGTGGTAAAAAAAGTAAACAGTTACTATTCACTAAAAAATTATTTTGATCTCATTGAACAACATTTTACTTACTGACATCAACCGTGTCTCTCAGATTTTCGAAATTCTACTCACAGAAGTAGTAAAATAATGTTTTATGAAAAATTCAGTTTTTAACTACCACTTAGTGGTTTCACTATTCATCAAAAAATGAAAGTTTCCAGAAAAATACCAAAAATTAGATCTAAGAAATATTTGATATTATGAATTCAGAAATGATGTCTATTTTATCAAATTAAAAACATATCAGTTTAATTAATTAATTTAAAAATAAATTCCCGTCGTCAAAACAAATAGTGTGTTCTTAAGAGATAAAAACTATCAAAAGATTGACATTTGTTTATGAATGGTTTAAATGTGAAATTACATCCAATGACCAAAATTATATTAAATTGTAAAAATATATTCTAAATATACTTTAAAACCACTCAAATTAATAATTTATCACTATTAGTTATTTCGATTGAAAATGTTGTTTTTAATTATAATTTAGTAATTTTCACTATTCATCAGAATATGAAAGTTATCCGAAAAGTACCCAAATTTCACCCTAAGCTAATTTTGATATTCCGAATCCAAAATGAAGACCATTTTGAAAAATAAAATTTACAAAATTTCATAAAGTGGTTATTACTATTCATAACGGCTAGTTTTAATAATATTTTAATAGCATATTGTTGTTTAGTAAACTTGTTATTGCGTAATACACACGCTATCGAGGAAGGTCGCGATTGCGTATAATGCAAGGCAATTCAAGGATGCGTGTTGTGCAAGCTCCTTTTGGTGTAGCGTACAACACAATACATTATTGAAATTAAAAAGAATATTTTTTCATAAAATCTCGGGCTGTTACATTAATATTATTTTGAAAGTGGATAACTGTAATTTTGAAAACATTATAAGATAAAGGAGACAAGATTATTATGGGATTTTATTTGGGGAAAGGGGGTGAATTTATTTTGGAAGATAATATTATTTTACTATGGCATTATAGTGATTCGAGTAATTTTTTAAATTGATTTTTAATTCCTGGAGATTATATGATTAGGATATATATTACATGTATGATGCATACAATTTATTTTTTTTATTTAGAGATAAATTTGAAATCAATCTCAAAAGAATATGTGATCAAGCCCTTCTGATTTCTGTGTTTTAATTTTATTGAAGAATAATATGAAAATATTTATGTATAAATATTGATTGATTGATTTGAGATATAAATTTGGCAATATTGTAATTGATTTATAAATTAATGATGTATTTAATCATAGGATTCCTTATTAATTTTAATAATTATCATACTGTGTGATAATAATTTATTTATTAATGTCTAATGAAAAAAGGAATAGCTTTTCATCCTTTTTATGAATTATGTGATCAATTTAATGCGGTTTTAGTTCTTCGAGCATGAAAAATTTATATATAGACCTAATTGTTTCGAGTAAAAGATGAGATTCTGGTATGAATTTATTAAATATACATATTCTAATTTTAAAGTATCTATATTTACATATATTATTAGTATATATGTTATATAATTCCACAACTTCACGAAAATGATCATAAAAATAAAATTTTATCATATTACCATTATTTCTGATGAAATTATTCTTTAACCCCTCTTTGGTTTACGATTTTCTATCTATAAAATTTATCTTGATCATTCAATTTCTTGTAAAAAATGGTCATTGTCAGTCTGTAAAAAAAATTTCAATAAAAGTTTCCCCCATGTCCATATATTTTCATCCCACCAATGTTATCCTATTATTAAACTTTTTAATTGGTTGTTCTTAATGACCATCATATTTTTTCCCTCTTTTAAATGGGATCTCTTATTATCCCTTTTTACAATATAGGGTTCCATGAAAGGTATTATCATATGTATAATCTTTATTTACCACAATCAAAATTTAAGAGTAAAATTTATTAATATGTGGAGAATGTAACATCATGAGACTTTTTTAAAATGAAAACAATGTTAAATGTCATGTACGACACGAACCATTGAGCCTAAATTAACCATGAAATATTATTATAAAAAGGAATAGTATAACTTATCCAATAAATTTGAGAGTATGAATAAAAATAAAAAAAACTATAAAAATTATATGGTTTACATAATTCTAAATGAAATCATTTGTAATTAATTTATATGAAATAAAAATATTCTTCTTTTAATGGTAGAATAGGTTTTTTTTCATGAAAAAACTACTTTTTATACATGTAATGTGTTTTTATCATAATAATTTCAATTATTTGCAATTTTTGAACTATTTAAATATAATTCATGTATTATTTATTAAATAAATCAATTTATCATTCATCTAATTAGTTTTCATGGCATAGGATAAGAATAAATATAGTTTTCTAAATAATCACAATATTCATCAAAAAATAAATTTAGTTAAATTTGTGCACATTTTTTAAATTTATTTTATTCAAATTTTAAAAATATTAGTTCAAAAAAATTGATTTTTCATTTCTCCATGTAAAAATTCTCATCGAATAAAAATTTGACAATTTAAAAAAAATAATTTTTCAATGAATATTGATGAAATTGTGATTTTATTGAAGACATCAATTTTTCTTAAATCATTTAAAATGATTAAGTTTATTTTAAAAACTGTTTATAAGAATATATTTTATAATTATATTAATAGGTTTTATATTAATGTCATAGAATTAAATTTTATGTATGATTTTCATAAAGAAAGTGACCTTTAGGAAAATTTTCTTTAGAAAATAACACTTTTTTTCCAACTTTAGGATTTCATTTTAAATTATATTCTTCCAATTCATTGTTTGAATTTGTTAAAATGGATTAAATACTTTTAATAATAAAAATTAATTATATATAATATGTTCAACTTAATTGTATTCGTAATGAATAAGAAAAACATCAAAACTTAATTACCACGGTAATGTTTGAAAAAATTATTTTCTAAGGTTTATATAAAATGATATGGTATAAATTAACCTAAAAACTATTATATTATAATATTCATGCCCATAATTCATCCTTAACACATCCATGGTTCTTGAATGCTTCATTTTGGAACAATTTTTTGATTGAAAAATGTTATTATTCTTAGTTGTTTTCAAAACAAATATGTGTGTCCTCTCCCCCACATATATAATGCCTCCACCTCCTCTTTTATCCTCTCTTTAAAAAAGTTTTCATTTGGAATATATAATCCCAAATACCTTCCTAAAATACATCCCAAAATTAAAATGATCTTAGTTTTGTTAGAATAAAAATAATTGAGATCTTAAAGCATACACAAATTTATGTTATCTAATGAAAAAGTAACATTCATAAGAAAGTATATTAATTTTATTATTTACATACATAAAATATTATCTGAATCTAATAAAATAATAATACCATTATCTTTTATATAATTATATACTATTGTTTTACTGAAATAAATTATATCCATAACCGGCTCTATTATGTGGAAAACAAATATATCAATCATTGGTATAATAGACTACTGCCTCACCCACTAATGTAATTCATTTTCCATAACATAATATTAAGAATGGTTTTAATTATAGTTTTAATATATATATTTATATATATGATATTTCGTTAAATTATTATTATTTATAATAGATTATATATTATTTAATCACTTACGAATCCACTCAATAAAAACTAATAATTTTGTTTATTTGAACATGTGCAATGCAGACTCCATAAAATGATGGGATTATTTTTTCATCACTAGATAACATAAATGATATATAGATGTATATTTAATGAAAAAATATTTTATTTCAGATATTATGATAATTATATATAGATAAAATAATACATATATTCATTATAGAATTATCATTAAAAATGGAAATATTACTCAAGCGTACATAAGGCATAACATCTCTCTAATTGTATCATGGATAATTTTTCATAAACATATTTCATGAATATTTATAAAAGTATAATTTTTATTTAAAAATTATAAATATGTAATTATTATTATTCTTGGTAGGAATAAATAGAAAACACTTTTACAATAGTCATACTACAGAAAACATTTTGGACTTAGGATTGGTATATAAATATAATTCATGTTATAAAAATAATTTATTATAAAATGGTTACTGGATTAATAATCATGAAAAACATTCTAATGAACATAAATAATTAACATATGATTATTATTGAAAATGATAAGTAACTTACATGAAAATTCAAACTAATGGTAATGGATACTCCAACTAAAATCATCTTCTTTAATGTTTTAATGATTTAATTTCTAAATATTCGCAATACATTCATACTTCATATTAAATGTTTCATGTGAAAAGCTACCTATGATAAAGATCACTTTTACCATATTTCACATTATTTATATTTTAATATTTTTAATATTGGAATTGTTTTACGTATGTTAAACAATAACATAAAAACTCATTTAATGGTTTTGATGATTTATTAACAAAATCATTCTATTCCACTCCCATATTATGAATATTGTTTTAAATAAGTATTTAAATGGATCTAAAAAAGTAATAAATGACATTATACTTGAATTTCTAATTTTTTCTTTAATTTTTTCTTCAAAATCATTTTATATGTCTAATATGACATTTTTTGACTAAAATTATAAAGGAATTTATTATTTCAATATATATCATGAAAATAAAATTTTCAAACACATAAAACTTTGTTTAATGTTTTATTTTCAATATAATATTTCAATTTTTATTAGTTTTAAAAAAACATTTATTAGATTTTTTTTTGAGAATGTTTTTCTGAAATAAAATGATGTTTCAACACCCAAAGGTTGTTTTTATATGGATTTTACATCTATTTTCATTATTTTATTTTATTATATGAATCTTGGATATTGTTTCAAATGTGTTCATCCATATTATAGTTGTGTAGTGCGCATAATGGATTTTATATTAATGTTTTAAAATTATTATAGCTCACAAGTGAGCCCTAAATACCATATAGGATGGGTTAACCTTGATAAATCTTAAATGAATTGGGTAATTATTATCTTATTAAGAAAAGTATTTTGGTCTTCATCTATATATTTATTCCAATTTGTAATGGACATATAAGGGTTATTTATATATTATGTCCCAATACACCTAAATTATTCATCTATTCATGCCAATGAGTTTTCATGGAAATTTTTTGATTTTAAAAACTCAAGCTAATGTTTTTTATAAGGAATGATTCCTCCTATTGAGGGTAAAAATGATTTTTTTTATGAAAATACTTTGTATGGGATTGAATTTTTTTCCCTATAATTCTTTTTTCATTAATTTATATCCCTTACTAATATTATTCTGCACATTTAATTTTTTTATAAATTATTTTCATAGTCTTTTTGGATGGTTATGGGAAAATTTGTCATGTTTGATTTCATGAATATATTTCATGAAAAAAAGACATTCTGGTTTTTAATGGATTTATATTATTGAAAAAATAGACAAAAATCATACATATCATGTTTATTACATTTTATTTTACTATGGGTGAGTTATGACATAATTTAATAATATTATAAAAATAAAATGATCCATTAATTAATGAGAAATAATTCTTAAAATAAAAATCACGATTTTCTTATTTTTAAGCATGGGTCATTATAGACTTCATCACATCAAAGGAAAAGGAAGAATATTGATGTCAAAAATATCATTTAAAATAATAGAAATAAATATAACCTATACGAACATCATGGATGGTTTCACAGAATCCATTTTTTCACTTCGAATAATCCTAGAGATAACGACGGATATTTAGAACATCATGAGTGGACTGATTAAATTAATGATAAATTAGATCTAACTGAAAAATAATGAGACATGGGAACTAGTACCCAAACAGAATGTAAATAATGTGATTACATTAAAGTAAATTTTTTTTGAAAGAAGTTTAACAGAAAAGTTGATGAGATAATACAAAATGTATGCTTTTTACATAAAAGCAAAAAATTCTAGAGACAATGATTTAAATTAGGCATTTTTACTATTTCTAAGACATGAAACCAACAGAATCTCTCTTGGTATTATTTCCAAATAGAAATGTATGATTTTTATAATTGGTGTCATGTATTAAAATCTAATTGAATAGTTGGTACAATAACTTTATATTGATAAAATATTTGTCTTCAAATATCATCATGATCAAAAATATGATTTAAATTTGAAGAATCCATTGTTTGTGTTGAAATATCATACATGATGTAGATATTATAATAAGTTACTATTTCGAGGTAGATTAATTTCTAAAAAGGAATAGTTGGTTGAAACCTATAAAATATTAAAATAAATAGTTTATACCTATTTTTATATTTATATTGATCAAATTATATTAACAAGGAATAAAGAAGATGATTGTGTGTTATCATCTAGGAAAATTAAGATATTGTTTATAATATATATAATTGTTGAAATTATGTAATTTATTGTGTAGAAATTTTATAAAAATTATGATCAAATTTTCTTATCAAAAGAAGAATATGAAAATTAATTATGTTTATTTATGTCAATGATGATTCTAAAATTATTCAAACTCCTATAACTATCAAAAAAATGTTTCTTAGGGATAATGTTGGCATTAATATTGACCCTAAAGAATATAGGAAACTTTATATAAGTATTAAATCATTAATACCTTCTTTAATAGACTTCATTACTAATGTTACCTTTGATATAACATTTCAATGTTCATGAAAAATTACACATTTTTTGGTTGGGAAAAAATTCTTAAATACATTATGGGAACCCAAAAAATGGGATAATGTATGATAGTAGGGGAATGATAAATAATTATTATTATACTAATGATGGATGGTCATGATGTATTGATGAAATATGGTCCACATCTAGTAGAGTTTTCTTTATTTGATAAAGATTTTTTTGTTGGAACATATAGAAAAAATGTTCAGAAACTCATATAACTATTAATATTCTCTATCCAGCTTCCACTCAAGATACAACAAATTTAATATTAAAGAATAAATAGTTGGATGTTATGTTGGTTGATGTGAAGTAACCCATTCTATTGGGTTTTGATGATAAAATATTTATTAATCACAAAAACAATTCAAAGAAACAGTCTTAATATATGAAAATATATAGTAAATAACACATTATCGAAGTTCACATTTAAGTAAATAAACTAAATATGTAATTTTGACATAAAATGTACCCAAAATTTAATATATATTCCAAACTATTGTTGGGGGGAACCATTTCATATATTGAGGTTTATTATGGGTGTTCTACATTACTCTATTAAAATAAAAGGTATGTGATCACAATACCCACTCTCATGTTATTATCAATAATGATGTCAATGGAAGAGAATATATTTTAAATAAATCCATGCATTGATATTTGTTGTTCTTATTTTAGGGTAGAATAAATTTATGCAGATTTTTATAAGGTGTATATTTTGATGTCCCCATATGTTACAAATTTTAATAATTTCTTGAAGTAGATGAAGGGTCTTTTTAGAGTTTGTTTTGGGTTGTATTGGTAATTCTTGTCACTCATGATGAGGTGTTGAATGTGTTTTATTCACAAATTTATAGATAGCATGATATTTTTATTTAATTATTTTTTATTTCGGTGTAGAGTTATTTCATATAGGCATCGATTTTTTTGATAGTGATTAATCTATTATGTTTTTTTTGAATATAGTATTTAACATTTTGATTGATTTTATAAAATATATAGGGTTATATTTATAGGCAAAGAGGCTATGGGATGTTTCTAAAATTTAAAGAAGATAGATTTCAATAATGAAGGATTTATTAGTATTTTCTCCTATTATCCTTTCAAATATAACTTTAAATTATTGTTCCATATTAAAAAAGTTTATATATAGAATTTTATGGATAAATATGTATGATTAGAATGTACTGAGGCAATCAAATAGATAATAGAACCAAATGGTTCACTAATTCTATTCCTAATTCCATGAGATATAGATGTTTGATCAATGTAATTCTAGTTATTATTACATTATATTCGGTGTATAAAACATCATGATTTCTATACATTCTTATGATTGAATATGAATTTTTTCTCATAAGAAAAATATTTATTTGATAACGACGCATAATTTTCCATTGAAATTAAAATTAAAAATATATCTCACAAAAAATCTTGAATAATGTAATTAAATTGGGGATTCAAAAAGATCAATAAAATGGTTCTAAATGATTATACTAAATAGAGGAATCAAATAGAAAAAATCAGATAGTGTAATACATATATAAACCACTAGAAAAACAATATTTTTGGAATCCATTAGATAGAGGCAATTTAGAGTAAAAATATCTAAATAAAGGTATTTCTGATAAAGTATTTTCGGTTAGTTAAGATCCTATAATGATATATAATATAAAGGTTTGAGTATTTTTGAAATAATTCAATAAATACCTTAATTTTGATGACACTTAGATAAAAATTAAACATATAAATAGTGATTAAAGAATGGTCCTGAATCATACCAATAATTCATGATGTTTGAAGAATATTGGACTTTAGTATTGAGGAAGGGATTCAAGAGATTTGTTTAATCCATTCATTTTGGTGGATAGAAGGTGGTCAAAAAAAGAATGATTTGAGTGGGATATTAAAACATTGAGAAATATTTTAATATTTAATGTTTATATGTCACTATTATTTATCCTATAAATGACTCATATACAAAAGTTATCATTGGAAAATTGTATGTGTTTTTGTTGATGATGTGATTAATGTTAAATAAGTTTTGTGTAAACCACAATGTGTGAGAGTAATTTATATTTGGTTGACATACCATATCAAGATGTACCAGATTAAGTGCATCAAATATAGGGTACTAGATAGAATAATACCATCTGATAAGTATCTATAATAGTGTACTAGATATGGAGTAGTATATGAATAGTACTAGAATGTGTGGTATCAAATAGAAGTGTATCGGCTAGAGGAAACTTGATGGAGAAGTAACAAATGAATTAATAAATGATAGAGAAGTCATCATATGTGAAGATACTAACTATGAAGTAAATATATAAGTATTTGATCCTTATTATGCAAGAAATTTAAGAGGAATAAGAAGAACTCAGAAAAATAAATGTGTGATAAATTCAAGAAACAATGTGAAAAATTATGAAATCATATTTTTAAAGGTTAATTTTTTCTTGAATAAAAATGATTTATCATTTAATCTATGATATAAGAGCATAACCTATTAGGGAACTATTAATATATGTAGGTGATGTGTACACCATGCTCAATATAAACTATAATAGATTGTTTTCTAGTATATCTATATTCTTGGATTTTTTATGAAACATTCAATGGAAAATCTATTATTATTTAGTAGAGAAACATTTAAATTCTTGTGTTCTAATGTCTGTCCTTATGTGTTGTATTTCTGTGGTGTTAATTCTCTCTAATAGAAACTTATAGTTATTATAATGTATGAACCATAAAATTTCAATCATTGATTTACACCCCCCACATAGTGATCATATAGAACCTCCAGGGTTTGTTCCATCATATTGTTTTTTATTGATAAGATTTTTAATCATAATGTTGTCTAATTAATCAGTAATTTCATTAATGTTGGTTTGATTATGACTAAAATGATATATTTCACCAAATATCACATGAATTGATTTTATACCTATCCTAGAGTTTTTTTATCAAAACTCTATAATGATATGATATTTTAGAATAATCACAACCCATTTCATCATAATACTTAAAATATATTTACCAATATTAGCCTTATTATTTTATATATATACCATCAATTATAAAAAATTATGTATCCAACATTAGGTTTTATCCTACTCATGAAAAATAAGGTATTTTCATTAGAATAGGTTATCTAAAAAAATATGAAATATAATGATATTTTAAAATAATCCAAAAAATGAGTTTAGGAAATATAATCACATAACATGGTTATATAAATTTCAATCAAAGTCATATTTTACCTTTTAATAACACTATTATTTTGATATATTCATGGAGAAATGAAAATTTGTCAATAAAATGATTTGACAAAAATTACTTAAATACATTGCAATCAAAAAATTTTCTACTGTAAGTTCTATATGATATAATTTTTTATCTATACAATTCATAATTGGTTTATTTTAATTCATAAATAAGTAATGGGATTAATTTTTGAAAATCCAAATTTAAAAACAAGTATATATAGAAAAATCATCATAAAAAACGATTAAAAAATAATTTCCTCTAAAAATTGTTTTTCATTAATTTATAAGAAAATTCACATAGTTATGATCAAAAGTACATGATGGATCAACCTCATTGATTGGCATGAAATTTTTTTTATTTTCATACCCATTATAAATTTCTGACATATCATTTTTCCTAAAATTATGACATATTATGATAAGAAAAAAATCATATTAAAAACTTTATCAATGAAATAACATTACAATTAGCATGTTTTATATGAAAAATCCATGTATCACTTATGATTATATTTAATAAATGAATATTTGTTTTTAAAAAAATAAGGATTTAATGTTATTAAATTTAATTTTATATGTGATTAAAATAGTTTAGAATTATCCTTATAGATAAAATAATAATTATTTCATAAATCAACTAAATAAGCATCAACATAATGTTGGGATACACTTATAAATTATTCCCTTGACCATTAAAAATATAAAACATTATTTATTATAACAAATTACATATTTTTAATTGAATAAATTATATTAATTATTAACTTATACATATATTTTAATGTGACAGGACCATTGTAACCTCATGCTCCTCCTCATTGGCTTGAGAGGGGATCTTGGAGATACTAGCACTTATGTGATATCCAAAAGACATGAAGGACTATCAACAACTACACAAGGATTTATAAAAGTGGGGGATAGTTTTAGATTTTTAAAATTAAAAAATAAAACCTAGATAATCATAAGGAGACATCCATTATATAATTCATGAATACAAAGGAATATAAATCAATGTAAACTAAACTATATTAGAGTACAAAGACAAATCCAAGGCCAAGAAAACTCAGTAATGAAAGACTTCAAGTATCATCTACCTGTAAGCTCTATGGTCCAACACAAAAATCCATGTCCAATGTTTCATGATATATCCCTAATGACATGAGATATCATTCCCTAACCTTTGTCAAAATAAATAATATCTTCATGAAATCCAAAGTTACAAAGAAGGTGGTGAGTATAAAATTCAGTATGATTTATCCAATAAATTTCCAAGCTCACGCCATTAGGATTGAAAATGATAGAAAATTCATTTTTAAAAATAATAAAACAATTTATTTAGTTTAAATAAAAACCCAAAAAACATTTACAAAACAAAAATTGTTTTCCATTTAAAGAAACTAAACATGTCATTAAACATTTAGCATCTTCATTTATCATACCCAATCCATGATCCACACACAAACCCACACATGAATCTACTATTAACATTTTTATACTCATAGAGGTATCTCATTGATATACCAATTAATCACAAGGTATAAAATAATTTTGTTCCTTAATGGAACAATTCCCCTCTAGAATGGAACATTATCATACCCAAATGGTGCATGTCCATTTTCTTCAAACACAACAATGAAATAGACACACGACAACCATGTGTTCCAAACACCATTCTATCCAACATTTCCAATCCATTTCAATAAAACAACTCACTTAGTAAAAAAATTACAATAATTTTTCCATACATAAAAACCAACCACAATTTCGACTTTATCATTTTAAAGTTATGAAACCAACTTCAAATTCCACAAAATAACTATCCAACTTAAATAGATATACCACACTATCTAGAATTACTAATTCTCTAAACATTTGATATGTGTTTTTTATAGGTATATTATCCCCAAATGATATGAAATAATTTATTACTGTAGTAATCCTTTTAATCATCAAGGAAATACTATCAGCATCAGATATGTAAATAGCATTAGAAATTAATTTCATAGAGTTGAAAATAAATTACCTTAAAGTATCAATATCTTTATAAGAAACTAAAATTCATTCCCAAATATAATATGTAGTTGAATATAAACAATTTATTTATTCATGACTTAAAAAATATATAAAAAAATTCACAAGGTTTGTGTTTAAATTATACTCAATCTCTTTTTCAAAACTAAAATGTTAGAGTTCACTCATAGGAACCTTATATGGAATCACAACTGTTATATTGAATTTCAAACACAAATTCTTAATGGTAGATAATCATAATAGTTTTCTAATAAAGATAATTATTATTATTTATATAAGGTTCTCTAAAAATAGATAAAGATTCTCTAATATAATCCAATATAACCAAAAAGAGTATATATTTAATATTCAACTAAAAAAATTCGATAAGTAAAATTAATTTCTCGTAAACAAATGTTTTCCACAGACTAGTTTATTAAAATCGATAAAGAGGTAATGAATGTATTTATATAATATTACATTTTAATAAAATTGAACTTCTAGAAAAAAAATTTATGAATTTTTTTTTATTTAATTAAAATATGAATAATAAGGTTTTAATTAAAATAATTATAAGAAAATATAGATTTTTATAGAGGATTGGGGATTTATTGATCCATACCTTATAATAATCAACCTAAAACAAAACATATGTATTGTTATTTTAAATAGATCATTTCTACAGGATCACACTTTTATGTTCAAGAATATAACACCAGTGTTTTGTTCATAAGACAATAACATTAAACAAATATCTAAAATTTTGAGATTCATATGCCCTCACCACCAAAAAAATTAAAATAATTGTTCTCTTAAAAACGAAAAAAGTTACATGTTTTCAGTTCAATAATAGAGTGCTTAGTCAATTTTCTACTAATAACTGATGAACCTTCCACAATGAAAAATGTGACTCCAAAATATGGATAATAAATGTTCTACCATAATATTTAAAATCATCAATAACAACACATCAGTATGTTTATTTCTTATATTTAATTAAATATTTCAGCCATTCATTCCTAAGATATGTAGAATTTGAATTCCATTAATCACAACAGTTTATTTATTTTCTTAAATATTAAAATAAAAATCTATTTATTCATATAATTTTCTCAATATTCATCATTTAAATATGATATATGATAATCACAGAAATTTAATTAATTCAATTTCTACCTTCACTATGTCATTATGTATAAAACAATTATAAATGTTAAGAAGTAATTAATATTATTTAAAAATAAAAAATATTCATTTCTCTCAAACATTATTTAAAATATAATAACAATGATGACAAACCATATCAAAATTACGTGATATTAACATATAAATTATTAGAGAATATATTCTATGTAATATCATTAAATTTTAACATTGAATAAATAATGTTGGATTGATTATTTATATAATATAAATCCTAAAATTGTGAAATATTTTAAGAGTATCTTCACTATATCAAATATTACTTATTAATAATCTAAATTATGGTATATTGTATAAATATTTAATTACATTCATATGAATTACTTTTTAATTGAACATGATATGTTATAATATATTATTTTTATTTAAGACATTATGATTTATAGTCTTTTCATAATAGTGGAATAAATCGATCAACAAACTAGTTTTTTATAAGTCTACATAATTTATGTTATGTTCATATCATAAACAATATTTTCATCACACAATTATAATTCGTAGATATGTAATACATTTTACTTCAAAAAATTATTCATGGTAGCATAATCTCTAAAAATATATAACTATGAATGAATATTTAAACATTCATCTAATATTATATTCATGAAATATTTCCTCTCAAAATAACTATGTGTAATATCATTGACATACAATAACATATACAAAATATTTTATAAAATAATTAGTAAAATATTCCTCGCATAATGACATTAGTAACAGATGGAATGGTTCTATAAACAACAAATAATATATAGTTTTAGAGTATGTTAGAGCCTAATAATTTATCCATTAGTGCATGAGGGTAAGAAACAGTACATATAACCATGTTCATATGGAAAAATCCACTATTATATTAAATAATGATGATAATATGGGGTTTTATTTTGAATTAAGGATGAACTGGTTAACAAAATATTAAATGGATAATAAGGATTAATGTTTGAACTAGTGGGTTATTAGTCACTCTATGTAGTTATATAGTATTTGTTTAACTGTATTATTGTTTATATTTTTTTAACATAAAAAAATATAAAATAAATAAATATTTTTTATGAAGAGTATAAAAAATTGGTAGTTTTTTATATGTTATGGGAATTAAATGATTTTTTTCTAAAATGGTGTTGTCTTATAAAAAACATAATTTTTTAAAATTATTAGAAATAATGTACATTATATTTTTTGGTACATATATTTTATAAAATTAATAGACATTTTATGATTTGATATACATTTTTTTTATATTCATACTCAAAATTTTAAGGATATATATAAATTATGTATTATAAATTTTTTAGGCCAATGGCCAGTGTTTTGATACTCTCTAATATACCATTTTTGTTTTTTTCAAGCAGAATTTTTTTACATCCTTTTTCACATTTCACATGAACATTGAATTATTATATACATTTATCATATTTCACCAATTCCCATCATTCCTAAATGGATTCATCCTACAATAATTAACAATATGAAGTCACTTTGTCCCTTTATTTTTAGGTGTTTTCACCGATTAATGACATGATAAACCATGATACTGACTACAAATTCAAAGATGTTTCCACCCCTAAAAATTAATATTCTACCTCAAAATACATATCATGGTAAAGAATGCATATTTAAAAACCTAGATTTAAAAAATTTGGAATTATACATGAATCAAATCTGCTATATCCCAGTGATATATATTTGGATATCTTATTTTCAATTGATATTCATAAAACAATGATTTTGGGTAAATATTGTAGTTTATTTTTTATTATTTAGGGGATCAATATTAGTTTCATTTTAAATACTTCAAAACATAATCGAGTCATTGGAGAAATCCTATGGAGTTTTTACACAACCCTTACATGTGTACATTAGTTATCACACATGAATTATAGTTCATGATATAGGAAAATGAAAGTAATAATATATTTTCGTAGGTAAGATAATGATCTGTGTAAATAAAATGGTATAGAGGTTGGTGGATTGATGATTGAGTCAAATGTTTTTTTTCATGATATATAATTTTTAAAATTTAATATATATTGGTGTCGTGGAATTGAAGTTATCTCCACAATAAATTTATGTTTCAAAATAGTTTTCTGAAAAAAAAAATTTATCAAAAAAATTTTATTATTCATTGTTATTTTAAATCATTTATATGTGAATCCATTCTATGATTCATTTATTTTTATCCCTAGGAAAATATTTCTAGAATTTGGGGATTAGGGATCGAACTTGAGGCATGATATCATCAAAATTTATGTATCAACATTTGGATCCCTATGCTTGGTTGTTAAAAAATGCTATAATTACCAAAGGATTTAATTCTTGAGTTTAATCGTGTTATGTTGTACTTGGTATATTTATTATGATGTTTATCACTTAAAATAAATCCATAATATGATATAATAATTTTTTTTATGGAACAATTAATTTTTATAAAATTTCGGTAGAATGAGGCATTGATAATGACATAATATAAGTTTTTAATATATTATTTTTAATCCAATAAAGAAATGATTATTATTACAGATAATTATCTTGGTTTCAAAGATATAATTTTTAAACATGAAAATGCTTTTTCAATGAAATAATGATATCTAGTTTTTAATGATTGTATGAAAATTAAACATGTTTTTTTGTTATAAATTATTTTGAAATGTTTTCAAATAAAATAAAATTTTATTGTGAAACCTAGACCTATAGAGGATATGAATTTTTTAATGATGATCAATTAAGCGATAATATATTTTTAAATAATTTATTATGTATGAAATTAAATTGTACCACCAAAATGGTTATTATTGGATGTTATTAGTAAGGAATCAAATCAATATATAGCAATGAATGAATCAATTAATGATGTACTAATTGAGGGGGATCATGTTTTTATTTTAATAAAATCCATCATTACAGTTGATAGGGGACTAAATCGGGTGGAAGGGTGGTTAGTGAAAATAAACCGTACATTCTATTTTTTTTATAAATCCATAACAACTATAATGTTAATATCTATAATACTATATTCAAACCTCTATAATTGTTTTTGGATTAACTGTTGTTTTATGTAATTCTTTGAAAAATGGATTACACAAACTGATCGATTAGAAATAGAAAAATTAATAGTTCAAAAACATTGTAAACTTGGACACAATTGAGATGGGTTCTTAAACAAATTGTATAAAACCCCCACAACCCAATTTATTTATCATTACCTCTCCCCTAATACCTATTTTATACCCAATCATTCAAAGACCTCCCCTAACTCTCCCTCAACAAATACATGATCCCCCCAATTCTATTGTACATGCATCATAATCTTCTTCAAATAGAAATCATTAAACTCTGAGTCCATCATCACTACAATTAGAAGTGAGCATTATTGTTTTTGTTTTATTTTATTTCTAAAATGATCTTTTAAGTTATAGATTCTTCTTATGTTAGGAATAAAACTGTATTTATATTATATTTTTATATAGTAATGAAAAATAAATTTTATTATAGTCATAAGATTTTTATATCTTACATACTCATTGATTATATCCTTAACCAATGTAATATTTTCATTAAAAAATATTTACTATGTGTTAATGAATTAATAACTTTGGGAATGCTATTTTTATCTTATATGTATATAAAATATGATTTAATTACTTCATTATAATTCTAAATTTACAATACGAAGGATCCATTAAATATATTTTGTTTTAGATTTTTTTCTTCCATTTTTTTATTAATAGTTTTTTACGAATGAGGGAAATTATCCTTACAAAAGACACAAAAGGCCTAAATACAGTCACTGGTTTGAAAATTTTTGAGCACATGTGTGAGGATTATAATTAAGTATTTGTAAATAACCATGATGTTGAATTGTGATTTTTAGATTAATCACAAATTCTTTCATGTATTTTGATGGGTAACATATTTCATATTTTATCACACATGAGGGATTCATATTTCATTAATCCTATTTAATCCATGGATCATGGAATCACACATTATTTGAACATCATGGGGTATAGTCCAACAATTTATATGTTTGAGCCTCCATTAATTAAATGTGAGTTGGTCTTATTTTATATTTACATTATATGAGTGTTGGGAATGAGGGAATAATCATACATTGTGTTCTTGGATAGATATTTTTATGAAATATTATAATTATTATGAAACCAAGGATTCATACATAGAATTATTGATAAAAACTAACTATTTATATGAAGGAATACATTAATAACATGATAGTTCATTCCTTGAGTCGCTAACCTATTGTGATGAAATGTCAGTATAACATGGAGTGTGCTTAATATTATGAGACATTACTCAATGATTCATTTTTATAAAATACATCTATAACTTAATGATACTTTCAAAAATCCTCCCTTAGTCACTTTGATGTGAGCGTTTCTGTTGTAAAAACCTCAATCAATATTTTCCCTTTTTATGTAGCACAATGGTGACCACAGGGTTGTCTCTCGAGGAGGTTGCACTTCGAGTTGTAAAACTGTCACTTTTGTTGTTTTGTTTGTTTTTATTGAAATGAAAATGGGGGTTTGATTAAAAATTTGAAAATAATATTTTAATTAAATTATAAACTTAAATAATTTTAATGGAAAGATAATGTGGGTTTTAAATCAAGAATAAAAATAGCAGTTGTAGACAAGCTTCACCCTCTCGGACACTCCCCTCTTCCTTGTATATAAAAAAATATCTCTTATTTTAAATTCCTAAATGTACCCCCAAGGACCGCCAGGTTTACACTCAAATTTGAAAATACACCATATTTAAGACTTCAATATGATTTTTTTCCCACCTATAGAAGTGATTCAATTACTTAAATACCTCCAAGTAATTGAACCTAATTGAATTCGCTATGCTCAATGACAAAACCTCACCAAAGAATTTTAAATAGCGAAGTCAATCGTTCTACTTTATAGATGAAAAAATGGTCAAAAAAAATTTGTTGAAAATATATTTAAGAAAGAAAACAACCATATTCATTCAAAAATATAGGTTCAAGAGAAATTCAAAAAAAGAGATTACACATTAAAATCCAAACTCGGAAGAGAGTGTCCGTCGGGTGTCGCCGTCCGCAACAACTTGCCGCTTAGCCTTCAATCACATGAGAAGCCTTCATCTTTTCTATTGAATATTCAAATAATTTCATCTTCATAAGGATCAAAATATCCACCTTCCCCTTCTCTCTCTCAAACCAACTCCCTTTTGTGAGGGATGGTGTGGTGAAAAATAGAATATCTTGAGAAGTAGGAGCTCCCCTCCTTTTATAGGCAGATTTTATCTTCACCAAGCTGTCGCGTTTTAGACCAATTAATGGCCGATTCACGCGTGGACCTCTTCATCAATATTGTTCCTATATGTCTTGGCCGTCCACCCTCACAATTTTAGATTAATTGGATGCGTATTGAAGGATTTATGGTTTTTCTATTGAAAATAGATTTCTCTGGATGAAGCTTCCTGGAAGCTTCCTTCAAACATCTATCACTAAGCGGCCATCATACAGGATTCCAAACGGCTTGAAATTTATTGAGGAGACGCGCCTTGGAGTCCTCTGTCATATCCAGGTATAATAGCATCATTTGGAGTAGTGTAGGCCGAAATGTTCTTCCATTACTATGGTGGAGTCAATGCAGTCCGCCCGGAAAAAATTGTCAAATTCATTGATTTTTTTGGGCACCATTAATATCGATTAAACCCCTGGTCCTGAAGACAAAGTTGAAGGAAATACAGTAAGGGTTAAAACAAAATTTTAATCACAAAATTAGGAAATATATTCTATAAGAAATGACCAAAATACCCCTGTGATAAAAATTTGTTAAAAATCCAGAATTATGAAATTTAAACTTTTTAACCCAAAACACACTATAAATCCAAAATTGTTACAAATAAGTTAAAATTGTTAAATTTTTGAGGTTTAAATCATTTAAATAGACATTAAAAATATTGGAAATATTATCTCTATCAATTCCCGCACACTTGGCTCTTGGACTCCTGGACAAGTGAGCACGGTATCAAGAAAAATAAAACACATACCAATGGAGATTGCCAATTTACCACAATGAATTAAAAAGATATCATGCCTCATTAAAGAAAAATATTTAAAATTCTAAATTAAAATCATTCAATCCATTTCCACTTATTTTTTCTTCTCATGGACACAACACACTTACCTCACATTCATTTTTTCTCTCAGCACACAATATAGATTTGCAACAAGGATTTTCTCATCTAACTCATGCAAGAATTACCAAAAGCTTGATAAATTTCTACATCTCCACCCGATGTGAACCAAGAACATGTGATTATCATAAGGACTTTACTGGGCTTTTCTGTGGCTTGGGGTTGGTAGGTTTCAAATGTGAAAAATTCTGTGGCTGAATAAGGAGGGTTTGGCTCTTTTTGAAGCAGAAATTCATGATTCTAATTTTTACTCAAGTATGGTCTCCTACATATTCTCTTAAAATAATCGGCTCTGATCTTCTGTTTTCCACCCCATTCCATCAATATTTCAGTGTAAAGTATGAATTTTTTTTAAAAGCTCCAGATAGGCACAGCTCCATTTCATTTGAGAGCTCCAGATAGGCAGAGCTCCATTTCATTTGAGAGCTACAGATAGGCACAACTCCATTTCATTTGAGAGCTCTAGATAGGCACAGCTCCCAGAAAAATATATTCCAGCATCACAAATATTCCTTCAATGTTTAAATTTTCTCCCAAAGCAACACCAAATGAGGTAGCACATCATGAGTCATCTTCCACTTCACACTTAAGTTCAACTAGATCATGCATTTATACTTCCAGAGTAGGTTGGAAAGGGAAATTTGGCTTGTAATGTGGCTAACCTAACAGGCTATACATGGCTACTAAGGGCTCATGAAGGAAAAAATGTTCAAGGAAGGCCAAAATAAAAAGGATAATCATGAAAAGGAGGCTCCAATATTCAAACAAAGGCCTCAATCATTTTAATCAGACGTATCTCAGCCCTCAAGTTTCGATAGAAATAAATCATGTTCTGGTTTAAACAAACACGAATTGGTTCTCTCAAGAAAGAGGTAAATGTGAAGAAGATGTAAAAATTGGTCCAGAGGCCTCACAGGAATGAGAATTTCAATCACAATGCCAGTGATATGTGCCATGATATTTAAAAATCAGTGGTCATTTTAAGAATTTTTCAAATTTTTGAACTTAAAACAATGTCGTATTCAAAATTCATTTATCTTTAGTTTCAAAGGATAAGTTGGTTCACTCCATGGCATGAGTTTCAAATGAAATTCAAGAAATTCCAAAACCCCTTTTTTTGAAAAAGAATCACGAAGAAAGAAGAAAAAAATGAAAAGATATTTTGACAACAAAAAATTTCAAAAAAAAGTTCGTAAAAAATAAATAAATAAAAATCTACTCTACCCAGCATTGTGTCCCCCCACACTTATTCTATGCAATGTCCTCATTGTGTAGTTTTTCTAGCATGAAATTCAGGAAATTAAAGACAAAGAAAAAATAAATGATAAGGAAAGACACAACCTGGAATCAATTATATTCTGTGTCATGAAGTTGAATTTCCTCCCCTGGAGGACATGAAATTTTTCTCGAAATAGCTTCAACCAATGCCCATTGACAGTGACTGATGTCTCTTTGTCTGGATCTTTAATCTGTGTTGCACCAAAAGGAAAAACATGAGTAACAATGAATGGGCCAGACCATTTGGAACAAAATTTACCTGGGAAGAGTTTCAATCTGGCATCAAATAGCAGAACTTTGTCTCCCACCTTGAAGTTTGTGTTGAGAATCCTCCCATCATGAAAGGCTTTTCTTCTCTCTTTGTATAACTTAGAGCTTTCGTATGCATTATTTCTGATCTCCTCCAACTCCTGCAAACAATATTTTCTTTCTTTCCCAGCAGAATATAGGTTCATGTTACATGTTTTTACAGCCCAAAAGGATTTGTGTTCTAACTCAACTGGTAGATGACAAGACTTTCCATAGACCAATCTAAATGGTGACATTCCAATGGGGGTTTTGAAAGCAGTTCTATGGGCCCAAAGAGCATCATCAAGTCTCAAACTCCAATCCTTTCTATTTGGGTTCACTATTTTTTCTAGGATTTGTTTGATCTCCTTATTAGACAACTCAGCCATTCCATTTGTTTGAGGATGATAGGGCGTAGAGACCCTATGATTAACACCGTATTTCTTCAAAAGTGATTCCAAATTCCTATTACAAAAATGGGTACCTTGATCTGTAATTAGAAACTTTGGAAATCCAAACCTTGAAAACAAATTTCCTTTCAAAAATTTAGACACAATATTTGCATCATCAGTTCGGGTGGGGATAGCCTCTACCCACTTGGAAACATAATCAACAGCCAACAAGATGTAGAGATATCCAAAGGAATTAGGAAAAGGCCCCATGAAATCCATTCCCAATACATCAAAAACATCACAAAACAAAAGTGGGTTTTGTGGCATCTCATTCCGCTTTGAAATGTTTCCTTGGAATTTACAATATTTACAGGTTTTGCAGAATTCGAAAGCATCTCTAAAAATGGTGGGTTAATACAATCCAGAATCAAGAACTTTTCTTGATGTTCATTTGTTCCAAAGTGTCCTCCACAGTTTAATGTGTGGCAGAAATTTAGGATGGATTGAAATTTAGAGTTCGGAATGCATCTTCGTATCATTTGATCACTACCAATGTGCCATAAATCAGGATCATCCCAAATGTATTTCATTGAATCGCTCCAAAGTTTATCAATTTGATTTTTGGAAAACCAATGGGGTTGTTCAACAGAATCCAAATAGTTTACAAGATTAGCGAACCATGGTATTTCACTTTGAGCAGCAAATAAATCCTCATCTGGAATGGTTTCCTTAATTGGGGAAAACAACTGAAATTTTCTATTCCCAATAGATGGTATCCTGCTCAAATGATCAGCAACAAGGTTCTCACATCCTTTCTTATCTTTTATTTCTACATAAAACTCATGTAAAAGTAAAATCCATCTTAGAAGTCTTGGTTTTGCATCATGTTTCTTCATCAAGAATCTGATTGCAGAATGATCAGTAAAAACAATCTCCTTGGAGCCCTGCAGATAACTTCTAAATTTGTCTAGAGCAAGGACAACAGCCAGCAGTTCTTTCTCAGTTGTTGTGTAGTTTTATTGGGCTTGATCAAGAGTTTGGGAGGCATAGGCAATAACATAGATTTCTTTTCTATCCTTTGACTCAATACTTCCCCAAGAGAAAAATCAGATGCATCTGTCATTATTTCAAAGGGAATGTCCCATATAGGAGGTTGAACAATGGGAGGGGTTATCAATCTTTGTTTTAGATCATGAAACTAATTTATGCAATTCTTATCAAAGACAAATGGGACATCTTTTTGGAGTAATCTGGACAATGGAAGTGCAATCGTAATGAAATCTTTAATGAATCTCCTATAAAATCCAGCATGCCCGAGGAAGGATCTCACATCTCTGACAGTTTTTGGGTATGGTAATGAAGAAATGACCTCAACTTTTGATTGATCAACTTGAATTCCATCACGGGAGACAACATGTCCAAGAACGATCCCTTTAGCAACCATAAAATGGAATTTTTCATAATTTAGAACAAGGTTCTTTTCAATGCATGTTTTCAGGACACGTTCCAAGATTTTCAAACAACTTTAAAAAGATGATCCATACACAGTGAAGTCATCCATAAAAACATCCAAGCAAGTTTCAAAAAATTCAGAGAAGATGCTTAACATACACCTTTGAAAAGTTCCTTGGGCATTACATAAACCGAAGGGCATCCTTCTGTAAGCAAAAGTTCCAAATGGGCATGTGAAAGTGGTTTTCTCTTGATCCTCAGGTAAAATGTGAATCTAAAAATATCCAGAGTATCCATCCAGAAAACAGTAGTGGGTTTTTCCAGCTAGTCTTTCAAGGACTTGATCAAGGAATGGTAACGGGAAGTGGTCTTTCCTTGTAACCAAATTGAGTTTCCTGTAATCAATGCACATTCTCCATTTATTTGGAAGCCTTATGGGGAAAAGGTCACCAAATTCATTCCTTGAGATTGTAAATCCACTTTTTTTAGGAACAACATGGACTGGACTTACCCATTGAATATCAGATATGGGAAAAATAATTCCAGCAGCCAACAAGGTGGTGACTTCTTTCTTCACAACCTCCAAAAGTGTTGGGTTTAGTCTTCTTTGAAATTGTCTTATCGGTCTAGTGTTCTCCTCTAGTAAAATTATGTGCATGAAAACCGAGGGGTTGATTCCTGTTAGATTAGAGAGAGTCCATCCTATGGCTTCCTTGTGGGACTTGAGAACTTCCAACAATTAGTTTTCCTGGACTTCTGACAATTCTTTTGAGATTATTACTGAGAATTGTTCCTTATGACCTAGGAAGGCATACTTGAGGTTATCTGGAAGGGGTTTCAATTCTACCACAGGTGGGTTGGATCTATTGATAACTGGGAACTCTTCAGAAGTTTTATTGTTTGGTGAAGCTCCATGTTCATCATAGTTATCTCTTTCTATGATATCAAGACTTGTTTCATGTGAAAAATTGGAAACCTCTCTTGGAATACCACTAACAGATTCAATGGTTTCTAGAAATTCATCTTCATCATTTCTCAGATATCCAGTCTCAACATCCCAAGACTCTTCCTAGTCTCCAATTTCATCCTCATTTTTATCTAATTCGGTATCATACAAATATCCCTCTTCTTCCACATCAGTTGGTATTTCATCACAGAAAAAATTAGGTAACATGCCTGAGGAAAAACAATCAATCATGTTTACATGGGGAGTTGAATGATCCTTAACTGGGTGTTTCATTGAATGAAAAATGTTGAAATGAACAACATCTCCTCCAAATTCTAGTGAAAGTGTTCCCTTGTGAACATTGATGATAGCTTTTGCCGTTTTTAGAAATGGCCTCCCAAGTATGTGGGGAGCATGTGTGCTGAAACGATCATCTTCCATATCCAAAACATAGAAGTCAATAGGAAAAATCATGTCTCTCACTTGAACGAGAACATCCTCTATAACTCCAGCAGGTTTGGAGGTACTTCGGTTTGCGAGTTGAATGATAATTCCATAGGGTTTTAAGTCTCCAACCTGAAGAGATGAGTAGACAGAATGTGGCATGACATTGATGGAGTCCCCTAGATCAAGCATCACATCTTTGAATTCACATTTTCCAATGGTACATGGAAAGTTAAATGTCCCTGGGTCTTTACACTTGACCGGAAGGGAATGTTGAATCAACGATGAGACATTCCTTCCTAAGTTTACTTTTTCTCCCCCTTTAAACTTCCTCTTGTTGGTACACATGTCTTTCAGAAACTTAGCGTACCTCGGAATTTGTTTCACAGCATCGAGCAATGGAATATTGACTTGGACTTTCTTGAATGTTTGCAAAACCTCCTTATCCAATTCTTTTTCAGCACTTGACTTTGGTGGTGGTTCACACCTTGGATAAGGCAGTGGAGGTTTGAATGTTTCTGGGGTATTCTGAGTATGTTTTGGAGGAACATAAGGGCCAGACATCTTCTTCTAATCATTCTTTGTTCTTTCAAACAAGATTTCTTCTCTTGACTTTGAGTTTCTATCAACTTCATATTTTTCATCATTTTTATCAAGGGTAGGATTTTCATCAACAGAATCAGAAGAAGGCTTGGTGTTCTCAATCTGAGGATTTTTCAATTTTGTTCCACTCCTAAGTTCAATTGTACTCACATTTTCCTTCCCATTATTCCTCGGATTTACTTGTGGCTGTGAGGGTAAACCACCACTCATTTGATTTGTTATGCAATTAATACCAGAGGCAAGTTGACCCATTTGAGTCATCAAGGTATTCATTTTGTTATCTTGTTGTTTTGTGTATTCTTTTAGTTCCCTCATTTCCTCTTGTTGTTTCCTCATTGTTTCTTCAAGGTTCCTATCAGAGTTTTGAGTGGGAGGGGTAGGGTGAAAATTGCTTCCAGAATGAGCATTGGCTTGCTCATTGAAATATCTTGGTTGAGAATTACTTTATTGTCCTCGGAAGAATCCTCTTGGATGTTCAGGTTGACGAAATCTTTCATTTGAGTTGTTGTTCCATCCTTGGTTGAAATTTTGGTTGTTTTGAAATGGTCTTTGCTGGTTTGGTTGAAATGGTCTTCCAGGAAAAACTGCATTGCAGTTCTCATGAGGCTCTTTCATTTGCGGGCATTGGTCACTAAAATGTTCATTCAAAGAACAAATCCCACAGTGGACATGTAGTTGGAATGCCACTTCAGGTTTGGGTTGGGTTGGTGGGGTGTTAGACAACATTATTGACCTTGCCATGGTGGAGAGATCAGATAGTTGACTTGCAATTGTGTTGTTTTCGGGGCTAGTAGTAGGGAATTCTTGTGCAGCTTTGACATGAAGAATGCCTCTGGTTCCAAATTATTGGGCATTCTGGGCCATGTTTGCAATTAAAATCCTAGCAGCAGCTGGTGTCTTATCAACTAAAGCTCCTCCTGCAGTAGCATCGATCATACTTCTATCAGTGAGACACAATCCTTCATAAAAGTATTGAATGAGAATCTGGTCACTGATTTGATGATGGGGGAAACTAAAACAAAGACGTTTGATCCTTTCCCAGTATTCGTGAAGCGTTTCTCCTTGTGTTTGCCTAATTCCACTAATCTCTTTTCGAATGGAGGCAGTTCTAGACGCAGGGAAACATTTTTCAAGGAAAATCTTTTTTAATTCATTCCAATATCTAATCAAGGTTGAGTGAGAATAGAAAAACCATTCCTTAGCAACTCCATCTAGAGAAAAAGGAAACGACCTAAGCTTCATTTGATCGGCATCAACTCCATGAGGTTTCATATTGACACACAGATAACTAAATTATTGGAGGTGTTTGTGTGGGTCTTCACCGGGAAACCCATTGAATTTGGGAAGCTGGTGGATGAAACCGGACTTGATTTCAAATCCAGCAGGGGCATCAGGGTACTCAACAGGATTCTCGTGATTTTCATCATAGGATGAAGCCAGTTCTTTCAAAGTTCTATTTTCAGCCATTTGGATTTCAATTTCAACTAAGTCCCTCCTAGTTGTATTGGTGGAAGATTCACAACTTGAAACTTGTAGATTATTACCTCTAACCCTAGTGTGAAAAGTTCTATCAATTTATGAATCTGAAGGTAACAAGTTCGGTTCAGAAGTTCGGGTCATGCAAGAGAAAGGAAATATATATATATATATATATATATATATATATAACTAAAATAAAATCAACTCTAGTAACCTCCCCGGAAACGGCGCCAGTTGATGTGAGCGTTTTTGTCGTGAAACCCTCAGTCAATATTTTCCATTTTTATGTAGCACAGTGGTGACCACAGGGTTGTCTCTCAAGGAGGTTGCAGTTCGAGTTGTAAAACTGTCACTTTTGTTGTTTTGTTTGTTTTTAATGAAATGAAAATGGGGGTTTGATTAACAATTTGAAAATAAGATTTTAATTAAATTCTAAACTTAAATAATTTTAAAGGAAAGATAATATGGGATTGAAATCAATAATAAAAATAGCAGTCGTAGACAAACATCACCCTCTCGGACACTCCCCTCTTCCTTGTATATAAAAAAATATCTCTTATTTTAAATTCCTAAATGTACCCCCAAGGAACCCCAGGTTTACACTCAAATTTGAAAAGACACCATATTTGAGACTTCAATATGATTGTTGTCCCACCTATAGATGTGATTCAATTACTTAAATACCTCCAAGTAATTGAACCTAATTGAATTTGCTATGCTCAATGAAAAAACCTCACCAAAGAATTTTAAATAGTGAAGTCAATTGTTCTACTTTATAGATGTAAAAATGGTCAAAAAAAATTTGTTGAAAATATATTTAAGAAAGAAAACAACCAGATTCATTCAAAAATATAGGTTCAAGAGAAATTCAAAAAAAGAAATTACACATTAAAATCCAAACTCGGAAGAGAGTGTCCGTCGGGTGTCGCCGTCCGCAACCACTTGCCGCTTAGCCTTCCATCACTTGAGAATCCTTCATCTTTTCTATTGAATATTCAAAGAATTTCATCTTAATAAGGATCAAAATCTCCACCTTCCTCTTCGCTCTCTCAAGCCAACTCCCTTTTGTGAGGGATGGTGTGGTGAAAAATAGAATATCTTGAGAGGTAGGAGCTCCCCTCCTTCTATAGGCAGATTCTATCTTCACCATGTTGTCGCATTTTAGACCCATAAAATGGCCGATTCACGCGTGGACCTCTTCATCAATATTGTTCATAAATGTCTTGGCCGTCCACCCTCACAATTTCATATTAATTGGACGCGTATTGAAGGATTTATGGTTTTTCTATGAAAATAGATTTCTCTGGATGAAGCTTCCTGGATGCTTCCTTCAAAACTCTATCACTAAACGGCCATCATACAGGATTACAAACGGCTTGAAATTTATTGAGGAGACGCGCCTTGGAGTCCTCTGTCATATCCAGGTTGAATCTCATAATTTTGAGTAGTGTAGACCGAAATGTGCTTCCATTACTATGGTGGAGTCAATGCAGTACGCCCTGAAAAAATTGTCAACTTCATTGATTTGTTTGGACACCATTAATATCGATTCAACCCCTGGTCCTTAAGACAAAGTTGAAGTAAATAAAATAAGGGTTCAAACAAAATTTGAATCAAAAACTTTGGAAATATATTTTATAAGAAATGACCAAAATACCCCTGTGATAAAAATCTGTTAAAAATCCAGAATTATGAAATTTAAACTTTTTATCCCAAAACACACTATAAATCCAAAATTGTTACAAATAAGATCAAATTGTTAAATTTTTGAGGTTTTAATCATTTAAATAGACATTGCAAATATTGGAAATATTATCTCTATCGCACTTCTACCAGCCATAGTGACTTATCCCTTCAATTAATCATTCACAATTACCCATAACCAAACATAATTATACATTACATCACACTGGATGAATGGTAGTCTAAAAGATGGGTGACCATCTTTCTCTAAAACTCATCAAAAAATTAGGTATCATGCTATAAATCTTCATAATTTTTCATAATGGCCGCCTACTTCATTTTACATGGGAGATTCAAATCCCACCACTTCCCCAAGAAGTGGAGATATAATAAGAGGGATAAAGAGGCATATCCTCTAGAAGATATTTATGTACACTCAATATATGAATGATCGAAAATGATCTCCATCCTTGAAGAATTGAAAGGTATATATCGATCAAAAAATCTCTCATGAAGCCTCCATTATTCATTAAATTTGAAGATTGTAATTTCATGGTTGAATCCAATCCTTTGACCATTGAACAACATATGCACCTATGTAAATATTCAGTTATGGGTATCAATTCTTATCATAAAGTTGATAATCCTTATACAATCACTAATCTCAAATTATGAACCAGTCATTGTTGGGGTTTTTCCGATAGAAAAATCATTCCAATTGGATGTGGCTATTTTCATATCATTTTAAATTTACTGGATGAGCATAATACAGTCTAGAAATTAGGGATCATTAATTTTAAACCGGGTCTCCTGTGATTCTCAAAATATAATAGAACGTTTAATCTTCCTACATATAAGAACTCACTACAGAATGTTTGGATTTGGTTTCATGGTCTAAAATGGTTCTTTTGGTATCCTATTATCCTAAATGAACTAGTCTCATGTGTTGGTACCCCCCTTAATATTGATCAATTTACAGTCAATACAGAATTAGAAATGTTTTCAAGGGTCATTGTTGAAATAAAACTAGACTCTAAACAACCAATAATGGATAATTTTAATTAAAATTATTATACCATAGATATTATAATTGAATACGAACAAAAACCACACTTCTATGAATATTTCTATATAGATGGTCATTCCATTCATAATTGTAGAGTGCTGAAAATCTACGATGTCCAAACAGAAGAAAATTAAAGAATTACATTAAGAAATAGTTGAGGAAAATCTATTTATATTTACAAACCTAATTCCCCCTAAGAGGTAGAATGAAATATGGGTACAAAAATAATTCCTCCACAACCCAAATAATTTGGTTGATAATTTGGGTAACTCATGGGCTGAATTGGTGGAAATTAAAGAGAATGATGATGAAGATCATGATATTTCAAATGATATAGAAAAACTATCCGGGGAGGTAATTTTAGAATCTGAACATTTAATTGAAGACTCGATCATATGATCTTATCCAATGCATGATTACAGGCTCAGTCATCCTTCTTGTATTGCCTCCGGTTTTGGTATAGGTCCTCAAATGATGATTTATAATTCACCTTGTACTCTGAATAATGACACCACTCACTCCATTGAGTCTACAGAAGGGAGAACTACATCCAATAAAACCTTAGTCATTGATCGATATAGTCAACCATCAATGACCAGAAATGTTATTATAGACTAAATGGTGGGTAGTTCTGGACTGAACTCCCCCACCTCAATTAGCACAGGTTTGGCCACCATCTAGAAAATTGTACAGGTTGTTACCATGGATTGTGAAGGTCTATATATTTCACAAAAAGTACACCCCAATGGTAAAAACATAGATCAAATAGTGGGAAATTATATATAGATCCCCACATCATCAATCATCATTGGTTTCGATAACAATGACTTTATTTCTTCCAACATTAAAATTGAATTTGTTGTGACTATGGAGTGTGAAGGACTTCCCTTTTCAATCTAATTACACAAAAAAAATGAATAATGTAGGTACACACAATATTTTTAATGATAAATATCATGATAAAAAATGTAAATATTCTCTGGATGCCAATGCTTAATCATTTAACACTATTAATATTAATTATATCATCTATATAGATTCTCGTGATAGGCTATATATTAATATTTCAACCACTTTTGACAAGAATGATATTAAATATTATTCGATACCATCACCCTCATATAAAGGCATCAAATAAAAAAAACCAATCCCAATCGCGTCTATGATGCCCCGAAGATCATTAAAAAAAATAGTACAAATGAGAAGAAAAAAGGGAGTGCAACTCTAGTTTAAACGAAGAAACTATTCTGGAAATTTCAAGGTATTTTTAACCTAGACAATATTAATGTCTTTAAAATAATGATTAGTACTCAATTCCCTGTTTATTTTTACAATGCTTATCCAAATATCTACTTCTCAGAAAATTTAATACAGTTTCATCAATTTCGTTACTCCTTCATAGGTGAAACCCATAATAATTCCACCATAGAAACTCACTAGATTTTTTCTCTTTCTTCTTTTTTCAACATTAACAACTCCCACATCTCTGATCAAATTTCTACCTAATATTTTTTGAATGGGAATACACTTATTTTATGTTTTTTTGTTTATTCAAAGGAAATATATGAAGACAGGATCCCTCTATGAGGTGGATTATCCAATTTATACTCTATCATGCATCACCCATGTCTGATCATTATAGATTTCATTGTTATGCTTGATACTTGTGAATAACAAGGCACATCACACTCCAATATATCCATGAAATAATTTATGGCTTCTATTGAAAATAATAACCATATTTAAATCAATCTCACTGGTTCCAAATATATATGGTTTGGAAGGCACAATAATAGAGTTGTCTCTAGCAAATTGGATAATGCTCTTGTTAATAATCATGCTTTGTAAAAATGGGACACCATTTCCAGCACTACCCTTTCCAAAATAAGGTTATACCATCATCTTATTATTTTCAATATCTCAAAAAACTATAAAACTACCTCTCCCATTAAGTTTCAACAAATCCTAGTTTTTGGACTTGGAGTGTTGCAAACTTATTGAATGATTTTTTTCCTCTATGGCTCACTCCAATGATTATTTTTATTATAATCCCAAACATAAATATCTCGAAAAAAATCATTAAAGTTGGTCAAGTGTAAAATATAAAAAAAATTGAAAATGACATCTTGCTTCTTAAGAATGACCTTCACCGACATCAAAATTAAAATACCAACTCAGACTTTCCTTCTGATCAGAAACATTATATTAATATCTCAATTAAACTAAACTCTCTCCTTAATTTTAAGGATTACATACATAAAAAGACATTCCAAATCAAATTTCTAACTGATGGTGATAGAAATACTAAATTTTATTACTCTCTCAAAAGAGATAGAAATGCCATAAAACCTTTAACCATCCCAAGGATTGGGAAATACTTCTGGATATGTATGATGACATAGATAATCATGTTTTTTCATATATTTAATCCTTATTTAACAGACCTACCATCAAAACAGATCTTATTATTGAAATTATTCTGACATTTATCACTGGTGAAGATAACACTTCAATTCTAACCACTCTTCTTGATATTGAAATTAATGAAATTTTCTTCTCCTTGAATCTTGATTGTGCTCTGGGACCTGATGGTTTGAACAATGGTTTCTACTATGAATAATGGTATGTCATTCAACCTAATGACTACAAACTAGTGAAATATTTGTTTTATAGAGGTTTTATGTAAAACGGTATAAAAGATAAAATCCTCAGTTTGATTCACAATGTTTAAAATGCCTCTGAGTTTCACCTTTTTCAGCCCATAGACCTTATCAACAGTCTTTATAAAACAATATAAAAATTTATCACTAATGTAATTTCCAATATTACTGAAAAAATCGTCTCTTTGAATTAATTTGGTTTTTTCAAGGGCATATCCATTCCGAATTGCATTTTTCTTTCCTCAAAATCCACTAGCACCATAAATTTGAATAATATAGGGGTAATATATCAATTAAACTATACATTAAGAAAGATTTGGATACTATGGAATTGAATTTTATTATTAAATTTCATCAAACTTTTAGCTGTAATATCTAATTCATAACTATAATTAACACATTATTCCACTTATCCTTCATTTATATCTTAATAAATGGATCTCCTATAGGCTATTTTAATTTCACTAATGGTGTCAGACAGGGTTATCCCATCTCTTCCATTCCTTTTTCTATTAAAGATGATTATTTATGTTGCATCCTCACAGGATTGGTGGAGAAAAATAATATTACTCCAATTCATGCATCAAGGAATGTCAATGTCCCTACAAATATTTTATTTGAGGATGACATTATTATTTTTTTACAAGGATGAAAAATATTTATCTGAAATATAAAAAATTAAATTTCACACAATGAGGAGCTCTTGGGGTAGGTCATTAGTTGGAATGAGTCCTTTGTTTTCTTCGGATGAAACTATCAAAATAATAGGAAGAATAATATTCTCAATGATTTAGGTATTAAAAATTATCACTTCATTCACTTATCATAGGATCCCAATAATTTGGGGTATGCCCAAATAAATTTATTTCACTATGACCATAGACCAAATAGTTAATCAGCATTCCTCTTGGAAGGGGAAGAATCTCCCTATGTCAGGGAGAATCTTCCTTGTGAAGTAGGTAAATGTTTCTGAAATGGTAAACTCCATGATGGTTTATAAATGGAATTTCGGTCTTTTAAAAAAAATATTTACAATAAAATTATTTTTTATGTCTGGTAGTAAGTTGGAAAAGAAGCATGTGACTATTCCTTGGTCTACTTGTTTCAAAACTCATATAATGTGTGGTCTTGAAATAAAAAATTTGTCCCTATTTAATTAATCACATTAATCCAAACATACATGGAACCTAATCCATAGGTATTCATCAGCTTTTTTTATTCAAAAATAGGTATCTTGATAAACTAAGTAAAAGAAACATGTGCTTTCTTAATTCCTTGATCTGGCATTCCATTAGAAAAAAATATTCTAAAATTATGATCAGTTCTAGATAGATGGTCACTAGGGACTCTTCCCCATGATTCTTGTTAGGAAACTGGACTGGTGCCCCTATTTCTACATCATTTAATAATCAAATCCCCGAAAATGACAATATGACTATATGTGACGTCATTAACTAACAAATTGATACTCTCCTGGCTACAATAATTTAAGAGATTGACAATTATACATTCTCAAACAAAAAATATTTTATAAAATGGGGACCTTATCCTAATGGTATTCTATATTCAATAAATTGTTTCATGCATCGCTTTCGTAATGATGGAAATGACCTTATTTGGATCATGAATTTTGGAAATCCATGTAAAAAACCCTCAATACATTCTCATATTTGTCGTGTTTCCTACAATAAGATCCAACAGAAGCATGTTTAAAATATTTTCATATTTGAATTGGTTCTAAATTTCATCTTTGTAATCAATATAGAGAGGATATGAATCACTTTTTTTTCATTTACCACTACCAATTGTAGAGACCCGAAGCCTAACGTACATGAACATTACATTACTTTTGCGGAATACTTAATACATAACAAAAATATACACACAAGGATCGTAATAGTTTAGTGTCTTTGGAAACTCGGAACGTAATCTTCTAATCCTGGTGAAAGATCTTCAGAATTTCCCACAAAGATCGTCCTTTTTTTTACCTAAAACCTTTCTTTATATCCTGGGGAAAAGAAAACATAAAAGGGTGAGCTCAAATGCTCAGTAAGGGTAAACAAAAGAAATATCAATCACATAATTTTCATAAGAACATAAAATTTTTGGAAATCTTAACCTGCAAAAGAGAGCATAATTTCATAACATGGGATAAATCATAGTAGTGAAAATGAAACCCTTAATTAAAACATTACTCATTGTGGCATACACACATAATCATAGAGAATCATTTCTTGTTAGTCAAGACTCATTGCCAAGACTATCTTAGTGGACAAAGTCCCTTTCTGAATCGAGTAATCCTCGTTTCAGTCCTGTTTCACTGAACCGGTATAACCTACCATTCCAGCCATGTCTATCTCATGAGATATGAAATCTTTACCCAATGCATTGGAGGGAGATATAGGTCCCACCCATCTTATAATGAATCCTTTCTTATGTGTGCCACATAATCATAAACCATAAATCATAGCGTAACCCATGTAATAAAAATGGGATTCTTAAACAACATGACATCATAAAACAATTCATATAAGATAATGGAATTCATAAAAATGTTTCCATCACAACATAATCAAATCCATGTAATAATAGGGATAAAAACAGAACCCTTTTATTATCTTAGATGGAAAATAATTTTGATAAAATACTTGAACTCCATTCTTGAGGAAAATATACTTTCTACTTTAAAAACATTTTTCCTTTCATAACATGTCATACGACTTTAAAATAAAAGAAGTTGATTAAAAAAAACTTGAAAACTTGTAAATGAAGCTTCTTGGAAATAATGTTTTAAAAATCCATTCATGCCGTATAAGTTAAAAAAAACATTCTTCGTACTTTTTTCGGAAAAGTCAAAAAATACCTCGTACGAAAAACGAAAAAAAGATTCCTTTCATATCCTTTACTAAAAACTCATAGAAGGGTAAAATTTGATTTAAACAATTGTAGGTGGATGGAAATAATATTACATATTGAGGGAACATGGATGTGGATGATAAAATACACCCCAGTAAATACATACGAATAAACAATCTCGGATAAAAATGAGATTGTGATATTTCCCTTACCTTAGGTCCAATTTGCTTCGTATGTGTCCGAACCTCCTGTATAATGATTTAAATAATTTCATTGACTTATTAAAGAATCATATTCATTGTTATGATATCATATATGGTTCACTTATGACATTATATTACCCGTTCTTTTGTAAATTCCATGTTAAAGAAGCGTTTTGGGTAAAATCGTTTCATTTATCGTAGGTGTTTTGACTTGTTGTTCTTGACATCATTATTACTTATATCATGATTTAATTACTTCCAGAATATAAAATATGATTTATATATCATATATATTCAGTATATATATATATATATAATAGATAGATAAATAAAATGAAAAACACCGTTCATGGAGACGGTAATCCGTACGTACGCATGAACGCTGTTTTTCTTTCCTTATTGTCTTGAAATGGAAGTAAGTAGATGACATACATATGTATATATATACATAAATCCAGTAGCTTTATAATGTCATATATTTCATTATTATTATATATACATTATAATCATTCTTAAATGGTTAACATGGAGAATGAATCTCATCGCGTCGTGGAGACGGTAGTCCGTACGTACGCACGAGCGATGATATCATTTCTATAAATATTGAATTGAATTGGAGTGGATTATACAATATATCAGAATAAATATGATGTTGTAATAACTATGTATAGTTATTCTTTACACCATTATACCCATCCATGTAAGGTGGTGGTGGAAAATAGATTACACCACGGCGTGGAGACGGTATTCTGTACGTACGCACGCGCGGTGATTTCTTTTTCCGTAGGATAGATAGATGGTGAAATAGGGTTGTTTAATACTTATAATAACATATCAGTATATGAGTGATACTGATGTTATTACTTTATAATGAAACAACCTAAGAAGAATAAGTGGAAGAAGAAATAAAGATGAAAGAATTGGTAACGGTAATTACCTCTTCTTTGAAGTGCATCTTTGAGACCTCCTCTTAGGGCACTAGAATTGGTCTTTGAGGAAGACCAGAACCTCTAGGATGTTGCTAGGGAAGTGGAGAAGAGATTTTGTCAGGGGTTGGCCGAGATTGAGTGCTCCAATTGGTTAGAGGAGGAGGGGGAGGAGGTGTCCTTTTATAGGGGAGCAGAGGGGCACCTTAGGAATTCTTAAAAATATTAATTTATAATAAATCTAAACCCACTTAAAAACCACCAAAAATGAATCATATTCGAATCTTAGATGATATAGGGTTGTAATCTAATCAACCAATCAAATTTAGACATGTTTGGATCTTATTTTAAACCTTATCAATTAGATTTAACTCTAAGTTAAATAATTTGACTTTTACCGTGTCTTTTTGTTTTCTTTCACTATATGGTTAATACACTTACTATAACATGCCAAACGAACCCAAAATTGTTTATTATTAATATATATATCCTTATCTAAGTCATTGTTCCGAACCTTAGATTTTTAGGAATAAAATAACAATTAATAATATAATATTTGATTTAAAAACTATTTTGTGTCAATTTTGACACTATTTGATATATGATTTTTGTGAAAGTCATAACAGAATTAAATTTTCAAACCAAGTTGATTAAATCAACACTAATATATCATAGTAACCTAGAAAATTATTGGAATTCATAAAAATTCTCAAATTACATTTATTTTGGTGTTTATAACATCAATTATGTCAATATTTTATAAATAAGATAATTACTGCATCATCTTTGTGTCATACATTAATTAAATTATATGATGTCTAAAATTTACAAATAAAATACCATTATGTAGGAAATCTTTTTAGCTTTCTAATGAATATTTATAGTCGAATTTATCTTATGTATAACCTCATATTAAAAATTATTTACTTATTAAACTTTGATTTTACCTATTTTAACCCTTCTTTAAATAAATTAATAATAAATGTCCTAATCTAATCCAAGTGGGCCTAAATGGTCATATTTTATTCCTAAGTTTGTTTTTGGTCGAATTACACTTGTCCAATAGAATTAGGACATGTGTTAGGGTAATATTGATATCATATTTACCCTTAGTTACCCTATTTACTATTAACCGCGGTAAAAAAAAGTAAAAAGTTATTATTCACCAAAAAATTATTTTCATCTCATTGAACCACATTTTAGTCCTTGATATTAACCGTGTCTCTCGGATTTTCGAAATTCCATTCACAGAAGCGGTAAAATTAAGTTTTATGCAAAATTCAGTTTTTTAACCTACCACTTAGTAGTTTCACTATTCATCAAAAATTGATGTTTTTCAGAACAATGCCAAAATTTCATCCCAAGCTATATTTCATATTCCGAATTCAAAAATGAAGTCTATTTTACCAAATTCATAACATAAAAGTTGCATTAATTAATTTTATAATTAAATCCCGCTGTTAAAACAAATAGCGTGTTTTTTAAGAAACAATATCTATCAAAAGATTGACACTTGTTTATGTCTAGTTTAAATGTGAAATTACATCCAATGACCAACATTGTATTAAATTGTAAAAATATATTCTAAATATACTTTAAAACCACTCAAATTAATGATTTATCACTATTAATTATTTAGATTAAAAAAGTTGTTTTTAATTATAATTTAGTAATTTTCACTATTCATCAAAATATGAAAGTTATCCGAAAATCACCAAAATTTCAACCTAAGCTAATTTCGATATTCCGAATCCAAAAATGAAGTTCATTTTGAAAAATAAGATTTATAGAATTTTAAAAAGTGGTTATTACTATTCATAACGGGTAGTTTTAATAATATTTTAATAGCATATCGTTGTTTAGTGAAACTCGGTATTGCGTATTACACACGCTATCGAGGAAGGTCGCGATTGCGTGTAATGCAAGGCAAGTCAAGGATGCGTGTTGTGCAAGCTCCTTTTTGTGTAGCGTACAACACAAGACATTAGGGAAATAAAAAGAATATTTTTCATAAAATCTCGGGCTGTTACATTCTACCCCCCTTAAAATGAATTTCGCCCTCGAAATTCGTCGGGGTTATAAATGGTTTACTATTCGAAAGTTTCTTTAATAGAAACCCACATCGTAAAAGGGAATACCAAAACTTGGCTTTAAAAACTAAAGTATGAAATGTAACGATTACCCAAATAAACTAATCACTGTGTTTCCACATAGGTGAAAATATGGATATGGAAGAGAAATCTAACCATCATGTTCTGATGGAGAGTGGTAGAGAACATGGCTATGGAAAAGGCAGTAATCACAAATCCATAGATTTGTGATGATATAAGGTACCATCTGATTCATCAGGTATAAGATCACTAGGACAACATTTTTTGTTTTCAAGATCATTTCCCCTAAAGTTGAAAATTTGAATTAGAATAAATACTTACTTTATTTTGGTACAATATCACTGTTGTTCGTGCCTTGAACAATTTCCACTTCATCTCTTAAATAAATGAAGTTGAATTTGTTATTCGTGACGTGTTAGCAGATCATGTGATAGAATGACGGGTCATTCCATCTGTCTCAAACAAAAGGTTAGAAAAAATTATATGCATAAATCGATCTATAGTGAGATTAATCATATATGGTTCCTAAAATGGACTTATACTTCATATATCATACTGCTTAATATAATAAAACTAGTTTCTACTAAACAGGGACTTCCTGTAGGCTAGTGGTAGGCGATAAAGGCCAGTCGCACTTCGGTTGTGGGTTCGATTCCCACAGCCTTGTCCGAAGCGATGGGCTGTCGCCCGTCCTGCAGGTTGTCCTTTTTCTAAAACTACATTACTATAACATCCCATCAATAATATCGAAAAAAGAACTTCTATCCTTAAACAATACTATTTTATGTCCAACATAATCCATTCTAGTCTTTAGGCTTATCCATAATACTACAGTCCACTTTCATAACATAGTGAAAATGATTACCAGAGATTTAATACCATCATTGAACCCCATATAAGATATGTTTTGTTGGTCACATTCCAAACATTCAAAGTCCTTAATCATGTATTCTCTTGAATACCCATTGAACCTTAGTGAAAACTTGAATGCAGTTAAAAGTTAACACTTTCCACATACCAAAATCCTCAGAATTCTATATACTCAAACCATGATATCACTTAGTCCTTATATCAATCATGAGCTCATGAATATAATCAAACACCCCATTATCTTATTATTCCTTCATTGTGCGCATATCATCTAAATTCTAAAAATATCTGAATAACCTTTCATGGATAGTGGTACCATTAATCATACAGTTTCATAACTCAAGGAAAGACAACAGTGTAACAATCCTTAGACGTATCTTTATTCCATGAGAATACTTATAAAACACTACACATGATAAACATGTAATCATTCCACTACATTCTTAGACCATTGACCGAGCTTCAACATTTCTTTCATCTCACATATCATTTGTAGTCTCTTCATCATCATCCACATAAATACTACCCATATGACCATACTGATTCTCTTCATGAGTCTTTCCCTTAGGGCATTTGTTTGCATAATGCCCATACATTCCACATTTAAAACACTTAACCATTTTTGATGTCGTAGCAATACCATTATCCTCATCCATGGTGTTAACCGACCCTTTTCCTTTGCACTTACTTGCTTTGTGTCCTTCTTTTCCACACCCAAAGCATCTTCCAGTTCCCTTGAAACATTCTCCTTGATGCCTCTTCCCACATGATTTACATAGGGGAAATTGAACTTTCTTTCCTCTATGATCATCATGGAACTCCATCTTTCTCTTATTAGTCGAGATAGGAAACTTACCAAATTTTACTTTATTGATCATGTTGTGAGATTGCTGATTCGGCATAATAATGATGTTTGGACATCCAAATCCCATTTCATTTGGTTGCTCATGAAGAATATCATTCCATTGTCCATCATATCCTTCATTATTGTGAATCATCTTGTTTCCAGCCATTTTCTAAAACCCAAAAAGAATAGCGTGAGAGGAAAAAATCATGCTAGGGAAAACAACATAATAAAGGGGGAGTACCTTGAACATATAACATCTTAGGTTTAATTCTATGATCGTTAGCGTAGTCCTAGTACTATAACCTATACATATACTTAACCTTAGGGACATCCCTAGACAAACCTTAGAAATATCTCTAGGGATCTCCCTAACGTTTTCGCATCCTAGTTTCCAATGGTTGACTAAACCTTTCCTCTGATACCAACTGTAGAGACCCGAAGCCTAACGTACATGAACATTACATTACTTTTGCGGAATACTTAATACATAACAAAAATATACACACAAGGATCGTAATAGTTTAGTGTCTTTGGAAACTCGGAACGTAATCTTCTAATCCTGGTGAAAGATCTTCAGAATTTCCCACAAAGATCTTCCTTTTTTTTACCTAAAACCTTTCTTTATATCCTGGGGAAAAGAAAACATAAAAGGGTGAGCTCAAATGCTCAGTAAGGGTAAACAAAAGAAATATCAATCACATAATTTTCATAAGAACATAACATTTTTGGAAATCTTAACCTGCAAAAGAGAGCATAATTTCATAACATGGGATAAATCATAGTAGTGAAAATGAAACCCTTAATTAAAACATTACTCATTGTGGCATACACACATAATCATAGAGAATCATTTCTTGTTAGTCAAGACTCATTGCCAAGACTATTCTTAGTGGACAAAGTCCCTTTCTGAATCGAGTAATCCTCGTTTCAGTCCTGTTTCACTGAACCGGTATAACCTACCATTCCAGCCATGTCTATCTCATGAGATATGAAATCTTTACCCAATGCATTGGAGGGAGATATAGGTCCCACCCATCTTATAATGAATCCTTTCTTATGTGTGCCACATAATCATAAACCATACATCATAGCGTAACCCATGTAATAAAAATGGGATTCTTAAACAACATGACATCATAAAACAATTCATATAAGATAATGGAATTCATAAAAATGTTTCCATCACAACATAATCAAATACATGTAATAATAGGGATAAAAACATAACCCTTTTATTATCTTAGATGGAAAATAATTTTGATAAAATACTTGAACTCCATTCATGAGGAAAATATACTTTCTACTTTAAAAACATTTCCTTTCATAACATGTCATACGACTTTAAAATAAAAGAAGTTGATTAAAAATAAACTTGAAAACTTGTAAAGGAAGCTTCTTGGAAATAATGTTTTAAAAATCCATTCATGCCGTATAAGATAAAAAAAACATTCTTCGTACTTTTTTCGGAAAAGTCAAAAAGTACCTCGTACGAAAAACGAAAAAAAGATTCCTTTCATATCCTTTACTAAAAACTCATAGAAGGGTAAAATTGGATTTAAACAATTGTAGGTGGATGGAAATAATATTACATATTGAGGGAACATGGATGTGGATGATAAAATACACCCCAGTAAATACATACGAATAAACAATCTCGGATAAAAATGAGATTGTGATATTTCCCTTACCTTAGGTCCAATTTGCTTCGTATGTGTCCGAACCTCCTGTATAATGATTTAAATAATGTCATTGACTTATTAAAGAATCATATTCATTGTTATGATATCATATATGGTTCACTTATGACATTATATTACCCGTTCTTTTGTAAATTCCATGTTAAAGAAGCGTTTTGGGTAAAATCGTTTCATTTATCGTAGGTGTTTTGACTTGTTGTTCTTGACATCATTATTACTTATATCATGATTTAATTACTTCCAGAATATAAAATATGATTTATATATCATATATATTCAGTATATATATATATATAATAGATAGATAAATAAAATGAAAAACACCGTTCATGGAGACGGTAATCCGTACGTACGCATGAACGCTGTTTTTCTTTCCTTATTGTCTTGAAATGGAAGTAAGTAGATGACATACATATGTATATATATACATAAATCCAGTAGATTTATAATGTCATATATTTCATTATTATTATATATACATTATAATCATTCTTAAATGGTTAACATGGAGAATGAATCTCATCGCGTCGTGGAGACGGTAGTCCGTACGTACGCACGAGCGATGATATCATTTCTATAAATATTGAATTGAATTGGAGTGGATTATACAATATATCAGAATCAATATGATGTTGTAATAACGATGTATAGTTATTCTTTACACCATTATACCCATCCATGTAAGGTGGTGGTGGAAAATAGATTACACCACGGCGTGGAGACGGTATTCCGTACGTACGCACGCGCGGTGATTTCTTTTTCCGTAGGATAGATAGATGGTGAAATAGGGTTCTTTCATACTTATAATAACATATCAGTATATGAGTGATACTGATGTTATTACTTTATAATGAAACAACCTAAGAAGAACAAGTGGAAGAAGAAATAAAGATGAAAGAATTGGTAACGGTAATTACCTCTTCTTTGAAGTGCCTCTTTGAGACCTCCTCTTAGGGCACTAGAATTGGTCTTTGAGGAAGACCAGAACCTCTAGGATGTTGCTAGGGAAGTGGAGAAGAGATTTTGTCAGGGGTTGGCCGAGCTTGAGTGCTCCAATTGGTGTGAGGAGGAGGGGGAGGAGGTGTCCTTTTATAGGGGAGGAGAGGGGCACCTTAGGAATTCTTAAAAATATTAATTTATAATAAATCTAACCCCACTTAAAAACCACCAAAAATGACTCATATTCGAAGCTTAGATGAGATAGGGTTGTAATCGCATCAACCAATCAAATTTAGACATGTTTGGATCTTATTTTAAACCTTATCAATTAGATTTAACTCTAAGTTAAATAATTTGACTTTTACCGTGTCTTTTTGTTTTCTTTCACTATATGGTTAATACACTTACTATAACATGCCAAACGGACCCCAAATTGTTTATTATTAATATATATATCCTTATCTAAGTCATTTTTCCGAACCTTAGATTTTTAAGAATAAAATAACAATTAATAATATAATATTTGATTTAAAAACTATTTTGTGTCAATTTTGACACTATTTGATATATGATTTTTGTGAAAGTCATAACAGAATTAAATGTTCGAACCAAGTTGATTAAATCAACACTAATATATCATAGTAACCTAGAAAATTATTGTAATTCATAAAAATTCTCAAATTACATTTATTTTGGTGTTTATAACATCAATTATGTCAATATTTTATAAATAAGATAATTACTGCATCATCTTTGTGTCATAAATTAATTAAATTATTTGATGTCTAAAATTTACAAATAAAATACCATTATGTAGGAAATCTTTTTAGCTTTATAATGAATATTTATAGTCGAATTTATCTTATGTATAACCCCATATTAAAAATGATTTACTTATTAAACTTTGATTTTAACTATTTTAACCCTTCTTTAAATAAATTAATAATAAATGTCCTAATCTAATCCAAGTGGGCCTAAATGGTCATATTTTATTCCTAAGATTGTTTTTGGTCGAATTACACTTGTCCAATAGAATTAGGACATGTGTTAGGGTAATATTGATATCATATTTACCCTTAGTTACCCTATTTACTATTAACCGCGTTAAAAAAAAGTAAAAAGTTACTATTCACCAAAAAATTATTTTCATCTCATTGAACCACATTTTAGTCCTTGATATTAACCGTGTCTCTCGGATTTTCGAAATTCCATTCACAGAAGCGGTAAAATTATGTTTTATGCAAAATTCAGTTTTTTAACCTACCACTTAGTAGTTTCACTATTCATCAAAAATTGATGTTTTTCAGAACAATGCCAAAATTTCATCCCAAGCTATATTTCATATTCCGAATTTAAAAATGAAGTCTATTTTACCATATTCATAACATAAAAGTTGCATTAATTAATTTTATAATTAAATCCCGTTGTTAAAACAAATAGCGTGTTTTTTAAGAAACAATATCTATCAAAAGATTGACACTTGTTTATGTCTAGTTTAAATGTGAAATTACATCCAATGACCAACATTGTATTAAATTGTAAAAATATATTCTAAATATACTTTAAAACCACTCAAATTAATGATTTATCACTATTAATTATTTCGATTAAAAAAGTTGTTTTTAATTATAATTTAGTAATTTTCACTATTCATCAAAATATGAAAGTTATCCGAAAATCACCAAAATTTCAACCTAAGCTAATTTCGATATTCCGAATCCAAAAATGAAGTTCATTTTGAAAAATAAGATTTATAGAATTTTAAAAAGTGGTTATTACTATTCATAACGGGTAGTTTTAATAATATCTTAATAGCATATCGTTGTTTAGTGAAACTCGGTATTGCGTATTACACACGCTATCGAGGAAGGTCGTGATTGCATGTAATGCAAGGAAAGTCAAGGATGCGTGTTGTGCAACCTCCTTTTGGTGTAGCATACAACACAAGACATTAGGGAAATAAAAAGAATATTTTTCATAAAATCTCGGGCTGTTACACCAATACTCATTGGAATTATATTTTTCGCATCATTGATTGTATATGGATGATTCTTGACTATGTCAATGGTTAGATAATATGTTTTGTGGATATGGATGGCTCCCAAGAAATAAAAAATATTTTCCATGCCACATTCGTTGAGGGTTTTCTGGTGATCTGGTATGACAGAAATGTAAACTATCACAATAATTTCTTACTCAACATCAATGTCGGTCGGATTCAGATTTTAATTTCTATTCGGGAAGCTACATTGATTCAAAAAAGAAATTACTATAATACAGTGAAGGATTTCATGATTCTGAGAAGGTTTCAAGTTGATCGAATCTTTCATCAACCACGACACACTTTTGATGTTTTTTTTGGAAAACACCACATTCTGGTTGGTTCAATGTTAATGTTGATGGTCATTGTAAAGGAAATATTTGACTTGGAGTTTATGGGGGTCATCTTCTAGAATCCTCTTGGTCATATCCTTGGATGTTTTCATTGATAATGTGGTATCACCCCCTCTCTAGAATCTAAAATGATGAGTTTCATCCATGCTATCTCCTATTCCAAACAAAAAATTCAGAACAACCCAAGGATCGAGAGTTACTCGACAACCATTTTTTATGCACTTTAGAATGGGGTGGTTCATCTGGCCTTGTGGTTCACAACTAGAGAATAAGATTTTCTTCTTTCACTCTATGATATCAATCATATTACCCCCCTTAATTCCATGAATTTAATGCTATTAATGATGTTCTTGCAATCAAAGGAGTTTCTTAGAACATCACATGGTTGGAGGATCTCCCAGATTACTTACATCCCCTTTATGAATAAGGTTTTAATCTAATCCAAAATTTGCAACTCATGTTAACTTGACATTATATTTTAATAATTATTTGGTTATTGAACCAAATCCACACCTTCTTCAAAAAAATCATTGGATGAGTTAATAATACCTGAACACTTCCTTTACTAGATTAATATCACACATTATCCTTGCTATTGAATGTGAGGATTATTTCCAGTATGAATTACTAGTAACTTAATAATTCACAGAGTAAATATCTATAATTTTTTTCTTCCACTAGAAACAAAAATAAAAAAACAATATTTCCCCCAACAATTAAAATTTATGTCAATTTTTCATTTATCATGTTATTAATGAAATTAAAAAAAATTACCTTCATATACTATTATAAAATATTATTTATGTTAATTATATTAAATATTAACTGAAAAAAATACACCTTGATTACATAACATAATCATGAAATATTAAATAAAATATTAAATAATATAATAACAATTGAAATAATGTCAGCCAAAACAGATATCACTTAGAAACACTTCGTTTCAAAAAAAAAATTAATGGAAATCATAAACCAAAAAAATTCATTATATGTTAAAAAAGTACAATAATTTAATGTAAAAATATTTTAAAATACATTGGAATAAACTCATTTACTATATAATAAATAATAATTAAGACAAAAATAATAATTTTTCTAAATTATATAAATATATAATAATAATAATAAATGTGAATTTTTTTAGAGATAAAAAATATCAAAAAGAAATATTTATGTTCTATAAGATATCAAAAATTTTTATTTTACCCTTTGAATACAAAAAAACATTGAATGTATTCCAAAATAACTTTGTTGTTATATATATTTTAATTATGGTGTACTTTTTAAATTTCAACAGTAAATTTATTTTTTATCATAATTTTTAGATGGTGGATATATGTTTTCGATCAGGTCTCATAAAAGATTTAAAATGAGTTACAATATTTGTTTATCTTAATTTCAAAATTATTCATTCAAAAGAATAACTGTTCACATGTTATTGTGGTTTTTAAAGACAATGGTTAAGTCAATTTAATGTGAGATACTAAATAAGATATTTTTTTTTTTGAAAATAACTATTATATTTTTATCACAATGGGGAAAAATAAATCATGGATAGTTGATGATAGATATAATGGAAGTGAAATAGGGAATTTTATATTTTCCCATTTTCAATTTACTCATCATCAAGGTTTATAAAACTAATCTTATGTATGAAAACAACAATATAAATACCCATTATACAAGTAATGATATTGATGGTGATGAGAGAGTGAAATAATTGATAAACAATACAAGTAATCTTATATATCTGGAGAGTGAATAATCTATCATATGTTGTGTGATTGAATTAAATAAATGATATTTGTTGAATCGATCATATTTTAATTGATTTGCATCATAAAATTATTATAGAATTACTTTATAAGGATTCATATATTCACAAAAATTATTATAAGGAAACCAATATCAAATGAATATATTTTATTTTCAACTAATAAAATGAATTCTTCATTAAATGATTATATCTGATTTTGGGTGTAAAATATAATCATATAGAGTGAAAACATGAGTTTTTATCCCTTTATATCAATATGATGAAAAACGTCCCACTCATACTAGCAGATATCAGACTAGGGTTTTGATATTAGTGTTAGAAGGTATCCTACACTATATAATGCCTTCCTTGTATAGAGGTACTTAATGATGATTCCCCATTATGTTGAATGTATCATCTTTATTGGTTAATCGCCTTCATAAACCTAATATGTCATTTAATAATTCTAGAAATTTCATTATGCCTTAAATTCATCACATTCTTTTATGGTTCTTCTTCACTAATAATAACAAAATAAATCTTATTATATCCATTTCTCATTTTTAAATATTCCATGACAGTGAAATTCAGACCCCGATAGCATTTCATTGATGTTCCATATAGGATTTTCAATGCGAATTGGTATTATAGAGACATGAAGTTGGGTTATTTTCTTTATTGTTTAAACATTTTTATCCATTTCTCAAATGAAAATGAAATGATTTTTCCATACTCTATAGTTCATCGTTTCATGAAATCATTTCACATTTCACTACTCTAATTGTCTTTATATTTCTATATGAGTCATGATATTCCTTCATCGGAGACTTGTGTAACTTATCCAAGTCTACCACATACTTCCAAAACCCATATATCTTCAAAATTATTATAAATTTTTTTGGGGATTATCTTTCCATAGATCAAATTACCTAATCAAGGGGTCAAACATTCAACCCTCACATATATGTGGTGGATTAAATTTTAACTCCACTATAAAATTTTGTGAATAATTAAATTGAGATGATGTATTGGTGAAAATAAAAGGAATGTTATAAATCATAGTTTGAGTTCTATCTTTATTTTGAATTGAAAGGGATTTAATCTCAATGGAATCATTAAAATAGGCATGATCATCCCAAAGATATAAAAGGATATTACATTGGTGAGAAAATTAATTTTTATGAAGATAATAATGAAAGAATAATTCCCACAAGAATGGTTTCAAGTTCATGTCATTTTCTATTGGGGGAGATTCTCCAAATGTGTAGATTTGGAATGGACTTCAGGTTTGAATAGTTTTTCAAATGATTTTTCAACTAGGAATATTTAAGGATACCCTATAAAATCATGGATTATTCACTATATCTATCATGGGGTGATTCTTTTTCATATAGTATTACCTATATGACGATTGGTAAGGTTCATACCCAAATAGTATTAGAGTTGGACCCATATGGTGCTAATGTTATTAAGAATCCACTTTATATCGGAATGAGGGGTTTTCCTAAAATTTAATTCACCTGGGAAATCCATATATATCTTTGGGATGGGGAAATTTCATTCTTGAAAAATATATTATTAATAGATGAGGAAAGAGTTAGTATATTTTTTTTAAAGGACCATGAGTATTGATTAATGGGATCATAATTCACTATGTTTCTGATGGTCTAATGACTAATTCATAAGATAATATTTATAAATCCATATATTAAAATAAATCCCATGCATCTGAGATGGAAACCTTATCTGGTGTGAAGTTATTGAATTTTGATGAGTATTTAGGTGATGATTCTTTCAGTAATAGTGAAAATGATGGCTAGAAAGTACCAATGAACATGTGATAGAGGAAGAAATTCTAGGATAGGACCTCATAAGATATCCATGAAAAGGACTATCTATTAGAAAAGGGATTTCATGGAGACATTAATGATGACAAAGGAGTTGATGATCCTTGCAAGGATTTTTGAGATACCATTAGTGAAATTCAGGATGAATAATATTGTTATTCAATAAAACTAAATGTGATGAAATTTAAATTTGACATAGGATGATTAGAATTAAAACTACTATTCAATTCTATATAAACTCATAATGAATGAAAATAAGGTAATGTAGATAGACCATTGGGGCATGGTAATTTACCCAAAAGGAGGTATAAGATATAATGGATTCTAATCATCATATGAAAGTAGGACAATAGCATCAATATTAACATGAAGCTAATGAAAAAGGTTCAAATGCTTAATGTGATCTCATGGATTAAATCATGGATTTTATCCACAAATTATTCTTTTATAAAATGTAAGACTACTTTGATTGGTTTGGTCTAGAATCATATAAAGAATATAACATGGTGAAGATATTAATTGTTATCTTTTCTTATTATGATCATACTAAATTATAGTGTCAATGAAAACCATATGGTCTAAATGAAGACATTATGCAATGGTTTTACTCTTAATTGGATTTTATTATTCACAATTTGTATTTTAAAAAATTTATCATCGATAATAATATTGAACATGAAGAATTATTATTCTATAATTTCAAGACCACCTTTATGTTCAACCATGCTAGAAAATCAGAGTCATGACTTATAAATAATATTTTAACACTTCTAGAACATAATGGATTATGATAATTTATTTCTACATTTTTATTTATGTTTCATTATCATTATTTATACCTTTTATTTATTTTACACCAAAAAATATTTGATATATTTTGTGTTCATTGGATTGTGGTGTATATTCTAATTGTAATGGATCCCACCCAAACCATAAATTTTATTTATAAATATTAAAATATTGAATTGTAACTAAAGAATAAAGACAATGTAGAAAATATTAATTTAATCCTAATACATATGTAATATCATATAAAATAACAACGAAATTAAAGAGTAACATTCTATTTATTATAGTATTTAATATATATTTTTGTTGTGATTAAAATAAATATATGATTTAATGATGTAGACATAAATAATAATATTGATGAATTATTTTATATAATATATAAATTTTCATGGAAGAAATTATGAGTCATGTTGATAGTTATATCATGTTTTGGAATTAATCAATTTGGTTATAATGTCATTCATGGAAGATTACTAACTTTTTTAAAACATTTTAAAATTAATTTTATTATAACAACATCTATGTAATAAAACGTGGATAATACTTCTAAAATTTATATACATACATGTTTTTGATTCTACCATATGATTGAGTCACTCTAGAAATAAATGAAGTAGATTTTGGACCTAATAATGTGGTTTTTTAATGTAACTCAGCGGATTTAAATTGTTGATTAAAATTTTAACTGGAACAGAAGTGAACAAGAGAACAAAATATGATAGTTTTGTCTAAAAAATAATGATATAGTATAATCTAGGGTATCTAATAGTCTACTTCGATATATTAATGTTACTTGTTATCTAGTTATTGATAAAACAATAGTTTTCAATTACTACCATCATTTATGAATTTTTATAATGAAATATATTTTTTTCAATTCAATGTAATTATTGGTAATATTTATGTGTAATTATTTATTAAGGGATGTTAACATGAATCATTATTTCCTACTTAAGACCCAAATATTATTGAATCAGAGGAAAATATTATAAAAAATATCACATAGAACATTATTTTGATGCCATAAGTGATGAAATTTCATACCATAATTTTTGATGATGTTGTGGTTCAAATTGAAATTATAAATTCCCCCCATGGCATTTTATCATAATGTTTTATAATATGATTCAAATACTCATTTTTATAGTGTTTTTAAAATCATAATGTATTGGCATGAAATTTATTGAAGCAATGATATATTCTATAATATAATAATTCATATTGTATTTTATTTTTATAATACAAATATATTGTTATTATATTGTAAAAATAGATAAATTCAGTGTAAATATGAGTTTCAAAAAATTGATGTTCTATTAGTCCCTTATTTTGAATTGAACAGACCATAGACATCTCATAAAATATTTATATTAGACCTAAAATCACATTCATTCATTACAAATGGGATTTTAGGTTTAGTGTTATATTGAATTAGGTCATAAAAATTTCTAAACAAATCCATATTTTACAAAGTGGAAACTTTTGAGCAGTGTCCACTTTGTCCAAAATATAAAACATTTAAAATAATACATGATTTCTTTTTATGAAAAATCTTCATAGCTTTCAATGTGACTTCTCCCATTCCATTACCAATCCTTAAACCCAATGATTAATATTTTTGAACATGGTATGAAGTAATGAAACTCTGTAATATATATAAAATAAAGGAATGAAATTGGTAGTCTATGAGTACTGATGAAAATATCCTTTTTTAAAAATAATCATAAACATAAAAAAACATTTTTTTACCCAAGAAATTAGTAATAATTTCCCAATCATTAAGAAGAATAAAAATCTTAACGGAAAAAAATCATAATGGTTTGATTGAAATAATGTAAAACTCAAAATTATTTTTTCACAAAATTATACTTTTCAACCTTAAACACAACATAAATATTATATTCAACGGAATCTCATTAGATTACCTTGTGATATTGTAAGATAATCATAATGAAATATTGCAAGAATAAATGAAACATACTAGAATTCATGGAATTATTTTCATAAATCATTTAATATTATGATAACCTTCATTATTAAATTATAATATCCATCATGAGTACACCTAAAATAACCATCACAATTACACATAAAATAATAATCGTTGTGACAATTGGAATAAGAATCCTAATATTTTCAAAATATTTCTTTGGAAAACCATAATAAGTTAAATTCCACCCCCTTACCCATTATATTACTTATCTATAAAGGGCTTACTTCCCTGTATTTTATAACAAAACTACTTATCTTCATGAACAATCCCCAATAACCGTAATATAATACATAAAAAAATTCTTCAAAAAACTGTTCTTTCCACCAATAATAATAAAATTTTAAATTATTATATATCCATCTTTAAAATCAATTTTTAAAAATTCAACATCCTATAAAAAATGTATTGAGTTTTTTCATTATATAAAACTTGAAATCATATTAAAGAATCACAACACTAAATAATGATTTTTGGGTTGGGAAAAATAATTATATATATATATAAATATATAAAAAAATTTCAATTTTAAATAATGTAAAAATAGTTTAAAGTAAAATTTATTTTTGAATAAAATTTAATGAAATAAAAAAGATACATAACATGGCCCTTATTTTTAATTAATTTCTATATAATTAATTCATAATATAATTTGAAAAATTTCTACATGGATGAAAATTGATTTTTGAGGGAATGATTAAAAGATAATTACCCTTTACTTGAGTAAGAACAGAAATATAGAATCTTTATCATTCAAAGTAATAAATATAGCATCATTCCTTTTTATTACATAACATTTCATTACATTTTACAAATAGAGTATCTTTAAAGTCTAGTGTCTGGGAAATAAGGAACATAAAACATGAGAACAACATAAAACATTCTTATAAACCACTTTTAAGGATTCTTCATTGTTCATTCTAATTTCTTTAAAATATCTCATAACCTAGGAGCTTACATCAAAGGAAATGGTTATCAAAATTCCTAGTAAAGGAAACAAGAGAAACATTTTACATGTGAACTTGAGATACATCAATAAAGTCATGATACATATCTTTAAGGAATGATAAAGAGATCATGAGGCATATCATAATAAAAATAATGTGTTTTATAAAATGAATATGTGGATAAAAAATTTAACTCTGAAAATAATTTCTGTATCACTATGGTCCATCCCTATTCTTTCAATAAAAAATTACCAAGGTTATTCACCAAGGTATCATTAAAATGGTCATCTCTAGAGATTTTGTCTTTACACAATGCATTGCAGCTCTATCAGGGTGTACCCTTAATTTGTATTTATTATCATGTGAGACACATATATCATTATCAAACATTTCATAAATAACTCATATATCATAAAATAAATGGGTTTGATTTCATAATCATAACGTTTTAAAAACTATTTTAAAGACATGATCTTTATGTCACATTAAACCCACCAAAAAGGAAAGCGGGTATCATGTATGTAAATCCAAAAAATAAAATAGAAAATTATAATATATATGTTAATAAACCTATATAATAAGGATCTTTGAGTATTCAATTAATAATATAAAAGAATTTTAGAAAAAGAGGGAGACATTTTGAGATGAAAATTCTGCAGCATAACTGCTATGTTACAGGGTTTTAGAAAATATTGAAAAGGGAGGGGACATGGGTAAACCACTCATAAATGATCTATAAAACAGTATAGGTACAGAATATAAATGATATAAGAACATGGTAATAAAATTTAAAAGACATACCATATGAAATGAAAATCATGGAAGGAAGACAAAAATAAGATTTCTCTTATGAATATCTGGCAGCCTAACGACATCACTTAAAACATCAAAAAATGAATTAATGAGATCAAAGAGGTTCTCTAATCATATTAACATAAACTAAATGTATTATGGATATAGAAATAATACCCCCACATAATAAAAAGGATCGTTAAAGACTGGACATGAAAATAGAACTTGGAAATGAGAAGGGTGAAAGAATCCCTTCCAAAAATTCGACTGCCTAACGACGTCACTTAAACATACTTAAAATGAATTAATGAGAGAAGTAGGGGGTCTCTCATCATATGAACATCAAAATTTATGTAGAATGAATATAAATTAACATAACCAACATAAGAACATGTAACTTAAAATAAATGACATAAAGGAGAATACATAAAGAGAAAGAGAGAGGTAGGATCCCTTACAAAAATTCGGCTGCCTAACGGTGCCACTTAATCATTCATAAAACGAATTGATGAGATTAAGAGGGGATATCTCCTTATATGATCATGATAATGTCAGTACGGGGAATATAAAAGAACATAACACAACATAAGAACATGGGGATTAAATGCAATGACATACAATGGAGTAATTGAAAAGAAAGAGAGAGGTATGATCCCTTACCTTTAAGAGTAACTTCCAAAGCTTGAAGGTTAGGACCTTGGGAGGAATCAGGGCACCTTGCAAGGACTCCTTCAGAGGTAAAGTGACCATAACATCGTTGGGTAGGATTTGTAAATAATATTAATGAGGGAAAGGCCTGGTATTTATAAGTGAAGTGAGGGGACAAAGCATTAATTGCCAAGGGACACCTCATCAGTGGTATTGGAAAAACCATGGGCTTCCCCAAGGAATTTTCCCATGGTATTGGCCACTTGGGAAACCATATACCATATCTTAATATTCATAAGTATACCCGAATTATTTTATAATTATTACTTCCTTAATGATGTCATTAAACACCCAGAACCAAAAAACTGTATTTTCACTATTCACCGAAAATTCAACTTTCTCAGAAAAATCCCAAAATTTCACCTTAACCAAATATCGAATCTATGATTTCAAAAATGAACTAAATTTTATGAAAATAATTTTCTAAATATTTTCAATTTAATTTTTAATTAAAAACCCTATTCACTAAAAATTCAACTATTTCAGAAATATCCCAAAAATTCACCTTAACCAAATATCGATGCTCTTATTTCAAAAATGAACTCCATTTAATGAAAATGATTTTCTAAATATTTTTAATTAAATTTTTGAAATAAAAAACTCTATTCGCCCCAAGAAACTAATACTTAACCAATTAATTTTGAAACAGTTATTTACCTATTTTATTGAATCACGTTACTTAATCGAGGTTCCTTAATTGTATAAATACTTTCTTAAGTGAAGTTAATTAATCCATTTGGTCACATTACTAATCATAATCATAAATTCACTATTTATAATATACTATTCCTCAAAAATTAAGTTGGTCTTATTAGACTCTAAATTTCATAATGAATATTAATATAGAAGACTATTTTTTTTGAAAATCATTACACATTATTAATTATTTAAGGTTTACATAAATATTTAAAAAAACCCTTTTCTAAAATTAATTAATAATATGCAAATTATATTTATCCATAAATTTAAAAATTCACAAACATCATCATAATAAGAAATCACAATTTTTATTTAAATCAATGGATTACACAAGGCAGTTATGGTCTCGTTACATAGCCCATTATAACACAAGCATATGACCTCAGAGTAAGGTGTTCTAGGGTGATAGATTCTTGGGGATGCTCGACCAACACTACCTGAGTAGTGATTTCTATCAGCTTGAACTTCTCAGGAAGGAAATTCTGTTCCAACTTCACATGATGAAGTTCGTCTTGGGTTTGGTCTACAGCAAATCCCAAAGGTGCTACCTCCTTCCCGAGTTCTGTTATATGGGCTTCAATTGGCACGAGACTACTTGGTGGGGCCATCAAATCTTCTATCTATATTAATTCATCAAGATCACTTGTATTTATAGACAATAATCATAACATTTAGTTTCCAACTTTCTTATTTACCAATGGTCATATAGCAATCGAAACCCAAAGGTCTTATTTTAATTACATTCCTTTTATTAAATAAAATAGTTTTGTTTGATATAAAATAAAATAACACACAAATTTAGGAATAAATATTTATTCAAAATTTCAGGTCGTTACAATCATCCCCCCTTAAGATATTATGTCCTCACAATTTTTTAATTGGGCTTGGAAATTTTGTTGAAAGACCCAAATCGGAAAAGAGTCAGAAAAAATATAAATTTAAAAGAAGGAAAGGGAAGTACAATGGTCACCTGAGTTAACCCATACTGGGATTCCTTGTAGGAAAAAATGGATATGGAAGAGAAAAAAAAGGGTCAAGTTCTGATGGAATGTGATAGAAAACATGATTATGAGAAAATTAACCACAAGAAGGTCACAAAATTTAGATTTGTTAAACAGTCTTTGATTACCGAGTAGAAAATGTAAACCAACAACGTTTTGGTTTTACGTTCCTTTTCATAATTTTGAGTAATTCATTTACTACATAGAAAAAAACATAAGGAAATATATTTACCTTCATATAGAGTTTCATCCCATAATTAGTTTCCAAAAAGAATAATCTTTTCTCCGAACAATGAGCATTCAAAAAGACTTGGTCTCATCAAAAGCACAAGAATCATCTTCTAGAGAATCACATGTTCCACAAAAGAATTACTATATTTTTTCCTTTTCTTTAGTCATCATCTAAAACTAAATAGGTTAGTACGAGATCATATAATCCCCAAAAATGATAATACTATATAAATAGAAATATTAATATTAATCTTCAAAATTAAAAGAAAGTACCCGAAGTTCCAGAAAGACCATTCAATACACAACCATCCTTAAAATTCTTCAGAATAATCCAAACTACGATTGGAACCCAAAACTCAGAAGGATTTAATCACATAATCATCCCCAATAAATCATTAAATTTATCCCCAAATAACATCGACTACTATTAAAGTCTCATACTAAAGTGTAATTAACCTATTCAAATATTTTCTATGATAGGTTCATCATTTTCCAAAAATAACCCAAATCACCATATGTCCACAATAAATATATAAATTCCTGAAAAAAATTTATCCATTCCCCCTCAAATTAAATCCTGTAGTATTTTATTTCCCTTAGAAATATAGTACTCCAAAAGGGAAAACATCGTCCAAAATAAACTATAGCATTTAATCACAAAATCATATTCCAATACAAAGGATATCCATTTGATAAAACATAAGTTTCTAAAATAAACTTATTCATGATATATAAAAATAGTAGGTGCATTAGTCAGTCCGAAGGAAATAACAACAAACTCATAATGCCCATATCTTGATTAGAAGGATTTTTCGGAATATCCTCATTCCTTACCCTCAATTAATGATAACCAGAACGAAGATCAATCATAGAGAAGAATTGAGTCCCACGACGTTGGTCAAATAAGTCATCAATTCTTATAAGAGTGTATTTTTTGTTCACTGTGATCTCATTCAATTCTCTATAATCAATGAATAGCTACATCGATCCATCCTTCTTCTTCACAAAGAGTACTGGTGCTCCCCAAGGGGACACACTTGGACAGAGAAACCCATACTCCAAAATATCATGGAGCTGTTTCTTTAATTCCTCTAGCTCCACATTTTTCATCCTATATGGGGTCTTTGACATCGGATGAAATCCTGGTACGAGTTCAATGGATAACTCTACCTCTCTTTTTGGGGGAGGTCTGGGTAACTCCTCAGAAACTATGTCAAAGTTTTCCTAGACGATGGGGAAATTTTCTAAAATAATAAATCCTTCATGAGAAACTTATTTAATTAACAAATCTTTTAACTAAAAAATCATTTAGCTGTTAAAACTTCACGATTAGACAAATTACATTTTTCTATAATTCCTTCATATTGAATAATAAACAGCTTCTGATTAACCAAACATATCCCTCAAGAGTGTCATAACCAAGAGTGTGGCAAGCCCTGTTGTCGTGTTACAGTTCTTGTTAGAGTCTAGATCTAAGCGGTCTGTTTGGGTTTTACCCCAATGTACATCTGTGCGAGAGCCACCTCTACCTGCTCGTATTTAGACAGGTATGTATTTTCTTGATAAACCACTTACTCAATACGCACCAAAATAATAGGAAGATTTCATATATTTGAACTTTTATATAGGGTTCTACCTAATGTTTTCATATCCTAATTTCCATAAATAACTAGACTATCCTTTGATACCAACTATAGCATCCATCTTTTTTATTACATAACATTTCGTAACAATTTACAAACACTGGATCTTTAAAGTATAGTATCTTGGAAATCAGGAACATAAAACACGTGAACAACATAAAACATTATTCTAAACCACTTGTAAGGCTTATTCATTGTTCATACTAAGTCCATTATAGCATCTCATTACCGGGGAGCTTACATCAAAGGAAAGGGTGAGCAGAAGGCCCAGTAAGAGAAACCAGAGAAACATTTTACATGTGAACGTTTGATACATCAATAAAGTCATGATAAATAACTTTATGGAGTGAGAAATATTTAATGAGGCACATCCTAATAAAAATAACATGTTCTATAAATTGAAGATGTGGCTATAAAATTTAATGTATACAAGCATTTCCGTATCACCAAGGTCCATCCCCAAGGAGTAATTTAAAAAATACCAATGTTATTCACCTAGGTATCGTTAAAATGGTTATCTCTATATATTAATTCATTACCCAATGCATTGAAGAGATATTCGTGAACACCCTTAATTTGTATTTATTATCTTTTGATACACATATCTGATCATAAAAAATTTCATAAATAACTTATATAGCATAAATGAAATGGGTTTCATTTAATTATCATAATGTTTTAAAAACTGCATTAAAGACATGATCTTTATGTCACTTTAAAACCAATGAAAATAAAATTGGGTTTCATGTATTTAAATCCCAGAATTAAAATAGATAATTTATATATATATATATATGAATACCCATATAGAAGAAATATCTTTTAGTATTCACTTAATAAGATAATAGAATTTTAGAAAAAGAGAGAGACATTTTGAGACGAAAACTTTGCAGCATAACGGCTATGTTATAGGGTTTTAGAAAATATTAAAAAGAGAAGGGAAATGGGTCAACCACTAATAAATGATCAATAAAACAGTAGAGGGATATAATATAATGGATATAAGAACTTGTTAATGAAATTGTAAAGACATACCATACGAAATGAAAAACATGGAAGGAATACAAAAATAATATTTCTCTTATGAACATTCGGCAGCCTAATGACGTCACATAAAAATTCAAACAATGAATTGATGAGATCAAAGAGGGTCTCTCATCATATGAACATTAAAGAAATGTATGATGGATATATATATCATAACCCTAAATAATAAAAAGGATCTTGAAAGACTTGACCTGAAAATAGTACTTGAAAATGAAAAGGGTGAAAGAATCCTTAAAAAAATTCGGCAGCCTAACGACGCCACTTCAACATTCCTAAAATGAACTGATGAGAGCAAGAGGGGGTCTCTCATAATATTAAAATTAAAAGAGAAGTAGGTTGAATATAAAATAACATAACCAACATTAGAACATGGGGCTCAAATGAAATGACATATAGAATAGTACATGAAAAGAAAGAGAGAGGTATGATCCCTTACCTTAAAGAGTAACTTCAAATGCTTGAAGGTCAGGACCATGGTAGAATTATGGGAACCATTGGAGCACTCCTTGGGAGGTAAAGAAACCAGAACATCATTGGGGAGGATTTAGAAATGACATTAATTAGGGAAAGGCTTGGTATTTATAAGAGAATTGAGGGGACAAAGCATTAGTTCGAAAGGGACACCTTGTCGGTGGTATTGGAAAAACTATGGGCTTGTCCAAGGTATTTTCCCATGGTATTGGCCACATGGTACAACTCATACTTTATTTTAATCCTCATATTTCTACTAGAATCATTGTATAATTATTATATTCTCAATGATGTCACTAAACACCTGAAACTCAAAAACTGTATTTTCACTATTCACCAAAAATTCAACTTTCTCAAAATAATCCCAAAATTTCACTGAAATGAAATATCAATTCTCTGATTTCAAAAATTAACTCCATTTAATGGAAATAATTTTGTAAATATTTGAAATTTAATTTTTAAATAAAAACACTATTCACTGAAAATTCAAAGGTTTCAGAAAAATCCATAAAATTCACGATAACCAAATATCGATGCTCTGATTTCAAAAATGATCTCCATTTTAAAAAAATAATTTTTAAAATTTTTTAATTTAATTTTTTAAATAAAAAAACTATAAACCCTAAAAAACTAATAAACAACCAATAATTTCTGAAATAGTTATTTACTTATTTTATTGAATCACATTAATTAATCAAGGTGCCTAAATTGTATTCATAATTTCGTAAGTTAAGTTACTTAATCCATTTTGTCACATTACTAATCATAATCATAATATCACTATTCATAATTTACTATTCATCAAAAAATTAAGTTGATCTTTTTATACTCTAAATTTCATACTGAACATAACTGTATAAGACCATTTTTTAAAAATCATTACACATAATTTATTATTTAAGGATTACATAAATATTTTTAAATTATACTTTTTCTAAAATTTTTCAATAATATGCATAATATATTTATCCAGAAATTTAAAAATTCACAAACTTCATCATAATAAGGCAGCACAATTTTTATTTAAATCAAAGTATTACACAAGGCAGTTATGGTCTTGTTACATAGCCCCCTATAACACCAGCATAGGACCTAAGAGTAAGGTGTGCTAGGTGTAGGATCAAAATAATTATGTAGATGCTCAATATACAAGAGGGGGGGTGAATTGTACTCTTTAAAAACTTCCTTAAACATGGAAAGATCTGAGTTTTACCAAGTTAAACTGAGAAATTTCACCACACCTCTAACACCAATGAAAAATTAGGACAACGTATGAAGTTACAAACTTCTAGTTTTATGCACTTACTTAAATCTAGAATGTGATTCCGAATAACAGGTTCTGGAAATATGGATCCGGAAATTGAAACTTAACCAAAGTTTACAATATGATATTATACCTTATATAGTATATAATCTTAATTAATCAGAGTACAAGTGTATGTTAATATATGATGATTATACATTCCTTTAAATACATAATGCAGCGAAAAAACAAGTAGTAAAACTAAAATTAACAAACAATAACTATTTTAACCCAAAGAGAAGGGTATCCAAAAACCTTTGATAAAGGTCCCTTGATTTATAATTTCAAGCATGTCTGTAGTTCCCACTCCAGGGTAAGCCCTCGATACGAAGATCATAGTCTTCGTGAAGCTATCCCACAAGCCCTAAACTTCAAGGTAGTTGGAACCTATGTCTTCCTCATCAAGGAAGCCCTCGAACTTCATAGAAGTTGGCACCTCTGTATTCATATCCTCGGAAGACCTTGAATGTAATCACCAACATTTGGAGTTTCACGAAGCAATCTGAACAAGAAGTTCAGTACGCACAAGGCATGAAATGCTTCGCTCTCTAGAAATAACCTTAACAGCGTGTGGTCTCTAGAGAGATCAGCTTCAGTTCCATTGTATTGAGCTCTTTCTAATGAGATCCTATTTATAGGCTTGGTTGGAATGGTCAGCTCCCTCCTCCAATGGTCATATTTTCCTTAAATTTCAGAGGGACCTGTACACGTGTCACTCAACCAATGGTTAGTTAGAAACAGAATGGATGAAATCATTTTATAACAAAATTTGTGTAACTGAAAGCACATCATCATTTTGTAATGAAACACGTATAAGTATAGGAAAAACTGAAATTTGGAATGTAAGAAAATATAAGTTCGGAGTCTAACCAAAATGAAATTTGGAGTATATAATAAAGAGATATTCAGATTCTGTTTTATAGGAATTCAGAACCTGAATTCTGTAGAAATCTGGAGTCTGAATTTCTAAGGGAATTAGGATTCTAGATTTACTAGAATTCATAATCTTAACTTACAATGTTCAGAGCCAAACTTGTAGAAGATTGGAGTCTAGAATTTGGAGTGGAACTATATATATCTAGAATTTAGAGTTAATCTATATGAGATTTCTTATCCAGAATTCACAATGGATCTTAAATAGAGTTCGTATCTAGAATTCAGAATGGAACTTCATTAGTGTACGTATCAAAAATTCAGAATGGAACTTCATTGGAGTTCTTATCCAGAATTAAGAATGGAACTTCATTAGGGTTCGTATCCAAAATTCAAAATGGATCTTCATTAGAGTTTATATCCAGAATTTGGAATGGAACATCATAACAGTTCTTTCCAGAATTCAGAGTGGTACATCATTATAGTTTATATCAGAATTCAGATCCTTAAACAGAATTCTTCATATCTAATTATTATATGATACAAAGGTTGTAGGTATGAATACGATTTTTATACTAAATAAAAATATTGATATGTGTCTGGAAATCTAGGTTCGGGTAAATTTTCTTAAGGAAGGAAATTTTATTTATAGAAGTAAAATATCAATTTGTATAAGTGTAAGGTGTTTGTGATGTTCAAAACAAGAAGGAATGGAAAGGTCATAAGGAAAAACTTATTGACTCAACAATCTCCCCCTTTTGGAAAGCACAAACAACCTTTCGAAAAATAATATAAAGACTTTGAAAAAATTTCATTAGACTTTGAAATTAAAACTTATCTCCCTTTGTTCATGGATGATAGTGAATACAACTAACTCCCCCTTAGGCATATGAACTCTAAGGATTATATTGTGAATTTCTGGAGTGGAGTTTTCATTATCATTGTAAATGAAAAACATCCTAATGAGAAACTACTACTTAGATAAGCTCCCCATTAATTAAAGATAGTTCTGGACTTAGAAATCTTTCTATTTCCATTTTAAATTTTCCTTCTCCCCTTTCGAGTAGTTCTTTTTCCTTCTCCCCCATTGTGATTTTCAAAAATAATTTAACAAAATGGATAAGAAATAAAGTACCTGAAACATTACTGAATAACATGAGAAGATATAACCAACCAAAAATTTCATTTGAGTTGAGAAAAAAAATTACAAAGAATGGAAAATGAAAAAAAGATCAGATTTGTCTATTTATCCTCCTTTTCCTCCAGAATAAGTTTCTTCAACAAGATTTGCAACTTTTTCAAGACATTTTGATCCTCCTCAACTTGCTTCTCTAAAGACGTGATCCTTTCTTTTTGAGACAATAAAACTTCTACCTGAGCCTTCCTGGCTTCTTCTTGCACTTTTACTACCACATCATGCTTAACAAGTTATTCTTGGAGCTCAATCCTAAGATCTCTATCCCTTTTAAAATTTTGAGCAAGATATTTGACCTTATCATTTAAGTCCTTCACTTGTGGACTCTGATAACATTTCTCAATGATAATATCATCTTGAAGATTCTTAATCTTGGCATCCTCAGTGATAAATTCATCTTTAACATCATTATGAAAACGATCAAAATATGCCATGTCTTCTTCAACTTTCTCAGACCACAAAGTGATTCTGGTGCATTATTTCTTGTGTATATCATAGTGGATAAGGAAATTTCTATGGTCAGTCTCAATCTTCACACACTTATCCATCACCATAGATAAGGATTCTGATTTCTGATTTAGACTATGTTTCATCATCTGGAATCTCGAGTCAATAGTGGGGAAAATCGCAATGGTGTCCACCAACTTTCTCAAAGATTTAACAACAAGGCCATGAATGTGTGATGATGATTCTGTATCTGATAACTTGCTTGGAGATTGTTCTTCTTCAATTTGGACCAACATCCTTTTAGATTAACCACAAACTTCTTTCTTCTTGATGATATATTTTGTTGGTGTATCTGTGAAAACATGATTTCCTTTATCAGTTTTCGTAATGGGTTGATCATCTGGGGATTCTTCCTCACATTCTAATAGTTGAAAAATTTTGTCTTCATCAATTTTCTCCTTCTCGGTTCCTTCTTCAAGATAATATTTCTCATAACTTACTTCCTCATTAGATAACTCATTTTCTTCTTCTTAAACTTCATCTCTCTTACCTTCTTTCTCAACTCCCTTTCCCAGAGTGACTAGATTTGAAGATTCAGCCTTTTTTTGATAATCTTACACTTGTTTGATCAAGTCATCCAGATTAGCACTTCCTTATTATTATTATTCTTCCTCTACTCTCTCAACAACTTCATCTTCTGTTCTTTAAGCAAATTCTACCCCTTTAGACATTTCCTAAGTGGAGTATTTATTTTCAGGAGCCTCTAGTAATTATTGCACATCAAAGGTTTCTGGAATGCAAATCTTCTCGGAGGCTATTTCAGTTGCTTTCAATAGAGATTCAAAAATATCTTCTTCTAAAATCTTCTTCTTCATATTTATCTCTTTTTCATTATTTTATAACTCTTCAGAAACTCTCTCTTTTAATGCCTTAGCCTTAGTTGGGTCCAATCCAAACTTTGGAACCACTTCTTTTCTCTTCTCCTTGTCTTCCCTCCATATGGTAGCCACTTAATCTTTGTACGTTTTTTGTTTCTTTGTCATGGGTGGTGCAGATTGAGTTTCCTTAGCTTTGGGGGTTTTTTATTCCGAAACCACTTCCTTAAGCATCCTCTTCTTAGTAACTTTCTTCACTAGCTCAAATTTTTTCAGATTTTCTGGAATGGTCTCAGCTTCTGTCTCTGGTAAAGGATAGAATTCTCTAGATTCATCAGAAAAACCCAGTTTCAACCTCTTTAATGTATCATCACTAACTAGCATTACCTTGAATTTGTTTTCTTAGAATTGAAATAAACATTGAAAGAATCAAGAAATTTGATGATTAGTTTAGAAATCAAGACCGCATACATTATAATCTGAGCTTTCAGATTCCCTTATTTAATATTTTTAACTGTAATCAAAACATTCCTCATCAGATTTATCTTCCATAGATTTACCGAGAAATCCAGGATGTAAATCTCACATTTCTTGAGATTATCCTTGTCACCGCTTCTTAGTATGAGAAAACCTTGTAACCACAGATATGGAATCTGATTATTCGAAGAGAGATGAGAAATCTTAGCTATCTTGACATCTTTAAGTCAAAGGCATTTCAATGACTTCACTTTTTTGAAACTTCCATGCTCATCCGGATGCTTATATGAAAAAAACTCAGTTACACCTTCATAAGATTAACCCACCAAGTTTGCAGCATTGGTTTAAGAAAATTTGTAAGTCTTCCCATAAGACTTGAAAGAAAATAACTCTCTTCCCTCTTCCTCAAGGAAGGAAACAGACTCATAGAACTCAAAAAAAGATTGGTATAAATGGGATCATGTTTCTCTGGCATCGATAAGCAAACATTCTCCAAGCCATTCAATCTGATATTATTAGATATAAGAGAATCATATTAGTAGAAACTCGGATGCACTAACATCACCCTGTAAACTAACCACTTTGAGATTGTCTTCGTAGTTGACATATCTTGATATGTTGCTTCAGGAAACATTTGGAATGGAGAGTTCTGAAACATTCGGAATGACCTTTAACAAATATTGGAAGGTACTTAAGAAGAGAGGAAGAGCTTTGAGACATGAGAGCTTTGAAAAACCGATGTGGGATGACCCACAGGGGTCCCCTTTATATAGGCAATGGAGTTGACATTTGATCTTCCAAAAACCATCTAACAGTGGAAAACCCCTTTGATCTAATCTGATGGTTGAAAAGAAATCCACAAGGAAATTTTGAATCTGATCTTTTGAGGTTTTAAGAAACAAACAATCGGATTTAAGAAATCTGGAATCCGAGAAATTTTAAAACTCATAGGAAAATTACAGCAAGAAAAATATGACTACGAAAACTTAAGTAATGAAATCATACATTTCAGATTTGCTAGGATGTTTATTCGTAATAGGAGATATTCTTCTTGAAGTAAAATTTGGCTTTGAAAAACACATTATGAAAAACACATTATGAAAATTCTTATTACGAAAAATCTCATTATGAAAATTCTTATTAAAAAAATTCTTAGTGCGGAAAATCATAGTATGAAAATTTTCAGTACGAAAAATTCATTACAAAAATTTCCAGTATGAAAACATTATTATGAAAATTTCTATTATGAAAATTTCACTTTGAATGTTCCAGTATAAAAAATTCATTATAAATGTTCTAGTACGATTGTTTCATTATGAAATTTACAGTAAGAAAATTTCATTACGAAATTTCCAATACAAAAATTTCTTTACGAAAATTATTGTTAAAAAAGTTTGATTAAAAACTGACTACAAAAAAATGATTTTGAAAATAAACAGATGTACTCCCCCCTATGAGAAAGAGTTTATTACTATAAGGAGTGATGTGTAGGGTTTTTAATAAGGGCAATGGCACATATGTTATCACACATAAATTGAGTCTTAGTAAAACTGAAGCCATAATCTGTGAGTGTGTGTTGCATCCACAACACTTGAGCACAATAACTTCCAGCTGCTACATATTCAGCTTCAGTAGTGGAGAGTGCTACAGAATAATGCTTCTCACATGACCAAGAAACTAATGAATATCCAAAGAAATGAAAAGTTTCGGATGTACTCTTTTTTATCCATTCTATATCCACCAAAGTCCACATCTGAAAAGATTTTTTTAAATAAAATCATTTCTAGAAGTATAAAATAATCCTAGATCCATGGTTCCCTTTAAGTAGTAAAAAACTATTTTCACTACCATTAAATGAGATTCCATATGATTGGATTGATATATGGCACATAAGCATACTGAAAACATCATGTCTGGTCGACTAGATGTCATGTAATGTAGACTTCCTATCATACCTCTAAAAGATGTTTGATCTACTGGTTTCCCAGCTTCATCAAGATCAACTGTGTTTTAGGTAGCAATAGGAGTACTAATACTCTAAGTGTTGTCATATCCATACTTTTTATGAAGATCTATAATATTCTTATTTTGGGATATGTAGATTCCTTATGGTTTTTGAGAAATTTGAAAACCAAGGAAAAATGTTAACTCACCCATCATATAATTTCAAACTCAGATTTCATTTGATTTGCAATGGAATCAGTTAAAGATTGTTGAGTTGAACCAAATATAATGTCATCAACATATATTTGAACAATCAATAAAAAATTCTTCTATTTCTTTATAAAAAGGGTTGGATCTGAATTTTCCTTAACATAGTTATTTTGAATCAAAAATCATGTAATTCTATCATACCAGGATCATGGGACTTGTTTATGGCCACACAACGATTAGGTAAATCTATAAACATGATCATGATATTTTGTATCTTCATATCCAGGAGGTTTTTCAACAAAAAATTCATCTTGAACATAACCATTAATAAAATCACATTTCAAATCCATTTGAAAAAGATTAAAATTGAAGAATGCTGCAAAGGAAAGTAAGATACGAATAGATTAAAGTCTAGTTACTGGAGCATAGGTTTCTTCATAGTCTATTCGTTGTTTCTTATTATCACCTTTAGCAACAAGTGTAGCTTTATTTCTAACAATGACTCTATTTTCATCACACTTATTTCTGATGACCCACATTACTTCAATAATAGAAGTTTCCTTTGGTCTTTCTACCAAGGTCTAGAATTTATTCCTTTCGAATTCATTTAGTTCATCTAGCATGGATTTAATCCAATCATCATCACCAAAAGCTTCATCAGTGTTTTTAGGTTCCAATTTGGGAAAGGAGTGCTAGATGCTCTACTTCTTTTCTTAAGGAATTTCTGGTCCTTACACGTTGATTTACATCCCCAATGATACTATCACTGGGATGATTCATAAGATACACCTGACTTGTGTTTTGTAAAACCTGTTCATCAACATAGGGTAGAAATTCTTCTAGGGTAAATGTTTCAGAAAGATTTTCTTGAACATTTTCTTTATCTGAAGGATCTTCTATCAATGGTTGATAATAATTTTTTGAAAACACATCTGAAGATGTAGGCTGGGATAGTATAAAAAAATGGATCAGACTCATCAAATTATACATGTACTATTTCCTCAACAATACAAGTGTTTTTATTGAAAACTCTATAAGCCTTAGATGTTATGGAGTAGCCTAGGAAAATTCCTTCATCAGATTTTGGTGCGAATTTGTATATATTATCTTTAGTATTAAGGATGAATACTTAGAAACCAAAAACCTTGAATTAGGAATGTCTTGGTTTTCTACCATTCCATGACTAATAAAGATTTTTTTTATGAAAAGGTCTAATAAAAACATGATTTATAGTATAACAAGCAGTACTTACAGCACCAGCCCAAAAATGTTTGGAAACACAATATTCAGTCAACATGGTTCTAGTTATCTCTTGAAGAATTCTATTTCTTCTTTCAACTACACCATTTTTTAGAGGAGTTATAGGATTTGAAAAGTTGTGAGTAATAACTTTTCTACTACAAAAATTTTCAAAATCAAAATTTTGAAATTCTCCTCCATGATCACTATGAATAGTTTTCAGTGGTAGACTCTTCTCATTTTTAGCTTGTGATCTAAAACATATGAAATAAGAAAAAGCTTCAGACTTATTTTCTAGAAAACAAACCCATGTAAATCTAGTGTAATCACCATCTTAAACAAACACATAGTATTTTCCTCCAATGCTTCCAGTTTGTGTTGGATCAAAAAGATCCATGTTCACTAACAGTAACGCATTAGTTGTTGAGACTTCACCAATTGATTTAAAACTAGATTTATGTTGATTTACATATTTACAAGGATCACAAACTTTACAAGAATCAAATCTATGCTTCGGTAAATCCTTAACTAGTTTCATCTTAGAGAGTTTTCATATGTTTCTAGGGTTACAATGACCTAGTCTTCTATGCCATAACCATGAATGATCTTTCATTACACTATGTAAAGGTAATTATTGGCTCTTTAGAACTACAATGATCTATGTGTAATCATTCTCTTGCCTATGGGAAGAAAGAATAAACTCTTCCTTGGAATTTTGTACTAAGAACTTATCATTCCTAAAATTCACAAGGTAACCTTCATCACATAATTAACTTAGGCTGATGAGGATGTGCTTAAGACCTTTAACAAACAAAACATTTGAAATCAATATTTTTTCAAGAATAACAATATAACATATACCAACAATTTCACCCTAAGCATTATCTCAGAATGATAATTTTCCTCCTTTCGTCTTTATAATCATTTCAAAATAGTTTTTGTTATTAGTAATGTGTTGGGAACATCCATTATCCATGTACCAAATATTGTTTTTGGTACTTCCTTTATTTTCCTAAAAATAAGAAAAGAATTAGAAATTTGAAATATAACCTTGTTAGGATCCGAGATTTTCAGATAAAAAAATTTTGGGTATCCACATTTGTTTAGAAAAATATTCTTTATTAATCCCAAGGGATTGAAATTTCTTCATAGAAACGTTTTTCTTCCAGTGCCCACAACTAGTCACTTAGTGCAAATAGGGGATCTAGAAGGAACAAAATAGTTGTTTTTGAAAAATGGGTTTTGGTGAATATAACCTACTCCAGTAGTGTTTTTGTGAGGTTTAATTTGAGAATATATCTTGTCAAAAATTTCCGTCCTAAAAGTAAATGTTGCAAGAAGCTTCTTAAGAAAAAATATTTCTGATTTTAGTCTAATGACTAATTTCCTATCCCTGGGAATCATTTCCATAGAGTTAGATTTTTCCTAAAAAATATTTATTTTTAAAATAGGATTCTTAAGATATTTATAATGTTCTTCCTTATCATAATTTTCTTTCTCGACGTCTTTAGAATGTTTTTCTAAAATCTCTTCTTTATCCTTGGAATTTGAAGAATGATCTGAAATCCCTTTCTTAAGAACTTATTACCAAGTATTTTCCTTGTCTAATTTCATAGAAATTTTACTTTTTTTTGCTTCATGTAACTTGGAAAATCTAGATACTTATTTATATGAAGGTTAATCATTATCTAAGGATGATGTGTCTTCATTAGAAGTACTATTATCTGAATAGTAATTCTTATCAAGAGATAAATTTTTTAAGGGCTCGACAGAGCGGAACCTTGTCCATAAGACTTGTATATGGAAAGGAAGTATTACCAAAGAATCACCTATTAAATTGAGTTGATGAATCATATTCTAATGATTCACTTTATAAAGTGTCTCCACAACTAGAACTCTAGGTAGTATTAGCTTTCAGACATTTCTTAGCTTTCACTTTGTAAAAATTCTTCATTTTCCTTTCAGAATTCCTCTCTTATATTTCTTTCTTTTTAAGAATAGGTCGATAAAGTCATATGTGTCCACTTCTCTTGAATTCATAGAATGTGACCTCTGAATCTTTCTTATCATTCTTTTCCTTCATCTTATACCTAGATTGGACATTTCTTTGACCAGCTATCTTGTTCATTCATCGAGCAAGATTTTCTTACTCAATCTTTGAGACTTCACTCTCACTAGATTCAGATTAGATAGTAACCTTCTTATACTTGAATATAGTTACTCTCTCAGGAGTCTTAGCTTTTATGTGATTTGATGTAGTAGTAAAATCAACAGTACCATTTCTATTATTCTTTTTGATGTTGTCAACAACTCTCTTGATTCTTGTTTCATATTGGAGAAGAGTATCAAACAGCTCATCTAAAGAAATTGGAGTAACCTTCCTGTTCTCGTCAATAGCTATTCTCTTTGATTCCCACACATTGGGCATAATATCAATAATCATGTCAACAAGAGCTTCATCATCCTGACCTTTCTCTCCCATAGATTGTAAGCTATTCACGATAGTCATAAATCATTGTTTCACATTACAAATGGGTTCTCCATAAGGAAAGATAAAACCATGATACTCTTCTCTCAACACAACTCTTATAGTCTCAATCACTTTAGATGTACCAAAATGTGTATCTTCGAGTTTCTCCCATATATAGTTAGCTGTTTCACAAGAATAAATTTGGCTATATATGTTCTTAGTCCTTGGACATAGTAGAGTATTGTGTACCTTATAGTTTAATTGATAATTAGGCTTCTCTTGGTTGGTGAAAGCACTAACATCCTTATCAGGAATTTTATAACCTTTGGTAAGCATAACAATGTTATATACCCGAGTATTGATAACGAATGTCTTCATTCGATCTCTCTAGTATTCATAATCATTGGCATCAAAAATTGGTGGTCTTGTAGGATATAAGTTGTCGATGGAACCAACATTTAAACCTGCCATCTTAAAAATCTTTCTACATAGAAACTTTTTAATAACAAAAGATCAGATTCAAGGAAAATATTCCTAAGAAATGAATATAATAGAAAAATGGAAAACTAAAAATGAAATACTTATATGTTAGTATAAGTATTTCAAAGACCTCCTCAGATACCAATTATAGGATCGAAATAATGATGTAGATGCTCAATATACAAGAGGGGGTGAATTGTATGCTTTAAAATATTCCTTAAACAAAGAATGATCTATGTTTAACAAATTTAAACTACAAAAATTCACAACACATCTAACACCAATGAAAAATTGGGACAAAGTACGAAGTTACAAACTTCTAGTTCTATGCACTTTCCAAAATATGGAAAGTGATTCCGAAAAATAGGTTCGGGAAATATGGATCTAGAAATTGAAACATTACCAAAGTTTAAAATATGAGATTCAATATTATAGAGTATAGAATCATAATTAATCAGAGTAAAATTGTATGTAAATATATGAAGATTATACTTTACTTACAATACACAATGCATCGGGAAAACAAGTAGTAAAACTACAAGTAACAAACAATAACTCGTTTAACCCAAAGAGAAGGGTATCCAACAACTTTGGACAAAGGTCCATTGATTTAAAATTTCAAGAAAGTATGTCTAACCCACACCAGGGTAAGCCCTCGATACGAAGATCGTAGTCTCTGTCTTGCTATCCCCATAAGCCCTCAACTTCAAGGTAGTTGGAACCTCTGTCTTCCTCAGCAATGAAGCCCTCAAACTTCAAGGAAGTCGGTACCTCTATCTTCATATCCTCGGAAGCCCTCTAATGTAATCACCAACATTTGGAGTCGCACGAAGAAATCTAAACGAGTAGTTCAACACACACAAGGAATGAAAAGATTCTCTCTCTAGAAATCACGTTAACAGTGTGTGGTCTCTAGAGTGATCAACTTCAGTTTCATAGTATTGAGCTCTTTCAAATGAGCTCCTATTTATAGGCTCAGTTGGAATGGTCGACTCCCTCATCCAACGGTCATATTTTCGTTAAATTTCAGAGGGACCTATACATGTGTCACTCAACCAACGGTTAGTAAGAAACAGAATGGACAACATCTTTTTATAACAAAATTAGTGTAACTGAAAGCACAACATTGTTTTGTAATGATACAAGTACAAGTATAAGAAAAATTGAGATTCACAATTTAAGAAAATAAAAGTTCAGAGTCTAACCAAAATGGAATTCATAGTCTATAATAAAGAGATATTATCATTCTGTTTTATAAAAATTCGGAACCTGAATTCTATAGAAAACTGGAGCCTGAATTTCTAATGAAATTTGGATTCTTGTTTTACTAGGATTCAGAATCTGAACATACAAAGTTCAGAGTCAAACTTGTAGATGTTCGGAGTCCAGAATTCCGTGTGGAACTATATGAGAGTTTGTATCCATAATTCGGAGATGAACTATATGAGAGTTCGTATCCAGAATTCAGAATAGAACCTCATTAGAGTTTATATCCAGAATTCAGAATAGAACTTCATTAGAGTTCGTATCTAGAATTCAGAATGTATCTTCATTAGAGTTCGTATCCAGAATTCAGAATGGAACTTAATTAGAGTTCATATCCAGAATTCATAATGGAACTTCATTAAAGTTCATATCCTGAATTCAAAGTCCCACTTTATTACAGCTCATATCAGAAATCAGATCCTAAAACCAAATTCTTCATATCTAAGTATTATATGACTATGAGGTTTTAGGAATGAATCCGATTTTTATACTTAAGTAAAATTTTAAAATGTGTAAGGAAATATAGGTTAGGGTAAATTTCATTATGGAAGTACATTTTCCTTATAGAAGTAAAATATAGATTTGCTTAATTGTATGGTGTTTGTGATTTTCAAAAAAAGAAGGAATGGAAAGGTTATAAGGAAAACCTTATTCACTCAAAACCAGTGTGATAGAATATTGGGGTAGCACAACCAACATTACTCGATTAGTGATTTCTATCAGCTTTAACTTCTCATGAAGTAGATTCCGTTCCAGCTTCACACGATGAAGTTTGGCTTGGGTTTGGTCCAGAGCAAATCCCAAAGATGCTACCACCTTCTCGAGTTCTATCAAATGGGCTTCTATTGGCCCGAGACTACTGGATGGGGCCATCGAATCTTCTTTCTATATTAATTAATCAAGGTCACTTGTATTTATAGAAAATAATCGAAACATTTAGTTTCCAACATTATTATTGACCAACAGTCCTATAACAATCGAATCCCAACTGTCTTATTTTAATTATACTCATTTTATTAAATGAAATAGTTTTGTTGAGTATAAAATAAAATAACACACAGTGTTAGGAATCAAAATTTATTCAAAATTTTAGGTCATTATAATAAAAATTGTTCAATTGATTGCATTATAAATTATATTTTCCTGATAATGATTCAGTTTATATTATCTCTTATCATTCCTTATTTAATTAATTATTAATATATATTTTTTGGACATTTTTATGATATTATGTCCAGAAGTCCAAAATGTATTTTGAAGGATGTGTATAGTCAATGGGTTCATTATTCCATAATATCCAAAATATTAATCACGAAATTATAATCATATTTAAACATCAAATACAAATTTAGAACAATCCATGAAATATGGTTTGTAAAAATGAAAAACATTACAGTCATAGAGATTATAGGTAGTACGTATGCATGAGTAACCTTTCGATTTTTCAATGATCTTTTCTAACATAAATTAAAAATTATTTTAACATTAAAAATTTATAATTATATAATTAATAAATTATAATTTATTTTTATAAAAATAAATATATAATCCATGTGATGTGGTTATGAAAATGAATCCCATCGCTTCGTGATGGATGGTGTCCACACATACACATGATCAACAATATCATTTTCAGTGAATAAAATGATATGAAAGTATGTGTTTTATTTTATTTAAATAATTTTTTTTTTCATTAATATCAAACATATACATTAAATCCATCATTATAACTGGTCTTGAGAGGTGGTGGTGGAAAATGAATTATATTGACATGCAAGCCGTTAGTCTTCCATAGACTAGAATGATTGATTCTTTTCCCATATATTGGAGGTTGGAGATATATATGGGTTACTAAATTACCATAATAACATCTCAATATATAGTATATAATGATGTTATTATATCAACAGGATTGAATAATATTTTAATTAGGATGAAGAAGAAATTGAAGAAAAACTATTGGTTAACAACTATACATATTCATCAGCCAAACTCATTTAAATTATTTCATAAGACCTATATAATGGTTAGTATACAAATCTATATATATTTATAACGAGGGTATGGAATTAAAATAGTTATTTGGATAGGTCATGGCTGAATTAAATGGTACTTATTTTTTGATGAAATAAGAATAAGTTGTTCCCTTTTATAATAGAGGGGTGGGGAACACACAGAAGTTTTTAAATTATTAAAATAATTTAAATTAATTATGATGTCAAAAATTATAAAAGTGTATAATATTTTTTTAATATGAATATTACTCAAAATAATCTTGTTTAATAAAATTTATACATTATTGGTTTACAATTTTATGATTATCATAGAGTTTTAACCCTTCATTAACATGTTTGGCCATTATTGTGGTGTTAATGTTTTTCACTCTTAAGATGTTTATATAGATACTATGAATGAAAAAAAGCCCATGAAATTGACCATGAATGATATTTTTAACCATATACCAATCAATTGGATGAATGTTGGATTTTTATGAAATTTAAATCATTTAATATAATATAAATATCATAAAATATCGTTAATGTTAAATTTAAAACTATTCAATTACATCAAAATGAATAATAAAAAAAGAATTATAATAAAATCATACAAATATATCCATTATAAGTTATATTTTTCTAACAAATTCATGGATCTCATTAATTATTCAAAGTTTATTTACATTAAATATTGTTTATGTAATTTATTTTATATATCCATTAATTGAATAGCTGATGCATCTATGTTGTGTAAGAATTTATTGTAATTATATCATCAGTGAAATTTAAAAATGATTACATTGATGAAGAAAAATCAATTATAATTGATGTTATTATTTATAATTGAAAATATAATTTTTTACCCAGAATTTAAAAATTTTAGAGATATTAAAAACAACAGTTTGTGAATTTTGAATTTTCCTTACACAAAAAATTATAAACATGCCAATCACTTATAAATTAGGAAAAATTAATATATATTGGATGATTATGGATAAAATACAATTATATGACAAAATTAAGATATTTTTTTGTGTTAGTTTATAATAAACATCATATTATTTTTTACCCTTAATTATATAATTTACACCATATCATGGTAACAAAAATATGAGTGTCACTATTCATAATGTTAAATAAATGTGAACTATTTACTCAATTATACCATTTTATTAAAAATATAAAATCTTTTTTTAGATTCAAAACTCAAAATTTTTATATTTTAATTCAATATTTTACAGAAAAAATACATGATGAAAAAATATTTTTCAAAAAAACACCCTTTCTAATTAAAAAATAATTACATTCTAAATTAAATAATAAAATCGGTTTTGAAAACATAAATGAATTAAATTGAATTTAAATTAACTAATTTAATTTTAAAACTAATTTAAAATTTGAAATTTAATTTTTAAACCATCAAAAAGAAAATATACTTTTTGATAAAATTCACTAATTTTCATTATTCATTGATGAATGAATCATTTCAAATAATTCCCAATATATAACCAAAAAATAATTTCTATATTAAAAATTCAAAATTTTAGTTCATTTATCAAATTGATTTTTAATATTTTCATGAAATGAATAATAATATTTTCTCTGAAAAAAATAAAATTAATTTTAATGAAAACATATTTTCGAAGCATAAATTGACATTAATAAAAATTGAATTAATATTTAATAAGAATTAATAAATAATATTGTATTTAATAAGAAATTTATCATTATTTTATAATAATTTTATTCATGTTTATACTCTCTAATTAAATGACTAGGTTATTACGGTCATATTTAAATAATAATATTCTGGGGTTCAGTTGTGTTCACTGTTGTGTCACTAATATTAGATCTATTGTATTTTTTATCATAAAATGTTTTGAAATTACATTCTAGAATACCCCATAATAAATTTCATCCTCAAAATTTGAACATATGCTTGATAATAAAATGATTAACAATTAAAAATACCATTATTGATATCCCACATCATAAAAATGGATAATAAAAGATCTTCTTAAAAAGTGGGGAAGAGAATTATGAGGGTAATATTAAAAAAAAACATAACAATGTTCTGATATAGGATAAAATTATTGAAAATTCAATATATACAAATTTAAAAGAAAACTAAAACCCATAGACATATAATTCTGATAGAAAATGTAGTTAGGTGAAATTCAACAATCAAAAAATCATAAATCTATGATGGTTGATGAGATAATTAAATCGTCAAAAATAAAGGTAATGTAATAATTTTTTTTCAAGATCAAATTCTAACGATTTAGTGATATACTTTTCTGCATCAAATAAATGAATCTAGAAATATACTTACATTAAAGGCGTAACATCACCCATTATTTAAATAACATTATAATATAATCATTTTCTCGGAATGATGAGTATTAAATATTATTTGGATCATGAATAATATACTATAATAAACATATGATAGATAACATATTTTCACTAAATGATAACAGTTCATTCCTTTTTTTATTATACATTTACCAAAAACATCCTAGTTATTAGATGGTAAAATAATTCAAAAAATGTATAAACCATTATATGAAAAAATAATACATTTATCTATAAATTTATACAATTATACCCAATGTTTGATATTTAACTATATATAAAAACTATCATTAAAAACATTCAATATATTCTAGATAGATATTGATTGCCTATAATTGAAGTAATTAGATTACATAGTTTCCCAATATTTATCTCTAAATCATTTTAATTTCTCCTAAATCCTCATATTAAAATATATATGAAAAAATCATGTACTATCATTGATATGATGATCATTTAATTAATGACCCAAATCACCATAAATACACATTAAAATCATATATCCCTCCAAAATATAATTCAACCAACATTCATCAAATAAAATTGTATATATTTCTATTTAAATTTATCATATATTTTTTCCACAATAATAGACTTCTTCCAAATTAACATTTGTGTCTTAAACAAAAATCATTATTCAATCTCACTGTTATATCTAAGATAATGGAAATATTCCCAGAATCAAAATATTCATAATATAAGAAATAATTTATTAAGGAATAGTAATATAAATAATGAAATCACATTTTCCAATGACATGTAATCTACTCCTTTCATCCTTTTTGAGGTTTCATGACATGTGGCCTTGCATGACACAAAAATATTATACAAGACTCGTGGGATGTTTTTTTTTCTAACACAATATTAATTTAACTGGTATAAAATTCTGAAAAATAATGCTAACATCCTAAAAAAATAACATTTATAAATTCAATATTAGATAACTAGTTATCACATAGGTTATCTCATATCATTCATCTTGCATCCAAAAAAATTTAATAAACCCTCTTCAATATCAAAGATCATTTAAAACCTAAAGATTATTAATAACATTAAAATTATTCCTACCAAATGTAATGGAATTATTCCAAAAATAACATTTTGTGTAAACCCCATTTAAAACCCATGAATTGTATTACAATAAATGTCTCCCAAAATACACAAAATAATCACATTCATTCCACCACAAAAAACCCTCAAATGGGGTTTCTATGCCTTTTTTATTTATGATTAAAATTAAACGTATAATCTCAAATTGGTCTCTAAAAAACATAATCTAACCTCGCATGAAAACATCATATTATCTAAAGTTATATAAATCATGATCTAATACCTAATGAAAGGACACATCCTTAATCATCACATAATATAATTTTTTTGATATAATTCACATTTATTCGTTCACAAAAAAATATTAGTTTAATGTTTTAGATAATTAGTTCAAAAATCATATATCAAAATTATATTTTAATAAATGGATACTTATTATCAATATCAATTTTTTCCACAAAATAAATTTCAAGAAATATATAATGATTTAATTTCATGAAAAATCATTATGAATTTAAAATTGAATTATTCCTTTCTATTTCCCATCATCAAACCCTATATAAAACATTTTAAAAAATGGAATGAGCATAAACATATCAGTAAGGGACAAAATATGAATGTATGAAATCTTTAATCCAAAAAACATTATAATATTTTTCCTTTCTCAAAATAATAATTGGGCACAAAATAAATATTTTCATACCCAAAAAATTAACATTAATACCTAGTGATTTTTATAAAAAATTTCATACGAATTATTCAATTAAAAATAATACTCAAAAAGTATTTTTTTAATTAATGATTTCTTCATAATTAATTTTTCCCATACCTATAATTTCATCAATTAAATTGTATCTTGTAAATTTCATTAAACATAATATATTTACAATACACTTTTATGTTACAATATTTTTATAAATTTTTATAACAAATATAGATAAATCATATAATAAATCGAGGAATTATTATCATATAACTCTTAAAAATCAGAAAATCGACATAGTTACACATAGATTAAACATAATTTTTTCATATAATTTAACCATCATAGTTATAAATAAGATAACCATCACAATTACAATTTAATGAATCATAATAATATATTCCTATAATCTCATAGTTGAATATTATTCAATTTACAATATCCTTTAAACCACTTAATAAGATAGATATAATGGGATCACATGTACTAGGATTATAATGGAACCACCCATCATAGAAAAAAATTCTCACGAACCATAACATAATAAAAAATAGGAAAAAATTTAAAATAATTATTTTCAAAAATAAGAAAACATATTTGGATAATGATATATCCATTTTCCTTAAAACTCAATTTTCACAACAATAATTCCATGAAAAATGGGAAATATGATTTTTCATGGCTTAAAACATGAAATATTATAAATTAATCTCCACATCAAATAACTATTACATCTATGTGATTGTTTGGTGTAACTATATAAGTTAATGTAAAATATTAATTTTCCCATTTGCAAAGAATGTGAAAAAATTTATTAAAAAGATTTCTTTCCAAAGATATTAAAAATAAATTAAATACGGATGAAAAATTTTATTTATTTTTTATATATTTATTTATAAACAAATCCCTAAAATAATTTTCATAATATGAACATAGAATATATGGGGGTTTTATGGGAAACCGTAAAAGATATTTTTTAAAATAATGTCACATACCTTGAGTCTGACTTGGCTTGTAAATTATATATATTCCATAATAATAAAATTGGGATAATTATGATTTTATGAACAATTATTAATTTCATTATTAATTTTATTTTTTCTTGTTCCTTAAAATATTTAACTATTTAATCAATTAAATTCAATTCATACGTTTTATGAATAGTCCTATTAGAAGTAAAAATATCATAGGTAGGTTGACTATAGTAATTGTGGTAATTATTCCATCTCTAGAAAAATAATAATTAGTAATTAGTCATCATGCTTATATATCAATTACAATTTTAAAACCATCCCTAAAATATAGTTATGAAAAATGAACAAGGTTACAGTCACAGAGATGGTATGGCGTACATATGCATGAGTAGAATTTCCAATTTATAGATTTCTTTTTATAAAGAAATTATATATTATATATTATTTAAAAAATATTAATAATATCATAAATAACATATAATTATTTTAAGAATAAATACATATATAATCCATATGATGTGGTGATGAAAATGAATCACATCACATTATGGAAAAGGTGGTCCCCTCATACACATGAACGATGTTATCATTTTTTAATTAAAAAAAATGTAAAAATAGGTGTTATATTATCATTAAATAATGATAATATTATGATGAATATATATATATAGATATATTAAATATATCTTTTTAACAACCCATGATGGATAGTGATGGTGAATAAATTACATCATTTCGTGAGATGGTTGACCACTGTACACGCCAACAAAAGATTATAATCCCATTTCATTATGGTTATAGAAGAATTTGTGTTATGTTATTAATATAAAAACAACTAATTATATAGAATATATTGATATTATTATATCAATGTAATTTAATTATATTTTAAGGAGTTGGAATAAGATATGAAACAAAAAACATTGTTTTATAGTAATAACTCTTCTTCAAACAACCTTCTTTTCATTATACCAGAAGACCTCTAATATTCATTATACAACAAAGAAGACCTTAAAATGTGGGGATCAATTATATAAAGGTATTGTTAATTAATTTATTTATCCAATGATTTATAGAGCTATGTAAAAATGAGAATAAGAGGTTGTCTTTTATATGAGAGTGGAGGGGAACTCTTGGAATTTGAAAAATTAATTAATTAATATTAATTACATCAGAAGACCACAAGGATCCAAAGTGATAAAATAATAATATATGATGACTATGAGTCAAAAATAAGTCATTAAATTAAATTTATCTATTTTTGGATCATAGTTTTATCCTTAACTTTTACATATAATCCTTCATTAACACTTTTGAAAATTATAGAAACATCAATATTTATTAATTATAAGTGGTTAATATACATACTATAAATTAAAAAAGGCTTATAAATGGACCAGGGTTAATATCTTCCACTCTGACCCAATAAAATTTACAATTAAAGTATTATATAGATTATAAATCATTTAATAATTTTTTATTTTCAAAAAATTCCAATAATGACATTTTTGGATATATTAATTAACTTTAACTTTAATAAAATCTAAATATATTAAAATAGAATATCTTAATACAACCATAAATTTTCATTTTCCTCATTAAAATTCTGGTATATAATTGATTATTCAAAATTGTATTATTTATAAAAATTTTAAGATCATTTGTTTACAAATTCCATATATTGAATAATTACGACATCATTGTTGGGTATGAATTTAGTGTAATTTTTTATACACTAAAAAAATAGAATATAATTACAAAAATGATGATAAAAAATCATTTTTTAAAATTAATATTTTTAACTAAAAATATCATTTATATATAACTATATAAAAAATTACAGTTATTTAACACAATTGTATGACGTTTTTTAATTTTAATTACATTTAAAATTATAAAGGATGTAATAAAATAAAAATGTAAAACAGTTAATATAATAAAATATTGGATGATTATAGATGAAATTAACTCATCCAATAAAATTAATTTCTAGGTTTGGGATATTCTATAGTCCATATAATATTATTCTTAAGCCTTGATTATCTGATTTCCTTCTTAATGTAGTAACAAAAAGAACAAATGATATTATTCATAATGTAAACCAAATTAATTTAACAATTTTAATAAGTTTTTACCCCTAATTAAAAATATGGAACACATTTTTAGTGGTAATTTAATTTAATATTAAACCAAAAAAATGTGAAAGATATTTTTAGAAGGATTTCATTTTTATATATAAATAGTTATTATACTAAACTGAAGTATAGAATTAATTTTAAAAATAAATAGGATAATTTAAAAATACTTAAGTATTGAAATTTTAAAATAAAAAAATTTAATATGTCAGTTTTTAAATAATGGAAAAAAATATAATTGAAAACAAAAATCATTATTTTAACTATTCCTTTAAAAATTAATCATTTCAAAAAATTATCTACAATACAAATTAATCTAATTTTGATTTATTGATATTATAATTGAATTATATTTTATAATATAAATTTCTTACAATTTTTAGAAGTTATTTATAATATTTTGTCATAAAATGAAATAAAATCAAGTTTGAAGAAAACATCTTTTTGAAGAATAAGTGAATTAAATAAAAATTCATTTCTTATTTATGAGGAATTAATAAAGAAAATTATTTATTAGGAACATTATATATATTTAATAATGTATTTGTTCATATTTATACTCTCTTTTTCAAAATCTTATTTATAAGGAACATTTTAAAATTATAATACTTCAAGCTCTGTTTATGTTCAGTGTTGTGTATCTTGTACAATATCAAACATAGTATTTATTTAAAAATATGAGGGTATTATCGAGTTACCTTTATTTATGAATAAAATATTTTTGGGATTTCCAATCAGAAATAAATTTCTAATTAAATGTGTATATTTATTCATTATGCAAAATATGAATAATAATGAAGATAAGTATTGGATGAAATTGTTTGAAAATGATCAACACATGAGAGATATAGATATTAATCCTTCCGTTCAACTTGGGAGATATTGTTTCAAATATATATATAAATTAAATAATATAGTATGTTATATCATTAATTATTTTAAATTTTTATTCAATACAACCATTCAAGAGACCACTACACTTTGGAAAGACTAGTAATGGTGTCCATCTTGACAGTTTGTGTGTGTGTGGGGGGGGGGTTGTACTTGTGATAATAAAAGAACTCAATGTACCCATTCACACCCATACCATTTATAGAATATAAAATATACCATAATTTCCAATCCCATATTTCCTTTATAAAATCAATATATTAAGAAATCTATTTTTCCACCACTATTTTCTGACATGAATCACTTCTCATCTACCCTTTCCCATTCTAATATGACTCCTACTCCCTAAACATATTATCATTTTCAATATATTTTTAAAGATTAACCATTTAAATCAATACTATATTTTTGGAATTTTATGTTTATGATCCTTCAAATTCCACTCCAGTGTATTATAATCATATTAATCATACTGATGATCACGAGCATTCATTGGATCCATATGACCCTACACAGGATACCAATGATTTATATACTAGTGATCTATTATATCCCCTTAATCATAATTCATCATGTTTATGTATTAAAATCTATAAAATATTTTCACCCTAATTTCATCTTTTTGTAGAATGTATTAATTTTATATTTCTATTTATTCGATCAGAACTGGTTATACTACTTAGGGAAGTATTTGAATACTCATATGGATGAATAATGGAACCATCATATATAAGTAATTGTATAGTATAATGAAGGGAATTTAATTATTGGTAAAAATGGTATAAAATATAAAAGTTTTATGAATATTATTAAAAAAATATATTGGAATAATTCGCTTTCTAACATTCTCTTCGGGATACAATGGAGATGTAATAAATAATAATTCATGGGGTTAGATTCATGGGATAAAAATTATGAGATTAAATTGAATTTATATTAATTAATATTTTGGTAGAAACATCACTATATATTTTCATATAACCATTATATAAGGTATTCATATTTGATGGAGATAGGTGATCAATATAGTGAATATATGTATGATTTATATAATTTTGGGTTCGGGAGAGCCAGAAATTATTTAGAGTGTTAACCAGGACCTAATGATTGCCTATTAACATAGTGATAGGATATTATTTTCAATTAAAATATTGACTAGTATTGGGTATTATTTTATTATTATTATTTACATTAAAAAAATATTTAGTTTATTTTTTTACTCTGAATCTAATATAATTGTTTTCCAAATTAAAAAAATATATTTTTTATATAATATTTTCTTACATTGCGATGAATGATCATGCTTGAACATCAATGAGAGTGTGACTTTTTCTTGTTCAACTGAGCATTATTATAGTATATTGGATTTAGTTGATAATAAACACTATTTGGAAGATTTATTTTTTTTGTTTAAGATTGTTCCATTAATTAAATTATTGAATATTATTTTTATACATGAATTGAATATTTTACTTTTTTTTTGAACATTGAAGAGAATGTTCCACATGAATTTTTTTTATTTATATGAAGTTATAAATATGAAAGTATTTTTATTTATTGTAAACAAAAAATAATTAAATGTTTTTATAAGAATTTTAATTTTATCATCTATATCATAAATATTTATCTATTATATATTTCCAAAAACATTATTAGGTGTTCTTGATAACAAATATGGTGATAACATTAGGTTAAATGATGATTTTAGAAGTGTTTTAAGATTTGATAACTAGGGGAGTGTCGAATATCAACCCAAGAGCCATACCATTCCTTCTAGTTGATTTCCATCTTTATGAAATTATATTATATTTTATAGTAAAAAGAAGTCATTTTAAGAGGCGTGTTAAGAAGAAACTACAGCAATAATAATTGTTGTTAAAGAGGATGAATGTGATAAAATTAAACTAGAATTTAATATAATCAATGATTTATATATATCCCTCACATCTTCTATATAATTTTATAGTTTTTTATATAAGTATGTTGACGATGGTTTATTTATATAATGATCTGAGAGATAAAAATGATGATATTTGCGGTAATCAAGGTACATAAATTGTTCCTATTGATGGAGTTGTGGTTTTCATAAATAATTTTTGTTATAATGTGGTTCTGGATGAGGACGACCGTAGTGATGAAAATGATAATAGTTGTGACTATATTGAGTATTTTATGGTGTTGAATTTTGATCTGATCCATATATACTATAATATGTAGGGAACATCAAACATTTTGGGATGATAATTATGACTTAACCATTTTTTATTCATTTTTAAATATTTAGTTTTAAATTTTTAAATTTTTTAATGTAAAATATATTATACTCTCTTCATATTTAATGTGTATTGTGACTAAAATTGATTTTATACTATGGAAAAATTATGTTTTTTGATGTAGGTTATATATATGTGGTTTATGATTGATGAAATACTATTTACTAGATAAATTAACTAATACCAGTGGTTTGGTAAAACAGTTCCGTTAGAAAATTATCAATGTCTCTATACCAATGGTTTTCTTACCCCATTGGTATAGTCATATCCTAATATAAATAGTACAAATAGTTTCCCTATCTTTTCTTCTAATTTTGAAACAATGATGTATCCCATAATTCTTGTAGTGTTATTTAATATAATGACTAACTTGTAAAGGGTGGAAGTAAATAATAAAAGTATAACTATTTAAGGTTTTTGACTATATGGGTTCCATATAGATATTTAGTTATTATTATTGTGCTAGGGATTAAATGAGACATAAATCATGGGAATTTATGATTTTGAGAATGTTAGTATGATCGTAATGTATGATAAATCAAATAATGTGGATAGCTTATGGTATGTGATGTAGTTGGTCGCAATTGGGAACATCACGGGATAAAGTTTTTACATACTACTATTAATAGAGGAAATAATGATAATTATTTAATATTAATTAACAGATTATGTTGAGGTGGTTTGTTCAAAAGATAAAAATTATCCACCAATGTTGATACATGAAATGATTGTACACTAATTCATAATTTTAGTTGAAGAGAATTTTTATTCAATGTTCATATGCCAAAATAAAATTAGTTTTTAGGGAAATCATTTGATCTAGATTAAAAATATATGTAATGAGGGGAGTTCACTATACTACTTCATATACTGTGATGTTGTAAATATATAATAATAGTGTCTAGATCTAACAAATTTCGGGTTTTGGTCAGGGAAGCTGGGTCATCTAAATTTGTTTTATATGATATTATCATGGATTGGTAAAGGTGGTGATAATAGCATAATGAAAGGGTTGATGATATAGTTTGATAAGGTTAGGTTGATTAAGTCAAGAACTCATGATAGAGTTTGGGGGACCTGTCAGAAATATTTATTAGTACCTTATTATATTAGTGGGAATATCTTTATAGCAACTGTGTAATAGAAAGAACATGAAACTAATAAATGGAAATTCATGATGATAGGTAAAATTATGAAAGATTATATGATTATTCTTCTAATAATTTATAACAATGCATCACATTCATTCATCTCTTTGTGATTCCTTGAAACATTGTGGAGGATAGTTGAATAAATTTCAAAAAATTTAATATTAATGACATAATACATAAAGGGAATGAAAAATTGTTTAATAAGTCATAATTCATGGTTTTTATTTGTTTAATTTAATTATCATTGGATTTATTTCCCTTGAATTGAAAATATATTAAAAAATAATTACAAAGGTCCATATAAATAAATCTGAGGCTAAAATTGGTATTTATTTTCAAGGAATTACTTTCATGTTATTGAATGGTAAATTATAATAGATTTAATAGAGAGTAGTATAATAAATAATATACCATAGATCAAAATTTTTTATTTATTATATTCATATCAGGTTAATTATTGTTGATATTTCATAGATCATTGGATTATATGGACCGAACAACACTTATAGTGGTATGGGATTTGTATTAAGATGATATCTTATAATACATTACATTATTAGCTAAGAGGAAATATGTATTATTTCTAATTAAAAAAATTAATTAAAACAATCATTTCCCTCTATTCTATTATTTTATATAATAAATGGTATTCTGACATCTAATGTTTTGGTAAGACAAACATGATGAAAATGTATTTTCATTAATATAATTGTTTCCCTTTGGGAAGAATAATTTTTTCCCTCTAATTATGTTGGTTTATTTGGATATAAAAAAATACAAAATGAAATAAGTATCAGTGGAAAAAAATTCGCATACCATAGAATGATGACTCAATTGAACATTTGAATTGATCTAGTTGATTTTAAATGGGTAACCCTTAGTACAGGTATAATGATTTTTTTTTAAATTGAGTATGATATTAAAAAAAATATTTTATGTTGATATAACCATCATGAGTTGTGGTGATCAACAACCCACTCATAACCTTACCCTCATGTTTTGACAATCATATTGTCCATATAATGGACTTCCCAAAATACAATGGATGATTCAAGAAACCTAGGCCTCAATACAACCAAGGATCTGATATAATTTTTTACAAACAAGTTTGAGGTGTCCCTCCAATGGACACCATATTTGGCCCAATGTAAAAATGAAAGATATTCAAGATCCCCTCAAGAGGTTGACTTCTACCAGGGTATCACATAATAATAATTGGCAGTGATGTATCCTAAATAAATAAAATTTTACTAGAATATGAATTTCTAATGAAATATCCGTATGAGGAATCCATAATTTGGATTCCCATGATAATTAAATTCAGTATAAAAAATATTGTACAAAACAGAATGATAAAAATAAAATGATTGGAACACCTCGAACTCTGTTACCCATAACAACCACTTTTATTCAACACCTAAAACATCACATATATAATACACCTCCCAATCGTGATGGAAAAAATTTAGAGACTACTGATTTTTAATAATCATATCAAATAATTAATGCAAGTACAAAAATATTAAGATCACGATATCTATGAGACCCAAAGCCACTCTCTATCCTACATCTCAAAAACATCCTCCAAGATTGGATTAAAACATGATCTCATCCATTTTTACTCTTTATAATGATCACATGAACCTATTGTATACACTCGATCTATGGACACCATGTTGTGTTAGTATGGTGTCGAAAAAAATTCTAGTAGGTTTTCCCTAATAGGAATATTATTTAACTATTTCATAATATTCTATAAATGAATCATTGAAATATATTACAATAATATAAGGTGTTTGTAATGATTTAGGAATAGTTTTCAAATACTGTGTCATAATTCCTCTTTATATTTGAAAAACAATAATTTCGTAACATATAATAATTTTCTTACATTCTTTTAAAATAAAATATTAAAATAAATCCCTCAAAAACCATTTTATATTATACATTTTTTGAAAAAAGTCACAAAATCATACTCACTGATATAAAATATGAAAACATACATCAATATATAAATCAAGATATTTATTTCATTAAAATAAGATGAAACCTTAATATATTTTAACTATTATAAGAAAAAAGACTAAAAATCAAATGATATACTAAACAATTAATAAATTAATAGAATAGAAGTCGAAACAAGTGGGTGGGAAAGGGGTCAAAGTATGACATACCATTTCCCAATATAGTTCAAATATAAATGATAGAGTTTTTAAAGTACTATATCAATGAAGAGCCATGGGGAGACTATAAGGTTGCTATGTTAAAGGGTTCCATAGGAACCTATACAATCTCAATGATCAAACCATACATAAATTTTATAATTTAGGATTTACCATAGATTAAAAATCCAATGTTTTGTAACTGAATCCATATAATCATGTTAATCATTTACTATTATTTTTACAGGCTGAAGGCTAGTTATGGAAGAAAATTTCGAATAAATCATTTACTTAACATCTAAAAAAGGTATCCCAAGGATTCCCTTGATTATATTTAAGGAGGCGATGAATATTATTAATAATCTTTGACCACATGTACCTCCAACATTTCCCAGGAAAATTTTCTAAATATCCTACAATACCATTTCAATATTCTAAATAGACATTTATGTAATAATATTAAAAATATTTTTTAAAAGTACCATTTAGATGGTTCATTCAAAAAAAAATTCATCTTCAAGAAATAATATGAATATTTTCTTTTATCATTATATAAATTCAAATTAAAATAAATATATATGTATGTATTTACATATACACAGTTTCTCGTGTGATGATATATAGATATATATAAGAAACTAAATATATATATATATATATATATAAACCCAATATAAAAAATAGATTTAAAAGTGGATAAATTTAAAAAATATAATAAAACTAAGATGTAAAACTCAGTTTTGAATCATTCAATTCCATGTAAAACAAAAACAAATCATGACATCACTAAACAATTATATAAATACATAAAATGTTATAATCTATAAAATATCATGAAAACCACCCCAGAACTCTCATAAAAGTCAGGTGTGGAAGAAATACCAAAGCATTAAATATTTATAAATCAATTTAATGTTTAAAAATATCCACTATAAAAATATATAAATTTTTTAAATCTCTTCTATAAATTAAAATAAAATATACAATACATTATTTTAATTAAAACATATTAAATAATCACAATTAAAACATCAATTCTTCAGTAAAGTGGAAAAAATGATTGGACCATCATGGAACTAATAGAATATATAGTGGAACCTTTTTATATGATGAAGAAGGACCAATGAAACTACTTCACACATTAACAAAATGATCTGGAATGAATTACTATGGAAACCCTAACTAGGGTTTTGCTATCATAGTAGAATAGTATGAGGTAAAATAGAAATATATTGAATATATGGGAAAAAGGAAAAGGAGAGGAAACCCCTGATACTATAATGATTCTAATTGAACTCTCATTAAGAAACACTAAGGACTAGAGGAGGAGGAGTTGTGGGTATAACATGAGGCGAGTCTCATGGAATTCCATCATAAATGAGGAATGAGAGGGGGTTGGTTTGTGTTATTAGTTACTTAAGGTAAAAGATGAAATTTTTAATTTTTAAACATAGGTAAAAATGGGTTTCCATAATGTTTTCAAAACCAAGGTCCAACTATTCACCATTCATGGGGAACATGAAGTCACTTACATGGGTTTTATGAAAGGTTAGGAAAAAGTGCACCAAATGTGTGAAATTTTCATATTAATTTGCATAATCATACCACATTCCTATCACACAGTTTAGATAACCATGTAACAATCCCCTTTAAAAAACAAAAACTCGAAAAATTTAAACAATAAACAAAAAATAAGATGCTAGAACATCATGAATAATAATGTAAATAAATATCTAGTTTATTAATTAATAATATAAGGGTTTTGTGTGGGAATCCTAGAGGTTTTGAATTCATGGAAAATTTATACCATTGTTTGTGGGGACTCATGTGATTATGGATATAATTGGTGAAGTTTATTACTAGTAACTATCCTAAGAAAATTATTCATAAATTCATAATTATATCCTATTTTATCAATTCAAAATTATTGAAAGGATGGAACTAATATTTCTTAATTAGGATATATTATTGTAAGATCCTAATTTGGTTTTTGGAAAGTATTTTTTATATTGAGTGTTTTATAGGGTTTCTTAATAGAGGAATGAAAATTCTATTGGTTATAGGATACTCTTAGAATGGGATAATTGAATAATGAAATTTAATATGGAACCCCTTACGTTGGAAGAGAAATAAAAATGTTTCAATGATGAATATGAAAAATGAATTTATAGGGTTGAAATTTCTTATAGTGTTGAATCCTATTACATTTATTTATTTTGATTTATTTAGTGTAACTTTTAAATGACAACAGATTTTATGGAAGTGTGATCTGCCTAGAATAATATCATTAAATGATGTTTTTTTAAAATTATTGTTATTCTTATTTTTGTGTGATTTATTCGGTATTATATATTTAATGTTAAATAAATAATTTATTTATAGATTTATGATTGGAGATATTTACTAGGGAACAAGGTATAATATAACATTTTTAATAAATAGAATTATATGGATGTTTTGTCTTATGTATTATATTAACCCACCAATCAATTATGCTATACCAGAGTGGGTGAATATTAACTGATTTAATGTAATATTTTAATATGAATAATATATAATAGGTTGGGTAGATTGGTTTATCAAAATATGAATTTCTTGATGATACCCTTCAATTCTTCTCAACCCATAGAGCTCCCTAAAATGTTTATACGGTTAGTGGCTATTGTAATGAACAATTATTGAATATTATACATTTGTTTAGATTATGAAGGTATACAGGATAAATTATATAGTATATTTTATATTATATACTCATATTATTGAGTGTTGTGAAAAAATATTACAAATATTTAATTTTTAGTTATCATTATTATTGAATTATTATTTTGTTTAGGATATTTAAAATGGCTCGAAGACATTTGACTTGAGGGTTGCTAAACACATGGTATTTTCATCCTCGAGTCTTTATTCTTCTAATTCATGAAATAGTGTGTTATGTGGGTGAAGTTTTTAGCAGTTTGTGGGTTATTCCACATGAAAATAAGTATGTACTATAATATATAGATCCTACATAATATCATTTCAAAATAACATAGTCCAACAAAAAATTTTGTTTAACTCAAAGTATGATTTGATTTTTTAAAAAATACATTTATTAAAGTTTGTGATTATTTATTTTATGAAATTTAAATATTAAATTTGATTATAGGAGTTTGTGGTTTTTCATGTAAAGATTATAAGTATCATATATTTCTTAGTTTACAAGATATTATATATATGTTTGTGGATTCATTTATTTTATGTAATTTGGGAAGATGAGTTAAAATTTTAATTGAATTTGATTATAAAAATGATTCAATTTATGAATATATTTTGAAATTATAATATTGATTAAAAGGTTTCATTTTTTAATATATGTTTTTTAAATACAATAATGGACGGTTTCATTTTATTAAATGGTTTTAATGGGTTTTATTTTGGAAATTCACTCATGGGTTTTGTTTATGTGAGTACATGAAAACTATATTATATACGTTATATTTTTTCATACAAGATTACATCACAACAACAACTATCTAATTGACTAAGGATGTATGGATAACCTTACTCCTAATAATATAAATGAATATTTTTCGGGATTATCATTTGAATTATTTTTTACTGGGTTCTCACACCATGACTTGTTGAATGTTGATTCAATTTTGGATAAATTTGTTCAAAATCATGGTATGTTACAAACTAAATATTTCATGATTATATTTTACCATATATTTTCAATAATATGGATTATGTTATATATAATGGGTTGTTTTTGATGATTTTGAGATATGTGGTGTTTCCAATCAGGATTTATGTATGCAGGTATTTTATAGTGATAATTTTGAAAGTGAATTGTATTTTTTCTAAAATGATGTTTCCAGAAGAAAATATGATATGTATGTTGATTAAAAATCATTGATTATATGTTACATGTTTTGGATAATGTGATGTTTTTTAAAATGAATTAGAAAAGTTATATTGGATATATTGGTGTTTTATAATAGTGAGGATAATATTTTGATTTTTAATTAAAAAATACAAATATTTTAACATTATTTATTTTTATTTCAGTTATTGGGATATTAACGGAAGGAATCATATTAGATCCATTCAAGAAATACTATTAAGTTTATACTCATCCCCTATATGTGACAAACTTTCAACATATGGGAATTGTTTTTTATAAAGAAATGAAAGGTAGTTATTTCTTCTCATTTAGTAGTTAGTAGTAGATCCACTTGATGATATAATGGATGTGTTGGTGTTTGGGGGTGGGATTATTTTTTTATTTCTGATATATATTATTTTGAATAAATTTATATCCATTTAATAAAACAAAATATTTATTTTTTATGAATTTAAATTACATTTTAGATTTTCAATAAAATTAGATTCACAAGGTATATAAGATTATTTTTGTTTTTGGTTTAAATAATTTGATAGAATATCATTCCTCGGAAATCTTATTTTTAACTCATGATAATTATAACCATAATATTACAATTATAAAGTGTTAATTTTTCCTTATGGATTCCTATAATTGGCCACATGATTTGGGTTCACTAATATGGGTGTTACACATTCTTTTTGAAAAATACTTTTCTGATTTTTAATTTAATGTAAAAAAATTCAATAAAAAACATAAAATTATCATTAAAAATGTGTACATTTAAAATGTATGTAAATAAATTCTATTTATGAAAAATATTCTTACTACTCTAATGGTGGCAATATAAATCCCATTAAAAGTCAGTTGTGATGATGAATGTAATAATCTATCAATGAATCCACAATTCTTCATAAGATCAACAAAATTGATATTAAATGTCATTTCTTCAAGGATTTGGTTCAATCTGTTAATTTAAATACTAAAACCATTCTTAAACATTAAAATATTTCATCTATATTTATTAAATATTTATTAAAAGATTTATATAATGATTTGAGTATCAAAATGAATATTCTCTCTTCTGAGATAAATATCCTAAATATTGTTATTTAGACCAATTTACATGATATAATTTATTATTATCATTTTTAAAGGGGGATAAAATACATAAATTTTATGTTTATTAAAAAATATTTTTATTTTTACTAAAAATATTGTACAGGAATAGTGATATTTCATAAGACCATAATGGGATATAGTGGGTAAAATTATTGAACAAAATAAAAGAATTAAAAGTGAGTTTACATTATGGTATTTTAATTGGTTCATAATGATAATATAAATTTGGTAAAATTGATATAAATCATTGGTATAATTAATCCATAAAAAATATATATATATATACATAATAATCATTGATTTTATTTGATGAACTAAAATGTAAAAATATAATAAAAGTGTTCTAATATAATTATGGGATTCATAAAACATCAATAAGTTGGTGAAAATATATAGATTTATCAATAGACATTGATTTATATGTATGTTTATGTTCCCATAGTTTCATTTTATCGTAAATAATATTAATACATTATGATAATCTATATGTGATGTATTTAATAATTTTACAATTAAAGAATTATATCCACTCATATAACTTTATTTTCAGTCTAATCTGTAAAATAAATTATTAGTACCTTATGGATTTCAAGGTTACACAAGTAATATAATGAATAAAAGTGTATAAGGATATATTTTATATATATCTTAATACACTAATGTATTAAATAACTGGAATCCATTTTAGAATTTTTTATTTTAAAAGGCCATTTATTTTTCTCAAAATTCATGGATATATTGAGACTAAAGACTATGCCACTAACAAATACTTCCCTAATATAAGGGTGTTTAACATTCTATATAAAAGTAAAAAAAATTGTTGATAAAAAACATAAAATATTAGTATGTTGTATTTTTCTGTTTTTTATATTTTATTCTATGATAAATACTATTAATAATAATTTTTGGAAAAATTTAAAATATTTTTATGTTACCTTATTAAATTTGTAATATTATAAAGTAGTCAGCCATTACTCACCATAATTTTTTTTATAGATTCAATTACTATTAACATGATATAACATGTTTTTCACTGTAATTGTCCATGAATAAAATAATTTATAAATACCTAGGCCCCATTAGCTCATATATAGAGCCATAATTTATTTCATTGACATAAAATACAAGAAATATCTTTCAAAATTACCAAATATATTGGTATTCATGGAGACCTAGAAACCGAAATCGCACCCTTATTTCATTAGAAATAAAAAACCAAAAATGGAAATGTATTTTAGTTTTCATAATAGAAATTATCCAAACATTTAATCTTTATAACGTGGGGAAAAGAGAATAAATAAAAGGGTGATCTCAAATACTCAGAAAATGTTATGTATTGAAGGAAAAATAATAGATCAATGAGCATAACATGTAAATTAAAATAACACAATTCAAATTCTATTTAATCATTAAACAAATAATTAAATGAATCAAAATATTTTTTTCATTGTGAACTACCCTGGATAATAATAACTGAATGTTGAAATAATGAAACATATAATTATTTGACATCATATATCATGAAAAAAAAACCACAAAATTTAAGACCATTCGTAATGTGGTTTAATAATTATGGGTAAGGAAACATTTTGTAAAAAAAATTTATCTCATTACACTGTCGATTATTTGATGGGTTATCTATAATTAGGACCCACCTCTCTCTCCATGTCCAAATAATTAATTAAATTTTGATTAATGATGTTTTCCCATAACAATTTGGTACAATTCAATTATAAGCCAAATGACTTAATTTAATTTCAAAATACATAAAGTAAGATGAGGAAATAATTTATCATGGTATTTATTGTCCAATTTATAGTATATACACCACATAGATGTGAATTGGTGCATAATAACAAGTCTCAATGTAAATAAAGATAGAATCCCTTACAATTTTTAATGTAGTTAAATCATGTGACTCGTGAAATTAATATTTATCAAATGAATAATTTTATAAAATTAATATAATTATTTTCAGTATATATTATATCGAATGGATGTATACATACTCTATAAACAATAAATAAATGTTGAATAAGTAATATTTATGTGAAAATTAAAAAGTGAGATGAAGAAATCGTTACCTTGTTCTTTCCTTTAGTTGAATGTGATTTAACATCTTATATATTAATTTAAATAATCCTATGAAATTAGTACAGAATAGTATACATATTTATGATATCATATATTATCCTCTTATAAAAATTAATCACTATTTTGTATAAAATATTTCGTTATTACAGTTGTTTTGGGTGTAAGGTGCTTCATTTTCATATGATTGTTTTTTCACGTAAGAACAAGTTATTTTTTATAGGATATACCTCCAACATATCCATAATGATATTAATGTTATAAATAAAATAATTTTTCATTAAATAAATTATTCTTGTCATTATATAATGGATATCATCGTAAATGAATCTCATTACTTCATGAAGATGCTATGTTGTACTTACACATGAGTGAATATATCATTCCCTTAATGGTGGTAGGGTAAAGAAGTGTCTGGTATATTAATTTATTAAAATAAATATCTAGTCATATATAAATTACATAAACAATATTTCCATAATTATAACCATCCAACAATTTTTTTGATGAAAAATAGATTATCACATGGCATGGGGATGTCAAGATATACATACGCACACATAGTGCATTAGTTTTTCTTAGGATAGATAAAAGGTAGATTATGGTTTTTTAATTATAATATTAACTTCTCAGAATATATATAATCCTTGATATTTTATTTTATAAAAGAAAAAATTCATTAAGATTAATTGGAAGATGAAATTAACTTGAATTAGGTGGTTAAAATTATTTCCTCTTCATTGGCAGATACCCTTTATATATCTTCTTAAGGGGTCTAGGATTGGTATTTTTTTGCATAAAATGAACTATATAACTTGTATACAGATACTGTGAACATAAATGGCCATGTATTGGTAGAGACATAAGGCACACAGTGGTGTAATGAAGTGGGGGGAAAATGTTCCCTTTGATAATTCTAGTGAGGTGTATTTTTGGAAATTAAAATAATATTAAATTAAAATAATATTTTATCCAAATTAAAATGTCTCTAAAGAAATTTATTGTAAATTTAAGATTACATTAGGTCTATATAATCTCATCAAATAATTTAAATACAATTTTATGTCACATTCTTACCTTTATTTTTTATATTTAACCCTTACATAATATATTTTACTCTTACAATTACAACTTATGTTTTTTACTCGTTAAGGGTTAATATGTTTTCAATAAAATGACAAAATAATCACAAATAGATTATAAATAAAATATTAACCCATATCATATTCATATTTATGATTTTTATATATTTTTTAATTTTATATCATTTAATGAAAAATTATTTATTTTTAAATATCATTTATGTCAATTATGAAACTATACATAAGTATTACATTAAAAATATCAATTTATAATATAACATTCAAAAAATGTTAAATTAATACCAAAAATTTCTTGTTCATCTATTAAATTCTTATATAAAATTAATATTTATTTTAATGTTTTTTGAAATAATTTATTTTATACTTATACTAATTAAACAATTACAACATCATCATTATGCAAGACTTTATGTTAATAATTTATTTCATAATTATCCAAATAAATTACCATAAATAAATTAAAATTTTTACGATTCCAAATAATATTTACAGTTATATGTAAATTCATTGTTACACCATATAATAACTTTTATAGTTATTAAAATCATGAATATAAAAACTTTAACTTTTCTTTAAATAAAATAATATAATGGTCATAATCTTGTTCTAATGGACAAAATGGTTATATATTTTACCCAAAAATGGTTATGGTAGAAAATTATTCATAAAAAAAATTGGAAAGAGTTAGGGTTAATTTATAGTCTTTATAATATATTTTTCTCATAATTACCTAGTTTACATTTAACCATTGTCATAAAATTTATTAAAGGTCCTATTCATATTGAACTAAAATAAAATGGTAATATATAACAAATTTAGACCTTATAATTTAAAATATGAAATCCATTTTTCATAATTCAATTCATTTCAGTGGAAATGAATTTAAAATTAATGTTATCAAAATGATGAAACTACAAGTTTTAATGTATTACTGTTCAAATGATTAAAATGTTTTTATATCCAATTTCAATGTGAAATTGATTATAATCACCCATGAATTATTGAATTTTTTATATTTCATATATATATACATTAAAAAATAGCTAATATATAATATCAGAATATAATTAAATTTGATTAAAAAATCGTTTTCAATTTAAATGTAGTATTTTTCACTATTCATCATAACATGAAGCTTCACAAAAAAATTTGAAAAATGAAACAACATTAAAATTTGAAGTTATGATATCAAATATAAAGATTGTATTCTAAAATATAATTAATAAAAGTTTCAAAATTTAGTTTTAATATATGGTCATCGTCAAAAGTCTGCAAAATTTCCCTAAGAAAAATATTACATTATATGCGTAAAAGAAGATTTTATTTTTATATCATGTATAGAAAAAATTAAGATGAATGTTGAAAATTATATTTTACATTATATATATATATATTAATTTAATTTAAAAAATGAGATTCTTTTACTTCATTAGTATAAAACACACTTGTGATAATTTATGTTGTTTTTTAGAAAAAAGATTCCTTTTATTTTAAAAAGGGGATTATTTGAATTTTTTAATTATTGGTCACCAAATAATTCATTATATTTAAACGTGCAAATATTATTTTCATAATTCCATTATTTGTGTTCATTCTATCCATTATAATGGATATGTAATAATGATAACATTTAAATAATACTATTTGGTTTTTCATTTAAGCGTGATGTGGCATAGCATGTACACTATGTAATAAAGTGTTTATTTTTTAAAAAATATATCATGATTCATCCCTCAATAAATTAATTTTTTCCTATAATTTTAATATGGTGTTTGATAACTATGGTATGAATTTTCAATGTGCATTTATTAAAACCCATATTCGGAAAAATTAGTAATAAAACATCCAATTTAAATTATGAAATGGAAAGTATGAAGGTCACCTAAGGAATCACATACTAGGGTTAAATATATAAAATAAGGAAAATGAAGATAAATGTATCTATTAATTTTTGATGAAGAGTGATACAGAACATGGTAATGGGATATTTTACAGTAATAAAACCATAAATCTTTAATGGGATAAAATTCCATTGTATTCTTATTATTGAAACTTAATGGATTACATTTTTGTTTCAAAATAATTTTCCTAAAGGTATGTTATTTATTTACCTCATATTCTAATAACATAAGTAAACTTACATACTTGTAATGTGAAGTTTCATCTATTAAAAAATTTCCTCCAAAAACTCATCTTTTTCTCCAAATGATGAGTGTTTAATATGATTGTTTTTGGCTAGAGAATTTGATTCAAAATCTACGGATCACAAAATCCATAAAAGTATAACTATATAGACTCACTATATTAACCAAAAAAACTGGTTTCGATATGATACTGTAATTCCCAAATAAATAATCCTTTACATTATAAAAAACATTAATCTCAAACATTTAAAAGTAATTCAAAAAGTAAAATATAGATCATTTGGAAAATTACAATCCTTCAAAAAAATTATAGATTAAAACTGATATCTAATAATAAGAATGATTTTATAACATACCCTCCCAATTCAATTCAATCACACTTAATGTCAACAATTTTCTTTTATAAGTAAAATAATATCTGAGGTATGTTAATCATTTCAATAAATAACATGAATCACAATATGTCCAACATAATATCATATTTTACTCAAAAATACAATTCAACCTTTAGCCCTCATAATATTTTGTTTTCTTTAATCTAATAGGTTCTCAAAACAGAAAACATCTTCTGAAATAACATTAGTCACTTAATCACCCAATCAATATCAAATCACATGGTTATCTATTTGACAAACACATTTTCCATAAAATGAAAATAACCATTATCAATTAGATATTTTAACCTAAAAATTAAACTCTAACCCTTACATCACATAAGTTATTGGTAGGTGCTACACCCATGCCACTCTTTTCATGTGGGTTTAATCCTTGTGGCCTTATAAGGCATGATGAGTTGTCACACGGCCTATGAGTATTCCATTTTCTAAAACTATATTAATATTATCTAAAAATGTGTCAATAATCTTATAAAATAACATTAATATATTCAATAATAAATAAGTGACTTCACCAAAAATTTTATCTCATTGGATACATTTTGTATACCTAATTAAATAATGACCCATTATTACATTAAATTTAAATATCATATAATGTCACGACTTGTCCTCAGGGCCCGTGTTGTGACTACCCCAGACCCGCTTCCATAGGCCAGGGGCTGGCAATTAGAACCAAATGAGTAAACCCGATAAAAGGGAAGGCATTTCCTTTAAACCTGTAACACACACAGAGTACAAGTGAAAGCAAACACTAATTAAAAATAGTACAACAAGTGTACTAAAATTAAAAGGTAATGGAAATACAAGCCCAACCGTAAAGTATAAGGAAAGGACTAAAAAGTACAACTAAAAAGACTAACATCTCAAAGGTGACTAGAAGCTACTAGATCTTCCACCACGGATCCTACTTGAAGGGTAAGTACAGATAGCCTTCTCAATTCTCCATGCTTGTCCGTCTCTTACAGGTACCGACTCCAAATGAGGTCCACCTCCATGTACCATCCAGTCCTCATACACTCCGCCTCAGTCAGTGATGTCCATCGTCTACATCCAACACAATGAGGTGCGGTCATATCCTGTACAGGGGTAAGTATAACGATACTCAGTAGGGACCCCGAGACCCTCAAGGTCTCGCAATATCAAACAAGGATAAAACACATTGAATTATAGAATCATGAAGTATCAACCAAACCTATGTTGAAATATTACCATAAATATATATAAGTTACCAATCACAGTCCAGCTCCATCTCTCGATCCCAACCACAACCCAGCCAACAAAGGAAGTAAATTAAATCACCACGATGATAATGGTTAAAATACATGACTCATCTCACACATGCATACATCTTTTGTAGAGTGATACTGATGATCAGTTGGAGAACTGATTCATCAAAGCTATCAGACCCACAAAGGATACAGGACATGTAAAGTTGTCAGACCCGCACAAGATACAGGACCAACTATCTCTTCCAAGCTATCAGACCCACACATGATACATGACCAGCTATAATTCATCTGAGTTGTTGGACCCACTCAGGATACTACCCCAGCTAAGCTATCAGACCCAAATAGGATACAAGACCATCTTTTCTGTTAGACCCAAACAGGATCTAGGAGCAGATGTCAGAACTATTCTACGTGGTCGGACCCACAAAGGATATATGAAAATATTTTCTATCAGACCCACACAGGATCCAAAAACAGAAGTTAGAACTGTCGGACCCATGGAGGATCCCAGTATAGTAGTCCTCATTGTCGAACCCATTGATGATTCTGGTATAGTAGCCTTTATTTTCAAACCCAAGGAGGATTATGGTATAATAGTAATCGATGTCAATCTCATGGAGGAATCTGGTACAGTAGTAATCGCTATCGAACCCACAGAGGATTCCAGTATAGAAGTCATCACAGTCACAGCCAGCCCTAGGGTTCCCATACACATCACGCTATATTCCGGGAGGGTCGTTTCCTAGAGCCAAGTGTTGATACATCAACTGAAGTGAATTCCATAGATGATGTATCATGTAGTTACATATCATCATAAGGAACTCAAAGCGATAGGAGGTGCGTCAATCTGACTCCCGGTCTTAGAGTTATTGACATTTCTGTTACAGGGGCCCGGTTGAATTTTCGCTCGATCCAAACCCAAAATTTTCCAAAATTGTCTGAAAATCACTTTGAGTATCCCATAAGGATCTCCTCGTCGCGAGGGTCCCAGTTTTGTAGACGGCGCATCAATCACATGCACGGTCAAGGAGATATTCAGATTTCAGTGAAAACAGGCTCGGCCTGTGAAGCCTAGTGGGCTGGTAGATCGGCCCAACCAGGATTGGCGGATCTGACCCGGCTGGGGGTCAGCCTGGATCGGTGGGGTGCGGATCACCTGTGGACTTGGCCCGCTCTGCCGGCTGGTCTGGTTCACCCGGAGGCACCAAGAGGTGCCCCCTCCTATGTCGGGCTGACCGTAGCAGGCCTGTTCGGCCAGGCGCACATGGCCCGCGCTGTGGGCTGCAATTCTCTAGCGCGGCTAGCACACAGTTGTACGGTTCGCCCAGCCGAGTGTCCCATATATGTGGGCCGCGTCCACCTCCATGTGCCACCTTCGGGTGCAACAGTTCTCTAATAGGCCAACCGTCTTGGCCGGCCAGTCATCCCTTAGACCGGGCTGCCCGAGCGGCTGGCGATCCATCAATGTGGCTGCTGCTACCGCCGCCTCCTCTGGTCACTAGCACTGCCGCCTCTTCCATCTACCACTGCTGCCACCTCCTCCGGTCGCTGGCACCATCGCCTCTTCCATCCACCACGTCCCCCATGGTCGCGGCCCACTACCTCCGGAGCGGTGCGAGGGCACCGCTCCCTACCAGCTCCACCTCCATCGTCAGCATAATGAGAACAAAAACCAAAAAGGGAGGCAGTTGTCAGACCGTGTTTACGCAGTTTGAACCCTCCTTGTTATGTTCTTAACATTTGGCATCAAGAGCACAACACATGATGAGAAATTTAGAGTATATCTCGTACATAAAAATAAACTACTTTTCCCCTTCCTCGTATTTTGTCGTTAAATGTTGTCGAGTCGCAGCTGACAAACATTGTGGAAAACAGACATTATTCCGTCAGCGTCGAAGGAGTTAGATCTCGGTGAATATGAGTCAAGTTGACTCCCTCAGTGTACTTTGTGGGTAGCGGTGCTTCCCTTTCTTTCTCCAAGAGAAGAAGGAAGAACATGATGCTCGTTGTTCTTCAGAGATGAGGGGCATTCTTCGTTGGAATAAAATGGTGTTCTTCCATGAGTTCTCCAATGAAAATTAAGAAAAAAATAATAGAGATAGTTCTCTATTATTTTTTTGGCAAAACATCTCAAGAGTTTACCTTCATTAATTGTGACAACACATTTGATTAAATTCGGTGGAATGGATTCATATTTTAAACAAGGGATGTGGAGAGTTTCAACAATAATTTGGGAGATTTGGATGTTTAAGAGACTCCCCTAAATTAAATGATAGTTACATGGGGATTATAGGGGGCTAAAACTAATGTGGGTCCCACCTAGTTATATGCTCCCAAGGGAGGTTAGGGTGTGGTGAGCCCGACCTCTAACCTTCACATGGTGGTTTTAACCACCAGTCATGAAATATTATGTCACACATAATTCTTATTTAATTTATTAAAAATACCCAAAAAATAACTTCCAAACTTGATAATAAACAACAATTGAAAAGCCCTCCTTATGCAACTATCGGTTTTGCGAGTTCAACGGTGCCCTCAGATTTCAATTCCTTGCACCGATTCAAAAGATATATAATCCCACATGAATGTTTACTGAACGTATCCAAACAAAACATCAAAGATTTATTCCGGGCATCATAATCAGGCATCGTTAGAAACTGTGGACTCAAGAAATTCCCAAGTATTTAAGAAAAAACATTCTGCAGGATTTTCGGGTCTTTACATTCTCCTCACCTCAAGGATTTTCGTCACCGTAAGCTACTACACACTAGAGGATCAAATGGGGCAATGAGCACGCATCTGATCCTCCTGCTCCCATGTGCTCTCTTGGAGGTTCCCATGCCGCTAACGAACGCGCACAAGATGAATCGACAGTGCACGCAGGACCCACTCCTGTCGATCCTAAATCTCCACCAGAACCTCCTTGAATGTCGCTTCATCATCAATGTCCATATCCCCATGGTCGATGATGTGGGACGGGTAGTTCACGTATCTCCTCAGTTGAGATATGTTGATGACGTCATGCACCCGGTGCAACTGAGCTGGAAGATCCAAAAGGTAAGACACCTCTTCTACCCTGATGAGGACCTGAAAAGGTCCGATGAATCACATAGATATCTTGATGCATTGGCCAAATCCCTGCAGACCTCATCGAGGTGAGGCCCTTAGAAAGATATGGTTTCAATACTCAAACTATAGTTGTCTCAGTCTCCTATCAACATAGGACTTCTTCCTACTCTGTGTAGTCTTCATCTTCTCTTTGATGATATCCACCTTATCCATCATAGCCAACACCATATTTGGTCCTAAAAATGTTAACTCCCATGGGCCAGTCCAACACAGAGGTGATCTTCAAGGTTGGTCGTACAATTCCTCGTATGGTTCCTTCCTGATGGTAGAGTGGTAATTGTTGTTATATTAAAACTCTACTAAGGGAAAGTGATCCTCCCAGCTCTGACCAAGGTGATGAACACATGAAAGGAGCATGTACTCTAGTGTCTGAATGGTCCTCTCAGTCTAATCATCTGTCTGAGGATGGAAGACGGTGCTCAAGCGAAGCTGCGTCCCAAAAAACTCCTACAACCCCTTCCATAGCTGGGAATTAAAATGGGCATCTCGATAGGAGACGATCATCAATGGCACACCATGGAGCCATACGATCTCCTGTATGTAGAGGCGTTTCAAGCTCTCTACTGAGCCCTACTCTCTGATTGGTATGAAGCGGGCCGACTTGTTGAGTCGATCGACAATCACCAAGAAAAATTCTAGTCCTCTAGATGTACGTGGATGTCCCATCACAAAATCCATGGATATCCCATCCCACTTCCACTCTGGAACCTCTATGGGATAAACCAAGCCTGCTGGAACCTGGTGCTCCACCTTCACCTACTGAAAATTGAGGTATCATGAGAAAAACTCTCCTACTACCTTCTTCATACATGACAATGAGTACTGACGTTGGAGTTCCTGATACATCTTTACTACTCTTGGATATACTGCTAGAGGAAATGTGTGGAACTACCTCAACACATCCCCCCAAGGTGCAACTATTACCATGGTACATCCCCTGAAGAGAATGATGTGATCCCATCCATCAAAAAATTTATCAGGTTCCTTCCCTATGGATATATGAGCACGTCACGTCTCACAGTTAATTTCCCCACACTATGCCTCCATGAATCAATGAAGAAGTGGTGGATTGACTGCGAGAGACTACAGAAAGGCAGATCCATCTCTATCCACAAAGGATATCAGCAACGTGGCCAACGGCTCCGTCGCCTCTCCTAGCAGCTGAATGTCTGATCTCTTGCATAGAGAATCTGCTACAACATTCCCCTTCCAAGGAGTATAGAATATCACAAAGTCATAGTCCTGGAGGAACTCAATCCATAGCCATTGTCTCAGGTTCATGTCCTTCTGTGAGAAGATATACCTGAAACACTAGTGGATATAGTATACTGTAAATAATTCACCCATAAGATAGTGCCACCACATCATCAAGGAAAATAATACATCGTCTAACTCGAGGTCATGTGTAGCATAGTTCTGCTCATGCTATCCAAACTGCTGAGAACCATAAGTTATCACTACTCGCTCTTGCATCAAAACACACTCGAGTCTGGTCCCTGATGGGTCACAGTAAACTATGTTCCCTACGCCTTTCTCTGGAAGGCTCAAGATTGGGGAACTATTCAGCCTCTGCCTCAACTCCAAAAAGCTCTACTGGAATCTCTCGGAATAGAGGGTTTCCCCTTCTTCACCATAGATGATAGTGGTGCTGCAACTCTGGAGAAGTCTGGAACAAAGGTAAGTCTGGCCGAATAATGAGTGATCGACCACAACCTCCTATGCATGATTTTTTCTTGTACTTACAGGGTTATCCTTTTCACTGACCAAGGAAAACCCCATCCCAACATTTTAGATAAACCAAAACCTTTTTTCATAATACATTCAATCTTTGTATGAAATTTGGTTGCCCAGTACATACCCAAAATAACATTGTAAGGCCTCAACGCTAGCACCAATAAGTTGCAACCGAAACTCTCACCTCAAGGGCCAGATCACACCATCGGCGTATGTGCGATTATCGAGTCTCCTCCCAAAGGTACCTCTAGATGCTAGTGTCATATCAATGGATTAACTGGAAACTCTAGGTTTGGGATAAGATTCGTGTAATGAAGGAATGATTGGTACCTATCTCTATTGATACGACAGCTAGTAGTACACACAAACTGTACATCAAATAATTCCTAGATCCCTGGGGTCAAACTCCTTGACTATGTGTAGCTACTCTCATGACCTACCCACCATTTCCCTGAGCCTAGCAGGGTCTAGAATGGAATGTGGTTGTAAAATGTCTAAATGTTCACCACCTCATGTTGTTCTCTCAGCTATGATTCCACGTCAGCTTCCCTGAAGATTAATCTTTCATTAAAACTTCCTCTTAGAAACATTTTACACGATCATTTCTCTGAGACTGGTGCCAGTTTCATGCTTCAAACTACTAACATTCACTGGCTCTCACGGCTCATACAATGAACATTCATCCACAATGGTTCTCTCTAACACCGCAACATACATAGGAATGTATAGTGGAAGAAGTGCTGGCTCCGATATCCTTAAAAACACCTCACTCAGAGGTCTGAGATCTAAAGTACTGATCGTATCATAATCATCGATTACCAGGAAAGACCGGTATGCCTCGATGAATACTCAGCTACCGACATGTCATACTTCTGAAGCAGTATAAGCTCTAATAAACTCTCAGCCACCCCCTAAATCCAGTCCTCGACCACCTGTGGTTCGGGATCACCTTGGAACATGAGGTATATCTGGTGTTGAAACAAATTTAAGGCACTAAGCCTACAAGTGTCCTCTACCGGTACCACTGGTAGTGTCTGCTGACCAACGGGCAGTGATATAGATGGCACACTTCCCGAAGGTACCATCTTGGAAAACGGTCCATGTACTGAAACCCCATAACTATGTGGACCATCCTCATGGTCACTCACTGAAAAATATTAGTATCTATTATCAACATCTGCTCTACTAGTGTCTCAAATATGCGGAAGAATCCAGTAATCACCTCTTTCCAATCCTCTGCTGCCTGGGAATTTATCATTCCTTGAAACCTTAGAGTCCCCTGCCGCTGGAATTTGTAAAATGTGCTTAGTCAGCATGCACAATCTGCAAGTGTGGCTGGTGGTATATGTTTCCCAACGGGTGGTGGTGCTGCTGGTACACCACCCGATGGTGCCAACAAAGAAAGAGGGCCCTAAACCAGAGCCATGTCACTCGGGGGACCATCATCGTGTACTCTCTCAGAAACCCTAGATGGATGTCTATGCAGCGGGATCCTGATAAGGAACTGGTGCGACATGGTCAATAAGTTATACATGGGGAGCCGACTCAAAGAGTTCATAAAGAAGACTCTTGGAAAAACACTCTCAATCAGTGTTTTCGTGTACTGAGTATTAAATCAGAAGTCAGGGTCCTGGTGTATGGATACTTCATCCGCCGCACAAACACTGGACTCCCTAGACTAAAACCCACACTGAATACTCTTAACACTTTTTCTTAACAGTAAGAAAAATCAGAGTCCGATGTTCTGTGGTAGAAGTGACTCCTCTGATACCAATTTTTCACGACCCATCATCAGGGCCCGTGTCGTGACTACCCCAGGCCCGCCTTCCATAGGTCAGGGGCTGGCGACTAGCACCAAATGCATAAACCCGATAAAAGGTATGGCATTTCCTTTAAACCTATAACACCCATAGAGTACAAGAGGAATCAAACACTATGTAAAAACTGTATAACATGTTTACTGAAAGTAAAAGGGGTCGGAAATACAATCCCAACAGAAATGTATAAGGAAAGGACTAACATGTACAAATAAAAAAGGCTAATGGATGAAAGGTGACTAACAACTTCTAAATCATCCACCAAAGATCCTACATGAAGGTTAGGTATAGATAGCCTCCTTAGTACTCCACATTCATCCGTCTCCTCTGGGTACTAACTCCTCGTGAGGTCTACCTCCGGGTACCGTCCACTCCTTGCACACTCCGCCTCTGTCAGCATTGTCCAACATCTGCATCCAACACAACGAGGTGCGTGCATAGCCCGTGCAGAGGTGAGTTTAACGATAGTCAGTAGGGACCCAAAGACCCTCAAGGTCTCACAATATCCAACAAGGATAAACCACATGGAAATATAAAATCACAAAGTATCAACCAAACCTACATAGGTATATCCCCATACAAATACCTAAGTTACCAATCACAATCTGGATCAAAACATTGAGCCCAAGCACAAACCAGTCCACAATTGAAGTGTAGTCAATCACCATGATGGTAATTGAGGAAATACATGAGTCAGCACACACATGAATACATATTTTCAGAGAGTTATAGATGACCAGTTATAGTCACTGATTCATCAATGCGATTGGACCCACACTGGATAAAGGACCAGTTAAGCTATCAGACCCACACAACATAGATGACCAGATATCTCATATAAGATATCGAACCCACACAATGATAAAAGAAAATCTATAATTCATCTGAGATGTCAGATCCATATAGGATACAGGACCAGCTAAGCTATCGGACCCTCACAAGATATAAGAACAACATATATGTTGTACACACACATGATATATGAACAGAAGTCAGAACTATTCTAAGCTGTTATACCCACACATGATACAGGACCCGCATTTCTATCAGACCCACACAAGATCCAGGAACAGAAGTCAGAACTGTCGGACCCATGGAGGTTCCCGGTACAGTAGTCATCATTGTCAAACCCACGGAGGATTCCGGTATAGTATTCATTACTGTCAAACCCAGAGAGGATTCTGGTATAGTAGTCATCATTGTCAATCCCTTAGAGGATTCCAGTATAGTAGTAATCATTGTCTAACCCATGAAGGATTCTTGTAAGAAGTCATCATAGTCGCAGCCAACCCTAGGTTTCCCACACACAGCTTGCATGATTCAGGAAGGGTCTCCCCCTCAAGCCAAATTTCAATTCATCAACTACAAATAAGTCCTGAGTTTATGTATCCTATAGTTCCATCTCGTCATAAGGAACTCAACACGATAGATAGTGCGTCAATCAGACGCCCGATCTGATAGTTATTGGCATTTTCATTCCGGGGCCAGATTGGATTTACGCTAGATCCAAACCCGTCCATTTTTAAAAATAGTCTAAAACTAACATAGATTATCCCAATGTTATCGCCTCATTTCAAGGGTCCTAGTACCGTAGAGGTCGCTTCAATCGGATGCGATGTCTAGGATATATTTGCATTTAAGCGTTGGCGGGCCCAACCCGTCAAGCCTAGTGGGCAGGCGGGTCGGCCTGACCTGGCTAAGGGTCGGCCTAGCCCGATGGGGAGAGGCCCACATGTGGACCTGGCCCGTAGTTCAGGCTGGTTTGGTTCGCCCAGCAACACCAAGAGGCTCCCCCGCCTCCTCTTCTCGGTCGGCCGTAGCCGGCCGGTTCACCCCGATGCACGCGACCCACACTATAGGCCATAGTTCTCCTCACGCAGTGCCTGCGGGCACCGCGGTTCTCCAGACCGGACGGCATGTGGCCGCTCGATTCGTATATCTGAGTAGCCTGCCAATGTACATTCCTTCCTCTTTCATGCATCACCTTCAGGAACCGTAGTTCTCCAAGCGGCCGGCCGGTCGTCCCACGAACTGGGATCCCAAGCGGTCGTCAGTCCCTCTACGCGGTCGGCGTGTGGCCGTCGTTGCCAGCATGACCTCCGGTCACCGGTGTAACATCCGAGGTAAATAATGAATATTAATTTTTCATATTTATCCATATTTGCGAATAAAATGTTAAAATTAATTTAAAGGGGACGCTATGCTTGATGGCGTACCCAATACGCAACAACGAGTTTCTTTGAAATCTTACATTGCACTCTAATAATATAATATTATTATTTTAAATGATAGATAATGTCTAGCCGTTGGAATAGCAGGAATGAACAGAACTAACTACAAAATGATTATATATGTTTTTCAAATATTTTTACTTTTATCCAATAAATGTTAGAGACTTAAAATTCCAATGAATCCAATTTTATTCGTAAATATTCTAATATTATTTAAACGATTGATTAACATCCTTTTGATGGAAAAACCTTTATAAATCCACTTGTTGTCAATTTTATATGTTATATTGGACCAAATAAGATCCTTCTTTATAATCGGGATATCAAAATTTACTTTTTTTAGGTTTTTTATATTTGTTTTTGATAAAGTCAATTTTAATGAAGAAGTTAAAAATGTTGTATTGCAATTCAAAACTACTTTTAATCTAATTTAATTATATTATTAGATAATCATTTGAATTGGTTTTAAAATTCAATTAGAATATATTTTTACCATTTAATCCAATGGTATTCATTGGAATTAATTTCACTTTGTAATTGGACATAAAATGGTGTTAATCTTTTAATAGATATTCTTTCTTAAAAACACGCTATTTGTTTTGACAGCGGGAATTAATTATTAAATTAATTAATGAAAATTATATGTTTTTAATTTTGTAAAATAGAAATCATTTTTTAATTTGGAATAACAAATATAGATTAGGATGAATTTTTGGTTTTTTTTCTGAATAACTACAATTTTTGATGAATAGTGAAACCACTAAGTGGTAGTTAATAAACTGATTTTTTGTTGAAATGAAACATTACCACTTATGTGATTTGAATTCAAAATGCCCAACATACATGGTTGTCATTAGGATGTAAAATTTGGTTCAATGGGGTTAAAATAATTTTTTGGTGAATAGTAACTTTTAAGTTTTATTAATCGCGATTAAATGTAATTAGTGTAATTTAAGGTAATGATAATGTTATAATAATATGAAATGAACTGGAAACATGTACTACACATATTTTTTGAGTCATGGCGGACCAAGACAATCCATGGGTCAACTTTGGGGCCCAATGGAGCCACTTTGGTAGGAAAATGACATTAATATCTTTTTATTTAAGGTTAAAATAAAAATGTCATAAACATGTATTGTTTTACTAAAAAAAATTACAGGGGGTTATACAAGTCATATTTTTTACTATAAATATTCATTATAAATATAAAAATATTTCCTACATCATGATATTTATTTTATAATTTTATACATTAAATAAATTATATTATGTATGACACCTTGATGATGCAGCAATTACCTCATTATTTGACGATTTAAATAAAAATAAAAGATAATGTAAAATCTAAGACCTAAAATTTTCAATAACCTATTTTATGGGTGGATTTCAAAGACTTATCACCTTATCCACAAACTATATAATTTTTGGATTTTTAAAATCGGAAAATCATTTTATAATGAAGTATCATTTTATAACTTTCCAAGAGAGCCCCTCATCTCCCCTTATAAAAGGCCCCCAACTTTTCCACCCTACCCACACCTCTCAAGCCATTGGGCGTAAGTCTTTCCAAGGAAGCCTTTGAGCTAAAATCAAAAGGAGTTACCCATTTTTAAGGTAAAGTCTTCCCTAGTGTTCTTTTATTATATTTTTCTTCTCTAACCCCCTAAACTCGTTTTATTTATTTTTTTGTAACAAAACTGGTATATTCAATATAATAGGATGTTTTTATGAGAATTATTAGAGCTACACTAACACACACCTCTGTCTAATGGTTAAAGAACATACTGTTTTCATGGATGGTGAATTACTGCCTCACAAAACGATGATTGTTCTATGGTCTCCTACCACCTCTCATGGTGGCCATTATGATGGAACTATATTTATTTATGATATATATTATATTAATTTTCTCTCTATGCTTCTGTATTTTATATTTAATACATACCTTTATGCTTTTCATGTTGTGAAAATGTGATAATTTCATTTGAGGAAGTGTGGACTACCGCCCCCTCAAGTGATGTGACTCGATCATGAAATACAAGTAATGTATAAAGAATTAAATTGATGAACTTATGTGATATATATAACATATATATTATACTGGAATTATAATATATATATATCTCTCTAATCTAGTTTTAATTCCATTATAGTGCCAAAGAAATGAAAGTAGCGTTCATGCGTACATACGGCTTACCATCTCCATGAACGAAACATTTCATTTCATATCTCCAAATGTTAGGCACTATTATAAGTACATATATATAATGGAAATATATGTCATTTATTACATCTAAATTATGGTTATAATTCTATAATTATAATATATATATCTCTCTTTTAACGTTAATTCCATTATTATGACAAAAAAATGAATGTAGTGTTCATGCGTACGTACGGCCTACCGTCTCCATGAATGGTGATTTTCATTTTTTATCTTCAAATGTTATGTAATAGTATAAAATGAATATATACTGGATATATATGATATTTAAATCATTAATACTATTCTAGAGATGATGTACCTATAACTACATGGAAATTTTTTTTCCAACATGTTCAATTTTTACTCATGTACCGAACATCGAAAAAAACTTCTGATATGAACTCACATTATTAGCCAATTCATATAACACTATAATATGTGATATGAACTGAATAATAATAATTAAAGTATGTCTTTAAGAAATTATAAATTGTCCAATGTTTATTATTCATGAATATAAAGAAATGAACAAGGCAAGTCGGACTTGAAGTAAGGGATCCTACCTCTCTCTTTCTTTTCAAGTACCCTCTTTTATGTCATTTAATTTATGCTCCATGATCTTATGTTATTGAATGTTCGTTAATATTAACCATACTCTAATTTGTAGTTTCATATGGTTAGATAACACTTCTTACTCTCATCAATTCATTTTAAGAATTTTTATGTGGCGTCGTTATGCTGCCGAATTTTCATAAGGGATCCTACCTCTCTCTTTCTTTTTAAGTTCTCTCCTTTATGTGATTTCTTTGAAGATCATATTTATAATGTTTGGGGATGTTATTTTACATTCCTAATTCTGTACTTTTTTATGTTCATATTATGAGAGACACTATTTGATCTCATAAATCCATTTTTGGATGTTTTAGTGGTGCCATTAGGCTGCCGAGTTTTCGTAAGGGATTTTTCATATCACTTTTATTCCCGTGAGATTTATGCTACCTTTGCCACAATATCCTTTGTGTGGTGTATGTAATTCCAATTATTATACTCTTTGTGTAATATAATTTCTTTTATGAGTATTTACATCAATGTTGTATAGTCTTTATTTCATGGGGTGTACATTTCAAAAGTTACCCATGTTGGTAAGGGAAGCTTTCACCCTCCTCTTTTTAGAAGATTTATTTTGTTGGGTCTTTTAATTTACATATTTTAATGATGGGATATGTTCTTATATATCATTATTTATATAAATTTTATGTCCAAGTGATGATATACCCTTTTTATCTATCATAAACTCATTTTTTGAATTTTGATGTTACGCCATTAGGCTGTCAAATTTTTTGGAAGGGCAATTCTTAACCCAATTTCAATTCTTTTGGTTAAACCTCTACTTCTTGATTATTTCATGCTATGAATATGTGTGGATGACATCTGACTATTTTACATTGAGTATTAAATTATATTTGGTGTATTTATATTTGTCACACATAATTAAGTCATTTCATTATCCTTGCTCTAATGGCATGATCCTTGATTGGGCTTACATCTCAATTTATTCTCATTGAGATATTTCTTAATGATATGCACTTTTATTCTTTATTAAAGTGTATATACAGCCCCTTTTACATTCCATATCCATATTATGTGTATACTAATGTCATTTAAATGTTTTGAAAATTTTCTACTTTTTGTGGCTTATAATTTAAATGTTCAAAATGCAAAAGGACTCTTTTATTAAAAAATTGTTTTAAATGGTTTTAATGATTTATTCTTTTAAAAAGTTATCATCCATGTCCATGTTTTAAAAATGGTTTTAAGGATTTATTTATAGGAACATGAATGTTGTAAAACCCTTTCAAAAGTTTCGAAGTGGTATGGGACACTTTGATTCTAAAATCTCTTTTAAATGTCTTCTTTTAATATTTTCAAAGAATAAAGGGATTTTTATCTCATAGAGTTTAAATGATTTTATTTGATGTTTTTATTTATGATTATATCATGATGTGATCTCTTGTGATTGAAATGTGTAAATTTTTTATTTCCACTATATTTGTTTTATGTATTATGATTTTATAATGGTACTTGGACATTTGACGGGTGGTTATGTGATAAACCATATAATGGGTGGTGCCATGAATACAAGGATGGGTGGTTAATATATAACCTCCAATGCATTGGGTATGGAAGTCGGCCGTATGGCTATTCCATTTAGTGATATGTGTGGAAGGAGACCGTATGTTTATTCCATTTAAGTATGTTTATGTCCCAAGTTACCTTTATATGTTATGTGTTCTCTATATGGGTTTTATAGTAATATTTTGGTCAAAAGGTTATGTAATGATCTTTTATTGAGTGAAGAGTTTTTTACTACTTCATAAAGGTGAAAATTATTACTTTGATGAAGTATTCTTGGTTTACAAGTTGTTTGAAAAAACTAACAGTTTTCCTTCTTTGTGTATCCTTTACTGGACATTTTATGCTCATCCCAAGTTTTTGAAATGTTTTCCACAGGACTTAAAGATGAATAGGGTCAAGGATGTTATCAAGGAAAGACATGCTATCTAAAACATGGAAATATACATGTTTCCTTTTAAAAGTTTTTATTTTATGGAATCTTAGTAGAAGTGTTTAATTCATAATATTTTGAGATGTAATAGTTATGACCTAATTCTATAAAACTATAAACCTGAAAATATCCTCTATGTGAATTATTCATTTAATTCATGATTATGTAATGTTTTAAGGATGGGTACTTATAGTTGGTATCAGATGTTGGTTTAGATAACTTTAGAGGTTAGGGTATTCTCTAAGCATAAGTGACATTACCATAAGGGCTAGGATTTCAGAAAGAGTCATAGTTTTTAGATAAAGTGAATGAGTAAGTAAATCTTAGTGTTTATCTCCTTTATTAGTACATGATGGGTTTTTTGATATACTCACACTATCCTTTTTGGTTTTTGTAAATGGATGGATCTAGAAGGCACCAATGTGACAATGGGTTTGAAGGAATCTATGGTTGTTCTCTGATTAAGAGACTAGATGAAATGGGGGATTCAATGAGAAATCTCATGGTTATTCTAAACCAACTATCAGGAGTCATGATAAACCACTTGAACCTAGGTGAGTTCTCTAATGCATCATGTACGAGAGAACCAACTCGATGTGGATGTTCTGGTGATAATTATAAAGGTAACCATTAGGGTTTATATGATCATTACTTTTGATGTAATTATGGGTTACTATATGTTATGATGGGAAATGAAAGGCATGAGATAAACTTGAGGTTAAAATATGTTATTATTATTTTTGAATATTTTAACTCATTTTTGGGAATGTTTAATGAATTATATAGTTTTGGAAAATGGACAACATGCAAACCGTGTGACAACCTGTCGCGTCGGACAAAGGTGCGGAAATCGAACCCACAACCAAAGTACGACTGGTATTTATCGCCTACCACTGGACTATGTGATTTACCAGGTTAGTATGACTTATTCCTTTTAGTTAGATGATTTTACAAATCAAGAATATATTTAGTTTGTGTTATCTAGGAAACTATTGACCTATTGTGGATGTTATATGATTAGGTTAATTAATTTTCAATATGAGACTTTAAGAGAAACTGATGTTATTTGGAGATAACTGTTAATTTGCACCATGGAAGACTATGTGATAAAATCCTTCAAATATTTGGGTTTCGAACTTAGTTTGGTTTACTTGGATGAATTTAATGGACAATTTTTTATCGAATGGTCTTCGTTGAACTTTGGGTTTTGTTGGACAAATTTTGGAGATTAAGAATAGATTTTCTTTTAATAAAGGATTATAATTTTGTGAATTATCTGATCTCATACTAATAATTTTGGTTTTGGTTATAGTCTAAAGACATGGGAAATATATAGTTCTCTTTTGGGGATTAGGTGATTCTCTAGAAGTTGATTATAGCGCTCTTAGTGTGAACAAGACATCCTAAATACTCGTCTTTTAGAAAAAATATGAGTTTGTGTAAGAAATGTAGTAAAAGTGGAAAGTCAACATGACAAGTAAGTATGTTTCCTTATGTTTTAGTTAAGCTACTATATAATTTCCTCAATGAAAAGTAACTTAAAATAAAAATTTTCTCTGTTAATTTTTTCTACATGGGAATCAAATACCGTTTAACCTATCACAAGTTTGTGATTTCCTAGTGGTTAACATTCTCATAATCATGTTTTCTATCACTCTCCATCAAAACATGACCCTTTGATTCTCATACATGTTCATATTTTATTAAATGGAATCATAGTATGGGTTAACTCAGGTGACCTTTGTACTTCTCTCTCTTTATTTTAAAGTAATAGTTTTATTGACTATTGATATGATGTGGGAAATTCAATTAAGTTTCCAAGACCAAATTTTAAAATTTCGAGGACGAAATTCCCTAAAGGGGGAAGGATGTAACATCCCAGGTAAATAAAGAATATGAATTTTTCTTATTTATCCATATTTGTGAATAAAATGTTAAAATTAATTTAAAGGGGACACTATTCTCGATAGCGTACCCAATACGCAACAACGAGTTTCATTGAAATCTTAAGTTGCACTCTAATAATATAATATTATTATTTTAAATGACAGATAACATCTAGCCATTGGAATAGCGGGAATGAACAGAAATAACTACAAAATTATTATATATGTTTTTCAAATATTTTTACTTTTATCCAATAAATGTTAGAGGCTTAAAATGCCAATGAATCCAATTTTATGCGTAAATATTCTAATATTCTTTAAAAGGTTGATTAACCGTCTTTTGGTGGAGAACCCTTTCTTAATCCAGTTGATGACAATTTTATATGTTATATTGGACCAAATAAATACTTCTTTATAATTGGGATATCAAAGTTTACTTTGTGTATGTTTTTGTTATTTTTTTTGATAAAGTCCATTTTTAATGAAGAAGTTAAAAATAATGTATTTAAATTCAAAACTTCTTTTAATATAATTTATTAATTTGATTAGATAATCATTTGAATTGGTTTTAAAATTAAATTTGAATATATTTTTACCATTTAATACAATGGTGTTCATTATAATTAATTTCACTTTGAAATTAGACTTAAACTGTTGTCAATCTTTTAATAGATATTGTTTCTTAAAACCACGCTATTTGTTTTGACAGCGGGAATTAATTATTAAATTAATTAATGCAACTTATATGATTTTAATTTTTTAAAATAGACATCATTTTTGAACTTGGAATATCAAATATATCTTAGGGTGAATTTTTTGTTCTTTTCTGAGAAACTACAATTTTGGATGAATAGTGAAACCACTAAGTGGTAGTTAATAAACTGATTTTTCGTTTAAATGAAACATTACCACTTATGTGATTTTAATTTCAAAAATATGACATAAATGGTTGTCATTAGGATTTAAAATATTGTTCAATGTGGTTAAAATAATTTTTTGGTGAATTGTAACTTTTAAATTTTATTAATCGCAATTAAAAGTAATAAGTGTAATTTTAGGTAAAGATAATGTTATAATAATATGAAATAAACTTTACACATGCTCTACACATATTGGATGAGTCATGTCGGACCCAGAAAATCCATGGGTCATCCTGGGGACCAAATGGATCCACTTTGGTAGGAAAATGACTTTAATAACTTTTTATTTAAGGTTAAAATAAACATGACACAAACATGTACTGTTTTACTAAAACATTTTTAACAGGGTGTTATAAAAGTCATATTTTTTACTATAAATATTCATTAGAAAGATAAAAATATTTCCTACATCATGATATTTCTTTTATAATTTTATACATTAAATAAATTAAATTATGTATGACACCTTGATAATGCAGCGATTACCTCATTATTTGATGATTTTAATAAAATGAAAAGATAATTTAAAATATAAGACCTAAACATGTAAAAAAAACTATTGTATGGGAGGATTTCAAACTCTAATAACCTTATCCCCGAAATAAATAATTTTGAGATCTTTAAAATCCGAAAATAATTTTATAATAAATTATCATTTTATAACTTTTCAAGAGTGCCCCTCCTCTCCCCTTATAAAAGCCCCCCACCTCTACCACCTTACCCACACCTCCAAAGCCATTTGATCTGCCAATATCTGCTCATTTTTTCTCTCCACATCCATCTCTTACTCCTAGAAGCCTCACTTTGAGCAGAAGTCTTTCCAAGGAAGCCATTGAGCTCAAATCAAAAAGAGATACCCGATTTAAACGTAAAGCCTACCCTAGTGTTCTTTTGTATTATTTTAATTCTACAACCCCCTAAAATATTTTTATTTATTTCCTTTGTAAAAACAACAATATATTTAATATACTAAGATGTTTTTATGAAAAGGATTCGAGCTACATTAACACACACCTCCGTCTAATGGTTAAAGAACATATTGTTTCCATGGATGGAAAATTACTGCCTCACGAAAAAATGATTGTTCTATCTTCTCCTACCACCTCTCATGGTGACCATTATGATGGAACTATATTTATTTATGATACATATTATAATTATTTCCTCTCTATGCTTCATTATTTTATATTTAATACATACCTTTATGCTTTTCATGTGCGCAAATGCGATAATTTCATTTCAGAAAGTGTGGACTACCACCCCTTCAAGTGATGTGACTCGTTCATTAAATACAAGGAATGTATAAAGAATTAAATTGATTAAATTATTTGATATATATAACATATATATTATAATGTAATTATAATATATATATATATATCTCATCTAGTTTTAATTCCATTAATGTTCCAAAGAAATGAAAGTAGCGTTCATGCGTACGTACAACTTACCGTCTCCATGAACGGCACATTTCATTTCTTATCTCCAAATGTTATGTACTATTATAAGTACATATATATAATGGATATATATGTCATATATTACATCTAAATGATGGATATCATTCTGGAATTATAATATATCTATATATATCTTTTAACTTTAATTCCATAAATATGACAAAAAATGAAAGTAGCGTTCCTTCGTACGTACAACCTACCGTCACCATGAACGGTGCTTTTCATTTTTTATCTCCAAATGTAATGGAATAGTATAAAATGAATATATAATGGATATATATGATATTTAAATCATTAATACTATTTTTTAGATGATTTACCTATAACTACATGTAAAATTCATTTCAAAGAAGTTGAATTTTTTCTCATGTACCGAACATCGAAAAAAACTTCTCATATGAACTCACATTATTAACCAATTATTATAACACTATAATATGTGATATGAACTGAATAATAACATTTAAAGGAGTTTCTTAATAAATTATAAATTTACCAATGTTTATTATTCCAAAATATAATGAAATTAACATGGCAAGGCGGACTTGAGGTAAGGGATCCTACCTCTCTCTTTCTTTTAAAGTACCATCTTTTATGTCATTTCATTTATTCTACATGTTAGTATGGTGGAGGATGTTTTTTTAATATTCACCATACTGTAATTTTTTTTATATGATGATATACCCCCTCTTACTCTCATCAATTCATTTTAAGAATTTTTCAGTGGCGTCGTTAGGCTGCCGAATTTTCGTAAGGGATCTTACCTCTCTCTTTCCTTTTAAGTGCTCTCCTTTATGTAATTTATTTTAATCTCACATTTATTATGTATGGGGATGTTATTTTAAATTATTAATTCTGTAATTATTATGTTCATATTATTAGAGACCCTGTTAGATCTCAGAAATCCAATTTTGGATGTTTTAAGTGGCACAGTTAGGCTGCCGAGTTTTCATAAGGGATTTTTCATCCCACTTTTATTCCCGATAGATTTATGCTACCATTGCCACAATTTCCTTTGAGTGTTGTATGTACTGACCATTAATATACTCTTTGTGTAATATAATTTTGTTTATGAGTATTTACATCAATTTTGTATAGTCCTTATTTAATGGGGTGTACGTTTCAAAAGATACCCAAGTCGGTAAGGGAACCTTTCACCCTCCTCTTTTTAAAAGACTTCAGTTGTTGGGCCTTTTAAAATACATATTTTAATGTTGGTATATGTTCTTCTATATCTTTATTTATGTAAATTGTATGTCCAAGTGATGAGATACACTTTTTATCTCTCATCAACTCATTTTTTGAATTTTGATGTGACATAGTTAGGCTGTCAAATATTTTGTAAGGGAACTTCTTAACCCAATTTAAATTCATTGGGTTAAACCTCTACTTCTTGATTATGTCGTTTTATGAATACTTGTGGATTACATCTGATTGTTTTACACTGAGTATCCAATTATATTTGGTGTATTAATATTTTTTACTCATAATTATGTCATTTCTTTATCCTTGATCTAATGGAATGATCCTTGATTGGGTTTACATCTCAATTTCTTCTCAATGAGACTTTTCTTAATTTTATGCATATTTATTCTTTTATAAAGTGTATATACATCCAATTTTACATTCCATATCCATATTATGTCCATACTAAATTCATTTAAATGTTTTGAAAATGGTCTACATTCTTGTGGCTTATAATTTAAATGTTCACAATGGAAAAGGACTCATTTATTAAAACGTTGTTTTAAATGGTTATAATGATTTATTCATTTAAAAATTTATCATCCTTGTCCATGTTTTAAAAATGGTTTTAAGGATTTATTTATAGGGACATGAATGTTTTAAAACCATTTCAAAAGTTCTGAAGTTGTATGGGACACTTTGATTCTAAAATCTCTTTTAAATGTCTTCTTTTAATATTTTCAAAGTATAAAGGGATTTTTCTCTCATAAAGTTTTAATGATTTTATTAGATGTTTTTATTTATGATTATATAATGATGTGATATCTTATGATTGAAATGTGAAAATGTTTTCTTTCCATTATATTTGTTTTATGTCTTGTGATTTTATAATGGTACATGGACATTTGACGGGTGGTTACGTGATAAACCATATGATGGGTGGTCTCATGAATACCAGGACGTGTGGTTATGTTATAACCTCCAAATCATTGGGTAAGGTAGTAGGAAGTATGGCTATTCCATTTAGTTATATGTGTGGAAGATGATTGTATGGTTATTCTATTTAAGTATGTTTTTGTCCCAAGTTGTCTTTATTTGTTATGTGTTCTTTATATGGGTTTTATGGTAATATTTTGGTTACAAATGGGTAAGTAATTATCTTTTATTCAGTGAAGAGTTTTTTACTACTTCATAAAGGTGAAATGTATTTCTTTGATAAAGTATTCTTGGTTTACGTGTTGTTTGAGAAAACTAACAGTTTTTCTTCTTTGTGTATCCTTTACTGGGATTTTTATTCTCATCCCAAGATTTTCAATTGTTTTCCACATGACTTAAAGATGAATAGAGTCAAGGATGGGATCAAGGAAAGACATGCTATCTAAAACATGGAACTAGACATGTTTCTTTTTAAGATTTTTTATATTATGGAAACATAGTAGAAGTTTCTACTTGGTAATCATTTCAGATGTAATAGTTATGACCCAATTCTCTAAAACTATAAACCTGAAAATATCCTCTATGTGAATTATTCATTTAATTCATGATTATGTAATGTTTTAAGGTCGGGTCCTTATAACTAGCACCGCCGCCTCTTCCGTCTGCCACAACCAGCATGGCCCCAGCCCCCTTCTTCCGGCATGGTGTGACGACACTGCTCCCTACCGGCTCTGCCTCCATTGTCAACACAATGAGAACAACAAAAACAATGGGGGAACGGGTCAGACCATGTCCGAGTGGTCCGAACCCTCCTCGATATATTGTTAACATTCGGAATCAAGACCACAACACATGATGAATAATGGAGAGTAACTCATACATAAAAATAATCCAATTTCTCCATACCTCATATTTTGTCTTTGAATGTTGTCGAGTCACAGAAGATGAACGTCGCAGAAAATGGACGTCGTTCTGTCAACGTCGGAGGAGGTAGTGCTCAGTGAAGACGGGTCAAGTCAATGACCTTGATGTAGTTTGTGGGTGGCAGTGCTTCCCTTCTTTACTCCAGGTAAAGATGGATGAACTTGATGCTCGTTGTTCTTTAGAGAAGCAAGGTATTCTTCGTTGGAATTGAATAGTGTTCTTCCAAGAGTTCTCCAATGAAATTTAAGACAAACATAATAGAGACAGTTCTCTATTATTTTCATGGAACAACAACTCAAGAGTTGTCCTTCATTAATTCTAACAACATATTTGATTAAATGCAGAGGAATGGATTCAAAATTTAAACAAGGGAGGTGGAGAGTTTTAAAATTAATTTGGGAGAGTTGGAAGTTTAAGAGACTCTATTCAATTAAATGCGAGTTACATGGGGGTTAAAGGGGGTTCAAACTAAAGCAGGCCCCACCTAGTTATATCCTCCCAAGGAAGGTTATGGTGTGGTAAGCCCCACCTCAATCTTCCACTTGGTGGTTTTACCCACCAATCAAATAAAATTATGTCACACTAATTTGTATTTAATTTATTAAAATCCCAAAATATTAACTTCCAACCTCGATAAAATTCAATTGCAGTAAAGGTATATTAAAGTGAATACCGGCACTGCAAGTTCAACAGTGACCTAGGATATCAATTCTAAGCATCGATTTAAAAGATATAAAATCCCGCACATACGTTTATTGAACACACCTGAAAAAATCTTCAGAAATTGAATCTAGGCACACCGAGCCTTGGAATCAGGCGTCGTCAGAAACCACAGACTCATAATATCCCATTAGTTTAAGAAAAAAATTTCCACAGGATTTATGGGTCTTTACATATAACCCCTAACAATTAACCATACCTTTAAACATATATACACAAAATGAAAAAGAATTATTCCTTAAATAATTATTTAACATACACAAACTAATAGTGTTGTGTTACCATAAATTATTTCTGAAATATATTTATCCTAGAATAACTCCAATGACCTAAAACATGAAAAGAGTGTTTAAGATCATTAAAGTCATAAATACAGTATAGAGCATATAAATCCAATGTTAATGAACAAAAATCCATAAAAAATTAATTAATATTCCTACAATAATAACATTTGTGAATTAATTCATAAAAATATTTTATACCATATTCAATTTTAAACTAGTTCTTGGTTCTGTTGATTTTCAAAAAAAAATTATTAGAATCAATAATCATTATAACAAGTCATTGTCTTGAATAATCTTCTATTGGACGTTTAAAACATGACACATTCTATAAATCCTTTGTTTTTACCTAGGTTATCTGTTACCAAATTCAAATAATTTTATAAAATACATTGAATTTTGTTAAACATCAGTAATATGGGTATATTTCCAAATCCATGATCTCTGAAATCTAGTTCCCAATGTTTCGTCTACATTTTCTTTGAGAAAAACTACAAATACCTAGACCTCAAAATCCACGATTTTCTTCCATACAATATAAAATTGGTATAGGATATAAGAAATAGCATCCTAAAAGATATAATTGGTTAGTAGTCATGCAAAATTAAATATATATAGGTTAGCCTTATTAAATTGGTATTTGAAAAAAACCTAGAAATAGAAACTATTTTTCATCCTCAAACTCATAAAAAATTTCTCTTTTATAACCTATATTAAATTAAATAAATAAATGGGTGACAAAAAATTCTCAGTCATGTATAATTATAGTGGAAGAAATAATTAATCATTGGGAATAATAGAAAATGGTAAATAACGTAAAAAAAATTTCATTTAATTAATAAATTTATATTAAAATTCATACGTAGACTTTGATATAATAAAAATATACTAGATAATAATAACTAAAATATAAATGAAATAAATTATTAATTATTGGATGTCATGTATTTGTAACATGAACTAATACCATGAAGACGTTTCACAAGACGATTTAACCATTTTGGGGAAAACACATTTTGGACAATATTATCATCCAATGAAACTAGTGATGCATTGTGGGGCTGCCTATAATTGGGAACCACCCAAATTTTTATGTCTAGTTCATTCATTATATATAGAATAATCATAGTGTACCATACCACTTTGATTCATTTTAATTACAACAATCATTAAATAATAGAATTTAAAAAATCATAAAATACTATTATTAGTTAAAAACTAATTATATTACATTTCAATGGGATATTATATACAAAATATGGAAGTTAATTACTAGCTAATAACATAATAAGATTTAATGTAATTTGAGATTGAATCACATACCACATTTTAAATAGTTGAATCATATTCTTTGTAAAAGTAATATTTTTCAAAAGAAACATAAAATAACATGAATATAATGAGATTCCAGTTATGATTTATCAAAGGGAAGAATGCATAAGTCATATCAAAGAAATAAGTGGTGAATAAGGCATATATCTCACATAAGTAAAAAGTGAGATGAGAAAACCCGTACAATTTACATTACTTTTGATTAACATCTTTTAAAATGATGTAAAATGGTTTAATTCACGTTAAAATTTTATAACTAAACCATACCCATATTTATGATAACATATACAATCTTTTTATTAAATTTTATCACCCCTTAGTTAATAATACTTCGTTATTACATTTATTTTGAGTGTTAACTGCTTCATTTTATTATGCAATTTTTGTCTTCTATATCATGATTATTTTTCATATGATATAGATAAAACATCTTTGGAATGATATTCATGTTATAAGTATCATATTTTTTTCATTAAATTCATTCTTATAATCATTCATGAAATGTTATAATGGTAAATCAATCTAATCGCTTCATGGAGATGGTAGGCCATACGTACACATAGGGAACAATATCATTCCAATAATGTTGAAATAGAAATGAAGTGTATGGTATATTAATTTTTAAAGAATATATATAATTTCATATTTATCATATATATCTTTTATTACCATCATTTTACCAATCCCTATAACATGGGGATGAAAAATAAATTACACCATGACCTGGAGACAATAAGTCATTCCTACGCACACACAACGATTTCATTTTTCATAGGTTGGATAATAGGGGGACATAGTTGTACCATAATTATAATAACATATTAGAATATATATGATACATTATTTGTTACTCTATAATCGAAAAAACACATGATTAATAATTACAATAAGAAATGAATTTGAATGATTTGGTAAAACTGATCGCCTATTCTTTAGAAGACTTCCTTTAGATATCCTCATAAGGGATCTATGGTTAGTTATTTTGGAAGAACATGGCATCCATAACATGCATAATGATATTTTAAAGATATTTTTATTGGGTTTTGTAGTGATACATGGCTCAATGTAGTGTGATATAGTGAGGGAGGACGTGACCTTTTATAACTAAAGTGCATGGCAAATTTAGATACTTTAAAAAAATTAACATAATATTAATTAATTTCTAAATAAATATTTCTCCAAAGTGATTTATTTTGAATATAATTTGAATATGGGTAGAACTCCTCTAATCCAATAATTTTTATACATGTTTTGGTCACATTTCTACCCTTATCGTTTGGATATACCCTTATTTAATCTCTTTAACTCTTACCATGAAAACATGCATTTTTACTCTTTAAGGGTTCATATAGTTACTAAAAAATATCAAAAGTTCAATATATGGATATTTTATGATATTAAAATCTTTATTACGATAATGTTATATACTTTTTATATTTTAATATATTTTACATCTTTTAATAAATTATTATTTATTTTAAATTACCATTAATGTCAATTTGGAAACAATTCATTATTTTGACTATTAAAAAATATCACTACACAATAAATCTTTAAATAAAATAATTTATTGAATCCTAAATATTTAATTCTAATCCATAAAATTTATTTATCCCATTTATTATTCCATATTTTATTTATTTTAAAAAATTTAATATCATTTATTTGATAATAGAATTAATTAATCAATTACTACAATATCATTATGTTGGACATAATGTTAATTATTAATTCATAAAAATTTAAAATTAATTAGAATGATTTATATAAATATTTATATTTCCATATACTTTTTGTATTATAATATATCTTTATGATTTAATGATATAATAAATTTTATTGTTATTGAAATGATGATTAGGGAAACATTGACTTTTTTCAAATAAAATATTATATGGGTCATTGTCACTTCTAAATTGAACTAAACGGCCAGACATTGTAAAATTGAAAATATTAATGAAACAAATTACTCATATAATAATATTGGGTCATGTTTTAGGGTCAATTTATTGTCTTTATATTATTGTTTTATCATAATTACCATATTTACCATTAATTGGGGTCATAAAAATTTCTAATGTTACTATTCATATTGCTCTAAAATAAAAGAGGCTTATTTAATAATAAAGTAAATTATAATTCAAAATATGAAAATTATTTTAAAAAATTAAATTCATGGAGGTTTTAAAAATTAAATTCATGGAGGTTTTAAAAATTAAATATAAAATTTATCCCGATTATGGGATGAACAAATGGGTTTTAATGTAATAATTTTAAAAAAATTGAATTGTTTTTATATCCAATATTACTGTGAAGTTGATTTTAATAATCCAAATTTCATTTAATGATGTGTATTTGAAATATAATCCCATTAAAACAAATCTATAATTTAATCTATCAATATAAAAAATTTGATGTAAATAGTGATTTCAATTAAAATAAATTATTTTTTATTATATATATAAAATATGAATCATCTCAATAATACCAAAAATTCAAATAAGTAAATGATGATCTTCCAAATTAATATAAACATTTTATGTGGTAATATATTATTAATAATGTATAGAAATTTTTTTTCTAATTTTTTTTCTTCACATGGTAACAAAATCAACATTAGAAAACTATATCATTTTATGTGTAAAAGTTGATTTTATTTTATGTAATGTCTGGAAAAAATATAATTTGAATGTCCTAATTTATATTGATCATGTTATACATATATATATTATATTAATTTCATTAATATAATCCAAAAAGTGTTATTTTTTTATCGGTATGAAACACACTTTTTTTCTTTTGAATTGTTTTAAAAAAACATTTTTTTCAAAAGGGTTTTGTTATCATTTATAAATAATTGGATGTGAAATAATTAAATATATTAATATGGGTAAACTATATTCTAAAAATTCAGTTAATCATATTCTTTCCCTTCATTCTAATATCTTGGTTTTGATGGGAACATTTAATTAATCATATATAGTTTTTTGATTAAGATCGATGGGGAATATCATGTACAATATCAAACATAGTAATTCCTTTAGTAACCATATAGTGTTGTTAGCGTTGGATGATGAAATACATCTTAAGGTTGAATATGAAAAATCTTCCTCATTTTTGTTTGGATTATCAAGAAATTGGGCATGTCAAAGATACATTCCATAAAAATGTGGTTTCATCCTTTTGATCTATAAAAGGGAATCATGAGGAATCTTGCAGGAGGATATTGAAAATGCAGGCTAAGGTGGAGTATGGTGGTAAAAGATCAACAACGGGGCTTGGTTTTGATGTCAATGTTGGAATGAGGGAGAAGCAAGCGCAAATTAATGGTGGAATGCACTTCTCAATTGATAGGAACAATGAGAATATTGATGTTGGACCCACACAAATGATTAAGGTCATAATTTCTAAACAAGGAGAAATGAATAATGATGAGTTGGGTAATTCTAAACCTAGCGAGGACATGGTTCATTGCACACCAATTATCAGACATGCAACCGAGGAGAATTCCAACCCAGGTAATAATGAAAATTGCTCAATGATCCAAGAAGAAATCAATAAACTAAGAGAAACGCAAGGTATTCATGGAAAATGGAATGATATTGAAGATGATTCCCCAAAAAAAATTTTATATTCTGGCGTTGTCTAAAGGGAAAAAGGTTCTTGTGGATGATAAAGGAATTCAACCCATCAATCCTAGTAAATATAGATGAAGGAAAGACTATTCACACCTTAATCCATCCATGGTCACCAGGTATCATGGACTTGTTGATTCTGAATCAGAATGGAATGATGATTATGACTCTTCATATCAGTTTGATAATGACTTTTGATGCATTTTTTTGGGTCCTTGCATGGGGGAATAACTTCTTGTATGACCTAGTCTATCTTTATTTCTTTTCCTTTTCTTTTTTTTAATAAAAAGGTGCCTTTCAATTCAAAAAAAAAATAAATATGGTTTCCATGAATAATAAAAAAAAGGTTATTATAACTAAAAAGTTGAAAATAGTCAGAGTAATCATAAATGTTACCTTCCATGATTTTTTACTGTTCATTTTTAGTTATTATGGTTATTTAATTAAAAAATTAATTTTAATTGTATATAATATGAATTAAATGATTATTATTTCATATTACATCATCATTCCATATTCTATTTATATTTTTGTGTATCATGAAGAAGTAATTTAAAATTAACGATAAGGAATTACCTTGAGAATATTTCTAATTTATTTTGACAAATAGATTTTCTGATTTCAATAGTATGTATTTTCCTATATATTAGTGAATGATATATATAGTATATTATTTTTGAATTATTATTTCATATAGTGTTATTATAGAACACATTTAGCCTATATTTTGGATTTTATTAATTACAAAATTAGTTTTGGAAATACTAAATGTAATTCATCATATTATTAATATAGGATAGACTGAATCCTTAATTTTCATCAATGAAATATAGTATTCTAGTCATATCAAAATCACAATAAAGGAACAAAATCCAAAAAATCATAAAAATTTTAATGATACAATTGAATGAAATTTTATTTATTTTCTACTATACTGAAATCAAGCAATTCAAATTATTTAATATTGAATAATGATATATTAATTATTTAGTTTTAGTTTTATGGATTAAATATTCATGATTATCTATAGAAATAAGAAATTTTAATATCATTGTGACTATGTAAAAATGGAATATGATGAATTCGATGGGAGTGGAAAAATTATAATATGAAGTTTTCATGTCCCAGGATGATAATTATATATTATTGATTTTTTATACTCAACATGATTAAATAATATCTATATTATATGTAGTGACAACAAAAATGTGAAAAATTATATTATTAATTATACTATTACAGAGTAATTATAAACTAGAGGGATTCTTATGTTATATTCAGGGTACATTCTATCAGTCATGAATTATATTTTATCATTAATATATTAACATTATGATTATTGTTTAATATTTGTTATGTGAATTTGATTTACTAAAACAATGACACATCCTCTAACTAAGGTTCAAAACAAAAAAATAATGTGTTATTAATTTTATGACATTAATATTTAAATAGGTTAGGGTTAGATATTTGAAGAATTATTTTCCAACTCTACAAAATACCGAAGGATGATTTGAAATGTTATTATTGTAAAATGATATAAAATTATATTTAACTCCAATTATCATAGATTTATAAAAAATTTTAAAAGGAATAACAACTTTAATTTATATAATTAAAAAATTTAACGTGGTTCTAAAATGATTATGATTTTTTAAAAGGAAATCCATTAAAATTAATGATTAATATTCTTATTTATATAGTATCTGAAAGGCCTTATTATAAAGTATTTTGGTTAATGTTATTATTTTTAATAGTATAAAATATATTTATAGAGTTATATATTTTGTATATCAATTTACTATAATTTTATGTTTAATGCTACTACTAATGAGAATCAAATAGCTTATAAAAAATTACTTATTGAATTTTATTTGATAACTTGTTCCAAATTATGATCCTCTAATGTCATATTTGTATCTTGATATTAAGATTTAATAGTTATATGTTTAATTTAGTTATTTGAATGGATTTTTTATATTTTATTATACAACTATTGATATTCAATATGATTTTAAATACTAATATTGATTTAATGAATTAATGAACAGTTATAATAAAAAACTTTTATTCACTATCTGAGATTATTATAAAAGTTTAACTATGTATAAATTGAATTTTTAAACTTTTATAAATGGGTCACACTCGATGGACCTTAAATAATAATCATTAAAGGGTATTCTTTTATTTATCTGTTATTATAAAAAAAATATTATGTTGAATAAAGAAGATTGATCAAGACTATTATTTATTCTTATTAATATTTTCATATAAATGAATATTTTTTTTAAATTTGATATAGTGGTATTAAAAACTATAAATTACATTAAATAGTTTATAAATTACTAATAATAATAATTTTATCAATCTAAAATTCATATCTCTCATTATTCGAATTGTTTTAGCTATTTTTGTCTAATTACATCTTGAATCTTCATGTGTCGAGATAATTTCTATGCACATAATAATTCCTTGAAAATATTGTGATATATATTTTATACTAATGTGGAAAAGAAGACATTAAAAAACTATATGTGGTGAATAATTCATTCTTTAAAATTTAATTTTAATATCTTAATATTTCTAAATAAATACTATGATCAACAGTATAAATGATGCACAACTACGATCTAAAGTGAATCGCAAAATATTTTTTTAATGTGACTTTTGTATCCTAGCTGTTAAATTTGAGACTATAAATATGATCAAATACTCTATTAAATATATTTAATGTCCTTAAATAATATAAACATATTGAAAAATTCATAGGAAATAATAAATGGATTTTTTATAAAAGTCATTTTACTTTAAAAAAATAAGTTTTTTGTCAAAAAATGATTTTATTGGGTATTGTGTGAGAATATTATAATTAATATAAGAAATTTTATATATATAGTTTTATAATAAATATATAATTTATGAAATCATAATTTCATAGTTATAATTTGATTATTATATAGGATGTTGGAGGACATTTGGATTTTTCAATAAAGAGTGGAAATATATTATTTTAATTGGACGTTGTATTTTCTTTTATAGTTTTTAAAATGGGAGATTATATAATATATTATTTTTAAAATTTCAATATATTAATATATTAAAATAATATATGGTATTTGGAAATAAATTTATAGTGAAATATGGAAGGAAAATATTTTTTGAGTTAAAAAGTAATTTTTTTAGAAAATTATTTTTCTGTCATGTTTTAAAGGTTTAATATTCCATTCAATTTTTCCAATAATGTATTATGAATATTAAGTAATGGATTAGATAATTTTAAATAGGATAATTTTTTTTAAAAATAGTTCCCTTTATTTTGGTCATTATAGATAGTAAATGTGGTATATATTTGTTACTTAAGTATGGGTAAATTTGGTAATTACCTTTAAAATTAATTTTGTATAAGGATAAAATGACCCTAACACATGATTAAATATTATTATATTAGTATATTTCATCCATAATAATCCATTTTCTTAATATATGACCATCTATTTCTAATTTTCATTTATTTGTACCATTATAATTTTATTTGGATAGAAAAGAAAAAAATACAATTCTCTTGTATTATTATCTTTAAATCATTCAAATGGAGATAAAAAGAAGGAATGATATGTTATAAATATTAATTTTAATGATTAATATTTTTTTATTTTATTTCCAATTTTTTGTGTCCAAATAATGACCATAAAATTTTATAGAATGCCGATGTATTATTTTTTCATATAATAAAAAATAAAAAACATTATTTTAAACAATTTAAATGAAACATTTTAAAGAATAATTTTGGTTTTCCAAATATTTTTTATAATAATATTTTATTAGGTATGTTTTGAAGTATTATATTCATATTAGATCACTGTTTTTTTAATGTAAAAAAAAATATTTTTCCAAAATTTTTATTATTGATATTTTAGGAAAATAATTTTTTTTAAATTATTCAAAATTACAAAAAATATCATAATAAATTTTTTATAATAATGATTATAATATATACCATCACCTTTTATGGTAAATGTTTTATTTCATAGTACAATTCATGAGTCCATTAGATTAATATTCTCTGATACTCTGGAACGTTACAAAAATGTTAATGGGTGGTTAAAAATAAAATATCGTTTTAAAAAATTATTCTAAACATGAAAAAAAACATCTAAGTTTAATACGACTTATCCAAAACTTATATTTTATTACTATACATTTTTTACATTTTTACTTTAAATTAATTTATATTAATTTAATATTTTATGAAAATTCAAAAGATACACACCCCTCTATCTTAAAAGAGATCATCCCTTAATTTGTTATAAACACATAAAATCCAATTTCATTCATCCAATAAATTCCCAAATCCCTTACATAATCAATTAATCATATCCTAGAATCCATGGATTGATCATAAAACAATCCAATGATATGTTTTGATGTAAACTATAAGAGACTGTTCGGAGATACTGTATCATTCTTAACCGAGCATTTATTTATTTATTCTTCCAACTCCTTCAAATATACCATATTCATGCTAATATAATAAGATAATTTTATTTAAAATTATTATATTTTATTAATATATTGTGATATCCAAAATCCATCTCCAACTTCGGTCAAATGTAAATTAATCCATCATTCACGTGTAAGGAAAATAATCACCTCATGGACTAATGTAATTCATTTTTAATCACCAAATCTCATGGAAGGTAAAAGATAAGTATTTTATGTATATATATATATATTAGTAATATTTATGTCCCTTTAATGGTAACATATCAAATATTTTCAAACATTTTCATTCAATAAAAAATGATTGTGTTGTTCATGTATACGTGCGGACTACCACCGCCAAAAAGAAATGTGGTAATTTTTTCATAATCACATAACATAGATGATATATATATAAGTTCATAAAATGATATTTATTATAAAATTATCATTATTTAATTATAAAATAATACATTCCTTCTCTTCATAATTCAATTGTAAAAATGAAAACATTACACAAATGTAAAACTTACCATATCAATAATTGTAACAAAATTTATTATTCATAACCATCATTAATGGATGATTTTAAAATTGTAATTTGATGATTAAATTTGATGAATAAACCATTATGATTATTCAATAAGTTTTATAATAATGAACACATGACCATACTCAACCTATCAATGTCATTTTTGAAATATGAACCAAATGTTTTCAAGGTGTCTAAGGTGAACATAATTTTCTATGTAAATTTATATAATTTGGTACTAAATAAAATAAAAATAACAATAAACATGAAATGGGTTCTTAATAAAGTATATAGTCACCATAATATCTTTTTCTAGGATGATTAATAACATATGTGATGAGTAAGACTTATGGTAAGGGATTTTTTCTAAAAATAAACATGAAATATTTTCCTTATAATAATTAAACATAAAACCTAATTTTAAATATTATTATGATGATATATTTTCAAAAATTTTCACTTTTATTTATGTTCATAAAATTATTTTATGAATTTATTTATATACACATAAAATAATTTTCGATGAAATTTTTTTGGCTTCCCTTCAATGGTTTTCAAAAATTAAACTTTATATAGAAATTTTTGAAATTACTAATAAATAAAATATGGAATGTTTTATTTTAACATATATGACATCAATGGATTTTATTACCACCATAGCTATTGTTTTATTTTCATATTATATTATAATACACCTAATTTTCTTCAAGAAAAACATCCTACCTTATTTCCATGTTTTTTAAAAATTGAATTGTAATTTAAAAAACTATTAATGATTTCCTTTGGGTGTAGAGAATATTTTTATGTGTTTAATATAATATATTGTAATATTTTATTAGATATTTTTATGTTATTTTTATTGGGAGATATTTGTAATTATGGGTGGTTCCATTATAAACCTACGATGAGTGTGGTCCCGATATCCCTCTAATGCATTGGGATTCATTTATGTTAAATTTTGACCACGAAATTTATTCCATTTGTAACTGAAAATGATATTTGTAACCATGAAAGTTATTCCATTAGTAACCATGAAGGATATTCTATTTACAACAGATATGGTTATTCAATATTCAGTAGTGAAATTAAAATTATTCCTCATGTAACCTGCATGATTTAGTCATTCATTTTATTGTTTTTATAGAAATATAATTATATTTCAAGGTAATTTTTTTTATTAGGTTTAAATTATAATATTTTATAAGCATAATGAAAAAAATTATATATTTTTGAAAAGAAATTCATATTTTATTAATGAGTTCAACAAAACTATTGTGAATTTTTTACCTTTATGTTTTCTTAAGAACTATTTTCGGACACGATTTGGGTATAGGAGTTGATTTTTGTAACTATGAGAAAGTTTATTTTGAGAACAATGATAAATTTTAAAAATTAAATAGTTATAATTGTTACTATGGACTAATGTTTCATTTCTTCCTTAAATTTATCTTGCTCATATAGTTTTTATATGCACAAATTTTAAAATATTTTTTCATAGTGTTTAAGGATGGGAAGAAAAAGATGAATTCATGAATAAAATATGGATATTTTTTGATGACCTCACAACATATTTTTTTTAATGTTTTATGTTATGGAGAGAAGGATAATGAGTAGATTTTTTCATTTTTTAATATATGAAAATTTTATGTAAGAGTTGGGAACTAATTCTCTAAAACAGTTAATATAACATATATTTTTGATTGAAAGGAATTTAATTCTCTTCTAAAAAATGTTTCATTCTTGAATAATGATAGATTGGAATGTTGTTTTGTGGGGCTGGTGGCAGGAACCATCATTTCAGACACATATTCCCACTTCATTTACGGGTTGATTACAATGTGTTTGATTTATTGAGCCATAAATTTCCAACCGTTACCATATTTGAGTTGTTTCAAAAACATGGTTTCTAAAGGAAGTTGTTTGTTTGTAAATGGCTGCAATAATTATCAGGGACTCAGATTGTTTGAGAGTTTGGGAGTTCGATCTCATCTCAACCTTTTATGGGTAATTTTTTCTCTATTAGGTTCACTGGTATAGATTTAATTTATTATCATGAATCCTTAATTAAATCACAAATATAAAATGGGCCTCCATAAATTAAAAACCCATCATTATAATGTATTATATTTATAATCATATATATATATAAGGATATCTTTTTAAAGGGATGTTTGTACGTTTCAAAGGTATAAAAATGGGAGGCTCTATAATTTATAATCTCCACGAAGACTGAAGTAGTTTTGGTATTAGGATCGGGCCCATGAAAAGGGATTCTAATATATACTTGTGATTGCAATAAAAACAAAATAGTTTGATTCAAATTATTATAAAACTTCATATTATTAAAAGTAATTTGATGAGTACTAGCCCATTTAGATTATCATCAATTAAAAAGTATGTATAATGAAAAGGTTCATAGTTAAAGATGGTGTGTGGAATATGATTAAATAGAACAAGGGTACAAGAATGGATATAGCCTGATAAGTGGGATATGAACCTACTAATTATATGGCCTAAGGAATAGTTGAGTGAGTTTTGGGTGTTAGGTTCGATCCTCATAATGGCTTCCGATATATCAAATTTGGAAAAGAATAAAATCCCATGTTGTTTGGATGGTTTGGATTACACATGTTGAAGAGGTTCGTGGTTGATTAATTTGGAATATGGCCCTTTGTCCGCTTCTATCATAGAGAATTTTTCCCTTTAAGAGGATGGTAACATTGTTTTGGCATTTAAATAGAATATAATGCACTAATAATGTGATAGGATGATATGGAAAAGGAATCTATATAGATATACGTATTAGTCATTTGGATTTCATGGTCATTACTAAACTCCAAGACTATATAAGCCATGCGTGGTGTAAGATATAAGAATAAATAGATGATCTAACGACCCACACAATCTCATTAATCCAGTTGTGTATGTGGGTGGGGATATGGAATGTTGGGATTACCCTGTAAGAAAACTAGGGTCCTACAAGAGGGGGAATCCCCATTATGACTTATCTCCTCATATACAAGTAAAATAGGAAAATGTATGGGTATATGATTCAAGGAGAAATATATAGAATTGATGATCCATCATATCTTTTCTTCTAATTGATGGTTTCCTATCAATTTCCTTATGGATGGGATCCTTGTTACCTTGTGACTGTGTAATCTTGAACAACTTAATGACACCACTTATTATATAGGATAAATTTCGCTCCCCTATTACCCATGGAATGTATAATCAAGAAGGAAAACTAATTTTCTATGTCATATAATCATACATAATTGGAGTCTTTTGGGGGAGGCCTATGTTGGTCCCCCATGGAATAGGGATCAATGGAAATGGGTTCCATACAATTGATGAAAATATAGGGATTGAAAGGTGGGCTAAAATGGTGTGTATTGGGAGTGGTGAATGATGCCATATAAAGGGAAGACCTAGGAAAACATACATTACTTCATGTAAGTGAGTATTTGGTAAGCGTAATGGGGAATCATGTATAGAGAATATGGGAATTCTATGATTTCATCTCACATGGAATACTTGGGTGAGCTCAGATTTTATCACCCAAGGTAGACATAGACTATCCAAGATAGCATTATATGGGGAATACCTGAGTGAGAAAAAATTGCTTCTAACAAGGTAGACCTGGCTAAGATGGTATTTATTCTATCTATTGGTCAACCTATAATCAACACCTATAAGAGTCCTTATTCTAGGATATAGTATATATAAAAATGTATTTAGATGGTTCTTTCAAAAGTCATGAGCCAAGAGAATGACTTCACCCTAGTTCTATTAGTCCTGTGTTATCTCTCAATTTTTTGATCTTAATGAACAACCTATGGGGATTAATAGAATTGTGAGAAGTAATACAATGAAGAATTCATCAAACAGTTTCATTGAGATTTCTTTCACCCCATAATCATCTAAATTAACATCCCAATGGTTAAATTTATATAATAAATTATGTTCATTACTGATGTAGGTTGTATATACAGGTACTATAAATAGTTATTCACTGCATGTTAGTTTCGTTGGGGGGAGTCAATTCAAAAGAGAACCACATAGGGTGTGATGACATGATTTAGTTGGTTATGATAATGACTTATGAATTTAACCATCTATGATAACAATGTATGCATAGATTATATTGGCTGAATTTTTTACATTATTTTCCTTATTACTCCTTTATCTTCATTCCTATTCCATGTGTTCCTTACAGTGATTTACATTGAGTCATATTGAACTCTTTTGAAAAACAGGGGGTCATAAAAGTCCCCAAATCGATATTAGTTCTGATCAGAAGAAGTGGGCCAGATATTAAGGTAGATAAATATAGATATTTGATGGATCCTTCATTCACTATCCCTAATATTTCCATGTACATTCACACATAGTCTTTGAATGAATTGTGATTTGAGTTCTATGTAATGGAGGCATGAACTTATGTGTTTTGCAAGGACGTTGCATTGGGCCTTCACATTAGTATGGCATCCATGTTCTATTAATCCCAAGCATATATATGAAAGTATTTCTTCACAGACAACATAAAACCTTTAAATTTAATCGACTACACCTAATTATTTTCTCTCACTCATAATTCTTCAACCATCTATTAACTCTTGTCATGACAGTGCTTCATACATGCTTTTAACACTACTACTCAGTATGATCCTAGGATAATTATGCAGAGAAACCCATGTAGAGAAATATGGGTTGTGAACCCATGTGAGGTGACCTCATCAGGAAACCTATGCAAGGAAGGTTTTTCAATGTAGCTATGTGAGGCGGTCTTATTTCTCACACATGCAGGGTGGATTTGGGGGACTCCTAAACAATTATGCTTTTCTAGGGCACCAGTATTAGGTGGAATCCCTCATTTTCCTAAGTTTTAACTTATCATGGAATCCTTAATCATAAAAATTGAACCCTGAAATATTGAAAATCAACACTAATACTTAACATATTATCTTACATATTTTTAATGGATGGTAAATTTGTTTGAATAACAAAAGAATGAGATATGTCATGTGCTACAAATATGAGTGACATTATAGGACCAGAGAACTTCCACATACATTATTCAAGCCTCTTAAATCATTAAAACCATTGAAAATGTATCATCACAAGTATCTTAATAGTGGGTAATTTCAGATTTATGACCATGGTCTGTTGAAGAAAATTGTTTTTCCAATGATGATTAATTACATGTGAAACTCATGTTTCACTGAGTAATCAAATATTATGACTACCAACATCTCTTCTAAGGGTTAATTTGTTAATTATACAATGGATACCACTATGTGTATCATGAATAAAAGATTCAATAATCTCGAAATGAATCCCCACACCCACAAGATGAAGCTACACTATCATTCCCGCACATTTATTTCTTCTATAACTTATTATTAAAAGGGTTAGAAAGTGGATTGAGACTTCCACAAAGGAGGGGGATTCAAACCCAAATGAATGTGGGTGTACTAGATGCACAATAAAATGTGTTTATTTTGGATATGAATAGAAGGATGACTGTATCTATGATGTTTTTTAATTTTATCAAATGTGGATATTAAAAATCCACCTTAATAACTGATGTACATAGCTAATGGAATCGAGTGACCAATAGAATTCAACTTCTACATGATGGATTTTGTATTAGTGAATTGTATGTTTAAAATATTTTAGGAGAACCAATTCTATGTGAAATTAATTATGAAAACATCACACCAATGGAAACATTGAATAATGGAGAATAAACACCTTCCATAGACTATATTTTACTAATGATAACCTAAAACATTATGGTGAAAGACACACAACAATTCCATAGTATGAATCCCAAATCACGGATGAATGTTTCACTAGTGTCTAAGGGGAATGGACCAATATTCCAACATTTTATAGGTTGTGCTTCCTTAGAAAAGGGGGAATCAGAACATGATTTTTCCAACATTGGAAATGGATAATATGGAAAGTGGGGTACATGATTAAAACTAATATTCCTAACAAATACGATTATCACTGATTTCTAGGAGTTATGGTTGAGTGTATACGAGCTTCCTTTCCATTATTTTAATGGTGTTGTATGGCTAGGTACATTTTTTTTGCATGAAATATTATCATAAGGGGAACTCATAGGATTGGATGCCCGTATCATATCCAATATCCATAGGTTACATTTATATATTACTCTATGGAAGGCCCCCAAATAATGATCAGGGAAATTCAATGTATTGTGGGGATGGATTATGGAATATTTAGTTTTTATTACTTGTTACAAGAGTTTAGCATCCCTGGTAGTGGATTCCAACCATTTTTTCATGCTTCCTTAGGGATCTAACCCATATCATTGAATAATGGGGAAGATCTAAATATTCTATTCTATGACCATGAGTTCAAATTTTTTCCATATGGGGAGCCTCATTTAGTGATAGTAACTATCAACCGCCTTAATTATTTCAATCATAGTTCATATATGATGGCCATCAGTGATAATGTACCAAAACCATGTATATATATAGAAGTTATCTCTAGGTATTATGTGCTTTACATATTTTCATGTCAACTCAAATGACATCATCAACTCGTCATGTCCTCTCCTATACCTATTGGATCATAGAAGCATATGATGGTGGTGTGATAGATCTGGTTTTTTATATCTCAAGATGTATCTCAAATAGTGATTGAGCTACACCCATCCATAGTCTCTATGGAGTTCTGATCTAGGTATACTAAATTAGGTATTTATTTATATCCATAGGTTGTGTTAACCAAGTTCATTCCATATGTTGATGAGGTTACTACTTATGGTTGAGGAATACATGGTCATATGGACCATCTGAAATATGAGATTGATAATGGTGAGGCTTCAAGGTTGTCCAATAAGCCCCATGCATAGACATATCAGGTTGTTCGGATTAAAAGGGATGTATTATTTGAGAGTGAACTTATATTTCATAGCCACAATAATCAAGAGTAATATAAAGATTTATCCACCCATTGATTAACCATGATAGAGAGGACAAAGATACTCATGAAATCAATTATCATTGGGTCCTCTTTTATATCAGCTGGAGAAACATTAGATTTAACGAGTCCTGATATGGGTGGATTATGGTGGGATATGCCTATAGACATTAGAGAACTATTAGAACTTCTCCAAACATTTTTGTGTGTTTCATGAGTTAGACATATTCTAGAGCCGCAAAACAATACTTTTAAAACCAACCATATGATGACTGGTATGTTCTTCCATGATCTTAAAATTCTTATTTATTCTATAGAACAACACATTCCCTCTAAGAGGTGCAGAACTACAATGATGAACCAGGGCACTGATGAAGGGTTTGATGAACCATCCAATTATTAACGTGATGACTTTTTCGATCATCATGACATAATATTTTCATTCTTGGGATAATAATTTTTTATTTTCTATCTTTTTAGAAAACGATCATCACATAGAAAAGTGAGACCTTGATTTGTAGCAAGTAGATGGATAATCAGTCAGGATACCATCACTGAAATATTTCCCAATAGTAACCCCTATCATGGATGATGTATAAAATTATGAATAAGGGGATATATCCTCAATTTAGAGGTTCATTAAACTGGATACATTGACGGAAAATTCCCAATTTTTCTCCCTAGTGCCATTCTGTGTACTAGAAAGTTTCACCCTTCCTCCATCATATGTAAATGAATGGTGAAGAGTAAAGAAGTTGTCCAAAGGGATCATGAGTCATGGTAAACACTCATGACACTAATTATTAATTATTTTTCTAAAATAAGTTTTTTATAATTATTTTTGGTTGCAGGTTCCACTCACATCTCTTCTATCAAGGGGCTTAGAGATGACCCTCTAAGAACTAAGAGGGTTATTTCTAGAAAAGTAAGGATTCCAACTAGTGAGTTAATTTTTTTACTAGATATTCATCAATGGATGGGACATCCGTTTTTCCTGTTAATAAATTGAGGGAGAATAATCCTGGTAATTCCAAATGTGGATCATAAGGTGTCATTTTATGACTACTAACGTCCATGCCAAAAAATATTATAGGACTATCATATACATTGGAGGACCTTATGACCATAATTGTGGTCCTGTCACTATCCCTAAAAGGTCTAAAAATAACCCTAGATCATCTGATGAAGGTGTTTATGTTGACCTTGATATGGAAGGGCGCAAAAGCCCATGACTTTTGAGATGGTGATATATGAAAAAAATAGAAGAGCCACGTTGGGATCTGTCCCTTCTTGGGAGGATTTAATGGGACATTTAATGATTCATAATTAAATTTTTATATTGGAAGAACATTTTCAAGGTTTTTATTTTCATGGATATATAAAATAATTAGATACTTTTAATAATGAATTGTACATATGAGAGTTATCCTACCTTTTTGTTTCCTAACATGACTGACCTCCTTAAATTTGATGTCATAAATCCAAGAAAATAACTTCTGTATCTTTTTCTTAAGAATACAGAGCTATGTAAATCCATGCCAAGGAAATTAATGCCCCTAATTATCTCATTATGTAATGACCACCAGCTCAAACACATTCCTAAGCTGGGGATTTCCCTCAGAATCATTGATGGGTCTAAATTATTCTTAGTAGAATGCTCTCAATATGGTGGCCCCAACTCTAATTTTTCTAACCAGGGATATTAGAGAGGAATCCAACATTGAAACAGATCTCTTAATGAGTAAGTGTATTAAAAAACATTGATTCACTTTTTCAATTCCCTTTATAATATTATAATGTTGATGACTAATTTCAATCACCTTTTATTGGCATCAGTCTGAAGGGTCAAACGAAAAGGGAAGCCGCTTCCCCTACTAAATCTATTGTGAAAATTGAGGGTCATTTTATTACAAGGGGTAAATCACATGTTACTTACATAATAGAACACCACACCTATTATGGCTGGCACTACAGAAAGCTAGAAGGCTTAGGATTATCTCCTAGCATTCTGTTAGTTCATATGGGAGTACATTTGGGAATTAGTCTGGAGGAACCATATAAACGATCTACAAAAAAAAATACATCAACTCTATATATTTTTTATCATGATGGGGTTTGGGGGATTCAATTAAAACATGGTCCAAATTACTATGATGGAAATTATTCACTAACAGTAGTAATATTATGAGTCCAAATAACACCTTTTCAAAATAATAACACTCACTAGAACTAATTATATCCATGTTGCATTATCCACAGAGAAGATAATCCAGGATTTGATGTTGGAGTAGTGAAATTAGTTGGTTAAAAATATCCCACTTTAGACATTTACCCTCCAAAAATTGAAGGATACCACTATATTAGAGATTTTAAAATATCAGTGTTCTTTGGAAGAGGTCCACAGTAATTGAATGACTTTTATTTTAACAATAGTATAGGAGGAGTTCAATTTTGGGAAGGATGACACTAACTATCAACTTAGACATGGATAGGCTCTGAGTAATGGTTATCAAACCATCCATCAATTCAAAAGTATAGATGATTGAATTATTAAATGATTGACAGAGAGTCTTTAATTTATATACGATCATTTGGGTTTTCTCAATTAATGAATGAATTTTTTTACATTGACCATCTATGACTTTATTGCAACTCTTTCTTAAAATTAATAGATAACACTAAATCTATTGTTTATACTCAAACATCCTGGTTTTCATTTTTTTTAATCAAAAATATGTTATTATGAGTGGTGCCCTAAATTTTTCCTATGCCTTTGGACATATAAAGCATAGATCGATTTTTTCTAGAGTCACTAAAAGGCTCTAAAAACATTGTTTCTTTTATTTAATCACATAATGTTTTTCCTAAGCATGATATAAGTGTGACATGGTGAGTGATAGTTGAATTTCTTCCATGCTTTTTATGTTTTTGAAATAACAACTATTATGCCTCTAGTTTTTTTTATATCTTTATTTTCCTTAATCACATTGAGTGCATGTCTAATGAGATAAGACAAAAATTTTATATAGGGTTCCCTTTTTGTGATTTCATCCTATGAGAATTATTCTCCATTATATTGAAAATATATGGTCTTTATTACCTCTGTAATGCTTCTATTTTTAGGTTGAACAACATTGACTATGAGCTAAAGGATGACGACCCGAACAAGGATTTTAGGCTATAAAGATTCCATCACATCCCAGTTATGATGTGGGAAGTGTTAAGACATGATTTTTTTCTACATTTGAATAGATGATGTGTGGAAGAATATATGAAATGGCCATGGATCATGTTCCAAAATTTTTTTCCATCATGATTTCTTTTTGGTATAGAATGATAAAAGAGGGTTCAACTGAGGATGAAGGTGCCTGTAGTTGACTGGCCTTTTAGGGGATGCTTATGAAAATCCATATTGAGTATTTTCAATATATTTTAAAATAATTGGTTTCCAATTCTATAGTTTATTATGTAACACATGGATAGGGAAATATTATTGATACACTAGGAATCGTTTCATTCCTCATTGATATAAAAATCAGTGCACATGTTGTTCTTGTTGACCAAGCATTCATATTGATATTTATCAAATATGAATATAATAATTATCAATGATATAATTCTAGGCCTAGGATGCGGGATATAGATTTCACTCTATTTTTTTGATGATATAATAATACATTCATACTTAGTTCATTGAGGTTTTGTTGTAAAAAAAATTATAGTAAATGGGCTGGATCCTCTAAAACAAGGGTTGCTGCATCATATAGTTTTCATACATATGAACCAGATGTGGAACGATCAGTTTAATGTGTTATGGAAAGGTGGTTGAGGGATGAAATTGAGTGTAATTTATTATTGAATGAAAGAATATGGATTTACCATTTCAAAGTGACTAGACCAAGAATGTTCCATTATTTATTATGCATTATAAGGGAATGTTGTAAACCATAATCTAGGGGACTCCATATCCAAAATGTGATATTGTATTGATATGTAATGAATGACCATAGAGAATTTTTGAAAATATTGTTCAATCATGATGTAGTCAGGGCTTTTAAATATTTAATAGGTTCTTACTAGGGATGAGTGTGTCTCTTATTGACTGGATTTTTGGGGGAAACTTCTCCAAATTTCAACCCATGCATGTCAATTAATTAACAAAATGAAGATACCCCACAGAATTAGATATTACTCTTTTTATGGTTAGAGAAAGGTAATATAGAGTCATATTTTCCAGGATTTTTTTATTTGAGTAAGAAAGGTTCATTAGTATGAATGAGACATTTTTTATCAAAATCGAACAAAAATGTGGGCAATGTAACCTTAAATGTTCTAGCCAACATATAGGGAGGTGATACATTATTTTAATAATTATTCATCAACCAAGAGACATGGTTTCAGAATTAATACGTACATAATTATTTAGAAAATCAAGCTACATGTTGTTCTGGGATAGATAACCCACACTAATCAATCTTCTTTGGGTATGAATCATTTTATCATATAACTGTAGGGCCAAGATGAAGATAATATTCATTAATATATATCCCAATGGGATGAGAATCAAGGAACATGAAGTTCTTTGGAGTGCTTTAGTGGAATACCGACACCCATGATAGTAGTCCCCATAGGATTGGGGAATATAAATGCATAGTTTTATATCATTAATAAACATCAGTAATGAAATTAATGATCATGAAATAAATAAATTTTTTGTTCTTTTTATGGGGTTGTGTCTAGGACCTTGCAAACCATGATGTTAAAAATAATGATTCTATTATATGGGGAATCCATTTCCAAAATTCCTAAGCCATTTGCTCTAAGTTTGGTGTGATAAATATGTAGTGGAAAAGGATTCCCTCACCACAAAGAGTAGTCTAGAAGAAGTATATAGGGATTTTAATGAAGTTGTGCATAGACCAAGATATATGATATTGTAATCTCTATATATTGTATCGGTTTGTGAATCAATCAATTTCATGTTATAAGATCATATTGACCCTAAATAGTATGAATGTTAACCATGTAGTATAGAGTCATGTGGTAAGGAAAAATGTTGTCTTGTATGTTTACGTTATATGAACATGACCATATATATTTGAACAAAGATATATATATGGCTTATAGAGCCAATGATGTTCTAAAACTCCTCAAATGTGAATGTGGAAATTTTGAACCATGATATCTAGTGGAATAAGAAGATATTTCTTGAGACTGAAAATTACTCAATAATAATAGTCATTCCATTGATATGTGAACCAGTTTATCATCAACGTGTCAATGGGAAAGAACATTCATATGGGAATTTATACAAAACGTTGAATATAAACAAGGTTTCCCTAAAATACCTTTATTACATTGAGTTATAGAAGAGGTGAAATAAAAATGAAAGATTAATTCTTCCAAAGAACGACGTCAATGCCACAATGTTATACCATGATGCTGTGAAATTTTAAAAAGGTAACCCCATTGGAACATCTAATGTGATTAATTTTTACGCTATAATGTTTTAGTATATTGAATATGGTCTCAATATCAACATGGTGTCCATAATTATTCCATTATTTAATCAGTAGGTCATGGACATAGAACTCGAAATACCTTATAAATAGGGTTTGATGATACGATGCATGGAACTCAAGAATGTAGGTCAAAAATTATTCAATCCAAATAACATTATAAAATTGAAATACACACCTTTGAGTGATATAAATGAGTTGGATTCATAATAATGAAGGTCAATCCTAATTTTTTTATACCCTAAATATCCATATGTGATGAAAATTTCTAGATATCTTATCGTATGATCCTTAATTTATTATGAGATTGTCAAAATGAAATCATCTTTTAAATAATTCCATTTATGAATTCTAAAGACGATGCAAACATAGATTTTTAAATATAATTTTTTATTTGAAAAATATTTGATAGTCTTTTAATATATTATAATTATTTTATGGAAATTTCCATTTTAATCTTGTAATCTTTAGCCTCAATTTTGGTGGTGTCGATCGGGCGAATCATTATGTATTCGTTTTTGTAACCAAATTATTATTTGGGAAGCATAGGTGGTGAAATGACACCTCATGAGCAAAAACCAAATTTTCTATGTAATTGAAGGAAAAGAGATCAAATTGAGATTTTATAATGGAGTTATATACCAATTTATCATTAGAATAAATGATTATAAAAATCAAAGTGTGTTATGGGTCCTCTTATGTACCCATATTTTTTTGTCTCTGTTCATGAATACTGGTAGAGACACCTTCCCCAAATACTAGAGATGAATCCCTGAGTATATATTCCTCTTCATATTCATCTTCCTCTCCCTATTTATATTTTTCTTCAACCAAAATCATAGGGTATGGAGGTGATGGAGGAAATTTATTTGAGTTAGGAGATATGTCATAATTTTGACACTCGAGGGATGAAACAGCTTCCCCAACCCAACACTCAATATGGGTTTTCTAATAATCACAGGGGATGGAATGATGATATTTTTACCCATGATGTTCCATTGATTGAATGTTCAAGGAAAATTTGGGAACAATCAGGCTAGGTATTCATGATTATAATCATTAGGGTTATTGAATATGTACTTGAATTTGGACTGATCTGTTAAATCTGGCTAACATGAAAAAACATACGCTTCACAATGAGTCTTCAAAGGTTTGACCAAGGCCATTTATATACCATTAATGGATTTGATATGAGTTATACCATTACACATGGGATGATTTTCATCCAACAATTACAATCCTATACCTATATATATCAATTTTCAAGATTCAAATGGGGATTTATCAACATGAAACATCCCAATTTTCCCATTACTGCAGTACCTAAGGAATTGGAGGTATGATAATGGGACTTCCGTTTGTTGATGAATCCATGGCCTTCCAAAAAGTACATGGATGGTTGTACTTTCTTTAAAAACTAGAAATTCATAGTTATATTAAGGTCCCAAAAAGTATCCACAATATTGATTCTCATGAAGGTATTTTTAATGATATTTTCATATCTCTATAGTGTTTAAGAATATGGAGATAGGAGGAACTCATTATATCCTCATTGATGATGTTTTCATAATAGGATAATGTTGAATCATGATCCATATTAATGGATTCCCTTTATATGTCAGTATAATTTATCCTTCCAGACACATAGAAGGGTATAATGTTTCCTTGTATATTGGAATATTTTTCTTATTCTGTGAAATAGATGATCATGTGAAATTCTACAGGATTGTTCTCTTGGTATTTTCCAGTTTTGGAAACCTCATCATTGATCATCTAAGTTCTAAAAACCTTCCATGTGTGCTTCCCATAAGACTTCCGATAAACATAAATCATCGAAGATCAATAACCTATCGAGTACCGTAGACAATTTCATTAAAAATTCATATTTCATGTATAATAGTTAATGATTTATAAAATTATTTCACTATTTAAAAGTTTCCTTAGGAGATTATGTAATTGAAATATACATAACACCCATTAGAACATTAGTGTAATGTGCTATTTTCCTCGGTGGGTAAGTTCGAATAAGTATTCTAGTTTTCCAAGGTCAATTACTAAATTTAGCCACCTCTATTTGACCTTCAATGATAACCAGGCTAGAATGACTCTTGCAATAGGTTGGGGAACATTACTTCTTGTCTTGGGACCGTTGGGGGGATCTCCCATGAGATTTTGTGGAATGAACAATCTAAGCAATGAATTTTACTGAATAATCATTTCTTCTATGGTCGTGTCTTCTTTAGTACCCATAGATCTATGAAACTCTTACTCCATTTATCCAATTAAATTTAGGGATCGATGGTATATGGATATATTCATCCTAATGGAATGGATCCATTAATGAATGAAATTAATGGTACCAAAGATTAATTAATCTACCTATGGGGATTCTATATCATAGGTCAACTATTGTAAAAATATATACTAGAGTGGTTACCATGTACTCTAAAATATATGAATAAATTTTGAGGGTTCTAGTGGTTGTTTTTGTATCCAAATAAGTTCATATTTCTATAATTGATGTTTTCTTCACTAATTGTCCTTCTATTTGGTGGTCTTGTTCTCATAGGATTGTGATTTTTATATATTTATTAGTATAAAAAATGGATAATCTAGGATATGAATTGGTTTATTCAACTATTGAATAAGTATGAAAGCAGTTTTACTAGTATTTCTCGTATACATCTAATCGTTTATCATGTGTGTACCTTTTCTAGAAACATCTCTCAAGTCACCTTCTTCCTCTAGGGTGGTTGTAGAAAACAATACTACTTTCACTAGTTGTTTTCCCAATATCACTTTTCCAAAGCCTGAAAAATTATATAAGATTAATTTGAATACAACACGTTCCTATATAATATTCCCCAGTGTCAAATGGAAGGTTCCAAAGATCAAGAAATCATCATGAACAACCTAATCTGGCCTCATTGGCTTTGGAAAGATGAGTAATTTTTTATCATATCCATAATTATGTTTCTAGGGATATTTTGATCCTTTAAAGAATAATATTTATTCTTATTTTCCTCCAAATAGTTTTTTCTTCATCCCTTTCTGACATCATGGTGTATACATCATTGTTGTTGATGCTAAATATGGGGTTCTACAAGATATGATGTAGGATTTTGATCTGGTTCTTGAATAAGTGTTTACATAATCGTGACAGTGGCAACCACTATTTTCCATGATCTTATCCAATGAGATGATGTAATTATATGGCGTTTAGCCATTCTTCTCAATATGGAATCCTACAATTGATTAGAAATTATATTAATATCCTGAATCCCACCATTATATTTCACTAGGATGAGTGGTTTTCACAATGCATCATGGATATTATCTATATTGTGGGACAAAAAATATTATTGGTAGTGATGTTGGTTGAGGGAGTAAGTCAACCCATACCCCCTAGTAATGAAATTTGAGACACTGCAATTCACTAATTGTTTTCATTTTGAGTGGTTGAGGATTGTTGTAATATATATTTTTGAGATAAACTAAAACATAAACTATTAATGATGATCTCCCTATTCCATGATTGACCATGGTGGAATATTGACACCATACTATGGATATCCCTCATATAGTTTTTATGAAGAACCTAAGTTTCCCTTTTTCATATTCTGCATGAGTTCCCACTATGGGATCACAATTAAATATGAAATTCCTCAAATACTACACCAGACCTAGAACCGGCAAATATTAGAAATGTTGGTATCTCAATGCTTGTAGATGGAAGGGTTTCGTCCATCCATTCATAGAAAGGACTATTTTCTAGTTATATTGGTTTATATCATTTATATACAACTACAAAATGTGTTTCTAATGATTTAATTCCCTTATTTTAGCTTCTGATAAGGTACTACTATTTATATCCCTTGATATTCCATTCATAGCTACCGTGAAGACATCCATCCCAACTAATCAAAAGTAGTGATTCTTTTGATTTTTCCATAGTTGAAAATTATTTCATTTGATGATCAGAATTAATTTTTGATTGACAACCTCCATTTATTCTTCTACGATAAAAACACAAAAATTCAACCATTCTCTCTTTTTCAAATTGTTAAGTCCACTTGGTCGAATACCCTGAAAGGGGGGTGAATCTACATTTGAGATATTAAAACATTTTCCCCTTTAGATCTTGTTTTTTTGTAATAAAAAAGTCAATTCTATCATCCTCCCATAACAATATATTAACATATATGAAATCATGCATATGACATAGTTATTTTTACATGTCTCACCCTCATTGGGGTTCTTTCAATGAGCATACAGCATCTGTGTGCCAATATACCATAATCACTAAGGCTTACTTCCAATAGTTAGTACAATGTTCAAGCTAGATCTTCTATACCACGGCTCATTAACATTACAATATGTAGGTTCTACACACTACATTACCAATGGTCACTCCTTAATCCACTTTCATTGGATAATTCCTAGTGGAAAGTGTCGCCGCCTTCCTCTTCCTTTTCTCACAACTGATGGAATGGAATCCAATAATAGTTTATAGAATTGTATGTAAAACAAAATTTATGGACATATATGTCCGTTCATTTTCATGAATTCATGCATCCTAAAATTTAGTTAGATTCTTTTTTTTAATGTTCCTTTTTTACCCGTAGATGATTTACACCTCCCCATGTATTGTTAGGTGTCATAAAATACTTTTACAAACTGAATTGAATATTTTGTTAGATTTCAAGTACAAATAGTTATCACCATGTTCCACCGAGTAAAATGTACCAAGTATGGTACACAGATCACCTCCTCCACATAACACTTCATCTTCCGCGAACCTCCTTTCATCTGTGGTCTTCCTCTGCATTCACTATTGTTTACCGCCTCCTCATACCGGCTTCACTAACTTCCTCTAAGAAACCCCCTATATCCATAGACTATTAATTATTTATGGAAATACCTCATAAACAACATACATACCATTCCTTCTTCATCCACATAACATTTCCTTCGTGGGATATAGTTTCCTGTAATATTATTCAGCGGAAATATTTCTTATGTGAGCCACTTCAGCATTCGTAGAATTACCCTTCTGAAATTCCTTCGAATATTACCGAGTAAATAGAGAATCTAGTTGTTATATAATGATATTCTATCTCACCTCAAACCAATGGGATTAGTGCTCTATATATAGGAAATGATATCCCCAAAATCCATTAATCGATGATTTTCTAACTCTTATATTTTGTACAGCCTCCACCACATACCGATCATTCTTCCATGAACCGAATCCATTGAACATACAATTGTTTCATAAAATTTAATGTATTTACTTTTATAATACACATCATATCTTTTATTCCAACAACAATTCATCTTTGTACCACCCTTAATTCCACTATGAACCATTTTTTTTCACGAACCGCTCCCACGTACTGTTCCTACTGCCTCATACGCAGCTGAAAACCCTTCTTAGACATAGTATGATGTCCATGTACCAAGCTTTATATTTGAATTCTTTTTTATATTTTTTTCTCTATTCTTCACACAAATTCTTGATTTTGAGGCCCAAAAATTTGGAAATCACTAAGAAATTGAACAATCTTAAAATCATGTCTTCGGGAAACACCAACTATACTCATTTTGCATCATCTAGATTTGTGGAAAAACACTATTATTCACAAAACATATCAAGAGGACACCTTGAGGTATTTTTTCCAAATATTAGACATAGAAAAGATCTGATTTAATCATATAGGGAGGACCTGGGAAAACCAGGATTTCTTCTTTGTGATGGTTGGCCTGGGAAACAAAACATGGTTGCGGATTTTTTTATATGATCTAAGGGTCTTCTCAATTGAATTTGGATGTGTCTCTTGTTGGTATTGGAATTGAGATGTGGAATTTACCGTAGTACTATAGGACTCTTATTAACCCCGTATTTTTTTTAGATCTTATAGAATGACTTGTCGGGTTTTTGAGACATTGCGGAAGGAAAATCATGGATTGAGAATCCAATAGTTAAATTCATATTTTTCTCATTCCCCCTTCCAATGAGGAACATTAGAGCCTAAATTATTAGAAATATTAGGACCCTGGGTGATGGAGGTAGTAAATGCATGTATCTTGTACAGGTCAATAATTGAGGTCAGTCATATTAGGGGCAGGGTCACTGGTGAACTATTAATGGTGTGCCTACGTGGTTCAGTTGGATGTGATCATGATTCACACACCATAACCCTATGTAATAAATTAATCCATGTTGATCCCTTGGGAAGAATTAGTTCCTTCCTTATCCTTGTTCATTGTAATTATTCCTTTTTCTTCCTTGTATTCCTTATGGTGGTTCTCTTTGAAGCCTTTGGATGTCTTGTCAAAACAGCTATGTCAAAAAATACCCTATATTATTTAATGTTTTAGGTCATCCCACTTTATTTCGGATCAAAGAATGTTTTTTTACAACATCAAAGATTTGGATGTTTTAATGTGTGGTTAAATTATGATATATGAATACCATTATAGATTTATATGATTAATATTAATCATAAGTTAAAAGTCATATAAACCCATTATTAATTTTTTTGTCATGTATTTTGATGTGATTATTACTATTTTTTTGACATTTTCTTAGGTTGAAGTATATATAACCATTTGGATTATCAAAAATAATTATTAAAATTTTTGAAGTAAGAAGAATGTTATGTGATAACAATTAAGGTTAAACCATTATTTAACATTGATATTTTAATGTTTTATTAAAGGGTTCAATGGTTTATGTATTTTATATTTTATAGGGGTATTTTCTCAACATAGATAATTTCAATTTTAATATAGATAAATTCCTTTTCTATTTTAATGATGTTCTGTTATATAGACTCCATTTTTCATCATGATAAAAGAAAAAGGATCTAATAAAGCCTACATATCCCTTCCAAGAGATTTAATTATTATAATCATGGGAAAAATTTATTGGAATTATTTTAAAATATTTTTAAAAATGAAAATCACATATAAATATTTATTGTGTTTATCAAGAACTTTTTCATTTATACAAAAACATTTATAGATCATGTAATCTCTATTATTTGATTTAAAAATATCAACTCATCCAAGTCATTTGGAAAGGAAAATACTATTGAGGACTTGACTTTTTCTTTCGTAAGATATAGAATTCCTGCTGAGAGATAATGGGAGTATCAACTGCATAAAAGGGGACCATGCTGTCTATATTAATGGAATGAATTATTTTTTATTTTCAATGTATGATTCATTGTTCAATTGATATTGATGAAACATTACAATATAAGTCATATCATTGAATGTAGTAATTCTTTACTAAGTAATGTAAACATAAATAATGGGTAATGGTTTAATAATGAAAATTGATAAAGGATGTGTTTATGCATCAAGTTTACTGAATTATGATATATATATATATATATATATTGATAATTATATTCTGATATATTATAAATGTTAATATAATAATGAAACATTTACATGTTATTTAATAGTACTATTATTTTCAAAATTAGAATCGTATATAAAATTTTATTCATTCTATTAAAAGGTCGACTATCAAAAAGGTGATAATTATTTATAAATTCATTTAAGGATATATGATATAGTGATAAATAATAATTTAGAATAGTGTGTTCATGATCTCTAGGAAATAATTGTATCTTAATATTTTGATTTTGTGGAGAAATATCCTATATATAAAATCATAGATAAAAAACAAGACTTTTTGACTATATATATTTGTATATATGTTTATCATATTCCTAGGACTATTATAAGTATTATATTTTTAGAAAATGGAAAGCCCATAGTCTTGGTAGAAACTCATCACATCAGAAAATGTGGTGGGGATTACACCTACAACCAAATAGATGCTGAGGTTAAATTCCTTCGACATGCCCACATAATGGAAGAGTTAGTATGAAATTATGTAAATGAAATGAAACATTAATGATAAAATTATTCTTGGAATATATGTTTTATCAAATAAATTCCACTGGGAGTAGAAAATAATTTGGTAATTATGTAACAAATGATATATCAGAATAATCTCACAATATTTCTTAGGAGAAGTATATGAATATATAAATAGAATCTTATGAGATTTTATTTGAGGAATAAAGATTTATCTTTATTTTTAAATTCTATATGATTTTAATGTTGCATTATAGTGACACACATTTTTTATTGGAATGATTAGCACATTTTGGTGATTGTATTCCTTTGGTATATGCATTGTTTGTTATATGTCTTCATGTGAGACTAATGATTATTTGATATTAAAATTAATTTAATCTAAGATGATATTGTGATGAAATACTCCATAATTTTATGGAATTGAACTATGTTGAATATATTTGGAAGCAGTTGGAGTTTATTTATTTTTCAAATGATTAATGATGATTATTTAGTGTTATTGTTGTGGAATTAAGGATTAATATTGATGGTCATATTTTGAAGGTTCATTTTTATTATTATCATAACATGTTCTAGACATTATCCTTTATTTTAATTTATAATGATATTAAGAATAAAATTTTATCCATTTGAGCATGATGTGATCCATTGGAAGTTGAATGTTGTGGTTTTGGAATGAAAAATTCATCTAGAATTATCATATTGCAGAGAAAATTATTATATTTTGGGGGATATAGATTAATGGATGAATTGTTTTTTAAGTATATATATTAATTTAGGTTCTAATTTTGGATGAAAAAAAATTCATCTACTTTTAGAAAAATATCTTTAAAAAATGTTATCGTATTATGATTATTTTCAATGAATCAATGGTATTTCCATAAGTGATTTATTATTTTATGGACATGAAAATTATCTTATCCATGTTCTCGATCACTCTATATTAGTCCTTAATAATTATTTATTCTCACCATGCCCATGTTTTCACTTCCCACCAGTGTTCTCCCATTTCTAAGCCTGCATATGTGTTGTTTGATATGAACTACATATTTATGTTTTCCTTATTTTAATGAGGATGTTTTATTTAATATTTTTAAAATGTGGGGTTTCCGTAATGTTATATTATAATTTAAACTCCGTGATTACCAAGACTGATTTTAAATTGTGATGATGAGAAAATGAAATTTTTTTATAGCATACAATATATGAAACAACATACTCATGTGAACCTTGTAATATAATCTATTTAATATAATTATATTAACATAGATGTTAAATTTAAAGGTATGAATATGATTAAATAAATTATTAAATATATATAAATATCCTACATATTATAAATATATAGATAAATTTTTAGTAAATAATCATTCAATTTTTATTATTTTGGATTCACTCTATAAAAATAAATTTTCTTCAAAAATATTTGTCATTTCATTTTATGAGTTAAAAATAAAAACATTTCAACAAATCATAGAAAACATATTTCATTTTTTAGGCTATCATTTTAAAATTAGCATGTGATTATTATATTTTATTTTTATGAAAATATTGATATTTAAATGAACATTCAAAATCATTGATTTATATTGAAAATTTCATTTTATTTTAGTTTAATTAGATTAGTTTATTTTGGACTAGTATAATAATATCAATATATCCATTTTATTAATAAAATCACAATTATGGTATTATAATGGAATTTTATTCTTTATTTTGGAATAAAATACTTGTTGACTTCAAAATGAATTTTTCAGAAAAACAGTTTTTTCATAGTTTGAAGGATTATTTATCTATTCAATTATTCCACTTAGGTGTTTTGAATTTTTAATAGTGTAATCCATATTTAAAATCAGGAGGTCATAATTTTTTAAATAAGACACTTTTATTTTGGAATTTATAAATGAAAACTATAATAAATATTTGTTACCTTGGTAAGAGTTAATTTGGTAATTAAGGTTAAGAATTATACGACATGGAAAAAAAATAACGCTACCACTTGACTTAATTTTAATAGATGATTATTTCATCCATAATAATCCAAATTACTTTTATATGACATTTTTTCCATTTGGTAATGATTTTTACCATTATAATACTTTTTTTAAAGAAAAGTTAAAAATGAAACACTCATAGTTTTATTATCATTAAATAATTGAAATATTGATAATAATATTACATGTTTTGATATAAATATTAATTTTAAATTATGATTTCATTTAACATGTTATATTATTTTAAACAATTTGTGCTGAAATAATTACCTTATAGTCTTACCCAACAATGATGCAATATTTCTTCCATTAATAGTATAATAAGATAAATAATCATAAAAGTATTAAAAGAAAATTAATTAAAATTAATTATGTTGTTCAATGAATTTTATAGATAAAAGGATTATTTTATGGATGTAGTAATGGTGTATATGTGAATTCATTATTTTTCTTGGTGTTTTTAATGTCAAAACAAAATAATTGTTCTAGAATTAACATTATTGGTATTTTATGATTATAATATATTATCAAATGATTAAAAATTCAAAAAAAAATATATATCTCCAAGGAATTAGGAGAAGGATATAAATAATTAAAATTATCCATTTATGTTTTATCTACCTATTTACTAAAACATTCATTACCCCTTTACTGTAAAAAATATTGATACAACAGAAAGTGTCAAATAGGTTGTCGAGGGGTTAAAACCAAACAATTAGGGTAAAAAAATACTATAAAAAAGTTCAATTTTTATTATATGAGATTATTTGAACTCATATAAATCTTACATTCCAGTATTATAAATTTAGATTCATTTTACATGAAACCAAATTTTTATTATAATAATATTTTATGAAACTCCAAAAGCTCCCCTACCCTATCTCAGAAAAAGAAACCTCCTATTATCATTTAATAACATATTATAAACATTGTTTTGCAAAATAACATCCTACATCCCTTACATACATTCCACTTAACCTCTTAAATGCATTTTTTTAATCATAGAACTGACCTTCTATATCATTTGTTGTATACCTTAAGGCATTTTCTGAAGAATATGATTCATTCTTAAATGATAGTTTTTATAATTATTATTCCAAAACCATGAAAAAATATTTAAAAATGATATAATAATATAATATTTATCTCATAAATATTTATTTTAACAACCCAAGATTTCATAGTATGATATTTCATCAATGTAATAAAATAACTTGCACAACACGCAATACTGAGTTCAAGCGCACCATGACTTACCAAACTAGTCATTCAAAAGTAGTTATGAATATTATAAACAAAATTTGAACATTATATAATCCTTATAATTTTATAATCTATATTATGAGTTTTATTGACATAATTTACGAACAAAATAATTTTTTCAGATAAAAGAAGTATTTTTAAAAAATTTCAATTTTACCACCTTTTAATAAAGAACCCTTTTTAAATCCAATATTTGAAGCTTTTATATATATAATTGGACCAAACAAACTTATTCTTTAGAATCTGGGAATAAGAATTTAATTTCAATAATTTTTTTGTGTTTTTTCTGATCACTTTCATATTTTGGTGAATAGTGAAAAAACTAATTTTTATCTAAAATCAAATTTTTTTAAAAAAATAATTTCTTGTGTTAAATTATAAATATTAAATGTTTAGAAGTATAAATAGATTACATTTTTTCCATTTAATCAAATGTTATTCATTGGAAATAATTTTACATTGAAAGTGAACAAAAACATGTATCAATCTTTTGTCAGTTATTATTTCTTAAAAACACATATTTTGGTTTTGACAATGGGAATTCATGTCAAATTAAGAAATGAATCTTTTGGGTTTTTAAATTGTTAAAATAGACTTAATTTTTTAATTCATAATATCTAAACTATCTTAGGGTGTTATTTTGGTATTTTTCTGAAAACTATCAATTTTTGATGAATAATGCAAAACAATGAGTTATCGGTTAAAACCGACTATTTATTTAAATCATTATTTATTAAATTTAAATTTAATTTTGGTAAAAATAGATTTATAATTCCTATAAATTTTTAATATAATTCAATGGAGTCATTTTATAATAAGTTTAGATATATAATTATTTTATTTAACTTTTTACCGTCTTTTAGCCACCTCTTGGGAGAATTAGAAAATTTTCATAAATCTAAATTTTACCATTTTTGTGAGTTGAATTTCAAAAATCCAAGAGACGCGTTTAACCTTAGATTATAAATTTTTTTCAATAAGATTAAAATAACTTTTGGTGAATAGTAACATTTGACTTTTATTTAACATGGTTAAAGGTAAATAGTGTATTTCAACGTATAACGAATATTATAATCATTCAAAAATAACTTAACAATTGTTATAATCTTATTAGATGAGTAATGGAAGACCATGGGTATCCTTGGGTCGATTTTAATACCCCATGGAGCTACTTATGAATGATAATTATACTTTATTTTAATTATCTAAAAGTAAATGCAAATATGACATAAAATAATATGTTTTAGTAAATCAATTTTTACATGGGGTTATATAAGTCATCATTTAGAATATAAATATTCATGGGAAACCTAAAAATATTTCCTACATAATGGTTTTTTTTATATTTTTTAGACATTAAATAAGTTATTTTATTTATGACACAATTATGATGCAATAATTACATTATTAATGAAATATTAAAATAATCGATATTATAAATATAAAAATATGTACTTTTTGACATTTTACGAATGAAAATAATTTACTAGGATAATATGACATGTTAGGATTGGTTAGATGAATTTGTTTCGAATTAATAATGATGTTATAAATTTAGTAAAAACAAAATACCAAATAGTGTCAAAATTAACATAAAAGAGTTTTAAAACAAATATTCTATTATTAATTGATATTCTATTCCTAAAAATCAATGTATCTAAAAAAGACTTATATAATGATATATTTTTAATTAATGAACAACTTGGGGTTCTCTTGGAATTATATAGTATTTTTATTAACCATATAATATAAAAAAACAAAGAGACATGGTAAATGTCAAACTATTTAACTAAGAGTTAAATCTGAACGATAAAGTTAATATAGTAACCCAAACCTATCTAAAACCTATTGTATGAGTAATTTTAGACCCATACCCACCATATCCTATAAATAATTCATTTTCGATGCATTATAAACCTAAAATGATTTTATTATACAATAAAATTTCTAGCATTCCCTAAGATGCCCATCACCCCTCTTATAAAAAGGCACTCCCACTTCTCTCCAATTCACACCTTCAAAGCCATTTTGCTCAGCCAACCCCTACCCAAATACCCTCTAAGATATCCTAAAATCTTCCTAGAGGCCTTAATTTAGTCAAAAATCTATCCTATGGTGCCCTTTTGATCAAATCAAAAGGAAAAACCCAAAGAAGAGATAAATATTTCATCACCTTTTTCAAATTCCTTTCCTGTTCCACTTCCTCTTTCTTTGTTGTTTCCATTCTAAAATAATAAATAAAATATATTATATATACTGTGATGTTATTATAATTATGGTAAAACCATATTCATTATTCTATCCATCCTTTGAATGACATGTCACAATACATGCTTACGTACGGCTTACCGTCTCCACGTCATGGTGTAATAGTTATTCAATACATTGTTATTTTTGTGTGTATAATAATGATGTTTAATTGATGTAAATAAAAAAATATACCATGATAATGATTCTGTATATATGATATAACATCCAATTATATATTATTTTTATATCAATAAATGATATTGTCGCTCGTACGTACGTACAGATTACAGTCCCCACGAACGCGGTGAGATTCATTCCCCATCGTATCCATTCATAAAAAATTTTTCATTACATGATTAAAAATAATATATAACGAATTAACATCATTCTGAATATTAATATGATACATCCTATCCCTAACAAACTTTACTTATGTAACAAAGCATTAAAGGAAAACGAATCAGTTTACAAACGAAACGATGATAATACTAAGATATTATTAACAAATCAATTTTAAATGATCAAATATGATATCATATTAAGGTATGTGATTATTTAATAATTTAATAACAAATATTTCACCATTATATAGGATTCTAACCGACCCTCGACCATGGAAAATTACAACGTAAGGGTTAATTTCACAATCTCTTCATTATCTGAGGTTGTTTATACGTAATTATATATATGGACCTCTTTTTCATCCATATCCATGTTTCTTAAAAATGTATTTCAAAAAATTCATTTGATTTTATAGACTATGGTTTAAATTCATTTATTCACTTTTTTTACATTTATATGATGTTTATAAAAGAATATTTACATCCTATTTCAAACTAGGTCCTTTATTACCTTTTCGAAAAAATTAAGGTAAGAATGTCTGATTTTAATTTATATAGCAGGTGCGGCTATTTTCAACCATTATAACATCGTCTAAGCTTCCCTTAAAATATTATAAGAATATTTCCAAAATAAAATTTTCCTAAAATGATTTTAAAATAAAAATAGTTTTTTCTCTCAAAAGGGTTTTGATTCCATCTATGTCAACATCTTTTGATGGATTTTAAGTATATTTGATGTTGATTTATTATGATACAAAACATCCACGTTGTATTGATGGTTTTGTGATAGGTTTGACTATGGATATGTTATTATTATACCATTCGGGGTTTATGGATAAATTATTGACATTTCATATTCTAGTTTTAATATGAATTTTTATGTTATGTTTAATCCTTTTTATATGCGGACTGCATTGGATTTAGTAAATGATGGGTGGAGCCCGCTATAGCTCTTTCATGCATCGGTAGGTCTCAGGAGAGAAACTAGTGTCTTGGTACAAGGCCTTGACAAAATATTATTTGTAGTCCTGGAATAAGACCTTTAATATGTCGTTATGAAGTTAGGCATAATACATTCCATCATTATGAAAGTGGCTATTGATATTGCAAATGATTATTCGAATAGTAGAATATCCATGTCTGTATGTAAATGGAATTATTTTGATTTTATCTTTTCCATATTATGATGAAGTTCATGATTAAAAAGATTTTTTTTAGTTTTATACATTTCCATTAATTATTATACTTTTTTATGAAAGCTTCTACTATATTGTTATCCTTACTGAGCATCTGAGCTCACCCCTTTCTATGTTTTATTTTTCCCAGGATGCGAAGAAGTATATTTTAACAGACAAGCATGGACAGTATATGGGTTCTCAGTGTTGTCTATGGGAACAATTTTGTTATCAGTTTTTCATTTTATGATGTAATTTAACCATTATGGATGTATCTAGTACTTCCTAGTCTACCAAACTAATCAGTTTTTCGAGACATGATCTTTTTTTATCATTCCAGTGATAGATAATAATGCACTGACTCTAGGTAATTGGGGTCGGGGCGTTACAGTTGGTATCAAAGGATTATTAGTACAAACCTTGGAAACTAGATTTAGATAAACTCTATTTAGAGCACATATACATAAGATATATTTTGAATATTAGTTAGATGAACTTTTTAAAATTTTGGTACTGTAGAGATTTTGTGAGTTTTCTAAACTATACATCTCTGTCTAGATACGAGAAGGTAGAGGGGGCTCTAGCACAGATGTTCCTAGGGGTAAAATCCTAATACATCGATTTGAGCTAGAATCGAACGAGAACTAGTGCACGATAACAGGCCTTTCTACACTCTTGGTTACAACACGCCTTTAGGATATTCTTGGGATAATTATCATTTTTTTAAAAACCATTATAATGGATTTAAAAGTAAATACTTTCTGAATGAAAACATTTTTCTGATTATGGAATATATCCAAAAAAAATTCAATTTATGTTAGGTATTTTACATTTTTGGAATTATGAATTGTAATTCATAAACTAACATTGTGTATGACATTGTTTAGAAATGGCTCCCGTTAGAAGGAATGAGAACTCCAACAATACGTATGATCCAAAGAGTAATAAGGATAATATATTTCGTTGTATTAATCCAACATTTAGAAGTGAAGTAGTATCCCGTGTATTCTCAACATAGGAATAAATATTATCATGTGTTAATAAGATATGTAAATAATTATTTGAGTCCTACGACATTGAAGGGAAGTCCGAGAAGAAAAGGATGGTAGAGAGAAATATTGATAAAGTGAATAAGGGAAAGTATCATTTTCCAATATGTGATAATTGTTGAATTAATCACCTTGGTAAATGCTTGAAATGAATGGGAGTTTATTATAAGTGTGGAGAAAAAGGACACCAAGTACGTGACTACAAGGGTAAGAAAAAAGTTTCAAACGTGCAATGCTTCATCTGCAAGGATTTGGGACACTACATGAATCAATGTCCAAATCATCAGAGTATAACCCAAATTCTATTATTGGATAATAATAAGGTTATGATACTACTTATGTTTAAGAGGAATGATTATATTTCTTAAGTTGTTGTTAATGTATTGTGTCATTTGATTATTGTATTAATGATGTACATGTTATAAGAATTTTAGAGTATATAAGGATTGTAATGCAATACTATTTCATCAAGGACATAAGATTGTGTGGATCCAAGAAAAGCGACTCAATAGTAGGTAAAATTTTTAGAAATTATATTGCTGAGAGAAGGATAAACCATAATATGGTTCTGATACCGAGGTAGTGATTTTTGAATAATACATGATTGATTTGGATAAATTATACTGGATAATCATGACTACCTTGAAACTGATTAATGATTTGTATATTCCATCATTGTTGGTATTTACATCATTTTGGGATAAGAAGGATTATATCCAGTATTATATAATGAATAAGGGATCATGAATGTAATTAATAAGTATTTATGGTAATTCAGGATGTTGCAGTGTTTTAAATGAATACATGATGAAGGTGTTCACATGTTATTATGTTGAAAAAAGGATCATCATTGTGATTAACATCCTTATATATTTTGGATTTTGAGTTTTGATAGATGTATTTGGGTTAATTCTAGTTTAATAATATTTTTGGATTGCCATAAAAATTACAACCCGGACGTCGGGCAATAGCCCCTTGAGTCCGGTAAGGCTGCAAGACTTGAACCCACAACCGAAGAGTGATAAGGGTGTATCACCTAAAACTGGCCCATGTGATTTCTTGGATCGAATAATGTAGTTTTTTTTAAAGTACTAGTAGATGAATTATTAATTTTTTTTTCGGAACCCTACACAAATAGGATAAATAGAATATTTATTTCTGTTATATGACCATTTAGAGTGAAAGATGAGTTTGTTGTAGAAATTATTTGAATTATGGAACTCTACTTTTCAAGTATATATATTTTTTCTTCTATTATTATATTTGGAAATTAATTCATAAACATGAGGTAAGGGATCTTAAAACCAAAAATGTGTCATCCTAATACCTTATGTTTTGTTGAACCAGTGATATTATAAATCAACATAGATTGATGGCTTTGAGGCCCTAAATTATACAATTATTTATGACTTATGACCTCAATCACTTCATATAAATATTTAAGTTTTATCTCCAATTATGTGTCTTTATTTTCCACTAATATTCTCTAAATTGTGATCATAATTTGGTGGTGACTTTTTCATTCCCCTTTTCCTCCTATTAAGACTAAATTTTATTAACCCAATTTCTGATGTGGGTTTTCCCAGAAAGGTATTTTCTATTTTCTACCTTTTATATTCGAAGAACAATTTCAAATAACGAGGATAAAATTTTTTGGAGGAGGGATGAATGTAACACACCAAGATTTCATAGTACGTTATTGCTTTAAAGTAATTCAATTACATTCACTATACGCAACACTGAGTTCAAGCTCACCATGACTTACCAAACTAGCTATTCAAAAGTGGTTATGAATAATATTAACATAGTTTTGAACATTATATAATCCTTATAATTTTAGTATCCATATTATGTATTTTTTAGTCATTATGTAAGAACAAATTCATTTTTTCAGATAAAAGAAGTATTTTTAAAAAAAATGCAATTTTATCTCCTTTTAATGAAGAACCCTTTTTAATTTCAAAATTTGAATCTTTTATATATTTAATTCGACAAAATAATCATCTTATTTATAATTGGGACATTATAATTTAGTTTCAATAAATATGTGTTTTTTTCTAATAACGTTCATATTTGAGTAAATAGTGAAAAATGTTATATTTTAACTGAAAACAACTTTTTTAATAAAAAATATTTTTAGTGTTAATTTAAACAATTTAATGGTTTTGAGGTATAAATATATTATATTTTTACCATTTAATACAATGTTATTCATTGTAAATAATTTCACTTTGAAATTGAACATAATCAAATATCAATCTTTTGTTAGTTATTATTTATTAAAAACATGTTGTTTTATTTTGACAACAATAATTAATTTTAAATTAATAAATGAAACTTTGATGTTTTGAATTTGGTAAAATACACATAATTATTGAATTTAGAATATCAAAATTATCTTAGGGTGATATTTTGGTATTTTTCTAAAAACATTCAATTTTTTTATGAAAAATGAAAAACACTGAGTTATTAGTTAAAACCGATTACTTATTTAAATTATTATTTATTTTATTTATATATATTTTAGGTTTAAATAGATAAATAATACCTATAGAAGTTCAATATAATATATTAGAGTCGTTTTATAATATTTTTAGATATATAAAAACGTTTATTGAACTTTTTACCGCCATCTACCCACCAACTAGGAGATTTTGAAAATATGCATAAAACAAAATTTTACAATTTCTATGTCTTGAATTTAAAAAGTAAGTGAGACATGGTTAACTTCAGTATGTAAAATTTGGTTCAATAAGAATAAAATATTTGTCGGCGAATAGTAACTTTTTACATTTATTTACTGCGGTTAAAGGTAAATAGAGTAATTCAATGTAAAAAGAAAATTATATTAATACAGAATTACCTTAACACATGTCCTAACCTTATTGGATGAGTTATGGACGACCATGGTCATCATTTGGTAGATTTTGGGGCCCCATGGAGAAACTTATGAATGATAATTACACATTATTTTAATTATATTAATGTAAATGAAAAAATGACACAAAACATATCTTTTAGTAAATAAATTTGTTCATTGGTATTATAAGTCATCATTTTGACTATAAATATTAATTGAAAAGAAAAAAATATTTCCTACATAATTGTATTTTATTTATATTTTTAAAAAATAAATTAATTTATTTTATTTATGACACAATGATGATGAAGTAATTACAATATAAATGAAATATTAAAATAATATATATTATAAATATCCAAATAAATGTAATTTAGACTTTTTTTGAATTAAAAAAATTTTCTAGGTTAATATGACATGTTAGGTTTGGTTAGATGTATTTTTTAGAAGTGATAATTCTTTTATGAATTTAGAAAAAACAAAATTACAAATAGTGTCAATATTAACATAAAAGAGTTCTTAAAACAAATATTATATTATTAATTGATTTTCTATTCCTAAAATTCATTGGTTTATCCAAAAGACTTATATAATTATATTTGTATCATTAATGAACAACTTGGGGTTCTCTTTGAAATATATAGTATGTTTATTAACCATATAATATAAAAATACAATGAAAAATGGTTAATGTCAAGATATTTAAATAAGAGATAAACTTAAAGATAAAGTTAATATAGTAACCCAAACCTATCTAAACCCTATTGGATGAGTTTATTTTAAACCATAACCACCATATCCTTTATATAATCCATTTTTGAGCCATTAGAAACCGAAATGATTTTATTATAAAATAATATTTCTAACTTTTCCTAAGGTTCCCCTCACCCCACCAACAAAAGGGAACTCCTCCTTCTCTCTAATTCATACCTTGAGAGCCATTTGGATCATCCAAACACTACCCAAATACCATCTCAATTGTTATACCTTAATCTTAGAGGAATTTTTTTAGTCATAAATCCTCCCTAGGGATCACTTTTGATCAAATCAAAAGGAAGATCCCAAAAAACAGGTAAATATTGCATCACCTCATTCAAGTTCCATTCTTCTTCTACTTCCTCTTTATTTGTTGTTTCCATTATAAAATAATAACTCCAGTATCTTCTATATAATGTGATGTTATTATAAATATGGTACAATAATATTCATTATTCTATCAATCCTTTGAATGACATGTCACCATACGTGCTTACGTACGACTTACTGTCTCCACGTTGTGGTGAAATTGTTATTCAATACATTATTATTGGATGGGTATAATAATGATGTGTAATTGATGTAAATAATAAATATAACATGATAATTATTCTATATATATGATATAACATCCAATTATATATTAATATAATATCAGAAGAATGATATTTTCACTCGTGTGTATGTACATATTACAGTGTCCACGAAAGGGATGAAATTCATTCACCATCGTATCCATTCAAGACTAATTTTCATTATACGATTAAAAATAATTTTTAAATACTTAATATAATTATGAATATGTATAAGATACATCCTATCCTTAACAAAAATTAATTACATAACAAAAAATTTAAACGAAAATAAATTAGTTAACACCCGAAATGATGATAATACTAAGATATTATTAAAAATGCAATGTTAAAAAGATCATATATGATAATATATTAATGTATATGATTCTTTTATAATTTAATAACAATTATTTCACCATTATAAAGGTGTTTAACCTACCCTAGACCTAGGAAAAGTAAAATGTAATTGTTAATTTCACAATCCCTTCATTATCCATGGTTGTTTATATGTAATTATCTACGAGGACCTCTTTATCATCCACATCTATTTTTATTATATATTTATTTCAAAAAATTATTACTATTTTATAGAATATGGGTTAAAGTCCTCTATACCGTTGTTTGAAGTATATAAGATTTTTATAAAATAATCTTTCTGTGGTTTTCCAAACAAAGTCCTTTATAACATTTTCGTAAAAATTAAGGTAAGAATGTATATATTTAAATTATACGGTGGGTGCTACTATTTTCCACCCTTATAAAATAGTCAAATATTCCCTTAGAAACATATATGAATATCAATAAAATTAATGTTTTCATAAATGAATTCACAATTAAAAGGGAAACTTCACTAAAAAAGGTTTTGATTTCATCAATGTCAACATCCTTTGATGGAATTTAAGCATATTTGATGTTGATTTATTATGATACAAAAAGTCCCTATTGGATTGATTTTTTTTTGTGATATGTTTGACTATGGATGTGTTATTTTTACACCATTCATGGTTTATGGATAAATTATTGAAATTTCTTATCATAGTTTTAATATGAATTTTTATGTTATGTTTAAACCTTTTCATATTAGGAATGCATTAGACTTTTTAAGTGATGGGTGGAGCCCGCAATAGCTCCTCGATGCATCGATTGGTCTAATGAGACAAACTAGTGTCTTAGAATAAGGATTTGACAAATTATTAATGTAGTATTGGAATAAGGCCTTGACTATGTGGTTATGAAGTCTAGAATTAGGAATTCCATCATTATGAAGGTGGATATTGATATTTCATTTGACTATTCGACTAGTATAACATCCATATGAGTAAGTAAATGGCATTATTTTGATTTAATCTTTTCCATATTATGCAGATATTCTAGTTTAGTAGAATTTTATTTTACTTTTAAAAATTAAATTAAATTTTTATTCTTATTCACGAAAGCTTCCGCTATATTGTTATCCTTACTGAGAATCTGAGCTCACCCCTTTTTATGTTTTATTTTTCATAGTATGCAAAAAAGTATATTATGACTGACAAGCATGGATAGTTTATGGGATCTTAGTGTTGTTTATGGAAAAAATGTTTTTTTGGTTTTCCATTTTATGATTTAATGTCAACCTTATGAATGTATCTAGTACATCCAAGGCTACTAAACTAATCAGTCTTTCGAGACATGATCTTTTGTGATCATGCCAATAATATGAAATAATACACAGACTTTGGGTAACTAGGGTTGGTGAATTAAAGTTGGTATTAGAGAAAGTTTAGTACAAACCTTGAAAACTAGATTTTGATAAACTCTTATTAGAGAACGTATCCCTAATATAGACTTTCATGATTAGTATAGAAGAGCTTACATGGATTTTGATACTGTAGAGATTTTGTGAGTTTTCCAAGCAGTACATCCATGTCTGGATAAGAGCCAGTAGAGGGGGATCTAGCACAGATGTAACTTGCGGTAAAACCTAGATACACCACCTTGAGATAGACTCGAATGGGAACTGGTTCATGACAACAGGCTTTGTTGCCCTCTTTTTTCTGACACACCCATGGGATATTCTTACGATAATTCTCATTATATTTACAAACCATTATGAAGGATTTAGGAGTAAATACTTCCTCAATGAAACCATTTTTACGATTATGGATTATATCCACAAAATGTTCAATTTATGTTTAGTATTTAACAAGTTAGGAATTATGAATTGTGATTCATAAACTGAACAAGTGTATGCCATTGTTTAGAAATGTCGTCTGGTTGAAAGAATGAGAACTCCAATAATATGTATGATCCAAATAGTAAGAAGGATTGTATCTTTCATTGTATTAATCCCACATATAGAAGGGAAATAGTATCCCATGTATTCTCAACATATGAAGAAATAGTGTCATGTGTTAATAAGATAAGTAAGTAATTCATTGAGTCCTAGGACATTGACGGGAAGACTGAGAAGAAAAGGTTGGCAGAGGGAAAGATGGAGAAAGGGAAGAAGGGAAAGAAGGATTTTCCCATATGTGATACTTTTTGAAATAATAAACTTGGTAAATCATTGAAGGGAATGGGATTTGGTTATAAGTGTGGAGAAAAAGACCCCAAGTATGTGATGGCAAGGGTAAGAAAAATGTTTCAAATGTACAATGCTTCATCTAAAAGGAGTTGGGACACTACGCAAATAAATGTCCAAATCATCAAAGTATACCAAAAATGCTTCTGTTGGATAAGAATAATGTTATGATACTACCGAAGATGAAGAGGAATGAATAAATTTTGTATATTGTTATTAAATTATTTTTTCATTTGAGTATTGTATTAAAAATATACATGTTATAATAATTTTAGAGTATATAAGAATTGTACTATATTACTTTTTTATTAAGGACTTGAGATTCTGTGGAACAAGTAAAAGTGACTATATAGTAGGTTAAATTTTATGGAAAATATATGGTTGATTGAAGGATAAACCATATTATGGTTCTGATACAGAGGTAGTGATTTTTTTATAACACATGATCGATTTGGATAAATTATATTGGATATTCTTGACTACCTTCAAACTGATTAATGATTATTATATTCCCTCAGTATTGGAGTTTACAACATTTTTGGATAGGATTATATCTATTATTCTATATGGAATAATGGAGCATCAATGTAATCAATAAGGTTTTATGGACTTTTATAATGTTGTAGTGTTTTAAAAGAATACATGATGAAGGTGTTGAAATGTTCTTACGTGGAAAAAAGATTCTTCATTATTTTTACCTTCCTAATAAATGATGGACTGTCATTTTGGACAGAATTATTTTGTATAATTTTGGTTTGATATTATTTTAGAATTTCCACAAAAGGACAACCCGTAGGTCGGGAGACATCCCTTCGCATCCGGCAAGTCCGTGAGACATAAACCCACAACCAAAGGGAGACAAGGGTGTATCACCTACCACTGGCCCACATGATGTCCTAGATTAATTAATGTAGTTTGTTTTAAATGTTCTGGTAGATTAATTATAAATTTATTTTTTGGATCCCTATATGAAAATGTTAAATATAATATTTTTTTATGTTCTATTATCTTTTAGACTGAAATATTATTTTGTGGTAGAAATTAGTTAAAGGATAGAAATCTACTTGTCAAGGATATACTTTTATCATCTCTTATTCAATGATGAAATTAATTCATAAATATTAGTTAAGGGATCTTAAAACAAAAAATAGCTTATGTTTTTTTAACCGATGATATTTTAAATCATCACAAATTGATGGTTTTTAGGTCCTCAATACTATAATAGTTTGTGAATGATTGCCTCAATCAATCCCTATAAATACATATGTTTTCCTATAATTATGTGTCTCTAATTTCCACCAATGTTCTCATAATAGAGTTCATAATTTTCTGGTGACTTTTTCATTCCACTTTTCCTCTTATTAGGACTAAATTTTATTAACCCAATTTCTGATGTGTGTTTTCCCACAAAGGTATTTTCTATTTTAAACCATTTATTTTCAAAAAACAATTTCAAATTTGAAAGATAAAATTTATTAATGGAGAGATGAATGTTACACCAAAATATTTCATAGTACGTTATTTCTTCAATGTAATTCAACAACTTGCACTACACGCAACACTGAGTTCAAGCACACCATGACTTATGAAACTAGCTGTTCAAAAGCGGTTATGAATAGTATTAACAAAATATTTAACATTAAATAATCCATATAATTTTATAATCCATATTATGAGTTTATTATACAGAATTTAATAACAAATTCATATTTTTCAGATAAAAGAGGTATTTTTTTAAATACAATTTTAACGCCTTCTAATGGAGAACTCTTATTAAATCCTATAATTGAAACATTTATATATTCTATTTGATAAAATAATCTTCTTCATTAGAATCAGGACATAAGAATTTAGGTTCAATAAATTTTTGGTTTTTTCTGATAACTTTCATATTTGGGTGAATAGTGAACAATACTATATTTTAACCGAAAACTAATTTTTTAGCCAAAAATATTTGTAGTGTTAAATTATAAATTTTAATGGTTTGTAAAAATAAATATATTATATTTTTACCATTTAATAAAATTTAATTTGTTGGAAATAATTTCTCTTTGAAATTGAACATAAACAAGTTTAAATCTATTGTTAGTTATTATTTCTTAAAAACACATTTTTTGGTTTTGACAATGGGATTTAATTTTAAATTAATAAAGGAAACTACTATGTTAGGAATTTAGTAAAAAGATCTTATTTTTTAATTCCAAATATCAGAATTATCTTACAGTGATATTTTGATATTTTTCAGAAAACATTCAATTTATTATGAATAGTGAAAAACATTGAGTTATTGGTTTAAACTGAATATTTAGTTAAATAATTATTTATTTTATTTAAATTTATTTTAGCTCAAAATAGATTCATAATACCTATATATGTTCAATATAATTCATTGGAGTCATTTTATAATAAATTTAGATATATATAAATTTTATGTAACTTTTTACCGTCATTTACCCACTTCCTAGGAGAATTTGAAAATTTCCATAAAACATAATTTCAACGTTTCTATAAGTTGAATTAAAAAAATTAGAGAGACAAGTTTAACCTCAGTAAGTAAAACGTAATTCAATAAGATAAAAATATTTTTTGTGAATAGTAACTTTTGACTTTTATTTAGAGCTGTTAAAGGTAAATAGGGTAATTCAAGGTAAAAAGAATATTATAATAATACAAAATTACCATAAAACTTGTCCTAACCTTATTGGATGAGTCATAAAAGACCATGGGAATCCTTGGGTTGATTTTGGGACCCCATGGATCCACTAATTAATGATAATGACACATTATTTTAATAAACATAAAGTAAATGCCAAAATGACAAAAACAAATATCTTTTAGTCACTAAATTGTTTCATGGGGTTATATAAGTCATAATTTCAACTATAAATATTGATTCTAAAGAAAAAACTACTTACTACATAATTTTATTTTTTAATATTTTTTAGACATGAAATATTTTAATTTATTTATGACATAATTATGAGGCAGTAATTACCTTTTTAGTAAAATATTAAAATAAATGAAATTATAAATTTCCAAATTAATATAATTTGAGACTTTTTATAAGATACACTAATTTTATAGGATAATATGACATGTTAGGGTAGGTTAGATAAGTAGTTTTAAAATTAATAATCATTTGATGAATTCAGAAAAAAAAAATCAAAATAGTGTCAAATTGACATAAAAGAGTTTTTCAAACAAATATTATATTTTAAAATGATATTCTATTCGTAAAAATATATGGTTCGGCCAAAAGATTTATATAGTGATAGGTGTATCATTAATTAACCACTTGGAGTTATCTATAAATTATATAGTATTTTTATTAACAATGTAATATAAAAATACAAAGACACTTGTTAAATGTAAAAGTATTCAACTAAGAGTTAAATCTAAAAGATAAATTTCATATAATAACCCAAACCTGTCTAAACCCTAATGGATGAGTTGTTTTCGAACCATACCAACCTTATCCTTTAAAGAATTTATTTTTTATCCATTAGATACTGAAAAGTATTTTATTATAAAATAATATTTCTAGCTTTTCCTCAGGTGCATCCCACCCCCATTATAAAAGGGAACTCCCCCTTCTCTCTAATTCACACATTAAAAGTAATTTGGATTGGCCAACCCCTACTGTGATACCGTCTCAACTGTCCTACCATAATCCTAGAGGCTTTCCTTTAGTCAGAAAGCCAACTTATAGAGCCATTTTGATCAAATGAAAAGGAAGAACCCGAATAAGAGGTAATATTTCATCACCACTTTCAAATTCCATTCTTCTTCCACTTCCTCTTTAATTTTTGTTTCCATTCTAAAAGAATAACTCCAGTATCTTCTATATACATTGATGTTATTATAAATATGGTACAACCATATTCATTATTCTATCCATCCTTTGAATGAAATGTCACCATACGTGTGTACGTATGGCTTACTGTCTCCACGTCTTGGTGTAATTGTTATTCAATACATTATTATTTTGATGGGTATAATAATGAAGTGTAATTGATATAAATAATGAATATAACATGATAATTAGTCAGTATATATTTTTATACCATCCAATTTTATATTATTTTTATATCAAAAGAATGATATTGTTGCTTGTGCGTACGTACGGATTACAGTCTCTACGAACATGATGAGATTCATTCTCCATCGTATCTATTCAAGACTAATTTTCATTAGATTATTAAAAAATAATGTTTAAATACTTAATATAATTCTGAATATTAGAAAGATAATCCTATCCATTACAAAAACTACTTACATAGTAAAGCATATAAAGGAAAATGAATCAGTTAACACCCAAAAAGACAATAATACTAAGATATTATTAACAAAGAAATGTTAAAAGATCATATATGATGTCCTATTAAGGAATATGATTAATGTATAAATTAATAAAAATTATTTAACCATTATACAATAGTTTGACATACCCTCTACCAATTAAATGTACAATGTAAGGGTTAATTTCAAAATCTATTCATTATCCGAGTTTGTTTAAATGTAATTATCTACTAGACCTCCTTATCATCCACATCCATGTTTCCTAAAAATGTATTTCAAAAAATTGATAATATTTTATAGACTACGGGTTAAATACATTTATACCCTTGTTAGAATTTTATAATATGTTTATAGAGGATTCTTTCTGTCATTTTCCAAATAAGGTCCTCTAAATCCTCTTCAATAAAATAAAGGTAAGAATGTATTTTTTTAAATTATACGGTGGGTGCGGCTATTTTCTGCCAATATAACATCATTGAAGCTTGCCTTACAATCTTATAAGAATATTTAAAAGGTAAATTCGTTCTTAAATGATTTCAAAATATAAAGAGATATTTCTCAATAAATTGTTATGATTTCATCTATGTCAACATCTTATTATAGATTTTATGCTTATTTGATGTTCATTAATTATGATACAAAACATTCATATTATATTGAAGGATTTTAGATATGTTTGACTATGGATGTGTTATTATTACACCATTCATGGTTTATGGATAATGTATTGACATTTCTTATGCTAGTATTAATACGAATTTTTATGTTATGTTTAACCCTTTTCAAATAAGGAATGCATTGGACTTAGTAAGTCACAGGTGGACCCCGCTATAGCTCCTCGATACATCCGTCGGTATCATGAGGAAAACTAGTGTTTTGGAATAAGGCCTACCCAAATATTATTTGTAGTATTGGAACAAGGCCTTTACTATGTGGTTATGAAGTCTTTTATTATGCATTCCATCATTATAAAAGTGGCTATGGATATTGAATGTGATTTTTTTTACTAGTAGAATATCCATGTAAGTATGTAAATGGAATTATTTTGATTTTATCATTTCCATATTCTGCTAAATTTCAAGTTTAAAAGGCTTTTGTTGTAGTTTTATACATTTCCTTAAATATTTTTTGCTTATTTATGAATGAATCTTCTATATTGTTATCCTTAATGAGCATCTGATCTCACACATTTCTATGTTCTTTTTTCCCAGAATGCGATGAAGTATATTATGACTAACCTGCAGGGATAGTCTATGGGATCTTAGCATTGTCTATGGAAACAATGTTGTTGTAGTTTCCTATTTTATGATCTAATTTAGACCCCGTTAATGTATCTAGTACTTACAAGGTGACTAAACTAAACTATAATTCGAGACATGATATTTTTTCATCATGCCAAGGATAAGTAATAATGCAAAAAATCTGGGTAACTAGGGTCGGGGAATTACACTGATATTTCTCTATGTTAATGTAATAATCTCTATCCATCTCCAACTACCATTACATGGAAATGAATCCATCGTTTGTGAGTGGCGTGAACTACCACCTCACAGACAGATGTAATTTTTTTCATAACCTCTTCTCACAACTACAAATAATGATAGGTTTAATGTATTTATATTATATTTATGAAATATTTATCATTTTTATGGAAAATATGTCACCAATTATCAATATTTTCTACTCACTAAAAACAGGTAATGTTGTTTATGCATATGTGTGGACCACCACCACCACGAAGCAATTTAACTTATTTTTTATCACGACACCACATGGATGATATATATTAGATTATAATATCATATTTATAATACATTTATCAATATATATTGATAAAATAATACATACCTTATTTTCATTAATATTATTGAAAAATAGTAATATTACTCATGCCTATGTATGACCTACTATCATTACGAGTTTAACATAGTTTTTTTATAACATCATTCTTGATTAGTTTTAAAATAATACTTTATCTATAAAAAATTATAAATTTTTAATTTTTATTATTCGGTACATTTGGTAATAATGACCTCATTGGACAAAGTCAGAAAACAATAAATATTTTTTTATAAAAATGTTGAATATCATCAAAATGTATAACATTAATTTAATAGATTATGTAATAATTTAAAATATGTTATTAAATAAAATAATCTCATATTAAACCTGAAAATGGTTTTTAATCAATTATATTTTTAACAAATGTTTTTTTATTCTTGATGATAATTAACATACTTGGAAAGTCATACTCAATGTAATTTACTTTATTTTAAAAATAGTCATTAAATGTTTCTCCTCTAACAGATGAGAATAAAACATAATATTAAATATTATTAAACATATTTCTAAATATTTTACCTCCGTGTCTGTATTATTAAAATTCTTTAAAATATTTATTTTCCTTTACATAAAATAAATAAAAAGTATATTTTATATAACATTGCTTCATGGATTTTCAAATGGAATCATTATAAAAATGTTGTGGATTCATTTATATACATGAAATAATATTCTATTTTAACATAAAAGTAACCAATTTATATTCTCGTTGAGTTAATGTTAATTTTATTTTTATCTTCATTTATAATCTTCATTCTTTTTCTTTAAATAAAAACCAGCTGTCTCATTATTCTGGATATTATTAAATACATTTTTAACCTCAAATAGATATTTAAAAATAATGGACTATTATATCATGGGTGATAACAATATTTTTTGGAGTGCTATAAAGAATATTTCATGATTTTATGTGCTATGATATTTCTTATGGTTCATGGGAATTGATTTTTTCAGTGGGTGTTAATATTTTAAACTAATGATGGCTGGGTACATGATAATCATTCAATTCATTAGGTGATATTTATTTTGTAAGATGACCATAAGGGTTTTTCTATTTGTAACTATGGATACTATAAGTAATTTTCAATGTTTTTCAAGATGTAAGAGTGATGTTTTCCCATTTATAATCATGATGGTTATTCTATATGTAAGATTGATTTAAAAATGATACCTGAATTTAACTAAATGATTTATTAATTATGTCTATAGTTTTGATGGGAATCTTGTTTTTTAAGGTATTATAATGAGAATAGGATTAAATTATATTGTTCTCTACATTATAAAGTTTAAATTTATATATTCATGTAGAAAAATCATCTATTTTTCATGTAACATATAATTACCTTCATTGAAGTATCTATCATCTCTCTTTTCATTTCTCTCTTTTTAGGGTGTGTTTTGGGACTCCTAAGGTTGGAGAACATAAATATGGTTTGTATTTTTAAGAAGAATCTGGATTGTTCATTTTTATGGATTTTTTCAGGTCTTATATTGGTTTCACATCATGTATTGGTCAGTAGGATGATATTATGAGTTTTGATAATAGTTGAAACGTTTACACCTCATGAATAGTGTATACATTGTGAATTTTTTGTCAGGAAGATGTCGTGAGTTGGTTCAATGGGTGAAAGATTCATACATCCTTAATTGGGTTCATGTCATGTAATATTCAATGGTGATATTTTTAATCCAAGGTGACATGTTTTCTTAGGGATACTTTAATCATGAATTACATGATTTGATGAGTTTATGCGCCATTTATTGACCAAAGAATGAAAATTTTAATGTGCAGCATTACTGAATTTACTTTTCAATTTATATGGAGTCAATTATCTATCCACCTAAGATCAATCCCACGATATTTTAGGGACCTTTACTATGTTCGAATAAATTTATTAGGTGATTGATGATTATGGTTGTTAGGATGTATCTCTCTGGGTGAGTAATCCTTATACTAATTTGTTGTCGTTGGTGGTGGTGGCATTGTTTCAAATATTTTTTGAATCTATCTATAAGTGGTGATAATATTATTGTTCCTTTTGAGATCCCTTATGTGGTCTTCTAGTGATGATCCTTTTTATTAGTTTTTGTGCAGTGTGAACAATCTATGATGGAGGTTGTGATATATCTACTCTCCATTCCATTTTTCTTATTGAATTGATTCTAACATGTGAGGATTAAATCTAGAGAAACTACTATTATAATCTTTAGATTCATCCATTTTTCTGGATCCCATTATGGTTGGGTGTGATATGATTTTGAGGATGTTGATTAAATATCTGTTATATATGGGATGAATTTTAATGCCCTTTTTTTGTAAATTGTTATAGAAATGAACTCTGATGATTGAATTGTTTCGTGGAAATAATTTTTCATAAAATTTTATTTTCACCTTCTTTTTTTAATATAAAAAGTATTTTAATATCCCTTTAAAATGAATTTATGGATTTTCGTAAAATCATGATATTGATTAAATGTTTTAGAAGAATGTAGCACATGAAAATCCATTGGAACTTAGGTGGAACATGTTTTAATTCACCTCCTTCATTGATACTGTCAGGGGGTCCACTCAAGATATGTTCCTTTTCACCCAAGTCCAATTTGTCTAGGGACAGATTCCATAATTTTTGGAGGTTATCTTTCTATGGAGTTCCTATAAAATATAGATTTGATATATATATATATATATATCTTGTTACTTCATCCATGGGATTTTATATATCTATTTATGAGTTTTCTAGCTAGCCTTACCTATTGTGATACTTGGAAAAATGTAACATGTTGTCTGTATTTTACTATTTTATATTATACATCCATGTATTTGATATGATATATGATAAATTCATTAATTTTACTTAGTTGAAATATGTGATATTATTTGACACTAATTTACTTGGATTATTTGGTAACGTGGATGTTGGGAATTAAATGTTTTGATATGCCTTTAATATATCAATTTTTTAATTTTTTTTCCATTCATTGTATTAATTAATGATAACCATGTTCATATTGTTGTTTGATTAATATTTATGTAAAACATAGGTGTCATCCTACTGACCCTGTTATCCCCCACCCTATACACCCCTTTGGTAGTGCATATACCATTTTATATATTTCAATGTATGGAAAGGCAAAGGGGGACATTGAGGTACTATGGTTTCTGGCTATTATGTTTGGGTAGTTTCTGGTGATATGGTAGAAGTTCTCACTTTCTATAATTTGGAGTATTTTTCTAGTTTTTTCTGTCGTTTGTTATTTGGATTTTACTATGTAGGTTTTTATGCAACTGTTGAGTAGCAATCCTTCAACCATTTCCTTTATAAATGAAATATATCATTTATTATTCATCCACATTTTATTATCATCATGAAAATATATATATATCATTCTTTTTTCTTGAGGTTAGTAGAAATTGTTCCCACTTGTTATTGTGTTATGATTGGGCGATAGTATCTAGGCTATGGATATTTTAATTACCTTTTTCCACATGATAGTTTTGTTTCGGTATTTGTTTTAGAGGGCATTTGAGTTGGTTTTTTCATATTTTGGTAATTGATAAGTATCTTGTGTTCATTTTAGGGAATTTAGTAGACTGGGGATAGGATTGTCAAGACATTGGAGGTAGGTTGTGATGATTTCCTATATAGATCATTATGATAAAATACTAAATCGATAAAGGGGTTTTTTATGTGTGTCCCTTATTTTATGTCAATTTCCATAATCCAAGTTATCAGTTATGTTTTTCTTGTTAGATCATAAATTATCTTGTTTTATAAATGTTTATCTTTTTCTTATGTGAAACAGTATTCCAATGAAATGTATTCTATTGGTTTCTTCAAGTGCTTGTAGAAGATGCATTTCAATGTAATAATCCTTTAGATCATAATATTATTAATGATATCATGTAATCATTACATGTTTTTGACAAAATATATACCAAAATTATCGAATGTAGTTATTGACTTACATCTAGAGGATGTATGGGAAAGGGATAGAGCATCAGATTTCTTACATGAGAATCCACCATCCGTTAGAGGTAAGAATGAACCTCAATATTATTGTGAAATTCTATAAAATATCGATAAGATATTTGAAATTCTAGATACACCTAAGAGTATAAAGGTGAAGTGTTAGGTGTTCATGAATTAATGGTCTTATTAATTTATTGTTGGTTTTCATGGTACATAAGTATGAGAAAGTGGTCATGGACTGAAAGGGATAGAATACTCAATTATTCTAGAAATTTTTTACGGATTCACTGATGTTAGTGAAGTTTTTGGAGTTACTCTCCTTACATTATGGAGAAATTTTGTGGTCTTTTTACAAAAATCTATTAATGTAGATGATCTATTTTTCTCTAGAGTTAGTAATTAATTACTAGAATATGGATAAAAATTACATGTATGGTTTCCTACTAGAAATCAAATTGAAATAATTTTTGATGATTATTTAGACCTTTGTTGAGATGGTATAAAGGGAAATGTTGGAATAGATGGATATCAAAGGCATGAATGGTTATTCTTCTTTCCTTTTACCGAGTCTCCACTTTACTAGAACATAGGGGAATAAGATAATGTTGAAAAATAATCGAAGGGGTAGTGTAAGTGGTTCTCTGTGGTTGGATTTCTCTGTAAATTCAGTTATATCAATAAGTATGCCTATAACCATCTTTTAGTTTGTTATGTTTGGGCACACCCACCAGTCTTTGTTTGCACCAGTGAATATGCGTAAAGTTTGTGGGTGTTTTGTTCACATGCATCATTTCAATCAGTACATTTCAATGACTAATTGTTTTCAAGGATTATCATCTCAAACAACAACTACATTAATCTCAAAAGCTTCAATGACTACAAGGATCTATTCACATGCAACAGGAGTGAGTCACCTTCAATGATAGTGAGAGTTTACATTTTATTTCATATTCGTTAGAGATAGACTTATTTTATAATATTTTCTCTCAATCATTTATATATAGAATTTTGTATATTCATAACCATATAATAGAAATCATGTCATTTATTATTTAATTAATGACACCTCTTAGATTGTAGAAAGAGTAGGTCCTTTAGTATCCTTGATTCCTACTCATTGACGATTCCATGTTATTTTTGGAATTCTTCAATCTCAATCTAGAAAAATTTAACATCATCTCCGGGATGGATTAGATTTATGATCATCATGTTGAGGTTGATTGTTATCATCAACATCTATAATTTCATTTGTGTGATGGGAGAACACATGTGTTTTAGGGAGAGTGGGATGTGAGGTCTTGTCATACAAGACCATCCCTCCCAATAAATAAGAGTTTATTTTCTATGTTAATTTTTGATCAAAATTATGGTTATTCCATTATTGATAATCCAACTTTTGTTTTGGACTATACTTATATTTTTTAGATGGAATATCTAGTATTATTCTAGAGAGGAATGTACAGTTTATAATTGTTTTAATTTCAGGTACACATCCTGTTTTGATACATTATTTTTATATGGAACTAGTGGAGGTAAAAGAGATTAGGATTCAGTTGGATGTATTTATGGTGCAAGGTTTTGTTCTAAATAGTGTTTCACCATGTGAAGCCTCTTTCCTCTAGTTCAATATGTAAGATGGTTCAATCTGATTGTTTGTGGAGTATCATAATTTAATCTAAAGAACTATTATGGATAAGTGTCTTTTACACAATTGAGGTTATATTTTTGACATGTTTAAATGGGAAAGTTTTTTTTAGATCGATATTTGATTTTGTTATCATCATCATAGAATTAAGGAGTATGATATATCGAATATGGTTTTCAAGAGTAGGTATGACAAATATTAATAAAATTTAATGATGTTCAGTCTAACTAAAAATCATGTATTTCTCATGGATTTAATTAATAAGATATCCCAACAGTATCTTGACACATTTATGGAATTTTACTTCATTGATTTTTTAGATCATTTGAGTTATGAGCATAAGGATGAGACACATTTGAGTTTTTTATGTAGATCCTGAGAAATCACCTTTTTCATGGAATTTTATTAAAATTTGGTTTTTTTCAATGAATTTAATAGAATAAGGAATGTGGTATATGTATATGGATTATAAGTTGATGTTGAGAAGGTAATGGTGGTTATTTTAAAGTTAGAGAGACATAAAATCCTTGAGATATGGAGAATCCAAGATCATGATGGATATTATTGGCGATTCATTAAGGATTTTTCAAAGGTGTTTCCACCCGTGACTACACTTTTCAAGAAATAACATAACTTGATATGGGATGAAAATGGTTATTCTTATTATGGTGAATTGATAATATTTCTTACATTAGATAATATTATAATATTACTTGTGCCCAGTAATGTGTATGTGGTTTTTTTATGCTTATAATTCTGTTTTAGGTTACATGATTATATGAGAAAATCTTGTGGGGGGTTGAAAATGTCATTAGATTCGCTATATAATAACAATTACCCCACTCATGTTTTGGATCAATCCATAGTCATTCATGAGTATTGGTGGAATTATCTTTTTGGGGAAAGTTTCATGGTATTTTCTATCCATAATAACATGAGCTATGTATTTTCCCATAAATTCATAAATCTATGATATATGTTGTGGGTGGAATTCCATTAGAAATTTTTCATCACCCTCACCTATAACCCATGGGAGTGAAATGTTGTTGTGGACTCTCTCATCACGAATATCCTACTGTATGTTATCAGGGAATTGAACGAGGAGTGAAACCTTATGGGACTCTCCGCTGAGTTGAACCATGATTCTATGTAATATGTCTCTAGTATTGTTCAGAATAGTGTTCAGTTATCATCATATATCCTCCAGTATTATATGTTGGTTCAGTAGTAGGATGATGAGTTTTGGGGAATTAGGGAGACCATATGTAATGGGGGAGACCATTTTTGGTTGGACTATCTCTTCAGATAGTATTCTCTATTTTAGGGATCGTTTTATAATTGTAGAATACGTGTGGAAATTAATTCTATTTTATTATCATTTTTATTCATGGTTCATTCATATGGGCACTAAAAGATGTATTATTACATAATATGAATTTTTTAGTGGTTTGGAATATAGCGTGGAATTTAAAATTGTGTGTCCCACTCTTATAACCACTAAAAGAAAATGATAGAGCAACTGAAACCTTCCTATTTGCTTGATAATTTTCATGTGATGGTTTTAATAAGGGAATAGTTGTCCATATAATTATATATTTGATTTCCATGGACTCGATGAGGGATTTAATCTACCATGGTGTTGACTAATCTATAGACAAATTGTATCATTTCATTCTGGTCAGGGGAACCACTATAGTTAATGATCTTGGTATGCTGTATGTCCCATAGATATTATGGCTAAAGGTTTTTCTATCTACCTTTGTTTTAGATATGGATTTTTTCATTACATCATGCATCTATAGAAGACTCTAAGAGGGGATAGGAACCGAGGCTATGTAATGTAAAAATTATCAACCACAAGAAGATGGTTAGGATATATTTACTATTAAAATCCTAAAGGATATGCTTCGCTCCTACATCATGTTTTTTAGTCCGTATTGGGATATTCATCTGGGACATGTTTTGTATGATTATTACAACATTTATCAATCATAAACCTAAACAGAAGCCTTCAAGGCCTAATATTGTTACCCATTTAGGTCACCACTTTTTTGGAAAGATGTACTGACCCTATTTTTTCTATGTTATAAGTTTAAATAAGTCTAAATATATTTCTAAATATAGATGCTGAGACAACATTTGAATCTCAGTCTGGGTGTGAGTAGAATTTATTTTTTCAAAAAAATATTAAATATATTTTGTATTGTTCCTCTATAGTTAACTAAAGAAATCATGAAAACTATTGAATGGTTGATCGGATTAGAAATCCAAGACCACTATTGGGTATCGAATATGGTGTTTACCCTATCCACAACATAAAAGGAGTCATCGTGAATGACTAAAGCTCTCACTCGTTGGTGGTGTTTGTTAGAAATTTAATTAATTAATGAAATGATTTGAAAATTTTACATTGAGATAATTAAATGTTATATATAGGTATTTAGATGAATTTTTCCAAGGCAGGCTCATATCTCACCATTTGCCTCCAAGATCACCTCTTTCCTCTAGATAATTCCATCAAAAAATGAGGAAACTTTAGATCAATGTAAATAAAAGTGCAATTAATGAAATAAATCATATAGATATTTTAATTCATCAATATTAATCGATCCAATATAGGTAGGGCTCAAATAGCTGTGTTTTCTGCCCTTAGATTAAAAGTATTGGGAAGACCTATCACATTCATGGATTTGTGAACATTGAACATTCTTCTTATGCTTAGTTTGTGAAATTTAATATAGTTCATTTCTCTCATATTACTGTAGTTCCCCAATCATGTTCCTCAACTAATAAAGCTTGGATAAAGTTGTTTAGAACCCTATTTTGATGATTTTTTCCCCTGAATCTTTGCGTTCATAAAAGTGTAATACATGATGAAACTAGTTCAACAGTTACCTGGAATGTCGACCCTAAATAGGTGATCGAATTTGTTATAGAATTTTGAAATGAAGATGTTTAATTAATCAAAGAATTGATATATAATCATCAAGATGAATTGAAGGTAATTTTGATGCTTTCATGAAGTGAACCTCAAAATAATAAAAAAAACACCCAATCATTCCAGCGGCTTATTCCCAATGAATGTTGGTCGACAGGTACAATACATGTCCTGATATAAAGATTTTATAAGGATTCAAGGATTCATTCAAGGCTGTTAAATAGATTTAATTCCTGATCAACAATTCGTAGATGATTCAATGTTCTGGTAAATATTGATGGGATATCCATGTTCAATAATGAAAATATGGCATGTAGCCCCTTACCAGTGGTGATGCTTGCATTTAGGAACCAGTTGGGTGGAAGAACACATCCTTCCTTGTCACATCATGTGATGACTTCTTTTCTGAATGGGATGTGTAGTCTACCTTCATGGCTAGAGACATTCTATTTACAATGTACACAGACAAGGGTTGGGCACATAGGCAATATCCCATGTGAACCCACAAGCCATGTAACAACGTATACAGACACGAGGTCCGAGTACACCAACACGAACATCCGACAAAAAAATGTCTGTAGACAGGTAGGACACACTATGTATTCCACTTACATGTTATGTAAACCAAATCATATGAGACATCTGTTCTGATGAGAGACACTATTAGTCAGTGAAGAGGGACCACATTTCATGTGGGTCCCCTCATAATCCATGTACTACATGATCTCTTCCGAGCAATCTTCAAATTTTCATATCTCCATAATTTTAACTCGGTTTTTCCTTATGATATTCCAAAGCCATGTGTTTTTTCATATATAATACGATGGTGGCCTCAGAAGTCACTTTTGAGTTATTATGTGAATGTTCTAGGTTTGTAACATGTTGAGGTGACACATGATAGTAGCTGCGATCAAATAAAATAACCATATCATTATCGGGATTACCCTCTAGTTGGGAAGGAAAATGGAATTCCTCATTGTCAGTTTTGGTCTTACCCTCTAGTTGGACTTGGAAGTGGTGTTCCATGTTGATCATTGTAAGATACCCACGATTAGGATATGGTAGTGGATTTCCTCGATGTTTCTGTCTTAACCTCTTGATGGGATGGGCAGTGGTGTTCCCTGATATCATCATCCAATAATAACCCTCCTACTGGGCTGTGCAGTGGCATTTCCCAGAAGACTCTCTGGGCTTACCCTCTAGAAGGAATAGACTATGACATTCCCCAGTGATCATTTTGAGTAGTACCCTACATCTAGGCTAGGCAGTGCAGTTCCCTAGTGATACAATAGAAGCACTCTCCTATCATGTTGAGACACTAAATCCTTTTCTAAAACTAGTGACTCCTTAACTCTGCAGCATAATATTGAGGCATCGATTTATATACCCTTGAACTCACAAGAAATATGTATGCTTTCCCCACTTAGATTCACTCTTGTTAGAGGACCTAAAACCATGCGGTAGAATTAGTGTTTCCCAAAGTGGATAGTATTAATGTGTGGTGATTGAGTCCCTTTGACATTTTGATTTTGGAAAGACAAATGATGTGATTTACATCAAAGATATATTTACATTGAAACTGTTGCCGACTCATCTTCATGGGACAGGATACGAGATGTATATCCCCTTACTCTCTGTTTTGGTTTTACTTTTCTATGTATATATATATATATCATGTTTTAGTACCTAGTCATTGGTGTATGGATAATATCCTTCTACGAGAGGAGAAGAAAAACAGGGCATGCCACATACTCTCTATTTCTAGATTATGATGGTTAGAAGAGTATACTCTCTTCTTATATGTATAAAAGACTAAATTAGAATTTCATATTCTCTCCATTTCGGGATCCTTTTTTTTCGATGACTATAATTTCACTCTCTTTTTAGGTAGATTTTTACTCTTTTGCTAAATTTTTTTTTACCTACTACTTTCTTGTTTAGTTGAATGTCTTATTGGCCCCCCACCATATTTTAGGGGAATTATACAGGGTATGTATATACTCACTCGTACATGGGATTTTTTGAACACCTATCGTGTCTTTTTCAGATGGTGGACTGGTCGATCGTGACTTCAAATGAGCTTAGGGATATGGGGTTCGTGTACAACTTTTAGTGGTCATAGCGTAGGTTATAAGATCTAGTATCTCTTCTCCCTTTACTCACTTCCCATTTTTTTATGTTTTAACATATTTGTGGGAGGGTGTGTATTTTTTTTCATTTTATTTTCAGTTGACACTACCATACAATGTTCTATTTAGTGGTCCATGGATATTTTGTTTGTATAGCGTCATGGAATCTTTTAATCCTTTCCCTATGAACTTTTGTAGTGAGTTGGATTCTTGCATATGTACATGTAAATTGGCCAAGGCCTTCACAAGTTAGTAATTATATCAGTAATAGTTTCCACCCCCTAGCCAATGGATGTGGATTAGTGGTATTTGTTGCTGGAGTAGTAGTATGGGTTAGGTCATGATAGATTGATATCATTATTAATTCGTTACTTGGGATTTTTTACTGATGTTCCCTAAAAATGATTGTTTGTGTTTATAGAAACATTTTCAAAGAGTCTCAAGTGTATCTCTCAAGCTAGGGAGTCAAATGATGGTGCGGGTGGCTGAAATATCCCTTCACCAGACCCTAATTATCTTCTTGTTGACTTGGGATGATGATATTTTTTTGCAGGAAACAATGGTATATGCATCATATATGATTGAGTATTTTACTATACCTCATGCATCATCTCCCAATTTTTGTATTATAAATATATATTTATATGCCCAGAAGACCATGGTACTCCTATATGACATTCGACATGCCTCCATGATGACATCCAAATAGAATACTAGCTTCGGTTCATGATGACAACCCAATGAATGAAGAGGCCTTAGATCAGGGCCAATCATGAAATCCCCTTTTTCCAGGCGGGATCGTAGTAGCACATCCACATGTAGGGTAGCAGATAGTCCTAGTAGAGAAGGCTGAGGAGGTGTGTAGTGTGAGTGAACACTGCGATTTCTAGCATCATTAACCATAGAGGTTCTACGGAGATACAAATCTCGAGGATGTAGAGGATTGGATATATTCATTTGTCCCAATATTTAGCCTTGTCTTGACCTCGACATATCAGAAGGGGATTTGGAAGTTAGTCTTTTCCATGTATATATTGGGTGGTGGATGAGCCTAGAAACCCAGATGCATGTTATGTCAGCACTATCCTAGGATGACTTCAAACATCAATTTCATGAGAGGTACTACCCCTCCTACCTATGCTCCTTTAAAGTTAATATGCTTCTATATCTTCATCGTGAAGGGATTATGGTAGAGGAGTATGCATAATGATTCCTAGACCATACATTTTACTCTCTTGATATTATCTTAGATGGATACATATGAGTATGCATGTTTATGTTGGGACTCTATAGAGATATCTTCAACAGTGTATTTCCCTTTATCATCCCCAACTATGTTGGGGTGTTAGAGTGGGTTCTTATGATAGAGAGATTTCTATAGGAGGGAAGCAATATTTTTGGAGCTGGTAGAGGGCACGATATAGCTATGACATCTACTATAGTAAGAAGGTTCCAGAGATCTCAAAATAGAAGGCCCATTCATGTGAAAGATCAGGGTTGTGGTCATATATTGAAGGGGAAGCGTAGAGCCCTATGATAGCCTTGAAATAGCTAGTGATATGAACGTGATGGTTGAGGTCACATGGAACAAGACCATCTAACCACACATTCTTATCATCCAATAATTATATCGTATAGACCACCATGGAATAGGAAACATCGTGATCAGTGACCTCCCATGTTGGGACTGTCTGGTCCCAAGGGAGATGGATCTAGAAGAGGAGAATGATAAGTGTTAGGTGGGGGACGAAAATATGAGGTCCTCCCACCACCACCACCAGGTGGCTGACATCAGGCTCAGGGAGTTTATGGTAAGGCATACGAACAGCTATAACCTTTCGGCATTTACAATCCTCTGGTTCATGAGATTATTCTTGGTATGATCTTTGATTATTCTTTTATTTCCATAGTATTAGTAGACACAGGTTTCAGCCATTCTTTTATCCTTCAACTCTTGGTTTGGGATTTGGATTTCCCATTAGATACATAACCATGATAGGTTTGTCTTGATATTCCTACAGGGAACACTTCATCCTTGTATTCCATCTTCATGTAGTGAAAGTTATCACTTGGATGAGACAGGTTTAGGTGGGGCATATTTTTTATCATAAGGGAACCCTTTAACATCATCAGGGGAATAGATTGTAATTCCATGGTTAGATAATAGATTTACTATTACCATAGACGAGTCAGCTGCCAACACATTGATGGGACGAGGTTCACTATTCTCGATGAAAGATACCACACAACAGGGCATGTAGTTGTTGTGAGAAATAGAATAATACATATCAACCACCTGTTAGTGAGCATACATTATGATGCAACAAAATCTCTAGGAATATAGATTCTATTAGTTTTAGAGGATTATATGTACGTCTTCCCTTAATACGTTATGGGACTACCTCTGAGGATGGTGTCTAAGTTTTTCATTGACTTGCAACCAATGAAAACCATGATATCATGTGATTCATATAGTATGTGTAAAGACCCTGAATTTTCAAGGAAATTTTTTTTCATGATTCTTTGGAATTTTGTGAGTCTGTGGCCTCTCACGACGCCGGATTCCAAGGCCCTGTGTTCCAGGAATCAATTTCTGGAGTTTTGTTTGGGTACGTTCACTAAACGTACGTGGGGGTTTTTCAATATTTTGAACTGGTGCTAGGAATTGAAATCTGAGGACACCAATTAACTCGGATCACCGGTATTCACTTAATGGGACCTTTACCGCAGTTGCATTTTGTCATATGTGGTAATTAAAATTTGGAGATAAAGTAAGATTAAAATAAAATTGTTGAGTAACAATTTTATTTTATGTAGAATTTGTTTCCTCAAAAAGGAAGTTGGAGGTGGGGCCCACACCCCACCTAACATCCCATGGGAGATAACTAAGGGTGGTGGGGCCCACACGATCCCCCAACTTATCACCTCACCTCAACTCCCCTCAACTCCCCTCAACTCCCTTAAACTCCACCATTATTGAGGTGAATTAATTCAACATTAATTCAAATCCATTTGAATTCATCTCTCCGCCTTTAATTTATCTGTTTGTCACTTTTATGAGGCTTTTGATATTCTTTCCAACCCATGGAGAATTAGTTAATCAAATCACTTAATTAATTGTTTGTGGAAATATTATTATATTGGGAGCCTATTGTTTCATTTTCATGGGAAATTATTATTTGGGGAAAGCTCTGGGAAAATAGATGTGTTCTTCTCTCGACGATGAACAATCACTCTCTCCAATGAAGAACAATAGGCCGTAACCGTCGACTTCTTCTTCTTCTTCTTATTCCTCCTTGTCAAAGGAAGAGACGTCGTTCGCAAGGAGACATCCACTATGCATCCTCCTCAGACACACATCGACGTTAATGGAATTGAAACTATTCTTCCGCGACGCCCGACCACCACGACGTTCATCATCCACGGTTTGATGACCTGTGACGTATTTCCGTGGTAGGGGTGTTTTTAATGAATTTCCAGGTATGTAAATTATATCTTCGATCTGGGGTGTTCTCTTATATTGAAATATTAGTTTGAGCCTCTAATGCAGAGGGAACGGACTAACGAACAAGTCTGGTTCCTCCTCTTGTCATTGTCTGTGCGCGTATTGACAAGAGATGACAAATTGGGACCATAACGACGATTTGAAGCCGTCGTAGTGAAGAGAAGATCCCTAGAGAGCCTCTGGCATAGATGGTGGGTGAAACGGACCACCAGAGCACGTCCAGTAGTCTGCGAAAGGCGGCGGTGCCGAAGACCGGTGGCCGTGGTGCACCGACAGAATAGACCATCGCGGCTAAGCCCTGACGGCAGGTGAACAGGAATGGAAAAGCCATTCCGGATATGTGGGGGCATGGCTTAATGCCATGCTAGTTGGGGGAGGCCGCGCCTCCTCAAGCTCGGTCAGCTGGATGAGCCAGCTTCCCCCGGCCGAGCCGGACCACGCCAGCCAGGCCGGGCCACACCTAACCAAGACGGACCTGAACCCGAGTCAGGTTGACCTGGTACGGGCTGACCTATGTTGGGGTTGGCTAGGTCAGACCGGGCCTAGACCCCCTTTTTTGAACCATTTTCGGTTAAACGGCCATAACATGAGCTACAGACCTCCGATTGACGCACCGTTAGTTGAATAGGATTCCTTGGATTGAGATGGGAATTTCAGTATATTAAACTCAAGGTTTAATAAATGTTTTTATATGGAAGTGGTGGTTTGAACCCAAAACCAACCGGGCCCTTGGAGTGGAAACGCTTATAACTTAAGGACCGGACCTCCGATTGATGTGTCGTCAATTGTGTTGGATTCCCTCTGATGAGGCGGTTATTTTCGCCTACTCCACTTTGGCTTTGGATGCAGTTGGAGTATGTCCAGGTTGTTTTAGCTTAAAAACCAACAGGTTCCCTGGAACGGAAAAGCCAATAACTCTCAGACCGGACATTCGTTTGATGAACCGTCTACGGAGTTGGTAAACTCGTTGAGAAACAGTTCCTTTGAGTATACCCCATGGGAGTTCGGGTTACATTTGAGATATGGTGGGGTTGGTTTGGTCACAAAACCAACTGGGCCCCTGGGATAAAAAGGCTAATAACTCACAGACCAGCCGTCTTATTGACGCACCGTCTGTTGCGATGAGACCCCTATAACGTGGTAGCTCTTTGAGATACATCCACTTGAGATTTCATGACACTTGGAAGTATCAACCAGTATCTTGTGTAGTGGATCCTCCCCAAGATGAGCGTACGGAGTACAGAGACCTTGTATCTTGCTGAGGAATGTGGATTGATTGTCTGATTCGATTTAGAGTGACTTGACTAGCCCAGTGGAGAGCACTAATATTTTGGTGTGGCATACCCATTTCGGAGGATCGCTATTGTGTTGGGGAGGATGACCCACGGTACTCGACATAAGGAGTACCTTTGTAGGCTATGAGGGGGTACGCTTGGTTGTAGCGGCAAACACATGGTTGTTAATCGCTACTATGTTGGGGCAACAGACCCACGGTACTCGATAGAAGAGGTGTACCTTAGCAGTCTAAGGTTAGTAAGCTGCACCTCAAAGTCGCAACAGGATCACTATACTCTACAGAGGAGGATCTCTCTAGCAGTTGTGGTTTCGATAATGAAACTCATAGTTTGATATTAGTCAATAAACTTTGTGTTTACCTCATGATTGAGATGGGATACTTAATAACTCAGGTATATGTATGGGCATATACATAAGTCAAGGTTATCTATTGAGATATTTATTTTTGGATTATCCTTGTTGAATTTAATCAGGCATTGAGGGTCTTGTGGTCCCTAATGATTATAGTTATACTCACCCCTACACGGGCTATGCCCACACCTTGTTGTGTTGGATGCAGATGACTGACAATGCTGACCAAGGCAGAGTGTACGAAGACCGCATGGTAACCGAAGGTGGACACTCTGTGTGATGACACAAGGAGCGGATGATAGAAGTGGAGTGCTGAGGAGGGCATCTGTACCTACCCTTTAGGTAGGAACGCAGAGTACGGTCTGGGAGTGGCCTCCCCTTTCTGTTGTTTGTCTTTTCAGTTGTACTTTCATTCAGTTGTAGCTGTACCTTTCTGTTGGGATTGTATTCCATCCCCTTTCAACTTTCAGCACACTTGTTATACTGTTTTACTTAGTGTTTTCTTCATCTCGTACTCTGGTTGTGTGTGTTTACATTTCATAAAGGCAATTCATTCCCTTTTTATCAGAATTTACGCCTTTGGTGCTAGTCCCCAACCCCTAGCCAATGGAAGGCTGGCTTGGGGTAGTCACAGCATGGGACCGAGGTCGGGTTGTGAAAATTTGGTATCATAGAATTCGGTTCTACTACAGAACTCAAGAATCTGATTGTTCTTTTCTGTGATGCAATAATGTTAAGTGTACCGAGTGGGGTTTTCAGTTCAGGGAGTCCAGTGTTAGTGTGGCGGCTGATGTATCCATACAGCAGGACCCTGACTTCTGATTTCGACATAGTGCACAAAAACATTAATTGCGTGTGTGTCTTCGAAATATTTCATTAATTTAGCTCAACCAGGTGAGCTCACCAGGTTTAAATTGTTTGACCGTGTCGCATCTGTTCAGGATATCTCCACATAGAAAGTCATTTGGAGTTCTAATAGAGAACATGATGACAGTCCACAGAGCAATGAGGCTCCGGTGTAGGGCCCTATTACAATTTTGGAACATTGGTGTGGTGTACCTGCAGCACCACCACCTGTTGGGCAGTAGATGCCACTAGTCATACTAGTTAATGGTGCACACTGACAGAGCGCGTTGCACATGTTCCAGCAGCAGAGGCCTCTGAGGTTACGAGGCGAGACAATTTCCCAGGTAGTAGAGTGCTGGCTGGATGCGATTTCTAGAGTTTTCCGCCTAGTTGAGATTCAAGTAGAGCATATGGTGATCTTAGATACTGGTGTTTCCTAGTGATTGACCATGAGGTTGGTCCGCCTGGTGATGAGGCTTCGGTACGTGGACCAATGCCTGAGATAGTACCTTAGGGTAGTGTTCCAGCTATATCACACATTTTGGTCAACAGTTTCAAACAGTTGTACCGGTAGATTACATATATAGGCATAGTGCCTTACATAGGTTTCAACATCAGATACCCCTCAAGTTCCTAGGCGAGCCCGACTCACAAGCTACTGAGGACTAGATTGAGGAGGTGGATGAGAATTTTCTAGAGCTTATACATCTTTGGCCGGACGACATGTCCATAGCTGGGTATTCATCGAGGCGTACCGATCATTCCTGATACTTGATGAATACAATACGATCAGTGCTTTAAATATTAGTCCTCAGAGCGAGGTGCATTTAAATGAAATCTGAGCCATTACTTTTTCCTCTATGCATTTATACTTATGCTAGGGTGCTAGAGAGAACCTTGTTAGTTGAATGTTATTTGGATGAATTGATACAGCTAGAGAATTTTAGAAGTGGGAAGGTAGGGAACCAGCACTAGTCCATGAGACTTGGGCATGTAAAATGTTCCAATAAGAAGAAGTGTTAAGGACAAATGAATCGGCCGAGTAGTAGATGTGGAAGCCGAGCTTAGAAGAAATCATGTGGTGGTGTAAATTTTGATATGTAACAATCACCCACCATTGTAGTCCCTGCCAGGCTTAGGGAGCAGGAGGGAAGGGGAACAGAGTAGTTGCAAGCGGTCAAGGAGTGTGACCCAAAGGCTTTAGGAATCGTTCAAGGTATGGTCTGTGTCTACTACTAGCTATTGTAACAACTGAAATTGATAAAAATCATTCATTCCTTCCACTAAAATTTTCACAGACCTAGAGTTTCCTGTTAAGCTGTTGACTTAACCCTCACATTTGAAGATACCTTTGGGAGAAGACTCGATAATCACACTTACGGCGACTATGTGATCTGACCAATGAGGTGAGAGTTTCTGTTGGAACCTCATGGTTGCAGCGTTGAGGACTTACGACGTTTGTTTGGGGATGGACTGGGAAACCATAGTTCATAAAAAGATTTAATATATTAGGAAAAAGGTTGTGGTTTACCTACAACGTTGGGATGGGTTTTCCATGGTGGGTGAAAAGGAAACCCCCGGCAACACAGGATGTAATCATGCATAAGTGGGTGCAGTTGATCACCCATGAGTCATCCAGACATAGATTTGAGCCATACTTCTCTAGAGTATCTTCACCACTTTTAGCATTGACCAAGAAGCGGATGACCCTTGTTGTGGTCAAATAGATTCCATCAGAGCTTTTTAGGAGATGAGGTAGAGGTTGGCTAGTATGCCCATTTTGAGGATACCGGAGAAGGAGCAGATCATCCAGGAGCGGATGAAGACTACACAGAGCAGATAGTAGTCCAATGCCAATAGAAGAAGGAGACCACTGGAGTTCGAGTATGGTGACCACGTCTTCCTACGGGTCTCACCTCGATGAGGTATATCGAGGTTTGGTCAGGGTGGCAAGTTATCTCCGCGCTTCATCGGACCTTTCAAGGTCCTCTATAGAGTAGGCAAGCTAGCTTACCTCATGATACTTCCACGTCAATTTCACAAGGTCCACGACATCTTCCATACATCTCAGCTGAGGAGATGCATGCATGATCTATTCCACATCATCGATCACAGGGAGATGGACATTGATGACCGGGAGACAATTGCGGAAATCACAGTGGAGATCGGGGATTGACAGGAGCAGGTCCTACGAGGATGGTCGATTCCTCTAGTGCGCATTCGTTTGAAGCACGGGAACCTCTATGAGAGCACATGGGAGCAGGAGGTTTAGATGTGTTCTCAGTACCCTCATTTGTTTCCCTAGTCTATGTTATAGCTTGAAGGGGACGTAAATCACTGAGGTGGGAGTAATGTAAAGACCCGAAATTTTCATGGAATTTTTTTTCGTGATTCAATGGAATTTTACAAGTCGGTGGCTTCTGATGGCGCCTGATTCTGAGGACTTGTGTGCCAAGAATCAGTTTCCTAATTTTCTTTCGTGTACGTTCAATAAATGTACATGTGGGTTTTTCAATCTTTTGAACTAGTGAATGGAATTGAAATCCAATGACACCGATGAACTCACAATGCTGATATTTTCTTAAGGGGACCTTTACCATAGTTGTGTTTTTCCATATATGGTAATTAAAATTTGGGCATACATTAAGAATAAAATGAAATTGATGAGTTACAATTTTATTTTATGTGGAAGTTGTTTCCTCCAAAAGGAAGTTGGAGGTGGGGCCCACACCCCACCTAACATCCCATGGGCGATAACTATGGGTGGTGGGGCCCACAAAAGCCCCCAAATTATCACCGCCCCTCCACTCCCTTTAACTCCCCTCAACTCCATTAAACTCCACCATTAATGAGGTGAATTAATTCAAGTTTATTTCAAATCCTTTTCAATTCATCTCTCCACATTTAATTTATGTGTTGTCAATTTTATGAGGCTTTTGATATTCTTGCCAACCCATAGAGAATTAATTAAGAAAATAAATTAATTAATTGTTTGTGAGGAAATATTATTATATTGGGATCCTATTGTTTCATTTTCATGGGCAATTATTCTTTGGGGGGTGTTATGGGGAAATAGAAGTGTTCTTCTCTCGACAAATAACAATCACCCTCTCAAACTAAGAATACAAGACCGCAACCTTTGACTTCTTCTTCTATTCTACTTCCTCCATGTCATTGGAAGAGACACCGTCTGCAAGGATACATCTACTACACATCCTCCTCGGATGCACTCTGACGTCAAGGGAATTTACATGGTTCTTCCCCGACGCCTGACCACCGCGATGTTCATCTTCCATGATTTGATGACGTGCGATGTCTTTCCGAGGGAAGGGATATTTTTAAATAATTTCCATGTATGTGAATTATATCCTTATTCTGGGGCGTTCTTTTGTGTTGAAATATTGGTTTATGCCTATAACACAGAGGGCATGAACTAATGAACAAGTCTGGACCCTCCGTTGGTCCTTGTCTATGTGTGGATTGACGGGTGACAACGAAATGGTACCGCAACAATGATTTAAAGTCGCAATAGTGAAGAGAGGGTCCCGAGATAGCCATTGTCGTAGATGGTGGGCAAAACGGACCACTGGAGTGCCTCCGGTGGTCCTTGGAAGGCGGGGGTACTGACAACCATCAGCGACTTCGCACCATAGGAGCAGACTATCTTGGCTGAGCCGCAGCGGTAGGTGAATCGGAACGGAAAATCTGTTCACTGATATGTGGGGGCATGAATTAATGTCATACCAGTTGGGGGATGTCGTGACTCCCCACGCTCGGCCAGCTGGTCGAGCTAGCTTACCCTAGTCAGGCCGGGGTGGGCCAGGTGGGCCAGGCCGCACCGGTCGGTCCAGACCCAGACCCAATTCGGGTCGACCCGGTTTGGTCCGACCCATGGTGGGTTGGGCCGGGTCGGACCAGGCCCATAACCCCCTTTTTCAGACCGTTTTTGCATAAATGACCTCAAATTGAGCTACAGACCTCCAATCGATGCACCATCAGTTAAGTAGGATTCCTTAGATCGAGACGGTCATTTCGGTAAATTACACACAGGGTTTCAGCGACATTTTAGTATGGTCGGGTTGGTTCGAACTCAAACCAACCGGGCCCTCAGAGCAGAATCGATTATAACTTAAGGACCAGACATCTGATTGTCATGCAGTCGATTGCATTGTATTCTTTCTCATGAGACAGTTCTTTTCGAATAATCCACTTGCGGTTTGGATGCATTTGGTGTACGACCAGGTTGGATTTAGCTTAAAAACCAACCGGGCCCCTGGAACGGAAAAGCCAATATCTCTCAGACCGGACGTCTGTTTGACGGACCATCAACGGAATTGGTAAACTCACTGAGAAATGGCTCCTTTTATTATACCCCATTAGAGTTCAATGTATAGTTGAGATATGGTCAGGTTGGTTCGTACACGAAACCAACCAGGCCCCCGGGATAAAAAGGATAATAACTCACAGACCAGGCGTCTGATTGACGTACCGTCTTTCGTGATGAGCCCCCTATGACAATACAGTTCATTGAGATAATTCCTCGTGATATTGCATGACACTTTTAAGTATTGAGCAGTAGCTCGTGGAGTAGATCCTCCCGGAGACGAGCGTACGGAGTACAAAGACCATGTAGTTTGCTGAGACCTAATGACTTCTTGTCCGATTCGATTCAGAGTGACTTGACATTCCCAGTGGGGAGCACTACTGTGTAGGGGTGGAGGACCCATGGTGGAGGAGCGCTATGGTGTGGGGGAGGAAGACCCACAGTAATCAATATAAGGAGTACCTCTATAGGCTATGATGGGGTGTGCTTGGTTGTAGCGGCAGACCCATGGTGGGATATCACTACTTTATTTGGGCGACAGACCCACGGTACTCAGTAGAGGAGTTGTACCTCAGCAGTATAAGGCTAGTGACCAGTGCCTCAAAGTCGCAATAGGATCACCCTACTTGGCAGAGGAGGAGCTCTCCAGCAGTTGCGATTTCGATAATAAAAATCCTGGTTTGAGCTGCGTCAATGACCTTTGTGTTTATCTCATGATTGAGATGGGTTACTTGATAACTCAGGTATATGTATGGTTATATACCTAAGTAAAGGTTATATATTGCGATCTTTCTTTTTGGTTTATCCTTGTGGTATTTAGTGAGACCTTGAGGGTCTTGGAGTCCCTACTGAGTATTGTTATACTCACCCCTACACGGGCTATGCCTGCACCTCGTTGTGTTGGATGCATATGATGAAAAACGTAGACCGAGACAGAGTGTATGAGGACTAGACAATACCTGGAAGTGGACACTTAGCGTGACGACACACGGAGCGCATGATATATGCAGAGTGCTGAGGAGGTCATCTGTACCTACCCTTCGGGTAGGAACCCGGAGGATGATCCAGGAGTTTCCTCACCTTTGAGATGTTTGTCTTTTCAGTTGTACTTTCATTTAGTTATAGCTGTACCATTCTATTGGGATTGTATTCTTGCCCCTTTGTACATTCAGCACACATGTTATAATACTTTACGTAGTGTTTTCATCCTCTTGTACTCTGGTTGTGTGTGTTTTCATTTTATAAAGGCAATGCCTTCTTTTTTATCAGGATTTACACCTTTGGTGCTAGTCACCAGCCCCTGGCCTAGGGAAGGTGGGATTGGGGTAGTCATGACACGGACCCGAGGTCCGGTTGTGAATGGATGGAACCCACTGAGATCTAGGAACTATAGTTCTTTTGGGACTACCTAAATGGGAATGTTTTCTTCATACCCAGTGTGACCTTCAGTGCAGCTCTAGTTTTTTTCATAATGAAAGAAAAATGAGAGCTTATGGATTTGAGTGAATTATCGTCACCAGAATCAGGCACTGATAAATAACAAGTACCCCATTACTAGGTTATATGAAATCTTTTATTAGTTGTGAGGTGTGATATGGTTCTCCATGATTGATTTCATATACATTTTTCAACAGGTGGGGGGTTTGTAAGGATGATATTCCAATGTTGTTTTTTGGATGTTGCAATGGACACTATGAGTTCTTAGTGATGCCTATTTGTGTGATAAAAACCTCCATATATTTTATGGATTTGAAAAAAATTTTATTTCAACCTTACCTGTATCAGATTTTTATTATCTTTAATGAATACTTAATTTTTTTTCTCAATAACATTGGAAGAGCATTCATATTTCTTAAAGATGGTTCTTTATTTACATTGATATAACCAACATTACGAAAATATATTAATGTTAATGTTATGGATATAAGTGGTTCAATTTTTAAGGAATGTCATTTCTTAACATGGTTTAATAATGGATCTAGAAATAATAAATGCAGTTCTTTCTTGGGAAAAACCTAGAAATGTTTCTGACTCTTGGAGTTTCCATGGATTGGTAGGGTACTAAAAGAGATTTTTGATAGAATTTATTGGAATTTAACACCTTTGATCACTCTACATTAGAAGGGAAAACCATTAACATGGTCTGAATAGTGTTATAAGGCCATTGATGTGTGGAGGTAGAATATGAAGAGAGCTTCAGTTTGGAGACTACCAGAGGAAGACGTTGATTTTGTAGTGTATTGTGATTCATTGGGATCTGGGCTTAGTTGCATGTTTATAAAATGATAGGTATTCACTCCATACGTGTATAGGGACATGAGACCTAATTTTTATAATTATACAACTCATGTTCTAGATATAAAATTTCTGGTCTTCTCCATTATGATGTGGAGGCATGAACTCTTGGGAGTGTTCTTTTTGTTTTCCTCATACCACGCGATTTACAGGTATGTATTCACTAAGAGATACATGATCCTCAGCCCGCAACATTGGTTGAAGTTCCTACATGACTACAACATTGATATACTCTATACTCTATAAAAGGGAAATTTTGTAGTATATTCACATAATAGGAATTATCAGGCTCACCTAGTGTGGGATTATTCTGAGTATTTTGCTTCCCTACAACTAACCCTAGTGGAGAAGAGGGTGAATTATTTCTATAGTCAATGGTGATCGCTCTTTCATTCCTTGAGTGTGTGAAATATTCCAAACTAAGATACATCAAATGTGATGTTTTTCATGATTAGATATAAAAAATGGACATATCAAATGAATATTCTGATCGAGGGAATCATGGGATCGAGTTCTAGGGGAAGACAGTGGTTCCAGTTGGGATACCGGAATAGGTGATGTTGGAGTTCCACAATTCTCCCTAATATTTATATCAGGGTGTAGGAATTATTTATAGGTGTCTATAGTTATATTTTTAATTATCATGCATTAGAATTTGTGTAGTAGATTTCTTCTCACAATGCCTCACATGTCTGTAGGTGAAGGCTGAGCACCATGTTCCGGAAAGTCTATTGCGGCCTCTTGAGTTTCCAAAGTGGAAATGGGATGACATTAAAATGGACTTCAACACAATGATTTTAAACAGACATAAGGTCTATAAAACCATATGGGTTGTAGTAGAACAACTCATTAAGTCTGTTTGCATCCTTTTTATTGGGTAGAATAGTTCAGGTGAGGGTTTTGCGTAGTTGTACCTACGAGAGATTGTCCTCCTTTATAGGGAACCCTGGATGACTGTCTCTAATCATGGCATGTTCATTACCTCACAATTGTGTAGAGGCCAATAACAGTAATTGAAGAAATAGTTCTCGATGAGAAAAAACATTTTACCAACAGAACTATGGGAAATCTGATTGAAATATCCATGTGCTAGAGGATATGTTCATGGATTTCTTGTTGGATTTCGCTCATAGCTGGCAGGATCACAGTCGTCTAATAAAATTTATGTACTACAACAGTTACCAATATACCTTCGACATTGAACATATTGACTCCCAATATGTGAGAACCAATAGTTCATCCTAATGATATATGGAGATTGTATAGTTATCTATTATGGTACTAGTGTTGGTTTTGGTGATAATGGAGAGAGTATTGGTCCTCTCTGAATTGATGAAAATGGCACATACTAGAAATAAATCATACACATATCATTGTCATAGGACGTTGGAGTTCTAGTAAGAAGACCATGTTTTATTTTAAGTCTCTTCATGACGAGGAATGGAGAGATTTTTACAGTGAATCAGAAAATCTATAAGGTTTATAAGGAAGTTTGATGTCAAAAATAGGATTGGTGTTGTTTCCTACTGCCTCTCAATTCCCCCATAATTGGAGAAGAGGCACAACATCATCTTTGTGTCACAGAAGAGGATGCTCATACATGATCCTATGCATGTATTCGATTGGGGTGAGTTGGATGTTGATAATGAAGAAAAATTTTCATAGCACTCAGTTGAGATCAAAGATAAATAGGAGGAGACCATACGGGGATGGACCATCCCTTTAGTTTGCATGTTGTGGTAGCATGAAAATTTATATGAGAGTTCCTGGAAATGGTAGAGATAGATATGGGCTCAGAACCCCACGATTATTGTTTAGATTTTCTTTTTTAGGGACCAGAAGAATAAAGGATGTAATGATGTAGAGACACCATTTCGTTCCATTGAGTCTATGAAATATTTATAAACATATTTCAATATAAATATGTTGAAATGGTGTGCGAATCTGAAGACCGGTGTTCCCAAAATTAATTATATAAAAATAATAAAAATAGTATACATTACACAGATATGTCTAACAAAATAATCTATTTTAACACACAGACTATTCATTAGAATGGATAACTGATACCACGGTTTGGTCCAAAATTCAGTGTTTACCTTATGCATGACTATAAATAAGTCAACATAGGATATTTAAACCTCTCTCTCATTGGAGGTGTGTTTAATAAATTTATTAATTTTTTGTTTAAATAATTAAATGATATTAGTAGGTCTTTAGGGGAATTTGGACAAGGATGGATCATATTCCAACATTCATCGGTGAGAGCACCTCCTTCCTCTAGATAATTCCTTCGACGAAAGATGACGCTTCAGTTCATATTGATTAGAAACCCAATAAATGTCATGTATCATGGAGAGGATGTTCTTTATCAAAAACTAATGATCCAACCAAGGTAGGACTCATCTATCAGTTTTTTACACCCATAGATTAAAATTATTGGGTAGATCCATCCTTATCTTTGATTTTGGATCTATTAAACATCTACATGTGCCTAGGTATTGATATAAAATTAATTTATTTTCATTCATATATTCTATGTTCCTTAATATTGTATAGAAAATGTGGAATTATTGGTCGGAAATGTTTACAAACATTTTCTATTTCTTTCCCCCTCAATTATTCACAATCTTCACCATGGAATCCCCATGGATCCTAGTTAGACATTACACGAGAAATCCAAACCTGGTCTGGGGACCAATTTTGTGAAATGACGATAAAAAAATTATGGTTTTTCAAAAATAGAATCGATATAGATTCATCAAAATGAATGGATGTTATATCAGAAGATTTTATGATCAATAATCAGTGATTGGAGATGTGGCAGCGTCAAAAATGAATATTGATACCCCCAAACATTATAGTGCTATATTCCCTGTTAATGAAAGATGGTGAGTGTGATCTATGGATATATATAATGATTCTAGGAGGATTATTGTCTTTTTAAAAGGATTATTGGATTGATTATAATCCTGAGAAATAGTCCATAGAAGTTGTGAATTTCAGAACAATCTCAAGAACACGTTGTGTTTAATGAAGATAGAATGACATATTTCTCCTTACCAACAGCAGATCTAGGGGTTGGGAACCCATAAGTGTTGAATGGTTTGTACATCCTCGAGACGAAGTTTATTTCCTTTTAATGTGAATGATTTATTTATTCCACCAACATGTTTAGAGATACACCATGTATAAATTGTTGAGACATGTGTTAGCCACACAGGTAGTATCTCGTGTGAACCCACTCTCCTTGTACCAAAATTACATGGAAATGTGGTCCGAGTATGTGGTCATGGCCAGTAGACACAAGTTGATCCCCAAATAAGTGATATGTGATGTGTAGTCCACCAATATAGCATGTAACCCAACACAGATGGTACCTGTGTGCGAACCAGAAACACAATCATATTTGGAAGAGGGACTACATGCAATGTGGGTTCCCCTGCATGTCATGTATGACTAGATCTATTCTGAGCGATCATCGAACACTCGTATGACCTTTTTTTGAATTCAAATTTTGGGTTGTGAGATGCATATGCTGATTCTTTTCCAAATAGGACATGATGAATCCCTCAGAAAAGTCTTTTCCAAATCAATATGAATGTTTCGAAATTAACATGTGCTGAGATTACATGCAATGATGGAAGTAGTCATATTGAATTTAGAATGTAGAATATGGATTAACCTCTATATGGTATGGGAAATGGAGTTCCCCGACATATGTTCAGAGCTTAACCTTTAGTATTACTGGTTAGTGTTATTCCCAAATAATATTTTCGAGTTACCCACAATTGGGGCTGGGTAGTGGATTTAATCAAGGTTCTACGATTCCACTCAAGCTAGTCTGGGTAGTGACAATCCCTAATGAAATCATAATAGAATAACCCTCTAGTAGGTCTGGTTAGTGGTTTTTTTTTCAAATGACTCACTAGGATTACCCTTCAGTACGGCTGGGCAGTGGATTCCCTGATGACCATCTAGAGCGGTACCCTTCAACTCGGCTGGGTAGTGACATTCCTCAGTGGATTCCATAAAAGGACCATCCTATTTTACTTAGTAACATGATAATTTCCAAATACTATTGACTCCTCAACTATGTGGCACATTGATAATGTATGGTTGTACAATACTTTTAACTCATTATAATGGGAGAATCTCTCCCCACAAATAAGTATTATTTTGAACAAACCTAAAACATTGCAGGAACGTTAGTTCCAACCAAAAGGATAGTATCAAGGTGAGGTGATTTAGTACATTTTAATTGTGAGATCTGGGAAAATACATGATTTTTTGGGCATCTCATATGGATTTACTTTTGAATTGATGAAAACTCATCTTCTTGGGATAAGCTTTTAGATGGATATTCCCATACTAACTCATTTGTTTTTCATTGACTGAGTATATATACATATTATTAATGTATCCACTCCATGTGTTTTGGATACACTCTTTATAGGAGAGGCAAACACAGACGAGTTATTCCATGTCCTTTCATTATAATGATTCTCAAGGGTGGAGGATTCTACACTCCTACTATAGGTGGAAGGGACACTTTAAGAAGATCATCATCACAGTGTTTTGATATACTTGTGTTTTGATAAGTTTAGGTACATTATATTTTTTGGGTTAAGATTTAATCTTTTATCCTACCTTCTTCTATTGACTTCATTCATCTTCAATTGTATATTTTACCAATCCCCCCTCATATTTTCGGTGTGCTCTATTAGGTATGAATATAATCATCACTGTAGGGGATTTTCCCAAAATTTGTCATATCTTTTGTAGATGGTGGGTAGGTCGATCATGAATTCATAGGATCTTAGCGATACATGGTGATTAGACCACGTGTGGTGGTCATATCATGGGGGTACAATATATGGGAACTCATTGATTTTTACACTTTTCAATTTTTTCATGTCGGGACATATTTTTTTATGGCCATTTGTGTTTTCCTATACTTTTCATTTTATACTACTATACACTGTACATTTTATTGTAACATGCATCTTTTGGTTTATTTGTAACAATGTTTCATCTTTATTTTCATTCACTGAGAACATTTTTTTTCTTGGCTATGTGTGTGTGCATAGGTACTTAGGGAATATCCTCCCAAAGATAGTCATGCCTTCAGTTCTATTCACCAACCCTAGACTATGGAGGTGTTCTTGAGGTATTTTCATCTCAACCCCCACTATGGGTTGGGTTATGTTATCATAGGAGGTAAAGACTCTGTAGGGGGACCATGTCTCATTCAAGATATTTTAGTGAGGATTTGGGATATATGTTAGTGTCTAGTTACTACTAAGATTCATAACATATCATATGCAGATCGTCGATATCTTCCATATGAGTTTTTCACTAGTGGACATGCTTTATTAGTGTTTTATCATCGGTTGGGTCACTACTAGATTGGAAAATAGGGAATGTTGGCACTAAGATATGTGGGACCATTTATGTTCCTTGAGAATGGGATGGTTTCTTATTGGTTGGTTTTTTCTAGTTCAGTTGATGTAAATTCATGTTTTTTTCTATATATCATGACATAGTAATTACAATTTTAGGCCCTCTTCTATTTTTAGTTTTCAAGAGATTTATTTTAAGTCATATGTTTCTATTATAGACAATCTAAAGTAGACCATTGAATTATAAGTGAAAGTATTACATAGGAATTATATTCCATTGGTCAAAGTATAATAGTTGATTATATTATATTTTCATGAGAAATTGGATTTATGGTTATTGATGACGGAGATGCGATCACTTTATTTTATAGACAACATTCTTCCGCATCACGTCCCAGTGATGGAAATTACTATAGGGATGAGTATTTAACATCTATTTCACATCATTCATAACTATCTCATCATTCTTTTCATTTCTATATTTTTTTGGTCTATTTTGGGACTCCCTATAATAGAGAGAACTGGATATAGTTTCGGTTTTTTGTAAGAATTTGTTTTCTTCATGGACTGCGTGAAATTTTCAAATTGTTAAATGATTACACATTTTTTAGTGGTCATCAAGATTATTCTGTTAGTTTGTTTTAGAGCATGAAAATTCTATATGTCAAAAAAGTTTAAAAATGATTTATTTTCATGGATAAATGTTGTCTGTTTGTTCAATGAATGTAAGGTATACAAAACATGAATTGGGTACATGTCATGTATTGTTTGAATCCAGTTATTGTAATCCAACATGATGTGTTTCACAAAAGGACTTTTTATTTGGAAATTATACAATGTTATCTCTTTACAAGACAATTATTTTTTGAAATTGGAAATATTTAAAGTGATGTACTCCTGATATTATTTTTAATTATGATATACCCTCTTATCTGTCAAATTAATAGCTCTCACAACTTATTTTTTGGACTTTATCTCCTTATAGATCACTTCATTATGAAATTTATCATCATGATTTTTTTGTGTCTCTCTAGGTGAGTGATATTTCTTCTTAATCATTCTTGATGATCAATGTAGTATCATTTACCAATGTTTTTTTGAGCTATTGATCTATGGTTATTTTATTCTTGATTAGTTTGATATTCCATGTGTGATACTACTTCTAAAGATAACCCTTATACTAGTTGTGGTGTGGCATTAGTGTTCTTTGATGTGTATTTTAATCAATATTATGAGTTTAACATTTTTCTATTGAAATTTATTTTGATATATAAGGAAAAAATTTAGCGCTTATGTTATTGTTTTCTTTTCAATTTTATATATTGGTGGATCCCATTATGGACGTTCACAACCAGAGATTTCTATAAGTATTTCCATATCTATCCTATGATTGATGAACTATATTACAACAAATATTTATAATTATTTTATTATTTAATTGGCAGTATTGAACTCTGTTTGTGGAAATTGGTTTTTACAAAAATCGTTTCTCACACTGTTTTGGTAAAAGAAAAGGTATTTTATAAAATCATTTTGAAATCGATATATCAAAAAAAAATTAAAAAATGAATTTCTTAATGGTTTGGAAGAAAATGAACATGGGAATCCTTATGTACTTAGGCTGATGCTGTAGTAATAAGTATGATTTATTGATACTGTTAAGTGTTTTACTCAGAGGGAGTTCCTCTACTCCCATGTCATGTTCTTCGAGGGACATGTTCAACATTATTGGAATGTTTTCGAGCTAGGGGGTTCCTATTATCCTTAGTTTCAATGCATATATATATATATAAAATTGATGCACACAATTTTCTATAATTGGGTTTTAGGGTCCAATAGAGCCTAACCTATTTGGTTATGTGGCGTGATGTTACATATTCTTTGGATTTTAATGGTTTAGGTTGGACTAACAAGGCATTGATATGATATGTGATACATTATTTTCATTGTATACCTTGATATATGAGATATATTTTGAAATTGACTTATCTAGATTATTTAAAAATTTGTAAAATTCAAAATAAATGTTTTATAATGCTTTTGATATAAAAATTGTTAACCAATTTTTCATGACTTGTTCTTTAGAGTTGATAAAATTAAAATTGTCGTATATATGATTATTCTTGAAAAACTAGGTGGAATCCTATTGAGACTGTTAGATCACAACTTGTGTGACCCTTAATTTGTTAATAGAACTTTTTCTACCCTTCAATTTAGGGAAATGCATGGCGCCAAAATGAGGTGGTGAGGTTTCTGTCACCTATTCTAGAGTATTGGGTGGTAAGATGGGGGGAGTTTTCCACGCCATCACATGGAGTATCTATTTTGGATTTTTTATAGTTTTTTGTACTTTAATATAGAAGATTCATTAATTAAATTCGAGTCTTGATAATTCTACTTTTTTCTTTTTATATGATATATATTATTGTGTATTCATCCTTTATTTCCTCACATCATGTGTGTATATGTACGTATGTATGTATGTATGTATGTATGTTTTATTTTTTTTACATTAGGTTGGTTATAATCATTTCCTATTTTTTTCATATATGGGGTTTTTGTTATTGGCATGTGGGGATTGGGAAAGCCCTTAGGGGTTTTGATGGTTTGGTTCGAGTACAGATTTGAGTGGTATCGAGGTTCGGTTTGTCACACTTCATTCATTCAAAGAAACTATTATGTTTTTTATTATTCTATTAATAATTCATAAGAAATGTTTTATGTAAGCATTGGGGAGAGGTTTTAATATTATTTTATAGGGAAATCATTAATCTAAACAAAATATCTATTTGAAAAATGAAAACTTTTATAAATAATCATGAACAAGTAGTTTATTTCATTATTTTGATGTACCTAAATGAGGTTTTTTGTGCTCATCACTTATTTCAAAATATTTTTCTACGTGTTTAAAAATATTAATAACAATGAATAAGTTGAATTTCATTAATATTTTACTTTAATAACATTTTCATTATTATAAATGTCTAATATTGTGGGAATTAACAGATACTAAGTAGAAGTGTAAACTGTATAATATATGGAATAGTTCGGTAAGAATTATGACCTAATTACATAAATCATTTAACCAAAAATATCTTTTGGATTTATTTAATGTGATTTCAATCTTAGAGACACAATATAATGTAATTATTAAAGATTCTTCCTTACATATAGAAAGTGTTTAAAATAATTTTTTATATTTAAAAATAATAATAATTTATAGTGAATAAGGCTACATGTGTCTTAAATACAATTTATTTTTTAAATATATTATTACAATTAAAATTTATTAAAAATCATTATACATTGAGGACCAAAGACCTAATATTCCACTATAATATTTTTTTTCATTTATGTTGTATTTTTGGTTAATCCTTTTACTAAAATAATATCTACCTTTTAGTCTAATTTTAGGTGAAAATATTTCATTTATAATTAATTTATCAAATATTTTTTATTTTTTGAAATATTCATTTATAAAACCCTATTTAAATTGGTTAATTTTTATTGAATATTTTGTTAAATGGATTGTTCTATTAATCTAACGTTGTTTATGGGTAGTACACCTTCATTGTTGTATCACAATTTCTAATGGTTGAACCTATTGCAAATGTGGTCATACCCTATTTTTGGTGCGTTTTACCTATTACATTTCATTGGGAGATTCCATAATATGGGTAACTGAATGATTTGGGTTTAAAAAAAATTAAAACAGGTTTAATGGTATAATAATGAACACAAAATAGATTGTTCAAATCCATTAATTCATGGAGAAGTATGAATTAGAACATATATATATATATATATATAGTGTTTGGGTGTGATTTATCATAATATTATTTATAATAATGAAACAATTGGTTTCTAATTGGGATAATTAATTTTACCTTTTCAAATAAGTACACCCCTCCTCAAATTATCTTCTTCAATATTTTTTACATTATATTTGATGTAAGAAAAATGTAATGTGAAGAAATAACACATTAAAAAATTGAATGGTTCGAGGTCACCAAATTAATCCACTAATCCCCATCAAAAACATCACATTAAAGAATAGTGATTTTATTTAGATTATTTAAATACGAAACACTATAGTTTACTATATACACCTTATACATAATTTAGTTAAAATTATGATTTTCTAACCATAATCCTTACGAAAACACCTTTATTCTACTATTCAATCTGACACAAAAATATATGATGTATGGAATTGAATTAATTTAGAAAATAAATAGTTTAGAATTTTTGAAAAAATAATAATTAAGATAGTTTATAATTGAAAACTAATAATATTATTCAAAAATAAAATTTCAATAATTTATTATAGTTCCAAAATCAAATGTTTAATTAAAATATATTCTTCTATATTGCACTTGGTATTTATAATATCAAATAAATAGTGAAAAATATTTTGATAATCTCTTTTTTTATTTTTTTTTATCAAAATTAATTCTTGTATAATAAAAATAAGGATAGTTTTGTGTCATAATAATTTTTATGTATCATCTCAACCATGATGGATTGTAAAAATAATATCAATTTTATAGAAACATTAATTAAAACGTATAGCTTCCATGATTTAGTTATAGAAATATAATAATAAATTATCTGATGAGAATATCTAGTATTATTTTAATGCATAATAATGAAAACATAGTTAGTAATTAATCTAATCTTAACTCACCTTTTCAATTTTAATCAAATAAACACTATAAATTAATCATTAGTCATTCTAAAAATACTATTAAAATTATAAAAAACTATAACTATAAATAATCATGATTATTTTTATAACATTAATAATCACAAAAATAGATTAATTAATAATAATACCATCATTTTTATTATTACCTTCGAATAAAAATTTGTTTAAACTATAAAATTAAATATTTTAAAAAATCATTCTAATAAATAAATGACAATATATTTATTACATTGGATAATGGCCAATAAAAAATTAAACGAATAATATTTAGTAAAAAATTTGAATTTGGGCATAAAAACTAGGACATGTTGGATGATAATATAGTGAACATCCACTCTATAAAACCAACTTTTATGATCAGAAAACCCAAAAAAATTAAAATGTATAGTTTTATAATAAAGAATTAATATGTCAAAAAAACATTAATTACATATGATATCATGTTTAATCATATTCTCCCCGTTAAATAATTATATTATTTAACATATTTTTAAAATTTTATTTAGTATTTTTCTCTACATTTATGTGGTAAAAAAATATAATTTATATTTGAAATAAATATAGCACAATAAATTAAAATTGATTTAATATATCACTATATAATAAGAATTTTTACTAACATTAATTATAAATTACTTTTCACCAAACAAATAAATTAAATCCAAAAATTGAAAATGAAAAAAATATAACCGTTTTACATTAGTTTATAATTTCATTGTATTAGATTTTATGGGTTTAAACTAAAATGAAGATTTAGCCTTAGTAATATGTTTTGGATTCACAAGATTAACATTTGGAGGTTCATATGTATCATTTATGTTGTATTACACACAAAACTCCATTATCCATTTTAATTAAGGATCTTCCACAGTGTTCTCCAGATATATTTTTTGAGTTCTCCAAATTTCATACATCTTATAAAGAGATATGGAAAATATATCTCGAATATTAGAACAAAAAATCATTCTTATTTTTCAACTTATACAGAGAAATAACACACATATAAAATATTTTCACATTCCCTAATTATTATAATTCCAAATAATATCATAATATTAACATAAATCATATTTCTAGAATCCATATATTTCATTCAAAATAGATCAACCAACACAACTAGTAGATAATTCCAATTTTCATGTTATTTATTTCAATTAGTCATCAATATTTCATTCATAACAACTCATTATATTGTTATAAACCATAATGTAAGTCTCTAGATCATTCCAAGTATCATTAAAATCAACTGTTCTTACGGAATATTTCTCAACATCTTGAAAAAATTGTGTATGAATCATATTCGATCTATTAATAACAAAAAATATGCCTAATTAGTTTTTTTATCACCATTAGTGAATTGGAATTTAATAATGATAACAAGATGCATATTTTAATTTAGTTTCCAATTTTATTATAATATATTTTGATATTTATCCAATTTTTTATTTATTCCATATAATAAATAAACTTGTATTACATAAAAAAAATAATTGATTATGTAGAAACCAATTCCTCTTACCCATTACATATATATAATATTTGATTTCAAATATATTTAATTATCAAATTATGAAATATCAATTTGAATATCTTCCAATAAGCCGTCGTGATTATTAAAAATATCAACAAATATCACAATAATGTAATTCGTAGTAAAATAAAAAATAATATAATGTGATAGCTTGTTCTCAATGCATTTCTATTCAAACACTAACAATTTTTTTATAAATTTAAAATTTTTGTGTTCTAAATCTTCCATCATTGAATATAAATCACAAGTATTAATCGTTTTATTAAATTTCTATATTTTTATCAAATCAATTAGTTATACTCTTAATTCATCCAAATTAAACATAGAATTTCTACATGAATACACCTTATCAAAATTTCATCTAGAAATATAATTATATTTTAGACATTAATCTAACTTCTAACATCATTCAATTCATCCTTCAAATCATTAAAAATAAAAAAATTATTTATTGTTTAAAAAATCTATTCTCAAAAAAGTATTCCCATTTATCATTAGAGATGAAATATAAACATTCAAAACCACACATATATTGTGAAAACTTTTAAAAATTTCATTATCATCATGCCCACATTCCCTTTTTCATTTTGAGAAGTTATATAGACCAATATTCATCAAAAACCTCTCACATATATTAAGCACAAAATTATAAACTAAAGTATATTAATTTTTTCCATGTTCCTAGACATATTCTATCACTTTTTCCATCGAAACCATTTTTTCAAAACATATAAATGTATATAAATCTATTAATTGTATTTTTAAAATTTAAAGAAATATTCAATATCGCTAATTATAATATCATCATAAACTCTCTCATTCGCAACTTATGTATCAATTGGAACAAAACACACTCTATATCATGAATCTCTATTCATTATTTTTTTTCCCACAATCTCCAAATTCTAGAAATTTAGTTTTAATATTAGAAACAAATTAATCATTATTTTTATAATATTATTATTTATTATTTTCACATAGATATATATACGTATATATAGTATTATCAGAGTTTATATTAAATGATATAATTTAAGGTGGTATGTCAGATGTTTTGGAGGCCTCAATTCTAATGTCCTCAACATCAATAAATACTTTTATATCATTAATATTATTAGTATCACCCATATATATATATCATAGATATCATCGTCATCTTCATCATTAGTTATGTCCTCCTTTATAGGAACTAGCATATGTAATGAAATATTAAGAATAAAGGGAATTTTTTTGCCATAATAATTTATATAATATTATTGTGATTTAATTTAGAAGTATTTTATTCCAATAAATAGTCTATCTATTTTGAAATAAAAGACTCAATATAAATCCATAGATATATAATCTCATCCTTATCCTCCCTTGGATATAATAATACATAACACATAATATATATCATTATATTTTATTATAAAATTCAACAAATTTTAAATTACATACATATCTTGAAATATAAATAATCTTAATCACTAGCTCATTTTTTGAGAAACTATTTTTATAGAATTTTTAAATTCATTTTCCATATTCTAAAAAATTTTAAGTTATTTCCTCTTAATTACAATCATACTAAATAAGGAAACTATTATATTTATTTATTTTTCTTCACCATCACCAATTTAATATTCTACAAATAAAAATATATCATTATGTGGAAAATGTAATAGTTCAAAAATTTTAAGTTACATTAAAAACATTCCTTCAATTCACGTTCATACTATCTTCATAAATTACAAAAATAATATCAAACTACATATTATTATTTTTTAATTATTTTAAAACATTTTAATTATATAATAAAACACAAATTCCCACTACTCAGCAATTTAAATATTCCATAAAAACATATTCATTGTATATATAAATTCAATGTTGATTTACTTATCATGTTAAAGACCATTATTTAGATTTTTTCTAAACTCTCTTTACACCATCACTAGGACAACACTGTGAATTGTTTTAGCTATTCTTATAATAAATACTTATAATGATAAAACTAAATCAAAGTATTTTGTGTCAGATTTATTTAGTGAATATAATTACATAAGGTTTGAAATGGATCATATCATAGTCTTTGGTTTATTTAATTCAACAAACAAAATTTAAAAAATTGGGAAGACGAAATTTTACTGAATAATTATATAAATAAAAAAAGTAAACAATATAATTTAATGTGTGTGAATAATAAAATTATATATATTGATAAAATATCAACAATATTAATATTAAGTAACTAGTATAAAATAAAATATGATGAACCTATGATACTTATATTTAAAAAGTTGCATAATATTTAATAGAGATTTCAAACGGCTACATAAAAATAAAAAATAATTTTTCATATGATTAAAATGAAGTTATATCCATAATTATATGATTAAATTAAAATAAAAAAAGAAATTAATAGATATTACTTTAGAAAAAAAATAAAAAATGCCAATTAATTCAGAAACACAATATAAAAAAACAACTTTACATCAAGTCAAAAAATTCAACTCACACTTAATAATGAAAACAATTATCAGAAGCAAGTTAATTAGATAATATATCCTTTATTCATTTTTTTTTGAAACACGAATGCTAATAGATTCATTACCTTTAATTTAATGTTATTTAATAAATTAATCATTATATCAATGTTTTTGTTTTTTAAAATGGTTTATAATATATTTTTGAAATATTTATTGTATATGTAGTATCACATTTTTTGGGATAATTTTCTAATTTAAATCCTAAATATGAAAATGTTTGTTACAAACAAAACAATTACAAGAACTGATCTTATGTATAATATATTAAACTAAAACTATTAAATTAAAAATGTAATATATTTTCTTACTAGACTAATCATTTCTGATCACTCCATGAAATAAACGGTTTATGATATATTTTTTCTATATATCTTACCATTTATATGAATATAAACTTGTTTTTTCAATATAAAAAACATTATGGATTTTAATGGGTTCATAACCAATTTAGAAGTTAAATTATTTAAAAAACCACAAATCATTTGGAATTTATAAAAAATATTTACACTATTTGCCTTTCGTAGACTCCAATCCATTAATAATTCTAACCTCTCCAAATTGTTCTTTAGGATATATATGATGTTGTATTCCATAATATAATAGGTGTTTATATGAAAATATATGATAATTTTACATTGATTAAAATTATGGTTCAATGTACTATATTTTTTATTGAACTATTGTTTTTTTTAATCAGTTGTCTTAAGTCATATTTCCCTTTCATACATTCTGTTATCATCCTCTATTAAGTAATTAGTGTAAAAATTATCTTCCACTCTCTCCTCCTTATAAAAAATAATTATATACATTGAATTTGATATATATATATATATACAAAATAAAAAATATATAAGGATTTTATGAAGTAAAACTATTCAATTATTAGTAAACATATAACAATTATAATTTATTTACATGTCATTTATAGGTTAATTTTTTATTAGTTTGATATCTACAAAAATGTCATATAATAAACATGATGTATGGTATACTAATTAAAATTATGAAAATATCCTAATCATTATCCTATATAACATTATATAAACTAACTTCCAAATTTCACACATTGTTAATTTTAATTTAATTAACCATAAATGTGTTTTATCAATTATTATTTTCAAAATCAAACATTCTCAGTAAAAATAATGTATATTTTTTTATTTAATACATTATAACAATAAATTTAAATATTTGAAAAATAATAAAGAAATTAATCTTCCCCGACATGATCATTTCAATCACATATATCATGAGTTGAGAAAATCAATTGCTCAGCTTTAGGTTGATTGAACTGAAAATAAAATATTCAATATATATTTAAACTATAAACCTAGTAGTTAAAAAATTATACTTAATGTAGGTTCTTCTTTAAATTTTATAAAACTATTTAATAAAATAAATTATTCCATCCATTCATTAAAATCAATAAATTTTGGTTTAACTCTATATAATCATTATTATGTATAAAAAATTATGAAAATGTGAATTTTTAAAAGCGTGATATTGTTTATCAAAAACATCATTCAAAATAAAATTATTTAAAAGGAAAATTTAAAATCCAAAAAAATGTTTTAATTTTATTTGTGATAAAGAAAAATGAATGATTATAATGTATTATAATATATAAATAGGTGCAATTATTTATTTACAATTTATTGTTTTCCATTGATTATACCATTTTCAACTCATCAATCCTTGTTCCTTGTAATCAATGCTAAATCATCACATTTATTTATAAAATAAATGATATTTTTGATAAATGGATATTCTTCAGGTCTCTTAACTAATTCCCAAAACTCTCTTAATTTATAATATATTATACTTATCATTCATATTTAAAATCCAACCTACATCAATTGTGGATTCCTATATATAAGGTCATAATATATGATGTAAAAAATAATAAAATTAAATAATATTTCTTAAATATATTATATTCATAATAAATTTATTAACAAAATTAATAAAATATTCTATTATTTGGTCTATTATTGATATAGGATTTTCTGGTAGTATAGACCCAAAATATCATGTTTTTTCCCTTCTTGATTGGGTTGTTTACTCTCAAATTCATTACTTCCACATCATCATCTCTTATAATATTTATAATATGATTAATTATTATATTGTAAAATTAGTCATCATGGCCAACAAAATAATTTCTTTATAACATAAAAGGATCACTTTCACTAGAATTAATATTTAATAATTCTTGAATTATTATTATTTATTTATAGGAAAAAATTTTGTTTTAGAGGTGGTAGAATAAACATGTAAGAATCCAACATCCCCCTTTTGATAATATTTTCAAATATTATCCTTATTATTTAAAATATAATCTTTATCTCGCAAAACATTGATTTATAATACATAATTATTTCCATCATTCCATAATGCATGAAGAGTTTTCATTAGAATAATCAAAATTAAAACATAATTTTTGACATGGAATTAAATATTTACAGTTTCCTCTGAAACGGATTTTTGTAAAAAATACCCACATAATAGTATTATAGAATTTTTATATAAATTACTATGTATTTAGAAAAAACAATCTATTATGATGATGTAGGAGAATAAAATTATTCTTAATTCCATTATTAAACTAAAGTAAACCTCATGTCATTTAAATTCAATTTCTTACACCTATTATAATGTAATAATTTTATATTACTATTCCTTCAAAAGTAATTTTAAAAAAACTGTATAATGTTTAATTTTATTCACTTATAATACTCATGGGAATAACCCATGTAAATGTGTAATAATAATCAAATAAAATAATGTAAAATGAATTTTCGAAAAAGTTTGATGTTCTAGCAGGAACAACCAATTTCATATAGCCAAGTTTTTAATTATATAATTAAAAACCACATTAAGTTTTTTAAAAAAAGATATATATTTTGTTCCCATTTAATATACATCACATAATATGTTTGAAATACAAATTATTTTAATTAAATCTGAATAATTATATTTAAATAAATATCTATAATAATAAAAAATTGAACATAAAATTTTTCAATTCAAAAACAAAACCTCATTAATTCTAGTACTGAATAATTTTAGACTTTATAGACATAACCGATAATGATTTAATGGGTATTGTTTTCTATTTTTGATACTTTATGTTTTTAAAAAATTTATTATAAAATATAATAAGTATTATTTGAAAAATAATTATTGTAACCATCATAACAATGTGTGAAAATATCGACTGATTTACTATGCATCCTTTAATATATATACATGTTTTATGAAAAAAATTATATATTTCAATATAATCAAACACTATTACTATTTCTAACATAATTTCCTTCAAAATATCAGTTGAAATATTTATATTTTATAGAGAATAAATTTTCGAGTATATTCATCAACCAACACTTTAGTATATACAATTTAGTGTTATTATTATCATGTTACCTTACCAAAAAAAATATAAAACATAAAGATGTTTTTGTTAAATATATACTTTTGGGCCCAATTGTGTTATCCCGTAAATATTTAAGAGGTAAAATTTATATCCACTAATAAAAATATTGAAAATTTATGGTAGATAAATCCTTTTATTAGAATAATTTTATTCAATATCATAACAATAACTAGTTATATTTTATATTCTTCGTATAAATGACTCATGGAAATAATAATTTCAATATAGATTTGGTTTTGGACTAGTGAAACCTATTCTTTTATTTTTATAAATTATTTCTAAATATCATGTATTTTATTAATGTATTATACATAATGAAAAAAAAACACATTTTTTAGAATATCTTATCAATCCTACTATTATTGTCACATACATGACATATTTTAAAGGTAATTTTTTTATTTAATTTACATTATTGCTTTTTTAGGGGTTTTCAATGCATTTTTGAAGGAAATGGTGGGTTTCCATAATTTGGGTCAACTCGAGAGCCCATTTCCAGTTTTGACAATAAATTTTGTTTGTTTAATAAATCCCTCATTTATCTACATTTTTAACTCATTCAACTTCCAAAATGACCTTCATTTAACTATTAAAACCACCAATGAATTTTGGACCCCTTAAAAATTCATTTGCATCTTGGATTTGGGTTATCAAGTTGGGTATTGGGCCAACCCGAAAGCCCATTTCCAGTTTTAAAATTGTTTTGTAATTATTTCATAAAATATTCAATTTTTATTCTTTTTCGGTGATTCCACCTCTCACCTTCTCCCACTGTACCTGGCCGCACCCCCAGCTTCGTTTCCCCCTCTTTGGAGATCGAATCGGTCATGAATTAGGGCCTAACTTCTCTGGTTTCTAAAAACGTCCAGTTTTCTCAAGTAAGTGACTATCCTTCTAGTTCTCTCCTTTTCCATGAGATTTATCTTTTTTTTTTCATGAATCCCCAAATGTCCAGAAGCTAGGGCTTCGTACCTAGGGTTTCATTTTGGGTTTCATGGTTCAATCCTCTGGTTTTAGGTTTGATATCACTTCCTTGTGGCGCGGTGGTCGTGCGGTTGAAGTTCCGCACTAGGATTTGCGGTTCTTGAATCTTTTGGTAGGTGATTCCACTGTGTGTGCAATTTTTTGGGAATTTGCTTGCTGTTTTGAGGGTGAATTAATGCTTATTGAATTTTAATGTTTCTGTAAAAATTTGTTTTAGTTTCATTTACAATGCAAATGAATTGTATGTTACAATTTTTGGTGAAATTGAGGGTTTTTCATGCAAGTCTTTTATTGGTTCATTTTGGGATGAACTCTAATCACATAGTTGATTTTATTGAACTGTATTAGTAATTAAAATAATGTTTTAAATATTTATTATTTTTGTTTGTGGCTGAAAAAGTTTGTTTAAATTGTGTTTGAGAAGCAAATGGGCATTAAGTTCCATGTTGGTGTGAAAATGGTGGTTTTTAAAATATATAATTTCTTGGTTCACATTGGGCTACCCCATAACTGAATTTTTGGTTTCATTAAATTGTGTTGAACTGAAATTTTGTTTTTATGACTTACAAGTGTTCACATACTGTGAAAAGTGGATATTTTAAAGAGTTTTGGGTGCAAAACAATGTGATGTTTTGAGAGGTTGTTTTATTGAAGATCAAAATATATTATTGACTGTTTCAAATGATATAAAATGTGTGTAGCTACTGTACTATTTGTTTGTGACCAGTAGTGATACTTTACATGAAAAAGTATGTGTGTTGTTTGCTGAAATTGTTTGAGCACAAAAGGGGGAATCTCGGGTACTTAGGTGGGCGGATATGTACTAGTACGGCTAGTGGACCAGATGGGTTGTGTCCCTGTTTCACTGAGCAAATGGATAACGACAACACTAACTGAACTATGTGGATGTTATTTGGGGACCACTCGGTTATGGGTTTGTTCCCTACTAGTGGCTCGTGCACGGGAAAGGATTGTGACTTGGATACTTTACACCGAGGTACGAGGTACATAGGGCCCAAGACTATCTAGTTGCCTAGGGGTGTTCCCAATTTTTGTGCTCATTAGAATTGTAGTTTTTACCCTTGTTGTGGGATCTTTTGGCAGTACTTTACAGTATCTCACATGTTTATTTAATGTGTTATCATTCTGAAATTCTTGGATTGAAAACTGTTTTCATTTGAAAGTTGCTTTTCTTGAAATTTTTAACATTGTTTCACCTTGTGTGTTAAAATTGCTAGTTTTGTTCCCATTGTATTGCATCCTCTTTGGAATCTTCTGGTGGTATCCTATTGGGCTTAGGCTCACACCCTACTTACACCCCTTGGGTGTAAGTAGAACTTCTTATGCTTGACTCAGGTAAAGGGAAGGCTAAGGGTGATGGCGCTTCAGGGTGTTAGTCCCCATCGTTGGGGCAGAGTTGTGGAGAAGGCTTGCAGGTGATGACACCCTTGTTGTGTGAAGTGATTGGGGATGTCTTGATGTTGTCATTATTTGTATGTTGACCACTTGTAGTGTCTTTAAACATATGTATTCAGATCTGGTTTTGTTAAGAATGGTTTAGCATGGAAATTTCAGATTCTTATTATTGATTGTTTTATTTGTTTTATGCTTTCATACTCGGGTAAATCGTTCCCAAATCATATTGTTTTATACCCGGGCACTTGTGCCAGCCCGTGGGGATAGGTAATGCCCTTAGGGCCTTGTCATGGGCCGGGTTTGGTGCCATTAATGGTGGCGACAAGATCTGGTTCGTGACAAAATGGTATCAAAGGAGGTTAATGTTTTTGGGTTATATTGTTATTTTGACATGAGTCGGGATAGACAGGAGCTAGGACTGTCGGGGCTCGGGGTATTGGTTGTGAGTAGGGTGCCTGGCCCGCACCTCTCATGGAAGACCTTGAGTCACCAGAGGATGTTGGAATTTACTGATTTACTTCACTTCTAGGTGAGACGTGTGGGCTGCAGACCACATGTGGACATCAGGCAGATGTGGAGTAGTTGTTTCTTTTATTAAAAGAATGTGTTTAGTTTGTTTATATTTGATGTATTTGATTACAATTTTCAGAATTGTGGTATTGACCATTCTTTTGTGACTGTTGCATTTTGTAGCAACATGCCTCCCCGGAAAGCTCCCACGCACCCACAGGAGGAAGCTGGAGAGAGTTCTCCCACACCGATTGATCAGAGGCTAGTCGAGGCCGTGGTCCGGGCTGTCCAGGCTCTAGGATATGGACCATCTCCAGCTCCAGCTCCTTTTAGAGAGGATTATACTGGTCCTAGAAAGGAAAAGGCCCAGGAGTTCCTGAAAAATAAGCCTCCAACCTTCTGAGGCAGCTCAGAACCTCAGGAAGCAGAAGAATGGCTCGAGAAGATCGAGCGTATGTTTGAGTTCCTGGAAACACCCGAGGAGCTCAGGGTGAAGTGTGCATCCTTCCTATTGGAGGGTCCCAGTCGTAAATGGTGGGAGTCAGTGCTTCAGGCTGGGAAGAATGATCAGATGCACTGGGGTGATTTCAAGGCTGTCTTCAATGAACAGTATTGCCCTGAGGTGTTGGCTTATGCCAGGTCTAGAGAGTTCATGGAACTTGTTCAGGGGAATCTATATGTGATGGAGTATGCCAACCGTTTCGCTGAATTGGTTCGGTATGCTCCAGAAATTGTCTCTAATGAACAAGCGAAGGCCCAGAGGTTTGAGAAAGGCTTGCGACCAGAGATATACTCACAGGTGTTCTTGTTTAAGCTGAGGACCTATGCTGAGGTTGTTGATCGAGCGTGCATGGTGGAGATTGATTGGAAAGGCAGGGCTGGTTTCTATGGTTCAGTATCAGCAGTGGGAAGTGGTAGCTCCTCAGAGAAGAAAAGGAAGCAGGAGGATCATGTGAAGAAAGGAGGGGGCAGTTAAGGCCACTCTTCCAGGCAGTTTTCTTCTGCGGCTTCTGATGCGAGATCGGTCGTGTGCCACCAATGTGGGAGGCCTGGGCATATCCGACCAGCATGTCCTCTTCCTCTGAAGCCTTGTTACCAGTGTGGAGGTATAGGGCATTTGCAGCGCTTCTGCGGTGTGGCACGTCCACTCCCAAGTGGGGCAGGGTCAGTGGCTTCAAAAGGAGTGTCAGCACAGTCTGAGCCATCGAGGACTGGGGGATCTCGATTTGGAAGTTGTGGTGGAAGGGTGGGATCATCTTCTGGGCCGAGCCAGTTCAGGGCACAACCACATACTAGCGGTCGTCCTCAGGCAGATACTGGACATCTCCATGCAGTGGATCAGTCACCAGCAGGATCAGAGGCGGGACCGTCGACAGTTCGAGGTACCATTCTGATCGCATCTTCTATATCTACTGCTCTTTTTGATACTGGTGCCTCTGTTTCATTCATTTCTGGACATTTTGTGGACATGCTGAATTTGCCAACTGAGTTGATGTCTTTTGCGATGGAGTTGGTGACACCATTGGGAAAGAAGAAGGAGCATGGCCTGAGGTTCCCCTCGTGTGCACTTTCTGTGTCAGGGATCGAGATGGAGTGGGACCTCTTGGTCTTAGATATGGACCTTTTTGATGTCATACTCGGGATGGATTGGCTAGTAAACGTCCAGGCACACATTGATTGCTACAGACGGCGGGTGAGTTTCACATCACCTGATGGGAGTCGTCAGGTTTTTCACGGAGAATGGGATCCATGATCAAGTCACGCAGGGCCTCCACTCCCAGAGTTGGGAAGTGTTATCTTCCAGTTATCTTAGATTGTGCTAGAGGATGGTCTTTCCCCTGAAGGTTCACTACCTCGTGTAGTGAATGAGTTTCCTGTGGTATTCCCTGATGATTTTTCTGGTTTGCCCCCAGAGCGGGAAGTGGAGTTTTCGATTGATCTGGCACCGGGAACACAGCCGATATCTCTTCCCTCATATCGCATGGCCCCCACAGAGTTGAGGGAATTAAAGATACAGATGGATGACTTAGAATCCAAAGGATTTATTCGCCCGAGCGTCTCTCCTTGGGCCGCTCCTGTGTTGTTTGCAAAAAGGCTGATGGATCCCTCCGATTGTGCATTGACTACCGGAAGCTGAATAAGGTAACAATTAAAAACAAATACCCCTTGCCCAGAATAGATGATTTGTTTGATCAGTTGAAGGGGGCAAAGTGGTTCTCAAATATAGACCTGCGTTCAGGGTATCATCAACTCAGGGTGAAGGAGTCAGATATCCCCAAGACAGCCTTCCGAAGCAGGTACGGCCACTTTGAGTATTTGGTCATGCCCTTCGGATTGACCAATGCTCCAGCAGTCTTTATGGCACTCATGAATAGGGTGTTCCATCAGTATCTCGATTCCTTTGTTGTGGTGTTCGTGGATGACATTTTGGTATACTCTTTCTCTGAGGAGGAACACGAACATCACTTGAGGATCGTTTTGGGTACATTACGAGATCACCGCCTCTATGTAAAGTTGTCAAAGTGAACTTTCTGGATCAGAGAGTTGAGATTTCTCGGGCATGTGATCTCAGAGCATGGAGTTTCAGTGGACCCTGAGAAAATTAGTGCAGTCATGTCATGGGAGAAACCGAAGAATGTGTTTGAGATCAGAAGTTTTCTTGGCTTGGCCGGTTATTACGGGCGATTCGTTCGGGATTTCTCTCGGCTTGCTTCACCGATGACTTCCCTAACCCGGAAAGGGGTGAAGTTTGTATGGGGTCCAGAATGTTAGGCATCGTTCGAGGAGCTGAAGAGGAAGCTGACTACCGCCCCCGTGCTGATATTTCCAGAGGCTGGAAAGGGATATGTGGTCTATTGTGATGCTTCAGGTATGGGTCTTGGGTGTGTGCTTATGCAAGATGATCATGTGGTCGCGTATGGATCTCTCCAACTTCGACCACATGAAAAGAACTACCCAACCCATGACTTGGAGTTGGCAGCGGTGATGCATGCTTTGAAGACATGGCGTCACTACCTCTTTGGCGAGAAGTTTGTGGTCTACTCTGATCACAAAAGCTTGGCTTATATCTTCTCGCAGAAGGACCTCAACTTGAGGCAACGCCACTGGATCGAGTACTTGCAGGGGTTCGACATTGACATTGTCTATACCCCAGGAAATGGTAATGTGGTGGCCGATGCTTTGAGCAGAAGAGTTCCAGCACAGGCTTTGAGGAAGTCTAGTGATGAGTGGACATTGATGGGGCTCTTTTCTCAAATGCATGTGGAGGCTAGGGAACACAGTGGAGGGGCATTCTTGGCAAGTGTCCAGTTGACTCCATCTCTATTAGAATTGATTCAGCAGGAACATCCCAGTGATGATCTTTGTCAGCGGTCTAAGAAGTTCTTTCATGGTGGGGAGACATCCTCTGATTGGTCGTCATCTCCCGATGGCATCTTGTGCTTCAAGGGCCGTTCAGTAGTACCGTTATCTCTACGGAAGGCAGTGATGCATGATAGCCACCAGTCTCAGTGGGTTGTCCATCCAGGTGACACTAAGATGTATTATGATGTCCGTCGGCATTTTTGGTGGCCTGGTATGAGACGAGACATAGCAGACTTTGTTTCGAGATGCTACACATGCCAGCAGGTGAAAGCAGAGCACCAAAGGCCCTCCAGTTTGCTCCAGCCATTACCCATTCCTACCTGGAAGTGGGACGAGGTTGCCATGGACTTCATTGTTGGCTTACCTCGTACACCTCGGGGTAAGAATTCCATTTGGGTGGTGATTGATCATCTGACCAAATCAGCCCAATTCATTCCGATCAGAGATACATCTAAAGTGGATGAGTTGGGCCATTTGTATCTTCAGGAGGTGGTGAGACTCCATGGTTTACCATCAGCTATTGTCTCGGATAGAGACCCCCGCTTCACTTCTCGATTTTGGGAAGGCCTTCAGAAGGCCTTGGGCTCTCAGATTAAGATGAGCATGTCGTACCACCCTCAGACGGATGGTCAGACAGAGCGGGCGAATCAGATTTTGGAGGACATGCTTCGTGCATGTGTCTTGGACATTGGAGGTTCTTGGGATATCCATTTGGGATTGGTTGAGTTTTCTTATAATAATATTTACCAATCCTCAATTTGAATGGCCCCTTTTGAGGCGCTCTATGGTCGGCCATGTCGGTCCCCCCTATGTTGGGCTGAGGTAGGAGAGACTTCACTATTGGGGCCGAGCCTTGTGCAGGAGACTTCTGAGAAGGTAAAATTGATCAGGAAGTGCTTATTGACAGCTCAGAGTCGTCATAAATCTTATGCTGATCGGAGGCGTCGAGATCTAGAGTTTACTGTGGGTGACAGGGTATTCTTAAAAGTGGCCCCTCGTCTGGGCCATCGTCGATTGGGGAAGCAAGGTAAGCTGATGCCACGGTATGTCGGACCCTTTGAGATCACCGAGCGTATTGGTAAGGTGGAATACAGGTTGGCCTTACCTTCTCAGTTGACATCTATCCATGATGTCTTCCACGTCTCCCAGTTGAAGAAATACAATCCAGATCCATCCCATGTGTTGAGTTGGGAAGAACTAGAGATAGAGCCTGACTTTTCTATCGTTGAGAGGCCGGTGAAAATAGTGGACTCCTAGGAGAAGATACTTAGAGGAAAGTCTATTCCTTTAGTCCGGGTTTTATGGCAGCATGGGAATGATACACATGAGACTTGGGAGCGAAAGTCATGGGTCGAGGAAGAGTACCCATTCTTGTTTACCAACCAAGAATCATGTTGACTTTCCGGGGCGGAAAGTCCTTCATGGTGGGGAGAATTGTCACATACATGACATATTTTAAAGGTATTTGTTTTATTTAATTTACATTATTCCTTTTTTAGGGGTTTTCAATGCATTTTTGAAGGAAATGGTGGGTTTCCATAATTTGGGTCAACTCGAGAGCCCATTTCCAGTTTTGACAATAAATTTTGTTTGTTTAATAACTCCCTCGTTTTTCAACATTTTTAACTCATTCAACTTCCAAAATGACCTTCATTTAACTATTAAAACCACCAATGAATTTTGGACCCCTTAAAAATTCATTTGCATCTTGGATTTGGGGTATCACGTTGGGTATTGGGCCAACCCGAAAGCCCATTTCCAGTTTTAAAATTGTTTTGTAATTATTTCATAAAATATTCAATTTGTATTCTTTTTCGGTGATTCCACCTCTCACCTTCTCCCACTGTACCTGGCCGCACCCCCATCTTCGTTTACCCCTCTTTGGAGATCTCATATGTCGTGAATTAGGGCCTAACTTCTCTGGTTTCTAAAAACGTCCAGTTTTTATCAAGTAAGTGACTATCCTTCTAGTTCTCTCCTTTTCCTTGAGATTTATCTTTTTTTTCTTGAATCCCCAAATGTCCAGAAGATAGGGCTTCGTACCTAGGGTTTCATTTTGGGTTTCATGGTTCAATCCTCTGGTTTTAGGTTTGATATCACTTCCTTGTGGCGCGGTGGTCGTGCGGTTGAAGTTCCGCAGTAGGATTTGCGGTTCTTGAATCTTTTGGTAGGTGATTCCATTGTTTGTGCAATTTTTTGGGAATTTACTTGCTGTGTTGAGGGTGAATTAATGCTTATTGAATTTTAATGTTTCTGTAAAAATTTGTTTTAGTTTTATTTACAATGCAAATGAATTTTATGTTACAATTTTTGGTGAAATTGAGGGTTTTTCATGCAAGTCTTTTATTGGTTCATTTTGGGATGAACTCTAATCACATAGTTGATTTTATTGAACTGTATTAGGAATTAAAATAATGTTTTAAATATTTATTATTTTTGGTTGTGGCTGCAAAAGTTTGTTTAAATTGTGTTTGAGAAGCAAATGGGCATTAAGTGCCATGTTGGTGTGAAAATGGTGGTTTTTAAAATATATAATTTCTTGGTTCACATTGGGCTGCCCCATAACTGAATTTTTGGTTTTATTAAATTGTGTTGAACTGAAATTTTGTTTTGATGACTTACAAGTGTTCACATACTGTGAAAAGTGGATATTTTAAAGAGTTTTGGGTGCAAAACAATGTGATGTTTTGAGAGGTTGTTTTATTGAAGATCAAAATATATTATTGACTGTTTCAAATGATATAAAATGTGTGTAGCTACTGTACTATTTGTTTGTGACCAGTAGTGATACTTTACATGAAAAAATATTTTTGTTGTTTGCTGAAATTGTTTGAGCACAAAAGGGGGAATTCCGGGTACTTAGGTGGGCGGATATGTACTAGTACGGCTAGTGGACCGGATGGGTTGTGTCCCTGTTTCACTGAGCAAATGGATAACGACAACACTAACTGAACTATGTGGATGTTATTTGGGGACCACTAGGTTATGGGTTTGTTCCCTACTAGTGGCTCGTGCACGGTAAAGGATTGTGACTTGGATACTTTACACCGAGGTACGAGGTACATAGGGCCCGAGACTATCTAGTTGCCTAGGGGTGTTCCCAATTTTTGTGCTCATTAGAATTGTAGTATTTACCATTGTTGTGGGATCTTTTGGCAGTACTTTACAGTAGCTCACATGTTTATTTAATTTGTTATCATTCTGAAATTCTTGGATTGAAAACTATTTTCATTTGAAAGTTTCTTTTCTTTAAATTTTTAACATTGTTTCACCTTGTGTGTTAAAATTGCTAGTTTTGATCCCATTGTATTGCATCCTCTTTGGAATCTTCTGGTGGTATCCTATTGGGCTTAGGCTCACACCCTACTTACACCCCTTGGGTGTAAGTATAACTTCTTATGCTTGACTCAGGTAAAGGGAAGGCTAAGGGTGATGGCGCTTCAGGGTGTTAGTCCCCATCGTTGGGGCAGAGTTGTGGAGAAGGCTTGCGGGTGATGACACCCTTGTTGTGTGAAGTGATTGGGGATGTCTTGATGTTGTCATTATTTGTATTTGGACCACTTGTAGTGTCTTTAAACATATGTATTCAGATCTGGTTTTGTTAAGAATGGTTTAGCATGGAAATTTCAGATTCTTATTATTGATTGTTTTATTTGTTTTATGCTTTCATACTCAGGTAAATCGTTCCCAAATCATATTGTTTTATACCCGGGCACTTGTGCCAGCCCGTGGGGATAGGGAATGCCCTTCGGGCCTTGTCATGGGCCGGGTTTGGTGCCATTAATGGTGGCGACCAGATCTGGTTCGTGACAATTATAGTCAGCATAATATGATTCATCATTAATATATTTATATTAAAAATATAAAATATGAATATATTTATGTATTTTCTATATGATTTATGTTTTTAAATATTTAATAATATTTATATTAAAAAAATAATAGTATTTATTATGTTAATCAAATGGTTAATTATCATCATCAAGTAGGGGATAAGAATTATATTAACATATTCTAATTGAGATATAAATTTAATACTATCTTACGAATTGGATTTTAAATTTTATATTAATTAAAATTAAATGTGTTCCTTGAATCCTCAGACAACATCAAAGTAGAGTTTATATATTAATTTGATTTTGTAAAAATATTTCCTTCTCTGGAAGATAAATGTAGTTTTTTCTTTTTCATTATATTGATGAATTTAAATATTCATATTCTAATTTTTTTGGCTTATGTAATAAAAACATTCTTTAGAAGGTCAAAAAAATTTCATGAATATAATAAAACACCTTTTGATTCTCTTTATTATATTATTATATTTATTAAATATTCTATCCAACCAATCAAACTCATATCCATAATATGAAATTTCACATTCATAATTATTAGATAAATAAAGAGATAATTATTTATCTTTATTTTCATCATAATGAGTATAATCATTGATAGTTAATTTTTTAAATTATGATTTGATCATCTGCCTCCACATTCTTTTCAGCATGAAGCATCATTAACGAGCATATTATATATTTATTAATATTATTAAATGAGGTTGGATTTTTTAATAAAGGAAGTTACACCATTCATATTTTTGTTAATAATGTCAACACATTCATTGATTGATAACGTTCATGGTATTAATTTTAAAAGAAAAATGCTAAACAGTAATTTCTAGTATTCTATCATTCATATTTTTAATTATTTCTCTATCAAAAAACATGATTATATTTATTTATTTTTAGTAGTATTACATCTTCAATTTCATCCCATAGGTGTATATTTATAATAAACAAAAATATTATCCCTCATCCATTATGCATTTAAAATTAATTAAACTATATTAAATTCATCTAGAAAAAATTTAAAAAAACCGACTTTATTCCTCTAGAATATAAAATGAAAAACTACTTCAAGTTCTATACTATACCACATGGGTTCCCAACAAAATATTTTTCAAGATTTATAATCATTCATAAACAATATCATTCCTATAATCATTATATAGATAGATATTTTTTTAATAATCCAATATTTCTTCCATAATAATAAAGTGCTCCAAACAAAAATTATACATCCATAAAATCATCCATTTTAAAATAATTTTTATAGATAATTGAATATTAACTAATCCATGATTAGATTTTACTTTATTTAGTCTAATACTTATTTATACTATATTTTATCATTAATAATTACCTAAGAGAGAGTTGAATTCAATTTATGAATTTAACCTTGTCAAAATTTTATACATTTTAATAAAAATTTTACTTTTTATTATAACCTAATTTATTTTAAATGTAGAAAAAAATAAATTCATGTTTTCATTGATTATAATGTTATGTTATAGGGGTTCTAGAACACTATATTAATACACTAATCTTCTCTACCGACACCCAATGTAGGTTTGATGATTTTATTAAGATCCATTTAGTAGGGATATTTACAAAAAAATTAATGACCCAATTCTTCCCTCCATAAATAATTATTATGTTTGAAGAATATATCCATACACAACACTGAAACCATAAAAAATTATAGACTGTTAAAATGCAACCATATAATTGGAATGCAGTAATGGTTCTAACTGATTTATGAAATACATTTAAGTAAATATAAAATAAAAATAAAAATTAATATCCAATTTAAATATCAAAAAAATTATTCCATATAAATAAAATATTTTTTAGTAATTTTTTTTTCATAATGTGGGCAATTTTAACAAGTTCAATATATCTAGTATTTTCACTATAATTAAAACAATATAAAAATATATATAAATTATCTCTTATAAAATTATAATTTTGTGATATTTTATCATTTTATTAGAATAGTTATTTCATAATATTTATTAGTTAAATTTTAAAAAATAAACAAAATTTTTGGATTTATCATGGTCATTTTACAATAAAAATAATTGTTTTATTTTTTTGAAATAATTAATCATAATGTGAATAGTGAAAACATAGATTCTGTTAATGTAATCACTATTATGAAACAATCATTTTATGTGAATAAATTTAATGTTTTAAATACATTTAATAAAAAATTATATGTTAAAAATCAGAAAAAATCATATTAAAATTTATTACTGAATTATTAAGAATGTTCTCAACATTTTGAATAACATTATAACATTTTAAGGAATAACTTTTTAATGTTTTTGTATAATTAATTATAAATTATAAAATGATTTATTTTATTTATTTTATTGAAAAATAGATAATATATTAATTCTAATAATTATATTATATTCAATAGTATCAATTACATTGATAATTCTATCTTAATTGGATATCGTTTTTCATGAAAAAACTTTTCCAAAAAACCATGTTATTTCAAGTTACTTGCGCTCATGATAAATTTAATTTTCCATAATCATGTGAATTGTTTTAAAAAAATTATACTTTATAATTATAACCATTTATCACAAATTATATTAATGGATAATTTTATTTTTGGGATTTAATTTTAAATTATCTATGTGAAAATTTGTTACCATTGAAAAAACCAAAAAAAACATACAACTAGAAAATATAAGAATAAATGGTTTCAAATAGGATTAAAACAAATTTAGAAACAAATTTATTACCCTTTATCCACAAAAAATACCCCATAAACCATGATTGTTCATTTTTATCATTTTTTCCATGAATAGTGTTAGAATATTATTAGAAAATGATGATTTTTCCAAAAGGTCCAATTTCCTTCTATTATAAACGGATACAACTTCCACCCATTAATCTTAACCTTAACTATATAATTACTCCCTAAAAAACTAATATTTTTACCCAATATCACCCATACCGAATTCTTTAATCCCCTTCGCAAACTATGTTATCCCGTGTACATCAATTCTAATTATTATTTTGATGGATGATCGAGTATCCAATGAATGTATTGTCTCCTTATTAAGTTATTATTATTGATCACAATGTTCTAAATATCTTATTACCTTAAAATATTTTGAATAAATTATAATTATTATACTCATATTTTTTATATTAATGTTACAATAGTAAAATATTCATTTGTATACACATAGTTAGATAATGGAATATTAATTATCTATGTGAGGACCACAACCTCTATTAGGAATCAATTTTTATTGTTTTAAATTATTTATTAAAATAACTTAAACATGGTTCACCATTATAATAATATAAAATAATATCATTAGGATTATGTAATTGCAATATTATGTAAGAAAAAACACATCCATAACAATGCTAACCAATTGAGTCAATGGATTTTCTAGTATGGTTCAGGTTACCCGACTATATAAATGATGTTTAGAAACAAAATTATGTATGGAAATGACATCATAAATACATATATTATTATAACAAAATAATACTATCCTAATTTATATATGGCTTTAGAAATGTTGTATTAATTATTTAACTTATTATTTAAGTATCATTCATGTTCTTTAAAAACACCAAATTATGCTAACCCTGATTCCATTTTCACATGGCATAACTGAAACACTTGTAGAATGATATAAGCTATTTTTAAATCATTTTATCTTATATTTTATAGTAAATTAAATATTATAATTTGGTATAGATTCGTGGTAATTGCGGCAATAGTTTAACGCATTTGCTGACATTTATAGATATTAACTCTTAATGTAGTAAGATGTTACAAAAATATATCAAATGAAGGGATTTTTTATTAATGAAGATTATAAATGGAAGTGTATTTGATCAATGTATTAAAATATAAGGTCAAGAAGATTGTATTTATAATATTGATCACTAATTTTATTTCAGGTAAATCAATTGTAAATGTACGAGACATGGTAACACAATATCCTTTCATTGAGTAAAATAAAATCTTAATGAACATCATTTTTTCATGATCTGGAATTTCAATAGAAACTATCTCCTTATTTATAGGAAAAAATATTTTCAGTATAAATTCGAATTAATGAATGTTTTTCTTTTCAATTTTCTTATAAAGAATAGACATTTTGAAAAGGGACTCTTAATTAGGACATTTATAAATATAAATAAACAATGATTTCCAAAGACACAATTCAAGATTATGTTTTAATTATTTTAAATTGATATATCCCTCATTATGTTATGTTTTGATAATAATATATATATTGTTATTATTTTAATCCTTCTTTAAAATTAAATTTTCATATCCTATGATTTCTTCTGTTCATTTATTGTGATATGTTTATGAAACCAGTTAGTTTTCCATGGTTTATTTAAGATATAAAAATGATTGAGCTCCAATTTAACACATTTATATTGATGATGATGGGTAGGGTCCTATATCACCCTCAAATTCATTATTTTAAACTTATATTTTAGGATATATTTATTCCTAGACATGATGATATTTTCTGATGATTCATATGAATTATGGGATTTCTCTCATTTAATGTAATAGACTAAAGAGATATTCTTCTCTATGAATATTACATAAAATATTCAAACAAAAATGGTGGGGTGGGGGTGTAATGGAAAATAATAAATAAAACACTAAATCCATTGGACCATGCAATGAATATTTAATAGGGCTTGGGAGATATGTCACTTGTTTTTTATATTATATGTGGACAGTGATTGGTTGAATCATTACATGAATAAAACCTGGTCATAAAATCATGTTATCCATAAGATATCCCTTATCTATGAATATGTTTTTTGATTTTATATTAAGGTAGATATGTAAATTCTAACCTATTAATATTCTTGGGAGAAGAAACAGAAAGTGGATTATCATGTGTGAATTGATTCTAAGAGATGTGGTTAGATGAAAGATAAATTTCCTATTTGCAATAAATGTGTGTGAAGGAACCAAAGTAATTTTCTCAAGGAATCTTGTAATTATTTAATGTTTTGTAATTCATAGCACCATGCTTTGATTTTTTTAACAAATTATTAGAATTTGTTTAACCAAATTAAAGAGATAAATGTCCCAACTATTGATCCTCTTACACTACAATTCTTCATGTGCAAGGTGTTTAGAAGTTAATTATATATATCCCCTAATCCTTATTCCAATAAAGAAAATATACCCCAAAACCTCCAAAGGTGAGGGAATGCTGATTGATATTCATGATCACTACCACTAAGGTATATTTTGATTATAAAATAAGAAGAGGTAATCTTTAACGTTTGTCTAGATTAGTTAATAACTTATTTTATTTTTCATTAAAAAAATCATTATATTGCAAAAAATTTCAATAAATATTAAATCCCCACACAATTAAATGGATATAAAACCAAATTTGAAAGCCCTAATGAAATAATAATTTCATTACATATTTTTATATCTATTTTTTATTTAGATTATTTGGGTGTGTAATTCCAGATTGTCCAATTCTTCTTCCTGTATATGAATTTTAGAGACATATGGTTATAGAGTTGATTTAACTTCATAAATTACATATCATGGTTTAGGATAAAGATGTATAATTTCATATCCCAAATCATCATATTATCTTGTTTCATAAAAATCATTGTTTTGAACTCCATATTTTAGAATATTAAATAATATGTGTAATGAGGCTAACAATGAGGGAATTGTAGCTAAAATGATCGGGGGGTGAAGTCAACATTGATTATATGCCTAGTGTATGAAAATATAATAATTTATTTCTAAATAAACTACATGGTATTCCCTGATAGTATGATTTTCATTTCACAATTGAACTTTTTTCAAGACATATATCTATATCAAAGAGTCCGTATAGAATTGATCACATTGAATTAGAGGAGTTCAAGAAAAAAAATTCTATACAATTTGGAAAAGGGTTTTATATTCTCCAATGATTCATCACGGGTAAAAATAGTGATCATTATTAGAAATGTAGATGATTATATGTGTTCTTTAATTCAATATCACGAAGCTGAAATAATAGAAATCATGAATCAGTTTCCTCTACAATGTATCAAGGATATATTCGTTCAAATCATAAGGACTGGATACTTCTCAAATACTATTCATTCATATATATATGATCAGTTAAGGGTTATAAGGGAGGATATATCGATGATAGATTTATGGATGAGGCATAGAGACTATGGATTTATAGTGATACTCATTGGTCTAACAAATTCTCATGATATCTTCATGGTTCTAGTTAATCGATACTCTATAAAATAAATTGATCAATTTTTTGTTTTCTCAATAAATGATTTTATTATATATTCAATGAGAATAGATGAGCATGATGAAATACTTAGGATTCTACTGATGATAAATAAAAAAATAGAAGTTATATGAAAAATTCTGTATATGTGAATGTTCACTAAAAAATAATCATTCTTATTTAATGTAATCACTCATAAAAAATATCATTATATACAAAAAAGTATGTTATTAGAATATTTCCTAGAACTTTCAATATAAGAAATTCATTTTTTTTCTTGGGATAAAAAGATATTATTGATGCTTATAAATAAATTTATCATGAATATAAAATCAATTATCAGTTTTTAAAAGGAAGAGATTAGAATTCCTTCTAAAAGAGGAATGTAAAGAATGATTTGTGGAACCAATGATAAGGAGGAGCAAGACTCCAATGCTTAGAGTGGGTAAGGATTTGTAATATATAGTGATTCTTCAAAAAATAGTTTCAGTTGTTTACTCATGTATATTATAATATAGTTTAATAATATTGATTCTAATTAATGAATCCTGAGAAAAATTACACAATTCAAGATTCAGAGCTGGTAGTAGTGATAATTGCAATGCATATTTGTAGAAATTTTCTCTACAGAGAAAAGTTTTATACATATACAGAACAAAATGGATTGAAATATATATTTACCTTGATGTAACTGAATATTTTCCAAAAAATATTGTATTATTTGATATAATATTACAACTTATTGTTAAATTACCACATATGGATGGAAAATAAGGTTGATGCCACATTGGGAGGGAAATACCAGTCTATTGTATCCATGACGAGGAGTAAACAAGATATAATAATCATTGATTTATAGAGTAATAATGTTGATGTCATAATGGATGGATATAAATAATATATATATATCAACCGATTGAGCAGACATCCTTTGAAATAATGATCAAATAAGACTAGAATTATTATATAGAGAAACAGAAAAGGTAAAAAAATTCCATTGTTCAAATTTCCTAATGATGGAATTATAATGTTTAAAACCTAGATTTGTGTCTCATCAAAGTTGGAATTATAAAATATTCATTCAAATAAATATCATACCTCATCCTTCTATATTAGTTAATAAATCATGAAGATGTATATATATCAAAAGAAATCAATTTTGAATAATAATCAAAAGATAAAAATTATAGAATACATATCTTGATTATTGCTATGATTTAAATATAAATCTTTATAGAAAACTTCTATTGGTGTGTTTCAAATATAACAAACATTACTATGTAAATCAGAAACAATCATTGTGGGATTTATCACACATCTAACCAAAATATTTAAAGAGATTAATTCCATTTAGACTGTAGTTGATTTACTTACAAATTCATTACATTTTGTAACCATCATAGACGATTTCCCCCATGAACTACTCACCAAGATATATATATGGGGAGTGGGAAGGATTAATAGAGTACTATTATCTATTGTAATTGATCAGAATCTATGGGTTACTTCATGGTTCTAGAAAATTTATTTGAAATAATTTGTGAAATTGATGATCTTTATCACGATATATTATCCTCAGAAAATTTGTTTGTCTGAGATAAGAAATATATGAATAGTATATATATTGAGATTATGTTTGACATATTATAAAGGATGTTTGGATCAACACCAAACCTAGGTAGAGTTTTTGTATAACAATGGTTTATATTCTAGCATTTATATGGCACCATATGAGGCTCTCTACGGGAAGAGAAGTGTGACTCCAACATGGTTTGATGAAGATGGAGAGTGCAAGATAAATGATAAGATTTCTTTCCACGAAATGAAGGATAATTCCCAAAGTAGTTAGAGGTATATGAAAGTTATAAAAATATAAGTGATGATTTATAAAAGATAATCTCCAATGACATATAGAGTTTGATGTTGATAAGAAGGTGTTCCTTAAAATATATCAATGGAAGAGGGTTATAATATTTAAGAACAAGGGGATGTTGAGCTATAGATACATTTTTCCCATCATGATCGTTCATCGTGTCAGGGTCAGATCAAATCCCATACCACTCACTCAACACCACTACTCATTGCGTAATTTTTTCCATATATATATTTTAAGAAACATCATACCTGGCCTATCACACATGATAATTATAGAATCTATATATCTTGTACTTCATCTCTCATGTAGGGAATAACATGTGGTAAATATAAATTTAATAAATAATGTAATACGATGAAAGACCACTCATATTTACAAATTTTTATCAGGACATTTTTTGTTTAGGGGGGAATCTTCTGAACCAAAGAATGTGATGAAAAAAAATTCCATCACTATATTTCTTCTATATAATGAAATTTATAGGATGATATTATTTTTAGTGGAACGAACATAATGACATGGGGTTTCCCTCCTTTTATAATTATGATGTTCAATGCTAATATCTAAACGCAACTCTGAAACCAAATAAGTGTTGAATATTATATAGTACCTATAAAATTATCATGTATAAACAATATTAATAGAATTATGAAATTAATATATATATATATATATTTATATATATAGATATAAAGAAAACAAAACAAAATATAATTCACTTTAGATATAGAAATAATTATTAAAGCTAATTTTTTTTCTTTAGGATGAAAACTTATTTTATAAATTAGACAAATTTTCAATGTCATATATATTTATACTCATCACTTAATATAAAAAAATTGTTCATATAGAAAAAAATAATCTTCCTTAAATATTTCATATTGATATTTTTTATTTTATTTTAATGTTAACTTTTTAAATTTAATGATCTAAATTCGAAACAAATAACTTCATTTTTGGATTTACTATATTCTTATAATATTATGATGAATTTTTGGGATTTTTTTGGATATAAATAGTTTTCATGAGAATAGTGAAAATATAGATTCTATTTTTTTCATCACTTTTATGATATTATTTTTGGATATATGTACATATAAATTTTTTGAAACACTATCCTATAAAATTATATATTTTAAAGAATAATAAATAATTTTAAAATACTATGTTGAATTAATAAACTCACTCACAAAATTTTGAAAATTTATATAGTTTTTCAATGAAAACAATATTTTCTATTTTTTAGTTAATTGAAAAATGAAAAATTGACATTTTTTATAAAAACACATTTTTAATGATATTAATTATTTTTGATTCATTTTAATAAATATCATTGATAATTTTTTCCTTATCAGAAATCTAATTTCATAAAATAAATTTTTTTCTAAAAATGGGTTTTTCTTGTATTGCATGTGTTTGTGTTAAAAATAATGTCCCATACACGAAGTATTTAAATATGATGAATTATATTTAATATTTAAAATTACTGTATTTGAATTATCTAATATGTCTCATTTTATATTTAGGATTTAAATTTAAATTACCTACGTGATAATTATTTACCACATTAATGACCAAAAATATTGAAAAAATGAAAAATATAAGTTTTAATGGTATTAGACAAGTTAAAACATGTGTGGAAACGAAATTATGAGACATTATTGGCACAAAATTCTACATAATAGAATTTTTCTCTTTTTTGATCCATTAAAACATTTATAGTGTCATGGAAATTTTGAAATTTGAAGAGTGTTTCTAAAAGTTCCACTTGTCATCCCTTATAAATTGATCCCACGTACACAATTCAATCATGGAAGTAAGAGTTGAATTTTTCATTAAATGTATAATATTTTTATCCCACTATAAACCACACCCATATCCTTAATCCCCAAGTCACACAAGGTCAGCCTAACCATGTAAATTGAAATAATTGTTCTCAGGAATGTTCAATTATCTAATATATGTACGATATCATTCTTACATTTTTCTATTTAATCTTACAATTATCACCATAAAACTATTATTAATTCAATATAATTATGATAATAATTTTTTTCTTTATAGACCTTAATTTTTCATTTCCATCCATATAGGAAATTAATGGAAGGATAATCATCCATGTGCGCAGAATACAACCTCTATGAAGAATAAATTTTTTATTTGTTATTTATATTTTTAAATTATTTTTAAAAACAAAATAACAATGTTTATGAATCAGAAAATAAAAAAAATAATATAAATTTTATTTTTCAAATGGTATTGTTTAAAAAGCTATGCCTCATTATCCATACTCACCAATCAGGTTATATTATGGTCTTCTTTTGGTTGCTTACATGAATGATGATGTAAAACTCTGTCATGGATGACTATGGGAATATAAATAGAAATATTATTATAATATCATATGTAAATAAATACTGTTATGTTTTCTATAAATATTATATTATTTATATAACTTATTATTAATGAATTATTTTCATTCACTAAAAACACAGATATAAGCCAACAATGACTCAAAATTTCAAACATCATAACAAAAAATTATATATAATGATATATGATCATTTAAAATCAATATCATTTATAAATTTTTTACTATTGTTTTATATAACACATATTAAATTATTTTTTAATTATATAAATTTTATAAACCATGTGAAAATGGTTAATTATAAGAACACATGATATTGGATGATGATTTCAGTAATCTAATACTTGAAGAGAATTGATAAAAATAAAGGGTATAAATGAAATTTTATATGAGGAAGGCTATTAAGTAGGTACTTATGAGCTTTATCTTTATGATAAATGAGTAGAAATCACGTCTGTGGAAATCAATGGTAATTGTACATGACTTTCAAAATAAAAATCCCTTCATTGAGTTTTATAATGTTAAATTGAACATCATTTTCCATAACATCCATTTTGATTAACGTTTATTACATATTTATTGTCAATTATTTTAAAAAAATTCCCTTTCATGAATTTATTATCATCATTTTTTCTTTGAAGAAAATATACTTTGTAAATGGGACAAGTAACTAAGAATTATAAAATGATGAATTCAAAAGGTTTTCAAAAAACTATTTTCATGATTTTGTTTTCATTATATCTAATTGATATATCACTCATGAATAAATATTTTGATAATTAAATTCATGTTATTATTATTTTAATACTTTTCAAAATTTATATTCTGATATCCTATTATTTTCTAAGTTTACTTTTCTGATAAAGAAACCCATTCTTTTTTAATGTGTTATTCATCATATGATGATGAATGTGTTTATGTATCACATATATGTATGAATTATGAAAGGTTGGGTTATATATCACCTAGTAAAGAATTGTTCTATATAAATAACTTTTTAAATTTTCTGATGTGGACATAATGATTCTGTTCAAATAAGTATGTTCATGATGGGTTGTCTGACAGTTTCAGGAATAGAAATATTTTTTTTGTTTACTTTGGAATTTGACTCATGGGTTTTATCACAATAGTTTTTATATGATTATGGTTGTGATTCATTTCAAGGTTAATCACTATGTTATTTCAAAATTTCATGTTGTATTTCATTTCTACCTTGATGATTATATTTAATATTTAATTTATTTCTCAATTTTATGTCATTCACACATGTTTAAGAAATATTGAGATGTGTTTAGAGCAAGTTCATGTATTTTATTCTTTTTTAACAACATTTTATGATAATATATAACTTTAACATTTTTATGGTTATCATTTATGTTATTTTTATCTTCTATTATGATATTGAGGTCTCCCACATTTTTTCCATAATGATCTATTATTTTTTACCCATATTATGTATCTAAGAACACATATTTATTATGTTTCAAATCCACATGTTATGAAGATGATTATATCTTGTGAGATATATATAAATAGTTCTAGAGATGTAGGATTTTGGGGAACTATTCTATTGTATTTTATAATAAGATTTTTATTTATATAATTTACAAGACACTAATTATTTTGTTCAATGGATTATGTGAATATTTATGTGATATTATATTTAATAATTTTAAATATTAAATTATTTATTCCAGGCCTACCAGGGGTCTATATATATTAGAAAAAATGCTGATAATTGATATTCATACCAAAAAGAGTCTTCAAATATAATCTTAATTATAAGACCTTATCTTATCACTATAATCTGGCTTATATGATAATATATGTGAACACAATATTGGGTAGAAACAATGTTCTTTTAAATAAATAAGTAGTATGAAATTTCAATAGAACGTAATAAAAAAATGAATCTATACATTAGAAATAAATATTCATTATTATATAGATGTTTTTGGAATTAATTATTCAAGGAAAAATTGATCCTCTAAATTATACATTTTTTCAATATTTTTTAAATTAGTATAATTTTTTTTTATTATACTTTTCTTCATTCACAATTTTTTCTATATTTATGAATAATAAAAATAGTTTTAGTCTACTGTCTCCTTAATATATATTTTTCTTCTCCGTAAAAATATATTATAATTTTATTATTTTGTTCAAAAAATAATTCATATTTATTTCATTATGGTTTTAAATAAAATATTCCTATAAATAATAAAATCTATAGAACCATTCCTTAAAAATTTAACAAACACTAAAATTATAATAAAATAATTCTAATACAATGGTATCTACACCACTATATAGATATTTTCTATATTTAAAACACATATAAATAATCTAGTCATGATTATTTAGGATGCATTAGTGTTAAAACCATTATCTCATATAAGAATAAGATCGCCACTCTAGTATTTTTATAGTAATAAATAATCCTTTGAATTCATGTATTATTAAATATGATTCATTTTATATTAATCATTGAACATTACCATGTATTTCATAAATATATCAAATCCTTAATCAATTTGTTTATATGTATAAAAATAACTTGTAGATTAATTTCTTCCAATATTAAAAACATTATCAACTCATTTTTAGAGGAGTGAAAATACTATTTCATTCTTAAAATATATTTATAGGTGAAATAAAAAATTACTTTTGTAATTATCCAAACTATGATACGTTTGAAGAAAATGTAGATAAATTTGTCTCTTATTGTGTTGTGTGTGTCATAAAAATTCAAAATAAAAAATGAAATTTTGAGAATCCTCGAAAATGAGTCGTGGTGTTGATGGTGAGTAGGTGCGTCGATAAAAGCATAAAATGTTTTTATTTACACCAAATCTACTAAATTTTGATTAAGAAACCCCCATTTGGGACTTATTAGATGGGATTAATGGGTTGGATTAAATCCTCATTGGGTATAGTTATATAATATATATAGGATATGTTTTCGGGCTCTTAACCCATAGTATGATATAAAATCTATTAAGAAAGGTTACAAAAATCCCAGGTACTACATGGGTTCTTGAAAATTATAGGGCTAAAAAATAAATAAATCCCAACTATAGTTGGGATATCAATGAATGGTATGGTTTACTTTAAATTAATAATAATTGGGTTGTTGTGTTATGAAGGATAACAAACTAAATACGGTGGTTCATTTAGACCTTGTTAACCTGATCTCTATGTATAGGTTTCTTTTTTTATTTATAATCCAAATTACCTATAATAAATTCAAAACCCATATGGTATAATTTATAATTTTTTATCATGGTGAACATAAAATTTCTTCATTATATTCCAATATTTTTTTTATTGTCATGTTCTAATGAACAATTAAATAAATAAATAATTAAGTAATTGGTTATGGTTTTATTATTTGGTTATTTTATCATTTTAATGTATTATAACAAAAATTCATGAGGAACATTTTTTTTAATTTTTATCATATTTATTGACTACTGATAGGTTTTAATGGAAAAATTATTAGTAGTTTAATGTGATAAAATATTCATACATGCATTAGTTCATTCTTACTTGAAATTTTAATTCATGGTTCATGAAAATATAAATTTTTATTTAGAATGTTTTAAATTTTTTTTTGGGGTAATATATGATTTATTTTCTTAATTAGGTGGATACTTTTCAATGTGAGGATATGATTTATTCATTCAATATAGAATTATATTATCTTGAAAAATATCATAAATGTTTACTTTATATAATTATTCCCATTATTAATAATAAATTCATTGATATATTTTAAGTATTCATTTAGAATTGATTTATAAGAATGTTATTAATAAATATTTAAAAGGAATTCTACTAGAGCATGTTTAGATATTTTAAAAAATGTTCACATTAATATTTTCACTATTCATATAAACATGTGTTAATAGCATTCACAACATATCTTTTGTACTCATCATTTAAATAATTATTTTTATATTTTTTATATTTATCTGTAATGAAATAGTTAATTTTGAATGAAATCAAATTCATTTAGTTATCAATATATTAAGAATATATATCTTCATATTATTTCCTTCATTGCTATTATTTTTCTAAATATAAAATTTCAACCATGTTAATTTTAATTCATTTTAAATGATTTGTAAATCATTTATTTTTTGTTTCTTTTGTAATTTTAATTTATAATGATACGTATAATATTTTTTAGTTAAAAAGTCACTAATAAATTTTATAAAATAAAGAAAATTAGAAATTGTTTCATCTCTAAACATTGGGAAATGTGAGATATATGATTGATATTATACAAATAAATAGGTGGAATATTTTTATGGATATATTCCTTAAAAACTTTTATATATGTTTTGTATTTGGTTATAGTTTATAGTACGCTAGGGATATATTATAAGGTATGATATATGATATCATGTTCCACATCATCATATTTTTGTTTTTGAAAGGTGGAATCATATGTTACTATTTTATTAATATATCATATTATATTATTTAAATTAACACTCAAGGAAATATTAAGTCATTTAGATGCGAAGACCCCATGTAATTTTTAAAGGTATTGTATATGTTGTTAACCTCATGTGTGAAATATTTTTTAATCACTTTTATTGAGGTATTTGATAATTTATGGGAGACAATATTTATGGAATATTATTTTATAGTTCTTGATCATGTATCTAAATGTTACCTATGATTTGGAATTAGAATGTACATATATAAATTTTGGTGTGACTTAAGTTGATGAGTTCTTAATGAAGACAAGGGTATGTATCGATGTTTCTTGAATCCATATTTCCATTTTTAGTATTATTTAGTAATAATATTATGCATTAAAATATATATGGAACCGAAGTATATAATTGTGGGTTATAATTTTCTTTAAATGTTTAATAAAACACTTGTATGAAAAGTATCCTTTAATGTAGTTGATGGTGCTATTAATGGTGTTCTAAATGTTATGATAGACGACGCATTACCTATAATTCATACTAACAATCATTGTAATTTCATGAGAACATTTCATGAAACAAAATAATTATAAAAGATATATTTTTATATAGAAATACAGTTGAAGTATCCCAATGATAGGTGTTTTTAAAGAAGAGATAAATATATATTAATTATAAAAGAAAAAACCAATACATTAATACGTATAAGTCAATAGTTCCATATATGTATAATTGAAAAAACCCTTTCATAATTTTAATGAGGTTTGGAATACTAAAAATAATTCACATTGGTTCATTATTTGAAAATAAATCCTAATTTATATGTTGATAAGTAGTTAAAGGATAGTATTGGGTGGGTCCACAAGTATAAGAAAAATAAAAAATAGGATGTGATGATAATAAATTTTCATTTTATAAATCCAAAAGAATTAGATAAATAAGACTGTAATAGGCTGCTCTAGATGATGTGATATACCATAACATTATTAAAGAATAGTGTGGATTGATGATAGATAATGTTAAATTTTCATTTGGTTATATTAAGTATTGAAGATGATTCAATATAATAAAATTCTAATATCTAGAAGGAAAAAAAGGCCAATAAAGATGATGAATTTCAGTATCACCAAAACTATGGAGATCATACATTATGAATAATAATTTCTTCAGTATTATTTTTATTTTTTAAGGATCATGGATAATTTAACATGTTTTTTGAAGAATTATACTGAATCATGAATGTCCCAAATTAGATTCATAAGTAATAGGTGCTGTAACTGAATGTTTCCGATATAGAGGTTGATATAGAATTAAAATTAGAATGAGTCCATTATAGAATAAAAATATAATTATAGAAGACAGAAAAAAATGACGTGGAATATATATGTCAACTCATTTAATGATTATATGAATTTAAATTCAATGTGATTATTTTAATCATGGAATAATGATATAAATATCGTAAAGTTGAATTCATGTTTCCAAATTGGATTTCAGAAAGCCTTGATGGAACATGATGTCATGTTTCATAGAGGGTTTGTAGACTTCAAAGTATACTATTTGTGAATACATTGATGTCCATTAAATGAATATTGATGACATAAAAAAATTAACATTGTAGTTCACACATTCCTCTTATTTTCCTAAAAATGATTTATATTTAAGGAGGAATTTTATTTTTTGTTCATTTCTGATAATTTGACACCAATGATATTAAATTACCATAAAAAATGTTCCAGATGTTTTTTTGGATCAAAAAATATAATTTTTGGCTCTAGATAATTTACTAGTAGAAGAAGAATGTCACGACCCACCCCCTAGGGCCGATGCTGTGACTACCCAAAGCCCGCCTTCCATAGGCTAGGGGATGGCGACTATCACCAAAGTCATAAATCCCTAAAACATGGAAAAAATTTCCTTACTAATCAGTAAACACTCACAATTAGAGTACGAGATGAAAGAAAAATCAATAAGTAATGTTATATACAAAAGAGTGATGAAGTGTAAAGTGGCTTAAAATACAAGCCCAACTGGATAGTGAAATTACAAATAAATAACAGGTAAAAATGAAAAAAAGGAAGCTATTGGATTGTCCTCTAGGGTTCCTACCTGTAGATTAGGTACAGATGGCCTCCTCAGCAATCCACAATCATCAGCCTCCTCCATGTACCGACTCGTTGTAAGGTCCATATCCGGGTACCATCCAATCCTACTACTTAGCCTCATTCAACATTGTTTGTCGTCTGCATTCAACACAATGAGGTGCGGGCATATCCAATGTAGGGGTCAATATAATGATACACAGTAGGGACCCTGAGACCCTCAAGGTGCCAGAAAATACAACATGTATAAAGCATAGAGTATTTAATCAATGGGTAGCCATTACTTAGGTATATGCCCATACATTTACCTAAGATATCAAATAACCCATCTCAATCATGATTAAAACACAGAAGTCAGTGAATCAACTCACATGGGTATAAAACTTATGTAGAAGGATAGAGAATATCAGATATAGCCACTATTTCATTAAAGCTTTCAGACCAACATATGATCCAGGACCAGCTATTCTGTCATACCAACACATGGTCCATGAACAGAAGTCAGAACTATTGGATCAACACAAGATCTAGGTACAAAAGTCAGAACTGTAGGACCAAGACATGATCCAGGACCAGTTATTCTATCGGACCAACACATGATCCTAGAAAAGAAGTCAGAACTATCGGACCAACACATAATCTAGGAATAGTCGTCATTGATATCCAACCAACACATGATCCAGGACCATCTATTCTGTTGGACCAACACATGATCCTGGAGCAGAAGTTAGAACTGTTGGACCAACACATGATCTAGGAACAGTCATCAGTGCACATCCAGCTGCAGGGTTTCCACAAAGCACCCTTGAATACGAGAGGTTCCGCTCCTCAATAAAAGTGTCAAAACGTCAAATTCCAACTTTTACAACTAGGAAACCTCTCAAATATTCATCTCGTCATAGGGTCTCAACGCAACAGACGTCGCATCAATCGGGCGCCCGGTCTTTGATATATTTTCATTTTAATTATTAGGGCCCGGTTGGATTTACGTTTGATCAATACAATCCATAACAACACTATGTCCTAAGCTTGAGTGGGGTATTCCAATGGAACAATATTACTCCAAGATTTCTGTCTTCCTAGATGGTTCGTCAATCGGACACTCGTAGCCCAAGTTATGTGCGAATAGGAGAAATCGGTTCAAATGGGTCTGCGTCCGGTCCGACCCAGTCGTACTGACCCGTACCGACCCTGGTCTGGACTGAGGTCTGACAGGGTATGCGGATCTAACCCGGTCCATGGGTCCATCCCGGCCCGTGGGTCCAACTCAGCCCGTTGGTCTGGCCTGCCCCGAGGGGGCGGCCCGACACGCGGGGGCGGCCCATCTCGCGGGGGCAGCCCGACAGCCCACGAGGATTCAACTAGCCACGTCCAGGGGGAGACCACACCCTATGGTTCCCAAACGACTTTGACATTGGGGTTAGTGGAACCGACACTAGGCTAGGGCCATTGTGTAACGTGGGACCCAACAAGGTCCCCCTGTTTCTGGCTGGCCGAGTGGTCGATAGGCTCCTCTCGCAGCGCCAGTTACGCTACGCCTCTTCTGGCGACCAGGCAGCTCGGGCTGCCTGATCTATTTGTGGCCAGTCCTGAGCAGGCCGTCGTAGCACTGCCACAACCAGTGGCCACAACCCTTCTTCTTCCACCGCACGACGCCGATTGTGCCGCGCATTCTCTGGCGTCCCAGCAGCTCGGGCCGCCAGCTTCTTTCGCGTCCGGCCTTGCGGTGGCCACTGCTGAATCTCCACATTCCATTGGCCATGGCATTCTCATCCAGTGGCGCTGTTGCGCCACCGCCGTCCATGCCATGATGATTGTCACATCAACCATCTGCTAACTTTCCGCAGGAACCAGACTAGTTCTGGTGGCCCAATTCTCACTCTGGAAGAAGTCACACATTCCTCGGGTCATCTCATCTGATTCACAACCTTTGTTTACAGGTGACACTCAACCCGGACTCATTTTGTGTTAAGCGAAAAAATCCACAATGAATGAAGAGGGTTCAGGCTGTGTTTTTTTGGCCCGCACCCTCCACGTTAGGGTGATATCTAGAGGCATTGAATTCTAATCCACGATGGAAGACGAAGAACACACAACAATTAGCAATCATGAACCCAAACCTCGGGTTCGTTGTTCGTTGATGATCTTGTGGAAAGGTAGACGTTAATTCATTTACGTCGGGAAAGAAGATGAAAAAGTCAAGGATGATGTCATCGGCGTTCTTCAAGGGTGACGCTTCCAACCATGCCACGGTTGAAGGTCGTTCTTCATTGGCGGAAGAAGGCCATCAAAGAAGGCCATCATCGGGAGGGGCATTCTTCATTGTAGAGAACAAGTTTCTACCAAATTCTCCCTCTTCCCAAGCTCCACCAATAAGAAAAAGAGTTCCCCAAAAAAATATGAGATTTATCTTATTATTTAGGTATTATCACACATTTTATAAATATTCAAATTAAATAATTAATTACTCTACGCAACATAATCAATGTGAAGATGGTGGAACCATGAAGTGTAGAGGAGATCAAGAGGCTCCCCATCATTATTGAGGGTAGTTCAAGAGTTTAAGTGTTCTCAGGTGGTCCCCACCACATTAACCCCACTAGAAGATGGGTTTTTGTCCTCTGGTGGGCCCCACCACCACAAACATTATTGGGAGGTTAAAGTGTGGTTGCCCCCACCTCCACCCTCTTCTTGGTGGTTTTAGCATTCTTAAAATAAAAATAAATCTACAACATTATTTTTATTTAATTTATTCATAAAAACCCAAAAACTAACTCTCATTCACGACCATCTATTGTCGATGTGAATGCCTTCAAAAGTGAATATTGGCACTGCGAGTTCAATGGAGCACGCATATATTAGTTCTGAGGACTGGTTACAATGTTATAAAATCCCTCTAGTATGATTACAGAACATTCCCAAACAAAACATTATAAATTGATTCTAGGAAAACAGGGCCTTGGAATCATGCGCCGTTAGTTTTTAAGACTCATAAAATTCCCATTTATTTATAAAAAAAATATTTACAGAGAATTTACCGGTCATTACATTATCCCTACCTCGAGGATTTACATCCTTGTAAGATATAACTCGATCTATGGGAAAAAATGGGGGTACTGAGCATGCATCTGAACCTCCCGCTCCCATGTGCTCTCCTAGAGGTTCCCATGCTACCAAAAAATGCGAACTAGAGGTATCGACCATCCACGTAGGACCCACTCATGTCGATCCTCAATATCCAATGGAACCTCCATAAAAGTCACCCAATCATCGACATCTGACTCCCCATGGTCGATGATGTGTGAAGGTTCATCCATGTATCTCCTCAACATAGATACAAGGAAGATGTCATGCACTCAGTGCAGCTGAGCTGGAAGAGCTAAGCGGTAAGTAACCTCGCCAAATCTGCTGAAGACTTGAAAAGGTCTGATGAATCTTGGAGACAACTTTCTGCCTCAGCAAAATCTCAGTATACCTCATCGTGGTGAGACATATAAAAAGGCATGACCACCATCCTCAAACTTCAGAGGCCTTCTTATCCTGTCAGCATTCGAATTATGCCTAATATGTGTTGTCTTCATCTGCTTCTGGATCATCTTCTCCTTCTATGTGGTAGCTCGCACCATCTCGGGTCCCACCAGTGCTGACTCCCCAGGGTCTGTCAAGAACATGGGTGATCTGCAAGGTCTCCTGTACAACTCCTCGAAATGTTCCATACTGATGGTGGAGTGATAGCTGTTTTTGTACGCTAACTCCACCAAAGGCACATGATCATCCAAGTTACGACTGAAGTAGAGGACACAAGCACTTACCTTTTCCTCGAGGGTCTAAATGGTCCGCTCAGTCTGACCATCCATCTGAGGATGGAAGGTAGTTCTCAGATGTAGCTGCATCTCGAATGCCTCCTATAACACCTTCCATAGCTGTGGAGAAAACCATGTGTCCTGATTAGAGACAATAGAAGAAATTACTCCATGTAGCTGCACAATATCCTACACATAGAGGTGTCTCATGGTCTCTATTTAACCCTACTCTCTAATCGGTAGGATGTTGTCCGACTTGGTGAATCAGTCGATGATCACCCAAATCGAGCCATGAACCCTGAATGTTTATAGAAGACCCATCACGAAGTCCATGGATATCTCATCCCACTTCCACTTTGGGACTTCTAAAGGATGAACCAAGAGTGCTGATACCTGATGCTCTTCCTTCACTTGCTATCTAGTGTGGAATCAAGAGACAAACTATACTACTAGCTACTTCATACCAAGCTACTAGCGTTGTTGTCGAAAGTCCCAGTAAATATTCTCCGCTCATGGATGTACTGCTAGAGGGAATTTGTGGAACTCCCACAACACTTCTTCCTGAAGTGACACTGGTACCATAGTACGTCCTATGAAGAGAATTATGTGCTCCCCACCTTCCGGAAATCCATCAGGTGCCTACTCCATGGATATCTGAGCATGTCATGTCTCGCAGTCAGCATCCCCATGATGTGATTCCCTAACTCACTGATGGAGTGGGGGAGTGACTATAAGATACTATAGAAAGGCTGCTCCATCGCCATCGACATAGGATATCTGCAAAGTGGCTAGCTGCCCTATCACCTCTCCTAGCAGCTGCATACCAGACCTCCTACTGAGTGCATCTCCAACAACATACCCCTTCCCATGAGTATAGACTATCTCTATGTCATAGTCCTGGATGAACTCTTGACATTAGAGTTGTCTCGGATTCAGGTATTTCTGGGAGAATATATATATATGAGAATCTTGTGACCGGTGTACATGGTGAAAAGTTCACCCTTTACATAGTGTTGCCACATCTTTAAGGCAAAGACCACTGCTGATAAATCTAGGTCATGGGTGGAGTTGTTCTGATCATACTTTCTCAACTGCTGAGAACCATACGCGATCACATCTCGCTCCTACATCAGGACATGCCCGAGTATGGTCCCTGATGTGTCGTAGTAAACTACATACCCTACGCCTTTCTCTAGAATCCTCAATATGGTGGTACTAGTCATCATCTGCCTCATTTTCAGGAATCTTTTCTAGTATCTCTCCGACCACACAAAGGGTTTCCCCTTCTATGTCAAAGATGATAGTGGTGCTACAACTCTGGAAAAGTCTGGCACAAATCCCCGGAAATAACAAGCCAAACCAAGGATGCTTCATACCTCCATCACACTCCTATGTGGCTCCCAAGCAAGTACTTCTTCAATATTTTATGGATCCACTGCAACTCCAGCCTCTGAGATGACATGACCCAAGAAGTGAACCTCTTGAATCCAAAATTGGCAATTCCAGAGCATACAATAAAGATAGTTCTCTTAGAGTGCGTCTAGTACTACCCACAAATGGAAGGAATGATCCTCCTCAGTAGTCTAGTAGATCATAATGTTCTCAAAGAATACTATGAAAAATCAATTGAGGTATGGCTATAAGATTTTGTTCATGAGTCTAATAAACACTACTGGAGAATTGGTTACATCGAAACAGATATCCAAGAACTCGTAGCAGCCATACCAACAACTGAAGGTCGTCTTCTGCATATCCTTATCTCGAACTATGAGATGGTGATATCCTAATCTGAGTACTATCTTTGAGATCCATAGTGAACCCTTCAACTATTCAAAGAGGGTGTCAATCCTTGGGAGTGGGTACTTTTTCTTCATAGTCACTTTATTCAGGCAACGGTAGTGAACAGAGAGCCTCATGCACCCATCAGCCTTCTTGGAGAACAAAATTGGCACTGACCATGGAGAAATAGTGGACTGGATGAATCCCTTCCCTTCCGAGTCCTCTAGTTGTACCCTCAGCTCGTGAAGCTCAACAAGAGCCATCCGATATGTCGGTGTAGGTATCAGTTCCGTCCCGGGGTATAGTTCAATGTAGAAGTCCACTGCACTGCGTTGAGGTAGTCCTGGAACATTATTATGGAAAACATTCTCATACTGGTCCACCAATAAAGGATAACTTAGACTCCCCACATTTACTACTCTGAGAGTGAGGTAGGACAACTGATGAGTGATCATCATCACCCTTCTCCGAGTATGTATGTCATGTGCTGTAAAGGAACCCTTCTCATCGGTGAAGGTGAACCTGGTCCCATTTGTGTGGACACACCGCACTTTGGGCCTAATACAGTTGATCTAAAGATGGACTGTAGATAACCAATCCATACCCAAGATGATGTTGTACGACTTCGACGCCACTATGAATAGATCCTAGATGAATCTCTCACCTCCTTGAGTAAGCTCACACTGTCATCACTAGTCTGTAATCGTTGAGTATGCTCTCGTAAGAGTCTTTATCCATAAGGATTGATCCAACGGCTCCGTCGATATCTCCATGCACCGAATGAGGGTAGTGGAAATGAAAGAGTGACTAGCACCTGTGTCTAGAAGAACTACAGCTAAACTGGAGTAGACACAGATCGTAACTCAAATCATCTTCGGGGTGCCATAGGCATATTCATATGCTTCTTGGAGCTGATATCTCCCTTATCCACCTTCTCCCTGTGGTCAGGTTGAATCTTCGGGTGGTGGTGGTGCTAACACCTCGAATTGTCATCCACCTCCAGCTACACGACCATCTCTTCTGCCATGTTCTCCTGCTCCCATGCGATCAGCCTATATCAAAACTCTTCCTCTGCCAAGGAGGTCACTCAAATATCTTTTGATCATCATTACATCGGGTCAGATAGTCATGAGCCATGGGACCCTACCCACCGCAATATTATCATTGCCCGCTCATGGCATGAATGGCTCTACCTCGTGTGCCCCACAGAACTAAACCTGTATCCTAAGGTCGTCCACTGGATTGTCTCGTCTGCATGGAACACTATGACATATTTCTACTACTAGCTGAAGAGGACTATGTTTCATGTCATCTAGTAATGCTTCTCACTATTGGTGACTGATCATGAAGGATACTCTCCACTATAAGGGCTCTCTCTAACACGATTTCTCGTGTCAAGATGTTGATGGAGATCATCGATGCACTGATCTCTCACCTGAGCCCCTACTCGGAGGTATGGGTCCTAAAGAATGGATCTCGCACCATATCTGTGGAGTAACACGAGAGGTCGGTGAATCTTGATGAGTACCATGCCACCATAATTCTACCTTGTTATAGATGCAGTGGCTCTTGTATCTGCACCACACATAGTGTGGATAAGACAAACTCTGCCCGAAAAAGGATCTTGAAGTCTTCCTAGAGTAGTGTTGCTTCATCATGAACCAGGATTATCAGGCTCCACCATCTCCCTACTTCTTCCTAAAGAAGACTCGTAGAAAAAATCCCCATAAGGTTGGCTAGTATCCCTACCAGTCTGAAGAATCTCACCACAGCCTCCATCCAATCATCAACTGCATGCGAGTCTGTCTCACCCCTAATCCAGGGCCGCCTCTTGCGCTAGAACTCGTGCAACATGCCCAAGCGGCTTTCACTCTCTGCTTCTAGGGCCGGTGGTATCGGTGGCCCCACGGGTAGTGGTACCGTTGGTGCTTCCGCTGTAATAGGTCCCTACACCAAGGCCTCATCGCTTGGTGGGCTATCCATAGGCACAACTCTCAAAACCCTAGATATCTGTTTGTGTGGAGGCATCCTGAAAAGAAACAGGTGTGAAACAGTTAATAAGTTATACCTAGTGAGTTGAATCAAGATATCATAATGAAAACGTTGAAAACACACACACAATCAGTGTTTTCAAGGACTGAGTTGGAATTTAGACATCAATGTATGTGTGTATGGATACGTCGGTTGTAGCAACAACACTGGACTCCCTAAACTGAAAATCACACTCAGTACCCTTAACAATATTTCTTCATAGAAAAGAAAGATCAGATTCCTATGTTCTGATGTAGAACCGAATCCTCTGATACTAATTTGTCACAACTCGTCCCCCAGGGCCCGTGCTGTGACTACCCCAAGCCCCCCTTCCATAGGATAGGGGCTTGATACTAGCACTCAAGGCATAAATCCATAAAACTAGGAAGGCACTGCCTTTATAATTAGTAAACACACACAATCAGTGTACAAGCTGAAAGAAATAACACTATGTAATGTTTTATAAAAAAGAGTACTGAAATGTAAAAGGGTCAGAAATAGAATCCTGATAAGAAAGTTAAAGTAAAACTAAAAAACAAGCACCACAGAAAATGAAAAGCAGCTATTGAGTTGTCCTACTAGGTTTCTACCTAAAGGGTAGGTGCAAATGGCCTCCTCAACACGACACGTCAATCAGTCTCCTCTATGTAAAGACTCGTCGTAAGGTCCTACTCTAGGTATCATCTAGTCCTACTACTCAGCCATAGTCAGCACTGTCTTTCATCTGCATCCAAAGCAAAGAGATGTGGTCATTGTCCGTGTAGGGGTGAGTATAACGATACTCTGTAGGGACCTCGAGACCCTCAAGGTCTCATAAAATCCAACCCTAATAAACCACAGAGTGTGAAATCAATGGGTATCCATTACGTAGGTATATAATGATACCTATAACTAGGTTATCAAGTATCCTATCTCAATCATGAGACAAAAACATAATTCACGGACTCAGCTCACATAGGTATACAACATATGTAGAGAGATAGAGATCATAGGTTATAGCCATTGTATCATTAGAGCTGTCGGACCAACACATGATCTAGGACCTGCTATTCTTTCTGAACAACACATGATCTCAGAACAGATGTCAGATCTGTCAGACCAACTCATGATCAAGGAACTGTCATTAGAGCTGTTGGACCAACACATGATCCAGGACCAGCTATTCTGTCAGACCAACACATTATCTAGGAATAGAAGTCAGAACTATCGGACCAAAACATCATCCAGGAACATTCTTTAGAGCTATCCAACCAGCATGTGATCTTGTACCAGCTATTCAATCAGACCAACACAAGATCCTGGAAAATTAGTCCAAACTATCATACAAACACATGATCTTGGAACATTTGTCCATACAAATCTAGCCATAGGGTTTCCACAAAGCACGCTTGAATCTGGAAGGGTCTTATCATCAATCCAAGTTTCGACACTTCAAATTTCACCCAATACCATGAATAAGTGTCTCAATTATCAGTAATTTCATACGGGTCTCAACACAACAGACGGTGTGTCAATCAGACACCCAGACTGTGAGTCATTAGCACATCCGTTTTGAGGGCCCCGTTGGATTTATGTTTGATCCAAACCAGCCATACCCCAACTATGTCCAAGCCATGAGTGGGGTATACCAAAATAATCACCTTTCTCCAATATTTAAGACACTGTAAACAGTTCATTAATCAGACACCCGTAGCCCATGTTATCGGTGAAATGGTGAAATCGGGTAAAATAGGTCCGGGTCGGTCCGGCCCGGTTGCGCTGACTGGGCTAACCCGGGTCTGGACAGAGGTCCGACCTGGTCTGCGGCTCTAATCCGGTCCATGGGTCTGACCCAGACCATGGTATGTGACACAACCCAAGGGGTCAGCCCAGCCCGCTGGGGAGACCCTTCTCACGGGGGCGGCCTACCCCACGTGGGCGACCGGACCCGCACTGGGTCCGGCCCACGCCAGGTCTGGCCCGACCCCCCATGGGGGTCTGCCACAACCATGTCCAGGGGGCCTTTACCCCTTAGTTCCCGAAGGCTTATCCATTTGGGTGGGTGGAACAGGCGCGAGGAATGCACCGATGTCTCACGCGGGACCTAGCGAGGTCCCGCTATTTCTGGCTGCCCGAGCGGTCAGCCTGCTCCTTGCGCGGTGCCGGTTGTGCCATGCATCTTTTGGTGACACGGTGTCTTGGACCACTAGACCACTTCGCAGTTAGACTTGATCCGGCGGTTGGTCCACCACTAATGCTAGTGGTCATGGAACTTCTTCGGCCACCACGTGGCTCTATTTGCATTGCACCTTCTCCGACATCCGGGTGGATCGGGCCACCAAATTCGTTTGCAGATAGCCTTGCACCGGCCACCCATGAACCTATACAGTCCATCGCCCAAGGCCTTATCCTCCAGTGGTGTGGTTGCGCTTCCGCATTCCATGCCTTGATGATCATCGCACCAACCATCGGTGAACATTCTGTGGGCCACCGGACAAGTTCTGATGGCCCGATTCTCGCTCCAGCAGATGTTGTTCATTCCTCAGGTCATCTCCATCGATCTGCAACCATTATTGACGGGTAATACTTACCCAAAACTCATTCTGTGTTGAGCGTCAATATCCTCAAAGAAGTCAGAGAGGTCAGTCCATGTTTGTTCGGCCCACGCCCTCCGCGTTAGGGTGATATCCAGCGACATCGAATTCTAAACAACATTGGAAGATTAATAACACAATGAAATTATCATGTTTAAACCCCTAACTCAGGTTCGTTGTTTATTGATGATGTCACTGAAAGGAAGACATCAATTCATTGACATTTGGAAGTAAGATAAAGTAGTCGAGGATGACATCGTCGGTGTTCTTCAAGGATGACACCTCGCCCTTTCCCCGGTTGAAGGTCGGTCTTCATTGGTGGAAGAAGTCCTTCATTGGGAGGTTATCTCTTTATAGGATAGAACGTGTTTCTCCCAAATTATCCCCTCTTCCCATGATCCACTAAAATGAAACTGAGTTCCCTAAAAAAATGAAAGATTTATCTTATTATTTAGTTATTGGAACACATTTCAAAAAGATTCAAAATAAATAAATAATTTGGATAGCCCCACTTTATCAATGTGTGGTATGGTGCAACCATGAAGTGTAGAGGAGATCAAGAGGCTCCCCATAATTAATGGGGGGAGTCCAAGTGTTTTAGTGGTCTCGGGTGGTCCCCACCTCATTAACCCCACATGAAGAGGGGTTTTAGTCCTCGGGTGGGCCCCACCACCATAATCTCTCATGGGTGGTTAACGTGTGGTGGCCCCCACCTCTACCCTCCTCTTGGAGGTTTTATCCAACTAAAAAAATAAATCTACGTCTTTATTTTTATTTAATTTATTCATAAAAACGCAAAAACTAACTCTCATTCCCGACCATCTGCTGTCCAGATGAATATCTTCTTAAGTGAATACTGGCGCTACGAGTTCAACGGTGCCCTCAAATTTTATTTTCATGCACCGGTTCAAAAGTTATAAAATATCTTTCTTACGTTTACTGAACGTACCCAAAAAACATCAGAAATTGATTCCGGGAACACCTGGCCTCAAAATCAAGCACCGTCAATTTTCATAGACTCATAAAATTAACATATATTTATGAAAAATATAAAAAATTCCACAGAATTTCTAGGTCCTTACAAGGAAGAGAATAAATTTTTCATGATTTCTCATTTGAAATAAAGGAAACTGATATTACGGATAATAAAATTTTTGATGGATATTTTTGAAAATTTTGAATGTTAGATATTATATTTTCTAGTTTTTATTATGGGTTAGATGGAGATCAATCATTTTGTAGAGAAGTGTCTCAACCATATATGATCATTCTCATTTTAGTGGAGAAATATTGAACATTAGTTAGATCTGTTATATTATTTTTATAAAATAGGAATACATGGTTTGTAATTTTATTAGGTATGTGCATGTAAAATTGTACCTATGTTTTCCTCTAGATTGAAAAAAGATATTTTTATGTATTTGACATAGCATGATACATTCCCTCCCATTTTAACAACTTTTTATAATATTGATATGATCTATGTATCAAACTCACCCAACATTTTTCTAGGTCTAGATACACATATTGGGAATATGCAATATAAAAACACATGTTCTGTGTTTGTATTTATATTTCATTAGCATAATAGTGATAGTGTGAAATAATTCTTATGGGGATTAAAAATCTAAAATGGAACAACGGTAAATTATGATTTAATGAATAATGTCAAATAATAAAATTTACTAAACCCAACATCTCAAGGATAGATCATATTCCAAGGATTCTCAAGTGGTATCAGAGCATCCCTAGATCCCATTGAATGATCATTATTTTATTGAAGATGTGGAATATAAATTCAGTTAATAAATTGTGGTATTCCCATAGTTGAGGGAAAATTTATAATGTATATAATAATGGATGATTCCTTATCTTCTTCAACTTTTCCAAGATTTTGGTAATGTTCAAAATGTTGTATTTTTATCTACTAGTCAAACTTATCCCATGAATTTTTCAGATAATAGAAACATAAATATTGATGAAAAATCAAGGAAAATAATTTTTTATTCCATAATAGATATCTTATATAAAAAATTAATGGTACTCCAAAAAATATAGGATATTTATGGAAAAATTGAAATCATCTTTAATGGGAATGTGAAATTTATGGAAGAAAATCATGAGATTTGTATGTTTATGCTGGAATAAGTGAACGTGGATTTTGAATAATATATTGATTACCGATTATGAAGTATAAGTGATATCATCATAAAAGTTTTATGATTTTTAGACATATTTTATGATTATATTTTCATCATGAAATTTACGATAGTGTTTCTTGAAATGTATGATAATAATATTACTACTTAGAAGATAGAAATGATTTTTTATTAATGAATTACATAATATTATTTAAAATGATGAAATACATGAAATTTAATCAGAATATCATGTTGGAGGTGAACTTAATTATTATGGGAAATCAAAGAATAAATGATGAAGAATATGAGAAATGATATGAATTTAAAGATGAGGAATGTGAGGTTGAAGAGTATAATATGATTATAGATCTTATCATAATATAACATAGAAAAAGAAAAGGTAATCAAAATGGTGAACTACAAAAAAAATTATAGAGGATTTAAAAAATTTCAATATGATAATATAATAAACAAAAATAAAAAATATGAGGATAATGTGTACGAAATAATAAATTAGAGAGAAAATGTGGAAAAAGTTAAAAGGATGTAAAAAAATCATGTAATAAAATAACTTATTGATTATGTTACTCTAAAATATAACACAAAATTAAAGCCATATATACTTTATTGTGTTAATTTCAATCAAATGATAAGTGGTGATAAAATCACAAAGAACCTTGAGGAACATGATAGAAAAGAAGTTACTTTTTAGAGTGATATCTTTTCAAAAATTAGAGAAATCTGTATGACTAAGATTGAATATATTAAATAAAAATACAAATACATTTTTCTAATGAGATTAAACAATTTTTGTTTAATGTTATCCTGATTTTTGAAGGTGGGGTGGCCAATATGAATATAAGGACCATGTAGAATGGGGGGATGTATCAGTGGCAATAATTTTCAGTTTACTTTCTCATGAAAATAACCACAACAACTTATTAATGTATTGATCCTCTTAAATTTCAACGTCAACACAAATTGTACAATATGATATGAATAATATTCAAGGAACCCTACTTTTTGATTTTTTCTGCCCTAATGTAGGTACCTTGTATATTCCTTGTAATATCATATCTATCCATATAAATTTTATATATAATGGATGTAAATATAAATGATCTAACTCCCATGAATATCCATTTTTTCTCTCTATAGGAGATATTATGGGTTCAAACTGAATAAAATATTTTATTCTTCTTCAATCACATCTCTATATTATCACACCAACAGTTTATAACAATTAATGTAATAAAAAATAAATCTGACTAGTTTTTATGTATTTGAATAATCCATTTTTTGTTTCTCTTCCTCCCCATAAATAAATCCATATATGGTTCTTTATCCAGTACTCCACCATTATGTACCCCACTATTTAGTTATTATTTATTCATCCCACTTCGTCTAGAAATTATTCTTATGAAACCTGATATTCTATCATTCTCAAACTATCTTTCATAGAAGGATCAAAAAAATGATCATAAATCATTATATCTACAGAAACACTTCACAATGATCATTCACCACTTTATACACTTATTATTCCTCTTAATGTTGAGGGAACCCTGGATTAAAAATTTCAATTTACCATTAAATTCGTTTTACATTTTACCACAATCCAAACCACCAAACAAATAAGAGTCCACATTATTCAAAAATATTTCCTCAAATCCCGATGATATTTATGAATGCCAAAAGAATAACTTATCATTATCACAATGTATAGAGATTGTAAACTTATTTGAATCACTATCCTAATTGAGTATGAACTATTCTATCTATTGAATATTTTATAGGTATGTTGGGTCTAGTACACTATTGTCCAGTGCATGTCTTTCTAGTACACATATTTTCCTTTTCCTGTTTACATACTCAAACTTTTTTCATTTCTCGTTCTTGTTCTAATTAATCATACATCTAGAACTTCTATATATGTTACAACTATTTATAATATAATAAATAAATATTGGTTCGATTTCTCTATCTGATGAAGTCATGGAAATTATTTATATAAAAAATATAAAATTCCATTCCTATAAAATCATATTCTTAAAAAATAAAATTATTATTTTACAACTACGAGGCTATACAGTTGTTGAATTTATATATCTTAGTCTAGTGAACATGGGATTTATTCATTTGGTTACCTATATAGGTTTCCTCCATCCAATATTATCTATTCGTTGGACTCATAAGAATTTTTATAGTAAAACCATAATGCATCCTCCATATAGTTCTCATCTTTTTAATGATATATCCATTATCCATCTGGTAAGATTCATATATCACTATCTAATAATTTCTATAAATTCTCCTTCCAGAAAACACATAATTTTATATCATCTCCTTCAAAACAAACCCATATTTAATTATAATATCATAGAATAATCATATAATTTGGAACATTGAAAAATATTAATTCATTTTTGGAGTTATCAATGGAATCTAAATATTTCTTTATAATATATCAACTCATTTAGTCCGAAACAAAAAAAAATCAGGAAAAAGTGAAAAAAATAAAGAAACCATACAAGGTCAATAAAATATTTATTAAATCCCCACAATTGGATTTTTTCAACATTATGGACAAATAATTGAAAATATAATTCATCAAACAACATACTTTGTCAATGAGATGTGTTTAGAGAATGCATTATTGGTTTAAGAACAAATTTTATATTAAATTCATCCCATAGTGATATATAATTTATAATCCATTAAATTGATATACATCCCCCCAATAAATTATTATAATTGTAGATAATATAAGACTTCCTCCATATTAAGAATATCAGATATGTTTTATATTTACAATGTATATATTTAAACATAAATTTTTTATACTTTAAATTATTGTCCCCCACTAACAACATAAGAAAAAGAAAAAATTGGAATTATACAGGAATTTTCATTGGTCATCTATGGAGGATGACTATATAGTTTTAACCTTCATTCAATAAATATTTCCCGTGACAGTGCTGCAATAAAAACATCAAAAATTTTGTATTTTATTGAAATACCCTCAAGGATTATGTTTCCACTCAAAAATTTATTCTAGATGAAATAATTTTTAATATTAATGTTGTTTGATCTATAATGATTCACCATATTATTTGATAGTTCAGTCATGTTTTAATTGTCATATAAAATTAAAAATACTTTTCAAAATTCAAATTCAAATATTCTATTTAATCTTTTATCAAAATAACATGATGACATTCAGGCGTTGTAGAAACATATTATGATTCATATTCAATTAATGAAACTGAATCTTTTTTCCTGATATTTCAATTAACATAACTCCCTTATAATGAAAAGTATCCAATGTTTATTGATTTTGGGAATTATATTAACCATGATAAAATTTATTTTTGAAATTAGGTAACAATAAAATATTAATTAACTTATAAATATATATATATATTACCAAATGTTCCTATAATATACCTATGAAATCACTTTCCATCTATCATGTTATATTCTTTAGGATCTCATTGATACCAAGAACATAATATTGAGATATAAACAATTTCTGGTTGAGATTATATATAATAGAGTAAACATATGATAAACTTTGGAATCTATCTCTTATTCATACTTTTTCAATCATCATCATTACAAATCTTTATATAAATATATATAGGTGTTGATACATCCTTGGAATATTCTATACCTAACAACATTGTTATTTATGTGGCATAAATTTTAATAAAATGATGTAGTATATTCTTATAAGGTAAACATGTATTCCAATAATTAAAACCATAGTTAAGACATTGAAATCCAAGTGTTTTTATCCATATGGATAGAGGATTCTTCACAATTAGTTATCTCTGTCTGAATAAAAATTTTATCATCAAAATATAAAATGATGATCAGGGAAAATTTACTCATATCCTTCCTATATAAAATTTTGTTGACTTTTCCAAGAGAAATGTTAAAATAATTAAAATAATAATGAAGTTTTGAGTACTTGGAAGATGTGGCCTATTTAAATATGTATATTTATTTCATCAATTTACACCCATTCCTCTATTAATATCAATTATGAACCCACCAAGTTGTTCAACCTAAAATTCTTCTGCTATTTCAACATTCGAGAATATCATCTTAAGAACCATATAATAAAAAAATTTATTTTGATCATATAAAAAATCCAAAAAAAATCTAACAATTTAATATAATACAATTGAGGAAAAGGGTTCATCAAAATCAACACAATGATCTTTTGAATAACCATTAATTTTAATAAAAAATCTATTCCTTGGAATTTCTCTTTATTAAATGTGATTATTTATGAAAATCATTTTTCCTATAACATTGTCCCCTTCCAGTAATGGAAGAATATCATTGATATTATTTCTCTAAATTTTTCCAATTAACCTTTCATAGAATTTTTCCATTTATTATTTTTATCTACATCTAAAATGGATTATGATTCCACATATGAGATAAGATACATTTGATTTCTAGACATAAATTTTCATCAATTATAAACTAGAGCTTCCTGATTTCTTATGATTTTATCATGTTAAATTATTTTAGAATGTATTTATTTTTTTTTCTTTTGAATTTAATTTCTAGATCAATGGATTCATCAAGATCACCTTATAGGTTTATTCTCACAATCATATTTCGTTTCATTAACTTCTCATTAGGTAATTATTCTATATTCCATTTTACCTTCCACATCATCTTCAAAAAAATTATTAATAGTGTACATGTTTTCAATGACTTTTACATCAACTAAATATATAATATTATGTAGTCATTTATTATAGAACACACACACATGTATATATATATATATAAATTGATGAATATCCTTTGCAAACTCCATCATACCCTTTTCCATTAAACATTTATATATAAAGATTCATGCTCATTATTAATAAAGGACACATGAAAAACATAAAGTATTTCACTGTAGGATAATTCATGTTTCGTAACACATAGGGAGTCATTTTTTATTTAGGTTGATTAAAAATATTTTATGAATATGTAAAGTTGTTCATATAGCTTCTATATAGAAGAACATTGATCATTTATATTCATTTTTCATCCCATATCAACTAGACTTCTGTTTTCTATTATGTAACTCTAATTTTTAAAGAAGTGTATGGAGATATTTATTGGTATTGAACTCAATGTTTCTATATGTAGGGTAAAACATAATTACTAGTGTATTCATTTCCATTTTCCATTCATAACATAGAGATAAATATACCAAACTCTTAATATAATTACCTTCTAAAATTTTTTATTATTCCTCATCCCATTATATATGTATCAAAAACATCTTATTGGTTATTTGAGTGAAATAATAATATAAAGTAATAAATCTAAAATCAACTCTTATTGATTGATATCTCATTAGACCACTTGTGTTAGAATGTATGATTTCATATGTTTTAGTGGACTAAATTATAACATTTTTATGACTTTATCTAAACATCATTATATTTTTTAATCTTGTCAAATAATAATATCTTTACTATTTAGTTGTGGTAAATTACTTATTATATCATCATTTGATATTATGCTCATACAGTTTTATAAATGATGTATATATCTATATATCCATTATTTTTTCCATGTCACTCAAATATATAAAATTTCAATGATATCAAATGTAAAGTAGATAATATCCTGTTCATTCTCCCTTTATAACAATTGTTATATCATTTAAGCATTAGAAGATACATGATTTTTTTCTTGAATATAAATTTACATTAATCATATCAAAGTCGGAAAACACTATGTATGTTGTGATCATGTATGTTAATGAAAATAAAAATATTCAATTCCTTAATATAAAGTATAATTCCATCCATATTAATTCCCTTTATATTTATGTAACAATCACTTCCAAATTTGACTACTCCTCCATCATGTTTTCCAATTATTTCAGGATTTTTCATCGCATATCATCTATGATGAAGAACTCATAATAATAATATGTGGTTTATTATTGATTATAGAGTTTATATATATCGCAATGAAAAATTATTTGACATTAATCTTCCATTTCTTATCATCCTATTCTTTTTTGGTATATGTAACATTTGTTAGATGTGTATTCATGTAAACTTCAAAAAAGTGACCTTGTTTGAGATAGCTTCCATTAATATCCTTAATTTATTAAAATTGATTATTCCTTGAGGGTATATTTTTATTTAATTACTTTTCTTATGTATCATCCTTTAATATTAAGATGTCAATTCATTTTCATCCATTTTTTACTCCTTATATATTTGATATTCTTAGAGGGATATACAGTGTTCCATTAGTTAATTAACTTTTCTATGAGTGTCCAATAATAGAAACAATATCCATTAAAACTAGATATTATAAAGAAGTATAATTTTCCTATCAAACAACATTGTTGAGATTCAGTGTATGTTATAGCATCTAATTTCCCATGGCACATAAAACCATTATTATGGATGTTGGTTTCTAATTATATTGATGTAAATTAATTCCCATATCCTTTATGAACCCATTTTCTAAAATATTTTGTTCTTAAATCATAATGGTAAGTAAACATTTATGAACATTTATATTAAGTGGAATAATATGCCGCATTATTTTTCTTAAATGTAATTTCAGAATATTGTAATGTTTCAACCTTTGCATATGAATATTTTTTGAGATTATCATTAATTTACTTTTATGTATTTTTAAACTTTGGATACCTTGATTGTACATACATCGCACTTCATAATTTGTAGTAATTTATCATGATCATTCATAATTTTCCCTTAAAATGGTACCATATTCTAAAGGTTTTTAATTTCTTATATGTATACAAGTTCTTTTTTGATAAATTTTACTTTTCCATTATTATTATTTTTACAGTCCTTATATAATACATTGGATTCCATCTTGGGCATTTTGTTTTTCAATAGACATTCCACATGTTCTGGTATAAAAAAATGTTTATATAGGTTTATTCATTACCTTCATCATCACAATATAAGGTATATTCCTTCATATTAATGTGCTCCATAACAGTTCTAAAAATTTGGGGAAAATCATGTTTATTAGAAATATTGTAATTAAAGTCACACTCGTACATTTTAATGAACTTTCTCCATTATTTGGAATTTTTTTTGTATATGTGGATTTCATAACATACTTATAAAGTATACCTAACTTATTATACTAAGGGATTCATCAAAATAAACATAACTATATTTTCCCTATTTATTCTTCATATAGTTTTTGATAACATATAATATTATATTCGTGAAAATATTTTAGTAGAATTTTTACTTTTGTATATGACACTTAATTTTTTTAATTCATTTTTATAAGGGACATAATAATATTGTTCACTTCAACATCATCATCCTAATCCTATAAGAAATTATGACCCATTACATCATGTTCAATTTCATGGATTTTCATCTTTCTTATTACTTCAAATATTATCCCTTCCATAATATTATTTTTAATTATGGATAATTACTCGTTTGAAATAAAACATGTATTTATATAGGTCATCAAGGGATAAATTATCTTCATCTTCTGATGCATAGAATTTTGGATCAAACGAATCTAAAAATCTACACATCATTATTGAAGAATAATTGAATATCCCAAGAAATCTTCGTATCCATTTATGTTTCTAAAAATTTCTTATAACATGGTGTACTAATCATAATCATTTTCATTTTTCATGGACATTATATCTTCAAATATTATTCTATAAATTTAAACGATTTCTTCTTTTACTTTATCATTCCTAATGATATTGATTTAAACTTTGTCGTAATTTTTCTTCTCTATTTTGAGACAAATAACCTTAATATATAAATTATATTAAAATGTCATTAGAATATAATAAAATGATTTTCCATCAATATAATAATTCTGTTCTTCATTAAATGAAATATGACCATCATTCAGTATGGATCCAAATCTTATTTAGGCTACATAAATAACCTTCAGGATAAGCTATAGAAGATAAGTCATCGTTCTAATTTTCCATCCATGATATATTTTGATGTCTAATATCATCACAACTCTATTATTTAGTGTGGTGAGATTATCTATAATAAATTTGATAAGGATCAATCAGTGAGACCCAATCTTTTATAACAACAAGAGTTCATTAGAAAATGCATACCTTTGAGAGTGTGAAGTTAAATTCATGATGGTATTTAAAAATTAACATTATTTTGAAATTTCAATCTATAACTTGTTAATTTTTCAATACAATTATCCTTTTATATCATCCTCATATTAATGGAATGATAAGAAAGTAATTAAAGGCACACAAAGTTTTACAAACGTTTCTTCTATGTGGTTAACTAACCTTTTTTGTGTCGACTCACATCAATACATTGATATCAAATATATAAAAAATGATAATAAAAATTATTCTACTATATGAAATATGTTTCTTTATTAGATAATTTTATATTTTTGGTTCACACCAGTGATATGATTAGATTCTTCCTTAGAGAAAACATAAAATTGTTTCTTAAAAAACTACCCATTTTGAAATATGTCTAAAATTTCTGAATTTAGTTAATCTATATCAAAAAATCCTCATTATGGTTCTTCTTCCCCTCTATCTAAAAATCCTTCATATGTTTCTTCTCAATATGGTATTTCTCTGTCTAGTAATCCTCTCTCTTTTTTTCTCCATCCAACACACATTGTCTAGAAATGATTCATTTAGAAAATAATGTTTTGGTCTTCTCAAAATATCCTTGTGATAGGGGATCTATTATGTGTCCAGGAATATATATCTCGATAGTATCACTATCCAAGGATTCTTCACAACATCATATACTCAATAATCCACTGAAAAACAAGGGTGAATAAAGGACTCCCAATATGTATTTCCCACTCATCACATTTCCCATTTGACTTCCATTAAATCCATAAAACAAATAAGAGTCATGAATTTTCATCAAATTTCCTTAAAATCATGGTGAATGTTAAGAATGATGAGAGAAAAACTCAAAATTATTACAATCTATCAATATTTAAAACATGTTGGAATCTCTATCATACTTTATTTAGATCATATCCGTCTATTTATTCATTATACGATGTAGTATGTCGGGAATGCATAGGTCTACTGTGCATCTATCTATTATCAATCATAGCCTCTCTATTATTATCTTCTCTATCTCATACAATTTTACCTTCTTCATATCGTTTACCATCCCTCTGGAACATATTATTCCCAAATATTGCAGACTAATTAAGTTAACAATGATTGTTTTACATTCTTTATCCATTAAAATCAATGAAATTATTTATGTGGTAGCTTCATAATATCTTTTTTTGAGATGAATCTATTTAATTTACTCATGTATCATGTTTATAAACATGAATATTACTCACTAAAATGAATTCACATTTATTGAATTAGTGGCCTCAGTCATTCATCAGTTTTTCCTTGCACAGGTTTCCTCTGCATAGTCTGATGTTCTATCGGATGACCATCAGGTAAGCATCATATTTCTACTTCTTGTAATGTTTATAAATTATACTTACATAAAAATAATTTTTTTACAACTTCATACTTTGAATAAATGGAAGTTTAATCATGAAATATTAGACGAATCGTGACATATGGTACATTTAATAATTGAAAATATTCACCTATGTTATGAAATGGGACCTCAAAATTCATTTAATTATGTAGAAACCCATTTAAAAAATTACTTTCTAATCTAAAATTTTAAAAATAAAAAAATTATTTTCAAAAAATCAACCACTGTATCATTAAATGGGATAAATTTACCTTCAAGAAAAACATATGTACCAAAATGTTCTAAAAATATGAAATAATTATCACTTAGTGTGAAATAACTAGTGTTATCTAATAAATAATTGGTTATATAAGTAACTATTTTAAACATCGTTTACCAGATTAAAATAATTTTTTTCTCAATAAATATTATCTATATTGGTGAATGTAATTTTTGTAATATCCGAGAAGAATATTGTTTAAGAGGTCATTCACTACTTTTTAATGAAAAGGAAAATATAAAACAAGTCAAATTTGGTAGATGGTATATGGAAGCTATAAAAAAATGGTTATTGAGACCATTAATCTACTTGAACATATACAATTTTATTTATATGGACTGATGAGACATAAATCTATTAATGGTGGTTCATTTTTTCACTTTCACTAATGATTTAACCTAGATAACTTATGATATGTTCATGAAAAACTACTGAAATGTTTTTAAACAATTCAACACAATTAGAATGGATGTTAATAAATATAATTGAGCTTATATTTTGATGTTGACAACAGAATAAGGAATGGTGTTCACAATGAATTTATTTTAATACTACCTTTCTAATAAAGGAATGAAAAAATATATATTTTAGTACTTACACTGCATAAAAGAATAAAGTTATAGAATAGCAGAATGTAATCTTGGTTGAAACGGAAATAACCATAAATCTTAATAAAATATCAAAACTAATATGTGGATAATTTTATAGTTTACTTTCATAGTCATAATAGAATATTCTTTATATCGATAAAATATTACTCCATATTCCTCATTCTATAAGAATAAATCTATAGAGAAGTACATGATGGTTTTTTGCGATCAAGGTCTAAAAAATATAAATAATCTTGATTTTAGAAGAATATGAAAAAATAATAATACTAGGATTATGTATTTATGGGATTATTAATCAGATTTTAGAAGCTATGGGTGCATGAGAAAAATGAAACATAAGTTAGATAATTCATGTGATTCAAGAGTCATTTGAAATAAGTCCATATCAAAGGATACAAGTAAAAGATATTATAAATAATGAAATGAAGATAAAATGTTGAATATTGAAAGAATTGGGGGAAAGTAATATGATCATGAACCCAATCAACTTATTACATACTCTGATTAATCTAATAATGATAAAAAAATTATTGATTGACAAGGTAAAAATTCCAGAGTCTACAAAATAATGTTTAATCTTAAAATATAATTGTAAATTAAAAAGCAATAGTGTTGATTAAAAAATTAGACAAATAAATTAAACATATCTTTTTCATAATTTTAAACCAAAATCTGTTATAGAGGCCACTGATCATAAAGAGTGGATAAATTATATGAATTAAGAGTTGGTTTAGATTGGGAAACATTTACCCTATGATATTGTTCGTGTACTAGAAGAAATGAATACTATAGGAATGATGTGTGTGATAAAAAAACTCAACGAAAAAGATTTATCACAATGAATAAATCAATATTGATCTATAAAGGATATATATATATGTAATGTGTGTATTTATAAGAAACGTTTTCACCCAAAGAATATCATGAAATAATAAATATGTGATTAGTTATTGTAGAAAATATGAAATATAATTATTTTCTAATAGAAGTAAAATTGACTTCAGTAAATGGATATATTCAAGAAGAATTTTATAATGGGAAATATAATGTTTTAATATGAGATAATAAAAGAAATAATGAGTTAAACATTATGAAACCCATATATGGGTTGATATAGATTCCATGATACTAGTACTCTAGGCTCGATAGTTTCTTGGAACATTTTAAATCCTCTAAATTAAAATTTCAAAAATGCATATATGTAATAAATATGAGAACATATACTCAAATTATCAGTTTTTATATTCATACAAAATATTTCTAGATGATAAGATGTATTGATGTGAAAAAATAAACATGAAAATAAATATGGACAATAAGACATTAATGGATGGGGAGATTAATTTATTTTTAGGATTACATGCCGCAAGAAGGAAAAAATAATTTTCAAAAATATGGAGAAATATCAAATGGAATTTCTTATAAATTCTATCATGGAATATTCAATGTAATTATCGACAAACCTGATAGTTTGTGTCAATCTATGGAATGATAAATCAATACATAATTTGAATCTAAATAATTTCAGGAGGTTTATTAATGGGTATATTAATCCTAAAACTTTAATAAAATTATATTTTCTATGTAATTTTTTTCAAAGTATCTATTTTAAGTATATTTATCTACTGAATGAATAACTAATGTAAACATATATGTAAACCTAATTATAGAAATGAAGCAATGGATTTGGATGAATTAAAGAAATAGTTGCAAGATTGTGTGATAAGGGTTTCATAAGCCCTAATGTTTTACTGTGTAGATACCCCTTTTATATTCATGAAAAATAAGAATGTGTGTCTGATATTATGTATCAATTATATTTTGATCAATTCCATTAATATAAAGAATAATTATTGTGTACCACATTTCAAGGACATTTTTAATCATCTTCAAAGAGCCCAGTATATATCAAAGATAACTTTTCTCTTTGGTTATCATTATATAAGGGGGAAGAAGAATGATATATCAATGATATAATCTAAAATAAGTTATAAAGATTATGAGTGTACAAATTTTCCATTTTGATTGCATAATAATCCTTATTTCATTTTGGATTTGATGAATTGATTATTAAATGATTAGTTAGATATCTTTTTGGTGGTATTCATTAAGAAAATCGTGATATAATATATATAATATTAAAGGCTTGTGATTCATCTAAAAATAATTCTAGAGACCCTTATAAAGAAGGGGTAAATCAGAAATATTTTTTGGGTGGTTTTTAGCTTAATGAATTTTCATTTCATAGTCATAATGTCTCTAATGAAGGAATATATGTTAACCCATCAAAGAAAAAGGTATTTAATGAATGGACTACATTGATGAGTATAATAAATATTAGATATTTTATTGGATTTAGTTTGTTGTTATTAATGGCTCATCCAATATTTGACCTAGATAGACAACATGTATACTATGTTACAATTAAATGGGGTTAAATTCACATGTTCAATGTAATGTGAGGATTGTTTCGAAGATCATAAGTGGATAATAATTAATTCAACAGTATTGACTCGGCCATTAGTTGTAGAATGATATTTAATATATTGTGACGCATCGATTAATGAACATTGTTGATTCATTATACATAATGATAAGGCGATTTTCTATTCATTAAGGAAATTAAAAACCATAAAATAAAATCAACCAACCCATGAACTCAAGTTGGTAGTGTTAATTTTTTATTTGAAAATATGGAGACATAACCTCAATGAGAAATATGTAAAATATATACAAACACCAATAGTTTGAAGTATTTAGTCTCATTAAAATATATTAACATGAGGCATATGAGAAGTTTGGAACAACTCAAGGACTATTATATCTAAATACACTACAAAAATTCAAAGGAAAAAAGCTGAATGAAAGATTCATTTGTATAGAACATAAGAATATATCCATGATGGGGATCAACAAGGATCCTATATAGAGAGATCAAGTAATTTGAATCATTTAATTTTTCGGAAAGGGGATCCACCATTACCATTCCAGGAATTTGATAAACCATTCATAATTGAGAATATAGAGAATTCCAAGTAGGAAGATGAGGAATTACAAATTATGATTAACAAATTAATGGAAGGTAAATTTACATACCTCGCCTTTAGATATGGAGTCTTGATATCTGATAAGAGTTATTGTGTTCCATACATTAAATAATTGATGGTGAAACTACTATATAAAGGACATGGAACCAATTTATATATACACCCTTATAACATAAATATATATAGGTATCTAATATAATATTTTTAATGGGATGTAATGATTTGGTAAATTTTAAAGTACATGTTTATATTTGTCATATGATAGTAGGTGAAGGATCAAAGACAACATAATAGGGGATTCATTCCTCCTCTACCTATACTTATACGGTATGCTGTTGAAATATAATTTTCCACTAGACTAACAAATACTCCAAGAATGAACAATGATATATGATATATCATTGATCATCTTACTCTATATGGTCATTTATTAGAAATAATAGATTATCAACCCATGGATCACCCATCCTGGATGAATATCCATGGAATTATAAGGATTAATGGGGAACCATTACCGATTATCTCTGATCATGACCCTCAGTTAAAATAGTAATTATAGAAGCGTCTTCAAATGGATATCAACACTCTAATATATTTAATCAGTGACTATCATCAAAAAAAGATGGACATTCAGAAATGTCAATATATACTTCTGATATCATGTTGAGACCATGTTATCTTAACATCCAATTTGTTTTGGATTGGTATCTACCATTTTATGAATTTCTATAAAATAATATCTTCTAATCGAGTATCCATATGGAACCATACATTGAATTGTTTGTGAATCAGTTTCATACTCATACCTATTTTGATGACCTTGGAGAATCAATTCTATTTTCCTTAGATCATGTAGTCAAGATTACTTTTAATTTATGGAGTATATTATTACAAACAATTGTGTAGAAAAATTATAAATGATGATAATATAAGGAAGGACATGGAATTTTATGTAAGTGGCCATGTATTATTGAGGAATTCACAACAGAAGGGATTTGTAATATTTGTTAAATAGGATGAAAAAATATTTATGTTCATTAGGAATTTTTAATACTAAAATGTATAAGATATATAGCTTACTGATTGGCTATGCCACCCAACCTTTATAAAGTACCCAAAGTCATCCATGATTTTTTAATATAGAATTATAAGCTATATCCAATGCATTTTCTCACATTTGATAAAATATTAATGGATCATGTCTTTATTTATAATGAAATGCCGATCTGATTTCTAACTCCATGGAAAAGTGTTGTGAAATAAGAAAACATTATTGGTGAATGTTTATTATAGACATCAGAAACTAATAAAATAATCCTTGGTGTAAGATGAGTTTTTAGAAAGGAATATCCCCATTTTCTAATAGACTGTATACCCATCAATATTTATTGAAATATTGTTTATGGGGGGTATAATGTAACAACCAAGATGAAAATATTGTAGGTAAACACAATATCAGAAACCATCACAAAACACACACTCCAAAGTGCCTTTCGTGACATCCTGAACTGGATTCCAATAAATGGTGCCCCGAGCCAGTAGGCCACATTCCCTAAACCGTGCATCCAAATATGCTAGATGGTTCCTACTACCAACTAGGGTCTTGTGAGTTATTTATGGGGAGACTATACCCATTTTATCATAATAAAACACGAACAGAAGAAAAAAACAATGTGTTGAAGAATTGAAATAACTAAAACAATACCATTACATATGATATTCAAAACAAGAAAATAAAATACTCAGCTAAAAGGTAAACCATGCTATGAAAATGAGAAGGTCATGTGTCTATAATGCAACTAGGAATAACAAGACAATGAATAACAAGAAGGTCTTGAACCACATCTGGTTCCTCTCCCATGCTCAAATCCCAAATAGAAACATGTCCTAGGTCCTTGACCTTATCCTATCATGCAACAACAATGTCTACTCGGCTACTGATCAGGCCACTCGAATAGAGTGTGAGTACATCTCAGAAGGCCACCATAAATGGTGTCTAAAACAAGTATAGTCAAGAGATAGTCTATGCTGTTTTATAAATAAATAAATAAAATGAATAATTAAACAGTATTCAGGTTTTTATTTAATATTTAATCATCACGTTTGTCATAGTTTTAATTTATATTTTCCATTTGAATCATCATTCAGTATTATCATTAATTTGGTTTTTACCATCTTGTCAAGCGCCTAAAATCTCATTCATTATAGGTCTGCATGCCTAACACTTCATATCTCATTCAGTGTAGGTCGTCATGCCTAGCAACCCATATCCTCAACGCCATGTCCATGTACCAACTTATAATCTGTCTAGAACACCATATCTAGCACTAAAAAAATATCAACCATTTAATCATTCTATAATTCAAAATAATTATCCATATCATTCCATTTCTAATCCAACGATTAGTTTAACATTTAAAAGGACATAAGTTAACTCAACAATTATCTAAGAACATAACACATTAATTAATTCATTATTTAATTAATCATTCAACACATTTCTCATTCCATAATTACTTCTTCACAATTAATAATCCATAGCAAATATCATCCTGTAAAAATTCATTCTCCCAGTTAATTATCTTCAATCAACATCATGGAATATAATTATTTCTCATGATTAAATATCTTTCATAGATAAACATCATTTCATAATCAATTTCCACAAATTAGTTATATTAACACTAAAAATTAAATATATCAATTACAATATCTCATCCCATATCAAATATCTAAAAATTATATATTTTTGGAAAACAACCCTTCGATTTTTGTATGATTAAATTATCAATTAATTACTATGGTAATCATAAATCAATGACACATTACTAATTACTCCAATTTAGGAAAACAATTTTCATGGGAGACTGGAAAATATTTAAACCCACATTCACATATAAAATACATGACTATTGGAGATTGATTTAGATCGCCTACCTCAGTTTATTGATGGATGTTATCCCAACAGAAATCCAAAAAATCTGAGCGGCCAATGTCCCCGATCAAGCTCCCGATCAAATTCCCTAAACCAAAATTAAGATCAAAGGCATCATTATCTTGAAACTATAGATCTTGATCTGCAGTCCTAGATCCTGATGTCAACTCATGTAATTAGATCCATGTAAATGATGGAGATCTTCCATGAAGAGATCAGGGAATGATATAGGAATGTACAAGAGAACCAACAGAATGAAATCCACTTATCAGGATGAGAGAAGATCTTCAATATGGGATTTCAATATCAATGAATGATTTTAAAATCACGTTTTAATCCCTCTAGAATTATTTTAGATCACCTATAACTTTTCAAGCCCAAAAAAAGGTTTAAATATGGGGGGTCCTTGTGGTTTGGATGGTTTTATAAATAGATTTTCTGGTATGTAATCATGCACACCCGTTTTCCTAGGTCGAGGCACATAGTTAGGGAAACCTGTGTGCCAACCATGTTACCCTCTCTGTTCTTGTTTTCAAGGTTAGAATATTTTAGTCACACAGATTATCACACTGTGACCAAACCATGATGACCCATCTATCCAGGTTTAAACAGATGGTATAGTTTTGTCTCACTAATTTTCAAACCGTGCGCAAACCATACATTGTCAACTATCCATTATATTTTCATAAAAAATCAACCAAACATACCTCCATCCACTAATCCAAAAAATAATTAATTAAAGACATTAAATATTACCTAAAATAGGCATGAGATGACTTAAAAAAATAACGAGATCTTACAATCTACACACCTTAATATAGCTCATCCTCAAGCTGCACTCCAAAAATTATTTAAGAATTCGAGCAAAAAATATTGTGCCATTGAACCTTCATATCTACTTTTAATTCCAATGTTTCCACTTAAACACTTCCATGTTTCCATAAAAAATTTACTAATGGCACAGTCTTTCCCCATAAAACATTCTCACTACGACCAAACACATGTATCCTATAGTCTTCGATGGAAGCATCTATTTAATGTGCATCTTCTTCAACATCACTCACATGATAATGGTAAGGGTGATACTATCGTAGATAGGACACATAGAAAACATCATTCATTGAACTGAATTTTTATGGAAGGAATAATCAGTACACCACTTGCATGATTTTGTCCAGCACCTCAAACAGTCCTACAAACATGGGTGCCAACTTACAATGCCTTCGTTTTCTATGGTGACCCATCCCATGCGACACTCTAAAGAATATAAGATAACTCTCTATAAATTTTAGGGGTCGTATCTATCTATTAGATTACAAAGTCAGCATACATTGAGCTATAACAATACATATCAAAATTAACTACACCGTCTCTGATGTCTCCTGAATTAGACTTGGTCATAACACCTCTGACTCACCCACCTCTGCCCAACATAGTGCAGAACTACAAGGTCTACCATAAAGTGCCTCATATTTTTTTTAATTTTTATAGTTTATTTATAACTATTTTCATAGATGTACTCCAATAAATTCAATCACATATTCTCACAACATATCCTCTAACACCTATGTGATATTCATTGAATTCCCATGTGTCTGTGGATGAAAGGTCTTACATAACAAAAACCATTGTACCAAGAGATTTTTATAACCCCTTTCAGAAGCATGATGTAAATCATGAATAACAATATGAAACTACTATATGTTTCACCCCATTCAAATAGTCTATCTATCATACATATAGTTCCATCGAATATTTTACTATAAAGTATTCATTAATAAGAAAGAATCGTTTTTCTTTCATTAGAAAATCCACAATGACCCAAATAAAATAACTCTTCAAATGTTTCCTTGGATTTTCTACCTTTAAATCCATAGTAAAGTCATACCACTTCCATTCTAGAATAGGCAACATCTGCAATATTCCTCTAGGTCATTGATGCTCTTCCTTCACCTATAGATAGGTGAAAGAACCTATTATAAACCATTATATTTTATTTTTCATGTATGGACACCAAAACAGTCATCGTAGGTCACAATATTTTTTTTCACCCCAGGATGTGCATCCCACTATGATTCATTAAAATATTGTCTAGTATAAAGGAGTATATAAACCTCCAAGGAATTCCCTAAAGGATAAACACCTCATATCCTCATACTGCCTTTCCCTGATATATCTGAAGTGTGTAAAATCCACTGGCATAGAAACCATATTAATTCTCTTCTGACTCTCCTAAATTACCACGTGCATTTCTTCTATAAATTTCATCATTGTCAACTATACACTCGACTCATATACTAATCGAGTCTTTATTTTCTAGCTCAAGGCATCAGCCAATATATTCCCCATTTCTAGTGAATATTGCAGTTCAAAATCTAGTGTCGTCATATACAATACCCATATTTAATTCTGAAGATTCAAATAGTGCTATGAAACTATATAAATCAAGCCTTTGTGATCCATAAAAACTGTAAAAGTTTCCCATAAAGGAGTGTGTCACCAACACATAAGATCTTAAACCACTACTTCCAACTTGAGGTCATGGGTAGGGTAATTCCGTTCATGTGGACTCAACTACCGAGACACATAAGAAATGACTCGATCCCCTTACATCCACAAAGATCTAAGTCCCAACCCCGAAGAATCACAATACACCATATACTCCTCAACCGACCTAGGAAAGAATAAAAATGGTGCTCATGTCATTTTCTTAATCAGCTTCTGGAAAGAATTCTCACATGCTTCTATCCAATCAAATATTATTCCTTTCTTTGTCATCCCAAAAATAAGTGATTCAAATTGAAAAAATTCATTAGTAAATATCTTGTAATAACCAGTGAATTCAAAAAAATATTTGGTTATCAAAAAAAATTATTGGGATTTCCCCATGAAACCACTAGATTTACTTTTTCTGGGTCCACTACCACACCTTCTTCTGAGATGATAACCCGCAAAAACTGCACCCTGTCAGTCCAAAACTGACATTTAGATAGCTTCTCGTATTGCTGATGCTATCTCAATGAACCCAGCTTGAGGTCAAAATGTTGCGAATGATCTTCGTGTGTTTTAGAGTACACTATGTTGTCACACACAAACTGATCTATGTAGGGAATAAAGATCTTTTCATAAAGGACATAAATACTGCTATTCCATTTTTCAACCCAAACAGAATTACAAAAAACTCATAAAGTCCATACCTAATTCTGAAAGTTGATTATGGTGTATCAGTGGTATGAATTCTCATATTATGATACTCGTATCATATATCAATCTTTGATACTGCATAATCCCCCTTCAACTGGTCAAACAGATTGTTGATTGAGAAAGAGGATATCAGTTCTCAATGGTCATTTTATTGATCTTCCAGTAATCGACACACAATCATAAAGTACCATTGGCCTTGTTTTCAAACAATATAGGTGATCCCCAAGGAAACATACATTAAACAATAAACACTTTATCCTCCAACTCCTGTAACCACATTTTTAGCTCTTGAATCTCAATCGGGTCCATTTTTTAATATGGAATGGATACTGGCTCAACCCCTTGCATGGGATCAATATTGAGTTCCACATCTCTCACAAGTGGAAAACCTAAAAAATATTATGGAATGACATCCTAAAATAGTTCTACTACTCGTGGATGGATGTCTTGCCTACCACTCCCATCATCCAGCAAGAAACTAGTAACTTTGGCTTTGAACTCTCCTAGTTGTTGAGTAATTGGCCCATCATGGCATGTATGGATATTACATATCCATGATTTATATACTAGTTACCCTTATGAGATAAAAAGGGATATCTTTTGTGGTAAAAATTTTTGTGGGCTTGTTATGAAACTATCAAGCTTATATACATAATCAAATTGAATTCTGTTATATATAGGACATCAATAACCCATTTAAAATGATACTCTCTAATCTCTAGGGAACATTACGTGCATAAACCGATATCCCTAGACATTTTCCCAATCGTGTATCGATATTCAACACACCACTTATGGACTCCACCTACAAGATCAATCCATTAACAATATTTGATGATATAAAGGATTGAGAGGAACCAGTATCAAACAAGATAGTAGCTAAAGTAGAAGAAACATGAATAGTACCTCTCACTGTCAATAAATCGTCCTTAATCTCCACCAGTGTTGGCTGAATAACATGTAACTATCCTACCACTCTTCGCTATCATGACATATGATTCCATTGAGTATCAGAAATCTGATTACACAAGCACTCATACCCTGAATCACCAAGTACACTACCTTTACTGCCTCTGCCCGTAGAGTTCCAACTACCAGATCTATATGGTGTAGAAGACCCCACTCTCAGACTATAACTCTGAGCATTAGAACCCTTAGCACCAGCATGCCACTGCTCGCTCTGCACCAGCTTTCCGCTACATCTTGTAGAACTATTGTAGGTGCCCCATCATGAAACAAAACCAGGACTCCACTAGTGGTCTAGGATAATGACCAGGATATTGTATATTCCTACCATATTGGTGTAAAATCATATTAGTATGATCCATTATAAAAATTCCTCTAGTTTTTCCACCTTGATTTCCACTTTCATGATTATGGTTCTTGTGAAGACATTTCCTACTCTTAGAAGGCACACTCCATGATCATCCAGTGACTTCTGAATGTCTAGCACTAGAAGACTCCTTCTAGTTCCCCTCTAAAATGATATCTTGATTATCCACTTTTGAGAATTTCTTCAGTCTAATGATATTAACATCAGGCATAATTTTACACCTATGTTCATCCAGAAATCATTTTTCAAAAGAAGCCACAATAGTCACCAAAGATGGAGAAAAACACTATAAATATATGAAATGTTTAGAATAATCATTATGGGCATGATTTATTTTTTCTTATTCATAAATAGTAATACCTTATCTTGTCTCAAATTATCTAAATAGAAGTTATCCATGAACTTCTCTAGAATATCCTTCCATAACAAATCATCAGTCCATCTAGATCATTCCAGATTTTCCCAAAAGCGGTTCACTAAACCCCGTAGAATATATGTAGCCAGCTTGACCCTCCTCCCAACTAGATTCTCCCAAAGGTCACATATTGTCTCAATGGATTCAATCCAGAATTCATCTCCCTATGGTATACCCTCTATAGTAAGTGACACAGGGTGCATCAGTTGAATGACCCTTGTCAAATTGGACATGATTTTCATACCCTCCATAGGCCTCTCTCTCTATGGATTTCATGAAATAAGTAAATTTTACTCGAAACTATTTTCCTTACACCATAGCACTAACCAATGGTGCCACAATTTCCCTTAATGGAATTTTGTTATGGTCCATAAACCTTGGTCTCTCCCTCAACGGGCATCATTGAGGCATATCTTAAAAATTCCAAACACATGTTTTAGGTCTCATAACCAAACATTATAACAATTACATAAGGGAAGAAACTTACCCAACAAATTTCAAGTGGTCCTTTATCCATTTTTTCACCTCACTTTCAACACTAATGCCTCATCACTACCCTTAACCATCCTACTCTTAAGTTGTTGTTAACATGGGTACATTAATTATCATTAATTAATTATACCATTAATTAATCAAATTACCTTAAATTAATTAAATCAACAATTAATTAATTAATCAAACTCATTTGATTAATCAAGGTTCTCATTAGACACCCATTTATTCTAATTTTTCATTATTATTTCAATCTCTCAACAAGGAAAACCCATTCAAGTTCAACAACTTACCCATAACCTATTTTCCAGTGATTTCCTATAATGATTCATGTCATAATAACCCTAAGTGCCAAGAATGATGCATGATGACTCAAGTATCATGACTCTTTAGGTCGTGAATCATAATTCAATAGTTGAAAAAAATATCACATGACACAACATGTCAATCTCCTAAGGGGAAATAATATCCATCTTTAATATCAAACAACAGTCACAATAATCCCACCCTAAGTACTAGTATTTTTCCACATACAATGGTTTGAAACTCCCGTGCATGAGCTCATTACAAAACCTGGATAATTCCTAATTATTTGTATACCATTCTCAAAATATTAAGACAAAAGAAGAAGAATGAAAAAAAACTTCTCAAATACCACATTGTGAATTCCCAACCCTAGGGCTACTAAATGGTGCCTTTAGATGGTTAGCCTCATGCCATCAAGTACACCTCCCCATATTCCAGAGGGCGCTGACTAGCAGCGGGGGTATAGTAAGTCAGAAATGGGGAAACTATACCCTATCCTATTAGAATAAAACACCGACAAATGAAAAAAAAATATTACAATGTGTGGAAGCTTATAAATAACCAAAACAATACTAGGTCATATGATATTCACAAAACAAAAATTTTAATACTCAACTAAAAGGTAAAACATACTATGTCCAGAAAAATGTCATTTGTCTACAATGAAACTAAATGTAAAGGCACAAAAAAATCAAATAAGGTCCTGAAAATTGTTTTTTCCCCTCCCACGCTTCAATCCGAAACAATAACTTATCCCAGGGCCTTGACAAAATCTTGTACTACAACAACAATGTCTAATCGGGTTCTGATCTGGTGTCCCAATTTGTGGGTGAGTACAACTCATTATGCCAACACCATCAGTGTATAAAAAGACGAGTCAAGAGATATTGTATGCACTATTATGAATAAATAAATAAAATACATAGTTAATCATTTATCAGAGTATCATTTAAATATTAATCATCACATTAGGCATTGATTAAATTCATGTTTTCCATTTGATTCATCATTCAATATTATATTTTAATTTTGTTAAACATCATGTAGATTACCAGAAATCTCATTCAGTGTTGGCCCCCATCGCTAACACTCCCTGTCTCATTCTGTGTATTTAGTTATGCCTAGAACCACATAATATCAAGTCTGGATAACTATTTGAGTGGGACACTATGTCCAAGTACAAACTTCTAATCGGTCTATATTGACATATCTACCAAAGAAAAATAAACTTCATTTAATAATTATTTAATTCACAAGAATTGGCCACATCATTCTATAACTAATGATACAATTAGTAAAAAATTTCAATGTCTATTAGTTAACAGAACAATTAACGAAGCACATAACCCATTAATTAAATCATCCATAAATTAATCATTCAACACAATTACTTGTCCATAAATAATTCATCACAATTAATTATCCAAATCAAATATCATATTTTCGTAATTAATTATATGAATAAATTATATTTGATCGTTATCATGTTGTATAATTAATTATAATAATTAATTATTCTACATAGAAAAACAATATTTCAGAATTAATTTCTCCCAATTAATTATCTTAACACTAAGAATTCAATATCTCAATTGCCATATCTCAACCCATAACTATTATCTAAATCAAATATCTAATTGGGAACCCCTCCTCATTTCATTTGTTCCATGATTCAATTATCAATTATTCACTAGGGGAATGAAAATTCAATTACACATTCATAATTACTCCAATTTAGGAAATCATTTATCAAGGGAAGCTATAAAATACATAACCTCACATTCACATATCAAGCCCACGTCTATTGGAGTTTGATTTATACAAAATATCAATTTTTATTAGTGGATGTTAGCCCAACAGATATCCCCATAATTCATTCTACACAACATCATCAATCGTGATCCAGATCTAAATCCCTAAACAACAAAAACATCAATGGCATAAATATCATGAAACTATAGATCTAGATCTCAATTCACAGGTTTATATCAATGGAAATATATGATATCATCAATGAAAATATCATTGAAATATATGGGAAAGAGCGGGAGAAGGAACAAGATAAAATCAACTTACAAGGAAGATAGTGGAACATAAATCAAGTCATTAAATTAGATAGAAAATTATTAGAATCAATATGTAATCTCTTCATAAGTCTCTAGGATAGCCTATAATTTTCCATGACATATCCAAGGTAGAAATATTGGAGTCTTAGTGGTTCAAGTGGTTCTATAAATAAACTATCCAATATTTAATCCCACACACATAGTTTTCCTTTGTACAGGTTCAATGTTAGGGAAAATCATGCCCCAATTGTGTGATCTTCTCTATCAAGTTTTTCATGGTCGGTGTGGATTAATTTCATATTTTTTCAAACCGTTCCTAATATGTGCATACCTCTCTCTCTAGTTTTGCAAGGTTGGAACAATTTTATCTCACGGTTTGTCAAGCAATGAGAAAATGGTGGACAACCCATTGTCTATTATTTTTTCTTAAAAAGTCACCTAAAGACACAACTCCATACAAAGGTACCCAAATAATTCAAAACATACCTGAAAACATGCTTGAGATGACTCCACAAAAGGCCGATATCTTACAAAATTAATCATGTTTATATGTAAGACTGTAATTTCTAAATTGTATAATTTTAAATGAATAAAATTTAATTAAATTTTTAATTCATAATAATTATAGTATATTAATATTTATTCATTCAACTTTTTCAACATTATTGATTTTAATATGAATAGTGAAAGTTATATTTTATAAATCAAGAATCTTATAAAATATCTAAGATGAAAGAATAAAATAAAAAACTACAACATTTTATGTGATAAAATATTTATTTTTTATATATTAATATTCACATTGAAATATTATTTGACCTTATGAACCCTATTCCCATCATTTTACGAAAAAATTAAAAAGTTACTTTAATAAAAAAATATTCTCATTATTTTATTTGAATAATTTGGTTTCATGGGAAGATACATATTTGGATTTCCAGGAAATACTAATAAAATTAATTTTTTTATAATAATTCTATTTATATTCTCAAACATGGCACCCTAGATACTTTTATATTATAAATAAATTTGGAACAGAAAATTATTGTTTTTCTAAAAATATACTTTACATGATTAACTATATTTATTATAAAATTAACAAATAGAAAATAGATATATTATTTAATAAAATTATTTAAATTTTTTTGTAAGATATACAAAATTAGGTTATAGATAAATCTTAATTTTTGTAATTAAAATAAATTATTAATGATACAAATCAATTACCATGGTAAAAAGATAAAGTAATAAACCCTAAAACCCAAAAATTTTCCTAAAATGAATTTTTTGAGGTGATTTTTTATGAATAAAAATGTTATCCTTCTCATTTATACATTTAATTAAAATTTTCCATTGAATATTAAATTTAAATTATTGAAAATATAAGGGTTACTCCAAAAACAACATTTCCCTTCGATTTTAAAGGGACAACATTTACCCAAACTCATAACTCAATAATATAAAGAATTTATTAGTGAATATATACCAGTTTACCCCACCTATAACCCTATCTAATAATAATGTATTTTGGTAACCATTATATACTGTAAAGCCTTTATTTTTTTGGAGATTTCCAAGGAAAATTCAATCCCATGACTTGAGTATTATCAACTATTTTGGTTTTTTACTTAATTATATTCATTATAATTTATTCTACCCACAATTTTATAATGATATTAGTATAATTTATTTAATTTAATGTTACTACGTTAATTCTATTATAGTTTTATATTAATATATCACATCCATTACAAAAAAAGTCACCATTCATGTGTTTGTATGGACTATCACCACTACTAGAAAAAATCATTTTTTCATCGCCACCATTATATGATGGTTCCAAAAATAAATTTAATGAGGAAATTATATTTTTATTTTATGATTATGGATGTATAATGAAAATGTTTTCATCCTATTAATGACATGCTTAATAAATAATCAGTGTTAATTTAATTGATTAAAATAAGTGTGTTAAGAGGAAAATATTTTAATGAAATTAGGTTGTATTTTAATTTCAATTACAAATTATTATTCAACATTTATAATTTTGATATATCAATCTAATATGCATAAAATTTTATAATTATTATTATATTATAATGATATTACAAAAAAACACATCATATTCATTCATTTAATTAGGGTATGCTCATGTTGTGGTTAGTATAACCACCAACATGAATAATATATAAATATATATATTTAATTAAATTAAGAAAATAATTACTTATATTATTTAATAAAAAAATAAATTATAATTTTATCTTTATTTTGGATAATTTATATTATCAATTAATTTATCAATTATATTAACACCCTTCGATCATCATGAATCAATAAAACATTTTTATAACAACATCATAATCTTTTTTAAAGACTAAAAAATTGATAAAATTAATATGAAACATCACAAATAATTATAATAAATCAATAATAATATATTTAATGAATTATTAATGATTATATTTAGATTACTAATGAATAAAAACATTGATATTATGATACTAGTGGAAATGATCAAAACAATATACAACCGATGTAAAAAGTATGTGGTGATCATATATATAATTATCAGTTATGAATAGTATAAATGAGAATTTATATGAGTAAAGTATGAATTCTGTGATGAAGATAGATATTTATGTGATACAATATGTCAGTATACATTCATGGATGTTAGGATTGGAAGTGACCGTTTTTATCTTCATCGAGACATATGTTTTGTTATAAATGTAATTTCTTCACATGGTATATATTATAACTCTTATATGAGATGTTCCATCATGAAAAAGCATTATTTATTGTATTGGAGGATTATTTTTGAATCTATATATTTGATGTGTATTTTAATTTAATTTCTACCAAATCCGTAATTATGGTTTTCTCATCTCAAATTTCATTCTTTGAAACTCATGTTACATTCACCACTTATTTCCATTTTCTATGTTGCTTGAATTTAATATGAATATATTTTACGATATTCCCACTTCAATTTCAATTAGTTTACAAGATTATATTTTTCCCCTCCCTGATATTCTTTTGATTCATTAGTTATCAAATCCATTGTAAAACTAAATTTTCTATGGGGGAAACCATCATACATTTTTGTAAAGTAAAAGTCTGTATAAGTTTGTAGAGAATGCTTCCATTATGAGATGATTGAAATTCTATGTGGATGTGGCATAAATTAAACTATGGGTAATCACTCTAAAAAGGATTTGTTGGTTATTAATTCAATCATCACTCTTATTCATTAATATTGGGTCTAATACAACATAATTATCTAGACACTACAAGGGGATATGCTTTGTAATATTCAATTGCACTTTAGGAACTATAAGGATTGATTTTTCCAAACATTTGACTTTCAATCTACAAATTAATGCTATTGAACAAAGTCACTATATTCAATTGAAACCCATCACATCAAATATCCATATCAATTATATTTCATAAATATGGATACTTCCTTTTTCATAGATGATTTCATTTATTTTAAATGTTGACTAAGGGATATTATCGGGGAAAATGACATTATTTGATGTAATAGAGATGTATTTGTTGTTTTATTTATCATCATATGGGATGAAATGTTTTATTCAGTTATAGGTTCCTTAGGGAATTGTATGAAAGGTCTTGAGGAATCTTATGGTGAATGTATTTTTCATAATATGGTTATTGATGTGTTATGGAATTATATATCCCCTCGATTCATAGATATATTTTAGGAGACAAAATATCTTAAGTTTTATTATTCATCTTCACATATAAATACATTTTCTTTTTAAAATTACCTAACAAGATCATTACATTTCTAACATTACTAATTCCATAATTAGGATATAATTGATTAGTTTTTCAATGTTCTCTTTTATTTTAATAATATTAAAATTGAATTATATTTAGTTGAATATGGATTCACATTTTTTATTGAATACCTCAATATATACTATTCCATTTTCATGTTTGGATATTTCAATTGTATATTAATCCTTACATAGAATATGATCTCATTAATATTTATTTTAATTACCTTAAGAAAACTAGAGGATAAATATGTGTAATTTTTAGGACATGTTAGAAGGGTATACACAAATATAATATTTTATTCCTTATTTGTATTATGTTTTCAAATTTAATATATGTAGGTATCTTATCATCCATGACCGTCATGTTGTTATATCCTATGAAAAATCTGTTATTATGTACCAATAATGCAATATTACTTTTGAATTTCGGTTTCTATAGTCTTGTAGGGTTCAAATTCAGGGCATATATTTTTAGAGTAATGGTTTAATATAAATTTTTATGATTTCCATCATACATCATGTTTTTATGGTATAAACCAATATAATTTGGATTTTGATGTTGGGGGGTGGGGTCAAACAACACATTTTGGAGAAATGGATTTTAAATTCTATAAATTATATTATATTATTATGATTTATATTTCTCAGTTTATAGACATTAGATATATTTATAGCACCACAAGGACTCAAGCATATCTCCCTTTATGTTAGTGGAAACTCACAGGGATTGAGGGTATTTGGTGTTATGGTGGGAAAACAATACCCACAGTTTCAAAGTGAAAATTATGGGAAATATAAGGAAAAAATTTCAAAAAGGTCATAAAATAAAATTTGACAGAAATTATTAAATATATTTATATATTTATGAATTAATTGTAATACCAAATTTGAAAAATCATGTTATGGAAGAAGGAATAAAAGTAGTTGTAGACTAAGAAGAGTATAACAATATACTAAAAAATAGAAAAATTCAATGAGCATACTTAGTCTATCTCGGTCCCCAACTCTCATGAACATGACTAAAACATTACATAGAATCCATAGTCTATAAATTCCATTCACCTATATAATACCCATGAAATATACCTAGATAATTGGCTTAATTCTGAATAAAGTGTAGGTATTACTCGGTACATAACAACCCTTAACTCGCACTTCCAGATCCATTGCAAAAAACATAAACATTATATTTTATCATTGATACCAAAAAATTGACCCAATTTCAACCATTGAATATGTAATACATAAAAATGAAATATGGTATCATTTTAATATCCTTGGAAATTTTATTTTTAGAGTTTTAAAAAATTATAAGGAATTATTACATAATAATTCCTATTCATTAAGCGGGGATTATTCCTACTATAGACAGCTTTTATTTTCATTATTTAGTATTCATAATTCATCCTAATAATCCTTAAACCAGTTTGAAAATATTTAGAAAAATCATATGAGAATAAAAAACCCATTAAGGGATATAAGAAAATATAAAATCTTGTTAGTTAATGAAAACTCATAAAAGTTTAATTTTATAAAAATACTGTATTCCCTAAAAATAATCATTTATACTCAATAAATCAACATTTCTATAAAAATATATTAATAGATAATTTCATTATAAATACTATATTAAAAAATATAACACATATCGTTTCATTGAAATAATTACTAAACTCATAAAAACATTTTCACAACGTAAGACAATTGAATCTTAAGAAGTACTTAATAATTTCAACCAAACACAAGCTCACTACCTTATATTTGTAAATCATTATATTTACACAAACAACAAATAAATGATAATAAGTCAATATATGTGAGTTAGTAAACCATTTTACACAACACTATTATTATTCGAATAACCAATAAAGTAATATTTTATCATAATTCATTTGAGGAACCAATGTAATCGTGGGATATAATAGAACCACCCATCCATTATTTATAACATAACCACCTATACATTATTTATAATGCAACCACCTATAACTATATTAAAAATAATCTACCTATCATAATAAAAAAATCCAAATAACTATTTAATAATAAAAATAAATTAAATCTTACACACTCATAATAATATTACTTATAGGTATTCTTGAAACATATGAAGATATAAAAATATCAATTAAATTTCAATATTTTTTATAAAATAGCTAAAAAATTTGAAGGATCTTTTTATATTGAATAAAAAATTTAATATTATCAGTTTATCAAATTTTTAAATAATTTTTTTGGTCATTGGAAGATCGATTGACACCATATATGTTGATATAGAACATTATTTTTTTCATTTATCAAGAAACTCTAATCATTCTATACAATGAATTATTTTTAAAAAACATTTTAAAAAGTAAAAAACATTACATTTTAGTTGATTTAAATCCATAAAAATATGTTAATAAAATTAATTCCATAGTTTTAAGAGAGATTGAAAATATATAAAAAATAAATATTGAAAACATTTTAAATGAAATTTTCATTGTATTTTATCCCATACATTTATTCTGACTTATCAGATGCATTATTTACCTTCATAAATAATAATCCAATGCTAATATTCAGTTTATTATGAAAAAAATTTCAGATTAATTATTAATTTTATTTTATTTATTTCAATGTATAACTATATTACACAATCATTTCATTTCATGTCAGATGTTTTAACAATATTTGGCTCATATGTTTAAAAGGTCATCAATATTAAGAAAATGGACAAATAGGTCATACAACCACAATATATATAATAAAAATAAATAAATAAATATTATTTTTATTCATTGATTTTAAATTTAAAAATTTCCTCATAATATGGTTATGAAAAATTATGTACATTATAATCATAGTAATTTTAATTCATACGCACGCATGAGGAACGTTTCAATTTTTCCACAATGATAATTGAAAGAAGGTAAGTGTTATTTAAATATTATAAAATTATAACTAAATCATAATTACTATTTTATTATTTTATTTATACTTAAATATATATTCCATGATATGTAGTGATGAAAACTGAATCGCATTGCTTCGTGGGTATGGTAGTCTACACTTACACATGAAAAGCATTTTCAATTTTAATTGAATGGAGAGGTAAGAAAATGTATGACATATTAAATTTATATAATTGTAATTATATAAATATTATCATAAATATACATTAAATATATCATTAAAATCATTCAAGAGAGGTGTAATTGAAATTAAATTGCATTATTTTGTTGAGTTGTACTCTGTTGTACACATGAACAATTACTTCATTTCCAATTTGATTATTCAGTTGATGGATATAGGTTGTTCAATTAACATAATAACATCCCATTTTATGAATGATACATGTTTTACTATCACAACCTAGTATTATAATATTATAAGGGTATGTAATAATGAATATAATAAACGACCATGGTTAAAAAATTTGCCTTCTATAGACAAAATTTATCTATTTATACCCAAACCCATCCCAGATTAGATTTCTAATCAAAACTTTTTCTAGGATGGGACTAGGTATTAATGAGAGGTATCGTGTCTGGTATTTTTTATCCAAAAAATCTTTTTCATGAATAAAATAAGGGAATAGGTTTCTTTTATTAGTGAGTGATGGGGAAATTTTGGAATTACATGATGTATAATATTAATATTTACCAATATTATATAAAAAATAACGATAAATTTTTTAATTAGAATATAAGATATGGAAGGGTGTAAATAAAATATTCCAATAATATTTGTACAAATGTATAATATTTTTCAATTATCATTTTTAAACCATGATCACCATTTTTTATGATTAGTGTGATGGAAAAGTTTTTTTTACAGTTTACTGGTAAATATAGTTAGTATAAAAGGAAAATTTTTGAATAAAGGGACCATGGATGTTTTATTAAATAATATCCCAATAAAATGAATGAATAACGTAATTTTTTAAATTACTATTCAAATAATAAAATAATTTTTACTTTCAAAAGAATTATTTTCATTTATTATAAAATATAAAATATTAATATAAAATATACTTATAACTCATGGAATATGGTTCCAAAAAGATTTGTAATCAAAGAGAAAGGAGTTATGGTATTAATATATTAATAAAACAAACTTTTTATGAATTTGAATAAATTTTTAAACATTAATAGTCGGTTTAACCCCTTATAAAAACAATTTTTATCAAAATAGTGGCAATAAATTTTTTAACAACAAATGTTTATAATTTTTTTTAAAAAAAAATTATCCCAATAATTTCCAAAGAATAAATTTTTTTTGACAATTTATCATCATTTTTTCTCACCTATGATTTTTATCCATTATAATAATTTAATAAAATATATTTAACAAAAAATAAATTAATTTCATTTTAATAACTATTCACATAATTTGAAAACTTAATAAAAAATATTGTACTGCAATAAGATTATAATCCTATAAAAAATTAATATTCTGTTATATTTATCTATAAATTTTTTGGGGAACTATATATAACCTAAAAATATATTACTTTTAGGGTTTATAAAATTATTTAATTTATTATTGGACTGCTTGCTCAAACACTTTGTCATTGGGTGTAAGAATTCATGGTAATTATTTCATCACTAAATATAAAAAATAAATTAACATGATAAAAAACATTTATATCTCCAATTATTTTTATTACCAAACATAATTTTTATATCCCTATTAAAAAATTATTGATAGTAATGATAAGTGTGTCATTTTTTTCGATATTTAAAAAATATAATATAAATGTAAATATCAAAGGAAAATAGAACACAATATTTTTCATAATTTAAAAAAAGGAATTATAGACTTTTTTCCTAAATTTAACTTAATTAATAATAATAAATTTTTTTATATAGAAACAAATATTAAATGACAAACAGTTTTTAGAAGAATTTTTAATACTTATAAAAATGTTTTCATTAAAAATTAAAATATAAATTTCATTCTAAATACTGTAATTAGTCTATTTTAAATGGATTGATACTAATTATATTTTAAAAATAATAAAAGTTATAATTTTACTCTCTAAAAACTACAAAATAAATCATAGTTTTCAATACAAATTAGTATTTTTCTCGATTCATTAAAAAATATTTTTAAAAGAAAAATACAAAAAATTCACCATAATATAACATATACATGATTATTTAAAAAATTATGTTCAATTAATCTAATTAATTTAAACAAATTTTCCTATATTTAATATAATATTTTCTCATATAAGGAAATAAAATTCATTTTTGAAAAATCTAATTTTTAAGATTTAAATAAAATTAATAAAATTATTTTTTGTATTTACTAATATTTTATAAATAATTTTGTTTTGTATCATCAATATATATATATCATAATTCAGTTTTTCATATTCTGACCTGAAAATTAATTGTAGATGATGTAATAATAATTTCAAAATATTTATATGGCATTGTCCGTTTAAACATACTATTGTGTATCATGTACTCTTTCAATCATTGTTTACATTAAAAATATCATGATATATTATTCTCCACCTTCCCACTAAATAAATTTCATCCTCACAAATTGAAAATGATATTAGTATACAAGTGTTTCTAAAATTTAAATTATTTCTTAAAACCTCCACATCATAAAAGTTTAATAAAAATTATTATTTAAAAGTGTTAATGGTGAATAAAAATGTAATATGGGATAACATGTTACTAGGTTTCCAAATTGGAGAACATTATTGGAAAATGAATATTTGGACTTGGGGGAAATTGTAATGTCTAAATTAACAGAGACGGTGATAGAAATCATTGACCATAAGAATGTGAATGGTAATTAGAAAGGTAACAAAATCAAAACTATAATACAAATAGATGTGAAATAGATAATCAATTCAACAAAAATGAAGGTAGTTGGATATAAATTTATATTTTCGAAATCATTTCCTATATTTAATGATTTACATTATAATCAAAAAGAAATATACTTACCTGAGTAGTATAATTTCACCATTTAATAAATTTCAACCACAATCTCATATATTTTTAAAAGGAAGTTTATTCAATATAAATTAATCAGGACTATGTAACTAAAATAATATTTTAATCGAAAACTTTATTCCCCAAGTGAATAACATTTCATTCTATCTATCATTAGACAATAAATAAAACCAATATTTTTAGAAAAAGATAATTCAAAAAATGAATAAACCATCATATAAATTAATATATCCTAAATATCTAATGCCTAAATTGTATCACTCAATGATATGCATAGTTCATTTGATTAAAAAAGTACAATAAAATTAATTAAAATATTATGGAAAATGTTTAAAACCGATAAAAATTGGATTTATTTTACCACATAAACTTTCAATATTAAATTAATATTTTCCTCAAATAAACATTCATCACTCAAAATGGCATATACACAAAATTTAAATACTCAAATTAATTAACCACCACTGTTTTCTAATCACATCCATAAATAATTTATATTACAAAAAATCCAAATTAAAAACATATATACTTCAAAAGGTAATTATTCATATATTCCTTAAGTAAAAATATATTTGACCAAATGTAATTCCAAATAATGAAATATTCTAGTATAGTAAACATCTTAAAAAAACATTAGAGACAATGCTATCAAACCAAATTATAGTACCAATGGTTATCAATATGGTAAATCAAATATTCTTATCATGTAATAACCTTATTCCCCCAAATGAGAATAATTACCTCAATATCAGTGATCATCTTAACCCTAATGGTTATCAAGACCTTTTAACATATGTTTATGTAATATAAAATCATTATTAATAAAATAAAAATTTCACTAAAACACATACTAAACCTAAGGATTACCGTAGAATAATTTTCTTAGAAAATACTCATAATCATCTTAAAATCATATCACATAAATCCTAAAAGGAATTTTTATACTATGGATATTATCACTATAATTAATAATATAAAACTTTGATGGTATGCATAAATAATATGATTATCTAACATGAAAAAAATACTAATCTCCAATTTTTTCAAATCCCGTATCTGATACCAACTCTAAAGAATCGGTCCAACATTAAAATATCCTATTAAAAAATACATTACATTTCAAATAGAAATAAAAATACATTTTATAATATTTAAACCTAAAAAACATTCAAAATAAAAATGAAATATGAGACCATTAATATACCCATGTGCCTTTTAAGTATATAGTTTTATATATTTAGGTTTAAATATTATATAACAATACAAATGTATTTATGTGATAATTTTTCCAACCATACCCATCAATTGTATTCTATATAATGTATTCATCATGGCTCACTCTAATCCTTAAACTGAATAAAAAAACTAAAAAATTTAGATGAGAATATATATTTTATTAAGGGATTTAAAATAAAATAAAAATAATTATCTCAATGAACACTCATAAAATATTTCTTTTTAAAAATTAATTTTTGGCTCTTTTTTTCTTATATTCATCAATTCAACGTCTCGACCAAAATCTTTATATAAAAAAATTATTTTTATCCCTATAGGGGAAATTAAAAAATATTATGATATTATTGAAATAATAATAAATCTTATTAAAAATGTCAGAATGTTATAAATTTCACCATTAATAATTAGTAACTAATTTATTTAATAAAAATGTCATTTTATTGCCTTTTAAAATAATGATATTTTCATAAAGTCTGTAACATTGAAATTGAAATTATAATGGTAAATTGTGAAATAATTCTCCATATCTCTCTAAAAAATGAATAAACAATATAGTTGTCTTCCATTATTATTGTCTACAAAACCCAATACATTAGACTGCTATGACATACACAATCATCCTCTATTTATAACATTACTACTCATTATTTGATTTCACTAGAACCAACCCTTATGGATTTATAAAAAAACCACCCATTATCATAAAAAATTCCCACTTTCCTTTTCATTATCATAACACATAAAAAATAAATCATAATTATAAAAATATTACATGATCAAATATGGAAAAAATTTCAGGTTATCAAAATAACAATTCTATTTGAAAACGGCTTAAAAAAATTAATCAAATTGACATTTTTATTTTCATCAAATAAGATATGGACGATTATAATATAATACCAATTAAATATAATGGTTGTGGTTGTTGAAAATCCATTGATAAAGTATATTTAAAAATAAAATATTTTTTGTATTTTATAAAACTGTCAAATTTTCTGTAAAAATATTAATTTTCTAAAAACATTATAAGAAATAAAAATAATAATACATAAGAATTTTTTTCATTACCATTTAAATATATGAATATTTTTTTTATTATATGGAAATGGAATAACATGATTTATATAATAAATCACCAAAACATTTAAATCGATGTTTTTAAAGTAATGTGTCATTAACATGACTTCAAATCATTATATACATTAATTATTTCTGTAATAGTTAACTTACATTTAATATTTACCTATAGATAAACCTTTTAATGTTTATAATTAAATATATATTTTTCATTATCGTGTTATTTTTAATTACATAATAAATTATGTTCAAGTTCAATGTTTTGTTGATATTCTCTATTATATATCCAAAAAAACTTCTACAGGATAACTATTTCATAATGAAATGAAATGGAATGGGACTCACCTAATGGTATGATTATGGGGTTCAAACACCATGCTCAACTACTCACATTGGGTTTTCAAATTGTTTAGTCTTCTCTAGACACTTCTAATACAACACACATATATAACTGAGTACAGATGTTATTTAAAAAGGTTGGTGGACCATTGGGGTTTCATGAATAAGTACACATTAAAATTTTCATTGGTATAGAAGGTGGGATTCCAGGCTCATAACACCATTTTGGGGGAAAAATTACAACTTCCCTGACTCTCTTATATAATTAAGATATGGTCTTAAATAACTCGTTTTTTCCCAATTGGGGATACGTGAATTACCCTTAGGTAATAAGCTGTTATGACTATAAATTGGTTCAGAATAATTTTTTTATATATGAGGTTCTCCATCAATGAAGGGATATTTATGTATATATGGTTCTCTATTAATTTTATCCTTATCATCATAGATCCTATATTCATTAATTTTTTGTTAGAATGATGATTGTTTTATGCCGCCTTGTGGGTTCTCTTGAGTTTATTATCATCTAGGAGGGATATTTGTTTTATTGATGTTGGGATCATACCCATAATATGGCATTCCTAGGTATCCTTACGAGAGGAATCATAACACACTTATTTTGGTTCAACATAACTGGGCACATCACCTTTTAATGTCGTGTGATAAGGACTAAATCACACAATTTGGAATCATGCGGCTAAGACATCAAGGATAAATTTTCAAAGCCAGGGATGTCGGGGGAATAATGTTAAAGTGGACTAGGGGAACTAATAGGTATATGTTTTCTTAGTATGGGAATGATTTTATTAGGGTTATGGTGTAGTGTAAATCGAGATGTATTGTGGATTTTGTGTTCGATCCTTAGGGGTGATTTCAAAATGTCTGATTTGATTTAGAATCAAATCCCACAAAATTAGGAAAGGAAGGGGCACAGAAATTAATGAAATCCAATATGAGGGGAAATTATTTGTTTGGGGATTATCAGCGGAAACTATACTTTTGATTGATTAGGGTATTCATCTATGAAGTAGTCTTGTGGGTTGTGCTATTGGGGATTTATAATGGAAGTGTCCCATTGGGTTGCTTTGCATGATTGAGATCAATGAATGTCATGATCTCCACATACCTCTATAAAAATTTGATTCATGATTTGTGTGTGAATCTAAATGAATAATTACATCTGAAGATTACCCATCCCATTCTATATATAGTTGGATGGTGTTGGATCCCGAGAGGTGTGATAGGAAATTGATTTTTTTCACCTCCCTTTTATTTTTGAAAACATTATAGTCACATTTTGGTACCTAAACTATTATGTTTTGAGTGGAGAAAACAATAAAAAAGTGTTTCATCTCTCAAAAGGAAGGCTAAAAGATTTCTTAATAATGAGGGCCCGATATTTGGTTCAGGGAGGGACATGAATGTTCATCACCAGTCCTCATTAAATGGAAAAGCCATAGGTTCATCTAAATGCCTACAACAGGAAGGTTCATGTGAGAACCTAATGGTCGTATCCTACATTACCGTAGGATTGAAATTTGAATGGAATTCTGAGGGTTCTTTTTAATAGAGAGGTTACCCACATGAATCCTCTTATAACAATTATGTAAACATGAGTGGAAATGATGATGTTACCAATGATTTTTAAAAACATGTTATGTAGTTTTGGAAGGTACCTAGTATAGATTCCATTATACTAGTTCTTATAGGGTCCAATAGAGGGGACAATGGAATGATAGATTTGAGATATGATAGATTGAATATAAAATTCCCAATGATGAACCATTCTGTGTAGTAGGTTCTTTGGTGGAATAAGGTTCCCTTCCTATAGTATATTGATATGTGGGAGGGCAACCAACTATGTTGTGTTGTTCTAAATGGTATAGATTTTTTTCCATGTAGTGTGGTGATATAATGTGGTAGGATTGATCTACATATTTAGTTTATTTTCCATGTTATGTTATTCCCACATTGGTAATTTCTGCATAGGAAATAGTTCCATCTGCATAGTGTTAATCTATGTGGAATTATTTCTCATGGATGATCCTTAAATTTTCTGTCTAAATTGGTGATTCTTGAAATTATGTTTTTGTTAGTGGATATTTTTTCAAGTAATTAATCAATCTTTACTATTATGTGGATTATTTATACATAATTTGGGTCATCAAATAGCTCTACATTTCCTGGTGTGTTTATTTCCTCTTATTTTCAAAGGCTTTTATCCCATTCTATTCTTATATTGGTCTCCATTGGGGTCTTTTTATAGTAGAACACAGGGATCATGAACTGTCTTGTTCAGTAATTTATAGTGGGATGTGATCCATCATTTGTGGAAACCCATGGAGGGTTCTCCAACATGACAATGACTTATTCTATCGGGGCACTGTTTCTAGGGGTGGAAAACACTGCTTCAGCCCCAAAAATTAATTTTATTCATTCATTGATGCAGATGGATCTTCCTTGTCACATGATAAATTTAGATCATTTTGGGTTATTCATTCACAAGGAAGAAAGAAATCATGTTAGTCACAAAAACCAATTTTTTTGTTTATTGGTGTTGGCCACTCTGTTTCCTTCCAGGAAAATTTTTTCTATAGATGCTTCACAATACAATAAAACACCACACATAGTGCAGTCCACAAAGAAATTTGTGCTCTATGATATCATTTCCCACCCTTTTCAGTTAAATGCATTTGAAATTATTTCCTTCAATCCTTATTGTCAATTTTGTTTCTACTTTTCAAAATTGATGGTCTGTTTTCTATTTTTATTTTGTAATTTTCATGACCTAACAAATACCCTAAATCGAAATGGGATTCAATTAGGATGAAGAATAGGTTATTCTAATGAAGAAAGTACTCTTGTTTCGAATTAATGATTAGATAATTCTCTAATAATTCCATGATCCAAGGGACATAGTGATCAAATTTTGTCAAATTATAGAGTTACAAGGAAAACCCTATAATCATTGTGTATTTTCAATTATTACCCTTAATTTTTCTAATATAGACTGTGGGGAGGGGTTTGGTGATCATATCATAACTTTTTCATTAGTATCAATTTTTATTCTTTCAACTCAAAAATTGTGGTGTCTCAATTTATTATTTTTGATGAATTCTTGACTAAAATATGAAAATCATATTCCTAGTGAGCTAAAACACATCATTGGTTAAGGGTCCACTTTGTGGTTTTTCCCCTAGCAAGCTTTTTTACCATCATTCTTAGTTTAATGACTTGAAAATTGGGCTAAAATGACTGATTTTTTAATTCGACCATCATTGAACATTAATTTTATGGAAAAGGCCCTAGTAAGACTTACCAACTGAGGAAATCAATGTATTTCTGAAACATGAATGAAGGTTTTTTATAGACATGGATTTTATTTTTTATTTTTTAAATGAATTCATGACATGTGAGAATTATGGTTTAGTAACCATGAATTTTTTTTCAACAAGATGTTTTCAAGGAAATTGCTGTTAAGAAGATATTCATCGATGGAGGATATTACATTTGTATGATGATACTTTTTGTGGGTTTTTTTATGCAGAGAAAACTATTGCAGATTGTACATTGTCAAAAAAATGGGTTCATGGGACAGTGGCCCTCCAAATCTGATAGTCTAATATTTTTCTAGAAATTATTATTTTTTAAGAGGGTGAAGGGTTTATATTCAAAGGAATATTTTCTCCAAATGAATATAAAATATGAATCCTATTTTGACCATTGATGAAAGAACAAAACCAAAAAAAAAATTCTTCAATAAAGGTGGATTGGATCATACTATAGTTTAATGTAATGTAAATAGCACATGGATTTAAGGAATAAGGTCACTTTGCATTGACCAATGAATAAATGACTCATCATTTTCATTTCATGATGAACAAGAATGTTTAATCGACATCAGACATGAAGGGGGGATGTAAACTATAATCTAGGGGTTCTAGAATCTTTGTATTAATGCGGGATGCAACATCATCGATGCCTAAAAATAGTGGAAAATATACACCTAGGGTTGTTTTTTCAATTGGTTGATAGTATTTATTTGTGGGGATGTTATGAATTTCCAACAATGGAATAATATTTATAGTAAAAAAAGGTGTCCTTAAGAAATTAGGCCTCAACATTCAATGGTTGGGGATGTTTTGGGTACTCAGAACTTTGTTGTCATATAGTTTGGTTTCTGAAATCAGGGATCATGAACATGAGAGGGTCATTCTATGTCAATATTTATCAATAGTATTGAGAGAAATTACTCTAATGCAATTATATCTCAAACATTTAATCAAATATGATGTTTTTTAATGTATGTCAAGGTTAGAGTCATAAGGTATGGATGGAAATTCGTATCTCATTAAAATGATAATCAAGGAACATATATTTCTGGAAATAATTTCACATGAAGGACTGACCCATGCATGGAGAAGGGGATGTTTTTTAATATTACCTCACAAATTGGGTGAGGCCCAGGTTGAATTAACCTATATTGAGATACCTTAGGCATATGGATGTATGTGATCCTTATTTTGTATTTTCTTGTGTCCGAAAAAAATCCCATGTAGGTCTTACCCATACACAAGAAGAGAGGGGAGAATTTTTTGCACCATAGTTGGACCAAATATATGACGTTTGGGAATCACGATATATCCTCTAAGTATATGAATCATTCTAGATATTGTTCATTACTATTTCTTAATTTAGGTCTTTCTAGTGGGTAAGGAAGTGGTGTTGAAAATATTTGGTGTGGTTGGACCTGTGATTTAACATTCAAGTGTCACTATGTATCCTGGGATAATAAGAATAAAGACACACATTATTGTTGGCACCATTCAATTTGGTATCATATGACTAGAAAATTGGCAATGTTTTTTAATAACATGCTCTTAAGAAGACATATATCTCTATAGTTTATGGTCATATGATAAGGAATATTTTTAATATAATTCATATGTAACTAGAGGCTAATCATAATGGGGTGTTCTGACATGCCCTAAACATGGGGGAGGAAGATTTAAACCATGATCATTGATATTCATTTATTATCATAACTTTTATGGGGCATGAAAGCAATTGGGATATACATAGATGTTAGAGGAATCTATTATGGATGAATTCCCCATTAGTTTACATGCCTTTTTGTGGGCAACTAATGCAGATCCGACTGGGGAATATTGTGGATATTTAAATAATGATTTCCTCAAGACACAGAACTTCTATTAAGTATTTTCTGTATGAGGATTGGGAAGAACCAAAATTGTTTGGCCATAGAGTTTAAAAAATGGTATGATTGTGTCTTAGTATACATAAATTATTCAAACCATGGTTGTACATGAAGAGTAAAACTCACTATATAGATCTGAATCATGCATTGGGGGCTTCCTTTTCCTTCATAGATACCTGAGGAACCCAAATTTGATATCTCATTCATAGATTAAAAATTTAAACAATGGATATGGGGACATTTTTTTCACCTTTTTCATGTATTTGTTCCATCGATGGGGATATGACAGAGTTTCTAGGCCTCCTAACATTTCTTGGTCAAATAAGAATCAAGCCAAACACAGTTCTATAAAACCCCAGTAGTTTAACATCTTATAGTAATGACACTTGAAATTATTTTTAAGGTCAGTCTACTAAGAACCTAGAAACCCTTATGTTGATAGATTCAACATTATAAGGCCATGTATACATTTTAAAACTCCCTAAGACCATGTGAGTTGTGCTTTTTGTGAGAAAAAAGGGACGAAACTATTTATCATCCATAGTGTGGTGATGAAATGAAGGATATAATCATTTTAGATTTTTTATTGTGGGACTAGGATGTTGAATCTAGGTGTCACTAAGTATTCACTGTGAATATGAGTCAAGAAACACATTGTTCTCAAGGGTAACATTATGCATGGGTATGATGCATATGAAGGGTCATTTTTCCTTTAATTTATAGCTATCCAAATATAAAAGGTCCAGATGTCAATACAATTCTCAAAATATTTCAATTAAGTGAATAATATTTCTCAATTCACTCCCCCAAACATATTAAACTCATTGTACATGTAGATATGTTGTTTTAAAATATTCTTATGGATAAGTAATATTTTAGAGTCCCCCACATTGATTTAGTTTGTATAAAGTGGAGGGGATGTTTCTTGTTTTTCTTATTTTGGCCCAGCACACATGGTCTGAACATCACTATGTATCCCCTAGAATAGATATCAAGACATACATAGTTATTGATGGAAAGTACCTTGCATAGGTATTACATATACATATGGAGGAAGATATTGGTTTTTTCATTGGGTGGAAGGACAAAGAAGGATATCTTTTCTTTAATATGTATCATGTGTGGAAAAGAATCAAGAAAAAAAATATTTTTTTGAGTGTGGGTTGGTAGATGAATAAAGATGAGGGTGATGTTCACTTGTATGAGAACATTATGGATATGCATTTTAACACCATAAATGTAAGACATGGACATTGTACCATGAATTTTAATTCCATGAAACAAGGAAGTGGGTTTTATGGATATAAAGAAGATGAATTATTATAAAATTGAGTAACACTTTCCCAATATGAAAGGAAGAGTTCAATCCAATGAATGGACTGAAAATCATCCCATGGAAGGAGGAAAATTTGTGCCACGTCATTGATATTACCCTTATATAGGATCAATGCCATTTAATCTTTCTCCCTAACAGATCTATATCATGTACGGTGAATTGTTGATTAAAACAGTTATTTATAAGTAGTTTAATGTCATGCGGTGAGGACAATGATGTAATATAGTTTATTTTTCTATGACATGTAAAATGGTTTTGTTTATTTAAATTTCATGTGACAATGACTGACTATGTAGATTTATGTCTTACAACTATTACCATGCACCATTCAGTTTATTTTCATAAGATTTGGATGATTCACCAAGTAGTTTAATGTTATGGGACCAAGACAAGTCACCATGCAGTTTAATGTCATCAGATAAGGTCAATTCACATAGTAGTTTAATGTCATGAGATCTTGACATAAATGACATGCAGTTTATCATCTTGCAGTTAATATGAATTCAATAATATTTAATGTCTTTTGGACAAGAATATTTGTGAATAATAGTAACATCAAACTACTTGGACGATCATTTAATATTATTACATGAAGTATTTTTTTAGGAAACATTCATTTTTCGGAGTGGTGTTGAGCCTCATATTCACTAAAATCAAATATTTAGATCCATTGTATGAGACATTATGTATGGTGTATGGACCTTCACATTATGTTTCAAACTGTGAATGTTTCTATTAGAGTATCACTGGGAACCTAAGGGCTAATACCATTTCTCATTAGAGGAAAAATAAGAGGCACAATTTATTATTAATGGATTATGTGATCCAATTTTTGTGGACCTTAAAATTTTGGTAGGTTACTATTATTTTATCATATATTTTCACCAATTCGTCCAAAAATATGTTGGACTTATAATCCATGTATTGTTGCTTGCATATAATAATAAATATCAAGGATAATTAATCGTTTACTGGAAAGAATTCATTTATCCTATATAACCAAGAGTATGGGGTGCCTATATGGTACTGTTTATTCTTGTTCAATACTTCCACATTGTATGGATTATATTTTTTGGCCATGACTTCTTATCCACATATACAATCTTCAGGAGTATATTCCATAAGGTCTTCTTGATGGAATTTATATGGGATGAATGGTTTGTCATGAATATATACTTCTGATACATTTTATCCAATTTAGTTGAATAGAATTTGTGTATTTAGATATCAATATTGGGTCAGCGACACCAAATATATTGATGATGTTATATGTCATGAAACTAAAAATGTTCCTTGCAATGACCACTTTGAGGGGTTAGTCTTTTTCATACATAAAAATGAATTTTCTTACTGTTAGAACATACTTCAATTTCATGACCATGGATTGAGGATATAGTCCCATGATTTCCATTTCCCAAATGAAAAATGTCTACAGATTGTTTTCTATGTGATGTAACTCCAAGGTAGATGGATTAAATTGGAATGAAAATAAATGGAATGGAATGTTTTGTTGAATTTTCTAATGTTCTATGTTACAATTGACAAGTAGTATCAAATCCTTAATATTTTAAGGTAAATAGATGATCATGGCTATTGGTCACCACATGCCCCTATGTGTACTCCTTTAGGACTTTGGTGGTCTCCTCTCCACCAACACACCATATAAGGATTCCATCAAGGGCCTTCTTGTATAGGACCTTTCATTGAATCACATAATCTTATAAAACATAGGTGATTTATCATCTACATATTTTCTCTCTATATCACAGATCAATATAGTGGGAGATCTCCCATTTAAAGGTAGTTTACAATTGGTGGTATCTATATACTAGTCAGGCCGTATAGTTCAGGGTTGTGGATCACCTCATTGATCTCTTCCATATTGGGCTGAATGAATTGCGGGACCATCTAATGGTTTGTGATACTAATGACTATTTCATCCTGGTCTAGGTCAGCCCGTGTTGTGGAAACATCTCCGAATGAGTCGTCATATTAATTTTTTGGTCTTGGGACATGGTTCAATGTCAGATATCAAAGGAATTATACCATTAGACCATGGAAGAGATTCAATTATGGGTTTAGCTATTCCTTTTTATAGAATAATAATCATTGTCCTTCTAGATGTCTAGTTCATAATCAACCATTATCTTCATTTTTCTGACTTTTACCTAAAGTGACATCTCAAGTTCTATAATGAGAGAGTAATTTTCAACCTCATTGTTCATAAAAACCATTAAAAATATTATAGAGTAAGGCATGACTTTTGTGGCAAGGAATATGAGTAAGACTCCCTATCATACATTTTTGAACCTGGGTTCCTCCATCCTTTTTTCCTGTCCTGCCTCAACATTCACCATTAAAACTCTTCTCCCATTTATGTTGGTCCTTTTGAATGGATATAACCTATTCATGAGGTAGTTTGATTTCCAATGGATTTTTTTATGTCTGGGGATTCTCTACCTGAAAATCTGTTAAATTTTAGACTTTGACTAGTTTATGAGGCATGAAATGGATGTCAAACCTTTGAAGGATTGCCTCCCACCAGGACATAATTCCGGTCAAAATTGAAGGAATCAAAATATACATGAGAGGGTTTCTATGAGAGGCCAAATAGACATCGTGATGCAATAGGTTGTGCCTCGGTTTTTGTACATCAAATGATTAAATATCGATATCTCTTCTTGAAATTTTATTATCGGTTCTCTGTATCAAAAATGGTCAAGCTGAGAAAATAAAGGCTATTTTCTTAGATGAAGTCATTCTTTTGTGTAATTAAATGACCCAATAATCACTCTAAGGATATCACATAAAAATTATGTGGTATTCCTTCAATAATTAGCATTATCATTAGAGGGATTTAATGTTATGTTTTGAGACTATTTAATGCATATTTAAATTCCTCAGTCAACTAATACGTAACCCAGTTATTTATCAACTTGTAAAATGAAAAAAAAAATCATTCAAGAAAGTGTATGAAATGTTGGATGTAAGACAATTGTCTTTAAATTCCTCTCAATGTTGTGATCCGACCCTTGAGGCCAATGTTTCAGTTGGAACATCTTGGTGGTATCATTGAGGCCTTATGATGTCAGTTTGGGTATAGAATGTTCATCCATAGTTTGTAATCATATTTAAAATTTCTGGAAAAATGATTTTATAAATATATAGTGTTGGAATGGGGTTTTCCTTAGTTAGTAAAAATGGAATCATGGGAAACATGGGTTAAATTCTAGTATAAGTGGGTGAAGGTGATCACTCTTGCATCAACCGACCTTACCCTCGTAGAAGCACGAGTTTTTATTTCCCAAAAGTAGTATAAGGGTGCGGGAAAACCTTTTCTTAAAATTTTTCATTGATTACATACCCACAGGGAATGGGACATATACTTTTTCATGTACCTTGTGATAACACTGATATCTACAAATACATATCAGATGGATCCTATAGAGCTATGGGAGGTGAGAGTTTATTTGGGGGACTTGTAAAGAAAGGGAATAGTAAAACCTAGGGTTCGAGGATTTCGGTGGATTACCAGCACTTTATCCTAGTGGTCATGGATAATGTGTACCCACTGCCAAAGGGTTGATGGGAACATTAATTAGTAAAAAGGGGGTAGCCATTTGTGTAGATGGAAAGGTTCTGTAGGACTTATAACAGTTGAGGCAATGTGATGGTTGTAGTTCCTCCAAATCTATGACTTCGAGATAGTCTATACTCCTGGTAAGAATGATGTGGTGGTAGAAGAACTAATGAGGAGGTCAGTTTTTTTTCTATAGAGTGAGGTGAAAATGCAGCTAGCTACGTTACAAATATCCTTTGTGGATGGTGAAGGAACAACTTACCTCTAGTGTATAACTGTCACTCCCCCACTCCATTAGCATGTTTGGGAGTCATAGCTTGAGGATATGGACTGCGAGGCCTGAAATGCTCAGATATCCTCATGACAGGTTCATGAATGAATTTTTTATCCTGGGGAGCATGTATTTTTTTCAAGGGACTCATCATTGTACAAATGACGCTATAAGAGGAGGTGTTAAGGAATTTCCACACACTCCCATTGGCAGTAAATCAAATTTTGGAAAAGTTGTACTAGGACCTCTAGTGGAAGAACTGGTGGCCAGGGATGAAGACTACACATAGCTGGAAGAAGTATTATGATGATAGGAGGAGGATACACTTATATCTTTAGGTGGTAGACCATGTATTCATATGTGTCTATCCCCAAAATGTATTATTGAGATCTGAATAGGGTGACAAGTTATCTCTGAGGTTCATCAGTTGTTTCCAAATTTTTAGAAGAGTTGGCAAGGTGGTGTGCTACCTAACTCTTCCCTCATAGATGCACCGGGTGTATAATGTTTCCAATGTTCTGCAAATGATGAGATACGTTCATGATACATGGAACATTATCGACTAGGGAGAGATGGAATTTGACAATGGGGTAACATTTATGGAGTTCCTGGTGGAGATAGAGGATCGATAGGAGCAGGTCCTTTGTTGGTGGTCAATTCCTGTAGTATGAGTACTTTGGTAGCAAAGAAATCTTCCAGAGAGCCCAAGGGAGTGGTAGGATCAGAATAATTATCAGTACCACCATTTATTTAATTTTTCCTTGTATTGGATTTTTGGAATGTAAATCACTAAGGAGGGAAGAATGTAATGTCCATAAATTTCTATATAATTTTTTTATTATATGATAATTTTTTGACACAGTAAAATCTTACGTCATGTTATTTTATGGCCTAGAGTGCCTTGAATAGTCTATCTAAAATTGTTGAGCATTAAATAAGGTAAATTAGTGGATTTTCTAAAAAAGTTGAATAACTCATACAAGGGTTACTAGATCAGAAATTCGATTACACTACTGAGTTCATGATTGTGGTTTTACCGATGGTGTGACTTATGTTTGGTTAGAACATGCCTCTAGTGAGAAAACACAAAATTGAATATCCATAAATAAAATAATTAAATAAAATAATTTAATTTTCCAAATGCTTATAAATTATGAATGGTGACTTAGATAAAAAATCTGAGACCACCACTGAAATTGTGAGGGTATGCTTTCCTAAGATATATACTATCATTGGTCAGTGAGACCCCTAGGTGAAGTTAGTTTTTAGCCATAAATAAAATAATTAAGTTAAAAATATTTTATTATAAAATCCATAAAATCTAAATGGTAACATGAATTGAAAATACAACAGTGATATTGAGCTTGTGAGGGAGTGTTCACTTTAGGTAGAGCATAACCTGGACTAGCGCGGGTTAAGGGTGACTGTTAATAATTTTTTGAACTGTTTTTAAGGTATGTTAAGTAAATGTGAAAGCTTCGATTTTAATCTTCTGAATTATTGCCCAAAATTGAAATTCGAGGGCACAGTTGAATTCGTTGTGCCGAGATTTACTTAAGGGAAGCTTTTCATCGACCACAATTGGTCGAGTGAAAAAGATTGTTTTTTGGAAATTGTAATTAAATAATAAAATAACATAGAAATTGTAATTTTTTCTCTCCACCTGTTGAGCGGTAGTTACGGGGACCACAGAGGTTGTCGTACTTTTAAATATGAGATATTAAATGCCTGGTTTCTATTTTGTTGCATATCCACCCTTCGTATTATTAAAGTGGCACAATAAATTTGTCAATTAATGAACCTCGTAAATTGCTAAATGGGTTACTCTCCTTTTCCCTCTCTATTTAAATGGGGCTTGGGGTAGTGTTTTTTACATTGCATCATCAAGTGAGAAACTACTAAAGATGTTACGCGATACCTTCCACCTACAGATATGGAAGCTCGAGAAGCAATGAACTGAGAACAATGAACTCCAGAGGCTTTATTAAAACGCTAAATCTTCTTCCAAAACTGAGAAATCTATGAAGAATCTCAATGTTAGAGTTTTTTATTCAATAAATTCACAATATTTTCTCCTAGTTCATAATTTTGTAGGAGTTCATTGCTATGGATTTTTAACAAGATTAATAATTATATTAATGTGATGTATAAATTAATTCCTCTTGTTAAAAATCTAACGTATAGGAAACCAGCCAAAAATCAATGCTCTAACCCTCCCACGCTTGATTTTTAATTACGTTCTTCAGAGGCGGGATGCTTCAACATGACAGAACATTGAAACTGAATGGAGCACAATGAAGGAAACCACTTGGGGGGACCATATGCACGTCTGTTAGAAAGAACGGACCACTGTAGATCACCTGGTGGACCAAAAAAGATTCAAAGGCGCAAAACAAGCGTGGCAGCACCGGTGACCAGTGGCCGAAACTCACCAGCAGTAGAGGAGGGTGGAACCGCTCGACACTGCGGGGGACAGAAGGGGAGACTATCGGGGGCTAGCTGCATTAAAGGTGAGGCAGCCGACCATCATGTTCTCTTGTGAGAATGTCATGGCTATGAAGCCACAGTGAAGGAGGCACCTTCTCCACATGAGTCACATAGGTTATCAGGCAGCACAACCTGGTTCTTCCAATCAATGAGTTTAATGGCTCATTGAGCCGTTCAATATGGGGACCACATGACCCACGTTTGGGTCACTCCAGCCAGTGAGCGGGACTGCTCTGGAGGTCATGCCTAGCTAGCAGGCTAGGCCGAGCCCACTGTGGACTATCCTAACTGGGCTTTCCATGGCCGGTTCGGGTCTAGCCGTTTGGGGTCATTCCGATTGGGTTAGACCGAACCCAGACCCATTTGGGCCTAATTACGATTCAATAACCGCATCTCGCGAACCAGAAACCTGTTTGATGAACCATCTCTGGCACTGGGATACTTGGAGTGAGACAGTCAATTTGAGATAATCCATGAGAGTTTTGGTGAATGTAGGATTATGGATAGGTTGGATTGACTATGAATCCAACCGTCCCCTCAGAACTAAAATTCCAATAACTTTTAGATCGAGGGTCTCGTTGATGCATTGTCTATTGTGTTGGACCATTATAACATGACATATCATGAGGTATAATATTTGTGGGACCTTGTGCCTATCGAAATATGACCGATAGCTTGAGGGGTAGTTTCTCCAAGAAACAATTGTTCTATGGGCGTAAAAATGGATCTCTTGGAATCTTTTGATACTTATGAGGCATTGCCTTCTTGAAATCTTCTTCCATCATTGTATTTGTCTCTTGTGAACATTGGGGGGGTGAGGATTTTGCATTTATTTTCTCTTTTTGTAGAAATGATTCATTTCTCACAACCCATTGGTCATCAAATATACATATTTCTATCTTATCACCACAAGTATTAGACATTGGATTAAAAACATGATTTATCCAATCCATTATTTCAACCCCAATGAGGGAAACTTTCTCCCTCATGAAATATTATAAATTCTTGATTTAAAAAACCTTCAAGATATATAACTGAAAACTAATTTATAAAGCATGAAAAAATCAGAAGCACAGATTTCATTGAATCTTTCTTAATTGTTTCAATATTATGTAAAATAAACAGGACCAAATATATCTACCACATATTAACAAAAAATTCTAAAAAAGGTATCAATAATATTCAGAGTATATTTTTCACCATTTCTTGGAATGATATATCCTTCAATCCCAGGGGTTATAACCCTATTATCTGGACTAAGAAGTGAATCCTTTTACACATTCTCAAAATATAAATCAATTGAAATTAATCCAATTCCTTATCTAAAAATATATGTTTTTCTAGTGGATTGTAAAATGCTAAATAAGACTCCCCTTCCAATTGTACCTTAACACATATATTTAATTACATTTATATTAACATATAACACTGACATAATAGGGTAAAGACTGTCAATTTTTAATCTTCATGAGTATTCAATTCAATTAATGAGAAAAATTTCCTACAATCAAAACATAGTTTAATTCAAATCCATCATTATATAAACATATTTTTCCAAAATGTTAAAACATAATAACCCTGTTAAATAAAAATAATATTTCTCATACCATGATATATCAATGAGTCCATCTCTATCAACTGGTCTATTATAGAAATCCCATGTTGTTTCCATCATAATGAAACTAGTATATGAAAACCCTATATTTGAACTAATTTTTCGAACAACAAATAATCTGAAAAAAAAATAATGATGGGCCCAAGAGTGAAGAATGAAATCAGGAAAGACCGATCCAGGATATAAATACCCCACCCATATATATCGGTAATAGTGTAACCCATCACATTCAACAAAATCAATGTCTTCAATTGAGAAATAGAAATTTAAACTCAAGGATAAGATAAAAAATGAATGATTTTGAAAAATAATTCCAAACTCATAATGTTTTTTAATAATATAAAAACTAATATTCATCGTAATGTATTATATAATTAAATATATATATATAATTTAAAACAGTTTTAATTTTTTTTATAATTTAGTAAATTTGTAATGAAATTATTATTAACTAATGTAATAGAACATTACATTAACTATAGGATTAGAATAATACCTATCAGAATAGAAATGTATTATTTTAATGAGTAATGTGTTATTCTAATTTTTTGTGATAAAAATAAAATATGATATACATTATAACTAATATGTTATCTAAATTGTTATTAGTGAAAGGTTGATATTAAAAAAATTTTACTGAATTTGATACTGAACCATTATATTAAATTTTTTGATATTGATAATTTTATTGATGAAATTAATTTAATATTTTTATGCTGAAATACATTAATAAAGAATTTGATACTCAAATATTTATAAAATATTTAGATACCAAAATATGTATATTTTTTTATTATAAATTCTTTATTAATGTTTTTTATTAGGAAATTTTTTATAATATTTTTTATTATTGAAAACTAACGTTTTTTGAAAAAAATTATTTAAAAAACTATATGTTTTTAGTAAATAATTATATTATTGAATGAAAAATCATATGTACTCATCCATTTACGACACGTAATTTAATGAAAGGTGATTTTTAAAGAAGAAGATGATACGAATGATCAATTGATTTTGATCATTCTTGGATTCTATTAAATATAGACAAATATATTAGAACAACGAGGTTTAGAGAAAATATCTAGAAGTTTTTATTGTTTTTAAATTAATGGTAAAATTATATCTTATATAGTCATTGATATTGGATGAAAGGGTTTCGTATATATATGTACATTCCTTGTGAGTGATGTTATGGGTTGTTACATATGTAAATGGAACTTATGAAATCATGACAATTTTTAGTTTTTGTAAAACTCAATCGATAATAAATGTGTGATGGTTTAATACAAAACACTTGAGCCCAAAAACATATTGTTGCCACATTACTAACTTTATAAAGGGAAATTGATACTGAGTTTTGTTTCCCAAAATATATAAAAACTAAAGCCTCTACTATGAAATGAAAGGTGTCAAAGGTACTTTTTAATCCACTTTACCACCCCCAAATTTTGTATCTGAATAAGAGTTTTGTTAAATATTGGATCCATATGTTTAAAAATCCTAAATCCATAGATCTTTTAAGATAAAGAAATATATTTAAAAGATTTTATGTTGAAATTTTTTATATTTTTGATATATATTTAACATAAGAATATAAATCCATCAAATATGGATGAGTAGACATTCTGTAATGTAAACAATCAATCCTTCCTATAAAATAAGCTTGATCAACTGGTTTCCCAAATTAATCAATATCTTACGTATTTTACATTCCTATATGAGTACTTATACTTAAAAAAATTTAATATCTAATTTTCGTAATAGGATATTTTATATAATTTTTTTGAGAAATATATTTTCATGCTAGTCTTGAGGTATTTTAAAACCTTTAATGTATGATTAATCACATATCTTACTAATTTCAAACTCATAATTCATAATATCTACAAAGGAAACTTTTAATGAATTTTGAATAGAACCAAATATAATTCTTCAAAAAAATAATTTTTCTATAATCACATTATTCATAACAAAATTTTTTAAAAAAATTTGGATCTATGGATTCTATAACAAAAATTCTTATTAAAATAGAGTAATCATATCATACCACATGCTAAGAGATTTTTAGAGTTTTTGTAATTCCTTAATAAGATTAAATACATGAACCAAATATTTTATATTTTTAAAACCATGGGTTTTTTCAATTAAAACATTATACTATATATATTTATTTTGAAATACACACTTCACATCCATTTGAAATAGTTATAAATTATAGGAAGCTATAATGGAATGATGTATACAAATAGCTTCATATCCTACTCTTAGAGAAGAGGTTTCATTGTAATCTATACCCTCTTGTCGATTATATCCCTTAACAACTAGTCTATGTTAATTTATATCAATTATTCATATTTGATCACATTATTTTTATAATGTCTTGTTTTAATCCAATTATAGAATTATCTTGATGTTTCTCAACCACAATAAAAAATTCTTTAAATTCAAACATATTGATTTCATCTTACATTACATTTATCCAATTCTCATCACATAATGATTCACCAAAAAATTTAGGTTCATATTTCTATATGAATGAAAATGTTCAATTTTAATCCTTAAAAAACTTATTGTTCTTATTTTTTAATCTACATCTCAAATGATTTTATCACACTGTATATTCTAAAGAAACAACTAATTTCATAAATATTCTAAATTATATTTTTCTATAACAAATTGAAATTATTCTTAGGATAAAAAATGGAAAACAATAATTTTGTTTTTTTAACAAGTGAGGAAAATTCCAACTTATGTTGAAAATATGTTTAAAAAAACATATAAAGACACATGATATAGTTTTTTACTATTAAGGGATCAAATTCATCAAAATGTACGTGTAATATTTCCTCAAAAAAAACTTGTGTTTTTATTAAAGACTCTTTATGCCTTACTATTTATGGAATAACCTAAAAATATTCCTTCCCTATATTTTGGTGAAAATTTATGTAAATTATCATTATTATTCATAATTAATACTTTGTATCCAAAAACATTAATGTATGAGATTTTCGGTTTTCTATTAATCCACAACTCATTATAATTATTATTTATAAAAGTTAAAATTAAAACACAATTTATAGTATAAAAAGTAGTATTAACTACTTCATTTTAAAAAAAATTAGCAATTGAGTGTTCCTTCAGCATAATTCTACTAAAATCAAAAAAATTATATTATTATTTTCAGCAAGAAATTTTTTTATTTAGATATAGGTACTGAAAATTTGTGTGTAATCAATTTTTTTGTATATATATTTTAGAAATATTTATTTAAATATGATCTTTAATGTCACTATGAATAGTTAACAATGAAATATTTTTTTCATAATAGACATGAGTTTCAAATCTTCTAAGATAAGAATGTTCTTCATATTTATTTTTATACAAGTAGACATGTGTATATCTTTTGTAAACCTAAACTAAAACATATACATAGTATTCTACAATGATATTTCTGTTTTCTATATGAACAAATAAATCCACGTGCACTTAATTGAAATCATCTGATGTTGATACTTCACTAATAGATTTTAAATGTGACATATATTGCGTACCTAATTGAAAACAATCACATACATTTTCCGTTTCAAACCTACTTTTCTATATATCCTTGACCATTCCATTCGTAAAAATATTTTCATAATTTATAACTTTACATTCTCAAATATTCTAGTGCATAAAATACATTGTTCATCAATTCCAAGAAGGATAGTAAGATCTTTGATCCTTTAGTCTTATGTTCTAAGTGTGTATAAATTCTTATGTAGTTTATAAAAAAGAATAAATTATATTGTATAAATTTGAATAGTATGATCACATGATAACACACAACACAAAATTGGATTGTTCTAATATGGTTGATCTTATGTCCTATAACTAACAAATATTTCAAAATGAAATATTTCCCAAGAATTTCTATGTAATCAATACCAATGATTTGTCATGGATAATTATCACTGAAATTTATGTTACCACCTTTCATCATTATAATATTTTTAAATAAATCTATATTTTCAATTATTTGTTTAGAGAAACCCATATCCATATATCATTTTTTAGTACCTTTTTAATGTTGGCATCCTTTAGTATTAATGAACGAAAATCATGTTTTATTATGTTTTATCAAGTTTATTTTGGTTTAATTATGATCACATGTAAGAATAGTCTATTCGGTTAGTGTTTTTCTATATTTGACATGTTTGAAAAGTTTGGCAAAGAATAAGTCACTATTGAGTTTATGTCGCTGATATGTATTAGTAATCATCAAGGTGGACTCACTGTTGTACCTACCAATGATATGTCTCACTATCAGTGCTCTCAAAATTGAATGGATACTAAAATATTCTAAAGGGAAAGACACTGATATGAGTTACTAATTTTTGAACTATCAATAGCTAAGTCACTATCATAATGAACTATAGGAAATATTTCTGAATTTTTTATAAGGACTAGTCACTATTCAAGAAGACTTACCAATGGAATTAGTCATTGTCTGCTCGAGCTACTGATATAATGACTCACCGAAGTTCATATTTTTTTTTTCTAAATAAGAGATACTGATAGATGACCAACTGTCATTTGGACTTAACATAATATTGAATTACTGATGGCTGAGTCACCATCAAGTTGAACAACCAAGAAAGAGAACTACCTATCCTGAATCTCATTTTGAGAGGAACCTATCGTGAGACACCATATTTCTTTCATTTATCACATTAATTTATTTTTTTCTCCTTCTAAAAGATGTTTTTAAGAAAAATGAACCAAATTTTAATTTATTTATTCTATCTATATTTTTTAGACACTATTAAATAGATTTTAGAGGAATGTATGTGCTATGAGGTACCAGAGATCATGCTCTTTTTCAGATGCAGTTAAAAAGATTTTGGTCATGCTCCTGAGAAAAAATCAAGAACATAAAGTGTAGAAAAATTAAGATATTATTGAGAACCTGAATAGAAGAATTTGTCTTAGAAACATTCTATGATAGGAGAAGTTATCATCCTACCCATCAATTACCTAATTATAAATAGTATATACAAGATCACAATATTCTATTTTTTACTATTTGTAGAAGTCGAATCCATATTCTTTTCAAAACATCTTCTAAGAGTATAAAACTATATTTCCTATCACATAGATCCTTCTAACCTCATTTACCTTTAATTTTATCTACATGTTTATTGTTTCTACATTTCTTTGTGTGTGTTTTTTTCTATTTTATAAACACACAATAACTCATTTTAGAAAAGGGAAGATACATTGATATCATCACAAACCTATATTTTTACACCTTTCAGTACAATTTATAAAAGTGGAAGTGGTCCCTGTGTTCCAAAGTTATTTTTTCTCTCCCATGAAAAAATTGGAAGATGTATATTGACCAAGATTATTGTATATACTATATTTACCTAGATCTAGGGTGTTGATACTTTTATTTACGTAAATTCCTCGGTGGTTGGTGATCACCATGTGAAGTGGACTATGTCTCATCTTAAGGGTAATCCTTTTTTTATTAAATCCTCTCTGTTCTTTTATTTTAGTTTTCTCTAATTGTATATTTATAAAAACATACTTCACTTTTGTATTTAATCTACTATAGTGTTTATATTAGAATTTTTTTAGTAGATATATTTTAAGAACTAAAATAATAATCAATATTGTTTTACTAATCCACAAGTCATTATTTTAGAATTATTTCAAAAAGACTAAAACATTAATAAATCTAATACTTTGGTTAACTAGGATGCTTTGAATTTCTAATATGGGATCATTTAAAAAATATATATTATATAATTTTTTATAAGTGCACAATTCACCCCCAATTACATTAGTGTACTACTCTGATAAACATTTGTTTATAAGATAAAAATCGTATTCTAAATACCTATTCAACTGCGATTTAGATTATTTAAAAGATATTAAAATTCGAATTAGTTGAAAATTTATATTACATTAAATTTGATTAAAATGGGAAATAGATAGAAAGGTTATTCTACAAACATACCTCAATATTTTAATGGATCAGACTATGCTCATTGTAATGTATAAATGGAAATGCATTTAGAAATCATGGGTTTTGAAATTGGGTCTTATTTAGTTGATAATAAAAAGAATCCCACTGTTGTTATATGCATTTGGGATGGTTCCACTAAGGCATCTTATAATAGTAATTAGAAAGATATGAATTATATATATTAATCATTAATTGATGAATAATTCGATATGATTTCAACAGGTAAAATAGTAGTTGAAATTTTGGATATTTTAACAATTACACATTAATGAACCACAAATGTTAACAATATGATTCTTAACACATATATGATTAAATAAGATAACTTCTAAATGAAGCATGATAAGACTGTTTCTGACATGTATCATAGGTTTGATTATATTGAAAATATAATTATCTCACTAGGAAATACAATCCCCAAAAAGGAGCGGATAATGAGGATCCTGATATGACTTCTAGAAAGGTGGAGAGGGACCTCAGTATCAATTAAAGAATATTGTGACATTGATTCACTACCTGTAAAAGAGTTTATTGGTAAGATGATGCTAAATGAGTAATAACTTATGGTCAATATAGATTAATATGATGTACGAAAAATAAATTTGGGTACTTAAAAACCACTACATCAAAATAATAGGAGAAAATTAAATTATATGCTGAAACTTCCAACAATGATGATTCTTCAAGTGATATTGTTGAGAATATGGCTCATGTAGCCAGGATATTTATAATGTTTTATTGAATGAATGAATTAGTTTGAAAACTTTGATACAAAAGGGAGTGTGATAACAAAGGTAACTAATAAATTATTATAAAAGATATGATAAAATAAATGAGATAGTATTCTATCAGTATAATAGAAGACAGCATGTAAAATCTAACCGTTTAAAATTAAAGATCAAAATTAAGTATGATGGTAATTATTGGAACTAAAAAATGATTTAAATGTTACCTTTAATACATATAAATATAGTTATACTAACTCAAAATCATATCATTATGAAAAGGCAGATAAACATAACATGGGTTTTATGAAAAACACATCTGAGGTAACCCTAGAATATCATGTACTATATTATTACTATTCTAGAGAAGAATCTGATTCTGATAATTCCAAAAATATAAAAAATGATGAAACTTTTGAATATTTTAAAATTATTTAGTATATATTAAATGGGTTTAAGGATAAATATAAAGTAATAAAAAAATTACATGCTCATTTTGCTTTATTTATGTTCTAACTCACTACAGAAAAGTAAAAGAATGTTTAACTACTCAATTACAACACAAAACCCAAACATTCCAATGTAAAATTAATGATGTATGTAATAAAAATTACAAATCATAAGTATACCTTAGATCAAATTACTGGTAAACAAGTTTCTGATTAATATACTACTTTTATTGATCATTAGAATTGGAAAATAATTATTATTGAAAACAATTTTTTATCAAAATCTCGAAAATTTGTTTTTATGCACATAATTAAAAAATATTCGACAAGTTCCAACACTGGAAATACTTTTACTACTTCTAGTATTTTTAGGAATAATAGTGTGTAATTTTATATGACATTGAAAAAATCATATAATAAACCCATTAATAAAATGTGGTTACCTTAACCATGAATTACTAATATTACTAGACCCAAGAAAATCTAGGTACCAATGTCTCTTCTTGTTTAAAGTATTTTTGTAAGAAATCTTATTGAATTATTCCTATAAAATCTAATGGTACATGGACAATAGGTGTTCAAAACACATGATATGGAACTACACTTTATTCAAGATTCTTATCAATACTAAGGGAGGGCATTTCAGCTTTGGTGATAATGAAAAAGGGATAATTATTGGTCTTCGTCAAATCGGTAACACTTACTCGTTTTGAATTTATAAAATTCATTTTTTGATGGTATTAAGTAAATTCTTCTTATAATTTCACAATTATGGGTTGTTGTATTGCATGTTAAATTTTAAAATGATTATTTTAATGCTTTAAATTACAATAAAGATTTAGAATTTATTAATTTTAGAAATAAAAATGTATGTGCTCTAAATCAAGATAATTCAATTTCTCTAAATGTTCCCTACTTGAGTTCATTTCATATTGTCATATATCTTTAATATAAGAATATGGCACTATAACATCCATTATAATGGAAATATTATTAAAAAATTATAAGTTAAGGATCAACCTAAACAATATCTTTCGAATGATAAAGATTTTATTCATTTTCTAAATGGAAAACAACACAAAATATCATTCAAATTAATGAAAGGTAGTCCATCTTCTCAACCACATGAGTTGGTTCACATAGATTTTTTTGTCCCATATAGAGTTTCATGTTTAAATGTGAAGCACCATGTGTATGTTATAGTAGATAACATTTCTAGGTATACTTGGACTATTATTTTAGCTCACAAAAGTGATGTTTGTTCTTATTTCTCTATGTATGCTACATTAATACATATCATAACTGGTCATAGAATAACAACCATAAGAATTGATCATGGTTGTGAGTTTTAAAATAAAGAGTTTTAATATTTTTTCTCAAAAAATGGATAGAATCAAAACTTCTCGGCTCTTAAGACACCCCTGCCAAATGGAGTTGTATAAAGGATAAATATATCCTTAAAAAAGATAGCCCATACTATGCATAATAAATACAATCTATTTACTTATTTATTTTGGGAATATTATATGAATCCATCTTTTTAATTTGTCAATTGATTTTAAATTAGGCCTTTTCTAAAAATACCCCCTTTTCTATATGGTACAATAGGAATCCCAAGATAAATTATTTCATTGGTTTTGGTTCCACAGTCTTTATTTTCAATAAAAAATAAAATCTAGACCAATTTCCCTCCATGATTAATGAAAGAATTTTCATAGGTTATTCAGTCTCTTATTACTCCTATATAATATTTAGTAAGAGAACCATGTGTATGGAGGAATCTAGGCATTTCTAGATTGAAGAAAAATAACAATATAAATCCAAAACCTCCAAAGAAAATCATGAGGACAATATATTGAATCTATCATTAAATCCTAATGCCTTCGATTATGTTATTAATCAATTTGAAAAAACCAATTCTGGAAAATCTCTATATTTAATCCAAAGGAAACTAAAACCTATACATGGACACAAAATAACCAACTCGACATTCATTGGATCTGATAGAACTCAAAAAACAGTCCATTAGATATTGTAATTGAAGACATATATGGTGGAACTTAGACTAGATCTTCTCTGAGAAAACAAATTGATCGTCACGTATTTATTTCATCGCTTTAACCTAAAAACATAATTTATGAAATCAATAATGAATTCTAGGTGATGGAATGGAAGAATAAATTAAAAAATATTGAATGAAACAACGTATAGAAAATTTTTGATAAACCCAAAAACAACAAGATTGCAGGCACTAAGTGGGTCTTTTGAAAAAAGTGAATAAAGATGGTATAATGATAATAAAAAATCTATAATATTTTCACATGTTTTTATTCAAGAAGTAGGAATAAAATATAAAGATACCTTCACAAATGTATCTTGTCATCAATCCGTAGGAATACTATAAGTTTATGATGTACATCTTAATTTCAATCATTATCAAACAGATGTAAATATATATTACAAAATAGTTATATAGTTGAGGATGTTTTTTTAACAACCCACAGGATTTAAAAACCATCATTTCCAAAATAATGTTTTTATTCCAACAAAATCATTGTATGGTATAAAACAGACTCCAATAGAACTGTATGATAAGAACAAATATTTTATTATTTCTAAAGGTTTTTCTAATTGTGTCGTTGATCCCACTCTTTTCATAAAAATAATTTTTAAATATTTTATTTTAGATAAAATATATGTTGATGGTTTTATTTTTTGACCTTTAAAAAAATATTTATGTGTTGATTTTTCAAACCTGATACAAAATGAGTTTTAAATGATTTTATTGTGTGAACTCAAATTCGTTCAGGGATTTCAAATTTTAAAAAATACGGATAGTATTTTTTAAATCAATGTATATATAAGAAATATCATTTAAGATGTTTTAACATAGATATCCCTAAACATAGTTATACTCCCATGAGTAACACTTGTTAATTGGATCTTGATGAAAATGGAAAATGTAACTGCCCAAGATTTTATGAGATATATTATTTTTTAATTTCATTGATGTCTTCTGTTATACACTAAACGAAGATTATCTTGTACTATATATAACACTGTATTAGCTTGATGTATACGTAACACTATTCTTGGCTCGTGCTACATGCAATTTTAAGTTCATTTTGTGTAAATTATTATATACAACATTAAGTATAGATTTAATTTAATGTATAAATAAAATAAGTCTTGGTTATGTTATACGCAACACCAAACGAACCTTTCAATACATTCAGCCCCAACTTTTACTGCATTACACGCAATCAAAACCTTCTTTGATAGAATGTGTATTATGCAATACCATGTTTCCCTAAACGAGATTTTATTATAATATTATAATGAACTAACCATTATTAATAGTAATTCCCCCATTTTGAAATTTTATAAATTTTATAATTCAAAATGGACTTCATTTTTGGATTCAAAATATCGAAATTAGCCTATGGTGAATTTTTTGTATTTTTCTAAAAACTTTCAATTTTTGATGAATAGTGAAAACATTGGGTTAATATTTAAAAACAGACTTTTTATTTAAATAATTATTTATTTTATTTAAATTTATTTTATGTAAAAATTGATACATAAAATGTGGAATTTTGAGTGGAATTTTGAAAACATGAGAGACACAGTTAATATCAATGAGTAAAATGTGGTTCAATAAGATAAATATAATTTTTGGTGAATAGTAATTTTTTACTTTTATTTACCACGGTAAAAAGTAAATAGTGTAATTAAAGCTAAAAATGATAATATTATTACCCTTAAAAATTTCATACTTCTATTGGATAAGAGTAATTCGACAAAAAACAACCATAGGAATAATATATTACCCTTTAGGTTCACATGGATTAGATTAAGACATTTATTATTATTTTATTTAAAGAATAATTAAAATAGTTATAATCAAATTTTAACAAATAAAACATTTTGAATATAACGTTATACATAAGATAAATTCAACTATGAATATTCATTAGAAATATAAAATGATTTCCTAAATAATGGTATTTTGTTTATAATTTTTATACATTAAATAACTTAACTTATTTATGACACAATGATGATGCAGAAATTACCTTATTAATGAAATATAAACATAATTTATGTTAAAAATACCCAAATAAATTTAATTTTAGACTTTTTATAAATTCCACTAATTTTATAGGTTAATATGACATGTTATTATTTATTCAATTAACTTTTTTTTGAACCAATAATGTTGTTATGATTTTCAAAAAAATCAAGTACCAAATAGTGTCAAAAAAGACATAAAATAGTTTTTAAAACAAATATTATATTATTAATTGTTATTTTATTCCTAAAAATATAAGGTTTGGCCAAATGACTTATATAAGTATATATATAATAATAATGAACCACTTGGGATTTTTTTGGCTTGTTATAGTTATTTTATTAACCATATAGTCTAAGAAAACAAAAAGACACGGTAAAACTAAAATTATTTAACCTATTGTTAAATATAAATGATAAGGTTAAAATATTAAACCAAACATGTCTAAAACATATTGGTTGAGGGTGATTTTGACCCATCCCCACTTCAGATTCTAAATAAATCAATTTGAAACTATTATAAACCGAATATGACTTTATTATAAAATAATATTTTATGTTTTTTCAAAGGTTCCCCTCTCCTCCCTTATAAAAAGGGAACCCCTTCCCTCATCTCTTCACACCGTTTTGAGCCTTAAAGCTCAGACAAACTCTACAAATTCAACTTCTAAACATATCCAGTTATATCATAGAGGTTTTTTTATTCTCATTAGACCAACTCAAGTTCCCAAAGAAGAAGTTTAAAGAAGGTGCGTCGAGGAAGAGATAATCTCTTCTACCGACTCTTTCAAGTTTCTTTCTTCATCTACTTCCTCTTATTTAGTTGTTTCATTATAAAGTAATAACATAAGTTTTAATTATATACTTATATGTTATAATAAATATGAAAAAACTCTATTTCACCTTCTATACATCCTCTGGAAAATGAAATCACCATAGGTGTGTATGTACGGAATACCATCTCCATGTCGTGGTGTAATCAGTTTTTCAACCACCACCTTACATGGATGGGTATAATGGAGTAAATAAAAACTGTATATGATTTTAATAACATCATACTAATTCTAATATATTATATCATCCACTCCAATTCCAATCATTAAATATGGGAACGATATCATCACTCGTGTGTACGTACGGATTACCGTCTCCACAATGCGATGAGATTCATTTTCCATGTTAACAAATAAAGAATGATTATAAAGTATATATTATAAGTAATCATGAAATATATGAAATGATAATTCTACTGGATTTATTTATATATATATGTATTTCATTTAATTAATTCCATTCAATTCAATTAAAAAATTAAAAACAACATTCTTGCGTACGTATGGCCTACCGTCTCTATGAACGATGTATTTTTTCCATTTATCGATTTATTAGATACATATGTATATTTTGAATATATATTATATATAAATCATGTTTTATATTCTTGAATTTTGTAATCATTATCTATGTAATCATATAAATAATCTCAAGTCAAAAGAAGAAAGATAAATGAAACGATTTTACCAAAAACGTTGCTTTACCATTGAATTGACAAATGAACGGATAATATAAAGTCGTAAGAGAATCAAATATGAAATCATAAATATTATTATGGTTCTGTTAAAAGTTAATAATATTTTTAAACACACTATACAGGAGTCTCAGACACATACAGAATAAATTGGACATAAGGTATGTGATAATAATTCGAATCTCATTCGTATCTGAGATTGTTTATTCGTAAGTATTTACTGGGGTTATGTTTATCACCCATGTCCATATATTCTAAAAGTGTTTTCATAAAATTTTTAATATTCATCCATGTATATTTAAAGTCATGTTTACCCATCTTTGACATTTACATTGTGTTATGGAAAGAATAGTTTTTTACCATACGTGGTACTTTTTGACTTTCCATTAAAAGTACGAGAAGAATGTTCTTTTTTAACTTATATGGAATGAATAGATTTTTATGGTTTCATAAATCCTAATTTTCATGATTATACCTATACAATATTTCATGACCATTTTCAAAAAAATCATTTTCTTTTAAAATTACATGGCATTTTGTGAAATGAAAACGATTTTGAAACCGAAAGGATATTTTCCTCAAGAATTCATTTCAAGTGTTTTATCAAAACTTTTTTCCATCTAAGATGAAATTATTTCACATTTTTATGTTTCATGTATAATGTATCTATGATTTACATGTTTTCACTTTTCTTATGATGAAATGATATCCATTTGTTTTATATGTATTATGTTATGATGGGATGATGTTTATGAAACTCATTATATTATTTGGGTTATGATGAATGATTTATGTTTATGTTGTGGAACACGTAATAATGATTTCATTATGAGATGGGTAAGACTTATATATCCCTAAAATTCATTGGGTAAAGACTTATATCTCATGATATAGTCATGGTTGTAATGGTATGTTAATATGGTTCAGTGTTACAGGATTGAGACGAGAAGTGAACTCGATTTAGAAAGGGACATTATCCACTAAGATGGTCTTGGCAGAAATACCATGGCTACTATAGAAATAATATCATGTGATTAATGGTTTTCCACAACTAAACATTTAATTCCCATTCTATTTTATAATGATTAATGTTCTTTTATGACCTATGTCTTATGTACTACCATGTTTTATGTAATTGCTCAAGATTTCGATGTTTAAACATTATGTTTATGTTGTTATTTTCAAATGTATATGGTTTCTTTTCTTTTAACCATGATTACCCTTACTGAGAATTTAAGCTCACCCTTTATTTGTTTTCATTTCCCTAGGATATAAAGAAAAGTTTTAGGTAATAAAATCAAATTGGAAGATCTTTATGGGAGATGTTGAAGATCTTTCACAATGATTAAAATATTTTTTCGGAATTTCCAAAGACACTAAACCATTATGATCCTTGAGTGTTGGTTTTTGTTATGTCTTAAGTATTCTACAAATGTAATGAAAGTTCCATGTATGTCAGGATTTGGGTCTTTACAGTTGGTATCAGAGGAAATGTTTAGTTATCCTTTGGAAACTAGGATGCGAAAACATTAGTGAAATCCCTAGAGATATTTCTAAGGTATATTTAATGATATATCTAAGGTTAGGTATAAGTATAGGTTACTGTCATAGAATTATGATAACGATCACGAATGACCTAGTATTAAACCAATGATGTTAGAGATTGAAAGTACTCCCCTTGATTATGTTGTTTTCCTAGCATTATTTTTTCCTCTCACACTATTCTTTTTGGGTTTTAGAAAATGGGTAGAAATCAGAATATTCATGTTAATGGAGAATATGATGGACAATGGAATGATACTCATCATGATCAACCAATTGAAATGGTATTTGGAAGGCGAAACATTATTATTATTCATAATCAGCAATCTCATAATATGATCAATAATATCAACTTTGGTAAGTTTCCTAACTCAGTTAATTAGAGAAAGAAGGAGTTTCATGATGATCATAGAGGAAAGAAAGTTCAATTTTCCTCATGACAATCATATTGGAAGAGACATCATGGAGAATGTTTCAAAGGAAATGGAAGATGCTTTGGGTGTGGAAAAGAAGGACACAAAGCCAGTAATTGCAAAGGAAAAGGTTCAGTTAACACCATGGACAAAGATAATGGAATTTCAAAGACATCAATAATGGCTAAATGTTTAAATGTGGAATGTACAGGCATTATGGAAACCAATTCCCCAAGGGTAAGACTCATGAAGAGAATCATCATGGTCATATGTGTAGTATTTATATTTATGATGTTGAAGAGACTACAAATGATATGTGAGATGAAATAATTGTTCAAGCTCGGTCAATTGTTTAAGAAGGTAGTGTAATGATTGTATGTTTATCAAGAATAATGTATGGTACTATGGAATAAGGAAAAATATAAGGATTGTTATAATTTTTCCTTTTCTTATGTTTAGAAAGTATATGTTGAATGGTAGTAGTATCCCTGAAAGGTTATTCACATATTTATGGAAAGCACCTAATATGCACATAATGACGGCATAAGGATATAATTAAATAATTGATAGTATTAATGAGATCATGACTAATATAATGAATCAATTGATATCATGGTTTGAGTATATAGAATTTTTTCAGATTGTGGTATATGGAAAGATTTACCTTGTGACAGCATTCATGTTTTAACTATGGTTCAAGAGAATTCATGATTAAGGTATTCACATGTTTGGAATGGGACCCATAAGATATATCGTATGAAATATGGTGGATAAATGATTGTATTCACATTCTCGGTAGATGAAATTTCTAGTAATTTTTTTCTTCATACTATGATCTTGGAAAGAAGTATTTTAGACAAGCCTAAATATTGGAATGAATTAAGTTAGACATAAGATAGTATTGTTTTAGTGTAGAACTATTTTCTATTTTATTACAGGAATTTTATTATAATGTAGAATTAGAAAATGGGACAACCTGCAGGACGGGCGACAACCCGTCGCACTGGACAAGGTTGTGGGAATCGAACTCACAACTGAAGTGTGACAGGATATTATTTCCTACCACTGGCCTACAGGATGTCCCTGGTTAGTAGAAACTAGTTTTATTAAGCAGTACAATAGATGAAGTATAAGTCCATTTTTGGAATCATATACGATTAACCACACCATATATAGACTTATGTATATTTGATAACTTTTTCTAACCTTTTGTTTGAGACATACGGAATGACCCATCATTCTATCATATGATCTTCTAACACTTCATGAATGAAAAATTCAATTTCATTTCTTTAAAAGATGAAGTGGAAATTTTTCAAGGCACGAACACCGGTGAGATTATACCGTGATAAATTAAGTATTTATTCTATTTAAAAATTTTCAACTTTAGGAAAATGATCTTGAAAACCAAAAATGTTTTCGTAGTTCCCTTATATCTGATGAATCAGATGGTACCGTAGATCATCACAAATTTATGGCTTTGTGATTGTTGGCTTTTTCATACCCATATTCTCTACCACTCTCCTTCAAAACATGATGGTTAGATTTTTATTCCATATCCATATTTTCACTTATGTTCTCTTATGTAGAAACCCAGTGATTATTTTATTTAGGTAACCATTACATTTCATAATATAGTTTTTAAAGTTCAATTTTTGTCTTCCTTTTTACGATGTCGGTTTCTATGAAAGAAACTTTCAAGTTGTAAACCATTTATAACCCTGACGAATTTTGAGGGTGAAATTCATTTTAAGTGGGGTAGAATGTAACACCCCGAGATTTTATAAGATATATTATTTTTTAATTTCTTTGATGTCTTCTATTATACACTACACCATGATTAGCTTGTACTATACACAACACCGTATTATCTTGTAGTATACATAACACTATTCTTGGTTCGTGTTACACACAATTTCAAGTTTTTTTGGAAATTATTCTACACAACAATAAGTATAGATTTTGTTTAATGTATAAATGAAATAAGTTTTGATTATGTTATACACAACACCAAAAAAATCATTTACTACACACATCCTTAACTTGGCTTGCATTACATGCAATCAAGACCTTCTTCGATAGCGTGTGCAGTACGCAATACCAAGTTTCAATAAACAAGATATAATTACAATATTATCATGAACTAACTGTTATGAATAGTAATACCCCATTTTTGAAATTTAATAAATTTTATCTTTCAAAATGGAATTCATTTTTGGATTTGGAATATAGAAATTATCCTAGGGTAATTTTTTGGTATTTTTCTGAAAACATTCAATTTTTGATTAATAGTGAAAACACTAGGTTACTATTTAAAAACCGAATTTTTATTTAAATAAGTATTTATTTTATATAAATTTATTTCTGGTCCAAATTGATAGAAAATACCTATATAATATCAATGTAAATCATCTGAGTCATTTTATAAAAATTTTAGATATATAAAAATTTTATTAAAGTTTTCACCGTCTTTTACCTACCTCCTAGGAGAATATGAAAATTTATATAAAACATAATTTTACTGCATTTGTGAGTGGAATTTTGAAAATATTATAGACATGGTTAATATCAAGGAGTAAAATATGGTTCAATAAGATAAAAATAATTTTTGGTGAATAGTAACTTTTTAATTTTATTTACCAAGGTAAAAAGTAAATAGGGTAATGAAAGGTAAAAATGATATTATTATTTACCTAACACAAGTCCTAATTCTTTTGGATAAGTGTAATTAGACCCAAAAAATCCTTAGGAAGAAAATATTACCCTTTAGGTCCACTTAGATTAGATTCGGACATTTATTTTTATTTTATTAAAACAAGAATTAAAATAGTAAAAATCAATGTTTAATAACTAAAACATTTTTAATATAGGGTTATACATAAGATAAATTAGACTATAAATATTCATTAGAAATATAAAAATATTTTATACATTAGGGTATTTTGTTTATAATTTTTAGAAATTAAATAATATAATTTATTAATGACACAATGATGATACAGTAATTACCTTATTAATGAAATACTGACATAGTTGATATTATAAATAACCCAATAAATACAATTTTAGACTTTTTATGAATTCCACTAATTTTATAGGTTAATATGACATGTTATTATTTATTTAATGAACTTTTTCGAACCAATAATTCTTTTATGATTTTTAAAAAAATCAAGTACCAAATAGTGTAAAAAAAGACATATAATAGTTTTTAAAACAAATATTATATTATTAATTGTTATTTTATTAATAAAAATCTAATGTTCGGCAAAATCATATACATAAAAGATATATATATTAATAATGGACCACTTTGGGTTCTTTTGGCTTGTTATAGGAAGTTTAATAACCATATAGTGTAAGAAAACAAGAAGACATGGTAAAAGTTAAATTATTTAACTTAAAGTTAAATCTAAATGATAAAATTTTCATAGTAACCTAAACTTGCCTAAAAACTATTGGTTGAGAGGAGTTCGACCCATCACCACTTTATATTAGAAATAAATCAATTTGGAGATATTATAAACTGAATATGACTTTATTATAAAATAATATGTTAAGTTTTTCCAAAGGTTACCCTCTCCTCCTTTATAAAAAGGGCACCCCTTCCCTCTTCTATTCACACCCTTTTGAGCCTTGAAGCTCGAACAACCCTAGACAATTTCTCCTATAAACCTCTCTAGTTATATCATAGAGGTTCTGGTCTTCTCATAAGACCAAATATTGTTCCCTAAGAAGAAGTTTAAAGGAGGTGCGTCGAGGAAGAGGTAATCTCTTCTACCAACTCTTTCAAGATTCGTTCTTATTCTACTTCCTCTTCTTTAGTTGTTTCATTATAAAGTAATAACATAAGTATTAATTATATACTTATATGTTATTATAAATATTAAACAACCCTATTTCACTCACAATCCATCCTATGGAAAACGAAATCACTGCGCATGCGTACGTACGAAATACCGTCTCCACGCCGTGGTGTAATTAGTTTTTCCACCACCACCTTACATGGATGGGTATAATGGTGTAAAGAATAAATATATATGATTCTTATAACATCATACTGATTCTAAGATATTATATCATCAACTCAAATTCCATTCAATAAATATGGGAATGATATCATCACTCGTGCATACATACGGATTACCTTGTCCACGACGCGATGAGATTCGTTTTCCATGTTAACAATTCAAGAATGATTATAAAGTATATATAATAAGTAATAATGAAATACATGACATAATAATTCTACTGGATTTATATATATATATTCCATCTAATTAATTCCATTCAATTCAATAAAGAAACAAAAAACATCGTTCATGCGTACGTACGGCCTACCGTCTCCATGAACGGTGTATTTTTTCCTGTAATCAATCTATTATATATATATATATTATGAATATATATTACATATAAATCATGCTTTATATTCTTTAATTATGTAATAATGATCTAATAAATAATATTAATAATTACAAGTCAAAACACGGACGATAAATGAAATGATTTTACCCAAAACATTGCTTTAACATGGAATTGACAAATGAACGGATAATATAGAGTATTAATTGAATCATATATGATATCATAAATTTTATTATGGTTCTGTTACAAGTTAATAATATGTTTAAACACACTATACAGGAGTATTGGACACATACTGAATAAATTGGACATATGGTAAGGGATAATTATTCCAATCTCATTCTAATCCGAGATTGTTTATTTGTAAGTATTTACTGGGGTTATGTTTATCATCCATGTCCATATGTTCTAGAAATGTTTTCATAAAATGTTTAATATTATTCAATGAATTCATAATGTCATGTATACCCATATTTTACTCTTACTTTGTTTCATGGAAGGAATATTTCTTTTGTTTACCATACATGGTACTTTTTTACTTTTCATTAAAAGTACAAGGAGAATGTTCTTTTTTAACTTATACAGCATGAACGGATTTTTATAGTTTCATAAAGACTAATTTTCATGAATCTCCCTCTACAATATTTCATTACTATTTTCAAAAAAATCATTTTTCTTTTAAAATTTCATGGCATTTTGTGAAAAGAAAATGATTTTGAAAAAGAAAGGATATTTTCCTCAAAAATTCATTTCAAGTGTTTTATCAAAACAATTTTCCATCTAAGATGACATTATTTCATATGTGTATGTTTCAAGTATAATGTCTATATGATTTACAAGGTTTCACTTTTCTTATAATGAAATAATATCAATTTTTTATATGTATTATGTTAGGATGGTATGATGCTTATGAAACCAATTTTATTATTTGGGTTACGATGAATGATTGATGTTTATGTTGTGGAACAAGTAAGAATGATTTCATTATGATATCGGTGGGACCTATATCTCCCTCTAATTCATTGGGTAATGATTTATATCTCATGAGATATGCAAGGTTAGAATGGTAAGTTAATCCGGTTCAGTGTTACAGGACAGAAGTGAGGAGTGAACTCGATTCAGAAAGGGACATTGTCCACTAAGATGGTCTTGGCAGCAATGAATTGGCTACTATGGAAATCATATCATGTCCTTAATGGTTTTCCACAATTAAATGTTTTATTCCCATTCTATTTTATCATGATTAATGTTTCATTATAACCTATTCCTTACGTACTGCCATGTTTTATGTAATTGCCATGCTTACCCATACTGAGAATTTGAGCTCACCCTTTATATGTTTTCCATTCCCCATGATATAAAGAAAAGTTTAAGGTAAGAAAATCAAAGGGGAAGATCATTATGGGAGATGTTAAAGATCTTTCACAATGATTAAAATATTTTTTTCCGAGTTTCCAAAGACACATAACCATTACGATCCTTGAGTGTTGGTTTTTGTTATGTATGAATAATTGCGAAAAATTAAAGTAATTTCAATGTACTTCATGCTTTGGGTCTTTACAGGAAATCATTGGATCAAACAAATTACAAAGGTATGAATGGATTTATTCTTTTATTGATTAATATCTTGCATGATATTATGTTTTATTAATATATTGGTTATCATTTTCAAAGAAATTCTAATGTTTCTTATCTACTTGTTGTTAAAAGAAATTTCAAATACATAGAATATACTACTAACATAAGAATATTTTATCCTAGAAGAAAACCATCTGACATTGTTAGTTATTCAGATGCTGACTTTGGTGGTTTCAATTTAGGTTTAAAATAACCTATGGAACATGTCACTTTTTTTTCAAAAATCTCATGTTTCAAGGTGTAGTAAAAAAATATTCTATTTCATTATCATCTTTTGAATCTGACAACATATTCACAGGAAATTTTATGCACAAATTTTGTTGATGGAACATATAATACTAGTCATTAGATATCAATATACACATATCCAAATAAAATGCGATGACACAAGAGCTATTAAAATCACCAATAATCTAGTTTACCATTCCAAAATATAACATATTGATGCAATTCATTACATTTTGAGAGACTATTGTCAAAAATGAGATATTACTCTTGAATTCATTGGCATAGAAAATTATTTATCTCAAATATTTATGAATCCTTTAAATTTTAATAGAATGAGTTACATCTTTTGTGAGTTAGAGATGTTGAATTTTGTGTGACTAACAATTGATGTCACACCATTGTGACTCACTTTTGATGACTATCCATTTTGAATCACCACTAATGACGCACCACTATGACTCACATTTGATGACTCTCTATTGTGTCTCACTTTTGATGTCTCACCATTGATGACTCGCTATTGTGTCTCACCATTGATGAATCATATTTGATGTCTCAGCAATGATGTCTCACCTTTGGGTCACACTATTTTGTACTTGTTATTTTTCTGTCTGGAAGTTAGAACCTCACAGTTTTAATTATTTATTTTATTCTTTATTTCTCAATTTATGATTTCTAAATCCCATAATGATATAACAAAAATTGATCCAACTCACTTGCACACTCTCACACTTCGTCTCTTGTATTCCTCTCTCCTAAACTATTTCCCTTATGTCATGATGAAAAACTAAAAATTACCGCCAATGGATCGAATTAAAAGTTTCTCTAAGATGACTTTTGGCAATTTACACCACTATATGTAGACCAAAATTGAATCCATTCAACCTAAACCAGATCATATCAATCCAAAAATCATGATCCAAATCTTTACTCACAAAATGGAAATTCATTCTGAATGTCTTCTTTTATTTAAGACTCTATTTTTCAATTTGTTGCATGAACCAGTGTGGATGGAGTTTTTCTATAATAACACAAGAATGTTTTTTCCTATGATTCTGAATAATTTTATTTTAATTCATAATTTCTTCAAGAGGGATCTGATATATTTTGGAATAATTCATGGTTAAATGGTGAATGAGATGCCATGTATTCAAGGTAGTGGTATAAAAGGTTTAAAGTACCTCATATATATATTTTTAATGGTTTCTTAGGATTTTCTCCCACACCATGTGATATTTTCATTTTTTGAGGAAGCATTGCCGGAGCATACTAAGAATATCGTTTCTAGAAGACCAATAAAAAAAGGGATTGATGAAGAATATATGTTATTATTTTAATTTATCTAGAAAAATTTATTTCGATGAAAAATTTATTTTTATTATCTTAAATTGTATGATGTGAATTTGTTTTATCGGATGAAAAAGGGACTGATGATTAATTTGTATAGGTATTTAATAGTGAATATGTATTAATTGAAGAAACGTCAATTCCATTAAAATTCCTTACATTATCCAATGTTTATTTCTGTAATGTTGAAATTCAAAGGTCTATTGAGTTAGTACGAATAACCTATAACTGATTGTGATAGTATTTTCATCACCAATATCATTTTTATGAAGATAAAGATCTTTTGGAATCCCTTGTCGAAATAATATATCAAAGAAAATGATACGATTTATGAGGAATTTTTTCCAATTGAGAACCCCTCAAGGCCAAAAGTCTTGATTGATAATGGTCTAGGATCAGATAATGTGGATGAGTATTGTCAATATGTAAGATAATATGAAGCAAATAAATGAGAAGAATCTCCTATTGATGATATAGGTAACACATATACTGATGAAATTCTAGAAAGGATAACATGTAGACCTTATAACCTTCATATGCCTTGTGAATCATAAGAACCCCTTCTTCTAGAAGATGATGTTGAAGAGACTCAATAATTAGAAAATGATGAATATGTTAGTAAAAGTGGTATTGAAGAAGACCAATAATATATGGTGAAAATGGAGAATGTAATAGTGAGGAAGAGAAATAAGATGTTGTTGATGAAGGGGAATAAGATGAAGATGAAGGAGAGGAATATAGTGTACAAAATAAAGATAATGTAAATGATACAATTAATGAAAGAATTGGTGAATCTAATACTTGATAAGGCTATCATAATGATTATCATGTCCTTATTACTGAACATATTTATCTCATTCTATATCCCTTTGAGACCACAAATACCAATGAAACTATATTAAGGGAACAAGAATTAGTTTCAGAATCCCATGAAGCTCATTAGTTTGTTATTGTTGAGGAAAGAGCTCTATATGTTCATATGCAATAGAATGATCAGGTTGTATAAGATGTTTTAATTTATATAGTGAAATAACATGTTTATTCTTGAAAAAGATCACATATTGATATAGAAGCTCATATGGAATAAGAAGTATCTATTGAGGGGGAACAACCAGAAAAACATAAGAGTTCACACTCTCCTTCCTTATGATGTAATAGTATATGAATGGTAAAAATTACTTTGGTATTTCACAATGGGATTAGATTAACCAGATTAAATATATGAGAGAGTCGATCAAAAGTTATCTCTTATAGAAGAAACACCTCATGTTAAAATAAATATGGAAATTGAAAATATTCAAATAGTATCTCCTGATCCTCCACTAGTTTCTACTCCTGCTACATTTGTACCTATGGATTTTGTTAACTAAATTAATTGAAATTTATTAAATGTGGATATTTTCTATATGGTTAAAATAATCTTACAACCTTGACTTTAACCGATATTGAGTCTTGGTGAATTAGATGATGATATGCTTTCAAATAGAATTCATACACAGTTTCATCCTAAATTAGTTTCAAAACATCAGGAAGTGGGATTAGATAATAATAATTTATGTGATGATTTGTTTGACCTAATTTTATTGAGTTTTTAGTGTTTGATGTTTAAGCAACATCCATATAAAATTTTGAAAACACTCTTGAGGATACATCATCTATAGAATATAATAATACTCCTCCTACATCTCTTGATCTGATAATTTTGAAATTCATATTCAAAGATGTAGACAATAAAGATTCATCCTTAACTACTCCAATGAATCGTTTTACAAATTTTTTATGATCAGAAAACTTTTTAGAGAAGAGTTTCAAACCATGATGGGTGGAACATATTAGGAGATCCTAATAAAATTTTGACTAAACTGTGACAATATATATGATATGGATGGGTATTTTTCAAAAGTATATTCTTCTTCATAGGTTGATATTACAAATAATTTAGATTAATCCTTTAAATTAATTTATACCAAACACCAGATGGATAGTAAATATAAGTATTTGGATGAGAATCTCAGATTTCGTCATCTTACACATGCCTTCAAAGAGCAAGTAAAATATCTCAAGAAGTTAACACCTTCTCTTTAGATACTTATGGAGCATTAATACGATCTCATAATGGATATGGATAAAGGTTGGTAGATAATCATGGACATTATAAACCTTTTGATTCCTTACTAGAATATTAGAGTAATTCTATTGTAGCACAAGAGGCATTTTGTATTAAACTAGTGTTTGAAAACCTCCCTTTAGGATCAATCTACTGGTAACTAGTTCCCCGGTTCAAAGATAATGTGACCTAAAACCCTTTTTCTCCATTATATTCAACCCATCAACCATTTTCCATGTATAAAACAAATTCCCATAGTCATCTAATAACTATTATCTATAGTGAATTGACCAAACCTATATATTTTACCCAAAAACATCCACCCCCTGCACATTCTAGATTCCCAATTCATTAGTTGTATACCACAGCCACTTTTATACGTACTGTTCCTCTATCTGCTACTTATAATAAGTGCATGGAAACCATGGATCCTTATTTTGTAGAAGAAGTTATTGGATTGATATTTGATATGAAAGTAATTTTGAATTTTTATTATCTATTGTACAATCTTTTAATTGTGAAATACATTATATTTTCATCCACGATTTGTTCTTTTTATTTTTTTTTTCTTCTATTTTTGTTAATCCGAAAAGCAGGAGAAATATGAGGAAGAATTTCAATTAACTGGAGAATAATTATGGATTTTATAGAATGTGATGTATTTAATTGGATTTTATTTTATTTGATTTAATAAGTATTTTATGTTATGTTTAATTATTCAGTTGATCAATATGGTAGGATTCTTAATCCAATGTTCTCTGATCCTCATAGAGGGGGATATTGTTGGCCTAATCTAGTATTAATGATAAAAATATCGTCTTCTGTTAAGATTTATCATGGTTACTTGATTTTAATTATGTTCATTTATAATTTTAATATATTCTTATAGATTTGCACTACATTTGATAGGTAATAAAGTTTTTGGATTTGTATATGTCACCATTGAGTTTAAGTTAACAATAGGTATAATTCACTTATAGGGTGGACTCAATGTTGGACCTACCAATGAAATGTCTCACAATCAGTTCTCTCACCATCTGCACATATAATGAAATTAGGTAATGGAAAAAAACATTGATATGAGTTTGTAACTCTGAACCAACCAATAGCTAAGTCACCATCGCATTGATCTATCAACAATGTATCAGATTGTTTTTCTATAGATGACTCATTGATCAAGCCAACATAGTGATGCAATGAGTCACCATTTTCCTAAGATACCTACGGAATGACTCAATGATGTTCATAATTTTCACCATGGATGAGCTACAGATAGACAAAAATATCATCAATGGGACCTACCATCAAAATGACATATCGATGGCTGAGTCCCCATTATGTTGACCTACCGTCAGAGCAACCTACCAATCCTAACTCAGCTTTCTCAAGATACTGATCATATGACACCTTCATTCCATCATATTTAATTTAAAATTAATTTTTTTATCAGTATTTTTTAAGAAACTTAGTACCATGAATTATTTTAATGATAGTGTGTGACGCTTGTAAACATAATGTAATGGATTTAAAATGAAAGTACAAGGTAATAAAGATCTTGATCATTATCAGAATCCAGGTATAAAAGAAATATCTGATTAAAATGATTTAAAAAGTTCTATTTAGAAAGATACAAGTCATGAACCAAAGAAAAACTCAAGAACAAAATAATAAATAAACACAAAGATATTGTTCATAACCATAATTGATAAACTTATTATAGTAACATTCTAATATAATAGAAGATATTTTTTAACACATAGACTACCTCACTAGAAAAATAGATTGAAAATCACACGATACTCTTCTTTTTCTCTCTATTTCTATATTTCGACACAATATTATTTTCAATACATATTCCATGAATCACAAGCTACATTTCCAATCATTGTGATCCTTCTAATGTCTTTCATCTATATATTTATTTACATGTGTATCGTTTCTAAGTTTTGAGTAGTGTGTGTATTTTTTTTACAAACACGCATTGACACCTATGTTAAACTGTAAAATACATAAATATTTTCAAATACATCCATTTTAACACATTGTACTCTAATATATAATAGTAGAAGAGGTCCCAGCATGGCCTAGTAGTTTTCCTACTGCCAAAAAATAGTTGAAGTTTTCTTTTGACCTTTACAGTTATTTATACTTATGTGTATCAAGATCCAGGGTGTGGAAAATTATTTATATATACAAATTTCATGATTTCAAAAGATCACCAAGTGGAGGGGACTAATTATCATATTAATAATGAACCTTTGGTTTTTAAATATGTCTTTTTCCTTTCCAATTTAGTTTTCCTTATTTTCATTTTTATAAAGATTTAATTCACATTGAAATTTAATATTAGATTGTTTTTAAATTATAATTGGGATTAGTAGATCGATTTCAAAAGAAAAAATAATGATCCATAATATTTTACTTGTGAGCTAATATATCTTTTATATGTCTTTTAAAAAATCAAAACATTTTTAATTATACTACTTTATTAACCAAGGATATTTTGTATATACAATTGGGGTACTATTAAATAATTATTTTAGGTAGAAGTTTTTATAGGTATTTAATTCACCCACTCTCCCATCATGAGTTCCCAACTCCAACCAAAAATTATAATCCTAAGAATAAAATGAAATTACTTTTTCATAACCCGCAATTTTTTGTGTCATGTTTTATTATTACATAAAATATTAGGTATCTACATTTGTATAATTTTATTATGTTGAGAAAATAAAAAATATTTGTAAAAATTAGGACTTATTATATCTTAATTATAGAGTTTTGTTCTGTTAATATTTTAATTTCCAATGAAAACTACTTTGGAAGATACAGACCGAGGAAGAACTTCTAGAAAATAGTTATATATATTGAAAAAAATTGTTTTTTATATGAATAACTCATTCAAAAAACATATTTAATTGGTATAATTTGTTCGTATATTTTTTCAGTGTTTTCATTTCCTAGAGTAAATGATTAAATATGTTTCTTAAATCTAGATATTTAAAAGTTTATTTTTACAACTACATTTCCATCCTCAATAGTGTATTTTATTGAAATAAATTTATTCAAATAATTTGGAAAAGTATTTTTAACACAAATACATTTTCAAAGTTCATTAGAAAGGTTTTTTTTCATGATTATATTTTTTCATTTTCATAGAATGGTTTAAAATTTTAGATGTATGTGTTGAAATCATTGAATTTAATTATCCAATTTTTATTGACCACATTACAAAAGTTTAGAAATTTTATAGTTTTAACAATCTAGTAATTTTGAAAACCTAAAAACCAATTTCAAAATAAGAAGTTAATTATTTCAATATGATTAAGTAGATTATTCATTGAATTTTGGGTAATTATTATCATTGTCCCTATTGGGAAAATTATCATTTAATGAATTATATTTCAAAGATTCAGTTGTTACCTTTGCTATGAAATAATTAATGAACATTGTAATTTTATCATGGAAGGAAATATTCTTTTGATTTTATTTTTGACAATCAAATGTGTTTTCTAATAAATTAATTCCACCACCGGCACTTTTGGTATCAAAGCCTTCAAAATTTTCTTTCACTTCTGTGTAAAATAATACATATGGTTTCTATTATGATAAGTTTATTTCATGACCACAATAGAACCATTTTTCCATTCCTATATCTATGAACTTCTATTAATGATACAAGAAATATTTCATTCATTCTATCTATTTCATTATTTAGGGTAGATAAGCCAACTAATTTATAGTTTATAAGGAAGATCTAATTTTTTATTCTATTATTACATTCTGATTTTTCAATGAATTTGAGTTCTTCCTAGCTAATTTAACATTACAACTAACATTAAACTTTATTGAAAATTACACTCCTCCGTTATTTTTAATCATATTTTTAAATAATATTTAGTCTTACCATATATTTAAAAAGGGTTATAATAAATCACCATGAGTAATAATAGCTATCTTCCTTGAGCCATCCACAGAAATCCTTTTTCACTAACATTATTTGGGAATTATCTCTATAATATTTTCTAATAAATCACATTAGTATGATCTTTTTATGTAAGTGAATGATAAGTGTTAACTATTTTCATAATCCTATAGGTGAACATATATATTGATTCTATGGGAAGAAAATAAAAATATTGATATTATTATCCCACCACATATAACCTCATTACAACAAATTTTGAATTATCTAAATGAGTAACTTCATGTTTAATCAAAATATTATCTTCTACATCACAAGAAAATATTTTTCTATTGATACATTATTCTATATTTTATAACAATCTATCCCATAGTTTTAAAGTCAACTGATATTCTATATTATCTTAATTTATATATGATTATATATCCTTATCAGAAATTTATTATTATCTAATTAACATCAAAATATCACCCACTCTTGTATTGATAGTATAGGTTTTTATATGATCTCTCCAGTATTCATAATCATTATAATAAAAAATTTATAGTCAATTTAGATTATAATTACCTTTAAACAAACATTAAATCCTACTATTATAAAATATAAATAAATATTTCTATACTGATACATGTTATTGTATAATAGTTACCAAAAATAGTTTATAATTCAACCAATTTAGATGCAAAATAACATTCAAAAATTAAAATGAAGTAAAAAAGGAAACAACATTTTTACTAGGCAATCCTCCATTTGATACTAATTTTTCATATCAAACAGAGTATAATAATATACAAGAGATATTTAATTATAGTTAAAAACATTTATCTAATACAAATCAAAAACCTATTTTATTAAGATAATCGGACTCAATATTCATCTGATTATTAGGGAACACTAATTAAAATTAAGAACTATCTATTAAAATAGTATATAAAAACTTTTAAATATTAAAGATATATAGATTAAAAAAACAATAGAAAAATGTAAATAATAAATCTTAGAATAATAAAAATATCATACATGGGTTAGAAAAGGGGATTCTGCACATTAAACTTAAAAGTTAAAGAGGTCATACAACTTAAAGTATGATATCAACAATTTTACACCTAACACTAACTGGATGTCTTTAATTACTATAAATACTTTTATATGATGATTGGTATAACTATGTCTTATATATCCTTGGATTCCTTCAATATGATGATCATATATATCTTCCTGAACACTAAATACCTAAATTAGAAGGATCAAAATATATTGTCCTCCTACATATAGAATCCATTTTTCAAACACTAATCAGAACAATGAATAAAAATGAAATAAATATTTGTATTTCACAATACGTCAGAGGAATATTTATATCTACAACTCTCTAAATTAAATAACTATGATTTGGTATGAGGTGTTTGAGATTTGAAAATTCTCATAATTGATGAGTCTCAAATAAATCTTCATCCATCTCCTTTAACGAACTCGTATTAATAAGAATATTTCTAATGAATGAATTTCCATAATTCTTGTATTTGGTAACAATGGTGTCATATATTCATCTCTTGACATCTTAGACATTGTTAATTAATATGATATCACTTGCTAACACTATTACAATGTGATTATATAATCTCTATGATACAAAAAATACCTATTAATGTGATTATAGATTATTGATATTCAAGTGGAATATTCAATTATGTATCAATATAAAGATTTATAATATGGTTAGTCGGATTGATTGGAAGTATTTTCATCTTAGGTTCATGACTTTGGTAAATCATGATTAACAAGATACTTAGTCAAGATGATGGAATGAGAAATAATTCAATTCTAAGTAGTAAACACCCACATAGTCTGATATATCATATTAAAGAATGGAATTTTATATTCATTATATAATATAATAATTTATTTGTTAAGTATAATTAAATGTCTCCTAAAAAAACTAAAAAACTTGCGATATTAAATTTAGTAAATAATGTTCCAATAAAAAATAAATTTTTAGAGAATAACAACATAAAATTATTAATTCTTGTGGGTGACATAGTAGGTTTACATAGTCAAATAGATTCATTGGTGTGGTAGGGATCGTGAAAAAGTTTTTGTGTCTTGAGTACCACTATCAAATTTCTAGAGGTCCCCCTATGATTAAATTACTAAATTCTATAATTCAAATTTCTTTTCAGTGTCTTAATTAATTTTGGGGTAACACATTGGGATAGAAAAAAACAAATATTTGGTTATCTAAAATGTTTATAGCATCTTAAAATAGTTTTTTGATTTTATCAAGAAGGTTTTATGTATGGATATTCACAAGGTATTACCTATGATGTGATAATTGTAGAATATAGTGATAGTTATCAAAAAGTGTTATAAAAGATATCTAATATTTATTTTGGATATTTATTCAAGACCTATTTTATATGATAAAATATAAAGGGAAATGATACTATGTTTATGAGGATTTTATAATGTTGGGAGATTTATAATGGTATGGCCCCAAATTATTATAGATGTATTCTGTACTTGTTTTTTTTCACATCGAGTGAGAAGAGTGTGTTTTATGGCATGATATGTGATACATGAATGTGCCTCAGACATTCATAGTGTATGACACTATATAACATAAGATATAGTGTTCTATATAATTTTATTTTATTATTTACATTAATAACATGTAACTGACCGAGGCATTAAAAGGATTATTCTTGGGAAGATGGGATTATCATGCCCAAACATCATGTGATTCATGGCCAAGAATAATGTTATTCAGTTCAACTCATGGATGCACAATGAAGTATGAATATATAATAAAAACAATTCATACATGCGGGTTACATAATTTGTAAGATAAATAAAATAACAATAATATATTTGGGAATCAAAACATTTAGTGTCTTGGAGGAATATGTTTCATACCACATGATTTCTTATAAAATTATAAAAATATTAAATCCTTCTTCATAGTCATTATAAAAGTCTTCAAATTCTTTTTGGTACATGTAGTCTCCAGAGGACATGCAACAATGAATGTGTGATAGAAAAATATCAATATGCGTGATAATAATCAAGCAAGATGGGATATGAATCATTATTTTAAAGGGGTAAGAAAATTCATCACCATCATCATAATATACGCATAGTATCATCATCATAAGCATGATGGAATAATTTTAAAGTGACATGGAATATATCATAAGACTAATAATAAAGGCTTATAAAATTTTGGATGAATCCCAAATTTTTAATGTGAATAAAGATAATATCAGGTTTGTTCATAACATTATGGTTTAAACAAATCACATTAAATGTGAACAAATATTGCATTATTTTTAAAAATAAAATATATAATATCATGATATATATCTATTTACCCAAAGAATTTGAGATACATATGTTTCTATGATAACCATTACATAATAAAATGTTCATAATTGTGCATTTCATATAGAAATGAGACATATAAGAATCATAAAAATAAAATAAAAAATATATGAGCAAATAATGTCTTTAATAATTATATCATAAAGAAAGTGTCAATTAATAGTCTTATATTTTCTACAAAGAAACAGGTAAATATTTATTGTGGCAATTATATAGGATAATATAAGATCATAAGTCAATTAGAGAATAACAAAACACATTAGAAGAACCATAGGGAGGTTTTCAAAATAAACCCGATATAACATCTTTGGAAAGGTCTAAAAATTTATCTCATTATAATATTGTCATGAATTTCCTAGATAAAATAAAAGTTAATATCTTTTTAAGATGATTTATAATTTTTTTATAATAATCATGATGAAAATATAGTGAAATATATTTAAATCCCAGATGAAGGTGTAGGTTTATATAGTCAACATATTTTAGGTATCATTCTGTTTCACCAAATTTTCCATCCTGTATAATAAACATTTGTTTCATAAAAAAATCATACAAAAGATTATTCAATTATATCACATTTTTATCTATCATTTATAACTATTATAATTTTTTATTTTTATTTATATGGAATAAGTGGATTGATTACATGCTTTATTTTATTTATAATGTTTTAAATTTGGTTTATCATCTGGTTTATTATGAATTAATTTTTTAGATAATTAAATAAACTATAATAAATAAATTATAATATATTTAATAATATAATATATAATCTCATTCATCCATTAATTTATTTGGTGATAGGTAAATCATTGATACCATCCTCATAATAGAATGAAATCAACCATTAACCATGCATGTGAAAAAGGTAGGGATAAAGGACATACATATTATTAACGAATTAAACTAGTAATACCAAATTATATTTTAAAATATAATATAAAATTAAAATTGATTATAATAGAATTATTTCTTTTATAAATTTTTGGATTTCTTTGAATTTATGGATTTTTCAGTGAACTATGAAAAATATATATTCTTATAAAACTGTATTTTCATTTCATTAAAAAAATTTCAACATGATTTATATTTTATATTAAGGTAAAATTAAATTTATATAATAATATATATTCAAATGACATTAATTTTAATAATTATTATACTATATTTTTTCTATAGTCATTTTTGGGATTAAAACACATATTTATAAAAAATATTTCTTATTTCTTTTTTAGGCATTTATATAACGAGAATAATTTTCAACTTATAGAAATCGATTCTCCAAAAATGGATTATAAATTTTGAAAAAATGGCTAAAAATTGGGTGAATATGTAACGCCTCAACCCCAGTTATCTAGAGTCGGTTCATTATTACATAAAATTCGCATTATAACAGGGAAATCATGTCTCGAAAGGCCGATAATTTTAGTATTATCGGAAACACGATTCATACATAAGTCCCACATTACAACATGAAAAGAAATTCAACATGAATTTACTCCATTGGAAACATCCAAGCCTCCAAGATAATTCCTACAAGTCACTCATAACTTACTTCTTCATATAATGGAAAAATGAAACATATGAAAGGGGTGAGATCAAACACTCACTAAGGGTAAGCAATACAATGGAAGATAACATAAATATTAAGCATGATGAATAATTAAAACTTCATTCCTTTACCAATAATAAACACGAATACTTTTATGGTGGGAATATAATCTGAGTAAATAATGCTATAATAAAACACAATCACTGTTATTCTACTAGTCAAATGACCACATGAACCATCAATATTATTTCCATAATGATGGAATGTATAATGTCAGACATTCAGAAACATTTTGTCAAGGCCTCATCCAAGACATCTAAATATGATAAAGGCCTCGGCCAAAACCATATATCAAATTGGGACAGGCCTTGGCCAATTACAAATCTAGTTGTCTCATGGGACCTATCGATGCATAGGGGAGCTATAGTGGGATCCACCCGTCACTTAATAAGTCCCGTATATTCCTCGTATGAAATGGTATAAACATATCATAAACATTTGTATTAAAAATAGCATATAAAATGTCAATACTTTTACCATATATGGTGAATGGTATAAAAATAGCACATCCATAGTCAAAAATATCACAAAACAATCAATAAAATATGGATGTTTTGAATCATAATAATTCAACTTCAAATAAACATAAAATCTATCATACGATGTTGACATCGATGAAATCAAAACTTTTTTAGAGAAATATGTGTTTCTATTTTAAAATCATTTATGAGTCACATAATTATAAAGAAGAAATTTATTTTGAAAATGTTCATATAAGATTTCAAGTGAATATTTGATGATGTTATAATGACTTAATATAGTCGTACCCCCCGTATAATTAAAAAAACATTCTTACCTTAATTTTGTCGAAAAGGATAAAAAGGACATTGTTTGGAAAACGAAGGAATGATTCTTTTTTAAACATATTATAAAAATTAAAACATGGGTATAAATGACTTTAAACCATTTTCTATTAAATAGTATGAAATTTATAAAATATATTTTTGAGAAACATGGATTTGGATGATAAAGCATACCCAGTAGATAATTGCATATAAACAACCTCGGATAATGAAGAGCTTGTGAAATAAACCCATACCTAGTACTTTTCCTTGGTCAAGGGTAGGTTAACCACTTTTATAATGGTGAAATAATTGTTATTAAATTATACAAGAATCATATACATTAAAATGATATCATATATGATCTTTTAACATTGTTTTGTTAATAATATCATATTATTATTGTTGTTTTGGGTGTTAACGGATATGTTTAACTTTATATAATTTGTTATGTGAGTCATATTTATATCCATAATTATATCATGTCTTTAAAAATTATTTTTAATCATCTAATGGAAATTAGTCTTGAATGGATACGACGTGGAATGAATCTCATCGCATTAGTGGAGATTGTAATCTGTACGTACATAGAGAGACAATATCATTTTTGATATTAAAATAACATAAAATTGGATGGTATATCATATATACAGAATCATTATCATGTTATATTTATTATTTAAATGAATTACACATCATTATTAAACCCGTCCAAATAATAATGTATATAATAATAATTACATCACGACGTGGAGACGGTAATCCGTACGTACACAAGTATGGTGAAATGTCGTTCAAAGGATGGATAGAATAATGAATATGGTTCTACCATATTTATAATAACATCTTAGTATATATAAGATACTGGATTTTTTATTTTAGAATGGAAATAACAATGAAAGAAGAACTGGAAGAAGAAAAGAACTTGAAAGAGGGTGGTGAAATTATAACCTCTTCTTCGGGTTTTTCCTTTTAATTTGATCAAAAGGGCTCCATAAGTTGGATTTCTGACTAAAGTAAGGATTCTAAGATGATGTGACGGAAGTTGAGAGGATATTTGGGCTGGGTTTGGAAGAGATAAAAGGCTTTGAAGGTGTGAAATACAGAGGAGGAATTCCCTATTATAAGAGGGCTGAGAGGCACCTTAGGAAAAGCTAGAATTAATATTTTATAATAAAATCATTTTAGGATTTTAATGGCTCTAAAATGGATTATTTAAAGGATAAGGTGGAGATTTGTCAAAAACCACTCAACCAATAATTTTTAGACCGGTTTGGGTCGCTATATTAACTTTATAATTTAGATTTAACTCTTAGTTAAATAGTTTTCCATTTACGATGTCTCTTTATATATTTATATTATATGGTTAATAAACCTAATATATACTTCCAATAGAACCCCAAGTGGTTTTTTAGTTATACAACTATCATTATATAAATCCTTTGGCCAAGCCATAGATTTCTAGGAATAGAATATCACTTTATAATATTATATTTAAAAAACTCTTTTACCACAATTTTGATACTATTTGGTATTTTGTTTTGTCTAAATTTATAATAGCCTTATTAATTCGAAAACCATTCATCTAACCAACCCTAATATGTCATATTGACATTAATGATTAGTGTAATTCATAAAAACACTAAAATTTCATTTATTTGTATATTTATAATATCAATTATTTTAATATTTCATTAATTAGGTAATTACTGTATCACCATTGTGTCATAAATAAATAAAATTATTTAATGTCTTAAAATTATAAATAAAATACCATTATGCAGAAAATCATTTTATATTTCTAATGAATATTTATAATTGAATTTATATTTTGTATAACCCTATATTAATAATTTTTTAGTTATTAAACATTGATTTTTACTCTTTCAACTCTTCTTTGAATTAAATAATAAAAAATTTCCTAATCTAATCCAAGTGGAGAAAAGAGGTTCATATTTTATTCCAAAAGTTTTTTTTGGTTGAATTATACATTTCAAATAGAATTAGGACATGTCCTAGGGTAATAATAATATCATTTTTACCCTTAATTACCATATTTATTTTTAACTGTGGTAAATAAAATTAAAATGTTACTATTCACAAAAAATTATTTTTAGCTTATTGAACCACATTTACTACTTAATATTAACTGTGTCTCTCATATTTTCATAATTCCACTCCGAGTAGTGGTGAAATTAAGCTTTATGTGAATTTGCAAAATCTCCTAGGAGATGTGAAAAAGACTGTGAAAAGTTCAATAAAATTTTTATATATCTAAAATTTTTGTAAACTGACTGTAGTGGATTACATTGAACATATATAGGTATTATGAATCAATTTTGACCTAAAATAAATTTAAATAAAATAAATAATTATTAAAATAAAAATTCGATTTTAAACTATTACTCAGTGTTTTTCACTATTATTAGAAAATTGAATGTTTTAAGAAAAATACCATAAATTCACCCTTGGATAATTTTGATATTCTGAATCCAAAAATAAAGTCCATTTTGAAATATAAAAATTATAAATTTTCAAAATGTGGGATTTACTATTCATAACGGCTAGTTTGATTGTTGTGGTGTGTGTTAGAACTTGAAGTTGGGTACAACACATGCTATAGTATTATTTAAATAGAAGCATACGAGGGAAGCATGGGGTGTTACATTCTACCCTCCTTACAATAATTTTACCCTCAAAATTTCTAGAATAATACTGCATGAAAAGACTCGGGTGGTTCTTCAATATAAGCTCCTCGTGTTCCCACGTTGCCTCTTCCATCTTATGGTTTCTCCATAGAACTTTTTCCAGATGAGTCATCCGGTTTCTCAACACTTGCTCTATTGTATCAAGAACATTGATAGGCTCTTCGTAATTAGAAAAATAGGGTTCTAGTTCTAATTCCTCATACATGAGTACATGTGTTGGGTCTAGCATGTATTTTCTTAATAGTGATACGTTGAACACATCGTGAACATTGGAAAGACATGGCGGCATTTCCAGATGGTAATCTACAGCCCCAATTAATTATTGAATTTTGAAATGTCCGATGTACCTGGGACTCAATTTTCCCTTCTTACCAAAAAGTATAACACCCTTCCATGGGGATTCCTCCATGAAAACATGATCTCCTACCTGAAATTTCAAATCCTTCCTTCGGTTATCGGCATAGATCTTATGTCTACTTTCAGATTCTTTGATGTTGGTTTGGATTACCTTCCCCATTTCCATTGTTTCCTTATCAAGTTCAGGTCCTACAAGTTTTCTTTCACCCACATCATCCCAAAAATGTTTGTATGCGATATCTGTTTCCATATAACTGTTCATATGGTGCCATCTGAATATTTGAATCAAATATATTGTTATAGTAATCTTTTTCCAGAGGTATATATTGATCCCACATACCCTTAAAATCATGTGAGAATGATCTCAACATGTCTTATAAGGTTGTAATAGTCTGTTCTGATTGTCCATCAGTTTGGGGGTGGTAGGCAGTGCTCAAATTAAGATAAGTATCCATGGCTTTCTGAAAGCTTTTCTAGAATCTTGATGTTTAATGTGGATCATGATCAGAAACAATCGATATAGGTACTCAAATAACTCTCACAACAGCATTAATATATAGTCTCAGAATACTTTCAAGTGGTAAATCTTCTCCTCTAGAAAGAAAATATGCTGACTTTTTAAGAAGATCGACGATGACCCATATTGCATCATTCCTTCTAGGGGTCTTTGTTAGTAACATGACAAAGTCCATCGTAATATTATCCCATTTCCACTCAGGTATGGGATGAGTTTTCAAGACTCCTACTGGCTGTTGCCATCTAGAATTCACTTGTTTAAAAAATATTCATCTTCACAAAAAATCAGCAATATACCGCATTAGGTTGTCCCACCAAAAATGTTCCTTCAAATCTCAATATATTTTGGTGCTCCTAGTGTGTATAGAGAAATTGGAGCTATGAGCATCATCTAACAATTACCTTTTTAGATCAGGTATATCAGGAACACAAAGTCTCTTCCCAAATTTCAAAAATACATCTTCATACACGAAGTCAGTCAATCTCCCATCAATCATAGCTTTAGTCTTCTTTTGAAACTCTTCATCACCAGTCTGAGAACTCTTTATCCTTTCTTGTAATGATTTTTTGAAAACTATTTGAAAAAGTGATGATGTTTCACCTTCCATGGTTATTCCCATATCCATCATTACTAGATCAATATATATAGGATCCTTTTTAACTCTCATCTTGTTCAAAACTCCATGATCCTTTCTACTCGAAGCATCTGCTTCTTTATTTGCCTTCCCAAGGTGGTAGTGTATATTAAAATCATAATCCATGAGTATTTCAATCCATTACCTTGGCCTCATGTTGAGTTCTTTTTGTGAGAAAATATACTTCAAACTATTATGATCGGTATATACCTCACATTTTGGTCCATAGAGATAGTGTCTCTAAATTTTAAAAGAAAATATTACAGATGATAACTCAAGATCATGGGTAGGGTTGATTTGCTCACTAATTTTCAGCTATCATGATACATAAGAAATAACTGTATCATTCTCCATACGGACACAACCAAATCCTTTCTTTGATGCATCCCTATAAAAACCAAACCCATCATTCCCCGATGGTAGAGTCAAAATGAGATAATTGACGAAACCTCTCTTTAGTTTTTCAGGAAATTCTTCACACTCTTTTTTCCAAAAAAAAATTTTAACCCCTTTACGTGGGAGCTATTTTAATTTGTTAGCCTACCAGGAAAAATTCTGGACAAAATGTCAAGAATATCCATCTAAACCAATAAAATTGTGTACTTCAGTTATAATAATCAATGCTAGACATTCTTTGATTTCCTTGGACTTTGAAGGGTCAATAGAAATTCCATCCTTATAAAATATCAATATGAGTGATAATAATCAAGGAAGATGGGATATGAATCATTATTTTAAAGGGGTGAGCAAATTCATCATCATCATCATAATATAAGCATAGTATCATCACCATAATCATGATGGAATAATTTTAATGAGATATTTAATATATCATATGAATAATAATAAAGTCGCATAAAATTGTGGATGAATCCCAAATTTTTAATGTGAATAAGGATAATATCTAGTTCATTCATGACATAATGGTATAAACACTTCACATTAAAAGTGAACAAATATTGCATCATTTTCAAACATAAAATATATAATATCAGGATATATATCTGTTTACCCAATGAATTTGAGACACATATGGTTCTATGATAACCATTACATAATAAAATGTTCATAATTGTGTATTTCATATAGAAACGAGACATATAAGAGTCATAAAAATAAAATAAAAAATCTATGAGGAACTAATGTGTTTAATAATGACATCATAAAGAATGTGTTAATGAATAGTCTTATATTTTCTACAAAAAAACAAGTAAATATTTATTGTGGCCATTATATAGGAGAATATAAGATCATAATCCAATTAGAGAATAAGAAAACACATTAGAAGAACCATTGTGAGGTTTTCAAAATAAACATTATATAACATCTTTGGAAGGGTCTAAAAATTCATCTCATTATAATATAGTCATGAATTTACTAGATAAAATAAAAGTTAATTTCATTTTAAATTGATTTATATATTTTTTATAAGAATCAAGTTGAAAATATAGTGAAATATATTAAAATCCCAGATGAAGGTGTTGGTTTATAAAGTCAACATATTTTAGGTCTCATTCTGTTTCACCAAATTTTTCCTCATGTATAATAAACATATGTTTCTTAAAAAAATAATACAAAAGATATTTCACTGACATCAGATTTTTATCTATCATTTATAGCCATTATATTTTTTTATTTTTTTAATGTGGAATAAATGGATTGATTACATGCTTCCTTTTATTTATCATGTTTCAATTTTGGTTTTATCATCTTTTTTATTATGAATAAATTTTTGTCATAATTAAATAAATTATAATATATTTAATAATATAATATAAAATATAATTCATCCATTAATTTATTTGGTGTTACGTAAATCATTGATACCATCCTCATTATAGAATGAAATCAACCATTAACCGAGCATTTAAAAAGGTTGGGATAAAGGACATACATATTATTAATGAATTAAACTAGTAATACCAAATAATATTTTAAAATATAATATAAAATTGAAATTTATTATAATAGAATTATTTCTCTTTTAAATTTTTGGATTTTTTTGAATTGATGGATTTTTCTAGTGAACTGTGAAAAATACATATTTTTATAATACAGTATTTTAATTTCATTAAAAAATTTCAATATGATTTACATTTTATATTAAGGTAAAATAAAATTTATTTAATGATCTATATTATAATGAAATTAATTTTAATAATTACTATGATATATATTTTTTCTATGTTCATTGTTGTGATTAAAACACATCTTTATAAAAAATATTTCTTATTTCATTTTATACATTTATATAACGAGTATAATTTTCAACTTGTAGAAATTGATTCTACAATCATGGATTATAACATTTGAAAAAAAGGATAAAAATTGGGTGAATATGTAACGCATCGACCGCAGTTATCGAGAGTAGGTTCATTATTACATAACATTGGCATCATCAGAAGGAAATCATGTCTTGAAAGACCAATCATTTTAGTATTATTTGAAACAAGATTCATTCATAAGTCCAACATTACAACTTGAAATGAAATACAACACGAATTTATTCCATTGGAATCATCCAAGCCCCCAAGGTAATGCCTACAAGTCACTCATAACTAACTTCTTCATATCCTGGGAAAATTAAACATACAAAAGGGGTGAGCTCAAACAATCAGAAAGGGTAAGCAATACAGCGTAAGATAACATAAATATTAAGCATGATGAATAATTAAAAATTCATTCCTTTACCAATAATAAACATGAATACTATTATGGTTGGAATATGATCTGAGTAAATAATGCTATAATAAAACACAATCATGGGTATTCTACTAGTTGAATGACCACATGAACCATCAATATTATTTCCATAATGAGGGAATTTATAATGTCAGACATTCGGAAACAATTTTTCAAGGCCTCAGCCAAGAGGTCTAAATATGATAATGGTCTCAGCCAAAACCATATATCAAATTGGATAGGCCTTTTCCAATTCCACATCATGTTGTCTCGTGAGACCTACCGATGCATAGAGAAGCTATAGTGGGCTCCACTCATCACTTACTAAGTCCAATACATTCCCTATATGAAATGGTTTAAACATATTATAAACATTCATATTAAAAATAGCATATAAAATGTCAATACTTTAACCATAAATGATGAATGGTATAAAAATAGCACGTCCACAGTAAAACCTATCACAAAACCTTCAATAAAATATGGAAGTATTGTATCAAAACAATTCAACTTCAAATAAACTTAAAATCCATCACAGGATGTTGACATCTATGAAATAAAAACCCTTTTTAGAGAAATATGTCTTTCTGTTTTGAAATCATTTATGAGTCATATAATTATAACGAAAACATTTATTTTTAAAATGTTCTTATAAGCTTGTAAGGGATGATTCGATGATGTTATAATGACGTAATATATTCGTACCCCCCGTATAAGTTAAAAAAACATTCTTACCTTAATTTTGTCGAAAAGGTTTAAAAGGACATTGTTTGGAAAATGATGGAAATATTCCTTTTTAAACATATTTTAAAAAGTAAAACAGGGGTATAAATGACTTTAACCCATTGTCTATTAAATATTAAAAAATTTATAAAATATATTTTTAACAAAGATGGATGTGGATGATAAAGTTGTCCCAGTAGATAATTACGTATAAACAACCTCAGATAATGAAGATCTTGTGAAATAAAACCATACCTAGTACTTTTCCTTGGTGAAGGGTAGTTTAACCTCTTCTCTAATAGTGAAATAATTTTTATTCAATTATACTATAATCATATACATTAAAATGATATCATATATTATCATTTAACAATGATTTGTTAATAATATCTTAGTATTTTTGTTATTTTGGGTGTTAACAGATATGTTTTACTTTATATTATTTGTTATGTGAGCCATATTTTTTATGTATGGGATTTATATTATTTATATCCATAATTATATCAAGTCTTTAAACATTATTTTTAATTATCTAATGAAAATTAGTCTTGAATGGATACGACGGGGAATGAATCTCATCATGTTCGTGGAGATTTTAATCTGTATGTACGTAGAGTGAAAATATCTTTTTTTTGATATTAAAATAATATAAAATTGGATGGTATATCATATATACAGAATCATTATCATGTTATATTTATTATTAAAAATAATTACACATCATTATTATACCCAACCAAATATTAATTTATAAAATAACAATTACATTACAATGTGGAGAAGGTAATCTGTACGTACACACGTATGGTGACATGTCATTCAAAGGATGGATAGAATAATGAATAAATTTGTACCAATTTTATAATAACATCATAGTATATAGAAGATATTGGATTTTTTATTTTATAATGGAAATAACAAATAAAGAAGAAGTGAAGATGAAAAGACCTTGAAAGGGGGTGGTGAAATTATTAACTCTTCTTTGGGTTTTCCTATTTATTTGATCAAAAGGGCTCCTTAAGTTGGATTTATGACTAAAGGAAGGCCTCTTGGATGAATTGATGAATGTTGAGAGGATATTTGGATAGGGTTTGGTAGAGACAAAAGGCTTTGATGGTGTGAAATACAGAGGAGGAGTTCCCCTTTATAAGAGGGGTGAGAGGAACCTTAGGAAAAGCTAGAATTAATATTTTATAATAAAATAATTTTAGCTTTCTAATGGCTCTAAAATGTATTTTTTAAAGGATAAGGTGAGGATGCTTCAAATTCCACTCCAAAAATAATTTTTAGATAGGTTTGGGTCACTATATTAACTTTATATTTTAGATTTAACTCTTAGTTAAATAGTTTGACATTTGCCATGTCTCTTTGTATTTTTATATTATATGGTTAATAAACATACTATATACTTCCAATAGAACACCTAGTGGTTAATTAATTATACACCTATCATTATATAAATCCTTGGGCCGATCCTTATATTTTTTGGAAGAGAATATCAATTAATAATATAATATTTTTTTAAAAAACTCTTTTATCTCAATTTTGAAACTATTTGGTATTTTGTTTTCTCTAAATTCATAATAGCATTATTACTACGAAAAATATTCATATAACCAACCCTAATATGTTATATTAACCTTAAAAATTAGTTTAATTCATAAAAAGCCTAAAATCGCATTTATTTGGATATTTATAATATCAATTATTTTAATAATTCATAAATTTGGTAATTACTGTATCACCATTGTGTCATAAATAAATTAAATTATTTAATGTCTTAAAATTATAAATAAAATACCATTATGTATAAAATAATTTTATATTTCTAATGAATATTTATAATTGAATTTAAATTTTGTATAACCCTATATTAATAATGTTTTAGTTATTAAACATTGATTTGTACTCGTTTAACTATTCATTGAATTAAATTATAAAAAATGTCCTAATATAATCCAAGTGGACCAAAGAGGTTCATATTTTTTTCATAAGGTTTTTTTGGTCGAATTATACTTATCCAATAGAATTAGGACATGTGCTAGGTTAATAATAAATTCATTTTTACCCTTAATTACCCTATTTATTTTTAACAGTGGTGAATAAATGTAAAAAGTTATTATTCACCAAAAATTATTTTTATCTTATTGAACCAATTTTAATCTTAATATTAACTGTGTCTCTCGGATTTTCATAATTCCACTCACATAAGTGGTAAAATTATTTTTTATGTGAATTTGCAAATTCTCATAGCAGATGGCTAAAAGGCTCTGAAAAGTTCAATAAATTTTTTATATATCTATAATTATTATAAACTGACTCTAGTGGATTATATTGATCTTATATATGTATTATGAAACTTATTTGACCTAAAATATATTTAAATAAAATCAATAATTATTCAAATAAAAATTTGGTTTTGAACTATAACTCTGTGTTTTTTCAGTATTCATCAAAAATTGAATGTTTTCTGAAAAATACCATAAATTCACCCTAGGATAATTTCAATATTCTGAGTCCAAAAATGAAGTCCATTTTAAAGATAAAATTTATTAAATTTCAAAATGTGGGTTTTACTATTCATGAGGTATTGTTTGATTGGTTGTGGTGTGTGTTAAAACTTGAAGTTGGGTACAAAACATGTTATAGTAATATTCAAAGAGAAGTGTACCATGGAAGCATTGGGTGTTACATTCTACCCTCCTTAAAATAATTTTATCATCGAAATCTTTAGAATAATACTGCATAAAAAGATTCGGGTGGTTCTTCATCATAAGCCTCTTGGGCTCCCACGTTGCCTCTTCCATATTATGGTTTCTCCATAGAAATTTTACCAGACAAGACATCAAGTTTCTCAACACTTTCTCTCTTGTATCAAGAACCTTGATAGACTCTTTGCAATAAGAAAAGTTAGGTTCCAGTTCTAATTCCTCATATGTGAGTACATGTGTTGGGTCTGACATGTATTTTCTCAACAGTGACACATGGAACACATCGTGAACCTTGGAAAGACTTGGTGGCATTTCCAGATGGTAATCTACAGCCCTAATTCATTCTAGAATTTCGAAAGGTCCGATGTACCTGGGACTCAATTTTACCTTCTTACTGAAAAGTATAACATCCTTCCATGGGGATGCCTCCAAGAAAACATGATCTCCTACCTAAAATTTCAAATCCTTTCTTCGGTTATCTTCATAGATCATCTGTCTACTTTGAGATGCTTTGTTGTGGGTTTGGATTACCATAACCTTTTCTATCATTTCATCATCATGTTCAGTGGCTGAAAGTTTTATTTAACCAAAATCATCCCAAAAAAGTTGGTCTGCGACATCTGTTTCAATATAACGCTTCATATGGTGCCATCAGAATACTTGAATCGAAGATATGTTTATAGGAAAATATTACCAGTGGTAAATATTGAACCCACATACCCTGAAAGTCATGTGAGAATGTTTTCAACATGTCTTCTAAGGTTTGAATAGTATGTTCTGATTGTCCATCAGTTTGGGGGTGGTTGTCAGTGCTCAAATAAAGATCAGTATCCATGGATTTCTGAAGTATTTTCATGAATCTTGACGTAAAACGTGGATCATGATCAGAAAAAATCAATAGGGGTACTCCAGGAAGTCTCACAACGTCATTAATATATATTCTTGGTAGATGTTCAAGTGATAAATCTTGTCCTATAGAATGAAAATATGCTGACTTGTTAAGACGATCAACAATGACCCATATTGCATCATTCCTTATAGGAGTCTTTGTTAGTCCCATGACAAAGTCCATCGTAATATTATCCCATTTACACTCAGGTATGGGAAGACTATTCAAGACTCTTCCAAGCTATTACCTTCCAGAATTCACTTATTTATAAACAATTCATCTTCACACAAAATCAGCATTATACCGCTTCAGGTTGTCCCACCAAAAATGTTCCTTCAAATCTGAATACATTTTGGTGCTCCTAGGTTGTATAGAGAAATTGGAGCTATGAGCATCATCAAACAATTACCTTTTTAGATCAGGTATATCAGGAACACAAAGTCTCTTCCCAAATTTCAAAAATCCATATTCATACACAATTTCACTCAATCTCCCATCATCCATAGCTTTAATCTTCTTTTGAAAATCTTCATCACCGGTCTGAGAACTCTTTATCCTTTATTGTAAAGATTTTTTGGAAACCATTGAAAATGTATTGATGTTTCACCTTCCATAGTTATTCCCATATACATCTTTACTAGATCAATATATATAAGATCCTTTTCAACCCTCATATTGTTTAAAATTCATTGATCTTTTCTACTCATAACATCTGCTGCCTTATTTTCCTTCCCCATGTGGTAGTGTATAGTGCAATCATAGTCCATGAGTCATTCAAGCCGTCACCTTTGCCTCATTTTGAGTTCTTTTTGTGAGAAAATATACTTCAAACTATTATGATCGGTATATATCTCACATTTTTTCCCATAGAGATAGTTTCTATAAATATTCAATGAAAATATTATAGATGATAACTCAAGATCATGGGTAGGATAGTTTTGCTCATGAATTTTCAGCTATCGTGATGCATAGGAAATAACTATATCATTCTGCATAAGGAGGAACAAAGTATTTTCTTTGATTCATCACTATACAAAATTAACCCATCATTCCCTGATGGTAGATTCAAAATTAGAGAATTGACTAATCTTTTCTTTAGTTTTTCAAAAAATTCTTCACACTCTTTTTTCCAAAAAAAATTAACCACTTTATGTTGGTGTTTTTTTAATGGGTTAGACAACCATGAAAAATTCTAGACGAATTTTCGAGAGTCTCCATCTAAACCAATAAAACTATGTACCTCAGTTATACTTGTCGGTTCTAGACATTCTTTGATTTCCTTGGTCTTCGAAGGATCAACTGAAATTCCATCCTTAGAGACAATATGTCTAAGAAAAGAAATCTTCTAATGCCAAAATTCACACTTTCTAAACATCCCATATAATTCATGTCTTCTAAGATCCTTCAAAATAATGCGAACGTGATTTTCATGATCTTCATAGCATTTGGAGTATACCAAGAAATCATCAATATTAACCACTAAAAAATCATAGAGATATTCATTGAATTTTTTTATTAGATCCATGAAGACAGAGGGTGCATTTTTCAATCCAAAAGGCATTACTGTAAACTCGTAATGCCCATACCTGGTTCGAAATACTATCTTTGGAATGTCAACATTCTTTACACACAACTGATGATATAAGGATTGATGTTGAATCACTGAAAAGTATTGAGCTCTATAAAGTTGGTTGAATAAATAATCAATGCGAGGTATGGGATACTTTTTCTTTATTGGTGTAGCATTGATTTCCCTGTAGCCGATACATCACCTCATAGATCCATATTTCTTCTCAACAAAAAGGATACGGGCTCCCCATGGAGAAACACTATGGTGAATAAATCCCATATTACTCAATTCGCCTAGTTATTTTTATGGGTTCACTAATTCCATAGTGTCCATTCTATAAGGGGTTTTCAATATTGACCTGGATCCAAGAATTAAATCTATGGAAAACTCATTTTCTTGTTCAGCAGGATGTCCGAGTAAATCTTCAGGAAACACATCAACATATTAATTCAAAAATAGGTACATCCGCTATTTGAACATTCCTTTCCTCACCCACAGTTATTTCATTCTCTTCCTCCACAGTAATTGACTTTTGTTGAGCTACTGCGGTGGATCTAGATAAGAATCAGGTGGTGACAATTCTGCTCTAAAGATAATGTGTTCTTTATCATTATCCTGAAAAATATTAATATCTTTCTTCTTACAATAAATTTTCACATTAGGGTCCAAAAGCCAATACATAGTGAGGATTATATCAAATTCAATAATGGGTATGATGAAGAGATCAGTAGATAAATAACATGTATGTTCTCTAATGGGGACCGATTAACAAAACATTGTTGCAGTGATACTTCCCTTAGGAGTTTTGACTGAAAAATCATTTTTAATTAAAATTAAAATTATCTAATTTTCTTATAAAACTGGGAATATATGAAACAATGTGTTGATATAGAGTCAAATTATACATTTTCTAAACATGAGGAAACCATTAAATTAGCTGCCACTATGTCTTTAGGAGCTTCAAACTTAGCAGTAGTGATCACATAAGCGTGGCCTTGATCCCTTGGACTTTTCTGAGGTAACTTCCCTTGAGGCTTAGGGAATTTATTTTCATAATATCCCATCTCCCTGTAGTTGTAGCATTGGACATTGGTAGTGTATTTCTTTCCCTTACAATCACCAGCAATATGGCCTTTCTATCCACATTTGTATCATACTCCTTTTCCTTTTAGACAAGCACCAGGGTGGTTCCTTCCAAAATTATTACAGGGTGGAAATTTAATTCTTCCCTTCTTCCCTATTTCTTTATATCCTTTCCCAGATTGTTCAGTAGATCTCTTCTACTTTGCTTTGATTTAAAGACATAAGAATTAGAGAATTCCTTTTCTATCTTGATAGCACACGAGGCAATATCTTCTTATGATGAGAAATATTTTTATAAAAATGCTCGATGGAGAAATGGTTTTTACCCATAAACGAAACTATCAATATTACTTCACGACTTATGTATAAAATTTTTTGAATGCCTTGTTAACCTTCTAATGTTAGCTTCATCCATTGCGACTTTCTCATCCTCCTTTTTCCTCAGACTCAGAAATTGCCTTTCCATATCCGCTCAATTGTCATGAGGAAAGTATTTTTCTAAGAAACAGTCTTTAAAATTCCTCCATTTCATATTTGATACTTCATAATATTCCTTTGTGTTTTGAATCAATGGCCACCATTGATCATCATCTTCAGTGTGGCGGTAAACTGCCAGGACAACTCTTTCCCCTTCACTACTCCCCAAAGTGTGGAATAATTTCTCTAAGGAATTTATCCATTTCACAGCCACTAATGGATTTTTACTCCTATTTAATGTCGATTGTTGTTTCCATATGAAGAGATCTAACATTGATTCTAAACGTTGTGGATTAGGGTGATCCATATGGGTAAGGTTATTATTCATAACCTGGGTTAGTTGTCCATGTATGGTGATAAGATGATCAGCAACAATTGTGTCACTAGATCCACTATAATTATCTTGAGCAGGTGGGAAATCCCTACCTGGAGTGTGTGCATTGATACAATTTCCATTCCTTCCACTAAGCACCATTTCTAAATAATGTCATAGATTAGATTAGTATATAAATCGAAATACATAATTCCAATCTTCTAAAACACTTAACATAAATTGAACAGTTTATTGATATAGTCTATAATGATAAAAAAATGTTTTCATTGAGGAAGTATATACTCATAAACCCTTCATAATGGTTTGTAAAGAAAATGAGAATTATCCTAAGCATAACCCACGGGAGTGTCATCACCAAGAGTGCAGCAAGGACCGTTGTCGTGCACCAGTTCACATTCGAGTCTAGCTCAATGCAGTGTTTTGGGTTTTACCCCTAGGTACATCTGTACCAGAGCTCCCTCTACTTGCTCATATCCAAACAGGGATATTTTTCTTCAAAAACTCACAAAATATCTATAATACCAAAATTCTAGGAATTTCATCTATAATAATCCTCAATGTCTATCTTAGGGCTATGTGCTCTAATCGGAGTTTATCTAAATCTTGTTTCCATCTTTTTACTAAACTTCCTCTGATACCAACTGTAATGCTTCGACCCCAGTTACCTAGAGTCGGTGTATTATTACATTACATTGGCATGATCAAAAGGAAATATTTTCTTGAATGACTGGTAAGTTTTTCATTATTGGAAACAAGATTCATACATATGTTCAACTTTACAACTTGAAAGGAAATACAACATGAATTTATTCCATTGGAAACATCCAAGGCTCCTAGATAATGACTGAATCTCACTAATAACTAACTTCTTCATATCCTAGGAAAATGAAACATAAAAAAGGGGTGAGTTCGAATGCTCAGTAAGCATATGAAATACAGAGGAAGATAACCTAAATATTAAGAATTATGAATAATTGAAACCTCATGCCTTTACCAGTAAAAAACATGAATACTTTTATGGAATGAATATGAGCTGAGTAAATAATTCAATAATAAAACATATTTGTTGGTATTCTACTAGTCTAATGACCATAGGAACCATCAATATTATTTACATAATGAGGGAATGTATAATGCCAGTCATTCTGAAACAATTTCTCATGGCCTTGGCCAAGACGTCTAAAACTGATTTAGGCCTCGACCAAAACCATATATCAAAATGGGAAAGGCCTCATCCAATTTCACATCTAGTTACCCCATGAGACCTACCAATGCATCGAGGAGCTATAGCAGGCTCCACCTATGACTTAATTAGTCCAATAAATACCTCATATTGAATGGTTAAAACATATCATAAACATTCTTATTAAAACTAGCATACGAAATGTCAATACATTAACCAAAAATCATGAATGGTATAAAAATAGCACATACACAGTCAAACATATCACAAATCATTCTATATAATATGGATGTTTTGTATCATAATAAATCAACTTCAAATAAACAAAAAATCCATCATATGATGTTGACATAGATGAAATCAAAACACTTTTTAGAGAAATATCTCTTTTTATTTTGAAATTATTTAATATTCACATAATTATAAAGAAAACATTTATTTTGAAAATGTACTTATAATCTTTTAAGGTAATCTTTGATGATGTTATAATGAAGTAATATAGCTATACCCGCCGTATAAGTAAAAAAACATTCTTACCTTAATTTTGTCGAAAAGGTTAAAAAGGACCTTGTTTGGAAAACGATGGAAATATTTATTTATAAACATCTTATAAAAAGTCAAACAAGGTTATAAGTGACTTTAACCCACTGTATATTAAATATTAAAAACGTTTTTAGATATATTTTTAAAAAACATGGATGTGGATGATAAAGAGGTCCCATAAGATAATTACATATAAACAACCTCAGATAATGAAGAGATTGTGAAAAAAAAATTACCTTGTACTTTTCCTTGGCCGAGGGTAGGTTAACCTCCTTTATAATTGTTAAATAATTGTTATTAAATTATACATGAATCATATACATTAATATGATATCATATATGATCTTTAAACATTGTTTTGTTAATAATATTAAAGTATTATTGTTGTTTCTAGTGTTAACGAAATCATTTTATTTTGTATTCTTTATTATGTGAGTAATATTTGTTATGTATGGGATATATATTATTAATATCCAGAATTATATCAAGTCTCTAAACATTATTTTTACCCATCTAATGAAAATTAGTCTTGAATGGATATGATGGGGAATGAATCTAATCGCGTTCATGGAGACGGTAATCCGTACATACGCATGAGTGACAATATCATTACTTGATATTAAAATAAAATATAATTGGATGTTATATATTATATAATGAATAATTATAATGTTATATTTATTATTTTAATGAATTACACATCATTATTATATTCATCCTAACAATAATGTATTGAATAACAATTACAACACGATGTGGAGACGGTAGTCTGTACGTACACACGTATGGTGACATGTCATTCAAAGGATGGATTGAATAATTAATACGTTAATACCATATTTATAAAAATTTCACCATATATAGAAAATTCTGGTGTTATTATTTTATAATATAAATAAAAAATAAAGAAGGAGTGGAAGAAGAAAGGAACTTGAAAGAGGGTGGTGAAATTATTACATGTTCATCAGGTTTTTCATTTTGATTTGATCAAAAGGGCTCCAAAAGTTGGCTTTTATGAATAATGGAAGGAATATAGAATTATGTTAGGGAAGTTGGATGGATATTAATTCAGGTTTTGGCCAATCAAAAATTCTTTAAAGGTGTGAGATAGAGATAAGGGGGTGTTCCCTTTTATAAGAGTGGTGAGAGGCACCTTAGGAAAAGCTAGAAATATTATTTTATAATGAAATAAATTTCGGTTTCTAATTTCTCTAAAAGATATTATGTAAATTAAAAGATGGGGGTGGGTCGAAAAACACTCAACCTATATGTTTTAGACAGGTTTGGGTCACTATATTATCATTATAATTTAGATTTAACTTTTAGTAAAATAGTTTGACATTTACCATGTCTCTTTGTATTTTTATATTGTATGGTAACTAAACATACTATATGTTTCCAAGATAACCCCAAGTGGTTCATTAATGATACACCTATCATTATATAAATCCTTTAGCTGATGATTATATTTTTCGGAATAGAATATCAATTAATAATATAATATTTGTTTTAAAAACACTTTTATGTCAATTTTGACAGTATTTTGTTTTTTGTTTTTTCTAAATTTATAACAGCATTATTAATTTAAAAAACATTCATCTAACCACCCCTAATATGTCCTATTTACCTTTAAAATTAGTTTAATTCATAAAAAGTCTCATATTAAATTTATTTGGATATTTATAATATCAATTATTTTAATATTTCATAAATTAGGTAATCACTGCATCACATTTTTTCCATAAATAAATTAAATTATTTAATGTCTAAAAACTATAAATTAAATAAAATTATGTAGGAAAGCTATTTATCTTTCTAATTAATTTTTATAATCGAATATATCTTATGTATAACCCTATATTGAAAATGTTTTAGTTATTAAACATTCATTTTAACACTTTTAAGTCTTGTTTGAATTATATAATAATAAATGTCCTAATCTAGTCCAAGTGGACCAAAAAGGATCATATTTTATTCATAAGGTTGTTTTTTTGTTGAATTATACTTATCCATTATAATTGGGACACGTGTTTCGGTAATAATAATATCATTTTTACCCTTAATTACCCTTTTTATTTTTAACCAGGGTAAATAAAAGTAAAAAGTTACTATTCACCAAAATTATTTATATCTTATTGAACAACATTTACTCTTTGATATAAACCGTGTCTCTCAGATTTTTGAAATTCCAGTCACAGATGTGGTAAAATTATGTTTTATGTGAAGTTGCAAATTATCCTAAGAGATGGGTAAAAGACGGTGAAAAGTTCAATAAAATTTTTATATATCTAAAATAATTATAATCTAACTATAATGGATTATATTGAACATATATAGGTATTAAATATCTATTTTTTACTAAAAATAAATTTAAATAAAATAAATAATTATTCGGTTTTAAACTATAACTTAGTGTTCTTTCACTATTAAATAAAAATTGAACATTTTCAGAAAAATACTAAAAAATCACCCTAGGCTAGTTTCGATATTCTGAATCCAAAAATGAAGTCCATTTTGAAAGAATTTTTTTTTAAAATTCCAAAAATTGGATATTACTATTCATAACAGCTAGGTTTATTGGATGTGGTTTGTGTTAGATCTCAAAGTTGCATACAACACATGCTACTATATTATTCAAAGGGAAGCATACCGTGGAAGCTTGGGGTGTTACAGAATATGTCTCATTTATTATTTTATACGATATATTTCATTTTCAATATTTATTTTTTTGGAAAAATTACGTGATCTAATTTTCATTACCCCCATATATTTTATTCTCCTCTAATTTTGAATGTATTTTATATTTTTACCTTTCATTTCCTCCTTTACTGAATAACGAAAAATCATGGAAGATGTTTGTATATGATACAAATCTTCTATCTTCTCTTAGATCAAAAATCATTCTCTTCCATATGCCAATTTTATAGAAGGTTTTAAAAATTGATCTAATAAAATCAAAAATGAATTTACGATGATATTTTACATGATCTATGACCATAAAATAGATGACATTGAAACGAAATTTGGAAACATTTCCAAAATGGGTCACATTTTACATCCTTTAAAAAATGTTTGAAAAGAATATTTATTTTTAACATTTAAAATATGAACTGGTTTTCCAACATTCCAGAACATTATTTTCTTTGATGAACTCCTTATATGATTCAAATATTAATTTCAAAGAAAAATATTTTTATACAATTTTGTAAATTTATATTTTTAAGTTATTTTTATAGTGAAATGTTTATTTTCTCAAATAATGTTTTTAAAAATATTTTAATTGTATATCCATTCATTAATTGAAAGAACCATTGATTTTACTTATGATACATTGGAGATTTATTGAATTTTTTCAATCATCATATATTATCTGGTTGTATTATGATTGTTTTAGAGAGATTCTCATGAAACCCATTTCTTATCAATAGCTTAATCATTCAATGAAACTAATAATTGATGCTTTTATGAGTCTCATGATTTGTTGAAAAATATATATTCTCAATTAATGTTATGGTTGTTTAAGATGGTTTATTATGTCATGTGGTTATGTTATTAACAATGAATATATGGTTGCATTATATTCTGAGTGAGGTTGATCTAATTATTTATCTCTAATGCATTGGGTAAATGGAAGGGATTAATTAATTTGGATTATCCTATGAGATTATTGGAATATACTACAATGGTTATTTCGTGTTTAACTATTATGTTTATTCCAAGTGTAACTAAGATATTTACATCATGGTTATTCATTATGGTTACTCCAAATTAGATAGTGATTTTAAATAAAAATGTAACAGTGAAGGTTACTCCATTCATAATATTAAAGGTTATTCCATATATAAGAGTGATATGAAATTTTTTTCCCATGTTACCAACATATTTCATCAATGACTCTTATAAGGTTATAATGAATCTTTTGATCACGATTGATATCACTGGGATCATGATTATTTATATCAATGAATCTTTTCCTAGTTAGTGATTTATTCCACATTTCACAATTGATTATTGAGGTATTTATGGGTGTGAATTTAATGATTTTTTATTATATCATAATACATATACTATAATATTACTATCACTAAAAATTTAAATTATTGATGTTTATCTTAAACCTTAAATAAGAAATTTTGAAGAAACTGTTTATGTTTTATTTTCAAAATATTATGAGGAATTATATTGAATGAATTTTTTGAGAATGGTTTCATATGGGACATATTTTTTGAGAGATGTTAAAGACATAATATTAAATAGTAAAATATGTTTATATAGGTATAAAATATTGATCTTTATTAGAATTGTTTTATAATTCCATCTTCTCAATAGTTTTTCCTAATTAGTTAAAATCTAAACCCAAATTCTTATTATGTTTGTTAGTGATCTAATATTCTATTTTGATATTTTATGTTTTGGATGGAGAAAATTATGTCACCTGCATCAGAATCAAATCTAAGAATATAATGATTATGTTTCTGCAAAATATTTAGGAGTGCATTTTCAGTGTATTATGATTGGTATTAGAGAAATTGAGTGACTCTGACCCTTGTGATTTCTATCAGGTTAGCATTGGTTGAAACATGACTCTCTACATAATGGCTTTATGAGGAAAGGAATTTCAGTGGTGATGATGGTAAAACAAGCACCTTGAAGGTGGATCCACCCATCCAGGGTTTGGATATTTATCAATTTTATCCCACTAGTTATAAATCATGTTCATTTCATTCAGTTTAAAATTATGGTTTAGATACCTTTAGTTCTTTTAATTTTTTCACAAGAGGCTTTGGTAAGTGTTATAGATAATATAATGTGTTTATATGGTTAAGGCTGAATATAAATTCATGGATTAGACATAAATTTTTAGGTTTTAAATAATGGGATTCTAAAATGATCCAGAGTATTTTGGGAGATATTTATGGTAAAATAACACATATAATTTTAAAGGGTGTTATCAAGAAAATATTTTACGAATTACGTCATTAGATTTTATAGATACAAGTTCAATATTGACCATTAGGGTTTATAATATCATTGAGGATGAGGAAATTGTATGTAATAAAAATTATGGAACATATGATATAGCAATCCATGTGATTATAAAATGATTTAATGAATACATGATAAATAAAGATGTTCATTATTTTGTGGTAATAATATGTTATTAATGTAAGGAATATATTAGAGGTTTTTTTGCGGAATAATGTTTGCAATAGATTTTAAATCATTTTAAAGCAGCTATTTGGTATTTCAAGATTTTATTTGAATTATTACCAAGTATTACGTACTATATGAGTTTGAAAAAAAAAATTTGGTATTATTAATTAATAATGAATTAAATTATTTTTATATCAATGATAAATTAATCTAGGAAGAAAATGAGATAAAATCATTCTGATCATTGGGTTTAAAGACTAGTCTGAAATATTTTGATGAATCTTTTGGAAATATATTTATGGAAGGATCTATGCTAATACATTGGTGTTATTTGATGATTACCTTATTTTCATAATTATCTTTACATGTTTTAAACATTATCGTTTTTATTATTTTTTAAAGAAAAGTGGAATTTCAATTATTACATTGTGGAATATATGATTTATTTTTTGTTGTTTCTACTTCATCAGGAATGAAAACCCTTCTTTAATACATATCGTTTGGAGAAAAATATAGGACTACGGTGCTAATTGATTAAAGTGTGAAATTCTTCTCAATAACTAATTATATCTCATTATATTCCTACTATAAATAATTAATTAATTAATAAACTCTAGGAAATGGTTTTTGAAAAAAAATGATATCCTACTATAATAAATTATGTAAATATAATAATATTTTTTACAGATCTTTTTTTTGTGGTTTTGTGGTTTTTCATATTCTCATGACCGTTCACATTATTATGATCATTGATCTCTATGACACTACATCATTGTTTGGAAATTTCATTTTTATTCCATGTATATATCATCACTTCTCGCTATTTTTTTCTTATATTGAAAGAATGTTATGTATCAATCTAGATGATCTTCGTACATGTGTCTCCATCTTCAATGGATATTTTTTAATCCTTCTTATGATGTTGTTTTTCCACCTGGATATTTTGAAACGTTGAACCCCTAGTTACGAAGCCTACATATAAATTATCGGGGTGATTTTTTTTAAATGTTTGTGGCTATAATATATTGATATTTAAAAATAATGAAATTATGTTCAACAATGTGCACTCCACAGAAAACTGAGCTTATATAAACCAAGAAATACTATTATTAAATATGATCATATTAATATAGTTATTAAATTGTAGATTATGAAAAATATTTACTAATTTATGAAATACATATAATTTACGTATTGAATTTAAATTTACAGATCAATTCTTTTGAAATAATCACTCTATTTTTTATAATTCCATTTTATTTGTTAAAACATATTTTCTTGAAAAATGGTTTCTATTTCTCATTATTAGTAAATAAAAATAGTTAATTTCATGAAATTTTATTAAATTTTTGTTTTTTAAATGATTTAATTTTTAAAATTATAAGAACAAAATTATATTTGGGTGAAATATTAGTATTGTTTTGAAAATATTTATTTATTTTTGACTAGTGAAAAATACGGTATTTTGTAAAACTGCTATTTTATTTTTTTTAAGATCCATCATTATGATATAAATTTTATCTCTATGTAAGAGATGTATTAAATAATTAATATAATCTATTTAAATTAATTTCACTCATTATCATTCTAGGTTTTTTTATAAGTATATTTTTAAGGTTTGAAACGCGTTAGTCAAAAAACTATTTTCCATTTCATTTTATGCAATAATTTAAAATTTATTTTTCTGCATAAAAAATTAAATCATTAAAAATATTTTCTAAATTTATATTTAGGGGGAATATTTTTTAAATATGTCCCTTCTATTTTTGGAAATTTTGAATAGTAAAATTAATGATTTTGTTACCACAACAAATGGTAAATCAGGCAATTTATGTTAAAAATAATATGATAAGTAATAAAAAATGACACTAAACTTTACTTAAATAATATTGTAAGTCTATATGTCCTCCATAACATCCACATGTCCAACATATGGTGTTTCATTCCATTTTTTAGGATTTAGACAATTTATATAATTTTTTGTAAATAAAATTCAATATTTCTATTCTCTATGTTGTATTATCATTAAATTTTAAATATGATGATAAATATAGTATATATTTTTCTACAAATATTTAATTGAAATATAAATAAATTATATTAATTATGTTTTTTTACTATAAATTTTTAATAAAGTGATAATTATGAGAAGTTCTTAAGCAACATTGGTGGAGTAATTATTAAATTAATGAAAAAATTAATATAATTGATTTTAAAAACATTAAAATTAATATAATTTTAAATAATGAATTTAATACATGAATGTAATTGATCAATATAATATTTAAAGAATTTTTGAAATTATTTTATTCTAATTACATTTTTGATCGTGATGTTATTAAATTTAATATAAATTAATTCTTTTAAAAATGACAATGATGATATTTTGTAACAATATTTTTAATGATTTAAAATGTTAAAAAATAGTAAATTTGAAAAATATAATTTCTTATTCTTAATTACAACATTTATTCTCTATTTGTATGTCTTGTGCCTTTTTATAGTTATTATATTAACCTATTAAGAGAAAAAATGGTGAATATTCTCGTAATTTCCAAAAGAGTTAAATAATGTTTAAAAAAATAATATAAGGTTAAAAATATGATACAAACTATTACAAATTTCATTAGATTATCATATTTAAAATCAATATCATCTTATCTTATAAAATTACCAATTTAGCGTATTTTGTAAATTTGAAATTAATTTATATTAATATAATAATTTAAGAAACTCCTAGTGTTCCCCTAACCTCTATTATAAAAGGGAAAAAATTATTACCATTTCATAAAAATATCAAATATTACCAACAATATATAATATCTCCAATCCAAAACGCAGAGATCCAGTGTGATAAATATGATCATTACATATCTTTCTTCGATACCAATGAATTTGTCCAAAATTTTCCCATCCAAAACATATCTAATAAAATGGATATATGAGATCACAAACATACACAAGGATCATTTAGTTTTATATATTTTTTATAATTATGAAAATCGCATACAATAAAAATATTGTTGACATTAGTAGAGTTATTATTCCACTATGCCCATATTTTCAAATTTCTTAATTGGTTATCAAAATCTTATATATGAAACTCCTCTGGAAATAATGAATTTATAAAATCCCTTAATCACTTGTGGAAATGAATCATAATAATGGTGAGCTCAAATTATCATTATTGGTAAACATAATAATTTATAAATTACTCTCCATAGTGATAATAAGATGATCAAAATGTATAATGACATAATCAATGTGCATGATCATAATGTAAGAGAATTCAAACACGTCAAACCAAGAACATTAAACATGAGGAACATAATAAATCATTAACAAAATTCATCTTTCAAAAATAATAAATAATATTAATCCATGTTATATGAATCCTGAACATATTAAATGGTGATAACCCATGAAAAAATAATGAAAACATTTTTTTATCTTTGAACATCATATTCAAATCCCATTTAAAACCAGTGTAAAAAAAAACTAGAGTATAAAAAAGTAAATAGTAGAAACCCACCAAAAAATCCATACTTCATGTCAATTAATAAAAGGAACATTAACCAATTTATAAGTATTTTTTATGGGTTCACCCATTCTATAATCTATATCATGCTCACACCGTGATATCTGGTTTCACCCATTATACTAGATATATCATGTTGTACTCTGATCATCAGTAATGTCTATGTACTAATAAAAAATTAAAAATATAGAATCCATCACATTTCTAGAAAATAAAAATCATTGTACCTTCATTTCAAGATTCACTCATAGAAATGTATTGGGTTACATGTCATTGTCATAATCAATATGGGTAAATAATACAAATTTTATCAGTACAACAAATCCCTAGTGAAGAGTATGAATCATCAATGTTGTTAAATTGATGAATAAAAATAACATTAATATTTCTGTAAATATTTTTTAGGAAATATCCTTTCCACATAAGTAACATAAAAGGGTGTCATCTTAGATGAAAAATTATTTTCCAATATGAATTTGATCATTTCTTAACAAAAATATACTTCAAATTTTTTAATAATATTATTTAAAATTGAAAAATCTATCAAAAAAATATAGGAATAATTTCATTTTACATAACCATTTTAATTTTAATGTAATCATTATAACATATAGTGATCTTGGTCGCATGAAATTATATTCCGGTTGTACATTTCAAAAAAAATATTCTTTTCACATGCTTTCTAACAGCCAGAAAAGACTTGTATATAATGAAATATGAAAATTCCCATTAAAAATAATTATAAAACTAAAATAATGGGTAAAAATATATCAAATATATCATTAGAATGTTAATAAAAGATTTGATAACATTTTCAAAGAACAAGTATTTGGATGAAGAATGATTCTCGGCTGGAGAGAGAAATAATTTCAAATTATAAAAAAACATTTTCACAATCATTTTTAGTACAAAATATAGGAAATATGGTAATATTATTAAAAATAACATGAATAGTTATAGGAGAGTAAAATGAGGGTTAATTAATATATGATTGTCAAATTATTTCCATCAATTGAAATTAAATCGTAAATAATCCCAATGAAAAAGATGATCAAAACAATAAGCCTTTATCACATTGGTAACTATTCATTCATCAATCCCGTGACTAAATAACATCAAATGATAATATAACTATCATGAAAATAAGAATATTTTTGATATAATATATAAATTTTGTAGTAAATATTCCTCATAAAATAACAGTCTCATAACATAACAAATATCCCAAAGAAGATAACATGAGATGAGAAATTATAAGAATGATCAAAATGCTAAATTGATAGTTAATCAAGGAATCTGTCTTGTTTTTAAAATTTAATTCCATTTAAAATAATTTTATATATAAAATATTATATGAAAATTACATTACATAGATAATCATGTCCTAAGAGTGTCAATGAATAAGATTTACATCTGAATGAAAAGAAATTGAGTTATAATATTCATTACTCCTTGGTATATTTACGGTCAAAACCCCTTGGATGAAGTAAAAAAATGAAACATAAAATAACATAATGTGTTTAATATTAATCATATTTCATGTAATGTTTTCTATTTATAAAAATTGAAAATAAATTCTGTTTATCGAATAAAAACATTCCCCAATAAATGTAAATTAGACCAAATCCATTACATCTTTCATTATATCTATATAAAAACCTCATGAATGTGAGAACCTTAAATTAATTTCAAAATTAAAATATTTTTTATTAAAATAATAATAAAATAATTTCATGGGTATTATATATACCAAACAGTAAAAATAATTTATTTTTATAGAATATGTCTCATAGAAATAAATGTGAGACGAGAAGCCCATTACCTTCTGTAAAATCCCAGGTAAATAAAGAAAAAAGAATTTTCATATTTATTAATATTTACGAATTAAATATTAATTTTAATTAAAAGGGGTTTCTACGTTCGATAGCATACTCGGTACACAACGATGAGTTTCTTTGAAAACTTACGTTGCACACAAGTAATAAAATAATATTATTTTAAATGTTAGTTAACAAGTATCCATTTTACTGGCGGGAATAGATATAAATATTAAAATATGATTATATATGTTTTTAAATGTTTTTACATTTACCCAAAAAAAGATAAAGGCTTAAAATACAGAAAGGGTTTAATTTTAGGCATTTATACCCTAATTTTCACGAAAGGTCCACTTATCACCTTTTGATGGAGAACCATCATTAAATATAGTTTTGATTGATATTATAAATTCTATTGGACCAAATATAACTCTTCTTTAGAATCGGGACATCAAAATTTACTTTGTGTAAATTTTTGGTACCTTTCTCATAAAGTTCATTTTTTTATGAATAGTGTAAAATGTAGTATTTTAATTCAAAACCTCTTTTTAATCTAATTTATTTATATGATTAGATTATCTTTTGAATTGGTTTTAAAGTAAAACTAGAAAATATGTTTACCATTAAATCCAATAGTTGTCGTTGGAATTAATTTTACTTTGAAATCGGACTTAAACTAGTGTAACTTTTTTGATACTTATTGTTCCATAAAAACACGCTATTTGCTCTGACAGTGGGAATTAATTATTAAATTAATTAATTTTACTTATATGTTTTGAATTTTGTAAAATAGACTTCATTTTTGAATTCATAATATCAAATATAGCTTAGGGTGAATTTTTGGTAATTTTTTGAAAAACTTCAATTTTTGATTAAAAGTGAAACCACTAAGTGGTACTTATAAAAACTGATTTTCCGTTTAAATGAAATTTTTCCATCATTGTGTTTTTATTTTCAAAAATCCGACATACATGGTTGTCATTAAGAAGTAAAATGTTGTTCAATGAGATTAAAATAATTTTTTGGTGAATAGTAACTTATTAAGTTTTTAATCGTGATTAGTGGTAATTAGTGTAGTTTAAGGTAAAAATAATGCTTTAATAAAATAAGATGAGCTTTACACATGTCCTACCCTCATTGGTTGTGTCATGGCCGACCAAGACAAGCCATGAGTAAACTTGGGGACCCCAGGGAGCCACTTTGGTTGGAAAATGACATAAATAACTTTTTATTTAATGTAAAAGTAAAAATGACACAAACATAATATGTTTTACTAAAACAATTTTTAAATGGGGATATACAAGTCATATTTTTTATTATAAATAATATTTGGAAAGCTAAAAAGATTTCCTACATCATAGTATTTTTTTTAGAAATTAAATAAATTAAATTATTTATGACATAATAATGATGCAGCGATGACACCATTATTTGACGATTTAAATAAAATGGAAAGATAATGTAAAATATATGAACTACACATGTCAAAAACCAATTGGATGAGTGGATTTCGAACCCTTATCACCTTATCCACGAATTATATCAATATGGGACCTTTTAAAACCGAATCACATTTTCAAATAAAGTAATATTTCTTTAATTTCCAAAAGTGCACCTCCTCTTTTCTTATAAAAGGCCCCCACCTCTACCACCTTACACACACTCCTCAAGCTTTTGGCTCGGCCAATCCCTGCCCAATTACTCTCTCCACATCCCTCTCCTAATCCTAGAGGATTATCTTTAGGCAGAATCCTTTCAACGGAAGCCTTTAGGCTCAAATCAAAAGGGAGTTACACTTTTAAAGGTAATTCATTCTCTCTTGTTCATTTGTTTTATTTTTCTTCTCCAACCCTCTAAACTCTTTTTATTTACTTCTTTTGTAACAAAACCAGTATATTCAATATACTAGGATGTTGTTATAAGATTTATTTGAGCTACACTCTCACACAACTACATCAAATGGTTAAAGAAAATACGGTTTCGGTGGATGGCGAAATTCTGCCTCCCGAAACGATGATTGTTCAATACTCATTTAACACCTTCAAAGGTGGCCATTATGATGACACTATTTTTATATATGATATATAATATTTTTTTTTTCTTTAAGCTTCTGTATTTTTCATTTTGGGCATACCTTTATGGTTTCCATTATGGGTAAACACGATATCTTCATTTAAGGAACTGCGGACTACCGCCCCCTCAAAGTGATGTGATTCGTTAATGCCATATGTGGGACGTGTAAAGGATGGATTTAAAGTTATTATATATGATGTTATACTGGAATTATAATATACCTCTATATCATTATTATTTCTTTCCATTAAAGTATGAGATAGAAATGAAAGTAGCATTCATGCGTACGTACGGCTTACCGTCTCCATGAACGGTGCATTTCATTTCTTATCCCCAAATGTAATGTACTATTAAAAGTACATGTATATAATGGATATATATAATTAATGATATATCTAAATGATGAATACAATTCTGGAATTAAAATATACATACCTCTCATTTAGTTTTAATTCCATTAATATGAAAATGAAATGAAAGTAGCGTTCATGCGTACGTACGGCTTACCGTCTCCATTAACGGTGCATTTAATTTCTTACCTCTAATTGATTATGTAATATTATAAATACATGTATATGCTGGATATATATGATACATATTATATCCAAATCAGGAATTTCATTCTGGATATAAAGAACCTTTGACCACACGAACAACATGTAATTGTAAGAAGTCCACTTTCGACTTAAGAACCAAATATCGACAAAACAAACATTATAAACATAAATGGTTACATAATGTTTATAACATGGCAATAAGTGGTATAAAAGGAATAATGAACTTTAAAAAGGTTCTTAATCAAGTATAAATTAACTCAAGTTTATTATTCAGGACGTTAAAGAACGATCGAGTCAAGTCGGAACCGAGGTAATGGACTTCATCTCAATATCCTTTCATTGAGGCATATTTCGTTTTATACAAAACATTCTTTTATACGGTGTATAAACCCCTTTGACTTTTACTTTTATACAAAAGGAATCTTTTTCTACGAAGCGTTTTACTAAATGACAAAAAGGAATGTTTTTTTAAAGTACGCGGTGACAACGACCTTTTCCGCCGCCGCGAGTATTATTTGGTCTTTGGCTTTCTCAACAAGACGTAATGTTTTTAGAATAAAATAAATACCATATACTCTTTTATGTATTTTGGTATTGAAAATGGTTTTGAAAAAGGATTCTATTATGTCAATATATTTATGATATATTGTGATTGAAATGTGGAAATGTTATCATTCCTTTATATTGGTTTTATGTTTTATGATTTTATATTGGTAATTGGACATTTTAATGGGTGGTTACGTTATAAACCATATGACGGGTGGTGCCGTGAATACCAAGACGGGTGGTTACGTTATAATCTCCATTGCATTGGGTATGGATGTCGGCCGTATGGCTATTCCATTAAGTATGTATGGAAATTGGCCGTATTGCTATTCCATTAAGTGATATGTGTGGAAGTCGACCGTATGGTTATTCCACTTAGGTACGTTTATGTCCCAAGTTACCTTTATATATGTTATGTGTTCTTTTTATGGGTTTTATGGTAATCCTTTGTTTACAAACAGGTAAGTAATGATACTTTATTCAGTGAAGAGTTTTTATTACTTCATGAAGGTGAAGGTATTAATTTGATATAACATATATGGTTTACTTGATGTTTAAAAAAACTAACAGTTTTCATTCTTTGTGTATCCCTTGCTGAGCTTTTTATGCTCACCCCAAGTTTTTTTGAAATGTTTTTCACATGACTTAATGTGGAATAAGGTCATAGATGGGATCAAGGGAATGTCAGGCTATATAAAACATGGAACTAGACATGTTTCTTTTATGAGTTTTTTTATTATGGAAACTTAGTAGAAGTGACTACTTTGTAATCTTTTGAGATGTAATAGTTATGTTCTAATTCTCTAAAACTCTAAACCTGAAAAGATCCTCAATCTGAATTATTCATTTAATTCAATATTAAGTAAGGTTTAAGGTCGGGGCCTTATAGTTGGTATCAGAGGTCGGTTTAGACAACTTTAGGAGTTAGAAAAGTGTTAAATTATAATATGATTGAAATGATATAGCATTTACGGATTACCATGTTGCTTCGCCTAAGAAATTTATGTGTTCAGAATGGTTTTCCGCAGAGGAAACAAAGAAGCTATGTTGGGACGACATCAGGAGGAAGATAACCTTCCAATTTAGCAACCTGAGATGGTCGGAATCGGAACTAAACAGTTTGTTGTAGTGATGGCACAGTTGACTCAGGCTATAAATGGTGGTGGTATCCATGCTTGAGATCAGCCATATCAACCACCGAGGAACATGTCAGTGGTGGAACATTTCATGAGGCAACATCCCCCATCATTCAGAGGATCATCTGAACCTGTGCAAGCTGAAGGGTGGATTAAAGCACTATAGAAGATTTTTGATATCATGGGGTGTTCAGAACATCAAAAGGTTAGTCTTGTTGTTTACCGTTTTGAAGGTGAAGCTGATCAGTGGTGGTCGATGGTGAAAGATATAAGGGATAGTGATGAGATTGAGGATCTTCACTGGGACGAATTCAAAGGTATATTTGTTGAGAAATATTTTCCTAAGGTGGTTCGTCTTAGGATGGAAAAATAGTTCCTAGAATTGAGGCAGGAGGATGATTCAGTGGCTGCTGATGAAGAAAAGTTCACTCGATTGGCAAGGTATACTCCAAACTTCATACGAGATCTTGATAGTAAAGTAAATCGTTTTTACTCAGGGTTAACGCCAAAGTATCGAAGGGCTTTAGCTTCCCGTGAGTTTAAATGTTATGAAAAACTTGTTCGATGTGTGGAGAAGGTGGAAATAGAGTTTGCCGATGATCAGGTGTTCTATGACAAACAACAGAATAAGAGGTCTAGTTGGCAGACAAAGGGGAAGAACTCATCAAATAAGAAAGGAGGTAAGAAAACCAAATATCCATCCTATGAGAAGTGTGGTAAAATGAATCCTAGAGAATGTTTATCCAAGTCTGGTAAGTTCTTTCAGTGTGGTAAGTCTGGTCATATTGCTCGAAACTGTAAGGAAGATGATCAAGCAGGAAATGAAAAGCCAATGGTAAGATGTTTTAAGTGTAATGAAATGGGTCATTATGCAAACGAGTGTCCAACGAAGAACTCAACTGGGGGAATGCATCCAGACTACAAGAAGAAAGGGGTGGTGAAATCCTTTGCAACAACTTCAGCAGATGTTGGGCCATCGAATGAAGTGGTATCAGCTCCAGGGAGCTCAGTATTTTTCGAATATTGACTTGAGGTCGGGGTACAATCAGTTGAAAGTAAAAGAAGCAGACGTTCCAAAGACTGCGTTCCGTACTAGATATGGCCATTATGAATTTGTAGTTATGCCTTTTGGGTTAACCAATGCACCTGCTATATTCATGGACCTTATGAATAAAATTTTCCCTGAGTTCTTGGATATGTTTGTGTTTGTGTTTTGAGGTTTGGGAAGAGGTTATGTGTTCCTTGTGCTTCACAGTTTAAGAATGAGTTGTTATGTGAGGCTCATAGTTCCCCATTTTCAGTTCATCCAGGCAGTACTAAGATGTATAGAGATCTGTGGGAGTATTACTGGTTGGATGGAATGAAAAGAGATATTGCTGATTTTACTGTGAAGTGTTTGACATGTCAACAGGTTAAAGCAGAGGGACAGTTACCGAAAGGGATGCTTCAGCCTTCACCAGTGCCAGAGTAGAAATGGGAAAACATATCCATGGACTTTGTTGTGGGATTACCGAGAACATCTCGAGGTAACAATGCAATCTGGGTTATTGTTGATCGCTTGACCAAATCTGCTCATTTCCTTTCTGTACGAGATACTTTCTCTTTTGATCAACTTTCTCGTTTATATCTTAAAGAGATAGTCAGGTTACATGGAGTTCCTCTCTCCATTATATCGGATCGTGATCCTAGGTTTACTTCTAACTTTTGGAAAGGCCTTCAAAAGTCGTTGGGTAATGAATTAAATTTTAGAACATCTTTTCATCCTCAATTAGATGGGCAGTCAGAATGAACAATTCAGACCTTGGAGGATATGCTACGAGCTTGTTCGATGGATTATCAGGGAATTTGGGACCAACATCCTTCTTTGGTTGAGTTTTCTTATAATAACAGTTTTCATTCCAGTATACAGATGGCACCATTTGAGGCATTATATGGGAAGCGGTGTCGAACTCCAGCATTTTGGGATGAAGTGGGTGAAAGGAAGCTAATGGGACCAGAATTGGTAGAAGAGATGGCAGAAAAAGTTCAGTTGATTCAGAAGCACATGAGAACAGCTCAGAGCAGGCAGAAGAGTTATGCGGATAACCGGAGGAAGTATCTATCTTTCGAGGTATGTGATCATGTTTTTCTCAAGGTTTCTCCTTGGAAAAGTGTGATGAGATTTGGTAAGAAAGGAAAGCTGAGTCCAAGGATTATTGGACCATATGAAATTCTGGAGAAAGATGGATCAGTTGCTTACCGAGTGGCTTTACCTTCAAGTTTATCTCAGGTACACAATGTTTTTCATGTTTCAATGTTGAGGAAGTATATTCCAGATCCATCTCATGTTTTGAGTCCAGAGGTAGTTCAGCTGGAGGAGAATCTATCTTATGAAGAACAGCCAGTCCAGATACTTGACCATAGGGAGCAGGTGTCACGGAATAAGGTGATTCATCAGGTAAAGGTTTTGTGAAAAAACCATGTGATTGAAGAGGCAACGTGGGAATCTGAAAATGCTATGAGGGATAAATACCCCCACTTATTTTGATAAGTGAATAAAATTGCATGGACGCAATTCCCAAAAGGGGGGAAGGATGTAACATCCCAGGTAAATAAAGAATGAAGGGTTTTCATATTTATTAATATTTACGAATTAAATATTAATTTTAATTAAAAGGGGTTTCTACGTTCGATAGCGTACTCGGTACGCAACGATGAGTTTCTTTGAAAACTTACGTTGCATACAAGTAATAAAATAATATTATTTTAAATGTTAGTTAACAAGTAGCCATTGTACTGGCGGGAATGGATAGAAATAACTAAAATATGATTATATATGTTTTTAAATGTTTTTACATTTACCCAATAAAAGATAAAGTCTTAAAATACAGAAAGAGTTCAATTTTAGGCATTTATACCCTAATTTTCACGAAAGGTCCACTTATCACCTTTTGATGGAGAACCGTCATTAAATATAGTTTTGATCGATCTTATAAATTATATTGGACCAAATATAACTCTTTTTAGAATCGGGACATCAAAATTTACTTTGTGTAAATTTTTGGTACCTTTCTGATAAAGTTCATTTTTTTCTGAATAGTGTAAAATGTTGTATTTTAATTCAAAACCTCTTTTTAATATAATTTATTTATATGATTAGATTATCTTTTGAATTTTTTTTAAAGGGAAATTAGAAAATATTTTTACCATTAAATCCAATAGTGGTCGTTGGAATTAATTTTACTTTGAAATCGGACTTAAACTAGTGTTAATCTTTTGATACTTATTGTTCCATAAAAACACGCTATTTGCTCTGACAGCGGGAATTAATTAATAATTTAATTAATGTTACTTATTTGTTTTGAATTTTGTAAAATAGAATTCATTTTTCAATTCGTAATATCAAATATATCTTAGGGTGTAATTTGGTAATTTTCTGAAAAACTTCAATTTTTGATGAATAGTGAAACCACTAAGTGGTACTTATAAAAACTGATTTTCCGTTTAAATGAAATTTTTCCATCATTGGGTTATTATTTTCAAAAATCCAACATACATGGTTGTCATTAAGAAGTAAAATGTGGTTCAATGATATTGAAATAATTTTTTGGTGAGTAGTAACTTATTAAGTTTTTAATCGTGATTAGTGGTAATTAGTGTAGTTTAAGGTAAAAATAATGCTTTAATAAAATAAGATGAGCTTGAAACATGTCCTACCCTCATTGTTTGTGTCATGGCCGACCAATACAATCCATGGGTCAACTTGGGGACCCCATGGAGCCACTTTGGTTGGGAAATAACATAAATTAACTTTTTATTTAATGTAAAAGTAAAAATGACACAAACATGATATCTTTTACTAAAACAATTTTTAAATGGGGTTATAAAAGTTAGAGTTTTGATTATAAATAGTCATTGGAAAGCTAAAACGATTTCCTACATCATAGTATTTTTTTTAGACATTAAATAAATTAAATTATTTATTACATAATAATAATGCAACGATGACATCATTATTTGACGATTTAAATAAAATGGAAAGATAATGTAAAATCTTTGTAATACACATTTCCAAAACCAATTGGATGAGAGTATTTAGAACCCTTATCACCTTATCCACGAATTATATCAATTTGGGACCCTTTAAAACCGAAACACATTTTCAAATAAAGTAATATTTCTTTACTTTCCAAAAGTGCCCCTCCTCTCCTCTTATAAAAGGCCCCCACCTCTACCACCTTACACACACTCCTCAAGCCTTTGGCTCGGCCAACCCCTACCCAATTACTCTCTCCACATCCCTCTCCTAATCCAAGAGGATTCCCATTGGGCAGAATCCTTTCAAAGGAAGCCTTTAGGCTCAAATCAAAAGGGAGTTACACTTTTAAAGGTAATTCATTCTCTCTTGTTCATTTGTTTTATTTTGATTCTCCAACCCTCTAAACTCTTTTTATTTACTTATTTTGTAACAACACCAGTATCTTCAATATACTAGGATGTTGTTATAAGATTTATCTGAGCTACACTCTCACACAACTACATCAAATGGTTAAAGAACATACGGTTTCGGTGGATGGTGAAATTCTGCCTCCCGAAACGATGATTGTTCAATACTCATTTAACACCTTCAAAGGTGGCCATTATGATGTCACTATTTTTATATATGATATATAATATGTTTATTTTTTCTTTAAGCTTCTGTATTTTTCATTTTGGGAATACCTTTATGGTTTCCATTATGGGTAAACACGATATCTTCATTTAAGGAAGTGCGGACTATCGCCCCCTAAAAGTGATGTGATTTGTTAATGCCAAATGTGGGACCTGTAAAGGATGGATTTAAAGTTATTATATATGATGTTATACTGGAATTATAATATACCTCTATATCATTATTATTTCGTTCTATTAAAGTATGATATAGAAATGAATGTAGCGTTCATGCGTACGTATGGCTTACCGTCTCCATAAACGGTGCATTTCATTTCTTATCCCCAAATGTAATGTACTATTAAAGGTACATGTATATAATGGATATATATAATTAATGATATATCTAAATGATGAATACAATTCTGGAATTAAAATATACATACCTCTCATTTAGTTTTAATTCCATTAATATGACAAAGAAATGAAAGTAGCGTTCATGCGTACGTACGGCTTACCGTCTCCATGAACGGTGCATTTCATTTCTTACCTCTAAATGATTATGTAATATTATAAATAAATGTATATTCTGAATATATATGATACATATTATATCCAAATCAGGAATGTCATTCTGGATATAAAGAACCTTTGACCACACGAACAACATGTAATTGTAAGAAGTCCACTTTCGACTTAAGAACCAAATATCGACAAAACAAACATTATTAACTTAAATGGTTACATAATGTTTATAACATGGCAATAAGTGATATAAATGGAATAATGAACTTTAAAAAGGTTCTTAATCAAGTATAAATTAACTCAAGTTTATTATTCAGGACGTTAAAGAACGATCGAGTCAAGTCGGACCCGATGTAAGGGACTTCATCTCAATCTCCTTTTATTGAGGAATATTTCGTTTTATACACAACTTTCTTTTATACGGTGTATAAACCCCTTTGAATTTTACTATTATACAAAAGGAATCTTTTTATATGAAGCATTTTACTAAACGACAAAAAGGAATGTTTTTTTAACGTACGCGGTGACAACGACCTTTTCCGCCGCCGAGAGTATTATTTGGTCTTTGGCTTTCTCAACAAGCTGTAATGTTTTTAGAATAAAATAAATATCATATACTCTTTTATGTATTTTGGTATTGAAAATTTTTATGAAAAAGGATTCTATTATGTAAATATATTTATGATATATTTTGATTGAAATGTGGAAATGTTATCATTCCTTTATATTGGTTTTATGTTTTATGATTTTATATTCGTACTTGGACATTTTAACGGGTGGTTACGTTATAAACCATATGACAGGTGGTGCCGTGAATACCAGGATGGGTGGTTACATTATAACCTCCAATGCATTGGGTGTGGATGTCGGCCGTATGGCTATTCCATTAAGTATGCATGGAAATTGGCCGTATGGCTATTCCATTAAGTGATATGTGTGGAAGTCGACCGTATGGTTATTCCACTTAAGTATGTTTATGTCCCAAGTAACCTTTATATATGTTATGTGTTCTTTTTATGGGTTTTATGGTAATCCTTTGGTTACAAAAAGGTATGTATTGATACTTTATTCTGTGAAGAGTTTTTATTACTTCATGAAGGTGAAGGTATTATTTTAATAGAGTATATATGGTTTACTTGATGTTTAAAAAAACTAACAGTTTTCATTCTTTGTGTATCCCTTACTGAGCTTTTTATGCTCACCCCAAGTTTTTTTGAAATGTTTTTCAGAGGACTTAATTTGGAATAAGGTCAAGGATGGGATTAAGGGAATTTCATGCTATATAAAACATGGAACTAGACATGTTTCTTTTAAGAGTTTTTTTTATTATGGAAACTTAGTAGAAGTGACTATTTTGTAATCTTTTGAGATGTAATAGTTATGTTCTAATTCTCTAAAACTCTAAACCTGAAAATATCCTCAATGTGAATTATTCATTTAATTCAATATTAAGTAAGGATTAAGGCCGGGGCCTTATACCTTCAGCCAACATCCATTGTATATGTTCAAGCCTAAAATATAATAAAATAATTTTAATAATTTTATTTATTAATATCATTTTACTAATTTAAAACCATATACTTAAATCTATTATTTTTTTTATTTTTAATTACATGTTGAACATAAATAAAATTAATTCTATGTCTCATGTTTGGAGGACGTTCGGTTCATTGCATCAAAGTGGTTTCGGTGTGTTGACTAGGGTAAAATTGTAATTTTTTTAAACATATAAACAATAATTGTCTTAAATACGTATAGTATTTATAAAAAAAGTATACATTTAATATAAAACATGGAATATGGTTATGAAAAACTATGTCACAATAAATGAGGTAGTAAGTCCTATGTACGCTTGAGAAAAAAGTTCATTTTTTTAAAGATCATTTTGGATATAAGGGAGGTGATATTTTCTAATAAATAATTATAATTAAATAAATAATAAAAAATTATTATACTTATATATATTTTCAATGATAAGTGGTAGTGATAAAATAATAACATCAATTCCGGAAGGAAGTAGTCAACATATACGCATGCACGATGCTATTATTCCTCAGTGATTGGAATGGAAAATTTAAATGGTATATATTGACCTTTTATAATAATAAATATAGAATTCATATAATAATTATTCAATATATATAACATGCATTCATTAAAAATATCTTTATTACCTTTTACGTAATGAGTTAATGAAAATATAATCACGTCGCATCATGAGGTAGAAGTATACCGTACAAAAATGTGATGTTATCATATATCACATGAAATATATAGTTAGAATATATATGTGATGTAAAAATTAAATAGTTAATTTTTTTAAAAATAATATAATTTCTATACTTTAACTAATGCATTATAAAAATCCATGATCTATGAGTATGAAAAACTAACCTCATCTATTCATGAGGTGGAAGTCATCTTTATAGAGAAATAGTGATTTTATTTCCAGTTTTTTTGAAGTGGATATTGATATTGGATAATAATATAATATTAAAAAATATAATTATACTTTTGATAATGGTGTTATTATATTATTATTATGTATTAGTATTTTAGGGAGTTTGAATAAGAAATAAAATAAATATTCTCAGTTAAACATTATATCTCTTCTCTAAAGACACTCTTCAAGTAAGCACAAAATATATAATTAGGATATATTTATGATAAAAATAAATTCTATAGGTCATGGTTTTGTAATTACAGAATATATGTTTTTAGAAATTGGACAATATAAATGGATTGGATTATGTAAGGATAATATGAGAGGGGGTATCCTTATATTTGAGGTGAGTGGAACACTTGTAATGTTTCAAAATAAAAAGGTGTACACACATCTCTCTTTGAACAAAAGTCATGAAAATGAACCATCATCAATACATAGGAATGAAAAGGTATAAATATTTCAATAAAATATATTTTGGATATGTTTTAGTTATTTACATCCCATATGTTATACTATTGACACATCATTAAACCCATGTTCACCATAACTTTCGTAAAATATTTTTATGATTTTAACTATAAATAATGATGATAAATTAAGATTAACGTTTTAAATAATATAAATTATATAAATTACCAACATTTAATACAATTTTTCAAATTATATTCATATAATTTGTAAAATTTAATTTAATATTAAACATATATATGTGATGAAAAATGAGATTTCAAGAAATGTATTTTCCATGGAGATGATTTATTTATATTATATGTATGAATATAAATCATCATTTTATGAATTTAAAATTACAAAATTATACTTATTTTAAATAATGTTAAAGTAAATCAATTTTCATTAGGGTTTATTCAAATAAATTAAAATATGTAGACTTTATGAACATTAAAATATGTTTCAGAAAAAACATGTTTTTAAAATAAAAAATTATACTTATACTAAAATCCAAGACAAAGATGATTCAGTATTAATTATATTTATTGAATATAAATAAATAATAATTCTGATATTTAATATCATATTAAAAAAATTATTTTTCTTCTAAATTAAATATTTAATTGAAAATAAGTGAGATATTATAAAAAATATTAATTTCACTATTCACTAAAAAATCAATATTTTTTATAAAATCCCAAACTTTCATCCAGTGTTATTTTTGATAGGATTATTTCAAAAATAAAGATAAATTTTTTCGAAAAATATTATGAATTCTTTGAAAATTATTTAAAATATTTTCATATAAAAAAACCCTAAAATTCATTTATATTGAATTTTTTTTATTGGGGAATAAAATTACATTATTAAAAAATGAATGTTTATTTAGTAATAATTTACTTATAAATTTATTGAGAATTAAATTTAATAATATTGTTAATATTATTCATTACCATAATTTTTATGGCTAGGTAATAATGTTCATATTTAAATAATAATATTTCATCATTCATTTTGGCTTGGGGATGGGTGTTACATATGCTATCGAACTATATTTTTTTAAAAAACATGGGATATTGAACCCCCATTTAGAATATTAAGTCCACACAATTTTTAAATTAACATTGGAATTAATGGAATCACATTTGAAAATAATTTTGTTGATACTACACATCGTGTAAAAGTGTAATAAAACATCCTCTTTATAATTTAGAAAAGGAAATTTGAATGTCATCTGAAATACTATATAACTTTGATTCAAATAGGAGAAAATTGGATGAAAATGAAAATATGGACATAGAGGAGAAAAATAATGTCCAAATAAATATGGGGAGTTAATAAGAGCATTGATCACTACAATTTAAATGATCAATATTGAAAAAACAATATGAGAATCATAAAATAAAGTGGAGTGAAAAAGACCATCATTTCACTAAAAATGATGTTAATAGGATGAAATTATAAATTTAAAAACTATTTTACCACTTTAAAAAAATGTCATACAATATAGACCTAGAAAATAAGGAAATATAGTTATATTAGAATTATAATTTCATCTATTAATAATTTCCACCACAATATATTCTTTTCCTCATATAATAAGTACTCAAGAAGAATATTTCATGCATGAAGAATTAATATTAACATTTAGGGAATTACACAACTATAAAAGGAATAAAAATATATTCCTCATTTCATTATACACTAACCAAAACCAAAATGGATATCAAAATGTATAGAAATTATCAAAATAAATAAGCATTCTTATGATAAAATAATATATTAATCTGTAAAATTTAATAGATATACCCAAATTTCAAAAGAAACAATTCTATATATAAATGACCATATATCCATAATAACATAAATAACCTCAACAATAAATATCGGTTTAACATCAAACATTATATCATAAATTTTAGATTACAATATAAAAAATATAGTGATATTACTCTAAAATAACATAAATCACATTAGGTAAATTATTTTTTAGTGGAAAGGTTATCTATATGTTGAAAATAATTTTCCTATAATTAGATCAATATAAAAGATTTTATGAACACTAATTTTTTTCAATAACATAAAATATATGTCAGAATAATTTAAATCCATACATTACATTAAGAAAAATTATTACATATAATTTATCAAAATAAAAAAACTCCTAAATTGACATCAATCACATTAGGATCTCATAACATAAATCCTCAAAAGTGTTTCTAATTAATTCAACATATCATAAAACATTGTCATATAGACATATGATCATTTTCATAAATTTCTATATAACCTCAAAAAATAATGTCCTAATCTCAAAAATTATCTAAATTCTCTTATGATACCAACTATAACAGCTCTAAACCCGCACTCTCAGATCTGGTGTTGAAAAAAGTTATTTACATATATGGATTTATATAGATGAATGTGGAAATTATTTTTTCAAAAAAACATTTATATAAAAAAATTGTGTTATTTTATCTATTATATACCCATGTATGATTTAGGTTTATTATAATACCCTGTCACCTTTCTTTCAGGTATGTTTTATCCATTATTTTTACATCCATTTTACATTATGTGAATAATAACACAATAGAATTGGGAGGAAACAAATAATGTTGAAGTCATATATTTGTTGGAATTCCCATCCTAAACCAGTAGTAATTCTATTCCCTAGGAAATTACACAATGTGTAACTAGAGTGCAAGTTATGAAGTGGACACAAGGTTGATGCCATGAGTTGGATACACAACATTTGTGGTTTACATGTTCTGTTATATTTTAACACAATGTAATAGAAAATATCATATATTTAATAAAAATGAGTTGAGTTATTTACAATATATGAGATTCATAGATTACACAACATGTAATGGGATTCCACACCAAGTAAATGTCGTGATTTTTTGTATCTAGGGAGATGCATGACTTGTTTTTTTTAATTCTTCCTTTAGTGTTACCTCTCTCATCAAAAATCATACCAAATGTGTTTTTTGGTGATTCCATCACTTTTAAATCAATTAATTTATAAATTTATCACCATCACGGTTGGGATTTTTCCTTATTGTTTCCTTGTATGCCTTGTCCAATGGAGGACTTTCTCTTGATTTATGTCCATCATTGAAGAAATTAGTAAGGTTTCTACCTTGTTGAATTAGGTGTTTCAATACAATAGTTTAATTTTATGAAATTCATTAAATTTATGATAAATTGATTTTGGTATTTCATCGATTGGAATTGATGGGTGGTTTCAAATTGTATCATAGGACGGGAAATGATTCCAAAAAGTGGGTTTTATTTTAAATTGGAATTTTTTGATATAGAATTTGGGTTTCAATCCTTGAAGAGGTATGTCATTATTTTGACATGTTTTAGGAATTTTTTCCTCATGATTTATGAAATTAAATTCGGGACAATGCCCAATATGAAAATTTTGTCTGTTAGGAATGATACACAGTAATCCTTAGTTTGTGTTTTCCACCACTATATGGTATCTTTTTGGTGATATCAAATGCATGCACTCGATATATGTGGTGATATATACTTGTAGCACTTATTATTGGTTTGATCCAGCACTGTACATGTCTTTGAATTTATTGATAGTGTTATGTACACATTTTCTAAGAGGATAAATCCCATGTGTTAGGGGATTTGTCATTTTTTGTTACACATAAAATTGCTTTTTTTAGCATGGGTTATTGGTAATTGGTGTTTACATGTTGTGTTTTCACATAGCTTCACATGATAGGTTTTTTCACTGATATGTGTTTACCTATTTTTGCATTTATGTTTGGAAAATTCATTAAAATTTTACCACTTTTACTATTCATATTGTTGGTTAAAGAATATGAATATATTTTAAGATAAAAAAACTGAAAATATGACTTATAAATGGGTTTTATTTATGAAAATGATTTTTAGAACTGTTTTATCTAAAATTATTTTATTCCTAATCTTAAACAACGTAATAAAGAGGTGTTCATATTCTACTACACATTAGATCACAAACTACATATGACATTGTGTATTTATACATGTTGTATTGTAGGATTTAGGAAAAGGGAATAATATCTTATAGCAAGCAATGTTCTCCTATTGTTGTTACCAGTAGTTAAATTTTTCCTGAGGTGAATATTTGTAATATAAAGATATGAAATACATTATGGTATAGGTTTTCTAGATTTTATTGTATATATTTTTTGTTTCATATCTTTTTCTTCTTTATACATTTGTTTTCAGTATTATTTTTATTTTATATAAGACTACTTTTTTACTATACCACCTTACCTACATTAAATTATGGGCCGGTTTGGGTGGATTATATAGTAGATTCATGTTGGTTTGGGACAATTTCAAATTAATAGGATGCTCAGCGTGATATGTGTAAACACAACCTGAGTCTCGTTATGTGTCTTAGGTCGATAAGAGTTAGGACTGTCACAATTTAGAGTGTAGGTGAGGAAACGTGTCCTACACATCCCCCTCACATAACTAAATTTGAGTTACCATGTGTGGTTAATATGTTTTACTAGGTTTTAGACTTTGATTTTGATGTCAATTGATTGAAATATATAGGTAGTTTTTTAACATTTTAATGTACCTTTTTTAACAAGGTGTTCTATAGTTGGTTTAAATTATTAATGTTTCAGTGATTTGATATCAATACCAGGAGTTGGTTCTATGAATGTGGAATTTTCTCATCACTGGTTATTTTTTCCATTTGTTAGTAATTGCATTAGAGGAGAGTTTTGGCCAATACAATAGAGGAAGATGCTGAAGATGTTCCATAGACAAACCCCCCAGTGGACCCCACTTTAGTAAAAGTCAATATCTTTACTTTTCAAACTATGGGTCAGGTTTGTATAGGGAACTAAGCTTTTGTGGTGGATTGTGGATCATAATATACTAAGTAGCATCCTCACACGTTTTAGGGTTACACATTACCCCAGGAATCTATGTAGAGGCATGATTTGATGAAAAAGATCATCATGTTCCTGAAGCCTCCTAATGACTATAAGTTGGGCTTTCATTATATTTTCTTGATGGGATGATAAGGATATTGTGAGACAAAATTGTGGAAGATAGGTTACACAAATATCTTACCCAATGTTTCGTCATGAAGTTCTTTAACTAGATATCCTACACTATGAAATTGTTTAGAGATATGACATGGTAGATTCTAACCAGAGAACTATGGGAGTGTACTATTTTTGAGAACTATACATATTTTGTTGAATTCGTGTATCTATAAAATTATTTTGTCACTAATGACTACATAAAGGTTCATAAGATTGATTACGGATTGAGGTTTGATATCCAGTTTACATTGGTACACATATTCCATCTAACCATTGTGGAGGTAGTTGACAAGGAAACATTGGCTGAGCCAAAAAATTATGGGAAGGCTAGTTTGGGAAGAGCGTCAATTGACATAATGGTTAGCCAAGGTGTATCATCTGGCATGAAGAGGAAGAGAATGAGTGGAAAATTTAATTTATGACCATTTTTTGGGATTCATTAGGATAGTAACGTGTTTTCTATTAGTAATGTGGAAAGTGAGGTTATACAAAGACTAATTTTATAAAAAAACCATAGTGATTTTCATCTATGTGGATGAACTAACCATTAACAATGTTTTCTGTGAAAGGATATCACTTGGATGTATGGATGGATTCACTCTCACCAAGGGTTCATGGGATAAATTAGTTGCTTCCAAGGGTGTTGGGTCAAATAATTAGGATAAGGGTGTTTTTCTTGTAGTTATGACCTGATGGATTTATAAAGAAAATTATGTTCCATATGAATCTGAATTAGGGCTAGCTATTTCCAATATAATAATTTATATCTCATATTTTAGGGTTTTAATTTTTTTGGATAATGGTTCTACTCATTAAATTATTTATTTAATTCTACAATACATGTTGGGCTTATGTTTGACACTTATTCAATTATTTTTGGATTATTCCACTCATTTGGTTAAGTGGCCTAGATAAGGTTTCAGATTTCCCACTTGTCGGATGATTATAGTCAACTTTAATGTGGAGTGGGATGTCTAGTTCATGATCTTGAAATATTAATCATTTTTTTATTAAGGATTGGATTATCCTTGTTTTGTTCTAGATAGACTTTTATCTCTCTCTAGATTAGTTCATATATTCTGATGGAGTCACTCCTATTTTCTAGGGTGAGTTGAACTCTATATTGAGAATAGTCTAGTATGTTGTTCTTTTTTATGGGTTAATATCATGAATGTTTTCAGAGATGTTTTTTTATTTAGTTGGGTGGTAAACATTCTAATGTGTTGTGCTCATTCCCAAAGGTATTTCATGATACTTTTTTTTCTTTTACTAATTAAATATTGGTCAATTTTAATATATACCTACTCCCTTTTATGATTCCCATTTCTATAATGTCTTATCAGTTGGAACCACCTTAGTTTTCAAGAACATGAATTCTAGTTTGAGGTCCTGGAGGCTAAAATATTTAATCATCCTAAAATGTCACCATAGGATTCACTTATTATCTCTGATATTATGGAATATGGGACAATCAAATGTTGTATTGACTATTGAATGTTGAACTAGGAGACCATTAAAAACAAATATCCTTTAAAAAGGATTGATGATCTCTTTGATATGCTTATAGGGTCTTGTTGGTTTTATAAGATTGACTTGAGGTTAGTATGTCACATGTTGAGAGTTGAGGTGGAGGATATTAATTATATCACATTTAAGAGTTGATAGAAGAATTTCAAGTATCTTTTTATACAATTCAGTCTCATTAATGATCCTACTATTTTATAAATTCAATGAACTAGAAATTCCATTAGTTTAATGAATATTATTTTATGTTTGGGGATGAAATTTTGTTGTACTTTAAGTTATAGGAAGTTCATATAGGCCATTCAGATAAAATTATTTGAACCTTGATATAGCATCATTTGTATGGTAAGCTTCATAACTGTGTGTTCTAGTTTCAGAATGTGATGTATTTGGGTAATGTGTTATTTTAAAGGGATTTTTAGAAGATCCTAAAGAGGTACAACTAGTTATGTCGTTGGAGTATCCCATAAATGTGTTTGAGATCTGGAGATTCTTGGGTTTGTCTTGTTACTATAAATGGTTTGTTAAGGACCAATCTAGGATTGAGTTATCAATGACATCTTGAAACTATAATGTTGTAATGTATGAATGGAATGGAATGTGTCATAGATCTTTTGAAGAGTCGATGGTGAGGTTTACGTTAGCACCCATCATGATTCATCCACGACATGGATTTGGTTATAATGATTTCTACAATGATTCTAGTCAATGTTTTGGATGTGTATTGATGCAAGGTAAATGGGACATGACTTATAGATCATGTTAGTTACAACCATATGAGAAGAAGTACCCTATCCATTCTATTGAGTTAGTAGAAGTTATATAGACACTCAAAACATGGCATTACTGTCTCATTGGAAATTAGTTTATAGTATATTCCAAAAATAGGATCCAAAAAAATATTTTTATCTAATAAACATGAATTTTTAACAGATTCAATAGGTAGTGTATATTAAGAGTTTTGATTTTGATACGGGTTATACCCCTAGTAAATGGAATGTTGTTGACGATACATTGACCTCAAAATTATCAACACAATCTATGAAGTAATCAGTTGATAAATTTATATCTGATGAATTTGTTTTCCTCCATGAGATTGGATGTGGATAGGTTCATGTCCATCTGTTATTTTTTTTATGAATACTGACTCATATTTTTGTGATATATTTCTTCTTGAGAAGGTGATAGACACCATGTACCAATGATTTAGTTAAATAATATTTAGTGGGGAGACCTTGGTGATGTGGTCTTGGTCTTCCAATAGGGATATGAGATTTCGTAGATTGTTTGTTCATCCATTTTCTGTGAGGCATGAGTCTTTGGACAATGGAAACCACTCTTGATGGTGCGTACACCATGTTATTACCATAAAATATCATTATTTGAGAGTTCAGTATTGGTGATAAGGGACGATTTGGTTGATTGTGAATTTTTTATCATAGTTCCTTACTAACCATGGAGATAAGGTGGAACAACAGAGGCTTATGGGGTTTTTGCCGCCCAAACCCATTCTGTCTTGGAAGTAGGATAAGGCTTCAATGGATTTCATCATTGGTTTTCCATGGACTTATAATGTGAAGGATGTGATTTGGGTGATCATTAATCATCATATGAAATCAGTTCATTTCATACCTCATTGTGATGAAATTAAAGTGGAAAAATCTTGGGGAAATTTAGATATGAGATATCGTGAGGCGTCATGGAGTTCCCCATATTTTTGTTCATGACTGGGATCCAAGGTTGACGTATAGTGATTGGGATGGTTTATAGGAGGTAATGAGTTCCTAGATTTGACAGATCACAACTTATCATCTACATATATATGGATATATTGAGTTTTTTATCTTGGTTCTAGAGGTTAGGCTCTAGGAGTCTTTAAATGATTTAATTGGGTTTTGGGAATGGAATTTTCCTCTGGTTGAAATTACATATGACAATATTTATAAGGATTTGATATGGATGGCATCTAATGAAGCTCTGTATGGGTATCCATTTATATCTCCCTTATGATGGGAAGAGTGTGGATAGTGGCCTATGGTTGGGTCGAGTGATTATCAAGAGATGACATAGATGGGGTAGTTTATCCGGAGGTGATTGATCATGGAATAGATTCATCATAAATCTTATTTGTACTATTATTTTCAGCTCTTGTGATTTTTGTTAGTGATTGGGTTTTATTACAGCTGTGCCTTTCTTGGGACATCATTATTTTGGTAGGAACGATAAGTTAGAACTATGGTTTTTGGACCATATAATATCATTAGAAGATTAATGATGTTGTTCTATGAGTTAAAATTTATATATTTTTTGAAATATTTCAAAGTCACTTTTCATGATTTATATCAGTGGATGTATAAACATGATTTTCCCATGTAATTGGATATACAGATGTTGATCTTAAACACAATACCACATTGGTTAATCAGCCATTCCAAATTATGGATCATCAAGCTAAGGTACATAATGGTAAAATGATATCCCTAGACCAATTACTAGAGTAGTTTGGAGACGATATGCATGAGACAAGTGAATGAGAGTTTTTGATGACGCAGTAGTGGCCTTCAAATTTTTTAGATCTAGGATCATGAATGCTTTCTAGTGGAAAAAAGGTTTATGGTTGGGAGATTATAACACCCGATTACCTATATATTTGGACTATTTTAACCTTTTTTGTTTCCTTTTTTATTCATTGAATAATTCTGAAAAGGAATTTAGAGGACACTTGTAATGGTGATGTTGGGGTTTTTTCTGGAATTTATAGGTTAAACCCATAGTTCTGCTATTCCCTAAGAAATTACAGGTCGCGTAATGGGAGTACACAACATCTAATGGATGAAAGTAATAATATTTTAACTAGATACACAACATGAGAGGTTTACAAGTCATTTAAATTATTCACACCATGTACTACAAAAAATAGAGTTATTATTAAAAATTATATGGGTATTTAAGTATATATTAAGTTCATGGATCACACAACATGCCATGGGATTTGACTTCTGGTAACTATCAATAGTTGATATTTTTTGGATTATATATGGACTATTTTATTACATTCTGCGTGTTTCCTTGCATATCTCAATCATGGTAATAGTGTAATCATTTTTTTGGTGATTCTTTCCTTTTTGTATTTCTTCATTCAGCGATTTATCAACATTTTGGTTGGATTTACTCTTTCTAGTTTCAAAGAGTTCCTAATCTTTAAAATGGCATTATATTGATTTCAGATCACCATTGTCAAACACATCATGGATTCTACGGAAATTGTATCCTTTTACACATATCATTACATGATTTTAAGCATTATTATTCATCAAATACAACAAGGGATCATAATGTCAGTATTCTTTGGATTTTTGGGTACCTAATTTAAAAACATGAAACCGAACTAAAATTATTATTTTTAAGTATCCACAATGATCTCCAAACATAAAATGAGTTCTTACATATGTATTTGATATCCAAGGGAACACATGAGCAATGTGATGAACTAGAAATCCTAGTATGTGAATAATAATATGAATAAAACCTAGCACACGGATTAGATGACATAACATGATGATATAAAAGGCATGAAACCAGAATATATATAATGAATATTAACATGTGTTTGAAGGGAACATATAATTAAGTACACATATAAATGATGTAACAACTCATAACATGACATAAACATTAGTCACTGATCACCACCGATACTATATCACGTGGTGGACAATGTTCCATAAAGGAATCAGGTTCACTCCTTGTCATATCATGATATCTCATGCGACAAAACATTAATCAATGTATTGGATCATTGTGTGTGTGAACCCATCATATCATGTTCATGAATATGGGATCCACATGACTAATAAAACATAAAAATATGTTTTACCCATAGAAATAAATGGATATTATATGCATGTCATAGAGTAAAAAAATTGGGTTTATCAGAAATGTGTCTATGAAAGAATAGATTTAAATCATATATTGAAATTCATAAGAAAACCTAGGAATTTATAGTTCTGAATGATGTCCAATTTATGTGGAAACATGTAAATATATTATTTAAGAATCTTTATATATGAAAATTTTAGTTTTCATTATGGAAAATGTCATAAGCATTTAATGTAAAGATGACATATTTTCCTTCATAAAACTAGAGTTGAACTACGGTAGATTTTTAAAAATAAAATCAGTGATCATATAATAAAATGGTGGATTAAAAAATATTATGGAGTGTAATTATAAATAGATAAGGAATTGGGATGTTCCATTTTATCAGCCTTGTATTCAGGAAGATATGAGAAGGGAACCCTTTTAAAATATTAATTTCCCCAAAAAATTAGGATAAGTTAATCTACATAACAAAATATATAATTTTTAAATAGATTATATAAGATGTAAAGATAAATAAATAATAACTACATTTGGGTTAATATAGATTAATAGAAACTCTATGGAAAAGTTATGGTTCGTGTATAATCTAATACCTTGTGTCTAGAATGGTTCTCCACTTGATTTTAATATCCTGGATAATCCAAAAAAAATCCATTAATTAATTGTAAATTTCCTTTTTTACATATATTTGTTTTATTTTAATTTTATTATGTTCATTATTGTATTTATATATGGGTTTTGAATTTCATTTTCATTGTTTCAGAACATTGGTTTCATAGGTTTTCATGATAAGTTCACCTATATACATGTTCCGAAATTCATATAAAATTAGAATGGTTTCTCATAATCGATGTTATATTTTATTAATGAAGATGAAATATATTAAAGTATAATATAATTCATTTTTTAATTTGGGGGTAGGATGAATCATTTGATAAGACGTTAGTGATAATTATTTTTTTGGCAGTTTTTCAATTATCACCATATGGTTTTGTTTTATTAAATTATATTATTTTTATAAAATGGATACAGAACTATATATAGTCTTTAATATATATATTATAATCTATTTTGACCATAAAAATGGATTAATATCCATCCTCCATGGAGGTAATGCAAATTGAAAACTCATTATCCACTGTGATGGTAAATTGATGCAACACAAATAATAATTTCATTTCTAAAATAAAAGGAAAATCGATGATATTTTAAGATGAATAATTCAATTAACATAGTATAAATATAACTTATAAAATAAATTTTAGATATCATACCCCATGATTAAATGGAGGTGGGGATTCAATAGTAATATAAAAGAACATGATATTAAATTAATAGAAAAGAAAGAGGATTTCACCTCTTGAATTTATCCTCCTTGATAACCTCATTATAAAAAGGTTTTTTGACTTATGATGAGACCAAGGGATTATTGAACTAGGTTGGGGCTTGGGAAGAGTATTGGGTAGAAATATGATATGAGTAAATTCTTATGTTGTGTGAGGAGAAGAGGTGTAAATGTGTGGATTTTATATTGTAGTAAAGTGGTGTTTTTTTATTTAATTCAGTAGTTTATTATTTTTCATCAAGACTATGAATAGTTTTATAATCCTTACTAAATATATTAAAATAATGAAGGATATTTGAGAATATGTTTATTACATCATTGATGACTAAATGAAAAATGTATTTGTCTTATTATGTATATATACCGTAAATTACCACATTTTACAATTCACTAAACAATAACGAAATTATTATTGATCCATAAAATTCACCAAAACCATTTTTCAAAAATTTGAATTCAAAAATTAAATACATATTATCAAAATATCATTCTAAATTCAAGTAATTTTAATTTTAATTTAAATCATCATTTACATGGAAAATATCAATTCCAAATTTATAATACATTTTATTACAGCTTAAACAATTATTTAAGTTCCAATTAAAATATTGTAATCATTTGAAAAAAAATTATGAATATATTTTATGAGAATAAATTTCCTCTTTAAATATTTATATAAATTATAAAATATAAATAAAAAAGTATTCATTATTAAAATACCAAAACCTGATTAATAATTATTATAATATATATTTACATATTCTATTATATAATTATATCCTATTTTCATTTATTGGACAAATTTTTTTATTTATACGTTGATAGGTTATGTTACTATTCAATTAGATGGAATACTATTCATAAAGGACACATAACTATTAAAATGTTCAAATTACTATTGCATTATTATAGGTTTGTTAACTTCTAGAAATTCATATTATTAAATTGATTCCTTATTTATAAAGTATATATTATGTTTTCTCTGTGGTTTGAGATTAATTACCGTATATGGTATAACTATAATATGTTAAATTTCATTGAAATAATTCATTGTTGTTATATTCATCCCCCTTATGAAATTTCCCCAACAAAATTTCATTTTTCATTATATGTAGAAAAAATATGATGGTACTTATCCTTCATCACATTCTTTGTTTCAAACATATCCTCTTCATACTTATAGTTTCACCATAGTAATTTGATCGAGTGAGTAGTCTTGTTTAGTTGAACATAATCTCTAAAGTTCAATGTCTACACTGGCTAATCCTCTTAAGAGAGATACTTCTCCAATTGTACCACCTATAAATTCAATACATATATGGGTAAGATATATAACCCTTCATTTGGGATACATTGAATATGTCATGTACTGGAGGAATGGTTGGTGGAAGTGCCAATCGACATTCCACAGCTCTAACATGATCAATAATCAAAAATGGGGCGATGAATCAATGATATAAGTTTCCCTTCTTCCTAAATCTCATGATCATCTTCTACAAAGATCTATAGAGGAGTAACATGTCTCAAACAATAAAATTATGGTCTCATCGACAATTTTTTCCTATATATTTTGTCATTTTTTGGATGTCGTGTGCAATTTTGAATAGTTTTCACCTTCTAACCCATTTATTTGACCATGTCAAGTCCTAGATTCTTAAATTCATAGAATTCATCAAAAAATTATAATGTTTTTCATCTTTTCACATAAATTTATTCATATGTATCTTTTTGGATATGCGAGTAGACATGATTTTCATAATAGAATCAAGCCATATGAAGAAATTGGACCCATCATCCTTTGAAGTCCATAGAAAAATATCTCAACATTTCTTCCAGTGTCTAAATAACACATTCAAATTTCCCATTATTTTGATGATGATAGGCTACAATGAAGTTAATCTCATCCTTTAATGTATGTTGGATAATTTTCTAGAACCTAGAAGGGAATCTCAAATCTTGATGGGATGCAATCATTATTCTTAGTCCATAGAGACTTAAAACATCTCTATTTTATATCCTTGAAATCTAATCATGTGAGAAGTCCTCTCTCATTGAGATAATATGAGATATATTTGTATGGTGATCTATAAATACCCATAGAGAATTGTTTCCTTGGTATTTATTCACATGTCCAGTGAAAAAGTCATTGGTATTGTTCTCTCCCTTCTATGTTGTTATGGATAACGGATAAATCATCTTGATAGTATTTTTCCATTAATCCATCACTTTTAGAAATGACAGGATCATCAATTTATATCCAGTGATCTTTTTTCATATTGTCCCACAAATATTACTCTTAGACATCCCGATGCATATTTATTCTCTATGGATAAAAATATAAGGTATAGTTATGTGTGTCGGTCAAAATATCTATCGTTATATCTGTATTGGAAGGTACACTAAAATTGTTTCCCAAATATTTCTACTCCTTCCACATCTATAATTAACTCTAATGATTTTCTATTCCAAATGGATTCTAACTTATTTATAATTTCTACATAATTTCATTGACCATCCTTAATTTTATATACATGCGATGGTTGAGTAATCATCTAATAATGGATTGATTCTGAAATTTCATTAAAAATTTCAATGTCTATCCTTCGAAAAATAGGAATATTTTATCCTTCTGAATTATTATCATTGACAAAGATACATGATCCTTTCTACTAAGAGTATCCGCCTCCTTATTTCCATACTATAATGGTAGTTGATTGAGTGATAATAATCCTTGATGATACTTAACTATAATTATTGGTATATATTATTCTCTTTCAGTGTGAATTTATATTTCAGACTATTATGATCAGTAGGTATTTCAAAATTCTACCATTAGAGATAATCCCACATATTTTCAATATGAAGATCACATCCACTAACTCTAGATCATATTTAGGAGAGGTTTTCTCATGAATTTTAAACTACATTGATTTTTATGCGGTAAATTTACCATTTTAAAACAGTACACAGCCTAATCACTTTATTAAATCATCATAGTACCCCAAAAAATGTCCCCCACCTATTTGATGTGTGAGAAATTGGGCAATGATAAGACTCATTTTCAACTCTTTGAATCAATCATTACATTCATTGGTCTGGAGAAACCTTACTCACTTAAAAGTCGTCTTGGTTTGTGGGTTTTCATATCTTAAAAAGTTCTTCAGAATTTTTTGGTAATACCCAGCTAGGCCAAGGACTCTATGGATATCCATTAAATATGATTCTATATTCCACAATATGATTTCCTTTTTATAGGAAGGGTCCATATATATTTCATTTTTGATGATAGCATGCTCCAAGAATGATACTTCCACCATCCATAATACACATTTACTAATCTTTGTAAAATTTCTATCCATTCGTAACATTTTCATCATAGTTTTTGAATGCTCATATTGTTCCTCCATTATCTTCAAGTAAATCAAAATATCATCAATAAAGAGTACAAAATATTTTTTAAGTAAACTCTAAAGTCTCTATTCAATAAATCCATGAAAATTTAAAGAACATTTTTGAGTTATAAATAAAAAACAACGAACACATATTTTCTAAAACTTTTTCAAAATGTAGTCTTTGAAATATATTCCTTCCTCGCCATTAATTGGTGATAACTCAACTAAAGGTCCCCATAGAGAAATATTTTTCATCACCTAGTGGATCAAATAAGTCATATATGCATTGGAGATTATTCTATTTCAATAACATGATTTTATTTTGATTATAATAATCAATGTAGAGGAGCATTGATACATCCTTATTCTTGAAAAGTAGACCGGTGAACCCCATATCCAAGAACTCAGGCTTAATAAACCCCTATCTATATTATCCTATAACAAATTATCTAGTTTTCAAGACCAAAATTGGCTATTAAATAAGATTTATTTGATATAGGGATAGATCTAGGAAGAATATCCATTGAGAACTCAACATCTTGATATAGAGGAAGAATAGTAAATTATCCATGGAACACATCTGTGTGGACCCTCCGAAAGGGATAATCTTCATGAATGATCTTCTCGATTATCTAAATAATTTGACCAATATATGTCTTCTCATAAGGGAACAATATCCACACTTGAAATGATTATTCTGATAGTGATTCGTTATCCTCTTTAAAATTGTATAGAATTGTAGAATACTTTGAGATGTGAACAGTGATATCTCTTTCCTAACAGTTGTTGTTGGAATTGTATAAAGATAGAAAATACATGATTAATATAGCACCAAACTCCCACAAAAAAGTAAGAAAAGTTTTTTTGGGATTTTCATTCCACAAACAATAATTGGGGAGGAGGTATATACTCTAGATGCAATAATTGCCTCATCTTATATTCTCATAGAGAACTAAACCTCTCTATTTTGAGGTTGTGTTAAAATTTTTCTACAAAACATGAATGATATGAAATAATACATAGAAATATAATAAAATTGAATGTTTAATATTATTGAATGAATAACCAGAATAACTATCACCAAATCATTGCCGGTCTCCACCTCAACAGTAGTGGCAACATATTCCCTTCCTAGCAGCCATGGAGTTTATCGTTGTAGACTTCCTCCAAAAACCCTTGCATTGGGGAAATGAATTCAAAAATTTAAATGTTCATTGTTTTTGAAACACATTACAATAGGATGATTGTTTATTTGAACTCTCCAATCATATTTTTCAATACTGGGATTATTCGTATCCATTGGGAAATTATTATCCATATGCCACTCTCTTCCACATTTAAAGCATCTATTTGTTCCATCTAAATCTAACTAGTTTTCAAAATCCTTCTTCAAATAATTTAGGCAAGTGGGATGTTATGTAATCTATCCATCATGGGATTTATTTTCTGAAATAGCCACATGAAACTACATTTTCCTCTTTTTTTCAATGCGCCCATGAGACCACTAGGAGTATCTATTCTCAATTTCCACTTTATGGGAACAACGTAGAATCTCTTAATAACTATCAAAGTCTCAAATGACAAAATATTTTTGTAGACTCAACATTATAATACTAAAAGAAAATTCACCTTGATTTAAGTGTTCATAATAAATCTGAGGGTGTATATTGCATGCCTTATAATCATTTACTCGTATGCCCTGATAGACTTGTCATCCTTCTTCTTCTGTCTGAGGAACTCCGTTTCTATATTTTGATGAATGGTTTGGGGAAAATATGTATTGAAAATATTTTTTATGAAATCTTCCAAATCCATGAATGAAATTTCTTCTTTGGATTTCATTTTCAGGATCAGTGTCCACCACTGATCAGCTTCCCATTGAAACAATGGACCACAAGAACAACATTCACATTTTACAAGCACTGGAGGATAGGGAATATATTATCAATTGAGTAAATCAATTATTCTGTGAAGTGGGTATCAAATGATCCAATAAACATGGTATGAATTTTTTTCACATATTATTCAAAAAAAAAATTCCCTTTATTTGGTGAATGATTGGGTTCCATGTAGTTCATTTTATTATTTATAACTTATGCCACTTGGGAAAGTATTATAATGAAATTTTAATCACCCATTCCGGTCATATTTGGCATATCATTTGTGTATTAATCACATTTACTATCACCTTTATTTGGAAGAGGTTATTATATTTACAACCATTAACTATGAAAATGATTCTAAAATTAGGGGATTTTAAATACATATCCAATAAGCATATAAAAATAAAACATTGAACATAAAAGTATAAACATGTAAGTGAAATGTATATCAAAACTTTTGAAACCCTATGCTTCTATAAAGGTTATCCAAGGTGATATAATTATCATTTTGGTTCTTAATAAAGTGTTGCAGTGATAATATTAAAAGATAACTAGAAATTCCTATGATACCAACTATTGTGACCCTCTCCATTTACACATATCAATACATGATTTTAACCATAATTTGCTGTTAAATCCCACCTAGTCTAATAATTTCTAGTTTCTTTGAATGATTAGGTACATAAATTGAAAACATGAAACCCAAATAAAATATTTATTACTTAATCTCTACCATGAGCTCCTAACATCTATTGGGATCTCAAATTTGAATAGGAGAACATAGGGAATACATGGACAATGGGATGAGTAAAAATCCTAATGAGGGAATAAGCATATGATAGAAACATAGAATAAGGGTTATAAGGCATAAAATGACGACATAAAAGGAATATAAAATTAATAGACATAATAAATATTAACATGTATAAAACAAGATCATATAATCATAGAAAGATGGAATTTTGGAAACAATATATAACATGACATAATCATGGTTCATGGATAAATTCCCAGACTATATCAAATGGTGGGAAACAGTCATAAAGGAATCAGTTTCACTCCTTTTCCCAACATTATGTATCATGAAAGAAAACATTGAAAAATACATTGGATCACTTTCTTGGGAGAATCATAAAAACATGTTATTGAATATTTGATCCATGTGAACAATCAAATATAAACATGTGGTTAAACATGTAAATAGATGGGTATCACAGGCATGTCATGGTGCAAAAAAATTATGTGATATCCTAATAATTTCTAATAAATAATGTATTTAAATAACACATGGAAATTAATAAGGTAAAAATAGATTTTTTTAAATTATATCAAATTTAAGCAGAAACATATAAAAATATACATTATAAAACATTAGAAATTAAACATTTGAGTGCGGTTTAATGAAAATGTTAAATATAATTTGAGGGAGAGAAGCCATATTTGTAGCAATAAAACAATAATTGAACCATGATAGTTTTTTGATGTTAAAATGTATGATTATATTAAAAAAATGGTGTATTTAGATTAATTATGGAGTGAAATTAATTTTTTTTAATGAATTCAGAAGTACACTTTAATCAGGCCTTCTTCTTAGGTAGATTTAAGTATGGAACCTATTTAAAACATGTGTTTCCCTAATAAAATATGATGAAATTCTCTAGATACATGAGATTGGAAAATATATGTATAACTTAGAAGCCTAAAAATATAAATAATAATTTCAATAGGTTAATGAGAAAGAATGGGTAACCCTAAGGAAATTGGGGGTTTGGGTAGAGTCTTATATCATATGTCTGAAATGGTTCTACACATAATATTAATGTCCGAGATAATCAAATAAAATCCATTAATTAATTTATTAAGAACCTTTTATACATGTATTTGATTTATCATAATTTTATTAAGTTCATTTATGGCCTTTTCTGTGGTATATGAGATTCAATTTCAACATTTAGGAGAATTGGTTTCCTTGGTTTTCATGATCAGTTTACTTGTATACATGTACCAAAAAACATAAAAACTGAGACTGGTTGGCCACAATTGATGTTTAATGTAATTAAAGAAAATATTGACTATTAAATGATTATATATGTAATTTAGTAATTTTTCGATGAGTATGAATAATTAGATAATATGTTAGTGATAATAATTTATATTATATTGGTAGTTTCTAATCATCAAAAAGTAGTTTTTCTATTAATTAATATTATGAAAATTAAAGGTTTCCATAACATTATCTTGGATTTAATACATATATAATAGTCTATTTTATGCATAAAATAAATATTATGACCAACCTTGAATGATGTTGTGGAAATTGGTAATGCATCCTCCACGGTGCTAGTAAATCGACACACTACAGACGATAATTTAATTTTTAGAATAATATAAAAATTTAATTGATTTGAAGATGAATTATTCAATTATCAAAATAAAATTATTTTATGTAAATTATAATTGACATTTCATTCCACATGGATTAGTTCTATTTGATATAGAATAAAAAAAGATTCAAAAACAAATTAAAATAAAAAGAAATAGAATTTTACCTCTTCAAGTTCTCTTCCTTGACAACCTCCATATGGTAAATCATATTTTATTATGACAATTACAAGAAATCATGGAAGCAGGGGAAGGGATTGAGAATATTATTTGGTAGAAATTTTACATTCATCAAGGATTCAAGTGTTTGAGGTGAAGAGGTGATGAGGAGTGGTATTTATAGTGTAGGAGAGTGTTGTTTTTAGATTTTTTTCATTAATTTATTATTTTTCCTCAAGACTATACATAGATTGTGAATTGTCACTAAATATATTTAAATAATTAATGCGATCATTTCATTATTGTTCATACATTGTTATGAATCATGGAATATATTATCTATCTTATAATGTATATTTACCGTAAATTTTAACAAATCACTATTCACCAAAAATATAAGTTTCTTATAAACATCAAAACCATTCACCCTAACCATTTTAGATATGTAGAATCGAAAATTGAAATCAATTTTATGAAACTAATTTTATAAATTTGTGAAATTTTATTTTTAATTAAAATCATCATTTACATGGAAAATACTAATTTTAAAATTATAATTGATTTTATAACACTTTGAAAAGTTAGTTAAGGTATCATAAAATTATATAATAATAATAATTTGAAAAAATATTAATTAATGAATACATTTAGAATATAAATTTTCTATTCAATTATTATGTTAATTAATAAATTATAAATAAAAGAAATTGTTTTAAAAAAATTATGTTTTATAAAAATACTAACGCAAAAATAATATTTTATAAAATAAATATTTAATTATACTAAAATATAAATATATCATATTTTCATTAATAGTATGGATAAATTTTATGTATTATTTTTTAGGTGTGGTTACTATTTTATTGGCAGGTTTACTATACATATGGTTACATTTTTATTCTGAAGATCATGATACAATTTCTTTAGTATAAGATCATTATCTTCTAGAAATACTTCTTATTTTATACAATAATAACTTATAATGTACTTATTTTTTTCGATATGTGGAATTATGTTTTTATACTATATAAAATAATTATGAGAATGGAAATTTCATTTATATAATTATGGAGCGTTATTGTTTCTACCGAGTTGAGGTAGGTGTTTCTATACAATGGGTTAATTTGATGAATTGCATGACATTATCTATAAATTCATTGTTGTTCTCATTTATTATAAATAATGATTGATTTCAAAAAAATTTCTCAAAAAGTAAAATGATTAAAAAAATGGGATTTTATTTTCTTGTGTACTTGATATCAGTTGTGCTATTGACTAGAAAGAATCGATATCGATTGGATACAAGGTTATCAATTTTTATACTTTTCTGGTTAGTGTCTAGATTTCATTGTATCGGAGGCTAGATCCCATATATTTGGTTTGTTATTATTTATAGTTATTTATCACAAGTTTATCATTATTAGTATTAATGATCACATGTTCTTACAAGAGGTTTCATCAAATAGATTCACATTATATGTTTTTTCATGTATATATGATTACTTTTTTACCTCTTGATGTATGGAAAATTACTTCCCCTTTTACCACTCTTTCTTTTCAAATTTATGGTGTTATAATATTATTTCATTTTCTAAAAATGAAAGGGAAAATAATTTATAAATGTTTTAGAATAGTAAATATGATTTGAAAAATCTTTTTTAAAGCAAGAATGGTTTCAACATTAATATTATAACATTTATGAAAATAGTGGTTGTCTTCTAATTGGATTTCGATAACAATATACTTATTCCATTGTAAATTGTTATAAGTTTTATTATATGATTCATGTAAAGGGAGGATGATTTGGTAGAATGTTAGATTCTCTTATTGTTGTTGATTTCTGTTTTGGAGGTATGGAGGTGATTGTTGGTCAAATGGGGATATGAATTACTTTGTGGATTATAGAAGTTTCCATGGATTGTTTGTATTTTATAAATTATCATATATTTATACTATATACTCTAGTCTTATGTCTTGTTTTTTCATATATTCAATACTATTTTTATATTATATTATTCAAATTACATTAATTAATGGACCATTTTCGGTGGCTTCTCTATTTTACATGGCCTAATTCTTTAAAATTAGTTTTTTTGTGAATAAGTATAACCTCTTACATAAAAAATACTCATGACATCAGGTGAATATTGTTTTTTCATTATACCCATATTTTCATATTCCATAATAGTACATCAAAATAATCCATATAAAACCATACTCGAAATACATTATTGAACACAATTACTCGTCACCTGGGGAAAGGGAAACATAAGAATGGTTAGGTAAAGTGCTGAGTAATGGTAAAAATAATCATTAAAAATGACTATTACTAGTTGTAATAAGATTTTCATGAGGTTATGATGATATAATAGTCGTGAATGTACATAATATAGCTGAACTAATACACATTTACCAAATATTAATAAACTGATGAAATGAAATAATTAATTAACAATGAATGGAGTCACATAGGTCAATAATCAAGATACATGTGATATCAAATATGATCAATCAAAAAGTTTATTCCCATATAAATCGTAACTAAAACGTATTGGTAACATGGAAAATCATCATCATACACTATTTTAAACACATGTTATAAATACCTACAACCATGATAAATCCATTTAAGATGCCCATTGGTAACTCCATCCATCTTGTACATTAATATTTCGATCATTACCTAATTCATTGGAGAACAATTTGGGTGCGCCAATTGTATAAGCTATATTGGAATCACCTAATGATTCGTAGTTGAAACATCATATAATCTAAATCACTATCACATGAGGCTGTCTTGGGAAACATATCATATAATATATATGAGGATCAATTGTGTTCGGGTATAAATTCTAACAACCATTCATGAAAAAAATGTGTAAAACCATTCACGTTTCTACAATACAATAATCTTTGTTCATTCATTGCATGATTAACTAATGGAAAAGAAACTGGTTCTGTGTCTGTCATATAATCTATCTATATAAATAATAAATATGGTATCAATAAACCATTTCCCATGTTTAATGTATGTAATATAAATATTTTTTGGAATTACTTAATGGATATACAATTAAAATTTTATAGAAACTATTATTGTTGAAAATATCCATTTCAATTGAGTAACATCAAGTGATGCCAACTTAGATGGAAAATGATTTTGAAAGATCAATTTCAACATTTATTGAGTAAATATCCTTTCCATTTTGAAAACCCAAATCTAAATTATTAACATTTTACAATAAATATAGAATTAATATCTTAAAAAATAACCCTGTAAAAATGTAATGTAATCATTAAAGTATATTTTCGTAAGAGTGGATGGAAATCTTATTCATTCCGTATATATTAAAACAAATAATAAATTAAAATACATGGTAATAGCCAAATGATCATTTATTTTAAATTGACATTAATATTACTTTCAAAAACACTTTAAAAAAATTATAATGGATCAAAATCTATTTAACGTAATGTCTATATTATATTAAAAACTTTTTTGAATTCATTTTCTAGAAACATTGATTTGGATGAAAAATAATTCTTGACTGAAGAATGAAATGATGTGAGATATTCTTTATATCATTTTACCAATAATTTTATGTACCCTATTAAAGGAAAAATGTGTTATTATTGAAAATTTCATGAATTACCTATGTAATTAAAACATAATTTTTATTATAAATAAAACATCAAATAATTTCCATAAATGATAATTCAATAATAAACAATCTTGAATAAACATGTTATTTTATCGTAAATCCATTTCTACAATAGTAACTCTTCAATCACAATCCCCACAAAAGAATAAAATAAAATTAAACATTAATTATATATGAAAAAATTATTTTCTTCATATAAAATTTTAATCAGGAATTAGATATTCCTAATTAAATAATATATGTGTATAACGCTACATATATACTGAAGAAGACAATATTAGATGAGAAATCCATATAATGATCAAAAAATGAATTGAGAATTAATTAAAGAATAAAATATGTGTATAAAATATAAATACACATAAAAACATTTGAAATAAAGAAACCAAAATCAATAAACATTACACACATATTCATGTTATAGTAATGTAAATAAAAAAGTAATATAAACCAATGAAAATAAATTGAGTTATGAAATTTTGTATCACTTTGTTAATGCCAATTCAAACACCCTTAGAAGAAATAATTTGAAATGTTACTAAAAATGACATAAATTGTGAATTAATAATGATATTACCATTAAAAGGGTAAGTAGATATTCTATATAAAATAAAATTGGTTTATAAAATTAAAATATTTCACAATGATGAAAAATGAGACAAAATGACTTTTCACTTTGGTAATATTTGAATCAAACATCATGAAATGGATATCCATAAAAGGATTTGTAAATCAAAATAAAATTTATGAAAATGAACAAAAACATTTAATGGTATGTATATACTCCACAAAAAATTGGTGAAAATGGCAAACGTCTCACAAAAATAAAAGTGAAATGATAAACCCCTTACCTCTAGTTCAACTTATTTCATACATATATGAACATCATATATAATAAACGTATAATAATAATTTAATTTTTAAGAACCACATCCATTTTTAATACCTTGTAAATAAATCGTTTGTTTTATTTATTTTTAATTAAAAATTTAAATACATAATGAATAAATTCTACATTAGTTGTGTGGAGTACATTAGGTCTGTTGTTTCAAAATGGATTCAATATTTTGAGCATCAAAAAAGTACCATTATTGAAACATATAGAAATAAAAAATCATGAAATATTTACCATATTAATAGGTCAATTAAACATTTAAAACCAATCATGGAAGATGTTTATGAAAACTTTTTTTGATACAATTAGGGAGATGAAAGGTCATACATACACAAGAGTAATGTCTCTAGTTTTCAATGATTATCATAGAAAAAAGGTATGTGAACTTTTATCCTACTAAAATGATCATAATATCCAAACTATAGTTCTTAAACAATTATTTATATCTTCTGCATCGTGTTACGATGACAAATGATTCACGTCTCCTCACAGTGGTGGTTATATACACGAATGAACGAACAAAATTAAAACTAAAAAAATAATTAACCTTTTCCAAAAATGGTTTAGATATTATTAAAAGAGAATTTTTGTTGTAAAAACGTTTTACCATAAAAAACTGTGATGTTGCTAAATTGTTTGCAAAAACACTATCTCTAAAAGATATCGAGACAGATAAAATAATTCTATTTCAAATTTAATAATACCAACAAATAATATAAATTTGGGTCAAATTTTTAGAAATATATTCATAAAACATATTTATTAGTTTATAATATTAATAGAAATATTTATAAGTAATTAAATAAATTAATATTTGTAATTTTTTTAAAATAAAATATTATGTGTGTATAATCCACAATTTATTGCTAAAATTGAATATTATACTTACTATCATAAATATATATTACATATTTATTATATAATAATTATTAACTTATCATATATGAAACTCTAAAAAACAATTATTTATTTGAAAAAACATCATTCAAATATTATATAAATACATGTTCCAATGCAAAAAATGACAAACTCCAAAAACATCTTCTATGAAGTCATTTTTTATTAAATGAGGTCCGAATTACAAACCACATACAACCAAAATAATTGTGCATCATAGTCTTCTTCTAGTACACAAAATTTACACTTGTTGAGAATGTGAAATCTCTACTAAAAACATTCAAACAATCTTTTTTGATAGTTATTTTGATGTATTGTTCTAACTACCCATTCATCTTTAGCAATGTAAGGGCATTGTAGAGTTGGTTGATCCATATTGAACTCTTCACTAAGAAGACCAAATCATTTTGTGAAGAGAAGTAGTGAGATCTAGGTATGTGGATTAACCGCTAGGACACCTTCATCCACAGTAGTTTTAATCTGAGAAGCCCCGGCTAGTAGTAGATCGTCCTCTCTGTGATTATGGTCACTAAAAATCAGAGAACCCTACACTGAGGTGCACCCATCACCACCATACAACAAAATGTTAAATGAGAGATGTAATATGGTCTTCCTTCTAGTTTGTGGAGTGATTTCACTATTCAATGTTCATTGACCACTGAAACAAATGTGGATCATATAGGGGAATAGATGACACATGATGCCCACCCAAATAATACAAAATCAATAATAAAAATAATTACATGAAGGATTAATAATTACAATCCTGAAAACATATAAACAAATAAATGTTACTAAATAAGAGTTCCAAATTACATAAAATTATTTTTATAATATTTATATTTTTTATGTAGTATTACACTAGAACTGGGAAAACCTGGATATTTCATTTAATCATTATACTAATTTCTGCATGCTAAATCCCTTGAAACATTGAAAAAAGAAAAAACTATATCAATAAATTGAGGTGGGTCTTCAAACTATTGAAAAAAATACGAGAGAAACCCACTCAAAAAGTACACAATAACACAAATAAAATATTAGTCTCTTTTTCAATTATGACTGGGTAAAACAAAATAAACACATCTATATAAAGACAATGTATTTTCAAGTAAATTTCTTTAAGGAAACTTGTAAAAAAACTCAATTAAAATAAAATTAATAATTCCCTCCAAATTTACAATGGGATGACCAAACCTTTAGAAAATCTAATGCCAGACACAAAATCAAAATTTTAATTAAATAGTAGAAAAGAATAATACATAGGCATGTTGGGATTAAAATCCTTTTAACATCATCATAGGCCATACCTCTACCATTTTCATATCTATTTTAATGAAGAGATGTTTTTTGATTACCTGGAGCAACAATGTTTTTGATGGAACTTAATACATTTTTTATTAATAAACAATGAAAATTAAGTCACATCGATAAATCAATTGAATATAAGAAATTTATTTCTATAGAGGTACATTTTAAATTCTTTGTAAACAACAATAAAAAGATTCAATTATATTATATAAAACATTGATATAAAACTATATAAATTCTAGAATTTTGATAAATATATAATTCAAGGAAATTAATAAAATATAGATTTTTTTCAACTTAGACAAAAACTCATTCCCCAAAATTCTATTAAATGTAATATAAAACACATATATAATCTAAACTGAATCATTATATATCTCGAGGATAAATTTCCCAATCTTCTACATCTGGATCATTTTACCACTCATGTATTTTAATGAAAACCTTTTTCATTCAGTGCATGCCTTTTATCAACACGCACATCTATGTATGTTATCTATAAACTAATAAATATAATAAAAAAATCACGATATTACTCCAAGGGGACAAAAAATAACATTTAAGGAGGGTTCCGACATATTAAACAATTATAATCTTGTCCTCACCTTGGTTTGAATAGAAGATTCATGAAGACTTCACTTCTTTAATAATTGAAATGATCGTACAACATGAATAAATAGATCGGTATATGCAGAGGGATTGGAGAGTGTGAATATATATAAAAATCTAGAAACTGAGGATAATATTTTATTGTAATATAAATATAAATAAAATTTAAAAAATAAGAGAACATTCCTTAAAATAAGTCAATCTACACATCTAAACATTAAATAAAAAAATTAAAATAGATTTCTTGAATGAAACCCCTGCCAAGAATAACATAAAAACTAGAGACAATAATAGGGAAGTACGTCTTGATAGTATGAGTAAGATAAGTGAAAACGAAACTTTTTCTTCCATGTCTGAATACCTCCTAGATCCCCATAATACTCAAAAAATATAAAATGTGGTAATTATTATTCTACATTATGAGTTGACATTAAAAATATTAAACCAACTAAGAATATTTTTACAAATACACAATGATCCATCACCATAATTATATGATATATTTTGTTTTGAGGATGATTTGGTTCATCCTATATTAAACTATATTCTTTTAAGAAATATTTTTATGAAAGATAAATTGACTGAATTAGATATTCTTTCTATAAATCAGGGGACACAAAATGATTATTAATTGAAATTGATGTTATTTTCTTATCGATGATTGAAATCAAATAATTTTTTTACTTTAAATATTAGGGAGATTTTTTAAGGAAGAATTAGTTCATGAAGATGTAGTTGAATAATAAAATGAATATAATATTTATAATATTGAAAAAGAAATTTTTAAGGATTATATGACTAATGATTATAGTGATGAAATAAATATTAGAATGATTATTGATATTAATGAAACAATAGAGGCTAGAACGGATTTATTGAAGGCTACATAGGGAAATGATAAAATTACAGTGGATTATAATGTCGAAGCTAAATTAGTTAAGAGAACTAATATACAAATAAACATGAGATGAATGGGACTATTGAATAAACAACTATTCAATTTGCTAAAGGAATTTCAGATGTGTATGATAAGTGTGGTCAAAATGATGACTTAGAGGATGATATCATTGATGAAAATGTAGATGTTCGAACTATACAGAGGGAACAAGTGGTAATTGGTGATAAAATTTCATCCCCCACTATTGAACATGAAGATCCTGATTTTGATGATAATCTAATGTTTTTTTTATAAAAATATATTATATTATTTCCTATATTTACAAAAAGAAGCAACATACATGAAAGAATATTTGAAAATTTTAAATGAAGAGTTCAATATGTGGAAGGAAATTGCAGTTTCCATAAAAACACATTAATGAATTTAAAACATCAATGGATTCAAATTAATACTTTGATGACAATTATGAATAGAAACAACTGATAACAGTGGAAGCTGAATTTCTGAATGGTTCTAAAATTTTGATATAGGTATGAATTAAGCATTAGTAAATGAGATTAAATATATTCTAAAATCCCAATAATGTTTAATGAAAAAAATATCCAATAATGATTTGTGATAATGAATATGTTATGGTATAGTTGAAATCAATTATGTAATATTTACTTTCATTAAATTCATATCCAGTTCTATCAATAGTAAATGAAATAATATCAAGATTACAATATGATACAACAAAATTTGAAAATTTTCAATAGTTTAAAAAGGAATTGATTATTGATTTAATAAAATTAAAAACATAGGAACACAACTCTGACAATTGTATATATATTCTAGAATGTATTGTATATTTACTGATGTTTTGAATAATGTCAATACGAAACGTAATTAATGTGATTGTGATTTTAATAATTTTAGTGAATTTTTGAGAAAACAAAATCATGATGTAGTTTCTAAAAAACAATTATATAATGATGGAAATGATCAAAACATGGATTCATAATTTAAATGTTTTATGAAATAGTGTTCTTCTAAACATTAGTTGTTACATCACTATCACGGTGTTTAGCTTGGACTTTGTATGATTCCTTTAAATATTAAAAATTATTTCGAAGAACAAGAGGAAAGACCATCTGATACATTTGATAATGATATTTAAGATATATCATTAAAAGATACCTGTTTAAAATTATCCATATTTTTCTACATAGATTCACCTTACTATACTCACATGATTCCCCAAAAAGTAGAATTGTTTTTAAATGTTGGTGGAAGATATATTCATTTCTTAAATGTGTATGGAGAAATGTAAGAATAGTTTTGAAGATAGAAATATATTATTTAGTATTATGATTAAAACTATTAAATGTACAAAGAAACATTGGGCTGAGTTATTAGAGAAATTCACAACCTAGTAGGAAACAAAATTGTCTTTTTTATACTAATTCAATATGTAGAGATGATATGAATAAAATTTAAAAAAAATAGTTATATTTTGATGTAAGGATATCACGTATTTCTGAAGTACAAGAAATATGTATTCATTTTAATATTTCATATATTTTGAAAGCATTGTATGCACTCAATGGAAAGTAGATCCTTGGTACAATTCCTCCAAATATGATTCTCATTTATAGAGATCAATAAAATAACTTATTCAGGATGAAATGATTCTGCAGAGGAAAGTGTGTAATTAAATTTCTGTAATTAGCCCAAAATTAAGACCAAGAATAAGAAGGCTTGATTAATTAGAGTTTCACTAAAACCCTAACACGAATTGATTTTATACACTACGTACAGATGATTTTAGGTTCTTAGAACATCAATAGTAGAAGTTAATGTCTGATAATAGGCCCAAACATCGACCAGTTAAATGTGAAATTGGTTTTTGTCCACCCCTACCAAAACATCATATTTATAGCTGAAAGAGGATAAATGAAATTGAACTTCTGTTGATGAAGGTTTTATAAATGATAAATAATCGAAGGTTCAAAGGTGGGTGTCGTTGACGATGATGAATTAGGAGTGTCAACATATGTGGAGACCACTAATTCCAGTCAACTAAGATGTGAAGGTTGTTAGGGATGTGGAGAAACACATGGAGAAAGTACAGAAAGAGGATGGAACCTGTTTAATTTTAATTTTTATTTGAACTTTTTATTTTTTTAAATAAATTACCAAACTTTAAATGTGAAACATCGTATTTATATCATGTTTATATGAATTGTTTTTAAAATCCCAAATAATAATTTATTTCTAATAAAATATATTTAATATACAAATTTAATTTTGATTCAAATAGCCTATCTCATATTCCTAATATTTTTAAAAATATTTTTGTTAATATCAATAGAACATTTTTAGTAATTTGTTAAATGATAGTTAAAAAATTATTAAATGAAATTTTTGTAGTAAATAAATATTATTAATATATTTATATTTGGAATAAAATCTATTGGTAGTAATAATTAATAATAATATATTCATTTTTGGTAAAAATTATTTTTATTGATTATATAAAATAAATAATTAATTGTTCAAAATTTATATATTGGTATTTAAAAGTTAATAACAATATATATATATATATATATATTGTAAAAAGATGTAGGTACCTGATTTAAATTCCAATAAAACATAATTTCTTCTGGAATTTCTCATTAATACCAATTATTTAATTGTCTTTTACTTAATTTCTATTGGTATAAGTCAAATATATTATATTGTAAATGTAAAAGTAAATGGTATATATATTCATTTAATAGTGATAGATATAGTATTAATATCATGAAAATGTAATATATATAACACATATTCATTAAATATATCTATATAACCATCCACATAATGTGTTTTTGAAAAATTAATCCCAACGCTTCACGAGGTGATAGTCCACTTTACACATGAGAAACACAGTCATATCCACCAAATAATAGAAAGTAAGAAGGCATATAGGATAATATAACTAAAAAATTATAATTATGTTACAAATATCATTTTTATAATTTAATTAAACAATTATAACATTACATAAGAGGTGATGATGAAAAACAAATCAATTGGTTTGTGAGGCAGTAGTCCGTCGAACACATGGATTGTGATTTTGTTTCCCATTTTACAAAAGAGCATATAAATTTAGTTAATAACATTAACATAATAACATTTTTATATATTTTATTTACCTTTATAATTATTTTTTAATAATTGGAGAAGAATTTATGGATTTTTTAGAATAAATAAAATAATTATTCTTAGTTAAGAACATTACATCTTCTTCAAAAAACATCCTTAGGTAAGCACCAAAATGAATAATATGATGTTATCTTGATCAAAATATGGTCTCCGGATCTTGGCGAGGGAATAAAGGAATATATATTGGGAGTTAATTTCTGATACAATGTACATTGACAATTGGAATATGATATAATAGTGGTGTGTTTTTATAAGTGATTGGAGTTGAACAGTTGTAATTTTTTAAAAGAAAAAAGGTGTACCCATGGTTTCCACATTCTACATGGCTCTAAAATAAACTGTTATAAATCCATATATATATTTTTAATGCTAAAATATTACCATTAAAATATTTTTGAAAAAAATTAGGTTATTATTAATCGTATCATTTAATTTTAACCCCTAGTATTCTCGTTTTCACAATAAGTGTAGAAAAATATTTTTAGTTTTTCCATCATTAGTTAAGAAAAAAATAACCATATTATATATTATAGATTATTCTTATTATAAATATGTAATCTATTTTAACAAATTATATTCAATTAATGGGATTAATTTAATTTATAATTAAACACACATATGCCACGCAAATGTGGCTTTGATGATTTGTTTTTTATTGAAAAGGTGATATTATTTTAAATGTATGAAAATAAACAATCATTTTATGAATTTCAATGGACAAAATTTTGCGGTGTAATATATAAATTTTATTTAAATAATTTCTCATTATGATTTATTTTTAAAAAATAAAATGGATAATCATTATTCACATTAAAAAAGGTTACCAAAAACCTAATTATAAACACAAAAATAAAGATATATTAGAATAAAATATATAGATGATTAAAATAATAAATGGATTATATAAAACTGAATAATACTTATGTGATATTAAATCTTACTAAAATATTATATGACCTAAAAATTTCTTATTTTATCAAAGTAAAATTAATGTTTTTCAAAAATCAGTATTTTCACAATTCACTGAAGAAATAATATTTTCTAAAAATTAAAATAAAAATTAAAACTATGTTCCTTTTAATTTAAATTTTTAAAAATTGATGTAATATTTTTTTAAGTACTTTTTCTAAAATATCTATAAATTATTTATTATAGTTTTCATAAAAAATCATTTTTAAGAAGACGTATTTTCTATAAATAAAACGATATTAAAAAATATGTAGTGAATTTTTAGTAATAATTTATCAATAAATACAATAAGTATTTGATTGTAAAAATACACTTATTACTATTTATCCCCTCTAATTTAATAGTGGGGTTATAATGGTTATATTTAAATAATAATTTTTTGTCAAATGATTTGGATCTTTGTTTCCAGTTCCATACAATTTCTTATGATATTTCTTTTAAAAAAAATTAAATTACACCATATTGGTATTATGGTTTAAGGAAGACATTTTTTTATTAATGAATATGAGTTTTGATTCATATATGGGATGTATAAACATGATTTAATGTTTTCTTCTCTCATTTTTATTTCTCTGGGACATTTTCCCTATTCACCACTTATTTATATTTCATGGTATATAAAACAACATTATCTTATCTTATGAATATTTTTCTAAATATTATTCATATTTAATAATAATCATATGGTTCCCAATTTCCTGAATTTATTCTCTAGGGATTATCAAATCAGTGAGGGGTTTTGTCTAAATTTTCGTTAATTGAGGCATGTTTTGATGTTATTTTCATAATTTATTTATATTGTTTATATAATTTTGTTTCAATTTCATAACATGAATCCATAATATTTCATTATATTTTACATTTCAATTTTAATTATTTCATCACAGTATATTTTGATTGATTGTTAGCAAGAGGTAAATGGTTTCTTAACTCAATTTATTCATAATGGGTAATAAATATTTTTCTTTCATAATGTTATAATATAAATATGTGTGAATTAATATATAAATATTTGTATTATATGTTTTTACATTTTTGTTTGTTAAATTTAAATTTTTACACATAACTACTCAATTTATTAATTTTTAATTCAGTGATATAATATTTGTTGGGGTAATTTATATCATATTCTCTTACACCGGGACACATGTCTATGACATGAACATATCCTAATTTATGGTGCATGTATATTTCCACTTTGATATTTTATATCATTAATCATCTTATGATCATGATATTTAAGGATTCATTTGATGTTATTCTTTCATGGGGATTATGATTAAAAAGTTACCAATAGAGAAAATGCTTTATGTTAAAATTCCATTCTTTTCAAGATTGAATATGTTCTTAATTCCATTAGGGAAAATTATATTGTCTTATATTGTTGAAATAAAAATATTTTATTCTCCTCTAGCTATGAATGTTTTTAATATGTTTAGTTTCCATTTCCTCCATTATTTATTAATGAAAAATCAAGAATGACATGTTGTTGTGATATCATTATTGTATCTTCTTTTATATTCTGAATCATTTTGTTCCTTATAAATGTTTTCAAAAAAGAATATAAAATTGATCTTTTAAAAACATAAATGATTTTATAAATCCATTTTATGGGATATTTGACCATATTTTAAATGTTTTAAGTGAAAATTATTAATTTTCTCCAAATGGGTCACCTTTGAAATTCTTTATTAAATGGTTGAAAAGAATATTTATTTTTTCCATTTACAAAATTAATTATTTCAAAATGTCATGAAAATAAATTTCATTGAATTAAACCTATATATGTTTCCAATATTTTATTAAAATAAAATGATTTTAATAATATTTTGTTAGTTTATTTTTTAAAAAAGTTATTTCTAATGTGGAAAGTCAATTTTATCCATGAATGTTTTTCAATAACCAGTTGATTATAATTTCTTTCATGAATGTAAAGATTAATATATATCACCTATACTCCATTAGAGATATTTTGTAATGTTAGCATATTTTTTATTTCTCTTGATGGATTATGGTTTTTTCTAGAGATTATCTTGGACCTTATTTATTTTAAATGTTTTGATAGAGATACTAATAGAATCCTGGGTATTTATATGAGTTTTATGAGGAGATTCAAGCACTATATATTTCATTCATGTATTATATCTTTTAAAATATATATTTTTTTTGTTGTATATGTTATTAATTAAGGAATAAATGTACCTCTATAAAACTAAGAATGGTGAACTTGTTATTGAACTCAAATTAATTGGATAAAGGTACTGGTTGAACCGAATATGGTTCTCTATTTATATTTTTGGGAATATACTATAATGGTACGTCCATGTTTAGCTATGTTGGTTATTCCAAGTGTAACTATGATGGTTACATCAAATGTAGTAATGATAGTTACTCTAAATTTGTATGTGATCATTAACACAAGTGTAACTGTGATGGATAATTTATTTATAAGAAATATTCTTAGTCCATATGTAAGTGTGGTACGAAAATTATTCCCAAAGTCAGTTACATTCTTCCTCTATGATTTTTATGGGTTTTTAATGATTATTTTTATTTGCATTGACATCACATGGCTCATAATTATTTTCACTAATAAATCTGTACATTATTAAATAAGTATTCCATGTTTCATGATTTAATATCCATGTATAGATTGGTATAAATTATCTTATGTTATCATCATGACCTTCTATTATATCATCCTACCCTTATTCTCACCCTATTCATGATGATGATAATCAATTTTTAATTATTTTATTTACCATTACTGTGAAATTGATCACACTGTTCTTATGTTTCCTTTTCCTTAGGTTATATGGATTGATGTCAAATGATTTTTTACAATGGTTTCATAGGTGGTAAATTTTATAGGAGATATCAAAGACATAATATAGAATATGAAAAGCTGGGAATAACCGGATATGAAATTAGTTTTATGAAAAATGTTAGCATTGATTCCCAATTATTAAGAGTTATTACTAATTCTCTATATCTCATAACCAAAACGGTATTTGGTTGTATAAGTGATATAATGTTTCACATATATATGTTATGTTTTGAATGGAAAAAATTATTTCACAATAATTGGTGTGAAATACTAGAAATTGTATTGATTTTTCTTTTAGAAATGGACTTTGGAGTGTAGGTTTGGGATATTAAAATTCCTATCAGACCAATGGAGTGATTCTCTTCCTTGGGAACTCTCAAGAGTCAAGATTGGGTGAAACATGGATCTCCACCCAAGGGATTATTGATTAAAGGGTTTCCACTCATGATATTTGTAAATGTCTTTTATTGGACATGGATCCACCAATGGAATGCTTTGACAAGTATTGATTTTGATAAACTATTTATACATCTAAAGATATATAGTTTTAATTCGAGCATCTTTTAGATAACTCTATAGATTATAATGTCTTCATATGAGGTTATCTTAGGAGTTATGGTCACTACCTTGGGTTTACAAATTTAAGGATGATTATATGTTCAAGGATTATTTTTTCATTTGTGGTTATAAATAATGGGATTCTCTGATTATTATATGTATTTTGAATACATTTACTGTAATATAAACCTTTGTTTTTGAGTGATATTAAATAATTATTTTCGTAATAATTACATTAAATTTTTTGACACAATTTAAATGGTAACCATTATGGATTATTATATCTTATTTGTTGAGGAAATTGGGGGATACCCTAATTAAGAAACATATGACATATATAACCATGTTATTAAGAGATGATTTGGTGAATATATGACTAATAAAGATATTAATTACATTTCAGAAAATTATGTGACTATGGTAAGAAATGTTTTATCTAATTTTATTTGAGAAATAATTTTTGAATATGTTTTTTATCATTTTAATTGGATTCTTTTAATAAATAATATTTATGGAAATTATTACTATATATTAGAGATTATATAGTTAGGTAATATAAATTTTTGGTATTAGTCAGGAAATTTTATTGTTGGTATTCTAAGATAAATGATAAATTAGTATTTGAAGACTATGATATCAGATCATTATAATCATTGGGTTTAATTCCTATTCATGAATATTTTGAGGAATTTTAAGCATAATAATTTATGTAAAAATCTATGTTGAACTATTAGTATTATTTAGAGAATAATGTATTTCGGGAATTATCTTACCTCTTGCTAACCATTTAGTTTTTGGATAATGTATAATGTCAAAATTAATGCATTTTTTTATTTTTTCGATTAATTGATCCTATTAAGGTTTATTCTAGTGTTTTATGTTTGAAAATTCATCTTGAATAATTATAATTTGGAGAAAAAATTTATATTATAGAAGAAATATATTAATGGAGAAAATTATACTTCTTAGGTAATTATATGTCCATATATTTTTAGTCTTAAAAGTAAAAAAAATTATAATCTCATGGAAATGGTTATTGAAAAAAATAGAAATTATCCTAATACCTTCATTTCAAATAATTTTATATTTTATTTTACACTGCTGTGGTTTATGGTTTTCTGGGGATTAGGTTTCACATAATCATTCTCATTATACTGATCAATGATCTCTATCAGTCTTTATCATTGTTTCCATGATTTACATTTCTTCTATGTCTGTATTTTCACATTTTACTATTCTTTTCCTACTTTGAAACATGGTTATGTTCCATTCCTAAATAAATTCATACACACAATTCTCTCCTTTAATGAGGATGTGTTATTCTTTCTTTTTATAGTGTTGTATATCAAAAAAAGATATTTTGAAATGACAAACACCTAGTTACAAAGACTGATTTAAAATTATGAGGTTGAAATTTATTAATGTTGGATAATGTAATATCCCATGATTTTCAAATAGGTACATTATATTTGATAATAAGTATATAATGAAAAACAAAGATTTAACAACCCACAATTTATTATTATTTGAATATGATCATTATATCCTGGCCATTAAATTGGTGGATATGAATAGGATTACCCAGTTTAAAAAATAAATGTAAATGTTCAACATAATATAAATTTACTCACTACTAGAAATAACCTCAATACCCGCAAAACTAACTCATCATTTTTTCCTAATAATTAAGATAATTTATCTTATTTTAGTATACCCTAATGTTTTCTAAAAAAGGATTGGAATATGATACCTATGAAAATGATTTTTAAAAAATGTGTCTTAGGTATCACCTAAAATTGCATCGTAGGTGCTCCCATAAACCTCCCATCTAGATAAAATAATAAGAACTTCCTCCACCCATCATAATAACCATTATCACACCTATCGTAATCACTAGCAGAACACCCATATTGATCTATATCGGACTCTACTCCCGAGCATGGAGCGTCATGCACCCCACTCGTCTGATTTCTCTCTAATATTACCTCTAGGAGTGCTTGTATCTTCTTCTCAAGTAATAAGGACCCATCCACAAGATTATATTTTCACGAATTATTTCTTCAATATTAAATATGTGAAATCTAGATCTATCATTTAGTATTATCTTTCTATAGTTTCACCATTTTTTTAGCATTCTATAAAAATAGATCTCTATGTGTAAATTTATAACGATAAAACATTTGACCAAGATTTTTTATAAAACGACATTAATATCACTACCATAGTAAGGGATTAGATTAATAGATTCAAATATGTGTTGGTTTAGTGAAACTAATTATCCTTGTATGGTATAGTTTTTAATGTTATTGTATACTCCCAATCATAACATTTATGTGTAAATAATATTTTCTTAAGAAACATAGTTTCTATAATCTAATAAAAATTATAAATTGAACATAATATTTTTTCTTATCTATAATATGATATTTAAAACTTCTCTATTCTATCAAATATTCATTCTATATGCATTAAATTTGATTTTCTTATATTCTATTGTTTTAATAAATGACCTACTTATGTGCAGTTTGCAACATTTAAATTAAATTTATATTTTATAACCATTCATTTACACTTCAAGTGGAGTATCCAATGAATTTATATTAAATTTATGAAATATATTGACAAAAATATTGTTTAATATTCTATTGGGAAATTTAATAGGGACACGTCATAAATAGTAAATGTTTGGTTTACTACATATAGATAATGCCTTTTTTACTGATGGATTCTCATATCACCTTATAATATGGACATGTTTTACTGTGGTTCTCTAGTATCATTATGATCTTGAATTTTATATTCATCTCAGGTTTCAATCAATTCTTACAATATTTTGATCCTCACACTGTAAAACTAATTTTACAATGTGACAAGTTTTTAATCAAATCAATGTCTCACACAACTAGTGTGTGGAATTACTAATCTAGAGTGGTCCAATCCACCATCACATTCCAAAACTAGACAAATTTATCATGGGATCTTCACTATAGAAAAACCTTCCAGTTCATTGTGAAATATACATCATTTTGGTCAGATACCCAAAAAATACTCTTTTATACATTAATATTGTTAATAATAATTTATTAATACAATTAGGTTCACTCTTACATATAATTATTATACTCTTATGAAATATAAATTAATGAATTTTCTATTTCTTCATGTTGTATCAAATCATAATGAACATGAGGTTAGTTTAACATTTATAAGGTAATGGTTTGGTATATAATCCTATGATGTGGCCTCTATATAAGTAGTCTTATATGGAATGTGTTTATTAATATTATGATTATTTATTATTATCCATAACTTATTGTAGTCTGAAATAGATTTAGAATGAAATGAATCAACCATATCCAAAAACAATTCTTACATTACAACCAGCCTGGTGTGATAATCAATGATCAAACATGTTGTGATATTTCAATACAATGATTTGAAACATCCTTTTCCAAATAATTTGTGAGACTACATTAGATAATGGAATCACTGTGTAAATTATATAAATGAGGCATGATATAGTATTTAACTTGAGGTAATTTAAATATGCTATTGAATGAATTTATTATCTCAAAATTATGAATATGATAATGTTCATTTAATGGAAAATATAGATTTTAGGGAGCCTATTATGAAGATAAATTGTTGAATAAGTTTTTAAATGATAACCAAACCCTGGGGTAGACATGATATATGTGAAACACATTTTCTCCTAGGTTCTCTCCCCTAAACATTCATTCATCTATTACATGTTATACAAATGATACATCAAACATCATGTAGACTTATTGTATAAGTATCTTTTACATTATCAATAATAATAAACAAACATAATAAATAAATTTGAATTGGTACATGTTATACCGGGATGAACCGAACCATATCAAACTACACCAAACAAGACCAAATAAAATTTATTTCAACCAAAGTATATATTATAGATTTGAACTAAACGATCCCAATTTGAATCACACAATTACAATTTTAAATAAATGAAATTTAAGAAAACCATATTCCCTTTGAGATAAATATACACAACCCATAATGAATGAAACAATTCCAAATCAACAAAAACATACCAAACCAAACTAAATAAAACTGAATTTAAATTATCCAATTTAAATTTTATTACAAAAATGAATCAAATGAACATGAACACTAACATATTGATGGGGAGATCATCTAAAGAACCTATATAAATGACCATTATTCTTCAAAAAAAATTTCACCTAATTAAATATAATGTTAAAAACACCCCTATGTATTTATATTCCATAAGAAACTTTTTAATAATTAATGCCTCAACCCTTGATGGATTCAGAACATTATGAATCATTGATATAATGGAATTTAATATTATGGATTTATATTTAAATTTTTTTCTTTAATATATAGTATTTTTTGTCTATAATATTTTGAAACTCATCTCGACTAATGTGTCTATTATGGAATGATATAAATTGGATAGTTCTCATTTTTATAAATAATTTTTTGATTAAGCATTATACTTATTTAATTTTTTTATGAAATGACATTTAATGTTTTTTAAAAATATATAGAAGTTATTTGTTTAAAACATATCCGGTTTCATGTGATTTTCTAAATAAGGAAGTTAAATTTTATGATTTTTCATTTGAAAATGCCTTAAATAATGGTCGCATACATTTCCCATGTTATAATTCTGATGGGAGACCATGTTTGAACTGTTATGATGTTAGATACCATATAACCAAATATGGTTTTCAAACAATTTACTATGTGTGGTATCACAACGGGGAGAAAATTAAATCGCAAAATGATCATGATCTAAATGAATGGCATGGATCGGAGAATTTTTTAGATGACTGATTTATATTTATTAATTATCATGAGATAAAAGGGATGTCGACCAAATAATACTTTTATACGAGAACACATGATGTCTCTAATGGAAATTATAATGTTGATATGATGAAAAAATTGAATGATTTTATAATTTCACCCTTATAAAAATAATTCGGTAAAATAAAGAAGGTAAAATATTTAATATGGCTGGTTCAAGGAAAAAACATAGCGGATTACTAATAAAACTATAGATTACATTCATACATTTTTGATGTAATTTCTTCTAGATTATGTATATGTTTCCTAAAACCACTATATGTAATGGATGATAGTTGAGGAACATGTATTTTCAAAAAACGAAATTCAGGTTTTCGAAAATGATTTCAAATTATTCTTAGTGGGAATTAGAGAACTGAATGATTATATGAAATGAGGTATATTCTTATGGAAGCCAAAAACAATTATAACAACATCTAATGTGCCATAGAATGTAATGTTTCAGTTTTCCTTTATCCTTTTACTCTAGAATATTTCAATTTCTAATAAAATTGAAATAAAACTTTTACTTAGTGATACCAAGAGAATGAAGAATAATGATGACATGGATCACCCTATTGTTGGATTTTAATGGCCGATATTTGATAATACATATACTGATTTCATGATGGGATGTACAATGGTATGTTAGGTCAATCATGTGATGTTTTTAGTACATTTTGGTATATTCTTACTTCACACTACACACGGATAATTTTCATTAACATTAATAACCTTCCTCCAGTGATGTGTATGAAAAAACCCTTTCACTTTCATGATTATGCACATATCTGGACCTTCTAATCCAAATAATGATATAGATATATACATGAAAATGTTATTGAAATAGTTGAAACATATTTTTAATGTGGATGTATGCATAAACGATGCATGTCTCAAACACATGTTTCAGATGCGAGGAGAACTTATGTGGATGATCAATGATATAAATCCTTATGAAATGATGTATGTATAGAGATATTATGAAAAATATCATGTCATATTTTTATGAATAATACAAAATCTATAAGACAAATATATCATTGTACTTTCAGAATTATGAGACATCAATAATTCTTGTCAATAGTCCATCTATATAGGAATAATCATTGAATATTTGACAATACCATGGAGAAAAAAATATATCTCACTATATTTTAATAACTGATGGGATAAATGAATTATTATATTTTAGTTATTCATTTAGGAAGGGTAAGATAAAATCTAGAAAGAGGAAAAATGTTTCAATAGAATCTTATTACAATTTCAAGAAGAGGAGTTTGTTTTTTGAGTTTCAATATTGGTCAATCAATCTGTTAAATGATTTCAAATATTAAATGTAAATTGATAAAATATTTCTGAAATGCCAATTAATATTCTTCTATATGTAAAAGTAAGTACAAAATATGATTTATGTTCATGTAATGTCATGGTGTATTGGGGTCGTTGACTGAAATTGTATCCTATGTATTTTAGTGAAAACAAATGGAAAGTTCCATATGATTATTATGTGATGAAACATAAAGAAACGATAAATTTCAAGAATTACTATAGACTATTACAGTTATTGATGGATATTCAAGAAAAATATCAATTAGGGTCAATATAATAGTGTTGATGTTTAAATCTTTGATGAATCGTGATTATCACATTATTCTTCATTAGTTGATTTCATTTGAAATCTGTCATATTAAATATAATAACGTAAGGTTGGCAATTTATCTGTTTTTTCATTTCATTAGAGATTGTTGTGATAATAATTTCTCAATGTATTTCTTTCAAAAAAATATGGTAGAGGAACTATAAATTTTGTTTGTGTTAGAGAAAATATTTCCTCCATCATTTTTTCACATACATGATGCATCTAACATTCCATATTCGAACCAAAATACATCTAAAAGGAGCTATTGATTTTTGTTGGATGTATCCTACTAAAAGAAACACCTCCAAATTTAATTACTATGTCTAGAATAGATATCATACTAGAGGTTATATCATTAATGGTTGAATTTCTTATAAATATATGTATTTGTATCCAATGTATTTGTTTGATCAGAAAATAAGAGAGAAAAAACCAATGAGAAATAATTAATAATTATATGATAAAATTTTACCTTGTTTTATATCTCTTCCATAAATAGGGTTAATTATTGTATCATATACATTGACAACATTAATCCTTGAAGAGCAGGGGATGTAAGAAAACAATGTTTTTTAATGGGATTTGTTCGCTGACTACATCAATTAAGTAAATTTCTATATCTTATTTCAACTCATGTAACATTAACATATATGATAAAATATTTCTATTTTTTATATTAGGGATTATAAATAAGTGAAAATTAGAAAAAAGTCATCCTTTGTCATTTAGAAGGAGAGAGACTTTTCATAGAAATAATTTTCCTTCTTTATTGAAATTGAAGGTTGAAATATTATTATAATATATAAAAAATAAAAATATTTAATTATTTTTAATGTCAATTTATATATAAGGCATTGATTTTTCATGTTAGATCTGTCTATGATGAATTTAAAGCATTGGATATTGGTCCAAATTTCATGTTTAGTTGATAAAAATCTTTTATGATCAATGGGAAAAGTTTTTTTATCACTAAACAAGAATGGAACATGAGAACACAACATGATGGTGTTACGGTAACATCCACAACATACTAATATTCAAGTGCATAATATAGAAGAAATATACATGAAAATTTATTTCATTAAATATTCATTGTGGAAATATAAATATTTTATTAATACTCCCTTGGTAGATTTACTTTAATGAAATTCTAGTGGTTTCATTAAATACATGGAATGAAACATTTATTGATAATTTTTTATTTGTGGTTATTAATACTATTCACACACTTGATAAAGATGAACCATATGTATTTGGAATAAATAGGGAAACAATTATTTTCATGTTAGAGATCATTTTCTAAATTATTTTTAGGTAATTATTTAATGAATCCCAATACAAAATTTGGGTTATGGTTTTGATGGAATTGAAACCATCCCATAGAAAATACTATGAAATCATTCATGTCAGCCATCTCTCCTGGATAAACCTTAAAAATGAAGTTATGAATAACACATGGGGACAAATATGTCTAATAAAAGTTTAAACATTGAATGTTATATTATTATTGTATTTATATGAATATATATTTTAGTTTAAGAATTATTTCAATTTTCCGGACAGTGATACTATAATGATATCACAACATATAAAATTAGGAATTCACTATAAGGGGTATAAGCATTCATTGTATGGTGGGTAGCATGATATAGTTGGAATAGATTTAGAGGCCACACTTATCATGGATGACCATCTGGTAGATTATTATCAGGAAATGATTACTCATTGGATGAGTATATTGTTTCTGGTGTTAATCAAATATGATATTTCAAATGATAATTACCAATATTTTCATTAATAATTTCATTTTTTCTTCAAAAAAATTAGTAATAGTCAATTAATAATTAAAAAATAAGGATATTACAACATACATCTAGACTTTGGGGAAAGCTATGATGCAAAAACAGAAAAGGAATATTATATGATAGTCATTTACATAGATATAAATATTTTTTTATAACTAATTAAACTATTGGGGATAATTAGCTTATAAATTCCAATGATAAAAAAATATTTAATGTGATTTACCCCAAAATAATGAATTAAATTAAAACAATTCTATTTTCTCTAATTATTATTGAACTAGAATTCTAGTTCATTGTATTATATAGTTAAATTAAGTCCTATGTCTTATGGTGTTATCACATCAGGTTTAACTCCTTAAAAAATGAAGATAATAAATAGTAAGATTAAATGGAATTGATGATTACCCGAAATAACCAAAAAAATTGAATTAAATTGAAATAACTTAAACCAATGTAACTATTACTAAATAATTTCCAAAATATAAACATAACCTGACCCAAAATGAATTGAATTGGACTAAAATTTAATGAAATAAAAAAAATTACTATAAGACTTTCTTGGTATTAAATGACATTAATAAAACCATTCAGACCTGACCAAAACCAAATATTACTACAAATATCCTATCTACACTAAACATAATAAAACTGAACCAAACAGACCTAATTCAAAATTAAAAAATGGGATCTACCTTATTCATGATGAACCATGCCAAATTAAAAGAAATTATAGGAACTTAATCAATTACATAATAAAATTAATCTAGACTAAATCAACATGAATTAGTCAAAATCAAAACAACAATAACAAAATGGAATTGATTTGTATAAAATAGTAAACTATAAAACAGTTTAAATAAGTTCATAAAAACACATGGGTGATGACTAAACTAAAGTTTATTATTTGAATGTAGTTGAGTTATTAGAGAAATTATAAATTTTTAATTTATATACATTCAATGTTTTTGGGAATAGTTATAAAGAGTTTAAAAAATTGATAATATCGATAAGGTGTTTTAAAGAGGTTATGAATGATTTAGAATGGTTTGCGATCCAATTGAGGATCCATGGTCCGAAATGAATGATATCTGGATGTACAAGTGAACTAAATATGAGAACTTTTTGAAAAATTGATCCACATATCCCAATGGCCACATAACAAAAACCAACATAGGAAAATTATATTTATGTAGGTGACCCAACATATATAAATTCAATACATATGAAAATAATAATTTATATAATTACAAGAATTATGTAGTACATAACATATATAAATAATTTCTTCTTCCCATGTCTTTAGCTTCTACACCTTCTTCCTCCCATTCTGTGGATCTTTGTCTACTGGATCATGATCCCCTACATAGGTTGTGGAAGACTATATATATCAAACCCCCCATCTCACACATATCTTCACCTACATAGGGTTCCAGAAAAGGATGTCATTCTAAAACACCCTTCAATATTTGTGTATGGATAAATATTACTAAACTGAAATGAATGAAATAAAATGAAACTAGACATAATAGAAAAAATATTTTACCAAAATGAAATAATATAAATTGTAGTAAACCAAACATTCTCAAATGATCATGAATTTATTACTTCCAACCCAATTCTAATTAAACTAAACAAATAATATAAAATCATGAAATCCAAACCTACAAAAATATAACCATACAATATTTGATAGAATCAAACAAACTAAAACCATGGTACAAAAAAGATTTAAAAATAATGTTAATAAAGTTAATATAACTAAATTCACCTAACATAATATGAGTAAAACTAAGTCAAACTAAACTATACATAATAGATACAAATTGATTTAATCTAATCTAACATAACCCGGACCTAAAATAAATTAGATATAACTAAAATATTATTTTAATATAAATTAAACAAAACAAAATGGAATAATATATAATATATAACCTAATATGATTAAATAAAAATAAAAAATCCAACCCGACCCAATCTAAATAGATAAATCCCATACTAAAATAAAATATACTATACCAAATCTACCTAACAAGGCCATAATAAAACAAAATCGTTCTGTGAAAAAAATCAAATAATGTTATATTAAAAAAATCAATCCAAATAAATTTAAATTTAACATAACTAAAAAAATATTAAGTGAATTGATAAAAACTATGACATAATAATTTAAAATGAAAAATCATTATTTAAATAAAATTAAAAATAATTTGAATAAATAAAAAAGAATCTGATAATATTGAACTGAATAACAATGAATTAAAGTAAACACAATTAAACTAAATATTTTTAACTCAAAGCAAAATTGAATTCAACTTTATTGAACTAAAATGAATAAAAATTTATAGTTTAATAAAAAATATAAAATAACTAACTATAAAAACAATATATATCAAACCAAAATAAACTAATTTAAAAAAATATGATATTGGATCAAATCAAAATACAATATATCAATTTAAATTAAACTGAAAAAAAAATAATTTAAATAATAAATAAATAAAATTAACTTGATCAAACTTCGTATAAATGATTTGAACTAATATAAACTGATCTCTAAAACATAAATAGATACAAATGAAATAAAACTACATCAAACTGAACTAAAAGTAATTAGAATATATAATTTATTTCAAAATAAATAACCCAAAAACCTCAATTGATGACCATTAAAACCAAATATTGTAAAATTAAATTAAGTCAAATGAAATTAAATTAAATCATTTTCATAACACAAATTGAAATTAATAGACTTGACCGGAACCAAATCAATCCCTCTAGAGCATACCAGAACCAAAGCAGAACAACCAAACCCAAACAGACCCAAATCCAACCAATCTAAATTAAACATAGATAAACCAAATAGATAAGAACAATGAGAAACGAAAACAAATTCATGTTCAACTTATCTCTAATTATGGTGATATCACAACAACCTTATTATTGATTACTATGATGACATGTTCACTTATATATATGTTATACATAATGATAAACCATTCATTTATACATTGATATAATTCATCCACCATATGAGTTTCTTCACATTTTCATTTAGAATTAATAACCATTCATTTTTTGTTATCAAATGAATTATTAGTGACATATATTCAAATATGTTTTTGTATATTAAATTTCATTGTAGGGGAAGGAAATAAATATTGAAGAAGGTGTTCAATGAGAAGAAAATGTTTTTATTAAGAAGAAATAATATAGATGAAAATGTGGTAAATGAATCGACACAAGAAGAAAAATAAAAGATTTAATTTTTTGATTTCAATAATTAATATCTACTTTTACTTAATAGTCTATTTATATTTGTAAAAATCTTCTGTGGAGGACCTTAATTCACAAGAACCGAATAAATGTTTCCCAAATGATCACTTGCATCAGGATTTTGGATATGAGTACAATGGAAGTGTACTCTATCTACAAGATAAGAGTGTTGTCCTGATGTGGTATTTGGCCAATTCAAGTGCTTGTTCTAGTAGCACCATGTCCGTCCGTGTTGGACAAGATTAGTATAATGTAGAAAAGGCTAATAAAGGGTCAAAAGGTGGAAGAATGGGATTAAGGTGAAATAACTAAATTTATGAAACTGATAGATGTATTGTGCCCATAACATACACCACATACCATTGTGTAATGTGATTCATAAAAGTCTTTAATGCATACATTATATTTTTCACTTGGAAGTAGTCATCTTGGTATTTGAGATGAGTAGGTTCATGGAGATGGTGATGGTGAGGATGACTATAAGGAAGAGCGAGGGGATGATAGAGTGGAAGAGGGCCAGATGATAGAAAGGACGAGGGTGGGGCCTAGGTCGAGGCTATGGATATAGATGAGAATGAGGACGTGGATGAAAATGCTGATGAGTATGAGGATTATGGTGATTATTGTTATGGCGATGAGGTAAATATTGATCTGTTTGATTTTTTAATGATATTTATAGAATTTTCGTTTTGTTAATTTTGTTTGAATGAATATTTGTGTTATTTTTTATGTTAGTATTAATTATTTCAATGCATCAATTTATTTCCTATGATATCATTATTTATTTCTTGGATTGTTTCTTATTGAGAAAGCTCTATTAGTTACATTGCAATTTCATTGTGTTAGGGATGTTTTTTTGGTTTCATTAAAAGATGAGGAAATTCTTTTTTTATTGTAGGTGATCTATTTTAATTGAAGATACAATGGGTAGTAAGATTCATTATTTCTTCTGTATTTTTTTGATTTTGGGTTTTCTGTCTATTGGTTCGATTATTTTGTTTCTTCATTTTTTCTATGTTTTGATTGAATTAGTGTTCTGTTTTGAATTGTTTATTTCATTGTAGGTGTGTTATGTTTTTTGTTCTGATTACATGTAAAGATGGTAGTGGGGTGGGGGTGAATAAAAATAGATTTAGAATTGTTGAAAAATCTCTATTTCAGTGTCTTATAATGAACTGTTGTTATAATAAATTTTTACCAACTATATACCAATGGTTCACACTGAATTGTTGGTATTGGTAATTACCAATGGATAAAAACATTTCTAAATTATTTCTTTATGTTTCAACACAACTAGGATATCTCTATTAAAATGTTCCTATTAATTCGACCATAAAATAAAATTCTAACCGCCATATACAAATTGTTCACTGTAAACCATTATTATATTGTTATACCAAAATCCCACATACTAATGTTTATTGGAACTATTGAGATTATACTATCCCAATGGTTTCATGAGTAATCCAGGTAAGAAACCGGTTTTTTCTGCGGAAGACTTTGGAATATTCTGGATGATATTCTAGAGCAGCGCCTTCGGACGACGTGCGATTCCGAGCCCCGGAGTTGCCGGAATTAAATTTCCAGTGCTTTCACACTGGAAACGCTAAATAAATGCGATAACTCCTAAACGGTGGACCGGATCAGGTATCCGAGTGTATGGATGGGTCCAGAATGGGGTGTTCACCCTAGGAACGACATAAAACTTGTCGGCGCGGGATGTTTGGACCCCTCTCGCTTTCGGAAGGCTAAATAGATAAATTAATAAATTAATTTATTCGCTTAAAGGAGAAACGTTAGTATCTCTTAAACGGTGGCTCAGATAGGATAACCGAGGGCACCGTTGAGTACAGGGTGTGTCGTTTACCCTAGGAGGGGTATAAGTTTCGCAGGCATGGGCCGTTTGTGAAAAATGCCCCAGGGGCGTTTTCGTAATTTTGAAACCTCGAACGATCAGTTTAATAACTTTTGAACAGGGTCTTGGATTAAAATTCCAAGATAGTCGTTGTGCTCAGAGTATGGTTCTTAGCTTAGGGGAGGCTAAATGCCGACCCCGTCGGGTGTTCGGGTACGGGGCCGCGGGAGGGTGTTTAAGTTAATTAATTTACTTAATTAACCTAAACACCCCCGCCCTCTCTTCTCCCTCATTTCCCCTCCCCGGGAAAGCCTCTCCCCTCTCCTACTCCACCTCCGGTGAAGTGTTCCGGCGAGGCGTGGCCACCCCGGCCGATTAACATCGAAGCGACGGGTTTGTCCCAAGAGGTAGGTGGTGTTCGTTTGAATTTTAAATCCAGAACCCCCTTTGAACCCCAATTTTAGCAACTATTTTTTATTTAATCTTCGAAAAAATTCCATGTCCGTGTATTATGCATTTTACTCTTTCCATCGATTCTTTTGGAATTGAAATCGGTGTTTGGAGGAACCCGCATCACCTCGTCGAAGTTTGCGGGTTTTTTATTTTGTTCCGGTCAGTTTTGGGTTGATCCGACGGGTTCCGGCGGTCCAGCGATTTCTCATGGCGGAGTGGCTTTGGCGGCGGTTGGATGGCGGCGGTGCTCTTCGATGGAAATCAGCAGCCGCCTTCGGCTCGGTGGCGGCCTTTGGCTCAGCGGCGGCACACCGAGGGCGCCGGCACAGCGCGGTGAGCGGGGTCGCGGCGCGACCCCGGTGGCGGACCGAGACCCGCATCCTGCGGGTCTCCATGGAAAAAGGGGGGACCGGCCTTGTTGGTCGATCGATGGAGTCGGGCTGCACTGAGCGGGTAGCCCTCGTGGCGGCACTGTGGAGAGGGCTGGCCGGCGCGGGCCGGGCCGAGCGAGAAGGACCGGCTGGACCGGGCCGGTCCGGCCCAAGGGAGTACCCCCTTTAAATTTCTGACGTCTGTAGCATTCTCTACGGACATCTGTTTTGTGCGCCATTTGTGTCAGTGTGGACCTAACACAGAGGCAGACTTTTTGAGATGGTTTTCGGAATTTTGAATTCCCAAAACTAGGGGCCTTGGAGGCAAGACTCTTACATTAAGTGAATTGGCGTTTTTCCAGGGGTCTTGTTTTGAGCGGCGCGGACACGTCTGACGTCCGATTTAAGCACCGTCAGTGGCGTTGGAACCCTGGCATCAAGGCGGATGTTTCCATGGTGGTTCTAGGCATTGATGTTGGAGTTGAGGCATGGTCCCCACGGCCTGTCTTTTGAGCTATGTGCATCTTTTAGCGACTTTTTAATTGGACGTCCGTTCGGGGCGTGTGAATAGTCGATGTTGGGTGTTTTTCCTAGGGCATCACTTTGGCGTAGTCTGTCCGCTTTAATTCCGCACAATGGTGCGGGGCCCACGAAGGCCGTTTGGGCATCGATGGTGATTTTTCCATCTTTATCATCAGGCGACCGCTTTGGACAATTGTATAATACATCTTGTGTTCTTTTTCAAGTGTATCGTAGTGCCGTGATCCGTTCGTTGTGTTTTGGAACCGAGTTGCGGGTCCCATGAAGCACCGCTCGTGTGCGGTGCACTAGAATGCACCTTTTTCTCTGGATATTCATTGCACTCATGTGAGAAGTTCTTTCGACTTTTTTCCCTAAGCGAATCGCATTGGTGCGATGCACCCGACTGTTTTCGGGGCCAAGGCTCGGGATCACGGGATTCCGTTCAGGCGTGAAGCGGTATTGGTGACTTTTTCGTCAGATATCCGTTGGAGGCGAGTAAGTTGTCAATCTCATGCTTTTTTCACGAGGATTATAATGGTGTGGTCCGTTGGGTTGTGTGGGGCCTCTTGCGTGATCTTGTGAAATATGGAAATGTGAAGGTGCCTAGGGGGCGGCTCTTCTACTATGTTTGTAGCGGACCCTTGGCATGTGATTGCGTACACTCCCGTGTGAGTGATGTAATGCTTGAATAGATGTGGTTGTCGGTGCCTCGGTCGTTGAGGTGGAAAGTTGGAAATGTTACTTCATGCCTTTGCATTGACGTTGGGTGTCGTGTGCACGATATCCCTTGGGCTGAAGACATGGTGTACTCTGGGAGTATACGAGAGCGCTTGGAGGTACGTATGTTTTTTACCTGAGATGCTTGTTTGCTCGGTTGGGGTTGAGATGGGGCAAGACGTTTGTGTAGGCCCCACGTGCGTGTCGGGTTCTGCTTTGTGCACTTTGACCTCTTGCAATGTAGAGGGTCCCTCTGTGCTCATTTGTTTGACCAACATGGTTGAGTGGTCTCCCCTTGTTTCGTTCTCGATTGATTGGCCGGTAGCGGTGCTAGTGACACCCAGTGATGGAACAGGCGTACAACCTCTTTTGAGTGAGTTTTTCTGGAGTTGGGTGGTTGCACGTTACCCACTACGTGTTCGGTTGGCCAGTGGTGTACCATATGGTAGAGATGGCTAGATCAGTTCTGAGCTCTACCCTCTAGCGGGGCTGGGTAGTGGGTTACTCAACGACTCCTTCGGGTTTACCCTCTAGCATGGCTGGGCAGTGGGTTGCTCACTGACTTCTAGGGTTTTCCCTCCAGTAGAGACTGGGCAGTGGGTCACCTGACACATTTTGGGTCTACCCTCCAGCAGAGACTGGGCAGTGGGTCACCCGACGACCACTTAGGGTCTACCCTCCAGTAGGGACTGGGCAGTTGGTCACCCGACGACGTCTTAGGGTCTACCCTCCAGTAGGGCTGGTCAGTGGGTCGCCCGTCATCTAGTTCCATGTTTACCCATCAACAAGGCTGGGCAGTGGGTCGCATGTCGACTTATTTTAGGTCTACCCTCCAGCAAGGGTGGGTAGTGGGTCTCCTGTCGCCTTATTCTAGGTCTACCCTCCAGTAAGGCTGTGATGTGGGTCGCTTGTCCACTTATTCCAGGTCTACCCTCCAGCGGGGCTGGACAGTGGGTAGCTGGATGATGTGTTGTGGTCTACCCTCCAGCAGGGCTGGGTAGTGGGTCGTCGGATGATGTATATGGTTTACCCTCCAGCAGGGCTGGGCAGTGGGTCACCTGATATCTGGTTATGAATTACCCTCCAGCAGGGCTGGGCAGTGGGACACATGTTGGAATTCCAGGCTCAGTCCATTCAACTAGGCTAGCCTGTGGTTTTCCTCCGTGATTAATGGAGTGGACCCTTGGTTATTCGGGTCAGTGTTCCGATGGCTTTGACATTGAGAATACCTTTTGACTGTAGGGCAGTGACGAGGTGTGGTTTGAATTTCCTTTGAACTCTCAAGTATAAAAAGCACTTTCCCCACCAAGACGCATTCTTGTGACGCGATCTAAAATCGTGTGGGCGAGTCAGTGCCGCCCAATGGGGATTGTGTCAAGGTATGGTGATTGAGCCCCTTGGATTGCAGTTCGGGGCAGACCTGCGGGATGTAGGGCATCGATGGTGTTACTTCTGGGACTGTTGGCTACTCTTTTCTTGGGATGGGCTACAGGACGGATATCCCCTTACGATGTTGTTCGGGTTTCTTTTTGAGCATACGGATATGTATATACCTTATTTCTGGTACCCACTTCTTGGGTTTGGTTACTCTCCTTCCAGGAGAGGCGAAGACGCGTGGGGTATTCCACGTGATTTCTGTGTCTATCTTCTCATGGTTGTATAAGTCTACTCTCCTGCTATAGGCAGAGAAAGCTCGACCAGAAGTGCACCTTATCACCATTCCTAGCTCCTTGTGTAAGGACGAGTCTTCTACCTTTCTCTTGTTGGGTTGAGCTGTTACTCTTTGATGCACTCTCTGTTGTACTTCTGTTCTACTCCCTATTCGATCTACTGCTCACCCTTCGGTACCTCCGTTGTTTCTCCCTCGACCCTTTGGGGTATCCTACTGAGTACTTTTGTACTCACCCCTGCTTGGGCTTTTCCCACACATGGTGTGCCCTTGCAGATGGCGGATAGGTGGAGGGTGGCTTCAGTGGAGCGTAGGAGTTCGGGAGCTTGGACCGTGTGCGGTGGTCGAGGCCGGGTTCCAGGTGGGAGACCCGTCAGCAGTTTCTTTTTGTTTACCTGTTGCCGAGTTGGGGCACTTTTTGGCTGGGTACGTGTTTTACCGTTTTCTTTTCAGCTTGTACTTTGTATTCTTATAGGTCGATGCACATTGTGGTTTATTTATAGCAGTTTCCCTTTTATTTTTCTTTTTTACTCTGCATTATTTCATTGATTGTGCTGCGTGTGTGTGTGTACATGTTCTTAGGCAAAGGCCTCCCCGAGTTATTGTGCCTTCAGCACTGGTCGCCAGCCCCTGGCCTATGGAGGCGGGCCTGGGGTAGTTGCGGCTCGAGCCCGGGTAGGGCCGGTTCATGACAAAGAGGTATCAGAGGTGGTTCGTTCCTTGGGACATTGTGCAGATTTCCCTAAAAGAGGAATTGGTTGGGATTTAGCGCAATAGTGTTAATGTGTCTCGAGAGCGGCTCTCAGGCTAGGGAGTCCAGTGATGGTACGGCGGCTGACGTATCCATTCACCAGGACCTTGATAACCCACATGACGACTCGGCAAACTGAGACATTTGTTTCAAGAAAATATTGTTTTGTGCATCACCTAGGATTGAGTCTTTGATAGTCCTTATTGATTCAGATCCCCATCGTTGTTGTTGGTATATACATTATGCTCATTTGACCACAGCACTCCTTGATAATATTCCGGATGTCTCCGCGAAGACAGCCATCCGGGATACTATCTTTGGTTCGTGACGACGACCCTGTGATCTACGAGGCCACAGTCCAGGACCCATCATGCAAGCCCCTTTCTTCGAGTGGGCTGGTAGCAGCACCCCCACTTATTGAGCACCAAGTAGTTTCAGTAGAGCAGGCTGAGCTTGAGCACAGCTTGAGCGCGCACAGTTAGTTCCAGCGGTAGAGACTGCTGAGGTTCAGTGGTGAGCCAGACCCTCAGTCAGAAGAGGTGTGGCTCGAGGAAGTTGTTTTCCTTTTCAGGCTTGTGCAGTCGCCGACAGATCAGAGAGTGGCTTTGGCAGCCACCCTTTTTCGTGGAGCAGCTTGGCGTTGGTGGAGTCTGATGAATCAGCTTCATGACGAGTCATCGCTTTCGTGGGACGACTTCTAGTTGATGTTCTGTGAGGAGTTTTCCCCCTCCTTCTTGCTCTCTGTTCGGATTCAAGAGCTCATGTAGTTTCAGCAGGGAGTGATGACAGTGGCCGAGTACGCGACTAGTTTTGCAGACCGTTCACGCTTTTACCCAGGCTTGGTCCGTGACGGCAACACCTGAGCGCGGAAGTTTGAGCAGGGTCTCCGCTGAGAGATCCATGCTATCATAGTTTCTTTGGAAATTTCTACATATGCCCGGGTTCTAGAGCTGGCATGGGTGGTAGAGAGCTTCCTGTCACGTTTTAGTGTTGGTGGTGGCAGCAGGCACGTCGGAGCCGACACATCTGCCGCAGCTATTGGGCATCGGCAAGTAGGACCTCGACGCAGGTGGATTTATGACAACTAGACTCAGGGGAATGGTTGTACACCACAGTGGTGCCAGAGGGCACCAGCGAAGCCTAGAGAGAGTCGGTGCTATGCTTGTGACGAGTGAGGTCACTTGGCACGAGACTGCCCGACCCGAGTTGCTGAGAGCTTCGGGCAGGCAGCCGGCGCACCACCCCGATAGAGGCATCCCCGTGATTGGAGTAGTGCCTAGAGAGGTGGTGCTAGTAGAGGAGCGGGATGAGTTGGAAGTGAAGGACGGCTTTACGAGGTCCTCCCATCACCACTAGGTGGTCCACGTGAGGCTCCGGGAGCTGACAGTTGGGACCACAGACAGCCGCGAGATTTGGATGTCTATGATCCTGTAGAGCATGAGGTGATGAGAGTTACGCTCTACAGATCTTATACTTCTTGTAGTAGAATTGATAGACTCTGTGTGTGGAATGCTTTCCTCCCAGCTCCTTTCTTGAGGTGTTACCGGGGTGACGTAGGGTGTCGGGTGTAACCCTGTGTTGGTAAGGGAAATGGTGTGGGACCTTTTTATCTAGTCTATGGTGTCGACTCCTTCGCCTTTTGAGCATGTAAGAGAGCCTTGGTTGCGAGACATCGATAGTGGAACCTTGCGTGACCAGATATCCTTGGGTGTTTCACCATATAGATATTCTGAAGGAGGGAATCACCTGGCCTTGTTCCAGGAGCGGGTGGTGATTCCAGTCGCGGCGTGCGATGTAGCGGTTTGACAAGGGAGGTCAGCTACCCCCGAGGGCCTTCGGGCCGTTTGATACCGTGAAAAGGGATGACAAGATACCCTACCGCATTTCCGTAACCCCAAAGTCAGAAGTGGGTTCACGATGTCGACAAGGTATAACCTCGCATGAACGGATCAATCCTTTGGTCCATGTGCGGTGACCCAGAGCTGTGTGTGGGTTCTTCTAGGTATGTGAATTCCAGGTGTGGGCTTAGTACCCTGTGTTGCTCCCTAATTTTGCATTTCGGGGATGAAAAGCTTGAAGGAGGGAATGATGTAAGAACCCTGTTTTTTTCTAGAATACATTGGAATATTCTTGATGATATTCCAGAGCAGCGCCTTCGGACGAGGTGCGATTATGAGCCCCGGAGTGGCCGGAATTAAATTTCTAGTGCGTTCACACTAGAAATGATAAATAAATGTGATAAATCCTAAATGGTGCACTGGATCAAGGATCATAGTGTACGGATGGGTCCGGAATGGGGTGTTCACACTAGGAACGACATAAAACATGTCGTCGTGGAATGTTTGGACCCCTCGCTCGCTTTCGGTAGGTTAAACGGATAAATTAATAAATTAATTTATTGGATTAAAGGAGAAATGCTATTATCTCTTAAACGGTGGCTCAGATTGGAAAACCAAGGGCACCGTTGAGTTCGGAGCATGCCTTTTACCCTAGGAGGGGTATAAGTTTCACGGGCGCGGGCCATCTGTGAAAAATGGCCCCAGGGGCGTTTTCGTAATCTGGAAACCATGGACGATCAGTTTAATAACTTTTTAATGGGGTCTTGGATTAAAATTCTGAGACCACTGTTGGGCTTAGCATGTGGTTCTTAGCCTGGGGGAGGCTAAATCTCGGCCCCGTCGGGAGTTCAGATACGGGGCCGCGGGAGGGTGTTTATGTTAATTAATTTATTTAATTATCCTAAACCCCCCCTCTCTTCTCCCACATTTTCCCCTCCCCTGGAAATCCTCTCCCCTCTCCTCCTCCACCTCCGGTGAAGCGGTCCGGCGAGGTGCCTCCACCCCGGCGGGTTGACGGCGAAGCGACGGGTTTGTCCGAAGTGGTAGGTGGTGTTCGTTTGAGTTTTAAATCCCGAACCCCCCTTTGAACCCCAATTTTATCATCGATTTATTTCCTAATCTTAGAAAAAATTCCATGCAAATTTAGTACACATTTTACTCTTTACATCGCTTCTTTCATAATTGAAATCGGAGTTCGGAGGAACCCACAACACCTCGTCGATGTTTGCGGGTTTTTTATTTTGATCTGGACGATTTTGTGTTGATCTGGTGGGTTCCGGCGGTCCGGAGATTTCCCAGGGAGAAGCGGCTTCAGCGGTGGCGACACTCTTCGATGGAAGGCAGCGGCCGCCTTTGGTTCAACTGCTTCCTTTGGCTTGGTGGTGGCCTTTGGCTCGGCGGCGGCAGGCCGAGGGCACCGGTACGGCGCGGTGAGCGGGGTCGCGGCGCGACCCCGGCGGCGGACCGAGACCCACGTCCTGTGGGTCTCCGTGGAAAAAGGGTGGGGGGCTGGACTTGTTGGCCGGTCGATGGAGGCATGCCACACCGCGCGACTAGGCTGCGGGGCGGCGCTGTGGAAAGGGCCGGCCGGCGCGGGCCGGCCTGAGCGAGGCGGACCGCCCGGACTGGGCCGGTCCGGCCCAAGGGAGTACCCCCTTTAAATTTCTGACGTCTGTAGCTTTCGCTACGAACATTCGTTTTGCACGCCATCTATGGCGGCGCCGAGCTGACGCAAGGGCGGACTTTTTGATATGGATTTGGGAATTTTTAATTCCCGAAACGAGGGGCCTCGGAGGCGCGATGCTTACATTAAGTGAATTGGTTTTTTTTCCGGGGGTCTTGTTTTGAGCGGCGCAGACGCATCCGACGTCCGATTTAAGCGCAGTCAGTGGCGTTAGAACCCTGGCATCGAGGCATAGGATTACAGGGTGGTTCTGGGTGTTGAGGTCGGAGTTGAGTCATCGGCCCCACGACCCGTCTTTTGAGCTACGTGCAGCTTTTAGGGACTTTTTCCTCGGACGTCCGTTCGGGGCGTGCGAGTAGTCGATGTTGGGTGTTTTTCTGAGGGAATCACTTTGGCGTAGTCTGACCGCTGTAATTCTGCACGATGGTGCGGGGCCCACGAGGGTCATTTGGGTGTCGACGGTGATGTTTCTATCTTTATCACCAGACGACTGTTTTGGACAAGTGAATAGTCCATCTTGTGTGCTTTTTCGAGAGGATCGCAGTGGTGTGATCCGTTCGATGTGTTTCGGGACCGGGTTGCGGGTCCCATGAAGCACCGGTCGTGTGTGGTGTGCCGGAATGCACCTTTTTCTCTGGATATTTGTTGCAATCACATGAGTAGTGCTTTCGACATGTTTTCCCGATGGGATTGCATTGGTGCGATGCACCCGACTATTTTTGGGGCCGAGGCTCGGGATCACAGGATTCCGTTCAAGCGTGAAGCGGTATTGGTGATTTTTCCGTCAGATATCCGTTGGAGGCGAGTAATTAGTCAATCTCGCATGTTTTTTCACAAGGATTACAATGGTGTGGCCTGTTGGGTTGTGCGGAACCTCTTGCATGATCTTGTGAAATGTGGAAATGTGAAGGTGCCCCGGGGGCGGTTCATCTACTATGTTTGTAGCGGACCCCTGGCATGTGATCGCATACACTACCGTGTGAGTGAAGTAATGCTTGAATAGATGAGGTTGTCCGTGCCCCAGTAGTTGAGGCAGAAAGTTAGAAATGTTACGTCACGCCTTTACGTTGACGTTGGGTGCCGTGTGCACAATATCCCTTGTGCTGAAGACGTGGTATACTCTGGGAGTATACGAGATCACTTGGAAGTATGTGTGTTTTGTACCTGAGACGTTTGTGCACCCGGTTGGGGTTGAGATGGGGCCACACGTTTGTGCGGCCCCACGTGCGTGCCGGGTTCTGCTTTGCGCACTTTGACCTCTAGGGACGTAGAGGGTCCCTCTGTGCTCGTTTGTTTGACTAGCAGGGTTGAGTGGTCTCCCCCTGGTTTCGTTCTCGATGGATTGGCTGATAGCGGTGCTAGTGACACCCAGTGATGGAATAGGCCCATAACCTCTTTTGGGTGAGTTGTTCTGGAGTTGGGTGGTTGCGCGATACCCACTACGTGTTCGGTTGGCCAGTGGTGTACCCTCCGGTACAGATGGCTTGAGCAGTTATGAGTTCTACCCTCTAGCGGGGTTCGGCAGTGGGTTACTCATCGACTCTTTCGGGTTTACCCTCCAGCCGGGCTGGGCAGTGGGTTTCTCTCTGACTTCTAGGGTTTACCCTCCAGTAGAGACTGGGCAGTGGGTCACCCGACACACATTGGGTCTACCCTCTAGCAGAGACTAGGCAGTGGGACACCAGACGTCATCTTATGGTCTACCCTCCAGTAGAGACTGGGAAGTGGGTCACCCGACGATGACTTAGGGTCTACCCTCCAGCAGGTTTGGGCAGTGGGTCGACCGTCGTCTAGTTCCAGGTTTACCCTCAAGCAAGGCTGGGCAGTGGGTCGCCTGTCGACTTATTCCAGGTCTACCCTCCAATAAGGCTGGGTTGTGGGTCACCTATCGGCTTATTCTAGGTCTACCCTCTAGCAAGGCTGTGCAGTGGGTCGCCAATCGACTTATTCTCGGTCTACCCTCCAGTGGGGCTAGGAAGTGGGTAGCCGGATGATGTGTTATGGTCTACCCTCTAGCGGGGCTGGGCAGTGGGTCTCCAGATGATGTCTTATGGTTTACCCTCCAGCAGGGCTGGGTAGTGGGTCACCCGATATCTGGTTATGAATTACCCTCCAGCAAGGATGGGAAGGGAAACAGCTGTTGGCATTCCATGCTCAGTCCTTTCTACTAGGCTGGCATGTTTTTTTCCTCCGTGATTAATGTAGCGGACCCTTGGTTATTCGGGTCAGTTTTGTGACAGCTTTGACTTTGAGAATACCTCTTGACAGCAGGGCAGTGATGAGGTGTGGTTTGACTTTCCCTTGAACTCTCATGTACGAGGAGCACTTTCCCCACCAAGACGTGTTCTTGTGACGCGATCTAAACCCGTGTTGACGAGTCAGTGCCACCCAAAGCGGATAGTGTCGATGTGTGGTGGTTGAGCCTCTTGCCTTGCAGTTCGGGGCAGACGTGCAGGATGCTGGGCATCGATGGTGTTATTTCTGAGACTTTTGGCTACTCTTTTCTTGGGCTGAGCTATAGGACGGAGATCCCCTTACGACGTTGTTCAGGTTTCTTATTGAGCATACCGATATGTATATACGTTGTTTCTGGTACCCACTTCTTGGGTTTGGTTACTCTCCTTCCAAGTGAGGTGAAGACGCGCAGGGTATGGCACATGCTTTCCGTGTCTAGCTTCTCATGGTTGGACGAGTCTACTCTCCTGCTATAGGCAACAAAAGCTTGATGAGAAGTGCACCTTCTCACTGTTCCTAGCTCCTTGTGTAAGGATGAGTCTTCTACCTTTCTCTTGTTGGGTTGAGCGGTATCTCCTTTCTGCACTCCTTGTTGTACTTCTATTCTACTCCCTATTCGATCTACTGATCACCATTCGATACCTCCATTGTTGTTCCCTCGAGCCTTCGGGGTATCCTACTGAGTACTTTTTTACTCACCCCTACTTGGGCTTTGGCCGCACTTGGTGTGCCCTTGCAAACGGCGGATAGGTGGAGCGTGGCATTAGTGGAACATAAGAGTTTGGGAGCATGGACCGTGTGCGGTGGTCGAGGCCAGGTTCTAGGTGGGAGACCCATCAACTATTTCTTTTTGTTTACCTATTGCCGGGTTGTGGCACTTTTTGGCTGGGCGCGTGTTTTGCCCTTTTCTTTTCAGCTTGTACTTTGTATTGTTAGAGGTCGATGCACATTGGGGTTTATTTATAGTAGTTTCACTTTACTTTTCCTTTTTACTCTACACTTTTGCATTGAGTGTGCTGGGTGTGTATTTGTACAGTTGCTTAAGAAAAGGCCTCCCCGAGTTATTGTGCCTTCGGCGCTGGTCGCCAGCCCCTGGCCTATGGAGGCGGGCCTAGGGTAGTTGTGGCTCGAGCCCGGGTAGGGTCGGGTCGTGACAATCTGAATGGATTGAAACCATGTATTAGGTTAAAAATTCATTAGTGGTTAATTAATTCTTATTATGTAATCACTCAATTGAATAAATTTTATTCTCTAAAAAAAGTTTCCTTCAAATACAGGCTTTCATGGATTTTTGTAGAAAATAATTATAATTAATTAATTTAACATTTATATAATAATTTTTTGAAAATGATTTAATTTTAGATGTTTTAATATCAAAACTATATTTTGGTGAATTTTTCGGATTTTTCTAAATTGATTGAATTTTCAAGGAATAGTAGAAACTATTGATCTTCAAAAAACTATAATTTCCGTTTCAATAAAATGTCTCATAATTATTTTAATTTGATCCCAAAGTGGAATAAGTATTATTAAATTATCTATAACATAATTAAATTTATTTTAATAATTATTATATCTGATTTTTGTTTCAGTAAATATTTGGACATAACAACTCTTTTATGTAAAATGTATTTTTCAATGTGTCTTAAAAATTTCTTTTAATATTTATTTATTCCACTTCTAGAAAATGAATCATGATAAATGGAGACTATATTTTGAATAAGGGTTCCATATTTGGTAAATAGTAACACACTGTTTATGAAAATTAGAAATAGAAAATTTTGTGATATTGTTACCAGGAAAAAGGGTTGACTGGGTAATTTACATGAAAAATTATATGATAAGTACTAGAAAATGACACTAGAACTTACATAAATTTTATTGGATTGAAATATTGAATCCATAATAATTAAAAAGTTTAATATATGGAATTTGAATTCCATTTAGCCTTGATTTTGGAACATTATATTATTTTATGAAAATTAATGTCGAAAATATTATTTTATTTGTTTTATTATATTTAATATTTTAAAATACTTCTAAATTGATGATATGTTTAGCTCTAAATATTTAAATGTTTATTAACTTATTTATCATGAAAATGATGATTTATTATAATTTTTTTGTGAGTAAATACTACCTCAAATGTTTATACACCACTAACATAGTTATTATTAATTTAATAGAAAAACAAAATAAATGATAATAAATTTTTTTAAATTAACATTATTTTAAAAAATTAATATGATCCATGAAATTTATAGATATATATAATATTTTTGGGCATTGTGACAATATTTTATTCAAATTTCATATATTTCATGCTGTTAATAATGGTAATGTAAATGAATAGTTCTAAAATTTACATTAATGATATTTTGTTCTAAATAATATTTAATTAAATTCGTCAAAATTCATAAAAATAATAGATTTATTGAAATTAATGGAATGTCATTAATTTGATTACAAATGGAACATTTTGTATCATTTTTCTTATTATAGAATCTACATTAACCCAATAAGATTAAAAAACATTCATAAAATTATAATTATCAAAAATAGTATTGAATGGTTAAAAAATGATAAGGTAGGAACTTTAATCCAAGCATGTTTGGATTTTAATTTTAGAAAGAATTTAAACTCTTCATCATCATTAATTTGAATATTATAAATTTTTAGTTATTTTGACTTCCAAATTAATTAATATTAATTTAATATTTTAAAAAATTCTAAGAGTGACCCATGTAATGACCCAAACATTAATCAATGCAATTTCTCCCTTGATGTAGTGATGTCATAATCATATAAAATCACAATAGGAAACACAATGGCAAATAATTTTTAAATTAACTACTATGTGACCTTTAAAAATAAATTTTCCACTTTTGTCTTTTGAATTTTAAAAAGCTGACATACAAAGTTGCGACCAGTAAGGTATTTAGAGTCTGATTGGAAAAACATAATTTTTTTGAATAGTAACCTACCATTATGAATATCAACCTACCCTTATGACTAGTAATATAACCATATTGGATAGGGAATCTTCCAAACGAAATGTAACCACAACCCTTGAATGTATAAACAAAATTTAGCCATCTTATAAGTGACAGTATGACCATTGTATAAGTATTGGTATTTTTGTATGTCAAAAATTAATAAATATAATTAATTTATTAATTTAAAAATTTTATTTTTTTAAACTGTGAGAATTAATTAAAAAAATTAAAAATTAGGGTTATAAGATAATTTTATTAGACCGTATGTAATTTTTTAAAGCATTATAAAATTAGTTTTATTTTTAAAATTATTAGTTTTCAAGTAAATTGTGATTTTAATTAAAATTAAAATTTATCATACCTGAATTTTATTTTCATAAAATTGAGTACCTTTTTGGATTTCCCCACATCAAAAAATGGTTAGGGTTATTTTCTATGATTTTTTTGAAATAGGTGAAATTTTTACAAATAGTAAAATACATTAAATTACTATAAAAAATTTCATTAAATTTTAAATACACTATTTCTAACTTCATAAGTGATGTAATAATTCAAATCTCGAACTCAGATGAACTTATTACATTTCTTGATCATGTAATATTCAATATTTATTGTATTATGGAGAAATAAAAAATTAATGAATTCAATATTGAGAAAACCCATCTCCCCTCAACTATAAATACCACCCCTCACACCCTCATTTCATCACACCTCTCAAGCATTAAGAAATATCCAAATTAGGCCCAATTTTCAAAAAAAGTCCCTCCCCCAAAATATAGGAAATCTTGGTCTCATCAAAAGTCCTAGCCTAGGTTCATTATAGAGAATCTCAAGAGGATCATTCAAGAGGTAATTCAGCTCTCTCTCTCTTTATTAAATTTCATTTGAAAATTCAGTTCATTTCTTCTTATATCCTTAACTTATATTATCCAAATGTCATGATAACTCCATTATGATTTATATAATGATATTATATCATATTAATTGAATATTATTCATTATTCTCCTCATCTATCAATCTATCTGATAATAAAAACAAAATCCTGTCATGTGATGTGTTATTTTACATACATCCTGGGTGATCCACATCCATTTTCTCTTAAATACTTATATACTATCAATGAAACCATTAAATTGATTAGATCTCATTTTATTATGGATTTTTAACCCTTTTATTTTCTATTAAAAAATTATTTATAATACTAATTGATAAAATGAAACATGTTTGTTATGATCAAAAAAACCACCCAAATTTACCTAAAATTATTATCATTATATTTTAACTAATGACACATTCACATGGAATATAACATAATTAATTAAATGAACATTAAAAATCATGTAAAATCATTAATAACGTGTAATATTTGTTCTATATGTTTATACATGTTCTACAAAATCTTCCATTTATGAGTACAAGTGAACCGTTCAAGAAAACTAAGATGATGAACACTACAGAACAGTGGATTTAAATACTATAACTGATAATAAAGGCCCATAAAAAAACATAATGAAACCATAAAGATCCATATTCATGTATTAAATGTTCTTAAATTGCTAATTAATGAATATAATTTCATTATTCAAGAAATTGATATTAATAAAGTGTTCGGATACAAGGTAAGGAGAAATTCTTGAACCCAACTTTCATTCTTCGGATTCTCCCACTTTCACTCCATTTTCTATATGGTTACTATATAAAAATAATTTTTCATTATTTTATTACATTTTCTGAAATATCAATGTTTCCCACTATATTTTATGTCAAACAAAATGTTTTCCCAATAAACTATTCCTTCAAAAACAGAATTTTTACAACTCACTCAAGGTTATTGGTTCATGTATCAAGTATGTTATTCCCTTTTATTTTTGGAATCCAATTTTTATGAATGTGTTCTTATGTGATGATAACTATTCCTTTACATGGTTTTTTATGATCATTGTTGATATATTTTCATTGTGACATGCATGATAATGATAATTTTAGGATGTGATGGGTGCGCCCAAAATTATATAGTGAAATATGAATGTTTGAATGTGATGGGTCTGACTAAAATTATATTGCCCCCCAATGCATTGGGTGAAGTGACTAATATCATGAGATAAAGTGAAAGGATGCTTTTACATGATTCTATCATTGATCAAAACTATATCTGAAACTTTACCAATAATAATGATGTTTCATTTAAATTCATTGCAACATTTCATGACCTTATATAATGATTCCTCTCAAGATTATGATGATGATTTTATGATCAAGATCACACCATGAAATATTGTTCTTATCGATCCTATTATTGGTATTCTAGCCCACCCCTTTCTGATATATATCATAAAGCAATTATTTGGACTTAGGAGTTTTCTAGGGACAATATGAAGCACACGAGAATGAATTAAATAAATTTTTATGTTTTATGTTGTAAATGTTATATTTGGTTTTAGTTTTCACAAGACACTAAATCACGTTATCCTTGCGGTGTAATACTGTTATGTTTTTATCATTAGAATGATTTAAAAGTAATGTTTGAAAAGGCTGGGTCACTATAGTTTTTATCAAAGACATGGTTTAGTTTATTTTGGAATTAGGATTTGTGAACCCTAGGGAGATCCTGGAGTATGAGACTAATTAAAAATATGCACACAAAAAGCTTTTCTAAATATAGATATCCTACAAGATATTAGTTTAGTGCAAATTTCACAAATGAATATGTTATTTATTCATGAATCATTTACTTATGATTTGTTATAACCTTTTCAATTTTATAAAATGGTGGGAACTTGGACAATCCAGGCCAACAACCCCTGTGAGGGCCAATGCAACGATTTCTCAAAATAAATCCCCAATGCATTGGGAGGTGAAGTTAAAAAAATCATGGTGATACTTTCTGAACTATCTATGGTTATGAATAATAATTGGAATAATAAGGAATGTCCTCCTTCACTATAGAGGGAGAAACAAGCTATCAAGTGATTTATGCGGCAATGACTACCGACGTTTTATGGATCTTCCGATCCACCAGTTGTGGAAAAATTGGTCAAAACCATAGAGAAGATATTTTATGTGTTTCACTTATCTGAGATAGTGAAAGTGACACTATCTATTTATCATCAAGATGGATAAGCTGATCGATTTTTGGATTTGATTATGAACACCAAGGAAAGAAAAAATTTTAGAGATGGAATAAGAAGACTTTAATATCATGTTTCTTAATATGTATTTCCCAAAAACTATTCTTACAAAGATAGAGAGAGAATTCAAAGAGATCAATAAATATAACTATAATTAGTCCCAACCTACAAAGTGAACGTCCCAAGTATTTGAAGGTATGCTTGGGGTTTTGTTATCAACAATGATAAAAAAATTGATATATTATTTAATGGATTTAAACCACACCTTTGAATAGCTATTGAAAATCAAGACTTTTTGGGTTATGAAGATGTTGTTAAAGGTGATATAAATTTGGATATGGTGTTTTGAGAGTTTTCCAATGTCTATGGTGACAAGAAACAGAATATGGAGTTTAATGCCAAAGGATCAAATGATAAATGTAGGAAGAGAATTAAGCTACACACATGCCATAATTGTGGGAAGATGCATCATGGGAATGACCTCAAATGTATAAGGAAATGTTTCATGTCTGTGAGGGAATTCCACCATGCTATAAAGTGTCGATAATATAAGAGAAGGCATGATAATGTGGTGGGAGAAATGGAGAGCACCACCAACATTATGATGCTACAAATGTAGAGAGCAAGAGAACTATGCATAACTATTAACTGAACCTTTAGTCCTCAAAGGTAATCAGCCTCATCAGTCACCAAATCCAAAGGAGAAATGGAAGGCTTACGCCATAACTCCTATAGAAGTGGAGCATGATAATGGAGTTGTAAAGGTACACTTCATAATCAATAAACAATGTAAAATGTCTTATTTGATTATAATTCTACAAACACCTTTATATCCTCCATGTTTTATAGAACTATATAATCGAATCCCCAAAACCATGAAGATGATACATTTTAAAAAAAACAATTTCGTGAAATTAATGCAACTCGTGTTTTTTAATCTTCGCCTATTGGCGTATGTGGGAAGAATATTCTAAGGAATCTCATGAGACATCCCTTGGTGGAATTTGATGAATTAATGGTAACTGATTTCTTCTTGATATATAGAGAACATATAAACTTTAGGTAAAAGTAAATATCTCTCCATATTCCCAACTAACCCATGATCCTATAAAAATTCAAGGAAATCATGAATCTCCTCTAGAAATTCCACCAATGGTGTTGGTGTTGATTACCTATAATGAAGCATACGTTGCCCAAATAGTTTAGTCAAAGGAAAGTACCAACCTTTCGAAAATTCCCATCATGATGGAATGCAATGATGTATATCACAAAGAGTCGACTAAAATTACTCAAGATCACGAGGTATAGTTCTCAACATAACTCATACATGAGGCTACTCTTATATCATAGTTTTCTGATGGGACAGATCCTATCAAACTGGGGAAGCTAAAGAAGTTGTTGCAAGATCATTTGATCAAAGGGTTCATACGCCATAGTCGATCACCTTGGGGTGTGATAGTTCTCATTTTAGAGAAGAATGATGGATCAATGTGGATATGTATCAATTTACAAGAACTCAATTAGATCATCATAACGAAAACGTATCATTTCCCATGTATTGAGGACTTGATCAATTAGTTAAGAGGAGATCAATAATTCTTAATATTGGATCTTGGTTGTGGATATAATTAGCTAAAGATGAAGAAGGAATATATTTTGAGTAATTCCTTATATTCTATGTATGGGTACTATGATTTAATGGTGATTCCCTTTAGACATTCTAATGCCCAAATAATCTTCGTGGATTTGATGAATCGACTATTTAGACATTACCTAAAGAAATTAGTGGTAGTGTTTATTGATGATATTATTATCTACTCCCATAGCATGGAGGAACATGAGGAAAATATAATACTTGTGTTGATGATATTGATAAAGGAGAAGTTGTACACCGTGTTTAGAATTTGTGACTTAGGGATGAAGAAAATCATGTTCATGGGACATGTAATAACAAGTGGGGGAATTTTTGTTGACCCTTCGATGAATATTCTAATTGAAGAATAGCCCAGACCATCTTGTGTAACATAAATACATAATTTTCATAGATTATCTGTGTTCTACCAATGTTTTTCGAGAAATATCTCATGATTTTCAAGGACACTAACCATGTTAACAATGAATGGGGTAATGTATGGATGGATGGAAGAATGTGAGGGAGGCATCAAGGAGCTAAAGATAAGGCTGATCACTATATCAATACTCGCATTATCGAAAAGTGGTGAAAGTTTTATGATGTATAGTGATGCTCATGAATAGTGAAATTGTCATAGAATACTTATCATAGAAGTTGAAGATCCATGAGAATAATAACCCGATGCATTATCTAGAGCTTAATGTTGTGATTTTTGACTTGAAAATCTTGCGACACTACCATTATAGTGAAAAGTGTCACATATACACTGACCAGATGATCCTAAAGTATATATTCACACAAAAGGAGCTCAACAAGCATTAACGAAGATAATGACAGGTAATCAAGGACTATGATTTATCTATTCACTATGATACTTCAATGGTGAAAAAGGTATCTTATTTTGTAAACTGAAATGAATCTTCTACTCTATCCATGATACGGAGTGAGAAACACCATATATTATTGGATAAGAATATAATAGATTTTGAAATCATAATTGTAGGGGATATATCATAGTTTTCACAAATTATTTTTCAACCATATATCCTAGAGAAGACTAAAGAGACACAAAGGGATGATGTAGAGTTACAAAAGGAGGTGAATACAGTAAATGAAGGGACGATGAAATAGTTCCATATCGATGATGATGGTTTGAATCAGTCTGGTAAATGACATTGGGTGCCTTCATCACCAAGTATATAGCAAGATATATTTGACAATGAACATATATCAACATTATCTATCCATAAGGGGAGTACAAAGATGTATCGTTATTTCCAAGAAAACTTCTGGTGGGATAATATGAAGAAGGAAATTTCTGAGTACATCTCATGGTTCTTGATATGTCAGCAAGTTAAAGTAGGGAAAAAAGTACAAATGGATGATGAAACCTTTACCTAGACCCTTGTGGATATTGGATAATGTCATTGCGAAATTTTTCATGGCATTCCTAAAGATGTCCAAGGGAAATAATGTGATATGGGTTGTAGTTCACTGACTCACCAAGACTACAAACATAATCGCTATTCGAGATGATATCTCATTTGAACAACTTGAAAGGTTATGTAAGAAGAACTACTGAGAATACATAGGATTCCTATATATGTTTTCACTGATCATGATCCCAGGTTAACATTTAAATTCTTGAGGAGTCTTAAACATGCATTGAGTAAGGAATTAAATTTCAGCATGGCCTATCAAACACATAATATTGGCCAATATAAAATAACTATTTAGATTCTAGATGATATGAAAACAGACTTATCATTATAATTAATGGGTGTATGGGATCTACATCTCCCATTGGTTGTGTTCTCATAAAAAAATAGTTTCCACTCAGGTATTTAGGCAGCACCATATAAAGATCTGTATCAAAAGATATGTACAACTTTGTCCTATTCAGATGAGGTTGGTGAAAGAAAGATACGTGGAACTAATCTTGTGAAAGAGATGACATAGATGGCTCAAGTCATCTAGGAAAATATTAAAGCAACTATGAGTCCGGAAAAGAGCTATGCTGATAGTGGTCGAAGGTACTTGGAGTTCGTCATTGGAGATAATGTCCTCCTTCTATTATCACCATGGATGAGATTCAAGCAGGTTAGAGAGAAAGTGAATCCTAGCCGAAGGTACATTGGGCCCTTTGAGATCCTTGACTGGATTGGATTTATATCCTATCAGTTTTCACTTCAACCAAATTTGGCTCATGTTCATGATGTGTTTCATGTGTCACTCCTGAGGATGTACAAACTAGATCACTCACATGTACTGATCCCAGAGGTGGTACATATAGAAGATGATCACTCTTATGTGGTGAAAAAATTAATGATTTTGGACCAGAGAGATAAGATTCTACACAATTAGATAACCCACCTTGTCAAAGTGTTGTGGAGGAACTATTTATATGATGAAGAAACATGGGAACCCGATGATGCGATTAAGGAGAAATACCATCTACTATTTATGTATATCGAAATTTTTAGGTCGAAATTTTAAAAGGGGAAAATGTAACGACCCAAACATTTATCAATGAAATTTCTCCCATGTTGTTGTGATGTCGTAATCATTTAAAATCACATTAGGAAACACAATGCAAAATCATACATAAATGAACTACTATGGGACCATTAAAAACAAATTTTCAACTTTTTTGTTTTGAATTTCAAAAAAATCATACACGGTAGCGATCAGTAAGATGATTTGAGTCCGATAGGGAAAACATAATTTTTGGAGAATAGTAACCAACTCTTATGAATAGTAACCTACCCTTATGAATTGTAATATGACCCTTATGAATAGTATTTTTTCAAAAAGGATGGCAACCTCACCCATTAATGTATAAATAAAAATTAGGAATCTTATATGTGAAAATATGACCATTTTGAAAGTGTTGGTATTTGTGTAAGTCATAAATAATTATTTATAATTAATTAATGAATTCAATAAAAATTATTTTTGAAAAATATGTTCATAGATTAATAAATTTATTTATTTGGGTTTTAAGATAATTTTACAAGACCATATGAAATTTTTGACGCATTTTAAAGTTAGTTATAATTTTAAAATCTGTATTTTTCATGTAAATTATGATTGCAATTAAAATTTAAATAAATCATATTTTGAAAATTATTTTAATAAAATAGATTTTATTTTTTATTCCCCACATCGAAAAATGGGTACAAATATTTTTTGAGTTTTTAATGAAATACATGTATTTATTTAATAAGAAAACACTTTAATTTATTATAAAAATACATTATAAAATAAATACAATATCCCTGACTTCATAAGTAATTTAAGAACCCAAATATAGAACTCACATTCACATATTACTATTCTTGGTCATGGAATCATTAACACATCTTGTCTTTTGGAGAAATAATAAAAAAATGATTATAATATTTAGAAAACCCCTCTCCCCTCCACTATATATATAACACACCTCACACCTTCATTTCATCACACCACTCAAGCTTCAAGATTTGTTAATATTCTCCCCAAATATCATCCATATCCCCTACCTCATCTCCATGAGATCCTAGTCTCAACAAAAGACCAATCCAAGGTTTCTTTTAAGAGGATCTCAATCATAGGATTCAAGAGGCAATCCTTTTATCTATTTTCATTCAATTTCCTTTCAAATATCATTTATTTTCGTCTCTTAACGTCATATACTATAATCCAAATTTCATGATAACTCTATTATGATTGATATAATATTATTATATCATGTTAATGGAATATTATTAATTATAATCTACCCTCACTCTATTATTTAAAAAAAATTAAATTGTCTCCCATAATGTGATAATTTACATACGTCATGGGCGATGCACATCCATTTTCATTCAACTCCGCCAAGGCTATCGATGAAAAAGTTAAATAGTTGAAATAAGATTTTAAAATTAATGTTGTAACCCGTTTTATTTTCTCGAATCAACTATTATTCATAATACTAATTGATAAAACAAAATATGATTATTGTGATAAAAAAAACCACCCATATTTACTTAATATGATCATCATTAAATTTTAAATAATGACTCATCCACATTGTATATATCATAATTTATTAAAATATCATTTAAATTCCCATAATATTATTAATAACATGTAATATAAGTTTTATTTGTTTATCCATGTTATACATGAACTTCCATTTATGTGTACGAGTAAACCATTAATGAAAACTATGAAAAAGAACACTCCCAAACAATATATTTAAATTCATTAACTCATACAAAGGCCCATAAATGTACTTAAAAACCCCATAATGAACCATATTCATGTATAAAAGGTTCTATAATTTTTAATTAAGGAATATAATGACATTATAAATGACATTAAATTGATGAAATTGTTCTGATACAAGGTAAGGGTAAAGTATCAAACCCAACATTCTTTCTTCAGGTTCTCCCTATTTCTCTCCATTGTTGGTTTGTTTACTCCTTAAAAATAATTTTTTCCTCGTTATCTTAATTTTTTGGCATATACATGTTTTCTACTAGAGTTTATGTCGAAAAAATGTTTTTCCAAAATAAATCTTCTTTCAAATAGACACCTTTTACTTATAACTCAAGAAAGAAGGTTCTTATATCAGGTATGATATTCCCTCATTCTTTTGGGAACCCAAACATTATGAATATGTTCTTATGACATGAAAAAAATTCAATTACATTGTTTATTTATGTTTATTATGTATATATGGTCTATTTATCTATCATGATAATGAAATTTTTTTGATTTGATGGGGGCACCCAGAATTATTTAGCGCAATATGAATGATTGAATGTGATAAGTGCAAACAGAATTATACAATGATACAATGGATTGGGAAAAGAAATTAAACTAATGATGTAAATTGAAAGTAAACATTTTTATTAATCTATCATTGTTCACAACTACGGGTGGTAGTTGACCACTGACACATGATGTTTCATTTTTATGCATCGCTGCATTTTATGCCTTTAACCAATGAGTACTCTCTTGATATAGAGGTTGATGTTATAATTAGGCTCGCCCCCTAATATAAATTTTTTATCCTTCATATTTATGGCATTTTAGGACACCCATTTTTTATGTATATCCTTGGGTGATTATGTGTACAAAGGTGTTTTCAAGGGAGAATAAGAATCTAGAAAAGAATGTGTTAAATAAATGTTTATGTTTTATGTCGTAAATGTTATGGATTTTCCTTGTTTTCCCAAGGCAGTAAAACTAAGTATCATTTTGGTGTATTACTATTAGGTTTATTAACCTCATAATTATGTAATAGTAATGTTATAAACGATAGGGTTATAAAACTACCTTCTCTTATAAAAGTGAACACCTTCTTCTCATTTCTTCACACTTCAAGAGCATTTTGGTATAGGCAATCCTTAAAAAACAATATATTATAATCCATAAACTCATTTTCGAGGACCATTTTTATGTATAATAATAACAATATATGTCATAAGTAGTAAATAAAATGAGTTTTCTAAATAAGATGAGTTAAAGTGCATATCTGGGAAGTTTGTACTCGAAATAAGGGTTTCTCATCTCATTATTATTTCTAACAGGCATGCTATATTTTTTAAGTAATATTTTAATAGGGTGGGTTATATATATAAAATTATTTTATTTTATGATTCATTTTATAAAAATTATTTGTATTTACAAAACCACATATCGTTCTCCCTTTTATGTGGTTTTGAACTTTGGATTTTCAAAGTAGTAAAGGATTTCTTCTCATTTTTTTAATAATAATGAATATTTTCATTATACTCACCAAATTAATTTTATATGATGTATATGATTTCATTTTACACATTATATATTAAATACTTCATAATTCATGATATTTTATGTTTTTATTTTAATTACTATATCCAAAGGAATTTTAGGTGAATGTTACCAAGTGGTAAATGTTTCCAAAATTCAATTTCAGTTCATTGTTTTATAACACTATTTATTTGACATTTCTATTCAATGAATATGTATGAATTAATATCATAATTTTTTATTTTTTATTTCCATTTTTTGGATTTACATTTGTTTTACATAATCTCCCAATTCATTAATTCTCAATTCAATTATATTATATTTATAAGGGCTATTTGTCTCAGTTTCCATTTCTTATTGACGTACATTTATGATATATTCATTTCTTCAATTATCAGGTGTATATACTACCCCATTGAATTATTATATCATGATTATTATTATGTTCATTATATTAATATATTAGTTTTTTTATTCATTCATTTCTAATATGAATTATAAACTACTAATGTGTCAAAAGATTTATGTTACACTCCCTATTTTTTTGGGATTTTTTAGTTCAAGGATACTTTGTGGGAAATTATGTGATATTATTTTCATGATACACATATATTTTACACAAATATTTTGTATTAAAGTGGTTTATATTTTTTACTTTCTATTTCAACCATTATTGATTAATGAAACATCAAAAAAATAATTTGTGAGTGATACAAATCTTGTATGCTATTTAGTGTAGAAATTTTACTTTTCTATATCTATGTCACATAGAATGTTTTAAAAATTAATATTTTAAAAAACAAACACTAATTTATGAAGCTATTTTACATGATTATTAACCAAAATTTAATAGTTTCTAAAGGTAAAATTCTAATATTTTTCTAAATGGGTCATGCTTTACTTCAATTAGAAAATGATAGAAAAGAATGATTAATTTTTCCATTTACAACATGAAATGATTTTTTATACCATCATGAACATTATTTTATGTGAACATTCCATCATATCCTTCCATGTATATTCCAAAATAATATTATCTTGATTATATTGTGAATTTTTATCTTTTAAATTTTAATTTCAAAGTAAAAAGTGTATTTTAATAAAGAATATTTTTAAATAATATTTTCATGGAATTTCAATTCATCAACTCCTACAAACATTGATGAAATATATGATCCATTAGGGATATTTTTTAATTTTTATGTCTCTAGTATTTATTTAGATGGGTTAGTATTATTTCAATTATATTTTCATGGAACCAATTTCTCTTACATCAGTTAATATTAATATAAAATTAATTATGGATTTTCATGTGAGTTTAAAGATGAGATACATGTTATATGTACATTAATAATTTTATGGTTGATAGAAATTTTTTATGATGATTGGTGGTTATATTAGAGAACAAGGATGGGTGGTTATGTTATAAACCAAGGCCGGAAAACCCATTATAGTAGTCAAATGCCTTGGGTAAAGGGACAAATATAATTGACTATAATTGTCCTAAGAGATTATAGGAATATAAAATGATGTTGATTCAAAAATTTTCCTTGATCATTATTCCATGGGTCACTAAGATGTTTAAATCTGAATTAGCTATTATGGTTACTCTGAATTTAACCAAGATAGTTAATACAAGTGTAACTATGATGGTGACTGCATTTACATCGGTGATTGTTATTCCACTTGTAGAGGTATATGAAAATTATTCTCCAAGTTACCTACATGTTTGATATTTTCTGTCTATGAGTTCTTGAATATTTAAATTATTGTGATTCACATCACATGGATTTTTTTTATTTCTAATTGTGACTTTAAACATTAATAAATATGTATAACATGTTTAAGATTTATAATCCAGGTATAATGGGTTTGAATTTTATTATCTTATTATCATGAAATTTGATTATGTCCTCATACCCTTATGTACCTCATATTCTCAGTGATGAAATTCTATTGATAATTGTTATGTTTACACATACATTGTATTGGATATTACCCTTATCACTCTTCGTTTTCCAATATTTATGGTGAATGATGTTTATTGATTTTATTTGAAAAGTTTATTATATTAATATTTTTATAGAAGATGATGAAGACGTAATATAGAATTTGATATTCTAGGTATATTAATAGATTATATTAATATTTTTGAACCCGTTGTTTAGGAATCAATGTTGTTAATTGTTTTTGCAAATTCCACAATGTTGTAAACATAAATGGTCATTGGGTACATAATTTATCCATTTTTCATTATGATTATTAACATTTTTGATTGTAAAAATTTTGAAAACATTCATCGGTATAAAACAAAAAAAAATGTTTTTATTATTAGATTATGGAGTAAAACTTCACGAACATACATAAAATTTAAATAGAATGGAAAATAGACTTGGAGAGAAACATTAAGAGACAAGATATGTGCACACACTCAGGCATTCCCAATTCCACTAAGGTGACTCCAAATTCTTTTCATTAGGAATATAATTACTAGGGTACTGAAAACAATATCTCCTTGAACACTAATTGCCCATAGGGAACTATAATAGGATTCCACACATTTTAGATTCCCTAGTGTAGCATACAAGAGTCCAAAAAACCATAAATCTCTCAAATATTATACACTAGGTGGCCACACTACTAAGACATTATAGAGATTTACTAATAGGGAACAGTTAACATGACTCTCACATTAGGGTGAAACATCACCAAACAATCCAAATTTGGGTGACCCTTTTCTATACACTCATATTTGTGTGAAACTTCACACAACAGCATTCATGGAAAACACGTCTACCTACCCCCATGTTAGGGTATCACATCACCTTGCACCCATTTAAGTTGAAAAATAATCCTAAATTACCTCTAGGGTGAAATATCACATTCACTATAATAGGTAATCAAACTTCCTAGGACAAAATCTGAAAAATATTTAACTTTGGTCCCCCATCAGGGCCATAATTACCCATGGTCTTATACTCAAGCTCCATTTTCACCCTAGTATCATATCATGGGTCCCCACTAATTTATTCATTATATAATACCTCGTCATAGACATTATTGGTCTTTATAGATCATTTTCTACCCCATAGATCACATATTCCTTTGATAATTGATCATTCCCTTATTTCATTCCAAACTGATAGGGGCCCTATTGATTTTACAATCATGTACTCCCATAAAAAAGGGTCTTTATCATGAGGACCATATTGAATCATCCTTGAGATCATGTTTCTCATCTTTTAGTACTATATTTCTAGTTTCCCTCTTGAGTTCACTGGATGATCCATGGATGTTCGGTCCTCCTACTAAGGTATTATTCCAATCAATGATAGAATGATACATTTTGACCTCCTCCATTGTATCAGTATTAAACCCTACCAATTAAAGAGTTGCTGATGTGATTAGGAATTTCAAGTATTCATATCCATAAGGTCCACACTTGTCATTATTTCTATCGAGAAATCAATCAAGATCCTGTTATGTGTAATCCCCAAATTATCCATCACTAATAGATATTCCCCATGAACCACTCCTAAATATAGAATATTCCTTGTTAAAAACACCACAATTAAGCCTTTTTCACCTAGTAGTCATTGTCACTTGACATTAAAATACATGAATTGGTCTTCTCACACAGACATAAACTATAAAATAATAACTACTTTTTAATTGATTCTTATTAGGTAGGATATATTGGATTCTACTGTTAGAATCAAAATAAATATACAATAACTATACCCTCTCTAGACCACATTTAGTGCATCATTAAACACCCCAGAACAAGTTCTAGATGTATGATATATAATTTTATTTCCCTTATAAAAGTATTTACAACCATAAAAAACACCACATTGGTCCTTTTCACATGTCCTTAAAGGATAAAACTTTTCTGGTTAAGTATCACTAAAATATGTGATCTCAAATTCCATTTGAATGGATATATAAGAAGACCCTACCATGAGCATAATTATCAAATCGAAAAACCTAATACCTCCCATGATAGTGAACAATTCAGGAGTATATTAAAATGGTTCATTAAATAATTACATCACTATATAAAAATATAATTATAGAGAACCTCTAATACATATTTTGGTTCACATTGATTCATTATTTTGATTGATAAATTGTATGGTAGTAACCTGTTACATTTTTTTGATTTTGTAGTAATTCTTGAGAATATAATAATTATTTAAGAGAGTATCAAAGTAAAAAATAATAACCCCAAAAAAATTACTAAGTCTAGCCAACCATCCTCCTAACCAATATCATCCATGAGATTCATTTGTAATCTCAAAACTACAGCCTAATTATGGGAAGCACAAATTTTTTTTTATCAAAACAAAAGTTGGAATATCACTTGTCAAAAATTGCAGAGTGAAAAAAATTAACCCTTATATTTTGAATTAAATTAATTTACCATGATCTAGAATGTGATATTACATTAATGGGTTTTCCTGTTATTAGTTGATATACATTTCACAATTTTGAGGAAATATTTTTAACTATATTCAACCCAAATAGAAATATTAAAAATGAAATAGACAATTTTTGATACCCTATAAATACACATTCGACAAATACAATGAAAAATATAGTGCCACATCCTAGAATGATATTGTCACATAATTAAAACCTCCAATGACTAGGGACAAATGTACTAATTTGGGGGCACCATCATAAAATTGTTTAATCATATCTAGTAGTATTTTATGAAAGCCATTATTATATGAGTCATTATTAGTCTCCCACTCAATAATGGTCAATTGAGAGGCTAGGGTTTCAATATACACCTCTAACCACTTCAAGAGCCTCTACAAAGAGCATATAAATTTATAACTCTCTTACCTCTGGGAGGTATAGGAGTAGGCCAAATGACCTCATGACTTCTCTAGAAATAACATTGGAGGGATCATACCAATTTACACTATCACTAAAATATTTGGGCCTCTTATTTTTAAGAATACACTATGGAGGATACTAGGGATATTTTGTGCCTCATAATCTTGGAAAGGTAACCCTATATGATATATATCTGTTTGTAGAAAACTCATCAGTTTAAAAAACATTCTATATTTTTATTCCCTCTAATGAATTCCATTAGAATAACCTAGTGGTTACCAAGGAGAATATACTTATTATTTTTCTTTCTTGATTATTTCATTGGTATATTCATGTATAGACAACTTACAAGTAGGTATATATTTATAGTTACACATATGATTTCAATCATAAATATCCCAAAAAGTGAATTGTAATAGGTTCATATTCTAATTCTAATTAAAAAATTATAATAGGTAAATCATTAAGGCATATGTGGAGTAGGCCAACATCTATTCCCTCCCCCTCAAATAGGGAATCAATATTATATTGAAGCATCATAAGTATATTATAATATTCATACTTCTTAGTAAACAAAAATGTAGGCCCACATTCATACTTTGATGCAGTATTTTATAATGATGAATTAAATCCATATGAGAGATTATATACTCAATCATATAAGAATTTATTTACATATCGCATTATTCACTTGGGGGAATCTCTTTTCCATGTGCACGCTATAATGGGTCACCTATATATCTTAGAAATCATTTTAGGTAATATTTGTATCATTTAATCCCATAGATAAAGTTAATAATGTGTACTGGAGAGACCACATGTTTAGGATCAGGATTATACCACCATGTATGATTCCCATTGTCATATACTGATTTTACCAATTGAAATATATTACCATATTAATTTCTTATGCTAGGAAGTATATTATCATATTATAGTGTGATTGAAGGCCATATGTGCTATATTATCTATATTTCTACTAATATTTTTATTGTAAGTTAGTATATTCAGAAAATGATCCAAGGAAGCAATTTAGATATTATACATTTTGTAATGGGGTCACATAGAAGGGTTTCTATGAACAATGGTTGTTTACCATAATGCATAAACCCAACCACAATCACGGTCCTAACCTCAATCTCCCACATAATATGATCCAGAATATCTCATCAAGGGAATGAAATAATCCATGTGTAGGATCATTACCTTGGGAATTGTTATATTTTGGAGGCCCTATAACATCCCTCAATAATGGCCCTATAATATACAAACTAGACATCAATAAGAGAATTTAGTTTTGTCTATATTGTTCCACCCCATTCTTTTATAATTTGAATCTTTTGAAGTCCTCCATAGAAAACCCTTGATGATGGTACTCCCCATTGAAACATGATGATTATCTATCAAAGTCCTCCCGATAATATAGGCTAGAAAGGTAATCCATATGAGTATATTATCAATTAGTAAGGAGGTTGTACCCTTGATAACATATATGTGATTGTTGAACATAAATTTATCCTGAAGGAAGAAAAGTAATTAACCCAATCAGTCCTCTATAGGTCATATTTTGTAGAGGTCCTCCCTATATCAAGACATCAATCCATAACAGAGGACCTACGAGTGATGGACAATTAAATGAATGCCACGGAGGTCCTTCCAATGTTTCCCTTTATGAAGATCTTCATCGTGGAACTATTTGATTGTGTCACAAAATTTTTCATAATGTTAATATTATTCCCTATATGTCCCCATACAAAGAGTCACTTGATATTTCAAGGATAACCACAAGTATTGCCTCACCATAAATTAAATGTGCTTTAACCCTATAAATGGTTTGTTTTAGGAGAAATTCATTATCCATTCATACCTTACACCATATATCATTTAACCCTATGGAGAAGATTCCAATATATTTCACTCCCGATGATATGGGGACAAGGAAAATTCCACTATGGTTGGATTTGGAGGATAATTCCATCTCTTATGATGAAGTGAATATTGTTGTTATATGGTAGGTTATTGACAATGTAAAAATACCATTAATGTTCTATCCCATGGCCACTAACTACTATATATCTCCCTAAATTTTAAAATACAAATTCAAACATTACATAAACTAGATAGTGTGGGAGACACCGCTCCATCTATATACAAAATATCTATCTTATGAGGATTACACAAACCATATTATAGAGATAACCAATCTCTCCCACCAATATCACTTTCCCCTTTTTTGTTGATCAAAAACAATAATCATTGAAAAAATATGGAGATCTCCAAATGTATTAACACAACAACTTGAATACAATTTTCTAGACAATTGTTGAAACCCCATCTTATTTGTGTATTGATTGCTGCGATTAATATGAGAATGATATATCACCCTACATGTAGACCAGTATATTCCTTCTAAGAAGAAAACATGTAATGTCCTCACCTATGTAATGTTACTAGACACTATGTTTTTATACACCAGTTAGTCTTTATATTTGAATATTAAAAAACTTAAGGCCCAAATGTAACACCCTATCTCTAGTATACTTGATCCGACAGATATTTTATTACATAATAAAAAATATGTATATAATAGGATCCAATTGTTTATTAATCATAAAAAACTATATATCAAAATGAACATTAAAAAATTGATAACTGAAGATACATCATATAAAAACATGAAAATAGTATTATTTATCCATAATAAAACAATGTATCACATATAGTAATCCTTAATGTTTCTTAGGGAAATGGTAAAAAAATAAAAATATAATATCATTGTTCTAGAAAGAGGTATAAATGTAATATTTTGTGTGAAAAAACATTGTTATATTCAAAATTGGGGCCTTCATGTAGGCATGATATGCCATTGGAAGCCCCTATCATCAATCTTGTGTGAGCCAGTGGCTAGATGATGGGATCCAGATTCCAATTTTAAAAAAAGTTTAAAGGGTCCTCTTTACCCATCCACCCATTTTAATTTTTACTCAAATTGGTTACCTTTTGTTATCCATCACATGCGTGTACAGATCTAACCACTCTTCCCCTTAATCGTTCAATTGATCTCCCATGTGTAACCTCCTATTTCACTACTATTCAATAGGTTGGAAGGAACTTGTAATGGTTATCTCTCATCTAAGATTCAATATCATTTATTCTTCCATTTAAATATAATCCACATGTTTTACAAAAATAACCAGTTTTTTTGGGAAATTGTTTTTTCCATCATTTTCCCTCATTCCAAATCAATAATGAGGATAATACCATAATTACAGTCAATAATTAACACTATGTTGTTGGTCTTTAATATTTCCCCTAAATGTATTTTCATTTATAAAATGTTTCATTGAACATGTCACCGTTATTTTTGATAATTAACCCATGAATTTATTTTCATTAAATATAACTCCTAATGAATGACAAAGATGTACTATTAGCCTCCAAACACCATTGGTGCTAGAAACTATTAACACAAAAGACCCCATTATTCTATGTTTATACATGAACCAATGAAATCCTTACATTAAGTTGATTTTAATCATCAATTATGGTGTGATTTTTGTCATATTTAAGAACCCCCATTTTGTAATTATGTAACCAATCAAAATATTAGGGTTTGTTTGGAATGTCACATAAAAGATGGATTTCATAATACATGTATTTCAGAAGTTCTTGGGTAACAAGAATAAGACTAGTCAAATTATTTTATATTTAAAAAATGATAGAGGTTAACCACTGTATTTTTATGTAATTATAATATGAATGGACAAATTAAATTGTGAAATTATGTATACATGTCAGGGATAATCTTAAAAAATACTTCAAATATTGTTATTTAACATTAATAAAATCTTTGAAATGATTATTTTACTTTGAAAGTATTAATTAATACCTTTCATTCCATGAATACTTATTATGGAACATTCTCACACATTCAATGGTTTGGCCTGCCTCATGTAAGACTTTGATTCCCTCTTTATAATTCATGGAGAGAAATATTAGGATTCCAATAGATTCATTAATGTGAATGGCATTTTATAAACCCACTTTAGATATAGTGACTGTCACAGTATCATGACTTCCACATATATTCATCATGAATTCATCTAGATTTACAAAAAACATGGATGTGTGGGATGATCTACTAGGTTCATCTTAATTTCTCTAAGCTTGGAAAGCCTTGGGATATAATCTTTGATTCTAATCAATGCCTACCGAGAAATTTAAGGATATATTTGCCCTGTTTTGTTAGAAAATATTAGTAGTATAATTCATAGGGTCCATTCCTTCATTTCCACAAATAAACCAATAGTTAAAAATCTCTGATTGATGTGTATATGTTCTGATGAAAACCATTTATACATAATTCAATGGGTCCTCATGGATTCTAAAAAAGATTATTGTATATGAATTCATGATAATTTACATGGATACCATGTGGTGGTTTATTATTATATTATTGGGATACATGATAGGCACCCCCTAACCAATTAAAATGGTATAGGATCTGGGATATTTTTCGTAGGTAAAATGTAGTTGGGTTAGTCAGGTATCCCCAAAAGAGGTTGATCTCGATAAGGATTCTCATACATTATGTATTTAAATTTTTATATTTTCACACTGTTAAATTTTATATTCGTTGATTTTATTTTCTTTGCAAATTATTGGTGGTGGACTACTAAGTTATGAAAACCCCTATTTAGCCCACCTATTGGTACTCGATAATATTTTATATATACATGAAAGATAAAATGATTGTTTCTTACTATGGTTGTTTGATTTCAAACAAATATTGGGAGTTGGGGAGTATAGAGATGATCATGGGATCAATATTCTCATGAGGATTAGTATTTTTTATTATTTTATTTTTTTCCATAGCATAATACAATTTTAAAGATGACATCCATGACACATACGACATATATTATACACTATAATAACATCATCTAAATATAATAATGGTTTACAACATTATTTTTCTTCATTTTATATCAATATGGATGACATGGTCGTTATTTATATTGTGTTTCACTCTGATATGGAGGGTATATTCTCCCCACTCTACCACAACACACCCTCCGAACTAGTTGGAAACCATTAATTTATGAAGAGGTAAACAATAGGCCTTGATTCCCACTGGACCAGTTACATCTTGATGAACCGGTCAGGAAAGTCTCATTACTGTATGCACTGCATTTTTATTCATTTTCTCAATATATTTTGGGTTATTATATAGGATAATGTAAATGGAAAAAAATATAGTAATAAACAAGTTAGTAGGAGACGATGACCCACACAATCAAAAAAAATATTCATGTTTCTAGGGAAGAGATTTTTTTATTAGGAATACAGTTTTTACAGTTATAATATTTTCACCTTTAGGCTTTGCAGATGTTATATGATGTCATTTTATAGGGGATTCCAACCCTTGACTCTGTATGGTAAGGAAACATTTTCTTATTTATAAGAATTGACACATATAGATTTATATGTCAACCATATGCAATCCCATTCTTATTTTATTGTTTACACTACTTGTTTCATACTTTATATTCATTGGTTGTTAGGATTGTATGTTCTGACATTTTTCAGAAAACAAATATTTGTTACATGAGGTGTATGCATAAGCCTAAATGGGGTTTTCCCTCATATCATGAAGAATGAGGTTTACATAACCAGTATTAATATTTTCAAATCCTAAAAACCTCATTAATATAAATTGATAATTTATACTTGTTATTATTAAATTGAGAATCAATTAAAACTTATAGGGTTTATACCTCAATGACTATGTAATGGAAACATTTATATCTGAACCATTATATGAAGACATTCAAAAATCTAATCCTAATGTAAAAGAATATTGTCATGTCAAATCGATTTTCAATTTTAATAGAAATGGTGTTTACAATAAAACATGTAATTAAAACCCCATGTAACTGATCAATGATGATAATTTTTTTAATCATTACCATATAACCTGACCCAATTAATTTTTATTTTGGGTTAGTATAATATATTGAATTTTTTTTATGAATTTACGGTGCCAAATGTACTGAGTCCTGGATCCCATTGCTGTTTTTCATATCTAAAGTGTCATCTATTGTAGTATTGTGTTATGAGGTATTTTCATGGAAATAAAGATAGATGCCTATGTAATAACCTATGAAATACCACCTATAAAGAATCAATGAACATACCCTTGAGGTTGTGTGACCTGAACCACGTGTATTCCCAATTTTAGTACATCCTATGGATCTTAAAAATTCACCACCTATCATGCATGGAATTGGAAATGATTATCATCTTAGAGATCATTTCCTTTATATAGTATAGTTTAAGGAGTGTGATCCATAGGGTGTGATGACCATGTATTAATTTAATAGGAATTTATAGTAATATCACCATCTTAATTCCAATAGATAATGTGGTCCACAAGATAAAGAAAATTTATTAGAGGATATGAATATAATATTAGAGTATTTGATGTTTTATCCAAATAGGTGGTGATGTTTTAGCCTATCTGATTCTTGTATTTTCCAAGTGATGATGTGATTTTATTGTATTTAAAGAATGGAATCGTGGAATGGTTTGGTGGGACTTATATAATATATTATATCATTATATCATCCTAGAGAATCTAATGGCTAGTTAGGATACATAATTCATTCATTTTAATTAGTGTAATATATCCATTATGTATTACATATATCATTTCACTATATTCTAGTGACTTTCGTCAACTCATGTTAGTAATGAGTTTTCTCGAGATATATGTCTTAAGGATGGACTTAGGTAGTCATTTATATCATAGTTGAGCATGATTATGACTTACTAATAGCTTTTTATTCTGACCTTGACCTTATATTGAGGAGATATCTAAGTGAAAATTAAGGTACATATCAACATGGATCAGCTATTTGGTCTAGAAGTGGATCAGCCAGTGGTGGCATGATTTTCCATGAGACATATCACCTGAGTAGTGGAAACCTGGGTCTGTTCAATTGTACATATATAGAATGAAATCAATATTTTATATAGTGTAATATGGCTCTTCAAAGGGACAAGGACCTATTTGATTGATGAACTATCGGAAAGCTAGGCCATGTACAATGATTCTTGTGGGCCATTCCACCATCACCTTGTGAAATCATATCATCACCAATTAATAATTCTAGATTTGGATATATTGAACATTTCTAGGACTGAATATTGAGTAATAATGTATATTCAATTTTTTTAGGAGATCAATGTTGAGGGATCCAGAAACAGGATATAAAACACCAAAATAATAGAGCTGGTTTGGGTGGTTAGGAAGTAGCTCAGCTTCATGAAAAATTTCCAAATATATACAGTGATGCCTACACCCATTAATCATAGTTTCAAAATATATATTTTTCATGGTATAATATTGGTGTCCTTGAATTTAGTTTTTCCCATATTTGAATTAGGTATAATGAACTCATTGTTATCTTCTGATTTAATGGGGAGCCTAGGATTAGAGACTATATACCAATATTGGATGATGTTCATTGATACACCACATGGAATATGTTCAGAGGGAATTCATTATTTCAAATAGTTCCCCATCATGTTAGGTCATTAAAAATATTTAAGGGACCATAATTCTTTGAGTTGATAGTCTTTAACATAACTCTCATAATGGTCTAGCAACTTTCCTTTTGATTTCAGATTGATTTTTATTATTGATAGGTTTCCTTATCATCACCAGAGGGTGGTAGCCATGCCCAAATAATAGAATTGGATGTCCAAGAAGGTCCTTTTTCGATTGCAAATCATGAGATGGGTGGAGTGTAAGCCTGGATTTCATGATAATTACTAGATGATCAGGATGTAAAAAATGGTATCTTAGCTACTGTGGAGAACTGTTTCATAGAATCCTTCCCTAATGTGTTTCTGGGATGCCTTCTGAGATTGAGGATAAATATACTATTGAGGTTATGGAGTTTGTATAAAAATATTTCATTCATCTATATATGATAGATTTTACTAAAATCTATGAATAAAAGAGTTAGTAGGAGTAGTAGGAAGACATGTGTTTATTCAAATAAGTACATCTCCTTGGGTTCCATCTATACTATTCACCATGATGGTGGATGACACTTTTCAATTATTTGTGTACTATAGGTTAATTAATTATCTTACAGTTGGGAACTATTACCCACATTCTCATATATATAATTCTTTTGGACAGCACTAGGGATCTAGTGTATTCCAAAAGATTTATTTGAGGTCGAGCTATCATCATTTGAAAGTTAGGACATCAGACATGCTACATATATCATTTTGAAGTATGTATAACTTATATGAGTATTTGGTAATGATGTTCAATCTAATAAACATATATTCTATCAATATAAACATAAGGAATTGGGTCATCAACCCACATCTTCATAACATCATGGTTCTTTTTTGATGAAATATTACTATACTTTTAGTTATATGAGTTGCATGTGTTTTATATATATTTCATTTTTAAAAAACTATAGGATAATATAATCTATATAATACTATTAATGAGTACAATTTGGAATCATAGATTTCACTTATTGGTTAACATCGTATCCTAAGAGTGGGTATCATTGAATCAAGATATGGTGAGAGACGTTATTTCTTATGATGAACCCAATAATTTTGTTATTATCCAAAATATCGTGGGATTTTATAATTATTACAAATGGTTTAATTAGAACAATACTATCCTAACAACATCGATTACATGAATAACCATGGTAGGTTTAGGGATTATGAGTTTTAATGCTTATGAGGAGATACTTTAGGTGTTGAATGGATTATTAAACTTTACACAGATCCTTATTTTTCTGGATCCTAGAATAGGATATGCAGTTTATAATGAAACATAACAAATTAGGTGGGGAGTTTTATTAATGAAATAGGATTAATTCATGGGGTATGAGTCATTAACGTAGATCCCTAATAAGAGATACTACAATACTCGCAACATTGAGTTAGTATCTATTGTATATTCTCTATGTTGATAGATATTTTTACCTCATGCATAAGAAGTTCATGTTATTTATAAATAATAAGAGATTCATATATATATATATATATATATTATTATCAAGAATTGAACCTCCCACAGGGGAGGTGGGATGAATATCTAGAGTATCTCAAATTTTATCTCCCTTATAATCTAGGTAAAGCTAATGTTATATATTTTTTTTATCTGAAATACATTGGTTAAATTTGTTCATAATTTTAGTATTGAATCCAATAAGATGTGTTTAATTTATGAAATGAATCTTAATTCCCACTATTGCCAAGGTAATCATGTATTCATTTATTTTCTAGGGGTTCTATCACATCGTAACCTTAATAGATGGAGAAAATTTTTATTATTGAAGTATTAGCCATGAATGATAGTATTTATCATTCAGATCCACTGCCTGATTGAGTTATTGGTGAGTGTAATATTTCAAATGTCCACAGGCTTTCCAAGATCCCGACTATCTTGGGAGAGAAATTGATTCGAGAATCATACCCTTCTAATAGAGTGGTGTATCCCCTCTTGATACTGATGTATTATGATATTGACCTTTAGTAATAATGCCTAGGTATTGAGAGGGAAATAGTGGGATTTTTTAGAAGGTGTTCCACCGATCAGATGTTGAAAGTATAATATTAGTTGCATACTGGCCTACAAGATCTATTACATTAACTAAAATGGATGTGGGATGATGTCATAATGAACTTCATGATACGGTTACCGAAGTCACCCTGATGTAGTAACATTGTTTTAGTGATTTCCAAAATGATAATAAAGGAAATCCATATCAATCCAATCCAATTGACATCCTCAATGGATGAGCATAAGGGATTATATATTTTAAAAGTCATATGTCTCTGTGGGATTCCAAATACCATTGAATCAGATGGAAAATATTGGTTTATGTCATTTTATTGAATGCGGTGGTGGAATTTTCTTGGCTCATAGTTAGTCTTATTCTCATCAAATCACCCCCAAATCAATGGCCTATTAGGCCAGACTATAGGGGTACTAAAAGACATTCTTTTTCCATGAATCCTTAATTTCAAAAGCTCATGGTATAAATCCATAAATCCTTATTAGTTCCTTATAATAAAATTTTCCATGTGATAATTAAGATGGATCATTATGAGGCTATACAATGTGGGTCAGGCCTTGCACATATATAATATTTAAGGGATTTAGATGTTGTGATACAAGCAGAATGTCAAATTTAGGAGACATTAGAAAAGTGAAACTAAATAGGAATCAAATAAAAATTTATCAATATTTTAATAGTTTTCATACTAATTATCATCTCCTACCATTATTTTTTATAGGTAAAGAAAGGGCCATCAAATTTGTTTTTTCCAAGATTGAGTCTTATATAGATTCATAGGAATGGAAATAGAGAAAATAAAACGGTTGGAATAATTGATGTTTTTGAGAGGTTTTAGATGGTATCATATCAGTTAGCTCTTCCAGCATTGTACAATTTTTTGCATGTTTTCTTACATATATCTTAGCTCTATGTTTACTATCCCCACACATAACATGTTTTAAATCCTAAGAAAGTAAAATTAGAGGGTGATTCTTTGTTCAAAAAAAATATAGTTCATATCGTTAATCCTAGAACTATGGATGATTGGGGAAGAATGGTTCTTATAGTTCATGTATTATGTATTCTTGAACTTGTCGATGAGGAGACATGGGAATGTGAATTTTATATATGATCACAATGTCTGAAATTATTCTATAACTTGTATCAAAACCCCTCATATGTATATCTTAGAGATGATTTATCCTAAGGTGGAAGGGTTAAAGGATCTGGTCTCTTCAATGATGAATGAAACCATTAATTTTATCCAAAATCCTATGTTTTATAAATTTTTCAATTGATCGAGAGGGTTTGGGTGGTTACAAGGGTGTTTTGGGAGAGTGGGAGGAGGTCAGGGAATGCAGTCTATGGACTGAAATTCCACTATCTAGCATGTGGGCATGAATTAGTGTCTGTAATCCACATGGTTTCTCATTGGTTATCCAGTTGTGTTTATCGGCCTTTTTCAAATGGGAAAATATTCTTCTAACCTTTGGAACCATAACCTTTTTACATGACTTTTTATCTTTTTTATGCATCCATATGCGTTGATCTCTCATCCCCTCCCCTTAGTACTTCAGTAGATATCCTTCATTTTCCCACTAATTATATTTCTATTTATCACATTGGAATTATGGTATTATGGTTATCTCCTTTATACCTTCCAATCTCTATATTTTTTTCACCTAAATCCTATTCATCAGCTTTTATATAAATACACTAATCCAGGGATTTTTTCTTGTTCAACAATTTCTATCATTCCATATAAAAAATCATAATGATATTTTATGAGGGTTCTGACAGGATCCCTATGTATGTGGTCTATATTATTTGGCATAAATATCATTTCATTTAAAATTTATGTTTATTTGAATTGTGGTGGTTTTTCTGAGCTTTGGTATAAGATCTTATATTCATTTAATTTTTCACCTAAAACTCAACATAGATGTACTACATCTTTCCCCATATCATTTGAGGTTCAAAACCACATCCAAAATTCATCATTAGGGTATGTTGAGCCTAAAAATGAAGAAAACTATACTTTAATCATTACTAAAATACACCTTAGATTTTTGTGTCTTCTCTTTTAGGGAAAATAAATTTTTTTATATATGTAACAAAACCATCCCTTAGGATGTGTTTGGAATGTCACCTAAATAAGGGAATTCATACAAACTTCCATCTAGTACTACAGGGGTGAATTAATCCTAATTTTTTAAAATAGTGGGTCTTGGATAAATTCTAGATAATTTACACTATAATTATTATTTAATTCAACGTGGAATAGAGTGATTAAATTGTGAAATGATTTGGGTATCTCACGGATGATCATAGTAGAAACATCGAAATTTTTTATTTATAATTTATAAAATACATGACATAAATACATTAATAAGAACTTATGACTTATTATAATGGATACTTTGGTTTCATATTAAGTAAGATGATGAAACCATCAATGTTGTTGAATTCCTCCTGAAATCCCCCGACACCCACTTTTTAATTCCCAGAGATTGTTCATAGGATTCAAGTCAAAACATTTATGTCAATTCCATGTTATAAAAATAACATGGATTTAGTCAATGTTTGACTCTATCTAATTACATGACTAGTCATTGATGATTCATCTAAAACACTAAAAAAACTAGGATGCTTGGGATCTTCATTCTTGTTCATCACGACGTCCACATGCAAAGAATTCCATTAGTCAGCACTTAGGATTCCAATAATAACCTACACTAAAATGAAAGATTATTTTTCTTTAGTTCAATTAGAAAATCATAGGAGTATAATTCCATGAGTTCATCAGTTAGATTCCGCTCAAAACCCATGAGATAAAAATATCATATTGATCACAATACTTTGGTTTAATTATCAAAAGTAAATAACTCTATATGTTCTATATGGATTCAAACTTGGTGTGTAGTATTTTAAATCAAGGAATAATTCCTTAGATTTCATGTGGTTATTTATTATTTGTTTCTATATATACATAAATTTAGTCACCTGAACAATTATAAATGATACACCATTAGGGACATATGATTTATGCTAATATGATAAGAGTCAATGAGGAACCCCATGAAGAGCTTGATCCTGATAAGCATTCAGTTATATTGTTAATTTGAGTTATTATATATTTTCATAATTACATTTTATATTAGTTGACTATATTTTAATTGGAAACCACTGATGGAATCCTAATTAGGTGTACTCATTGTATGTTTGGGATGCCATGTTGTAATTAAGAATATTTTATTAGTGGAAGAATGGAAAAAAATAAATTCTCCAATCTATCGATTCTTGTTTTAAATCCAATGTTTAGTGCATGATATTAGAAGAACGAGATAAAAATTTGGGTGCTCATGGAGATGAATGGTATTTTTTTATTTTTTTATAAACATAGTACCACATTAATGACTATTGTTAGGGCATGGTGGAATTATATTCTGCCCCACCATGAGATCATTTTTATATAGTATGTCTTTACTACCTTATGTGTGTTTAATCTATTATTTGTGTGGATTGTGTAGCATTTATTTCCTCTATGTTTCTCTCTTATATAAATTGTATTTTCTCCACATCATACCACCATACACTCTCACTGGTAGTTAGAAGCCTATAGTATACAAGGAGGTATTCTTCAAGCCTTATGTCCCAGAATATTGGTTTCATTTTGATTAACCGATATAGGGATGTCTAAATAAATGGATGAGAACTGAGTCTTATTAAGGGGTAGAATATAGAAAATTAAATCATACATAATCATGGAATCTTAAATATATCATGAATAAATAAATTCAATGTCATATAATATATCCAGGGATTATGGAACAAAAAAAATTCAGGGATAAGTATAATTTATCTCAAAGTGTTGGATTTCATAATGAAATACATCATAATCATATCAAGGGAAAGTTCTAAGGCATCATACCCAAATCAGTATGTATTAAAATAAACACCAATTTTCATGTATCAGGTGACCTATTCATGAATCATGGGGGAATATAATTTTGGGCCCCACCCATCACATAACAAGTTCCAAACCTCCATCACATGATGTAAATGGATAATAAATATATATCATAGTTATACCTAAGGAAACTCATATGTAATCAAAGAAATTATATCAATAGTTTTCATATAATAATTGAGATAAATAAAATATTAATATTTAACAATTTAATGGAAAACAATTCCCATCTAGGTGAATATACCCCAATCAATAGAGAAATAATGGGATACTATCTATGTAATGGAATGTACCATTATCAGAGGAATGATAACATGTTTTTGGTACAGAGGTTATTTAATGAATGTGAATATCAATATAGAGTTTTCAATTATTATAGTACATAAAGAGCACATGAATCTTTCAAAGCATATCCCTCTGGAGTGTCAAACCAAGTGAAATGATTGAAAAACTAGTTGTTCACTGAGTGAAACTCCAGTTAAAACCGAACATACATTACTTTGTTTCTTACCCCTAGGTGAATCTAAGAAACATCATAAATCCATTTATTTTTATCCTTATCTGTATTTATATTCTATGAAACTACACAATCTATATATTACCAAAACATTCGATATTTTATGTCAATATGGGTGTTGGAGCATTAAAATATCTTATGAAATTTGTGTAATGGGTGGGAATTTTGATCTATCACTAATATAAAAATAATTAATTTATAATAATAAATCACAATAGAGTTTATACTTGAAAATTTATGGGAATTTAAGGGTTATATGAAAACGAAATAGAAGAGACTAAGGACTCTTTCCTTGAAAATGTGCTTCTTAATGGATAATAAGAACACCATATAACCATCCAAACTCTTTAGAGAGATTCTTGGAAGGTAAAATTTGATGGAATCAATTCATAGTGTATTTAGAGTATATAGAAAAAGAATAATGGGTGGGTACCCATTATTTTGGAGGGATGGGTTGAAATATTTAATATTTTTTCATTTATCACAACTACTTTAGAATATAATTTATTCCCATGAAATTATTTTCCATATTTTCAAAAAAATGTCGTTATTTAATATTTAAATAAAACATACTCAAAATAAAAACTTCCAAACACATCGTTAAATCATATGAAGAAAAAAATTAATTAAGATAAAATAAACTTTTTGTTCAAAAATTTCCAATATAAGTTTCTAAATTCATATTAATGTCATTAAATTAATTGTTTTACTTATTAAATACATTATTATCAAATAATATTTTTCATTAAATTTTTATTATTTCATACATCCAAATGATTTCAAAAAAATTTTGGTATTTATAAATATTATTAATTTAATTATTCCTCAAAATAAGAAACATCATTAAAAAATATAAAACAATCATGGTAAATTAATTTTGATATTAATAATCTGAATTGAAAACATTTTTTAGGAAAATAATAATGTGTCTATATTAAATTTAATTGTAATTTAATATCACATATGTTTTTAAATAATTTATTTGACCTACAATATTTGAGAACACTTCTCCTACTAAATCTAGTTTTAATTTTTTGACATACATAAGTAATTAAAATTCATTAAATAATTTAAATGTTTGATAACTAATAATTTTCTTAATACAGAAATATTTTATATATCTTATTGTTCGCATGAATAATTAATAGTTACTTTAAAATTGTTGGATCTAGAGACTTACATCCCCCCTAAAATAATTTCATCCTTAAAATTTTGGGTGTGAAATAAATGAGGTTAATTATCTCTTTTCACTTACTTGGCCTTCCATACGTCTTCTTACAAAATCTCATCCCAACAAATCACATTCACTAGTTGGGTTTTTGAATTATATATCACCTTATGTCTAATGTTAAGAATCTATAAAAGTAATTCTTTATATGAAAATTTCAGGTTTGAACTTTATTTTATTTGTGGTGATAACATGTGTTGGTTATGGTAGGAAGATCTATATCATTGATTCATGGAGTAATCATTGACAATAAATATTTTAGGTGGTAATTCCAATTTATGATAAAGAAATCTAATTCACTCCAAAATATCAGAATGGTCAGTATACTCTAATATTTTCATTCTTTTGTAAAAAAACATATAACCCCCTTCCAATGAGATACTATGTAGGATACATGATCTCCTACATTGAAATATAATTCCATTTATGAAAATTAGTATATATTTTATGCCTAGTTTGAGTAGTGTTCTATTTATTTTGGTTACACAACACAATTTCAGTTGTTACTCAAAGTGTTCGGGACCAACATGAATCATTTAACCAATTTCATCCCAATAGGTTGGAGTATGACATATTTTACAAAACTATACCTCATAAGGTGTAATTCATATATGCAAATTTTGGCGATCATTGAAGGAAAATTTCACTAGAGGTACGTATTATCCTCCCATTCCATGAAAGTCAAATGAACATATACTCATAATCCCCTATAATTATTAGATAATATCTTCAGATAACACATATTATTATGGATTGTAGTGGTGATCATGTTTATCCCAGTGTTTATGTCCATTTTAAGAATCCTCTATATTTTTTTCTTATGAATCGAGGACTATGATGATATATAATAAACCAAATAATCACCCTAAATCCTCACAATATCATTGATATAATTATATGAAATACATTAAAGGGATATATCATCCCATGTTTTAATGAAATGTTCACACATGGTATGGAAATCCATAATGACCTGTATAAAATCATTACTCTTTGATTTATTAGTAATTCCGGGTATTTTCCCAATTCCACATTAGAATAGGTAGAAGTTGAGTCATACACTTTGATTGTCTTCTCTCAAACATTACTTATTAGAATATCATGAATCATCATATTTACTACGTAATTTCCCACTTCATGTTACCCACAATAAGTACTCCATTATATCCCTATATAACTTATTGTTACTATAGTGTATTGAATAAATTCAGATATCGGATTAATCTATTAATTCCTTCTTCATCTCAAGTAAGGATGGTACTCATGTTATCATTCCAAACAACAACCTACAATCTTTATAGAAAAAGTCTGTAAGTCTCACATCATCAACATCATAGCCTTCTTGTGTAATCCTTGTAATATTTTTGAGTCTTCTTTATCTTTTCTTGTAAATAATGAAAAGAATTTAATTAAAAATTTAATGATATTTCTTATTTAATAATAATTACTACATCTAAAATTACAATATACATTAATATTAGACCATTTTCAATCTTTATCATAGATAGGAATCCTTGAAACTTATAAAAATACTCCCACAATATGAATGAAATCAGATAGACGATAGGTAAATTAGTGACTAATAATTAATTTTACGTTTTACTAATTTGGAAAACCATTGTTAATAAATATATTAAAATGAAATAACTATTAAACCCATCCACATGAGATCAGAAAAAATGCACATAATATTTATCACGGTTCACTACTGAATAAGTGTAACAAGTACATGACATGATCTGGAAAACAACCAATATCACACATTCAATTGGTAATATTCCCATGGATTATACAACGAATGTTATAACCATTAAATTTTGATACACCATAGTCTCTGTGTGCTATTAGTGCATCCCATGTGGTATTGATTGTTCATATTGTTTCGTAAGGATATGAAATTCCATCATAGATTCAGAAATATGGCATGTTATTATATGTCTTATTCCTTCTTCTGAACATGTGTTAGAGAAATTCTATATTTTTATTTCTATAATATACTCAATACTAATGATAAAGTAAATTTTATTCTTCTTCCTTATCTCTATTATATCTCCTTCAATTCAATAGATGTATCATACTTCAGTGTATTAGTTCTTCCCCCAAATTCAAACAATGAAACATTTTTTTCCTGAATATATATTTATTAACAATATAATATCATCAATAATCGCTAAAAATAAATTTTTATAATCATCATTGATATTTGGAGACATATGAGGTTTAATCTTATTTAAATTGATCATATAGATTGTAAAGATGTGGATTATACATGTAATCTTATTAATTATATATAATTTGTACATGTCTGCAAAAATTGATAGGGCATGATTCCAAGGCCCGGTGTACCCAGAATTAATTTTTGAACTTTTGAAGTCATGTTTGTTAAACATTCGAGCGGTGTTTTTTAACTTTTGAAATGGTTCTGGGATTTAAAATATGGGGGCATAGTTGAATCCATAGTTCCAGGATTCGCTTAAGAGGGACATCACTTTTACCACAATAGGTCTGGATAAAAAGATAGATTTTGGAGATTTAAAAGAATAAATAAAATAACATTGGTATTTTATTTTTCATTCTTCTTTACATACAACGTACATGAGACAGTGTGTGACCAATGCCATTTTAAGACATTAAATGGCTTGACCGTCCAAATCCTAAGTAATTGGATCATTGGGAATTATGAAGGTTCCTAATTAATGACCCCTCATAAATCCCATGAACGTTAGACACCCTCCACCACTCCTCTTTATATGGAGTTTGGGGAGAGGTATTGGCACTACTTCATCAAGAAATGAAGTGCTGATAAAGTGTTGCGACGGAAATCCCTTGGAGGACAGAGATGGTTCCAGTGGGTGGTGATGGGTGACACCGAACAATGAACCTACAGATGATGTAGGATTGGTGTCTTTGGAATCATGTTGCGGGAAAGATGAACACCGACCCAGTTCCTCAATCTTAGAAATTCTCCATCGTTCTTCAGGTATGTAATTGATTTTTGTTTAAATCAAGTGATTATTATATCCTATAAGCCTCCTTCATGATTACAGGCTAATGCAGAGGGCGTGAGCCTAACGTACCCGGCTTGAACCCTCCACTACCTTGCTACCCTTGCATTCTCAGTGGAAGACAACCAGCGCAGTGGCACCAAATGGCTACGATGGAGGCGGCGCGTTTCCAGAGGAGGCTACGACACTAAGCCATGCCGGTTGGCGGAGCAGCTAAAACTAGCCGGTAGTGGAGGAGGTGCATCGCACCGATGTGCTCCTCCGGGGAGCAAGGGGCCATGGCCGGAGCTGCTGCAGGTGAAGGAGGTGGCCCCCACGAGCTGCCCATGGGAGGAGGAGGTAGGGTGGTGCGCCATCACGTGTCGCCGATGGAGGTCACAGCTTAATGTGACAATGGAGGAGCCCACCCCTTTTACAGGTTCCGTGACAACCAGGAGGTGGCCACGTGTTAGCGAAGCTTCCAAACAAAAAAGTTGTTTGACCACCCGGGAGGACCGGGGATCTCACCCCCTTGCTAGTGCAAGCGAACACTTCTCCCACCAGGATATGCATGCCCAGCGGGCTACGCCACCACTGGCCGGGCCGCACGAGTTGAGTGGGATACACCTTCGCGGGTCGGGCATTCGAGCCCAGTGGGCCAGCCCCTTGCGGGCTGGGCCTCACCCCCTTATGGGCCATTCCACCCACACTTTCGGTCTAGGTCACGATCCCATGTGGGTCATGCCATACTACGGCGTAGGAGGCTGAGCCCAATGCATCCCCGCCCTTCCGAGTCGGACCCGTAATCGGTCGGGCAGGGGCGGTCCGACAGGGTCGGACCGGACCCAGACCCGACAAGGCCCAGATTCATTTAAAGGGTAATACCATGAAATTCGGGTGTCCTTTTTGCGAACTGTTTTCATCGCTAGGACCCTTAGAGCAAGACAGATCTTCTTGAATACTCTACATGAGTTTTGGAGATAGTTGGTGTAACACCCAGTTATTTGATGAGAATTATTATTTTTAATTTATTTGATATCTTGTGTTTTATGCTACACTAATATTTTCTAGAGCTATACGAAACACCGTATTAGCTTACAATAAACGAAACACTATTCTTGGATCGTGTTACACAAAATTTCATGTTCGTTGGATTGAATTTATTCTACGCAACATTGAGTGTATATATATATAAATATTAAATGTATAAATGATATATGGCTGGATTCTATTATATTCAACAACAAAGGAATCTTTCACTATAATTACCCTGACATGGCTTGCATTACATGCAATCACAACCTTCCTCAATATCGTTTGTTGTTCGTAATACCAAGTTTTACTAAACAACGATAGATTATTAAAATATTATATAAACTAGTCATTATGAATAGTAATACCCACTTTTTGATGTTTTATTAATTTTATCCTTCAAAATGGACTTCATTTTTGGATTCAGAATATCAAAATTAGCCTCAGGTGAATTTTTGGTATTTTTCTGAAAACATTTATTTTATGATGAATTGTGAAAACACTGAGTTATTGGTTAAAACCGACTTTTTATTTCAATAATCATTTATTTTATTTAAATTTATTTTCAGTCAAAATATATATAAAATACCTATATAAGTTCAATGCAATTTATTGGAGTCATTTTATAATAAAATAGATATATAAAAAATTTATTAAACATTTTACCGTCTTTTACCCACCTCCTAGGAGCATCTGTAATTGTAATAAAACTTAATTTTACCGCTTCTATGTGTTGAAATTAAAAAATATGAGTGAAAATGTTAATATCAAGGATTTAAATGTGGTTCAATAAGATAAAAATAATTTTTTGTGAATAGTAACTTTTTACTTTTATTTTCCACGGTTAATAATAAATATGGTCATTATGGGTAAAAATGATATTATTATTACCCTAACAAATGTAATAATTCTATTGGATAAGTGTAATTCGATCAAAAACAACCTTAGGAATAAACTATGACACTTTATATCCACTCTGATTAGATTAGGACATTTGTTATTATTTAATTCCGAGAAAAGTTAAAAGAGATAAAATCAATGTTTAATAAGTAAAAAAATTTCTAATATAGGTTTGTACACTAGATAAATTTGACTATAAATAATCATCATAAATCTAAAAATATTTCCTACAAAATGGTATTTTACTTATAATTTTTGGACATTAAATAATTTAATTTATTTATGACACAATTATGATGCAGTAATTTATTTATTAATGAAATATTAACATAATTGATATTATAATTACCCAAATAAATGTCATTTGATAATTTTTATGAATTACACTAATTTTATAGGTTAATATATTATATTGGGGTTTTATAGATGATTTTGTTTTTGAAGTAATAATGTTGTTATGAATTTAGAGAAAACAAAATACCAAATAGTGTCAAAATTGACATAAAAGAGTTTTTAAAACAAATATTATATTATTAATTGATATAATGGTCCTAAAAATATAAGGTTCATCCAAAAGACTTATATAATAATATATATGACATTAATGAACCAAATGAGGTTCTACGGGTAGTTTATATAATGTTTATTAATCATATTGTTTAAGAATACAAGAAGACACGGTAAAAGTTAAATTATTTATCATAGAGTTAAATCTAGATGATAAGGTTAAAATGAAAACATAAACTTGTCTAAAACCTATTGTTTGATAGGATTTAAACCCATAAATACCCTATCCTCTAAATATGTCACTTTTGAGCCATTATAAACCGAATATTAATTTATTATAAAATAATACATTAAGTTTTTTCTAAGGTGCCCCTCTTGTCTCTTATAAAAGGGCACCTCTTCCCTCTCATCTTTACACATATTTGAGCCTTAAAGATCTACCAAACACTGAAAATTTATATTCTAAACTTCTCTAGTTATATCATAGATGTTTAGGTCTTCTCAAAATAAAAACTCTATTTCGCTTAGAGGATGTTTAAAAGAGGCACATCAAAGAAGAGGTAATCTCTTCTCCCACTGTTTCATGTTTCTTTCATCTTCTACTTAAACATATTTAGTTGTTTCATTATAAAATAGAAACATCAATATTACATATATACTGATATATTATTATAAATATGAAGCCACCCTATTTCACCTTCTATCCATTCTACGAAAAAAGCACCGTGCGTGCGTACGTACGAAATACCATCTCCATGTCGTGGTGTAATATGTTTATCTACCACCTCCTGACTTGGATGGGTATAATGGTGTATATAATAACTATATATGATTATAATAACACAATATAAGTTCTGATATATTATATCATCCACTCCAATTCCATTCAATAATTATGCTAACGATATCGTCGCTCGTGTGTACGCACGGATTACTGTCTTCGCGACGTGATAAGATTCATTCTCCACGTTAACCATTCAATAGATATTATAATGAATATATATTGAATAATAATTAAATATATTAAATTATCAAGCAATTGGAATTATATATATATATATATATATGTGTCATCTACATACTTTTATTCAAGACACGAATGAAAGGAAAACAACGTTCATGCGTACGAATGACCTACTGTCTCCATGAACGGCGTATTTCATTTAATTTATTTATCTTTTATAAATATTTATACAGAATATTTATTATATATAAATCATGATTTACATTATAAAATTATGTAAATAATGATATATGTAGTAATAAAATCATTAACAACAAGTCCAAACACATTCGATAAATGAAATGAGTTTAGCCAAAACACCGCTTTAACATGGAATTGACAAATGAAAGGTTAATATAAAGTCATAAGTGAATCAAATATGATATAATAAATAGTATTATGATTAATTTAAAAGATAATAATATATTTAATCCCACAATATAGGTTTCTAAAATACATACGGATGAAATTGTATATAAGGTAAGGGATAATTTTTCAATCACATTTTATGTGAGATTGTTTATATGTAAGTATTTTCTAGGGTTATAATTTTCATCCATGTCCATAAAAACTGTTTTCATTAATTGTTTAATATTATTCCATGTATTTTTAAAGTCATTTATACCCCTTTTTGGTTTTTACTTTGTTGTATGGAAGGAATCATTCTTTTTTCTACCATAAGAAATTCTTTTTCAATTTTTCGGTAAAAGTATGAGGAGAACGTTTTTTTAACTTATACGAGATGAGCATATTATAAAAGATAAATACTTCTTTTCTTCATGAAGCTTACTCTATAATATTTCATGATTATTTTCAATAAAATTCTATTCTTTTAAAATTGTGTGGAATTTTGTGAAAAGAATATGATTTTGAAGAAGAAAAAACAATTTCCTCAAGAATTCTTTTCAAGTGTTTTCTCAAAACTAATTTCCATATATGATGACATTAATTATCATGTTTATGTTTCAAGTATAATTCTTCTATTATTAAAATGGATTGATTATTGTTATGATGAAATGATATCAATTTGTTTTATATTGAATATGTCACGATGAGATGATGTTTATGAAACCCATTTTATTCATTAGGTTATGATGAATTATTTATTTTTAATTTGTTCCACACGAAAGAATGGTTTCATTATGATATGGGTGGGACCTATATCTCCCTCCAATTCATTGGGTAAATATTTAAATCTCATGAGATATAAATTTCTAGAACAGAAAGTTAATCTGGTTCAGTGATACAGCATTGGATCAAAGAGTGTACTCGATTAAGTAAGGGACTTAGTCCACTATGATGGTCTAGGAAGCAATGCCTTGGATACTTTGGAAATCATATCATGTGTATAATGGGTTTCCACAATTCCATGATTTTACCCATGTTATTTATCATTATTAATGTTCCTTTATGATCTATTACTTATGAATTGTCATGATATATGTAATTACTCATGATTTATGTTTTATGTTCATGTTCTTACATTCAAAAGTTTAGGGATTGTTTTATGTTTCCATGTTTACCCTTGCCGAGAATTTGAGCTCACCAATTATATGTTTTCTTTTCTCAGGGACATAAAGAAAGGTTACAAGTAAGAAAAAATGGGGAAGATCTTTATGGGATATGATTAAAATCATTCACCATGATTAGAATATTATATTCCGAGTTTCCAAATACACTTAAATATTACGGTCCTCGAGTGTTGGTTTTTATTATGTATTAAGTATGCCGCCAAAGTTATGTAATTTCCATGTACATCAAGCTTGGGTCTCTATAGTTTGTATCAGAGGAAAGGTTTAGTTAACCTTTGAAACTAGGATGCGAAAATTTTAGTGAGATCCCTAGAGATAATGATAAGGTATATCTAGGTATGGCCCTAAGGTTAAGTATACGTATAGGTTATAGTCCTAGAATTATGCTAACAATATTATAAATAAACCTAATATTTTAGATATGGAAGCTACTCCCCCTTTATTATGTTGTTTTCCTAGTATAATTTTTGCCTCTAACACTATTCTTTTTGGGTTTTAGAAAATGGATTGAAACAGGAAGATTCACAATAATGAAGGATATGATGTAAAATGGAATGATATTCTTCATGAGAAAAAAAAAGAAACCAGATTTGGAAGTCCAACCATTTTTATTATGTCTAATCAGTAATCTCATAATATGATAAATAATATTGACATTGGTAAGTTTCCTGACTCAGATAATAATAGAATGATGTAGTTTCCTGATGATCATAGTGGAATGAAAGTTCAATTTACCTCATGTAAATCATGTGGGAAACGACATCAGGGAGAATGTTTCAAAGGAACTGGAAGATTCTTTCGCTATGGAAAAGAAGGACACAAAGCTAGTAATTGCAAAGGAAATGGACCAGTTAACACAATGGAAAAGGATAATGGTATTTCTAAGACATCATCAATAGTTAAATGTTTTAAATGTGGAATGTATGAGAATTTTGAAAATAGATTCCATAAAGGAATATCTCATGAAGTGAATCAGAAAGGTCATATACATAGTATTTATGTTGATAATGATTAAGATACTAAAAATGATATATGAGATGAAAGTACTATTGAGTAATAAAACAAAGAAGCTCAGTTAATGGTTTAATAAGGTAGTGGAATGATTGCATGTTTGTCAGGAATAATTTATGGTACTATGGAATAAAGAAACATCTATGGATTGATACACTATTTTTTTCTAAAGAATTTGAAATTATATGTTTAATTGTACCGGTAACCATGTAAAGTGATTTTGGAAAGAAAATGAAATGAGAATAATGAATTGATAAGGAAAAAATGAAATGTTTGATAGTATTCATGAGCTCATGACTAATATAAGGACAATATGATATCATGGTTTGAGTATATAGACATTTTGGGATTTTGGTATGTGGATAGAGTTAACTTTTGACATCATTCATGTTTTCACTAAGGTTCTATGGTAATATCTGTTTAAAAAGATTACATGATTAAGGTATTTACATGTTTGAAATGTGACCAACAATATATATCTTATGATATATGGGGGATAAATGATGGCATTCACATGCTTGTTATGTGACCATTCAAATAATTGTTTTCTTTATACTATGAACTTGGACCTAAGAATTTTGGATAAGCCTTAATATTATAATGAATTAAGTTAGACATAAGATAGTATTGTTTAAGGCTATAACTTTTATCGATATTATTGCAGGAATGTTATAATAAGGTAGCTTTAGAAAAAGGGACAACCTGTAGAACGGGCGACAACCCATCACATCAGACAAGGTTCTGGGAATTGAACCCACAACCGAAGTGTGACAGGTCTTCATCTCATACCTCTAGCCTACAAGAAGTCCCACGTTAGTAGAAAGTAGTTTTATTTTATTAAGCTACATGATTGATGAAGTATAATTCTATTTTTTGAATCATATATGATTATCCTCACCATAGATGGACTTATGTATATTTGATAACATTGGCTAACCTTTTTCTTGAGACAAATGGAATGACCCGTCATTCTATCACGTGATCTGCTAACACTTCACAAATGAAAAATTCAACTTCATTTATTTATGATATGAAGTGAAAATTGTTCATGGAACGACCAACAATGAGATTGTACCAAAATCCAGTATGTATTTCTTCTAATAAAAAATTTTCAACTTTATGGAAATTATATTGAAAACCGAAAATGTGGACCCAGTACCCTCATATATGATGAATCAGATGGTACATTAGATCATCACAAATTTATGACCTTGTGATTGTTGTCTTTTTTATAGCCATGTTCTCTACCACTCTCTATCAGAACTTGATTGTTATATTTCTCTTCCATATCCATATTTTCACCTATATTCTCTTATAAGAAAACCTAGTGATGAGTTACATTGTGTATTCATTATGTTTCTAATGTTCCTTTTTAAAATGAAGATTTGGTATTCCTTTTTAAGATGCGGGTTTCTATTTATGAAATTTTCAAGTAGAAAACCATTTATAACCCCGACGAATTTTGAGGGCGAAATTCATTTTTAAGTGGGGTAGAATGTAACACCCCGAGATTTTATGAGAAGTTTTTTTAATTTACTTTATGTATTGTGTTGTATGATACATCAATATTATCTTTAACTATACGAAACACTATAATTTCTTGCAGTATATGAAACACTATTCTTGGATTATGTTACACAGAATTTCATGTTCAATTGATTGAAGTTATTCTACGCAACATTGAGTGTGTATATATATATATATTCAATGTATAAATGAAATATGGTTGGATTATATTATACGAAATAACAAAGGAATATTTCACTACACGAAACCCTAATATTTCTTGCATTACACGCAATCACAACCTTATTCAATAGCCTGTGTTGTACGTAATACTGGGTTTCACTAAAAAACAATATGTTGTTAAAATATTATATAAACACACTGTTATGAATAGTAATACCCAATTTTTTAAATTTTATAAATATTATCATTCAATATGGACTTCATTTTTGGATTTGGAATATCGATATTATCCTAGTGAAAAGTTCTGGTATTTTTCTGAAAACATTCAATTTTTTTTGAATAGTGAAAACACTGAGTTATTGTTTAAAATCAGATTTTTATTTCAGTATTAATTTATTTTATTTATATTTATTTTAGGTCAAAATAGATACATAATACTTATATAAGTTCAATGTAATTCATTGGAGTCATTTTATAATAATATAGATATATAAAAATGTAATTGAACTTTTTTACAATCTTTTACCCACCTCCTAGGAGCATTTGCAATTGTACATAAATCATAATTTTAACTTTTCTATGAGTTTAATTTAAAAAATATGAGATATAAGGTTTATATAAAGGAATAAAATGTGGTTCAATAAGATAAAAATAATTTTTGGTGAATAGTAACATTTTACTTTTATTTTCCATGGTTAAAAGTAAATAGTGTAATTAAGCGTAAAAATGATAATATTATTACCCTAAAACATTTCATAATTCTATTATATAGGTGTAATTAGATTTAGAACAACCATAGGAATAAAATATGACACTTTAGGTCCACATGGATTAGATTAGGACATTTATTATTATTTAATTTAAAGAAGAGTTAAAAGAGTTAAAATCAATGTTTAATAAGTAAAACATTTTTAATATATGGTTATACGAAAGATAAATTCGACTATAAATATTCATTAAAAAATAAAAATATTTCCTATATAATGGTATTTTATTTATAATTTTTAGACATTAAATAAGTTAATTTATTTATGACACAATGATGAGGCGGTAATTACCTTATTAATGAAATATTAAAATAATTGATATTATAAATAACCAAATAAATGATATTTGAGAATTTTTTTTAATTAAACTAATTTTCTGTGTTAATATATCACATTAGAGTTGTATAGATATATTTTTTTATGTAATAATGATGTTTTGAATTTAGAGAAAACAAAATACCAAACAGTGACATAATTGACATAAAAGCGTTTTTAAAACAATTATTATATTATTAATTGATATAATGCTTCTAAAAATCTATTATTCAGAAAAAATACTTATATAATAATATATATAACATTAATGAACCAATTTGGGTTCTATTGGATGTTTATAGTATGTTTATTAACCATATAGTGTAAGAATACAAGAAGACACAATAAGGGATAAATTATTCAACTTAGAGTTAAATCTAAATGATAAGGTTAACATGGTATCCTAAACGTGTCTAAACCCTATTTTTTGAGAGGATTTAGACCCATCCCCACCCTACCCTATAAATACGTCACTTTTGATCCATTATAAACCGAATATTATTTTATTATTAAATAATATTTTAAGTTTTTCCTAAGGTGCCCCTCTCCTCCCTTATAGAAGGGAACCTCTTCCCTCTCCTCTTTACACAATTTTGATAATTCAAGATCAGGAAACCCCTCAAAATTTCTATTCTCAACCTATCTAGTTATATAATAGTGGCTTTGGTCTTCTAAAAAGGCCAATTCTAGTTCCATATGAGGAAGTTTAAAAGAGGCTCGTCGAAGAATAGGTAATCTCTTCTGCCGATTCTTTCAAGTTTCCTTCTTCTTATACTTCCTCTTATTTATTTGTTTCACTATAAACTAGTGACATTAGTATTAGTTATATACTAATATGTTATTATAAATATGAAACAACTTTATTTTACCTTCTAACCATCCTACGAAAAAAAAAATCACCGTGCGTGCGTACATACGGAATACCGTCTCCTCGTCATGGTGTAATATGTTTTTCTACAACCACCTTACATGGATGGATATATTGGTTTAAATAATAACTATATATGATTATTATAACATGATACATGTTCTGAGATATTATATCATCCACTCCAATTCCATTCATTAATTATGGGAACGTTATCATTGCTCATGCGTACGCACGGACTACCGTCTCCACGACGTGATGAGATTCAATCTCCATGTTAACCATTCAAGAAGGATTATAAAGAATATATAATGTTTAATAATGAAATATTTTACATTATCAAGATACTGGATTTATATATATATATATATGTCATATTCATACTACTATTCAAGTCAATAAGGAAAGGAAAACAGCGTTCATGCGTACGTACGGCCTACCATCTCCATGAACGGTGTATTTCATTTCATTTATTTATCTTATATATATAGTGAATATATATGATATATAAATCATTATTTATATTCTAAAAGTAATTAAATCATGATATAAGAAATAATAACATCAAGAACAACAAGTCCAAACATGTATAATAAATGAAATGATTTTACCCAAAACACTACTTTAACATGTAATTGAAAAATGAAAGGTTTATATAAAGTCATACGTGAATCATATATGATATCATAAATATTATTATGATTTTGTTACAAGATAATAATATGTTTAATCCTTTTATACAAGATTCTTGGGCACATACAAAAGAAATTTTACATAAAGTAAGGGATAATTTTGCAATCTCATTTTTATCCGAGATTTCGTATACGTAAGTATTTACTAGGGTTATATTTTTCATCCATATCCATAAAAACGTTTTCATAAAGTGTTTAATATTATTATATGTATGTTTAAAGTTAGTTTTACCCATTTTTTGGCTTTTACTTTTTTTTCTGGAAGCAATCTTTCTTTCGTTTACCATACTAGGTATGTTTTGACTTTTTCGGTAAAAGTACCAGGAGAATGTTTTTTAACTTATACAGCATGAGAGGATTTTTACAGTTTCATAATGCCTTTTATTTGTGAATCTTACTATACAAGATTTCATGATTATTTCAAAAAAATCATTTTCTTTTAAAATTTTGTTTCATTTTGTAAAAATAAAATGATTTTGATGAAGAAAAAATATTTTCCTCAACAATTCATTTCAACTATTTTGTCAAAAAAAATTCAATCTAAGATGAGATTATTTAGCATGATTATGTTTCAAGAATAATGCCTCAATTATTTATATGTTTTGATTTTTATTATGATTAAATGATATCTATTTTTCCTATATTGAATATGTCACGATGAGATGATGTTTATGAAACCCATTTTATTCATTGAGTTATGATTAATGATTTATTTTTATTTTGTGGCACATGAAAGGATGAATTCATTATGAGATGTGTGGTACCTATATCTTACTCCAATGTATTGGGTAATGATTTATATCTCATGAGATAGACATGGCTGGAATGGAAGTTAATCTGGTTCAGTGATATAAAACTAGAACAAGGAGTGAACTCGATTTAGTAAAGGAATTTTTCCACTATGATGGTCTTGGAAACAATGCATTGGATACTATGGAAATCATATCATGTGATTAATGGTTTTCCACAATTCCATGTTTTTTCCCATGTTATTTATCATGATTAATGTTCCATTATGATATATGCCTTATGCATTGTCAGGATTTATCTAATTACTCATGATTTTTATGGTTCAGATTCATGTTCTTACATTCAATTGTTTAGGGATTGTTTTATAATTCCATGTTTACAATTACTGAGCATTTGAGCTCACCATTTATATGTTTTCTTTTCCCAAGGATATAAATAAATGTTTTAGGTAAGAAAACAAAAGGGGAATATCTTTATGGGAGATGTTGATGATCTTTGACCACGATTAGAAGATTATGTTCCAAGTTTCAAAGAAACTAAACTATTATGGTCCTTGAGTGTTGGTTTGGTTATGTATTATATATTCTGAAAATGTAATGTAATTTACATGTACGTCAAGCTTGGGTCTCTACAGTGGGAGTATGGCCGAGTGGGATCGAACATGAATCCAACCGGGCCCTCAGAAATAAAACGCTTATAACTCACTGACTAGGTGTCCAATTGATGCACCGTCTGTCAGGTTGGAACCCTTACCACATTGTCTTCCATTATGTCACAACATTGTGGGGTTTAGTGGTGGTCTAGGTATGACTGATATGTTGATGGGAAGTTTCTAGGGAACACGTGCACACCAGGTGCGAGGAATCCTGTGTCTGGCGGCAACGTGAAGAAAGAACATTGATAATAAGTGGGTCAGTATCTATCGATCTTATGTGGGGAAACATCTATAAGTTCCTTTATGTGTCCATGATTAGTGATCTTGTGTGAGTTAGTGCACACCGATCATTTGTGGGTTAGATCCTGTGTGGGTTAGCGGGGGTTATTACCTATCGATCCTGTGTAGGTCAGAAGTAGTTCCTTGTAAAAGAATAAGATGATCTAGATTAGGACTAATCATGTATACATCTGTACTTATGTTATACCAAATTGTGAGATGATTCTTTTATCTTCGCATTGTTACCTATGTGGTACTTCTACCGTCGGGGTGTTGCCTTCGTGGTGTTATATGTGTGGTACATCGACCTTCGTGGTGTTGTCTTCATGGAGTTACCTCTGTGGTACTTTTATCATTGTGTTGTTACTAGTGTTGTATTTCTACCATCATGGAGATACCATTGTGGTATTATTTTCTCATTTATGAGACGATTATATCTTTATATCATTGGTATATTTATGGGCATATACCAAAGTAGAGTTGATGTCCATCACTTTATTCCTGGAATGGTGGTCTTGAATCGTGTTTTTTTACTTTGAGGAATTTTGGGAGACCTAAGGGGGTCTCGGGGTCCCTATTGATTATCGATATACTCACCCCTATATAGGCTACCCCCTTACCTTGTTGTGTATTGTGTATATGAAGGACAACATTGATTGAGGCTAAGAGAGCCAGGAATGATTAGTGCTCGGAGGTGGACCATTTGACATGACGTGACTTGGGGACTACTGTTTGTGATCTGTACCTACCCTTCCGGTGGGATCCTAGGTCGATGATAAATGATCTATTATCAGCATTAAAGTTGTATTTTTACTTTTCAATTATATTTTTCCTTTACAGTTGGGCATGTATTCTAGCCCCTTTACTTTTATCACACTTTTACTATAGCAGTTTACATCATGGTTACTATTTTAGTTTTCTAAGACTTTGTGTTTGTACAGGTTAAAGGAAATTCCTCCCCATTTTAGGGATACAACTTTTTGCTGCTAGTCGCTAGACCCTAGACTTTGTAAGGAGGGATTTGGTTAGTCACGACACAGGGTCATGGAGATGGTTCGTGACAAAGTGGTATCAGAGGAGTCAGTTGAACTGAAAAAACAGATGTCTGATCTAATCTATGTGGAAATAGTGTTAAGTGTTATGAGTGTGTTTTTCAGTTTGGGGAATAGAGTGTTGGTGTGGTGGTCAGCATATCCATACACAAGGACCCTAAATTCTAGTTTCCAACACTATGCATGGAAACAATGGTTGTGTATATTTTTGAAATGTTTTTCTTATGATCACTTTTAGTCAGCTCACTATGAATATCTTATTGAGCATGGAATAAGTTTATTCTTTCAGGATGCCACAATGTAGACAACAATCCCAGATTCTTGAGAGAGTATGTGATGAAGAACCACCGAGTGATGAGGCCTCAGTGAAGGGCCCTCTTACGGCGTTAGCACCTTCAGGTGGTGTACCAGCAGCACCACTACCCATAGAAAAGCCATTACCACCAACCCCACCAGCAGAGGATGCACACCGACTGAACACGTTGCATGAGTTCCAGAATCCGAGTCCTCTAAGGTTTCGAGGTGAGATAGATATGCATGCGGCTAAGGACTAGCTAGAGGTTGTGGCTATAGTTTTTCACTTAGTTGGGACACCTGTGGATCTAATGGTGATCCTAGATGCCAGTCACATCTAGGGGATAACTGCAAGATTGTGGAGTCTAACACTCTAGTTACATGACCAGGCAACAATCATCTAGGTGGACATCATGGTCCTCAAGGTAGAGTTCATCCCAGTGACCCTACGCTAAGTGCGTATATCGGATCGGCTGCACTTATAGTATGGAGCATGACTGAGGAATTGTACTATGCAAGGATAACTAATCACTCCTTTACTCCTGAAGCATGGTGCGAGACCCATTCTTTATGGCCGAACCATTGATTAGGGTCTCCGATGGGAGATTAGAGCATCAATGATATTGCTCAACATTCCAAAATAGGTTGGGGTGCTAGATAGAGCACATTTGCTGGTGAGCTTCTTAGCGGAGCATGAACTGACCGAGAGTACCACCACCAAATGTTAGGAAGCATAGTCATCTAAAGTAGGTAGTATATGGATGATGTAGTGCCCCAAGCGGGCTAGATCATCTGGAGGATGACCTCTGGATAAAGGGTAAGTGGTTCAGGGCTCACGAGACAAAAGAGGGAATATTAAGAGCCAGCACTGGTACTCATGCGGTGGGTAGGGTAACATGGCTTTCAACTGCCCGACCCACCATACAGATGACCAGAAGATAGTCGAGGGATGGTCAAGGGAGAGGTAGAGATTCGATCGGGTAGTTCTATAGGTAGTAAGTGGAATTGAAAGAGGGTCTAGTTGTACAGCTGGCGATGGGCCGCGATTCGAGGTTCTACCACCACCACCTCCCAGTGGTCCACCCCGGTCACAAGGAGAAAGTGTACAGGGACGAGCTGAACACCAGAAATCTAAGTCCTATGACCACAGAACTCCATAGATAACTAAAGGTATGATCCGTGTCTACTCCACATTAGCATTAGAATAGATCGACACAGGTTAATGTCACTCTTTTATTGCCACGATCCTCGTTCGGAGCTTAGAGATTCCGATAGAGCTATTGGCTCGATCTTTTTGGCTAGAGGATCCTACGGGAAAGTATTTGTCTGTTAAACACTGGTGAGAGAAATATGATCTTACTCTAGGAGGAAAGATATTTGGTTGGGGTATTCTTATAGAATAGTCGAGGCCTTACGATGCCATCTTGGGTAGGGACTATTTATCCATAGTCCAGGCTCATATTTATTGTATTTGGTGAAATGTGAGGTGTGCCTGTGAGGAAGGGACTAGGTTTTCCTTCTCAGGTGATTATGGAACCATTGCAGCATAGGATGGACATTCCAAGAGGAGGGTGTACGAAATCAAACATTTATTGTACATCATTACCCTCATGGTAGTTGTTGTTGAGAGTCCATGTTATCCTATAGTGGTGGACCAGTATGCTGATGACTTTCCAGATGATGTTCCAGGACTACCTCCATGCAAGGAGGTAGACTTTACATTGAATTGTACCCTGATACAACACGGATTTCTATGATAGCATATCAGATGGCTCCGGCAGAGCATTGTATGTTATGGGTACAATTGGAGAACATGCATAGAAATGGGTTAATAAGGGCTACTGTTTCTCCTTTTGGAGCCCTAATTTTGTTATCCAAGAAGTATGATGGTATTTTGAGACTCTCTGTGCACTACCGGTGCCTAGACCAGGTGACTGTGAAGACCATGTATCCACTTCCGAGGATTGATGATCTTTTCAACTAGCTGAAGGGTGATCGTTGGTTTTTGATGATAGAACTCAAATCAGTCTATCATATGCTCAGGTTACAATATGAGGGTGTTCAAAAGATGACATCTAGATGTTGGTATGGCTACTATGAATTTTTGGTTATGCAATTCGACGTGACCAATGCCCAGCAATGTTAATGGGACTCATTAATAGGATCCTACTGTCATACCTTGATCTCTTTGTGGTGGTCTTCATCAATCACATATTGATATAATTGGAATTCAAGGATGAGCATGTCTACCATCTGCAGATAGTTCTGGTTACACTCTAAGAGTACCATATTTATGGTAATCTTAGGAAGTTCTAGTTCTTGATAAGGGAGGTCCACTTTCAGGAATGTGTTATCTCGGCAGCTAGATTTGTAGTTGATCTGGTGAAGATAGAGACTGTTCTATTTTGGGAGCCACCCAAATGTGAGACTGAGGTGTAGAGTTTTCATGGGGTTGGTTAGATACTAACGGAGATTCGAGCCAGACATTTCCAGAGTTGGGACACCCTTTTCAACATTAACAAAGAAGGTAAAACCCTTCGTATGGATAAAGAGATGCCAGCAATTTTTTTTGGATATGAGGAAGAGATTGACGAGTCACCACATCATGAGGATACTAGAATAGGTCATTGGATATATAGTATACTGAGACACATCAGGGACTAGAAAAATATGTGTCCTGATGTGGGACTGAGTAGTGATCACTTATTGTTCATGCTAACTGAGACAACAAGAGCAGAACTATGCTACCCATGACCTAGAGTTAGCAGTAGTGGTCTTCGCCTTAATGGTTTGGCGAAATTACTTTATGGGTGAACTTTTTATAGCCTAGTCATATCACAAGAGTCTCAGGTATATCTTCTCTCAGATAGACCTAAACCCGAGATAGAGGTGATGGCTAGAGTTCATCCAGGACTATGACTTTGAGGTAGACAATACTCATAGGATGGGGATTGTAGTAGCTAATTCACTCAGTAGGAAGTCTATACTACATCTATTGAGTGAGGAAACAGAGTAGCTAGTCGCAATGTAGATATTCTTTGTGGATAGAGATATAGAAGCCTTCCTCAAGTCTATTACTATCACTTCCCCACTTCTTCAGCGTGTCCAAGAGGCACATCTTGCTGAGATTAGCAGCGATGCCCAATTATATCAGATATCCATAGGATATGAACCTAAAGGAATCTCTGAAGGTGGTGAGCACATCATCCTTTTCAGAGGATATATCTTGGTACCAGTGGTGCTATAGGAGGATATGTTCACGGAGTTCCATATTTCCTCTTTGGATGTACATATTTATGTGACTAAGATATACCAGGACCTCTGACGTGAGCACTCGTGGATAGGGATGATGAAAGTAGTGGCATCGTTTATTTAGTGACTCCTCACTTGTCAAAAAGTGATGGTCAAGCATCAGGTTCTCATAGGCATAGTAAAGCCACTAGTGGTGCTGGAGTGGATGTGGATAGAATCTACATGGACTTTGTGATAGGGCTTCCACGCACGTCCAGGGGACATGATTGCATCAGGGTGATTGTTGACGGACCCACCATGTCGGCCCACATCCAACATATCTGAGAGTAGGGATTAGTAGATGGATTGGGATACCTCTACTTGAAGGATATTGTGCGACTTCATGGGGTGACATCGATGATAATCTCCCACCATGACAGATGTTTTACTTCCTGGTTGTGGAATGGATTATAGGAGGCATTCGAGACTCAGTTGCGTTTGAGCACCGCCTTTTATACTTATATGGATGGTCAGACAGAGTGGACCATTCTGATACTGGATGACATGCTTCATGCATGCATCCCATATTTTGGCCATAGTTGTAAGGACCACATTCCCTTGGTGGAGTTCACATAAAATAACAGTTATCACACTACCATCGATATGGAACAATTCGAGTCTCTATAAAATCGACCTTGCATATCACCTCAATGGTGGAAAACCCTGGGGGAGTCATCACTTGTGGGTCTAGAGTTTGTATGAGATACTACTTAGATGGTGCAGATCATCCAGGAGAAGATGAATACTGCATAGAGCAAGAAAAAGTCTTATACTGACAGGAGGAGGTGACCTTTGGAATTTGAGTATGGGGACCATGTCTTCCTACAGGTCTCACTTCGATGAGGATTAAAGAGATTTGGCCGAGGTGATATGTTATCACTAAGATTTATTGGACCATTTCTAATACATCAAAGGATATGTGAGGTTCCATGCCACTTGAAACATAAATCGTATTTGGAGAGGGTGCAAGACAACATCCAAGAATCCCATATGAGGAGATTCATGCATGAACCATATCACATCATCGACCATGGTGAGCTGGACTTTGATGATGTGGTGACGTTTATTGAGGATCCAATAGAGATTGATGATTGACAGGAATGAGTCTTCCATGGGTAAACTATACATCTGGTACACATTCTCTGGCAACATGGGAACCTATAGGAGAGAACTTGGGAGTAGGAGTCCCAAATTCATGCTCAGTACCCCCATTTGTTTTCTTATTCTATGTTATGGATTTCATGGTAAAAAATCCCTAAGGTGGGGACAATATAATGAACCAGATTTTACAGGCATTTTTTAATTATATGGATGTATTACGAGTCTTCAAAAATTTACAGTGCATGATTCTGAGGCCCTGTGTTCCCAAAATGAATTTATTATCTTTTTTAAGGTATATTTAGAAAACACATGAGTGGCATTTTATAACATTTGAACTGATGCCCAGATTAAAAACCTAAGGGCACCGTTGAATCCGTAGCACTGAATTTCTGTTAAGAGACACTTTACTTGACTGCAGTATGTCTGGAGAAAAAGTTATATTTTGGAATTTTAAAAGAATAAATAAAATAACATTCTTTTTTTATTTTTATGTTTTTCTTTCCCTTCAATAGACTAGTGGAAACATCTGAACAATGATGTTTCATGCCATTAAATGTATTGTCCTTTCAAATCCAATTTAACTGCGTCATTGGGAATTATGAAGGTTCTTAATTAATGAACCCTCATAAATCCCAGGAACGTTAGACACCCTCCCCCTCTTCTATTTATATGGAGATTAGGGAGGCGTATCAACATTACATCCCTAAGCAAGGAAGTGATGATAAAGTGCAGCGACCCCAAACCCTTGGAGGATGGAGCCAGTTTTAGCTGGCGGCAATGAGTGACACTGAACCGTGAACCAAAGGAAGACGTAGGAGCGGCTTCATTGGATGCTTTTTGCGAGAAAGATGAATCCCAACCCACTTCCACAATCATGGGTGTTCCCATTTTACATGAATATTGTATATTTTTTTTGTTTAATTCATGTGATTATTGAATCCTTTGATCCTCTCTCATGATTAAAAGTTAAAACAGAGGGTGCGAGCCTAACGAACCCATCCCAGGCTGTCTACTAACTTGCGACCATTGCATTTTGTATGGAAGACCGCCGGTGCCGCGACACCAAAAAACTACTATGGAGGTGTCACGTCATCGCGTACCACAAGAGGAGGCTACAACACTAATCCAAGGCAGTCAACGGAGCAGCCGGAAGCGCCTGACCACGGTGGAGATTCGACGTGACATCGCGTGCTGTCGGTGAGAAAGGGGTTGTAACCGAAGCCGTAGTGGGTGAAGGAGGCTTGGTGGAAAGTCATTGAACGCCACTGTAAAAGGCCACAACTCGAAGCCACAATAGTGGAGGAACCCGCATATCTAGTGGGTTCCAAAACTACTAGGCGGTGCCCATGGGGTGTCGCCGCTTCATAGGTTGGACTACCGTCAGGTTGTTCGAGAAGCTAGATGGTCTCACCCCCTAGTCCCGGCACAGGTGGAATCCGATACAGCTTGGACGCGCATACCCAGTGGGCTGTAAAACCGCCAGCATGGACATGTGAGCCCAGTGGGAAACCTACCCCGAGCCGGGCCAAGTGAGCCTAGCAGCCCACTCCCCCGCGGTTCGAGTCGCACGATCCTATCGGGCCCCGCATTTCCAAGCCGGGCCGCCCCCTTACTGGCTAGGTCATTCCTACCTTGCTGTCTTGGAAATTCCCCCTTGTGGGCTGGGCTGGACCGCAGTAGAGCAGGTCGATCTTGTCGTGGCCCAGCCCCACCGTGTCAGTCCGACCAGGTCAGACCGGACACAAACCCAACCAGACTGAGATTTTCATAAATGGAAAAAAATTAAATACATGATTCTATCTGATAAACCGTCTATGGTGTTGGGATCCTCAGATCAAGATGGTCCTTTTGGAATACTCCACCTTTGTTTTGGAGATAGTTGATGTACGTCCGGGTTGGATCGAACCCGAATCCAACTGGGCCCTCTGTACTGAAAAACTTATAACTCATAGATCAGGCATCCGATTGAAGCACTGTCTATTGAGTTGGAACAATTATCACATATCAATCCATTGGGTTACTGCTTTGTTGGACTTAGTGGTGGTCGAGATATGATCGTTATCTTAGGTAGAATATTCTACGAAATTGACAACACTAGGTGAGAGGAATCATGTGGCAAGATATAACGTTAATAAAGACCATGGATCTTAGTTGGATCAGCAACTCTCAACCCTATGTGGGTTAGCATCTACCAAATATTATGTGGGTCAGTGCTCAACGATCCTGTGTGGGTCAACGCACACCAATCTTATGTGGGTCTGATCCTATGTGGGTTCGTGGGGGTTATTACCTATCAAACCTATATGGTTCTGAAGTAATGACTCTTTGCAAAATAAAATGATCCAGCTTACGAAAAATAATCTGTACTTCTGTACATATGTTATACTTGATTGTGAGATGATTATGTTATGTCCATGGTGTTACCTATATATAAAATCTACCATTGCGGTGTTGTCTTCTTGGTGAAACATATGTGTTACTTCAACCTTCTTGGTGTTGTCATCATGGTGCTACTTATGTGTTAATTATATCTTCACGATGTTACCTATGTGGTACTTCTAACATCATGTTGTTACCTTTGTGGTATTCTTCCCTCATGTATGAGATGAGTATATCATAATAACATAGGTTTATATATGGTAATATACCAAAGAAGAGTTTATGTCTATAACTTCTTGATTGGAAAGGAGGTCTTGCTTTGTGGTTTTACCTTTATGAAACATTGGGTGACCTATGGGGGGTATCTTGATCCTACTAAGTTTAGTTATACTCACCTATGTATGAGATACACATACAATATGAAGTTTCTATGATGTTGAAAAACAACATTATTCAAGGCTGGGGGAACCAGGACCGGATAGTTCTTGGAGGTGGACTATTTGGCATGATGTGACACATGGATTACTGTTCTTGAGTTGTAACTACTCTTCTGGTAGATTCCTTGGTGGGAGATCTTGGAGTTGTTTTTAACATTTTAGTAGTGTTGTTACTTATTAGTTATACTTATACTTTTTAGTTGGGATTGTATTTTGAAACCTTTACATTCAGCACACTTTTACTACAGCTGTTGCCTTTGTTGTTTCTCTTGTTGTGTTCATGGAATATGTGTCTATACAGGTTAAAAGACAATGGCTTCCTATTTTAGGGATACTCCTTTCTAGTGCAAGTCGCCAACCCCTGGCCTATGGAAGGTGGGTTTCTGGCAGCCATGAAACATGCCTAAGGGGATGGGTCGTGACATAGATTTCTAATTTAATTGACAATCAGTATCATTGAAATCCATAGTCGTGGTTCTCTATTTAAAACACAATTATACATTTACTTCTTTTTAAAATGATATATTTAAATATATATGGTAATATTTTACATTAAAATCTACATAATACAATGTCTTATATACACCTTATAATATCTTTTTCTTCAAAACATTAATTCTTTTAAATAACTCAATATTCATGTTAATATGAAACTTTTCCATGTGTCTCTTCTACATATATTATACAAAATCATCATAGATTTATTTTTATCTATCCTTAGATCAATATCCATGTTTATGATGTATAATCATTTAACAATGTAGCAACTTTATCATCTAATTCAATATCTTTTTAATAAATTAAACTAAACATTGAAAATTTCATCCAATAGTACCCTAAAAATTTCTATAATTCCAAGATAGACATTTAGGAACAATCATTTGGAAGGCTCATGTATTTAAATGATCAATCATGAGGACAAATCATGTGTCTATATATATTAACCGTAAATAAAATATGGATTAAATATAATGAAATTGGCCACGAAGAAATTGATTATGTAACAAAATCAAAATTGGCTATATAATAATAGATCCTACAGTAATTGTCCAAATAAAAAGATATGGATTGATCGCATTAAAAATTCAATTGAAAATGAGGATGGCAAGTGACTAAGAAATTTCATAGATGATGGATTTAGTACATGAGAAAATTTAACATCGACCATTCCAATCTCAGTCTAAAAATTCTATACCTTTTTATATTCAAACAAAATCCTACACAAAATATCTCTATCCTTCCTCAAATAACACAAAAAATATTTCAGTATATAGTATGTAGGGTCTCTATATCCACTAACACATTCTTAATTTTATATTGATGTTATATAAAAAATATTCACTTTTATTTTTAATATGATTTATATATTAAAAAACCAAAAAATTGACTATATAGAATTCTACATTATTTAAAGAAGAATACCTTCAATCATGCGCTCAACCCCTCTATACTCAATTCATCTCTGAACATTACTATCTTTTAAATATCATAGATTATTTGACACTCATTTTCTTTTAGTAGTAATAAATATCAATTTTTTCCCATGATTATATATTTCTAAATGAATATATACATCAATATTTTCCTATCCATATATATGTCACATTATTCCCTATAATGATAGTGCAACTATATTTTCAATGAAAAGATTACAATCACTATATCAATATGATGACATTCTTTGTTTTTTTCATAGGTATTCAATTTCCATGATTCATAAGAAATAAGCATATTATTATTCATAATAAAACAATCTAATCCATTCATTCATATATCACAACATATAAAAAAATATTTCTTTTGATGGTGGTTCTGTTAATGTTGGTGCATTGGTCAATATTGTATTTATTTCTAGAAAACATTCTTTTCATTCCATTTAATATTTCAATTTTACCTATATAAATATCATCATGGTTAAAGAATTATATTATCTTGAAATAATTATAAAAATCACCAATATAAAATAGCTTAATAGAGGGAAAAAATATATAAATTATATTTTCTCTCTATTCATTAATCACATTTATTTTTTATAGTCAACAAATATTCCATACATTGAGAAAAAATATAATGGAAACACGAGATTTTTAAGACAAAATTATTTCTTATAGAATATATCAAATAGAAATTTTTCTCTTACTGTTTTAAGGTTGATTCATAAATAATAATAATTCTATTTATAGAATATTATTTTATCAACAAATCATTTATAAAATCCACAAAAATTATTCAATATAAGCTTTCAATAGAGTAATTATTAAATAAGATAACATATATGGTGTATTATTTAACCAAAATAGCATTACTATGAAATTATTATTCCCATAACTTGTAGGACAATACTCCTTTGATATATCATCCTACTCATATTTATCTTGAGTAAAACTATAACAAATCAGCCTTTGATATGTATTGATCCCCTTGATGATGATAAAACATATCAACAATGATGTGATGGATGCTTTTTCATTAAAAATATTAGCATTGATTTCTATATTTTCCATTCCTAACCATACGAACCCATCATTATTCTCCAGAAATAAAGTAGAACCTAACCTATATGAAAAACTAAGTTATATGAGTCCCTCATTACAAAATTCTGGTAGCTTTTTCTTTACTTCAAAAAATTATTCAGAATCCATTTTATAAGGAGGGGTGGACATGGTATTTTCATGGAGGATAAGATAAAAAGTAAATTAAACATCAGTATCATGTGTCTAACACCCTTATATTTTACAAATTATTTTATCTTAATATAAATTTTAAATTTTTGATGTCATTCTTGACATGAAACACAATGTTTAAATAAGTTGTGATCTGTTTTAGAATTATGATTATTTAAATGTAACCAATATAATCATGCTCTTAAATTGTAAAAATGAATTAGAATAAAGCTATATTTAATTATATATATAATTTATATATATATAAAAAATTTATTTATCAATTCATAATAAATATGTAACCAATTTTTTCATGAAATAATTTAGTGCTTCAAAAAATATTTTATAAAAAAGGTTTTTTTAGCATAAATTTTCTATTTAATTTACACTACATTTATAATTATCAATTTATTAATTAAATTATTTATTAAAATAATTATATAAAAAATGAAATAGGTATATTTTTTTTATTTTCCATAAATTATGGATTTTTTGGTGTAGTAAGAAAAATATCAATTTATCAAATACATTCATTTATATTAACGAAATATTTTAATTTTAATGCCCATTATAATTTTCTATTTTTCTATTATTATTATAATATAATCAATTCTATGTTTATCAAAAATATTAATTATTCTGATATAAGTTAATTATTATGCTTAAAAACAGATGTTTCTAAATATTGTTTCTCACTTGATATTACAGATTTATATTAAAATTGTTTTGTCCACTTATAATTACAACCTTTTAAAAATTGGATACCAAATTTTGAATTTTTAATGATCAAATATTTTTAATTGGAATATTTTATTTTTTTCATTACGAATAGTAAATGTGGAAATATTTTCACCTCCATATGGGTAAAATTCATAAAAAATGTTAAAACTTTGAGAAAATGTCACAAAATCATTCCAAAACATGAATTTATTTTATTTTTGGAGATAAAATATAAAATATACATCTAAACATAGAATATATTTAATTTCTATTCCATTTGTATTTGATAATATTATTTATATAATTTTATGTAATTTAAATTCCAAAATGTCCCTCTCTTTTTTTAATTGGCATTATATGTTCACATAGAGATAATAAGATTTTATTCACAAATAGTTTATTTTATTTTCATCTTTAATAATATATATTATTATTATACATTTTTTTAATTTTTAAATGGTATATTTACCTTAAATTATTTAACAAAACTGACACAATGTTTGTGCAATAAGTAGAAAAATAAAAGTTAATGTTTTAAAATACATGATAAAAAATATTGGTTTCATTTAATATGGTGTCACATGAATGATATTATTAATATTAATGTATAATTGTGGTTTAAAGAGTTTATATTCAATGTATATACATATATTGATGTCTATAATGTCACAATATTTGAATAGTTATTAAAATGTCCTAAATGGAGTTTTATGTTTAATAATAAATTATTAATTTATATAAAAAACATAACAATATTAAAATATTTTAATGTGATTTTATAGTGAACTAAATTCCCATCCTAAAAAATTATGGATATAATTTTTACATCAGATATAAATTTATAACCCATAATGATTGAAAATTGTGTTATAAAGGTTATGGATAAAAAGGATAAATTGGGGGTTAAACTAAAGAGACAAGGGTTAAAAGGACATGAAAATATTTCGAAATACTTTTATATATGTTCATTTCAATATTACCTCATTTTTTATTCTAAATTAATAAAATCTAAATCCCCTTGTCCATGAAGATGACTTTATAAAGTTTCACCATTATAATAAATTAAATAAGTTCCCTTCCATCCCTTATAAAAGGGAGCAAAACCTATCTCTTCATTTCACCACATTAAGTAATATATATCCACGAATCCCTCCAATATTTCCTTATATAAATACCTAATTTATAATTAGCGGTTCTTGAGCTTTTAAAATACCATTGGATGTATTCTTAAGAAGTGATCATAATGAGGTATACCAACAATGAGGTAATCATCATGCCAAACACTATCAATTTATTTCCTTTTATAAGTAATCTAAATATATTATATCAATTATAAAATAAAAATATATGTATAAAAAATATACAAATATTTCATATTGATTACTCATACACTATAATTTTTTATCTCTCCTATGAATTGGGATGTGAAATTATTGCTCATATGTACGTGTGGACAGCCGCCTCCAGGTAGTGATATAATTTATTCCGTATCAACCCCTTTTGTGGTGGATTATTATCATATATTTAAGGTTTGTATAGGATATTTATATTATAATTATAATTTTCTAGTGGAAAAATTGTCATTTACCTATATTTCCTATTTTTAGAAAATTAAAAAAATGTTCATACATATTTACAAACTATTTTCTTCAAGAAGGCTATAAATAATTTATATATATCTTAATTTAAAGGATGGTTAAAAGTATATATATAAAAAAAATAATTAATATTTATAACATGATAAACAATTTTTAAATGACATATCCATGATTAAATAACAATTTTCTGATCTTGTATACAAAAACATCTATGAAAACTTAAACAGATAACACCCATAAATGTTTATTTTAATAAGAATGTATTAATAAATAGGTGTTGAATTTTTATGAGTGGATTATATATGATACTATATATATTTTAATGATTACATTATATAATTATGATAAATTTATATTTTTTATATATGACGTTAGAATGCCAAAAAATCACGTCAAAATTGTGGTAAGGTTATTCTTGTCTCACTTTTATTTATTTGAGACACATTTCAAATTATTGATTTTTTTTAATTTGTGTGGTGTTTTTACACACCATGAAATATATTTATAAATATCGTTACCTAAATTAATTATTCAAAAAAATTTATATAAGTATCACTCTTTCATGATGTTTTGATTTAGTTATTACTGAAATATTAATGTTTTATAATCTCAGTATTATTTTGTAGACATAGGATTGATGTTAGGAAGTAATTTATTTTTATGAGGGATATATATAATGATTTTAATATTTATAAAATGAATATCCTAATTTTCATTATATTTAATGTTTAATTTTAACTAATTATTTTAGGTTTCGTATGGTTTAAAATTTATCATGTAGTTAAGAACGTATATTTTAATGCCATTTCAATCAGGATTGTGCATGGTTGAATTTATATTAATGAAATTATAGAATCCTTACCAAATTAAACAGTTTAAATTTCTTTTCCTCTATCAATTTCAATAATTTATTTTTCTGAAGCATTATTTTCCACTATTTATTTCTCAATCATTTCAAGAAAATGATTATAAGAAACGTCAGTCGTATTTCTTCTCTTTTTGTCGGTAAACTGTTTTCTTTCAAATCCATGTTTTGTAATATGTTTACAATATTTTTTTTAATAATCAAATATGATTATTTATTTTCATTTATACGCATGTTTTATTTTTTACAAAAAATATTAAAAAATATAATTCTTGTAATTTTTTGAATAAAGAACTTTTTACTATTATAGTGAATAAAATAATTATTTTTTGGAATTCAAAATGACTATTATTGCCAACAATCATGACCACACAATTAATTGAGGAATCCTTTACGTTTTACTATGGAACATTGTAAGTAAAAATTCATCCATAATATGATTACAATTCTTATATTTTAATTATGTTATTTCAAATTGAAAATGGTATTTTCCTTAAGAAATATTTTTATGATCATTAATGTAATATTTCATATATGAAACAACCATAGACACAATTCTATTTAAAATAGGTTATTATCTAATGATATTATACTTATTGTTTCTCTGGATGGTTAGTGATTATCATGTTGAAATTTCTTTGAAACCCCTTAATTTTCAATGTGTTATGGATTGCTGATATAGTTAATATTATATGATCATTTTGAAATAATGTATATGGATTATGATAATACGATTGGGGAAACATAATTATATATAACTCAAATGTGTTAGGTAATTATTGATATCTCACGGGATAACAATAACTGGAATGGGGAGTGAACCCAATTCATTAAGGGACTATATTCTATATAATATTCTTAAGAGTGAACCTTGGTGAAGGATTTGATTGAATAGGAAGTGAATCTATTCTACAATGATTGTGATTTTAGTGAATCATGAAAAAATAATTGATTTTATATGCTTATGTGTATTCTAAAAACATATTCCTTTTTTTATTACATGTTCTCATAGAACATGATTGATTATTAATTACTATAAACACTTATGAATTATGTATTTTGTTATAAAAATTTGTATTTTGTAATTTATGATAAATAATATTTGAGTTATAAATTTTGATTAATTTATGTTAATATCATGAATTCATACCCTCATACTTATATTATACTCAATTATGATCACTGAGTGATATATCTTGTATTTACCTTCATTGAGATTTCTAGATCACCATTTTTTTCCTTAGACGATGTTATGAATAATTTTCTTATGTATGGTATGTCTGTGATGGGTACACTCTGGGATGATCTTTGTTGGATATTTCAATGATCATTCACGAATTACATAATTATATATCCAGTCATCAAAGACACAAAACCATTACTTGTATATCAATAAATGTACTATTATGTTTTGAATATTCATATAATAAGATATAATATTTAAGTATGAAGAGAATGGGTTGCTAGAGTAGGTACCTTGGTAGGGATTAGTAAAATTTGTAAAATAAAATTAGAAAACACTAGTGATAACACCTTGGATAATAATATGTATATGAGAACATCCTGTGTTATGGTAAGTAAGGATTGTATGGATTTAATATGAAATTTATCTTTTTCTGGATACTAATAGGTGGATGTGGCTAAAACATAGATGCACCTAGGGGTATCAAATAGGAATGTGGAATATAGGGTATTAACTCTATCACCACCTGTGCAGAATGAGTGGTTATAATACTACCCCTTGATAAAAACATCTAAGCGATATATTTGAGGTGATTAACTTTTTTATTTATGAACTATTATAATGGATTGGAATAGGTAATTACAATGGATAACCAAGGTCAAATATAAGGTGTCATATATTGGAATGAATGTTTTGTGATTTGGAAAACCAATGAATAATTTTTTAATATAGGATTATTACATACTATGATTATTATGCTGAACTATTATATTTGTTTTTAGTTAATGGATTAAATCCTAAGGAATTATGTTTTGGATTTATATGAATGTTGATTCATTGATTAGACTCTTGAGAAACCAAATGATATTATTGATGGAATGTGAATGAATTTGATTATGTGTAACCATATATAATGATATATGATTAAGAACATGAACATATTTGAGTTTCTGGATAATTTAAATAAAAATAAAATGGAGTTTCATGGAGAACATAGAGGAAATAAGATTCAGTTTCCTACTTGTCGATAATGTGGGAAGAAGCACTAAGTGGAATTTATCAAAACAATGGTAATATGTATTTCATATGGAAACCGATGATTTTGATCACTTAATTGATGAGGAAAAACAAAAAAATTACTTAATACAATAGATGTTAATATTTATATTTATAATGTATCATCGATTGTTCAATGTAATAAATGTGTAATGTATGGGAATTATAAGAATACATTTTTTAAGTGAAACAATTTAAAATAGGATCTCCATGGTGTATAATTAATTTTTATACTATTAATGATGGAGAGACTATAAAGGTCATATAAAACGAATAAATTATTATATAATGAGATGTAAAGGCGTAATTATGTTTTTGAGAAGGAAGTGTAATGATTAATATTTCTCTATATTAGGATTCCTGAATTATGTTCTAGATGTTTTATATTGGTGATATTTTATTTATATGAAAAATTAAAAATATATGGTTTGTACTGACAAAAAAAATGTGAATGAGTGATAAGGTGATATTTTTGAAAAACATTTGATTTAGTGGTAGATAACACTTAATATGTGCTTGATGTAAAGATAATAATTTTTAGTCAATATAAAGTGATAATTAAATTTGATAAAATAGGTTGGTATTATTGGTGGCCATTAAAGTGATTACTTTTATGAAGAAATATTGATTTAGATGATATTTGATGGATTTTGTTGAATTTTTTGGATATATGAAATCTATTAGACAATGTTAATTTCTAGAAGAATGTATATTCTTATTGAGGATTTAAGGAAATTTAGGTTATTTCTAGAAGGATTATAATGATTTATGAGAATATAATATCATTGTATTCATCTATTCGGTGTGTGATATTATGATATACTTAATGTAGTTTGGGATTAAATGTTAATGTTTTTCAGGAAAAAATATGTGACCAAATCCTTCATATTATTTTGGGTTATAAATGTTTTTAAATATTTTATTGTAATTATAAGGTTAGAAACCTATATAAATGTTCCAGTTTTACTTTTTCTCTTAATTTTTAGGATTTTGCGATTAATTTACCATTTTCTCATGTGATTATTTATTCATATGGGATAACATCTGTGAATGATCTTTTGTTTTGGAAAATATTTTGAGATGGAAGGAAAGAATTTTCATTAATTTTGGGATATTTTGATTCATTAAAAGTTAATTTTAGTTATTATGGAATGACAAATTCAACCTAAATATTCATTTCTTATAGTAAATGATGGATTAAAAATTTTATGGTGAAGTTTTTAACAAAGTTATATTCAATTATTGAACATTTAATGATCAAAATAAAAAATATAACACAATTTATTTTAGGTGAGAGACTTTAACACCCTGATAATTCAGAATATTTTTTATCACTAAATAAATTGGTAGTGTTTGGTAGTATTATTTGAATTCATCATTGAGTTTCAATGAACTATGACATTCTATTGAATTTTTATTATTTTATTGTTATTATTGTATCAGTGATGTCCAATTGGATGTATAGATAATATTAAAAACACTATGAACACTATGTATAAAATTTTAAAATATATAAACCATTTTAATTTGTAAATAATAAATATGAACTCATTTTTTAGAGAATTCATTTTACTCTTCTAAAAGCATTTCCCCTAATATGATTTCTTTGGTATTTGGTGCATGAAATTATAATTATTTTCTACTATTTTAGAAATTGTGTTCAAGAAAATTAATGTCATTTTTGAGATCCTCATATAATAATAAAATTGTAACCTTTTTTTATTTTTTCGAAACTGATTTATTTTTTAATGAATAGTGAAAACCCCAATTTTTATATAATGTCATTTTTTAATTAAATAAAGTAATTTAAAATTTATATTAAATATTTTATTTATTTATTTAAGTGAAATATGATCCATTTAGTTTAATAATATCTAATAAATTATTTGTGAATCAATAATATTCATTGGTTTCATATATATTAATTTTAATGCTTAAAACATTTTTTTTTTAAAATTTCAATGTGTTTTTATAATTATTAGTATAATTAATTTTTATTACTTTTAATGGTTTTATATATTAAATAAATGAAAAATATTTGTATTATATGGTTAAAATTCATTAAATATATCCCTTTTATTTTTTTTCCATTATGAGTATTGGTGGTGGTAAAAATTGTAATCTCAGTAAGGGTAAAATGTGTAAAACAGGGGAAAAACTCTGAGAGATGTTCTTAAAATCAAAGTAACATGTTAATTTATTTCATTGGATGATATTTATTCTACCATATCTATACGGAATACAAATATATGGATTTTGCTACCATTTGACTTTTATATTGTCATTTTTTAATTTTCAATAATAAAAATCACAAAATATCACCCTCTGAATTTTAATTTATCTTATATGATCAATTCAAATACAAGATGTTACTAATGAATATAAAAGTTTATTTTTTACAAGTTTAATTTATTTAATTTAATTAAATTTAATGATAAAAATACCTTAAATGTATACACTATACGTACACATTTCTGGTTCAACGATTTGAAATATAATATTATATTAATTTAATAAAATAAAATGTTTTATAATTAGGAGGAATTATATTTTCAACAAAATTTTATATTTAATAGTAATTAATAATTGATCGTGAAAGCATTTATATACAAATTCCATACCTACCATGATTTCTTTAATGTCAAAATATGTGACTACTTCTTAAAATTATTTTAATGGTATTTTATGTTTAATATTATATTATTAAAATATTTAATAATTATAAAATATTGAATGTATACTAGTTATATACTATATTGTATATGATTTAGTCCTATTACCATTTTAGAGATAATTGTATCATCATATGCTAATTTACAACCCTTAATGAATGTTAATTTTATTACCGTAGTTTAGGATAAAAAGGGCCAATATAGGGTTAAACAAAATAGATATGGGTTAAAATGACATTGAAAATTTTCTAAATTAGATTATAATAAATCATATGGAAACTATTTTATTATTAACTATAATTTAGAGAAATTTTTAACTACATGAACATTAATATGACTTTCTAATATTTTAAGTTTTTGAAATATTTCAAGACTTCATTTCCCTCCCTTATAAAATAAAACCCCACCACTCCATTAATTACATAAAATTGAACCATATAACATTAATAAAATATTTTTATTTTTAAAATTTCCCAATACATCATATAGAGGTTCTTTTCATCTTAATATACATGCTCGATTGACCTTAATAAGGGATATAAAAGAGGTTATCAAAGAGGTGGTAGTCATCTCTATCGACCGCTTTGTATTTATTAATTATTTTACCTCATAAATCCCTTTGGTAGTAATAATAAAAGAAAATTCATTATCTAAAATATAAATAAAATATATGAGGATAATTGGAAAATAATTAATCACCGTCATTTCCATCAAATGTGATGTGAAGGTATTGCTTGTATGTACTTATAGACTGCCACATCCACTTAGTGAAATAATTTATTTTCTATATACATCATTAATGGTTGATTATTATGTTTTATTTAATTATTATTTGTTTAATTTACAATATAAAAATATTTATTTATGGAATTAATATTATTTTTCATTTCAATCCTTCTTTTTAAGTAAATTGAAAACAAATTCACGCATCTGTACAACATACCATCTATATAGACGATGTAATTTTTTGTTGTATCTATAACATTTATGGATTATTATATTTATTTATAATGGATACATACTATATTTATATCATTCATAATATTACATATATTATAGAACCATGATAAATGTAAAATTACTCAAAATTAAAAATAAAACTTTCCATGAAAAATAAAACAGTTAATACATAGGAACAATAGTTTTAGCATAGAATTATAAATAAATTATAATTATAATGTGATATGTGGTTCATATATGATATTTTAATATCTTAATGGTTATGGTATATAATTAACATATATTAAATTTCATTTTATAGGAGGTTTGTGCAGATACGATTCAATTCAAACACGAGGTAGGGATTTACTATCTTGCTAATATTTATTTAGGACATATACCATATTAAATAGTTGGTTTTATTATTTGGTGAATTTAATTACTAGTAGTTTATTTCACTATTATTCTCATTAAAATTATAGGCCTTTACTAACCAAACAAAGGATCTCTCTTATAAGATTTTTTGATATTGTGATTACCAAAGCAGTTTGGGTTCCTCCAATCAACATTGTACCATTTAGAAATGTTTGAAGTTACGAACCAATTTATTCTTATGAGGCATATATAATAACCAATAAAATTTTATATCATTAATATCCTTATTTATTTGATATAAATAATTCATTTGATGTTATTATTTCATTGTTATTTCAATTCAAAATTTATAAAGTGATAAGGAACGTATCTTTTATTACAATTTCAATCAAGATTATGTATGCCTAAAATTACATTGAGGAATGTATTTGATCCATATTTGATAGACCGATATCAACTTAATCTACTTTGATCATTTCTACAATTCTTTTGATTTTGCATCATTTTAATCTCTTTTTTACACAATATGTTTTCTAATATAGATTTTTAAAATTCATCTTTATTTATTATCTTTTGATAAAAAACCATGTTCTTCAATAGAAATGTTTTATTAAAGGTTTCCAATAATTATTTTCACTATTATCAAATGATTTTTTGAAATCATTTTCCCCAAATTTGACTTCTTAACAAAATAAAAATATTATTTTGTAGTTTTATTAACATAGATGTTGGATTCCTCATGTATTAATCATGTTTTAATGATTAAAAATCTCAATAATAATTACAAATCTTATTAATGATAAAAAATATCAACAATAATTATAAATATTATTAATGATCACAAATCTCACATATCTTATTAATCATGTGTATTTATGTTTCATGTTATCTCATTATTTATAATGGTTAAGCTCAATTAAATGTATTATTATTACTGTTTAAGTCTGAATATTGTTATTAGTCTAAGTACAGGATACCTTAAAGCTTGACACAGTAAGTCTGACATTGTGAGAAAGACACAGAAACCGTGAACAAGAACATTGTGATGAAGCAGACATCATGAAGCGTAATTCTCAGACACTGTGACCAATGAGACACCGTGACCAAGGAGACACTGTGACCACAAGACACCATGACCACGAGATATTATGGCATTGTAAGCCTGAAACCATTAAGCAAGTCACTGAGAACAGATATCGTAAGCTAGACACCTTGTTTTCCTAAGTTCCAGACACAGTTAGCAAGACACAGTCATCAAGGAATAATGAATCCAGAAACTATGAGCAAGGCACTGGAAGCTCGAAACTATAAGTCAAACACCGTGACTCAGACATAGTGAAGGAGACACCCTGAAGGAGGCACCATGAAGGAGAGGGAGTGAAGGATACACCATGAAGGAGATATCGTAAAGGAGACACCTGTTGCATAACTACTGTGACACCATTTCCTAAACTATTTTGTCGTTTTTCTATTTAAATGTTTAAAGGTCATATTTTAGACATTCATTGCAGTGAAATATTTTCTATTTATTTGTATCCATAGTAGGATGTACGAGATACAAAATACATAGAACCTTTCAGCTAACACTCATGAATTCGAAGATAAATAGAATAGTGCCCAAGAGAAAGACATACACATTACAACATGAGACAACTCAAGAAACCCGAGTGAACTGTACTAAAAAGGAAAACAAGCTTACAAGCACGAACATAAAGAAGAGATTTTAAGATATTCAATGAAAGAATTATCTCATGCATGCAATCCAACTCTACTGAAGAACACACGAAGTACACTGGAATCAAGAGAACATCATCACTCGTGAAGAAAACAAGCTGAACCACAACATACTATTTTTCAAGAGAAAAACAAGTGAAGGATATAGAAGCTTTTCTGTGTTATCCAACGAGTCTAGAGTTGCACTACCAATCAATAGAGCATTCTAAACTCACATCTACTCTCTCTTAGTGATTCTTTTGTTTACATTCTAGCAGTGTGTGTACTTTGTATATTTTACACACACACTGAATCTTGTGCTGAACTGAAGGATTTCTAAATCCTTACACCAAACTCTTTACTCTTGATTACCCAAAAGTGTGGAAGAGGTCCTTGTGTGGCCTGGATATTATTTTGTTTACCCTTTAAAACTATAGAAGATGTCCTTGCATGGCCTGGACAGTCTATGTACTATTATTACCCCAATCCAGGTTGTGGATCAGAGATTATATATATAAACTGCTTGGTGGCAGGTGATCACCCAGGGGAGTGGATTATGTCTCAGCTTGAGACTAAACCACTAGTTTTATATCTGTTGTGCATCTTATATAATGCCTAAAATATACTGTATATATTTTATATTATGTTGCTATTTACTTTGAAATAAAAATCTATTAAAATATCACTTTGATTGTTATACTATGATGTGTTTGTATGTACTATAAATAATTAGGTTAGGTATGAAAGTTAATTAATATTCATATTGAATTAACTGAGAACTAATCAATCTCTTGAGAATCTCACAAACCCTTTATCGTAATACTAATTCACTAAAATTTAACATTGAATTATAATTGAGGGATTTTAAAATAAAAATTTTTTAATAGAAATTTTAATTGGTACTCAATTCACCACCCTCTTGAGTAAACCACTCCGACCAACATTTGGTATTAGAGGATGTTTTATTAGTACTTTGTGTAATCCTATTCAACAGTGATTTTAGTTGTAATTTAAATATTTTTACATTTCTGTTAATACTAAATTTATAGCTCTTTTAATGTAATTTGTTAGTATGGTCCATAGATTGGAAGGTGTTGTTACCAAAAGGCCACCCTTCTTTAATTGTACAAATTATGCCTAGTGGAAACTTAAGATTAAAATTCAGTTAGAGAGTACGATATTTGACATCTAGACAGCTATAGAGACTTAATATAAGATTCCATAAACTAAATGAATAGCTTGGGATGAACCTACTAAAATAGCTTTCAATAATAATTGAAATGATATGAATGCTCTATATTGTGCATTAGAAGATGAGGAATTGAATAGCATATCTACTTGGAAAAATTCAATGAAATTTGGGATACTTTGGGTGTTTCCCATGAAGGAAAAACCAATGTTATAGAATTGAGATTGAACAATTATAATATCAAATATGATAATTTTAAAATGAATCCTGATGAACCAATCTCTGACATGTATCTCAAGTTCAATGAAACTGTCAACACTATATGCTCACATAGAAAGGTTGTTCCAGCAAAGGAAAAAATCATGAGAATACTAAGATGTCTTCCAGAACGAAGGAGGGGAACATCACTTTCAATTAGAAAATAATGTGATGTTAGTGCTTTTCCTGTTAAGGTATTGATTGGTAAGATTATGATGTATGAATAATAACTAAAGGAGAACAAGGAATAAGATAATGAACCAAAAAGGAAGTCATTGTCATTTAAGTCTGGTACCTCAAAGAGAAAAAATAAGGATTCAATTCACATACCTACTGAATGCTCAATAAGTGAATGTTCAGATTCTGATAGTGATGCTGAGATGGATAAAATAGAAAAGAGATTTAATAAGTTCTATAGGAATAATATTTTCCCATAAAATCAAATTACAAAGTTAAATTTTACAATAGAGGACACTGGAAGAAACAATGGAAGATATCTGATAAGAGTGATGAAGTTGTCTGCTATGAATGCAAAAGAAAAGGTCACATTAAAGATTACTGTCAAAAACTAAAGTTCAATAAGAAAAATGACTACATGGATAATAAGTACAAGAATTATATGATGAAACCTGGAGTTCTTTAGATGTCACTTCAAGTGATTCTAATTCTACTAAGGATGAAGACTCACACAAGGCTAACATATGTTTTATGATAAACATATCTGTGGTAACACTGGACAATCCTATTTTAAATTCGTATTATTATGGAGTTGAATATGCTTCTGAATCTGAAAATATTTCTTGTGAGGAACTATTTTAACACTGTAACATGCTGGTAGAAACATGTAATATTCATAAGGAAAAATATAAGGCCTTGAAGAAACAACACGCTTTGACAAGTTCTGTTAAATCTTCCCATGATGTAGAAAAAGAAAAGAATTCCCAATTACTTAAGGAAAATACTGAACTGAAAATATTCCATGAGTAACAATGTAAGGACTTAGAAAAATTCACAAATGGAAACGAAACACTAACTTAGATGTTAGGTAAACATGTGGCACCAAAATATACCACTGGAATAGGCTATCAGCCTAGAAGGAGACAGATCACTAAAACTAAATTTGTTCCTAAATCTGGACAGAATATTGCTAGTTCTAGTACTGGAAATTCATCTGGCTCAACTAGTTATTTAAATTGATATAGAACAGATAAAGTCTCTATCTTAAAATATATTGATTTTGTGAATTATATGAGACCCATAAGACAAATATGGGTACTTAAAGCTTTTCTTGCTAACCTGTCTGGACCCAGGAAAATCTGGGTACCAAATTCATTTTCCATTTAAACCTATTTTGTTGGAAACTTCCTTAAAGAGCTCTTGTAGGTAGACATGGTACTTGTACCATAGATGTTCAAGACACATGATAGGGGAATTATCATGTTTTGAATGTTTAATCAATTTTTATAGAGGCTATGTCACCTTTGGTGACAATTCTAAAGGAAATATCATCATCCTAGGCCAAATTGGTAACACTAACTCAGTTTTAATTACTAAAGTCTTATTTGTTGAAGGATTAAAATACTACTTGTTAATTATTTCTCAGTTATGTGATGATGGATTTAATGTTAAATTTAAAAATAATTCCTGTAATTTATTTAATTCTAAAAATACTTTAGTATTTTCTGCCTTGAAAAATGAAAATGTTTATGAATTTGATTTGAATTATTTAGCTAAAAAATGTTACTTGTTTAAATGCTTTTTATAAAGAATATTATCTTTGGAATAGGATACTAGGACACTGTATTATTCAATCCATTAAAAAGATAACTAGAAAAGGACTAGTTAAAGACTTACCCAAACTTGGGTTTCCAAATGACAATGTTTATAATCCCTGTCAAAAGGGAAAACGACACAAAATCTCTTTCAAACCAAAGAATGAAGTTTCTACTTATCAAACTCTCGATTTGGTTCCCATGTATTTGTTTGGACCATCTAGAGTTTCTAGCTTAAATGGGAAGTACTATGTCTATGTCTTAATAGATGACTTTTGTAGATATAATTGGGTATACATTTTATCTCACAAAAGTTAAACTAGTTCTTAATTTATTAAATATTACAAGTTTGTAGAGAACCTTAGTGGTCTTAAGATTAAGACATTGAGATGTGATCATGGCCGTGAGTTTAAAAATACAGAGTTTGAATCTTTCTGCACAAAAAATTTTTATAATAACAATTTATCTTCCCTTAGAACTCCTCAGCTGAATGGTGTTCTAGAAAGAAGAAATAGAACCCTATATGAAATTTCTAGAACTATGCTTAGTGAATATGACTTAACTATTTACTTTTGGTCTAAAGCTGTTAAATCAGAATGCTACATAATCAATAGAGTATTGATTATACCAATTCTCAAAAAGACCCCATATGAACTCTAGAATAATAGGATTTCTATGTTTAATTACTTTAGAGTTTTTGGCTGTAAAATATATATTCTCAATACTAAGGATAATCTTGTCCAATTTGCATCCAAAAGTGATGAATGAATTTTCCTAGGTTATTCCAGATCGTGTAAAGATTATAGAGTATTCAATAAGAGAACTAAATGTGTAGAAGAATCTGTCCATATCATGTTTGATGAAATAGTTCCACATGAGCCTAGAACCATCCTATAAAATCTGGAGGATGATTTATCAAATCTGAACATCCACTCAAAATCCTCAAATACCTCTGTGAAAGAATCTGTGAAAACATCCAATTCTGGAAATTCTATTCAATCAAGAAAAAATTAACCCGAATCTGTTGATGAACCTGAAATCTCTATTCCATCTTTTTCTAGAAAGGATAGAACCCTTTGAAACCACCCCTTAGATGTTGTTGTAGGAGACTTAGAGAAAGGAACATAAACTGAAGCTTCTATTAGAAATTAGGTTGAACACCAAGCCTTCTTGTAATTGCATGAACCTAAAAACATTGATGATGCCATCAAAGATGAATTCTGGGTAATGTCTATGCAATAAAAACTCAATCAGTTTGAAAGAAATAAAGTTTGGAAACTTGTTGAAACACCCAGGGACACATTCACCATAGGAACTAAATGGGTGTTTATAAATAAGGTAGATGAAACAGGAAATATAGTAAGGAACAAGGCTATATTAGTTGCAAATGGCTATAGTCAAGAAAACGGAATTGACTATGAGGATAATTTGTCTCCAGTAGCCAGACTTGAAGCCATTAGAATTATACTTGCCTATGCAACACATCTGAATTTCAAACTATATCAAATGGTTGTAAAGACTACATTATTAAATGGGTATATAGCTGAGGATGTTTTTTTTTGAAAAACCCCCTGGATTTACAAACCCTCATTTTCGAAATCATATTTTCAAACTTTCAAAAGCATAAAATTGTTTAAAGAAAGCTATAAGAGCTTGGTATGACCGATTAAGTACTTTTCTAATTTACAGAGGTTTTACAAAAGGAATAAGTGATCCTAACCTCTTTATAAAACATATTTGTAATGATGTTTTAGTTGTTAAAATTTATGTAGATGATATTATTTTTGGATCTTCAAAAAATTCATTATGTGTTGATTTTTCTAAAATGATTCAAAATGAATTTGAAATCAGTTTAATGGGTGAACTAAAATTTTTTATTGGATTTAAAATCTTTCAAAATAATGATGGAATTGTTGTGACTCAATTTAAATACACTATATATCTTCTAAAACGTTTTGTATTGGATAGCACTAAATGTAGTGACACTCCCATGAGTACCACCTATAAGTTGGATCTAGATTAATATGGAAATTTTTTTGATCAAACCACTTATAGAGGAAAGATTGGAAGTCTACTCTACTTAACTACTAATAGTTCTTACATTATGTTTAGTGTGTCCATGTGTGGTTGTTTTCAAGAAACCCTTAAAGAATCACATTTAAATGATGTAAATAGAATTTTCAAATACCTCAAGCATACACCCAATCATGGATTGTTCTTTCCTAAAAGAAAATCATTTGAACTAGTTAGTTATTTTGATGCTGACTTTAGAGTCTGTAAGTTATATAAAAAGATCACGTCTGGAACATATCACTTTTTAGGCAAGTCACTAGTCTTAGGGTGTAGTAAAAAACAAAACTCTGTTGCATTATCTACTTTAGAATCTGAATATATAGATGCTGGTAGTTGTTGTGCACAAATTTTTTGTATGAAACACACTTTACTAGAATATGGATATCAATTCAGACATGTACAAATAAATTGTGACAAAACGAGTGCCATCAACATTTCCAAAAATCCCATTTCAAATTCTAAGACAAAACATATTGATATAATACATCTTTTTTTGAGGGATAATTATCAAAAAGTTGATATCACCTTGGAATTAATCTGTACTAAATATCAATTTTCTTATATATTCAATAAACCATTAAATTCTAAGAGAATATATTACATCATACATGATCTTGGAATGATCAATCACAAATAGATATCTTACTGCTCTTACTGTTTAATACTATACTATATTTTACTTTACTGTTTCATGTTTACAGTTTCTTGGTGTCTGTCTCCTGTTTGTAGTCTCACAGTTGGCACCTTGTATTCACTGTCTGTCAGTTACTGTCTCACCATGACTGAACAGTTTACTTATTGTCTCACCGTGACTAAACATATCATTCACTGTCTCAGTGTGACGACTATTGATTGTCTCACAGTGACGACCACATACCATCACACCATAATGACTATTCATGGTCTCACCATGAAAAATATTTTTGGTTTTATTTTAAACCATATCTCAGTAATTATTATTTCACCATTTTTTACTTTCCTACATTTTTACTTTTCAGATGTTTGACATTCCCAAATGATAAAACAAAAGGGTTTCACTGGGTTCTTCACTCGTACCTCCTCTCAAAACCTCTAAACCTTGATTCCTTTTCCTTTGTATATTTCTCGAACCTCTAGTGGATTCCAAGGATGAAGCGTCCATCATTATCTACTATTGAGAATTATAGATCGAAGAAGAAGAAAATAGCACCAAAGATGGAACACAAAGGACCCCTAAATCCAAACCTGGTAAACTATAGTGTTGTTCCTGAAAAGGAAATTTTCTTTGAGTGGATATTGTCTAGAAAATATCTTGTTTTAAAAGTTTTAAGAGAACAAGGATGGCTCTAATTGTTCACTAGGAAGGATAGATTCATTTACCTGATGTTGGTAGCTCAGTTATATCAGTTTGTATAGTTTTCTTTTGATGCTGGTGAATGTTTTGTTGTGAGAAGATAGATTAATGGAATAAGAAGCTTCTTCTCATCAAGGTTGTTGGTTTAATGCCTTAGGATTCCTCAAAAAGGGATTTGTGATGATTATCAAAGAGTCCCCACACCTACAACCAATTTCTTTGACCTGGAAAATTCACTAGAAAGCCTAATAGGAAATGGAACCAAGAGAAGGGCCATAGCTATTGAACTTGATCAGGAGACAAGACTATTGTTCAAATTTGTTCAAAATCTGATCAGTCTATGGAAAGGAGACTTTGTTGTCATAATGTATCAGGTTGTATTTATGATTCATCCTATTAAGAATGGACACAAAATCAATCTGTTGAAATATATCATTCACCATAGCTGTGAATTTATTAAGGTCACATCCAAATCCCCATCTCTATTCTACTCTAGGCTGATTTCAGCAATAATTGTTGGAAAATGATTAGTTGGACCTAATGAATAAGTACTTATGGACTATGAATACTGTTTATCCAAAGCTACCATTAGGAGGATGAAAATAAACTGGAACCCTTAGAAGAAGGAGTGGGTTGAAGATAATGATAATCTCTATGAGAAGTTCATTCCTATAGATTTTCCAACAAGGACAAAGAGATTTTCTGATCCTGTTTTCGACCCAGATGAAGTCGTTGAATATTCCGAGGATGATGAAGAATAGGAAGAGGTAGCTGAAGTACAACATAGAGAAGAGGATTATATACCTCCAAGGGAAGAAGTTGTTATTGAGAATTTATGGACACTTCTTCCTCCAGTTGTTCTTCAAGAAGAACCTCTTGTCCCTAGAGGTGTTATTAATATATAAACCCAACCTGAGGCTACAAGAGAATTAGTTGTCCCTAAATTTGAGTGTCCATCCATGGAATAGGCTGTAGTAGGAGAACTCCCTACTGTGCAAGAAGCAACTCAAAAATAACTCCCTACTATCCAAGAACGTAATCTGGAAGACCTTCCTATGGAACAATCTGTTTTTGAGATAATACCCTCTGCTAAACAGAGGATGGAGATCGCCTTTCAGTTACCTAGGATTGAAATGGCTGAGGAAATTAGAGATGAACTAGTGGATTTATAACAAGTACATGATCCCCAAGGTCCTGAAAACCAAAAAAAATTGAGGGGGAGGAACCTCAAATATTTGAAACTAATGAAGCTGAGACTGATGAGGCTGAGTCTGATAAAGCTTCTGAACCTACTAAGTCATATTCTATGTAAAATCCATATGTATTCCCTAGATTTTATGTTTTAAGGGAATATTTGCAGGTTACTGCAATTGGAATTGATCTTTCTTCTTTTTTTCAATTGAAATCTACTCCATAATTTGAACCCGAACCTGAACCTCAACCAGAACCTGAACCTGAACCTGAACCTCCACCTGAGCCTTTACCTGTACCACTTCCTGCACCTGCACCTTTACTTGATCAGCAATCGTTTTTTAGTAAGGATGATTTGAAAGTCTTTGGAGACACTATCTTAGCTGGAGTTGAGAAACTTATGTCCTATCAAACTTTTATTATGACCAAACTGAGTTAAGAAAATGTCTCACTACTTTTAGAAATTATTATTTGGCACATTCAACCCAAGATTATCAATGAAATTCAAGAAGTAAGAGTTGATAATAGGTTTCTCAGTACTAAATTTGTAACTCTAAAAATCATGGTTGAAAACCAACAAAAAGAATAGCATTCAATATCAGAGACTGCTACTGAACCTGCTTATGTTTCTCTAGAACCTACTGTTTCAAAAATCTCTCGAGACATTGTGTTTCAGGTTCACCACTATCTGCCACCCTTTTATTAGAAGATTTCTAAAAGGAAAAACCCGTTGTTGCAGAACATGAAAGAACTAGTGGCGAATCTCAATAAACTCAAAGATGAGTACATTGGATGTCTTCAAAACGTACTGAACCAGATTAAATCTCTGACCACTATTGTCAAATATTTTCATTCTTCTGGTCTGACTTCTACTCCTTCCTCGGATAGTACATTGATTAGATCTATAGTCAATGAATAACTTCATAATTCTTTTAGTGTTTTTGATGTGGCATCATTATTAGAAGTTGTTATGAATAGTGATAGATTCTTGAACCTTATTCAGATTCACTTAAAGATTGCCAATGATGCTCAGCAGGACATCACTAAAAAAGTATATTTTTATTTCAACTGGATTTTTTCCAAGACTGATATGACCAACCACTTCAAATACCATTTAGAGAATTTGAGAATTCCTCTTATAATCCAAGCCTTCATAAACTATGTACAGAAGCTCATTGAATTTACCAGATTCTGGACAAGTTCTTGGAAAACATAGATGATTTTGAAATGGCCATGGATTATGGAGGAGATATTATTGCAGTGTTCATTAATCTTCTAAGACAGTATCTTCATTTTCAAAGCATCGCAATTGTTTCTCCAGTGGCTGCTCCTCTCAGACCTAGATTACCTACATTCACTCCTGTCTTAGCTTCAACATCGATGTCTATTGGACATGATCTTAGTCAGATCAGGCCTATAATTCTTTAATAACAACTACCTCAATCTTCTACTGCTCCAAATTTGGCTCCCTCAATCTTCAAAGGTCTCCCTTTACCTTCTCTATCTACCACTTATATGACTTCTTCTACATCAAAAACTTCCCCTATGTCTTCCTATTCTGCTACTGGTAAAGGAAAATAGAATGCCAATCCCTGAAGAAGACCAGTGCATACTACATTTTGATGGGGATGTTATTAATTGTTTGTATTTATACTGTATATTGTTTTCTGAACAATTTTAATGTCATTTTCAATTATTTCCCTCTATTACTTCTACCTTTGGATAATCCCAAAAGGGGGAGAAATATGAAATCTATGTTAACATATGTTATTTTTCTCTGTAGTTTCATTTAATTTATCCATTAGCTATATATGATTTGTGATCATAAAAAATGAGGAGATTGTTGGACTCCTCATGTACTAATCAGGTTTTAATGATCACAAATCTCAATAATAATTACAAATCTTATTAATGATCACAAATATCAATAATAATTACAAATCTTATTAATGATCACAAATCTCAATAATAATTACAAATCTTATTAATGATCAAAAATCTCACAAATCTTATTAATCATGTGTATTTATGTTTCAAGTCATTCATACTTTATAATGGTTAAGCTCAATTCATTGTATACATATTACTGTTTAAGTCTGAATACAATTATTTGACTAAGTACAAGACACCGTGAAGCTTGACACAGTATGTCAGACACTGTGAGCAAGACATAGACACTGTGAACAAGAACTCTGTGATGAAGCAGACACCGTGAAGCCTAAGTCTCAAACACTGTGACCAATGAGACACCATAACCAATGAGACACCGTAACCATGGGACACTGTGACCACGAGAAACTATGACATAGTAAGCCTGATATCGAGAAGAAAGACACTAAGAATATACATCGTAAGAAAGACACTCTGTTTGCCTAAGTACTAGAAATAGTTAGCAAGACTCAGTCATTAAGGCCCCATGAATCTGAAAACTATGAGCAAGGCACTAGATGCCAGAAACCATAAGTCAGACATCATGACTTAGACGTAGTAAATGAGACATTGTGAGGGAGAAAGAGTGAAGGAGACGCCGTGAAGGAGATTCCATGAAGGAGACACCATTTGCATAACTACTGTGACACTGTTTCCTATACTATTTTGTCATTTTTCTATTTAACTTTTTAACGGTCATATTTGATTCCATTAATGCACTAACATATTTAATATTTACTTTTAGACATAGTACAAGGTACGAGATACAAAATACATGGAACCTATCAGCTAACACTCACGCATTAGAAGATAACGAGAAGAGTTCCCAAGATGGAGACATACAAAATACAACACGCGAAAACTCAAGAAACGTGAGTGCAATGTACTAAATAGAAAAACAAGCTGACAAGAACGGCCACGAAGAAGTGACTGCAATATCTTCAAAGAAAGAATTGTCTCATGCATGTAATCCATGTCTACTGAAGAACACCCATAGTACACTAGAATCAAGATAACATGTTCACTCGTGAAGAATACATGATGAACTATGACACTCTATTTTTCAAAAGAAAAAAGAGAGAAGGGCTCAGAAGCTATTCTATGTTATCCAATGAGTCCAGAGATGCACTGCTAATCACTAGAGCATTCTAAACTCGCATCTAATCTCTCTTAGGTATTGTTTTGATTACTTTCTGGTAGTGTGTGTATTATATATATTTATAACACACACTGAATCATGCTCTGAACTGACAGATTTCAAAATCCTCACACCAAGCTCATTATTCTTTTTTACCCACGACAACTGTGGAAGAGGTCCCTGAGTGGCCAGGCTATTATTTTGTTTACCCACGAAAACTATGGAAGAGGTCCTTGTGTGGCTTGAAAAGTCTATGTACTATTGTTACCCTGATCCAGGGTGTGGATCAGAGTTTATTTATATAAACTACTTGGTGGAAGGTGATCACCAAGTGGAGTGGATTAGGTCTCGACATTAGACTGAACTAATGTTTTATATCTATTGTTCATCTTAGATTGAGTCTAAAGTATACTATATATATTTTATATTCTGCAACTATTTACTTGGAAATACAAATATATTTTTAAGTCACTTTGATAGTTAAACTAGTAAGTTTTTGTATATACTGTAAAGCATTTGGTTAGGTTCAAAATTTAAATAATCTTTAGATTAAATTAACTGAGAACTAATCAATATATTGAGAATATAACTGGCCCTTTACTGTAATACAAATTCACTACAGTTTAACATAGAATTATACTCGGGGAATTTTTAAAGAAAAATTTGTTAACATAAATTTCAATTGGTACTCAATTGACCCCCTCTTGAGTAAACCACTCCAACCAACAATAGACACTTTTACTAAAGTGTTGAACAAAATTCTTTTTTACTACTGCAAATTTTATGGAATTTCCTGCCATCATGGGCACTAATTACTTTTAAGATTACATTATAATTTGTCATGGTTCACTAAAAATCAATTATTTTCTATAATGATCTTGTTGTTTCTCACTTTTTCATCAAAAGTTTTTTTATAACAAAAATTATAATTTTCAGTCAGTTTATATAAATTTTTCATCTATCATAATATCTATTGATGTTAAATATTCATTAATGGGGATATGATCGAATGATACTATCAATGATATATATAATAATGTAAATTTATAATGATGATGACATGTTTATTGAAAATTTTCATTTTCTAGGGGTTATGATTTTATGATATAATAAATGATTTATCAAATTTTACTACTCATGTGAATGTATTGTGATTATGTGATTGGGGATGAGAATTATATAAACCTTCAATGCATTGGGAAATGAGGGATATCTAGTGAGATAATAATAACTAAAACATGGAGTGAACATGGTTTATTAAGGGACTCTTCCTTCTATGATAGTCTTGGGAGTGAACCATGACCAAGAATATGATGGAAAGGACAAAGAGCCAAGTCAACATTGTTAGTCATACCATTGATCCATGACCAATGAATTTTTTTTATTATTATTTATATTAATAAAACAAGTGTCTTATTATTATGATTTATTATTATTGATCATCACTCATTATTGATGATTCTATGCACATATTATTATAATATACAATGATCAGAAATCAATATGAGTAACTACATCTTTGGTATGATTTGGGAGAAATAAAAAAACGCCCAAACCCCTAGAAAAAAATATTTTGATGAGGACTAAAATGAGTAGGATGTTCCCTTACACTCAGGTTGAACTTTGAAAACAATCCAATTGTGTGTGTTCTTCTTCATGCATAAATGGATGCAAATCAAAAATAAATTTCTTCTTGACTATCTCTCAAAAAATTTGATCAATAAATTTTTTTTATCAATTTCTAACCTAGAAGATTGTTGGAACTTCCTCAATACCTTTGCATACTATGTTTCTTACTTCTTATACTATTTGTATCCTCCTCGAACTGAGTTGTACGACCTAGCGTGGGTGCTTAATGGACAACCAATTATTCCATGAACACTCTCACCTCCTCAGACTGTCTACACTATATGTACTGTCACTGGGTACCATCTATGTGAACCTCTTTAGTGTACCACTTTTGCGTACCAATTTCACACACCACTTATTTGTGCCATCTTCGTGTACCACTTCCACATACTTCTTCAATATACTTTGTATTCCTCTTCTTAATTCATTTTTCTGTAGATTTTTTCTTCTTATTTTTCAAACAGTAACTTTTTATATGAAAATCATCACTGTTAATGGAATCATCCATCCACTAACTACTACCATTCAAGGAATTCTCCCTCACAAACTTTTCCAACATAAGCCAATTGTCTCATCGGAGAAAATATCCAGAATTATGAAAATTACACTGACTCATAATGATCGTATTAGGGTCTATCTTATAGGGAAATAAATCTTCAAATCTCTCTAATTTGATTTATAGAAAATTACATATTTGTGTAGTAATCACCACGTACTATGTGAGTCCCATGAGTAGTTTTCACTATGCAGTCTATGTACTTCTTTTCTTAATTTATGATGGGCTAAATCACCGACTCCATTACATGATTGAAATAATTCATTATGATGTGAATGACTGTCATGAACCATGATCCACTTATAAACAATTTCCCTTATGTTTTCAATGTATTATGTTTTGCGGTCCCCATTTTTCTACTATACAGAATATCTTCCTTTCCCAATCTCCCATCGACACTCCAAAAAACTCTAATGCATTCCTTGAACAGTACTTTGATATCCATGAACTATTTTTTGTGTAAATTAATCCTTCACCAAAAAAAACAAACTCTCTATTTTGAGGCCCAACAATTTTGAAAATATTGGGAAGTTGTGCCACCGTAAAAACATTAATTGGTAAGCTCCAACCATAATAATTCACGATAATTGGATTTCATCAAAAAAACTTATTCTATCATGATTTTTAACCATTGATAAATTATTTTTAGCATCATCGGTTATTATAGAAAAGTAATGAAACTTATCTTTCATACATCAACATCTTTCTTTTGAATCAAAACTGAATACGATGGGACACACATTTATTCCCCCTTAACATCAAAACTCTTGCATCACATGTTCCCCAAAAAATTATGTTATTTTTCAAATTAAAATCATAAATGCATCATCATATTTTCAATGGATTTTACATCTTTAATGGATTTTACCTTTTGGAAACAATAGACCACGCTCATGAAAATAAAACTCCTCTTACTTCCTTGTCCATCCAACATAGTACCAAAACGTAAGACTTATGTATTTTTTCCAAAGACTTATTTTGTGATTAAAGATTTTTACCTTTTAATTATTGTGTATGATTAGTTATAGTATGATAATATTATAAAACATGTATTTATATCGTATGCACAATTCTAATATATGACTTATATCAATTTTCATTACCCTTATTGGGAATCTAAACTAAAACATTCTTGTGTTTCCTTTCCCAAGGTTATAACGAATGGTTTTATGTATGGAATGTCTAAAAGTCTCCATTTAGAGCAGATCATTTTTAGCGATATCAAATATCATTCATGAATATGTTAAATATACATCTAGTCATTAATGACACTAAAACATTATGATTCTATATTATATTGTAATTTCATATATTTAATATTCCTGTATTAAGATATAATATTTATTTATGAAAATTATGGATCATTTTATGGTGGATATTCATGTAGTATCTCAATGAATAAATCAATATAATCCCCAAAAAATAATAGATCTTTTAATATTTTGATATCTTTATCACTATTTAATTCAACTTATCTAATAATTTCATTATGATGAGCTACTATAAGAGGTTCTAAAAAACACTCATGCAATGAAAAATCACTTATAAAAATTATGTATTCAATTACAGCCTATTATATTTTGGTATTCTTGGTAGAGTATTAATTTCAATCATTTAATCCATTACATGGATTATGTCAATGGAAAACATTTATATTTTAATAAGGTTTACTACTAAGGAATATTTTACATTTTAATAGTAACATGGAAATATACTTTCATTTCTATAATATTTCCTTAAGGATTTTTTATTGAAACCACATTAGTTAGTGCCTCAAAGTATTGTTTATTATTCTGGGCTAACATACAAGATATAAAAGAGCAACTATATATTGAATAAAAAATTACATTAACAAACTATGAATTATTTACAAAATTACTTAATATAACATGATTATAATTGTGGATTCAATTATTTTTATTGAATATGATTGGTCATTCCCCTTGGGATCCTTTTGTGGTAGGTTCTTGTGATGCTTGGAGAATTTATTTTCATAATGTCTCATATCCTTGAAATTGATGAAATTTACCTATATGGATTATCTATTTCCCTTGATTATGTTATCTTGATGGACCATATCTCAAAACATGGAAAAATAAAATTCTATTTACGTCATCTATGAGTTATTTCTCTCAAATGTTATTTCATGTATGAGAATATACCCATAACTTATTTTACTTTTCAATGTTATTTTCCACATGGATATAATCCATCCTCATATTCATTTAAAATCCTTTAAAAATAAATGGCTTGGAAAACTCCAACTAATTCTTTATAGAACATTTAATTATCGCCTGATAAGATGAAAATGTTTGTGATACTAATTAAATATAATGTTATTCAACCCATTAATGTACTAATCAATCTTATATTTTAAATTACATATATAGTTTGATGAATGTATTACTGGCCTTATAATTTTAGCATTATACTCATCCATATCATACCTATCCTTTTGACATAGGTTCATGAATTTGAATTACCTATTTTTTAATTTATCATGATTAAACTACGTTTCTAGGAATATCAAATTAAAATAATTTCATTCCATATTCTATATCTCCTTTCCTTATTAATATTTTGAACCAATACCACCATTGATCAATATATCCCATTATAAAATATATATCAATGATAAAAATATCTCATTCCCTCTTCCCAAAGAATTGTATACCTTCTCTGGGGACCTCCACCATTTTTTAATGACTAAATGACTCATGGTTTTTTTAAAAAAATCTAGGTTTCATCCTTATGAGCGGTCAAATATAGTAACATGAACTTATGGAGTAATAGGATACTCTATAAGTGAAATCTGTTTTGTCATAACCTGAGTTAACTTCCCTAATATAATCATTTACTTCTCAGATTAAACACAAATGCCATTTTTTAAATTTGGATTGAAATATCTACATCGATTATATATGTTGGAAAGTTTTCCATTGGTCACTATTTTAAAAAATACTATACACTTAATTAGATCTTAAATAAAACAATGAAGTATAAATAAAAGTATACATATATTATACATTTATTACATTTGAGTTTCATGTAATTGATCAATCTTTATAGAATAACTTAAGGGTTTTTCATAGTGTTATATTCTCTAGCTATGTTTTTCTAAATCTAGTTTCTATGGTTTATAATAAAGCTGGAATTAATACCAACTATATTAACATAAAACATGTATCCCTAATCTGTAGGGTATTATATTACATTAGTAAAAAAATTATAAGATCCAATATTTTAGTAGTCTTAAGAAACTAGAAACAAACATGAATTATATATTAAATTGATAATTTGAGTTACATAATCCAAAAACATAATAACAATGCCATTTCTCCTTGAAAATTCTCTGTCAGATGTAGTAATTCTCCCAGATTCTAAGGAAAATAGGAAACACCCTATGAAACGGTTATCACAAAGAAAAATCAGTCATACATAATAATGGAATCAATATTACTTATAGGACAAGAATTCCTTTAAAATAATATATTCATTGATCATATAACTATAAATAAATTCATGGATAAAAATAAATTATATTACAATTATTTAATGAATAATAGTTGAGTTTTTAAATATATCAATTCCACATTCGATGACATCATATATAAACATGTAAGGATTATAATAATTACACATCTAGCCTATCTCAAAATACATGTCAATGCATCAAGGAGATATATATTTATAGGCCCAACCCATCACAAAACAATCCCAATGAATCTACAATATAAAGATATGACATAAAAATTATATATCATAACACTTTTTATGGATCCTTATATATCATTTTGGAAATGAAATAAATACATTTCCATATAAGAATAAACAAATATAGAATACCAATATTTTCACATTTAGTGTAATAATATAATTTTCAAGGTGAATATCCCAAAATCAATATAGAATCATTGGTATAATATCAATGTAATATAATGTAACCTTATTAAAGGAGTCATGATTGGGTGGGGATAAAGATTAATTTCCTTCTATAAGGGTATCAATAGGAAAAAATCATTCATTATAGTTCATAAAAATATCATGATTCATCCAATACATATCCTATAGGAGTGTCAAACTAGATGTACAATTATGCACATTATTTTTGCACTGAGTGAAGGTTGATATAATACCCAACTAAAATTTATCTGGTTTATTAACCCTGGTTGAATCTATAATAGAGCATGAATCCATTATTTTGTATCTATATAGGGATTTCATTATATAATAATGAAACACTCATTAATTTAACTGACTTATAGATTTCAAAAAGCTATAGAAGTGTTTATGCCTCATAATAGCTTATAAATATATTATAATGATATCAATTATGATATCCCATTGATAATATATTAATTTATTCATAAAATTATGTAAAATTACAATTATCATTTAAAAGAAATGTTAAAGGAAGGGTTGTAAAATCATTATTGGTAGAGAAGAGGTTAGGAATGATTAAAATGAGATGTAGCTTCTTAATGATATAGAGGAAAACCACAGAACATTTGAAAATTAATAGAGAGAATATTAAAATTTAAATATGATGGAATTAATATTGAATGGATTTGGGATGGATAGGAATTAATGAATTAGTTAGAATTTATACGTGAGAGATAATGGAATTTCGGATAAAATGTTAGTTTATTTTTTTTTATTTTGGATGAATAAATTTGATATGCATTGACTCCGAAAAAATTAGTGGAAAAATTATTTAAAAAAGGAGTTTAATTTGAAATTTAAATGAATCAAAACCCACATGGGACCTTCCAACCACTATATTAATTTCTATGAACTAGAAATAGTTTTTTAGGATAAAATGTAATTCAATTTCTAAAATATCATATATATATTTCTAAAATCCACAAAATAATTTTAATTTAATTATGTTACACCATAAATATAAATTTTGACGTAGAAAATGTTTTATAAAATTGTCATTCACAATAATATTATAATTAAGCGATAAAATATTTCTTATTCGTAAAAAATAAAATATTTAATGTTCAATAAAAAATCAATTTTCTGATAAAAAGCCCATGAAATAACCCTGAATAAATTCATATGTGTTTATTAAAAATTTAATTCAATTTTATTGAATTAATCCCTTATCTATGTGAAACATATTTATTGTCTAAATGTTTTTGAAATTATTCATTTGGAACCAATAAATTTAATATTTCTCTTCTAGTTAATCTCATATTCAAATTGAAACAAATGTGTTTATTTTATATTTTTTGATTAATGTATACTTTAAATAACTAATAGTTATATGACTATCAAAATATTTTATGAGTTTTTATATATGCATGAACATAAAATGGTTTCCTTACCTTAGAAAAATATCATTTAATATATTATAAGTATAATACATTAATAGGAAAACCTATTAGGAGAAAATTACACCATGTTCCTAAGAATTTTATATTTGATTCTTATGTAAAAAGGAAGTACCTACAACTCTCAACCAAACCTTGGTGGAATGAAATTATCATCTCGAATGAGTGATGCATCTGGTTGGATACCGAATTGAGGCATTGGAATTAAATAATATAGTTACTCCATCATCCTTGATTTCATTATTGGAGCAAGACTACCATGCGTGTAATAACCTTGTATTTTGAAATTTTTTATCTAAATTAATATTATCTTTCATAACCATTTTTAAACGCATCATGGAACTAAAATGTGCTAAGAAAAATTAAATGAATATTATTGAAAAATTTATAGATAAATACAACATCTTGTAAATAAATCGATATTAATGAATTTAAAATTCATATATTTATATGAAATAATTAATTAGTAATAAAAAAGATTGTTTTTTTACCAAATTAATATTTTTTAAATGTTGTCTAATTTACCATAATAAATTAAATTCACCAATTTTAAAATATTATTACTATAATATATTATTTTTAAGTATATGAACTAATATATTAGAATTATTGAAATTAAAAATTGATTTGAAATAATATTAAAAACACAATATTTTTACAAACACCATTTTCTAAATAAAATAATCCATTCATGTATTCTATATTCGTATTCTATAAATAAATACATAATTTTTAGAATCTTGTTTTGAAAAAATAATCTTTTTTGATTGCAGAATAAAAAAATTATAATAGGTATATATGATGAGATTTTAATAAAAATATATATTTTTAGGGTGAAAATTTAAATGTATAATTTTTTAATCATATTTTTCCTTATATGGAATTATTAGTTCATAACAATGATTTGGAAATTAATCAAACTCATTTTTATAAATATTATTTATTTTTTGAAATATATTTTAAAATTTGAAGTATTTATTCTATTTTATAAAACAATGCTTAATGTTTTATAACATAAGTAATATATTTCTCATGAAATGGTTTCTAATACATAATACACTTATTAATTAAAATTTGATTTTTATCACTATTATAAATTGAATTAAACTAATAAAATTTAAATTTTGGAATTATTGTTTCAAAATAATTTAAATTTTATATTTTTATATTTAATCATAATGTAAAACATATTTAGTTAAAAACAAGTTACAAAAATAAAAGAAAAAATGGTAAAAGTAATAATCAATGAATAAATAACTTCAAACATGTTTTAATCCTCATTGAGGTTGAGTGGTTGAAAAATATATCAACCCTACAACAACTATATTCCTTTATTCCTGAATTTTTTATTCCTTCCTTTGATAATGTATTCCAATTTTAAAAAATTTATCGATATTTACAAAATTGTCATCCCTTTTCACTTACAAAAGTGATCACCTTTAAACACATCCCCTAATAAGAACCCCTATTTTTAGAACAAGATATAACCAACCATATCCTAAACTCACTTATAAATATTATATACATTATGATCATCTCAAAATACCACCTCTTAATGGTATTTCCCCTTTTTTAAAAGAGATAATCCAAGTACTGATGTAAAAATTTCTAACTAAGCCATTATCTTTTCAATTAATTTATATCCACTTATTCTTCCTAAGATTCCATTAAACCAAATAAAATGATAAAATAATTATCACAGTAACACTATAATGTTATTATATTTATGGTACAAGAAATATCCACCTTCCACATTCATGTAAGAAAAGAGAAAATGGACTTAATGTATATGTGTGGACTACTACCTCCATGTCAAAATATCTTTCATTCATCATCACCACCGTGTAATGGGATTTAGTATAAGGAATTTAATATATATGCATAAACATTACAAAAAAAATGTTTCAAAAAAATAAATGATATTTCTCCATTACACCTCAGTAACTCTATCTTGTAAAATCTCAATATTGATAAGTCATTTAGCCTTCTAAAGTTCTTATTAGAGCTTATATTCTTTCTACCATACGTGAATGGTCTCATTCATTTAATTTTTGGTGGGGTAATGATTAAATCCACCAAATGATAACAAGAAAAATTGTGATTGGAATTTTCTAAAATGGGACAACAGCTCATCCAAATGCTTGTCGACAATTATTTTCGAAACAAGATTCCATTTCTTCTTTCATGACATTCCATGAGCAGGATTTATATCTTAATTTGAATATATGTCCCTAAAATGGGGTAGAAGGTACTCTGGAAACTGAGCAATTAAAGAGGACCCTTATTGTTATTGCCTCAGAATATTGGATGCCTCGCCTTCTACTGATATCTGAGCCAACACAGACGCTTCACCTTCCAAAATATCAGTGGGAGTTGATAACCATAAATAGTGAATCAAGATATTTATTAGTATCAAAAAAATGGTAGAAATAGAGCACAATATAGATATCTGATAACATTTTCCTAATAATTTGTGGGTTGATTTATTGGATTCATCCCTAGTATTATCAAATTTAGCAACTTGAGAATAGGTTTCTTGAGGAGGGGTAGTCTCTTTAGTTTTCCATATTTCCATAATTAAAGGCTCTGTAACATCACTCAACATGGGGTCCTTAGTATGTATTTTTCCAATATCAGCATAAGAGGGATAGAGTGGAATGCCCCATTCTTGAAGAGCCTTTGAAACATTCTCTACTGACAAAGCTACATAAGTTGAACATTGATATGAAGTACCTAATAAAGAAGAACAATTACGTATGGAAATACAAGAATGGAAACTTATGTCCCTAAAATTACTCATGAAAGTCTACAAACTCTTTGATGGGACCTGGAAAATAAATAGTTGGATTAAGGTTGTCCATCATTTCAGTGTATGTGGCTTGGAAATTTATATAATTCTCAACATTTAAGGTATCCAACAAAGGTTGGTTGATGCCCAAATTGGCTTCGATAACATTTTACTCTGTCATTTCTTCAACTAGTATAGCATCATCAGATCAGGTCAGGTCAACATCAACAACAATATCTATATTATATTTCCTAGGATATTTGTTACTTCTTTCTAGTGCAGTGGAAATATCTGCATTGATTACTACGGATCCATTGGAATTGGCGATTAATCAGAGATATTTTGAAGAGAATAATATTTAAAATGTACTTTATATTCAAGATATATTTATTAAACATTACCAGGAATTTTTTCACTCTCAATAGAACCAATAGAAGATAATGACACACCTTTTGGTGTCTTATCCATAAAGATAACATATTCATCAACATGAACCGGTGTTTCTCCTGGGGTTTCCTTCTCTTGTCTGGGGGGATCAACTATTAATACCTTAAGAGAAGAGAGGGCGGTAGATCATGCAAGAGGAAAAATGTGGTCACCAAATATTATCTAGAAAATCATAATTCAAGAGGATAGTATAAATACATACTTCTTATATGTAATCATCAGACCATTCACATCTCTCTCTTGTGTTTCCTTTCATAAGATTGTGGAGAAATTGAAACAGAGCTCATGGAAGGAGAAACCTGATGTAATGGATGGGTATTGTCCATCACCATTAACCCGCTCATGATTATCGCTCTTGGAGAATGTTTTGGAGTTATGGGAGGACCATTTAATGTGTTAATGGGGGAAATTGTAGGTCTATACCTTGGTTACCCATGAACCAATCCCAAGGTTCCTTCCCCAAATTCAAGACAAAAAATGCAATGTCATCAACATTAATGATGGTGAATGGAAATGGTAAATTGAAAAAAAAAAGAAAAATACATTTTCAGTACTAAAATAAGTGTTCCCTTCCTTATCATGGATAACAATTACCCATTCAGATATCCAGACCTCTATCAAACTGAATAATCAATTAAAGGATGATATTTGTTCATTAGCTACATATACAATGGTCTCCAACTCCAAAATATACTCTCATACTTCAGATAGGTTTTTATCTAGATGGAAATAAAAAAGATCATTAATTTCATCCACATCATATATCCAAAGGCCATGTCTGTCAAATGCCCTTGGATCCTTGAGTTCAAAAGCCCATATATACCAAAATTGAATCGCTGATGGCCACACCTAATTTGGTATCGATATGGTTGGATGTGGAGAAAAATCAAAACTCTATGGTTTGAGAGCCTCTTAAGTCCTACCATTGTATTCAAAGAGGTCAATAGATGGGATGGGAATCCCTTATTGATGGTGGCAGCTAGATCACCTCGGTGCCAGATATTTTTTTCTCTAGAACTAGTCTTCCAGTATAACTTTTTCTAATATGTTTGGAAGGATATAAAACTAATGAAATATCTATATTATCATTGTATTTGGACTTCTTACCATGATTTATACAAACAATAGTTGATGTGGCTGCCACCTGATATATTATTGTTGTAAAATCCTGATGAGGGTATGAATAATCTCATGCATTGGAATATATATCATCCAATATGATTGATTCATCTGATGGAGGTAAATTAATTGATAATTTGGATGTCTCTAAATCCATCAAAATTCAAAACAGCCTTGCAGCCATTGGGTGTTTCTCATGTATAACATACTTGAGAGGAAAAGCTATAGATTATTGAAGACATTTTATGTTCCAAGAATACATATAAGGGAAAAAATATGAAAAATAATTTCACCATTAATCATAATTGAAAGTATGAAATCCATGAATTCCATAATATAAGACCACAACTCGTAATTTTCTTCCTCGCTTTTATTAAAAAATGTTCTAGTTCATAGGTTACCAAAAAGAAAGAAGCTAAATTCTCTTAATTCATTCCATGCCCTTATCACTATATCTAGTATTTATTTCTATGGATGAATACCATAAACATTCTAAAAAATGGTGTGGATTGGCCATTGGGGACTCTAACTAATTTCAACACTGAATAATAAAAAATGTATGATCCAATCAAGCCCCACAACACTTGGAATGGCCCAACAATTCTATGTGGAGCCTTCCCATTGTATAAATGTTGCCAGGAATAGTAAATTATTTCCAATAATATATATTATATCCCAATATAGATTCTTTCAACCCATTTAGCTACAATATAAAATGTCTATGGCCTTATAGACATGAAGCATGTAAATGTTTAACCACATGTAATGGAATATGGCTATGCGTATCATCACAACAATATCATATTTGACTTGATATCCCCAGTGCATCTAGTCACCTCTCTCTACCGTGGGACAATATATGCCTGAAATGTCACAGTTATCTAAAGAATGAAAAAAACTACGAAGTCTTCTGGTGGGTCTTTTCAATATTATTGGTTTCAAAAAGGATTTCATCCATTCTCTAGCATGGATATCTTTCATGTCTTTAGGAAATTTTATTGAAAATTTGAATAATTACTTAGAAAATGGTAGTTTTCTGGTATCATAACCCCATGTTGTTACCAATGGAATAAACATATCATACATTTTCCTAATAATGGGAATCCCAGATATTTGGTAAATATCCCATAAACTAATTACAACCTCACCATGCGTCAGGTGGAAGGAATTTGTTTGTAGACCACATCATCTCAATAATTTAATAATGAAATTGTTTTTATAAACATATGTTTGTACTATCTAGAAAGATTCAGAAATATAAACATCTGATAGATCTACCCTAAAATTTCCATAATTCCAGCATACCAAAAACACCCACATAAAATCCAGTTTAACACCTCCTCTAAAATTAATATCACATTCATCATTCCTACCAAAATACAGGGCTGTTTGTGAATCATAGAAGGCTGAATCATAGCAATGTGGCCTTGGATCTACAAAAAGATCTTCCATATCATGATTACAACTACTGTGATTTAGGATGCATCCAATAGGGGTTGTTCCCTCAGGAACTGGCATACCCCTCATGGTAATATTAATGCAATGAAAATTGGAGAATTGAAAAAAAATTGGAAATTATTTCTTAATGGATAGAATCTGGGAATCTGGGGAAATCCCATGTCCATATAGGGGAGAATAGAGACTTTGTGGGTACTCATGTTGATATGGAATTAAGCCTTTCCATAATCCAAGAAGAGTAATTCGATCAATTTCATAGTATAATGGTTCAATGATTTTTATCATCTTGTTTGGAAATCATTAGCATCCTCAATAGAGGTTATCAATTGTGCCATTTCCTACTAATGAAATAAAAAATTCTTCATTTTAGAATGGAATATTGATATATGAAAATTCAAATTTCAAATTAAAATAATCAAAAAACTTGGAAAAGGAAACTCATCGTGTAGGTCCTTCAACAAGGTCATTCATGTAGGACCTTCGACATAAGTACATGCATAAATCCTTCGAAGTGATCCTTTCACATAGCACCATCAATAAAAAGGTTTATCCTTGAGAAAAGTTCAATGAACATATATGATAGAACAATGTAGAGAGGCTAAAAGAATTAGATAAACAATGATAGTCGAAAATCTGAGAAACCTGGTGAACAAAATCCCAGTTGAATAGAACTATTTATAAACATTAGTGACCTACATAGCATGGGTACATAAAAAAAGATATTTTACATACCTGTGTGAAATCTATATGTTGAAAAAATATGTGTCTCAACAATTACTCAATAGTATTTTCCCCATATTCATTACTTAGTACTCGACCATCTTTCTAATCGAATCCAATCCTGAGGGGGTGGGGGTTGTTGAGACTCGTAAGTAAGAAAACATTACTATGATGGTTCCCAAATATATTTAAAAATATAAATAAGATACCCAATCAACATAATGAAATAACAATTTTTAGAGGACATACAGAGTAGTCCTACATGGCAGACCTAAAAAGAAGACCTGCACGTCAAGATAATTTCTGAACACCTTTGCGGATGAAATACACGGATGGGATCCGCAGCTGACCTACCCCAAAGAATTTATTTTAACCCCCACTGATTTTCTATAAATATAACACATGGGATCCTCATTTGATGACTTATGAAAGTTGCTTAAAGTTTCCAATGCTTTTCTCTATCGCCCAGATCACTAAACTTGTCTTAGATAGATCTTTAAAAACACGAGAGAAGAGAAAATGAGATAGGATAATCATGTTTTGAGTATCATTAATTGTTTTAATCTTATATTGGGTTAGTCCCTCTATGTTAATAATTTCATTAATCATTGAGGTCTACGTGGAACACCTATGTAGCACACCAACGCGGGGTACCTACACTACAAAGGTGTGCGCATGGCCTACACATCATCTTGTAAACCATATTCAATGATAATAATGGTAGGGTATTTCCTTCCATGGTTCCCTTATCTGAAATGGACTAATATTAAGCTTCCCCCAAAACTTATTGAATTATCAAACCTTTAGGAATGACACATCAGTGTGTCTCCTATTTGGGTTTGTATATCCATAGTCAAAGGGTTCCATATTTTTTGTATTGGGGTTTTTATTCATGGAGTTTTTTTGGGTTTATGTATCCATAGTCACGTGGATAATTCTCCTAGGATCAGTGTTGGGGAGTTCCTTTTTTTGGAGGATTAGGGTATAGGTTCTTTCCTCCAATTTTCGTCCTCAAAACCTAGAACCTCAGGTCTCTTATAGAGTAGGTATGGTTCACACCTACTTTTCCATTTGAAAATTTGAAAATTATCTCTCCCCTATCATGACCAATTTTAGTGCAGTTATCCTGGTGTAGGCCCATAAAATTAATTGTATGATGTTTTAGTTCTACTCCTCTTTACATCCTTCACTTTCACTTCTTTATTACATTGGATCCATGTAAACTAAAAATATAATAGAGGTATGGCTTGTTGCCTCACCCTCTTCCCCAGTTTCCACTTCCTCATCCACCCTCTCTGTCGTAGTCCCTTCTACTTCCTCCATCAGAGGTGTAAAAGTGTGTGCCTTTGTCGGTTCTTTAACATCATCTTGCCTCTCACAAAGATCATGACTCATGGGTTCTTATAAATTTGTTATGATTACAATATTTTCACAAACACACCCAGAGAACTACGAGAACTCTGATTCCCACCATAACTGGTATATGTTGGAATCATTCATAAGGCCTGAGCTCTATCTCATTTCATCCATAAATGGGAATCCTCTATAAGATTAAGTGCCAAATTAAAACCCCTAATCACCAAGAAATCATTTTATGGAAGTAAGTCTATACTCATTTCTCTCAAAGGACTACACTCTCCTATGAGAATCATCGAACTATGTGGTCATTGATTCACATACAAATCATATATGTAGAAATCTTCTATATGGATCAAAAATCAAACATTTAAATAAAACATGTTCTTCCAAGACCATACTCCCAACAAGATCTAATAAAATATGTATATGCTTATTCATTCCATGTTTTTAGGATTCATAGGTATAAGTCCGACACCAAACATTGACTATGAATTTTTCTCTTAGTTGTCCTTTACACAAGATATTAAACTATATGGTTTGGTCCTTATCACATGACCATAAAAGGTATGATGTGTCCTATTAGGAGGCACCGAACAAACAGGGTTCTGATTCCATTCACAAGGACTCGTAGGTAGCACATTTATGGGTATGATACCAATATCAAAACAAACATTAGTCTTCCTATATGAAAATAAATTCTAAAATTCCAAACTGAGTTATTTAAAAACTAGTATTATCATAATGATGGATAAAATAATATCTAAACATTATATGAGAAGATACCATTTATGGATAAGCATCAATACATATGGATGTCTCTGTTAATAAATAACCTTGAATATGTACAGAAGATTATAAATTTTACACATGCTAATTACTGATTGTAATTTACAATGGAAACCTATGTTATAATTGGTAAATTAATAAGGGTTAATAAATCTATAATAAAGTAGCAGAGCAGACAATAATTCACCCCAAAAGGGCACGAGGAGTCAAACCACACATCCTCTCAACCAATGCATGTTCTTAATTATAGTCAATTCGAACATAACGAATTCTTTCATTTGGAAAGTAGGTCCCTTGATATAATTAACCAATAGATGTTTCCGGTTCAAAGAATATAACCAATGGAAACCGTATAGAATAAGTGATTCATAAAAAAAAACATGTTCCAAGGGACGAGAAAATAATGAATTGATAGTGATATATAATTTCCAGTCACATGTGGTTAATTTTGAATGATTAAAGGCCCAAAATAAACCTCTCATTGTAACACCCCAATATTTCATAGTATGTTATTTTCCTTATTTTAATTCAATATCTTTCACAACAAGAAACACCGAGTTCGAGCACACTACGACTTTCCAAGGTTCCCATTCAAAAGAGGTTATGAATAGTATTAACTGAATTTTGAATTTTATATAATCTATATAATTTTAGAATCCATATTATGTGTTTCATAGATATAATATAAGAACAAATTCATTTTTTCATATAAAAGATGTATTTTTTAAAAAATGCAATTTTACCACCTTTTAATGGAAACCCCTTTTTAAAAAAATATTTAGTACTTTTATATATTCAATTTAATGAAATTAAATTCTTTATTATAATCAGAACTAAAATTTTATTGTGGATAAATGTTTGGTACTTTTCTGATAACTTTTATATTTTGATGAATACTGAAAAGTACATAATTATAATTGAATGTTTTTTAAATTGAAATACTTCATAGTGTTAAATTATGAATTTGAATAGTTTGAATGAATAATTGGATCATATTTTAATAAAATGTAGTTCATTATTAGTAATTTCAAATTTATATTTTACATAAACACATGTCAATCTTTTGATAGTTTTTACTTTTTAAAATCCCACTTTTCAGTTTTAAAAATGGGAATTGATTTTAAATTAATTAATGAAAATTCTATTTTTTTTAATTTTGTAAAATAATATTTATTTTTGAATTTGTAATATCAAAATTATCTTAGGGTATGTTTTTGGTATTTTTGTAAAAACATTCAATTTTTGATGAATAGTGAAAAACACTATGTTATAGTTTAAAACTGACATTTTTTTAAATAAATATTTATTTTATATAAATTTATTTTGACTCAAAATTGATATATATTACCTATATATGTTCAATATAATTCAATGGAGTCATTTTATAAAAAAATTAGATTTATAAAATTTTATTGAACTTTTTACCATCATTTACCCACCTCCTAGGAGGATTGCAAATTTTCATAAAACATAATTTTAACATTCTATGAGTTAGATTTCAAAAATCCGAGAAACATTGTTAAAATAGGTAAGTAAAATTTGGTTTAATAAGATGAAAATATTTTTTGTTGAATAGTATCTTTTTACTTTTATTTACCACAATTAAAAGTAAATTGGGTAATAAAGGGTAAAAATGATATTATAATTACTCTAACACATGTCCTAATTCAATTGAATAAGTATATTTCGACCAAGAAGAACATTAGGAATAAAATATTATATTATTGGGTCTACTTGGATTTGATTAGTACATTTATTATTATTGTACTTAAAGAAGAGATAAACAAGTAAAATTCAATGTTTAATAACTAAACCATTTTTAATATAGGGTTACCCAAAATATAAATTCTACTATAAGTATTTATTAGAAATATAAAATTATTTCCTACATAATGGTATTATATTTATAATTTTTAGACACTATATATTTTATTTTATTTTTGACACAATGATGATGCAGTAATTACCTTCTAAATGAAATATTAAAATAATTGATATTATAAATATCCAAATAAATGTAAGATGAGACTTGTGATGAATTAAACTAATTTTATAGGTTATAATGACATTTTAGTGTTGGTTAAATAAATTTTATTCTTAGTGATAATGTTTTTATGGCTTAAAAAAATAAAATATTAAATAGTTTCAAAATTGACAAAATTGAGATTTTTTAAAAAATATTATATTATCAAATGATATAATATTCCTAAAAATATAAGGATTAGATAAATGACATAGATATGGTAATATATATTAATTATTAACCACATGGGGTTCTCTTGTCTTGTGATATTAATTTTACTAACCATATAATATAAAAATACAAAGAGACATGGTAAATGTCAAACTATTTAACTAAGTGTTAAATCTAAAATATAAGGATAATATGATGACCAAAACCTGTTTAAAAACTATTGGTTGAGTGGTTTTCAACACAAAACCACCTTATCTTTGAAATAATTCATTTTGGATCCATTATAAACAGAGAATGATTTTATTATAAAATAATAATTCAAGATTTTCCTAAAGTGACCCTCACCTCTCTTATAAAAAGGATCTTCTCCTTCCCATAATATCATACCACAAAAGCCTTTTGTCTCGGCCAAACCCTAACCCAATATCCTCCCAACTTATCTCTATTCATTATAAAGTCCTTCCATTGGATTAAAAGACATACTATGAAGCCCATTTTATCAAATCAAAAGGAAGAACCCGAAGGAGAGGTAAATATTATGTCACTAGTTTCAAGTTCTCTTCTTATTCCACTTCCTCTATCTGTGTTGTTTCTAATATAAAATAGTAACTCCATGATATTCTATCTATTTTTATGTTATTATTAAAATGGTAAAACCATATTCATTATTATATGAATCCTATAAATGAAAATGTCACCGTACGTGCGTACGAACCGATTAAAGTCTCCACGTCATGGTGTAGTTTGTCATTCAAACACTTCAATATTTGTATGGGTATAATAAGTAGTATAACAGTATTAATTAATAAATATAAAGTTTTAATGAATATTTATATATGATATACAATCCAATTACATATGATTTCACCATCAATATATCGATATTGTTGCTCGTGCGTACGTACGGATTTCTATCTCCACGAACACGATGAGATTCCCTTCCCATCGTAAGAATTCCAGAGTAATATACATTTTTTTATTAAAAAAATGTTTATGAACTTATTATCATTCGTCATATGAATAAAAATAATCCTATTCATAACAAACATGGCTTACGAAACCAATTATATAATGGAAAGTGGATCATTTAACACTTGAAATGATGATACTACTAAAATATTATTAACAACAAAATATTAAAGGATCATATATTATATAATATTTAAGTATATAGTCCTTCTATAATATAATAAAAAAGTCTTAACTGTTATATAGGTGGATAATTTACCCTTGACCGAGGAAAAGTACAAGGTAAGGTGTTTCTTATCTAACTTTTAATTCAATGAGATTTTCATTGTTTGCCAATTATTTATTGCATGTGGTGTATTGTGTACTGCCATTTGATATATATTATCATGATTCACTTTATATTAATTTTATTATGTGATTAATTTTGTGGTTATTAACTTTTTGTCATATTACTTCATTGATAAAAAAATGTTAAGGGGTTTTCATCTCACTTCTTATTTCTGTGAGATTCATACAATATTTCCAATATTTACATTTATTGGGTGTATGTACTACCCATGATTTTATTCCATATGTAATATACTTTATTTTTTGGGTATTTACATATTAATTTTATGATACTTAATTCATGGGGTGTATTTTTCATTTGACACCAAATCGGTAAGGTAATTTCTAATTTTGATTTCCACTCATTGGGTTTTACACAAACTTCATTGGTTATTTTACTCCAAGATTAGGTTTGAAATCACTATTTATTTATTTATATATTAATTTCCACTCCCCTTTGTGTTGTTTATATTTTTATACACATAATCACTCCATTGATAAAATCTCATGTCATCGATATAAACTTTATAAGAGTAATATTATCTAAATTTTCATTAGTTGAGTTAAACATCCAAGTAATTGGTGTAGTTGTTACTAGTATTTGTGTGAATGCACTATGATTGTTTTACAATGAATATATAATCATTTAACTGTATTTATATTTTCCACACATAATTATGTCATTTATTAATCCTTAACATAAGGATACAATCTTTATAAGTGATTTCATCTCAACATACATTCCATTGAACCTTCTTTGTTGTTATGCTATAATTCAATTTTATTTGTTATATATTATTTAATTTGACATAATATATCATGAATCCCTTTATTATCATTATATTAATAAGTTTTGATTACCTTAATTATTTTTATTCAAGCATTTTTCATTTGGTTAGTAACTCTAACTAAAATTCCATTTTAAATGTTTTAAAAATATATTCTTCTCAATATTTCTCATTAATGTCCATGTTTTAGAAATGGTTATAAGGTTTTAGTTATATTGAAATTAATATTTTAAAATTGAAATTCCATTTAAAAGTTTCAATGTGGTATGGGACACTTTTATTCTAAAATATATTGTAAACAACTTCTTGATAAATAGTGAGACTGATAAATGTTTTCAGGAAAAATGGGTATTTCCCTCAATGATTTTTACTGATCATTTTCAACTATGTCAACATCCTTTACATGATATTATTATTGATCGAGGTTGATTTATTATGATACAAATATTCTATACTGTATTGAAGGTTTTGTGATATGTTTTACTATAGATGTGTAATTTTTATACAATTCATGGTTTATGGTTAAAGTACTGAAATTTTGTATGCTAGTTTTAATAAGAATTTTTATATTTTATTTCACCCATTCGTTTGAGGAATGCATTGGACTTAGTATGTGATGGGTAGATCCCACTATATATCCTCGATGAATTGTTAGGTCTTATGAGACAAACAAGTTTCCCAGCACAAGGACATGACAAAATATTATTAGTAGTCTTGGAACAATGCCTTGACTATGTGGTTAAGAAGTCTGGCATTATGCATTCGATCATTATGAATATTGCTATTGATATTTCATGTGATTATTCTACTATAGTAATATCCATGTGAATAATTAAGTGCAATTATTTGATATTATGTTTGAAATATTATATTGATTTTTATGTTTAAAAGGCTTTTGTTTTAGTCTTATACATTCCCTTAAATGTTTATGCTTATTATTGAATGTTTCCGCTATATTGTTATCCACACTATGTATTTGATCTCAGCCCTTTCTATGTTTTTATTTTTCCCAGGATGTGAAGAAATATTTAATGGTTGACCTGTAAGGGTAGCCTAAAGATATAAGTGTGTTTAAAAATGGAACAATATATTTTTACTATTTCTATTTCGTGATGTATTTGAAAACATATGTGTGTTTCTAGTACATCCATGGTTACTAAACTAATCATACTTTTGGGACATGATTCCTTGTCTCATTCTAACGTTATGTAATAATGCACAAACTAGGGGTAACTGGGGTCAAGGCGTTACAGTTGGTATCAGTGGAGGTTTAGTACAATCCCTGAAAGCTTGATTTATAAAAACTCTGATTAGAAAACACTTCCCTAAGATAGACATTTCGGAATAGTATAGAGAAACATCCAAAAAGTTTGGTAATGTAAATATTATGTTGGTTTTCCAAGTAATTCATCCATGTCTAGATATTAGCAGGTAGAGGTGGCTCTATCATAGACGTACGTAGGAGTGAATACACTAACAAGGTGTTTTGATCTTGACTATGGGTATCATGGTACACGACAATGAGCCATGCAGATCTCTTGGTTACGATACTCAAGAGGGATATGCTTATGATAATTCAAATATTCATTAAAAACCAATTTGAATGATTTTAATATAATATGAGAATAAATATAGTTGGTTAATCCTAAGGTGTTTTAGATTGAAAATAAGGTGTTATGATATTATCTAAATGATTTTATGACTCACACTATGCTTTCATGTGTTAGTCAATGGTTGAATTCCAAGGAAGTTTTAGTAACCTTGAAAATGATGTACAAGGTGGGCATGGTGGTGGAAATGAACAACGAAATGGAATTTTTATAGGAGTATAATATTTCCTGTTCATGAAGAATCAGTTTCCCAAAAATATGATCAACCACATATATATTAACCAACTCCCAAACACAACAATGAAGAGAAAGGCAGTGAATGATAAGTACTCCAGCAGTGCATACAATGGAGAAAACAAAGCTCAATATCCATCATGCGTGATATGTGTAAGGATATAGCTAGGGAAGTGTATCAATGTAACAAATAAATGATTATGTGTGGGAAAGAAGGACATATAGTAATGAATTGATGAGGAAAAATGAAAATTAATATGGAATATTACTTAAAATATACTCAATAATCCATTTATAGTCATTTTCCATAAATTCAGGGGACCTGGGAGTTACCTGAGTGAATGCTATGTTTTATAGGATATCCGCTTGGTCAAGGAAGAACCTTTCTGGAAATAAATGTATGGTTAAATGTTTAAAGGTACTATTTCTCTTTGTTTATGGCATTACATTGGGAGGATATTCTATTGAATGTTTAACACTACATTTTGTTTTGTGAAAATGATAATTTAAGAATAATTGTCTTTACTATTGTTGATATGGTTATAAATAACCATTTTTGTTAATATTATACATGAATTTGAGGAAATTACATGTTATAAAATTATGGTATGAAACTGTGAGGTATGATAAAACATTTTTAGTGAAATTTTTTGTAGTTATTTTGAGGAATTTATATCATTTTGGGAAAATTATAAAATATGGTTTTTGAAAAAGTACAACACACAGACTGTGTGACAACTCGTAACGTCAGACTATACTGTAGGAATAGATCCCACAAACCAAGTGTGATTGGAATTTATCACCTAATACAGGAATATGTTAAGTCCCTGGTTAGAGTGGCTAATTATTATTAGTTAAGTGACTTTTTTGATCAATATTAAGTAGATTTAGGATCTTATGTCCAATCAAATGGATATCCCTAGTATAGGAAAATGATTTGTTGATTAAGTGATAATTGATATATTGGAAGATTTTCACTCTGTTGGGAAAAGTATATGCCTATGAAAAATAGAATACAATGAGATTTCATTTAAGGATTAATGGTGTATTCATATCTATGTTTTTATTGTGTATTTATAGGGATTTGGGTTATTTATGGAATTGATTAACATATCATAGATAATACGTGGTAAGGTTAATTACATATAGGTGTGTAACTTTAAGAGTAGTCAATGTTATTTGGAGATACTATTTTATGTGGAAGACTACGTGATCAAAATCTTATATGTTTTGTGTTTCAAAATTAGTTTGGATTATATTAAAGGATTTTAAGGAAAAAATTTTATTGAATGGTATATATTGATCTTTGGGTATTGTTGGTTTAATTTTAGAAATTGAGATTAGTATTTCTTTCCATAAATGATTATCCTTTTTTGGGGATCATCTAATCTTTTACAAACCATTTTGGTTTTGGTTAATCTTTACAGACATGTTAAATATATATAGTTTATCCTTAGTGGATTATGTGATTCTCTAGAAGTTGATTCAAGTGCTTTGGGTCTGACCAAGTCATCTTGAAGACTCATCTTTTGAAAAAAAGAGAAGTTAGTGGTAGAAATTTATGAATGAATGAAACTATACATAAAAAGTAAGTATATCCCATTATGTTCATAGTCAATGTCATAAATAAATCCCTCAACATTATGTAATGTAACTTAAAACAAAAACTGTTATCCATTTACTTTTTATACTAGGAAATTATTGGTCATTTATCCCATCACAAGTTTATGATTTTAATGTTGTTAAAATTCTTATGATCATGTTTTCTATCACTCTCCCCCAGAACATGACACATTGTTTATCTTTTGTATCCATGTTTTCCAACATGGAATCCTAGTATTGGTTTTCTTGGGTGACCATTGTACTTCTCATTCATTCTTTTAAAGCGATAGTTTTATTGAAACTTTTTCTAATGAAAGACGTTTAATGAAGTTCTCAAGCCCAATTTTAATATTGCAAGGATGTAATTTCCAAAAGGGGGGAAGAATTTACCACCCCATGATTTCATAGTAAGTTAGTTTCTTTAATGTAATTCAATAGCTTTCACAACACGCAACACCATGTTTTTAGCACACCACGACTTACCAAACTAGCCATTCAAAAGCAGTTATGAATAGAATAAACTGAATTTTGAATTTTATATAATCCATATTATTTGTTTCATTGAAATAATATAAGAAAAAAAACATTTTTTCAGATAAAAGAAGTATATTTAAAAAATTCAATTTTACCACCTTTTAATGAAAAATCCTTTTTAAATCTAATATTTTCCGCATTTATATATTCAATTTAATGAAATAAAATTCCTCTTTAGAAAGGGTACATCTAAGTTTATTTTGGATACATTTTTGGTACTTTTCTGATAACTTTCATATTTTGATGAATACTGAATAATACTAAATTTTATTTGATGAAATTTTTTTAATAGAAATAATTAATAGAGTTAAATTATGTATTTGAATGGTTTGGAATCATAATTATATCATGTTTTTATCATTTAATATAATTTAGTTCATTATAAGTAATTTCACATTTAAATATTGCATAAACACATTTTAATATTTTGATAGTTTTACTTTTAAAAAACCCACTTTTCGGTTTTGATATTGGGAATTAATTGTAAATTAATTAATGAAAATTCTACGTTTTTAATTTCGTAAAATAGAATTAATTTTTGAATTTAGTATATCAAAATTACATTTGGGTAAATTTTTGGTATTTTTCTAAAAATATTCAAATTTTGATGAATTGTAAAAAACAATGAATTATAGTTAAAAACTGACTTTTAATTTAAATAAATATTTATTTTTTTAAATTTATTTTAAATAAAAATAGATATATAAAACCTTTATAAGTTAAATTAAATTCATTGGAGACATTTTATAACAAAACTATATGTACAAAATTTTAATGAAATTTTACCGTCTTTTACCCACCTCATAGGAGGATTTGAAAATTTTCATAAAACATAATTTTTCAACTTCTGTGGGTTGAATTTCAAAAATTTGAGAGACACAGTTAACATTAGTAAGTAAATGTGGTCCAATAATAGGAAACTATTTTTTGGGAATAGCAACTTTTTAGTTTTATTTGCCTTAGTTAAAAGTAAATTGTGTAATTAAGGGTTAAAATGAAATTATAATTATACTAACACATGTCCTAATTCTATAGGATAAGTATAATTCGACCTAAAATAACATTAGGAAAAAATATGATCCTATTTGGTCAACTTTTATTAGATAATGATATTTAATATTATTTTATTTAAAGAATATTTAAAATATTTAAATTCAAATTTTAATAACTAAACCTTTTTTAATATTGGATTACACACAATATAAATTAGACTACAAATATTAATTATAAATATAAAATTATTTCCTCCATAATGGTATTTTGTTTATAATTTTAGATATTATATAATTTATTTTATTTTTGACCCAATGATGAGGCAGTAATTACCTTATTAATTAAATATTAAAATACCTGATATTATAAAAATCCAAATAAATGAAAATTGAGACTTATGATAAATTACACTAATTTTCAAGGTTAATATGATAGTTTATGATTCATAAATTAAATTTTATTCGAATCTATATAGTTTTTAGGGATTTAAAAAAAACAAATACTAAATAGTGTCGAAATTGACATAACTAGTTTTTTAAAATAAATATTATATTATTAATTGATATAATAGTCAAATAAATCTAATTTTTTGAAGAAGGAATTAGATAAAGTTATATATATTAATAATGAACCACATGGGATTCTCTTGTCGTGTTATTCTAATTTAATTAACCATATTTTATGAAAATACACAGAGACATGGTAAATGTCAAATTGTTTAACTAAGAGTTTAATCTAAAAGATAAGGTTAATGTAATGACCTCAACCTATCTAAAACAAATTATTTGAGAGGTTTTCAACCCATAACCACCATATATGTTAAATAAATCATTTTATATCCATTAGAAACCAAAAAATATTTTATTAAAAAATAATATTTCAAGATATTCCTAAAGTTACTACACTAATTAACCCACCCCCAATTAATGTTTATTATATCCATAATTATTATTATAATTGGTATCCAATCAATGTTTCTCGTATATTGGATTCTATATAATTCAGTTATTGTGTTTCAAATAATTGAGGTTCATTCCTATATTAACAATGAAGTGTAGTTTTTGTAGAAGTTTTAGTTTTCTCTAAGAAAAATTTAATTTCTACAAATAATATCATTAATTGAAAAATCGAAGAAAAAATAATAATTAAGGGGTCCCTCTTTTGTAAATAATAGGATGCTTTTATATCTCCAGGAATTTACAATAGTAAATAAATATCATGCATGGAATGTGTAGAGAAGCTGGTTTATGTTTCCACAGTGGTGATAGAAAACATTCCTCTATCAAGTGAATCAAAAATGGTATTTCATCAATAGTTCTCTGATATTCTTGTACATAATTTCCTAAAATGATGATTATAGAATAATAAGTAAATATGGTCAATATAACATATTTCTAGATAAATTAGTTCATATATTAATATATTTTAACACCCCAGGTAAATAAAGAATATGACATTTTCACATTTATCCATATTTGTGAATAAAATATTAATATAACTTTAAAAGGTACGCTATGCTCCATGGCATACCCAATATGCAACAACGAGTTTCTTGGGAATCTTACGGTGCACTCTAATAATAAGAAAATATTATTTTAAATGGTAGTTAACGCCTAGATGTTGTGATGGCAGGAATGAATAGAACTAACTAAAAAATGATTATAGATGTTTGTCAAATATTTTTACTTTTTACAATAAATTTTAGAGGATTAAAAATGCGAATGAATCCAATTTTAAGCGTAAACATTCTAATATTCTTTAAAAGGTCGATTAATTGCCTTTTGATGGAGAACCTCTTTTAAATCCACTTTTTGACAATTTTATGTGTTATATTTGGAAAAATAAAATTCTTTTTTAGAATCGGGACATCAAAATTTACTTTCTGTAAATTTTTGGTATTTTTCCGATTCAATTAATTTTTTAATGAATAGTGAAAAATGTTGTATTTTAATTCAAAACCACATTTTAATCTAATTTATTTATATTATTAGATTATCTTTTTAATTGGTCTTAAAGTGAAATTAGAATATATTTTTACCATTTAATCTAATGGTGGACATTGTAATTAATTTCACTTTGAAATTGGACTTAAACTAGTGTCAATCTTTTGATATATATTGTTTAATAAAAACACGCTATTTGTCATGACAGTGGGATTTAATTATTAAATTAATTAATTTAACTAATATGTTTTGAATTTTGTAAAATAGACATCATTTTTGAATTTGGAATATCAAATATAGCTTAGGGTGATGTTTTGGTATTTTTATGAAAAACTTCAATTTTTGATGGATAGTGAAACCACTAAGTGGTACTTATAAAAACTGATTTTCCGTTTAAATGAAAATTTGTCATCTTTGTGCTTTGAATTTAAAAAATCCAACATACATGGTTGTCATTAATAATTGAAATGTGGTTCAATGGTATTAAAATAATTTTTGGTGAATAGTAATTTATTAAGTTTTTAATCGCGATTAGAGGTAATTAGTGTAGTTTATGGTAAGAATATTGTATTAATAAAATGAAATGACCTAGACACAAGTCCTACCATCATTGTATGTGTCAAGGACGACCATGACAATCCATTGGTCAACTTGGGGACCCCATTGAGCCACATTGGTTGTAAAATGACATAAATACCTTTTTATTTAATGTTAAAGTAAAAATGACACGAAAATGAAATGTTTTACTAAACAAAATTTTACATGGGCTTATACAAGTCAGATTTTTGACTATAAATATTCATTGGAAATATAAAAATATTTCCTACATCATAGTATTTTTTTATAATTTTTAGACATTATATAAATTAAATTATTTATGACACCATGATGATGCAACGATTACCTCATTATTTAACGATTTAAATAAAATGGAAAGATAATGTAAATTCTAAGACCTACACCTGTCCAAATCCTATTGGATGGGTGGATTTCAAACCTTTATCACAGTATCCAAGAAACACATCTATGTGAATCCATTAAAATCCGAAACTCATTCTAAAATAAAGTAGCATTTCCTTACATTCCAAGAGTGCCCCTCCCCTCCTCTTATAAAAGACCCCCACCTCTACCACCTTACCCACACTTCCAAAGACTTTTTCTCAGACAACACCTGCCCATTTTGTCTCTAAACATCCCTCTATAACTCCTTGAAGACTCACTTTGGTCAGAATCCTTCCCAAGGAAGCCTTTGAGCTCAAACAAAAGGGAGTTACCCGATTTTAAGGTAATGTCTTCACTTGAGTCCTTTTGTTTTATTTTGCTTCTCCAACCCCCTAGGCTCTTTTTATTCATTTCTTTTGTAACAACTACAATATCGTAAAATTACTATGATGTTGTTATAAGTAGTATTCGAGCAATACTTACACACACCTTCGTCTAATGGTTAAAGAACATACTGTTTCTGTGGTTGGCGATTTTCTGCCTCACGAAACGATGATTATTCAATATTCTTTTAACACCTTTAAAGGTGGACATTATGATGTCACTGTATTTTATATATGATATATATGGTATTAATGTTTACTATATTCTCTGTATTTTATATTTAAAAAATGCCTTTATTCTTTTCATGTTGTGTAAATGCGATAATTTCATATGAGGAAGTGTGGACTACCGCCACCTCAAGTGATGTCACTCGTACATGCAATACATGGAATGCATAAAGAATGAAATTAATGAACATATGTGACCTATATAACATATATATTATACTAAAATTATAATATATATATATATATCATTTATTTTTAATTCCATTAATATGACAAAGAAAAAATGAAAGTAGCAGTCATGCATACGTACGGCCTACCGTCTCCATGAACGGTGCTTTTCGTTTTTTATATCCAAATGATATGGAATAGTATAAAAATAATATGTACTGGATATATATGAATTTTTAATCATTAATACTTTTATGGAAATTATTTACTTATAACTACATGGGCAATCATTTTTCAAACTAGTTCATTTTTGACTCATGTACCAAAATCGGCAAAAACATCTGATATGAACTAACATTATTAAACAATTATTATAACATTATAATATGTGATATTAACTGAATAATAATATTTAATGGAGGTCCTTAGGTAACTATAAATTGACCAATGTTTATTATTCAGGAATATAATGAAACGAACAAGACAAGTCGGACTTGAGATAAGGGATCCTACACCTCTCTTTCTTTTTAAGTACACTCTTTTTTGTCATTTATTTTAAGCTCATCTTTCTTGTGATTTGGATGTTATTTTATATTAATCTTACTGTATGTTTTTATGTTCATATTATGATATACCCTATTCCCTCTCATCAATCTATTTTGGAAGTTTTGAGTGGCGCCGTTAGGCTGCCGAACTTTTGTAAGAGATCTAAGCTCTCTCTTTCTTTTTAAGTACTCTCCTTTATGTCACTTCTTTTAAGCTCCTATTTTTTATGTTGGGGGATGTTATTTTATATACCACTTTCTGTAAACTTTATTTTAATATTATTAGAGACCTTATTTGATCTCATCAATCCATTTTTGTAAGTTTTATGTGGCGTCATTAGGCTGCCGAGTTTTCGTAAGGGATTTATCATCTCACTTTTATTCATGTGAGATTTATGCTACATTTGCCACAATTTCCTTTGAGTAGTGTATGTACTGCCCATTATTTTACTCATTGTGTTATATAATTTTATTTATGAGTATTTACATCAATGTTTTATTGTCCTTCTCTCACGGGGTGTATGTTTCGAAAGATACCCATGTCGGTAAGGGAACACTTCACCCTCCTCTTTTTACAAGACTTAATTTGTTATGTCTTTTATTTCGCATACTATTATGTTGGGATATGTTCTTATATATCCTTATTGATTTAAATTTTATGTCCATGTGATGAGATACCCTTTTTATCTCTCATCAACTCATTTTGATGTGACGTAGTTACGCTGTCATGGGAACTTCTTAACCCAATATCGATTTCTTTGGTTTCAACATGTACTTATTGAATATGTCATCCTTTGAATATGTGTGAATGACCTTTGATTATTTTACACATAATATCCACTTATATTGGGTGTATTTATATTTTTCGCACATAATTATGAGATTTATTTATCCTGAATTTAAGGATACCATCTTTATAATGGATTTCATCTCAATTTACATTTCTATTGAGTCTTCATTGTTGTTATTCACCAATTCACTCTTATATGGTGTATATACTATCATTTGGATTATTATATCATGAATCCCTTTATTCTCATGATATTATAAAGTTTTTATTAAATTTTATTCCTAAACCATTGTATTCAAGTGTCTCTCATTTTGTTAAAAACCCTTTAACTAAAATATCGTTTTAAATGTTTTAATGATTTAATCTTATAAATATTCCTCATTAATATCCATGTTTTCAAAATGGTTTTAAGAATTTATTTATATGGATATTAATGGTTTAAAATGTCAAAAGTTTAAAAGTTTTATGGGACACTTTGATTCAAAAATCTATATATTAAATGTTTTAAATGGTTTTGAAAATGGTTTTTAGAATGGATTCATTATTTCAGTATCTTAAAATGTTATATTCTTATTGCAATGTGGGAATGCTATATTTCCTTTATGCTTAAGTTATGTACTTTGATTATGTTATGTTTCTTGGGCATTATTATGAAGACGAGTGGTTCCGTGATAAACTAAGGGCGGGTGAGCTCGATATAGCTCTCCAATGCATTGGGTAACGCGAAGGAGTGAAACGTTAAGGTTTCTCCGAAGAGATTTAGGGAATATACTGTGGTGTGTATTCCAAACGTAACAAAGTGTGTTACTCCCTACATAAGAATGTTATGAATGCCTCAAGTTACCTTTATGTCTTATGATTTCTATGATTTATTCCTGACTTGATGAGGTATGTTAAAGTGATTATGTTTTATGGGTAAAGTATGATTTCATTCTTATGTATATATAAACTCATGTTTCTTTTCCTAATTTTTATAACCCTTACTGAGCTTTTTATGCTCATCCAAAGTTTTTTCGAAATGTTTTTCCTAGGTCAAGGGAAAGGTAAATGATATGATGATAGTGTCAAGAAAGAGTCAAGAAAGAATCCATGTTTTATTTTAAATATGTTTCCGTTGATGGGAAAAATGAATACTATATATATGTAACCACTTTGTTTAAATGTGGAATATAATGAAAGTTTTATGATCTAATTATGTAAAACTCTAAACCTGAAAATATCCTCAATGCTTAATCTTGTAATAACTCAAGATTAAGTAAGGTTTAAGACTGGGGCCGTATAGTTGGTATCAGAGGTCGGTATAGATAACTTTAGAGGTTAGGGTATTCTTTAAGCATAAGTGACATTACCATATTGGCTTGGATTTTAGAAAGAGTCATAGTTTTTAGATAAAGTGAATGAGTAAGTATATCTTAGTGTTTATCTTCCTCATTAGTACATGATGGTTATGCAGATATACTCACAATGACCTTTTTGGTTTTAGTAAATGTCTGGATCTAGTAGGCACCAAAGTGACAATGGGTTTGAAGGAAACTGTGGTGGTTCTCTGATTAAGAGACTGGATGAAATGGGGTATTCAATGAGGAATCTCATGGTTCTTCTAAACCAACTATCAAGGAGTCATGATCAACCACTTCAACCTTGGTGATTTCTCTAATGCATCATGTACTAGATGGCCAACTCGATGTGGAAGTTCAGGTAATAATTATTAAGGTAACCATTAGGGTTTATATAATCCTTAATTTTAAAGTAATTATGGGTTACTCTATGATATGATGGAAAATTAAAGGAATGATATAAACATGAGGATAAAATATGTTACGATCATTTTTGAAGATTTTATCTAGTTTTGGGGAATGTTTTACGAATTATGTAGTTTTGGAAAAAGGACAACACGCAGACCGTGGGACAACCCGTCGCGCTGGACAAAGCTATGGGAATCGAACCCAAAACCAATGTGTGACTGGTATTTATGGCCTACCACTGGACTACATGATGTACCTAGTTATTTTGACTGATTATTTTTAGTTAGATGATTTTATGAATTAAGAGTAAGTTGATTTTTGGTTATCTATGGAAATTAATTAACCTATAATGGAGGATAAGTGATTAGGTTAATTACATTTCAATACGAGACTTTAAGAGAAACTGATGTTGTTTGGATCTAAATGTTACGGCTTAACTTGGAAGACTATGTGACTAAATCCATAAAATATTTGGGTTTCAATCTTAGCTTGGTTTACTTTGATGAATTTTATGGACAAATTGTTTATTGAATGGTCCTTGTTGAACTTTGGGTTTTCTTGGACAAATTTTGGAGATTAAGAATAGATTTCCTTTTTATAAAGGATTATACTTATCTGGATTATCTGATCTTATACAAATCATTTTGGTTTTGGGTTATTGTTAAAGTCTAAAGACATGGGAAGTATATAGTTCTCTTTTTTGGATTAGGTGGTTCTCTAGAAGTTGATTATAATACTCTTAATGTGAACAAGTATTCCTAAATACTCATCTTTTGGAGAAAATATGAGTTTGTGTAAGGAATCTAATAAAAGTTGAAAGTCAACATGATCAGTGATTATGTTTCCTTATGAATAAATTCCTCAATAAAAAGTAACATAAAACAAAAATGTTGTCTATTAACATTTCCTACTGGGGAATCGAATACAGTTTAACCCATCACAATTTTGTGATTTTCTTGTGGTTAAATTTTTCCTATACATGTTTTCTATAACTCTCCATCAGAACATGACCCTATTTTTTCTCCTCCATGTCCATGTTTTCCTACATGGAATCCTATTATGGGTTAACTCGGGTGACCACTGTACTTATCTTCCTTTATTTCAAAGTGATTTTTTTACTGACTCTTCTTCCAATGTGGGACATTCATGGATGTTTCCAAGCCCAATTTGAAAATTGTGAGGATGCAATTCCCAAAAGGAGGGAAGGATGTAACACCCCAGGTAAATAAAGAATATGACATTTTCACATTTATCCATATTTGTTAATAAAATATTAATATAAATTTAAAGGGGACACTATGCTCGATGGCATACCCAATACGCAACAACGAGTTTCTTGGGAATCTTACGTTGCACTCTAATAATAAGATAATATTATTTTAAATGGTAGTTAACGCCTTGCTGTTGTGATGGCAGGAATGAAAAAAACTAACTAAAAAATTATTTATGTTTGTCAAATATTTTTACTTTTTACAATAAATGTTAGAGGAGTAAAAATGCGAATGAATCCAATTTTAAGCGTAAACATTCTAATATTCTTCAAAAGTTCGATTAACTGCCTTTTGATGGAGAACCACTTTTTAATAAAAATTTTGACAATTTTATGTGTTATATTTGACAAAATAAAATTCTTCTTTAGAATCAAGATATCAAAAATTACTCTGTGTAAATTTTTGGTATTTTTCGGATTCAGTTCATTTTTTAATAAATAGTGAAAAATGTTGTATTTTAATTCAAAACCACTTTTTAATCTAATTTATTTATATGATTAGATTATCTTTTGAATTGGTTTTAAAGTGAAATTAGAATATATTTTTACCATTTAATCCAATGGTGGACATTGGAATTAATTTCACTTTGTAATTAGACTTAAACTAGTGTCAATCTTTTGATATATATTGTTTCATAAAAACACGCTATTTGTCATGACAGTGGGAATTAATTATTAAATTAATTAATGTAACTAATATGTTTTTAATTTTTTAAAATAGACATCAATTTTTAATTCAGAATATCAAATATATCTTAGGGTGAAGTTTTGGTATTTTTCTGAAAAACTTCAATTTTTAATGGATAGGGAAACCACTAAGTGGTACTTATAAAAACTGATTTTCCGTTTAAATGGAATTTTTGCCATATTTGTGTTTTGAATTTCAAAAATCCGACATACATGGTTTTCATTAAGAAGTAAAATGTAGTTCAATGGTATTAAAACAATTTTTTGGTGAATAGTAATTTATTAAGATTTTAATCGCGATTGGAGGTAATTAGTGTAGATTAAGGTAAGAATAATGTTTTAATAAAATGAAATGAACAAGACACATGTACTCCCCTATTGGATGTGTCATGGCCGACCAATACAATCCATGGGTCAACTTGGGGACCCCATGGAGCCACTTTGGTTGGAAAATGACATAAATACATTTTTATTTAAAGTTAAAGTAAAAAATGACACAAAAATGAGATGTTTTACTAAAACACTTTTTACATGGAGTTATAGAAGTCAGATTTTGACTACAAATATTCATTGGAAATCTAAAAAGATTTCCTACATCCTATTTTTTTATGATTTTTAGACATTATATAAATTAAATTATTTATGACACCATGATGATGAAGTGATTACTTCATTATTTAACGATTTAAATAAAATGGAAAGATAATGAATATTCTAAGACCTAAACATGTACAAAACCTATTGGATGGGTGGATTTCGAACCCTTATCACCATATCCTAGAAAAACATCAATTTGGGACCATTAAAATCTGAAACTCATTCTAAAATAAAGTAACATTTCCTTACTTTCCAAGAGTGCCCCTCCCCTCCTCTTATAAAAAGCCCCCACCTCTACCTCCTTACCCACACATCCAAAGCCTTTGGCTGGGCCAACCCCTACCCATTTTGTCTCTCCAAATCCCTCTCTAACTCCTCGAATCCTCACTTTAGTCAGATGACTTTCCAAGGAAGTCTTTGAGCTCAAACCAAATGGAGTTACCCGATTTTAAGGTAATGTCTTCACTTGAGTCCTTTTGTTTTATTTTGCTTCTCCAACCCCCTAAACTCTTTTTATTCATTTCGTTTGTAACAACTACAGTATATTAAATATACTAGTATGTTGTTATAATAAGTATTCTAGCTAATCTTACAGACACCTTCGTCTAATGGTTAAAGAACATACTATTTCTGTGGTTGGCGATTTTCTGTTTCACGAAACGATGATTGTTCAATATTCCTTTAACACCTTTAATGGTGGCCATTAGGATGTCACATTATTTTATATATGATATATATGGTATTTATATTTACTATATGTTTCTGTATTTTAGATTTAAAACATACCTTTATTCATTTCATGTTGTGTAAATGCGATAATTTTATATGAGGAAGTGTGGACTACCACCCCCTCAAGTGATGTGACTCATACATGCAATACATGAAATGCATAAAGAATGAAATTAATGAACATATTTGACCTATATATCATATATATTATACTGTAATTATAATATATATATATATATATCATTTATTTTTAATTCCAATAATATGACAAAGAAAAAATGAAAGTAGCGTTCATGCGTACGTACGGCCTACCGTCTCCATGAATGATGCTTTTCGTTTTTTATCTCCAAATGATATGGAATAGTATAAAATTAATATGTACTGGATATATATTATATTTAAATAATTAATACTTTTCTTGAAATTATTTACTTATAACTACATGGGCAATCATTTTTCAAACAAGTTCATTTTTGACTCATGTACCAAACATCAACAAAAACGTCTAATATGAACTAAAATTATTAAACAATTATTATTACATTATAATTTGTGATATTAACTGAAAAATAATCATTAAAGGAGGTCATTAGGCAATTATAAATTGACCAATTTTTATTATTCAGGAATATAAAGAAACGAAAAAGACAAGTCAGACTTGAGGTAAGGGATCCTACTCCTCTCTTTGTTTTTCAGTACACTCTTTTGTGTCATTCCTTTTAAGCTCATATTTCTTGTGATTGTTATGTTCTATTATATTATTCTTACTTTAATTTTTATGTTCATATTATGAGAGACCCTATTCTCTCTCATCAATCCATTTTGGAAGTTTTGAGTGGCACTGTTAGGCTACCAAAATTTCGTAAGAGATCTAACCTCTCTCTTTCTTTTTAAGTACTCTCCTTTATGTCACTTGTTTTAAGCTCATATTTTTTATGTTTAGGGATGTTATTTTATATTCATCTTTATGTAATATTTATGTTAATATGATGAGAGACCCTATTTGATCTCATCAATCCATTTTTTTAAGTTTTAAGTGGCGTCGTTAGGCTGCTGAGTTTTCGTAAGGGATTTATCATCTCACTTTTATTCCTGTGAGATTTGTGCTACATTTTGAACAATTTCCATTTAGTGGTGTATTTACTGGCCATTATTTTACTCATTGTGTAATATACATTCATTTATGAGTATTTACATCAATGTTGTATTATCCTTCTCTCACGGGATGTATGTTTCGAAAGATACCCATGTCGGTAAGGGAACCCTTCACCCTCCTCTTTTTAAAAGACTTCATTTGTTATGTCTTTTATTTCACATACTATTACGTTGGGATATGTTCTTCTATATCCTTATTGATTTAAATTTTATTTCCATGTGATGAGATACCCTTTTTATCTCTCATCAACTCATTTTAATGTGACGTCATTAGGCTGTCAAGGGAACTTCTTAACCCAATTTTGATTTCTTTGGGTTCAACATGTAGTTATTGAATATGTCATCCTTTGAATATGTGTGAATGAACTCTGATTATTTTACACTTAATATCTACTTATATTGGCTTTATATATATTTTCACACTTAATTATGAGATTTATTTATCCTTAATTTAAGGATACCATCATTATAATTGATTTCATCTCAATTTACATTTCCATTGAGACTTCATTGTTGTTATGCACCAATTCACTCTTATATAGTGTATATACTATCCTTTGGAATATTATAGCATGAATCCATTTATTCTAATTATATTATATAGTTTTTATTAAATGTTATTCCTCAATTATTGTATTAAAGTGTCTCTCATTTTGTTAAAAACCCTTTCATTAAGATATCATTTTAAATGTTTTAATGATTTAATCTTATAAATATTTCTCATTAATATCCATGTTTTCAAAATAGTTTTAAGGATTTATTTATATGGATATTAATGGTTTAAAATGATAAAAGTTTCAAACTGGTATGGGACACTTTGATTTAAAAATCTCTTTATGAAATGTTTTAAATGGTTTTGAAAATGGTTTTTAGAATGGATTCATTATTTCAGTATCTTAAAATGTTATATTTTTATTGCAATGTGGGAATGCTATATTTCCTTTATGCTTAAGTTATGTGCTATGATTATGTTATGGTTCTTGGGCATTGTTATGAAGACGGGTGGTTCCGTGATAAACTAAGGGCGGGTGAGCCTGATATAGCTCTCCAATGCATTGGGTAACGCGAAGGAGTGAAATGTTACGGTTTCTCCGAAGATATTTAGGGAATATACTGTGGTGGGTATTCCAAACGTAACCAAGAGGGTTACTCTATACGTAAGAATGTTATGAATGCCTCAAGGTACCTTTATGTCTTGTGATTTCTATGATTTATTCATGACTTGATGAGGTATGTTAAAGTGATTATGTTTTATGGGTAAAGTATGATTTCATTCTTATGTATATATGAACTCATGTTTCTTTTCCATATTTTTATAACCCTTACTGAGATTTTTATGCTCATCCTGAGTTTTTTTGAATTTTTTTTCACAGGTCAAGGGAAAGGTACATGATATTATGATAGTATCAAGGAAGTGTTAAGAAAGAATCCATGTTTTATTTTAAATATGTTTCCGTTGATTGGAAAAATGAATACTATCATTATGTAACCCCTTTGTTTAAATGTGTAATATAATGCAGGTTTTACGATCTAATTCTCTAAAACTCTAAACCTAAAAAGATCCTCAATGCTAAATCTTCTAATAACTCAAGATTAAGTAAGGTTTATGGCTGGGACCTTATAGATATGTTCTTTATTTTATTCTAATATAAAATGTATATCTAGTGTGTGGATTCATTCAATTGATAAAGGAAGAGATCAATAAATAAGAAGATGAAGATGATAATATATAGTAGAGATTTTAAGATAATATTCAAGAAGATAGAAATCAATCGGGATAAGTTTTATCCCTTAAACAACAATTCATCATGAAATTTGAATTGAAATATGGAGTCAAGAAGACAATATCGAATATGATCTCTGTACTCGATGGAAATATGAAAGTAGTACTTATATAAAGGATATATAATTGGAAGGAAAATAAAATTTTATCAGTAAATCGTTAATATATTGCAATATAATTTAATTACACATGAAGATGAAGTTGAAATGTCGATGATGTTTTGTGATGATAAGCTAGTTGGGTTTAAAGAATAAAAAAAAACTCTCATGATGAAATTTCTAGAATTGTATGATCAGTTGTCCGACTATGAGATGAAATATATTTAATTTTTACAAAAAAGTGTTTGTTTTTGCTATTATATATTGTTCATTATAATATTCTCCGATATAAATACTTATAAAATTTAATAATACGATGATGAATTCCTTAAATATTTTATATCATGCAACAATGAAGAAATAGGTTCCATTTATTCTGTCTTTTAATGATGCTTCTAAATCTATTTACATGAATGTTCCAAGATACATAATACAATATGTACATGTATAGATATAGAAAGTGGATAATAAACCTTCCATAATTACAAGGGTGGATATGAAATATAATATGGATGTTTTATACCAATAAAGATCAAATGAAGCTATAAACCAATCCTCAAAAATTCCTAGGGAATACATTAGAAGATCATGGATTGTGGGTTGATTTTTTCTAGTAGATTCAGTCATTTTTCATAAGATTGATGGTATATGTCCTCTAAATTACAAATTGAAAAGTTGTTTGTGACTAAAAAATAATCATCCTTGGAATGAAACAAAAACAATTGTAAAAAATATACAGATAAAATTTCAATCAAGAGTGGTGAGAATACCTATGTTTCTAAATCCACAATGTTGAATAATTTTGATGCATCTAAAAGAACTAATATATGGATGGATGTTAGAAAATGCCATGTGGATAATCCAAACATACATACATTGTTAAAAAATTATTTTAATAAATTATCAATATGATTTATAATTATTGATAAAAATAGTATAATAATAAGATAAGTCCATTAAGAAGTATAAGGAATTGATTTCTCCTGAAGATGATGTTCATGTTGTAAGATTAGTTATGGCTAGACACACATCTATATATTGTTCTACAATAATTCAAGCATAAGAAAAATTAATTATGAAGAATATTTATCCCATGTGATAAAAGATCATATAATATCTAAAATAAAGAAGATTCAAACAAAATAAAAATGATGATACGATATGATTTATGTAGCCTCAATCAGAATTGATGTTAAGAAGATAAAGTGTTAATAATGAAAGAAATTGAGAAAAATGGATACGTAAAATTTCTCAACCATTAAGATCACATTAAAAATAAAAGAAAAATTCTTGTTATTGTATTAATTTGTGTGTATTTTATTTGTTATTATAATGTAGGGAATTTATGGTAAATTAAGTTCTCAAGGGGAAAACCTAATAAGTAGTTATATCTGTTATTTCTTGATTGAATATATGAAAAAGTTATCATCCCTGAATGATCAGTCAATTGGTATTTAAATGAAAATATGATAGATGATATTTATTAGTGAAGACTAAAAGTATTTTATTATATACTGTAAATCATAAATAAATAAAATTTAATGTTGGTTTGATATTATTTTTTGTAAAATGAAGAACATGTATTGTGGAATGTCATCCTTGTTGAAAATTTAGATGTTTTCATATTTGGAAACTCGTAACATAAAGATACCTTGTGGTTTATCATCCAAATTATAAAATGGTAAAATATATTCATCAAGAGAATCATTATAATTAATATGTGGTTGAGTGATACCCTTGGGTGTGAGACAAATGAATTAATATGAAGCTCTTTCCAGAATAATTTTTTTAATTGGTACTGAATATAATTATTCTAGAATGTTTTTGAACATCTTATAATTATAAAAGTAAAATATCATTAATCTATAAACATTGGAAACATAAATAAAAAACATAATACAAAGGGAGGGTTATATAATTAATCAATGACATAACAAAAAGTGGATGTATTGAAGTTCTCTAAGGTCGCGTATCATGCTTGTTTCACATGAACTTTTTTTATTTTTTCATTGAGATGAGTACATTATTTTCATGTTGAATTTTTATAAAAATGATTATTATCAAAGTTAAGTATATTCTACCTATAAAAAAATGAACGACACTTGAATATAGGTTTATATCAAATTAAATTTTAAGTGGTATAAATATTAGTTGTTAAACATTTTTTTTGTCTAACTAAAATTATCTTTTTTTCTACATAGAGCATGTATCACATAGACATAGGGTGAAATTATGGATTAATCATTTATTAATTTATTAATGACTCCATTTTCCCTTGAAATGATAATTTTTTTAAAGAATGGGAGATATAGTGAAACATCTATTTGAGAATAAAGGAGAGAGATTTACATATTGACATATCCATTTTGAAATAACATTGAATATGTTTATAATAAATACCATTGAGGATATTTGAATAGTCCCAATTCATTATGAGTTGTATGTGTTTGAAAGGTTGTTATTTCTTGTCAATGATGGTCAATGAAATTGAAATATTTCATTGATGTTAATATATTATAAAATTTAAAATGAAATAAGTTTATGGACATTCTATTTAAGTATCCAATATATCCATGTTAGATAATATTGATGATTTAGCTTTGACTAATGGATTAATAAGATATTACTAAATTCTTATAGTCTTGGAAGTTTTTTTTCACTTTGACTATCTATGTATTATGAATATTAAACTGATCCTAATGACTCGAACATGCTTCACTACATTCTTTGACATGAAATATTGATTACAATAATAAATAATATGTCATAAAAGATGATTTCATGATAGACATCCATTTGTAATTGGTATTAAAAAAGGAAAAGATGTGAAATATAAAGATGTTTTAAAACAATATGTGTAGGATGAATAAGGAGAGGGAATTTATGATAAGGCCATGAAATATTGTTTTGTTTCATTATTTTTTATTTTTAAATTTATGAAGTCAATTAATGGATTTGATATATTCCTGAGGAAAGAATATTGATGTTATAGAAAAAAATATAATGGTGGATATTGAATAATCCAAATTGTGTATTAGTTGTATATTTTATCAATTGTTATTATTGGTTTTCAATGATGGTAAAAAAATAATATGTTTTCATTGAATTCAATATGTTAATGAAGTTTCAATGAATGAATTATTTGGAATTATATAGAATAATAAAAGATATACACCTCTATAACAAAGAGGAATTTTCATAGATGAGTAGTAGAATAAGGATGTGTGCAGTGAAAAATATGATTGAATGATGTGGTTCTCTTTGGAATTGCTATTAAAAAATGAATATAGGAGTAAAATACCCTTGAAACTAATGTATTTCATGAAAAATAATAAGTATTAATTAACAAGAATTCTATGCTATATTTTTTTATTGCATGAGTTTTTTTTGAAATTCTGGAAGTGGTTAAATGGTTTAATAGATATTATTTTTTGGTGGGAGTTATATTGAAAAAATAATCCATCTATATCCACCAATATAGGACCATCTAAGAAAACAATTGTGAGATAGGATCAAAAAATTGTTATATAGACCATTCAAGGGAATCCATGGCAGTAGAAGAATGTGGTCTTATATAGCCTGTATGGAATGTACATGGTGTTTTTATGGATTCATTGTGAGTGCATAATTCTCAAAAAGTGAACATGGTGGTGTTAAATGGGGTGATAAATTCAAACATCCCCATGTGGTATTTGAATATATTTCATGGTGTTTACGATGATATCGGCTCGAGAGAGAATTATATTGGTATTATTTTTTAAAGAGCACTCAATTGAGCATGATATTGATGTCAGATAAACACGAAATTGATTTTTTCATCCAAATTAAAAAAATACAGATGTATCACAGTCATCCAATATATGATGATCTAAAGCTATGTCAACATTCTCATTGTCCCCATATTCTTCTCTCCATGAAGGAAATATCGATGACGATATTCCATTTTTGTTCACCATTGGTGAAATTATAATGAGACTTAAACCACAATGGTCATATCATTCCAGCATAGAAATTTTTTTAGATGAAAATATGAGATGAAGATCTTGAAATCACCATTGTGAATGGATGAATTATTTTGATGTTAGTGCTATGGTTTTATGAAAATCTATTTTTTAGTATTCTGTCTATGATCATGGATGAGTTTGATATTATAAAATTATATGGTGTATAGGTATATTACTACACACACATGTGAGATCCTAAATAATTTTTTAATGAGTATCATTTTCATTAAACTCTCAAGGAATTTAAAAACATAAAAATGTTAGACAATATATATATTGTGATATTTTAAAAGAACAATGATGTGTCTTATTATTATGAATCCAAAGGTGGTTTGATGTAGTGGAGACCTCTTCTATAAATACCAAACACCACATTACTAATAAAGGTATCTTCCATTAATATTTTATCTGAGTTATCTCAATTTCAATAAAAATTGAGAATTTTCTCAAATTCCATTATGAAATGATGAAAAATGTTCCATGATTCTATCAGCTTCATAGAGTGGGGGTTCCACAAACTATAGTTTCCATTAAGGAGTTCCACTCACTTTTTATTACGAATTAGAAGTATTGTTCACTACTTGAAGGAAAAAGAATGTGATAGTCCCATGTTTCTGTGTTATGATTTCACCTTCATGATAACATGTGGGTTAATATATTCCATGAACCTGTGTTGTTATATTCCTACCATACAATTTTAAATAGAGATAGTGAACCCATATATAAAACCTAATGTAATGGGAGGATACATACATGTGACCAAGCCACACTAATGTGAAGTAGACATCATAAGCCATACATTCCATTTGTGATGGATGTGAGGAAACATGAAGCATTGTCTCATATAATATTTATTTTTTAATGGAACCATGACTGTGAATATATATAAATATATATATATCCTTTATATGGAGCTGAATCAGAGGATAAAAAACATACTCTAAATTTATCTTTGTTCATGAAATTAAAATACAACATGTATGCCTTCAGCCACAATAATGAATACATGAATTATTGACCCAAACCGAATACATAAAACAAAAAATAATAAATTAATAACTATCCTCTTTATGGTTTATAACTTTTATAATTCCAATTTAGTTAATCTTAAAAATTAATGATTATTAGTTAATAAATATTTTATATATGGATTTCATGAATAGCTTGTAGTGAACGTGATACCAATATTAGGCATAGTATTATAAGAGTTCTTATTTGAAATATTATAGTATTGAGTTAGTGAAAGATAATTCTAGTATGAAATAATATTGATGGTGGGTGTGATTCAGTTGCATAAATATCTTCTACACCAAGAAAAACTAAGAGAAATGATGCCATATTTACAATTGACATTATACTCAAGAAGAAAATTATTTTTTATGATGTTTTGATAAATATTCAACATTTGGAAAAATAATGAAGGATTTTTGAGTTTCTATAAAATATCAATGATAATAAAAGTTTAACCAGATACCAGAAAAATCATCTATTATCATTTGGTATATAATGAATATGGTGCAGAAGAAGTATATCCAACTCATAAAATTATTCATTTGAAGAATAATATGTTTATAATATAATAATAGAATAAAGTACGTTTCATATATGTTTTCATTGGATGATGAAAAAAATATAATCATTTAGTTTTCATCAATAAAGATAAAAAATAATAACTAATATGCTATGATGAATAAATAATTTCAGTGAGAAAATAAAAAAGTATTATTTTAATATCCAATTGATATATCAATAGGTGTAAGTTATTTTTTGTGTAATTAAGTAACTCTTGACGAAAATTTATCTATCTACATAGGAAAAATAAAGAACCAGTGAGGAGCTTCATTATTGACTAGGTCAACACAAGCAAATGAAGTGGGTTGTTTTTATCCCCCTCTTAATGTTTTGTGTCTCTCACATAGGATGCAGATTTGTTTACCATCCAACCACTATAGTGGGTGTATTATTATAGTTAAAAATCTATGTTAAAGTTATCACTATATACAGAATGAACATGCCACTCCTATTTGAGTAGTGAACCTTGTTAAAATATCATATTCCATCATTAACTTATTTCATATAATTGCATACAATAATGAAAAGATAACAAAAAAATCAAGATCCATTCATGTAAAAGAGGTAAAGTGATAAAAAGTTATAAAAAGTGAAAAAATTTCAAGCTTGGATTTAACCCCTCTCCCTATTAAAGAATAATATATCATGACATTGTCCTTTTAGATATCCAATTTACCATCATAACCAATTTTATCTCATTTCATTAATTTATATAATTTCAGAGTAGATGCGTTGTCCATCATAGGTACAACCTTGTAACATATAGTTCTTGGTAAGACACTAATCTTCATTAAAAATCATAAGGTGGTTTCCAATTATTCAATAATGAAAATGATGAAATCAATCTCATGAACACCACTCTATATTAAGGCGATATTGTTTCATCCTTTATAGTACTATAATTATATGGACATCTCTAATAGTACACTACCTTTAATGTAGTATTCTCCTATAGGTCCATTCCTATGAATGGAATATCCAGTAGCTGGTAGAAATAATCACCCACTATGAAAACTAAAATTCTAGAAAGCTACATATAAATGAGTATTTGATGATGTCATTATAAAATTCTTTTAAATGGGAGTGACCATTTCAGTCAAAGATATAGTTCACGTTGACACTTTATATGCCAACATGTTAGAATCCATGCTATCCTATAAAAATAATGAGGCACAATTACATATTGTTGTCAATGATGAAAGAGTGTATAATGTTTACGAATAAAATCAGTTGTTTTATTTCTAGAATAATCGAGCTTATGGAACAATTAATACAAATTCCTATGATTAATTATTCATTTTTTAATAGTATCAATTTAAATCAGTTTTCCCATTTTTGATTCAATATATTTATTTCTTCTATATTGTTGATAGTTGGAAATTATGTGTGCATTATTTCTAAAGGTTTAGACTCACTTTTTTTTTACATACAACTCTTTGGAATTAATTTCTTTTGGCAGGATCAGACTTATTGATCATAGAAACCTTTATGTGGAACTATTCCAATCATAGGGCGTCTATTATATATTTGAGAAGGTTCTATGATTCGTTTTTAAATCCTTGTCTAAGAATTTTTACCCCTATTCCATAGGTTGGTCATTAACATGAATTAATGTGAGCATATATGTGTTTTAGATGTTCTTCAATTAGTTTAGTGTCAGATGGAATGGATAACTTGTAGGAATATTCCTAGTAATGGTTGATTTGGTACATTAACATGAGAGTCCCTTCCTAGATGACCTCAAAATTAATATGGTCCAATGAGGATGAGTCTCCTTTCATAAGGAATATAGAACCATTAAAATGTAGTTAGTTTGTATCATATGGATATGTACTAACATGAAATGTATGGACTCATAATAAATATCTCTTGAATATAATTATTCCTAAGGTATATTTACCTAGTAGAGGTTGATTGGGTTCTTAAAGAGAATATGGCCAAATGATCATGAACATTCATTATCATAGTGGATATAGTGTAGAGACCCAAGTTTGAAGTGCATGGACATTACATTACATTATTTGAATAATTAATACATAAAAAAATAGACACCCATGGACCATTATTGTTTAGTGTGTTTGGAAACATGGAACAAAATCTTCTAATCATATTGGAAGATCTTCAACATCTCCCATAAATATTTTTCAGTATTGTTTTCTTACCTAAAACCATTATTTATATCCTGGGGAAAACAAAACAAAGAAAGGGTGAGATAAAATGATCAGTAAGGGTATGCATGGATAAATTAAAACAAACCATATATATTTGAACTTAAAAACATGAACATAATGTTTAAACATCAAAATCTTGAGTTGTGAAAAACATCATGGAATTACGTAAAGCATTGATCATAAACGAACATTAATAATGATAAAAGAAAATGGGAATAAAACATGTAATTGTGGAAAACCATCGGTCACATGATATGATTTCCATAGTAGCCAAGGCATTTTAGCCAAACCATCATAGTGGAAAAAGTACATTACTAAACCAGGTTTATGTGCTGTTCCAGCCTTGTATTACTGAACCAAATTTACTTGTAAATCTAGACATGTATATCTCATGAGATATAAATCATTAACAAATTCATTATATGGAGATATAGGTCCCACCCTTATCATAATGAACTCATTTTTTGTTCTCTACAAAATAAACATAAATCATTCATCATAACCCAAATAATAAAATGGGTTTGATAAACATCATCCCATCATTACATAATCCATATAGAATAAAAGGATAATATTTCATAATAAGAAAAATTAAACCATGTAAATAATAGTGACAGTATACATGAAACATAAACATAATAAATAATTTTATCATAGATGGAAAATAGTTTCGATAAAACACTTAAAATGAATTCTTGAGGAAAATATCCTTTCTTATTCAAAATCATTTTCTTTTTTCAAAATTCCTTGCAATTTTTGAATAAAATGATTTTTTTAAAATAATAATGAAATAATGTATAGAATTTTTCATGGAAATTAGGTGTTACAAAATTGAAAAAATCCATTCATGCTGTATAAGTTAAATAACATTATACTTGTACTTTTGCTGGAAAAGTAAAAAAGTACCTCGTATGGTAAAAAAATGAATATTCCTTCCCTAGCTTATTGTAAAAAAGGGTAAAATGACATTAAACATAAATTGAATAATTTTAAACATTTTATGAATACATTTTGAGAAAAAAAGGACATGGATGATAAACATAACCCCAATAAATACTTACAAATAAATAATCTCGGATATGAACGAGAGTTGAATAATTATCACTTACCATTGGTCCAATTTTTTCTGTATGTGTCTGAAACTACAATATAGTGTGTTTAAACATATTATTAACTTGTAAAATAACCATAATTATATTTATGATATCATATATGATTCAATTATGACTTTATATTACTCGTTCTTTTGTCAATTCCATGTTAAAGTAGTGTTTGGGGGAAAATTGTTTCATTTATCGAATGCGTTTGGACTTGTTGTTCCTGATATTATTACATATATATGGATTTTATAAATTCCAAAATGTAAATCATGATTTATATATAACATATATTAAGCTTATAAATATATATGATACATTGATAAATGGAATGAAATACACCATTCATGGAGACAGTAGGTCGTATGTACGCATTCTCACTATTTTCGTTTACTTATTGAATTGAATGGAATAATTAAATGAAACATATATGTACATAAATAAAGTATCAATATTATGTCATATATTTCTTGATTATTTATTATATATACTTAATAATCATTCATCAATGGTTAACATGGAGAATGAATCGCATCGTGTCATGGAGACGGTAATTTGTACGTAGGCACGAGCAATGATATCGTTCCCATAATTATTTAATAGTTTCGGAGTGGATTATATAATATCTCATTACTATTATCAGGTTATAATAATCATATATAATAATTATTTCCAGCATTATACCAATCCATGTATGGTGGTGGAGGAAAAGAAAATTACACCACAGCGTGTAGACGTTATTTTGTATGTACGCACACATGGTGAATTCGTTTTCCGTAGGATGGATAGAAGGTGAAATAGGGTTGTTTCATATTTATAATAACATATAAGTATATTAGTGATACTTATTTTATTACTTTATAATGAGAAAAATAATGAAGAGGACGTTGAAGAAGAAATGCATTTGAAAGAATCGGTAAAGGATATTACCAATTCTTCGATGCGCCTCTTCTAAACCTCCTCTTAGGGCACAAAAGTTGGTCTTTTAAGATGACTAGAACCTCTAGTATGATTCTATGGAAGTGGAGAACATAAATGGATAGGGTTTGTCATAGCTTGATGGAACCAAATGTTGTGAAGAGGAGAGGGAGCAGGTTCCCTTTTATAAGAGAAGAGAGAGGCACTTTTGGAAACCTCCAAAATATTAATTTATAATATACTCAAACCCCACATAAAAACATTAAAAGATACTCAAATTCAGATATGTTATAATATAGGATTGTAATCTCATCAAACAATCAAATTTATACATGTTTTGATTTTATATTAAACGTTACCATTTTGATTTATCCTTATTTAATCTATTTAATTTTATTTACTGTAATAATATTCTAATTTTTTAATTGTTATATATACTTACATATTTGTTGTGAATTTTCAATAATTAGATACATTATTACAATTTCGACCATATAATTTTAAATTTGTAATTTTAACATATTTCTGTTATTTTTAAACAATTTAATAATATGTTATTTTTATAAAATATCTTTAGTGTCAATTTTGACACTATTCTAATATTTGAATTTCAATAAAATACAAAAAAATATATATTCAATACAAAATATTTAATAGATTCCTGACATGTAATATTAATCAAAAAATATTCATGTAGAAAATTAATTTGTTTACTACATGAAAGATTCTTTCATAGAATCCCACATCATAAAAAGGAATACTAAAACTAAATTTTAAAACTACTATATGAAATGTAATAGTTACAAAAATTAACTCTTCACTAGGTTTCCACATAAGAGAACATAGGTGAAATTATGGATATATAAGAGAAATTTAACCATCAATTTTAGATGGAGAGTGGTAGAGAACATGGATATAAAAATAGACAACAATCACAAAGATATAAATTTTTTATGATCTAAGGTACCATTTGATTCCTCATATATGAGGGTACGAGGACAACATTTTTTGGTTTTCAAGATCATTTCCCTAAAGTTGATGAATTTTTTTGCATAAGAATAAATAATTACCTAATTTTAGTGTAAAATCATCGTTTTTCATTACATGACCAATTTCCACTTCATCTTTTATTTAAATAAAGAAAGTTGAATTTTTAATTATTGAAGTATTAATAAATCATTCGATAGAATGATTGGTCATTATATCTGTTTTTATAACAGAAAAGTTTGCACAAATTATTAAATATAAATAAGTCTAAATATGGTGAGATTAACCATATATAGTACCAAAAATGGACTTATACTTCAAGTATCATATTGTTTAATAATATAAAACATATTTTTACAAACCATGGACTTCCTGTAGGACAGTGGTAGGCGATAAAGGCCTGTTTCACTTTGGTTGTGGGTTCGATTCCTGCAACCTTGTCTAACTCGATGGGTTGTTTCTCGTTCTACAGGTTGTCCTTTTTCTAAAACTATACTATTATAACATTTCAGAAATAATATCAAAAAGTTCTAGCCTTATACAATATCATCTGATGTTAAACTTAATCCCTTCCATTCTTTAAGATTATCTAAAATACTTCTCTCTAATCTCATAGTATAAAGAAAACCATTACTAGAAAGGTCATAAACCAAGCATTGAATACCATCATTTATCCCCTGTATATCATAAGATATATCATGTTGGTCACATTCCAATCATGTCAATTACTTAATCACTTATTAATTACCATATAATATTTTTGAAAACATTAATGTTGTCAAAAGTTAAAATTTTCTACATACCTAAATCACAAAATTTCTGTATACTCAAACCATGATATCACTTTGTCCTTATATCGGTCATGAGCTCATTAATACTATAAAAAATTTTATTAGCTACTTATCCCTTTATTATGTGCCTATTAGGTTCTTTCTAAAAAATATGAATAATATTTCACGGATACCAGTACCATTCAACATATACTTTCAAAAACATAAGGAAAAACAATAGTGTATCAATCATTATATTTTTCTTTATTCCATAGTACCATGAGATTACTTATACAACATTACTAATGGTAAACATGAAATCATTCCACTACCTTATAAAACCAGTGACCGAGCTTCATCATTTTATTTCTCAAAACTTCTTTCATCTCATATAACATTTGTAGTCTATTCATCATCATCAATATAAATACTACCCATATGACCATGCTGATTCTCTTCATGAGATTTGTTATTATGGCATTTCTTTTCATAATTCTTTTTTGTTACCCATTTAAAACATTTAATCATTGTTGATGTATTATCATTACCATTATCATTTTCCATGGTGTTAACTGAACCTTTTCCTTTTCACTTACTAGCTTTTTGTCCTTATTTCCCACACCCAAAGCATCTTCCAGTTTCTTTGAAACATTATCCTGGATGCCTCTCCCCACATGATTTTCCAGAGGTAAATTGAACATTCTTTCCTCTATGATCATCATGATACTCCATCATTCTATTATTAGATGAGTCCAGAGATTTACCAAAGTCAGAATTATTGATCATATTATGGGATTACTGATTAGGAATACTAACAATGTTTGGACTTCCAAATCCCATTTCATTTGGATGATCATGAATTATATCATTCTATTGTCCATCATATTCTCCATTAACATGAATCATCCTCTTTCCAGCCATTTTCTAAAACCAAAAATGAATAGTGTGAGAGGCAAAACTCTTACCAGGAAAACAACATAATAAAGAGGGGAGTACTTTTGATATCTCACATCTTAGGTTTAATCGTTGTTTATTCATTATTATTATTATAATTCTAGTACTTTAACCTATACATATAATTATCCTTATAGACATCCCTAAACATTCCTTAGAAATATCTATAGGGATCTCACTAAAGATTTCACATCGTAGTTTCCAAAGGTTAACTAAACCATTTATATGATACAAACTGTAGAGACCCAAGCATGACGTACATGTAAATTACATTACTTTTGCAGAATACTTAATACATAACAGAAACAGACACCCAAGGACTATAATAGTTTATTGTCTTATGAAACATGGAATACAATCTTTTAATCATGGTTAAAGATCTTCAACAAATCTCATAAATATCATTCCCTTTTTTTATCTTACCAAAAATATTTCTTTACATCCTAAGGAAAAGAAAACATAAAAAGGGTGAGCTCAAATGATCAGTAAGGGTAATAATGGAGAAAATAAAACAAACCTTTTACATTTGAACTTAAAAAACATGAACATAATGTTTAAAGATAAAAATCTTGAGTTGTGAAATAAATATTGGCAGTACGTAAGGCATAGAGAATAAAGAAACATTAATCATGATAAAATATCATGGGAATAAAACATTTAATTATGTAAAACCATTAATCATGTGATAATATTTCCATAGTATCCAAGGCATTTCTAACAAGACCATCATAGTGGACAAATTCCATTACCGAACCGGGTTTACATGTCATTCCAGCCCTGTATTACTGAACTAGATTTACAGGCTATTCAAGCCATGTCTATTTTATGAGATATAAATCTATACCCAATACTTTGGAGAGAGATATAGGTCCGACCAATCTCATAATTAAATCATTCTTTCGTGTGCCACAAAATAATCATAAATCATTCATTATAACCCAATGAATAAAATAGGTTTCATAAACATCATCACTTTATAACATAATCCATATATAATAAATGGATATTATTTCATCATAAGAAAAGTAAAGACACTTAAATAATAGAGACATTATACTTGAAGAAAATAATATAATACATAATTACATCTTATATGGAAAATAGTTTTGATAAAACACTTGAAATTAATTCTTGAGTAAAATATCCTTTCTTTTTTCAAAATCATTTTCTTTTCTCAAAATGCCTTGAAAATTTAAAAGAAAACCATTTTATTGATAATAATCTTGAAATTGTGTAGAGTATTGTTCATGAATATAAGGCATTATGAAACTGTAAAAATTTATTCATTCCATATATGTTAGAAAACCATTATACTTGTACTTTTTCCAGAAAAGTCAAAAAGTACCTCATACGGTAAACAAATGAAAGATTCCTTCTATACAATGTGGTAAAAAAGGGTAAAAATGACATTAATCATATATGGAATAATAACATGAAATTTATGAAACCATTTTGAGAAAACATGGACATGGATGATAAACATAACCACATTAAAAATTTACGAATAAACAATCTCGAATAAGAACGAGATTGGAATAATTATCCTTTACCTTAGGTATAATTTCATCATTACATGACTGAAACTCTTGTATAGTGGGTTTAAAAAAATTATTAACATTTAATAGAACCATAAAAATATGTATGATATCATATATTATTCAATTATGACTTTATATTACCTGTTCTATTGTCAATTCCATGTTAAAGTAGCATTTTGGGAAAAATCATTTAATTTATCGTATCTGTTTTGACATGTTGTGCTTGATACTATTACTTATATCATGATGTACATAATTCCATAATTTAAATCATGATTTATATATAATATATATTCAGCATATAAATATATTTTATAGATTGATAAATGGAATGAAATACACCGTTCATGGACATGGTAGGTCGTACGTACGTATTAACGCTGTTTTCGTTTCCTTATTGAATTTAATGGAATTAAGTAAATGAAAAAAAATGTACATAATTCCAGTATCATTATTATTTAATATATTTCTTTATTATTTACTATATATACTATATAATCATTATTTAATGGTTAACATGGAGAATGAATCTCATCGCGTCGTGGAGATGGTAATCCGTACGTACGTACAAGCCTTGATATCGTTCTAATAATTGTTGAATGGTATTGGAGTAGATTATATAAAGTATAAGAATTAGTATCATGTTATAATAATCATATATAGTTATCATTTCCACAATTATACCCATCCATGTAAGGTGGTGGTGGAAAATAAAATTACACCACATTGTGGAGACGGTATTCGGTATGTACGCACACGCAGTGATTTCGTTTTCTATAGGATGGATAGAAGATAAAATAGGGTTGTTTCATATTTATAATAACATATATGTATATTATTGATACTTATGTTATTACACTATAGTGAAACTAATAAAGAATAAAAATTAGAAGATGAAATAAATTTGAAAGAATCAGTAAAGGATATTACCTATTATTTGACGCGCCTCTTCTAAACCACCAATTTGGGATCTAATTTTGGTCTTTAAAGAATACCAGGACCTCTAGTATGTTTCTATGGAAGTGGAGAAGAACAATGGATAGGTTTTGGCAGAGATTAATTGCTCTAAATGTTGTGAAGAAGAGAGGGAGGAGGTTCCCTTTTATAAGAGCGGAGAGGGCACTTTTAGAAACCTCCAAAATATTAATTTATAATTACTCAAAACCCACATAAAACCATCCAAAGTTACTCAAATAAGGATTTAAGGTAATATGGGTTTCTAATATCATCAAAAAATTAAATTTATACTTGTTTTGATTTTATTTTAATCCACATCATTTTGATTTATCCTTATTTAATCTATTTAATTTTATTTGTGTTAATAATATTCTAATTCATAAATTGTTATAAATACTTACTTATGTGTTGAAATTTTTTCATAATTAGATAAATTATTACATTTTAGACAATATAATTTTATATTTTTAATTTTTAAATATTTTTTTTGATTTTTAAACAATTTAATAATATGTTATTTTTATAAAATATTAATAATGTCAATTATGACACGAGTGAATTATTTGAATTTAAATAAACTCCACACAGAAGATATATTCGAAAAAGAATATTTAATAGATTACTAAAATGTCATATTAATAAAAAAATTCATGGAGAAAATTAATTTGTTCATATAATATTTATTTCAATATTTTTAAAACCATTTATTTGATATTCAAATCAATAATATAATTTCTACATCACTATTGTGTTACCATTAATGATAATTATTTAATCCATAAAAATTCAAAATAAATTCACATGATGTAGATAATATTATTTGATTTCTAATAAATATTTATTTTCTAATGTTTATGAAGTTTGTCACTAAATTAAAAATATTACACTTATAAGATATAAGGGAGTCACATGTAGTCACTTTCTTGGGTTTTAATAATAATTACATCATTTTCATTGTCAAAAGTCCATTAAATGAATCTATTCAGACCCTTAGGTGATAAGGGTCGACATTTATTCGTCCAATAAAATATTTTCATGTGTTAGGGTAATTTAATAATCTTATTTTTACCCTTAATTACCTGATTTACCTTTAACTGTAGTAAATAAAATTTACCAAAGTTACTATTCATAATGTCTTCAAATAAAAGTAGCCTATTAACCTAATATGGACCTATTGATTCCAAATATGGAATAAATATTTCCAAATTCAATACAAATAATTTTTATTATTTAAATTAAATTTAATCTTGTTGGTGAGGAAATGGGTTTTAAAAGTTAAAACATTGCAAAAGATTGAAATATTTTTACCTATTAATTCAATGTAAAATTAATTATAATGAATTAAATAATATTAAATTGAAAAAATAAATTTTATTTAGAATTTAAAAAACATTTAATATTATAATTTAACAATATGTATTATCTTGATGAAAAAAGTTGTTTCAAATTATAATTTAGCGTATTTATATTATTCATCAAAATATCAAAGTTAAGAGAAAAATATTAAAAAATTATCCAAAGTAAATTTATATATACTTACTTCAACGAATATGTTTATTTTATCAAATTAAACTCATAAACGTATCAAAAACTATATTTAGAGTGGGTGTACCATCAAAATGTGGCAAAACTGCACTTTTTGAAAAATGCTTATTTTACCCAAAAATTTATTTTGTTATCATACCATGTTCTAGAATATTAGTAAGATTAATTATAATGTTATATATTTCAAAATGTTTTTAATCATATTCATAACAACTAGTTCATAATTATATTATAACAATATATCAATTTTCAGTAAAATTCAGTATTGCATACAACATACACTATTGAGGCAGGTTTCTCTTGAGTGCAACACGAGCAAAAAATAGTTTATGGGTATAATACAAGCTGATATGTTGTTGCATATAGAGAAAGATAATTTTGGTGTAGCGTACAACACAATACATCAATGAAATTAGAAATATTATTACTCATAAAATATCAGGGTGTTACATTTAGCCTAGCTAGAAAATACAAAAGTTATTTTGTGATGGATATGGAATGACAAGGATATATTTTGGATGTTGATATTAGTCCTAGTATTTGATTTATATGTATCTTTATTAATAGTAATCAAACCCATATAATTCTAGCAACATAGTTTGTGGTAATGTGAAAGGATCCTACCATGAAATTTAATGCCATGTAGAAAAGAAACTTTTTATATTGGTCTTTATTTTGGGATTAGGATGTGTTTTTCATGATAGGTGCATTAATAAATTATTGAGTAGGGATTTGAAAAATATTACCAACCTAAAATATGATTCATTGTGAATTTTACCCTTTAAGGAATATGACTCACAAAGAATATTTCTATTTGAGGATGAGTTTAATGGAGGATATGGATCCATGATGATGATTTTTTGGGGATTAAGAATGATCTATCCAATATGAATTATCCTGAAACATTGGTATCTCATGATGATGAAATCATCAATAGAAGCATGGTTGGGACATACACCTCGCAATGAAGGTGATATCGATTATTGATCATTCAATGTAATTGGGGGATGTGATGATCATGGTGATACATGATAGAAAAATCAAATTTATTTTTGGTATGGACCCTCATTATCAATGGAATGCACAATCATAATCACACGTTGTGTTTTAACTATCAATAAAGGAAAATTCCATATGTCCATTTATCATGAGAATAAAAAATTAAAAAATTGTCCTATAATTCATCTAGTGACTGCATCATGCATATTGGGGGAATTAAGTGATGTATTAACATTTTAATTAACAATATTTACCTTTGATAGAATTGTCAATGAACTCCATTCATTTCAGTATGGTCTTAGTATGAGACTCTATTGGAAGGTTCAAAACAGTTGACTTTTGTTTCCCCATGATTCTGTCGCATAAAAAAAGTAACTAAAGGGGATCAATGAATGATGTGATCCGTATGACTAATATGATGGTAATAAGAGTATTTATATGTGAATAGGGTTTTACTTTTATTGCCTTGGTTGAAAGATGATTTTTATAGGATTTTTACCTAATCATGTGTTCACTAACATAGGTCACAGGTAGGTCCTGTGTAGGGGTCCCACCTAGGGCACACATAAGAGATTCATAATGGTAGTGAAGATCTCTTATTTGTTTTATGTAGAAGAAATAAATTGAAAAGTTAATTATTTATCATTATCAATTATTAAAATCTGTATTTATTTTGTATTCTTTCCTAATGTAGAAATTCTTTTTAGAATATCTCTCCATCATTCCAATGTGTTTAACTATGTCTAATTTGAGGTGGGTATGGGATATTTTAGGAAATACCTAATTTTTTAATTTCAATAAATGGCCATACACATGGAAATTAATGAAATTGATTTATGATGGTCCTAAAATTTCCACCATTGAATCATATATGACATGGGTTCATGAAGTGATTTTTGGTTGCGTAATAATATAACCCAACTCCTCCAATGATGATGGTTCACAAGTTAAATCATGATGGGACTCAATTTACTAACCCATAAATACATCATAAGATCCCCAGTGATTCCAATTATGGTTAAAATTGAAAACATCTCACATAATTTAATAAATAAAGTTCATAAAGAAATTACATCACAAAGGGTATATAAATCTTTTTGCAGAGGTCGGTGGGATTTGTGAAGTGTTGGGGTTGTTGGAACTCGGTGTGCAGTGGATTCCCCAAATAGGTAGGGTTTGCAAAAAAATTCAACCAATGATCGATGTAGACATGATGACGTTAGTGAAGAGCAACTTGATCTTGGCCGAGGACCATGCGTGACGGATTTTAAGCATAACCATATACCGTAAAATACCATATTTAGATATGAAGCTTTGAATGACATTTTCTTGTTGATGGGAATCAATGCTCAAAGAATATGAAGTCAAATTCTTCCAGAACGTCCACACATGCTTCAAAGAATCCACAAGGGTGCATTTTTTCATAATTTGGGTGCTAGTGCGGAATACCAATGACACCATTGATGCTCCAACTATCACTACATCGATCCGCTAGCGATGGTTAAGGGAGATCTCTATTCAAGATCCTTGGATCTAGATCATATCTTTCTAGATAATGGGATAGAGGAGAAGAGACAGAATCCTTATGGATATTCTTTGGCAAAATCCTCTCCTCTTCTATTTATTGTTCTTAATTGAAATTTCTAGTATAGCCTCGCTAGCCTCAGATACACAACGCACTATCATTGACATTTTATGACTACTAATCAGTGTCAAAAATGTTATAATCCTTCACTTGTAATATATTAAAATATATTATGTGATAATAATTTTGTCATTAACTAGACTCATTGCTCCCATAAATATTAATTGATCCTTGAATAATTTAATATTCATGAATTAATATTTTTCTTGTATATACTTAAAATTTTAAATACATTCAAAAACTATATTCAATACTCATTATTCTAAACTTGAATAATATGAATTTATTTATTACATTGGTGGTCAATTTTTAATGGAAAAATCCCAGACCCCAGTGGTGGGACCCCCCCTTGTCCAAAACTTCTATTCAACTAAATATGAAATATTCTTGAATATGCTATTGTGTGTGACCCTCTAGGACCTTATCTATACTGATGTGAATATTATTCATAGACCAATATTGGAATCTAGTAACCCATCAATGTCTTTAAAGAGATAAAGATTGCCACAACTGTGACAACCATCCTACAAACATGCATTGTGTAATATAATCTCTTTTTCTGTAATATCTCATAAAGATGGACGCAATTAGGTTTCATCTCCCTTATCTTGATTTATTTATTATTGATTTATCTGGATGGATTTACCCTTGAATTCCTTGTCCATGGTCTTATAATGGTACTTCCATCCATATCAACTTGGCCTGAGATATATTATATCCATAACCCGGAAGCAAAAAATCCTTTCATGACTATTAAACCAATTTCATGCCACTAATGATGCACCCAACACAAACTACCTCACCAAAACTTCATTACCATGGTTTTCATCTTGAATGAAAGTATGAAATCTAATGACATACATCGGTAATGATGTCATGTTAGGATACCATTACACATGATCGTATTTGGAAACTTCCAATGAAAACCAAAACATGTGGAGATCATATTGGAAGGTTAGTCCTCATGATCTCACTACTAGAGATCACCAAGTGAAAACTTCATGAGAAGAAGTCTCAATTCCTATGAGCCCCTAGCACCAGATAGTCACACAACTTCTTTGTCCAATCCATAAGATATATCTAGACCATAGAATATATATATTTATGTTTAATGTCAAAGAATCTAGAAGTTCTCATTATAGCCTAGGATCTGGTATAACCCTTCGATATGATAATTAATCTTTTGACATTACCATTTGAATAGTGGATGCAAGAAATTATACACTATAATAGTAAGATAACATCATGTATAACTAACTTTATACATGATATGATAATCAAAATCACGGAATAGTTCATTATATAGAACCCACTATTTCAAAAGGTGTTACTTCATGAATTATTTATATTTCTTCACAAAAAACATTAGTTTTATATTTTCCACTAGATCGTTATTTTTTCAATGATCCCAGATCATTATTTATTTTTTAACCATTTTATGGGCCTCAATAAATGCCCCTATTGGAATGGACTATGATCACCATGTTGATTAGTCAGATACAAGAATATATATTAGACATCATAGGTTCTTAGAGGTCTACGATGGATAATAAAAACCTATATATAAATATGATTGGGAACCTTAATTTTCCAATTCTCACATGGAGCTAATTCATGAAATATTCAAAGCCCATGTCTAACATCCCAGTTTCGGGTTCCGCCTAGAGGTGCCCTATGCGCGGTTGGTCACATGGCCTCATGCATATTTTTTAAAACACCTAAGGATATCAACTTGTAGCTAGGGACTTAGGTGTGATTTTGGGGAAGTTATTCCCTTGTTAGCAGAGTAATGAAGTGGAAAGAAACATGTATCAATAACGTAAGCACTAATAACATGCAATAAGTAAACAGAGGAAGACTGAAAGAAATAAGCAACTGAAACACATATATAAATGATTAATTATACAATGTATATGAAATAATCCATACATGTCACAATACTAGAATACAGTACAAAACCAAGGTACAAAGAAAACTAATAAACTCTAGAAGCATCAAATGCCTCAGCTTGGTCCCATGCTCCCCAAGTCAACAGCAATCATGTACCTAAAGTTTAATGGAGTTTTCTCTTATCTATACCTGCAACAATATAATCTATTTGGGACCAAAAACATGATCTATATAGGGTCTGAGATGAATCCTAGTAGGCAAAAACCCAATGATCTATGCCAAGAAGTTAGTGAATACATATTTGGTAGGCAATATACAAAATGATGTAGTAAGCAAGGAAGTACTCAAAAGTATAAAATACAATAGATTCAATTGAATATATTTTCATATATCACGTATGAAGCTAACAAAATACATGTAAACCTCTGGGATGTATTCACAATCTAATCCCTCTAGTTTAGCTTTCTATAAGACTCTATGATGAAGCACTAACCATAAATTCCCCATGTGGTCTCATATCGGTAACCATAGACACTTTGAAGAAGCACCCTACATCCAATTCCCCCATGTGGTCTTGCATTGTGGAACTACATACAATTTGAGGGAGAACAATGTCAATCCCCCCTATGGTCAGGCAATATAAAAGTAAACAGATACTCTGGAGAATCCTTAAGTGTCCCTTCACCCTATAGTATACTAAACCAGGTTCCCACATCCCTATGTAAGTCTAACATTCACTTAAATATATGAAAGCCAAAGTAATCCTCAAGAATAACTTGGCTAAATAGTCTACAGCATATCACGCCATGTTAGACAACACCACTCCATCCTAACAATACTAGGATTGGAAAAGAAAGCAGTCTAACTGAAAAAGCTTGACCAAACAGCCAATATAAAGAAAACATGGGAAAACAAATCCATAATAAGGTAAATAACCCTATTTGAAATCATATATCCTCCACACAAGAACACCAGGCTTAGCAAGAAATAGTAGGGCTAGAAACCATAAAAACAAAGTACCTCGAATAAGGTTATTTGGAATTGTTTCACATAAAACTCAATGACTAACTACAGAAAGGTATAAACATCTTTCCTAGGTATTGTACGGATTATATATGAGAAAGTTAGCCCTTGAATATTCCAAAAATGTTGTAGAACTATAAAAATGATAAAAACTTTCAACCAAGGATTTTTCACAAAAGAGGAGGAATAAGGGAACAAGGCTCTAGAAGAAGGAATAAATTACTTTGTCTACTCTAATGTAATCGACGATGGTCGATTCAAATAATGGATGAAAAGGTGGTGGCTTGGAGATTATTCAAGTTGTACGGTCACTACTGGAAGGTACGGGTGGAGAAGAAGGTATTTCTTCGAACGAGATGCAACCCTAGTCAATTTAATGAAATAAAAAAAATTACAAGGCATGTTCATTAAAATTAAACAGCATGTACGTGCCTTAACCAGAAACTACTTTAGGTGGTCTCCTAGTCACCTCACATGGCCATGTACTCATCCATTACACATCCAGTACATGGTCACCCACAAAAACCAGGTACATGGCATGTACTTATAAGTACACAACATGTACTCATTAAATTTCCAGAAACACCTCTTTTTCAAAAAAAACAGCAAAAAAGAAAACTCATACCTGAAAAGTGTGTCCAGGTTTTTACAACCCCCCCCCCCCCCCCCCCCCCCCGGCTAGAGAAACTAATCCCAAAATTCCCCTAGAATAGTGACGTGGAAGAAGAATCCTCAAACAGCTCCTACCACTATGATCGTACATCGGCCTCCCTCTCTTATGTCTCATCCTGTACTCACCTATGATGCCATATCTATCATATTAGATGAACATACCAACCAAAGAGAACTTTTATGTTGTGTCAAACAATCCAGATAAGATTCTCCTTGAACGATGTGTCCACCTCCAACTAAACCTCTTCGGGTTGAAAAACATGAGGTCGGTCTGAGAAGTAATGCTGATGTTGAGAAACATGGAAGATCTCCTACACAACTCGGTACCTCTGAGGTAACTACAACAGATATGAAACTAGACTGATCCTATCCCTAATCTCAAATAGCCAACATATCTCACTGAATGATTTACATGTTTCCTAATACTTATGTGACCCAATCTCGATGTGGCATTCAGGAAAACCTGATTTCCAATCTCAAACTCTAGAGTTCGTCTTCGTCGATCCACATAAGTCTTCTGTCATGACTGTGCAGTAGCCATCCTCTTCCAAATCAACTCCACATTCTTCGTGGTTTCCTATACAAGACAAGGTCCCATCATAGCTATGTATCCTGCTTCCAACCAACATATTGGTGATTGGCATGTCCTATTGTACAAATCCTCATTGGGTATCATCTGAGTAGTTTCATCAAAACTATTTTTGTAGGCAAACTCCACAGAAGTTATGTGCTTCTCCCAAGAACCTCCAAAATCTAAGATGCATTCTCGAAGAATGTCCATTAACACCTAAATCATATGCTCAGATTGTCCATCTGTTTGGGGATGGTATGTTGTACTCAAGAGTACCTATGTTCCATCAGCCCTCTCTAATCCCTCCCAGACCCGAGAAGTAAAACTTCCCGCCCTATCTGAAACAATGGAGTGCAGATATCCATGTAAATGTACAATCAATCGATTGTACATCCATCATATATCATCCACATTGAACATATTTTTGATCTATAAGAAGTGAAAATACTTAGTGAATCTGTCAATGACAACCCAAAATTAATCATTAACATTAGGTGACCATAGAAAATCTATCACGAAGTTCATCACGACATCATTCAACTTCCACTCGATAATGGGTAATTGTTGCAAAAGCCTGGATGGTCACTGATGCTCTGTCTTCACCTGCGGACAGGTGTAACACCACAAGAAAAACCCAGAAACATCTCTCTTCATACTGATCCACTAATACAAACTGTGGAGATCTCGATAGATCTTGGTTACCCTTGGATGAACTGCCCAAACTGATGAATGAAAGTATCACATAAACTCATCATGTATGTCTTCTGACACCCATACAGCTCTCTAAGAGCATAAGACCTCATCCATGCCTATGGTATATCTAAGAACTGGGTCCTCTCCTAACACACTCTCCCATAGAACCAGGCCTTCTGAATCTGACAGCTTTCTCATCTACACTTGATAAAGAACAGAAGAGGTAACAACCACATAAGAATGAAATGTTTATCCCTGTCTATTGTGCACCTCTATAATCATCTCATAGAATAGAGTCGTAAGCTACCACTCACTACTATCCTCCTTAATTTCATGTATCTGAGTCCTTCTACTCAATGCATTATCCACAGTGTTGCCTTCCCAATGAATATAGGCAAGATCAATGTCAATAGTCTAAAGGTACACAACCCACCATCATTGTCTCATGTTTAGATCATACTATGTAAAGATATATTTGAGACTCTTTTTGTCGTTGAAAACCACCAAATTCTCTCCCAATAGTTAATGTCTCCAAAAGCATAAATCATGAACAATTGCATCCAACTAAATATTGTGTGTTGAGTAATTCAGCATATGTGGCTGCAACTACCATGACCCGTATGCAATTAATTTTTATCCCTGCATAAGCACTGCTCCCAGCATGATACCTAAATCATCATAGTAAACAATATAGGTTTTCCGTAGCTCTAGAAAAACTATTATCGGTGCTGAAGTCAACCTCCCACTTAGTTCATGAATGCCAGACTCACAAGAATATGAAAAAATGTACTTTACACCCTTGTTATTAAGGCATGTTAGTTGCAATTAAATGCTTGAAAAGTCCTTTATAAAATGCCATTAGTAACCATCCAGCCCTAGAATTTCCATACCTTAAGGATGTTCATCGGATTCTACCATGAAACTACATCCCTCGCTTTCTTTGGGTCTATTGATATTCCTGTATCTAAGATAACATGATCCATGAAGTGAATTTGGTCCATCCAAAAGTGTCATTTTGAGAGCGTATAATATATATAAATCTCTTTAAGGGTACTCAGAACAATCTCAAGATATGTGACATGGTCGTGTCGAGTGTGAGAGTACACCAAGATATCTTCCATGAAGACTGCCAGGAGAGAATCTTAGAATGGATGGAACAATCAGTCCATTAGTGCTATGAAAATAGAAGGCACATTCGTGAGACCAAACGAGAAACCCACATACTCTTATATACCATTCAATCTACGAAAGGATATAAGATATATATATGATGGTCTAATGTGAATCTAGTGGTAATTGGATATCTAGTCAATCATCAAGAACAACCCATCTCCCTGAAACTAATTAAAGAGATCATCAACCCTTGGTAAAGGTTATAGGTTGTTGACCATCAATTAAATCAACTTCTGATAATCCACACAATGTCAAGGGGTGTTGTCTACCTTTTCAAAAATAGGTTAGGTGAACCCCTAGGTGAAGTACTAGGTCAGATGAAACCCTTAGCCTGTAACTCCTCTAACTACATCTTGAGCTCCTGTAACTCTAGTGTAGCCATCCTATAAAGAGGAATGGAAATTTGTGCTACTCCGAGCACAAGATAAATAGAAAATTATACCCCTAACTTCAAAGTCAAACCTAAAAAATTTTCTTGAATGATATTCCAAAAACGATCCATCGCTATGGGAATGTCTATATGAGAAGTCCCCAGGTCCTATATATATAAACTATAAATCTTGGATGTAACTCCTCCCAACCAATGATGATCGAGTCCTACTCTTCTCGCCTAGATATCCCATTCAACCTTGTGTAAAAATAAATCTCCCTATGGTGATGTGAAACACCCCCTATGATAATAATAGTCGACAAATTTCTGGAAAGAAACTTACCATTACATTCGGAGAATGATGTCATAGCCTGTTATCTATAGAAAATAGAGGTCCCTAAAGAAGTGACACCCACCATCCTCAAGAGGGAACTCCTTTCACTGATGTACAATATTTGTTCATGTCCCCAATGGATTTTCCACTGTCAAGACATCAGTATAAGAAATGATATCGAGACCAAGGCTCTACACAATAGAAATAGATATGAAACAATGGGAAGCCCCATGATTCAAAAAGTGCAGAATCTAATACTTAGGAAATAAGAGTCATACATAAAACTATAGAGGGTATGGGATCCTGCTCCAATTGGGTCCACTCCACTACCATTGTTTGAACTGTCCAACTACTTTGTGACCCTACCTATCCACCCTGAGCTAATCCACCCTATCGTCGATAAAATCCCTGTGACTGGCTACCATGACCATGACCTCCACCTCGGCATGAACAGCCAGAAGAACTCTAGTTTCCATACTGATGATAAACTAGTGGTGTTGCTACTAAACGCTGAGTCATAGATGAACCATTATTATCGACTACCGCTGTGAAAACCTAACAGAACCGCTGAAGATGACACATGTTAACGTAAAATCGTCACTCCACTGGGTCTCTTGAGAAATGAGGCCCCTTATTCCCACTCTTCTAGCACTTGAAGCACCCCACCAGGCTACCAGAAATATATCATGCCTACAACAATCTCCACGTGTAGACTCCCTGCGGTGCTTCTGAATATTAGTTGAGGTGTAACAACTTTTCATTCCAAACTTCCCTGGTACACTTCTCTATAATCCCTTAGATTACGCTCTTTGATCAGTTCTTCGTTGAATGTAGAGGTTATGGAAGTCACCGTGAAGTTGTTGACATCTGATAAGATATCGTTCCTGAGACCATACTCAAACAACTTCACCAAAAATAACTTATCACCTTCTAAAATGGGAATGAAGTGCTGTATCTCTATGAAGTGATTAGTGTACTCCATGAATGAGAGAGTAAACTGCACCAAACTAATGATCTCTTAGGCTAGAATGGCCCTCAAAGTATCCATGTAGAAATAATCACAGAAGGTACACTAGAACTCATCCCAAGACATAACCTGCTGGTGTCCCACCTGTGAGATCACATCCCACCATCTCTTATAAGAATCCTAAAGAATATACGTAGTGAGTTTGACTATACTTTACGTAGGCATTTCCAAATGCTCTATGATAGATATCAAAACTTCTAACCATGAATCTAGATCCTGGGGTCCTCCTTCCCATTAGACAGTGGGAGGATGTTGTTATAAAAACACCAGTGTAAATTCTGTCATGGATAGGGCAGGATGCAGTACTCCTCAAAATGTCTACATGAACCACATGAAACCCTCTCGTAACTCTACATGATCATCAGTATCTAGAAGAAAGGATAGTGAAAAGACTGGCACTAAAATAGGATCTACTGGTTGTCCTTGATCTTCTATGTCCGGAGTCTGATCATTGCCCTGTAATTGGCGTACAAACGGAGGATGTCTTGGTGGCATGACAATTCATGGTCAAACACATACACTAGAATAAGATTATGGAATAAAACAAAGAAGTACGATAAGTGAACAAGAGAATGAAAGCATTCATGTTTTTTTAAAACAAGTTTACACAACGTGTATGTCCCCTACATGGTGTGTTCCTTTATGCCTCCATACTGGCATGTAATCTGGCCAAATCTGGTTGTGTAACACCCCATACACACGGAGAGTATATTCAAGACAAGACATGTACTTGAATCGTGTCCCCCTGCCCTAGTTCTTCTGCACGAATAGAACACAAGTTTTCTATAGTACAATACAACAAATTATTTTTATTCCAAACACAACATGTACTAAATTATCTTCATTGAACTGTGTTGTTAGTCACATGGCAGGTTACATGAATGACATTACACTGCCAGTTTGCGCCAGACACAACATATTCTAGGTACCCATAATCCACCCTTGTCATTAGTCACACGTCCGGACACATGGCCTCTACAACACATCGTGTACAATTGGTACACGACGTGTTCCAAAAAGATTTCCCAACCTCGTGTCTCTGACCACATAGTTAGTGACACTATTAATGATTACATGGAGTGTATTTAATTACATGACACATATATAATAAAAACAGTTCCTTCTCGAACTAATGGATACAGGGTGTGTATTTATCATTAAATGTCATGTATTCTATTTTTTTCTAGATATTAAGCCTCAAAAACTAATCCAGAAGCCCAAAATTTTCTGAAAGAAACAATTATGTTCCAAATACTGATCTAGGGGGGACCATACTAACCGAAAATAAATTATTTTAATCTTATACATTTCATATACAAGCAACACAAAGAAATTACCAAACAAATTCTAATCCATGAAGACCCATAACACCTAATGAAACAACATTTGGATTTCATTCAAACAAAACCTTTCATATTAGAAATACCCTATCAAATAAATATAATTATATCCAGGAATACATGTCAACAACATTCATATTTAGCACAATATCTATCAAAACAACATGAAATCGGTAATTCACCCAAAATGGCATGACAAGAATGCATGACATGTGATCTCAAAAGTGACTTTATGATGCATGAGATAGTATACCCTCATCTCTTCGGGTTGAAACTGAAATAGAACATTAGTAATATATTTCATAACAACACAAAACGTGTGAATCACACAGTGGTGAAATCAAATCAACTGTAATAATTGAAAAACCAGACAAAGTTTCAATAAACGAGTTAAATTGGCTTTTCCTTATACACGGGTTAGCTACTCCTGGGCTCAACTTTTAAAAAGTACATATTTATTCATATCCCTCACTATAAAATCAAAATAGTATGTAAAGAAGAAAAGAATTTATTTTATTACATTTGTTACATCCCAGTCCATCCCATGATCATAATGTTTGTCATATTTGGGCCTTGCCCGCACGGTTTTGTTTTTCCCTGGGCTTTGACCCTCAAGAATCCCCCTGTAAAAGGCTTCATGATGGCAGTGGTTTCCACACCACCTTATAAAGGGGTGATTTGGGATCCTTCTACTTCGATGTGGGATAACAATAATCCACCACCAAGGAGGGCCCAATGTCCATGATTTCACATCAAATTGACACAACCTCTAATAACACTTTGTAACGTCCCAGTTCTGGGTGCCACCCAGAGGTTCCCCGTGCCCGGTTGGTGGCATGGGCTCAAACGCATTTCCCCAAACACTAGTGACTATCGACTAGAAGAAAGGGACTTAGGTGTGATATTAGGGAAACTATGAACTTATTTGAAAATTAATGCAGTGGAAATAAATAGGTAACAATAGTGGAAGCAGAAATAACATGCAACAAATAAATAGTGGAAGACCTAATGTAATAAGAAATTGGAGTACATATTTAAATGAATCATGATACATAGATCTAGGAAGGAATCCAAATAGTCACAATGTTGGAATACATTACTAAACCAATGTATAAAGAAAAAAATAATCATCAACAGCATCACATGCCTCAGCTTATTCCCTTGCTCCCCAGCTCCATAGAAATCTTGTACCTGAAGTACAAGGGTGCTTGCACTTATCTATACCTGCAATAATATAATCTATTTGGGTGCAAAAGAATGACCCAAATAGGGTTTGAGACAAATTCTAGTACGAACCCACCCAAATATATGTTCATAAAAGTTAGTGTATATATATATATGGTTTGCAATAATAAAAATGAAGAAGTAAACAAGGATGTAATCAAAATTAATCAATCTTATAGTTTCTATTTCATTGACATTCATATATCTAGTAAGAAGTTAATCAAATAAAAATAACCCTATGAGAAGTACTCATAGTCTAACCCCTCCAGTTTAGCATTATTAAAAACTCTATTAGAAAGAACTCAACATCAATTCCAAATGTGGTCTCGTATCGATAACTATAGACACTCTGAGGAAGCACTCAATATCTAATTCCTCCAAGGGTGTCACAACATGAACTAAAACCCTCTAAGGGACCAGAAAATCTATCCCTGTGTGGTCTCACAACGTAAAAGTAAATAGAAACCCTAGTAAAGCCCTCAGTGTCCATTCTATCTATGTTCTACTTCATAAGTTCTCACATCTCAGTGTATGTAAATTGTTCACAATCATATATGGTTTCCAAATTAAACCACAAGAAATAATTGGCTAAACAGTCTACAACATATCACATCATGTCAGATAAAATCACTATATCCTAACAATACTAGGCATGGAAAAAAAGAAGCCTAAGGTGAATAGATAGACCAAATGGTCAACATCATGCAATCCTAGGAATACACATCCATATAAATACAAATAACCCTATTTATAATAATATATACTCTAAACAAGAACACTAGGGTTAGCAGGCAATAACATGGCTAATAACCATAAACCCAGAATACCCCAAACTATGAAATTGTTAAATTTTTCACATATAACTCAATGAATAACTACCTAAAGGCACAAACCACCTACCCCATTTTCGTACGAACAATATATGTGAACACCAGGCCATGAATCTCCCTAGAATATTTTAGATATATAAAAACCTTAAAAACATTCATCTGATGATATTTCCAAAAATAAGAGGAATCTAGGAATGATTCCCTAGCAGAAGGAATAGAATACCATAGTGATTCCAACGCAATTGATAGTGGTCAATTCGGAGAACTAATGACTAGTCATAGGCTTGGAGATGATCCATGTTGTACACTAACTCTGGATGAGATTACCATAGAAGATGTTTTTTTGGGAATGAGATGCGACCTAGGTCCATTTAATGAAATAAATTTTAATTTACACAACATGTTCTCTAAAAGTACATGGTGTGTACATTCCATAACTGGCCTCCTCTATAGGCGTTCCCTATGTTACAACACACGACCATGTACACGGCTATTACATGACTTGTACATAGTAACCCACAACAACCGGGTACACAACGTGTACTCCTGAAATATCCAGAAACTCATATTTTTCTCAAATACACTAGAAAAGTAAACTCATATCTGAAATTAAGGTTTAGTTTCAAACACCATGATCACATTTTATTATATATCTAATAGTCATGTTCTATGAGTTTTTTCATTAGGAAACCAAGATAGACCAACCACAAATGTTAAGATTATGACGGTATACAAATATATCCAAATTAATTTCCACAAGAAAAGTTAATGTAATGTCTTATAAATATTATGGAATGAGTTATGATATAGTAATTACATAGTTTACTAAGCACCTATAGTGCCATATAAGATTTTATAGGTTACAATGTTTTTCAATATTTATCTTGATTATTAAATTTGAAAAATTATTATGATAATTTCTTATTATATAGGAAATGTATGTTATATTTTATGAATTTTCTATTTCAATGATTTCTGATGAAATAAGGGTTGTTATATAGTGACTCGAGCTTCTAATAAATGAATATTTTCTATTTTTATATTAATTTTCATTACACTATATTAACATATTCTCGATAACCATTATAGTTGGGTGACTCTAGAAGTTTGGACCAAAATAATCTTAATTCAAGAAAGATCATCAATGTATCCCATAATGAGCTTCAAATTATGTATTCTTTATAATCATACCTGAGTCAAAAGCATTATTTATAACATGGGGAATGAAAACATAAGAAAGGTTGAGTTCATATTCTCATTATGGGTAAATAAGAAAGATACAAAACCATATAATGAACATAACATTTTATAACTATTCAATACATATAAAAGATAATACATTTGATTCATGACCTAACTATTGGAAGTATATAAGACATGAATGATGATATAGTAAACAAAAATTTTCTATTAGAGTCTAACATTGGATTTATACATAGATATATGGAATAAAAATAAACATAGAAAATCATTTCCATATTATTCAATGTTCAATCCCAACACCATCATAGTGGAAAAATCCCATTATTGAATCGATTTCACTCTTAATTATATCACTTTATTATTGAATAGTCTTCACGCCCCATTCTACACATGTATTACTAAACTGGGTTCACTCCCAGTTTTGACACTATATTACTAAATAAATTTCAATTCTAATTTTAGTTCTATCTACCTCATAGGATATAAATTACTAAAAAATTCATTGGCGGTAGATATAACCCCCCATCATAGAATAGAATCCATATTTTTGTGTGCTGCAAGATCAAAAAAAATAAAACAAAAACCTATGTCAAAATATATTTTTCATAAACATTTATTATAGCATAAACCATGAAATGAAATGGGTATCATTATCATTCATTATATTCCATCCCATGAAAGGAAATGTCTATGTTAAAAGTATCATCATATTATAGCTTGTGTAAAATGAGACAAGTTTTTTAATCATTTCATTATAGAAAAACCTATGAAAACAATTGGATAACATAATCATTTTATATTGGTATAGCCTAGGGAAGAGGAATGGGTTCTATAAATATCAATACATCAAAAAATATCCATGTCAAGAAATCATAATAATTGTATCCTTTGATCATATCTCTATTAAATAGTATGATGTGTTAGAGAATTATATATTAAATAGAAAAATGTTTTATCTATCATTTAGATCATTTGATGATGAAAATATCCATTCAAAATTGAGAAACCCTTTTTAAAATATTAAACAAATTAAAATTATTTTCCTTTCAATATAAACATGAAAATTTAATAATGAATCTTTGAATATATTTTAAAACACTTTTTAAACTTAATATTTTAATAAATCCATTTATTTGAATAAATATTTTCAAACTTATACTTGAATATTTTAAACAAATATATAACACTTTTTAAACATAAAACATATTTGGAAAACATTTAATTGAAAATATAATTTAAATCATATAATTTATGCTTTTAAAATCATTAAAAATACATTTTAAAATCATAATTTGTTGAAATTTATTTCCATGAAATTAACTTTTGACACTTGTAATGAAATGTTTTTAAAATCACATAAAACATATTTTAATGAAGAATCCATTTTTCAAATTCTTTTCAATTTAAATGATTATAATATATAATTTAAAATTTTTTTAAAAATTGTGTTTATAAAATAGTTTTCTATAATAAAATAGATTCCTTACCAAGGAGACAAATAAATATATATTTTCTTAAAACAAATTTCTCAAATAATTTAAGTAACAATGAGTTATAAAATAAGAAAATTGATTTAAAATATTCATGATTACCATATTAGAATAAAAATAATTAGTTTCTGGAAATATGTATCATATGATTTTGTCCAAAAAATTATAAAATATCATGATAAAAGATTAAATTATTAATTAAAATCATTTCCTTTTTGGTAAATGTTAATCGTAAGCCCCGTCTGGGAAGAACATACAATTGAACAAAAAATATCATAATAAAAAATAATTTATTTATATAACATGTCAAAGTGGAATTATATACACCTTGTAAAACAATATAGGTGTATGAAATTACATAAGTCTCAATGAAGGAATATTGAAACAAAAACCCCTTCCCACATTGGTAACATTGAAACCGTAAACCCCTTGAATGATAAATCCATAAATAGATTATTAAGAATTAATAAAATTTAGGAAAATAAACATAGTTTATATTCATAGTAATTATTTAAACCAGATAAATGAAATATATTGTAAATTCGGATTGTGTCTAATAGAAGTAAAAAAAGCGAAATGAAAATCCCATACTACCAGGGTTACTTTTGAATTTTATAATGTTTGAAAGAAATAAATTAATATAAAATATATTAATCATGAAATGAATTTTATTCATGATATATCATGTTGATGGAAATTTCATGTACCTCACTAATTAGATGAGTTGTAAATATGTCATAAATCTCATTAAAATATAATTGAGACTAGATATTACCTTACCTTAAGTCTCAAATTCAGTCATACTTATTCAAAACTCATATAGAATAAATATAAGTGTGTTATAAATTTAAAAAATGACCACATATATATATATATTACCAAATATTATTTCTAAAATGATCTTTTCTTACAAGTTCATTAACAATTCCATGTTATAGTTTGGTTATGTGTAATAAACAATTTATTTTTCATACATGTTATGATTTGTTATATTTTTAGTCCTCCTAATTAAATCATGATTTCATAACATATATAATTATAAAAATAATATAATATAATATTCAATCATATTATATGTATTTCTAATAATCAGTATAATACATAAATAGAAACCAAAATATAATATTTATAGAGACAGTAGGTTGGACGTACACATGAATACCATTTCCATTTTCATCTAATATTGAATGAAATAAAATTAAAAAAATATATTTTTATTCAAAATTAATTTTTATTTCATATATATAACATATTTTAATTAAAAAACATATTAATACATTCGATTTAAATCGTGCGCAAATCACATCAATTCGTTGGGCAGTATTTCATCGAACACCAAAAACGATGTTATCATATTTTCGTAAAATGGATAGAATTAATTTATGTTTGATATTAGAATTAAATAATCCCAATAAAAAATTAAAAATAATATATTTCATGTATAATTTATAAATAAAACATAACCTCTAACTAGGAGAGGTGGTAATGGAAAATGAACAACGTCGATTCATAATGTGGTAGTATCACATACACATGGATAATGATTTTGCAACCCATTTGATGGCAATTTGTGTAGTTTAATGTGGTACGCATATAATAAAAATTTATAATTATATTAAATATACTTAGGTAATTATATAATCATGATATAATTATAATTTTATTTGATATGGAAGGATGTTATGTAAAGGTGTTTGTTGCATAACATTACCTCTTCTTCGGTTATCCTTATTATGTATTCCCTAAATCCTTCCTTCGTCGTATTTATACCAAAAACAATGACTATTGGATTATTATAGGGATGAAATAATGTTATTTCGGAATGGTTTGTATGATCTAAATGGATTTAGAGGAGTGATGAATTTGGGAGAGTGAGTTCCCTCTTATAGTTGGGGGGGGTTAATTTTGGTAAGTACTCAAAAGTATTCACTATTATGAAGCCAATAATACCATAATTGGCTCCAAATATGATATTTAAAAGATTTTGGGATTATATATTTGATAAAAACTACATACATATAGTGAAAAACATGTTTTAAATTGGTTCTGTGTGTAATTAAAGTTTAACATATTTTTGTGTGTATAACACAAGCTAAACATTAGTTTTTATGTAACTCAATCCATCAAATATATTTTATTAACTCATTGAAATAATAATTAATAAATCACTCACTATTACATTTCATCACCCATAAATTGAATTTTATTCCCACTATTCGTCTCATTCATAAACAGTTCAACATTTGAAAATTCATATATAGAATCCCAGATTATAAAAATAATGAAAAAAATTCCTTTTAAAATAGAATGGATATGTGAAGGTCATTAGTAATAATGCATAATAGGTTACCAAATAGAATTTCATAGGTTATAAGTGAATAAATGAACACTGTAGTGAAAAATAACATCCATATATGGGTGGACAGATATAGAGAACATGGTTAAGAAAATTTTAACAATCAAAAAAAAAAGAAAATAGGCTTGATAATGTTCAGTGATATTATAGAATATGATGATAACATGAAAACATATTATATCACTATCTTTTTCTAAAAATTGAAAAAATTTCATAAGAAGATATAATTATATCATTCCATTCTATATTATAAGAACAATATCACAGTGTGGTTGTGCCTTGATCAAATTCCACTTCATCACTTAATCTAAGAAATAAATGAGAATTTATTATGTATTAAGAACTACTAGATTGTACGGTTCATAAATATAATGATAATTATTTCCATATATCATTAGTTATAATCAAAAAAATATTGTTATCATGGGTTACCTAGTATACATTAATCTTCAGAGTGTTAATTAATATTATAATCATTAAAAAAACTTCCACAATTCAACTTAAACTGTTCCATATATGGTTAACCTTATGAACCATTCAAGATATTAAAATACAAAACATTATAAATCAGGTCACTAGTGTTTAAAAATAATCTTATCATTAGTCCCGCATACAACATAATGTGTCTCTCTATTGTTATATTTCAAACATGTGAATACATTGAGCATGTATTCTCTTGAATCATGGTAATGACCTGAATTACCAAAGAACATTTTGAGAACAATAATTCTTACTCATTATATGACTAGAACCATAAACTGTTGACCATATTTTATAGATTAAATAATTTTGTAAACTCCATCAATGATCACAAAAACTACATTTTCCAAAAACAATTAATTTATTCCAAGATAATATTTATTGTCCAATTTAACTTATTCTCATACAATATGTCATTCTTCTAGTAAAACCAAATTTGTCAACACCCTGAAAATTAATATTTAATGCCTTTGATTAATAATGTTTTTTGAGAAAAATATAATCTTGTCATTAAATCAATTATTCTACTCCCAAGAATTATTTAACATATTCTTATATTTTTTTAATGAAAAATAGTTACAAAAAAACCTTCATATAAATCATGATTATTATAAAATAATCCTCCAGTTCATATACATTAATACATAGATCATTCCTCCTCATCATTATACCATTATCGAGGACTCTTAATCTTATTCCTTAATAACCCTTTTATTTAATAATTTATTAATAATCCCTTTATCATAAAAAATATAACCATTACTCATACCACATTTCCAATTTCCTACTTTCCATTTCCCCATAGGATGTAGATTAGAATTATTCCAAAAACAATTAGACATTTTAAACATTAAATATTCGATGATATCATAGGGAGACCAATACTCGCATTTATTACATTAATTGATCATTAATTTTTTTCCTTGGCCGTTACATTCCCTTTTTCATTAATTTATATAGATAGAAAATCTTACTATTCTTCTAAGACATAAACTAAGTAATTTAATCCAACATTATATATATATATAAGAAAATAAATCTAAATTCCTCCATGGTATCCACTACATGAAATCTCATCAAACTATCTCCTTCCCATCCTTGTGATTCTAAAATTTGATTAGGTACACAATTTTAATCATTTTTCTTGAGAACTAATTAGGCATAATCAAAAAATCCATTACTCTAGTCATCATCCAATTTGGTTTGTTGTATTGAATAATTTTTTCATCAAATTAAATGATAAACTGATTATTGTTGGTTCCATTCATGAAATTATATAAAAAATAATTATCTGGGAAAAACAATTCATAATATAAAACCATATAATAATTAAAAATTACTTTTAAGATGGATAAAGCATGGAATCTCCTTTATTAATCTATTAAACCATATGTTTATCCTTGGTCATTCATAATTACCTTCTATTTAAATACTTTATTATTTTTTTCAAAGTGTTACTGAATTACCAAATCATATCCCACATGAGTATCAAAGTAGGCGTGTAGTAAGGCTCATTGTAGTGCACAAGTTCTCGATCTAATCGAGCTCGATACATAGTTTTCAGGGTCGTTACCCCTAGGTACATTTATGATAGATCCACATTAAATTTTTGTGACTATAAATAGAAGTTATTTCTTTAAAACCACTCACATTATCCTTTACGAAAATTCTATGTCATTTTCCTACACCTTGACTCCTCCTTAGAATTATCCTTATATATTTACGTAGGGATTTTGTTAAGGTTTTCATTTTGTTTTTTCGTAAGTTTAATTAAATAATCCTCTAATACCAAAAATAGTGACCAATTCCCATAATATACAGATATTATATATTATATGATGATTATTCATTATATTTTATAAACACAATCATGAGGACCATAATAGATTAGTGCATTTGTAAACATAGAACAAGATATTATTAATTCCAAATGAATATTCAATGAATCTTATAACAATCACCACATTATGTACTCTTTGTAAAAATATCAAATTTAAAAAACTTTTTTAAAACCATGGGTAATGGAAAAATAATAAAGGTTTATCTCGGATGCTCAGTAATGGTAAATAAGTATGATATGTAGTCATATCATGAACATATGGGTAAAATTACATGAGAATACCATTTGATAACCATACCCTAATAATCAAAGATCATAATCATGAGTAAATAAATAAATATTGGTACATAATAATACATGAATCATAATATAATCAAACAACATAAACCGTGAGTGTATAACCATAGCATTAGACATAGATTTGTGTCATACACATAAGCATGAAAAATAATTTCCATATTAGTTATTATTCACCCCCAAGACCATTATAGTGGAAAAATTCCCATACCAAACAATGTTCACTAACTCTTCCAGCCCTATATTATTAAATTAGTTTCACTCACCATTTAAGTCGTGTATTGTTTTACCAGGTACACGCCCTATTTCATCCAAATTTTACATAACCTAACTCACTTTCCATTGCAGTCCTATATATATGATGAGATATAAATATTAATTAAATAATTTTTACATTTATATAGTTCACACCCATCACATAAGGGAAAATTTAATTATGTGTGACACAATATTATAAACATAAAACATATAATAATCCATGAAATGAATTGTGTATCACAAACATTCACCATATCATAACCCAGGAAATAAAATAGGTATCATAAGCATTAATCATTTCATAACCAATGTTATTAAATGTTTATCATAAATATTTCATCATTACATTACATGTGGAAAATATATAGGCATCAAAATCATTTCATCATATCATTAACCATGAAATAATGTGGTTTCATGTGCATTAAGTCATGGTATATCCCATGGAAGGGAAACATGTTTTATAAATTTCATGACATCAAAATATAATCTTCCCAGAGAATAAATAATAATGATGTCCTAGTATCTTATTTATAGAAAATAATATGTTACATAAATTGATTTCATATTATACGGAAGCTAATTATAATCCATCATTTAAAACAATTGTTGTGGACAATATCTTTTCACATAAAAAAATGTTTTTAAAATTTACAACAATATGAAAATAATTTTTTTAAAATAACCTTAAAAATATGAAAATAATGCATTTAAAAACAACTAAAAGACTTTTTAATGATAAAAGAAATTAAATATACTTATATTTTAATGTATACTTTGATTCATATAATTGAATCATTGAAAATAAATTAATACACTTTTTAAATATGAAACATTTTCAAAATTCTATCTTTTGAAAATAAATGTTGATACATTTAATGGACGCCTCACAATAACATAATATATTTTTTTAGAAATAAATTATTTTTAAAATACATTTAAATGAATATTAACTAATAATGTAATTTAAATTGTTTTTGAAAACATTTTTAGAATACATGATTTTGAATTTAAACAGATTTCATTCCAAAAAGACAAATTAATTAATACTTTACTAAAATAAATTTCTCATAAAATTTAGTTACCAAAGTATTTGGAAACTATTATCATTAATTGAAAATATATTATATAAACAAGGTAAAATAAAATATATGAGTCTCTTTAAATATTTGTCATTATATTTTATCAATGGAAACAAAATAGTTAAAAATTCATATGACCGATATGATTTTAACAGAAAATCATTAACACTTTGGTAAATATGAATCAAAATCCCCATTAAGTGATAATATAAAACAAAACCTAAAATAGACTAGGATAATTAAATTCATGATATTACATGTGAAATGGTCTATATATAAACCATTATATTAAATATATGTTCATAACATAACATATGTCTCAAATAAAGAAAATTGAGGCAAAAATATCTTACCACTTTGGTTAGCTTTATATAATAATACCAATGATAGAGAGATAATACAATAGATATTTAAATCCAAATAAATTTTATTATAAGAATAAAAAAATGATTAAATGTATTATATACACCCCATAAAATAATTTTGGGGTAAATAAGAAATGTGTCTCACATAAGTAAGAAAATAAATATTAAACATTCATGCGACCTAATTTGCTTTTGAATAATAATAAATGTGAAAATTATCATAAATACAAACATTAATTATTAATAGAGAAGTTATATTCATGATATATCAGGTCTTAGGTAAGTATTTTAACCGAAAATAAGAATATTTTGGTAAATATGGAACAAGTCTCTCAGAAACAAATGTGAGACTAGAAATCCCCTTACCTAGCTATTGACTATCGTTGTACACATTCAAACAACCTGTATAATAAATATATGATTATTATAAATATTTTTGTGAACCATAATTATATATATGGTACCATATATTATGTTCTTAGGAATATTTAATTCTTATTTATTAGCAATTATATGTTGATGTTACATTTTGTGAAATAATCAATTTTTTCATATTAGTTTTTTATTTATTATATGAATTTATCCTTAAATTAATATTGATATCATAAAATCAATGATGATAATAAAAAATTACATATCATATATAATCAGTAGATATTTATTTATCATAAGATATAAAATATATAAAATAGTAATGGAATAAAACATTCATAAAAATGGTAGTTCATTTGTATAAATGAACAACATTTTCATATTATTATGAGATAGAAAAATGGAAAAATATTTTATATATTATCATTAGAGTATATTTTTTATTTCAAATATATAACATATGTTCAGTATACTGATCCTTAAAAAATTCCATTTTAAATGGTGAACAAATAAATATTTTTTAGGAAGTGGTAGTCCAATATACACATTAACGACGTTATCATATTCCCACAAAGTGTAAAGAATGATGGAATTATTGATATAAAAAATCAAAAATCATAAAAACATTAGATATATCATTTGTAAAATATATAATCCTTAAATCCATAATTTTGTCCTAACATGAGAGTTGGTAATGGAAAAAAAACAACAACAATTCGTGAGGCAATAATCTACTATACACATAAAAAAATTTAATAAATAAGTTGATGAAGTGTGTCTATTTATAGACCATAACATTAAAATAATAAAACAATTCTTAGTATATGTAATATACAAAGGTTAATTTATAAGTGTTATATGAAAAGAATTTAATGTGGTTAGAAATAAGTAAAATAAAGATTCTCATTGAAGAATATTACTTATTTTTAGGTAATCCTCATTAGTTTTCCACTAATCTATTCCTAGGGTTGATTTTTTCAAAAGTTATGGTTTATGGGATGAGGGGAGAAATGTTGGTATGTGATGTCGGTAGGTTCATGAAAATCCAAATTTCTTGAGAAGTTTGAAAAGTGGGGAGATTGGGTTCCCATTTATAGTTTTGGATGAGTGTAATTATTGTTAATACTCAAAAATATTCACTATTGGGATGTTAGTCATATATCATGTTGTACTAATTTAGATAATTAATATTTAGGAAGGATGATATGTTCGATCATAACCTCCAGAACACAAAATAACTCACATGGATCAAATTATTATAATTATGGTTTTGGAAGGATCATATGGTCCATCAAACCCACTGGTGCATAATTAAACACGTGTTCTATTCATTTCCATCCATAGGTTAAATGTTTCCCATTTTTACCATTTTGTTTTTCACTATGGAAAATAGTTTTGTAACCATGGAAACTAATACATTAAGAATACAATACAGCGAGCGTTATTAGGAAATATGGACCCAATGATTAAAAATATTATATAAAATTAAAAAAAATCTTTTTTGTGTTTAAAATTAATTTTAACAGAAGTGTAATTAATGGGTAAAATCTCTAATTTAAATATAATATTGTTAAATCAATTTTTACTATATTACATTCAATATATTCACTATAATTGAAATATTTGTAAATGAATTCGTAATTGTTGGTATTTATATATATTTTAATTTTACTAGGTATATTATGTGGTTTTGTTATTTTCTAATCTTATAATAAAATATCAATTATTAAAAATTAAAAATTATTTAAATTGTGACATTATTCCTTTATTTTCAATTTTCAAAAAAAATCAATTCAATGATGGAATTAGAATATATTAATTTAACAAATTTTTATCATGAGATATTCATATGTAGATATAAAATAACTCAAAATGTAATTCAATTTACATAAATTTTATTATTTTTTGTATCATTTGTTTGGTTGTTAAGTTAATAATTAATTCATTATCATTTCATCATTATTTTAAGAAATTAATTCATCTATGAAACATAACAATAATTTATCTTGATAATATAAAATAATTTATATTTTATTATAATATATATAACAAAAACCATTTTTTTGTCCTAATCCAATAGTATTATATATAATAAAATTTAGAAAATTATATATCTGCCTTTTTCATTATGTAACATATTATATGGTTAATATTTAAAGGATGGTGGAAGATAAATTTAATATTTTATATATATTGATGTTTAATATCAAAATATCCCCATTAAATATACATAAGATAATATTTTAAGTCATTTTTAATCTTAACTTTCTATTTTAGCCCACTAATAACCAAATTTCATACTTTAACCATTGTAATTATTTTTAAATGTATTCAATAATCATTTTGGTAAAAATTTGATTTGAAATTATTATAAATTATAAAATATTTTAAAAATTAATATTAATTCCCTATTTCTAATTCAAATTAATTAATGGGGAAAATTTTAATTTAAAATGAATCATGAAAATGTGATGCTAAAGCGTGGTTTTAAAGTGAAAATGATCAAAATATTGAAATGTTTTTATATCCAAATTCAAAAAGAAATTGATTCTATTTACCTATATTTTACCAAATGATATAAAATTTATGAAATCAATATTTAAAACAAATTTAAAATTTAATTTAATAATATAAAATATTTAAAATATAATTTTTTTAATTAAAATTATGTATTTTTTACTATTCATAAATAAAGGGAACATTTCTAGAAAATCCAAAAAATTCACCTTAAATAATTTTTGACATTTTGAATTCTGAATTCTGTTTATTTTAACAAATTTTTTTATTAATTTGAAGAAATATAATTTTAATATTGTTCCTAGAAATACATAAAAAGTAATTTTTGGTAAAATAGTATTCTCAAAACAAGTAAATAATTTACCAAAAATTATATATTTTTTAGAGTGATTTATTAATATAAAACAATTAAACATTATATTTTAAAATAATTTTCTACTATTCATATCACTAAGTTCAATGGGTAGGTTATAAAAATTGTGTTTAATCTATATATCATTATTCTATTAAAACTCACCATTGTGTGAAATTCATGTTAATCCAATGTTTCATATAGACCAAGATTAACATGTTTTTGTGCATAAATCATGATTAAATTTTTGATGTGTTCAATGAAATATTATCTTTTGGTTTTGTGTAACGAAATTCATCAACTAAATTTTATTTAGTCAAAAAAATCCTAAACATTTAGCGAGTTACATGTTATTACAAGAATGGTAAGGATGACCCTTGTAATAATGTTATTCCCCAGAATGAAGAGATAAGGAATTTTATGAAACATTTTCTATTGGATTAAACAATATCTATATGTCTTCCTTTATACAAATTTAGTTGAAGAGATGAAATTTGGATTATTCACCAAATCATAATATATTATCATAATGGGTTGTGTCATCCCTGGGTTATATCCTAGAAAATATCTCTAGAAAGGAAAAATATATCCCAAAGGATCAGAAATGAATTTCACATATAATGAATAACTCTCTACTAAATCAATATTATCATGATCATCTTTAATTACCTATTTCTCAAAATTATACATTTATTTTCACCCATTTCCAAAAATACATCACTGGATAAGGGTTTCAAAAGTGGAATTTAGTCTAACAATTTATCTTTTATAATGAATAGTACTCTCCCTTAATGTTGAATAAATTTTTTGCAGAATTAATTTTATATTCTACATAAATTCATCTATATGAAGATGTTTGGGCCTCTATATTGATTACATACAAGCTGGCCATTCTTATCATGGTAATATTTATTCATTTATATTTAAGTACCAACATTATCCCTCTAATATATTGTGAGGAGGGGAATAGTTCACGAGATATCAGGAAACTAGGAGGGATCCTGATTCTTAGGAGGATGTGTGGTTAGATTCTTAACATGACCAATGTTAGCGAGGATTGAAAAAAATACACCCCTTAACATGATATATTTTTTTAAGAAAATATAAGAGTTTTAAGGAGTCCCCAAATTCATCGAATCATCCCATTCAGGAAATGTGTGCACACCATCCTTTAACCTAGAAGACTGATACTGAAGACAATTTCCCAATGATCTACCCTTCCCTAATATATAGGAATATCAATGGAAAATATTTTGATACCTTGGTTTTAGTCCAATAAAAATAATGGGGGTATATAGTGTAACTAGATATATATCTCACTCTTTGAATAACATAATTTATAGGTATGTTTTTGAGTGCATATATTTTCCAAAATGGGGATACCTGCTAGGGTATCAGGGTTATCAAACTAATAATGAAATATTTACTAGAACATGGTTGATTTATTAATCTAGATATACCAATTCTTTCTCATATCTACTACTTTGGGGGCCATATACAAGTGTGTGAGATTCTATATCATATCAGTAACTATTTCTAATTTCTATATGTAAGGGGGTGGTAGTGAATTTATAATACTACAAGTACCAAAATATTTCCAAAATCCATCATTCATCCTCTCAAACTATATTACTCAACATTTCTATCATTCATCAAATGTATTTCAGTATTGATGACTTCATATACATGATGATAATTTATTCACATTTCTCTATAATTCATTATTGTGACATATCTTTTAAATGTGTCATTAATAAGACTAGAAATCCACAACAAGGGTGTTGATTCCTCATTTCATTCTGAAAAGGGGAATTATTTTCTATAGTGGATGATCAAGTTATTGGTGATTTTTATACTCCTTAGATATTCTAACAGTAGCTCATGTGTTTGTAGAGCTTTTACCCTTACCTGTTACATTGATCCGCAGGGAACAACATCTTATTATCATTTTCTATCTCTACCTAATTTCATTATGGGTGGATATAAATTTTGAGGATTCATTTCCCATGACTTATGGTACTATAAATATATCATAGTATTATAACCATTTTTGTATAAATATTTTCTAATATGGGGTGTAGGTAAGTGTAATATTATACTTTAATAGAATACTAGTCTCATTGAAATTCATTATAAGAAGTTTCCTTTCAAAATAAAATTCAAACTAGATTGCTTCATGGCTAATTTCACAAAACATTATAGAATATATCCATCTATAGACCCCAATATAAATGGACATAGTGTAGATTTGGTGTTGTTGATTGAGGTTCCTTTTTATGTTATTAGCACTGATTCAATTATAATGTAAGAGAATTATCTATAGGTGGAGACAATTCATACATATTCAACCATTGACGCCAACTAAGATGTGATAGTTGAAGATTGTGCGCACCCATATCAAAAACTAGGTCATGTTCCTCTATAGAAAGATAGATTATATATATATATATATATCAAAAGAATACTAGAGTTTGGATCATGAAGAAACTACCAGAATTGGGTAGTGTGGAGTTGGTATTGGTGAAAAATTAAAATTATTATGGATACTTGATTGGACGAGATATGTGATATGGTAGCGAGACATTGTAATAACTTATATGGATTGACTAAAAAAATGCTTGACTACTAACACATGAATTATCTCATCTAGTAATTTCTAATTACCTCAACGAATCAGGAGACCTAATAAAGAGATGTTAATATATATAACAGTTCCAAACATCCTAATGACATTGTGGTGGGGTGATATGTACTAGATTTAATGTGCCTCAACCAAATAATCATATCTTTTTGAATGGATGGTTGTATGTACTATAGAGACCCTAAAACAGAAGGCTCAAATAGTAAAATTGAAATTAAATTGGTTAAAAACTCCCATGGAGATCAAGCCCTTCGAATAATGGAAATAGGAATTGGCTAACCATATTAAATAAACATGCCAACTAGATAGGATTATGTGTAAATTGGTAAAAAAATTTGTGGTCTGGCGGTTATTCAAAATAGCCTGCATATAATGATAAGGAGAGATTCTAAATTATGTATATTCTTCCATTTATTGGAAATAACTGAAAACCATTTTTTCTGTCAATATCCACAGTTTAGCCTCTGTTTCACTTCAATTATAACTTCATAGTTTGTAATTAAAGCATTGAAAACAAATTAGGTCAACATAGAACCATATTAACATTGGATTAGAATGATAAAATGAAATTACTAGTCCCTAAACACTAGATTCGTGATGATTTTATCATGGTAGTGGGTCATAAATGTATATGGTAGAAATACAATTACTATAACAGTAGAAATATTTCATTTGTATGTGGATGGACTCATCCTGTCCATGGATCATGTATGTGTATGTCCATATAACCATTAGTATAACACTAATGATGGCCTATTTGGATTTCGATTGGATTGTCCTGGGTGTTTATTATGGCTAGGTCTATGAAGATTTTACATCATCGTAACACTATAGTTTGTTCCCAAAGATATGAATGGGTTTATCTTGGTATTCAATCATGGATGGATATATTCTTAATAACCATCACTAAAAAATTATATTAGGAAGATTGGGATGTGGATGGGTTCTTTTTGGGTGTGTCACATGGATGAGTATTTTTAAAATTACCATCACAATATCACTAGGTCTGTTCTATTTGGATACACATAGAGATGAGTGAATGTGATAATTATTACATCGGGGAATTTTGGATGGGGATTCTAAAGATAAAGAGGGCTCACACATTCAGAAATAATATCTTCATATATCTTAAATTGATTACCTAAACAAATATGTGAAAGGAATCATATAGATCATCTAGAAGATTCAAATATTAATGTAATTTTTGAGTATAGCTTGACTTATGTTGGGATCATAATGTAGAACCCATAATTATTATTTAATTTCAATTTCATTATAATAACATTTTCATGGTCATCATAATAGGGATTAATAGTAAGAAATAAATTATATATACCCAGATCACCCTTAATGGTTAATGAACCTACTATGTTTTTACCATTTTCTTTTCTAGTTCTCAATATTAGATAAGATATATATTATGCATTCCCAATGATAATATATACAACTTGTTCCGAAGATATAATTTTTTTTTCAAACTATCCAATACTTGGTATTTTTAATTTGTATTTTAAGGTTATGATTTTTTGACCAATTTAGAGTTAATGTTTAATGTTAAAATTATTTTAAAACTCCATAGAGATTATGGTTATAGAATTCGGACTATGATTAACTAATGATTAAGGTTTGAAATATTTGACTAGTTCATGTGGATTATTGTCATAGTTATTGGTCAAATGGTTTCTAGTTTTTATGGTTTGATAACATTGACCATAATAGTGATAGTGTATGTATAGAATGGGTTAGGTAAATACAATGTATATAGAGGGACCAATAGTATTATATTAAATTTTATAGATTGGATCACATAGTTTGATTTCATTGTTTGTGGAACAAGGGTTCTTAATGTTTATGTTTATATGTATTTGAACAAAAGGGTTCAATTTTCTATCAAAGAATATTTGTGAAAGAGAACCATTGTTGATGGATAAGGCCTAGTGTTACTAACCCAGAAAACCTAGTTGACAATTGCATGATATTTATTTTTATGAAGCTCATACCATTGTGTTAGGTGATTAGGACTAATATGATATGTATCAATTAAATGTTCAGGGATGATATTTTGTTTCTCTATAATAATAGGTGAAAACATTGTATTAGTGTTAAACATAAATGTTATTGATTCCACATGAATATTTTTACTATGGGTTTCATAAATCGTAAGTTAATTGGTTTTAATCAAGGATAATGATATTGGACAGGTATTTCAGAGATGACCCCTAACCATATTTAATAGAAGTTTAATATTTCATATGTTTCATGGAATATAGAGATCATTTAACCATCCCCTCAGGGTGAAGATTTGATTCTGGTTTGTAGGGAATATTAGAGGCATATATGCATATCCATATTGGGGGCATGTATTAGTATCTAAACTGAAGTGATATTTAGAGCCAAACAATCTTGTTACTAATAAACATGAAAGTTTTATTAGAATTTAAACACTTATGAAATGAAGTGGGGTTGTGGAGAGAAGCTATATTCAAGTAGGGTTCAATAACACTAGTGGTTATTTCATAGTGTGTAGAATAAACTTCCACTAAAGAAATATAACAGAGGTAGTCACATGTATAAATACAAATATTTTAAGGTCACCATTATTGGATTGTGAGGGTCAATTATGGAAACCTGAATAGTGCTTAGGGGAATGGGTTCCCCAGTAGCTTCTTATTAGGGAATGGTAAATTTGTTGATCATTATTCCTATTTTTTGGATTAGGTATGGTGATATGGGACAAGTTTGCAAATAATGATCACTAAGAACAATAAAATGGAGGGTCCTACTATGATATTGTAGGTCTATATAGGTATTAGATAAACATACCCTCATTATGAAAAATGACATTAGTTGGAAAGTTATAAAGTGGAGAAATAGTATATCCAAAATGAAGGCGTGTTTGCATATCCAAACATATGTTTTCATTAGAGTCGGTTGTACTCTCTAATGATAATCTCGAATGGATCTCGGTAATCCTTGATAATTGAGGCTTAATATTTAATTTATTGGGAATGTATATTCACAAATTATGGGGAAATAATTTCTCATTAGAGCATTACATTCCTAACCTATAACACCCTGATATTATATTATATACATATCTTAAAATAAAATTACCTTTTTGATTACATTATTTACTCACAACACCAAATTGTAACAAACTATGATATACTATGGAATTATTATTATTTAATATAATAGTTATATCTAAATTACGGATTTAAGATGTATGAATAGTCATAACTAAATTATGAAAAAGAAATTATTTATTCATGTATAAAATTAATTCAATAGTTATTAATTTGATAAAAATTAAAGAAAAGATGTTGAAGGTATATAGATATATTTTTCTAAAAAATTGTTTTTTATGTGCACAATATTATTTTATTAATTAATTAAAATAATTTCTTTTATTGAATAAATTTAAATATTTTTATGGATTATATGTTCAATATAATTTTTAAAAATGAATCTAATTTTTTTAAAGAGACATGGAATTCGAATAAATCCATTTTTACACTTAATTTTTCCATTTTCGATACAATTTTTTAGTTGTGTTTTACACAATAATTTTTTTTTTCTAAAACCTATATATATTGAAAAATATAAAATTTATTTCATATTTTTAATCTAAATAATTATTATAATTTACTATAATTAACATAATTTTTGTAATTATGAATATTAAAAATAAAAAATTTCTATTATCAGAATTATTGTTCAAATGTGATTATTAGGGGTTAGCCAAATACATGTGGTTCAAAATATCATAAAACACATAATATTATTTGATTAGCTGATTTAATTTTTAATTTAACCTATATTTAAATTTTTTTTTAAAATATTTTTATCCATCTCACTTGAGTAAGGAAGTAATATATTTTAATATTTTAGAAAAATTATTTTGTGTCTCCTCCTTCCTATGTAAAAGGTTTCCAATTCTCCTCTATTAATCACACTTCATGAGAATTATTTATATTCAAATACCTAACCTAATACACTTCTAACATACCTCCCCATTTCCTAGAGATCCTTTTTTATAGTAATTCATATTTTCATGTATTATGGTTTATTCTAAAAGAGGTCTCCAAACAAAGATTTATAACTCATAACTGAGTTGATTCAATTTTATTTTTTGTTATACAGCCTCAAAATATATTGTATCCACTTTAACAAAATTATTTTAATATATTCATTAAAATTATTTGTAATTATGATTAATTATTTACCATTTTCCACCTGATTTTCATCAAATGGGAAATAAAAGTATCAATCGTGTGTACGTGCGGGCCACTATCTCTGCGAAGTTATAAGATCAATTTTCAATCATCTCCTTACTCATATATTTATTATAATTGATTTAACATTAATATATTGAATTTATAAATAATCATTCTTCTGAAATTATATTGTCATATATTAATTTTAACATTTCCTTTTATTGGAAAATATTAATGACACACATGCTTACATGTGGACCACCACCTCTATACAGTGATAAATTCATTAAACATCACTGCTTTTTATGAATAATTATTTAAGTTTATTAATGACTAAATATGATAAATATTTTATGATTATGTTATTTATAAGACAAAATCATGACCAAGATGTGAGTACCAACACCATTTACCAGAATAATTCTTGGAAATATGCCACTTTCCATGAAAAAGATCATTTTATTAAAGAAAATTTTAAGAAATCAATAAATAGAAATTATAGAGTAATTATAAAAGGTAATATATATATATATATTGTTTTTTAAATTTTTATAATAAATATATTTTTATGATGTTTGATATTTTAATTTGTATAGAGTAAGACATGACGTGACATAAGGGTTTATGTTACAATCATTTTTTGAGATTATCTATGCTAAACCTCTATTAATAGAGATTATATGGATCTTACACATTAATCCTAATATAAATTATTTACATTTTTTTATATTATAAAATATTATTATATTTTAATTTTTGATTCTCTGTAGATCGAAAAATGATTGAAAAAATATTTTTAATGAATAATGTTTCCTTATTTACTCATTGGTCAATAATCTTTTTCTTCACAATCGATTATCTTCAAATAAAATTATAATTATTTTTACATATACATGACTTTTTATAAAAATTATATGTTTATAATATTTTATTTTATTTATAGTGAATTAAAATAATATTTTAAAGAAACATTTTCTAAACATGTTAATTTTGTCTTTTTACAAAAAAAATTTAAAGAATAAATTTTAATGTATATTGTAGGAATGAATTTACTCTACCATGACTATTTCTTTTTTAATTGAAGGTCACATTAAAAAATTTCATGAATATTTTTAAATAAAATAATTTAACTAATGTTAATCGAGTTTTATTAATAAAATATATCCAACATAAATTATATTTTTCATATGTATTAAAAGAATATTTCGAATGTCTTTGAATTATATTTTTCATCTATTACCACAAACTATAATAATATTTATAACTCAATATGGAGGATTTCATACAATACCATCACCTTTCATTATTTGGATGGATTATAATTATGATGATTTAAGTATGATTTCATGAAACATGTTTAGTTCCCATGCGTTAATTATGTTATAGTGAAATATTTATGAATCTCATTTCTTTTATATTGGTTATGTTATTAAGAAATTATGATATTTTTAAGAAACATGTTTTATTTCAACTAGTTATGATATAACGATATGATGAATTTTAAATTCTCTTTGGGTAGAATTATATATTTCTTTCATTATGTGATGGTTAGGACCAGAAGATTACAGTCCTCCAATTCATTGAAAAATGATGAAGGAGTTCAGTGACTCCTAATAGATGATAGATCTAATAATCTCCCAAGAGATGATATATTTTACTAGATGGAAGTTACAATTTTTAGAATGTTTGAAAAGATAATTTATAATCTTCAATTGTGAAAATTTACCCACAATAATAGTCATCGGAGTATTAACTGATTTAGAAAAGTATTTTTAATGAATATGTGTAATCAGAAACATATGTATTATTCATATGATATATACTCATTTATCATTGTTTAATATTAATTCTTCCAGTAATATTATACTTATATCATTTTTTTACAATGAATTATTCCATTAAATATGATTAATGATATTTACTGATTGAGTATGATTATTATAGGTTATGATCATTTTTATATTCCTTTATGCTTTAACAAATCTCACAAATGATAATTTATTAATATCTTTTATGTTAACCCTTACTGAGAAGCTTATCCCAACCTTCCTAATGTTTTCATTATCTAGGTTATAAATAACGGTTTTATAAAGGGTATTTTCAGAAATTTAACCTTGTGACCATAACATTAATGTATATATTAATGATCTTTCATGAAATAAGATTATTTTCTTCTAGTTTTAAAATACACTAATCATTACAGTTATAAGAAATTTTATATATAAAATGTTTTTATTGTTCATAAAACAAATTATATTTATTTATTTATTAAATTCTTAGGTTACCTTTGTTTGTATCAGAGTAGGATTTAAATATATTTAGCTAATAGTATTAGAATAAATTATTGACTTCTTGTGTTATAAGTCTAAATCCGTGAAAAAATCCTAAAGATGTGTTAAATTAGATATTTTGATATTTTCCAAAAAATACATATATTTTTGTTTGTTAGAATGTAGATACGAATATGAATATATTTTCCTAAGTTTAACAACTTTAAATGGAATGGATTGGGTATTAATTTGATCATAATAGGTGCATGGTGATTGGTCTTAATACTGCACACCTAGATTAAAAATATTGATGGATACAATTCACTTAATTCATATTTTTTTGTGAACCATTATGAAGGGTATGAAATGATGAGGTCCATGAATTAACTTGGTTAAACAAAATTATTTATATATTTAAGAAACTGTGTCATGATTTAATCATCATATTAATGATTAACTTATTATAACATGATTACTCACTATGATTATTGTTGATCAGACTATAGTTTTTGGTATTATTCAATCACGGGATAGATGTGGAGTCTAGTTAACATAAGATATGATGGGAAATTTTTTATCATTATAATGAGAAACCAAATGAAATTGGATATAGGATGAAAAATATTCTGGAAATTATAATACAACTCTCTTAATATATGAATGGTAATGATAATAATGTTGATCTTCATAATGGCCAGAAGGAGAGAAAAACTCACTATTAAGTCTCTTATGTGGAAATTTTCACCATCCTTTTGATATTAATCTAAACTAAATATTATTATGAAATAGATCATTACCATGAAAAAAAATATTGTAAACTTTTTATTATTTTAACATGATAATGTTTTCTTATTAATATATCATTTAGAAGAATAATTATACCAATGGTTCTATCTTTAAACAAATATGATGCAACAAGTGAAAATTTGCTATAGGATACGGAATAATCGAAAAAATGGGTTTTTAAATAATTATTTTCTCATAGAAATAGAAAGGGAATTTGGGGAACTAAACCTGATGGATGATCAATCCATTATTACCAATGAGGAAAATTTTACTAGACTAACATGGTGTGCTTCCAGGATTATCATGAACCGAGAAAGGAAACATGACTAATTATTTATTAGCCTTAGAAAAAGTATATAAGATTAATTGGATAAATGATATGTTGATATATATGAAGAAATAACTTTATGTTCTCAGAATTTATATGTAGTAATTAGAGTCTCTTAGTAATCTCATATTTTTATGTCAAAAAAGAGATAGGTGGAAATTCAAGTAAATTATAATAATAAAACCCATGGTGGGAAGAAAATTAATCTTTTTCCATTTCATATGTGAGGAAGGATGAATGGTTTTAATATCATCACGGGTTATGGTAAATGGTTTCTATATATAAAATATCTTAACTGAGAAAAAGAATGTCGAAGTGATCTAAATAGACTGATAATTTAAAGGAATGGTGAAAACGCTCAATTTAATGTTCCACCCACACTCCCATGCAATTATTACAGGGAGTATGAACATTATTATAATATTGGAATAAATCTAAAGGATAATGGTGATAATCAGCATCAATAACCTCTTATGACTAATGATAAATGGAAATATCATGTGATCCCTACTACTTAATTGGTTCCAGAGAATAAAGCGGTGAATGGTACACATACAATCCCTTCATAAATTGAAAATTATTTATTTGATTCTATATCCATGAATTATTATATATATAATTAATATTAAAAGGGTATCAAAATACAACCTAAAATATTATATGTTTAGATAGAATTATAAAATCATAATTGAAAAATTATAACATCTAATGTTTTTTAGTCTTCTCCAATAGATATATTTTTGAATACGATTATTAAAAATAATATTATTCTCATAATAGTATAATGTGATGTGATTTTAAGAATCAATGGAATATCATTATAGTGATACTATATCAATTTCCAAAGAAGGAAAATCACATTTCAGATTCTGAAAGAACCTATGATCATCTTTCTGTGTAATGATGAATATCAAGTGAAAGTAGAATTTAATTACTTTGTATGCCCCTTACTACCTATTAATGAGAAAAATGAATCACAAATTATTGGGTCAAAACACAAAATCGTATATAATATTATTATTTGTGATTATAGGGATGTATTCCATAAGTAATTTCCAAGTCTTCCCTAGAATAATTAGGTTGTTTTTTCAATAGATTTCATACCTAGTGATAAATCTATATCAAGGAGTCTATGGAGAATGGAACTGATTGAGTTGTTATAATTGAAGAGGAAACACCTGGAAATAATGATAAGGGATTCATACATTTTAGTACGTCACCATGGGGTTCATCACCCCATTTTGAAAATAAAAATGATGGTTTAACACATCTTTTCCTTGATTATTTAGAAATTAATAACATCACTATTATGAAAAATTATCATATACCTTGTGTTAATGATATATTTGATCAATCATGAGGATTTTAATATTTTACCATTTTGATAATTAATCAGGATATCCTTTATTGAGGGACAAGATGGAGTATATACCCAAGTAATCTTCTTTAAGAGGTATGGTCATTTGGAAAATAAAATTATTCCTTTTATATTTTTCCAATTTTCTGGTTATAATTATGGATTTAATGAATTTAGAATTTTATACTTCAATGATCTTTTTTTATTTCCTTTATTAATTATATTCTTATATATTTGAAGAACGAAGTGGATAATGAAGAATAATTGAGGAATTTGTTTCATACACTGAGGAAGTAGAAGTTTTTTTATGGATGTTTCTTGTATGAATTTTGTTATAGAAAGATTCAATCATGGGTCATATAATATCAAGTGATCATATATCAATGGATCCTTAAAATATTAATGTTTTTGAGAAAAGTCCGAACCAACTATTGTAACTGAGATCCATATATGTTTTAGGTTGTTTTGATACTACTAGTATTGTGTGCAGTACATATCATGTAAATTACAAACAATAACCAAGTATACTTTGAAGGGATCCAATTTCTATTGGTTTGAGGAATTGGAGGAAATTATCAATGACATTAATAAAGGTTGGACATCACACCTATGATTACAATAACTTGTAATGGGTAAGGGGTTTGGGTCTTCTATTATGAATAAAAATATGTATTGGGATGAATCTTCCTGTAAAATGATATGTTCATAACATATGTGTTATTCCAATTTAATATTCATGAGAAAAACTACCCAGCCCATTTTTTGGATTTCATATAAGTTATTTTTACATGATATATATAATGAAGTTGTCATCATAATTAATAGTTTGATATATATACTGATAAAAAATCATGAATTATATATTCACATAAAAAGATATAAATATTTTTCAAATGATATTGTTATAATTTATTAAAGATTATAAAATCATGACACACTGCCACCCTGGGAAAGCGAACAAGGTGGTTATTTCTCATATTAATAATGATCCTGATAGTTTTTCCTCATTAAGGACTGAAAGATATCAAATAAACTTGGATTTATAGAACACGGATCTTGAAATCATGAGTTATGATAACAAACCATAACATTCTAATATGAATGTTAAACTATCTATTCATGTGAGGATTAAAGGTCCAAAAAAGGATGATGTGGAACTATATATGAAGTTGAGGAATGTTCCTAAGTTCAAATACTATTTTAATGGAATGATAATGTTCAGTAACTGAGTTTGTGCCCATCAACAAAAAATATAATGGAGTAGTTGAATAAAGAACATTTTTCATTATTATATATTCATTAATAAGTATGAGATGTATAGAGATATAAATGAGTATTTCTGGTGGGATTACTCAAAAAGGGTTATTATAGAGTTTCTATCATGATGGATGGAATGTATTAATGTAATGGTTGATAGATAGAATATAATGGTGTTGTTTTCACCATTAACCATACCATATTGATTATTAGAAGACAGTACCCTATATTTCCATGTCTAACTCCCTAAAACATCAAAAGTGAAAAAATATGTTTGGGTTGTAGTCAATCTAAACACGAAATCAAAAAAGTTCCTTACCATCAGTGTAGATTTGTATCATGTGTAGGATTGAAATATAATCTGAGATTCTCAATATACAAGAGGGGGGGTGAATTGTATACTTTAAAAATTCCTTTGGAACTTTTAAAGTTAGTTATGAATAACTAATGTTTCCTTAAGAAAAGGAAAGGGCTAAGTTTAATAAAGTTAAACTAAGTAAATTCACAACACCTCTAACACCGAACTGAACTTGGAAAGAGATTCCAAAAGTAAGTTCCGGAAATATGATTCTGGAAATTGGAACTTAACAAAAGTTACAATATGAGATTCTACCTTACAGCGTATAGAATCTAAACTAATCAGAGTAAGTAAGGAAGTATAATAAAGTTATACTTTCCTTAAGATACAAATTGCAGCGGAATAGAAAACAAGTAGTTAAACTACAAGTAACAAGATAATAGCCTTTTAACCCAAAGAGAAGGGTATCCAACAACCTTGGATAAAGGTCCCTTGATTTATACTTTCAAGCAAGTCTGTCTTACCCACACCAGGGTAAGCCCTCAATACAAGGATCTGAGTCTATGTCTTTCTATCCCTGCAAGCCCTCAACTTCAAGGTAGTTGGCAACCTCTGTCTTCCTCATCAAGGAAGCCCTCGAACTTTAAGGTAGTCGGCACCTCTATCTTACTATCCCCGGAAGCCCTCGAATGTAATCACCAACATTCGGAGTCGCACGAAGCTTTGAGAGTTAATAAGAGACTCTCTCTCTAGAAATCACTTCAACGGCATGTATGCACCTTTTTCAGCAATCAGCACTGAGCTCTTTCAAATGAACTCCAATTTATAGGTATGGTCGGCTCCTTCTCCAACAGTCATATTTTCCTTAAAGATCAGAGGGACCTGTACACGTGTCACTTAGACAACGGTTAGTTTATAACAAAACAGAGGACATCATTTTATAATAAAGTGAGTGTAACAAAATGTATGACATCGTTTTAAACTCTAACATAAAGGTTCGGAATAGAAACTTCAGAGTAAAGGTTCAGAATGAATAAATTCAGAGTGTATAAAACAATGATAATCAGATTCTGTTTAATAGGTGAATTCGGAATGAGAATTCGGAATAGGAATTCGTCATCAGAAATCGTAATGAGAATTCATCATCAGAATTCGTAATGAGAATTCATCATCAGAATTTGTAATGAGAATTCATCATCAGAATTCGTAATGATAATTCATCATCAGAATTCGTAATGAGAATTCATCATCAGAATTCGTAATGAGAATTCTTTATCAGAATTCGTAATGAGATTTCGGAATGAGATTTCTTCATTATAATTCGTAATGGGAATTCTTCATTGGAATTCGTAATGAGAATTCTTCATTGGAATTCGTAGTGAGAATTCTTCTTCAGAATTCGTAATGAGAATTCTTCTTCAGAATTCGTATCCGGAATCTGGAATAGAACTTAGTCAGAGTTCATATCCGGAATTCGGAATGAAACATCCTTATAGTTCTTGTCCAGAATCTGAACCCTAAAACAGAATGCTTTATATCAAAGTTTCAATGATTCCGAGAAAATGAATCTGAAACTCATACTTAAGAAAAATATGAATGAAAATATGATAAGGGTAATTTTTCTTATAAAAGCGATTTTCCTTAAGAAAGCAATTTTCCTTATAAAAGCAATTTTCCTTAAGAAAGCAATTTTCCTTATAAAAGAAATTTTACTTAAGAAAGCAATTTTCCTTAAAGATAAGGTGTTTGTGATTTTCAAAACAAGAAGGAATGGAAAAGTCAGAAGGAAAACCTTATTGACTCAACAATCTCCCCCGTTTTGGAAGGCACAAACATCCTTACGAAAAAGCTATTCCAAGAAGAAAGAAACACATTAAATCTTATCTCCCTTGGTTTAAGGATATAGATGAATACGACTAACTCCCCCTTAGGCTTTGAAACTCTAAGGATCGTATTCATATTTCTGGAGTGATGTTTCATAAGAAGGTCTTCTTTAAGAAAAAACTCCCCCTTAAACAAACTCTTATTAGAGTTCTTTTTCCTTGGGTATTTTTCTTTCTCCCCCTTTGATAAACTCTTATTAGAGTTCCTCTTTTTCTTAAGGATCTTTTCCTTCTCCCCCTTTGTGATTTTCAAAAAGAATTGGAGGGAATGGAAAAACTTAACAAAGTACCTAAAAAATTAGTAATGACAACAATAGAAACAAAAAGTACGACTTTCATTAAAATTGGAATCTCGACAACAAAGGAAAAAAATACAACAAAAAGATCGGATTGGTTATTTCGGATCTTTCTCCTTCGACATTAGCCCCTTAAGAATCGTCTTGATCTTCTTTCAGCCTTTGTGATCTTCCTCTGCTTGCTTCTCTAAGACGACTATTCTTGCGGACTGAGCTTCAATTATATCTTCCTGAGCCTTCAACTTTTCTTCCTGAGCTTTCATCTTCTCTTCCTGAGCCTTCATCCTTTCTTCAAACTCGATCCGATAATCCCTTTCAAATTTCCAACTTTGATTAACGGAATTGAGCTTTCCATTCAGATCTCTCACTTCCTGAATCCGAAATTTCTTTTCCTCGGTCAATTTCTCTTCGAAGGATGCAGTTAGCTCATTAATCTTCTTGTCTTCGGTCTCAAAGGCATCCTTAAAATTATCTTGAAACTCATCAAGCAACCTCATCTCTTCCACATTTTTCTTTGACCAGCTTGTCATCCTCTTACAAGATCTTTTATGAGCTTTGTAACCAACAAAGAATGTTTTGAACTGAGCTTCAATCTCAACACACTTATCCATAACCATCGATACGGAGTCAGTTTTCTGATTCAACGCATGTTGGAGCATCTGGCATCTAGAGTCAATACTAGAGAAGGTTGGAATGGTTCCCACCAACTTCTTCAAAGACTGAACAACAAAGTCATGCCCCAACGAGGATGTCTCCGAATCTGAAATCTTGCTAGGAGAATTTTCTTTCTCAATAAGCTCCAACTTCCTCTTGGAAGAACTACCAGCTTCCTTCCTCTTTCTTACTACTGAGCTCGGAGTATCAGCAAGAATTTGCTTCCCCTTATCTTTTTCCGGAATAGAACCCTGTTCCGGAGATCTCTTCTCACTATCAGAAACTTGAACAACATCATCTTCCTCAACAGCAACTTCTACACTTTCCTTCTGAGCAACATCAAGTAAAAGATGTTCTTCTTCTCCATGATAAGAAACTTCTTCCTCTCCTTTCTCTTCTTCCATTACTGGAGTAACTAGCTTTGAGGATTCATCTTCTGAAGTCCGGAGTGATAAGTGTTCCGAAGGAGTTCCCTTATACTCATCTACTTGTTTTAGCACATCTCCTATCTCACCACTTCCTTCAGTAGCCTCTTCAACTTGTTCCACTTGCTCTTCTTCCTCAGTATTCGTAGCAACAGCCTCTTCCGGAGCAACAAGATTTCTTCCTGGAGTCTCAGGTAGAGATTCCAGGGAGAAAGTTATCGGAACTGGAATTATTGCTGAAACCATTTCATTGAACTTCAACAACGCTTGGACTGCCTCAGCTTCTGACATTTTCTTCTTAAGATTCTTTTCCTTAGCTTGTTTCTCAAGCTCATCAGCTGCATTCTCCTTCAAAGCTTTAGCTTCCGCAGGGTCCAATCCGAACTGCGGATCCCCTTCTTTCCTCTTCTCTTTGTCAGCTCTCCACTTTGTAAAAAACCTCATCAGGATAGGTCTTCTTCTTCTTAGGCTTTGGATGTGCGGAGTGGACTTCCTTAGACTTGGGATTTTCTCCTTGTTATTCCACTTCTTTCAGCTTTCTCTTCCTTACCTGCTTGGATGATTCCGGATCAGCAGATTTCGGAGTCACTTCTTCTTGAGGAGGTAGATCAATAAACTTCCCAGACTTCTTGTCAAAAGATATATTCATTCTTTTAAGCGTGCCATCACTAAGCAGCATGATCTTGCAAACTCTCGGCTTAGAACTGCAAGCTACCTTGAAAGATTCTAGGCACCGAACTATGAGCTTTGATAATATTGCTGGGTACATTACGATCTGAGCTCTCAGATTCCCCTTCTTCAAATTCTCAACATTAAGAAGAATATGCTTCATTAATTTAAACTTCCTTAGATTTTTCAGGAAATCTATGATATATATCTCACTCTTCTTCAAGCTATCCTTATCACCTTTTCTCGGTACGATAAGCCCTTGCACCCATAACTCCAGAATCCGGAAGTTTGTAGATAGGCTTGCAATTTTCGGAGCCTTGTCATCATCCAATCCGAGAGTTTATAAGGCCTTTTCCTTGTTGAAACTACCCCTGGAGTCTGGCAATACGTGAGAAATAAACTCGGCTTCCCCTTCATAAGATACCCCTACCAAGCTTGCAGCCTTGGTGTAAGAAAGCTTATATGTCTTGCCATACGATTTGAAAGAAAATTTTTCTCTATTATCTTCCTCGAAGAAAGAAACTGACTCATAAAACTCAACAAGCAAATCTGAGTACACTTCATCTTGGTTGCCAGTTTTTGATACCGCAACATCCTCCCAGCCATTCAACTTGATATTCTTCGAAATGATAGAATCGTAGTTGCTGAAGAATGTCGGATGAACTAACCTTTCTCTGTATACTAACCACTGAGATATAGGCTTGGTTGAAGACATTTCTTGAGAAGCTAACTCTGCAGACATTCGGATCTGAAGTTCTCTGGGAAATTCGGAACGGAGAAGACTGATGTTCGGAGCAGAGAAAACTGTGGTTCGGAACGGCCTTAAATCGGAGAGTCAGAGCTTCAGGACGCAAGAGCTTGAAACCGATGTGGGACAAGAAATTGGGTCCCCTTTATATAGGCAATGGCATGACCGTTCACCTTCCACGGTTGATCTAAGGGTTTAGAATGAACTGAGATCAAATCTGACGGTTGAGAGCTCAAATCCGATCTTTTTGAGGTTTTATTAAAACTAAAAATTAAGAAAAACCATGATTCGAAGACACAATACAAGAAAATGCCAGCAAGTAAAATATGATTACAAAATCTTGAGTAAGGAAATCATACCTTTTGGATCAGCTTAGGAAAGTTATTTGTAATGGGTAATATAAATACGACTACGAAAAAGTCGATACGAAAAACTAAATACGAAAAACTCAATATGAAAAACTAAATACGAAAAAGTAAATAAAAACTTGTTATGGAAGATTCAGTACGAAAATTCCGTTATGAAAATACCAGTACGAATGTTTTTCATTCTGGAAAGTTTCAATATGAATACTTCCATTCCAGAAGTATTCTGTATGAAAATATCCATTCTGGAAAATTTTCATTCCGGAAGTTTTCATTCCGGAAATCTTTGTTCCGAAAAGTTTGAAAACAAATTTTGAATAACTTTTTTAAACAACCAAATGTACTCCCCCTATGAAAAGGAGTTTATTACTATAAGGAGATTTTTTTTCAGCAGAACGTTAATTAAGAAAGATTACCTTACGGTTATCATTCCTAACTTCTGTTTAATATATTCAAATCTATCAGAAGGCAAAGATTTTGTGAATATATCAGCAAGTTGATCTTGCGTTCCGATAAACTGAAAAATAATATCTCCATTAAGTGTGTGATCCCTAAGAAAGTGATGCCTAATATCTATGTGTTTTGCACGAGAGTGACGTGCATGGTTCTTACTTAGGGCAATGGCACTTGTGTTATCACACAAAATTTGAGTTTTAGTAAAACTCAGGCCATAGTCTGTGAGTGTGTGTTGCATCCACAATACTTGTGCACAACAACTTCCAGCTGCTACATATTCAGCTTCAGCAGTGGAGAGTGCAACTGAATGCTGCTTCTTGCAGGACCAAGAAACTAATGAATCTCCTAAGAAATGACAAGTTCCTGATGTACTTTTTCTATCCATTCTACATCCACCAAAGTCAGCATCAGAAAAGCTTTTTAGAACAAAATCATTTCCAGAAGTATAAAATAATCCTAGATCCATGGTTCCCTTAAGGTAGCCAAAAATTCTTTTAATTGCCTTTAAGTGAGATTCCTTAGGATTGGATTGATATCTTGCACATAAGCATACTGAAAACATTAAGTCTGGTCGACTAGCTGTTAAGTAAAGTAAACTTCCAATCATACCTCTAAAAGATGTTTGATCTACTGGTTTCCCAGCTTCATCAAGATCTAAAGAGTTTGAGGTACGAATGGGAGTGCTTATACTCTTAGTGTTGTCATAACCATACTTTTTAAGAAGATCTTTAATATACTTATGTTGAGATATGTAGGTTCCTTCTGGTTTTTGAGAAATTTGAAAACCAAGGAAGAATGTTAACTCACCCATCATACTCATTTCAAACTCATATTTCATTAGACTAGCAAAAGAGTCAGTCAAAGATTGCTGAGTTGAACCAAATATAATGTCCTCAACATAAATTTGAACAATCAAAACATTTTTCTTATCTTTCTTTATAAAAAGGGTTGGATCTGCATTTCCCTTAACATAGTTATTTTGAAGCAAAAATCTAGTGAGTCTATCATACTATGCTCGTGGGGCTTGTTTAAGGCCATACAAAGCTTTGGTAAGTCTAAACACATGATCAGGATGTTTTGTATCTTCAAAGCCAGGAGGTTGTTCAACAAAAACATCCTCTTGAAAATAACCGTTAAGAAAAGCACATTTCACATCCATTTGGAAAAGTTTGAAATTAAAGAATGCTGCAAAGTCAAATAGAATACAGATAGATTCAAGTCTAGCTACAGGAGCATAGGTTTCTTCATAGTCTATTCCTTCTTGCTGATTATAGCCTTTAGTAACGAGTCTAGCTTTATTTCATACTATGACTCCATTTTCATCACATTTATTTCTAAGAACCCATTTTACTCCAATAACAGAAGTTTCCTTAGGTCTTTCAACCAAGGTCCAGACTTTATTCCTTTCGAATTCATTTAGTTCATCTTGCATTGCTTTGATCCAATCATCATCACCTAAAGCTTCGTCAGTGCTTTTAGGTTCGAATTGGGAAAGAAATGCTAAATGTTCTATTTCATTTCTTAAGGAACTTCTAGTCCTTACAGGTTGATTTACATCACCAATGATACTATCACTGGGATGATTCTTAAGAAACACCTGATTTTGGTTTTGTAAAACCTGTTCATCAACATAGGGTAGAAAGTCTTCTGGGGTAAATGTTTCAGAAGTATCTTCTAGAACAATTTCCTTATCAGAAGGTTCTTCTATCAAAGGTTGATAATCAGTTTTTGAAAACACATCCGAAGATGTAAGTTGGGATGGTTTAAAAACAAAAGGATCTGAATCATCAAATTTTACAAGTACTGTTTCCTCAACAGTACAAGTATTTTTATTAAAAACTCTATAAGCCTTAGAGGTTGTGGAATGACCTAAGAAAATTCCTTTATCAGATTTTGGTGCGAATTTATGTAAGTTATCTTTAGTATTCAAAATGAATACTTTGCAACCAAAAACCTTGAAGTAGGAATGTCTAGGTTTTCTACCATTCCATAACTCGTAAGGAGTTTTATTAATAAAAGGTCTAATCAAAACTCGATTTATAGTATAACAAGCAGTACTTACAGCTTCAGCCCAGAAATGTCTAGCAATAGAATATTCACTCAACATGGCTCTAGTTATCTCTTGAAGAATTCTATTTCTTCTTTCAACTACACCATTCTGTTGAGGAGTTATAGGTGCTGAAAAATTGTGAGTAATACCTTTCTTACTACAAAAAGTTTCAAAATCAGAATTTTGAAATTCTCCTCCATGATCACTATGAATAGTTTTCAATGGAAGGTTTTTCTCATTTTTAACTTGAGCTCTAAAACTTTTGAAATAAGAAAAAGCTTCAGATATCTTTGCTAGAAAATAGACCCAAGTAAATCTAGTGTAATCATCAACTAGAGCAAACACATAATATTTGCCTCCAATGCTTCCAGTTAGTGTTGGACCAAAAAGATCCATGTGCACCAACTGTAATGCATCAGTTGTTGAGACTTCACCGATTGACTTAAAACTAGTTTTATGTTTCTTTCCATATTGACAAGGATCACAAACTTTAGAAGAATCAAATCTAAGCTCCGGTAGATCCTTAACAAGTGTCTTCTTAGAGAGTTTACATAGGTTCCTAAGGTTACAATGTCCTAGCCTTCTATGCCATAACCAAGAATGATCTTCCATTGCACTTAGGCAAGGTAAATCTTGGCTTCTTAGGTCTTCTAAGTTCAAAGTGTAGACATTCTCTTGCCTATTGGCTGAGAGAATAAATTCTTCTTTGGAATTGTGAACTAAGCATTTATCATTCCTAAAATTCACAAGGTAACCTTCATCACATAACTGACTTATGCTAATGAGGTTGTGCATAAGACCTTTAACAAAAAGAACATTTGAAATCAAGGTTTTACCTAAAGGAACAATATTACCAATACCAAAAATCTCTCCCTTAGCATTGTCTCCGAAAGTTACCTTTCCTCCTTTCGTTTTGATAATATTTTCAAAAAAGCTTTTGTTACCAGTCATGTGCCGGGAACATCCACTATCCATGTACCATGTATTGTTGCTGGAACATTCTTTATTTTCCTGAAATTAAGAACACAGTTAGATTTTCGGAATCCAAACTTGCTTGGATCTGAGATTTCCAGACAATAAAATATTTGGAACCCACATTTTCTTAGAAAAATAAGTTTTATGAAAACCTAAGGATTGGGTTTTGTTTAAGGAACAATTTTTTGCCCAGTGACCACCGCATTGACATTTAGTGCAAAATGGGGCACTTTGAGGAACAAAATAATTGTTACTGAAAACTGGTTTTGCATGGGTATAACCAAATCCGGATTTATTTCTTAAAGGTCGTATTTGGGAATACATCTTATCAAAATTTTCCTTACCATGGGTAAAGTTTGATAAACACTTCTTTAAGGAAAAAATTTCGGACTTGAGTTTTACAACCAAGTTTTTATCCTCAAAATCTTTAGTTTTTGAACTAGAGTTAGGCTCAAAAACATTTTTATTAGAAATTACTTTTTCTAACTCTTTAGAAAGTTTTTTCTTCTCAGAACTTACTTCCTCAAGATTTTTCGAAATAATTTCAAAATCAGCATTTTTCTTATCATGATCTTTAGAAAGATCTGATATCTCTTTAGTAAGAATAGAATTCCTAGAATTTTCCTTATCGAGTTTCTTGTTGAGTTTGGAATTCTCAATCTCAAGAAGTTCAGCAAATCTAGAGACTTCTTCATAAGTAGGTAAAGTATTTTCATCATCAGAAGATGATTCTTCATCAGAAGAGTTATAATACTTACTATTATTAGAATTTAAAGAAACATTGGTCAATGATTCAGCATTTCGTACCTTAGCCATTAGACAATGATTATCAATAGGTAATATGGCTATAAGACCAAGATTCTTATGTCCTGAAGATTCATATTCAGAAGATTCATCTGAAGAGTCACCACCACTGGCACTCCAGGTGTCATTAGCTTTCAGAACTTTCTTAGCTTTGGCTTTATAATACTTCTTCCTGTTACTGTCTGAATGTCTTTCCTTTCTTTCTTTCTTTTTGAGCATAGGGAAATCTGGTCTAATATGTCCAGCTCTTTTACATTCATAACAAGTAACTTATCCTTCTTTCTTATCTTTCCTATCCTTCTTCTTATACTTGGATTGAAAGTTTCTCTGTCCAGCTATCTTGTTCATCCTTTGAGCAAGATTGGCTAATTCATTTTCTGAAACTTCACTCTCACTAGATTTGGATTGGAAAAAGACTTTCTTAGACTTGGATCTTGTTACTCTCTCATGAGTTTTAGCTTTCATCTGATTTGAAGTTGAAGTAAAAGCAACAGTACCATTTCCATTCTTCTTCTTGATGTTGTCAGCATCTCTCTTCATTCTGGTTTCATGTTGAAGAAGAGTTCCAAATAATTCATCAAGTGTAATTTGAGTGACCTTCCTGTTCTCATCTATAGCTGTTCTCTTGGATTCCCACTCATTGGGCATAATATCAATTATCTTGTCCACAAGAGCTTCATCATCTAAACCTTTCTCTCCCATAGACTATAGACTGTTGACAATGGTCATAAACCTTTGTTGAACTTTACAGATAGGTTCTCCATATGGAAAATTGAAGCCATGATATTCAGCTCTAAGCATAGCTCTTCTAGTCTCAATTACCTTAGAAGTCCCAAAGTGTGTAACCTCTAACTTCTTCCATATACAGTTAGCTGCTTCACAAGAAGAAATTTGGCTATATATATTTTTGGTCATTGAACATAGTAAAGTGTTGCGTACCTTATAGTTGAGTTGATATTCTTGCTTCTCCTGGTTAGTAAAGGTTCTGACTTCCTTGTCAGGAATTTTATAATCACCAGTAAGCATCACAAAGTTGTCTACTCCAGTATTGATAACAAATGTCTTCATACGATCTCTCCAGTATTCTTAATCATTACCATCGAAGATTGGTGGTCTTGTAGGATTTAGATTGTCAATTGAACCAACATTAATTCCTGCCATTCTAAAAATAACTTTGCACACAAACTTGTTAGTAGCAAAGATTCGTAATAACAATGTTCGGAATGAGAAATGTTCGGAATGGATATATCAGAATGACAAAGTTCGGAATGGAAAAGTGAGCAAGAAAAACTTGTATGTGAGTAAAAGTATTTCAGTAACCTTGGCTCTGATACCAAATGTAAGAATGGTATAGAGTAAGAGGTTTCCAACCTCTGATACCAATTGTAGGATCGAAATATAATCTGAGATGCTCTATATACAAGAGGGGGGTGAATTGTATACTTTAAAAATTCCTTTGGAACCTTTAAAGTTAGTTATGAATAACTAAAGTTTCCTTAAGAAAAGGAAAGGGCTAAGTTTAACAAAGTTAAACTAAGTAAATTCACAACACCTCTAACACCGAACTAAACATGGAAAGAGAGTCCAAAAGTAGGTTCCGGAAATATGATTCCGGAAATTGGAACTTAACAAAAATTACAATATGAGATTCTACCTTACAGCGTATAGAATCTAAACTAATCAGAGTAAGTAAGGAAGTAAAAGAAAGTTATACTTTCCTTAAGATACAAATTGCAGCGGAATAGAAAACAAGTAGTTAAACTACAAGTAACAAGATAATAGTCTTTTAACCCAAATAGAAGGGTATCCAACAACCTTGGATAAAGTTCCCTTGATTTATACTTTCAAGCAAGTCTGCCTTACCCACACCAGGGTAAGCCCTCGATACAAGGATCAGAGTCTCTGTCTTGCTATCCCCGCAAGCCCTCAACTTCAAGGTAGTTAGCAACCTCTGTCTTCCTTAGCAAGGAAGCCCTCGAACTTTAAGGTAGTCGGCACCTCTGTCTTCCTATCCCCGGAAGACCTCGAATGTAATCACCAACATTCGGAGTCGCACGATGCTTTGAGAGTTAATAAGAGACTCTCTCTCTATAATTCACTTCAACAGCATGTATGCACTTTTTTCAGCAATCAGCACCGAGCTCTTTCAAATGAGCTCCTATTTATAGGTAAGGTCGGATCCTTCTCCAACGATCATATTTTCCTTAATGATCGGAGGGACCTATACACGTGTCACTTAGAAAACGGTTAGTTTATAACAAAACAGACGACATCATTTTATAATAAAGTGAGTGTAACAAAATGTACGACATCGTTTTAAACTCTAACATAAAGGTTCGGAATAGAAACTTCGAAGTAAAGGTTCGGAATGAATAAATTCAGAGTGTATAAAACAATGATAATCAGATTCTGTTTAATAGGTGAATTCGGAATAGGAATTCGTCATCAGAAATCGTAATGAGAATTTATCATTAGAATTCGTAATGAGAATTCATCATCAGAATTCGTAATGAGAATTCATCATTAGAATTCTTAATGAGAATTCATCATTAGAATTCGTAATGAGAATTCGTCATCAGAATTCGTAATGATAATTCTTTATCAGAATTCGTAATGAGATTTCGGAATGAGATTTCTTCATTATAATTCGTAATGGGAATTATTCATTGGAATTCGTAATGAGAATTCTTCATTGGAATTCATAATGAGAATTCTTCTTCAGAATTCGTAATGAGAATTCTTCTTCAGAATTCGTATCCTGAATCTGGAATAGAACTTAGTCAGAGTTCATATCCGGAATTTGGAATGAAACTTCCTTATAGTTCTTGTCCAGAATCCGAACCCTAAAACAGAATGCTTTATATCAAAGTTTCAATGATTCCGAGAAAATGAATCTGAAACTCATACTTAAGAAAAATATGAATGAAAATATGATAAGGGTAATTTTTCTTATAAAAGCGATTTTCCTTAAGAAAGAAATTTTCCTTATAAAAGCAATTTTCCTTAAGAAAGCAATTTTCCTTATAAAAGCAATTTTCCTTAAGAAAGCAATTTTCCTTAAAGATAAGGTGTTTGTGATTTTCAAAACAAGAAGGAATGGAAAAGTCAAAAGGAAAACCTTATTGACTCAACATCATGGTCATTTTTTCTGGTTATACATAAATAATGTGGTGAGATTTCATGGAGTACCACTCTATATTATATCTGATTTATATTTGATGACTACTTCAATGTTCTTGATAATTATTCAATATTATATGGATGAAATGTTGAGTCCATGTAATACATATCATCCTCATAAATATGGTTAGTTTGATAAGGCCATTAAAACAATAGAAGATATATTGAAATATTTTTCTGTGTATTTCAATGGTGGTTGGGACTAACACCTTCTTTTGGTTGTAATTTTCAACCAAAACATATTTCAATGGAGAATTTAGATGGATTTTTATGAATCCCCCAATAGAATGAATTGTAGAACACCCACAAGATGGGATGAATTTAGTGAGGAAAAGATAATGGGTCCTGATGTAGCATATGAAATGGATTTTAAGGTGAGATATATTATATTGAACATCATGGTTTCTTACATTTTATGGATATATTAATCTGAAAATAATCAGCGGGATATAATGTTAGAAGTTTTTATAAGGGATTCCTATAAACATCTACTTTTATGATGGTTAAGATATTTGGAAAAAACAGAAATCTGGGACCCAAATATATAAGTCCTGTTTTTTTATTGTATCATAAATGTTGCTTATCTCTTGGTGCATCCACTGAATTAGTCTTGATATTATGATATGTTATAAGTATCTCTCCTATAGATGTCAAAACCTGACTCCATATTACACTATACTCAAAGGTCATAACATTAACAAAGATATCTCTTTATTAGAATAACAAACATAAATTTACCACCATAGGGTTAATGTTGTACAGAGAAGGACTGCTCACATAGTACAATATTTGATTTGAACTGTTCAATTTGATGATATAATGTGGGAACCCAGAGATGTGATCTAGTGGATGTATCATTATTATTTTTGCATCTGAATTATGTAATTTGAAGGTATAACTTATTATAAGGGTGTTGAATAAAAATCCTTGAGATTTTGAGATATATTAATCTTTTAATAAATTTTCTTTTATTAATACCTTGTTTTACATTCAACACATTTTTTTATAAATACAAGAAGTAATATTGATTTATTAATATTTACAATGATCATTATCACCTAGCTATTATATTAGTAGGTATGAATAATGTTGAGAAAGTGTTCTTTTCAAAAATAGAAAATATCTTAATTAAAAATGTGGAGATTGTTGAGAACAATACATTATCTCCTTATGATGATTTTGATAATCAGAAATGCCCATAATTGTTTTTTAATGATTTTATTTTAATTTTATATCAAGAATTTATTATTCATTGTGTTTTTATTACTGGAAGAAATAATTAAGTTCTTAAACAATGAGAATTAATTCCTAAATTATTTTCATTAGTGTGTTGTGGAAACATTATTCATGCGCTACATATATAGGAATTTGTTACGCATGTTCTGGAAACACTGTTCATACTGTACATGGAGATGTGTAATGTAAGGATGGAACACAATTTATACTATATGGGATATAAAAATTATATGGTTAATCAACCATACGTTATTAGAAAATTATGGAATAATAACCCCACATTAAAAAAGAACCCTATGTTTGGGATAATGGAAAATATAGAAGAAAAACACTATGTAAGTTTTAAACATTATGTTTGTTTCTCAAAAGTTTGGTTCATCAACCATACTTTTGTGAACAACCTTTCATTTCATAAAATTTTATGGATCATGTACCTTTAATTTGGAAGCTAATAAAATTATGGATCATTTATAATAATTTTTAAAGTTTGAAAGAAAAGTATGGATGACAAACCCTACATTTTTTATCAATCCTATATTTGTATTCAACCTTATGCTTGAATGATGCACCATCAACCTTACATTTGTGATCTATCATATATTGAGAAGATTCATGATATATAGTTCAACCATACAATTGGAGTTTGATAATTTAACATGATATTATTATGTAATGGTCTATAAGAGAATTATTAGGATGATTTCAAGCAAAATTAAAATCTGATTTTAATGTGCGTCTTTGACTGATTCAAAGACAGTTATATATTACTCAATGGATAAAGTTAAAAGGATATTTTCATGCAAAATTTTCATCAGATTTATGATTATTCTATTCTTTCAATTTTATTGAATATCGTGGGTCAGAAGGAGACTTTTTTGTACCTGACATTGCAATGAATGTGCTCAATATATTTGTGCAATTTTGAAATTCAATATATACAATGTACAAGGTTAAAAACAAGAACATAAGAGTAGATACTATTACGCTATACAAAATCTATTGTATGACAATGTTTATACAATTGAGATAATCGAGACATACAGATCATCTATTAAGAAGAGTGAAAAAAATATGTTTATTGAAGAAGTAGAAACCTGACAGAAGATTCACTCATTCGACATCAAATATCTATTATTAATCGATTGCTGCTAAAGTTGCGGACTATTTTACTATATCTACTACAACAAAATCAACTCATAATGACTCTTACTTTATGATAATTATTATTTTAGATGATGATCCATCTATTATTAATTTCATTCTGTTGCAATAGTGAAGAACAACAAGAAAATAATTTCAAAGAAAAAATAATTATTTTTATCTTCAGTGATCGGGTTCTCATACTTAGCTGTGTAGGTTCTACTATAGATACCCAAAGCATGACGTACATAGATATTACATTACTTTTTAGGAATACTTAATACATTAAAAAAAAGACACAAAAATACTTTATTATTTTTGTGTATTTGGAAACTGAGAACATAATCATCCAATCATGGTGAAAGATCTTCAACATCTACCATAAAGATCTTCCCCTTTAGTTTTCATACCTAAAACCATTCATTTTATCACGGGGAAAAGAAAACATAAAAAGGATGAGCTCAAATGCTCAGTAAGGGTAAACATGGAGAACATAAAACAATCTCTAAACATTTGAACGTAAGAAAATGAACATAAAACATCAAAATCATGAGTAATGACATAAATCTTGGCAGTGCATAAGGCATAGATTAAAAAGGAACATTATAAATTATAAAATAACATGGGAATAAAATATGTAATTTCGGCAACCATTAAGCACATGTTATGATTTCCACAGTATCCAAGGCATTGCTGCCAAAACCATCATAGTGGACAAAGTCCCTTACTGAATCGAGTTAACTCCTCGTTCCAGTCCTGTATCTCTGAACCAGATTAACATGTCATTCCAGCCATTTATATGTCAAGAGATATTAATTGTTACCAAATGCATTGGAGGGAGATATAGTTCCCACCCATCTCATAATTAAATCATTTTTACGTGTCCCCCAACATAAACATAAATTATTCATCATTACCCCAAGAATAAAATGGTTTTCATAAACATCATCCCTTCATAACATAATCCATATAAATCAAAAGGATATCATTTCATCATATGAAAATTGAAACCATGTAAATAATAGATACATTATACTTGAAACATACACATATGAAATAATGTCATCTTAGATGGAAAATGGTTTTGATATAACACTTGAAATGAATTCTTGAGGAAGATATTCTTTCTTCTTCAAAATCATTTTATTTTCACAAAATTCCATGAAATTTTAAAATAAAAGTATCTTCTTGAAAAAATTAATTAGATTTTTTAGAGGAATATTCATTTAAATATGTCATTATAAAACCATAAAAATCCATTCATGCTATATAAGTTAAAAAACATTCTTCTCATACTTTTGCCGGAAAAGTCAAAAAGTTCCTCGTATGGTAAAAAAATGAATGATTTCTTCCACAACACAATGTAAAAGTCTAAAAGAGGTAAACATGACATTAAAAATACATGGAATAATATTAAATAAATTATGAAAATAAAATTTTTGGACATGGATTAAAAATATAACCCCAGTAAATACTTTTATATAAGCCATCTCAGATAAAAAGGAGATTTGCAAAATTATCCCATACCTTAGGTCCAATTTCATCTATACATGTCCAAAACTCCATTATAGTGGGTTTAAACATATTATTAACTTTAAATAGAACCATAATAGAATTTATGATGTCATATATGATTCACTTATGACTTTATATTACCCGTTCTTTTGTCAATTCCATGTTAAAGCAGTGTTTTGGGTAAAATCGTATCATTTATCGTACGTGATTGAACATGTTGTTCTTGATATTTTTATTACTTATATCATGATTTAATTACTTTCAGAATTTAAATAATATTTTCATATCATATATATATAGTATATATATATATATATAATATATCAATAAATGAAATGAAACACACCGTTCATCTAGACGGTAGGCCGTACGTACGCATGAACCCTGTTTTCCTTTCGATATTTAATTGAATGGAAGTAATTAGATGAGATATATAAATAAATAAATATAGTAGAATTATTATGTCATATATATCTATATTCTTCATTATATATAATTTATAATCATTCTTGAATGGTAAACATGGAGAATGAATCTCATCGCATCGTGGAGACGGTAATCTGTATGTACGCATGAGCGATGATATTGTTCCCATTATTATTGAATGGAAATTTAGTTGACAATATAATATTTTGGAATTAGTATCATGTTATAATAACCATATATAGTTATTATTTACACCATTTTACACATCCAAGTATGGTGGTTGTGCAAAAAGAGATTACACCATGGCGTGGAGACGGTATTCTGTATGTACGCACACACAGTGATTTCATTTTTTGTAGGATGGATAGAAAGTGAAATGGGGTTGTTTAATATTAATAATAAAATATAAATATATTAGTTATACTGATGTTATTAATTTATAATGAAACAAATAATGAATAGGAATTATAAGAATAATGAAACTTCAAGGAATCCAAAGAAGATATAACCTCTACTTTGATGTGCCTCTTCCTAACCTCATATTAGGATACTAAAGTTGGCCTTTTAAGAAAACCAGAACTTCTATTGTGTTTTTATGGAAGTGGGTAAGTGAAATTGGTTGGTGTTTTCTGAGATTGAAGGCTCAAATTTGTGTAAAGAGGAGATGGTGGAGGTGCCCTTTTATAAGGGGGTGAGGGGCACCTTCGAAAAAACATAAAATATTATTTTATAACATATTCATATTAGCTTTATAATGGATTAAAAGTGACTTATTTCGAGGCTAGGGTGGGGGTGGGTCTAAATACTCTCAAAGAATAGGTTTTAGACATGTTTAGCTCACCATTTTAACATTATCATTTAGATTTAACTCTAAGTTAAATAATTTAACATTTACCGTGTCTTCTTGTATTCTTACACTATATGGTTAATAAAATTTATATAAACTACCAATAGAAACAGAATGGGTTAATTAATATCATATATATTATTACATAAGTCTTTTTTCAGAACTTTATATATTTAGGACCTTTATATCAATTAATAATACAATACTTGTTTCGAAAACTCTATTATGTCAATTTGGACACTATTTGTTATTTTTTTTCTAAATTTATAACAACATTATTAATTCAAATAAAATTAATATAAAAACCCCTAATATGTTATATTAACCTATAAAATTAGTTTAATTCATAGAAAGTCTAAAATAACATTTATTTTGGTATTTATAATATCAATTATGTTAATATTTCATTAATAACCTAATTTTTGCATCATCATTGTTGCATAAATAAATAAAATTATTTAATATCTAAAAATTATAAATAAAATATCATTATATAGGAAATATGTTTATATTTCTAATGAATAATTATAGTCGAATTTATCTTATGTATAACCCTATATTTAAAATGTTTTAGTTATTAAAAACTGATTTTAACTCTTTTAACTCCTCTTTGAAATAAATAATAATAATTGTCCTAATCTAATAAAAGTAGACCTAAAGGGTCATATATTATTCCTAAGGTTGTTTTTGGTCGAAATAAACTTATCCAATAGAATTAGGACATGTGTTAGGGTAATAATAATATCATTTTTACCCTTAATTACCCTATTGACTTTTAACCGTGGTAAATAAAAATGAAAAGTTACTATTCAACAAAAAATATTTTTATCTTATAGAAAAAAATTTTACTCCTTGATATTAACCATGTATCTCTTATTTTTTTAAATTCTACTCACAGAAGCGGTAAAATTAAGTTTTATGTAAATTTGATAATTTTCCTTGGAGGTGGGTAAAGGACGGTAAAAAGTTCAATAAGATTTTTATATATCTAAAAATATTATAAAATGACCTCAATAAATTACATGAACATATATAGGTATTATGTATCTAATTGTATCTAAAATAAATATTAATAAAATAAATAATTATTTAAATAGAAATTTGGTTTAAACAATAACTTAGTGTTTTTCACTATTCATCAAAAATTGAATGGTTTTGGAAAAGTACCAAAAAGTCACCCTAAGATTATTTCGATATTCCAAATCCAAAAATGAAGTCTATTTTGAAAGATAGAAATAAAGAGTTGGTATTACTATTCATAACGACTATATTATATAAAATTTTAATAACATATTGTAGTTTAGAGAAAACTGGTATTGCGTACTATACACGCTATCGAGGAAGCTTTTGATTGCACATAATGCATGCCATGTTAGGGCTATATGTAGTGCAAGATCTGTTTATTGTTTCGTATAAATTAATAAAAACTTATTTCATTTATACACTAAAAAATATATACTTAATGTTGTGTAGAATAATTTCTAAAAAAAGAACTGGAAATTGTGTGTAACACAAGTCAAGAATAATGTTGTGTATACTGCAAGATAATACGGTGTTGTGTATATTACATGCTAATATTGGTTTAGTTTATAATATAAGACATAAAATAAATTAAAAAGAATATATCTCATAAAATCTCGGGGTGTTACATTCTATCTCCCTTAAAATGAATTTCTCCCTCGAAATTCATCTGGTTTATAAATTGTTTACTCCTTGAAAGTATCATTTATAGAAAACCGCATCGTAAAAAGGAATAATAAATCATGATTTTAAAAAGGAATGTTAGAAACATAATGGATACCCAAAGTAACTCATCACTGTTATTCTACATAGGAGAATATAGGTGAAAATATGGATATAGAAGGGAAATATAACCATTATGTTTAGATGAAGAGTGGTAGAGAACATGACTATGAGAAAGCCAACAATCACAAAGCCATAAATTTGTGATGATCTAAGGTACCATCTGATTCATAAGATATGAGGGCACAAGGACAACATTTTTGGTTGTCAATATCATTTCCCTAATGTTGAATAATTTTTTAATTAAAATAAATAATTACTTGGTTTTGGTAAAATCTTACTGTTGTTTGTGACATGAATAATTTCCACTTCATCTCTTAAATAAATGATGTTGAATTTGTCTTTATATACAAGGTTATCAAATGTCATATACATAAGTGCATCTTATGGTGAGATTAATCATTTATGCTTCCAAAAATAGACTTATACTTTATCTATCATACCTTTTAATAAAATAAAACTAGTTTATACTAACTAGGGACTTTTTGTCAGCTAGTGCTTGGCGATAAAGGCCTGTCGCACTTTGGTTGTGGGTTCAATTCCCGCAACCTTGTCTGACACGACGGATTATCACCCGTCCGGCAGGTTGTCCTTTTTCTAAATCTACACTATTATAACATTCCAGAAATAATATCAAAAAAAGGTTCAATCCTTAAATAATACTATCCGATGTTCAACTTAATCCATTTCAAATCTTTAGGCATATCCAAAATACTTCTATCCAAAATCATTTTATAAAGAAAACGATTACTAGATATGTCATCAACCAAGTATGTGAATACCATCATCTATCATATGATATATCTTGTTGGTCGCATTCCAAACATGTGAATACCTTAATCGTGTATTCTTTTGAAACATAAATTACCATAGAACCTTAATGGAAACATGAATTATATCAAAAGTTAACTCTTTCCACATACCAAAATCCCAAAATTTCAATATACTCAAATCATGATATCACACTGTCCTTACATCAATTAGGAGATCAATAATACTATCAAACATCTCATTATCTCCTTATCCCTTCATTATGCGCATATCATCTACTTTCCAAAAATACATGAATAACCTTCCATGGTAACTAGTACCATTCAACATATACTTTCAAATACTTTTGGAAAATAAATATTGTAGAAATCCTTATATGTGACTTTATTACATAGTATCATTACCTATACAACATAACTCCTGATAAACATAAATCATTCCACTAAATTCGTAAACCATTGACCGAGCACAGAAATTATTTCATCTCACATATCATTTGTAGTCTCTTCATCATCATCAATATAAACACTACCCATAATTCCATGATGATTCTCATAATGAGACTTCTCTTAGGGAATTGGTGTGCATAATTATAAGGCCCCAGCCTTAAAACTTACTTAATCTTGAGTTATTACAAGATTAAACATTGAGGATCTTTTCAGGTTTAGATTTTTAGATAAATAGATCATGAAACTTGCATTATATTCCACATTTAAACAAAGTGGTTACATAAATGAAAGTATTCATTTTTCAATCAATGGAAACATATTTAAAATAAAACATGGATTCTTTCTTGACACTTACTTGACACTATCATCACATCATATACCTTTCCCTTGACCTGTGAAAAACATTTCATAAACTTGGGATGAGCATAAAAAGCTCATTAAGGGTTACAAAAAATATGGAAAGGAAACATGAGTATATATATACATAAGAATGAAATCATACTCTACCCATAAAGCATAATATCTTTAACATACTTCATAAAATCATGAATAAATCATAGAAATCATAACACATAAAGGTAACTTGAGGCATTCATAACATTCTTACATAGGGAGTAACCCTCTTGGTTACATTTGGAATACCCATCACAGTATATTCCCTAAATCTCTTTGGATAAACCTTAACGTTTAACCCCTTCGTGTTACCCAATGCATTGGAGAGATATATCGGGATCACCCGCCCTTAGTTTATCACGGAACCGCCCGTCTTCATAAAACATTCCCAATAACCATAACATAATCATAGAACATAATATAAGAATAAAGGAAAGATAAAATTCCCACATTGAAATAATGACTCCATTCTAAAAACCATTTTCAAAACCGTTTAAAACATTTAATAAAGATATTTTTAAATCAAAGTGTCACATACCAAATTTTATCTTTTAACAATTTAAACCATTAATATCCATATTAATAAATCCTTGAAACTATTTTGAAAAATTGGATATTAATGAGAAATATTTATAAGAGTAAATCATTAAAACATTTAAAACAATATTTTATTTAAAGGGTTTTTATCAAAATGAGAGACACTTGAATACTATAATTGAGGAATAACATTTAATCAGAACTTTATTATATAATGATAATAAAGAGATTTATGATATAATATTCCAAAGGATAGTATATAAACCATATAAGAGTTAATTTGTGTATAACAACAATGAAGTCTCAATAGAAATGTAAAATGAGATAAAACCCCTTATAAAGAAGGTATCCTTAAATTAAGGATGAATCAATCTCATAATTATGTGTGAAAAATATAAATACACCCAATATAAGTGGATATAAAGTGTAAAAAAGTCAAAGGTCATTCACACATATTCAAAGGATAAAATATTCAATATCTACATGTTGAACCCAAGGAAATCGAAATTGGGTTAAGAAGTTCCCTTGGTAAATTTGACAGCCTAACGGCGTCACTTTAAAATTCATAAAATTAGTTGATGAGAGAGAAAATTGTATCTCATCACTTGGAAATAGAAATTACATCCATAAGGATATATAAGAACATATCCAAACATAAAAAGATGAAAATTAAAAGACATAAAAAATAAGTCTTTTTAAAAGAGGAATGTGAAGGGTTCCCTTACCGATTTGGGCAACTTTCAAAACGTAAACCCCGTGAAAGAAGGGTCATACCATGAAGATGTAACTACCAATAAATGAGAGTATATTATACTAATATTAAAATAATGGGAATTACATACACCACACAAAAAGGAAATAGTGGCCAATGTAGCATGAATCTCATGATAACAAAAAATGAGATGAAAATCCCCTTGTGAAAATTTGGTAGCCTAATGGCGCCACATAAAACTTCCAAAAGGGATTGATGAGATAAAATAGGGTCTCTCATCACATGAACATAAAAATTAAATAAATTGGAAAATAAAATAACATCCTCTAACATAAGAACATGGAGCATAAAAGAAATGACACAAAAGAGAGTACTTGTAAAGAAAGAGAGAGGTAGGATCCATTACAAAAATTCGGAAGCCTAACGGCACCAATCAAAACATAAAAAATGGGTAGACGAGAGAAAATAGGGCCTCTCATCATATGAAAATAAAACGTACAGTAATATTAATATAAAATAACATCCCAATCATATGAAATATGAGTTTAAAAGGAATGACATAAAAGAGTGTACTTAAAAAGAAAGAGAGGGTTAGGTTTCCCTTACCTCGTGTCCGACATGACTGGATCGTTCTTTAATCTCCTGAATAATAATATTTGTTCAATTTATAATTTCTTAAGGACCTCCTTTAAAAATTATTATTCAGTTCATGTCACATATTATAATGTTATAATAATTGGTTAATAAAGTGAGTTCATATCAGTCGTTTTTGTTGATGTTCAGTACATGAGTAAAAATTGAACTTGTTAGAAAAGAATTTTCCATGTAGTTATAGGTACATCATCTCCAGAATAGTATTGATGTTTTAAATTTCATATATATCCAGTATATATTCATTTTATACTATCCCATAGCATTTGGAGATAAAAAATTAAAATCACTATTCATAGAGACGGTAGGTCGTACGTACGAATGAACGCTACTTTCATTTTTTGTCATATTAATGGAATTAAAACAAAATGGGAGATGTATATATTATAATTACAGAACGATACTCATCATTTAGATGTAATGTATTACATATATATCCATTATATATATGTACTTATAATAGTACATAACATTTGGAGATAAGAAATGAAATGTTTTGTTCATGGATACGGTAAGCCGTAAGTAAGCATGAACGCTACTTTCATTTATTTTTTTAATATTAAATGGAATGAAATAATAATGATATAAAGTTATATTATAATTCAAGTAGGATAACATATGTAATACCATTAATTTCATCCTTTATACATCCCACATATGGCATTAATGAATCAAATCACTTTGAGGGGGCGGTAGTCCGCACTTCCTAAAATAAAGATATCATGCTTACCCATAATGGAAAGCATAAAGTGATGACATAAATGAGAAATACAGAAGATTAAAGAAAACATAAACATATTATATATCATATATAAATATATTGACATCTAAATGGCCACCTTTGAAGGTGTTAAAATAATATTGAACAATCATCGTTTCGTGAGACAGTAATTCGCCATCCACAGAAACATTGTGTTATTTAACCATTAGACGAAGGTGTGTGTAATTGTAGCTCAAATACTTCAAATAAAAACATCCTAGTATATTTAAGATACTGGTTTTGTTACAAAAGAAAATAATAAAAAGAGTTTAGGGGGTTGGAGAAGCAAAATAATACAAAAGAACACAAGGGAAGACATTACCTTTAAATCTGGTAATTTGCATTGATTTGAGCTCAAAGACTTCCCTAGAAAGGATTCTGCCCAAAGTGAGGCTTTAATGATGAATATAGGGATGTGGAGAGATGAAATGGGAAGGTTTTGGCGGAGCCAAAGGCTTTAGAGGTGTTTGTAAGGTGGTAGAGGTGGGGGCCTTTTATAAGAGGATAAGAGGGGCACTCTTGGAATGTTATACAATATTATTTTATTATAAAATGATTTTTGGATTTAAAAGGTCCAAAAAGGATATTTTTCAAGGATAAGGTGATAAGGTTTATAAATCCACCCATACAATAGGTTTTTGACTTGTGTATGTTATAGTTTTGAAATTATTTTTTCATTTTATTTAAATCCCTTATTAATGAGGTAATTGCTGCATCATCATGATGTCAGAAATAATTTAATTTTTTTAATGTATAAAAATTATAAAACAAATATCATGATGTAGGAAATCATTTTATCTTTAAAATGAATTATTTATAGTAAAAAATATGACTTCTATAACCCCATTTAAAAATTTTATTAGTAAAACAACTCATGTTTTTGTTATTTTAATTTTAACTTTAAATAAAAAGGTATTTATGTCATTTTCCAAAACAAGTGGCTCAATGGGGTCCCCAAGTTGACCCATGGATTTTCTTGGTCGGCCATGACACATCCAATGATGGTAGTACATGTGTCATTTTCATTTCATATTATTAAAACATTATTTTTACCTTAAATTACACTAATTACCTCTAATCGCGATTAAAAACATAAAAGTTACTATTCACCAAAAAATTATTTTGATCCCATTAAACCAAATTTTACATCCTAATGACAAACATGTATGTCGGTTTTATGAAATTCAAAACACAGAAGTGGTAAAGTTTAATTTAAATGAAAAATCAGATTTTTAAGTACCACTTAGTGGTTTCACTATTCATCAAAAATTGAAGTTTTTTAGAATAATACCAAAAATTCACCCTAAGATATTTTTAATATTCCGAATTGAAAAATGATTTATATTTTAAAAAATTCAAAAAATATAAGTTACATTAATTAATTTAATAATTAATTCCCTCTGTCATGACAAATGGCGTGTTTTTATGAAACAATATATATCAAAAGATTGACACTTGTTTAATTCCAATTTCAAAGTGAAATTAATTCCAACGAACAATATTGGATTAAATGGTAAAAATATATTCTAATTTCACTTTAAAAACAATTAAAAATATAATATAATCATACAAATAAATTATATTAAAAAGTGATTTCGAATTAAAATACAAAATTTTTCACTATTCATTCAAAACAACTTTATCGGAAAAATACCAAAAATTAACACAAAGTAAATTTTGATGTCCAGATTATAAAGAAGAATTTTATTTTGTCAAATATAACACATAAAATTGTCAAACAGGGGATTTAAAATAGGTTCTCCATCAAAAGGCGGTTAATCGACCTTTTGAAGAATATTAGAATGTTTACGCATAAAATTGGATTCATTCGCATTTTTAATCCTCTAACATTTATTGTAAAGAGTAAAAAAATTTGACAAACATATATATTCATTTTGTAGTTAGTTCTGTTCATTCACAACATTACAATGGCTAGGCGTTAACTACCATTTAAAATAATATTATTTTATTATTAGAGTGCAACGTAAGATTCCCAAAAACCTCGTTATTGCGTATTGGGTACGCCATCGAGCATAGCATCCCCTTTAAAGTAATATTAATATTTCATTCACTAATATGGATAATTGTGAAAATTTCATATTCTTTATTTAACCGGGGTGTTACATCCTCCCCCCCATTGGGAATTGCGTCCTCGCAATTTTAAAATTGGGCTTGGAAACTTCATTGATAATCCCACATCGGAACAAGAGTCAGTAAAACAATCACTTTAAAATAAAGAAAGAGAAGTACAAAGGTAACCCAAGTTAACCCATAATAGGATTCCCTGTAAGAAAATATGGATATGGAGGAGAAAACAAAGGGTCATGTTATGATGGAGAGTGATAGTAAACATGTCTAGGAGAAAGATAACTATAAACAAATCACTAACTTGTGATTGGTTAAATGGTATTTGATTCCCCTGAAGGAAAATTTAACATACATCATTTTTGTTTTAAGTTACTCTTCATTGAAGAATTTATTTTTGAGCTTAACTAAATCATAATGAAACATAATTACTTGTCACCTAGAATTTCAACTTTTACTAGATTACTTAATAAAACTCATATTTTCTCGAAAAGACGAGTATTTAGGAAGACTTGTTCACTTTAAGAGTACTATAATCAACTTCTTGAGAATCACCTAATCTATAAAAGTGAACTATATATTTCCCATGTCTTTAGACAAAATCCAAAACAAAAATTATTAGAATGAGGTCAGATAATCCACAAAAGTATAATCCTTTATAAAAAGAAAATCTATTCTTAATCTCCAAAATTTGTACAAAAAAACCAAAGTTCAACGAAGACCATTCGATAAACAATGGTCCATAAAATTCTTCAAAGTAAACCAAACTAAGATTGAAACCCAAATATTTGAAGGATTTAATCACATAGTCTTCTTAGATACAAATTAAAATTTATCTCCAAATAACATCAGTTTCTCTTAAATTCTCATATGGAAAACTAATTAACCAAATCACATATCCTCCATGATAGGTTTATCATTTTTCATAGATAACCCAAAATGAAATTACTCTTGATTCATAAAATCATCTAACTAAAAATAATTAGTCAAACTAACCAGTGACTTCACGTAGTCCAGTGGTATGCGATAAATACAAGTCACACTTTGGTTGTGGGTTTGATTCCCTCAGCTTTGTCTGATGCAACGAGTTGTCACACGGTCTGCGTGTTGTCCTTTTTCCAAAACTATATAATCTTAAAATATTCTGCAAAACGAGATAAAATATTAAAAAATAATGATAACATATTTTAACTTCATGTTTATCTCATGCGTTTTATTTTCCATCATAACAGATAATAACCCATAATTACCTCAAATGTAAGGATCATAAAAACCATAATGGTTACCTTTATAATTATTACCTGAACATCAACATCGATTTTTCATCTCATACATGATGCATTACAAAACATAACAAGGTACAAGTGTTTGATCATGACTACTTGATAGTTGGTTTAGAACAACCATGAGTTTCCTCATTGAATCCCCCATTTCATCCAGTCTATTAATCAGATAACCACCACAGTTTCCTTCAAACCTATTGTCACTTTGGTGCCTGCTAGATCCATCCATTCACTAAAAATAGAAATGTCAGTGTGAGTATATCAACAAAACAATCATGTACTTATGAGGAATATATACTTACTCATTCATGTTATCTAAAAACTATGACTCTTTCTGAAATCCTAACCATTATGGTAATGTCACTTATGCTTAAAGAATACCCTAACCTCTAAAGTTATCTAAACCAACCTCTGATACCAACTATAAGGCCCCAACCTTAAACCTTACTAAATCTTGAGTTATTACAAGATTACACATTGAGGATCTTTTCAGGTTTAGAGTTTTAGAGAATTATATCATGAAACTTTCATTACATTCCACATTTAAAAAAAGTGGTAACATAAAAGACAGTATTGATTTTTCCCATCAACAGAAACATATTTAAAATAAAACATGGATTCTTTATTGACACTTCCTTGACACTTCCTTGACACTATCATCACATCATTTACCTATCCCTTGACCTATGAAAAACATTTCATAAACTTGGGATGAGTATAAAAAGCTTAGTTAGGGTACCAAAAAGTAAGTAAAGGAAACATGAGTATATATATACATAAGAATAAAATCATACTTTACCCATAAAGCATAAGTACTTTAACATACCTCATAAAATCATGAATAAATCATAGAAATCATAAGACATAAAGGTAACTTGAGACATTCATAACATTCTTACATAGGGATTAACCCTCTTGGTTATGTTTGGAATACCCATCACAGTATATTCCCCAAATATCTTCGGAGAAACCTTATCGTTTAACCCATTCGCGTTACCCAATGCATTGGAGAGCTCTATTGGGCTCACCTGCACTTAGTTTATCACGGAACCACCCATCTTCATAATGAATTCCCAATAACCATAACATAATCATATAACATAACTTAATCATAAAGGAAAGAAAACATTCCCACATTGAAATAATGACCCCATTCTAAAAACCATTTTCAAAACCATTTAAAACATTTAATAAAGAGATATTTAAATCAAAGTGTCACATACCACATTGAAGCTTTTAAAATTTTAAACCATTAATATCCATATAAATAAATACTTAAAACCATTTTTAAAACATGGATATTAATGAAAAATATTTATAAGAATAAATCATTAAAAAATTTAAAATGATATTTTAGTTAAAGGTTTTTTATCAAAATGAGAGACACTTGAATACTATAATTGAGGAATAACATTTAATCAGAACTTTATAATATCATGAGAATAAAGGGATTCATGATATAATATTCCAAAGGAGAGTATATACGCCATATAAGAGTGAATTGGTGCATAACAATAATGAATTCGCAATAGAAATGTAAAATGTGATAAAATCCCTTATAAAGAAGGTATCCTTAAATTAAGGATGAATCAATCTCATAATTATATTTTAAAAACATAAATACACCCAATATAAGTGGATATTTAGTGTAAAACAAGAAAAGGTCATTCACACATATTCAGAAGATAACATATTAAATAACTACATGTTGAACCCAAGGAAATCAGAATTGGGTTAAGAAGTTCCCTTGGTAAAATTCGACAGCCTAACGACGTCACTTTAAAATTCATAAAATTAGTTGATGAGAGTGAAAATGGTATCTCATCACTTGGACATAAAATTTACAACAATAAGGATATATAAGAACATATAACAACATAAAAATATGTAAATTAAAAGACATAACAAAATAAGTCTTTTTCAAAGAGGAGTGTGAAGGGTTCCCTTACCGATTTGAGAAACATTCAAAACGTAAACCCCATGAAAGAAGGGTCATACAATGAAGATGTAACTACCCATAAATGAGAGTATATTATACTAATAGTAATATAATGGTATGTACATACACCACACAAAAAGTAAATAGTGGCCAATGTAGCATGAATCTCACGGGAACAAAAAGTGAGACAAAAATCCCCTTATGAAAATTTGGCAGCCTAACAGTGCCGCTTAAAACATCCAAAAAGGGATTGAGGAGATCAAATAGGGTCTCTCATCACATAAACATAAAAATTGCAGAAATAGGAATATAAAAGAACATACTCTAACATAATAACATGGAGCATAAAATAAATGACATAAAAGAGAGTACTTGCAAAGAAAGAGAGAGGTAGGATCCCTTATAAATATTCGGCAGCCTAACAGCGCCAATCAAAACATCCAAAATGGATAGACGAGAGAAAATAGGTTCTCTGATCATATGAACTTAAATTTTAAAGTAATATTAATATAAAATAACATCCCAATCATAATAAATATGAGCATAAAAGGAATGACATAAAAGAGTGTACTTAAAAAGAAAGAGAGGGGTAGGTTTCCCTTACCTCGTGCCCGACAGGACTCGATTGTTCTTTAATATCCTGAACAAAATAATTTTGTCAGTTTATAATTTCTTAAGGAACTCATTTAAATATTATTATTCAGTTAATATCACATATTATAATGTTATAATAATTTGTTAATAATGTGAGTTCATATTAGACGTTTTTGTAGATGTTCAGTACATTAGTAAAAATTGAACTTGTTAAAAAAGAATTTTCCATGTAGTTATAGGTACATCATATACATAATAGTATTGATGTTTTAAATATAATATATATCCATTATATAATAATTTTATACTATTCCATAGCATTTTGAGATAAAAATTAAAAGCACCGTTCAAGGAGACGGTAGATCGTACGTACGAATGAACGCTACTTTCATTTTTTGTCAGATTAATGGAATTAAAACAAAATGGGAGATATATATATATTAATTACAGAATGATACCCATCATTTTGATGTAATATATTACATATATATCCATTTTATATATGTACTTATAATAGTACATAACATTTGGAGATAAGAAATGAAATGTACCGTTCATGGATACGGTAAGCCGTACGTACGCATGAACGCTACTTTCATTTATTTTTTTCTATTAAATGAAATGAAATAATAATGATATAAAGGTATATTATAATTCCAGTAGGATAAAATATGTAATACCATTAATTCCATCCTTTATACGTCCCACATATGGCATTAACAAATCAAATCACTTTGAAGGGGCGGTAGTCCGCACTTCCTAAAATGAAGATATCGTGTTTACCCATATTGGAAACCATAAAGGTATGCCATAAATGAAAAATACAGAAGCTTAAGGAAAACATAAACATATTATATATCATATATAAATATAGTGACATCTTAATGGCCACCTTGGAAGGTTTTAAAAGAATATTGAACAATCATCGTTTCGTGAGACAGTAATTCACCATCCACAGAAACAGTATGTTCTTTAACCATTAGACGAAGGTGTGTGTAAGTGTTGCACGAATCCTTAACATAACAACATCCTAGTATATTTAAGATACTGGTTTTGTTACAAAAAAATAATATAAAGGGTTTAGGGGGATGGATAAGCATAATAAAACAAAAGAACACAAGGGAAGACATTACCTTTAAATTGGGTAACTCTCTTTGATCGGAGCTCAAAAGCATTCTTGGAAAGGATTATGACCAAAGTGAGGCATCGATGATGCAGATAGGGATGTGGAGAGATGAAATGGGTTGGTTTTGGCTGAGCCAAAGGCTTGAGAGGTGTGTGTAAGGTGGTAGAGGTGGGGGCCTTTTATAAGAGGAGAGGAGGGGCACTCTTGCAAAGTTATAAAATATTATTTTATTATAAAATGATTTTCAGATTTAAAAGGTCCCAAAAGGATATATTATTATCATAAGGTTATTAGATTTCGAATTACACCCATAATATAGGTTTTTGACATGTGTATGTTATATTTTTAACATTATCTTTTCATTTTATTTAAATCCCTTATTAATGAGGTAATTGCTGCATCATCATGATGTCATAACTAATTTAAGTTATTTAATGTCTAAAAATTATAAAACGAATATAATGATGTAGGATATCGTTTTAGATTTCAAATTAATATTTATAGTAAAACATATGACTTATATTACCCCATTTAAAAATTGTTTTAGTAAAACAACTCATGTATGGGACATTTTAATTTTAACTTTAAATAAAAAGGTATAAATGTCATTTTCCAACCAACGTGGCTCCATGTGGTCCCCATGTTGACACATGGATTTTCTTGATCGGCAATTACACATCCAATGAGGGTAGGACATGTGTCATGTTCATTTTATATTATTAAAACATTATTTTTACCTTAAATTACACTAATTAACTCTAATCGCGATTAAAAACAAAAAAGTTACTATTCACCAAAAAATTATTTTAATCCCATTGAACCACATTTTACATACTAATGATTACCATGTATGTTGGATTTTTTAAATTCAAAATACAGAATTTGTAATGTTTCATTTAAACGAAAAATCAGTTTTTTAAGTACCACTTAGTGGTTTCACTATTCACCAAAAATTGAAGTTTTTCTGAATAATACCAAAATATCACCCTAAGCTATATTTGATATTCTGAATTCAAAAATTATGTCTATTTTAAAAAATTAAAATCATATACGTTACATTAAATAATTTAATAATTAATTCCCATTTTCATGACAAATAGCGTGTTTTTATGAAACAATATATATCAAAAGATTGCCACTAGTTTAAGTCCAATTTCAAAGTGAAATTAATTCCAATGACCACTATTGTATTAAATGGTAAACATATATTCTAATTTTACTTTAAAACCAATTCAAAAGATAATCTAATCATATAAATAAATTAGATTAAAAAGTGGTTTTGAATTAAAATACAAAATTTTTCACTATTCATTAAAAAATAAACATTATCGGAAAAATACCAAAAATTTACACAATGTAAATTTTGATGTCCCGATTCTAAAGAAGAATTTTATTTTTTCAAATATAACACATAAAATTTTAAAAAAGTTTATTTAAAATAGGTTCTCCATCAAAAGGCGGTTAATCAACCATTTATTGAATTTTATAATGTTTACGCCTAAAATTGGATTCATTCGCATTTTTAATCCTCTAACATTTATTGTAAGGAGTAAAAATATTTTAAAAACAAATATAATCATTTTGTAGTTAGTTCTATTAATTCCATCCATTACAACTACTATGCATAAACTACCATTTAAAATAATATTATTTTATTATTAGAGTGCAATGTAAGATTCCCAAGAAACTTGTTGTTGCGTATTGGGTACGCCATCGAGCATAGAGTCCCCTTTAAAGCAATATTAATATTTTATTCAAAAAGATGGATAAAAGTGAAAATGTCATATTCTTTATTTACTTGGGGTGTTACATCATTCCCCCCTTTTGGGAACTACGTCCTCACAATTTTAAAATTGGGCTTAGAAACATCATTGAAAATCCCACATCAGAACAAGATTCAGTAAAAGAATCACTTTAAAATAAAGAAATAGAAGTACCAAGGTCACCCGAGTTAACCCATACGAGGATTCCTTGTAGGAAAATATGGATATGGAGGATAAAACAAAGGGTCATGTTCTGATGGAGAGTGATAGTAAACATTTATAGGAGAAAGTTAACCATAAGAAAATCACAAACTTGTGATTGGTTAAACGGTATTCGATTCCCAAGTAGAAAAAGTTAACAGACAACATTTTTGTTTAAAGTTACTCTTAATTGAGAAATTTATTTTTGATCTTAACTAAATCATAATGAAACATACTTACTAGTCGCGTAGACTTTCAACTTTTACTAGATTCCTTAATGAACTCATATTTTCTCCAAAAGACGAGTATTTAGGAAGACTTTTTCGCATTAAGAGTACTATAATCAACTTCTTGAGAATCACCTAATCCAAAAAAGAGAACTATATATTTCCCATGTCTTTAGACAATATCCAAAACCAAAATTTTCAGTATGAGGTCAGATAATCCACAAAAGTATAATCCTTTATAAAAAGAAAATCTATTCTTAATCACCAAAATATGTCCAAAAAACCCCAAATTTCAAAGAAGACCATTCGATAATCAATTGTCCATAAAATTATTCAAATTAAACCAAACTAAGATTGAAACCCAAATATTTGAAGGATTTAATCACATAGTCTTCCAAGATTGAAATTAACTTTTATCTCCAAATAACATCAGTTGCTCTTAAATTCTCATATTGAAAAGTAATTAACAAAATCACATATCCTCCATGATAGGTTAATCATTTACATAGATAACCAAAAAAAACAAAATCTTGTTTCATAAAATCATCTAACTAAAATGAATTAGTCAAACTAACCAGGGACTTCACGTAGTCTAGTGGTAAGCGACAAATACCAGTCGCACTTTGGTTGTGTATTCGATTCCCACAGCTTTGTCCGACGCGACGGGTTGTCACACGGTCTGCGTGATGTCCTTTTTACAAAACTATATAAATCCTAAAACATTCCCCAAAAAGAGATAAAATCTTCAAAAATAATCATAACATATTTTAACCTCAAGTTTATCTCATGCCTTTCATTTTACATCAAAACATATAATAACCCATAATTACCTCAAAAGTAAGGATCATATAAACCCTAATGGTTACCTTTATAATTATTACCTGAACTTCCACATCGATTGGTAATCTCGTACATGATGCATTACAAAACATACCAAGGTACAAGTGGTTGATCATGAATCCTTGATAGTTGGTTTAGAAAAACCATGAGTTTCCTCATTGAATCCGCCATTTCATCCGGTCTCTTAACAAGAGAACCACCACAGTTTCCTTCAAACCTATTGTCACTTTGGTGCCTGCTAGATCCATCCATTCACTAAAAATAGAAATTTCAGTGTGAGTATATCAAAAAAACCATCATGTAATAATGAGGAAGATATAATTACTCCTTCACTTTATCTAAAAACTATAACTCTTTCTGAAATCCTAACCATTATGGTAATTTCACTTATTCTTATAAAATAACCAAACATCTAAAGTTATCTAAACCGACCTATGATACCAACTATAAGGCCCCAGCCTTATACCTTAATTAATCTTGAGTTATTACAAGATTACACATTAAGCATCTTTTCAGGTTTAGAGAATTATAGAATTAGATCATGAAACTTGCATTACATTCCACATTTATACAAAGTGGTTACATAAAAGACAGTATTCATTTTTCCCATCAACGGGAACATATTTAAAATAAAACATGGATTCTTTCTTGAAACATCCATGACACTATCATCACATCATGTACCTTTCCCTTGGCCTATAAAAAACATTTATAAACTTGTGATGATCATAAAAATCTCAGTAAGGGTTAAAAAAATAATGGAAATGAAACATGAGTATATATATACATAATAATTAAATCATACTTTACCCATAAAGAATAAGCACTTTAACATACCTCATAAAATAATGAATAAATCCTTGAAATTGTAAGACATAAAGGTAACTTGAGGCATTCATAAAATTCTTACGTAGAGAGTAACCATCTTGGTTACGTTTGGAATACCCATCACAGTGTATTCCCTAAATCTCTTCGGAGAAACCTTAACGTTTAACCCCTTCGCGTTACCCAATGCATTGGAGAGCTATATCAGGCTCACCCGCCCTTAGTTTATTACGGAACCAACCGTCTTCATAAACAATTCCCAGTAACCATAACATAATCATAGAACATAACATAAGCATAAATTAAAGATAACATTCCCACATTGAAATAATGTCTCTATTCTAAAAACCATTTTCAAAACCGCTAAAACATTTAATAAAGAGATTTTTAAATCAAAGTGTCCCATACCAAATTGAAGATTTTAACATTTTAAACTATTTATATACATATAAATAAATCCATGAAACCATTTTGGAAACATGGATATTAATGAGAAATATTTATAAGAATAAATCATTAAAACATTTAAAACAATATTTTAGTTAAAGGGTTTTTATCAAAATAAGAGACACTTGAATACTATAATTTCGGAATAACAATTAATCAGAACATTATAATATCATGATAATAAAGGGATTCATGATATAATATTCCAAAGGACAGTATATAAACCATATAAGTGTGAATTGGTGCATAACCACAATGAAGTCTCAATAGAAATGAAAAATGAGATAAAATCCCTTATAAAGAAGGTATCGTTAAATTAAGGATGAATCAATCTCATAGTTATGTTTGACAAACATAAATAAACCCAATATAAGTGGCTATTAAGTGTAAAACAATAAAATGTCATTCACACATATTCAAATGATAACATATTCAATAACTACATGTTGAAGCCAAGGAAATCGAAATTGGGTTAAGAAGTTCCCTTGGTAAAATTGGACAGCCTAACGACGTCACTTTAAAATTCATAAAATTAGTTGATGAGAAAGAAAATGGTATCTCATCACATGTAAATAAAATTTACATCAATAAGGATATATAATAACATATCCCAACATAAAAAGATGTAAATTAAAAGACATAACAAAATAAGTCTTTTTAAAAGAGGAGTGTGAAGGGTTCCCTTACCAATTTGGGAAACTTTCAAAACGTAAACCCCATGAAAGAAGGGTTATACAATGAAGATGTAACTACCCATAAATGAGATTATATTATACTAATATTAAAATAATGGGAAGTACATACCCCACACAAAAAGGAAATAGTGGCCAATGTAGCATGAATCTCACGGTAACAAAAAGTGAGTTTAAAAATCCCCTTATGAAAATTCGGTAGCCTAACAGCGCCACATAAAACATCCAAAAAGGGATTGATGAGATAAAATAGTGTCTATAATCACATGGAAATAAAAATTACATAAATATGAATATAAAATAACATCCTCTGACATAATAACATGGAGCATAAAAGAAATGACATAATAGAAAGTACTTGCAAAGAAAGAGAGAGGTAGGATCCCTTACAAAAATTCGGCAGCCTAACGACGCCAATCAAAACATCCAAAATGGATAGAAGAGATAAAATAGGTACTCTCATAATATGAAAATAAAAATTATAGTAAGAGTAATATAAAAGAACATCCCAATCACAAGAAATATGAGCTTAAAAGTAATGACATAAAAGAGTGTACTTAAAAAGAAAGAGACGGGTAGGTTTCCCTTACCTCGTGTCCAACATAACTCGATCATTATTTAATCTCATGAATAATAAAATTAGGCCAATTTATAAGTTCTAAATTACCTCCTTTAAATATTATTATTCAGTTCATATCACATTTTATAATGTTATAATAATTGGTTAATAGTGTGAGTTCATATCAGACGTTTTTGTCGATGTTCAGTACATGATTAAAAATTGAACTTGTTGGAAAGACTTTTCCTTGTAGTTATAGGTAAATCATCTCCAGAATAGTATTGATGTTTTAAATATCATATATATCCTGTGTATTTTCATTTTATACTATTCCATAGAATTTGGAGATAAAAAATTAAAAGCACCGTTCATGGAGACGGTAGGCCGTACGTACGCATGAATGCTACTTTCATTTTTTATCATATTAATGGAATTAAAACAAAATGGGAGATATATATTATAATTACATAATGATACCCATCATTTATATGTAATATATTTCATATATATCCATTATATATATGTACTTATAATAGTACATAACATTTGCAGATAAGAAATGAAAGGTACTGTTCATGGTGACTATAAGCTGTACGTACGCATGAACGCTACTTTCATTTCTTTTTTTGTATTAAATGGAATGAAATAATAATGATATAAAGGTATATTATAATTCTAGTAGGATAAAATATGTAATACCATTAATTCCATCGTTTATACGTCCCACATATGGGATTAACTAATCAAATCACTTTGAGGGGGCGGTGGTCCGCACTTTCTAAAATAAAGATATCACGTTTACCCATAATGGAAACCATAAAGGAATTCCATAAATGAAAAATACAGAATCTTAAGGAAAACATAAACATATTATATATCATATGTAAATATAGTTACGTCTTAATGGCCACCATTTAAGGTGTTAAAAGAATATTGAACAATCATCATTTCGTGAGACAGTAATTCGCCATCCACAGAAATAGTATGTTCTTTAACCATTAGACGAAGGTGTGTGTATGTGTATCTAGAATACATCACATAACAACATCCTAGTATATTTTAGATACTTCTGTTGTTACAAAAGAAAATAATAAAAAGACTTTAGGGGGTTGGAGAAGAAAAATAAAACAAAAGAACACAAGGGAAGACATTACCTTTAAATCGGGTAACTCTATTAGATATGAGCTCAAATGCTTCCTTGAAAAGGATTATTACCAAAGAGAGGCTTCAATGATTAAGAGAGGGATGTGGAAAGATGAAATGGGCGTGGATTGGCCAAGCCAAAGGCTTGAGAGTTGTGTGTAATGTGGTAGAGGTGGGGGCCTTTTATGAGAGGAGAGGAGGGGCAGTCTTGGAAAGTTATAAAATAATATTTTATTATAAAATGATTTTCGGTTTTAAAATGTCCCAAAAGTTTATATATCGAGAATAAGGTGATAAGGTTTCGAAATATACCCATAAAATATTGTTTTTACATGTGTATGTTATAGTTTTAACATTATCATTTCATTTTATTTAAATCCCTTATTAATGAGGTAATTGTTGCATCATCATGATGTCATGAATAATTTAATTTATTTAATGTCTAAAAATTATAAAACAAATATCATGATCTAGGAAACCTTTTTATCTTTCTAATTAATATTTATAGTAAAAAATGTGACTTTTATATCCCCATTTAAAAATTGATTTTGTAAAACAACTCATGTTTGTGACATTTTAATTTTATCTTTAAATAAAAAGGTATTTATGTCATTTTCCAACCCAAGTGGCTCCATGGGGTACCCAAGTTGTCCCATGGATTTTCTTGGTCGGATATGACACATCCAATGAGGGTAGGACAAGTTTCATGTTTATTTCATATTATTAAAACATTATTTTCACCTTAAATTATACTAATTACCTCTAATCGCGATTAAAAACATAAAAATTAGTATTCACCAAAAAAATTATTTTAATCCCATTGAACCACATATTAAATCCTAATGACAACCATGTATGTCGGATTTTTGAAATTAAAATCACAAAAGTGGTAAAGTTTCATTTAAATGAAAAATCAGTTTTTTAAGTACCACTTAGTGGTTTCACTATTCATCAAAAATTGATGTTTTTCAGAATAATAAAAAAACTTTACCCTAAGATATATTTGATATTTCAAATTCAAAAATGATGACTATTTTACAAAATTCAAATCATTTAAGTTACATTAATTAATTTAATAATTAATTCCATCTATCATGACAAATAGCGTGTTTTTAGGAAACAATATATTTCAAAATATTGACATTAGTTTAAGTCCAATTTCAAAGTGATATTAATTCCAACGACCGCTATTGGTTTAAATGGTAAAAATATATTCTAATTTCACTTTAAACCAAATTAATAAGATAATCTAATCATATAAATAAATTAGATTAAAAAGTGGTTTTGAATTAAAATACAACATTTTTCACTATTCATTAAAAATTAATCTTTATCAGAAAAATACCAAAACTTTTCACAAAGTAAATTTTGATGTCCCGATTCTATAGAAGAATTTATTTTTCTCAAATATTACACATATAATTTTCAAAAAGTGGATTTAAAATAGGTTCTCCATCAAAAGGCGGTTAATCGGCCTTTTAATGAATATTAGAATGTTTACGCTTAAAATTGGATTCATTCGCATTTTTAATCCCCTATCATTTATTGTAAAGAGTGAAAATATTTGACAAACTTATATAATTATTTTGTAGTTAGTTTTATTCATTCCTGCCATTAAAACTATTAGGCGTTAACTACCATTTAAAATAATATCATTTTATTATTAGAGTGCAACGTAAAATTCCCAAGAAACTCGTTGTTGCGTATTGGGTATGCCATCGAGCATAGCATCCCCTTTAAAGTAATATTAATATTTTATTCACAAATATGGATAAATGTTAACATATCATATTCTTTATTTACCTGGGGTTTTACAATAATGTCCGTACATTCCACGTTTAAAACATTTAACCGTTTTTGATGTCTTAGATATACCAGTATTCTTTTTCATAGTGTTAACTGAACCATTTACATTGCAATTAATGGATTTGTGTCCTTTTCTACACCCAAATAATCTTCTAGTTACTTTGAAAAATTCTACCTAATGACTCTTCCCGCATGATTTACATGAGGGGAATTGAACATTCATTCCTCTATGATCATCATTAAACTCTATCTTTCTCTTATTATCTTGGTCGGGATACTTATCTATGTTGAGATTATTGATCATATTATTACAATGCAGATTAGGCATAATAATGATTTTTGTACTTCCAAATCCTATTTCATTTGGTTTCTTATGAAGAATATCCTTACATTGTCTATCATATCCTACATTATCGTGAATCTTCCCGTATCCAACCCTTTTCTAAAACCCAAAAAAATAGTATGAGAGGAAAAAATCATTCTAGGAAAACAACATAATAAAGTTGGAGTACCATCAATATATAACATCTTAGGTTTAATTCTAAGATCATTATCTTAATTCTAGGACTATAACCTATACGTATACTTAAACTTAGATACTTCCCCAGACATTCCATAGAAATATCTCTAGGGATTTCACTAAAGTTTTCACATCCTAGTTTAGAAAGGTTAACTAAAACATCGCTCGGATGCCAACTGTGGATACCGAAAGCTTGACATACATAGACATTACAATATTTTTTCGGAATACTTCATACATTACAGAAACAGACTCCCAATGACCATATTAGTATAGTGTCATTGGAAACTCAAAACATAATCTTCTAATCATGTTGAAATATCTTCAACATCTCTCATAAAGATCTTCCCCTTTGGTTTTATTACCTAAAAACTTTCTTTATATCTTGGGGAAAATAAAAAATAAAAAGGGTGAGCTAAAATTCTCAGTAAGGGTAAACATGTAGGACATAAAACAATCCCTAAACATTTGAACATAATAACATGAACATAAAACATCAAAATAATGAGTAATGACATAAATCATGGTTGTGCATAAGGAATAGATCAAAAAGGAACATTGAACATGATAAAATCACATGGGAATAAAATATGTAATTTTGGAAACCATAAATCACATGTTATGATTTCTATAGTAGCCAAGCAATTGCTACCCAGATCATCATAGTGGACAAAGTCCCTTGCTGAATCGAGTTCACTCCTTGTTCAAGTCCTGTATCAGTGAACCGAATTAACTTTTCATTCCAGCCATGTATATCTCATGAGATATAAATATTTACCTAATTAATTGGAGGGGGATAAAGGTCCCACCCATCTCATAATGAAATCATTCTTACGTGTGCCACAAAATAAACATAAATCATTCATTATAACCCAAAGAATAAAATGGGTTTCATAAACATCATCCCATCATATCACAATCCATATAAAACAAATGAATATAATTTCATCAGAATAAAATCGAAACCATGTCAATCATAGATCTATTATAATTGGAAAATACACATATGAAATAATGTCATCTTATATATAAAATGGTTTTGATAAAAACACGTGAAATGATTTTTTTAGGAAAATTTCCTTTGATCTTCAAAATCATTTTCATTTCAAAAAATTACATGAAATTTTAAAAGAAAGGGATTATTTTTAAAAATATTTATGAAATTTTATATATGAATCTTCATTGAAATAAGTCGTTATGAAACCATAAAAATTCATTCATGCCGTATATGTTAAAAAAAATATTCTTCTTGAAATTTTGCTGGAAAAGTCAAAAAGTTCCTCGTATGGTAAACAAATGAAATATTCCTTCTATAACACTATGAAAAAGTCAAAGAGGGATAAACATGATATTAAAAATACATGTAAGAATATTAAATACTAAATTAAAAATATTTTTATATACATGGATTAAAAATATAACCCCAGTAAATAATTACGTATAAAAAATCTCGGATAAAAATGAGATTTGAAAAATTATCCCTTTCCTTATGTCCAATTTCTTCCGTACTTTTCTGAAACTCCTATATAGATGGTTTAAACATATTATTAACTTTTAATAGAAACATAATAATATTTATTATATAATAAATGATTCACTTATGACTTTATATTATCCTTTCTTTTTTCAATTTAGTGTTAAATCAGTGTTTTGGGTAAAATCGTATCATTTATCGTATGTATTTGGACTTGTTTTTCTTGATATTATTATTACTTATATCATTATTTACTTGCTTCCAGAGTGTAAAAAATTATTTATATATTATATATATTCATTATATATATATAATAGATAGATAAATGAAATGAAACTCACCGTTCCAGGAGACGGAAGGCCGTACGTACGCATGAACGATGTTCTCCTTTCCTTATTGACTTGAGTAGAAGTAAGTAGTTGATATATATATAAACATACTTCCAGTAGCTTTATTATTTCATATATATATTTATTCTTCATTATATATACTTTATAATCATTTTTGAATGGTTACCTTGGAGAATGAATATCATCGTGTCGTGGAGACGGTAATCCGTACGTACGCACAAGCGATGATATCGTTTCCATTATTATTGAATAGAATTGTAGTGGATGAGATAATATCATAGAATTAGTATCATGATATAATAACCATATATAGTTATTCTTTACACAATTATACACATCCAAGTAAGGTGGTGGTGGAAAAACAGATTACACCACGATGTGGAGACGGTATTTTGTACGTACGCACATGCGGTGATTTCATTTTCCGTAGGATTGATAGAAGGTAAAATGGGGTTGTTTCATATTTATAATAACATATCAGTATATTATTTATACTGATGTTATTACTTTATAATGAAACAAAAAATGAAGAGCAAGTATAAGAGTAATGAAACTTGAAATAATCGGTAGAAGATATTACCTCTTCTTCGATGCGCCTCCTCTTAACCTTTTATTAGGGTACTAATGTTGGTCATTGAAGAAGACAAGAACCCCCAGTAGGTTTCTATGGAAGTGGATATGTAAAATATGAAGGGTTTGGCTGAGCTTGAAGGCTGAAATTTGGGTGAATAGGAGAGGGAGAAGGTGCCCTTTTATAAGGGGGGTGAGGGGAACCTTAGGAAAAATGCAAAATATGTTTTTATATTAAATTTATATTCAGATTATAATGGCTCAATAGTGACTTATTTAGAGGCTAGGGTGGGTATGGTTCTAAATACCCTCAACCAATAGGTTTTAGACAACTTTGGGTTACCATTTTAACACTATCATTTAGATTTAACTCTATGTTAAATAATTTAACCTTTACGGTGTCTCCTTGTATTATTATACTATATTGTTATTATAATTACTATAAACTGCCAATCGATACCCAATTGGTACATTAATTTCATATATATTATTATATAAATATTATGGTCTATCTTTATATTTATAAAACCATTATATCAATTGATAATATAATATTTGTTTTAAAAAATATTTTATGTCCATTTTGACACTATTTGTTATTTTGTTCTTTACAATTTCATAAAAACATTATTACTTCTAAACAAACCTAATATATTATATTAACCTATACAATTAGTTTAAATCATTAAAAGTCTCAAATTACATTTTTTTTAGATATTTATAATATCAATTATCTTAATATTTCATTAATAAGGTAATTACTGCATCATCATTGTTTCTTAAATAAATTAAATTATATATTGTCTTAAAATTATAAATAAAATATCATTATATAGGAAATATTTTTATATTTCCCATTAATATTTATAGTTGAATTTATCTTATGTATAACCCTATATTATAAATGTTTTAGGTATTAAACATTGATGTTAACTATTTTAACTCTTCCTTGATTTAAATAATAATAAATGTCCTAATCTAATCCATGTGGTCTTAAAGGGTCATATTTTATTCCTATGGTTGTTTTAGGTCGAATTAAAATTATCCAATAGAATTATGAAATGTGTTAGGGTAGTAATAATATCATTTTTACCCTTCATTACCCTATTTACTTTTAACCAAGGTAAATAAAACTTAAAAGTTACTATTCACCAAGAAATATTTTTATCTTATTGAACCAAATTTTACAACTTGATAATAACCTTGTATCTTGAATTTTTTAAATTCAACTCATAGAAGCGGTAATGTTATGTTTTATGAAAATTTGAAAATTCTCTTTGAAGGTGGGTAAAAGACGGCAAAAAGCTCAATAATATTTTTATATATCTAGAATAATTATAAAATTACTCCAATGAATTACATTGAAACTATATAGGTATAATGTATATATTTTGACCTAAAATAAATTTAAATAAAATATGTAATTATTTAAATAAAAATTTGGTTTTAAACTATAACTCAGTTTTTTTCAGTATTAATCAAAAATTGAATGTTTTCAGAAAAATACCAAAAATGAACCCAAAGATAATTTTGATATTCAGAATCCATAAATGATGTCCATTTTTAATTAAAAAATTCATAAAGTGGGTATTACTATTCATAACGGTTAGTTTATATAATATTTTAATAACATATCACTGTTTAGAGAAACTCGGTATTGCGTACTACACACACTATCAAAGAATGTCTTGATTGCATGTAATGCAAGCCAAGCCAGGGTTTCATGTAGTGCAAGATCTATTTGGTGTTGCCTATAACATAATAAAAACTTATTTCATTTATACATTAAACAAAATATATACTTAATGCTGCGTAGAATAATTTCCACCAAACAAACTTGAAATTTTTTGTAACACGAGTCAAAAATAGTGTTGCGTATACTGCAAGCAAATACAGTGTTGTATATAGTACAAGCTAATCTTGGTGTATTGTATAATAGAAGACATCAAAGAAATTAAAAATAATAAGTCTCATAAAATCTCAGGGTGTTACATCTGCAATTGAACCACAAGGCTCTATTTTACTTTAGATTGTAAAGGTGTCAACTGCCTATACTCAGTTGTGGAATGGTCTTTTGATAAGAGGATAAAATAGTGAAAATCACCAAGCACGTGGAGTGGAGAGTTGGTAGAGTGGACTAGGGGCCTTCTATTCCCCAAAACATTGTACATCCTGTGTCCCTGCTTTTTTAAATTCTACGGCATTAATCTATCTGATTAATGTTAAAGTACGGAACACGATCTCACGATGAATTTTTAAAAGAAACAATTTATCCCCACCCCCTCTTGTGTTTATTTGGTATAACCTAATACATCAATTTTTATCAGTGGAGGAGCCTTCTGATAAATCCTTAACAAGATGAAATTGATTGATGATTATACACTTAGTAAGATGACTGATACAAGAGAGGTAATGCCTATGGTGAGAGAATTTTACTTCAATGGAGAAAATTATGAATGCTAGAAGTCAAGAATGATAATTTATCTGAAAATCCATAGATAAAGAATATATTTTAAGATTATGACTCTATATAAAATACATGAAAATCCTTTGTCATGAAGTGAATCTACTGAAGAATAATATTATATGAACTCTAAGGCAATGAATGCAATTATATGTGTTCTTGGACCTGATGAATTAAACAGAGTATCTCAATGCCCAACAATATATGAGATGAGGCAAACTATTGTTGTTGCTTATGAAAGAACTGACAATGTCCAGAAAATGATATATGCTACTGCTATGCTTAAATTTGATATATTCTTAATGTTTGAAGGTGAAATAATTACTCAAATGAATGGATTATTGACATAAATTTTCATCAAATAGAAATGCTTTTGCGGATTAATTCAAACAAGCAGATCATACTTTAAAAGTATGGAGAGTACTTCCTACAAAATGGAATAGAATATCTACAGTAATCAGACAGTTACCACCTGTCAAAGTATAAACCATGAGTGATCTGACTGTAACACTTATAATGTATTAAGATAAGATGCAAGATGAAGCAAATTAGTATAAGGTTTTAATCTAGAATGATGACACTGCCTTAAAATTATCATCACAAAGTAACAGCAGAAATATAATGAATAAGGAAGTAAAGGTGGAATCAAAAAGTTCTTATTCATCTAATACGAATGTAGAACTGGATCACCTATCCAGAAAGTTTAGTAAATTCTATATAAAGAAGAAAGGCTTATGAAAAAAATTCTAAAAGTATGAAAAGGAAGTCAGATGTTATGAGTGCAAGAAAATGGGGACATCATAGCTGACTTTCCTCAGTTAAAATAAGACATGAAAAAAAATTTCAAAAAAATGATAAAGTGAAAAAAGATATGAATGTAATTAAAGATACAGAGAATTAGTATAAAGACTCCATCAGGTCGTCTGAATCATACTTAGAGAAAGAGGAAGAAAATTTGAAAAGCAACATGTGCTTTATGGCAAAAACAGATGAGTTACAATCATTCTACTCTTCCAATTCTAATGTTGAATCTAGTGTTGAAGAAAGTTATTCTAATGAAAAACATGCAGCCTACTGAATCATGATTGATGAAATATATTATTCTTTTTTTATGTATCATGTGTCATTAAAGAACATTAACAAGGCTGTTTCAGATGAAATCAATATAATATTGAAACAACATAAGGATTCAACTGATAAGTATAATTCAATTAACACTAACTATACAGATTATGAATCAAAGGTAAAAACACTAAAAAATGAAGTAGAAACCTAAAAAATTGCAGCCCCTTGTTTTTACCATAGGATAAAAATCATTGAATGAAAATATTGGCAGAACTATAATTAAGAATGAATGATTTGGAATTTGAAGTAAAGTAAAAAAATGTAAGTTGTGCAATAATTATTTTGTTCCAAGCACAAAAAGATTAAATTGTAGTTATTTTGGGACAGGGGGAACTTTTTCTCAAAAATGTTTCTTATGATAACATCATATCAGTGGCATTAAGAATTCTTTTGTATCAAATAATATATTTGATTCTAATGAATTTTGAAAATCAATGCATGTCTAAAATCCCATATCATTGCTAGATAACACTCCTAGACCCAATAGGATTTTGGTACCAATGCAATTTGATTGAATGATGTTACAGGAATCAGGTCAAAGAAGGAAAATGGTCATATGGTATATGGACAATTGTTTCTCAAGTAATATGAGCGGAAGATCAATGAATATCACTACACTAACTCAAAAAGATGGTGGACTCGTCACTTTTGGTGGTAATGACACCGCCAAGATAATTGGAATTAGAAAATTTGGAGATCCACAACCTCTCTCAATCAATAAATTACATTATGTAAAAGGATTGAAACACAATATGATATGTATCTCTCAACTATGTGATGATGGATATGCTGTTGATTTCTCTAAAAATTGATGTTCTTTTTTGGAAAATAAACTACATAAATTTAGAGCACCTAGAACTGATAATGTGTATACCATAGATTTAAATTACTTATGTAAAAAACATGAAAATTTATTAATAGCTAAGATAAATGAATACTAGATCTACCATAGAAGACATGGACATGGAAATAAATATATGTTACATAATTTATTCAAGAAACAATTATTTTTTAATTTTTTAGATTCATGTTTCAATGAGATAGATTTTGTGATACATGTCAACATGGAAAGCAACAAAAATCATCCTACAAATTTGATAACATCATTGCTACATTTAATCCTCAAGAACATATCCTTGTAGATTTTTTGGACCTTCAAGAGTAGCAATATTGGCAGGTAAATTATATGTTTATTTTTTAGTTGATAAATATGCTAGATGTACATGGAAATTCATTTTAAAAATTAAAAATGAAGCATATACATTATTTTAATGTTTTAGAAACGCTATTCAAAATGAATAACATTTTAAAATATAATTTCATTAAGAAGTAATCATGGTGGAGATTTTGAGAATCTGGAATTTAATTCCATTCCCTTAAATATGGGTATTAAAAAGACCTTCACTACACCAAGAACAACTCTACAAAATAGAATTGATTAAATATGAAGTTGGATTATTCTAGAAATTTCTAGGACTATGCTAAATTAACACAACCTTCCTACCTATTTTTTGGAAGAAGCTGTAAGTAGATCCAGATATATATTGAATAGAGTTTTAATTACACCAATTTTAAAAAAGAAACCATATAAACTCTAGAATAAAATAAAACCTAAAGTAAATTACTTTAATGTTTTGTATTCAAGGATTACACCTTAAACACCAAGGACAATCGTGGTAAGTTTCATCCAATATATAATCAATGAATTTTCATAGGAAATTCTGCTACTTCCATAACAAATAAAGTTTTTATTAAAAAGTCAAGGATTTTTGAAGAATAAGTTCATTTGAAATTTGATGAATGTGATCCCATTGAGAAAGGAAAAGATCATATAGATGGATATGATTCTAATGATAACATGAGACTTGAATACCAAAAAGATAATTTTAATAAGGATATAAATAAAATTATTCCAGTCCAGAAGAAATGACACTGATGAACATGTATGTTTACTAGCTAGAATGTCGAGGACACTAAAGAATCAACCTTTAGAAATTGTTATAGGAGACATGGAAACATGAATACAATGTAGAAGGAACATAGGAAATATTTTTGACTTTTCTACCATTCTATCCAAATTAGAACCCAGGTCTAGAGAAGAATATTTAGATAATGAAATTTGGATGATTGAAAAGTATGAAAAACTAAACTAGTTCAAAAGAAATGATGTCTGAAAATTAGTTGAAAGACCACAGAATTATCTAGCTATAGGAACAAAATGGGTCTTTAGAAATAAATAAGATGATAAAGAAATAATAAATTGGAATAAATCAAGACTAGTACCTAATGGATAAAATCAAGAAAAAAGGTATAGATTATGATGAGACCATTGCACCTGCAGCTAGATTATAATACAATAGAATCCTTTTAGCCTATGCATATCATATGAACATTAAATTATTTCATATGGATGTTAAGTATTCCATTTTAAATGGATATTTAATGGTGTATGTTTATGTTGATAATCCTCCTAGTTTTGGAAATTCAAAAAACCCAGATTATATTTTTAAACTTTCTAATGCACTTTATGGATTTAAAAAAGCACCTAGAGCTTTGTATGAATGATTAAGCTCTTTTCTTTTGAAAAATTATTTTACTATTCGAATGTCAGATCCAACGCTTTTTAAGAAAACTATAATTTCTAATATTTTATATGTTCAAATTTATGTTGATGATGTAATCTTTGGATAAAATAATAAATCTATTTGTCATGAGATTTCAAATCTAATGATAAAATAATTATATATGAGTATTATGGGAGAGTAATATTTCTTTTTAGGACTTAAAATTAAAACAAAATATTTTAGAAATGATTTTAATAAAAGGAAATAAATTACTGATTTACTTAATAAATTTGAACTTGAAAAGAACTAGACATATACGAATCCTATGTGTATTAATATAAAACATGATTTGGATGAAACTGGGAAATCATTTGACAACAAGTAATATAATGTTATGATTGGTAGTTTATTATATCTTACTACTAGTAGTCCAGATATAATGTATTCCATATTTCTTTGTGCAATATTTCAATCAAATTCTATAGAATCCCATTTTACTGCTGTAAAAATAATTTTTAGATATTTATAATGAACTATTTTTTAATATCTTATTTATCCAAAAGTAAATAATTTTAATTTAAATTCATATTCAGATGTATAATTTGGAAGTTGACTATTAGATAGGTAAAAACATTAGGTACTTGTCACTTTTTAGGAAAATCCTTAGTATCATGGTCATGTAAAAAACAATATTCAGTTTCCCTAACAATAGTTGAGGCACAATATGTGTAAGCTGGCAGTTGATGTGCACAAGTGTTGTGGATGAAAAAAAACTCTTATGGACATTAGACTAAATTTTAATAAATCCCCTATTTATTTCATAATACAAGTGTAATTAAAATTTTAAAAAATCTTATTAATCATTATAGGACTAAGCCTGTTGATATCAGTCATCATTTTCTAAGAGAACATGTTCTTTAAAAGGATATATTCTTAGAATTTGTAAGTACTGAAATTCAATTAGATGATATTTTTTCTAAAACACTTCCCTCTAGATGTTTTAATTTTATTAATGGGGAGCTTGGTTTATTTAATTTTAAAAAATGATTTATTTTATTCGATTATGATATTTCTATCTTTTTAAATACTATTTAAAAGAAATTAGTTATTTGTTTTTCAAACAGAATAAATTTTGTTTATTATATGTATTTTTAGATGTGCGTGTACAATTTTATTTTTTTTTGGATTTTATGTAATGATTATCGATGACACGGAAATCAAGGCTATCAGAGCCCTTTTGAAATCTGAATCATTTCATTTTGACCAAAAACCCTTTTCAATCCAGCGAAGCATTAATGCTATTTGTCAATCCGAACCTAATTCTTCAAAACCCTAATCCTTTTTTGATCCTCTTGAGATTTATGACATAAATGTCCAATGCCAAGGGAACTGATGAGGCAGAGACCAGCAGTTCCATGAGGTAGCACTCTGAAGGAAGGAAAATTTTGAATGGAAAGGTGGTAGATCTAGAATGGTTATATCTGACGAACCTATTGCTGATGGACGATCATTCTTTTCAAAACCTCAAACAGACTTTTAATGGTGAGAAAACTGAGTTTTTATATGAGTCGGAGCTTCGTTATTTCTTTAATTCTGTTCAGTTTAGTCTTGGGGAAGATGAAGATTCCATGATCGCGAAAATAAGAGAGAGATATTTTTAAATCTCATTTATAGAACTTTCTCATATTCTAAACTGCCCTCATGAGAGATTTTATCATTTCAATTTGAAAAATATTGACTATAGTGTGCATAAATCAGGGGATATAATGTCATTTCTGTTTGGATCAACAAATATCAGGAAAATGTTTATAAAGGAGCTGGAACCAGACTAGAAGATATTGGTTATGTTAGTGCAAACTATGATTGCACCCAAGATGATTGAAATGGAAATGAATCTTTATGAAAATATGTGTTTATTTTTTGCTGACGATTGATATTAAATTAAACTTTTCATGATACATGGTGAGGTATCTCAGTTACTATTACCAACCAGAGGAAAGAATGATTTTTTATCCTTTTGGATCATTTTCTCGAAAATTCTGTTTAAGACAGATATGATAAGATTAGTGGATGCTCAGGTGATATTAAACAATAGTAATATCTCTAATACATTTACATTGATAAAAATTGGATATTTATGGAGAAATATCAAAGGAAAATTCTTGCCTGTAGATCTGAAGAAGATGAAGAAAGTGCTCAGGCCCAACCAACAAAATCAAAAGAAGGAGTAGCTGAATCTAGAACAAGTGTTGTATCACGGATGATACGGTTTGAATCAGTTGATCCATCAGCTGATGAGGAAAGTCAAAATGAACTTCATAGGTCAAGACATCAAGTGACTCAATCTGATGATCAGAATACTCAGGCACGCATAGATGAAACTAAACGTATTCTGATCTACAGATTCATTAGAGACTCTGCTGTACAAGATAATGCTCAACCAAAAGCATCTCATATTGAGATGAGTCATCATGTTTAAAAAGAAGAAGAGGATCAATAAGTGGTAATAGTTTTATCTAATGTTGAAACAATTGTAGATGCTAGAGTAGAATCTAAAGCTGAAAAATAAATGTAGGTCGTGCCTAGTGAAGTAGAAGTGGCTAGCCCCTCATATAATTCAAGAAGAAATTTTTTTAGAAAACCCAGTGGAGGAAATGTATGTAGATAATGCTCATGAGGAGAAACCTCCATAAAATGATGAAATTCAGGATGAAAATATTTTTGATGTATATACAGAGGTGTTGAATAATGATTTTTTTATGGAAGAGTTTGGGAAATTCTCTGAGGAAAAGTCAGTGGAAACCCATATGGAGGAGGACAATAATGAGAAATATGATGTAGATTCATTACATATAGTGATGCTGCATCATGGTTATGATGAGGATGAGAATCAAGCACATGGTGCCTCTAATTCAGTGAATAAGGAATTGGAAGAGCTGTACAAGAAGCTGTCAGGTTTGGAATTTGAAAATGCTACTCTAAGGAGAGTCTTATAGAAAGAATAGTTGAAATTTAAGAACCTAAAAGCTAGTTCAGTTTCAAAGCAGGACGTTTAAGTGTTTAAGAAGGAAATTTAAAATGAAGTTTCAAAGTTAGAATCAGATATGTTTATGATGATAGATTTAATGGATTTTAGATATTTCATGGAGAAAAAATTTGTATCTGACAGACCCAGTGATTCAAGTACATCAGGTACTTCACTTGATTTAATCAGAATATTTAAGGGTATCACAGCAGTAATGAGCAACATGAATGAAATATTGATGGACCTTCAATGAAATAGTTCCCATTTGTTAGTACTATTAGATAATCGAATGTTTTTAGTTAACCAGTTGACCTCAATATGGACAATGTATTATAATTGTACTGACTCAGTTCGCAGTGAAGTTAACTCTATTTATAGAGATGTAAGAAAGGCTCTAGTATTTTTTCATAGTAAATATGATAGAATATATTCATATGAATTAAGAGAATATAGATCTTATTATCAATCTGGTATATTGAATGAGGAGAAGACTGAAGGAGCCGTTGACTGAAATTAAGGTTGTAGTTCAGAGGAGATAGACCCAATCTCATACCCTTACCACAACTTGCTTCCTGTGTTCATCATGATTTTCACTATTACATATTTTTAATGAAATTTGGTTTCATTCTATATTTGTGTGTTTCTATTAGTTTTGTTTTCTTGGTTTAGATATGCTGATAATCTAGATTCTATAATTGAAAATATTTAATAATCGAATTTATTTAAGTTCAATGCTACATTAAAATATGATCTATTCCCTATTCTGTCATTATTTTTGATATCATAGAAGGGTGAGGAATTTGGGTAAACAAAAAATTTTATTTTAACTTTTTCACATTGTACTTAAATTGTTATAAATCAATATTTTTAATTTATTGAAGATATTTTTTACCCTTTTTATTTGGTGAGAAATTTGGATTAAAATTTTTATTAATTTTAATTTTTTTAATTTTTATACTTTAGAATAATGATGAAAAATTTATTTTTATGATTACGGATAACAAAATGTTTATTTATTTTTCCAATAATATTTTTATAATTAAATATTGTATTATCTTAGCAAAATTATAAACTATATGTAATTAATTTTGGAATTTAATTTCATTTTTTATTTTGTGGCTTTTGTGATCATTAAAAAGGGGGAGATTTTTTAGCAAGTGTTGTTTTCAACAATACATAATATTTTTATTAAAAAGGTGGATATTATTGTGAATAATACTCTATATCTTTATGATTATTTAGAGGCTCAAAAATACCCTTAATTTTTTCTATTGATTTTATTTTAAGTCTATTTTAGGAACTTATTATTCATTAAATTTTTTTTACTGGAAGAAATATTTATGTTCTTGAAAAATGAGAATTAATTGCTAAAGCATTCGCATTAGCGTGTTCTGGAAACACGGATCAAGCTATACATATTAAAGAATTGCTTTAGCATGTTCTGGAAACATTCTTCCTACCCTATGTGGAGAAGCGTAATGTATGGATGGAATGCAGTGCATACATTATGAGATATCAGAAACATATGGTCAAACAACCATACGTTATCAGAAAATTATGGAATAAGAACCCAACGTTACGAAGGAACCCTGCGTTTAGGATATAGGCAAATTATGGAAGAAGAACAATACATATGTTTTAAATGTTACGTTTGTTTCTCAAAAGTATGGTTCATCAACCTTACTTTTGTAAACAACCTTATCTTTCATCAAAAAGTATGGATCAACTATCTTTCATTTGTAAGATTATAAAAATATGGATCATTTACCATACGTTTAAATGTTGGGAAGAAAAGTATGGATGATCAACCCTTTGTTTTTTTTATCAACCCTATGTTTATATTCAACCTTATGTTTAAAGGATGCATCATCATCCTTACATTTGTGATATATCTTACGTTTAGAAGATACATTATATACAGTTCAACCACATGTTTGTTGTTGGAGAATTAAAGAGGATGTTATTATGCTATAGTCGACAAGAGAATTATTAAGCTGATTTCAAGACAGATTAAAAGCTAATTTTAAAGCACGTATTTGACAGATTCAAAGCCATTTATCTATGATTCAAAGGATCAATTTAAAAGGATCTTTTCTTGCTGAATTTTTAGGGGAGTTATGACTCTTCAATTATTTCAAATTTTTTGAATATCAAGAGTCATAAGGACACTTTTTTAGATCTGACATTGCAGATAAAATTCATGATATATTTGTGTTATTTAGAAATTCAATATACACAGTGTACAAGGTTAAAAACAAGAACACGAGAGACGATAATCTAAAGATATAAAAAATCAGCTGCATGACAAAATTGATACAATTGAGAAAATCATGAATTAGAAATCTGTTGTTACGAAGAGTGACAAATTTCTTTTAATTGAAGAAGAGGAAACACCATAGAAGATTCACTCATTCGACATCGATGATCTATTGTGAATCTACTACTGATAATGTTGTGAATTATTTTCCAATTTCAACTACAACTGGATCGACTCAAAATGTCTCTTACATGAAGACCATTATTTATGAATATGTGGATCTATCTACTGTCAATTACATTCTATTGCAATTGTGAAGAACAATGAGAAAGTATTTTCATAGAAAAAATAATTCTTTTTATCTCATTTGATCGTCTTCACGTACTATGCTGTGTAGGTTCTACTATTGAACCATAAGTCTATATTTTTCCTTAGAATGTAAAGGTGTCAACTTCTATACTCAGTTGTGGAAGGGTATGTTGATATGAGGACCAGATAGTGAAAATCAATAAGTACTTGCAGTAGAGCGTTGGTGGAGTGGACTAGGGGACTTCTGTTCCTAAAACCACTATACATCATGTGTCATTGCTATTTAAACTTTCGCTGCATTAATCTATCTAATTAATGTTACAGTACAGAACACTATATCATCAAGAATTTGTAAAAGACACAATTTACCCCTCAATTGTGTACATTTGATATAACCTGATCCAACCTATAATAATAATGGAATTATGAATATTTATATCTATACATGTCTAAAAATAATTCATTGGAAATAAATTGTTTATAAATGACAAAAAAATTATTTAAAGGTAAATATGGTTGTTTTCTGGAAAACAATTATATAAATATTGAGTTTTTTTTCAAAATAAATTAATTTATTATCTATTTTTGTCATAATTTAATTATGATTTTATATTATACATTTTATAAAATTTAATAACATACATTTATGTTTTTATACTATAAATGAAAAGAGAACAATTCTAGTTTTATAGTTATAATAGATTTCTCTGAAAACAGTTTTCATTTCATTTTGTTTGATTTTTTTGAAATGAATTACAATAAATTATATGTATCTAATTATCTACTATAGATTCCATATTTTTAATAATAATATGTAATATGAATTAATTTTATAAAATTAATTTTGGGTCCAAATGAATTCTAAAAACAATAAAATTATATTACCTTGATTAGGGTTTAAAAGGATAGTGAGGATGTTAACCTAAGAGATAAGGTTTAATTTATAAAAAACATTTGTTTAATATTATTATAAGAAAAAAATATACTTTACATATATTATCAAAAAAACATAATTTTGGAGTCGCCATAAATTAGTAAGAGATTAAGTCATTTTAATCCTTTGAAAAATTACATGTCTGTCTTATCCTTCCATTATTAAGGATAACACTTATCATCTCTTCCTCATACTTTTTGATCCATTTATCTCATATAAGAATGACAAAAATCCCTCTCTAACATCACAACTGATATCTTATATATCCGAATAATATCATAATACCATCATTTCAAGTCATATGGTGTATGCCAAATGATGTTTCTCAATGAAGAGATATAAATCCTCACCAAGTAAATTAAATATTATTTATTTTTCTACCTCCTCTAAATAGATAAAAGGAACATAATCAAGATTAATTTTCATTGTTATTTTTTATAAACCATTTTCACCACCTTTTCATGAAAATGGAATTTAAGGTATCATAGGTTCAAACATATAGACTATAGCCTCCACATATTTGAATGATTCATTTCCCAAAACCACCTCAAAGAACTATTTATTATCATGTATTTAATGTTTATATATGAAATTTATGATATAATTATTATTATAGATTTAAAATATCTTATAAATATGTGTACCTTTAAATTCATTGGATAATGATAATGTCGTGCGTACGTACTTGTGGACTACCACCTACAAACAATGGGGTGATTTGTTTTTCATCATCACTTTAAATTAATAATTATAAAAAATATATGATAATTTTTTTTATTAATTTCATTATTATGTTTCTTTATGATTAAACCATGACTCATCTACAAGTATTATAACCATCGAACCAAAATATACATTAAAACTCGACCATTTTTAACCCAAATGGTCATTTTAGTGAAACTAATGCATGTAAAAGGATAATTGAAATTTAAGATAGGATAAAAAATTTAATTAATTTATTAATAAGAAAAAACATATATATTTTTACCTATGATTATTCTTGTAATTTTTATATACACGTACCATTTTCCTCTATTCTATAATAAAAATAATTGAGAAATTTTTTTAAATAAAATTCAACATTATTTCCTCTTAGAATTTGATCTCTTCCTTCTATGTTCACTCTATTCAAAATTATATTAGGAATTTTTTTTCACATACAAGAAATTTTTTTAAAATATTATATTCATTAATTTTTTCTTTATTTAATGACTCTTAATGAAATATTTATATAGATTAATTTTATGAACATGTTCTTTTATACATTTTAAAAAATTATGAAAAGGATATACTATTTTAATGTATAAGAAATGATCATATTATTCCAAGATCAAGGATGATATTTCCAATAGATATTGCATTAAAATTATCATTTTTTCTATAATGTTAAATCACATTCAAAACATCCTTATAATATTAAGTTAATTTTTTTTAAAAATATAATTTTTCCCAATATTTTTAATTACAGTTTTCAGAGTTCATCAATAATTATTTTTTATGTATGAAAAAATAATTTATGGACTGTTATGGTGAACTATGTATATGATTTTATAGTAAAATATACATTATATATCGAGATAGATTATGATAATTATTATTTTAGGATAATTACAAAAAACCTTTTTCTTACCAACATGATAATTTAGTGATGATGAAACAATTGTGGAACTCACTTATTTTCCAGGTGTTAAGCTATGAAGAAATTATTAATTGGTTATGAAACCTTTTTCCATACCATGTGATATGATATCATGATATAATGAAATTTTATCACATTTTTTCAGATATATGTGTGATTTTGGTTTGTGTTTTGTGGGCCAAAAAATATATATCCCACTAATGAGTTGTGAAAAATGATGCACTTTAACAACTCGTATGATATGATGATGTTAATCACATCATAATAGATCACAGGGTTTACTAGATAGAAGTTTCTCTTATATGAATTTTTTAAATGAATTGGTCTAGAATTTCAATTATGGGACATTTTCTACAATGGTAATATTAAGAGTGACCCTAGAATTAGAGTGTGTGTTTTTATTCTTATCTGTATAGGAAAATATTTCTTATGATTATTCAATTTTATCCAATATCTTGGTTTATTGTTAATTATTCTGTATACATATTAAATATTTAATATCTATTTTCAATTATTTAGGACATGACATTTGATTAATTATTATTTAATAATTTTGTACGATTTCATTAGTTATGATCATGTTCATATTACCTCGTACTCTTTGGACTCTCACTTATGATCATTTGTTGAACTCTATTATATTCCCCCTTAGTATGAATTTGAGATCACCTTTTCTTTGGGTTTTTTTCACATGTTATAACTAATGGTCTTGAATAGGTTATGTCTTAGAAGTGTACATTGTGAAGAGAACATTGTGGGATATATTATATATCATTAATGAAATAAGATGATTAACTACATTGATTCTAATGAATCTAATCATTTACAGCTCTGAGGGCCCATTTTCTTGTTAAATGTATTTAATATTAATTGTATATATATATTATCTATGTTTGAAATACTTGGGTCACCTCATTATATTTTATGATAACATAGAAATGGATGAGAGAATGATGATATCTCATCAACGGTCCTAGAAAATATAGGATGTATTTCACTATGTATTCTAAAATAATGGGAATAAATATATTATTAGTTATTATAATGGTATTTCTAATATATATAAAGATTATATGATGAAAAAGGACCATTTTCTAATTTTAATTTGAATTCCTATTAGAATAGGTCCCTTGGACGCCCCCAAAATATTTTAATAGTAAAAATACAACCAATGTAACTAAATTAGAATGTCTGGGAATATCTACGTATTAAAATATAAAATTGAGAGATGTAAATTATGTGTTAGTACGTTTTTCTAGAGAATCCATATATCATGAACCCTTACATGGAATGAGATCTCATATATGGAAAATTCTGTCATTAAAAACAGATTTAAAATAGTTTAATGTAATTAAATGGGAAGGAAAAGTTATATAGTTTATATTCATGTAGTGAGGTCCTCATGTTATATTATTTGTTATCATACAAAAAGGAATTGGGTGTTCGGAATTTTAACAACAATCGACATGAACTTTTCTATCATGTTTTTTATGTTCATTCAATGTGGGGTCTATGAAAATTAATTTGATAGAATAAGGACATTGGTGTCTTGAAATTTAAGGTTATATCATGAGGACATCCTTTCATGTAAATTATTGTCATGTGATAAGGACTTGGTTGTCATGAATGTAAACATAATGTGATAATGACATCATGTCATGTAGTTTAACATCGTTTGAAAAGGTATTAAGAGTTTTTCATTTAAAAATAATGATGAAATGACTTGGGAATCAGGAAGTTTAAAATCATGCAATAAGTACATAGAAGTGGGGGATTTTTGAAATACCGATCAAGAAAAAAATTGAGGTCATTTCCACAATGATAATCATACGAAGGAAGACCCAATTTGAATGATGGGGTCCAAACACCTGGATGACATGAGCATTTTGGTATGGATTTATGATTGTGTGCAAGATTACTTATTTGAGTGTCAAAATATATCCTAGAATAATTAGAATCAAGACACACATAGTGATTATATTTTAATTACCCTTATTGATATATATACTATATAGAAAAAATATATTTTCACTCATAGGTTATGTGAGATATGAAATTATATACCAAGAATAGAAAAATGGATTAATTTGTAGATCAAGATCTTATATAGGGAAATTACCTTAATCCTTAGTATATGTTCATATACTAATATATCATAGAATTTCCTATATAGATATGAAATATATATTGGTGGTGTAATTTAATATTCACCACCGGTTCAGGCATAGGGATACAGATAATTGTGAATTTACTATATATACCTCATTCTCATGTGAAGAATTTTAATGTTGAGGACCTACACCAAAAAATACAATGTAAAATCTTCCTAATGATGGACCCATTGAGTATAAAATATAACATGAATAAAGAGTTTTGACCATCAAAATGAGGCATAAAATATTTATTATTTTTTTGTAGGTCCCAAGATAAGGTATGAAGTAATTAGTTCATTTCCTAAAATTATAGGAATCATGCCACACAATGATTATGTAAATGAATTTTTTGTTTAGATTTTTTTTATAAAAGGGATGAAAATTTGGATTAAAATTAATGTAGGTCTATTTAGAAAATTCATTGTGGATGGGGAGGTATAAACACTAAGATGAAATGGGGACTTCTTGAGATAAAATTCTTTTTTGGGATTACGATATAAGATTTAAGAATAACTATGTATCCAATAGTAATAGTAATCAATAAACACATAGATCTCCTTAGTATGGATTTTTTTATAAATGCTTGTCCTTGTGAAAATGATTTCTTACAAAGTTAATATCTCATTAAATGATGTTATAGAACATATAGTAGGACTCCTCAATAAGTGTATGTTTCAGTAAGAATAGCTGAATGACATAGATTTTGACATCATATGGAATTTAAAAAAATTCCCAAAGATTTGAACATGTTGTATCATAGAGTTACTAATCAAGATAAGAAATAGAGTCTATAATATAATTTGATACCTACTTAGTGTGGAAAACCAGAAATTATTAGAATATCACTTGAAACACACAAGAGTTCCAAATAAGGGAAAATAATAATCCATATTGTTTAAGGTCATCTAGAATAGACTATATGTCATGGAATTTAATAGAATGTTATAAGGACATGGGAGATTTTTTATCAAACCAAAAACATTGATGTGTTGAATAAATATACAGGGAAAACTCATAAATAAATTGTTCTATCATAATGGGGAATGAGGCCATATAATGCAGGCCACCCTAAGCAGTTTAATTTAATGCAAGGTGGACTCAATGATATGCAGTTTAAAATCATATAGCTATGAAATATTATGTGAAGCTTAATTTACTGTGGAATATAATTGTGTAATCGAATTAAATGACTTATAGATTATATTTTTGGGTACATAATGAATATTTTCATGATGATCAGACATGAATATCATGTATTTTATGGCCATGTTAGAAGGACAACAACTATAATGTTTAACATCTAGCAGTGAGGATATGATTCAACATATTTTAGTTTTATTTTACCGAGACGTAGGAATCCTATAGTGAAATTATAAAAAACATTTCAGAAAAAATCTTTTATTGTAGGGTTTGTGATTCACTCCCCATTAATTATGATTAGATAATATGATTGGTTACAGTATACCTTATGTAATATATAAGGACCCTCCCATTTGTTTTCTAGTTTCCATGGCTTATATATATGTATCGTTAGATTATTGATTTCCTAAACCAATTATCTATATAGAATTAAACTATTTTTAAAATATCATTAAAGCTGAAAGATATCTAATTCTGATAGATTTTAATAATGTGTAATGTGGGAATCAATTTCTCATAAAATTGTTCTTGTTCATTAGGGAATTCTTGTGAATATTTTTCATATGTGAACTAGTTTCAGAAGAAGAAAAAAGGAAAATTATATTAACCCATGATTGATATAACTACTTCTGTTATATAGGTAATAGAATATAGAGATTCATGCATTCTGTGGGATATTATGATGCAATACAACCACAAAACATTATTCCATTTATTTGACCATGATTATTTATAACTATTAACCATCTTTTGATAAATGATGGAAAAGGAAATGTTTAAGGCCTTTTATTTTTCCTTTGATTTCCTTTTTATATTGAGATTAATTATCATAATTGATGTTATAATATGCAAATAATTTTTTCAACAAAAAATGTCTGAAAATTTTGTTGTTTTCATTAGTACAGTATGAGGGACACCAAACATAGTGATGATTTTGGGATTTAAGTAGCTGATGGTATCATTTTAACATAATTCATTAAGGGTTAAAACATCTTCCAAATTGGATAAAATGTATTTGTTAATAAGAGTAAAATTTAACTACATAAGAATATTATGGCTAGATAGTGCCATAAAAATGAATACACATAGAAAAAAAAATTCATGATTACATTGTAGTGTATATCAACATTTGAAGATGAATGAAGAAACAAGAATGAACCTAACAAGAGTGTATGATTTTGAAAAATCTCCATAAAATAATATTCCTTTCAAATCTAGAAATAACCAACTCTTATGATTTAATAATAGAACATAGTCCCTAACTTTTGAGCTCTATAGTATCAAGAATGGACATGCTGCATTATAGAAAGGGCATTTGTTCTTTGATACATTTGAGGAGAATTCCATAAAATTATATTTTTCTAAGTAACACATGGTATTTTACGTCATATTATTAGTTGTATTTCATCTATTAACAGCGGATGGATCCCATCATAGAGGTAATACATAATTATATACACTCAACCACTACAAGTATTGGTGATGAGGATATGACATTATTTTGAACAATGCTAGCATTGAGTTCATGGACCTCCCCCAGTTTGTAATTGATGAATGGTGATTCAATTAAAAAATTAACAATGTGTATTACCATGTTTTATTGGTTTGTCTCTTTCAAGGTTGTAGTTCAATTATCTTGGGAATTTTCACCATTATTTTTCGATAGTGAAACTCGAGTGATAGTCAGTCCAGATGTGAAACCATCCATTATCTCAAGACATAATACAAATGAGGGATTATATTCTATTTTCTAATGCCATAATATAAATTTATTTTAATGTTTACTGTCAGTAAATCACATGTAATGTAATGGTTAGACACATATATTTTGATGGATAACTCGAAAATAGAAATTATTTCATTATTTCTACTTCATTTACAGCACATCATTATAATATTAGAAATTCAAATGGAAATGTTTCCCTAGATTATGAAATGATCATAATCACTAGTCAAATAAAAAATTATTCAGTGTTCTCCATTGTAATAACTTTTGATCTTCGCGAAACATCTGGAGTGTTCATTTCCAATTACAGTGACCCATATTTTCATATATAAATAATATGCCTTTTTAGAAGTAAATTCAGTATATTTCAAAAATGAATTCACAAAAACAATACTATATTTGGGTATTTTGGTACTAGAGACAAAATAATGTTATTTCATTAATGACTATAAACATTTCCTACAATGATATTCCTATATAATAATATTCATATACATACCCTACATAAAACATTCATTATAACCTAGCGAAATGAATCATATGAAATAGTGAGTTTATATGTTGGGTAAGGGTAAACATTTAATATATTTACCATTAATCACATGAAATAATTTTTTAAGAATAATAGTATGAGATTGTGAACATGACATAAAAATATCATACCCAATCTATGATATATCATAAACATGGTCTATGGAATAGAACATTCTCATTTGAAAAGATATGAGTCATAAGAGTGAGAAATCATAATAAATAAATACATAACTATATGATCATGTCCTAATAGTATGGCACCATCATAATTTTAGAAACCATTTCATATGTTACAGTAAACTACTGAATCAATCAAATCACAGTGGATCATTAATATAGACTTTTTCTCATAACATTATGAATTAGGAATCACAACCTATTTCCCATTCTAGGACAAGAACATCCACTCATTTCCCATATTTGATTAATCACATCAACTAGTTTCCCTTAATGGTTTGAGTATATCATCTTGTATCCCAAAGTGGATCAAGTGCATCATATTGTTTCTCAATTATAAAAGATTACACATAAAAAATTTCACAATGCATTATAGGGATATATATTTCTTGGACCATCCATCACATAATGAAAAAATATAGGTTTTCTAAAATATCATATTGCATTAATCATATCATTATATCATAAGCCATTTAAATAAAATTGGTTTCATAAACATTTCATAACATTATCATAGCATAACCAATAGAAAATAAATTGTTTGGTTAAACATTTCATCATACTAATCATAAACCATCCAGATAAAGATTCTGAATAGTATTATTTGATCATATCCTCAATATAACATAATTAACATCAATAGTTGTTACTATGGACAAAAATTCATTTAAATAAATATCTATAATATTTTAGGAGTAAAACTCCCTTTACAATTAGGAATGAATTATTCAAAATATAATTATTTCTATAATATTTAATAAAAGAGTTTCTATATAAACATCTATTGAAACTTGTAAATAAATCATTAAAAAATTAATTTTCTATGATAGAAATAAATTCTATTCATTATGTATATTTTAAATTATAACATTCCATTCATACATTTGTAAAAACTAAAATGGTACCAAATACAAAAGATAACATGATAATTCCTTTTAAAAAATTTATTGAATAACAAATATTGGATTAAGTTTCAATAAACAACTATAAGAAAATTTTAATATAAAGTTAAAAACATTTTATTGTAATCATTTGAAAGGAAGAAAAATTATTTTTATAACATAGTTAAATTTAATCAGTTTCCCTAAAAAATATTCATTCAATATCATGAGTAAATGATGTGATAACAATAAAATAAAAAAAGTATTATCTATAAATTATCATAGTAAAAGAAATTTAAATGGATTCTCACTATATGTAGCATATAATTTCATTAATGGAAATAGAAGCACACACAACCATGATTAAAATATGATTTTTTTCAAACATATGATTCTTTGGTCAATGGACCAAAGCACTAAGATTTATAATGATAATAAGTTTATAGGATTCTAAAATAGATTAATTTTTAAAAATAATTTTGATAGTGGGGGTTAAACCAAGCAAGAAGATTCCTTATGCACGTTCAATTCCTATAGAAACCCTTTTTAGCAAGACAATCAGCCACCCTATTTTCCTTTCTATTGGCATGAGGGATATTATGATTGATATTAGATTTGTGTTTGAGGTAGGAAGTCCATTTATAATTGAGTGCTCGCACTAGCTGAATCATACCATACCTAAGATCCTGGAAAATGTTGGTTGAATCACCTTCAATCGAGACATTATTCCATCCTCCTTGCCTAATCAAATTCATAATTAAAATATGAATGAATCATATATCCCTTACCTCAAGTATTATATTTATTTTTAATAATTTGAAAAACATTTATAATAAATATATATTAATCATAATTTTATTCCATAGACACATTCATATTAATATCAAAATTAATTATTTACATATATCATCTTATCAAAAAATTAGTATCAATTTGTTAATAAAATCAATATTTGAAGTCATTACTACAATTTTCATTATTGTTTCAGTTTGGTAGTCCTACTATATATATATATTGATCTTGATTATATCATATATTTAATTTTAATCATGATATCAATATCATAAATATTATATTTATATATTTTTATTTTCATCTATTATATTTTTTGAAAAAAGAATGAATTACATCCCGCGTGGAGATTGTATGACATATTTATAAATGAACAATGTTTCAATTTTTTGAAAAATAGTCCTAAATAATGGTAAATAAAAAGTAAACTTTATATAAAATTTTTTCTTTCCTAAATATCATATATATTCATTATATTTATCCTTGTTTCTATCAATTATAAAAACGAGTAACATCACTTCATGGAGGTGGTAGTCAACATGTACGCATAATTTATGTTATAGTTTTATAAGAGAAATGATGTTAAGAAGTTAGATAATAAATTATAATTACTTAAGAATGTTTTTTTCATAAATATTATATATAAATAATAAGTCAGTCATTATTACCACCAATGAAAAATGGTTATGAAAAAAGAATTTTTATTCTACATGGTTGTAGTATACCATATGTACGCATGAGCGATGTTTTCATTTTCATTATGATAGAAAATAAGATTAAAAAGGTAGTATGTCAATAATAGTAAAATATAAATATTTTTGTAATACTAGATATTTTATTTTGAAATTAATACTAAGGATTTATCAGATGTAGAAGAAAAAATAAAACAAAAAACTCTTTGTTAAGATTTATACCTCTTTGTTGAGAAGAAAATTTTTTCCTACACATTAATCCATGAAGGAATGTTATTTTGGAATGAAAAAAGATCTAGTATGTGTTAATGAATGTTAGGATGATATAATAGTAGGTATTGTATGATCTAAAAGTTACATTTGGTCTAAGGTAGAGAGAATAATAGATTTTATTTTATATGTATATAGAGGAGAATTCATTATATTTTTACATTATTAAATTAATGTAAAATAATTTTCATTTGAAAACAAAAAAAATGAAATTAATAAAATATAGTACGTGTATGTGTATAAATCCAATCATATTCTAATTTGTTATCATATTTTGGTAATTGTTTTACCCTTATCTCCTTGTTCAACCTTCTATTAACTATTTTGACTATTATAGAAAAAAATATTATACAAATTAATGGTTAAGAATGTTACCATAATAGAAAAATAGACTCACAAATTGACCATGGGAGATATTTTCAATCATATAAAATTAATTTTGATATGGAATGTATTTTTTATGAATTTTAAATCATTCAATAAAATATTGTTTATTATATAATATAATTAATGTCATTTATAGAACTATTTATTTGATTTGACATTGAAAATAACATAGCAAAAAATTAATTTTAATATAAACCATTAAAAAATTCTATTATGTTATATTTATTCAAAAAAATCATGGAACATTATTAACACATCAAAAAATTTACAACTAGTGTTTTTAAAATCATTTACCTAACTTTTCTAATACTTTTACAAGCATTGTTTTTGTGTTCTGCCGGTATTTTATATCATTATTTCATCAAAACAATATAAGATATACCAAGAAAATAATAATTCATTAATATTTATAATAATTATTTATATTATAACATAATTAGTTTTTATCCCTATAACAAAAAATTATAGACAGTAAATGAAGGAAATTGGTATTTTTTTATTTATCATTTACTTAAATATTATAATGGTCAAAATCAAAGAAAATTGAAAGAAACTATCATATTTTCAATGTTCGAATGATTATGGATGAAATTGAACCATAAAATGAAATAGAGTAAAATCAATGAATGAATTTTTATCCTTATAAAAAACACTTTATCTCCAATTAAGTCATTATACCTTTACCTTAGTAACAAAAATATACATTTTTACTATTCATTTTGAACAAAAACAAAAAGGTCATGTTTGAAAAAAATAGGACAGATTAATTTAAATTAAGGAAACCTTTTTTTCTATATTAAAATTCTTGATGTTGATGAAATTAATATATGGATAAAATTAAACAAAAAACTATTTAAAAAATTACATTCATTGTATAAATGTTTTTTTTCGAAACTCAATAATAGAATTAATTACAATGTACTTAATTGAATTATTAATAAAACAAAAGAACTATTTTTACCTCAACAATATTCTAGAATAATTTTGAAAATATTAAATTCTAGAAATAAATAAAATTCAATAAAATAAATTATCTTTCATTATTCAGTAGGAAATCAATTTATTGAAAAATGTATTGAAAATTCACTCTAAGATGATTTTTGTGTCAGGATTTAAATAATGATATCCTTTTTTCAAAAAATATTTCAAAAATCATTGGATATTTATTATAATATTTGATTAAAAAAATGAAATTACATCATTTTTTTATGAAGAATATTTTTTGAAGAATCGAATTACATGACAAAAACATATAAATTTTCAATGATAATTAATTAAAAAATTACTATGTAAGATATTTATATATATATATATCATTCCATTTTTAATCTTATTCATCCCCTCTAATTAAATTTTTAGGTGATAATTATCACATTAAATAATAATATATTAATAGTATAACCATGTGTGATTAGACTTGGTGTTTAATGCAATGTAAATTATCAATGAAATCAAATATATTTATAAATTAAAATGTCATATAATATTAAATAATTACATTCAACCTCAAATGAAATTTATTTTACCATTTAAATTTCATCAATGTGATACACACAATTGTCCATGCATCTATTTCATCTCATCCTCGTGTTCCCAAGTAGCTTCATCTAATTTATGGTTTCTCCAAAAATAATTTACTAAGATAGTTTTCATGTTTCATAAAACATTATATCCATTATATAGAATCACTATCAGTTGTTAATCAAAATATATATATTAATCTTGCAATGTTACCATAGAGTTCATTATATTTTAAGGGATAAGTATATACTTCCTCATGGGAGATACATAGAATACCTTATGAAATTGAGGGAGATTCGGTGTAAGTGTCGTATGCCATGATACTATCAAAATATGATCAATAATTTAAATGGTAACAATATAAATTCCTCATCATTACCAACTTTTGGAATCCCATTACCTTATTCCATGGTGAAATTCATAGTAATACCTTTTATCCATGTTTTAAATCGATATCACACGGATGATTATCGTCTAAACCTTTCTATCAACTCTGAGTTACACTTATGTGCTGGTAAATGGCTCTGAATATCTCCTTAATTTTCTTATCTAGCTTATGAACCAATATATGTATATCTCTAACTTCATATTACATGTTGATATTTTTAAATTCTTACCATATAGGTAATCATAAAGACCCATTTAAATTATCAATTGAATGTTACGGTTGTAAGAATACTCACCAAGTGAAAGGTGTTGATCTTAAAATCCATTGAAATCCATAGAAAAGGACCTTGATATAAACTATATGGTTTGAATGGTTCTCTCTAATTTCTCATCAGTCCGAGTTTGATAGGCATTACTGAAAAACTACTTTGTGTCCAGATCATTCTGTTGACTTCACCAAAACATCAAGGTAACATCAGATATCAATCATATTAAATATAATGTTATACTCCTTGAAATTTCACATCTATCTTAATGTATAACCTATTAATCATATCAACAAATAGATATTCCTTGATAGACATATGGGGTATGAATTTATAAGGTGATTTACTATGATACAAATATTATAGTTACCTTTAGATGATTTGGGATGTGAAACAGAGAAATCCATGATATATAATGAGATTTCAATTTAAGTATGAGTAATTGATATAATATCTCCATTGTCATATATAATATATAATTAACTTTTCGATATATTAGGAATCAAGATAAATTCTCTTCAATATCACATTTCATGTTGTCCCACAAAAAATATTCTTCCAGATCTCGATGAATATTTTAACATCTAAAGGTCATTTACAAGAATGAACTATGAGATTAATCTAATGGTTTCTTCTTCAATACTAGTAATGGTGGGACAAATAAAATATTCCCAAACATTATCAGTCCATAACTATCATGGTAAATATCAATAACATTCTATACATTCTTTTTTAGTTTTACATCTCCCCTCAACACCTCTTTAATCTTCATAATGATTGATTGTTGAACATTAAACAATGAAACATATGATCTTTACCCATTCATGAGGATTTCAAGTTCCAAAATCTATAAAAACATACATATTTTATCTTTTTAAATTCAATTCATAGATGATATTTCATGATCCTTTTGACTGAGAGCATCTTCCACCTTTTTCCATTCATAGTGTGGTAATGTATTGAGATGTCATAATCATTAATTAACACAAACCATTTTATATTTTTCATATTCAAATCATTCTATGTGAATATATACTTAAATTTTTTTAATCTGTATATATATATCACACATTACAAATTAATGACAATTACTCCACATAATCCATGAAAACATTACCATACCAACTCTATATATTGATTTTAGTAATTTTGAATTTTTTTTAATTCACACAAAGCTTTTACTACCACCATATATTTCTATATGAGGGAGCTTTCTAGTCTATTATTGATGCATCAGGGTAAATTAAAATCGCTATTATACTACAGGGTTGTGGGGTTATAGGTTCAATGATCAAACATCTCTTTTATTCACAAAATATCCCTTCATAATCATCCAAACAAAAGAATATGACCCCCTTTCGAGTCAACATGGTGAGTGGATTATATATCCATGTTAAATATATCAGAATTATTCCATAATATATAGAAAATAAGATAATATTCTAGATATTAGTAATAATAGTTATTTTGGTCCATTTATCAATAACATCATTCTATTAAAGATCCACAAAAATACCCAAACATTTGATTATTTGAACAAATAATGAAAATTTCTAAATATAAAATTCTGACATGGAAATTTTTTATACATATTATCCTTCCATAGGGTCTTCAGCACAATTCTCAAGTTATATTTACGATCTTCCTCTAATTTTGAAAATATTATAATATTATCTATATATTCTATTACAAACCTTTCAATATAATAACTACATACTATATTAATTAAATCCATAATTATGTAAAGGAATTAGTATGTAAAAATTGATTTACTATAATATTGTAATCCATATACCTCATATGAAAGGTTTTCTTTGGTATATCTTCCTTCTAAACCCTCAATTTATGATATCCATAATGATGTTAAATCCTATAAAATAATTGAGATCCTCATAATTGATCAAGAAAGGTATCTATATTGGGTAGATGATACTTGTTCTGGATATTGGTCTTATAAAGTTCTTGATAGTCAATGTAAAGCTCCATTGCTCCATATTTTAAAATAATTAAAATAATAAGTGCACCACATGGTGATTCTGTAGGGAATATGAGTCCCTTAAAAAGAATATGTTGGATTTGATTTTGTAATTCATGTAATACATTTGGGACTATTATATAAGGAGTGTTTGAAATATGTGTACAATCATGAATGAGTTCTATTTGAAACTCAACATTGTGATTTTCGGGAATACAGATATATTATTTTTGAATGAATTCAACAAAATCCCATAAAATATTGTATATTGAATGTTGTATTTCTCCCAAACCATTCTAGAAAAACAGAATTCATGGATATGAATTATGAGACACAACATGTAAGTAATTTATATTGGAATTTTTTCCCATAGTTCTACTAATAAATAATCAAATGTTCACTATGATTAAGAACTGTGACTTTCTATCCATGACAATTGATATAGGCTCTAAATAAATAAATCAGATATAGGCCATGAATAACATAAAATTAAACTAGAGGGATAATCATTTTTATTGGAAGAACATTCTAACAAACATCAATATGTGAGTAACTATAGACTTTAGCTTTGACCATCATTCCATTAGATTTTTTCACCCAAACAGAACATATACTCACTGAAGATAAAAATTAAGATTCCTTGAGAATCTTCCTAGAACATATGAATTTGTACATATGAAATAAAATGTTATACTTAAATATTTGAGCACTTATATTAACACTTAAATACCATCATTCTATCTTAATACCATTCTAAAATAAAAAGATATTATGTTAACATCAAACATTGTTAATTATAGTGATAATCATATAATCGTGAACAATCATCCGTCCTATTTTTAAAAAGGGACACCTTATTTTCATCCAATGACACATTATGTATAACATAGGCCACCCATTGTTATAATATAATCAAATCCATCATAATAGTTTATAATAAAGTTGGAATTAACCAAAGAATATCCTATGAACGTATTAAAAGAGATGAATATTATGGGAAAATTCACCATGCTCTAGAATGATGTATTAGATATACTTGAGCAAGTTTTTTAATGTTCATTAACACTAGATTTATCTATTCAAAAACCAAATCCACATATAGTATATATATAGGGATATATTTAAATAATTCAATAAAATCTCTTCCTTAGAAAATCATTACAATGTAATCCTATAATTAGACTCATCCCTAGGTTTTTGGACAATGTTCTCTAATCCTAATCCATAAATAGTAACAAAACCATCCCCTAATAAAAACCCTTGTGACCCATACATTTCATATATAAACACTATATCTTAATTTTTTAATTATTCAATAAATTAAAGAAATACACGCCCATTGAACATAATGGTTTGCAATCTTTGGATACTAGGAACAAAATCATCATATTTCATTACTAATCTTAAACATCCTCCATAATTATCATCCCACATTCTAATATTTATAGAAAAACCATACGTAAACCATTCTTCACAACTTGGGGATAGAAAACCCAAAAAATTAGTGAGATTGTTTGCTTAGTATGGGTAAACAAGGGAGATATCAATTGATGGTCATTTTAAAGAATATGATAAGAATTAGGGTACTATATCATGATCATAACGTACTGTGTTCATACCTAATCTATCATGGACCAAAAATGTGACTAATGTGTCTCCCTCTACCTTGTTAAAGAGGTCTTTTCTTTTCATTAATAATAAATGAGACTTTGACCCCAACCTTTTAAGGAAATGTAAATATATGTTTTACATAAGATCATAAAAACATTTCTCATAAAAGAATGTTGCCATTGAAAAAAATTAATTTAAATGAATCATTGGAATATTTCATGAGGAAAGTACCCTTTTTATTTTTAAATCACTTATTTAAAAACAAAAAATTTTCCAAAAATTTTTGAAAATAAAATAATTGAAAATACAAATTTAAACATTTAATAGATAATTAAAGATATTTAGATGGCATGATAATGGGAAATTTAATTCATTCCATATAAGTTCAAATAAGACATTCATTCAACCTATTGAGTAAAAAAGTGAGTAAAATGAAATGAAAACAAGAATTATATATACCTAACAATATTCTTATGAAATTAATGTGATTTAATAGATGATTATCATATAATTTTATCAATTTAAATTAAATCATAAACAATCTCTATTAAAATAAGATTGAATCATAAATCCCTTTCATCAGGCATTATTTATATTTGTATACATTCTGACCTCTAGTATAATAATTATTGTGTTATTATAAATGTTTTATAGAATCATAACCATATATATAATACCATATGTGATTTACCTATGAAATATTACTACCCTTTTCACTATAATGTTTTATTAAAATACCTATTTTTAATAATCTTTCATTTTTCATGGATGTTTTGATTTAGAAGTCCTAGTCTTTGTAAGATAATCATTGTTCTATCGTGTCCAAAATTAAAATCATGATATTAATATCATATAAATTATTTATATACATATATAAAGATTCTTATACAAAATTTGGAGATAAAAAAATAAATTACATTATAAATGGAGACTGAAGGTCGTGTGTGTGCATGAATGATGTTTCCATTTTTCAAGTGATGCAACAAAAGAAAGGTAAATAATAATTCATCATTCCATAATAACTCCCATATAATATATATTATATATATTCATTAAAATCATCCTTATTACTATCTATGTCAATGTACAATTAAAACAAGTCGCATTGATTCATGTGTGTGGTAGTCTATAGGTACATAAGATCGATGTTATCATTTTACAATGTATAAAAGGGAAAAATTTAGATAAAATATAATTAACCAAGAAATAATTATTTCAGAAATAACATATAATAATATTAAATTCATAATTATAAATATCATTAAAATGGTGATGAAAAACAAATTTCACCACTGCATGGAGATGGTAATTTGTATATACACAATCATGGTGTCTTAAATTTCTATTAGATTGAAATGTGTTGGGAAAAGCACGCTCATAATCATAATTACATAAAATTAAATTAAAGATGCTACAGTAATTATTTTTTATTGTAAACCTAATATTATAAGGAGTAACATGAATAAATTTTATTGAATATTATCAGTTTAGAGTTATACTTCTTTATTGAGAAACTTCTTTTGTCTTACATCTGAAGCCTTGATGGGATGGTATTTTAGCGAGACGAGAATATTTAGAATGACTTTAAGGTGGATAGAATAATATTATAGTAGGTATTTTATTATATATGTCTCAATGGGTGTGAGGAAAAGTGGAGACTAAGTTCCTATTTATAAGTGAGGAGAGATGAACTCTTGGAATTTCATAATGTATTAGAATAATATAAAAATATTTTAGTCAAAAATAATTTAACATTTCTAAAATTATAATATATTATGTTTATTAGTCTAGATAATATCATAAATTAAATTTGGACATGTTTTTATTATTTTTCGACACTTATTACATTATTTTAACCCCTCATTGTACCTTTTAGAAATTACACTAAAATAAATGTTTTATATTTTTTAAGGGTTAATATTGTTTATATAAAAGAAAATGAGGAAAATAATTGGGTAATGGTTGATATTTATAATTATATTCCCATAATCCTTCATAACATTGTATTTTATTAAATTTTTATGATTTAATAAAATATATTTTTTATAAAATTTCATTAATGTCATTTTTGGAACTATTCATTTAATTTATATTTGAAAATAAAATTAATGAAATGTAATTATAATATAAAACATTATAATGTACCTAATATTCTATTTTATTTTATAAAATTCAACTGATTCTATAACTAACTCAAAAAAATAATTTAATAGTTTTTGAAATCAATTAATTAATTTTTCTACTGCAAACATAAGCACTGTGTCGATATTGTGTATGCATTTAACCGAGCTATTTCAAGAATAAAAATTAAAAAAAGTTAAATGATAAAAAAATATCAATATTTTAAATAACTATTGAAAATGGAACCAGTTTTTTCTCCCTATCCCAAAATATTATAGATATTAAAGGAGGGAATGTGATATTATTTGAAATTATATTTTACATAAATAATATAATGATCAAAATCAAATATAGTTGGAAAGTTTTCATATTTTCATTGGTTGTAGGATTAGAGATGAAATAGGATAATCCAATCGAATATATAAATGTCTCTAATGAATTACGAACCTTATTATATTATTATTTACCCCAATTAACTCATTTATTATTTAACAGGTTAACAAAAAATTCCTATCATTTCTTTTTGTATTGAAATAAATTTGTTATATTAAAAGATAATTAAACTCTTTTTCACTATTATATAATATATTTTACTAGATTAAATTTTTATATTAAAAAAAATTAATTTATAACAAAAAATATCACAATGATTACAGTTTTTTCAAAAAATGATTTTTATGAATAAAATATTTTTTATTCCAAATTCAATCCTAAAATTCATTCCAATGAACATAATTGGACTATTAATTTTATATAAGAATTTTTTTACATTGAAATCCAATTAAAATAATAAGTAAATTTGTATCTTCTTTAAAGGTAATGTTATTTTCAATAAAAATAATTATTTCCACTAATCACTATAAAATAAGTCCTTTCAAAAAGTTTCTATAAAGTCACCCTAAGATAATTTTCAAATGATGATTTCATAAATGACATATTTTTTCTTAAATAGAATTTTTAAATATTCAATAAATGTATTTTAATATTCCCTACAAACACATTTTTGAAGAAAAAATATTATTTAAAGTATATTTTATATTAAAATAGATTTCTTATTTAATATGCTTTAATTAAAAAAATATTGAGTTTGACTGTTATATATATTATATTTTTTAATCCTATTCATACCATTCAATTCAATGGATATGTGTTGACATTAACATTAAATTATAATATCTTAATGGAATACCATGGTTTGTTTAAACTATGTGTTTTGTTTAAAGAAATAAATAATGAAACTAAATTTTTTATTGAGTATTAAATCATAAAATCTTATGGTTTTACACCCATGGATTGTATGCATCTTCTATTGAGAATACATTCATATCCTAGAGATATGTACTTGGAAGCATGGTTTTTGGAGTTAGGTGTACCAAGATAAATTATATTAATGTCTTCCCTTTGGTGGAGATTTGAGGAATAGATATGAAGTTAATCTATTACAAGATGAATTCTAATCAATATAGTTGTCTGGTCAAAATTGGGTTATTCAAGATAAATTTTATTTGGTTGAAAGAACATACCAAAGCAATTTCATTATGATGGAGATAGAGTCTCAATGTTTTCACCCAAATTAAAAATTCCATATAGTTCTACTTATTGATGGAATATAGTCTATAAAAATAAAATTTTTCTATAGATAAGATACAAACTATTTTCTTTATGAAATTCAGTATACTAATTATAGAGTGTGACAAGATAATAACATAGGTTTTCTATAAACATAATCAGTGGTTGCCGCTTGACTATTATCAATAGAATTGGTGGGTTAAAGATACACTTTTTGAGGTCATAGAAGGATATTTGGAGGTCCATGTACCATAGGAAAGAAACCATTTATTCAATTTTTTTGTGAAGGGTGAGTATTGTACCATTAATATTTTAAATAAAATTCCTGGAATAGCCAAGATTTCTATTGAGTACACTCAATTCGTAGAGGATTTAAGGAAAAACAATATTAAGAATTATATTTATATTTTTTTACTTTAAATATGATATCATTATGACATAATATATTTTTAATAAGTTTTCATAATTCCACCATAAAACTAAACTTCAGGGGTTTTAATTTTAGGATACTTTTCAAAACATGGAAAATTCTTCTTTTGTTTTAGAAAAATGATCACAGTGTAGTTAATATTTGATGACCATTTCATCAATATAGAATCCCATAGATCTCTCACTATAATTATTAATGGTATTACATATATAAAATTGATAGGTGGCCTCAATAATAATTAAGATTAATATAATTTCAGGTAAACATTATATACCATGGGGTTCCCTAGAACTAGTGCATTTCTTATTTTATAGGGCCATCTGAATTTGGTTGTTACCAGATTACCCATCCATGATAGATATGGTCATAAAAAACTATCATGTTGATAAAAATATCATGATGGGGGCTGGGAAGTTATCTTTCTGAAACATCCTTTTGGTACCAAAAATTGATATAGATATGGTGTAATAACCTATTTACTTATAAAAAAATATTGTATTTTTGAAATTAAATATTTAAATACATTAAAATTGTATAATGGTATAGGTAATATTTTAAAGAATATTTTCTTATGGAATAGTAATGTGTCCTTTGGAATAGCAATAGGACCCTTATAAATAGTAAATTGGCCAATTAAATAGAAACCACACTAATGAAAGTGTAAATAAAGTTTTATGTATATTATATATTTATATAATGGAATGAGTAAATAAATTTTTTCAAAATGATAGAGTATGATTGGTTTTTTTGTAAATCCAAGATATTTATTTTGAAATCTATAAAAAATATGATAATTTAAAAGAAAATATATTTTCAAAAAATAGATTCAAGAATAAATATTTTACCAAAAAGATTTGATATATTAGTTGGTATAATAACCTATATAACTAAATAAGAATTAACATATTATTTATTATCATTGTAATAAAAATTTATGAGACATTAATTAATTTTTCAAAGTGTTATAAAATTCTTTATAGTTGTAAAACTAGAATATTTTGAATAAATTATGAGTTTATTTGAATTGTTTTATAATATATATAAACTTATTTTAATAAATGGAGTTCAGTTTTTAATTTTAACATCATCAAATTATGAGGGTGATTTTTTGGGATTTTTTTGGAATACATAAATTTTTGGTGAATATTGAAATATTGAAATTTAAAAAATAAGCTAAATTCAAGAATTATGGTGTAGTGGATGATTTCATTCAAAGGTAATCATCCATGGTTCAAAATAAAATGCACTAATTAATATATATAAAGAAAATAACTAACACTATTAATTATCTTGAGAAAAATCATAGAATAATTATTAACATAATAGAAAACACCATATCCTCATCTATAAATACCACCCCCAATCCTTCACATTAAATACCACCCGTCACCTAATATTCTCCTCACACCACTCAAAATTGATACATATCCAAATTTTATCCAATTTGTTTACCAATATTATTCTCCATGTTCATTTCTTAATGGTATCTCTAAAATTCAAAAACTGAAGGCCATAAAGAGGTTATCAATGATGAATATTTAGGAGGTAAAAATCCACTTTCATTTTTCTTATATTTTCTTTATAATTAATTTTATTTTATTATTCTATTTTAAAATTACTTATCCATAAGAATTAAAACTCTAGTATCTTATATATACTATAATGTTATCATTTTAATGTAAAAATATATCATTATACTTCTTCCCCACTTCACTTTATTCTAATAATAAAAACATCATCCATGATGTGTCAGTTTTCCAACATCATGGATGATGTGTTATCAATTTCAGTTATATCCTTCATTGATGGAAATAAAAACATTTCAGTAGTTGAATAAATTTTTAAATTGTATTTTTTAACCTCTTTTATGTTCTTCAATTAACATATTTTCATAATTTTGAAAAATATACCAAAACTAGTTCGTGATAATCAACGAAACACCTACATGATTTAAACGAATATCATAAATTATTTATCAAATGAATCATCATCATATATAAAAAATGATATATGGAATAAATTAATTTTCTGGAAACATGTATGTACCAATTCAATCCACTTCTGGAGTATCTCTTCATTTCGATAAGAGATTCCACAAATAATCAACCATGGAAATAAGGTAAAGAACGGACCCAAAGAAATGGAAATAACCAAATTTTATTAAAATGGTATAAAGATGTTATAAAAAATCATATAATGTATTATAAATGTTAATATTGTCATATAATTTATTAGTAACACGTCTTGAACCATTATACAGGAGTATTGGACACGTTTAATGTAAGATAAACCTGAGGTAAGGGAATTCTTAACCCAATTTCAATTCATTTTGTTAACCATCGACTGCATAGATTTTTTCATTCTATGATTATATTTATAATTAAATTTTACTAAATTATTTTATATTATGTTTATTTTCAGTTAATGTATATATTCCATTGACTCTATTCATTATTTTTTCAGTGATATGTTACTTGTCAGGGACTTTCCTTTTAAAATCTTTTTAAATGTCTTTTTTACAAAATTCAAAAAGATAGTTCTTTTTTTGTCATGATATTTTTGATATAATTTAATGATGTATTATTTCTCTAATGTTTTTTATATGTATTTATAGTTATTTTTAATAAATATGATTTCATTATTAAGAACATGGTTTTTATACATTGAATGTTATTTGTTTACAAAAATGGATATTTTGAAATATGAAACTATTTTCATAAGGGTTTTACATGACTAATAATTTGTTTTGTTTCTTTATATCTTCCTTGGAAATTTTTTATGTTGGTTTGAGCCCATTATAGCTCAATATATGATGGTTGTATCCCCATTATATGTAATGATATGATAGGTTGACCCCATTATTGCTCAAGATATGACAGGTATGCCACATTATAGCTATCTGATGAATTGGGTACTCTAGAGATGGAAGTCAAATGAATGGTTATTGCATTTTTATGGGGGAAAATAGTGATATGGTAAATATATTATAATTAAACATCATGATCTTTCTAAGCAAGAAAATTAATTTTTTATAAAATGAGTTTTAATGGTTTTTATGTTATCACTTGATTAATGATTCCCCTGTTTATATCCCTTACTAAGACATTTGTGCTCATCCCATGTCTTTAAATGTTTTTCATATATTATACAGATGTGTTATAGAATTAAGGAAGATAGGTTAAATGTAATGAATATTTGTTAAATAAAACTTGTTTTATTTTTTAATGTTTTCTTTTTCTGGAAAAAATGGATCGAGTTTAGCAATATAAACTTTTTATAAATGTCTAATATTATTTATATATTTTGTCATAATTCATGAAAACTCTAAACCTTAAGAGATAATTAAAGATAAATAATTTGCATTCTTGATTAAAATTCAAGATTAGGTAATTTTATAAGGTTGGGTCCTTACACTTCGAATGAGAGGATTATTTAGATAACCTTAGGGTATATGATGATGTTAATAATATACCATAAATGTTTTTTAAATAATGGAAAACTTTTAATGATGTAATAATTGAATATAAAAATGTTTCATGGACTAAGATATGTCTGTTCAGAATGGTTTTCTGTAGAAGAAATATAGATGATAATGTAGGAAGACATCGTGCAGCTGATATCTATCTGAATCTACAACCTGGAATAGTGGGAATTGGATTTGAGCATTTTTTGTTTTTAATGGATTAGTTGAATCAACTATTAAATGGTGGTAGTGTTTTACTCTAGAGATGAACTTGATCTATGATAAAGAAACATGTCTCTTGTGCAGAATTTCATGAGGCAACATCCCCATCATTTAGTGGATCATTTGACCAAATGGTAGCTGAAGGATGGATCATTTATCTGGAAAAGATATTTTATGTCATTTAATTTTTGAAATATCAAAAGGAAACCCATTAAGAGTATATTTTTTAAGGTTAATATGATTGATGGTGGTCTTTTGTAAATAATAACAAATAGAAAGAAGATGATGATTCCATAGAATGGGATACATTCTAGGATCTTTTCCTTGAGAAATATTTAATAATGGTTGTTTTAATTCAACTAGAGAAACAATTTATGGAATTGAGGAAAAAAATATGAATCCATGGTTTCCTATGAAAGAACTACACAATATTGTCCCGGTATGTGCCAAATGTTTTTTGGTACACTGATTAAACAATTAAACATTTTTACTCTAGATTGAAATAATTTTTATAAAGATCATTTGACACATAAGAATTTAAAATATATTAGAACTCTTTTGGTTGTTATCAAAATGTTTAAATGAATTTTACTAACATATATGTGCCTTAGGATGATTATAATTGGAATCATTTAGGTTTTCATTCAATGGGGATGAATTCATCAATGAAATTTGGTGGAATGAAATTCAAATTCCCATCATGTGAAAAGTGTGGTAAAAAAGAATCTAGGAGAGTGACTTATAAATTATATTATGTTTTATAAAAGTGAAATGTTTGGACAAATGAATCACGATTACAGATAATTTTATTATAAGAATTTCAAGAAGTCAATGTCATGATTATTTTACTATAATGTATTGAGTTATATTGCAAATTTGTGTCAAAATCCAGTCTCTCATGTTAGAAATCTGCAACATTGGATACCGAAGTGTGTGATAGAATACATTGAAACTACTTCAGCATATTATGAGAAAAAAACAAAGAGGAATCAAGTATATTTCTTGTTTTTATAAAATATTCCTAATTTTTTTTGATTTAATGTTTACAAATTGGTTGGCACAAGAAAACACGTCCATAAGATAGTCCAAATGATTCCATACATGATCCAAGACCATATCCTAATTCAAAATCATCTATTTGGCTCGTCATAGTCCTGAACTGAGTTACCGAATTGGAGTTACAAGCATTAGAAGTTGGGATAAAAAACTAGTTCAAGATGCCCATTTGTGATGCTCCCTTCCCAATTGTGTAGTTGAGAAACTTGACTGAAGCTGCTGCGAGCACCCTGAAGGATGTGATGTTATCCTCTGATTCTAAAAGAAACGTAAGGGAACTTGACCATAGCCACTGTGAGTGCCACAAAGTCTATGATGGTTGACTATGTGTTTATGTCGAACTTGAGTGAACTTCCTCTGGTAGGGGAGTGCAATTTCCATTCAGCATCATTTTCTCTCTATGGCATGCATTAGTTCATCATGGCATGCTGTACTGACCTACATATCCTATAAATAGTTGTCTCACCCCCCTTCATTAGAGGGATATGACGCCCCTTCAATGACATATATCCCAATTCGTGTTTCTCTTGAGCACGGTGAAGTGATGCCCTCTACAAATGCCTCTACCCTTGGCCCAAGAGAGTTATCCTTCAGGTTCCTCGATACTTCTCAAGAACTTGAGCTCCAAAATTCCACTTTTCTCTATGATACCCAGTGCTATGTGAGGATCCGTGCTCTAGAAGACCCATTTATATGCAATCCCCATTATTTGAGAGACCCTATGCTCTATATTCAACATTCTTTCATGAATCCACTTCGTGATACCCCATGTGCGTGAGAACCATTCCTCAGAGAAGCTACTTCGCGAAGCCATATCCTTCAAGATGCTCCTGGCATCCTACCCACCAGTCCATCTCCTGGGGGATTGCGCCCTCACAACCAACTCAGGATCACTTTTATGTTGTGGTCCTGGCCAATCAGCCTACTCCCTTCGCTTCCATCACTGACCCCCATGAAAAATGGGGAGTCACACTGCCAAATTTGTGTACCAGGATTCCGTCATTTTCTATTGTGACCTTATTAGAACCCACCTTCCAACTATGGAATACCATGATTGGAGATACGTTTCCAAAATCCATGAAATACCATCTGTCGACATATTCCTCTTTGTCCCCTTCATATTTCATTATTTGATATTGTCATTTTAAATTCCTTGAGTTCCTTACGTTGAACCATTCCTCCAGAAACTCCTCCATACTCTATCACATGGTTTATATGCCAGGATGAACTCAAAATGTACACTCTTGCATAAGTCCCAACACCTGCAATTTTTAGGTGCCTTATTCTAAATATTCCTATATATATGACGTTAAACTATATTACAAACTATGAGAAAAACATATGATACCTCTTTCTCTGAACAAGAGATGCCTTATTCTCCAAACAGAAGATACCCATAGTCCTCACAACATGACATTACAAAGTATCACTCCCTATCATTAAATTATATGATGTCTCTTATTACAAATAAAATATTCCTTCTATGACATGAATAGTATGCCTTATTCCATTATTATAGGGGTGTAATTTCAAGAGAACTGGGATCAATTCAGGGATTCTGTCACTCCATGTCATGCTTCGTATTTCCTTCAATCAGATCATCATCAACTTACATGTCTAATGGGACCCCGTAGCAGCTTGGCCCAATGCAGCATTGACTCACCTACTGTTCTTGGACAACACCAACAAAGAATTTGGAATACACTTTGAGTTTGTCCCAGTGTTTTAAATTAGGTCATTGGTTGGACCTCGTTTGATTGTTTCCATATTAGGCTAAGAGAATGTGGATTCAGCATTTCGAATATGGTCAACTGTTATTTCCCATTTTCATGTTTCCCCCATTCTTCTCCGAATGTTTGAAATGTGATTCACACTTTAAATCACCATATTGTTCAGATTGATTCTAGCACCATTGGCGTTTTCCACTTCTGCACTAGTGTGTAGGTGTACGCCTCAATTACCTGCATCAACCCATCAATGAGTTAGAATTCCCTCATGGCTTTTCATGAGGAAGACATTAGTGGTAGCATCTTTGAATAATCCCCATCCACTATTTCTACTCCTTAGTAGTACCCGGGTAGCTTCCATGTGTATGCCCCATCAACCATTTCTTCTCTTTAGCGTCACTTGGGTGTTGCTTCATGTTGCATTGCATAGCCTCATGCTTCTTCATATAGTAATGTGAATGGATATTGATTCATCGTATAGCTACACTAATGTAAGCCCCCCAATGGATCACAACACAACACCCCCTCACCACAAAATTAATGATGCCTTCCCTTACCCAAGGGTGGGTGGGTATCCGTTATATAATTCCAAGGGGTTCAGAGTGAACCCACCTCATCTGAGCTGCAGGACCTTAAAATTCCAAGCATTCTCATCATCATCACATGATGTTAAATTAGTGCCTTACCCTGTGAATCATACTTGATGGGATCCCCACATCAGAAATTCTCTATTCCCGCTTGTCTCCATGGAAGTGATATCTTCCTCACATGGAATGAGATGCTCCTTGATAGAGCGACGCCTAGCCGGGGTGATGAGAAACCATCATGGTGTAGTTCCCTAGCCAATCTTGCTGGTTGTAGGACACTCGCTCCTCCACACATCATTGGTACAAAATTCCATAAGAGAGATGGGAATAGGGACCTTCATTTCCATGTCCCTCCCTATTAGGTATTTTTCACCATTGGGCCTCCATCCTACAGTTTGTCCAAATCTCTATCTCCATACGCTGCTAACAAAAATTAAACCCCACACCACTTCTCACATATTCACATTTCTCTATGTGATCATTGGCTATATTTTGCCTCTTGTTTTTCACACCGAGCGTTACTCATGTGGGCTTAGAGTAAGCATTGACCATGACATATTTTTTGGGATGCCTTAGCATGTATGCCCAAAAATTAATTCCAAACTACTTGGACTTTTTTCCTTATGTCCTAAGCATGGTACGTAGGAAGCATCCCGAAGGTTCACTCCCAAAAACTCTATTGGTTCTGAATCATTCATATCAGTTCACCTTCATCCCACATGACGTTAAAATACATTCCATCATTTCAAACAACCCGAAATTTGATCCCTCTGTCATAGACATGGTATGTAGAAAGCCTCCTTGAGGTTCAATCCCAACACTTACTTATCCAAACATCATCACATTAGTTAAACTTCTTCCCAAATGACATTAAACTGCATTAACCCATTCAAAATATGGGGATTTTGATCCTTATCTCCTAGACATGATATGTAGGAAATCTCCTTGAGGTTCAATCCCAATCGATAGTAAGCCATTTTCACCCCAATCAATGGTAATCCATGGTGTGTCACAATCATTAATAAGCCATTTTATTGAAATCGACGGTATGTCATTGTACCCCATCAAGTGGTAAGCCATTTTTCCCTAAACAGTAGTAATTCATAGTAGCCTCAGCCAGTGGTAAGCTATTATATCACCCACTTTTATACAAACTATGTGTGTTTTTCTCCATCTCTTATTCATGGTATGTAGAAATACTCCATGTGGTTCAAACCCAAACACTGTTAAACTTTGATGTCACCTCTATGAGACCCACATCTCTAGTATGTCCTAGTGGTATCAGACAAACCTGGGTTGCTAACCACGCCTAAGCCTTAGTATGGCGTCATGTCATTGTCTTATGTGTACACCACAACTAGATGAACCCATCCTGAACTACGAGGACTTTGATTCCCAACTACGGGGATATGTAGGAATCCACCCTTTTGGTTCAATCCCATTATCCATGTCTCATCTTGATCTCTCACTTAATTCTTGTTCTTCTAGATGTTCATGCCCCAACCTAGAGGATTCAATTCCTCTTAGTCCCATCTATGTGTCCATTCACATGGGTGGCCTCCTCATGTTTCCCATCACCCCACTGAGGTATGCAGAAATTTATTCCCTTCCAAGGGGATATGTAGTAAAGATCCCTAAGGTTAAATCCCAACATAACCATCATCTTTACGACGGTTCCATCCCAATTCTCTTATCCACCACGATTCTTACTCAGGACTCCACATCCTGGTGAGATCATAACATCCATCCATTTTTCTACCCAATACGGCACTGGGGAATCTAACCATGTATATAATCCCCACAAAATCCATATTCATCCAACGTAGACCATCCCTCTTACTGTAGGATATTATCCATGCATAATCCCAGACATGTATTAGGGTTGTTTCCCTTTCAGTACACACTGATTCATCACCCATTTAAACTATGTGGGTTTTGATCCCTATCATCAGCATAGGGTGTGCAGGGATCCTCCACAATTTGCAATCACTACTAATGATAAACCTTGGTGTCCCCCATTATAAAATAAAATCAACCTAGTCTACCCTCAATGGTGTCTAAATCATCGTTCAAGGTGTGATATCTTCCCTCCTTGGGACAGACCACCTTAGATCCGTCAACATTGGGAATTCTGATCCATCCATCTAGAAAACCAACCTAGTGCTCCCTCCTAGGGATATACCAATATAACCCATCTCTATGGTATGATTTTATCACTCTAATTCCGTCATCAAAAGATGTTAAACTCACATCCTACCTAGTTTGAAACCTAATATTCCTGAGGAAATCCTCCAATGATATGCCTTCAGTGTAACTGTATCCACCAGACATTAAAATTATGACACCCACTATGTTAAACATGGGAAGATGAGGAAAACCTCCAAGAAATATCTGTGGAATAAAATTATTTTAATTCATATTGGGATGCCTCATAATTCTATACCCACAAGGTAGAGTTTCACAAATAACATCTTATGTCTATGATAAAGACCCAGACTCGGTAACGATCTCCGAGGTGGGATCACATAAGGGGAGACAGATATCCCAACTTGCTGTTTTGATCAAGGAGAAAACATCCCTGAATAGGTGATGAATGTTGCCAACCATTGGAGAGAATGAATGTGGGGATACAATCATCGCATCCTCTATGGATAGATGTGTGAGCCTGTGAAATCTTTGGAAAAAACATTCCTTCCATATTGATGAACTTTCTATCAAATAAGAAATTCCAACATAATAAATGCAGATAGAACTCATGGAAAAAACACCTAGAGGAATTATTGGGATAAAAGTAACTTTTAATAATCCAATTATCTTTGTATTATGAAAGAGATTACCTAAAAACATTATTGTATACCCTCTAGTAGTGTTTGATATTATTTGGGGTATAGACTATCCTTCTTCTTATCATTCTACAATTGATTGTAGAGAAAAATAATTTTTTTAGAAAGTGTTTTAGATTGTGTAAATGAATGAACCCATGCCCTTGATAACATATTATGAATCCAAGAACCTGTTAAAATGGAAATGAATGTAATCATTCACATATTTTTAGAAACCATGTAATTTTCTAGTTTAATTATGTGTCAGTGGTAAATGAGTATCCTCATATTTTTCATAGTGAGTTTCTCAATGATATACCTGGTTGAGATGTTGAATTTTCCATTTATATTGTTCTAAATTCTAATCCAATTTTAAAAAAACATTATCAAATGGTTCAAATAGGTATTTAAAAGATGAAAAATAAATAACATTAATTAATAGATAATGGCTTCACCTTACCTAGTACTTCATTCTGTGTTTCTCCTTTATTTTTTGAAAAAAATAAAGATGCTTCAATGAGACTTTGCATTGATTAAGATCCTTGAATACAATAATGGATAAGAACATGTACATTTTCCTAAAATTGATGATTTTTTATCATTCCTAGGGAGCACAATATTATTATATGGTTGACCTATGGTTAGGGTACCATATGTTGAATGGAAAATAATTTGATGTTTTGAAGACTGCTTTTTGTACATGATATGGGAATTATGAATTTTTAGTTATGTCATTTCATTTAACTAGTGCACTTACTAATGTCATGGATAGAATGAATTGAATATTTCATGAGATCTTTGATAAGTTTGTGGTTCTATTTACTAATGAATTCTGGTATATTATAAAAGTAATGTAGTGAATAGAATATACCTAAGGGCTATTTTACAATCCATAAAATGAAACAAACTACCTGAATAATTAAGAAAGTTAGAATTTTTATTGCAATAAATATATTTTATAGGTCAAATTATTTATTAGGATAGAATAATTTTTTATCATACTAAAAAAATTGTATAAGAATGTCTTTGATGAATAAATAAAACTGATATTCCTTGTTTCCATAGTTTGGAAGTCTATTACCAGAGTTTTGTTGAAATTTTTTCATGATTATCTAACCCACTGACTATGTTATCTCATAAATGTGTAAACATCATCTGAAAAAATGTATATGATGATTCATTTAAGGAATTTAAAAGAATATTTGATAATTCTCTAGTTCTAACCGTACCTTTCAAGAATTGTGAATTTGTGTCCTAATGTAGAATTATCTAGTTATTAGTTATGATTCAAATCAATGTAAACCTCATGAGATAAATTTCTCTACACATTATTTTAAATTATATAAAATTTTATACATTAAAATTTTTGAGTAATAAATTTTATGGAGTAAATTATGAAATATATAGTGACCATAAAATTTAAAAATATTTATACTTACTCTGAAATAATTTAACATGAAAAGTAGAAAATGTATCGAACAAGTCAAGGATTATGATTTCATGAATAATTACCATCAATAAATAACAATCAAAGTGGGTGATACTTTGAGTGGAAACGTAATTCTACATTAACCATGATATTTTTAGAACCACACCCATTGGTTAATGATTTGATAAATTTTGGTTTGCAAGTTATTGGTTATGGAAATTCCTTTGATATTTTTCAGGTGTTATTGTAGTCATATCATTTATAAAGAATAATTCATGCTCAAAATGAGCACCTTGTGTTGTAAAAAATGTATTATTTTTTCAAAAGGGGTAGCTTCTTGATATTAACATTGATAATGATTGTGTTTGTTGGTTTGGGAGGAGAATATATGTTCCTTTTGATTCTTAGTAGAAGAATGAATTTTCCTGTGAATCTCATGATTTTATACCTTTAGTTCATCTTGAGAGTATAAATATATACATAGTCCTTCATGATTTTTATTGGTTTGATGGAATGGTAAGATATTTGGAAGATTTTACCTTGAAATTTATGAATATTCAATTGGTTAAAAAAATACTATGTTACTGAAGGGATGCTTTAGCCTTTTCTAGTGATAGAGTTGAAATGGGAAAATATATCAATAGGCTATATTGTAGGACTACCAAATACTTCTCGTGGTAACAATATAATTTGAGATATTGTAGAATGATTAACAAAATCTACAAATTTCAATCATATTTGTGATGCTATGTTTTGGGATCAAATTTATCTATTTTACCTTAAATAGATTATCACGTTACAGGGAGTTAATATATCTATTTTAACAGGCTGAGATCTTGTGTTCACCATTAACATTTATAAAGTCCATCAAAAGTCATAGGTAACTGAATTAAATTATAATCATTCATTTAAAACCCAATATAATGGAAATAAATAGTGAACAATTCCGACTTTGGAGAATAGTTTTCTAGCTTGTTCAATTGATTTCCTGGGATTTTTGGATCAATATATTTCATTAGCTGAGTATTCTAATAACTAAAGATTTCATTATATCATTAATATGGCACATTTTGAGGAATTATATGGGAAATAGTGTCGAACTCTAGTATTTTGGGATGATGTTGGGGAAATGGAGTTTATAGGACCATAATTAGTAAATGAAGTGGATAATAAAGTGAATATAATCTAGTAAAAAATGATAAATTCTTAGAGATGTTAAAAAATGTTATGTAGATAATAGCGGGAAATACCCATATTTTGTGGTATGTAATCATGTTTTCCTAAAACACCCTCTATAGAGTTTTTTATGTTTTGTAAGAAAGGAATGTTATATCAAAGATTCATCAACCATATTGAAATGTTAGAGAATGTTGGACCAATTTGTGTTTGAGTATCATTTCCTCTAAGTTTATCATAGGTACACAATGTTTTACAAGTTTCCATGTTGAGAATGTATGTGCTACATCGATCTCATTATTTTGAAACTAGATATGGTTTAGCTAGAAGATAACCTTCATTATAAAGAGAAACAAATCCAGATTTGAGAACATGGAGAGAAAGTATTGCAGAATAAGGTAACTGACCAGGTTATAGTATTGTGTATAAAACAGATGGTAGGGAAAGAAACTTGGGAATCTGAAAATGATATTAGGGAAAGGTGTCCCCACATGTTTGAAAAGTTAATGAAGAATACATGGATATAATTTCTTGAAGTTGGGGAGAATGTAGCAAAACATGTAATTATAAAATAAATTATTTCATTCTTGAAATGAAATATTTCATCTAATACAAATTATAGAGAATAAGTTGTATTTTATGGAATATAATATGATGGAATAGTAACTTGACATTTAGAATAGTAATATTCTCCATATAAATAGTAAATCATCCAATAGAATGGTAGAAACATATATAAATGAATAAATAAAATTTATTTTTCATATATGTGAGAATATGATATTTTTATATCCTAGAGTGAATAAATTAATTTTTTTAGAATGATATATTAATTGTTTTTTTAGTCATAATTTTTTTAAAATATTATAATTGATATAAATATTTAAAATAAAATATTCATTTAAAATATTGATTCATGAATTAATATTTTTTTCTATTGATAATAAGATAATTTAATGAGACCTTAATTTATTTTTCATGGTGTTATAAAATTGGTTATTGTTTTAAAAAATTTATTTTTTGAATAAATTTTGAGTTTAATTAATAATTATATTTCATATATTTAGGAAACCATTTTCAAAAAAGGTAGTTCATTTTCTAATTCATAATGTTGAATAATGATTAGGGTGATTTTTTGTGATTTTTCTGAAATAGATGAATTTTAATAAGTAGGGAGAAATTGTAATATACAAAATAAGACAAATACATGAATTATTGACTCATGGATGATGTTATGCAGAGGAAAGAACCCTTAGTTCTAGCTCACATCCACTAATTACTAAATTCATTCACATGAACTAGCCTTTTTCTATTCATATGAAAAATAATAAAATATTGATTAGAAAAATATAACACCCCCCTTTCCTCCACTATAAATATCACTCGTCACCCCCACTTCACCTCACTCATCTAAAGAATTGATCCGTATCCAAATTTTTACCAATATCATTCCAAAGAATCTTCTATAAGTTATAGACCTGATGGTCTCACCATAATGGAAATACCAAAGTCCTTAAAGAGGTTCTCATGGAGTATACTTCTAGAGGTAAAAACTACTGCGATTTTTCGACTATTTTCCTTTCAATTCATTTCCTTTTTATATTTTCTATTCACCTCCACTTATCAAAGCGGCATAAAAACTCTAGTATCTTATATATACCAGAATTATTTTATGTTTATTGAAAAATTAATCATCAGACTTCTTCTCCTCTCCCTTTAATTCTAAAAATAAAAACAATATCTGTGATGAGTCAATTTTCTGACATCATGGATGATGTGTTTTCAATTTTAATTAATTACTAATTTCCATGTCATAAAACATTTCAATTGTCGAATAAAGATGTATAGTATGTTATATAACCACTTTTTGGTTTCGTATTTAACATATAAGCATTGTATGTAATTATATAAACTATTTATTGAGAACCAATGAACTGCCAAAATGATTTAAAAGAATATCATTAATGGTTTATATAACAATTCAACCTCATATGTGAATAAATGATATGTGGTTTAATTTAGAGTTCTATAAAAATTTAGATACCATTTTGTTCAACACCTTGAGTTTCTCTTCCATTTAGAAAGAAATTACATAATAAACAGACCACAGAAAACATGTAAAGAACACACACACAAAAATAGAAATGACAAAATATTATGAAATGGGTGTAAAGTTATTATCAAAAGAATATATAATGTATTATAAATTCTAATATGGTTCTTTTCTATATTAATAATAATATTTTAATCATTATATGGGAGGTTTAAAGATTATTAAACTAAGACAAACATGAGGTATTGGAATTCTTAAGCCAGTTTAAATTCTTTGGGTTAACCTTTATTTCTTTGATTTTTTCAGGATATGGTTATTTTTAATAATAATTTTTATTATATTATTTTTGATTATTTGTATTTATAATTAATATATATTAAAATGATTTTATTAATTCTAGTAAAAGGATATTTCATTTTTAAGGGACTTTTCTTTTAAAATCTTTTCAAATTTCACTTTTTCGAAATTCAAAATGATTATTATTTTTCTTTTGCCATGATAATATTATTCTAAGTGAATTTTGTTGTATTAAATTAATTATTCCTTTATATAATTTTATACTTATTTTATATTAATATTATTTCATTATTATGTTCATGGTTTTTAAATTTTAAATGTGATTTTTTTGAAAAAAAAATTATTTTGAAATACAAAAGTGTTTATTTTCAAGGGTTTAAATTAGTGGTCAAGGATTTTACATCAGGATATTTTCCCTGAACATTTTTTATGTTGGTTTTATCCCATTAAAAACATGAAATGAAGGTTTTAACCCAATTATACATCAAGATATGTTGGGATGATCCCATTATAGCTGAAGATATGATGGGTGAGGCCAATTATAGCTCTCCAATTCATTGGGTACTCTGAAGATGGAATTTGACCAAAAGATTATTCTAGTTGTATGGTGAATTTAAGAGTTATATGGTAAATATGTAAAAACTAAACACCATGATGTGTCTATGCACATTGATGTGTTTTTTTAGAATGGATTTTAATGGTTTTTATGTTGTCACTTGATTAAATATTTCCTTCTTTATATCCCTTACTGATATTTTTTGTTCTCATATGACGTTTTTAGATGTTTTTAAAAGGTTATAAGGATGTATAATAGAAATTTTTAAATCAAGTTAAATCTTAGGTATATTCTTCAAGGAAAATTTATTTAATTTTTTATAGGTTTATATTTTGGATAAAATGGATATTTTTTAGTAATAACCTCTTTTTATAAATGTGGAATGTTATGTATGTATTATTTCCCAATTCATTAAAACTATCAACCTAATAAGATCCTCAATGTGTGTGTTCATGACTAAAATTCAAGATTATGTAATGTTTTATGTCTGGGTCCTTAAAAATGTATCTGATTGTTATTCGTATTGATATGGTTAATATTTTATAACCAATGTGTATTTTGAACATCTAGAATGATTTTTTATTGATGAGCATAAAAATATCACATTTTTCTTTTATAGTGAGAGATTGAAATATTATCCATAATTATTTATCATACCCACAAACATCATCATGAAATATTATTTGGTGGGTGGCCAAATGGTGTTTAAAACATCAATTTTTTCTATATTTCTCAAAGGATACATCCTAGATCCATTTAGGAAGGAAATGCCCTCTTTATAATCATCAAGGGGCATAGATTTTAATATCAATTGGGTTCATGGATTCGTCATTTTATCAATATTATTGAGATATAGGATTCTAAAACATACATAGTACAAATTTGTAGATGATAATTTTTAACATTAGACAGACACCTTCCTCATGAATCTAATAGTTTTACACCATTCAAAAAATGGAAGTATAAACACTGGTCCAACAGTGAGATATATCATATCTCACTATGTTTTTCATAACTAGAAGCATTGTTAGACACATCAAAAAAAATAAATATCTTCATAACATGGGGAAAGGAAACATAATAAATGGATGTCTTAAATGCTCAGTAAGGGTTAAAAAGAGGGATATATAATCATAACATTAATATAAGGGTATGACAACATGATCATAGATTTGGATACCATTCCCTATTTATCAATAATCATAAGATCGTGTTTTAAAATAATGATTGGAATTATATAATACATTATTCATAAAATAATCACAAAACATGATCCATGAGAGCATATCAATGACATAAGACATGGTTTTTTGAATATATATAACAAAAACAAATAATGACCATATTAGTCGAGGATCACTGCAAAGAACATCATAGTAGAGAAATTCCCTTAATAAACTAGGATCGTTATGAATTACAGTACTCTCCTATTGAACTAGTTCCTCTCCCTATTCAAGTATTTTATGTGTCTTGAGATATCAATATTTTCCCAATTCATTATAGGGATACATAAGTCTCACCCATCACATAATTAAAACCATATTTATGTGTGGAATAAGATTGCAAGCATTCGTTATATAATAACTAATTATACAAAATGGGTAACATAAAAATTTCATCATATCATAACCTATGGGAAAGATACATGTTTCATAATAATTTCATCATAACATAAAACATGAGAAGAATCAGTTTTCCCAAGCATTTGATTGCAGTATAACACATCAATGTGAGACAGGATTCATTAACACAATTACATCTAAACATAATCATTTTTGAGAAAGAATATGAATGGTATCATGGGATTATTTTCATAGTAAGGAACTAATAACACAAATAGATTTTATCTTAGATTTAAAATAAATTTTAATGATCAATTAAAGAATTTATTGAGGAAAATATACTTTATTATTTGAAAAATGCTTATAAAAACAAGAAACATTTTAAAAATTATTTTATTTGAATGTAACCTTGAAAACATATAAATGTATCTTTGAATAAATATGTGGTAATGATATCAAATAATTTTTTTCATGACGTACATGTAAAAAATATGATTCCTCACCAATTTAATGGTAAAATCTAAATAAGAATTATATGGAAAACAATATAAATATTGAATTAAAAAATTAAGAATATCAAAAATAGTTGAAAATTTATTTTTTAAGTTATAATATGTTAATAATAAATTTTTTAAGAAAAACGTAGAAAAACTTATTTTGATAGAAACAAATTCTGACTGTTAAGAGAAATAATGGATTTTATTAAAAAAATATTATATTTATGAAGTACCAATTATTGAGAAAATGGAACCATTAGTTTAAGATATCAATAATTAATACATTAAAAATAATTCATGATAATTAATTAGAGGAAAAGCATGAAATTTCATCATTAGATTCATAATTACAAACAATTCTAATAAAAGAAGTGATTAAAGCATGAAATCCTTACAACATTAGTAACAATGAATCATAATAAAAATAAATGAAAAAAATACTATGAATCATTAAAAACTAGGATTAATTAATTCATGATATTATATGTCAATGAGGCTATATATATAGCTTATGACATAATATAGGTGTAGTGCATAATGTTTGTGTTAATAAAGGCAATTTGAGATATAAATACTCTTATATTAAGTCTTATCATCTGTCATACTCGTTTAAATCTCATTTATAATAAATATAAATTTATAATACATATATTATATGTCAATATTCATATGTTTCATACTATATATTATTATCTGATGATGTATTATTACCTGTTTATAAACAATTCTATATTATTGTTATGTTTTGGGTAATAACAACATATTCTTTTCATATATGCGTTGATTTGTTATATTTGTTGTTATTTTAAATTAATCATGATTTAATCATATCAAAAATGAAAAAAATTATTTAACTATTCAATAAAATCATTATATATGTCTATATAATAATATATAAATGACATAAATAGGTAATTAAATACACTGATTAGGGAGACAGTAACTCATATGTATCGATGATGGTTGTTTCAATTTTACCAACATATTCTAGATGGTAGTACACTATATACCTGAATGACGTTATTATATTCCCAAATTAATGAGTTCATGAAGGTATGTTTAATATAAAAATACTAGAGTCATAATAAAATAATAAAAATAATAAATAAAAATTAAATACCTCATTTTTTGAAATTGTGTGTCATGGTATGGGAAAAACAAATGACATCAGTTCATGAAGTTGTAGTCTTTCGTACACAAGGAAGATGATTTCATAACCCATTTGATGTAAGTGGAAATAGTTGTAGGCCATTCACATAACATAACAAAAATTTGTTTATATTTATGATACTCAATATAATATATATGAATGGTATACAAATAATCGAATGTGTTTGAGGATGTAATTGAACAAAATGACTCATTAGTGAACATTACATCTTCTCCTAGTATATTTTTTGGGTTTTCACTAAAATCCTTCCTTCAAAAGATTTATTAAAAAAATATGGATTCTAAGATGTGTTTAGGTATTTTTACATGTGATGTTTTTAGTTATTGGATGGGACAATGGTGTCTAAAAATGTGAAGAATATAGGATGTTGGTGGCCTTTTACAAGTGGGGGAGAGGGAACTCATGGTGTTGTTTTGAGATAAATAGGTACTCCCAAATTTTTAATTTTCCAAAATGTTCTATAATTATTAATTATTTAGAATTATTTGTTTAATGAAGAAAATTGGTCATTAAAATATGTTTTATACATGTTTATAAGTTGTTTTTAGCCATATATTTTAGCCTATCCCCTGGTAAAATAATATTTACCTTATCTACGATAATTAATTTTTACTACTTTTAATAATATGTTTTGTAAAAAATTATGTTTAAAATATTATATCCCATAAATTATTATGATTGAAAATATTAAACCATATTTTAAAAATTAAATTCATAAAAGTTTAATATTTTAATTTGAAATTAATCTAGTAGAAGTTTAGAGAAAACATGTTTTTAAAAAGAATTATTTTGTTTAGAAAGTTTTTAATTCTAATTTTTTTTTAAATTGAATTAAATGAACTAAATTGGATGAATAGATGTATAATTTAAATAATTGTAATTTTAAATTGTAAATTATGAATTATCTTCATAAATAAATTAATCAAAAATGAATCTTTTAATAAAAATAGTGTACTTTCACTATTCATCAAAAAATCATTTCATAACATATCCTAAAAGATACCCCTATGATAATTTTGACAATATAATCTCAAATATAATGATTCTATTAAGAAAAATTATTTAAAAAACGTTTTAAAAACTATTTTTATTATTTTTCAGAAAATTAAAAAAAATGTTTTTTGAGAAAATATTATTTGGAAACTTCAAATGGATTCACCAAAATTATGTATTTTGTTGTCACATTTTGTATTTTTATATGACTAGTATACCTAATATATGAATAGTAGTTATTATAATTCATATTACTAAGTTTAATGGTTAGTTTATAATGGTAATTTTTAAATAATAATAATAATAATATATTGTAGTTATGTTAAAAATCATTTTTGTGTATAACACTGGCTATCCCACTATTGCATGTATTGAAAACATATCTTTGAGTTTCATCAAGATTAACATTATTTCGTTTTCTCTTGTATCATAAACTACTAATGAAATTTATGTTATTTGAAAATTAAATTCATAAAAACTCATGGTGTTAAATTATACACCCCTTAAAATGAATTTCTCTCTCCAAATAATTTTCTCAAATACTAAAAAATGAGGATACCTCTACCTTATAATATCCACAAGTACCCACATAACACCCTCAAATTGGATGTTTCGCCACAAAACATTGACATGGTGAGTAGTCTTGTTTCATTAAGCTTTCTCTGTCTGATCAATAATATCAACCAATTGTACCTCATAATTAATATCATGATCTAGGGGTATAACTTCAAAGTTCAGTACATCTGAAGGGTCATGTATGTACCTCATTTGGGGAGATACACGGAACACATCATGGAATTGAGATCGGTTTTGTGGAAGAACCCTAAGATATGATAACATCCCAATGTGGTGAATAATTTAAAAGGGACAGATATACATAGGGAATAGTATCCCATTATTCCTAAATCTAATAAAATTATTTTATATATATATTTTTTTGTAAAACCATGTCTCTAACATCAAATTCTATAATTCATCAGCAATTACCATCATAAATTTTTATTTGAAACATAGATTCCTTGATGTGTTGCTGAATGGAACCACCCTTCTCTAGTATTTGATTAGCTATATTAGATCCCAAAACCATTCCTTATCTGATTTCAATCCCACATGTTGGGTATCTACATTTAATGCTATCAAATTATTCATAATGATCCATTTGAACACATTACTTAAATATACTGTTTTACAAATAATCAAATCTATAAAGTTGTTGATCCCAACAACCTTTGAAATTCAAATATTAATATATCAACATATCTAATCGGGGATGAATTGTTATTTTAGACACAAAATCTATTTGAGTATGATATGCTGTGATGAAAGTGAAATTTTTATCATCACCTTACAAAATACTTCTCCAAAATATTGAGGTAAACTTCAGATCTCAATCACACAGAATGGAATGAGGTACTCTATGAAACCATACCAATTACATAATATATATTTTGGATAGATGATCTAGAGATACATATTATCAGATTTTGATGATGGTTTCTAACTGATTATGGTGATAAAAATAATCCCTTATATCATTATCACCTTTATATGATTTAGGGAGTCTAATGATAAAATCTATCATGATTTCTCTCATTTATGTTATGGTATGGTTAATGGAAGCAGCATAAAATAAGTATTTTATCTCTAATCCAAATATTTATGTAAAACCAAACACCAGAATACAAACTCTATGATATCATTATTCATCCCATCCCACTAGTTGCAAACATTCAAATCACTATATATCAATATACTTCCCAAATTAATAGATAATGAAAAACCGTGAACATCTCTTAAAAAAACTTATTTATGTTTGGTATCGAAGTATAATATATACAGTTTCTAAAGATTTCCATTCCATCATGATATAGTCTAAACATAGAATCATTTGTAATCTTTTTGAGTAGATGTATATCATCCTTCTTCTCCACTTTAATCATTACTTGGATAGATTTTGGTATATTCAATTGATAAAGATATAATGTTTCTCCTTATTTTGGGATTTCAAAATCAATCCTTTAAAATTGTAAAATATTTTATATTCATTTTTTTTTATCATGGCTAATCAATCCTGATCCTTTTATCTCGAAGCATCACCACCTTGTTCGCATTCCACGTGTTGTAATGCATTGAGAAGTCATAATCATTATTCATCTTTAACCATCATCTATAGTGCATATTCCTTTTCTTTTATGTGAATACAAATTGTAATATTTTATTATAGCTATATATATAAAAAATTCCTCTATAAATATAATTATTTTGTTTCATTAATTAATAAACATTAATGGATATCATTAAATCATGATTTTGGTAATTTGTCTCATAAATCATCATTTTTTAAGTCATAAGCTATTAAAATTTCATTCTATATAATAACAAATCCGAATTACTTCTTGGACACATCACTAAAGAATAAAATCCCTTCTATTTTATATGGTAATGTAAGAATAGGTTCTCTAACTATTCATTTCATCAATTATTGTATATTTTATACACATTCATCTATCTAGAGGATCTTTTCTCCTTACCGAGTTGTCTTGGTTGTTGTATTATATATATAACAACCTAAGATTTGCATACATATAAATTGAATAAATGTTTTTGAATATTTCATACATTACTCAAACACATGACCGAAGGTCACATTAGTTAAGTTCCATTGGAATCATTGAACACGTTAATCAAATTTCCAAAAAGATGTTCAAAATTTACAATATATATCTTCAAATTTTTTATTCCGACCTAAAACCATTCATCATAACATGGGTAAAATAATAATTTGAAATGGGTGAGCTCAGATGATTATTAAGGGTAAAAAATAAGATATCTATAAAAATGAGTTTAAGAATGTAAAATACGTAACTTTAGAAACTCTTAACCTGTATAACATTTATCATAATATTGAGTCATGGAATAAATCATGGATGTTCACAATACATAATTCATATAAGCACACGATCAATGAGAAAATAACATTAGCATAAAACATTGAATTTCAAAAAAAAATATAAATATTGGAAATAATTTCCATATTAGTGAAGAATCATTGGAAAGACCATCATTGTGCATAAATTATTTTACTATGATGGTTTCACTCTATATTTCATCAATGTTTTACTTAACTGTGTTTATAGTCATTCATGTTCATTATTACATAAATGAATTTCATAGCCATTCCAACCTTATCTATCTCTAGAGATATAAATCATTAAACTTTGTATTATATGGAGATATAGGACCCACTAATCATTTAAATAAAACCACACATATGACTTACACAATAAGAAAAATCATTTTTCATATACGAACCCATTAAAAATGTGTATCTTTAATCATTTCATCATAAAATAACTCATTAAAAAGACACAAAATTCATAAAAATAAATCCAACATAAAAATAAACCATATAGAGAATGAAAAATAATGGAATCATTGGATCTTATCCCTATTAAAACATAAGTAACATAAATTAATTTTGACTTATATAGAGAATTATTTTGAAATATCAATTGAAAATAACACTTCAGGGAAATGTACTTTTGGTTTTGGGAATTATTTTCTTAAATAACATAAAATTTTGAAGGAAAAATATTTCAATTAAAATACACTTTTAATATTGTATGAGAGGATAAAAATAATTAAGTCATAACTATAGATGAAAATGTCATTCATTTCATCTATTTTTTAAAAAAATTACTTCAATATATTTTTAAAAATATTCATAAAGTGCATTGTTTAGAAAACAAAAAAATATATTCCTTTTAAAACCATTTCATACAACGAAAATCATGTGATTATTTAAATATAAAAAGGAGAACATAAAAACCCTTTTGGAGAAAATTTTATAATAAATTGAAATAGGAGAGAAATATTCCTCAATGGAGATATAAAATAAACAATCCAAAATATTGGGGAGATTATGAAATAAACACTAATCAAATTATAATCAATATAATAATATGTCTAATTAATGAAAGAAAAATATATAGATAAAAAATACCATAATAATCTATAGAAAACTCATTAAAGACTTTCATGGGAATTATAGACACCACGTAGAATAATAATGTAGTGTATAGAACATGTGTCCCACAATAATATAACTATGAAAAAAATACCTTACTATGTGTCATGACATCTTTCGTATACTTTAAAAAATATTTAATAATAAATAAATTTTTATTATGAATATTAAAAAAGAAGTATATTCATATATATAATTTCATATTTTTTTACTTATTACATTATCTTACTCTCATAGTAATAATTCCATTTTAATATTATGTTCCTGGTAATAAACGCATTGTATTGTGGTCATGTTATGACTTTTTATCCTTAGTAATATTACATAGATCATGTTCTCATCATATTAATAATGTTATCAATGAAATAATTATAATATATATATATATTCAGTATTTATTTATTCATGGTAATTCATAAAATATAGATATAAAAAATAAAATACAATGTTCATGGAGATAGTAGGTCATACCTATGCCTGAAAGATATTTTCATTTACTTTTAGTATACAAAATAAATAAACTTATATGATATATTATCATTGTAAAATAATTTTCATTCTTTGTATATAATATATATTGATAAAATATATCATTTTTACCATCCATGTTAAATATATATGAAAACCGAATCAAATCACATCATGGAGATGGTAAGCTATATGTACGCACAAGCGGTGTTATCATTCCCCAAATTATTATATGGTAAAAATTAATACATGATATTATAATTAATTATTTATAATTATTTCATAAATATACTATATATAAAATTAACTCCTCATAATTCATAATCATAAAAATATGGTGATGGAAAATTAATTGTATCACTATTTGGAGATCGGAAGTCGTGCATACACACGAGCGCTACATTCTTTTCGTTTTTGTTGGGAAAGTCATTGTATAGTGGGGTGTTCATAAAAAAAAATTAAGATTTTTCACTATGATTATGTTATTATTTTATTACATATAACATATATTTATAGTATGTTTTGATGATTAAAACAGAGTGATCGGTTAGAGTGGTTGCATCTTCTTTGATATGGCACCTTTAGATATTCTCTAAATTTTGTGATATTTTTTATTTTAGGAATAAAATAACAAATATAATGTTTCTATGAAAATGTCTAAGAGAAATTGGTTGGTTATGGTCTATCATTAATGCTAAATGTGATCAAAAAATGTTAGGGAGGAGGTTCCTTTTTATAAATGATTTGGAGGGTGATTTTGGAATTTCAAAAAATATTAATTTATACTAAATTCAATCTCTATCAAAATACAACCAAATTATGTTTTATTCAAATATATGATGACATAATGTTTTTATATCATCATGAAATATATTTTGTTTTTTTTAGTATTATGTTAAAACTTATCATTTTGATGAACCATTAGTTATCTCATTTTACAATTTTCTACATTAACAAATTATTTAATATAAAAACATTTTAATTTTAACATATATCATTTCATATTTCCTTAAATTGTAAATATTAGTAATTGTAGAACTTATCGTTATCAAAATGTATTTCAAAAAGTTTTTATTATTTTTCAATAATTTAATAAAATATTATTTTTATTATATATTGTTATTGTCAATTTTGACACTATTCATTACATTGTAATTTATTCATTTAATATTTTTAATATAATTTTTTCATTTTTTTCCTTAGTTGAATAATTACTATATCAAATTTGTTAAATTATATAATATAATTATTTTTTCCCATTAAAACTATAAATAAATTACAATGATAAATATAAAGTATTTATATTTCCAAATAATATTTATAGTTTAATATATATTATGTAGAAACCTATATGAAAAATTTTATAGTTATTGAAAACATTAATGTGATGACTTTTACATTTTTTAAAATAAAAATTTTATAACTGTCATCATATTATACATATCCCAATAAAAGAAAACATGTTAAAATATTTGATTATTATTGATAATATATATTCAAAAAATAATTTTTACTCACGTATTTTTGTCATTTAATAGTTCTTATAATTTTAATTAAAATCTATTAATTGATTCCCTAATTTTTTTGCACAATCACAGCATCATTGTTTCATAATAATTAATGGTAAATATTTCACATAAAAAAACAAAAAAATTTAATATAATAAGAATAAATGAATGAAGATTAATATAATTTCATAAATGTTCTCATAAACTAAATTTTTTCATTATGTTGACAAATAAAATATATTTGAGACATAAAAAGTGACATTTTGTGTCTTTCTTTGATCTAAATATTATATAATTAATTTTAATGTACAAGTATCCATTAAAAAACTTAATTTCAATCCTAATGTGATAAGGGTATAATTATTTGTATCTAATAAATTTTAAGCATGTGTCAGAGTCATTTTGTTGTCTTTTTGAATTTATTTGTAACCAAAATTATCTTATTTAGAATTTAATGTGGTACCAAAATTTACAATGGTCACTATTAAAATTGAACAAAAATAATCGGAGTGTATTCCCTAAATTTTTTATCTTATTAATATAAATTTTGAATCTTTTTTTAAAAATTCAAACCGCAGAAGTTGCAGATTTCAGTTAAAAAATTGGTAAAATGATATGAAAAATGGTTTGTATAAAAAATGACAATTTAAAACATAAAATGAATTTATTATATTTTCAGGTATATAATCCTTTTAAAAACCCTAGATATTTTCGTTTTAAATCATTTTGAACTAATTAATGTTAATAACTAATCCAATAAAATTGACCTTGAAATTCATCACAGTCATCCACTATTTAATAATTGAATATTCCTTTTATATAATCCCATATAGTAAAAATGAATAATGAATTGTTCTTTTAAAAATTAAATGGTTCAAATTAACTATTAATCAATGTAACTCATAAGAATGCTTCCACATAGGATAACATAAGTGGAAATAGAATACAATCCCATTGAAGAGAAATATTATTATCATGTTATGATGTTGAGGGATTTAGAAAATAGTCAGGTGAATGTTAAGAATCATAAAAGAGTAACTCAATGCTGATGTAAGGGACCATAATATTTCTCAAAAAAGAAATTACTAGGAAAACATTTTTTGTTTCAAGATACTTTCCCAGGAGTTGACTACTTTTCATGAGAATAAATACTTACTTGGTTTCTTTAAATTTTATAAGTATAATTTCATCCTTTCATTTCACAGGTTCAACATCCACTTCATTTCATATTCCAAAATGTGAATGTGAATTTGTCACTCCGAAACCATTAGTAGAACATGAAATCTTTAAAATGATGGGTTATTCTTTCTTACTTATGATTACAATAGAAATTTTGGCATAGGTTATACAATATTCATAGATCCTCATATAGAGAGATAATATATTTATATCTAAAAAAATATTTAAATTTTAAAATATACCATTTCATAAATGGTTATCTCTGTTACCATTTTACATGTAGAAATTCCAATACCTTAAAAAGAGGGTCAATAAATTTCTCAAAATCATTTTAAAATTTTTCCCTTATATATCATAATATTTGCCTTTTTTGTCACATACCAAACATGTGAATTCCATAATCATGTACTCTCTTAGGGAATTTTAATAACCTGGATTAGAATAAATAATTAGGGAAAGAATTCATGGTTCCTTAATCCAAATATTCTGGGACATATTCCATTAATCAAAAATACTAAAAACTTCATCGATGATAGAATAATATAATTTCTCATCAACTTGTTAATAAATTCCAAGGTAATCAACCACATCCAATTTAAATTACCCAAACATATTTACCTTAACATTAGGAACATATTAAGGGTTATATTTACCTTAATCATTTGTTTCCCTTGAATGTCACCTTCCCATTAAATTACATTTCTTGTCCATCAAAACCATTCAATATATTATTGTAAATATATATCAAAAAACATAAACTGACCAATGCTTATATATTTCATAATTCATATAACATAATTCTTAAGTCTAAATACATATACACAATGAGTATTTAACATAATCCTTATGCCGTTACCCAGGCTACCTCATCCTATTAATGAATACATCTTTCATTTCACATTTCACTTGTAGTCTCATCATCATCCATAATACAACATTTACTTATACCACATTTCTGATTGTCTTCATGAGTTCCATATGCATGACATCGATTTTCATAATGAACATTTTATACACATTTGAAACAATAATCAATTGATATTACATTAATGATTCTAATGATTCCATATTTTTAACTAAAATTTAAATTTTCCTAGAATAGTTAATTACTTTTTTCATTCTTATCCATTATCAAAACATCTTACTATTCATCTAAGACGTCCACCAGGATGTTTCTTTCCACACTCATTTCACAAAGAAAGCTTAACGTTCTTTCTTTCATCATATCAACTACATGAATTCTTAGTAAACTCTTCCCTTCTCTTCCTAGGTGAGATTTATATTTAGATAAAGTACATTATGAGAATCATATTTTGTGAAAACATATTAGGCACGATGATAATGTCATTCACTCTAGTATTCATCCCAATTTACTTCACATCATAAAATTGATCATCACATATAATGTTAACACAGTTCCTTATGTTTCCATTCATTGACTAAAACTAGAACTCATATAATGTGTTACACTTATCATAGTGGAAAAAACATAAACGCGACAAATCACTTATTGGATGTCTAAATAATCAAAGGATATTTAATCTGTGAATCCTTAGGCTTATCCATAAAGAAACACCAATACATATCTTTAGAAATATATATATGTATCTCAATAATGTTTTCTAATCCAATTTTCCAATGGATGAATATTACTCTACTCTAAAAGCAACTATAAAAACCCAGCCATTTTGAATGTCAACATCACATCATTTTTGTAGAATATTTCATACATCACCCAAACACACACCCAAAGAAAGTATTAGTTTTTTACCTTTATAAACATGGAACACATTATTCAATTTTTTTAATATCTTCAACATATACCATAATAATCTCTCCATTATCATTCATACCAAAATGATTTCTTTATATCTTGGGGAAAATAAAAATTTGAAAATGCTGAACTCCGAAGATTAGAAAGGGTAAACAAGGAAGATATCAAGAAAAACATGAGTATAGGAATTTAAAATCATAAATTTTAAAAATAATATCTTATATTAAATATACCATAATCATTAATCTTGGAAAAAATCGTTCCATTTCATTAAAAATAAATCATAATGGAACCCAGGTGATGAAAAAATAAAAATGGAATAAAATATTGAATTTTAGTAAATAAATAATCATAGAAAATAATTTTCTTATTTTTCAAGGATCATTTCCATGACCATAATAGTTGGGAAAGTACATTACTTAACCGGGTTCACTCACTTTTCCATCCAGATATTACTAAACCAGGTTTACTCAGGTTTCAGTCCTATATTGCATAAATGAGTTCAGTTCACATTCAAATCCTTTCTCTCTCAGGAGATATAATTCATTACCCAATGTATTAATTGGAGATATATGTAACATAAAACATATAATGAAGACCAAAAATATATGTTCCACAAGAAAATAAGTCATTCATTAAATTCGAACGTTAAATAATAATATGTTTTACAGACATTTCATCATAACATAACTCATTAGAATGAAATAGAATTCATAAACATCAATCCTTGAAAAAAATAAACCATTCCAAGAAAGAAAATGAGTTTTATAATTGTATTATATACCCATTAAAAAGTAAGTTACATAAAATAATGTTTTCCTAGAAGGAAAATGACTGTAAAATATCACTAGAAAATAAATTTTGAGGAAGATATCCCTTCTTTTTGGAAAATATATATTTTAAGTGATGCGGAATATTAAACGAATTTTTTAAATAATTTTTCATATACAATGGAACGAATCAATGAACTAATGTTTCATTTTTGTAAGAAATTATGTTAATGTTGTATATGTTAAAAAAATACCTTCCATAAAATTTTGTTGTACAATCGAAAAGAGAAATTTTTAAAAAATGATAAATATATACATTTTCAAAACATTTTCTAAAAATTTAATCGCAGGTAACATTAAATATTAATTGGAGATTATTAAAAAAAATTGAAAACAGTTTGAGAAATCTAGGAAATAAAATATAATAATTCTCAAAGAAGACCTAAAATGAAATAATTTTGAATGTTGATGAGATTTTACAATAAACACTTTTCACATTATTATCATTAGAATTGTATTCCCCGTGACAGAATGAAAATTACATGGATATGAAAAACAATATTATTAAATATATGAGTCTTAGAAAATATATTCACTGGAAGTATATATACCTTGTAGAATAAATAAGTAGTGTATAAGGCATGTGTCCCGTAGAAGTAAATGTGAGACAAAAATCCCTTTTCCTTTAGTATTTAATTTCATCATATACATTCAATAATAATTTAAAATAATAATATTTTTATTATAAATAAACCTACTAACCAAATTAATATATATAATATGATATTTTTTACATATTACATTATACTACTCTCTTATTAACAATTCCATGTAAAAGTTATGTTATGGGTTATATCTACTTTTTTTATTCTTTTTTTCAAATATTATCCTTGGGACTCTTATATAGATAATTATTTCACAATATATATAATGGAATCCATGATATAGTTATCATATATATATTATAATTATAATTTTACTAATGTTTATTCATAATAGATAGTGATATACAATAGAATACAACATTCATGGAGATAGTATGGTGTTTGTACGGAGGATCATTGTTTTCATTTTTGTGATGTATTATATGAAAGAAAATTATATGATATATTATAATTAAAGAATCATTTTTAGACATATAAAAAAATTTATTCCTAAAATTCATATTTATTACCATCCATATGAAATATTGATGAAAAATCAACAACATATCATTGTGGAGATTTTATGTCAAATGTACACATGTTAGACGTTATCTTTTCCCAAACAATTAGATGGTAAAACGGTATAAATTATATTATCATTATAGAAGTATAATTATTAAATTAATATCATATATATAAATTACACCGAAAATAATTATAAATAATAAAATATGGTGATGGAAAATTAATTGTATCACAATGGGGAGACAATAATTCCTACGTACGAAAGAGGGATACATTCATTTCTTATTCAATGGGAAATGGGATATAATTTGTTCTGTTCATAACCATAATAATATTTTAGAATATTTAGAATTCCTAATTAATTATGAGTTTATAGGTATAAAATATTTATAGAAGATATATAAGAGTAGAAAAAGAGATTGATCGGTAAGACTGATTACCACTTCTTCAATACGACTCCTTTAGATCTTCTCAAATTGACTCTAGAGTTGATCTTTTTGGAAGACCAAAACCTGTAAAATTTTTATAGAGAATTTTAAATAAAAAAAACATAGAGGATGTTATTACATTAAGACTCAATGTAATCTGAATAATTTAGTGAAGAAGATCCCTTTTTTTATTGAGATGAGGGACAATTTTAGAATTTTAATAAATTTAATTTATAATAAATTAAATCATAACCAAAAATAAATAAAAAGGGATATATATTAAAAGATAATATTGCATATATTTTCTAATCTCATAAAAAAATTTTTTTAGACATGTGTTTATATTATTGTAAATCTTATCATTTTGATTAAAACTTTGTTAACTCATTTTATTTTTTAATTATGGTAATAAATTAGTTAATATTAAAACATTATTATTTTTACTTATATTGTTTAAATTTTCCCTAAATTATTTTGTTTACATTTTAGAACTTATCATAGTAAATTTTTATTTTATAATGTTCATTATTATTTTTATATATTTTTAAAAAATATTTTTTCATAATATATAATTACTTTCAATTTTGACACTATTCATGTAACACCCCGAGATTTTATGAAAAATATTCTTTTTAATTTCATTGATGTCTTGTGTTATATGCTACACCAAAAGGAGCTTTCACAACACACATCTCTGACCTGGCTTGCATTACACGCTATCGCGACCTTCCACGATAGTGTGTGTTGTACGCAACACCAAGTTTCGTTAAACAACGATATGATATTAAAATATTATTAAAACTAGCTTTAATGAATAGTAATAACCACTTTTTGAAATTTTGTAAATTTTATTTTTCAAAATGGAATTCATTTTTGGATGCGTAATATCGAAATTAGCTTAGGGTGAAATTTTGGTGATTTTCGGATAACTTTCATATTTTGATGAATAGTGAAAATTACTAAATTTTAATTATAAACATCTTTTTCAATCGAAATAATTAATAGTGATAAATTATTAGTTTTAGTTGTTTTAAAGTATATTTAGAATATATTATTACAATTTAATACAATGTTGGTCATTGGATTTAATTTCACATTTAAACCGGTTATAAACAAGTGTCAATCTTTTGATAGTTATTATCTCTTAAAAATACGCCTTTTGTTTTGACGACGGGAATTAATTTTTTAAATTAATTAATGCAACTGATATGTTTTAAATTTGGTAAAATAGAAATCATTTTTGAGTTCATAATATCAAATATAGCTTAGGCATAATTTTTGGCATTTTTCTGAAAACATTCAATTTTTGATGAATAGTGAAACCACTAAGTGGTAGTTAAAAAACTGAATTTTTCATAAAACTTAATTTTACCGCTTCTGTGAGTGGTATTTCAAAAATCCGAGACACACGGTTGATGTCAATAAGTAAAATGCGGTTCAATGAGATGAAAATAATTTTTTGGTGAATAGTAACTTTTTACTATTTTTTACCACGGTTAAAAGTAAATAGGGTAATTAAGGGTAGAAATGATATTATTATTACCCTAACACATGTTCTAATTCTATTGGACAAGTGTAATTCGATCAAAAACAAACCTAGGAATAAAAAATGACCATTTAGGCCCACTTGAATTAGATTAGGACATTTATTATTATTTAAATCAAAGAAGAGTTAAAAGAGTTAAAATCAATGTTTATTTACTAAAAAAAATTTAATATAGGGTTATAGATAAGATAAATTCGATTTTAAATATGTATTAGAATTCTAAAACTATTTCCTACATAATGGTATTTTATTTTTAATTTTGAGACAACAAATAATATAATTTATTTATGACACAAAGATGATGCAGTAATTATCTTATTAATGAAATATTGACATAATTGATGTTATAAATACCAAAATAAATGTAATATAAGAATTTTTATGAATTCCTATAATTTTATAGGTTGATATGACATGTTAGTATTGATTTAATTAACTTTGTTTGATCTTATCATTCTGTTATGATTTTCACAAAAATCAATTACTAAATAGTGTCAAAATTGACATAAAATAGTTTTGAAAACAAATATTATATTATTAATTGTTCTTTTATTCCTAAAAATCTAAGGTTCGGCCAAATGACTTATATAAGGATATATATATTAATAATAAACAAATTGGGGTTCGTTTGGCTTTTTATAGTAAGTTTATTAACCTTATAGTGTAAGAACACAAGAAGACACGGTAAAAGTAAAATAATTTAACTTAATGTTAAATCTAAATGATAAGGTTAAAATAGGGACCTAAACTTGTCTAAATTTTATTACATGAGAGGATGTTGACCCATCCCCACCTTAGCCTTGAAATAAATCAATTTAGAGTTATTTAATACTGAACATGACTTTATAATAAAATAATATTTTTAGTTTTTCCAAAGGAGCCCCTCTCCTCCCTTATAAAAGGGCACCTCCTCCCTCTCTTCCTCACACAACATTGAGCCTTCAAGCTCGGAAAACCCCTGTGAAATTATCTTCTCCACTTCCCTAGAAACATCCTAGAGGTTCTGGTCTTCTTAAAAGACCAATTTTAGTGTTCTAAGAGGAGGTCTCAAAGAGGCGCTTCAAAGAAAAGGTAATTTCCGTTACCGATTATTTCACATTTATTTCTTCTTCCACTTCTTCTTCTTAGGTTGTTTCATTATGAAGTAATAACATATGTATCACTCATATACTGATATGTTATTATAAGTACGAAAAAAATCCTATTTCACCATCTATCCATCCTACAGAAAACGAAATCACCACGCGTGCGTACGTACGGAATACCGTCTCCACGCCGTGGTGAAATCTGTTTTCCACCACCACCTTACATGGATGGGTATAATGGTGTAACGAATAACTATAAATAGTTATTAGAACATCATATTTATTCTTATATATTGTATCATCCACTCCAAATCAATTCAATAATTATGGAAATGATATCATCGCTCGTGCGTACGTACGGACTACCGTCTCCACGACGCGATGAGATTCATTCTCCATGTTAACCATTTAAGAATGATTATAAAGTATATATAAGAAAAAATAATGGAATATATGAAATTATAAAGCTATTGTATTTATGTTTATATATATTTATGTCTTATACTTAATTCCACTCAATTCAATAACGAAAAGAAAACAGCGTTCATGCGTACGTACGGCCTACCGCCTCTATGAACGGTGTATTTCTTTCCATTTATCGATCCATTATATATATGTATATTCTGAATATATATTATATATAAATCATGTTTTATATTCTATAATTAAGTAATAATGATATAAGTAATCATATGAATAATTACAAGTTAAAGCACGAACAACAAATGAGACGATTTTACCCAAAACGCTACTTTAACATGAATTTACAAACGAACGGGTAATATAAAGTCATAAGTGAACCATAAATGATATAATAACAATGAATATGATTCTTTAATAAGTCAATGACATTATTTAAATCATTATACAGGAGGTTCGGACACTTACGAAGCAAATCGGACCTAAGGTAAGGGAAATATCACAATCTCATTTTTATCCGAGATTGTTTATTCGTAAGTATTTACTGGGGTGTATTTTATCATACACATCCATCTTTAATCAATATGTAATATTATTTCCATCCACCTACAATTGTATAAATCCATTTTTACCCTTCGGTGAGTTTTTAGTAAAAGATATGAAAGGAATCTTTTGTCGTTTTTCGTACGAGGTACTTTTTGACTTTTCCGACAAAAGGACGAAGAATGTTTTTTTAACTTATATGACATGAATGAATTATTAAAAAATTATTTCCAAGAAGAATCGTTTACAAGTTTTCAAGTTTATATTTAATCAACTTCTTTTAGTTTAAAGTTGTGTGACATGTTAAGAAAGGAAAAATGTTTTTGAAGAAGAAAGGATATTTTCCTCAAGAATGGAGTTCAAGTGTTTTATCAAATTTATTTTCCATCTAAGATAATAAAGGGTTCTGTTTTTATCCCTATTATTACATTTATTTGATTATGTTGTGATGGAATTATTTTTATAAATTCATTTATCTTATATGAATTGTTTTATGATGTCATGATGTTTAAGATTCCCATTTGTATTACATGAGCTATGCAATGATGTATGATTTATGATTTTGTGGCACACATTAGAATAGTATCATTGTGAGATGGGTGGGACCTATATCTACCTCCAATGCATTGGGTAAAGATTTTATATCTCATGAGATAGACATGGCAGAAATGGTAGGTTATATCGGTTCAGTGAAACAGAACTGAAACGAGGGTGACTCGGTTCAGAAATGGACTTTGTCCACTAAGATAGTCTTGGAAATGAGTCTTGACTAATAAGATATGAATCTCTATGATTATGTGTGTATGCCACAAAGTTTCATTTTTTAAGTTATGATTATTTGGATGTCATTTCACTACTAAGATTTATCCCATGTTATGAAATTATGCTCTCTTTTGCTGGTTAAGATTTCCAAAATGTTATGTTCTTATGAATATAATGTGATTGATATTTCTTTTGTTTACCCTTACTGAGCATTTGAGCTCACCCTTTTATGTTTTATCTTCCCCAGGATATAAAGAAAGGTTTTAGGTAAAAAAATGAAGATCTTTATGGGAGATGTTGAAGATCTTTCACCACGATTAGAAGATTATATTCTGAGTTTCCAAAGACACTAAACTATTACGATCTTTGTGTGTGTGTTTTTGTTTTGTACTAAGTATTCCGCAAATGTAATGTAATGTCCATGTACGTCAGGCTTCGGGTCTCTACAGTTGGTATCAGAGGAAAGGTTTATTCAACCTTTGGAAACTATGATGCGAAAACGTTAGTGAGATCCCTTGAGATATTTTTATGGTATGTCTAGGGATGTCTCTAAGTTTAAGTATACGTATAGGTTATAGTACTATAATTACTCTAACGATCATAGAATTAAACCTAATATGTTAGATATTGAAGGTACTCCCCCTTTATTATGTTGTTTTCCCTAGCATGATTTTTCCTCTCACACTATTCTTTTTGGGTTTTAGATGATGGCTGGAACCCGAAGGAACCGTGTTGATCAATGCAATGGACAATGCAATGATTGTCCTCCTGAACAAACCAATGCTATGGGAGATGGAGTGCAAAATCTTATTTCTATACTTACACAAGCTATGAATCATTCTGGACTTCCAAATGAGTAGAGAAGGGAACAATATTCTATTGAGTCCTTCATGAGGCAACGTCCACCGTCTTTTAGTGGGTCTTCCGATCCACTTGTTGCTGAACAATGGATCAGTACCACTGAAAAGATATTTTCAGTTCTTCAATGTTCTGAGCATGATAATATCATCTTAGCAGTATATCGTTTGGAAGGTGAAGCTGATCAATGGTGGAATCTTATCAAGAATACGAGGCCAAGAGGTGAAATTGAGTCCATGGAATGGGACGAGTTCAAAAACTTATTTTTCAATAAGTACTTCCCTCGTATTCATCGAACAAAGTTGGAGAAGGAGTTTCTTGAAAAAAAGAAAAAGGATGATGAATCTGTTGGTATATACGAAGCAAATTTTACAAGGCTTGCATGGTATTCATCTGGATTTATCATGCAACCTGAAAGTAAAATTGATCGATTCTTCAGTGGCTTAAAACCAAATCTTAGAAAGGCATTAGCTATAAGAGACTTCAGTAGCTATGAAGAAATTGTGCGTTGTGCTATCAAGGTAGAAATGGAAGTTGGTGTTACGTATCCATCCCATAGTTTTGACAAGAAATGAAAGATGGAGTTCAAGGAGAAATCTCAAAATAATGGTGGAAAGAAGATGAATGTTTCCTTATGCACAAAGTGTGGAAAAAATCATGGTGGAGATTGTCTTAAAGGGACTAGAAAATGTTTTAAGTGTGGAAAAGAAGGTCATTGAGTAGCTGAGTGTCGATGTAATGTAAAAAGGGTTTCTAATGATGTGAATAAAGCAAACACTGCAGAGAACGCACCACCAACACTTCAATGCTTCAAGTGCAAGGAAATGGGGGCATTATGATAATAAATGCCCTAATCCAAGGGTTAGTGTTGATCGACATGAGCAACCACTTATGTCAAAGGACAAAGGGAAGTCACATGCGATCACCATTGGCGATGTTGAATATGAAAACGATGCGGTGGAATGATTAAGTGTTTATGTAATGGGATTCCAAAATAGTGTTGTATATAGTATCGTGGAATATTGGAATATTTATGTATTGGTCTATTGTGGTTTTCAATAATTTTATGGTACCAGTAACCATGGAAAGTGATTCAGATATTTTTGGAAAAAGAATGATATATGCATAATGAAGGGAAAACGAGAAAATGAAATATTTGACAGTATTCATGAGCCCATGATTGATATAAGGACTAATTGATATCATGGTTTGAGTATATAGAATTTTGAGGATTTTGGTATGTGGATGGTGTTAACTTTTAACTGCATTCATGTTTTCACTAAGGTTCAATGGGTATTCAAGAGAATACATGATTAAGGACATTGAATGTTTGGAATGTGACCAACAAAACATATCTTATGATATATGGGGATCAACGATGGTATTAAATCTCTGGTAATCGTTTTCATTATGTTATGAGACTGGACTGAAGTTGTATGGATAAGCCTAAACATTGGAATGGATTATGTTTGACATAATTTAGTATTGTTTAAGGATAGAAGTTTTTTCGATATTATTGATGGGATGTTATTGTAATATAGTTTTAGAAAAAGGACAACCTGCAGGACGGGCGACATCCCATCGCGTCGGACAAGGCTGTGGGAATCGAACCCACAATCGAAGTGCGACTGGCCTTTATCGCCTACCACTGGCCTACAGGATGTCCTTGGTTAGTAGAAACTAGTTATATTTTATTAAGCGGTATGATATATGAAGTATAAGTTCTTTTTTTGGAACCATATACGATTAACCATAAGGTGGACTTATAACTTTTGCTAACCTTTTGTTTGAATGATATGGAATGACCCATCATTCTATCACATGATCTGCTAACACATCACGAATGACAAAATTCAACTTCATTTCTTTAAGAGATGAAGTGGAAATTGTCTAAAGAACGACAAACGGTGAGACTATACCAAAATCACAAAAGTATTTCTTCTAATTCCAATTTCATCAACTTTAGGGAAATGATCTTGAAAACCAAAAATGTTGCCCTATTCCTCTTATATCTGATGAATCAGATGGTACCTTAGATCGTTACAAATTTATGGCTTTGTGATTGCTAGCTTTTCCATAGCCATGTTCTCTACCACTCTCCATCAGAACATGATTGTTAGATTTCTCTTCCATATCCATATTTTCACCTATGTGGAAACCCAGTGATTAGTTTATTTGGGTAACCGTTATATTTCATAAATTTTTTTTAAAGATTGTTTTTGGTATTCCTTTTTATGATGTGTTTTTCGATTAAAGAAACTTTCGAATAGTAAACCATTTATATCCCGGACGAATTTCGAGGGAGAAATTCATTTTAAGGGGGGTAGAATGTAACACCCCGAGATTTTATGAAAAATATTCTTTTTAAGTTCATTAATGTCTTATGTTATATGCTACACCAAAAGGAGCTTTCAGAACACACATCTCTGACCTGTCTTGAATTACACGCAATCGCGACCTTCCACGATAGCGTGTGTTGTACGCAACAACAAGTTTCGCTAAACAACGATATGCTATTAAAATATTATTAAAACTAGCCGTTATGAATAGTAATATCCACTTTTTGAAATTTTGTAAATTTTATTTTTCAAAATGGAATTCATTTTTGGATTCGGAATATCGAAATTAGCTTTGGGTGAAATTTTGGTGATTTTCAGATAACTTTTATATTTTGATGAATAGTGAAAATTACTAAATTTTAATTAAAAACAACTTTTTCAATCGAAATAATTAATAGTGTTAAATTATTAATTTGAGTGGTGTTAAAGTATATTTAGAATATATTTTTACATTTTAATACAATGTTGGTCATTGGATGTAATTTCACATTTAAACTGGTTATAAACAATTGTCAATTTTTTGATAGTTATTATCTCTTAAAAATACGCCTTTTGTTTTGACGACGGGAATTAATTTTTTAAATTAATTAATGAAACTGATATGTTTTGAATTTGGTTAAATAGAAATCATTTTTGAGTTCAAATATCAAATATAGCTTAGGCCTAATTTTTGGCATTTTTCTGAAAACTTTCAATTTTTGATGAATAGTGAAACCACTAAGTGGTTGTTAAAAAACTGAATTTTTCATAAAACTTAATTTTACCGCTTCTGTGAGTGGAATTTCAAATATCCGAGAGACACGGTTGATGTCAGTAAGTAAAATGTGTTTCAATGAGATGAAAATAATTTTTTGGTGAATTGTAACTTTTTACTATTTTTTTCCACAGTTAAAAGTAAATAGGGTAATTAAGGGTAGAAATGATATTATTATTACCCTAACAGATGTCCTAATTCTATTGGACAAGTGTAATTCGACCAAAAACAAACTTAGGAATAAAATATGACCATTTTGGCCCACTTGAATTAGATTAGGACATTTATTGTTATTTAAATCAAAGAAGAGTTAAAAGAGTTAAAATCAAAGTTTATTTACTAAATCATTTTTAATATAGGGTAATACATAAGATAAATTGGATTTTAAATATTCATTAAAAAGATAAAACAATTTCATACATAATGGAATTTTATTTGTAATTTTTAGACATCAAAAAATTTAATTTATTTATGACACAAAGATGATGCAGTAATTATCTTGTTAATGAAATATTGACATAATTGATGTTATAAATACCAAAATAAATGTAATTTAAGACTATTTATGAATTACACTAATTTTATAGGTCAATAGGACATTTTATTATTGATTTACTTAACTTTTTTCTAACTTATAATTCTGTTATGATTTTCACAAAATTCAATTACTAAATAGTGTCAAAATTGACATAAAATAGTTTTTAAAATAAATATTATATTATTAATTGTTATTTTATTCATAAAAATCTAAGGTTCGGCCAAATGACTTAGATAAGGTTATATATATTAATAATAAACAAATTGGGGTTCTTTTAGCTTCTTATAGAAAGTTTATTAACCTTATAGTGTAAGAACACAAGAAGACACGGTAAAAGTAAAATTATTTAACTTAATGTTAAATCTAAATGATAATGTTAAAATAGGATCCTAAACTTGTCTAAATTCTATTGGATGAGAGTATTTCTACCCGTCCCCACATTATCCTTGAAATAAATCAATTTGGAGTTATTTAAAACCGAACTTGACTTTATAATAAAATAATATTTTCAGTTTTTCCAAAGGAGCCCCTCTCCTCCCTTATAAAAGGGAACCTCCTCCCTCTCTTCCTCACACAACTTTGAGCCTTCATGCTTGGAAACACCCTGCCAAATTCTCTTCTCCAATTCCCTAGAAACATCCTAGAGGTTCTGGTCTTCCTCAAAGACCAATTTTAGTGCCCTAAGAGGAGGTCTCAAAGTGGCGCTTCAAAGAAGAGGTAATTTCCGTTACCGATTCTTTCACCTTTATTTCTTCTTCCACTTCTTCTTATTAGGTTGTTTCATTATGAAGTAATAAAATAAGTATCACTCATATACTGATATGTTATTATAAGTATGAAACAATCCTATTTCACCATCTATCCATCCTACGGAAAACGAAATCACCGCGCGTGCGTACGTACGGAATACCGTCTCCACGTTGTGGTGAAATCTATTTTCCACCACCACCTTACATGGATGGGTATAATGGTGTAAAGAATAAATATACATAGTTATTAGAACATCATATTGATTCTGATATATTCTATCATCCACTCCAATTCAATTCAATAATTATGGAAATGATATCATCGCTCGTGCGTACGTACGGACTACCGTCTCCACGACGCGATGAGATTCATTCTCCATGTTAACCGTTTAAGAATGATTATAAAGTATATATATGCAAAAATAATGAAATATATGACATTATAAATCTACTTTATTTATGTGTATATATATTTATTCCATCTACTTAATTCCACTCAATTCAAAAACGAAAAGAAAACAGCGTTCATGCGTACGTACGGCCTACCGCCTCTATGAACGGTGTATTTCTTTCCATTTATCGATCCATTATATATATGTATGTTCTGAATATATATTATATATAAATCATGTTTTATATTCTATAATTAAGTAATAATGATCTAAGTAATCATATGAATAATTACAAGTTAAAACACGAACGACAAATGAGACGATTTTACCCAAAATGCTACTTTAACATGAATTTACAAAAGAACGGGAAATATAAAGTCATAAGTGAACCATATATGATATAATAACAATGAATATTATTCTTTAATAAGTCAATGACATTATTTAAATCATTATACAGGAGTTTCGGACACTTACGAAGTAAATCGGACCTAAGGTAAGGGAAATATCACAATCTCATTTTTATCCGAGATTGTTTATTCGTAAGTATTTACTGGGGTGTATTTTATAATCCACATCTATGTTTCATCAATATGTAATATTATTTCCATCCACCTACAATTTTTTAAATCCATTTTTACCCTTCAGTAAGTTTTTAGTGAAAGATATTAAAGGAATCTTTTGTCGTTTTTCGTACGAGGTACTTTTTGACTTTTCCGATAAAAGTACGAAGAATGTTTTTTTAACTTATACAACATGAATGGATTTTTAAAACATTATTTACAAGAAGAATCCTTTACAAGTTTTCAAGTTTATTTTTATTCAACTTCTTTTAGTTTAAAGTTGTATGGAATGTTAAGAAAGGAAAAATGTTTTTGAAGAAGAAATGATATTTTCCTCAAGAATAGAGTTCAAGTGTTTTATCAAAATTATTTTCCATCTAAGATAATAAAGGGTTCTGTTTTTATCCCTATTATTAAATTTATTTGATTATGTTGTGATGGGATTATTTTTATGAATTCCTTTATCTTATATGAATTGTTTTATGATGTCATGATGTTTAAGATTCCCATTTGTATTGCATGAGCTATGCAATGATGTATGATTTATGATTTTGTGGCACACATAAGAATGGTATCATTATGAGATGGTTGGGACCTATATCTCCCTGCAATGCATTGGGTAAAGATTTTATATCTTATGAGATAGACATGGCTGGAACAGTATGTTATACCGGTTCAGTGAAACAGGACTGAAACGAGGGTGACTCGGTTCAGAAATGGACTTTGTCCACTAAGATAGTCTTGGAAATGAGTCTGGACTAATAAAATATGATTCTCTATGATTATGTGTGTATGCCACAAAGTTTCTTGTTTTTAGTTATGATTATTGGGATGTCATTTCACTACTAAGATTTATCCCATGTTATGAAATTATGCTCTCTTTTGAAGGTTAAGATTTACAAAATGTTATGTTCTTATGAATATGATGTGATTGATATTTCTTTTGTTTACCCTTACTGAAAATTTGAGCTCACCCTTTTATGTTTTCTTTTCCCCTGGATATAAAGAAAGGTTTTAGGTAAAAAAGGAAGATATTTATGGGAGATGTTGAAGATCATTCACAACGATTAGAAGATTATATTCCGAGTTTCCAAAGACACAAAATTATTACGATCCTTGTGTGTGTGTTTTTGTTATGTACTAAGTATTCCGCAAAAGTAATGTAATGTCCATGTACGTCAGGCTTCGGGTCTCTACAATTCATTACACTGTCTTTATAAAAATTTGAAAATAAAATAACATCAAAAAAATAATTTAATGCAATCCTAATATGTAATATTCACCTATAAAATCTTTTGATCTAAATAATTAATTCAAATTATATTTATGTTAATATTTTTACTATCAATTATTTTATTTTTTAGTTGAATAAATACAATTTCAAAATTAGTAATTATTTAAGGGAATTATTTAAACACTAAAAATTATAAAAAAATTAAAATTATGAGTATAAATCATTTATATTAAGAAATAATATAACTAGTCAAATATTGATTTTGGAGAACCAATAATTTAAAATATTATAGTTTTTAAAAACATGAATGTGAAAACATTGACTTCAATATCAGAATTATATTATATGTGTCATAATCATTTCTTTGTGGTTCAAAATGTTAAATAATTTAACACTTGGATGATTTTGGTATAGATATACTAAAAACATATTTGATTTATTCATGTGTTTTGGTCATTAATTTTTTCTTATCCTTTTAATTAAATTCATTTTTATGATTTTTCATCTGCTCAAGAAAGCACAACATCAGTGTTGCATCAGCATTAAAGATAATTATTTCACATATAAAAAAATTAAAATCATAAAAAAAATTATTATTAATATAATCTTTCATGTTAGTTTATTAGCTTATTTTTATCTATGTGGACACATAAGAGATATTTAAGAAAAAAACTGACATTTGGGGTCTTTCTTTTATTTTAATATTATATCTCTCATTTTGATGGAAAAGAATCCATTAAAATACCTAATTTTGATCCTTTTACATTAAGGGTATTATCATATTCATCAAATAAATTTTTGGCATGTTTTAATTCATTTTATAGTTTCCATCATTGTATATTTATCCTAAATTTCCCAATTAACCATTTACTATGGTAAAAAAATAACTATATTTACAATTCACATTGGCCAAAAAATTCATGTATATATTCACTATATCTGGAAAAACTAAATATAATTTTTTTATCCATTTTTTGTAATTAAAAATTAAAATAAGGTTCTGAATTTAATTTAAAATAAAACATGTATTACACTATTACAAATGTTCTTCATCAAAATACCCATAAGAAACATAAAATGTTTTTATAATAATTTCAAGTAGATATTCCATTTCAAAAAACATTATTAGGTTGTTTTAAATCATAATAATCTTTTTAAAATTTAAAACTAATCTAAAAAAATTTCACCATGTATTGAATTTAAAAGAAAATACAATTTTCAATAAAAAACATTATTTTAAAATTTATTCAAAAATGAAACTTATTAGAAAAATTAATTAAAATCAACAAAACAAAATTTGATATTCTAAATTCAAAAAGTGGTATATTTTTTCAAATTTTATTTTTAGAACTATTTTAAACTATAGTTAAAAAAAGGGTGCCATAAAAAGTTGACAAAAATGTTTTTGAAATACTATTTTTAAGCATAAAATTGGATTTATGATTAGAAAATGTCTAGAAAACAAATAAAATAAATGTTAAAAATTATCCGGAATATTTAATATATATTTAAATAATATAATCCTATAAAGTGTATTTTTTTATTTTATTCATATAAAAACAGTTGTGTTCATTAAAATATTTTTTCAGAAAAAAAGATTTTCTTTCAATTATAAATCATATTTTCATAGTTTAGTAAATCATGATCAAGAACATCATTCTGAAGTCCAGGTTATAATATTTTTATTACATATTTAATGTAATAAAATGATTTTTAATAGAAATTTAGTGTTTTGAGTAACGTTATACGACCTAATGATGTCTGTAGTGCATTTTTAAAATGGTCTAGCATGAAATACTCGCTGTTAATGAAAATAAGTTATTTACAAATATATTTCATCAAAAAATCTATGTGTTACTAGATATTTAAGGGAAACACTCCACCACCTTTCTATAATATCAAGATAAACTATGAAAATTACAAATTTTAGTCACTATGGGTGGTCTGGCACAAAATTCTATAGCCACTCTCATTAATGGATCTACTGATATATCCCCTCTTTATATTATTTGACCTAAAATTAAACATTTTGCAACAAAAATTAACACTTTGTAAAAAAAAATTATATAGTTTCTCCTCCCATAGGGTATTTAGTAATCTTCTATAGTGATCTTCAAACTCTTCCTTTCACATTGAAAAAATAAAAATATATTCTATAAAAACTGCCAAAAACAAATCAGGGTAATCTCTAAAGAATCTATTCATTAAATATATTAAAAGATCAATGTAAATCTTAATATCAAAATGAATCACTATATATTTATAGCTTCCATACCTTGTACAGTTTTTGGTCTTGGGTATGTCCTCTTTATTTACCATCAATTGAGGGTATCTATTACCATGGTTAATATTGGAATGTTTTTGAGCTCCATGTAGTTGATAAAACAAGTCATCAATACAGGGAAGAGGATATTTGTTTGTAATTGTGACCATTTTCAAATTCTAATAATCAATGGAATGTCACATAAATCCATCATTTATTTAAATGAAATGGAAATGTAAAACCCCAGGTGATACACTTGGTTGAAATAATCCCTTATAATGGTTTTCCTGAAATTGGTTATTGAATTACCGAAATTCAATTGGGATCATTCTATAGAGTGTGTTTGAAATGGGGTTGGTGCTAGGTATGAGTTCTATTAAGAACTAAAAACCACATTTTGGTGTAAGGGTATGAAAATATTCCATAATTACATAAACAAATTCCCAAACAATATCAATATTATCATTTTTGAGATTCCCTCTAACCAATAGAGATAAAAAAACCCCTTCGGAATTGGAATTAAAACTCATATAATGGATGTGATCTCCGTTTGAAGTTCATACTTATCATTTCCTTGATAGATGATCATTAATTATTTTGGAATATTAAATGTGACTTCCCTTACTCGATAATTGATATGCGATTTATTAATAGAAATCTAATACATTCATAGGATCATATTAAATTCAATCTGTATAAGATTAAAATGAATTTTAGGATGCCCATTCCCACCACCATCAATCAGAAAGGAATTATATACATGAATTCGATCATCATACAATTAATGTGTTTTCACTCCAAATTATAAATCTAATCATTTTTTCCATACTGATACCCTAATCAAATTCATTATAAATGAAATAATTGGTAAATGCATTGTAAAATAAGACATGATATGTTCAAGTGTTAAATAAATGTTTAATTTCAACATGTTGTAATTTTACACCTCATTATGAATAGTTATATCATGAGATTTTCCATTTTCCATTGTCTTATGAGTTTGTTGACATCAATCCTCATCATTAACCATTTGGTTGGAAAACACATTATCATAATACCCATTCCCCTTACACATGAATCATAGAAGTGTTGGATGTTCATTCTATGAATCTTTATCAATATTTGCACGGTTTTTTAACATCTTCACATCACTTAAGTAATAAATTTTTTGATGATATTCCCTTCAATATATTAAACATTTAATCCTCACCAAAAAAAATTTCTCAATGATAATTAAAACACTTTTAGAATAAAGGAAAGATCCTCTTATACTCCTAATGATTCTTATTTTTTCATTTGAATTCCATATTTATTATCCTATCAAAACTATGAGATTGATTTGTAAATATACACACAATTTCCAACATGATATCAGATATGATAATCTGCTGAAAACTACTCATGTCCCTTAGGTCAACCACAAATTGATGAATTGGATTAAATCCACTTAAGAATAAATCAACCTTATAATATGGTTGGATGTTAATACTAGAGGCGTACATCAGATGGCTTTTAAAAGTTTTCTCATACATAAATGTTGATTCATCATACATTTTATTTAGCTTGAGGATCTCCTTTTCTATATTTTTATGCAGAATACATGGAAAATTCCTACAAAAAAAATATTTTTTGGAAATCATCCATATCCATGGAATCAATTTCATATTATTTCCTTGTATTCATGATAATTTTCCAACATTGATCCATTTCACCGTCCAAATTGTATACATTAAAAATTAATTTTTCTTGTTCTAATCATTTGAGAATGGAAAATATAATTTAAATGATATTGATCGATTTTTAAAAAACTATTTGATCAGAATACCAACATAATTAAGGTGGGTGTTTCCACATAAAGGACATAACAAAATATTATTTTCTACTTTGATTTTTCGGAATTCCAACATGATTTATATCTTGATAATGTTTGCTGAGAAGAGAAATGATACTTTTCATTCCATCCCTCTAGATTTTTGTATTATCAGGAGAGAAATCATTTAATTTTCCTTCGTACACCATATTAACAAAGTTTCTACATGTTCCATACATTTACTAAACATAAAATATCATAGTGTAAAAATTTATAATCAATATGTTGACCCACATAATCATGAAAAATCAAAAATGTTATATATAAATCGTGATACCTTTAATGACACCTTATTATTATTTGAGGACATTTACAGTCATAGTCTATTTAAATTCATCAGGATGGTTTGTAAAAAAATTATATTTCTAATGAACACCCATGGGAGTGTCAAAATATGTGTATAGTAAGGACCATCATCATGATCCACTTCTTAGTCAAGTCTCTCTCAATTTTGTATTTTTAGGGTACTGACACCTAAGTACATATGATTCAGAACCACGTCAACATTTATTATCTTAACGAGGATATAATTCAAGGAATCCAATGGATTTATCCTTTACCAAAAATATAGAACATTTTCATATTGTTTTTCTCATCCTTAAAATAATCCTTCGACATATCCATTAAGATATCGTAAAGGATTTCTAATAATAGTTTTTAAAGAATAATTACAAATATCCACTCATACCGATTACAGTGGCCCAATAATTATTATACATGAATATTAAACATTTTTAGATGAAAATTAATTTATTACATAAATACAAGCTCATGTACCAAAATTTTTTAGTTATTTTGAAAACATGGAGACATAAAGAAATATCCAAATGAGAGATATATCATCACCAATTACATTTTTCATTTCTAGAAACCTTCTAATTCACATCACACATAATACATATCTTTAAAACCTATGTAGATAAAACATAAAAAATGGTGATCTCAGATGCTCATTAAGGGTAAACAGGGGAGTTATAATAATATAACATGCTCATTACTTTATGAGAATAGTAACATTCTTTTTGGAAAAAAGGCCATGAATATCAATGATCAGTATCTTGAATCCTTCCATAAATAATGAATGTTCATAAAACCTAAATCATAATATAATTAATAAAAATGGGCCATGAGAACACAAAATTGGAATAGGACAGGGATTTCTGGAATATAAATAATAATAAAAAAATCATTTCAATATTACTCGATGATTATTTTCAATACCATCATTATAGAAAAATTCCCTTATAGAACTGGGTTCACTCACCATTCTTGCCCATATTTTCAAAACTATTTTCATTCCCCATTTGAGCCATTCCCATCTCATGAGATATAAATATTTACCCAAATAATTGGAGAGAGATATAAGTCCTACCCATAACACAAAAAAAACCGTATTCATAGGTTCCAAAAGATAATAAAAATTTATCACTACATAAACCTTGATATGAAATGTGAATCATAATTATTTCATTGTACCATAACCATTGAAAAAGTGACAGGTTTGATAATCATTTCATCCTTCCATAACCTATGAAAAGAATTCGGTTTTATAAGATGTTTATCATGGTTTTTCCTGTGGAATAGTGATCTGTATCATGAACATCAATCCATAAAAACATAAACCATTAAGATGAAGAATATTTGCATTATTATTGATCATAACCCTAGTAAAGAATTAGTAACAATAATAGGTGTTAACCTACATTGAAAATAATTATGAATGATCAATGAAAACATTTCATGAAGAAAAATAGATATTCTACATTGAAAAATAGTTTTTAAAATTTTAAAAATTATAAAATATTTTTTATTTAAAATATACTTTAAAACCAAACCTATAATATTGGATTTAAATTTTTTACATGATAGAAAAATATCACATTCATTCCATACATATAAAAACAAAGACTCCTTTCACAATTTTTAGTAAAATCAAAATGGGATTTATCTGGAAAAAGAAATGATGATTTCATTTAAAAGTATTTTAAGAAATCAAAAAATGCGATATAATTCCTTTTAAAAATTATAAGAAATTTTATTAATCATTTTTCACCATAAATAATTATAAAAGGTTTTGAATGAAAACAGATATCCTACTGAAGAGAGAAATAAAGACCTATTTTTATAAAAACATTTTTTTTATTTAATTATGCACCATTGTGTGTAAAAATAGTTCCACTGCATAAATATAACATTATTAACTAGAATATAATATGATTCAATATAATTCCTTTGATTTAAATCATAATTTTTCAAAATAATGGACTTAATCTTAATTTTTTTTGAAACGTGATGAAATATTAATGTATCATATTTACCACTATGGTAACTTTGAATCATAATTCTCATAAAGTTATAACATAAAATAAAACATAAAATCTCATTATAATGACAAAATTCATGATTAAACATGTCTAATAGTATTTATATACACCTTGGGAATGAATATAAGAGCATAGCATAACATATGTCTCAAAACAAATTGAGACCAAAATCCGCTTACCATAAGTCTTGAATTCCATCACACACAATTAAATGTCATGTATAAAAAATAAATTTTTAATATAAATCATTTAAAAATCCATATTCATTTATTTCCTACATGTATTATTTTACTACGAACTTTAATTACATGAATATTAACATTCCATTATTAAAACTACATTACGGGTAATAACCTCTTTGTTTTTCATACATATTTTTATTTCTTATATTTTTTGTCATGTTAATATAATAATTATTTTAGAATACCTATAATGATAACCAAGATATAAATTTCCTATAAATAATTTTTTTTTATAATAATCTATAAATGATTGAAATTGGAACTTAAATACATTATTGATGGAAATTATAGGTTGTACATACGCATGAGTGTTGTTTCCATTTTTATAATATGTTGAAATAAAGAAAATTAATCGATATATTATACATATAGAATATATTTTTTTCATATATATCACATATATGTATTAATCCCTTCCATAATATATTCCATTTAGTGAGTGAAAAAAATCACATTGCTTCATGAGGATTTAGTTCACCGTACATACAAATGAGCTCATTATATTCCCACAAAATAGAAATCATAAACGTATGTGTGATAAAAATATTTAATAATCATAAAAACATAATAAATATTTTTAATAAATATTAAATAAATTATTATGTCCAGTAGTTCAAGGTGGTAATAAAAAAATGAATAACATTGTTACACAAGGTGGTAGTTTGCCGTACAAACAAACAATTGTTTTGTAACTCGTTTAATGGAAGTGGAGAGGGTTTAAGGTGTTTCACATGTTATAAAAACATATCAATATATTTAATATATAGAGGCAACTATATAATTATTATACAAAAATAATTTAAGGGTTTTGAAAAATAAATTAATTGATAATTCGTATTAATGTACGCTGCCTATTCATTATGGTAGCATCTTTAAGAATAAACTAAAGGCCTTAATGAGATGAATTTATTCAAGAATAATATAATCCATGAATAGGGGTGAGAATTTGTGAATTTATTTGTGTAGGTATATTTTGAGGCAAAAAGAATTTTTAGGTGTAGAGAAGAGAAGATATTGGGTGTCCTTTTATAAGTGGGCAATAGGACACCCTTGGTATTTTTGAAAAGAAATAAGTACTCCCACATTTTACATAAGTCATAAGGGTACAATTTAAGACATTATAGAAACATATTAGTGTAATGGTAAAAATATTTCCATAAAATAGTGTTTATATAAGTTTATAGTTTGATCTTGACCCATATCTCTTTTTTACATTAACCCATGATAAACCAATTTTTACTTTAACAAAGGTAATTGGTTTTTATTACATTAAATATTAAATTTTGTCCAAAAATGACATGATATTTTTTAATAAGGTCAATTATTTTTTTCAAATATACAATCCATTTTTTCAAATTCTATTTATTGAAGTGGAAAATTATAATATAAAATTAATTCTACATATGCAATGAGAAAGTGTATTTTTAATGAGAAAAATTTCAAAAGAATACAAGGTTTTCATATCATATTTCAAAATTAAAATGATTCCAAAGACCTATATTAGACTAATAAATTTATAAATGAACAAATTATACATTAAAATATTTATAATCTAAATTATCTTTTTAAGTAAATTAAATGGAAATTAATTATTCAACAAAAATTTAGTATTTTTAATTATTCATAAAGAAATAATTCTTTTCAAAAAAATAAAAAACAATTCCCCAGAATATAATTAATATATTTCAAATTAAAAATCAATTTTATTTTATCAAATTATTTTCTTAAAATATCAAAAAATTTAATATTATTTTTATTCACAAAAAAGAAATAATTTTTTTAAATAGTACATTTGAAGCATTTGAAGTATTCTCCCAAAATAATGTATTTTATGATAATAATTATTAATTAATACCAAAACAATTTTAATAAAAATTTAAAAAATAGTTATTAATATTCATAATAATATTTCTATTGCTTACTTTAAATGGTCATGACTGAATAATAATGATAATATATTGTGGTTCTATTAAAACATAATATCATGTGTTTTGTAAGACATCCTAGTGTTGTGTGTAGTTCGAGAATAAAATGGTGTTGTGGGTAGCATAATTTTAAAATGGTGTTGTGTGTAACATAAAATATCTAAAAAATATAATTTAATCAAAGAAAATTCAAAAAAAATCTTGGGTGGTGAAAAGATTCACCTACATTAGCTGAACAATGGTATTAGGGACACCTTCCTCAAATGATGATAGGGAATCCCTAGGATAATCATCCTCCTCTTCCTCTATATAAATATTGTTGTATCAAGATTATGTAGGGGAATTAACAAAAATAGAAGAAAATGTGATGGAAAATATTTCTTCTATGAGTGAATAGGCGGTACCTCTATGTATTGGGAGTGCTGATACATGAGCATAATTATCAAGGGAATCAATGATAACAACATAATATTAATTGAAGTTCTCTATAGAAGAAGTGATGTCAATGTGATAAAATTTATCTGATGATATATTCTTATTTGTGGTATGTACTAGTGAATTATAGGTATCCTTTGATCCTAAAAATGATGCAAGTACCTCATCAGGTTGTAAAGATATTGGGTGGAATTTTTCAGCCGAGTATTATTATCCATGTTATCATTCTACCCGGATAAAAAATGATAACCTTATCACAATATTTATTTATAATATATTGATTTCACTATAAAGATATGGTAAAGTGAGGTATTTTAACCCTTTTAAATTCCATGGGATTGGTCTTGTTACCTAATAATGTTATTGTGAAATACTTAGTCCTCACTGAGTATGATCTAGATGTTTTCTAGAGTAGTTCCAAAATAGATTTGAGCATCGACCATGATGGAATATTTTATCATCATTTTTGGTCCTTATTTTATTTATAATCCATCCATGGAGCAGTAGGATTCACTGAAATCCACAACACCTCTATCTCTACATATTACCCTAAATTCTCTATTTTTAATATATTTTTACCTTTATGGGTGTGATGATGGTATCACTGCAAGAATATAGATATACTATAATCCCAATAGAATAGTAATTTTTGTGTCTTAAAAATCTAATATTAATTTAGTTTCATATACAATATTTATGAACAAGTATTTTAGTTTGATCTTTCAAAGCATTTTATCTCAATTTTTTTATACCCATGATCATTTAATTTTAAGGGAGATAGATCATCTACTCCATAACACAAGTGTCATCAGGTCCCACATAGGATAATATTAATCAAAAAAACATTTAAAAAAATAATAAAAAATCATTTACATTGTCACATTTTCATGAGATATACAAGGATCTAATGTTTCCCTTTATAGAAATCTCCCAGTTCCTCTTAGTGAATTAGATAACTATGTGGCATCCTACATATTCTATCTTTTCACTATACAACTCAATTTTTGTATCTTCGATCTATAATTCCATGGGAACTAAAGGACCTTGAGAGGTGTTTCCCTATGTTATTTTGACTGTTTCACTACATCCAAGATTGATATTCTGGTAAATATGATGTAAACATATTTCACGATTTCAAAATTGTACTGCAGGGACTAATGTTTCTGAATATGGGGTTTCACTTTTTCCTAGTGCTTGAACATAATGTTAATTGGTTCTTAGGAATATTATACCTAAATAAAATTAGAGTAATTTTTTATGGGATAGGAAATGTTTTCCAACCCGTAATCATATTTTTATAAAATATTTATAAACATTTTAACTAGTCGTCAAACATAATTGAATTTGAATGGAACCTAGAATATTCAATGGCATCTGGGTGATCCTGATATACTTATTGAAGTGATTTTATCTATGTTTCATATATTTATATGTATTCAATTGGATATGTTTACAATGTGAAAATATCCATGTGGAACACAACTTCGTTGAAAACCATTGCATTTATGGCCTCTTCTTGTGACTCTAAAATTATGGATGGGGAACACTAGTTCATGTGCATCTTCTTCATCCATGAAAGGGACTTTCAATTCAATCATGAAAATGGATATATACTACGACCAATTATTTTTTGTGTACTTCATTTTTTGGGGTGGATATCATCCTTTCAAAAATGAATGTAGGAATTCCTGATGATTCTATACTAGTTTAAGAGTTTTATGTAATGTTTCCTCTTATAATGTATTTTTTATAAAGGAATTATTACATTCTTCAGTGAATGGATTTAAAGGTGTATCATTAAATTGTGCATATATAATTTGGGTTAAAATAAGATGATTTTGTTATTATATTTGTATTACATGAGATCAATGAAAAAATTATTTCAGTCAACCAATAATTGAGCATCATATTACTATTGGTTGATAAATCCCAACGATTTTATTCCACATATTGGGTAGTAGACACATAGTTCACTTTTTCTATATGGTTTCCCAATGTCTCATATCAATAATCAACTATCTTCAAGAGTATTTCTATTAATATAAACTAATATTTAATGTCACGAACTAATATTGAATGGTCATAGAATTAGTCAATATGACCACTAAGGCCTACATCATTCAGTTTACTATTCATAGGAATCTTTCAAAGATTACATTCAATGAATGTGATGAAATATCTTAGAACATGTTCCATTAAAAAACAGATCGACTTTACATTTTTTGTATCAAGAGTTGTCTTTATCTTTAATAACCACTGGACATGGTTGATGTAGCTAAATATTTACTCTATGGATGAAAAAAGAGGATATTGAGATATTATTGGTGTTAAAGAAGTCATTGGTGCCTATTTAATAACAATTATGGTGGTTTATACTTTTCCATACAACAATCCTAACACTGTTGTTGTACTATGATTTTGGAAGTGGTTTGAGTGAAGGAATCCCCTTTATGTTTTCCCAAGGCTTTGAACTCTTGATATATTCTTTTGTACATTAAAGGAATTAATGCTGTTTCAATATGACCATGAATATTCTCAATAATAATATCAAATAATTATTCCTATGGGATCTAAATGTTTAGGGATTATGTAAAACATATATTCCTATAAATAAGTTTTTAGAATCTATCATTTTCATTATTCTTTCAGTTAGTGAGGTTATGTATCTTTATATTCCACACCATTAAGTTGAAATAGTGGTGGAATTATCAACATAGTCTATCCCATCTTATGATTGGGCTAACTTGATGGTCATTGTACCTAAAACTTATCTATTAACTGAGTTTTGACATAAAAATATAATTTTTCCCTCCTTCTAATTGAATATTCCCATCCTTGGGACTCATTGAGATTTGTAATGTGTACGATGTTACTCTGAATCCACTTTTCCATTAAAGGTTTTGTAGGTATGAATCACATAGTTTAGTGGAGATATTGTTTCATCTGCCCATTAAATATCCGTTTTACTCAAAGCATTCACTATGAAACAACATCCATATATGGATTTTATTCATACAATATGAAACTAGGTAGATTTGAGGAGCTCTAGAGGTACTTTTGCCTATTTAGGTGTCTAAATGTAGGCAACATGTGAATTTTAATCTGGTAACCTGACATATACAAGCTATTGATGCCAAGTTTGAGATGAACTTGGTTTACTTTTCTAATATGTGGAAACTATTGTCACAATTTATGAATATCATGGTCATCCTCAATTATATGATAATGATAAATCATATTCATGGATCCAGAGTCTATTTTTTGATTAGATTCCAGTGTTGTGGGATGTGTAACCCTTTATTGGTTATGGGGAGAAGAATTATTTTCTTTTTCCTATAATTTATATTCATTTGGAATATTTACCCAAATTTATTTTAACAAATCTATTTCACATTTTCAATATTAGGTTCATATTTCTACATCATCTCTTCAGTTAAGTTGAAATCAATCTCTTTAGGTGTCAAGTGAGATATGGCTATATAGTTTCCATTATCCTTAGATTAATCATGTTTTGTATCTTGAATTTGGAAATTAATAGCATTAATGTTATAAACCTGCCTATGATGTATGGTGTGCGTGCTTTATTTGTTTTAGTGAAAAATAAACCATAGTAAAAAACAATTCATGATGTCCCTCTATACTAGAATCTCTTCATATATCCTCTAATTGATTAACATTGATGACATTCATCAATGAAAACTGAGAAATAAGTATTGAATATTTAACACCATAAGAATAATATGTTAAGTATTTACATCATGTTTCATCATGAAGATGAAAAATAGTATCCCCATGTATCCCTTATATTTGTCAGAAAATTCAGTTTTTGAATACTACAAGGTATTACATTGTCTATTTGGTGTTCCCCTAGGAGCAGTTTATAGATAGTTACCAGATGGTATTAACCAACCATTCATATTGAGCATGCCCAAAATGAATGTTTTGTGTCCATTAGTTTCAATAATAGTAGTGGTATTGGTCTTTGGTGATCATCTCATGGTTTGAAAAAGGACAAATTCCTTTAAAGAGTTTAAGGATGGGGTAAAAATTCTCAACAAACTATAGTTTGCAGTTGAATTAATTCTATTCTTATTTTTGACACTTTCGTCGGGGCATGCCACATAATTCATTTGATATGAAGATGGAATCACATTTCTATTTCCCCCTCAATGATTCACCCCCATGGTGTACTCATAGGTGATTTATAACTTCCCCCCATTGGCGATGAGTATGATTTGTATACTTTTTACATAGGAATATTTAAGGATGTTGACAGAGATTCCACCACCCACTACGATGTATGGGTTTACCCAGGACTATGTGAAGAGATTGGCGGTCACCTATCCAGTATGAACACTAGGGAAATTGATTATATTGACTAATGAATGGGTCATCCCACCACCTTGAGGTTAAGTAATATAAGTGTCTAGAGAAATCTGTGGTGGTAGTTCTGGCCCTGTGGGAAGATATTGACTAGTGGGATGGGTAGCAGTGGAAGGACTAGCGGTTCATTGGCGAAACAATGATAGAGAATAAGTAAGAGGAATATCAAAATTCTTCCCAATGGTAGTGGATAAGTATACATAATAGGAAGGGAATCCATCTTGGGTGGTTTTGAAGGATTTTTGTCTAGGATCATGGGAAGTCATTACGTCGCATGGATATTCCCAAATATGCCATATTCCCTGTTGATTTTTACAATTGGGACATCTATATGTAGTTCATCTATAATTTCAGGATGTGGTACCACCTCAACATATCTGGGATGAATCTCTATGGGATAGGTTATTCAATTTTCGTCTTACTCTTGTATTATAATAGGGGAGGCAATATGTGATAGAGTTGGAGGACATAGTTAATTCTAAGGGTACTGCATGTCTAATGATCGACTAGGTGAGGGTAATCCTAGACATGACTTTTCCTCTATAAAAATATTCATTTGAGCTAGCTGAATGTTCACCCATTCCTGTGGAATAAAAAAATATGAGTGGGATAAATATTATGAAGGGATTTCCCAAGATATTGGTGAGATCATAGCCTCCATGGGGGAACTACTTGAAATCATCATGGTCATCCATGACTCTCCTCCTAATTCTTCATCAATCATTTCTTATTTTGTAGTTCCATTAACTGACGCTTGTTCTATGAATGAGAATAATGTACAAGGTACCCATTCTAGCATGGATGAAGGTGAAAAGAATATTTTAAAGAAGCATGTTCTGGGGACCACGATTAGGACCGAAGTAGCTAGTGGGCCATGAAAAGTGGTGGAGGTCATGTCAGCCACCATGGGATCTCTAGATCTCCTAATCATCTATGAGGGGACATCCCCTGACATGAAGACATAGTTTATTGTGGAGATAAACCTATCGCTGCTTAGCTCTCGTATATATCTCATCTTTACAATTTCATAGTCATCATTTTTATCTAGACCAACTGACATGTTCAATTTCTGAACAGAGATGGAGATACTCTACACTCAACAATCAATAGTGTCTTTGTTATTAGGGGTCCCTATTCTATTTGGGGATCTTTTCCATGAATATATAGTAATCTGTGCTGATCAATCCATTTTCACAAGTGAACAGTTAACTGTGATTGAGAGTGATGTGAAAATGATGTAGGACTCTTGGCTGGTAGGGACAATGTTTTCAATGTGGGGTCTTGAGGGTACAAAAACATCATGATCAAGAGCCCATTCCATCTGATAGGAGGACTATCATGGTTTTAATATGCTAAATCTTGGATGCTTTTTTGAAAAAATGCATGAAGTAACTCAATATCAAGATGTATCCTATTTCCAAGAAAATTCTAACAGCGTACGAATGCTCCAGGAAGTCAATTAGGTGATCCTTCTCCTGTGAGGGAAATCTATTGAATGGTCCACCTTCATTGGCACATAATCAGAACTCTTCACCCAATTTACGGCCCATCTAGTATAGAAATAGGATTATATAGGGGATTTGGAGTGTCCTGTGGATAATATTTGGGTCGAGTGATCCCGAGAACCGATCAAGAACAATAAGCATGACCTGTTGGATGGGGATGTGGATAGGGAGCTCAGAAAGATGTATTATAACCTGGAGGCCACATGAGAACTGTGGGAAGAGCATCAGTCCTCAATCACCAGGGCATATCTATTGGGAGTCTTTTTTCTAGACTAATAGAATGATTCAACATGTAGATCTACCCTTATACTACCACAATAATTTTAGTTGCTTTAAAAAAAATTCAGCATTTATGCCCACATTTTCTTTTGATTCATTAATTATCACAAAAACACCATATTTTTTTCAAAACAAATTGTCAATCACTAAGATCATTTGGTTTATTCCCAATTTGAGAAACAAGGGACAACCACATGATTGCTTATTTAAATGAGAGAACATAATAATCATTGAACACTCATGTTCAACAATTTTTTAATATATTCGTAACATTTTCAAGTTAGGAAACGTAATGTCTAGGTAAAGAGTTTCCTAGAACATCAAAATATACTTTCTAACATGTTCTACTATAATAATAAGAATACTACAAGGGATTTGGAAACTATATCTACAAGATGAATTTGGGTGCGAATCACAATGCCAGATATCTGGTTTGTGAAGTGTGTTGAAAGTCTATACTAGATTGCTGCTAAAAATGTTTGAGACAAAGAATCTACATTGTTATCCTAATATGGGGGAGAAATTACTAACCAATGTCTTTGTTCAAGACACAGAACATGTCTCAGAATGTTATCCAAATCCTTCTATGATGCTGACCTCGAATGGTAGGTGATCCAAAATGGGTTGAGACCTAGTCTTCAAGGGTGTCCTTTCATGTGTTGAATAGGATTAGGATCCACATGAGGGGAATGAAAAGCATGGGAATTGAGTGATGGAATGTTAAAATAGTTTCCAAGAGTCTCGAGGTTATTCCACCATGACATAGAGAATATTGGTGTAAGTGTGTTGATTTGAATAGAGATCAAACATTTATTCTATGTGAGAATAATATTTGATACTGAGCGATTGCTGATAATGGATAAAATGTAGCATATGACTTCCATCGTGGATATGGACCTCTCCGGAAAGGTCCTGACACATTTTTTAGTTTCATGTCATGTAATTTAGGATGAAAGAAATGCAATTTAATGACATACTATGTATGAAATTCATAACACGGTTTAATATTGCATAATCAGGGTGTGTCCCATTGTTTAATTTCATGTGAATGCGATGTTGTGCATAGTTTTACCTTTGATCATCTTGGACCCCATCCAACAGTTTAATGTAATGTTGCATGGACTATTACCAACAGTTTCAAGCCATGTTTCTTAGACTATGGAGGGATATTTTTATTCCTAGTCTATATATACCGAATGTTGGAGACAAAGCCTAATATTAATGAATTCAAGGAGGACCTCATACCACATACACTCATGAAGATGAATTTAATCTAATTTAAGGTCATAATTCATTGATTTTAATCAATACCACGAGGCTAGAGTATTTATGGATTCTTTATATGGACAAAAAAAATTTGTCTAGGTGTCCCTACATATACCATAAAGATAGGTATCAAGTCACATGTAGTTATGTTACCTATTTTGGTGAGAAACCATTACTAGATGGGATGATCCTAAATAATTTTGTAATTTCATCATCTAATAGTTATCATGTAGATAACAATGTTCAAATGATGGGGTGACATTTTATAATCATCCCATACGAATCATATGAGTCATCCGAGATTTATACGAGATATGATGGTAGTTTAATTCCAAGTGTGAAGGATTTTAGGATATGTAGTTTAAAGTAATAAAAATCAGACTTGAGGGTCTTGATAGGGTTTAAGCTGAAAATACCCGAACCTGGTGCCAATAATTTGAGGTCATATTTCCCTGAAAATGGAGAGAGGGGATTGTATTAGGATGATTTGTTTAGTGTGGTTTTATGATAATCCCCATGTGAATGAGGATCAAGGATGTTTTATACCACACTAAATTTTCTAGATAGGACTTGCATATAGATTATGGTCATATGATATCGACTATAATCAAAAGTGGTGTCCAAAGACCATTCCATGGTGCAATCGTTAAAAATATCCATTAATGAGACAATTATGACCTATTCCGTGGGAAATGAACCTAATGAAGGTTTACCACATTTAAAAGATGTAAGTTCTAGACCATTGGGGAAATCAGTTTAAGGTCATGATGTACAGACATAGAAAGGGAAAATTTCTAGGGTATCTGTGTGGCATAACAGAGGCACATCCCAATGTGAATGGTGAAAAATATTCTCTTTTAACCCTTTGATACAGTGAAATAGATTATATACATTTTAACATAGTGTAACTAGATCATAATTAAGTCCAAGGGGTGAGGATTGGATAGATTTGGGGAAAGACATAAAGAAAATATGTTTGGGTATCATAATGTGTTTTATAAAAATAGGAATCTAGAAACATATAGTTCTAGATTACAATTAGGTAGGATACCAATAAAGATGGGGGGAAATCCACTCTAGTGAGAGAAATGAGGAATCTCATGATTATCATGTGGCATCATGAACTATTCTAGGGTATGGTTGTTGTTTAACGTCATGCATTGAGGATGATGGGTCTTAGTTTAATGTCCTAGATTTCAGACCATGTGCTTCTGTATTTAATATATATACCATGGTGGAATGAAAAACCATAATGTGAATATCTATGGAGGCCCCGCAAAACACTTATATATTTCAGAGGAGACAAGAGTGGATGGCCCCATGGAAACCTAGATCCCATATATAGAAGAAGCATCCTATGAATGAACCAAGGGAGGCCAGCATAACATAAATAGGGAATTGCGGTGAAGAACATAAGAGGGGATGAATTTGTGTGTGGTCTTAACGACAATGTTTTTGGGAATCACTACACATCATCTAAGATCATGTATCATGCCATGCATAGTTCATGAAGGAAATATTTCTGGACATATCGAATCAATACATAGAGAGGGAAAGCTCTATTTTCATTTTATAGAAATATTCAGACTGAAAATCCAATATTTTATATGTAACCAATGTAGAGAAGAATCAAGACTAACATAGTTCTCAAATATGGAATTGTATTTGATCAGTTCAAAGGATACATCCTCTCATGTAGGGAAATCATGATGCTATTCCATTTTTCATCATGTTTGTATGACAATAATTGTTATGTAGTTTAATGTTGTGAAACTAAGAAATGGATTCTATATCATTTATTGTTGCCTGTCAAGGACTATAGTCATATTATTCGATCATGTGACAGGATCAGTCCTTGAATTTTATCTTCATGTGTTAAGGGAATATGTTGCTACAAAATTTATTATTTTGTGGCCACGAATATATTTGAAATATAGTTCATCATTATGAAACTATGATTCTAGGGGGTGTTGGGTTCCAAGAGGAATGTGTATAATGAAGTAGTAACAACCATAAGTGGATGTGGACCATGAATGATTGCACAACAATATATGATACCAAGGAAGTCTTCCACATAGTTTAATGTCATGATTTCAGGAAATGAGCTTCTAGTGTATGTTCATCTATCATTTACCAAGATCCCAGTTTATAGTTGATTGCATGTGATGTGGATCTCCTTATGTGAAGTACTTCATGAGGAACATGGAATTGGTTGGATGAGTTATGTTCAACACATCCATGGTGACCAATGATTATGCACTAATGGTATAAACCATGTGAATGATGTATGTTTCTTCCCACATGGGTTCTAGAATATGTGTATTTCTCTTAAGAATCATCAGCATTTAGTGAGTGAACATTGTATCGCCTTGGAGGAAAGACGGTAGGTGAACCTTCTTGTTGAAAACCCTTCCAATCATGTTAGGGAACCACTATTGATTGTGTATGTCCCATATCCTATTCTCTTCATGGGATTCTAGATCCGTTAGATGGATTTCTCCTATTTTTACTAACATTTTCTAATAATTGAAATATATTCAAACAGACAGAAACTGAATCATTGTGGGAACGACTACCACTATTCCATAGATAATGGAATATGGGGTCACATGGGTATAATTTCATTGTTTCGTCTAATATGCATACATGTTGTGGAGGACCATGTCTGACCATCCATTTTAGTTCTATGCCACCATCTTCTAAAACATATTAGAGTGATTTTTTTGAATTCATCAATATGTCCATTTTCTTGTGCATGGTAGTGGGAATTATGGTATGACTATATGTGGAACTTGGCATTAAACCCCTTCACTTAGCCACCCTAATGTAATTTCCATTTTCTGGGAGAATAGTCTTAGGGACTTTAAATTAATCGATGATATCAAGGCTCATGAATTTAAAAACTCACCATGAATTTAATTCCTTCATAGTAATTAATTCATCCAATATGGAAAATAAATATATTGCGGTGAGAATTAACCTACATTGGTGGTCCGCCGCTAGTGTGTATGGTGTCATAGAATCGAGTCCCAAAACTAAAAAAGAACCAGAAAAATTTGAATTATTGAGAGGTGTATATGGTCAATGAACAAAATATGTGTGAATTTGAAATAAATAACACCTCCTAGTGAAATTAAAATAGTCATAGACCACAATTGGCTAAATCCTGCCCAACCTTCAGATCTTATGGGAATGTATCAATGATGTCTAACGTGAACCCCAAGACACATCAAGATCTTCTTGAATAACCCAAGGAATCTAATTTCCTTTGATGAAATAGAATATAATTCCATATAAACCACATATATATATATTCTTCTAAAGGTTGGTCCCTATCTGGAGGGGAACTGTGATACGCTCTAATGGATTCTCTCACGTATGGTGGGATCTGACGGGAGAACACCACGCATGATAAACTCTATGAAAAGAGTTTTCAAAATAAGTTATTTCATCTATTTTAGGTTTATCTAAAGGTCATGCAATGGAAGCACTGATATCCATGTATTTTACCATCCATCTATCAATATCATAATTTTAGGAAAAGTGAATGATGACCCTTTAATGTGCCCAGTGGATGAATAGATCATCATAATCAGGATCAATAAGAGATGTGGACGCACAATTTGGGGAATCTGGTTAACCATTCTATGAATAGGGAACATGATTCACCTCTGGCTAAGAAGGGAACTGGTTCATCCTCAGGGGAGTGCATTCTAGATAACGCCCATGTTTGGTCTTTCTTGCAGTGTAATTACCAGGGATTTATTAGATGAATAACTCAACATATTCTTTCTCGTCAAAGAAGATAATAACAATCTTGAGGGTCAACATGAGACAAGTAATTAGAGCATGGTACTCTGCCTTGTTATTTGTTTAGCATTATAAAAACAAAAATGGGTGGTATGGAAAACCTATGCTGGTAAGATTTAGACAATCCCTAGGAAAACTTTTTTGGGTTTGGCATTGTTGAGCCCTTTACCAGTTGGCCTTTAGGAGGCGCCATCAAAATACATATTCTAGAATGGAATATCATGATCAACTAAAAGGATGAACTCAACTAGGAAATATATATCTTGAGGTGATTCTTTAGGGGAGGATGTGTGACCAAAGTGTATGCCAACAACAAAACCCTGATAGCTTTCTATAGAACGAACATTATGTTGAACTATTGAAGGATAACTTCCTAGTATTCCAAACATCCTATCAATATCATACGGTTCTGGATATACTTATTAGATCCACATGGGACACCATTTTTATATGATGATTATATAGATAGTTCCACAACATTAATATTGTAAAATCTTTGGCAAGGTAGATCTTCTCGATATGGGAGTATCTAGACTATACATTGAGGATCATGCGACTGGGATAATATAAACTATTCTCTATCACCTATTTATTATTTTTGGAGTGAAGGGTATCAATGGACTATTCCAAGGAATTCACATAGGGGGCCCGAGGATTTATATAGATAAGTGGTATTATAACTAGAGTCTGTATAATATAATTCATGATTTCCTCAAAGGTGGTTTCACACTCTTCATCTCACATAGAGACAAGTCCTTCCTTCGTGATCCTAGAGAGGGGAATATAATTTACGAATTGATTTGTATTGAATAGGTGTATGTAGTCATTGTGGCCTTGATGACCCTAATTCCACTAATTGTTTCTTAGATGATTCATCTAGCTGATGTCCAAGATCATCTCTAGGTTGAATTCCATACCTTTACATCTGATGAAGAAACAGATAAACTTTCCATAGGTAATACTTATGAAACATATTAATCGGTTCATCTTCAGATGTTGTGATTGTATGAAGCCAATAAATTTCTCAAGATATCTAATTTGGCCCTATAACTAGTAGTATATTACCATATTTTCATCCATGTATCATTATACTATTGTCCCAATGGTTGGTTTGGAGATTTTGTACATGGAACACTGATAAGAATATCATGTATTGATAATATTGAAAGGCATTACATGTTCATAGAAAGTACCTTACAGTTCTATGAAGGTAGTAAAATATTCATCATTTATTTCCATAAAGATCTTGATGTACCCATAGTATTCATCATTATCTAGAGATCATGGATCTTAATTTTGGAATTTATCAACAACTCTTTCCCTTGATGGGGTAAATCATACTTTGGACTATCACGATTGAGTTCCTAGAACTTGATCAAGATGCTAATATACCAAATCCTCTAACAAACTAGAATGATTTTGGTGAGCCTCTTAAAATAGTTAATATCTTTGAAGAAGATGTATTTGATGTTCTTATTGAATTCATCCATGACCGTGGAACCATGAGAAGGGAGAATTTTCCTGTGAGGGTACTTGATCATGTGATAAATCACCAAAAGGCCGAGACAGTGGATGGAGTTATGAGGTTCTAATACTATAATTTATTCTAAAATTAGGAAAATAAATCATGATGTTTCATTAGGAAATCCTCATACTTATTGTATTCCTCTAGAATCATGGATGCACTAATCGGTGTTGGCCTTGGATATGTCTCAGTACCAAGGTCCACATGAACCATCTTATTGACAGTGGTGGAGAATTCATAGTCAGACTCCTGAGGAGAGTCCTTTATATCATCTTCATAGTCAGAGGTAAAAGAACCAGTATGGAATGATGGTTCATCTAGGCACATAGATTTTGGGGGAACAATGGTGCCCACTTGGGCAGGTACGAAGACATCACTGGGGGAATCCTGCACTACTGAATCCATTCCGACAGAGGTTCTTGAAACAATCACATCAGGCCTTCAACCTTGCCATCCATTCAAAATGTCAAATAATTGTTGGAAGGTCAGTTTATGTTGGTGTCAAACCATCTTAGTGGAACATGTGGGATTGATTTATAATTTATGTTGTGGGATGAATATCTCAATACAAGATAGGTGTAGGGTGTTCTGGTACCACCCATTCCTAACCTATGTTGCATTAAAATATGATATCCCATTTATCATTCACATAGGGATGTGGAACCCTTTTTTACAAGAAATGTAAGAGTTATTTCAGAACATTGTAATAACATCCTCGAATAAGTGAATCAAGAGGATAAAAGCAATGTCCAAATCTTTCCAAAGGCTTGTTTTGATGGTTGTATTCTCGCCCTTTTTTGTATGAACCGTCATATTATTTCCCTTATAGTCATTGGAAACCATATAGTGGGCTCTGAAAGAGTTTAAGGGAGACACATCACCTTGTAGTATTCCTATTTGATCATTGTGGGAGTACATGAGGAATTGGTGATATGATGAGAGAAATGTTGCATGAAGATTGATTTGTGGACTACATATCAATGCATTGTAGGGGGTATCATTATACACAACCATGGATTCAGTGTTCTCTACTAAACTATCAAATTGGGTATTTAAAGAGATTCTACTACATAGTCTATACTCATTCTTGTTGAAATCGTAAATCTGTAGGTCAGAGTGACATAGATCTGATTCAATTTATCCTAGAATATGGTACATCTAGTTCAAGATGAGATTAGTTGTAGAACCAATGTCATAATGATAGTGATGGACATCCATTCTATTGAAATGGTTTGTGATATATAGAGGGAGGATGTTCCCCTTCACAATGGGCCCTCATCTTATCTAAATAATGAGATGATATCATGTTATTCTTCATCATTGACATCTTAGTCAGAGAATGTATCCATGTTTGATACCTGTATTACATACTAGAGGGGGACTCTTCAAATATTCTTTGATAGACTCACACATATCAATAGATAGATATAGGTCATCGAGGATCAAGAGATCTACAGGTACCCTAGAAATTTTATTCAATACAACATACTTTTATGAAATACACACATTTCTTCCAAAAGGGTGTTACTCTTTAGCGGGAAGCATGAAAGGAACTTCTAGATTAACTAGTGTATTCTAAATTTTCTAAATGGTGTAAAAAATATCTAGCTACACATTAGAAAAATCTCCAAAACCACCATTGGAAGACTATCTTCTAGCTAAGGACAAGCTATAGCTAGACACAATCTCACATGGTGGGATCATGGCTATTCTACTGGGTAAACTAGTATGCTCACTGGCAGTAGTGAGTCTGATAGAAGAGGCTAGGAGAACTACCCATTTGAACATAGTTAAAAACTTGCTATCATGTCTTGGTAGTGTTCATTGCCAATATTAGATCACTAGCTTGAGTACTCAGTGATTCCCTAGGACTTCTTCATTGGATGTGTCGACTGTACGTAATTAGAGAACAAGACTACTATTCTTTTTCCTTGGGATCCATTTAAGGGTCCACTGACATGAATGAAATCACTGAGGCATACCCCTATAAATGCTCAATGAAGTCTTCCAATGCATGAATAACCAAGAGTGAAATCCCTATTTCATAGGCATGAAATCACTGAGGGTGCATGAAAGTTCAATACCAGTGGGGGATTCTATTTTATCTTTTATTATCAGTGCCTACTCATCCATGAAGTAGAAGGATGGGATGTGGACTAAGAATAGTGAGTCAGAGGAGGAGAAATTACATCAAGAGTATCTTGATGAACTAAGTGGGCATGTATGTTTCCTTGGGTGATACCAACTGCCATGTGATCCAACCAGTTATCAGATTTCTATATCTTGTAGTTGGAATCCTATTTTCATTCACCTTCACTCTCTTTATCAGTCATGACAGAGACACATGTTACCTATGTCGTGACATGACCCAAATTTAAATCACCATTTTACACATAGTCATGGATCCAATTATTGAACACAAAAAATTTATTAATGATATTTCCATGGATTTTGTTGGTAAAGGAATTAGTTAGGGTGATCTGTGAGCATAGATTCAAGGGTATTTCAATATTTTGGATTATTTACAACACCCTATTCTATGAACCTATGGAAATAACCTGGGATATGTCCTTATTTTTTAGAATAGATTTTGTTTCTCCTCTCTGATAAATGAGCTTTAAGATATTTTCTCTGATGTGGTGTTTCCACTTAGTGGCGGGATATATCAATATTTTCATGCCAATCCATCCATTATTAATGAGTAGGTGACTACCAATTCTATGTTGGGTGAGCTTAATCCTGATGTTTCATCACTCAATGAGGCTATTCTTAATGAGTATCCCATAAGAATATCTATAGCGGCTTTGGGGCCCCCACTTTCAATGTGGCTATAGTCTATTCCTTAAGACTCATCTTGTAGGAGTTGGGAGAGGCAATAGACGAGCCTCATTATAATTTTCAAGGATTACTAGATGTGTAGAGTCTTATCAAAAAAATATAGAATGATCCTGGGAATTTATGAGTGATGAGGGTGGTGAATATCTTAGTCGTAACATTCCCTAAACCCAACACTAAAAACTTCTCTTCATTCAATGGATTATTGAGTGACTCATACTTGTCCAATTTTTCTCTTGTAAAAATCTTGTAACATGAATGTTTACATAGTGTGTTTAGTGAGTAGTTTAACAATGATAGTTATAATTAAATATAACTAAACATGATTTTTTATATGTAAATATTATAGATGTGATTATATATGATTTTTGATTATTAATACTAGATTGGGGACAACAATCTCTAATGGGTGACCAAAATGTTCTATAAAACATTGAAATGGAAGAGAAAAAATATTGACCAAAGAGACAAATAAAGAGTGTTTTTCTTTAAAAAAATCTTTCAGAATTTTGAGTACATTGATTGGAAAAAAATTATATAAAAAATTTAATATCCAAAATTAAATAGATAATAAGAAATTTCATTATATTTATTATGGTTAATTCATATAATCTAATCAATGAAAATTTAGGAATAAACAGTCTAATTAAACGATGAGATTGTTACATCTGAGATGCCATCTGAGATGTTTTTGGGGTAGAAAAACACAAAAGATTTTTGATCTAGGAGCCCACATGCCAGATCATAGATCATTCCATGAGCTTCAGTTTGACTGGTCGAGAAGCCCACATGCACTCCTAGATCATATGTCATGGCTCTTTTAGTGGGTATCAGGTTTGTTATGTTTTTCAATGCCTCATTTCTAGAACCCGTTCCCCGTCAGCTTTTTTTTAAATGGTCGTAACTTCCGATCCGCCTGTCCATTCAAACACTTTCACCTTTCAGGTCGATGATCGTTTCAAGATTTTTGATTTGATATGTCGCGGATCTAAAACAGACTCTCGGATCATAATTTATCTCCGTTAATTTGAGTCCAATGTTTTTGTCTCTTTATGACCGTTTTGACGGGTTTTAATGGTTGCTCAATTTATTACTGTTTATTTGGGTTTCCATGACTTGTTATCTTTATCAATGGTTTTTTGTGGGTTATTATGATGATTATGTTGAATTATTAATGAGTTTTCTAGAGTTTTCATGAGTTTTCATGCGTTCTCAATCTTTCTAATGCCTCATTCTTCATAAGCTTTTCCATCGTTTTTCATGCGTTTTCATGATTTTTCATCCCTTATCACATCTTTTCATACTTTTTCATGTGTTTCCTTTATTATTTACTATTTTTTATTTTTTATTTTTTATTTATTATTTATAATATACTTTAATTTATTTATTATCTTTTATTTGTAACTGGTTATTTATTATTTACATTTATTAAATATTTATTAGTTATATTTACTTATTATTTATTATTTATTATTTATTATTTATTATTTAATATTTATTATTAATATTTGTTATTGATATTTATTATTTATATTTATTATTTATATTTATTATTTATTATATATTAATTAATTATTTATTATTTATTATTTATTATTTATTATTCATATTTATTTATTATTTATATTTATTTATTATTTATTATTGATATTTATTAATTTTTTATTATTTATATTTATTTATTATTTATTATTTATACTTTTTTATGATTTATATTTAATTATTAATTATTAATTATTATTTATTATTACTAATAATAACATATTAATAATAATAATAATATTTGTCACTGGTTATTTATTATTTTTTATTTTTTATTTATAATTTATAATTTATAATTTATAATTTATAATTTAAAATTTATTATTTATTATTTATTATTTATTATTTATTATTTATTATTAATATTTATTATTTATATTTATTATTTATATTTATTATTTATATTTATTTTTTATTTATGATTTATTTATTATTTATTATTTATTATTTATTATTTATTATTTATTATTTATATTTATTTATTATTTATATTTACTTATTATGTATTATTTATATTTTTTATTTATATTTATTATTTTTTATATAGATTTATTTATAATTTATAATTTATATTTATTTATTATTTATATTTATTTATTATTTATTATTTATTTATTATTTATTATTTATATTTATTTATTATTTATATTTATTATTTATATTTATTTTTTATATTTATTATTTATATTTATTATTTATAGTTATTATTTAGTATTTATTATTTATTAATTATTAATTATTATTTATTATTTATTATTTATTATTTATTTAGTATTTATTATTTATATTTACCTATTACTTAATATTTATATTTATTTATTATTTAATATTTAAATTTATTTATTATCTAGTATTTATATTTATTTATTATTTATTATTTATTATTTATATTTATTTATTATTTATATTTATTTATTTTTTATATTTATTAATTTTATATATTTTATTATTTATATTTATTTATTATTTATTATATATTATTTATTATATATTATTTATTATTCATTATTCATTATTCATTATTTATTATTTATTATTTATATCTATTATTTATTATTTATTTATTATTTATTGTTTATTACTTATTATTTAATATTTATTATTTAATATTTAATATTTATTATTTATATTTATTAATTTTTATGTTTATTTATTATTTATTATTTATTATTTATTTATTAGTTATTATTTCTTTGTAAACCCTAACTACAACTAAACACCAAATGTTGGATGATGTTTAAGAAACTGGAGGCAGCGGGTTGGGGTGACATGAGTGGTTTTATGTGATTCGAGCTTCATTTCAATGGGGAGGTGCACTAATAATGGGTGGATTCTATGGAAAGCTTCTGATATTTTGACGAGTTCACAAAAAGATGGTATTTTTAATTAGGATAGCACGCTTTTATATTCTCTTTTAAAAATGTACTGATAATGTGTCCATTTATCATTGCATGTTATTTAAACACTGATAAAAGACATATTTATCAGCACTTATTTATAACTGATAAATGTAGGTCTTTTATCAATCCAAAAAATAGCACTGATAGAATCCATATTTATCAGAACTAATGTTTTAGGGATGATAAATATGACAATTATTAGTTATTTTTTGTAGTGCAGATAAAGCCTCATCTTTATGAGTAGTACAAAAGGTGTTGATAAATATTACTTTTATTATTGCTTATTAATTAAGCATTGATAAAGGATTTATAATTATAATTTTAAATTAATAAATTTGTAAATATATATTAACATAATAAATATATATAAATATATATATAGAAAATATATTCCTTATTTAAATATACATATTATAATTTTATAATTAGTTTAATATTTCTTTTTTTATTTTTAATTATATATTTATTTTTAAAAATTAATATATATATATATATATCATTATATATACTTATATAATTATATATAATAAATATATTTAAATATAAATATAGTAAATATATTAATTATTTTTGTAAATTAACTATAAATTTAATTATTTTATAAATATATATTAATATATATTAATAAATTTAAAAAACTATTTTATTTATAAATATAAATTTATAATGTTATAAATATAGTTTGGAAAATTTTAAATAAACCAATTTATAAGTATTTTTCAGAGAACTTGTTAAACATTATTAATGCATATCTAATTTTTTGTGCATGCAAGTTAAAAATGATTGAAATTGAATAAATTAATAATATGTACACAATAATAATTTTAAAAAAATATATAAGTTTGATTTACATGAATTATATATAACGATTCATTTCATACATATATGTGAAATCAATATAACAAAAATTTGATCTATGTTAAATTAAAAAATAAAATGACATAAAATTTTATGTCCATTACTCTATGCCAATATTCTTTATTTTTAATTCAAATTAATTTTTTATTATAACCCATTATTCAATATTTGACTATTTAATGTAAATAATATAAATATTTTTGAATATATAAATCATTTTTATATACATCTATACATATCTATATTTTAAATTTATAATATTTATTAACATTATAAAAAATTATCTCATTAGGAAAACTTTAATATTTTCCTCAATTAACATATGTTTAATTTTGATTTGTTTAATTTTAATTATGCATGTAAAAATATTAAATAGAAATAATTTATTAGTATTCATAATTTATATACAGTTAATTCAATTTAATCATTTTTATCAATATTTATGTAATTGATAAAATTTGTAATATTCTTTTTAGGAAACACATTTTTTAAAATTATTTACCTATTTAATTTTATTTATTCAGACCACTATTGGTGCTAAAAAACACTAACAGATGACATCTTTTTAGCGTTAAAAATATATCATTAACAAGGGTTACACATTATCAATACTAAAAAATAATTCACTGATAAAGGTTACCTTTTTTCTATGCTATATATAAAGCACTTGTAATGGGTAACTTTATTAGGGCAACAAAAAGCACTGATAAAGTGTTAAATTTTTTAGTGCCTTTCCTTGCAATGATAAATATCAGCACTGTTAAACACTGTATTTGTTGTAGTGGTAGTGAAAATGATTGTTTGGCCTAAATTTGTATGCTCACTACTCGTCAATGGCCTCCAAAGAAAACTTTTTCAAACATAAATTAATGATTTCATTATAAAATAAATATTAATATTTTAAATAAACAAATTAATACATATAGTTTAATTTTATATATATTTGTTTACAATCCTTTCATTTTATACTTTCTACTTGAGAAAAACAATTTTTCGTGAGCCACACTAACATGATTAATCAATACCTCCCTCAACAATGACATTGAATTTGGAAAGCAGTTATTCAAAAATTATCAAGGCATGATTCTCATTGTGAAATTGAAGATAACTTATAAAAATTAAAATTTTATTTCAAAAAACATATTGAAGAAAATATATATAACAATCACCAAAAATTATAATAAAATCATTAGTTAATACCACTTCAAAACAAACAAGATTTTTTTAAATTTCTAGTATGTACAAATAAAGTGATGTATTTACCAATATGTGAAGACAATCATATTCTATGTGTAATTACTAACCAATGAATAAAAAATAAAATAATGTATATAACAATAAATTAATGGGATGAAATATATTTGTAAAAATTTCCACCCCCATAGAATTTCCATCAATATTTACGTGATATTAATATCGATTAGAAATCAATTTCAAAGGTAGCATGTTCTAGTATTGGGATATATACAATCTAAAATAAAAATTCATGGGAAAATGAATCTACCTTGGTTATTAGTTTAATACATTTAGTAGTAATATCATGAATTCCATAATTAAAATTGATTTTTACCTCCATAGAATATTAAATTATTCTCTTTTAAGGAAGGAATAATAGATTCTATTTTGTTTAGAGAGACCAAGGAGACCAACATAATCATTAAACGTGTTTTATAGATATCATTCATGGTATGAGATTTTTAATTGATAATGGTGGGATTCATACCATGATATTCATTAAATATTGTGTGACAATCTCATTTATATATTGATTATATGATGAGGTGGATTCATAATTGGTTTTGTGATATTATATGTGATGGATTTATTTTTATTATAAAAGATTTCAACCATGTAGTTTATCCCTATGAATGGGGTGGAAAATGAATCATCTAGATTTATATTCTTTTAGAATAGTTGAAATTAATTCCATGAAATATTATTTAGTGGGATATGATCATCTTGGTGGATGAGTTGTATACACAATAACTAGGTGATGGGTTCAAAATTTAAAGTATCACTTATCAATGGTTTAATTAAATGACGTTTATAGTGGCTTCCAACTCATATAAGTTTTTGATATGTGCAGTTATATATTGTTATAAGTATTATTTCATATATTATATGTATTGAGAGACTTATATTGACAATATATTCTTGAAAATTACTAGTTGAATAGACATTATATTGACATCTAAGACAATGTGATGAATAATGTATTGGTGAGGGTGATAGAGGAGATCAAAAGAGATACATAGATTTGTTTAAGGTAAGGTAGTTTAAAAAAATTACCCTATTTATTTTTGTCATTGTGAATATTATTTTACTTGATAATCCATTTTTTCCTTTAATTGATATGTGACTATATTATTTACATAAAAATTGTTTTCATAAAACATGGTCAACGGTTTTATTCATGTCTTACTTTATTCTAAAATTATGTTATTCTTTAATTTATTACAATTTTAATATATATTTTATAGTTATTAATTTTATATTTTTTATCTCTAATTTTATCATAAACCTAAATTTAATTATTAGTCTCATTTCTATTCTCAACAACCTCTTGTATATATTGCTGAATGCATGTGGTTTATATCTCTTTATCCCAGAATGCATTTATAGGTTTTATGATAATACTAATAAAAAATTAATTAAATATTTTTTAAGAAATATTAATTGACGTAAGATGGTAGAAAAATCTTATATTATATAAAAAATATGCTTGATTATATAGTTATTCTTAGCATGTACTTTCAAAATCCCTATTTCACGTTTACATTGAGTTAGGAATGTTTTTTGTTAATTTTCTTTTAGAAAATGCATTGATTATAATAACACATGTTATTAATTTTTTTGGTTTATCATTTTCCTCTTGGACTATGGTGGAAAAAGTATGGTATACATGTATCATACATATACTAATAGGCCACATGACATATACATTTCTATGTGTAGTTGAGAATCATGATTTGATGAATGAAAAAGAATATTCAATTATTAGAAACATCAAATATTACTTATATAATGTTATATTAAATAAATTATGTATGAAAAACTATTTAATTTCTCTAGATCTAAGATGACTTACATGAGATGAATCTTTTGAGAGAAGGATCAGTGATATGTATCTTGACATGACACTAACATTAGAGTGAGTTGTTCTACTATAAACATACATGATTTCGTGGTGAATACAAGGATTGGGGGGAGTATATTTATTCTCTTTCAATTTTATCTGATATTTGTATAGAAATTTATTTTTATTCGATAACTTAATTATTTTATAGTCTGTGGACATGGGTGTAGAACTACATTAGAATAATATTTCTTAAAAAATTATAGGATACGTAAAATAGTGTAACTGTATTTTTGGTTTCTTTATATTCTTTACAGTACATTCATGGATTATTTGATTTATTGACTAAGCTTGAATGAGTAAAAATTATAGTTCTGATTAGATGAAATTTTACCTTGGAAGCATGTGATAAATATTGGATTTAAGATTTATAAAAAATATCATGGATTGGGGTGGTAGATAAATTCTCTACATTTTTCAATTTTAAAATACTATTTTTCATGGGAATAATAGTTATGGTAAAATGTTGTAATGACACCGACTCGAGTAGCCTGATGCCAGTGTCAAACTTATTCCATTAGTATTGATACAAGGGGACAAATCCCATATTAATGACCAGTTTACTAACCATGGTAAACTAAAAACATACATGAAAATCGACATTAAATTTTATAACAAAAAATACACGTGTATTACTTCAATAATTTGATTATTCCCCTTAGCATTTCCCTAAACATAAATTATAAACTACATTTTATAATTGTAGGAAAAATAATACATAACAAAGTGGTGAGCTCAGATGCTCAACAAGGGTTTGAGTAAAAGAAAAATCTATCATGAATAAATATAAAAAATCAAATTTTCAAGGTAAATAATTAAATCATTTTCCATTTCAAAAATAACTTTCGAATAATATAGAAGGAACAAATAATAATGAAATAATGTTATACATATAGCAATATGAGATTAAAACTTATCTATGTATATTCTTGACTAATAGAATATTCACTCTAACATAAATAAACAATCTCTTAATGAGGAAATTTATAATTTTTAATATCATAATGGTATGGTCAAGACCCTTTAGAAGATAGTTTATAACTATGGGTGGTATCCCCTATAAGTTCTCCATCTGATTTGTCTCAAGAGACCTGTCAATTCATATAGTGGCAATGTAATTTCTAGACCCACTTATCACATAATGATGGCAATGATTTACACATATCAAATGGGTGATATATGAACAACATAAAAATTCATTCATAAACACTAACATAAAAAATGTTAATATATACGCCAATCAACAAACATAATCATAAAGAAATCTTGATTATTATTGTTAATGTTAACAACATGTTAAATCCTTTGTAAAAATTATCAAAAACCATCAGGTGAAATAATAAATATAGTTTCATTATAAAATATACACAATAGATCATATGTAGAATAATTTTTGGGGTCATTAATGAATAGATATTCCATAAAGGTATTATTAAAAAATTGTAAAGGAAAATTACCTTTCTTCGCTGAAAATCAAATTTTAAAACAAAATGATAAAAAATATATATTGAAAATAATTTTATTAGAAATTAATCATTGAATATTACAATATAATATCTAAAACATTTAGTTGTCATGGGGTGAGGGTTGTTGTTACATGTTGAGTACGTTAAAATAATGATTCCTTTAACATTTTCATTAAAATCTAGAAACTACCTCATTTTGAAAATAAAAGGAAGCATCATTTAATACATTTTATAAAAATTCAATAATGGTTAAAAATATATACTAAAATTTTAGGAGAAAAGTGAAAAATATGTTTTGAAACAATTTTTAGTGAACATGAACATGAAAGATTTTGGGTTGACAACTAAAATGAGAAATAAAGAAGATGTTCCATGAAAATGTTTTCTCAATCATATCAAGTGTAATTTAAGAAATAAATGGTACTATTACTTGAAAAAAATAATGAACATTAATAATATAATAAAATAAATTTATTTTCATATAAAAAACTAAATTATCCCCTTAAGGGATAATTAATCATAAACAATATGGAATAATGGCAAGATTGTAAAATAAACCCTTATAACTTGGGTAACTTTTGATTCACAAGACCCAGGAAAGAACTAACATCATATAAAAAATATAATACCATTAATATAAAGTAATTCATGATAACAAATTTTAAATTGGTAGTATATATACAACCCATGAAAGAATTATGTGGTGAATGTGGTATATGTCTCCGGAATGTAAAAGTGAGATGAGAAACCCATACCTCTAGATAAATATTCATTAAACATGTTAGAACCTCAAGTATAATTAAGATAAGCTTATTATAAATATATTCCAAAACTATAATTATATATTTTATAATATATATGATTTATTAATATCCTTTTATTTCCCATTTATTAAAATTTATTTAAAATATCATTTTGGGAATTAACTAGATTGGTTTTCATGTATATTTTGATTTGATATTTTTTTGTCATTTTACATTGATAAAAGTTCCATAGTCTCCGGAATATTAATTCTGATTCAAATATTATATATCATAATTATATATTTATTTATATTTATATATAATATTTATAAATAGAAAATTATTTAAACCGTTCATAGAGATGGTAGGCCGTGAGTATGGCTGAAATATTTTTCTCATTTTTAACAGAAATAATGAAATAAAAATTAACAGAAATTATCCATTAAAGAATAATTTGTATTTCTTATATATATAATGTATATGAATTAAATTCATCATTTTTACCATCCATGTAAAATAAAAAAACAAAAATAATTTGCATCGCTAAGTGGAGGCGGTAGTCCATACATAAACATGAGAAATATTATGTTTTCTAATGATTTGGAAGTTGATAAGTTATATATAATTTTATATTTATATATGTATGGTTAGGCCATAAATAACCCATATATTCATTAAATATATCCTTAATATAGAATAACCACAACCCTAGAAGTTTGGAGTCACTGCCTTATTTTAATATATTGGCATAAATATGTGGGTCGAATCTCAAAGGACCATGATGTTTAGCCGTATTGTCAAAATATATTACATAAATGAAAACCCTTTTACCATGTTAATTATGAAACAATACTTAATACATAATAACAACTTGTAAATATTTATCCTTGAAATCTCATTCGAATAATTAATCTTTATATCAAATGGAAAGGATTGAAAATAAGGGAGAGATAAAATGATCAATATGGGGTATAAATATTACAAGGGAACATGAATCAATTATAACAATCACCATGGAATGATAAATAACTAAAAACTTTGTCCATATAAATATCTAGATAAGTTAAAATCAACGTAGAATGACAAATAACTGAAACAAATTCCATTTAATCAATAGACTGAAAATGAAATGAATACATAGATACTTTCATCACAAAATATCATGAATAATAAATATTACTGAATTATAAATTAATATAATTCTTAATTATTGGACTCAATGATTCCTTGGAACGTGGAATCTTTTCCGTCAATATATTTCACTAGACGGTTTTTAAAATATCGTGAAGAAATCCATCATGTTTGGCCAACTAATTCATCTCATGAGACTACCGATGCATTGAGAGAATTAAATTAAATTATCCCTACCCACATACATTAAAAATAATTCCTCATATATTTAATAATCTATTTAAATCATTAAAAATTGGCCTTATCAAAAATCTATATTGAGTGAAGGATGCCAATTTTTAAATATAACACAAACCAATCAATATCATTAACAATAAACAATATATGTAGAAATAGTATATGGTTTCGTATATAATAATATCCATTACAAAAGAATCTTGATATTCAAGTTAGATTTTATTTCCATTGACAAATAACTATAATAAAGTGTTTGTTTCAAGAGAAAGACATTAATCTCATAGGAAAGTGATATAGCATTTACCATTTGGTAATTTTCAAGTAAAATCCCCTTGGAAAGAATAATTGAAATTCGAACATAAAATAACATAAAGAAATTATTATTCCTGAAAAACACATAAAATGGTTAGGATGTAAACCAAATATAAGAAATTAGGTTCATAACAACAAATTAGGCCTCAACAAAAATAAATTGAGATGAAGTCCCTTACCTCATGCTTACTTTAAGATGAACATGGTTTATCCTCCTATATAGTTTTATTAAACCTGTTACTAACATGTAACATAATATTTATAATATCATATATTATTATTTTAGAAAAATATTTTTTATTTTTCTTAATAATATTTGATTATTTTTTGTGTTTATGGTATTAATTACCATGCTTTTCAAGTATGTTTTGACTTGTTATTTCGTATTCCTCTTATATAGGTAATGATTAAATCATCGCCAGAATTTAAATAATTATTTTAATATCATATTTATTATTTATTTTGGAATTTAGAATAATCCATAATATTTGGAGACAAGAAATTAAATGCACTTATTATGGAGGTGGTAGTACATACATATGCATTAATAATACATTCATTTTCTTATTGTTTTAAATGATTGAAAAGAAAATGATATATATATGTGTGTATACTATAATTAAATAATAATATATATATTTAATATAAATTATATATTGAAACCATCATTAATACATTCTATGTAATGCGTAATCAAATCACATAACTTTTAGGAGGCGGTAGTCAAGACATCCACAAATAATGTTATCATATTCCCACTAAATGGAATGCATAATGGTATGTGTAATATAATAATTATAGAATCATAAATACATTATAAATATAATATAAAACTTATATAAATGATAAAACCATCATTATTACCATCCTTGAATGTTGGTAATGGAAGAACTAATGACATCGGTTCGCAAGGTGGTGGTATACCGTACAAAAGAATGATGATCGTGTAACCAGTTTGATGGATGTGTATGAAGGCATAGGACATGACCATAAAAAACATCTTATAATTTTAAGTATACATATTTCTTTATATTATAATGATAAAAAATATTTTAAGGGGGGTGGATAAGAAAATAAAAATAAAATTCTGCTAGAAATGAAATACCACATCTTTGTGTATCTCCATTTGGTTTACACCAAAACCATAAGAGGATTATATAACAAAAACTATGTAGATTATTTGTGCAGGATTTATATTTTTGTAGAATATATGGGAATGTTATGGATGAGACAAATTTTTGGAGAGATGGGGGGAATGGGGGGTGATGAGTGCGCTTTTATATTGTAAATGAGTAAAAACCCAGTAAATATAAATTGGTAAACACTATTTAGAGGATACCATTACATAATGTGTCTCCCATAATTAAACAATTTTCAAAATGGGATTATATGGTCGAATTATGGAAAGACAATAGGGTTTTAACATTTTTAAAGGTCATTTGGCCTCTTAATATTAATGTTTAACCACTAAGTAACCCCTATGTCACCTTATTCATTATAATTAATTATAATTGCTTTCACTAATGTTTTTCGACTAAAATTATGTTTAACATACCGAAAACTAAAAATTATGATCTTTAGAAATATGGAATCCATTATTTAAAATTATTATCCCATAAGTGGAAGAAATTAATTTAAAATTGATCTTTCAAAAGTGATTATAGAGAATGGTTTTAAAGTAAAAATGATCAAAAGATTGAAGGATTTTTTTTGAAAAATTTCAATAAAATAGTTATTACAATTACATAAATTATATTTATAGTCATTAAATTAACCTAATTAAAATTTAAAATAAATAAAAAATATTATATAAAAAAATAAATTATTTAGATGAAAATGTAGTTTTCAATTAAAATTATATATTTTTCAATATTCATCAATAAAATGGGACTTTTTAAGAAATATCAAGAAATTCATCCTATCATTATTATTTCATTATCCATTCAATTATAAAGTTTATTTTTTTATAAAAAATGTATAAACATTTCAAAATTTTATTTCAAAATAATATGTCCATCAAAATGAAGAAAAACTCTTTTTTAGAAAAATAAGGCTTTAATACATAATAATGGATTTATTATTATATTATTCTTATAAAATTTATTAGATAAATTACAAAATATTTTATAATTATGTACAAAAGTTTTTTCTAAAATTATTCAATCGTATTCATTCACATCATTAAAATATCAATGTGATAACTATAAAAATATTTTATTAGTAATACTAATAGTATTTGGTAATACTCAGACTTTCATTTAATGAAAGATATCGATGGTACAAAGTATTATGTGTAACACATATCAATTTTTTGGTTCTTCTAAAAATATTTCATCCCAGTATTCTTTGTAGTGTAATTTAAATTTGGTGTTTCATATAAATCACACTTGCAATAGAGAAAAATTTTTTTTAAATGAAAAATATTGTAATTTTATGTGGTGAAATAATCATCCTTCATAAAAAACATTGAGCCTTGAAATTTTATGCATCTTACTTTCTAAAAATATGGGGGTTTTCTTCTCCTTAATATCTTTTGGTTCCCATGTTTATTCCTCCATTTATTTATTCCTCCATAGTAAATTTACCGAATAATTCCTTTTTTCCTCAATTCTGGTATTTGGTAGCAATAATCAGGAAAGGATCTTCACACTATGATTCATCAGGTCCCAACTCTATTTCATAATAGGTGGGAACACGTGTTAGTTCTACCATGTACTTATTATACATAATAAATTGAAAAAATCATGTAATTTTTGGATTTTTTTTTCATTTACAAAGGAATAGAAAAAAATCCAATTCATTCAATAAGTTCAAAGGGTACGACATACCTAGGGCTAAATTTATCTTTCCAACCAAACCTTATAACACACTTATATTAAGATATATTCAAGAAAATATTATCTCCCACTCGGAATTTCTAATCTTTCCTCTAATTATCAGCATAACTTTATTTCTACTTTGGGATTATTTAATGTGTTCTTGAATAGCCATATCTGTTGTTGTTGTGTGTTCCATATGTTTTCATCATACATAATGACTTTCAAAAATTTCATTCAAACAAACTGAGTCATAAAATTTAATTCCATATAACTCTCCATAAAGTTCCATTTGAAAAATTGAAAGAAAATTATTATTATATGAAAAATCTAGCAAGAATAAATACAGATCCCAACAATATTGAGTTTTAGTGAACATTATCCTAACATGTCTTTTATTGTATAAATTATCCTTTCGGATGGTATATTAGTTTGAGGATGGTAGGAGATGCTCAAATATATCATATAATCAGAAGAATTATTAATAATTTTCAAGAATTTTGATGTAAATTTGGGATCATGATCCTACACTATTGGTTAGGTGCACCATGAAATTTTACAACATCATTAATATAGATCCCTATGAGTAGTTCAATAGGTAAATATTATCTTATAGTTAGTAAATTTTCATATTTGGTTAGGCGATCAAGAATAACCCATAATGCATCATCACTTATTAGATTCTTTAGTATTCTTGTGAAAAATTCCATATTAATGTCATCCCATTCCCAAATTAGAATGAGATGATGGTACATGAATCCCTTTGTGTGTTTTCTCATAGCTTTATATTATTAAAAAAAACATCTAGACACATAATCAAAAAATTTCTTTTAGTGTTATCCCCCCAAACATTGTTCCTTCAAAACCATATACATCTTCATGCTTCCATGATGTATATTGAAATTTGAGCTATGAGATGCATCCAAAAATTCCATATTTATATAATGTATAAATGGATCACCTAATTTCATTCAAATTTTTTGGACCCCATTATAACAAACCAAGCCTTCTAATTTCCCATCATTCACAACATTAATCTTCATAGGAATGTTCTCATCATCATATTGAAATATTTGTATCCTTTCAAATAATGATGGGTTTTGCAATAATTTGAATAATTAGTGATTTATCTCCTTCATAAATTATTACTATTTCTATATTTACTAGATACATGAACAAAGGATCCCCATAAATCCTCATTTGTGTTATAATTCCATGATCAATCATACTCAAGGCATCTGCTACATTTTTTTCGTTACCTAGGTGATATTCTATTGATAATCCATAATCATTGGGTAACTAAAACATTGAATTTATCTAATATTGATCTATTTCATTGAAAATATGGATTTTATAGTTATATTATCTGTTCATATCCCATATTTTCAGTATAGAGATAATTCCTTTAAATTTTCATATAAAATATCAAAGCTACAAACTCAAGATCATGGGTTGGAGAGTTCTTTTCATTTGTCATTAACTTTATTTATGTGTATGAAGTATCATTATGAATTTTCATTAGAAAACAACAGTGTATTTTCATTAATGCATCACTATATATTATAAAAACATCATTTATATATAATAGAGTCAAAATTGGAGCATTGACCAATCTACTCTTTAGTTCACTAAAACATTATTAACAATCATTTTATCAAATAAACCAAACCCCTATACATTTAATCCTTTTTAATGGGTTATCCAATCAGGAAAAAGTCTGAATGAATTCTGAATTGTATCATACCTGCATATTAGAATACTAACCTCAGTTATGTTTGGGGGTATAGGAAATTCTATGAATGCCTTTGTATTTTTAGTATAATCATTGATTCCATTTTTATTGACAATAAGGAAAAGAAAAGAAACATATTTCATCCATAAACCAAACATACATAATGAAAAAAAATTACATTATTTTGATTCCAAAAAAAACTTTCAAGGAAAAGTGAGAAACCATAAAAACAATAATAAAACCACAAAAAAACCAAATCAAAAACAAAACCAGATTAAACCAGCCATTCTTCCCCACCCCTGAAATTGTTCCATGTCACCATGAATGATCTATATGTTATTATATTTCTCCTCATAGGTTATAGAATACAACAAAATATCAACCACAAATAAAATAAAAAATTCATCATGATGTTCCTTGAATATAATGTTCCTTAAAATCATAACAATATAGGGATAATTAATCAATCTTAAGGGAGTTATTATAATTTTTTAATTTCCATACGTTGTTTGAAATTATATCAATAGAATTAATTAATTCTTAACTCATAGATGGTTATATCTAGAAAGAAGATCAATCTTTTAAAAATATTTGGATCCATTAATTTTGTTCATATAAGTCATCAATGTGAAGAATATGATACTTTATCATTTTTTATATAATTGAAATCTCTATATTTAATTCAAACCCTTAGGGACCAATATTTCTTCTTAACAAAGAGCATAGTGTCTCCCCACTCAAAGAAATGTGGAGACTTAATACCATATTTCCCAAATCATCTACTTTTTACCTTAAATCATATAATTCAAAGTGATCATTCTATGGAGAGTAATTGATCATGGCCTTAAATGTGGGATTAAATAAATGGGAAATTGAACTTCATGCTCAGGGGTATGTCCATGTAACATCCCAATTAATAAATCAATTTATTATAGTAAAATAGGTACATCATCAATTTGAAGTTCTCCTTATTAATCCTTTTATGTTTTTAGATAATATCCCTACATAATTTCATTTAATAGAGATACTAGGTTTTACTATTGATAAGAATTTGATTATAAAATTCCATTTATAAAGATGTGGTTTTTACACCTTCCTCATAAATCATAATTTTATTCTTATTGCAATATATTATTGAACTATATTTGGAAAGAAAATCAATAAAATGGATTATATATAAATAAAAAATATGTATGATAATAAGTTCAACAATTAAATCATGTTTATGTACTATAATGGAGATTGGAATACACAACCTTATTACTATGAGATTTCCCTTAATTTTTTTGACTCAAAACTCTCAAAATAAATTTAAAGGAAAATTTATAATTGTCATAGATAATTGGGTGGATATAAAAGCGTTTGTTGATCTAAAATCAAATAATTCATTTTATAATAATTATATTATGATTAAAGTAACATAAAACACATCATCGGGTACTTCCACCATAGCTTTAATGATAACAAATGATTGGCCATCTCGCCTTGGCCTATTTTGTTGTAGATTCTATAGATAATTAGGGAATCGTTTGAACAGTTCCCCATTTCTGTGTATTTTCAACATTGAATATCAATTTTTCCATTCCTCAAGTAGAATTATTTAACATTTTAACTCTTTTATCAATCATAATAACAAACATCCATGCCCTTCATGAATTTTCATGGTTGATCTTTCATAGTTCTCAAAAATAGACATTTCATCATATTTTTCTCAAACATGGCCCATTTCTCTTAGTATCCAAATGTCATATTAAGCTATTGTTTTGACTTAAATATATATAGTAATGAGAATTACATCTATATTTTTATTTAACATAAAATTATTTCATCTTATTGAAACACCCTATGTTTTTATTTAAATAAATATAAATTCAAGGATCTTTTTTTATGATGATATTTACAACTATCCTTTAAACATAATTTTTCCCCCTATATGTTTTGAATTTCAAGAAATTGTCATATACACTAATGTTCAAAAAGTTATTTGGAGTCTAATGAAACCAAATTGTTTTTTATGAATAGTACCATACCCTTTTTAAGTGTAATATGAATAGTTATTTGACCGTAATGAATAGTGCATTTAAATATTATTTTATTTTCTTAAGGATTTAATATAATAACAACTTTGTTAATTTTTCATCGTGATATAGAAGTAGTTATAGAATTACAATTGTAAATTTTAGAATTAACTATGCTTTTATTTGAAAATTAAATTAACAACCCTTGGAAAATTATTTCCAAAAAATGGACTTCATTTTTTTATTCAACATGTCAAAAAATGGTTAGGATAAATTTTTGGTTTTTTTCTAAAATTCTTTTATTTTTTTATCAATAGTGAAATACGATAAAATACCTCATAATCCAATTATCAGTAAAATTCACTATTTGGAACATCATAAGTGATGTAAGGCCACTTGGTTCAAACTCACATTCCATTATTACTGTTTTATGTCACATGAACGCAGACTATTCATAATATTAGGCTAAAAGTTTATAATAATGATTAAAATAATGAAAAATACCCCATCTCCTCCACTATAAATACCACCCTCACTCCCCCTCTTCTTCCCACACCTCTCAAGCCTTTTTCCATGCCAATGTTCTACCCAATACTCCTACCAATTCTCTTCCCCACGCCATAGATCCTCTGTTCTCACCAAAATAGCAAAACCTAACCCATTAAAAAGGTTTTCAAGGAGAAGAGAAAAAGAGGTAAACATCCTCTTTTATTTTCTTTCATTTCCTTAATTTAATGTTATTCTCTTACATTCCTTTGGATTATTTGGGATATTTTAATCCATATCCTCCCTTACTATCCATATTATGAAGGATTGATTATATATCCCCTTTCTCTAATCAATCTATTTTTATGATATTTTTAGAGATGTTATTAGTCTGTCGAATTTTCGTGAGAAATTTTTGATGTTTTCTTTTAATTCAAGATTCCTTCCTTTTCATCTTCTTCATTCCACACCTCCTATAAAAAAAGGAAAGAAAGCTATAGAATATTGTATATTATGGATGTTTTCATGTTCATGGGAAATTTATCATCAATATTCTTCTCTTCCCCCACTTGTTCAAGGAATTAAAAACATTATCCATGATATGTCAAATTACCGACATCATGGATGTTGTAATTTAAATTTGATTTAATTCCTTCATTTATGGTCATGAAACAATTTTTATGGTGGAAAAAGGTTATAATATATGTATTATATCTCATTAATGGTTCTGGAATTTTTTTTCACATGGTTTTAAATTATAAATCAAAATGTGGTTGTTATTATCAAAGAACCACTAAAATGATCAAAACGAACATTATTAATGTTTTAACATAATAATCTTCCACACGTAAGAATTAAAAATGAAAAATGGTAGAATTTATGTTACTGGAAATATGTATATAAAACGCTATTCCAATTCTACAGTTTCACTTCCAATTGGAAAAACATCCATAATGAACCAATCATGGAAATCATTTAAAAAACTCACCCAAAAAAAGGTGTAAGGAGAAAAATACTGATAATTAAAGGGTGAAATGATGTTATGTAATGATCATATAAGATGTTATAAACATGAAAACGTTTCTTTAAAATAATATTAACACTCTTTTAACCATTATTCTGTAATTTTAAACATGTTTTATGTAAGAGAAACCCCAGGTAAAGGAGTTCTTGACCCGATTTCATTCTTTGGGTTAACCTTCTACTTCGTCATTATTGTGCAATTAATTTTTTTTGTGATGGGTTTCACTTATATTATGTTAAATTATATGTATTTATAGTGTTTAATCATATTCCATCCACTCTAATAATTTAAAATTGAATTATATGATTTATGTAAGGGGATTTTTCTTTAAAAGCCTCCTTTTAAATTCAGTTTTACGAAATTCCGAAGAATAGTTTTTATGGAATTATTCATGTTTTGTGATTATGTTTTTGTTATTGGGAATTGTTTATGTTGAATAGTGGGACCAATATTACCCTCCAATACATTTTGTATGTGTCTGTTTTAGGCCAGTCGTATGGTCACTCCATGTGTAACTGCGATGGTGACACAAATTGTAAGATAGTCGTGAGGTTTAAAAATTATAAGGTAGAAGAGTGGGATACAATGTTATGTATGTAATGACCTAACATACCTTTATGATTATGTTTATGTTCTTATATTTTGTGTGGATCTTTAGTAAATCTCATGTTATACATAGTAAGTATATATGAGAGACAAGAATGTATTTAGAAAATTCTTTCATACGTTACAAGTATTCATTGAATAATGTTCTCCTTACAACTTCTTCATCCCTTACTGAGCTTTTTTTCTCATACAGAGTTTTTAAAAGATTTTCAATGGTTAATGGATGTTTAGGAAAATGAAATAATACTTTTTATATATTGAAGAGTTATCAAGGAGTCGTGTTTAAGTTTCAATGTTTTATACATTGAATATAAATGGAAACCATTTTTATGGTATCCACTATGTAATAATGTGTAATGTTATAAATGTATTCTCCCAATTCTACAATGATCTAGAATTGAAAATAACCTCAATGAAAGAGGATTTTTTTCTTGATCAAATTCACAATTATGTATGTAATAAGGTCCGGTCTTTATAGTTGGAACCAGAGGATGGTTTAGATAACACTAGGGGTTAGGATGATGTTAAAAAATACAATAGATGATTTTTCTCTATGATTAATTTGAAATTTCTTATCATTTAAATACTTCCATGTTGGTTCATATACTATTTGTTTGTTTAGAATGGTTGTCTGCATAAGGAACATGGATGCCAAAGAAGAGAGGCACTGAAAGAATGGCATCCTTCCGGATCTACAACCTGGAAGTATAGGGAATGGAATCGAGCAGTTTGTGAACCTAATGGCTCAGCTTACACAGGAAATAAATGGTAGTGGCATCCATGAAAGAGAACAAATATAGTTACCACAATGAAACATGATAGTAGTGGAACATTTTATTGGAAAACACCCTCCTTCTTTCAATGGATCTTCTGACCCAGTAGCACTTAAAGGATGGATCAAAGACCATGAAAATATATTTGATGTTATTGGATATTCAGACAATCAAAAGGAAAGACATGGAATTTATTGTTTTGAAGGGGAAGTAGTTCATTGGTTGTCAATGGTATAGAATATCATGGATAGTGATGATTTTGATTCCATAGAGTGGGATGAATTTAAAAGTATTTTCCTTGAAAAATGTTTTCCTAAGGTGGTGCGACTTAGGATGGAGAAGCAATTCCTTGAATTGAAACAAAAGGAGGAAGATTAAATGGTCGTCTATGAAGCGAACTTCACTCTACTAGTGAGATATGATCCAAATCTTATTCTAGATATTGATAGCAAAATCAACCACTTTTTCTCAGGACTGAAGTGAAGGTATCAAAGGGTGTTGGCCTCTCGTGAATAAAAAAGTTATGAGAAACTTGTCTAATGTCGTGAGAGGGTATAGATGGAGTTTGTGTATGATCATGTTCATTTTTGAAATAATGAGAAGAAGTTGTCTAGATGGAAAGAAATGGGTTAGAATCAACCAAAAAAATATGATGGTAAGAAAATCCAATGTCCAGTTTTTGAAATGTGTGGAAAGAAACACCATGGGGAATGTCTTCGAAAAACTAAGAAGTGTTTTAAATGTGATGTGTTTGGACATTTGGCCCAAGATTGCAATGAAAATGATCCTAAGAATAAACAAGATAGGAAGACTATAATGTGTTTTAAATTTAGGGAAATGGGTCATTATTCAACTGCATTACCAAAGAGATATCTAAGTGATGCAAAGAAGACATACTATATGTAGAATGATGTAGTGAGTTCCTTTGCGACCATGTAAGCTGATGTTAGACCATCAAATGAAGTTGTATCTAGTACATTGTCTTTTCACTCATATTTTTATAATGCTTTGTTTGATACGGGGTCTACACATTCCATAATCTCTAAGAAATTTTCTAGTAAATTGGAAATATCACCTTAACAAATGAGACTTGAATATATAGTTAAAACACCAGGGGAAATATTTTTGAAAAGAGGAATTATAATAATCATTCAATTTTTTTATGTGGAATGAAATTATTCGAAATCCTTGTTGTTTTACCCTTAGTTCAGTTTGATGTTATTATGTGAATGGATTGGGTTTCTATTTATCAAGAAAATATTGACTGTAGAACTAAAGAAGTTATATTTCAGAAATAGATTCTATTTTATTCAAGAATGGACCGATATAATTGATAACATATAAGGAAGCTAAGAAAATATTGACAGAAGGAAATGAAAGTTATCTTGCTCATATTGTTGAAAACAAGAGAACTGTTCAAATTGATGATGTTCTAGTGGTAAATGAATAACAAGAAGTTTTTCCTGATGATTTAACTTGTGTCAAGCCGGATCGAGAAGTCGAATTAACAGTTGACATAGTTCATTATGTTAAGACAATTTCAAAACCCCAATATCATATAGATCCAATATAACTTCATGAATTGATAATTCAATTTTAGGATTGTTTGAAGAAGGCTTCATTCGTCGTAGAACATCACCATGGGGAGCCCCTATTTTGTTTGTTAAAAAGAAAGATTGTTCCCTGAGATATTGCATTGATTATAGAGCCTTGAGTTACAACACTTATAAAAACAAGTATCCTTTTCCTCATATCGATGAATTTTTTATTAGCTCTAGGGATCTCAATAATTTTCCAACATTGACTTGAGATCTGGATACCATCTGCTGAAGGTGAAGGAGGATGACATCCCAAAAATAGCCTTTCATACAAGATATGGTCATTATGAATTTGTCGTGATGCCATTTGGATTAACTAAAGCACCTTCTATATTTAATAATTTTATTAATAGAGTATTTATTGAGTTCATGGATTTGTTCGTAATTTTATTTATTTATTGTATTCTAGTATTTTATAAAAATAAAGTAGAGTAATAAAAACATCTAACGGTTTTTTACAAACCTTAAATGAAAATAAATTGTTTGGAAGATTTAGATACTTTGATTTTTGGTGGCAACATATTTCTTTTCATGTGAAAATTGTAAATAATTATGGAATAACAGTTGATCCTACTAAAATAAAAGTGGTTGATGAATAGACAAGACCCACAAATGTTACAGAGATTTGTAGTTTTGATGGATTAGAAGATTATTTCAACCATTTTGTTACGAACTTCTCTTGGTTATCTTGACAAGTAACTATGTTAACACGGAAGAGGATAAATTTGTTTGGGTAGAAGAATGTGATGTTTTTTTCATGAACTGAAGAAAAGATTGGTAAATTCTCTAGTTTTGGCCTTGCCTTCCTAAAATGGTGAGTTCGTCATCTATAGTGAAGATTCATTGAAGGGATATGGCAGTTTTTGATGTATGATGATTAGGTAATTTCCTACGTTTGAAACAACTTAATCCTCATGTGCAAAATTATCTCACACATGATTTGGAATTGGCCACTATGGTTTTGGATTTGAAAATTTGGAGGCATCATTTATATGAAAACAAATTTCAAATATAAAAAACCATAAAATTATGAATTATATATTCACTCGGAAGGAATTAAACATGAGGTAGAGAAGAATTCTTGAACTCATAAAGGATTATGATTACACTATCAATTACCATCCTGGAAAAGAAAAAAAAGTGATATATTCTTTAGTTGGCAACATCATTAATCATTAACCGTGATATGTTTGGAATATGATACTTTGATTAATTATTTGATGAATTTTGACTTATAAGCTGTTGGTTCTGGGAATAAATTGGTTTTATTTTAGGTTACAGTGTAGTCTTCATTGTTAGACTGAAATAATCAATCATAGAAGGAAGACTGTGATCTACAAAAAACTGTTGAATTGGTAAAAATGGGTTTGTTTCGAGAATATAATCTTGATAAATATTGGGTTTTGATATTTGGAAAAAGGATGCGTGTTCCTAGTGAATCTCATTTAATGAAAGTTTTGTTTTGTAAAGCGTATAGTTCTCCATTTTTAGTTCATCCTGTTAGTACTAAGATCCACAGTGACCTTTGGGAGTATTATTGTTGGGATGGAATGAAAAGGGATATTGCTGATTTTACCATGAAATGTTTGACATGTCAACAGGTTAAAGCAGAGTAGAATTTACCTAAGTGGATGCTTAAACCATTACTATTTCTAGAGTGGAAATGGGAGAATGTATCCATGGACTTTGTGGTGGGACTACCTAATACTTCTCAAGGTAAAAATGAAATTTTGGTTATTATTGATCAACTAAAAAAAATATGCACATTTTAATTCTAATAGAGATACGATGTCATTGGATCAACATTCTTGAATGTACCTCAAAGAGATTTTCAAATGAAATGGAGTTCTTCTTTACATTTTATTTGACCGGGACCCCATGTTCACTTATATATTTTGTAAGGGACTTCATAAGTCATTGGGCACATAGTTAAATTTCAGTACAACTTTTCATCGTCAATCAGATGGGCAGTCAGAATGAATGATTTAGACTTTAGAAGATATGCCTCGAGCTTGTTAAATGGAATATCATGGATATTGAGATTACCATCTTTTATTAGTTGAATTTTCTTACAATTACAATTTTCATTCCAGTATACAGATGGCACCTTTTGAGCCTTTGTATGGGAAGTAGTGCCGGACTCTTGCTTTTTGGGATGATGCCGGTGAGAGAAAGATGATTGGGCCATAATTTGTAGAGGAAGTGGTTGAGAAAGTACTGATGATCAGCAGCACATGAGGACAACTCCTTACAGGGAAAACGTTATGTAGATAATAGGAGGAAAGACTTCTCTTTCTAGTTAGGTGACCATGTTTTAAATAAAATCTCTCCTTGGAAAAGTGTGATGCATTTCGGTAAGAATGGGAATCTAAGTCCATGGATCATCAGCCCCTTTGAGATCTTGGAGAAAGTTGGAATAGTGGCAGACCATGTATCTTTGCCTCTAAGTTTTTCTCAGGTACAGAATGTTTTTCATGTTTCAATGTTGAGAAAGTATGTGCCAGATTCATCACATGTCTTGATCCCCGAAGTAGTTTGGCTGGAAGAGAACCTTTCATATAAAGAAAAAAAAGTTCAGATTCTTGATCGATGTGAAGATGTATTGTGGAATAAAGTAATCCAATAGGAAATGCTATGTGGAGAAACAACATGGATGAAGAAGAAACATGGGAGTCTGAAAATGATATGAGGGAAAAGTACCCTTAGTTGTTTAATAAGTAAATAAAATTGTGAGAACACAATTTTAAAATGTGGGGATAATGTAACTCCCATTTTTTTTCTAAAAAGAAATAGAAATACATGGAACTCAGTTTTATGTAGATGTTTATAACTAGCCTTTGAACATAATTTTCCAAATTCTAGGTTTTGATTTTCAAAAAACATTCATCTACAATTGTGTTCAGTGTGTTATTTGGTGTTTGATAAAACCAACATGTTTTTTTGAATAGTAACATACCCTTATGATTAGTAATATTAATAGTAATATGACCCTAATAAATAGTTAATTTTTTTATTATTTTTTTCTTAAGGCTTTAAGATAATAAAATCTTAGTTAATTTTTCATCGTGATATAGACGTAGTTATAGAATTAGAATTGTTAGTTTTGAATTAAGTATGATTTTAGTAAAATTAAATTAATAAAATTTTGAAATTATTTTATAAAAATGGACATCATTTTTTAACTCTATACGTCGAAAAATTGGTATGGTATATTTTCGGGATTTTTATGAAATTCCTTACTTTTCGATGAATAGTGAAATACGATAAAATACTGTATAATCAAATTATAAGTAAAATTCATTATTTATGACATCATAAGTGATCAAAGGCCACATGGTTCGAACTCATGTGTCATTAGTACTATTTGAGGTCACATGAACTAAGAATATTCATAATCATGGGCAAAAATATTATAATAATGATTAAAATAATGAAAAATAACCCCTCTCATCCACAATAAATCCCACCCTCATTCCCCTCTTCATCACACACCTCTCATGCTTTTTTACATGCCTAGGTTCATCCCAATACCCCTAAAAATGGTCTTACCCATTTCCTAGAACTGTTGGTCTCACCAAAATACCTAAACTGAATCCCATAAGAAGGATCTCAAGGAGATGAGATCGAGAGATAAATATCCTCTTGTATTTTCTTTCACATCTTTCATTTTATGTAGTTATCTTCCATTAAATAAGATTATATTGGGATATTTAATTACATAACCCTCCTTAAAGTCCATATTATTTAATAGTGATGATATATCCCCTTTCGATCATCAAACTATTTTTTATAAATTTTAAGAGACGTAGTCAGGCTTCCGAATTTTCGTGCAAATTTTATAATGTTTTCTTTTACATGAAGATTACTTCCTTTTCTTCTTCTTTACTCACCTACACTTAATCATGATGGATGAAAGCTCCAGAATATTTTATATTCTTTATTTTCTCATCTTCATGGAAAATTAAACATTTATCTTCTTCTCTTCCCCCACATGTTCAAGGAATTATAAAAATTGTCTGTGATTTATCGAATTACCGACATCGTGGACGATTTGATTTCAATTTGATATAATTCCATCTTGTCTGGTCATGAATCCATTTTATGTTTTAAACAGGTTATAACATATTTATTATGTCTCACCAATGGTTCTGGAATTTTTTTTCTATACATGGTTTTAATTTATAAAACAAAATGAGGTCATTATTATCAAAGAACCGCTAAAATGATCTAAATGAACAACATTAATGTTTTAACTTATGAATCATCCTCATGTTAGAATTAAAAATTATAAATGGTATAATTTAAGTTAATGGATATATGTAAATACTACCTCATTACAATTCTGACGTTTCACTTCCAATCGACAAGAACATCCATCGTGAACCAATCATGGAAATCATGTAAAGAACTCACCAAAAAACAATGCAAGGAGAAAAATGCTATCAAATAAAGGATGAAATTTTGTAATTTAATGATCTTATAAGTTGTTATAAACAAGAAAATGTTTCTTTAAAATACTAATAACACTCCTTTAACCGTTATACAAGATGTTTAGACAATTTTTAATTATGACAAACCTGGGGTAAGGGAATTCTTGACCAGATTTCCATTCTTTGGGATAACCATATAATTCATTATTTATGTACTATTAAAATTGTTTGTATGATGGTTTTTGTTTATATTATATTGAATTACGTTTATTTACCATTTTGAATTATATTAAATCCACTATAATAAGTTTCACATAAATTATATGATTTATGTTAGGGGCTTTTCCATTAAAATCCACTTTTTAAATTCGATTTTATGAAATTCCAAAGAAATGTTTTTAAGGAATTATTCATGATGTAAAATTATTTTTTAGTTTTGGGCATTGTTTATGATGAATTGTGGGATCGATATTTCCCATGAATGCATTGGGAATTTGTATGTTGGAGGTTGGCTATATGTTTACTCCATGAATAACTCCGATGGTTACCCAAATTGTTATGTAGTCGTGAGGGTTACAAATTACAAGGTTGTTGTGTGAGTTACAATGTTATATAAGTAATTCCCTAAGATACCTTTATGGTTATATTTATGTTCTCATTTTTTTAGATCTTGAGTAAATCACATGTTACACAAATTAAGTATATATGGGTGACAAGCATGTCTTTTGAAAATGATTTCATACGTTACGAGTATTCATGGACTAATGGTCTCTTTCATCCTTTTTCATACCTTACTAAGATTTTTTTCTCATCCCATGTTTTTGAATGATTTCACTGGTTAATGGATGTGTAGGACAAAGAATTAATCCATGTTCAATATTGAAGAATTATTAAGATGTAGTGTTTAAGTTTTAATGTTTTATACATTGAAAAAAATGGAAACTATTTTTATGGTATCTACACTATAATATTGTGTAATGTTATGAATGTATTGTCCCAATTCTCTAAAACTCTAAACTTGAAAATATCATCAATGTAATAGGATGTGTTTTGTTGAATAAATTCAAGACTAAGTATGTAATAAGTTTGGGTTCTTATACTTATGATGAGAAAATTTAGGATATTAGTGCTCTTTGATGACTTTGATTGAGCCCACAAAAAAAATAACAACCTTGATCTTTGTATAAAATATGTAATTTGACTCATTCTTGGTTAAACTTATAAAGGTAGATTCATTGTCAAAAACACTTTCATCATCCTTTGTCTTTTATCTATGTAAATTTTTCATTATTTTTTTCTTTCTCATGAGGGAAATACCTATCTAAAAATGTTTCTATAAAATCATTATAGTCTATGAGATTTGTTTCCTCTTCCTCCCAAGTATTCTAGATTAAGGAATATAATGGTTAAAACTATCTTTGGAGACAATATGTTTCTAGTGTAACCATTCCCTTCTCACCGCATCCCTTGGCCAAAAATATATTCTTCAGATTCTACATTTATTTATTAGATATAATCAGATTAGTACCCACCTTAAATTATATAGGCTTCTATTTCATATAGTGGTCTAATATATTAGAGTCTTATTGTGCATCAGTTTTCTCCATCCAAGAATGTTTATTAGTTATATGGTAATTTCTATACCCAAATATAGCCATAAAAATTTCAATTCCAATTCCAACTAAACATGATTCCTTAATAGGGAAATCTATATGTTTTACAAATGTATTGACATCTTTCCTTCTTCAATGACCCATTTTAAAAATAATATATACTCGATTATCTCATTAAAGAATTAATATATAATCCCAAAACTATTAAAATACTTAACATTATCTAATATCATAATCATAAAAATGGTTTGTTAGATATATTTTTCAATACCAATCATCAAAAACTATCACAATGTTATGATCTATATGATTTCTTAAATCTATTTCTCAAGGATTCTACTAAACCTCCCTCTGATACCAGCTATTTCAACCCTGACCCTAGAAGCCAAGAGTCAGTGGATTACATCAATACATTTTTATAATTACAATGGTAAAACCAAAAGACCATGAAGTTAAGATGTATTATAGAACTATGTTTCATACATGAAACCCATTATACATGGGGAAATAGGAAATAAGACATAATAAATAAAAATAATAATAAATAATCATCCCTGAAAACTGATACCAAGAATTCAACTTCATATCCTATGGAAAAGAAACAGAATAAGGGTAAACTCAATTGCTCACTAAGGATTATTTATAGGGGAATGGAACAAGAATCAATAAGAATAGTTATAAGGAATGGTAAATAACAGAACATAAAATCCTCAAAAAAATCTCGATAAAGCATAATCAATTGGGAGAGGTAAATATCTAAAACACATTCCATTTATTCAATATAAAAATATTTAAATTAATCCATATATAATGAAATTGAAAACATATCATGGATAATAATAAAATATTAACTCTGAATGAAGTAAATTATTCATTATTGGATGCCATGTATGAGGGTAACATAAAACCTTTATGGTCAGGAACTTTCACAGATGATTTTAAACATAACATTTAGAAACCCATTTTATGTGGCCAACTGATTCGTCTCCTGAGATTATATATGAATCAATGGGATTAATTTAAAATGTCCCTAACCTATGTAATACATCCCTTATGAATTCCTAAAATATGAAATAATAGATTTTACTAATTAACGATGTGTCTTATCAATTGAATGTATTGAGTAAATGATACAGATATAAAAATGTTTCGCAAATAAATAAATATCATTCAATGTTAACACCATATGTATAAATAGTATATGGTATATGAAATAATAATATCCATTAAAAATGAATATGTACATTCATGATAAATGTAATGTTCAGTGAAAAACATTTATAATAAAGTAGTTGCTTCAAGATAATGTCAACAATCCCAAAGGGACGTGACATAACTTTTACCAGTTGATATGTTTAATGTAAAATATCATTTGATATAATTATTAACATTATAACATAAAATACCATGAGAAATATTTTTTCATCATAATACTTGTAAAATGAGATTTATTTACAATAAATATTGGAAATTTTCCACACAACCTTAAATTATGCCTTAATGAAAAGAAATTGAGATGAAGTCCCTTACCTCACACTTCTATTAGGTTGAATAAAATTTATCCTAATTTATGTATTTTTCATAAAATTTTAATAAATATATCATAATATTGATTTTATCTTATATGATTCTTTTATAACATCTTAATACCTATTTGTTAATAATCTTTCATTATTTTTATTTTTTGGGTATTAATTGCCTTGTTTTTTGAGTATATTTTGACTTGTTATTTCTCATTACATTTACATCGATCAGTATTTAATCATATAAAATATGTGAATAATGATTTTAATTATATATATATATATATTATATATTTATTTATATTAATCCATCATATTTTGAGATATGAAATGAAATGCATCGTTCATAGAGACTGACAGTTATACTTACGCTTGGGCATTACTAAAATTTTATTTTCCTATTAAAAGATTTAAAATTCAATAGTATATATGTGTTTATATTATAATTAAATTATATTTTATATTTCAGATAAATAACATCTTTTTATTAAAATCAGCCTCAATTCATTCCATAAAATATGTGAATGAATCACATTACTTTGAGGAGGCGGTAGTCCACATATCCACAAATGATGTCATCATATTCCAAAAAATGGAAAGAATAAATGTTTGTGTCATATAATAATTCAACAAGTCTAAATATATTATAAATCTAATATACAACATATATACACTATAAATCCACCGTACACGTGACCCATGATTTTATATCCCATTTATTAGAAGTGTGACAAGTTATTGAAAAAAATAACCTAAAAAATAATTGAATATTTAAGATATTTATTTCATTATATAATAATGATATGGAAAAATATGGTACTAGATAGAAATAAAATGAAAACTCTGTTTTCAAACCAATACAACTTCTTTGTGTATCTTCAATTGGGTGAACCAAAACTGTTATAGGTTTCCCATATGAAAACTATAATTATTCTTGGAGGATTTTAGGGGTGTTCTGAGTTTATTTTTGTTAGTTATTTATTATCAAAAATCCTTTATTGATGTGATTATTATGGGATGGTGTGTTCCCTTTTATAGGGGATTTGATTGGAAAACTTGTATATAAAAAAATGTAAACACTATTCTAAGATCTCCCTTACATAATGCTCCCAAATTATGAACCCTATTATATTCAAGGGAATATATTGTTAAATTATGGATATAAAAATGTTTTTACAAGTTTATAGTTCTTTTTCCCCAACAGTATTAAATATTAATCGCTAACTAACCTCATTATGACCTAATTCAATAAAATTAATTTTAATTGATTTCAAAAAACATTTTGTTAAAAAATTGAGTTGAACATACTAGAAATTATAAATTATTATGATTAAAAATATGGAATCGATTTTTCCAAAATTATATCACATAAGTGATCGAAATTAATTAATAATTAATTTGGCAGACAGAATTAGATATTGGGTTTTAAAAGTAAAAAGGTTCATATATTTGAATTGTTTTTATAACCTATTTCAATATAAATTTCATTATAATAACATTAATTGTATTTTTTATGAAATTGAACTAATTAAACTTTTAAACCAATCTAAAATATGTTTTATCCATATAAATTGTTTAGATAAAAAATTATTTTTCAATTAAAAACCAATACTTTTTCACTACTCTTCAAAAAATGAGACTTCCTTGAAAAATGAAAAAACAAAAATCACACGTACCATGTTCAGATATTTTTATTTTAGAAAATTATTTTTTAGATTTAAATATTAGAAAAGTGATAAATTTAGTTTTAAAATATCGTCTCCATTAAAAGGACAAAAACAATCTATAAAAAATTGATTTATATATATAAAATTATTTTTATACTTCTCTTATGTCGGTCGTGTTTATTGAATGAATGTAAAAAAATTTAATGAACTGGTGTAAACCATATTATCATAAATTATTAAATATTTCCCATTAACATATTTCCCATGGTTATGTAAAAATTTCGATAATATTATATTAATAATTTAAATATTATTTATTGAAACTGATTATTGGATGCAACACATACTATAGAAGAAACATGGTATTATATATAACCCATTCCAACATAGTGTTCAATGTACTATTTGTTCATCTGAATATTCAATGTAGCATAAGCTTAACATTGTGTTTCATATAAAAAAATCAAAAAATAAAATAAAATTTTGTCAAAAATGAAAATATTTTAAAGTCATGGGGTGCTACATATTACCTTCCATGTAACACATGATCAAAAAAATGAAACAAATTGCTTCGTGGGGAGGTACTCTTCTATACGCACAAGTGAAGTTATCATATACCTTAACGATTGGAAATTTATATGGTATATATGATATAATAATTAAATAAGTATAATAATTTCATTAATATCTTATAAATATGTTAAATCCATCATTATATCATGCCTGGAATGGTAGATATGGAAACTAAATTACAATGGTTCGCAAGGCAGTTGTTTACCGTGCACATGATCTGGAGTTTCATTTTCTATTTGATGTAAGTGGTTATGGGTATATATTATCAAATTAACATAATAATGTATCATTATATTTTAGATACTTTTTTTATTATATTATAATAGTCTGATATGAATTTAATGGGGTGGAAGAAGAAATAAAAAATAACCATGTTAAGAATTTTAACTCTTCTTAATAGAACCTATTTAGTATTATACCTAAAACATTATTAATAGGATTTTCTCATAAAAAACACTATATTATGTGGGATAACATAAATTAAGATTAATATTTATAATTGTTCAATCCAAAGGTAATTGGATGTGTTAATTGGAGAAGAGAGGGAGTGGCCTTTTATTATTAGGTGAGAGGACAAACATGGAATTATTGAACAAAAAAATTTATACCCACGTTTTTCACATCCCAAAATGATAAAAATTGATATATTGTGAAAAAATGTTCTGATAAGGTCTATATATTTCCATTGAATATGTATTTTAATCTTCAAGGTCATTTTAGACAACAATCTTTTTTGATTAACCCCCTGGTAAACCATTTTTACATTAAACATGGGAATTAATTTTTACAATTTTCTTGATTAATTTTTTTTAAAAAAATAATTTGACCATATTATATAAAATAAATAATTTTAATTAAAATATTTAATCCATTTTTCATGTTTAATTCTAATAATTGGGGTAATTTATTTTAAAACTAATCTAGCAGATGTGAAAAAAATAATTTTCCAAACAGAAAACATTCAAAATGATAAATTGTTTTTATATTAAATTTAGATATGAAATTGATTCAAATGAACTAAATTTGGTTAATTATAATATTATTTCAGTATTATTAATTTTATAACAATATTAAAACATAATGGATTCTTATAAATTTGTTAAACTATAAGAAATATTTTAATAAAAACGAATATTTTTTTCTATTCATAAAAAAATTGTGTTTTTTTGAAAATTACAAAAACATTTCCCTAAGATAATTTTTTCATATTGATTCAAAATAGATTTTAAATTTTTTCAAATAAATTTTATGATAGTTTAATATTTATATTTTATTATCTATTCATAAAAATCAAATTAAATTCAATTTTTTGAGAAAAAATATTTTTATACCATAAAATGACATTACAAAAATATTAATTACTTATTTACAAATATATTTAAATTATCAAAAACCATTATAATTAATTACTATAATGTCATTATTCATATTCATAATACAAATTTTAGATTCCTGATTATAATAGTATAATATATTATTGTACATTTAGACTATGGTTTGGGTGTTCTTTATGATATTAAATATATTGAATTTATTTAAAAATAAATATATCAAAAAACCTTGTGGTATTAAATTCACATATTATTTAAGTGTTACAAGTTTTATATTCTTTATAATCCAATATTTTTCTTTTAAAATATTAGGATTTCACATTCTACAACCTAAAACAAGTAATATACTCGCAATTTAATTATAATCTCACTAATCAAGGGTTTGACATTTGAAAATAACATTATTGGAAAATCTCATCATCAAATGGTTAATAATAAATACACTTAATAATAATAAAAAGGATGTAAAAAAGTCTTCTATTATAACACGTAATTAGGTTTTAAAATTGGATAACATTGGTGGAAATTAATGATATGAACATTGAATAATAAAATAATTATTTATAGAGTGTGGAAGAGATCATTAATAAGAAGAGAGTTAATACTCTAAGACTATTTTTGATTACTAGTCTATAAATATGTGATGGATTATAATAACATTTTTACATTAGAAATTAGTGTAATTTTATAAAAGTTTCTTTATTTATAATCATTAATATAGAGACATGGGTATTCTATTTATAGGACTGTGAATTATTTCTATATATATTTCTAGAGTTAGTCACTAAGACGACATTTGATTCTGGGGACCTATGTCCCTGAAATAATTTATCTAAAAATATTAAAACATATTTTATATTATATGTGTGAATTTCATAAAGAAAACAATATAATTAATAAAACAAAGATCAGATAATAAATATTATACAATACTTGAGTCCAGAACATGGTGTTTACCATAGACATGGCCTAAAATAATTTTTCATGAGGATTTATGACATATCTCTCATTGGTGGTGAATTAAGTGTTACAATTAATTAATTATTTAATTCATTAATTCATTTTTACCTAAAATGAACTGTCTATAACAATAATTTCATTGATAATTCCCCAGGGTCATCTGCATAATACTTGAGAAAATTCTAGTGCTCCTCCCACCACTTTCATTAGAGAATCACCTAGGAAAATGATGAAAAGAAGAATTAATGATTATCACAGTTCAACAAACATAATGATGTCCTTCAATAAATGGTGAGCACATTTATTTTTGAGAATGATCCAAAATCTAGGAATGAATCATCAATATTTTTATGATGATTTTTTGTATTGATAGAGCCTATTGATTCCTTTCAGGGATATTTTCCAGATAAGGTAAATTTCATGAACCCCTTGACATAAATTTAATTGATTATTTAGTTATCAAACCTGATTATCTTTCTTGCTGATTATTGGCCAAAAATCATGGCCAAAAGTGGTTTAACTTTTTTAATTATGCCTTAATCACTCAATTGCTTCACATTATTCATATGCTGGACCCTATGGTCCATGTTATACATGGTTGGGTGGTGTCAAGCCTGATCGGACCCCTAGAATCACAATGAAACGGCTAGTGGGGGAAAATCAATTAGTCTGTAACATATACTCAATACTTTGTAGTTGTGGATGGACTTTTTTATGATCAGAGATCAATAATTTGATGGAAGAAGGTGTGGTGATTGATTTTTGTGTAGAAGACTGATAAATATTGACAGAATTTCATTTTTGGAAATAGGAAGTCCATAAATGAAGAACAATTCTTTGTTTGGCAGCAGGGGTACTACAGCGGCCGCAAGGGCACTGCAGTAGAGATGGGTATTGTAGTATTGCAGGTACTTTAGAAGTACTATGCACAGAATGGGCCTTGGGCCAAAAAATTGGGCCTACGAGCTATGTAATGGAATAAATTCCCACTGGGCCTTCAGGATATGTAATGGGTCTCCCTCTACCCAGTTAAAGAGGTCTTTACTTTGTTTCAATAATATAAATGAGGCTTCATCCCCAAACATTATAAAAAACAAATGTGGAGATTGAAGACCAAATTCAATGCAAAATAATAGGATTTATATTTATGAAAAAACTAAACTACAATCCATGTATAAGGATGAACACATGGTGTATAGCTGCTTAAGTGTGACAAATATGGTTTTGGAAATCCAATGGATGGAATTGTTTTTTCTCGTACTATACATTTTATACCTTATCCCTATATTGAAAATCCACATGCAACAACACATGATTGGAACACATTGTGAGGGTATACAACCAAAAACATTACTGTGTTCTAGAATCACAGACACGGGGTCAGGCACACGATTGTGTACCCTTCTACACATACCCGACCTAGGTACATTAGCAGGGAACCCAAATACTAAGACATCCCATGTAGACTCCCTAAATTACACTTTTCCCTAAAATTGGGAGGGAGATGTGTACAGGATATGGGCATGGCCATGTGGTGGAGCAGAGCCACATTATTTGTGTGTCCGCTCCCATGTAACGTACCCCTTGGCCGCTTTTGATGAATCTTTACGGTTCAGTATATCCATCATTTGAAATCAGATTTTTTTTCATGTGTAGTGTATCCTTAATACTTTACATGTAGAACATGATGATTTCCTCTTTTCAGTATTTTTGATAAAATGTGTATGATGTTTTGATTGTTGTACTTATTAAGGTGACACCCTATGATGATAGTGATCGGGCAGGATCACCAGAGGAATTGTCCTTAGTGTAACCCCCTCTCAGATTGAGTGTGGGTCTTCGATGACTAGAGTGTACCCATCATGTCAAACTAAGGAATCGGTAGTCGAACTATAGTGTGGAACCCCCCATCATTATTGGTGTAGGTCCTCTATAGCTACTTTTTTGTGTGGATCCCTCTGATGTACTAGGGTGCAGGTCCTCAATGACCAGACTAAATATAACGACCCATACTTTACATAAATTGTTAATACTTCAAAATTGAAGTACACTTATTACAACATATGACAAAACCACAAAGGACCGTATAGGTATAGTGTCTTTAGAAACTGGGAAACATAAACAACTGGTTCATAAATCTTCTACAGTGTCTCCCATTTATTTCATCATATCTAGGGTCCCTTTTAGCATATTCTACTTAATATCCATCTTCCTGACCTGGGGAAAAGAAAACATAAAAGGGTGTGCTCAAATTCTCAGCAAGGGAAAATAAAGGAAATAAAAATCATATCATATCTTTTTTAAAATCAAAACCTTCAAAAGAGATCATAATATCTTTACATGGAATAAATCATAGAAGTGAAAATGAGATCCCCATAATCATAACATGAAACTTGAAACTTTGTGGCATGCACACATAATCATGGAAAATCATTTCTTGTTAGTCATGACTCATTGCCAAGACTATCTTAGTGGACAAAGTCCCTTTCTGAAACGAGTCACCCTCGTTCCAGTCCTGTTCACTGAACCAGTATAACCTACCGTTCCAGCCATGTCTATCTCATGAGATATAAAATCTTTACCCTATGCATTGGAGGGAGATATAGGTCCCACCCATCTTATAATGAATCCTTTCTTATGTGTGCCACATAATCATAAACCATACATCATAACGTAACCCATGTAATAAAAATGGGATTCTTAAACAACATGACATCATAAAACAATTCATATAAGATAAAGTAATTCATAAAAATGTTTCCATCACAACATAGTCAAATCCATGTAAAAATAGGGATAAAAACAGAACCCTTTTATTATCTTACATGGAAAATAATTTTGATAAAATACTTGAACTCCATTCTTGAGGAAAATATCCATTCTACTCCAAAAACATTTTTCCTTTCATAACATGTCATACGACTTTAAAATAAAAGAAGTTGGTTAAAAATAAACTTGAAAACTTGTAAAGGAAGCATCTTGGAAATAATGTTTTAAAAATCCATTCATGTCGTATAAGTTAAAAAAAACATTCTTCGTACTTTTGTCGGAAAAGTCAAAAAGCACCTCGTACGAAAAAACGACAAAAGATTCCTTTCGTATCTTTTACTAAAAACTCACCGAAGGGTAAAATTGGATATAAAATATTGTAGAAGGATGGAAAAAATATTACATATTGAGGGAACATGGATGTGGATGATAAAATACACCCCAGTAATTACCAAAGTAAAAACAATCTCGGATAAAAGTGATATTGTGATATTTCCCCTTACCTTAGGCCCAATTTTCTTTGTACGTGTCCGAAGCTCCTGTATAATGGTTTAAATAATGTTATTGATTTATTCCAGAATCATACATATTTATATGATATCATATATGGTCATATTCTTAGCTTCTTGTTAGTAATATTTCATTGTTACTTGTTACTCGGGTCTTTATTGCCTTTTGTTCTTATGCGTGTTTTGCCGAATAAATTCTTATTCTTCTTTTAAGGTTATAGAAACCTTATATCCAGAATGGTATTACTGTAACATATATCATATTTATTCATTCAATTCATTTATATAATTACTATGTAATGATGATCATGTAGAACGAGTCGCATCACATCGTGGAGACGGTATTCGGTACGTACGCACGAGTGATGATATCGTTCCTATGATCATGGAATTGTATTGGAGTATATGTATATTATTTCAGTATCAATATTACTTTATAATAATCATAAATAGTTACTCATTACACCATTATACCCATCCTTTTAAGGTGATGGTGGAAAATAGATTACACCACAGTGTGGAGACGGTATTCCGTACGTACGCACGCGCGGTGTTTTCATTTTTCCGTAGGATGGATAAAAGGTGAATTAGGGTTGTTTCATATTTATAATAACATATTAGTATGTAAGTAATACTGATGTTATTACTTTATCATTAAACAACTAAAGAAGAAGAAGTTGAAGAAGAAATAAATTGAAAAGATCGGTAATGGATATTACCTCTTCTTTGGAACGCTTCTTTGAATCCTCCACTTAGGGAACTAAGATTGGTCTTTGAAGAAGACCAGGACCTCTAGGATTATTATAGGGAAGTGGAGAGGAGAAAATGTCAGGGGTTGGCCGAGCTTGAGTGCTCAATTTGGTGTGAGGAGGAGGGGGAGGAGGTGCCCTTTTATAAGGGAGGAGAGGGGCACCATAGGTATATCTCAAAATATTATTTTATATTAAAGTCAAAATCGGTTTATAATGGTTCCAAAGGGTCTTATTTCGAAGCTAAAGTGGGTATGGGTCGAAATCCTATCAACCAATAAGATTTAGACAAGTTTAGGGTATTATTGTAACCTTATCAATTAGATTTAATTCTAAGTTAAATAATTTAACTTTTACCATGTCTTTTTGTTTTCTTTCACTATATGGTAAATACACTTACTATAACATGCCAAACGAACCCCAAATTGTTTATTATTAATGTATATATCCTTATCTAAGTCATTTGGCCTAACCTTAGATTTTTAGGAATAAAATAACAATTAATTATATAATATTTTATTTAAAAACTATTTTGTGTCAATTTTGACACTATTTGATATATGATTTTTTGTGAAAGTCATAAAAGAATTAAATGTTCGAACCAAGTTGATTAAATCAACACTAATATATAATAGTAACCTAGAAAATTAGTGTAATTCATAAAAGTCCCAAATTACATTTATTATGGTGTTTATAACATCTATTATGTCTATATTTCATTAATAAGATAATTACTGCATCATCATTGTGTCACAAATAAATTAAATTATATAATGTCTAAAAATTACAAATAAAATACCATTATGTAGGAAATCGTTTTAGCATTCTAATGAATATTTATAGTCGAATTTATATTATGTATAAACCCATATTAAAAATGATTTACTTATTAAACTTTGATTTTAACTATTTTAACCCTTCTTTAAATAAATTAATAATAAATGTCCTAATCTAATCCATGTGGGCCTAAATGGTCATATTTTATTCCTAAGTTTGTTTTTGGTCGAATTACACTTGTCCAATAGAATTAGGACATGTGTTGGGGTAATATTAATATCATATTTACCCTTAGTTACCCTATTTGCTATTAACCGTGGTAAAAAAAGTAAAAAGTTACTATTCACCAAAAAATTATTTTTATCTCATTGAACCACATTTTACGTACTAATATCAACCGTGTCTGTCGGATTTCTGAAATTCCATTCACAGAAGCGGTAAAATTATGTTTTATGCAAAATTCAATTTTTAACCTACCACTTACTGGTTTCACTATTCATCAAAAATTGAAAGTTTTCAGAAAGATACCAAAATTTTACCCTAGGCTAATTTCGATATTCTGAGTCCAAAAATGAAGTCCATTTTGAAAAATAAAATTTATTAAATTTCAAAAAGTGGTTATTACTATTCATAACGGCTAGTTTTAATAGCATATTGTTGTTTAGTGAAACTCGGTATTGCGTACGACGCAAGCTATCGAGGAAGGTCACGATTGCGTGTAAAGCAAGCCAAGCAAGTGTTGTGTAGAAAAGGATTCCTTTGATGATTTATATAACATAAAAGTCTCGGGTGTTACATTCTACCCCCCTTAAAAAGAATTTCTCCCTTGAAATTCGTCACTTTGTAACAAACAGATGAGGATACTTCTCCCTCATCATATCCTCAAGCTCCCATGAAGCTTCTTCAAGTTGGTGGTTCCTCCATAAAACTTTCACCAAGCGAGTGGTTTTGTTTCGTAGGACTTTTTCACTACGATCCAGAATCTCTATCGGCTGTTCTTCATAAGAAATATCTTGCTCCAGCGGTACAGCTTCTGAGCTGAGTACATGTGAAGGATCTGGTATGTACTTTCTCAGGAGAGATACATGGAACACATCGTGAACTTGAGAGAGATTCGGTGGAAGTGCCAATCGGTAAGCTACCTTCCCAACACGATCCAGTATTTCAAAAGGACCGATATATCTAGGGCTCAACTTCCCCTTCTTTCCAAATCTCATAACCCTCTTCCAGGGAGATATTCGTAAGAACACTTTATCGCCCACTTCAAACTCTAGGTCTTTTCTTCGGTTGTCGGCATAACTTTTCTGTTGACTCTGAGCTGCTCTTATGTGTTGTTGAATAGATCTGACATTTTCTGCCATTTCATCAACGAGATCAGGTCCTAATAGCTTTCTTTCCCCAACTTCATCCCAGCAAGTTGGAGTCCTGCATTTCTTTCCATAGAGAGCTTCATAAGGAGCCATCTAAATACTGGAGTGAAAGCTATTATTATAAGAAAATTCCACCAAAGGTAGGTGTTGATCCCAACCTCCTTTGAAATCCATAGAGCAAGCTCTCATCATATCTTCTAGGGTTTGAATTGTTCTCTCAGACTGACCGTCTGTCTGGGGATGATAAGCAGTGCTGAAACTCAACTCTGTATCTAGAGTATGCTGAAGACTTCGCCAGAACTTCGAGGTAAATCTCAGATCCCGATCAGATATAATAGAAAGTGGTACTCCATGCAATCTTACCACTTCGTTTACATATATCCTGGCAAGCTGATCTTGAGAGAAATCCTCTCTAATAGCAATGAAGTGTGCAGACTTTGTAAGACGATCAACTATGACCCAAATAGCATTATTGACTTTGGATGTTTTAGGAAGTCCTGTGACAAAGTATATAGTGATGTTTTCCCATTTCCATTCGGGTATGGGTAATGGTTGTAACATCCCCTTAGACTTCTGTCTCTCAACTTTAACTTGTTGACAAACCAAGCATCGAGAGACATATTCAGCAACATCTCTTTTCATGCCATCCCACTAGAAGTACTCTTTCAGGTCCCTATACATCTTCGTGCTTCCAGGATGAATAAAGAATGAAGACCTATGAGCCTCATCCAGCAGCTCCTTCTTTAATTCGGGGATGGGAGGAACACAAACCCGATTCCTGAACTTTATTATCCCATCACAATCAAGGTTGAATTTAGGAACATTTCTCACCTTCTTTTGTAAATCGAAAACTTCTTTCTGTGCCTCTTTAATCTTCACATGTATAGATGGTCGAACATTCATTTGAGAAAGATAAGATTTTTCCCCTTCCATTATAATTCCAAGATCCATCTTTTGTAAATCCATAAATATTGGATCTTTTGTGATCCTCATCATGGATAATCTAGCATGGTCTTGTCGACTTAATGCATCTGCCACCTTGTTTGCATTCCCAGGGTGGTAATGGATTGAGCAGTCATAATCCTTAATCAGCTCCAACCATCTTCTTTGACACATATTCAACTCCTTTTGTGTGAAAATATACTTTAAACTTTTATGATCAGTATAAATATCACACCATTCACCATAAAGGTAATGCCTCCAAATCTTTAATGCAAAGATTACCGTAGCCAACTCCAAATCATGTGTTGGGTAATTTTGCTCATGGATTTTCAACTGTCGTGAGGCATAAGCTATCACCATATCATTTTGCATAAGAACACACCCCAATCCCTTCTTGGATGCATCACTGTAGATCACAAACCTTTCTCCACTACAAGGTAGTGTGAGCACAGGTGCACTGGATAACCTTCTTTTCAACTCCTTGAAATTCTTTTCACATTCCTCTGTCCAAACAAACTTAACTCCTTTCCGAGTGAACTTGGTGAGTGGCTTAGATAATCGTGAAAAATCCTTTACAAAACGTCGATAATATCCAGCCAAACCAAGAAAACTTCAGATCTCAGTTACTGTTGTTGGTCTCAACCATCTTTCGATAACCTCTATTTTTGCTGGATCCACAGATATCCCCTCTTTTGAGATTATGTGACCCAAAAATGCAACTTTTTGAAGCCAAAATTCACACTTGGAAAATTTGGCATAAAGCTTCTCCTTTCTCAGGGTCTTCAATATAATTCTCAAGTGATCTTCATGATCTTCCTTGCTCTTTGAATAGACAAGAATATAGTCTATAAAGACTACCACAAATTGATCAAGATAGTCTCTAAAGACTCTATTCATTAGATCCATGAAGATAGCAGGGGCATTAGTAAGACCAAATGGCATCACTATAAATTCATAGTGTCCATACCTTGTACGAAAAGCCGTCTTTGGTATATCCTCCCTTTTGACCCTTAATTGATGATACCCTGAATGAAGATCAATCTTGGAAAAGTATTGAGCTCTGCGTAGTTGGTCAAATAAGTTATCAATGCGTGGGAGAGGATATTTGTTCTTGATAGTGATCTTGTTAAGTTCTCGATAATCAATGCAGAGTCTCATTGATCCATCTTTCTTCTTAACAAATAGAAGAGGTGCTCCCCAAGGTGACACACTAGGGCGTATGAATCCCTTATCAAGATTCTCTTGGAGTTTCTTCTTCAATTCCTGCAACTCAATTGGGGCCATTCTATAAGGTGTCTTTGAAATAGGCAAAGCACCCGGTACGAGTTCTATTGAAAACTCAACTTCACGATTTGGTGGAAGACCTGGTAATTCCTCTGGAAAGACATCATCAAACTCCCGTACGATGGGAATATTCTTAATCGCGAGTTTCTCACCAACCATTTGAGATAAATAACCTTCATTTAGTGGAATCAATACCCATAAAATGGAAGAAATTTCCACTGGAAGGTTATGTTCATCCTTGCATTGATAGACGATCATAGATTGATCTGGAATATGAAATGTGACTTCCCTTCTTTGGCAATTGATATGAGCTCTATATAAAGAAAGCCAATACATGCCAAGAATCACATCAAATTCCACTATATGAAGGATCACAAGATTTGCAGGAAGCACTTTCCCACAAACTTTGATCGGAGAAGAATTATAAACTTTTGATGCGATTGATGTGCCATTAGGTGTTGTCACAGCTAACTCAACATCTAATTGTTGAGGTAATACGGTTATACCCTTAGAAAATTCATCAGAAATAAAAGAGTGGGTGGATATAGAATCAAATAAAACATTTGCTAATTTAGAGTGGATGGTAAGTGTACCTTTGACCACTTCGTTATCGTACTCCACATCGCTGATAGAAATTGCATATGACTTTCCTTTGTCTTTAGCCTTAAGATTTTGTTGACGTCGACCATCATCATCAACCCTTGGATTTGGGCATTGATTGGCATAATGCCCCATCTCCTTGCACTTGAAACATTGAAGTGTAGTAGGTTCATTCTGTGTATCCCTTCCTTTGTTTGCGTCATTAGACATCTTCTTCCCATTATCACGACATTCAAATACCCGATGACCTTCATTTCCACATTTAAAACATTTACTTGTCCCTTTAAGACAAGTCCCTCCATGTTTCTTTCCACACTTTGAGAATAAGGAAAAGCTCCTCTTCCTTTCCGTGTGCTCTTTAGATTTTTCTTTGAATTCCATCTTCCTCTTCTTATCAAACCCATGTGACTGATGGATTACTCCAATCTCCATCTCGACTTTGAGAGCACATCGAACGATTTCCTCGTAGATATTGAAGTCCCTTATGGCTAACGACCTTCGAAGACTTGGTTTTAAGCCACTAAAGAATCGATCGATCTTACTCTCAGTTTGGATAATAATACCAGAAGCGTACCTTGCAAGTCTTGTAAAATTTGCTTTATAGGTACCAACAGATTCATCATCCCTTTGCATCAGTTCAAGGAACTCTTTCTCCATCTTTGTTCGGAGAATACGAGGGAAGTACTTATTGAAAAATAAGTTCTTGAACTCGTCCCATTCCATAGACTCAATTTCATCCCTTTGCCTCATATTCTTAATAAGATTCCACTATTGATCAGCATCTCCTTCCAAACGATACACTGCTAGGATGAATTTATCATGTTCAGAACATTGAAGAACTGAAAATATCTTTTCAGTAGTACTAATCCATTGTTCAGCAACTAATGGATCAGTAGACCCACTGAAAGAAGGTGGACGCTGCCTCATGAAGGATTCAACAGAATGTTGATCCTTCCTTTGCTCGTTAGGAAGTCCTGCATGATTCATAGCTTGAGAAAGTTGTGTGAGCATGGCTACAAGATTTTGCATTCCAGCTCCCATATTGTTTGGTTGCTCAGGGGGACAATCATTGCATTGCCCATCGCATTCCGCATTAACACGGTTCCTTCGGGTTCCAGCCATTGACTAAAACCAAGAAGAATAGTGTGAGAAACACTAATTATAATAGGAAAACCACATAATCAAGGATAAAATTTCACACTTAAGGTCTTATCCTAGGGTATTCATGGCCATTTCTAAAACACTAAGACTGTTTTCTATGCTTAGACTTATCCTTAGGGTTCTTACAAAGGATTTCACATCCTAGTTTCCAAAGGTTGACTATACCTTTCCTCTAATACCAACGATAACGACCCATACTTTACATACATTGTTAATACTTCAAAATTGAAGTACACATATTACAACATATGACAAAACCACAAAGGACCGTATAGGTATAGTGTCTTTAGAAACTGGGAAACATAAACAACTGGTTCATAAATCTTCTACAGTGTCTCCCATTTATTTCATCATATCTAGGGTCCCTTTTAGCATATTCTACTTAATATCCATCTTCCTGACCTGGGGAAAAGAAAACATAAAAGGGTGAGCTCAAATGCTCAGCAAGGGAAAATAAAGGAAATAAAAATCATATCATATCTTTTTGAAAATCAAAACCTGCAAAAGAGATCATAATATCTTAACATGGAATAAATCATAGAAGTGAAAATGAGATCCCCATAATCATAACATGAAACTTGAAACATTGTGTCATGCACACATAATCATGGAAGATCATTTCTTGTTAGTCATGAATCATTGCCAAGACTATCTTAGTGGACAAAGTCCCTTTCTGAAACGATTCACCCTCGTTCCAGTCCTGTTCACTGAACCGGTATAACCTACCGTTCCAGCCATGTCTATCTCATGAGATATAAAATCTTTACCCAATGCATTGGAGGGAGATATAGGTCCCACCCAGCTTATAATGAATCATTTCTTATGTGTGCCACATAATCATAAACCATACATCATAACGTAACCCATGTGATAAAAATGGGATTCTTAAACAACATGACATCATAAAACAATTCATATAAGATAAAGGAATTCATAAAAATGTTTCCATCACAACATAGTCAAATCCATGTAATAATAGGGATAAAAAAATAACCCTTTTATTATCTTAGATGGAGAATAATTTTGATAAAATACTTGAACTCCATTCTTGAGGAAAATATCCTTTCTACTCCAAAAACATTTTTCCTTTCATAACATGTCATACGACTTTGAAATAAAATAAGTTGGTTAAAAATAAACTTGAAAATTTGTAAAGGAATCTTCTTGGAAATAATGTTTTAAAAATCCATTCATGCCGTATAAGTTAAAAAAATAATTCTTCGTACTTTTGTCGGAAAAGTCAAAAAGCACCTCGTACGAAAAAATGACAAAAGATTCCTTTCGTATCTTTTACTAAAAACTTGCCGAAGGGTAAAATTGGATATAAACTATTGTAGAAGGATGGAAATAATATTACATATTGAGGGAACATGGATGTGGATGAAAAAATACACCCCAGTAATTACCAAAGTAAAAACAATCTCGGATAAAAGTGAGATTGTGATATTTCCCCTTACCTTAGGTCCGATTTGCTTTGTACGTGTCTGAAACTCCTGTATAATGGTTTAAATAATGTTATTGACTTATTCCAGAATCATACATATTGATATGATATCATATATGGTCATATTCTTATCTTCTTGTTAGTAATATTTCATTGTTACTTGTTACTCGGGTCTTTATTGCCTTTTGTTCTTATGCGTGTTTTGCCGAATAAATTCTTATTCTTCTTTTAAGGTTATAGATACCTTATATACAGAATGGTATTAGTGTAACATATATAATATTTATTCATTCAATTCATTTATATAATTACTATGTAATGATGATCATGTAGAACGAGTCACATCACATCGTGGAGACGATATTCCGTACGTACGCACGAGTGATGATATCATTCCTATGATCATGGAATTGTATTGGAGTATATGTATATTATTTTAGTATCAATATTACTTTATAATAATCATAAATAGTTAATCATTACACCATTATAACCATCCTTGTAAGGTGATGGTGGAAAATAGATTACACCACGGCGTGGAGACGGTATTCCGTACGTACGCACGCGCGGTGATTTCATTTTTCCGTAGGATGGATAGAAGGTGAATTAGGGTTGTTTCATATTTATAATAACATATCAGTATTTAAGTAATACTGATGTTATTACTTTATCATGAAACAACTAAATAAGAAGAAGTTGAAGAAGAAAGAAATTGAAAAGATCGGTAATGGATATTACCTCTTCTTTGGAACGCTTCTTTGAATCCTCCACTTAGGGAACTAAGATTGGTCTTTGAAGAAGACCAGGACCTCTAGGATTATTCTAGGGAAGTGGAGAGGAGAAAATGGCAGGGGTTGGCCGACCTTGAGTGCTCAATTTGGTGTGAGGAGGAGGGGGAGGAGGTGCCCTTTTATAAGGGAGGAGAGGGGCACCTTAGGAATATCTCAAAATATTATTTTATATTAAATTCAAAATCGGTTTATAATGGTTCCAAAGGGTCTTATTTTTAAGCTAAAGTGGGGATGGGTCGAAATCCTATCAACCAATAAGATTTAGACACGTTTAGGGTATTATTTTAACCTTATCAATTAGATTTCACTCTAAGTTAAATAATTTAACTTTTACCATGTCTTTTTCTTTTCTTTCACTATATGGTTAATACACTTACTATAACATGCCAAACGAACCCCAAATTGTTTATTATTAATATATATATCCTTATCTAAGTCATTTGGCCGAACCTTATATTTTTAGGAATTAAATAACAATTAATAATATAATATTTGATTTAAAAACTATTTTGTGTCAATTTTGGAACTATTTGATATATGATTTTTGTGAAAGTCATAACAGAATTATATGTTCGAAAAAAGTTGATTAAATCAACAATAATATATCATAGTAACCTAGAAAATTAGTATAATTCATAAAAAGGCCCAAATTACATTTATTTTGGTGTTTATAACATCAATTATGTCTATATTTCATTAATATGATAATTACTGCATCATCATTGTGTCATAAATAAATTAAATTATATAATGTCTAAAAATTACAAATAAAACACCATTATGTAGGAACTCCTTTTTGCTTTCTAATCAATATTTATAGTCGAATTTATCTTATGTATAACCCCATATTAAAAATGATTTACTTATTAAACTCTGATTATAACTATTTTAACCCTTCTTTAAATAAATTAATAATAAATTTCCTAATCTAATCCATGTGGGCCTAAATGGTCATATTTTATTCCTAAGTTTGTTTTTGGTCGAATTTCACTTGTCCAATAGAATTAGGACATGTGTTAGGGTAATATTAATATCATATTTACCCTTAGTTACCCTATTTACTATTAACGGCGGGGAAAAAAGTAAAAAGTTACTATTCACAAAAAAAATTATTTTTATCTCATTGAACCACATTTTACTTACTGATATCAACTGTGTCTGTCGGATTTTCGAAATTCCATTCACAGAAGCGGTAAAATTAAGTTTTATGCAAAATTCAGTTTTTAACCTACCACTTAGTGGTTTCACTATTCATCAAAAATTGAAAGTTTTCAGAAAGATACCAAAATTTCACCCTAGGCTAATTTCGATATTCTGAGTCCAAAAATGAAGTCCATTTTGAAAAATAAAATTTATAAAATTTCAAAAATTGGTTATTACTATTCATAATGGCTAGTTTTAATAGCATATTGTTGTTTAGTGAAACTCGGTATTGCGTACGACGCAAGCTATCGAGGAAGGTCACGATTGCGTGTAAAGCAAGACAAGCAAGTGTTGTGTAGAAAAAGATTCCTTTGATGATTTATATAACATAAAAGTCTCGGGTGTTACACTAAATCCCCCAAATGGTACTCAGGCATGGGTCTTGATTTTCCACGTGGAACCCCCTATTGGATAGGGTATGAGACCTTGATGACTACAGTATAACTCCTATCACCCCAAGGTATGGATCCTTGACCAATAGCATGTAACCCCCCCCCCTTTATCATGGTCTTGACTCCTCTACCAAGAGTGTGGAACCCCCTATCGACATATTTCATGGGTCCTTATGACATTAGAGTGGACCCCCCAACATTATCATGGGATTGTGTCTTTAATAGACACTATCATAGTGTAAAATCCCTAATACACTAGGGTGAGGGTCCTCTGGTTAAAGGTTGTGTCCCCTCAACTATGTGGCATAACGATAGGGAATGGTTTGAAATGAATAGTTACTTCTGAGTTTCTGCGTCAGATGTTAGGCATCATCGATTGAATATTGGAACATTTGGTTATACTTCTTCCTTGGATGAGATATGAGATGAAGATCTCCTTAATCTCTCAGTAGGGTTTCTTTCTACTAAGCATAAATATACTTTACTCAATATCAATACCCTTGTATTTGGTTACCCTATTTCCCAGATAGGTAAAGACACAACAGTTATGCCACATGCTTTCAATGCATATTTTCATAGGGTTGGATGAGTCAACTATCCATTTATAGGTGATGAAGGATCGACGTGTAGTTCATCTACTCACCATGTTATCCCCTTGTGGTTGGACAAGGATACTCTCTCTAGGTTTGGGATGAGTTGTTCTCTTTTAATTTATCGTTCATCTACTATATTTCTATTCCTTTTGTATCTCTTACTACTCCCCCTTCAGATTCTAGGGTTTCCTATTGTGTATGTATATACTCACCCTTGTATGATCTTTTCTCCCATATGTCATGTCTTATGCAGATGATGGACAAGTCGATGATTACTTCAGAGAAGCATAGGGAAACTAGAAACATTGGACTACTTAAAATGGTCACATCATATAGAGAAGGATATAGGATCCATTAGTAGTTATATTTTCTAAATTGTTTTCGGTAGGGACATATTTCTTATTAGCATGTATTTTTCCCAATTACCTTTTAGTTTAATTTACCATACTCTTGTATTACCTAGAGGGTTTTCATGTGTGGTTGCTCCCTTGACATTTTGATTATTTGAATTTTAAACCATCTATACTTATGTATCGATATTGTTGTTTTGGTGTTTTTTTGTGTGTATAGGAATTTTTGAAAAGGCCTCCCCATGTTATTAATGCATTCGAAACATGTCTCCAAACCCTCTTATATGGATACAGGCTTGGGTTAGACGCAGCTCTAGCCCTGATATGGGTCAGACTATAATGAATTAGTATTATAGTTTCTAATTCCTTTGGTTATTGATTAGACTGTTCCCCTTTTGAGAATTGCATTGGGATTTAGAGCAACAATGTGAGTGTGTTTTGAGTGTGCTTCTCAGGCCAAAGATTCCAATGATGGTAAGGGTAGACGATGTATCTATTCACTGGGACCTTGACTACCTAGTTGGTGACTCTTCACATTGATACATTGCTTACATGGATAAATGGTAAATGCATCATATAATATTGAGTCACTAACAATCCTTCATGATTCAGATTCCCATTGATGTTATATATATATATATATGATCATTTGATTGTGGTATAAATTGATATATCACAAGATTCATCTATAATAACAACCATATAGGATACCGGTTTTGGATTGTGACGATGATCTGATGAGTGATGAGGCCTCTATGTAGCGTCTATCATTGGAATTTCTTCCACTTTGTGGGTAGTTACTAGCATCTCCACCATTCAAGAAACATCCCATCCTACAAGAGTAGGATGGGGATGATCTTAATATTATCATTCTTCATTAGATCCAGTCCCAGAGTCCATTGATGTTTTGTGAATAAGATAGATCCTCGTACATTGATAAATTTTCAATAGTCAATGATCCATTAATTCAGGAATGTTTATTCCTCGATGGATCGGGCAGTTTCTCTAACTGCTAACCTTTACCAAGGAGCATATGGGTGCCTATGGGGTCTTGCTAGGCAGATGCACAATGTGTCAAAAATACTATAGATCGACTGCCAGTATCTATTCTGTGAGGACTACCAACCCTTCTATTTTCACTCAGTTTGGATTTAGGAGATTCTAAAGATGCCTTAAGGAGGGATTATGGTGGATGAGTACATAGGGATGTTCATATTCCATAGCTTACATGATTTAGGATGGAATCTTTTGAACATGGAAGTTTGAATATGGGATCTTTAGATATATTCATTCCATCTTGGTTCTCTTTTGAATCCCAACCTATTCTAGGGTGTTGGAGTAGGCACTGGTGATAGATAAATTTCTATTAGAGGGATTCCAGGTAGTTGGATCTGGTAGTGGGAACCACATAGATATGTTTTCTACAATATATAGTAGATTCCAGAGATCAAGATCGTGATGAAGGAGACCACCCATTGATCAGGATCAAACATCTGGTCATATATTTAACAAATATATAGGGAATCCTAGGGAGGCAGTGTTTTCCATTGATATGTGGAGTTATATAGCTTGATACTGCTCGACCAGACATGCTGAGTAGCATGTTCATATAGCTGATGGACCACCACAAAAGAGGTAGCACCATGATCAGGGATATTTCATTTGAGGATAACGTGTTACCTAGGGAGGAATATCTTGAAGAGGAGATGGATGGGTTATGTGGGATGGACCCCACTATTATATTCTTCCACGACCACAACTAGGTATCCCACATTAGGCTTAAAGAGCTGGTAGTTTGGGCCACAAATTACTATATACATTGGAGGATTATGACCATGCATCACACAATATGATTAGAGGAATTATTTTTGTTTAATATAATATTTATATGGTATTATTAGACAATGGTTATCGGTATTACTTCATTTCTCTAGTACTAGTTCATGTGGTGGAGCTCTTAGTTTGAAGAGATATACCCACAACATCATCTTGTGGATCCTACAGTTAATACTTCTTAAGTATAATTTAATCTCTGGATGTGATACATATCTCTTGGTGGAGAATGGTTAATGTGGGAACTTTTGTTTTTCATGATGGAACACAAAGACATCATCATGGGTATGGATTGATGATCCATGGTCTGAGCCTAGATTTTCTATCACACACACACATGTATGGGGAATATACATGGATAGAATGAGATTATCCTTTTATGGTGGGAGTGATATTTTGTTAGGGAAAGTGTATTCTCATAGCATTAGTCTACATCCCATCACCCATTAGTTAGTGAGAATAGCCCGTGGTGCAACATTATCTGTAGGCATCATAATTCTGGTAGATGTGGAGGATCATGTGGAATTCTTACACTATAATGTCCAGGACTACCTCTGATGTGGGTTATTCAGTTTTTTATTGACTTTCATCATCCCCCAACACCAATATACTCTTTGTCATATTGTATGGCACCTACTAAGAAATAATAGATATAGTTGCAGTTGGAGGGCCTTCAATAAAATCTTTTTATTATACCTTGTGTGTCCCCCATGGAAATCTGGTGTTGTGTGAGAAAAAATGAAGACAAGAGCTTATGGATTTCTGTGTATTATCATCTCCAAAACCATTCCACCATAACAATAATTTACCACTTGCTAAGGATTGATAACTACATAGACAAGTTTTCTCGCCCATGTTAGTTCTCAATGATCAATCTTAGGTACATCTACCACAAGTTGAGGGTTCTCAAGGATGGTATTTTGTAGCTATAATTCTAATGTCTCTATGGAATCTATGATTTCCTTGTGATTCCCTTTGCGGTGATAAATTCCCCTTCCATGTTTATGAGAATTATGACCCAGGTTTACCATCAATACTTGGACTATTTTTTGGTCATCTTCACTGATGGCATACTCATCTACTTTTCATCAGTATAGAAACATGCCAATCACATGAGGATAGTTCTAGATTTATTCCGAGATCACCTAATTTATATTAAACTATAAAATTTCCAATTCTAGATTCATGAGTTTCACTTTCAGGGTCAAGTCATATTTTGATCATGATTTAGTTGTGGACTCATAAAATATTAATGTAGAATTTTTTTCGGAGCCACCCAAGAGTGCGTCAGAGTTATAAAGCTTTCATGACCTACTGGGGTAATTATTGTGGTATTAAATAAACATATATATAATTTTATCCCCTTTTACTTCTCTTTCATATAAAGGGTGATAATTTACCTCATCTAGGTAGTTGTGGATGGACATTGAGGAGTTGATCCTGAGGTTGATGAGTTCTCATGGGTTGACACTACCATAAGAGGGCATGGAGTACTTTGATTATTGTGATGCCTCAGGAGATGGGATTAGATACATGTTTATGTTGTTATTGTGGGTTATTATATATAGATTGATGTGTTTAATTTCCCATTATTAGATATATGAAAATCATGACCGATAGCTGGATGTGGTAGTCTTCTACATAAGTAAGTAGAGGCACTTCATTCTAGCTGATATATTTATAGTTTTCTCAGACTATCAGAGTCTCATGTACATCTTAAAATAGAGATAAATGAACCTGAGATACCAATGAACATTGGATTTCATTTCATACCGTGAATTAAAGAAACTTTATACTTTAGGGAAGGTCAATGTGGTAAAATATTCTTTTTCCGTGATGTATTGGGATCACATGCTGCAGGAGGCTTCAGAAATGTTGGCCACCATGAAATTGAACTTGGTGGAGCTGTAGGGTATTGATTTTCTATAACAGATAGTGTTTACTTCATTACCCATCTATCATGTGTTATATTCTCATTTGTGAGGCTTCATATTTTAGGTATTATGTGATCAGATATCCAACGGGGACTCCCCATATAGATATTCAAAAGCAGGGAATCATGTAACCTTTTTCTAGGGACTGTTGGTCAATCAGGACATGATATGGGAGGAGGTTATGTAAAAAATCTACAATTATACACTATCTATAAATCCCTATATTTCAAAGATGTATAGATACCTTATATGGTAGTTTTATTAACCAAAATAAGATGCAACATGGATGAGTTTATATCTTGGTGACTCACCTATTAGAAGGTGATGGCTGAGTACCAAGATACAATAGGTTTTTTGTATCCCCATGAGATACCAATGTGGAAGTGGAATGACATATCCGTGGGATTTGTGATAGGGCTCCACCAAACCGTGAAGGGCCATGAATCCATATGTGTGATAGTTGACCATCTCATGACATTGGTACACATCCTTAAAATCAGGTAATAGTTTTAGGTGAAATGTTTTTGGCAGCTGTATGTATAGGATATCGTCCAATTCATGGGGTTCCCTCAAAGACTATATCTATAAGTGATGTATGGTTAACATCATGATTGTGGACAGGCTTGTAGGAGGAATTTTGGACATGATAGGGATTTGTATAGCCTTTCACCCCAAAACTTTTGGAAAGATCGAGCATAAAATCCAGAAGATGGATGATATGATATGGGTTTGTTTGTTAGACATTTTAAAAATATGGGAGATTCACTTACCCTTGGTAGAGTTTTTTTACATAAAAAGTTACCACTCTACCATCGGTATTGTACCATTTGAGTCGATATATGGGAGAACCTACTGATCATCCTGGTGTTGGAATGCGATTCGAAAGACATTTATTATGGGCCTAAAGATGGTGGAAGTGATGATGGAGAAGGTCTAGGTCATCCGTGAGCATATGAGTGTGGCATATATGATACATAAATCTAATGGAGATATACATTATAGTTCGTTATAGTTCATGTAGGGAGAAAACTTTTTCTAAGTGTCCCTTCACTATGATGATTGTGTAGGTTCATCTGCAGATGAAATCTATCGAGGATAATCTATCTATTAGAGATCGTATAGAGGGTTTCTGACTTTTCATACTACCTCACATATCCCCTACATCTGGAGTGTATTCATGATATCTTCCATGTGACACAACTGATAAGATACATACATGACCCTTCAAACATCATTGATTACAGTGATCTAGAAATAGAGGATGGATGCCCCTTTACAGATCACTAAGTGGATATTGAGGATGGGTAGATGAGGATCTTATATATATAGACTCTTCCCTCGGTTCATGTGTTGTGAAATCATGGGAATGTGCCTTAGGGTTCCTGGGAGTGGGGGATATGTTCGGTGTAATTGTAGTAAAAGATTTTTGTTTAATTTGTTTTAGGTGAGGAATGATTGATGGAGGGAATGATGTAGATACAACATCTTTTTCCCTTATAAGACCTCTAAATATTTTTATATATATTTTCGGATTTTCACGATGATATGGTATGATATTATTAGACCAAATGTTCCTAGAATTAAATTTTAAAAAACATTAAAAATATTTTTTGTATTATGCATGTGCTTTTCATTAATAATACGGGATAAATATTAAAAAAATAATGTATCAGAAATCTCAAAAAATGGTTGAGTCTAGAACACTATATTTACCTTATACCTCACTTAAAATAGGTCAATGTTAGTTGTTCACACATCCCTCCCATTTGAGATATATTCCATGGATTAATTAATAATTTTTTAATTAATTATTCTATTTTGATCTAATACAAAACGTCTATAACTAGGACTCCATAGAAAATTATCCAATGTTATCTACATTAACCCTTGTAAAATTATATAGTTCCTCCCTACTCATTTATAAGAGAATCACCTCAAATGAATAAAAAATGTAGGATCAGAACATATCAGAGCATGGAGTATGAAACTATGTCCTTAAATCAATATATAGTGTATTATTGAATAAAGAGAAATCCAAAAACTAGGTAGGAATAGAAAATTTATAGTTTATAACCCTTTTTGTTACATTGATTGAGAAGATCAATTATTTTCATATATCTACACAAATTGTGGCCAATTGCATTCACTTGTGTATTGAAATTTAATTATTTATTCAAATTTTCACTCTAACTATCCCCGTTATTGACCACTGGCCAATAATTCTAGTCCATTGATGGTTAAACCTTTGTTCTTAGGCGTTTCTCCCTAAATTTCTTCATTATATTCACTGGTATGAACCTGTGGTTCCTGGTGAAATTTTCATGAGGTTCTGATCTAACAAGGACCCCCAATATCTGGAAAAAAATGATGAATGAGCAATGGATCATAAATATACCTTAAAAATGGAATGGTTGTGGGTTTTGTATGATTGTTTTGGTGATTTGAGATTGATAAATTAATGGCTAAAGGTGTGGAGGTGTTCTTTAAGTGTAAAAAATCAAAAAAGATCGACGATATTTGATTTCTGACCACTTTATAGCCAGAAATGAATAATGGTGATAGATACAATAATGTTTGGAAAAGATAGGTCTAGATTAGAAGGTGGAAGACATGTTTCCAGGCATGTGAAAAAATATCAATATTTCAATATAAAGCCCTACAAAATGCTGTGTATAATGATTAAAACACAATGTGTCTCCCCTTATGTGTAGAAATAACTGTTTTGAGAATAATAAGGATGTAATGACTTGTAGTCCATCCTATACATCAAGTACCTCATCCCTAAATGGAAAATCCAATTGGTGGAACACACAGGTGGATCCCCCTGTTTGTGTATATGTACCAGCACACATCTGTGTACCAATGTACATAGACAGTGGACTAACCACACAACCATGTAATAAAGTACACAAACATTTTTAGGTGAATAGGATGGGACCACAAGTACTAGGATAACTCTTTGAGACTCCCTACATGTCATGTATCCCGAAATGGGGTGGAAGTAATGTACTAGCTAGGGACATGACCATGCAGTGGAGTTGGAAAATGCACCATGTGTGTCCCCTCACACATCGTGTACCCCATGTCCTCTTTTGAGGAAACATCAATGTTTTGTATATCTATTGTTGAAACTCATATTTTGGCATGTGAGTAACCTATAATGAGATTTTATCCACTTATAATGTGATAATTCCCTTAATTGTGTATTTTGATATATGACGTGGACTATTATGGGGGACATGCTTATTGAGTTGATTCCCAATGATTGTATTGATCAGGAAGGATCAACCGAGGCTTACTTCTATGTTGAACCCCATATTAGATAGGGTGTTGTTAATTAATGACTATAGAGGAACCCCCAATCACACTATGGTGAAGTACCTCAACATTTAGATTTGAAACCCCCTATTAGTTTGAGTGTTGATCCCCTACAAGAACATTTAGAGTGGAACCCCCATGACGTACTAGGGTGCGAGTCCTTGATAACTAGAGTGGAACACACTTTGGTTCCGGGGTGTGTGTCCTAAACGTCCATGTAGAACCCCCCCCCCCAATGATTGGTTGATGATAAATAGGGCGGAACCTCCTATCACTGTTGTCTGTGGTGCCTTGACCAATAGAGTGAAACCCCCAACAACATGGGTGTTAGTCCTCTACATAGCGATTGGAACTCCATATCATCATTGGGAATGAGTACTCATAACACTAGAGTGTAACCCACCATTATCATGAGCACATTTCTTCTATGGATAGAATTTTAGTGGAATCCCATGATGCACTAGGGAAAGAGTCCCCTATATAGAGGTTGTGGACCCTCGACTATGTGGCATAGTGATGAGGTGTGGGTTGAAATTCATGGTTTATTATGATTTTATGCTTGACATTAAAAGAATCATTAATGTAAACTGGAAGATATTTGTTACACTTATTCATAGGGTGGTATTTCATATAAATATCCCCTTACTCTCCCATTTAGTTTTCTTTTGACTTAGCACATATATAGATTATTTTAAATCTATACCATTGGATTTGGTTAGTCACCTTCCAGTAGAGGTGAATATGCACATTCTATTCCATGTTCTTTCTATGTTTACGTTTTCATGGTAATATGATTCTATTCTTTATCTATTTTTGGTGAGGACTCGATATGTAGTTTTCTTACTCATCGTGTTTCTCCCCTTGTTCTTTGATGAGGTTACTCTCACTTTTATTGAGATAAGCTATTCACTTGGACTGTATGTTCTATATACAATATTTTTATTCATAATTAATTTTTTAATACTCCCACTTCAATGTTTAGGGATTCCTAATGGGAATTCATATACACACCCCCACATTGAATTTTCCCAAACATGTTGTGCTTTTTTCAGAGTAAGGATAGGTCAGTAGTGACTTCATTGTATTTTAGGGATACATGGTACTTTGGATCATCTATAGTGATCATAGAGGGGGGCTTCAGGTAGTCAAATCTCAAGGCCCACCTTGGCTCGGGTCGTGACAATTTTTAATAGTTGAGGAATTATGTTTCAATTATGACTAAGAAAAATTATAATTACATACTTTAATCAATATACACACGATATCATTTTTTTAACAATGATGAATACCCAAATGAATTTTTCATTCTTGATGCACTATAATAAAATTTTAACATATAATAATATCCCTAAATAATGGAAAGTAATTCCTACATCTTTGAGATAAAATAAAAATAACAAAAATTGGTTATCCAATATTATATTATTTTATAAATCTAAAAAATTAGTCTGAATTCCCAAATTAATTAATTTATAAAATATTTACCTTTTTACTCATCCAAAATTATGTCTGACCAAATTCAATGTCCAATTCATAGAAGGATGTTCCCATAATATGCAAAATAATCTTAATATTGGATTCCCCAAAAATTATAAAGTATTTATTAATGTCTTATACAAATTATAGTAATAACATGTTCTCTATAAAAACATAAGGAAAACATGCAGGCTTATAAAAATAAAATCACATATTGTCAAATATATTCCATTTATCCAAACATGTTGTATCCTCCATCAAGATAACATAAACAATCAAATCACCAAAAAATGTGAAGGTCACCAAAAATACAAAATAAAATAGCCCTTTATCATTATTTTCTTTGCATTGAGAACATATTAAGGGTTTTCACCCTTCAATAATGTGTTTTACAAAAATATCATCTTGACACTAAATTAATTTTATTGGTACCATTATATATATGCTTCTAAATCATTAATGAAACACTATTACCATACCATCCTTATATATTTCATGATTATTATAATGAAAATTTCATTTATGAATTGAATATAACCATCATTTTTCAATCCAAACACTAAATAAATCTATTAATTCCAAATTGGATATATTAATAGAAAACTATTGACCTTGATATCTAATTTTCTTATGCGGAATATTTGCCTAATACTTGGAGATTTTATTGGGATGTTCTCCATTTTCTAACAAGAAAAAATTAAACAATAGAAACTTATTTTTTTCCATTTCAATCATATTCATAGTGGTACTTCTCTCCATGCTTTTAGAAAACAAAAATTACCTTAAATCATGTACCATGGTGATTCTTTCCACAATTATTACATCTGGGAGAATACTTTTTTCGTTTATTCCCCTTGATATTTATCTTACAACATCCGATTTTTCTATCACATCCCTTATAATCCATAATGCTGGGACAATGATTCCCTTCTATTAATAGAACATAATATAATTTCCTCATATGATGAGAACAATGGGGAAACTAGTTCCCATTTTAGAATTATCATTATCCCTAAAATGAAATGATAAATAACTCTCTTTGGTTTTTCCATGTTGTATGTAGAATTAATTTATAATATTGTAAAGTTTTATTCATATATATATAAATTTTTATCATCATTTTGTGTTACAATCAATAATTATCTATCAAAATCAACTCATTTATCAGGAGGAAGAATCTTTTCTTATAAGTGTACCATAAAGTACTTTAGTTCCATTTTTATTATTTCTTCTTCATCCCCAGTTTTTTTACCAAATGACCATGATTTATCAATATCTCTTGAGGGATGATAAACAACCATGATAACATCCTCCATTATATTTCATCTAAAAAGAAGAATTATATTCTATAATGAAATTTTACATTTCTCAGTTACTAATGAATTTGTATTCTAATAAAATGAAGGTTGTTGTTGATGAATAAAGTAGTCTAACATTGTTACACTGTGTGGAGGATAAAAATTCTACTCTATACATAGAATTTTATTACTCAAAACATATGTAAAATTCCCTCTTATTCTTAAAATTTGTTCATTTATAATTGTACATCCACCTCTATATTTTTAATGACCCATAATTTCCATGGAATTTTTTTCAATACATCAGAATTTTACATGTCCGTAGTTTCTAATGGCGCCAAATTCCGAGGCCCGGTGTGCCAGGAATCAATTTTTGAAGTTTGTTTCGGGTACGTTCATTAAACGTACATGCGATATTTTATGTCTTATGAACTGGTGATTATAATATAAATCTGAGGACACATTTTAACTCATAGCTCTTTTATTCTCGTAAGGAGAACTTTACATTAGTTGTGTTTTATCCAGATTGGATGTTAGTTTTTGGGTGATTTTAATTAAACTGAACTAAAATATGTGTTATAAATTTTTTTAATTGAGATAGTTGTTAGAACCTCCAAGGGGAGGTTATTGGAGGGCCCCATCCACACATACACTCCTTTGAGAGGATGTTATAAGGTGGGGACCACATGAGATGAAACCCCATTTAACCCCTTGAGTTCGCCTTTATTGGGGGAAACTCTTGATCTCCCCTACCCTTAATGAGGCCAACACACATAAAAGATAATTAATGCCACAATTAAATATATTTTTGAATACTTTTAAATTCCCCCCCCCCATTTTATTTAATGAGTTGTTTAATTTAATTAAACACATCTCTTGTCTGTTGTTATGCCAACAAATAATAGACTCCTACTCTATTATTTTTAGTTGGAAAATTAGTGGTGCATTTACTCTTAAACGAAGAATGATATCCTCTCAATGAAGAACGCCCATCTCCACCAAAGCACGACGACGCCATCTTCCTTATTCAACATTATTCAACCAAGGTAAGGAAATGTAATCGATGCCCATGACATCTCTAATGACTTTTATCCACATCAAAGGAGAAGACGTCGCCAGCGAAGAACGGCGCCAACGACGAAGTCACCTCTGAACGCACGTCCGCCCATGAAAAGTACCCTTCTTCCTTTCCAACACATGAGCGTGAGAATTGGGAGTGCGTAAAGAATGAAACAATCGACGAATCGACATCATACCTTTTTTTTCTGATATCATCAACGAACGAAAAATACGAGGTAGGGGATTTGATTATTTTAATTTATGAATTATACCATCATTCCTCATCATCTATTTTGGTTCGATGATGGCCTTTTTTCATCACCTAATGTGGAATGCGTGTGCTGAAAAAACACAGTCCGACAACCCTCTGTTGGTTCTGGTTTGATAGACGACAGAGGCAAAGCCAGAAGGGCGCAGTGCCATTGCACCATGCCGGAGGAAGGGGCTACAGCCATGCGGGCCATGACAGACGAAGATGGTGCCACACCGTCATGCCGCACTATAGAAGACCCAGGGCCAGGCTACCCCTTGGTCGGGCCCCCACGGCCGGGCCACCCCATGGCTCGGCCGCCTCACAGCCGTGCCGCACCTCAGCCGGGCCTCAACATATGGGCTACCACGGGCCCGGCCGCCCCTCGGCCGGGCCGCCACGGGCGTGGCCACACCTCGGTCGGGCCGCCCTGGGCCAGGTCGACATGGCCGGGCCACCCCTCGACCGGTCTGCCATTAGTCGGGGCCTGCCTTCTGGTCGGGCCGCACCATCAGGCCAGGCCTACATCTCGGGTCAGGCTGCACCCGCGGACCAGGTCGAACGGTTTGGACCGGGTCGCGCCGGGTCGGACTCACTGGGTAAGACCGGACACAGACCCGTTATGGTTATTTATCATTTTTGCTCTTATCTTGGGCAACAAGTATCTGATAGACGAGATTCCTGAGGTGAGTGAATTATTTGAGCAAGGTGATTAGTTTTTCATACCACGCTTGAGGATTGGATGAAATTGGGGTACGGTTGAGTTTGTTTGAACCTTGAAACCAACCAGGCCCCTGGAACAAAAATGCCAATAACTCACAAATCAGGCGTCCGATTGACTCATCATCTGTCACGTTGGATTCCTTTTTATGAGACATAGGTACGAGATACAACAACTCAATACATTATGGTAGTTGATGTATCGACACTTTCTTTGAGGAGCGGATCCTCTAGGAATCGAGCATGATGTGTGCGGGAACCCTAGAGAAGGCTGTGACTAAGATTACAGGATCCACCGTGGGTTCAATAGTGAAAATATTTTACCAGGATCCTCCATGGGTTCGGCAACGATGACGTCTGTACCAGGATCATCCATGGGTTCAACAACGATGATACTGTACCAGGATCCTCCGTGAGTTTGACAGCAATGACTTCTATAATAGGATACTCTGTGGGTTCTCCAGCGATTACTACTATATCGGGATCCTCCGTGGGTGACGGACAGGAGGATTCTTGGAGGTGGACTAGACGGGATGTATCTCAGGGATGAGTGTTTGAGTTCTATACCTAACCTTCAGGTAGGGTTCACTGGTAGATGATCCAAGATCTATTTTTCCATTTTTTATTGTACTGTTACTTATTAATCAGTTCGGTTTGTATACTGGCCCACATACTTTCAGTACACTTTTCTTTTTCTATTTTAGTATTTATTTTGCATCTACTTCTTGTTTTCAGACTACGTGAGTTATAAGTTAAAAGGAAATGCCTTCACTTTTTATCAGGGATTTACCTTTGGTGCTAGTCTTCAATCCATGGCCTATGGATGGTGGGCATGGGGTAGTCCCGGCACAGGTCATGAGGATAGGTCGTGACAAATTGGTATCAGGGGAGTCAGTTATACCACAGAACATGGACTGTAATTATTTTAACAGAAATATTGTTATGTGTTTTGGGTGTGGATATCTGTTTAGGAAAATTGGTGTTGGTGCGGCGGCTGACGTATCTATACACTAGGGCTATGACTTCTGATTTATGACTCAGTTCACGAAAACAATGATTGCATGTGTGTTTCCATTAAAACGTTTTCTTTGTGATTAGTTTGAGTTATCTCACCTGGTATATTGTTTTTACCATGGAGCACGTGTTTAATTCAGGATGTTCACACAAATGTAGCTAGCTAGGGTTCCAAGTTTCATACGATATGGTATCCCACTGAGCGATGAGGCCTTGGTGGAGGGCCCCATAACAGTGGAGATACTAGAGATACAACTACCCACTGAGCCACAGATACCACCAGCTCCAGCAGTAGAGAGTGCACGTTGTCGGTGTGCATTGCACGAGTTCCAGCGCCAGAGGCCTCCTAGGTTCAGGGGATAGATGAACCCAAAGGAAGCTGAGGATTGGATGGAGGATGTCGTGAGAGTTTTAATATTTGTAGGGACACTAGTCGACCTTATGGTGAACCTTGCTGTGAGTATCCTACATCCAGCCGCAGGCAGATGGTGGGGCCTGATGCTCTAGGTGCATGACGAGGAATCACTACTTTAGGCATATTTCGAGAGTCTCTTCTGATCAGAGTTTGTTCCTTCCTCTCTTTGTATAGTGAAGATTCATGAGTTACTTCATCTGCAGTAAGGTAGCATGACAGTAGCTCAGTACTCAGCGAGGTTCACCGACCTCTCACAATACTCCACGGATATGGTGTGGGACCCATTCTTCTGGGCCCGGACATTTGATCAGGGACTCAGGTAAGACATCAGGGCTTTAATGATCTCCCTCCACAACTTGATGAAGGCGGGGTTGTGGGAGAGAGCCCTTATAGTGGAGAGTTTTCTCGTTGAGCAGTGAACAGTAGCGAGACCCGCCACAGGGCAACACGTAGATGAGTCTTCTGCAGCCGGCAATAGACATATGTCGCAGAGGTCCAAGTGGACCAGGTCGGTAGGTGGGTGACCCTAGGATACAGGTCTGGTTGTGTGGGGCACACAAGACATACCCAATCATACAAGGAACATGCAGTGCTATGAATGCGGCAGGCTGGGTCACATGGCTCGAGACTGCCCGACCCACCATGCCGATTAGTAGTGGACAGTAGAAAGATCTCCCAGGCAGAGGCAAAGGTTTGACCATGGTGGACCGCTGGGAGCAGGCAAGGTTGGAAAAGGAGCAGGCTGAGCAACAAGTGGTGGATGGCGTTTCGAGGCTCTACCACCACCACCACGATGAGGTCCACCCCATCCACAGGGTGCTGGCGGACTAAGGCGGGGTCAGCTCCAGGTAGTCGAGGCCAACTACCACAGCGCACCAGAGATGATTCGAGGTACTATCCTTGTCTAATCCACCCATTTTTCAGTACATATAGACAGAAATGTGAGTCATTCTTTTATTTCCACTGCCCTCGTTCGAAGCATGGAGATTCTAACAGACCCGTTGGCTCGATACTTACGACTAGAGACTTCTACAGGAGCAGACTCAATGATTACGCACTATTGCCAGCAGTGTGATCTTAATCTAGGAGGTGAGAGATTCGGCTGGGATCTCCTCGTAACGGCATCGGGGCCTTACGACGTCATCTTGGATATGGGCTGGTTATTCAAATTTCATGCTCATGTTGACTGTATTAGTTGAAAAGTATGTTCTGTCTGCACGGATGGGACCAGGTTCAACTTCACTAGAGAGAAGGGAGCCATAGCATTGTAGGATGGAGTTACACAGAGGAGGGGGTAGCAGATCACACATCAGTATACTAGACTCATCCCTGGAGTGGTTGATTTGCGGAGTTTGAGTTTTCTTGTTGTGGTGGATCAGTACATGGATGTTTTCCCTGACAATGTTCCGGTACTACCTCCTCATAGAGAGGTGTAAATCTACATTGACCTGTTCCCCGTGATGACTCCAATATCTTCTCTAGTATATCGAATGGATCACACTGAGCTTTGTGATCTGCGGGTACATTCGGAGGAATTATAGGGGAAGGGATTTATCCGACCCAGTGTTTCACCACGGGCATCACAGATTTTATTCTCCAAGAAGGAAGATGGGATCTTGTGACTTTTTGTTGACTACTATTACCTGAACCAAGCGACCATGAAGGGGAAGTAACCACTCTCGAGAATTGAATATCTCTTTGATCAGATCAAGGTAGCACAATGGTTATCGTAGGTAGTAATTAGGATGGGCTATCACCAGCTCAGAGTTCGAGTTGAGGATGTGCAGAAGACAGACTTCAGGTGTCGGTACGGCCACTACGAGTTCTTGGTTATGACCTTTGGCATAACCAATGCTCCAGCAGTGTTCATGCGTCTCATAAACAAGATCTTCCAGCCTTACCTTGATCTCTTTATTGTAGTCTTCATTGATGAAATACATATCAACTCGACTACTGAGGAGGAGATTGCCTGCCATTTTCCGGTAGTACAAGAGACACTCTGAGGGCACTAGCGTTATGGTAAGCACTTCAAGTTCCAGTTTTGGATTCGAGAGGGTCAATTCATGGGACACATCTTCTCGAAGGCTGGATTTTTAGTTGATCCATTGTAGATTGAGGTAGTTGTTTATTGGGAGCCACCTAGGAGTGTGACGGAGGTACGGCATTTTCTAGGACTGGCTGGTACTATCGGAGATTTGTGCTTGATTTCTCCAGATATTTTGCACCGCTTTCATCCTTGATGAAGAAGGGGCAACCCTTCATGTGGTCGGAGAGATGCCAGCAGAGTTTTCAAAAGCTAAGGAAGAGGTTGACTAGTGCGCCCATCATGAGGATACCGTAGGAGGGCGTTGGGTACATAGTTTACTGTGACGCATTATGGACCGTAATCGAGTGTGTCCAGATGCAGGATAGAGAAGTGATCCCGTATGGTTCTCGGCAGTTGAGATAGCACAAGTATAACTACGCTACCCATGAATTGGAGTTTGCAGCAGTGGTCTTCATCTTGAAGATTTAGTGGAACTATTTGATGGGTGAGCGCTTTATAGTCTACTCTTACCACCAGAGTCTCAGGTATATCTTCTCTAAGAAGGACCTGAACCTGAGATAGCAGCAATGGCTTGACTTCCTCCAAGACTATGACATCGATAAGGACTATACTCATGGGAAGAGAACGTTTGTAACAGATGATCTCTTCTAGAGATCGAGCATTTAGCTGCTAGGATAGGTGATAGAGTAGCTAGCCGCGTTGCAGATATACTTTTTGGATAGAGATAGAGAATCCTTTCTATAGTCTCCCACAGTCACTCCTCAACTTCTTCAGCGAGTTAGGGAGGCACAGTGTGGGGACGCTGACTGTGAGACGCGACGTCCTCAGATATCCTCAGGGTGAGAACCTGATGGATTTTATAAAGCTGTGGAGCATTTCATTCTTTTCAAAGGACATACCATGGTACCAGTTGCACTTCAGGAGGAATTGTTTAGGGAGTTCCATGTATCTCTTTTAGAGGTACATCTAGGAGTGGAAAAGATGTATCATGATCTCTGACGATAGCATTAGTGGCCATGTATGAAGAAGGTTGTATCAGACTTTGTCTCATGATGCCTCATTTGTTAGCAATTAAATGGGGAGCACTAGGTTCCAGAAGGCTTGGTTCAGCCCATAAAGTTCCCAGAGTTGAAGTGGGAGTGGATATTCATGGATTTCATGATGGGACATCCACATACATCTAGAGGAAACGACTCTATCTGGGTGATTGTCAACCGACCCACCATGTCATCCCACTTCCTATAGATCAGAGAGAAGGATTCAATAGAGATCTTGGGATGCCTCTACATATGGGAGATCTTATTGATTCATGGAGTTCCATTGACGATCATATCCGATTGCGATGCTCATTTCACTTCCTAGATATGGAAGGGGTTGAAGGAGGCTTTCGGGATATAGCTTCGCTTGAGCATCGCCTTCTATCCGTAGACAGACGGTCAGACTGAGAGGACCATTCAGATACTCAAGGATATGGTACATGCAATTATCCTAGACATTGGTCTTCGTTGGGAGGATCAATTACCCTTGGTGGAGTTTGTGTATAACAAAAGATACCACTCCACCATCGGGATGGAACCTTGCAATGCACTTTATAGCTGACCTTGAAGATTGCCTCTATGTTAGACTGACCTATGGGAGTCAGCACTTATGGGATCAAAGAAGGTGTAGGCTACAATGAAGAAGGTACAGATCATCCAAGAGTAGTTGAAGACTGCATAGAGCAAGTAGAAGTCATTTACTGACAGGAGACAGAGACCACTAGAGTACGAGTGTGGCGACCACGTCTTTCTATGGGTTTCATCTCAACGAGGTCTACGGAGATATGTCCGAGGCAGAAACTTATCTATGAGATTAATTGAACCTTTCCTTGTCCTTAGAAGAGTATGTGAGGTGGCTCAACACCTGGCACATCCACCTCAGTTGCACCGGTTTCATGACGTCTTCCACGTATCTCAGTTGAGGAGATACGTTCAAAACCCATCCCACATAATCGACCATTGGGAGCTGGACATCGATGACGGGGAAACATTCACGGTGGTTCCAGTAGAGACTGAGGATCTACAGGAGCAAGCCCTACGTGGATGGTCGATAACTCTGGTGAGTGTTCGCTGGTAGCACAGGAACCTCTCGGAGAGCACATGGGAGCGGGAGGATCAAATGTGTAATCAGTACCCTCATTTGTTTCTTTAGTGTGAGTTTTATCTTATGAGGATGTAAATCCCTGAGGTGGAGAGAATGTAAAGACATAGAATTCCCGTTGATTTTTTTTAGAATACATGCAAATTTTATGATTCTACAGTTTTTTACGGTGCCTGATTCCAAGGCCTGGTGTTCCCATAATTAATTTCTGATGTTCTGTTTGGGTACGTTCAGTTAACGTACGTGCGGGATTTTATATCTTATGAACCAGTGCTCGTAATTGAAATCTAAGGACACTATTGAACTTGTCGCGCTAGTATTCTCTTAAGGATAACTTTACCGTAATTGCATTTTATCGAGAGTGGAAGATAGTTTTTCAGGGTTTTCAATTAAATTAAATAAAAATTTGTGCTAGCCATATTTTTATTTGAGGTGGTAGTTATAACCTCCATGGGGAGGTTAGTGGAGGGTCCCACCCGCACATAACCTCCCTTGGGATGATGTTACAAGGTGGTGCCCACACGAGCATAAACCACCTTTAACCCCTTGAGTACCCCATTAATGGGGGAACCTCTTGATCTTCCCCCCTTAAGGATACCAACACACCTAAAAGATAATTAATGCCTCAATTAATTATATTTTATAAATCTTTTGAATGTTTTACACCCCTTTAAATTTCATTAGTTGATTAATTTAAATAAACAAAAATCTTCTGTGTTATTGTGCCAACAAATAATAGACTCCTCCTCTATTATTTTTGGTTGGAGACTTGGTGTAGCCATTCCTCTTCAATGAATAACGATGTCCTCTCAACAAAGAATGCTCGTCTCTGCCAAATCATGACGACTCCATCTTCCTTATTCATTGTTCTTCAACCAAGGGAAGGAAAGGACATTGATGCCCATGACATCTCCAACGACCATCATCCAAGTCAACGGAAAAGACGTCACCCGCAAAGAATGTCAGCAACAACGATTTCACCTCGGAACGCTCGTCCGCCAAAGACAAGTACCCTTCTTCCTTTCCAATGGATGAGCATGAAAATTGGGAGTGTGTGACGAACGTGGCAATCGATGAATCGACATCCTCCCTTTTTTATGAGATTATCAACGAACGAAAAATATAAGGTAGTGGGATTTTATAATTATAATTTATGTATTATTTAATCATTCTTCTTCGTCCATTTTGGTTCGAGGATGGCCTTTTGTTTTCACCTAAAGCATAGGGCGTGGCCCGAACAAACACGGCCTGAAAACCCTCCATTGGTTCTTGTTTTGTTGAAGACTGAGGTGGAGCTAGAAGGGTGTGGTGTCGTCGCACTGTACCGTAGGAAGGGGTCCCGACCATGAGGTAAGTGGTGGATGGAAGAGGCGCGACACCGTCACACCGCGCCAGAAGAAGGGGCCTGCGACCGTGCGGGTCGTGGTGGACAAAGATGGCGCGGCGCCACTGGGCCGCGCCAATAAAGACCAACGGACAGGCCGCCACAGGCGAGCTGCCACGGGCCGGGCCACGCCTTCTGGCCAGGCCGCACCTTTAGGCTAGGCCGACCACTCAGTTCGGGCCGCAGCCGCGGACCAGGACAGACCCCGATTTGGACCGGGTCGGGCCGGGTCGGACCGACTGGGTCAGATCGGACCTTGACCCGCTATGCCCATTTACCATTTTTGCTCGTATCTTTGGCTACAGGTATCCGATTGACGATCCTCCTACAGTGATAGAATTCATGGAGCAAGGAAATTATGTTGGAATACCCCAATTGAGGTTTGGACATAGTTGGGTTATGGTCAAGTTGGATTGAACCTAAAAACCAATCGGGCCCCTGGAAACGGAAATGCCAATAACTCATAGACCGGGAATCTGATTGACCTTCCATCTGTCACAATGGAATCCTTATGATGATATGGAACTACGGGATACATAAACATGATACATCATGGTAGTTGATGTATCAACACTTGGATCAAGGAGAGGACCCTCCCGGAATCGAGCATGTTGTGTGAGGGAACCCTATGGCTGGTTGTGACTGAGATGATAGGATCCTATGTTGATTTGACAATGATGATATAGTACCAGGATCCTACGTGGGTAAGAAAGTGATGAATTATGTACCAGAATCCACTCTGGGTTCGATATCGGTGACTACTATACCAGGATCCAACCTAGGTTTGATAGCGAGGACTACTGTACTAGGATCCTATGTGTGTTCAACAATTACTACTTCTGTACTAGGATCCTACGTGGGTTCGACAGCACTGATACTATTCCAGCATCCTAAGTGGGTTCGATAGAGGAGATGATTCATTTGTTATATAAAATCATCTCTACCCCTATACATGAGTTGTATACTAGTGTCAGCTAAGTATTGACTCTCAGTCGATATCATTGATATGATTGACTTTACTTTCTTTGTGGAATGGGTTGTGATTGGGCTTGAGAGTTGGAGTCGGACTATGATTGGTAACTTAGGTATATGTATGGTAATATACCTATGTAGGGTTGGTTGATACTTTATGATTGTATATTTATTCCGCGGTTTATCGTTAGTGGATTCTGGGAGACCTTAGGGGTTCTCGGTGTCCCCTACTGAGTATTGTTATAATCACTAGTGCACGGGCTTCCCCACACATTGTTGTGTTCTATGCAGAAGACAATCAGTAGTGATCGAGGCTGAGGGTGACGAATGGGAAGTTTCTCGAAGCTGGACTAGACGGAACATATCTCAGGTATGAGTGTTCGAGTTCTGTACCTAAACTTCAGGTAGGATTAACTGGTGGATGATCAAGGAGCTGTTTTTCCCTTTTTACATGTAATTATACTTGTTGTTCAGTTGGGTTTTTATACTGGCCCTATTACTTTCAACACACTTTTCTTTTTCTATTTTAGTACTTCTTACTTCTACTTCTTCTGTTCAGACTACCTGAGTTATAGGTTAAAAGGAAATGCCTCCCCTTTTTATCAGGGATTCACCTTTGGTTCTAGTCACCAGCCCCTGGCATATGGAAGGCGGGTATGGGGTAGTCATAGTACAAGCCTTGAGGACGGGTCGTGACAAGCTTCTCTATCATTCATAGTACGGAAATTTTTTCATAGGTTATGTGAATTGATGTGGTTTTTTTATCATTCTTCTAGGAATCATTTATAAATAATGTAATTCCCTATATTAGATCATAACACTATGAAAAATTATTTATAATCACAAAAATATTGAAGCACTTATATAAATTGATAAAATTATAGATTTATAATCATATAATGATAAACATGGTTTATTTAGGAATTTTATCTAATAATAACATTTCCAAGTCCATTATAATTTTTTTGAAATTATAACATTACTTAATCCAATAATATTAACTAGGAGGGGTGAATCTAGTTTGTATTAATGCCTGTTTTCATGCACCTGGTTATGATCATGTCAAATCCCAATGCTCCCATTTTAAATTTATTAACCCTTGTAAAAACCATGCATGAACCCCATCCACATGTTGTATCAACATAGGGATGCATTTTTACGATGTCCATGTAATCTCCTGATTAAGAAAAAATTTAGAAATTATCTCTTGTATCATAAATTTTTGTTATAGTGTTATATTATCTAATATATTTTACCTTAAATCTAGGTTTCATGGTTCCTACTAAACATGCTCTGATACTAACTATGATGACCCCAACTCTAGTATCTTGGAGCTGGTGTCTATGTTATTAGATAAGCATTGATACTAGGGGAAAATCCCAAAGGAACGATTAGTTCAGTTATTTTTTGTAAACAAGATACATACTTGTAAATAAAAAATACATTTAAAATAATAAAATATATTATTTTTGTCATGGATAATTTCATTATTCCCAATATAATATCTCTGAAAATCATTCATAAAACCCTTCTATAAATCATGGGGATAATAAAAAATGAAATGGGTGATCTCGGATGCTCCATAATGGTATGAGAACAGTAAAAACTACCATTAAAAGGTAATTATAATCAAACTGGAAAGTCAAATAACTAAAACAAAATCCCTTTGAAAATTAACTGGAGCATAATATGGGATGAATAAATGGTAATTCAATTAATAAATATAAATAATCACATGAGATTAAAAAATTTCCATGTATATTCTAATAAATTGAATAATTTCATGCACATCGATAACTAATATCATAATAGTGGAATGCATAATATCTTACAATATGAACATTTTGTCAAGACCTTTCAGTAAAAAGTATAAAATTATTGGTAGAAACCCATTTAATTTGGCCAAATAATTTGTGTCATGATAACTGTCAATACATCAAGGGGATATAAAATCCTACATCCCAAAAATAATTTAATAAGTCCAATGTAATCCAAAAATGGATAAACATAAACTAAAACAATTTTTATTGAAAAAATAACATATTAAATTTTAATACTTACCCATTCACAAAATATAATCTTATGGTGGGTGGTAATAAAATAGTACATCCTTAGTAAAAATAATCATAATCCATCCATAGATACAATATGTATTGTTTCATTACAACATAACCCTATTGGATTATATATTGAATAAGGTGTTTTTCATCGACGAAAAGAAATTTTATAACAAGATCATTAAAACATTCATGAGGAAAATAACAATTCTATATCAAAAATCACTTTCTTGAAATAACTGTTAAAAAAATAATTTAAAAATTAATATTATATGAAAACAAAAATTGAAATGAATAAAGGGTGATTTAAAATTTTAGTTTTAATGATGGTATTATGTTAGTACATGTTAGATACATTAAAACAATGAGTCTTCACAATTTCAGAAAATGACAAAAAGTACCTTATTTGAAAAAATTAACATGATGATTCGGTTTAATCCATTTCGTAAAAATTCAAAAATGTGTAAAAAAATCATCTAAAAATCATATTATAATAGTAAAAATATTTTTTAAAAAAAAATTAAAAACATTAACATATAAGATATTGGATTTTCAATTCTAATGTGAAATAAAAAATGTCCTTTATAGACACATTCTATATTATTTTAAGTTCCACAGAATGGAAAAAATGATAATATTACTTGAAATAGTTAAGGAATAACTAGTGGATAAAAAATATATTTTGTTTATGATATAAGACCAAATTTATTCAATAAATACAAACAGAATATAAACATTCATAAATAATGATCAGATTGTGATTTAAACTAATATATCATTAGTAACTTTTGAATCATGGGTCCCATGAAATAAAAAACCTAAAATAAAACATTTAATACCATGAAAAAAAATTAATGGTATCACTTATCAAATGGGTATTATATATACACCACACAATAGAAGTGGTAATATGATATATGTTTCACTGATGTAAAAATCCAACAAGGACCCCTAATATCAAGTTCATCTTCCTTTACACATGTTAAAAACTATTGTATAATAATGTTAGGTTTATTATAATTCTATTAAAATCCTGTAAATAAATTTACATTAACATTTATTATTTACTTATGACCTTTCATTAAAGTTTTATTAATAATTATTTATTAACAACACATTTACTATAATAACTAATTTATTATTAATTTATGTTTTGATAGGAAATTGTTTTGTCCTATTACTTTGATCATGGTTACATCATTTCTATAATTTGTGTACATGATACAAATATCATATAAAATCTTTAAAAAGTGTTTATATTAATATATAAATGTTATAGATATTAAATGTATTACTTCATTGATGGAGAAGGTTGGTTTCATGCCAAATTGAATGTTGTTTCCAACTTATAAATAAATAATTAAATGAGAGTAAATTTTAATTAAACATTGAAAAAGAATATTTATTTTATATATAAAATTGATATTTATTTGATCTATCCTTATTAATGTCATTGTAAAAATAAAATCACAATCATTTCAAATCACTATGTGGAGACAATAGTCAACCCATACTCACAAGGGATGTTGTTGTTTTTAAATGGATTGGATGGTAAGAAGATATATTTAATACTTTATTTATAGAAGTATTTTTGTCGATTAAATATCACATATATTCATGAATATTATCCTTTATACCTTTCATAAATGTGTATGAAAAAAATCGCATCACTTTGAGAGGATGTAATCTGTCGTATTCATGCGCCACGTTATCGAATCCTCCACAGAATGGGATTTAAAAACAGAAAAGTTCTATAATATTTCTAGTATTACAATAATTTAATTAATATTATTTAAATATGTTAAATAAGTCATTACATCTATCATTCAAAGGATTTTATGGAAAGTGAATTTCATCAGTTCTAGAGGTGGTAGTCCTTACACGTGATTGATAGTTTAGTTTTTTGTTTGAAAATGTAGAGATTGATATAGGTTATTACATAAATAAAGATAATGGTTCATGATATAGAAGATAATCGTGTTGTTATATTATCATATTTGAAAAATATTTTAAGGTGGTGAATGAAGAAATTAAACAAATACACTTGTTAATAATTTTACAACTTCTCCGGTGAACCAATTTAGGTTTATACAATAATTCTTTTTAGAAGGGTTATTAATAAAAAATAATAACAGTAGGATATGGGGAGATAAGCATGTAATATATTTGGGTAGTTATTTTCTGATATAAATGGATTTTGATGTGTGAATCGGAGAGGAGAGTGGGTGGCCTTGATTAAGTGTGGGAGACAATACACATGTAATGTAACACCCTGAGATTTTATGAAAAATATTCTTTTAAATTTAATTAATGTCTTGTGTTGTACGCTACAATGAGATTTCAAGACACACATCCTTGACTTGCCTTGCATTACATGCAATCGTGACCTTCCTCTCTAGTGTGTGTAGTACGCAATAATGAGTTTCACTAAACAACAATATGCTATTAAAATATTATTAAAACTAGCCGTTATGAATAGTAATAACCACTTTTTGAAATTTTGTAAATTTCATTTTTCAAAATGGACTTCATTTTGGGATTCGGAATATCAAAATTATATTAGGGTAAAATTTTGGTACTTTTCGGATAACTTTCATTTTCTGATTAATAGTGAAAATTACTAAATTTTAATTAAAAATAACTTTTTTTAATAGAAATAATTAATAGTGATAAATTATTAATTTGAGTGGTTTTAAAGTATATTTAGAATATATTTTTACAATTTAATACAATTTTGGTCATTGGATGTAATTCCGCATTTAAACCAGTTATAAACAAGTGCCCATCTTTTGATAGTTATTATCTCTTAAAAACACGCTATTTGTTTTGACAACGGGAATTAATTTTTAAATTAGTTAATTTAGCTGATATGTTTTTAATTTGATAAAATATACATCATTTTTGAATTCATAATATCAAATATAGCTTTGGTCTAATTTTTGGTATTTTTCTGGAAACTTTCATTTTTTTGATGAATAATAAAACCACTACGTGGTAGTTAAAAAAACTGAATTTTTTATTAAACATAATTTAACCACTTCTGTGAGTGGAATTTTAAAAATCCGATAGACACGGTTGATGTGAGTAAGTAAAATGTGGTTCAATGAGATTAAAATAATTTTTGGTGAATTGTAACTTTTTACTTTTTTTTACCACGGTTAAAAGTAAATAGAGTAATTAATGGTAAAAATGATATTATTATTACCCTAAAACATGTCTTAATTCTGTTTTATAAGTGTAATTCAACCAAAAACGAACTTAGGAATAAAATATGACCATTTTGGACAACTTGGATAAGATTAGGACATTTATTATTAATTTATTTAAAGAAGGGTTAAAATAGTTAAAATCATTGTTTAATAAGTAAATAATTTTTAATATGGGGTTATACATATGATAAATTCGAATATAAATATTCATTATAAATCTAAAAATATTTCATACATAATTGTATTTTATTTGTAATTTTTAGACATTAAATAATTTAATTTACTTACAACACAACGAAGATGCAGTAATTATCTTATTAATGAAATATTGACATAATTGATGTTATAAATACCCAAATAAATATAATTTGAGTCTTTTTATGAAATAAACTAATTTTCTAGTTTAATATGACATGTTAGTATTGATTTAATTAACTGTGTTCGAACTTATCATTCTGTTATGATTTTCACAAAAATCAATTACTAAAAAGTGTCAAAATTGACATAAAATAGTTTTTAAAACTAATATTATATTATTAATTGTTATTTTATTCCTAAAACTCTAAGGATCGGCCAAATTACTTATATAAGGTTATATATATTAATAATAAACAACTTGGGGTTCGTTTGGCTTCTTATAGTAAGTTTATCAACCTTATAGTATAATAACACAAGAAGACACGGTAAAAGTAAAATTATTTAACTTAATGTTAAATCTAAATGATAAGGTTAAAATAGGAACCTAAACTTGTCTAAATTATATTGGATGATAGGATTTAGACCCATCCACAACTTATCCTAGAAATAAATCAATTTGAATATATTTAAAACCGAACTTGACTTTATATTAAAATAATATTTTTAGTTATTCCAAAGGTGCCCCTCTCCTCCCTTATAAAAGGGCACCTCCTCCCTCTCTTCCTCACACCACTTTGAGCCTTCAATCTTGGACAACCCCTGACATTTTATCCTCTCCATTTACCTAGAGACATCCTAGAGGTCCTGGTCTTCTTAAAAGACCAATTTTAATGCCCTAAAAGGAGGTCTCAAAGAAGCACTTCAAAGAAGAGGTAATATCCATTACAGATCCTTTCCAATTTCATTCTTCTTCAACTTCTTCTTTTTTAGTTGTTTCATTAGGAAGTAATAACATCAGTATCACTCATATAATTATATGTTATTATAAGTATGAAACAACCCTATTTAATCATCTATCCATCCTACGGAAAATGAAATCACGGCGCGTGCGTACGTATGGAATACCGTCTCCACGCCGTGGTGTAATCTATTTTCCACCACCACCTTACTTGGATGGGTATAATGGTGTAAATAATGACTATATATTACTATTATAAAGCGATATTGATTCTGAAATAGTATTCATACACTCCAATACAATTCCACGATCATAGGAACGATATCATCACTCGTGCGTACGTACGGAATACCATCTCCACGATGTGATGCGACTCATTTTACATAATCATCATTTCATAATGATTATATAAATGAATTGAATGAATTAATATGCTATATATTACACAAATAACATTCTAAGAATGAGGTATCTATAACCTAAATATAAGAATAAGAATTTATTCGACAAACACACATAATAACAAAAAGTAATAAACACCCGAATAACAAGTAGTAATAAAATATTACTAATAATAAGCTAAGAATATGATCATATATGATATCATAAAAATAATTATGATTCTGTAATAAGTCAATAACATTATTTAAATCATTATACAGTAGGTTCGGACACGTACAAAGCATATCAGACCAAAGGTAAGGGAAATATCACAATCTCATTTTTATCCGAGATTGTTTTTACTTTGGTATTTACTGGGGTGTATTTTATCATCCACATCCATGATTCCTCAATAAGTAATATTATTTCCATCCACCTACAATTGTTTAAATCCTATTTTACCCTTCGGTGAGTTTTTAGTATAAGATATGAAAGGAATCTTTTGTCATTTTTCGTACGAGGTCCTTTTTGACTTTTCCGACAAAAGTACGAGAAGAATGTTTTTTTAACTTATACGGCATGAATGGATTTTTAAAACATTATTTCCAAGAAGATTTCTTTACATGTTTTCAAGTTTATTTTTAATCAACTTCTTTTAGATTAAAATTTTATGACATGTTAAGAAAGGAAAAATGATTTTGAAGTAGAAATGATATTTTCCTCAAGAATGGAGTTCAAGTGTTTTATCAAAATTCTGTTCCATCTAAGATAATATAGGGTGTTGTTTCTATCCCTATTATTACATGGATTTGATTATGTTGTGATGAAAATATTTTTAGGAATTCTTTTATCTTATATGAATTGTTTTATGATGTCACTATGTTTAAGATTTCCATTTTTATTACATGGGTTATGCAATGATGTATGATTTATGATTTTGTGGCACACATAAGAATGGTATCATTATGAGATGTGTGGGACCTATATCTCCCTCCAATTCATTGCGTAAAGATTTTATATCTCATGAGATAGACATGGCTGGAATGGTAGGTTATACCGGTTCAGTGAAACAGGACTGAAATGAGGAGTGAACTCAGTTCAGAAAGAGACTTTGTCCACTAAGATAGTCTTGGCAATGAGTCTTGACTAATAAGAAATGATTCTATATGATTATGTTTGTATGACACAATGTTTCATGTTTTATGTTATGATTATTGGGATTACATTTCACTACTATGATTTATCCCATGTTATGAATTTATGATCTCTTTTGCAGGTTATGATTTCCAAAAGATATGTTCTTATGAATATGACGTGATTGATATTTCATTTGATTACCCTTACTGAGCATTTGAGCTCACCCTTTTATGTTTTCTTTTCCCCAGGACATAAAGAAAGGATTTAGGTTTAAAAAAAGAAGATATTTATGGGAAATGATGAAGATCATTCAACACGATTAGAAGATTATATTCCGAGTTTCCAAAGACACTAAACAATTACGGTCCTTGTGTGTGTGTTTTTGTTATGTACTAAGTATTCTGCAAAAGTAATGTAATGTCAATGTACGTCAAGCTTCGGGTCTCTACAGTTGGTATCAGAGAAAAGGTTTAGTCAACCTTTGGAAAATAGGATGCGAAAACGTTATTGAGATCCCTAGAGATATTTCTATGGTATGTCTAGGGATGTCCCTAACGTTAAGTATACGTATAGGTTATAGTACTAGAATTACTCTAACAATCATAGAATTAAACTTAAGATGTTAGATATTGAAGGTACTCTCCCTTTATTATGTTGTTTTCCCTAGCATGATTTTTTCCTCTCACACTATTCTTTTTGGGGTTTAGACGATGGATGGAACCCAAAAGAACGGTGTTGATCAATGCAATGGACAATGCAATGATTGTCCTCCTGAACAAACAAATGTTATGGGAGATGGAGTGCAAAATCTTATTGCTATACTTACACAAGCTATGAATCATTCTGTACTCCCAAATGAGCAGAGAAGGGAACAATATTCTATTGAGTCATTCATGAGGCAATGTCCACCATCTTTCAGTGGGTCTTCTGATCCACTTGTTGCTGAACAATGGATCAGTACCACTGAAATGATATTTTCAGTTCTTCAATGTTCTGAACATGATAAAGTCATCTTAGCAGTATATCGTTTTGAAGGTGAAGCTGATCAATGGTGGAATCTTATAAAGAATACAAGGCAAAGAGATGAAATTGAGTCCATGGAATGGGACGAGTTCAAGAACTTATTTTTCAATAAGTAATTCCCTCGTATTCTTTGAACAAAGATAGAGAAGGAGTTTCGTGAACTGAAGCAAAAGGATGATGAATCTGTTGGTGTATATGAAGCAAATTTTACAAGGCTTGCAAGGTATGCATCTGGATTTATCATCCACACTGAAAGTAAAGTTAATCATTTCTTCAATGGCTTAAAACCAAATCTTTGAAGGGCATTAGCTATAAGTGACTTCAGTAGCTATGAAGAAATAGTGTGTTGTGCTATCAAGGTAGAAATAGAAGTTGGTGTTACTTATCCATCTAGTAGTTTTGACATGAAATGAAAGATGGAGTTCAAGGAGAAATCTCATAATAATTGTGAAAAGAATATGAAGGTTTCTTTATGCTCAAAGTGTGGAAAGAAGCATGGTAGAGATTGTCTTAAAGTGACTATAAAATGTTTTAAGTGTGGAAAAGAAGGTCATCAAGCAGTTGAGTGTCGAAGTAATGGAAAAAGGGTTTCTGATGATGTGAATAAAGAAAAGACTGCAGAGAACGCACCAACAACACTTCAATTCTTCAAGTGCAATGAAATGGGGCATTATGCTAATAAACGCCCTAATCCAAGGCTTAGTGATGATAGACATGAGCAACCACTTAAGGAAAAGGACAAAGGGAAGTCACATGCGATCACCATTGGCAATGTTGAATATGACAACAATGTGGTGGAATGATTACGTTTTTATGTAATGGGATTCCAAAATAATGTTGTATATAGTATCGTGGACTATTAGAATATTTATGTTTTGGTCTATTGTGGTTTTCAATAATTTTATGGCATCGGTAACCATGAAAAGTTATTGAAATATTTTTGGAAAGCAGATGAAATGCATATAATGAGGGATAAAGAGAATCTAATATGTTTGATAGTATTCATGAGCTCATGATTGATATAAGGACTAAGTGATATCATGGATTGAGTATATAGAATTTTGAGGATTTTGGTATGTGTAAAGTGTTATCTTTTAACTAAATTCATGTTTTCACTAAGGTTCAATGGGTATTCAAGAGAATACATGATTAAGGCCTTTGAATGTTTGGAATGTGACCAACAAGACATATCTTATGATATATGGGGATCAACGATGGTATTAAATCTCTGGTAATCGTTTTCACTATATTATGAGAATGGACTGCAGTATTATGGATAAGCCTAAATTTTAGAATCGATTATGTTGGACATAATTTAGTATTGATTAAGGATAGAAGTTTTTCTCGATATTATTGATGGGATGTAATAGTAATATAGTTTTAGAAAAAGGACAACCTTCAGGATGGGTGACAACCCATCACGTCGGACAAGGTCGTAGGAATCTAACCCACAACCGAAGTGTGACTGGCCTTTATCGCCTACCACTGGTCTACAGGAAGTCCCTGGTTAGTAGAAACTAGTTTTAATTTCTTAAGCGATATGATATATGAAGTATAATTCCATTTTAGGAACTATATATTATTAATCGCACTACAGATGGACTTATGTATTTTTTTATAACCTTTCTAACCTTTTGTTTGAGACAGATGGAATGACCCATCATTCTATCACATGATCTTCTAACACATCATGAATGAAAAATTCAACTTCATTTCATTAAGAGATGAAGTGTAAATTGTCCAAAGAAAAACAAACGGTGAGACTACACCAAAATCACGAAAGTATTTATTCTAATTCCAATTTCATCAACATTAGGGAAATGATCTTGAAAACCAAAAATGTTATCCTAGTGCTCTTATATCTGATGAATCATATGATACCTTAGATCGTCACAAATTTATGGCTTTGTGATTGATGGCTTTTCCATAGCCATGTTCTCTACCACTCTCCACCAGAACATGATGGTTAGATTTCTTTTCCATATCCATATTTTCACCTATGTGGAAACCCAGTGATTAGTTTATTTGGGTAACCGTTACGTTTCATACTTTTGTTTTTAAAGATTGGTTTTGGTATTCCTTTTTACGATGTGGGTTTCAATAAAAGAAACTTTCAAGTAGTAAACCATTTATATCCCTGATGAATTTTGAGGGCGAAATTCATTTTAAGGGGGGTAGAATGTAACACCCCGAGATTTTATAAAAAATATTCTTTTTAATTTAATTAATGTCTTGTGTTGTACGCTACAAGGAGATTTTAAAAAATGCATCCTTGACTTTCCTTGCATTACACGCAATTGCGACCTTTCTCGATAGCATGTGTAGTACGAAATAATGAGTTTCACAAAACAACAATATGCTATTAAAATATTATTAAAACTAGCTGTTATGAATAGTAATAACCAATTTTTGAAATTTTGTAAATTTTATTTTTCAAAATGGACTTCATTTTGGGATTTGGAATATCGAAATTAGCTTAGGGTGAAATTTTGGTACTTTTCGGATAACATTCATTTTCTGATGAATAGTGAAAATTACTAAATTTTAATTAAAAACAACTTTTTTTTAATCGAAATAATTAATAGTGATAATTTATTAATTTGAGTGGTTTTAAAGTATATTTAGAATATATTTTTACAATTTAATACATTGTTGGTCGTTGGATGTAATTTCACAATTAAACCAGTTATAAACAAGTGGCAATCTTTTGATAGTTATTATCTCTTAAAAACACGCTATTTGTTTTGACGACGTGAATTAATTTTTAAATTAGTTAATGTAGATGATATTTTTTGAATTTGATAAAATAGACATCATTTTTTAATTCATAATATCAAATATAGCTTAGGTCTAATTTTTGGTATTTTTTTGGAAACTTTCATTTTTTTGATGAATAGTGAAACCACTAAGTGGTAGTTAAAAAAATGAATTTTTCATAAAACTTAATTTTACCAATTCTGTGAGTGGAATTTAAAAAATCCGAGAGACACGGTTGATATCATTAAGTAAAATGTGGTTCAATGAGATGAAAATAATTTTTGGTGAATAGGAACTTTTTACTTTTTTTACCACAGTTAAAAGATAATAGGGTAATTAAGGGTAAAAATGATATTATTATTACCCTGAAACATGTCCTAATTCTATTGGATAAGTTTAATTCGACCATAAACTGACTTAGAAATAAAATATGACCATTTAGGCCCACTTGGATTAGATTAGGACATTTATTATTGATTTATTTAAAGAAGGGTTAAAATTGTTAAAATCAAAGTTTAATAAGTAAATAATTTTTAATATGGGGTTATACATAAGATAAATTCGACTATAAATATTCATTAGAAGGATAAAAATATTTCCTACATAATGGTATTTTATTTGTAATTTTAAGACATTAAATTTTTTAATTTATTTATGACACAACAATGATGCAGTAATTATCTTATTAATAAAATATTGACATAATTGATGTTATAAATACCCAAATAAATATAATTTGAGTCTTTTTATGAATTAAAGTAATTTTATAGTTTAATATGACATGTTAGTATTGATTTAATTAACTTTTTTCTAAATTATCATTCTGTTATGATTTTCAGAAAAATCAATTACTAAATAGTGATAAAATTGACATAAAATAGTTTCTAAAACAAATATTATATAATTAATTGTTATTTTATTCCTAAAAATATAATGATCGGCCAAATGACATAGATAAGGTTATATATGTTAATAATAAAAAACTTGGGGTTCGTTTGGATTCTTATATTAAGTTTATCAACCTTATAGTATAAGAACACAAGAAAACACGGTAAAAGTAAAATTATTTATCTTAATGTTAAATCTAAATGATAAGGTTAAAATAGGAACCTAAACTTGTCTAAATTCTATTGGATGAGAGGATTTCGACCCATCCCCACCTTATCCTAGAAATAAATCAATTTTGAGCTATTGAAAACCGAACAAGAATTTATATTAAAATAATATTTTTAGTTATTCCAAAGGTGCCCCTCTCATCCCTTATAAAAGGGCACCTCCTCCCCCACTTCCTCACACCACTTTGAGCCTTCAATCTCGGCCACCCCCTGAAAGTTTCTCCTCTCCACTTCCCTAGAGACATCCTAAAGGTCCTGGTCTTCTTAAAAGACCAATTTTAGTGCACTAAAAGGAGGTCTCAAAGAAGCACTTCAAAGAATAGGTAATATCCATTACCGATCCTTTCCAATTTCGTTCTTCTTCAACTTCTTATTATTTAGTTGTTTCATAATGAAGTAATAAAATAAGAATCACTCATATACTGATATGTTATTATAAGTTTGAAACAACCCTATTTAACCATCTATCCATCCTACGGAAAATGAAATCACCGCGCGTGCGTACGTACGGAATATCGTCTCCACGCCGTGGTGTAATCTATTTTCCACCACCACCTTACTTGGATGGGTATAATGGTGTAAATAATGACTATATATGACTATTATAAATTGATATTGATTCTGAAATAGTATACATACACTCCAATACAATTCCAAGATGATAGGAACGATATCTGCACTCGTGCGTACGTACGGAATACCGTCTCCACGATATGATGCGACTCGTTTTACATAATCTTCATTTCATAATGATTATATAAATGAATTGAATGAATTAATATTATATATATTGCACAAATAACATTTCGGATATGAATTACCTATTACCTAAAGATAATAATATGAATTTATTCGACAAACACACATAAGAACAAAAAGTAATAAACACCCGAATAACAAGTAGTAATGAAATATTACTATATTAAGCTAAGAATATGACCATATATGATATCAAAAAAATAATTATGATTCTGTAATAAGTCAATAACATTATTTAAATCATTATACAGGAGTTTTGGACACGTACAAAGCATATCGGACCAAAGGTAAGGGAAATATCACAGTCTCATTTTTATCCGAGATTGTTTTTACTTTTGTATTTACTGGGGTGTATTTTATCATCCACATCCATGATTCCTCAATAAGTAATATTATTTCCATCCACCTAAAATTGTTTAAATCCTATTTTACCATTTGGTGAGTTTTTAGTAAAAGATATGAAAGAAATCTTTTGTCGTTTTTCGTATGAGGCACTTTTTGACTTTTCCGACGAAAGTACGAGAAGAATGTTTTTTTAACTTATACAGCATGAATGGATTTTTAAAACATTATTTCCAAGAAGCTAACTTTACATTTTTTAATGATTATTTTTAATCAACTTCTTTTAATTTAAAATTGTATGACATGTTAAGAAATGAAAAATGTTTTTGAAGTAGAAAGGATATTTTTCTCAAGAATGGAGTTCAAGAGTTTTATCAAAATTCTTTTCCATCTAAGATAATATAGGGTTCTGTTTATATCCCTATTATTACATGGATTTTATTAGGTTGTGATGAAAATATTTTTATGAATTCTTTTATCTTATATGAATTGTTTTATGATGTCACGATGTTTATGATTTCCATTTTTATTACATGGCTTATGCAATGATGTATGATTTTTGATTTTGTGGAAAACATAAGAATGGTATCATTATGAGATGGGTGGGACCTATATCTCCCTCCAATTCATTGGGTAAAGATTTTATATCTCATGAGATAGACATGGCTGGAATGGTAGGTTATACCAGTTCAGTGAAACAGGACTGAAACGAGGAGTGAACTCGGTTCAAAAAGGAACTTTTTCCACTAAGATAGTCTTGGAAATGAGTCTTCACTAATAAGAAATTATTCTCTATTATTATGTGTGTATGCCACAATGTTTCATGTTTTATGTTATGATTATTTGGATTACATTTCACTACTATGATTCATCCCATGTTATGAAATTATGATCTCTTTTGCAGGTTAAGATTTCCAAAAGATATGTTCCTATAAATATGACGTGATTAATATTTCTTTTTTTTACCCTTATTTAGCATTTGAGCTCACCCTTTTATGTTTTCTTTTCCCCAGGACATAAATAAAGGATTTAGGTTTAAAAAAATTAAGATCTTTATCGGAAATGTTGAAGAACATTCAACACGATTAGAAGATTATATTCTGAGTTTCCAAAGACACTAAGCTATTACGGTCCTTGTGTGTGAGTTTTTGTTATGTACTAAGTATTCCGAAAAAGTAATGTAATGTCAATGTATGTCAAGCTTCGGGTCTCTACATGTAAATTTTTAAAATAAAAAGTGATACCATCATTTTTCATAATCTAGAAGGATAAAAAATTTAAATATTCAAACTATTGACATATTAATGTCAAATTATATCCTAAAAATAATAATTCTATATATTTTAGGTCAATTTTATCCAAAAAATATTTAGTTTAACCCCTTGGTAATCCCATTTTTACCTTAGTTGTGGAAATTAAAATTTTCTATTTTATCTTTTTGTTGTGGTAATAAATAAAGTTTACCATATTATATATTATAAATTATTATTATTCCAAATTTTTAATCCATTTTTTCTAATTAAATTCAATGAATGGGAATAATTTAATTTAATGTTCATCCAGTAAAAGTGATGAAAAAACATTTTTCCAAAGAGAAAACTTACAAAATAAAAAAATAATTATGTCAAAATAAAAAATGAAGAATATTAAATTAACATAAATTATATTAATTCTAAAATAATAGATCTAATTTTACTTTTAAAACCATTTTAAAACAAAACATAACCGTATTAATTCATTAAATGAAAAGTTAGTTTTCAAAAAACTATAATATATTTTTCATAATTCATAAGAAAAGTAATCTTTTTAGAAATATAAAAAAAATTACCATAGAATATTTTTGAAATTTTTTATTTAAAATTGATGTTAAAATTATAAAATTAATTTTATAAAATTTGGGTTAAATGAAATTTATTTTTTGTTCTTATTAATGAATTATAAATTATTTTAAAAATATATTTTCAAAACCTAATATCACATTATTGAAAATTATGTTCTTTTTTATCAATATATTTAATTTATATAAAGGCATTAGACTTAATTATAAGTAACTTTTTATTAAAATTCATATTTCTAAGTCTAAAGGTGAATTTATAATGATATACTATATTATAGTTTTTGTAGACATGGGTTTTTTTGTTTTGAAAACCATCCCATATATTGAATATATTTAAAAAAAATTGTAAATCCTTAGGGTGTTACATTATCATAAATATTTTTTTCATTTAAAATTTACTATCAGACCAGAATTTATTCTTTTAAAACCTTATGGTGGTATAGATTGCTACATCATATGAGTGATATTTTTATCCTCTAGATGAATTTAAATTTATTTATAATGATCTACTATTAAAAATAAAATTGGTATATGATAGTGTGAGAGAATCATGAAACATATTGGTTTAATAACCATGTTGGAGGTTTCAATTACTTAAGGGAATGTATGATGACATGAGGAATATAGATTGTGTTCAAGAAATATTTTGAGTCTTTAAATGGGGTTGTGATATTGTGATGAATGAACATAAATAAATAAATTTCTAGATTTTATATTTCATGTTATGGTACATTATATAATAATGATAATTTTACTATATATTTCAATGTAATTAGAGAATAAGTAAAAAATTGTAATGATTCCGGGTGTGTTTTTATATGTGTTTTGTTTTGAAGTGGGATGGCTAAGAGTATGCCACTTATTAGTGTGATGGATGTGAAAGCATGTGTTAGTAGTGGGATGAATGAGACAGCACATCCTTGTGCGATATTCTAGGTAATGTATTTCCACATTCTATAAAAATGTGATTTTTTATTTAAAAAATATTTTCCTGTCATGGTAGTGTGATTCCTTTGATTGGTTAGTTTATTCTTCTAGGAGTGAGCATTTGGGTGTGTTCTTCAAGGGATTATCATTTTGGTTTGGGTGGTGATTCGAGGTGTGTGAATTATATGGGTAATACATTTGATTTAGTTTTCATAAAAAAATTAGACATATGTTTTTTATAGGATAACCAAATATTTTCTAATTATTTATTGATATCCATAATGATTTATCAATCAATCAATAACTAGCCAAGATATTTTCAAAAATATAATACAAACTAGTAATAATAATTTATATTATTCTAAAAGGTTAATGGAAGTCTATATTTTTAATATAAATTTTTCTACTTCAAAACACTAGTACATTGTGGGTAAACTTGTCAATTTATTACACAAGTGGATACCATTTTGATTATTTAATACATTGAATTTATCACATTTCACTTGTCAGTACAATGATAAAAATAAAGAAATTATCATTTGAGAAACAACCAAAGAGAGTCAAATAATGCCCCACGTATCAAAAAAGGAAGGCTGGTAATTTGAGTGAGAAGCATTACTCTAAATAAATCCCATAGATAGATTATGCTGACAAAATGATCCACTAAAAAGAAAAATTAAATAGATAAAAAAACATTCCTATATAAAAAAGATAAATAAATAGAGAAAAAATTATTAAACTATAAAATTCTCTTCAAAATAATTATAGACAATCCTTGTTTCAATAACACACATCCAAATTTAGAAAAATAAAAGGAACAGAAATTCTGAATAAAAAATCAATTTTATGATTTTAGACCTAGAAAAAAATGAAAATTGCGGTTGAAGGAATATATGAATGATTCTGAACTCATTGATTTAATGTAAATGAATAATGTAATTAAAACACAAACTAAGGATATACATCCATTGGTGGGTAAGAATTATAAGGGTCACGCACATCTAGGGATCAATGTGGATGTGAATAAAAAGGGATGATGAGAGCTTTTGCACTGGGAGTATGGGGATTTCTATACAAATGGTTTATAAAAATCATTTGTATAGCCTTAATATTTACCAATGGTTTTAATAAACCATTAGTTTGGAAATATTATATGCTAATGTTTTCATAAAATCATTGGAATAGCATTTCCATAAATAGGCTATACTAATGGTTTTATAAAACCATTGGTATATGAAACTTTTACTACTGTAAAATTTTATTAGACTATATTATTTTTTTAAATAATTATTGTATCTTATAATTATTTGAATTTGGATCCATTTTTTCACAAAAATTAATTTATATTAATTTGATACTTTAATTAATTCCATGAGTTCCATTTCCCTCACATAAAAAAGGTAACCTATTATCCACTATTATACACAATGTTTGATGCTTAATTAAAATAAAAACCTACCCCAATATAATATGAGCTTCCTTCACTATATCATATAGCTTTTTTCTTTCCAAAATTCCATCATTTCATGGCTTGAGGAGTTATCCAAATAATGTTTCTAAATTAATATATATAACTCTTAACCATGCATTTTAAATATTATATCTTATTAACCCTACTTATCAAATAATTATATCAAAATATTTAAAATAATTTAAACTTATTATAATTATTTATTAACCATTATTTCTCTTTCTTCCCATCTATTAGAAAATGATAAAGTTTCACGTCTGTTTTTGTGGACTACTATCTCTATGAAGTGATGTGGTTCATTTTTCACTTACAATTTACATTGATGGTAATGAGAACAAATATTACTAATAATTATTATATATATAATATAATAATTATTTTGTAAATGTGAATTATTATTTATCATTCTTCTGTTTCATCTATCTAAAAATTAAAGCATCACTTGGGTTTAGGCACATTCTTTCTTTTCTATGATGTCATGTAATTCAATGTTCATCACCACTATATAATAATAGTTATAGAATAAATATAATTATTCAAAAATATTATGTTGAAATTATTATAATTATATATATATAATGGTATAAAAATAAAAGTATAAAGACACAAACAACCAAAAAAATATGCATGAAATATGAAGTGGTTATCACTCAAAATAGTAATTTTAGATTCAAATTATTGATAAACCAGTGATAATATATTAAAAATAAATAATATATGGGATTATATATATTATTATGGTTATAAAATAATATTTAGATAAATATATAATTATTATATAGGTTTTCTAAGGCATACAAAGTAATATGATACTTGATATATGAGATTTATGTTTCAATCTCATTTAAATTAGGATAATTTATGCTTAAATTTACAATGAATGGAATTATATTGTCCTTTCTGAATAAATATATATAATTTTATTCTTCTATATTTATTTCTTGAGAATAATTTTTTTTCTATTTTTTCACATCAGGAAAACATGATATTAAAATAATATTTTTAAGGAACAATAAAATTTTTTCTCTCTTTAGTTGAATATTATTTTTCAACCATGTTCGTGTTTTCTGAAAAAAATTAAGTTTTTTTTATTTGGTATATGATTTTTTATGTTAATTAATACTCAAGATTGATTTTTTTTTCAAAATGGTTAATTAGGATCCTTTTTATAATTTTCTAAATGATGTTATTTTATTTTTATTCAAAACAATGAAAGGAATCGTTGTTCTTACATAACTGACATGAAAATAATTCCATGCCATCGTGATTGATTAATTATTTTATGTTTCCTTTATGTGATTCCAAAATAGATTCAATAAAAAAATTTCAAAGAAAATGTTAAATTCTTATATTTTAATATTGGGTTTAAAATAAAAAATGATATTTTCCTAATGATATTTTCCATGGATCATTTAATATAATTTTTCATCAATGATAACATCATTATATGTTTCTTATGTTTTATTGTTGATATTATCCAATTACACCATATTCATATTTGGTGGTTTACAATGATTATGATGAAATTTTTATGAAACATATTATATTTTCCATAGGTTAAGTTGTGATGCCTATTTTTATTATCTTGGGTCATTCGTATGAAAGGATTTCCGTTTATGAGATCATTGGGTTTTGAATTAAGTAGAAATTTAATTCCATGGTAAAATATTAATTTTCTATGATCTCAAAGGGTTCATTAGAGATTATCACAAGCCTAAATGAGTATTCATTAGAGGTTATCCAAAGACCGAAAGTGGATACATGTGAGCTTATTAAATGCTTGAATCAGGTGAATGGGTGATTAGCCCAATACTAAAATTTCATGAATGTATTAGTGGGTAGTCATGAAATAATATATTTATGAATAACACTTCTTCAAACTTTTTTGACATGTTATTATACCAATATTTTGTTATCATTCCTCTTGATCATTAATTATATCATGATTCATTTCTTATGAACTCCCATGTTTTATTCTATGAATTGTGATTATGATCAAAAAATAATGGTGTGTGATTTTTAAAAAATAGAGATACTGTATTCATTTCTGTTATTCTAAAGTTATGTTTATATAATCATTTATATCTCCCTTATTATCCCTTACAAAGAGTTTGAGCTCAAAATTTATTATCTTTTATCTTCTCAGGATGTTATTGAAATGTTTTAATTATGACGAGTCAAAGAGTGGTTCATGATATGATGAACTAATAGGGATATGATATAGATATTTTATGAACATGTTTTTAGGTGTCCACGTATATGATGACCCTAACGCTTTAATGTCCTATATTGGATTTTAATGTTATGTGTTGAATATTTATATTAAAATATATACTTTCTTTATAAAAAATTTGGTTTTTTATTGTTGTATACATAGTAGGGTTTAGTTAATCTTTGTATGTTAGAATTATTGATCTATTTTTGAAAGCCTAGGGTATCAGACATTGAATATGATAGAATTCTAATGTTTTGATATGGTATATACTATGTTTCTTAGATATGAATCATGATGTGGATACAAAATGTGGCCAATGTATTGGAATAGATTCTTCTAAGGGTAATAACCATTAAAAGAGTTGGTTGAGATTTTTTCAACAATCATTCTATTAAATAGTGAATGTTTCTTTACTATTGAAAAAGTTTAAAAAACAAGGGAATGCACTTGGGATAACACACATCTTCCTTATGAACCATTTCATAGGGGTTTGAAATATAATAATCAAAGATAGACAAGTTAATTATATATTGTAATTGATTGAAAATATGGCGTCATGGTTTTGATATCCTATAAATTATTTTTCATGATTTTGTGGTTTCCATCTATGATTATTGTTTATCACAATATGTTTTCAATTTTTAGTCAATTGTTGGTTCCAAGAGGTCTTGGGTTTACATTGAATATAATGGAAAACGGAATGATTTTCCACGGGTGAAAAAAATTAAGAGGTATATGGAATGTGAAACCCTGAGATTATTCATAATCATCAATCTTGTAATATGATTACAATCTCAACATAGATGAGTTTCCTAACATACCTAATGATAGAAAGATGGATTTTCATTATGATGGAATAAAATGATTGAACATCATATATTGTATCATATATTCTTGTTTCATGTAATAATTTGGAATATATCTAGTAATATTTTTAGAGCCATGTGCTGAGATAGCTTGAAATTTCGAGGTCAGATAATCCCAGAATAGATATTGTAAAATTTTTAAATATATTATTATCATGAACTAATAGTATTCCTAAACAAGTGGAATAACTCTCTAATAGTGTATAGGATATGAAATATGATGTCAATGTGGAGTTTAGAGAATGGTTTTTACCCTAAGTGTGACAAAATCTCATACCATGTTAGACCCTTCGGGTGAGTGCGGTCATGGAAAGATAAATAAATAAATAATTTTATTTTATTTTATTAATATATCTATTTAGTTTCAATTACCTAATACCTCTATAAATACACAGTAATGGGTCAATATCAGGGATAGCTACATAACCCTGGAGACCAAGAAAGGATTCATTGGATGATTGTTCATATAAGAATGAAAACCATAACGTGGATTGATGATTGGTGTACAGTGGAGTTCATGGTCTCTCCAACAATGATAACAAAATATTGTACTTCATCATTGATCTATCCCATATCTAGGTAGAATTTTATTTTTATGTGGATTTATTGATTTAATATTACCCCATGATGACCATGAATCAACTACATAGATATGGTAATTTGTGGGTAAAATAAACCTGTAAGTTTGAGTTTATGTTACTTATTAGGATATAGGTAATTGTTTTTGAAGATTGTTACTCTCAATTATCCATTTTTTTAAAACAAATCAAGGTTAACATGAAAATTGATAATATTCATTCCTCATTTGTGATTTGTGCATTCTATTAAGTTTCTATGTATGTTAATCTTTGGAAATTCCATGGCCAATAGTCTGAGGAATAACCCGAATTCATTTATTGCACAGTAATTTTTCAGTACAATAGCTTAAAACTACATGTACGATTCATGATTTAGATTTTACAATAGTCGTGGATGAACTGAGGTAGTTTGTACGGATTCAAAAGTTCCAAAATCCTAATTGTTTCCAAAAGAATGGAAATGGTTTCTAAATCGATTTTGATGGATCATAACATATTGTTAGTGACATTGGGGTATTGATTGGCAAGATCTTCAATCCATGTGTGATATTTAAAACATATATGGATTTGATGGAATTGTGGGTGTATTTGTGAAGGAACCACGATTTACTATAATTCTCGAGTAACATGGAATGTAATCCATATATACACGTCATATGGAGCCATGTCAATGACGCTAGGGTTTTTACTAAAAATAAAAGATCAAAAACCATGTTACATGTTTCACATGCCATGGGATATAACCTAGATACAATCCTTGTAACCATAGGTACACCATCATGGCCAGAGTACATAGGATGATCCATGTAGTTGAAAATAGAAACTGTACATGGGAACGACCTGAATCATACAGGAAAAACCCCCACTACATGGGAATGAGAACCTCCACATTGGATCATCCCAAAGTACATGGGTACTATATGATAGCACATGTAGTGTTTTGGATGACCTATATATCTCATATCCATATAAAAGACATTCCTTGTATTTTTAGGTGTAGATTATGAGTGACACATCGAGACAAGGGTAGACTAGATTATTAGAACACATGTTGTGCACCCCATAGAATGATCCACGCCTTCCATATAATGGTGTTTTGAGTGCTTAATTCATTTAGTATAGACTTGTATTAGTTGATTGTGATACCTCAGTCACATACCATGAGGGTACAAGGTGTCATTATATCCTCAACATAAGATTATGATCCCCTTTAAAGGTTTGGTATCAGATAATGTTTGGAGTATCCCGCAGTGGGACCCGGGTGCAATCCACTATCATTCCTCAGATGGATTTGGATTATCATCATGAAATAGGATTTGTGTCTTATTTATAATTGTTTATTCTAATAGGGTTCTCAGTTCCCCCTTTTTTCCCAAGCTGTAATCCCATTTTTGGATGATGATATCATTATAAATGAAATTTTTACCTCATGGAAGGGAAAGATGTTCATGACCTCTTGTATGAGAATCATCTATGATAACATATCTCAAGGTGTTGGTTCTCCTCGAACAACCATTACATATAATCCTCAAGAAGTATCTCTGGGATGGTAATGGTTGTGACATTGTTGAGACTTGGAGTCTATTATGGGTATATCTATGTTATTTATGATTATTGAACTAGTGGATTTATGAGCTTGCTACTCTTGATGCGTTATGTTCGGTTATTTTGTTGTTTCTAACTAGGTATTAGTATAAACACCCCTAAACATGACATATAATAACTTTTATTTTCTTCTATTAAAACATGCCTTTTCACAGAGTCGTTCGATGACTAATTGTTGGTGGATCCTAGCTTGGGCAATACAGATCAAGGATATTAGTACTGTATCATTTGACATTAATTCCATTCAATTGAGTAGGTTTTAATCATTTATAATTTTGGGAGATCTTGTATGTATCAAATGTATTTTGTTTTCAATGATTTTCTTACTATGATAAGGGGATTATAGATAGATACATGTATTGGTATCAATTGTATTGTTTTACGTTTTAGCATTATATGGGATTGGAGATGTGTATGTGTGTGTGTGTGTCTGAAGGTTGGTTAGTTTAATTCTTTACTTTTGTGGGATATTACTATTTGATATTTGGAAATATATTTAGGACTATTATAGTCAACTTTGGGGAGGTATCCCTCGACCCATCTCCAGCCAGAAAGACCTAGTGGGTTGATCCCTAACTGAGTGGTATTAGAAAATTTTCAACCAATTATTATAGATTACAAATTTTTTCTACCTATGAGATTGGATTGGGATTTATTTTAATAGTGTTTATGAATTTTTCATTCATCTTTTAGGACTAGGAATCTAGTATTGGTGTGGAAATGTTGTATCCACTAATCAGGACTCGGAGAACCAACATGTTCCCTTGATAAAGGTAGACACATACTGCAGGGAAAATAGTAGTACATGCATCGTATATGAATGATTTGTGGTTGAAATGTCCATATTATGTCATATCCCTCTAAATAATCATTTATTGTCATGTATCTTATTTATTTTATGATTCCTTTCAAAATATGGTTATCCATGATTCTACTGCATGATCAGAAGGATGATCTGTCAAGTAATGACACCTATGTATAAAGATTGATATAGGATAACCTCTGAGTGGTTCTCCTTTAATTCCACTGCCAATACTGATGACGTTAACATTGGAAGTACTAATTGAGTGTGTGAATAGGTTAATTAAATTATAGTAGTAAAAAATATATAAACCTCACTGGTTATACGGTGAAATAGATTCCTAGGTAGCTAAGGATACGCCAAAGGCAGCGACCTGAGTTTTCTACCTATTGTAGACTTCATCAGATCTGGTGGTGTTCCATGCAGTAAGACTTCTTATCTGACATTATATGTGATGGTGTAGTTTTGTGACTCGATCACATGATGAGATAAATCTCTCCTAGTATAAAATTCAGAATTTTTTATGGAGGAGTTTTATCCAACCACATTTCAATCAGTGAATATCCAAGAGATTCTATATTTGAATCATTACAGTATGAGCATGGATGAGTACTCGGTGAGGTTAACAGATATTTTGGGTGTACTCTCTATATATTTTTCAACATTAATTCAGTGGATAATGGAATTTTGAACTTTTAATATTATGATATATTATGTTATAGTGGTGTCTCTCTATATTCCCACCTTTTATAGAGTGATTGACTGAGCCTTAATATTAAAGATCTTTCTTGAAGAGTAGATGCCGATAGTATGTGCTTGATGAGGGGACACTATATTTGACCCTACATTGTATTCGCCTTTCCTGGAGATTTAGATCGGTCCGAAGTATCATGGCATTCAGAACGGAGACCTTGTGGTTCCTCTTTCGGTTCTGGAGATATAAGAATCTGAGAGCCTCCTTGATCTAACCTTGATTGTTCAATTTTGGAAGCTTTGTCCTTTGGTGGATGATTTCGACAGGTTCGTCTCAAAATCTTGGGGGCTTCAGTTTCAGCCGGTTGTTAGATTGCTAGATAAGTAGAGACTGATGGTTCGTTGCTCTTCATCGGAGGACATGGTTCGTGCGCTGTCATTTTCTCCCAGGAAGTGCAAAAGGTATGAGTTTCATTTATGCAGATGGACCTATGATTTTCATATGTATCACAATTACCCTATCATTACAGTCTAGATTAGCTCTCCCCTTCATCCACTCTCCATTCAAAACACTACGATCATGCGTATGTTGGGGAACATGGTTGGGCACTTTCTATGTGTTGACTCCTGTACAGCCTCTGTTAGTCATCTGATTAACCCATGGATGGGTGTAGAGGTTGATACCTCGAGTGCGCCGGTGGAGACGATTTGGATTGATGCTACCGAGGAGATTCAATGCAAGTATCCAGTGATCATTGATCAATTTATGGATTGATTTTTGATTTTCCGTAGACTGGGACAAACTATGGCCTGCTGCCGCTATGATGGGCACAAGAAAGCTGATGTTGTGAAGGACAGAGATGTTTTGAAAGTCAATAATGGAAGAGTTCATGAGCCTAGAGGAAATGGGTTCTGTATTGTTGAACACTCCTCACCTGCTACAAAGAAGGAAGAAAATCCATCGATGTCAAATCTTTTTAGCAGGATCAAGGATGATCTCAGGGATAATTATTTCGTTACTCATGTTGGTAGGGAGGCAATGGAACCCTCCATGGAGATCCAAAAAAATGCTAATAGTGGTGGGCACCAATTCATGGGGTGTGGTCTTGACCATTTAACAAGTGCAGATGATTCTGAGCATTCCCTCATGACCAACACTGAAATGGTTAGTGCTGATCCATGGTCCATGAACCAGTTATCAGCCCTGGAAGAGGCTGAGAATAAGAAGTTTAATGCATGGGAAATGGATGGGAAAGATATTTCCTCCTTAGGTGATCATCCCCAGAATTTCAAAGACTCACTGATCACTCTGAAATCCCCCTTCAACCAGCTGAAGGAAGATCTCAAGGGCCTCCCAGTGGTATGATGCAGGATGGAGAAAGAAAATCCCAGCATGTGGATGTCTAGTTGGATGGCGAGGCGGATGGGGGCCAGTCCCTGGACCGCTCGTCTAGAAATGAGCAAGTGGATTTTCTTGGATTGGATTCTGAGAAATAATGGAAGGGCAGTGCAGATGTCAGTAAGGGGAGGAAAGGGTCTGATTGGGTTGGACCTGTTACAATCAAGGTTGAGCAGATGTGGGATTTGGGTTCTTTTCAGTTGACGGTTCCCTTTCTCAACTGGTTTGAAGGCATCCCAGAGGCTGATTTGGGTTCTGATTCTATTACTCCAGGTGAGGATGTTAGGGTCAATGGGCTGTCTACCAAAGTTGATGAACCTATTCACTTGGCAGATGATGACTCAAGCCTACGATGTGATAGGGACTCCAAGATAAGGAAGTGGAGGAAGGACTACTCTCTTCCCCTCCTCTTGAGACCCGCTATGTGAAGAAAATGAACAAGAAGATGATAGACACGAAGGCTCTGAGACACCAGATGCTTGAGGTTCGTGATGATCATTCCACGACCTTATTGTTAAGCTCTGATGACCATGTGATAGAACAATCTATACTGATCAATGCAATTGAGGTGGAGGGAGATAAAGTGATGGGTAGGTCTCTTGAGGGGTCTCTCAATGAGGAGCAATATACATGGATTAACAAACAAGATTCAATTTTGGTTAGAGGCTTCAATCAAGGCATTATCAGTGTAGAGGAGTAAATTTAGTCTGGGGACCAGCTGGTCATTGAGTTTGAGAAGCTAATATTGAAAGGAGCTGATTTAAAGTTGGCAAGCTTATGCTGGAATCTATTTAGGGAAACTAATTCGGGTAACATCAAGTTTATTTTTAAAATTTCTTCTTATGTTATTGGCCTCGAGTAGATGACTTGAGGGTAATGATTTTATGAGATTTTCATTTTTGGGGTCGCTTGTTGTTTGGATTTGATTTATGGTTGTTCTCATTCCACGTATTTGTCTTGGACCTGCTCCATATGAGGATCAAAGCAGGAATTCTTCATTGAGTCAGACCATTGGATTGGGATGCTGAGAGGGTATGGCGTTGCCATCGATTCTGTGCCCGTGAATCTGCACAAGACTGTCTTCCGAGGGTCTGCATCACTGGAGGATTTTCATCATGACACAGTTTCTTTGGTGGGGCAGGACCGGTTGATTTCTGTGGATGTTTTTGGATGTTCTGTTAACGGTTTTGGTTTCTCACTTTCTCCTAAAAAGGGTCATATATTTAATAAAAAATTAATTTCTAGTCAGTTAGAATAGAGATAACGGATCCTTCTGTTGTGATAGTCGTGACATCCTGCATGGAATTTTCTGACCCGTCGTACTACTAATATGGATATATTGAAGGTACCTCCTTGAATAAGATATAAAAATGATAAAAGAATTCTGTAGGGTGGTGTATGTGGAATAGGAGCGGGTAGGGTAACAGGGGGTCACATGCAATATGACCAATTATAACGACCACATTTATATAGTCCACGCTAATCTTTGGGATCTAGTGGGTTGGGGTAAGGAAAGTAGCAGGAAGTGTGGGACTATGTTCCCTGTTCTCCATGGATGATAAGTGGAATGTTATGTTTCATTTCTACTATAGATTCCATAAAAAAAGACATATTTGTGAGCCATTATAATTTCCCACTTCTTGTTTTCAAGATTTAGATATTCCTATGATCCCATGGAAAGATCCTTGGACTTTGACACTCCTATTAGATGTAAAAGTGTGATTAAACACTTCTACAAATAGTGTTAACATATTCTACGTGATGAGGGATTCATATGGGATCTATTTATAGTAGCAATGAGGCTTTAGGCTATAATTTTACATATGGAATAACTACTAATAGTTCATGTCAATATTTAATATTTTAATAAGAGTATATTGTATGTTTGTGGGGATCGATTGAGGCTTTTCCTTCATGGTTGAGAAGTAAACCGTGTTAGTTTATGATGGAATTATTTTATGTAGGGTATAATCAATTACCTTCCAATTAACAATCATGAATCATAGAGCAATGGATTCTATGGTCTACTAGTTTCTTCATATGATGGTAGAATACGAGGATCTCATTCATTAGAAAATGCAGGGATTTCCACCCATCTGAATCAAAGTGTTATGTTTTTACACACACAATGAAACATCCTCAGATGTGGTTTCTAGTATATTGGATCTCTAATTAAGAATTTCGTGAGATGACAGAGCTATTAGAGGACCTATAGAGGAATTGGATTTGTTAGACCCAGTGTGTCACCCTTGGGAACCCCAGTATTGTTCAAAAGAAACCAAATGGGAGATTGTGGTTTCTTTTTGATAGTCATCACCTGAATTAGGACATAGTAAAGAATGAGTATCCAATAATAAATATAAATGACCATGTTGGTTACTTGAGAGTTTTATGATGGTTCTCAATGATTTACATCTGGTAGGCTATAACCAAATGAGAGTTCGGGATAATGATATACCAATGATGGAATTTGGATGTCTATATGACCACTATTAGTTATTGGTGATGTCTTTCTATGTGACGGGGGACTCATAAATTTCCATTATAAACAATAAAAATATATTTTTTTCATCTATTGGCCCAATTTTTAGTGGTCTCATTGATGATCTACAATTGTAATAGGAATCTATGTAGTAGCATGTGATACACATGAGGATTGTCCTTGAATTACTCCAAGGAAACCAGCTATACGAGGATCTCTCAATGTATCAATAAATGATTATAGGGGTCCACTTTTTCCGACCCTTCATCTCATAATATGGTTCATACATTTACCTAATAAAGGTAAGGGAATTTTTATCTTGGGAGCCACCTAAGAGAATTCTAGAGGTGGAATGTTACTATGGGTTAATTGGATATTAGAAAATATTTCTGAACAATTTTCCCCTGATTTTTACACCCTTGGTTACAATTACCTGGAAGGAGATGCATTTCATGTTGATGGGGAGGTGTTTTATGAATTTTTATGAGTTTATAATGATGTTTATATGTGCCCCCATATTTAGTTTTCTAGATGAGGGTGTCCTTAATGCAATGTTTTGGGATGCCTAAGCTTTAAGAATTAGATTTGTTATGATGTAAATGAAGGTTTTGATTTCAAATGAATTTAGTTAGTTGAAACCACACAAGAAGAACTAATAATAATAAAATAATAAATTTGATATGGTAGAAATTTCACTAAAAATGTGGAAACCCTAATTTATGTGTGAGAATTTTATTATGTATTTTTGACATAGGAGTCTCATTCACATCCCCTCCACAAATTATCTTAACAGTAGATAGAAGATATTTGTATAGTTCCTCAAGTATTATGACTTTGGGATACAATATACATTGGAGATGGGTAATGTGGTAGAATATTCTCTCAATAGCAGATCTTGTTCTTAGTTGTTAGTTGAGGAATTTTGGTACTTACTCTTGTTGCAATTGTCCCATGTGAATGAGGATGGGTCATCTTAACTCCAGTTTTTATCCCATCTCTTTTATTGTTTTTAGGGAGGGTAATCTTGTAGATATTTACTGTAAGACATTACATAATCAGATATATATTGTATATTCCATTATTTAATTTTTTCAATGTGGGGATCAGTTCATCCTTTTTAGAGGATATATGATGGTACTAGTGATTTTGCATAAATAATTTATATAGTTATTTAATAAAAACCTATTGGATGTGAATCCAGGCAAGATAAGGATATACCATGAACGCTTACATATGTTATTGTGGCAAGATGTAATGAAGGGTGTAGTATATATTATCTCTCGATATGTCACTTTTTAGAATGTGAAGGTTGATCACTAGGTTTTGGTGGGTTTATCTTTACTCCTTGAGGTGATAGGCTGGAAGTGGACTGGGATATTTATGTAATTCAAGATGGTTCTTCCATATATTCCTATAGGATATTATTCCATCTATATGATCATATGATGACTCACCATGTTGATACACTATATAGTTATGTGATAGAAGAGATTAATAGAGATCCTCATATTCCCTTATGACTAGTAGAAAGTATAGCTTTATAGAGTTCCATTGATAATCATTTTGAGCCATGATGGTCACTTCGGATTGTGATTATAGAGAGTATTGAAGGAGGCCTTGGGTGCTAAGTTCTGTTTGAGAACAATGTTTCACCCCCAGACCAATTACCAGAATTTTCATACCATTTAGGTCATATACTATATCTTATGTTCTTTCACATTGGACATTATTTGTTGTTTAGAGATCAACTACCCATAGTGGATTTTGTGCATAAAAAAACTAACAATCAACCATCAGTATGGAACCATTCAATGACGTATAAAATAATCTCTATATGTTTCCACTGTGATGGAATGATACAAGTGAGTTGGAACACATGTGTCAAGAGCTGCTGTGAGCTATGATAAGGAAGTATAAAATGATCTAGAAGTAAATGAGGACTGTAGATACCCATGAAATGTCTCATGAAAACTAATGTTAGAGGAATTTAGAGTTTGATGAGGTAGACAATGTTTTCTTAAAGGTCTACCATTGATATGTATTGTGAATATTTTGTTTGGTTGGAAAGCTATCTTTGAGGTTCGTCATCCTTTTTTAGATAAGGTGTCAAGTCAGTGAGGTGGTATACCACTTGGGTATACTGTTAAAGTTATAAAAAGTATAAGACAACATCTATATGTCATATCAATGGAGGTTTGGGCACAACACATTATATATTATAGACTTGGGAGACCATGACATCAAGGATAGAGGTACCTTTGTAGTGTACCTTGTAGAGATCAATGATTGGCTACAGATGATACCCCATGGGTGAGTGATTTCCCTTGTGTGTGTCTGGTGGGTGCATAAGAATCTTTAAGAGAGATGCTATGAGTAGGATACCTGGATTCATGTTCAATACCAATATCATAATGAGTTTCCTTTTTCACCTTTTGAGATGAGAATCACTAAGGTGATGAAAATATAACATCTCTATTTTTACCATGATAATATTTTGAATATATCTAGTAATTTTTTTATACAATATCTTAAAAGGAATGATGTTTTGTGGCTTTGTAATCCAAGAATTGATATTATAAAAATATCAAATAAATTAATTTCACCTAAAAATAGTTTTTGATGAAAGTTTTTAATAAATCCCAAAAACAGTCTCGAAATGGAAATCTAATGCCATCGTTGATTTTATAGTATGGGTTTTCACATAGTAATGACTTAACTTTAGAGCGTGTCAGATTCTTTGGTTGAGCACGAATTTGAGAGGATAAAAAAATAAATATTTTAGTTTATTTTTTTATTTTTATTTTCCATGCCCTAATTCCTACAGTATAAAGTCCCAGTCATGGGTAAATATAGTGGTTATCCTAAAAACCCTAATTATCTAAAGAGGTGATATTAGTGGATCATTCTTGGAGGAATGATGACCCAATCATAGAATGTTTATCAACCTATAGTAGAGTTCATAGATCTCAACAATGAAGACAATGTCAGAAACTTATTTATAAGTGATAAATATGAAATCTAGATTATATATTATTTTTGTGTGGATTACATCCCATTTTATTCTGCCATGATGAACACGAATCAACCATATATAATGGTTCATTGAAGGGTCGACCATTCTTGTGGGTTTGGTATAATTTTTCCTCTTTAGATCTGTGGAATTGTTTGGGAAAAATTGAAATATTCATCTTTCATTTTATTAGAAATTAATCAAAGAAAATATAAAAATGACTAGGGTACATTAAACATTTTTTCTTTGAGAAATTATCATTCATTTATTTACTCATTCATAATTGTAAATCCCTTGGTTAGTTGTTCCAAAAATACCCCATATGTGTTCATTAGAGGTTCATTCTTCGATCTAAAGGATTCAATCCATGTGTAGAGTTCATGATCAAGGATTAATGATAAAGGAGGATGAATAGAGGTTGATCAGATTGATTTATCGGTTCTAAATTTAGTAGTTTGGTATGTGGTTTTTTCTTCAATGATAGTAATGGTTTTTGAATCGGTTTCAACATCTAATATCAAATCAATGGTGAAAATGGGGTACATTTAGATGAGATCTATAATCCTAAAAAATGATTGGTGGTGGATCTATAGGTGATATGGTTTTTCGGAGAATAAAAGACCACACACTGTGTGACACATGTAACATAGTATGTTATTCAAACCAATGACTCGACCTATACCATCGAGTATACATTCATGGTTAGATTACCCGAGCTATACTGTGTTCTTGTACATGGCCATAGTACATGTTCACGTCCTGAACAACATGGGCATGCCCACATGTACATGGGAATGGAAACATATACATTTCAATCCCCAAAGTATATATTATGGGCTGACCACATGGGGAACATTTCAGCCAACCTCTACATATTGTGTACCCAAAGAGGAAAAAATATATATGTTTTTTTAAATGTCCTATGGGGTGGTGGGATTTGGGCATACAAGTGGTTGAAACGGAACACATTATAACCACTATAATAGGTCATGTAATCCCACTATATGTGTTTGGATCTCTTTAATACTTTATAATATAACAGGTTAAATTGAGTTTCATACTCATAAGAGGGAACATTATGGCATTACATCCTCAACAAAGGATTTTTATCCCCTATATGTTTAATATATCTAATATAGTTTTTAGTATATACCTCTAGGACATGGGAAGAATAATTTAAAATTATAGTGTGGGGTTTTTGTATCAATGTAAAAATCATGCATATGGTATTTATCCCATAACTATAATGTTGTTTTATTAGGTTTTCTGGTGTCCCCTAGTAGACTTATGTGTGATCCTCTACATGGATGATGAGATTATAAGGGATTGAATTAGTAATTCTTGTTAGTGTCATATGATCATGAACTATTGGATGAGAACAGTTAGTGACAACATATCTCATAGAGTATGTTCTACTAGAATGAGGGATACCTTGTTGCCTCAAGCAGTATCTTATAGCTTGTAGTGGTTAAGACCTCTTTGAGACTTAGAGTTTTTTATGGGTATATATGGGTTGTTTTTTATCATTATAATTGTGAATTTAATAGTTTGATACACTTGATAATTTATGTTTGGTTATTTCAGGGTGTCCTATTGGGTTTTTTATACTCACCCAAGTTTGGGATCTGCCTACACATGACATGAATTATGTAGGTGAAATGGATTTTCGAGGAGTATTTAGTGTATTGGTAGTAGGTGGTGATTATATTTGTTATGATAGACCATGGTTATTACTATTATTTAATTTAATAGAAATATCAACCTTCCTAGTAGGTTTTAATATTTTATTATTTTTGGAGGACTTGTATATGGATCCTTTTTATCAAATTTAATACATAATTAATAATCTGATTTTGATATTAATGTTATATTCTGGAATTGGTATCATTTTTATTTATTTACATTTAAAAATTCATTTAGATTTTAAGTGTGTGAGCAAACTGGTACTTTAAGAAAATGCCTCCCATATGTGGGATATTTCAACTGCAAAATGGTCACTGGACAATGTAAAATCGGTGGTGGGATTGGGGTAGTTTTTCACGGATTAACGTTGGCCAGGTAAGCCCTGGTGGGTCAGGCCATGGCATAAAAGTTGAATATATGGGGGGAAGAAATCAACATAATGTCATAGTAGAACATGAATATATTTTTAGTCTAGAAAAAATTGTGTAAATCAAGTATTTTTCATGGAAAATTTATGAGTTCTATGGATGTATATGAATTTAATCCAAATGTACCATTTATAGTTTAATGTATTCTATGTGGGGAATATTAGCAATATCTGAGTCAATTCTATAATACAATAGAGGATTCATAGACAAAGGAAGGACCTATGATCATTCTATCAATGTACATAAAGGATTTAATTGGTTGTATTAGTTGTGTTTTAGATGTAATATACAAATGATATTGTAGATTTATATTTCATGAAACTTCTAAGGAATGTTCCATTGTGGGTTTTGAAGGATTTCAAAACATATTTTTAATAATACCAATAACCATGAAAATTTAATTAGAAGTACGTTTATCATGTTAAATTAGGATAAATATATGATTGAAATTGATGAAGTAAATGGGATTGTATTATTAACATTTTAAATTTGATGAAAAAGGGATTTAGGTCATATTTTATGATGTTTATTAAATTATTTTATATATTGAATATATTAAATATTTTTTATTTTAAATGAGGAATATGGATTTTATTATTTTTTATAATCAGGTATGTTTTCATGTGTAGGTATCTTGACAGTGATAGATACCAAAATGGTTTTATAAATTTATGTTTTATCATTATTTTTAAGGCCTTGATACCACTTCGAACCTTTAATGTGACATTATTTATAAGTAATTTGAAAAATTTACTATGTTTTAGGAGGAACACTCTATTGAGGATTTAATAACCCTTTGGTTTAGTATATTATTTGACATTAAGTTAAAAATGGTATATTGGATCATGGGGTCCAATGACATAAATAATATTGAGGTTTTTTTTTCAATAAAAGGATTTCATTGGAGGTTAGTATCCAAATTTTTTCCATGATATTTTGGTGATGTCCAATACATTATATGATTATAATTTGATTTATGTGGGTGATTAATGATATTTTGGGGTATGTTTCATTAGGTTTAGGTATTTGTAAATCTTAGGTTTGACGTGAAATTTTACAGTATTGATTATATGGGAAGTGAGCAATTAATTTTTTTTATGATGTATGTTGAAGATAATGACATATACTTTGAGGATAAAATATTATTTAATATTGAGGAAATTCAGGATGTAGCATTATTAATTTTTTTACTAAACTAGGTTGATCCTTGAATTGGTATATTACTATTTAAGATTATTATTATTTTTTGAATTGTATTTATTTATTATAAACATCTATTCTTTTGGATAATGTTTAGACATTGGAGGAATATATAGATATCCTTTTATAGAAATATGAGATCCATCAGTAATTTATTTTTAGGATTTTGGCATGAAAATAAAATCTTGAACACTCATGATTTGGATAAATAGATATCATGGTGGAAATTTATGAAATTATGAAATTATTCTATTCAAATAAGTATATTTTCTTGTATTATTGTTCTATAAGGAAATGAATTTCTCAACTCTAGAAATATGTTCTTGAAAAGATGTTCCCCTATTACCTTTATTTCTGATGAAACTATGACCTCTTTCAAACCTTTTTGGAATATGTTTTTGGGGCAATTAACCTTCTAATAATAATTCACTTTCTTATGATTAGTAATCTATATCACTCTCCCTCATTATTTAGACATTAAGTTTTCTTTAGGTGTATATTTTCACATACAAACAATGTTATCCTTTTTGGAGACCTTTGTATGTGTTATTCTATATGACCTTTATATTTTCCCTTTCCACTATTATATAAGATGTTTTATTAACCCATTTTACGAAATCGGATTTCAATAAATGTTTTTTAAAACGTGAATCTCTTTAGTATCTAAACTAACTTCAAATTTAGTGGGAAATATTTATTAATTAGTGGGTGAATGAAATAACTAATGATTTAAAATGAATGTTGTGTTTATAGAAACACTTCAACGTTTTTCTGATTAATACTTCATTTATCACATAGGATTACACATTATAAAACCCAGAATATTGATAAGTCTAGTGTATTTTAGAATTAGTGACATTAAATAACAACTTCTAATAAGAAATGAATCATTTTCATTGAAAACATCTTTAAAATGATCGTAATTAAAACTGTCCATGGCAACTTCACAAAAAACATATGAAATGAGTGAGATTTAAATCTCAGTAAGGGAATAAATGTGAAATAACATTAATAAGATAATATATGTTATAAAATAAGAACCTCAATTGGTATTAAAGAAGATATATTCATAAGCATGAACAATGAATCATGTTGTATCTTGATAAACATAAAGGCAACTTGGAAAATATGGCATCAACTTAAAACACTATATCGTAAACAAAGGTCAAGGATAACTACAAGTAAATAATGATAGAGAAATTCCCATTAAGGATTTAGGTTTATTCTATATCCCAAAATTATGCTTCATGATACTAAACATTACCCAATGAATTGGAGCTCTATATATTTTTGGGTTCACCTTTCACATTCGTTTAATATACATGCCTATGTGTGCACCACAGATCATACAAAATGGATTCATTAATTATCATAATATATTCCATGATCATGGAGTTTGGAATAAATAAATGTAATTACCATTTTTATTTTGTATAAGTGTATAAGGATTAATATCATTGATATAATGTAGGTATGTTATTCACTATATTGTTGTTTTGGCATTGAAAATCACGGTTACAGTTCAGAATCATAACTTTGTCACATAAAACACCATTAAATGTTTTTATGTTGAGAAAAGGGTATTATTTCATTTGGAAACAAAATAGTTAGTAATAGTGACTCTTTAATATGTTTACCAACATCAGGAATCGAAAATAAAAGGCATTAGATAATAAAGAAACATGAATAAATAAGATGATGTGAGGATCTGTTACATGACTACGTGACTCCAAATTCTTGGGAGGAGTATATGTAGTGATTATCTCACCTTGGTAGAAATATTGATATGGTATAATATAGTATGTATGTGATACAAGTATTTTTAGAGAATATAAATGGGTGATTCTCTAGTTTTATATAGGAGAAGAGAGGGGAATCCATTAATATTAAACAAATATTGGTTTTGGACTCCGTATAATAAAATTACCCAATAAATAAACCTTCACATGGTTTTTTACAATGGATTCAGCCAAATAAGAGAGGTTATAACTGTTTTATAATACCATGGAGGGGAATTATTTAAATAATTCTCTTGCTTATCTACAGGTCAGTCATTCTCTTAAGTAAATCGTTTTAAAACATTAAATTATATTAATGGTTTTATAGGATACATAATGTCTTTATAAAAATAATCAAGTAAATTTAAAATCACAATATTGTAAATATAAAACATATATTTGGTCTTTAATACCAATTGTATTATTTATAACATCACTTTTTGGACATTATGATGTCAAAACAAACTTCGTATATTTATAATGTATATAATTTGTACTGGAAAATATGATTATCTAAGATAATAGTGAAAAATTGACCATATTATAATTTTTGAATTATGATTATAAATGTAAAAATAAAATTCTGAATTTAATTTTCTAAATATGTTAGTTTTTACTTCTATAACTATAATCTTCAGTTATTGCGAAATGATAGGCTTTTATACAGTAACAGTTTTCAAAACCATGTAAAAATTATATTTGATTTCATAAAAATTATTAGAAAGATTACATTTAAAACTAATTTCATAATGATAATATTTTATTGAAATATTATTTTTTAAAAAAATTAATAAAATCATTAAATTAATTTCCTTGATTGAATTTGAATATTTCTCAAAAATATTGTTTCTTTTCTATTGTATTAAAAATAAAAAACCTTTATAAAGTAATAATAATAGGATGAAAATATATTAATTATTCTATGAAAATAATTTATATACACATATCACTAGGGTATTGACACATATCCATTTGAAACACTAGAAAATACCCTAATAGTGTGGTGTGTGATAGTGAGACTTCCATAGTGTGGTTCGACGTACATTATTTATCCTGTGATCTTGATGATATTGATCTTCTCCCATTAATGGTTTTGATCATGATTATGTTGTTGGGTATTTTTTTTCATCAATGGAAATTCCCAAATACACTACCTCCCTCAGAATCTATAATAAATGTGATTTATGTATTATGATTCTACTTGTTGAGGACATCAAATTGTTTTTTTGTGTTTGTTAGATTTATTAAAACCCTATATTTATACAAATAAAATATCACTATTAAATTACTATATTATCAATGATAATGAAAAATAAATGTCTTTTAAATTTAATAGTTTAAAACCAAATATGTTCAAATGTTTTATATAACCATATTACACAATAAGACATTAAATTAAATCATAAGGATAATAATATTTATAGGAGTTTGAATCATTAAAATCATCAAAAATTTAATAATTTCACAATCAAAACATTCTCTACCAACTCTATAATATATATGGGTAACTCTGATTCATCCCCTCCTATGGTTCCCACAATTATTCTTCACACATGGGGCTTCTCCACAATAATTTTACAAGGTGAATTGTATTATTTTCAATGAATTTCACCCATGATCTAAGATCTTCACCAAAATCTCTTCATAAGAAATATAATTCTCCATCGGTATCAATTTTGAATCAGTATATGTGTGGGGTATGATATATAATTACTCAAGTGCTGTACAAGGAATACATCATGTACATGAGTTAGTTTTTTTGGGTGATCCAGTTGGTTGTCCAGTGCTCTGATGCGATCAATTATATCAAAGGGTTCAATGTATTCCGACAATGTTTTCCCTTATTCCTAAATCTCATCACCTTATTTCATGGTGATATGTAGAGGAATACCATGTATCAAACCTTTAACTATATTCCTTGCCGATGATTATATTCATAGTTTTTCCATAAACATTGGGATGCCTCAATGTGTTGTTGAGTGGTTTTCACCTTATCTGTAATTTCCATAACCATTTCAGGTCCAAACTGCTTACGTTCTGTAACATTAGCCAAAAATGATGGGGTTATTAAATTTTTTAAATAATGGGATTCATGTGGATACATTTGGATACTTTAGTGGAGACTATTTTTGCAAGATAAGTCAACCTAAAGAAGATATTAGTCCCATGCTCCATTTAATTCCATCAAACATGTTCTCAACATGTCTTCCAGTTTCTAAATAGTCTGTTAAATCAACCATCTATTTTAGGAGTATATGCTATACTAATGTTTATATTACTGTTTAGATCTTGTTGGAGAAGTTTCTATAACAATGAGATAAATTTTAGATCACAAACATATTCTATCGATAGTTCTACTCAATGTAGCCTCATTATTTTTTTATGTATATCCAAGTTATTTGGTCGAGTGATAATTTCTCTTGAATTGTGATAAACAAAATTCATTGTATGTTGATCTTGAATAACTCATACAATATTGCTTCCAATGGGTGTCTTAAAATTTCTTTTGACAAATTCCATTTTTTCCCATTTCATTGTCTGAATGGTTTATGGTTACATCATCCCCATTGATTTTTCCCTTTCAACCTTCACTTTCTAACATACTTGGAACATTAATATGTATTTAGTGATCATCTTCTTCGTATTGTCTCACCAATTGATGTCTTGGAGAGCATGATACATCTTTCTTCTCCATTGGTGAATGTATAAGAATGATCTATTTGCCTCATCCAGTAGTTCCCTATTTGACTCAATATATTATAAAGCACATTGTCTTGGCCAGAATCACAAAATCCCCTCTTCATTAACAATTAAATTGTGGGATTACCTTTTCTTATGGTTTCTACTTTCTTTTAAATTCCCATATAATTTCATTGAATGTCCTTTATCTTTTCTAGATGCGATTGTTGAGAAATAAATTGTGAATTGATTGATGATGTTCTTTCCTTTATGATTCACATATCCATACTTCACAAATATAAGAGGATAAAATCCATCTCAATACCCATCAATGAAATAAATTCTAGATCCTTTCTTCATATAGAATATCCCACTTTATTTATCTTTAAATGAAAGTAGTTGATTGAGAAATCCTAGTCCATGATCGGTTCTAACCATCTTTTTCAGTAAATATTCCGCTCATTCTATGTGAATATATTCATAAAACATCTATGATTCTTATATATCTCACATATCTCCCTGAAGAGATAATTCCTCAAGATTTTCAATGAAAATATCATTATAGATTACTCCATATTTTTTTGGTAAATTTTTTAGTTAAATGTTATCTTCCATGATGTATAAGAAATCAATTTTTCAATTTTTCTTAAAAAAAATCCCAATCCCATCATTGAAGCATAATTTTATACCAAAACAATTATCTAATTTTGAGAAGTATGAGAACATTTGAAATGATAAGACACATTTTAACATAATTTAATCTAACTTCACATCCATTATTCCAAAAAAACATCTTTACCTTCTGAGTTACATTGGTAGAGGGTTTAAAAATTGTGATAAATTTCAAACTAATCGAAAAAAATACCTAGCTAACCCATGGAAACTACATATAACCGTCATATATTTTGGCCTCATCCATTCTTTAAATATTTATATTTTTTAAGGGTCCACATAAATCTCATTTCTTATGGGGATACTCCACAATAATGAGACTTTTAGAAACCATAATTTTCATTTTTTACTTGGAATAATTCTTCTCCTTCCATGAGATTCTTAATATAATACTCTGATGCTCTTAAAGATCCTCCCTATTTTTGAAGTATATAAGAATACCATCTATAAATACTTAAAAAAAATGGGATGAAATAATCCCTCAATAAACATTTAAAAAGTCCATGAGGATTGATTGAAAATTATTGAGGCTGAATGGAATCTCTATGAACTCATAATAATTGTATATTGTATAAAAAGTAGTTTTGGGAATAGTCTCCTTCATCACCCATAAATTTTAATATCCCAACTATAGTTCAACCTTAGAGATCTATTGTGCCCATGTAGAAGACTGAATAAATCCTCAAATTGAGGCCTAGGATACTTGTTCATTATCATGATTTTGTTCACCTCATAATAATCAAATTTGAATCCACATTGACTGATCCTTATTCTTAATGAAGATGTCTAGTGCGCCCCATGGAAAAGCAATTGGGAATATGCAATCTCATTCTAGATTATTGTACTATTTTTTCTTTAACTATTAATGTTCCACAAAAAAATCATTCTATGTATAGTCATGGAAAATGGTAATACCCCATGTAACAGCTTGAGAGAGAATTCAACGTCTCAGCTATAAGGAAGATAAGGAAATTCCTCTTGAAACACAAAAGTAAATTCCCTCACAATGAGAATGTCACTAAGGGTCATATTTTACGTATACACAATTATTTATGAAATATATTCTTAATTATAGGGAAATAAGATCCATGATTCAGATTTTAGTTATACAGAAGATTCACCCTCCTCCTTTCACTTGTATAGTATCAGGGGGAAGATTCAGAATAATGAGAGTGATTACATTCACATGGATATTTATTTTTGGATCTATATAGGGAATGTCTATCTGTAACTAGAATTGGAAAAAAATTATCTAAAGGGAGTATAAAAATTTTTACTGGGATTTTCAACACAAAAATTTCGATAGGGGAGAGTTATATATATGGGATGCAATGATTTCCCCATTTTCCTTTTTCATCGGTAGCACCAATTCCATTATTTATAGTAGTGTTTGAATATTTCTATAAAAGTTTAGGGATATTAATGAATTTCTAGAACCATAATAAAAAATTATTTTTTCTACTCATGAATGAATAACTAGAATACCTATCACAACTTCATTTTCAGGATCCACCTCAGCTGTTGTGATGCAAAACAATCTCCCTTGCTTCCATGGATATTGATAGTCGTATATAAAAGATTATGTATGATAGCGTTGGTTTTCAATGTTCCCTTGTTCCTTAATGTTAAAGAAATGATTGATGTTTAGAGGGTTGACCGTATCATTACATTCCTCTATCAGCTTTGTGGGATTCTACTATCAGAAATTGCAAGCTCGGTTCCCTTTTTTCCTACACATAATTTATCAAGTCGTTCCCCATAGGAAATTTTATGGGTGCTTCCTTTCGAACATTTTAAAATTGGGATGTAGAAATTTATTAGAACCATTATATTTCACCATCAAACCACTAGAATTTCACTACACATTCCACTAATTATCCCAAGTATACCCCTGAGATTCTTTGATATCCATTTTTACTTTGAGGGAATATCAAAAAAGTTTCTCATAGCCATCAAAGTCACAGATCCTTTTGGATTTTCATTGACTAGGTTTTATCACAGAAAATAAGTTTTCAATCATTCATTTAGGGGTAATGATAATGATGGAGGTGTATCATTCATTTTTTGTAAAGTTTCTCTCAAACAGCCAAATAGATTCATAATTTTTTTCTAGATGGGAAGAAAAACCCTTTACATTTTATGATATAGAATTCATGGAAAATATTTATCAAAAAATTAATATCCATAATTTCTTCTACCCCATCACATAGATCGTTTTGATAAGATTTGTGTTCTTGATAAATTTCCACCAATGATCAATATATCCCTCAATAAGATAAATATAAATTATAACTATGTCATGTTCATAACATTGAAGGGTGTATAATATCTTCTCAAGGGATTTGATCAATTATTCCACCGTATGTTAGAGGCCATTTCCAAAAAAACACCTCAATCGCATCTTGTCCTTTCTTAATGGGATTTTTGAGCTTCTCTAGATCCATATTTCTACTGATAAACTATGTTAGATGAGAGAGTATCATCATAATGTTCATGGTTTCCTCTCCCATTGTGTTTCACATTCTATTGGGGAAACAATCACATTCTATATCACATTGATTGTTTACTCGATTCCTGTTATTTTTGTTTATTTTATAGAATAAACGGAAAATTAGGGATGATTATATTTAAACAATATAACACATAAAATGGAATCTAATAAAATTAAAGAGTTATCTTATAAGTTAAATTTATTTCATTACCTTCTTAATTTCTAGGATACAATCTAAGCTATCCATGATCTATACACATATTCTTATGGGTATTTTTTGTTCCCATAAAAATGGTTCATAATGATCTTATAAATTTATCCAATATTATCCCATGGGAGTAACAAAACATGAGTGCAATAAGTCCCGTTTTTATGTTCTAGGATCCTCAACATCAACTCTGACACACCTTGTCAGAGTTATTACCCCTAGCTACATCTATTCCAGAAGAACATCCATATGTACTATCTAGAAAGGGATGAAATTTCATGATAATCATAATACTATATAATTACAAAAATTTAGGGATTTTTTTAAACTTAGTCACATCCCTATGTTGTTCACTGGAGTTTTTTAATACTAATACAAATAATAACCAAACTTTTCCTCTACTACCAACTATGAAAACCCTTCTATATATTTCAGTACCATACGAGATTTATTAGATATATTAAGAAAAAATACAACAATGAAGATAGGGAAGACAAGTTTTTTTTTTAAATAGACACATTAGATATCATCTTAAAATAGGAAAACAATATCCTTATTGGAAACATATTTAACATGATCTAACATAAAACTATATCGGATAACCTGGGGATAAATATAAGAAATGTGTGAGCTATAAAGTCTAGTAATGGAATATATATAGAATAACATGAATCACATATTTCATGTCAGATTATAGGTATATGAATGCTCATAAAAAGAAATATAATCATAATCAGGAAGAGTGATGTATGAAATAACATGATAAATGTAAAAGAAAATTCGAAATGTGGAAACATAAGAAAACATTTCATCACAATCATAGGTTAAGTCTAACAGCCAAGAAATCATGATGAAGAAAGTACCATATGGGAATAAGGTAAACCCACTCTCCCAATAAGATATATCATTTTCCTATAAATTACCCAATTCATTGGAGAACTATATAAGTCTGCGCGCAACAGTCACTTTAATTTCATTTTCTTGATTTAAGGTTACACATAGATCATTAAATATTGAATCATTCAATATCACAATATATTAAATTATCAGGGAGTGTGGAATAAAAAAATATATGTCACAATTCAAATATTTATATTTTATTTTATTTTAATAACCTTAATAGTAAATGGGTACGATATTCACTATACAATTGTTTTTCCATTGAAATTGTGGTGACATTTGGCCAATAAAAAAACATCAATTATAAATTCATAAATAGGTTTGATGAGAGGAAAAGTGGTGTCCATCTTTTTGGAAATAAAATGGGATGTAATAGGTACATGGAATGAAATATCTCAAAATTAGGAATCTAAAATACAAGTCATATAATAATGTAAAAAAATAATAAAGAAGATAAGATGAGGATCCCTCACATGAGTGTGTGATTCCAAATGTATGGGAGGAGCTTGTTGTGATAATTGGGGTGAATTGGGATTAGAATGTATCTGGGAGGGAAAATTATGTAGAGTATTAATGATTTTTGAGTTAATATAATTGGGTGATTAGGTGGGTTTATATATAATAATTTTGGATATTTATTTATTATTTTTCATTAATCTTTTTTGGAATTTATATAATAAAATAACCAAAACCACAAATCATCCCATGGGATTTTAAATTTTTTTATACATAGTGGGAGTGGTTTTATTATTTTATAAGGAACATGGTAGAAATTAATAAAACAATTCCCATTCTTATATAGAGATGAGTTGTACTCCTAATGATATAATTTTTAAATATTTAAATATGTTAATGGTTTTAGAGGATTCGTAAGGACTATATAAACTTAATGAAATAAACATATATTAACGTTATTTTAAATGTAAAAATATATTTGGTCTTGGATACCCTTTATATATTTATTACATCACTTTTGGGACATTATGATGTCATAATACACAATGTATATGTATACGATTTTTAATTTTCACACGAAAAATGAATTGTCAAATTAAATTATGAAAAATTAACCATTAGATAATTTCAAAAAAAATTTCTAAAAAATAATATTCATTTTATTAAAATATTTTTATATATATGTTCATATTTTCTTATTAAATAATAATCATCATTTATTGAGAAATTAATTTTTTGGATATAATTGGTTTGGAACCTTTGTAAAAATTACAATTGACTTCATAAAAATTATATGATCATTTATATTTAAAACACATTATTTCTTAATAATATTTTAATTGAATATATTTTTTTGGTAAACACACAAATTCAATAAAATTAATTCCTATATTCAATTTGAATATTACCCAAAAATAATATATCTATTTTATTGTATTAAAAGAATCCATTATAAAGTGGAAATATTGGGATAAATATATATTCATTATTCTATACAAAAGAATTTTTATTCTAATATAACTTGTGTCTTGATACGTAACTTTTTAATACATTATCAAACATAGTAAGTATATGGTGTGCTACATTGAGACTTTCAATGAGTGGTTTGATGTAGAAGATTTGGGTCTTGATCTCAATGATCTTGAAATTCCCCAATAAATCGTTTTCCTCAAGCTTATATTGTTGTATCTCTGCTTGGGATTGGTCAAAGAGAAATTCCTTAGGATGATATCTCCCTTGGAGGCTCCGATAAATGGGATTCAGAGAGTACAATCAAACTTTATGATCCTAATAATTCCTTTTCATGTGTCTATTGGATTTATTAAAACACTCTATGTATAGTATTTATAGGATCCCTAATCAACATATATATTATACCTAGTAATGATACATAATGGTATATCCAATTTCATAGGATAAAACCGAAGAGGTGCATGTGTTTCCAATGACCATATTTCATAATAAGTCATTAAAGTAACTGATCCTTATAATTTTATTTTTTATAGATTTGCTAATTACAATGATTTTTATCATTTATGGTATGCAACACTAAGCATAAACTAATCACATAATAATAAAATTTTGTGGCCTTTATAATATATTTATCAATTTGGAATAAACTTATAGATATAATTTAATTAATTAATATATATATATATATATATATTTCATAATCAATAAAATTTATTGATAAATTCATTATAAATAAGAACTCCATTTTTTGAAGAGTTATTTTATTCTTCTAAATAGGTTTTTTTTAAAATACGTTTTCTTGGGTGATTATTATAATTATTTTTTTTATTATTTAGAAATTTTATTTCATAAAAAAATATATTTGTTGAAATCATTCTACAAAAATTAGATTATTATTAATAATTATTTTTTAAAAAAATTAATAATTCCTTATTGAATAGTGAAAATAATAATTTTTATTGATAAATGTATTTATGTTTAGTGAAAATGATGGTTTTTATTGAAAACCATATTATTATTTTGAGAATTTAAAAAGATTACTTTTTAAAAAAATGGTCTCATTATATCATTTGTCTTTTTAGGTTTTAAATAAACTAATTAAGTTAATTGGGATCAATTTTATGGTTTCTTTTGGTATAAAAACATTTCTATACATAAAAATGATTTTTTTTTTGAATAAAAATTTCTTTACATTTATATTTTTAATCTTTAGTTAATTTCATCCACTTCTATCAATTGAAGATGGAAAAATTAATTCAATATTTTAAATTATTATATATACATTTATTAAATAGTTTCCTTTTATTTTATGTAAAAACTTATAGTAACAACAATTTTTTTGTTTCCATAGTAAAGGTAAAAGGTTTTAATTAGGTTTATAATTATTTTGATAAGAATATATATCCATTAAAACACCTCCTTTTATTTTATAGGATGAGTCGATTTCTTCCAGAATCATCAAAAAATTTTAAACATGACCTTTCATTTCCATTTATCTCTAACTCTATGATTTTTATTATATTAGTATAAGATAAAGTAAAAAATGTCACTTTATTTCCATTAATGTATTTAATACTTTATGATAGGGACAAAAAAATTATTTTCATGTATAGATGGTTATCTGAAAGATGAATGAATTTTTTTAACCTATAAATTTCTTTTTGATCATTTAGTAAAAAAAATACCTTAAATAGTTACGCAATGTTGATAAGGGATTTTGAAAGTAGTAGAAAAATCATGTAATTCATCATCAATGAACAAAAAATAATATGTTTTTGGTGTGTTATTTTATTCCATGGTTTTTAAATATAAATATAAAAAAATCATGAAGTTTAAAATGTTTATATTTTAATTCAATTATTTTCACGAAGTTTCCAAAGTAAAATTAGTTCTTAAAAATAAATTAATAGTATTATACATAAAAAAATATTTTATTATATCATTTAGAAAACATTAAAATATTGAATGAGTACAATTAAGATATGAACTGATCTTAAATTATATCCTTTTTACATTTATTATCCAATTTTCATATTATATGTAAAATTATACCCATTTAATTTTGAAAAATTCATTACAGTAGTTAAGGATAAAATTTGTTGAAAAAGTGATCAAACTCAAAGATAATGTTTAAAATGATATCTAAACAAATAAATTTTTATTTTATGACTATATTAAGATAATATAATCCTTATGCTCAAAATCATCTAATTTTGGAACCAATTTACATGTGTTTGACACATTTTAAATTATTATACTTCAAAATTGTCAATAATGAAATTTTAAATGAAATAATAATTCATTAAATGATGTAAAATTAAAAAAAATCATATCCTAATAAAATTTAATTAGATATGGATGAAAATAGAATCAATTTTCCATTTTTGAGTAACTTTCCATTTTTTTATATCCTGAACCATTCAATAGTTGAAAAAGTTGGTATTATTAGAATCGTTAAAAGTGTTAATGGGTGGATAAAACTAAGAGAAAATTTAAAAAAAAATAACCAAAACATGTTCATATCTTACTGGATTAAGTATTAAGAAATATATTCGTATTTTAATATAATTTTATAAATCAGGATCTTCTTTTTCTTGTAAATTAAATAACATTTATTTAATACCTTAAGTAATTCAAATTGTACCACTACCCTCACATATAAAATAATTTCTACTCTCCTCCAATATTCAAAATGATTCTTCCTTCCATATTTTCCAAAAACTTCTATAATATAATACTAGATTCCATCACAACATCTTTGAGTTTCTAATATTTCCATAAATCCATCCTTTTGTTTCTTAATTTGTAATCAAATGATGATTTCGAAAAGAAGAGGAATAAATATTAATCAAGCATTCTCAATTTTATTTATTATCATACCTCCTATAAATTTATGCTATCCATTATAATATAAAAAAATTACTATTATATATTTACATAATTGTTATAATAAGGATGTAATAACCATTATACACCTTATTCTCATCCATTAAAAATGCTAATATTGTTGAAGCGTACATGTGGACCACGACCTCTACAATGTGTTGTGATTAATATTTCAATTCCCCTTTACATAAGTTATAATTAACATAAATTCATGGAATATATATCATATATATGATATTGTAATAATTCTTTACATTGTTTTATTATTAACCATTCTTTTATTCCACAAATTAAAAAACATTTTAAACATCACTCATTAGTAAGTATGAACTACCATCTCCAAAAGGTTATGTAATTAATTTTTCATCACTATTTTAGATTAATAGTTATTAATGTACATATAATAAATTGATATTATTCTCGTGAAATGAATAAAATTATGGAGAGGATGGAACCAGGACTATATTACAAGTATCAGGACTACCAAACCTGAAATATAAACAAAAAATAAAGCAATTGTCACTTGGAAGAGTGATTCTAATAGAAAATTACTAACAAATGAGTGATAAGCTGATATAATTATATCATATAAGGTATCATATATTTATTTATTGTTCTATAATAGATTTATAAAAAATATATAGTAATTATAATAGACTTTTTAGCAATTATAAAGCAAGATGAGATGTGTGGAAATGTATTCATGTTTTAATAACATTTCAATTAGGGTTTTATATGATTTAATATTAATTGATGCATGAAAATTAATCATTTAAAAATAGATCACATTTATTTTCTTATACAGTGGTAATTTTTTGGGATACATTTTTTCCTTCCATTTTCCTTACATCAAGTACTCAAGTGACAGAAATAATGTATTTGAAGTAAAATGAGTTTATTTATCTCTCTGTTGGAATAAAAAAATTCCAAATGAATGTTTTCTGAAAATGTTTTCAAAAAATGTTTTTATATTTTTTATATGATAGTTTAAATTAATTTTTAGCCTTTATTGTTTTTACAAAGTGATTTTAATTAACCTTACTATAATTTTATGAATGATATACTTTGGACTTTTTTTGAAAAATGTGAAAGAATATTCGTTTTAATATACAAGACATGAATGGAATTTCCCACCGTCATGACTAATTAATGATTTCAAGCTTCATTTACAAATTTATAACATTCTTTTGAAAAAAAATCAATAATGTTTTTTAAAATTTTAAATTTCAATATTTTTTTAAAAAATAAAAAATTTATTTTCCTCAAGAAATAATATTATGACCTTTGAATTGACATTTTAAAATACTATAACATCAATTGACGTTACATTGGATTTTGTAGTGATATGATCCAATTATACCATATTTATTCTTCCTCCAGATTGCTTATATTTATGATGATGATTTATCAATTAATATCATTTTATTTTCAATGGTATAATTACAATGAATGTTTTTATTATCTTATGTAATATATATGAATTTATTTTTGATTATGTTATTAGTAGACCCAATATTATATACCCCTATATTGCATTCGGAAATGATTAATTTTCTATGTGTTCAAAGGGTATATGGGAGGAAATCCGAATCCTGATGGGGGAAGATAAGTAGTTATCCAAATCATGACATATGATACATGGGAAGATATTCCAAGGCCAAAAGAGTATACATGGGAGACTTTCGAAATCATGAAGTAGGAAAATGAGTAATTATCCTAATCATAACAAGTTATAAATTTATTTTTCGGTATGAAATGAGTAATTATCCTAATCATAACATGTTATAAATTTATTTTTCGGTATCTATGACATTATATGTATATTATAATGACTATTCCACACTTATGACACCATTTTTTGACAAGATCTTATGATAATGTTCTGTTCTCATGGATCATGTTCTTTGATTTCTTTATAATTAATTTATTACTTACTACCATGATTTATTACAGAACTCATGTTTATAATAATATATTTTTTTCTTATGATTTTAGAAACTTAATATCAGGTTCTCGTGGCATTTAGGTTTAGTTTATATTGATATGATCATTGATATTTTGCATTTTTACCCATACCGAGAATTTTATCTCAACCATTTTTTTTCAAGGATATAAAGAAATTTTTTATGTATTATGTGTTTTATATGGGTTTTATTTATGAATAACTCAATGGGATATGATGCAAATATTTTATGAACAATTGTTTACATACTGAGGTTTCCAAAGGCAGTGAAACGTTATGTTTCTAGTGTGGATCATAATGGTATATAATGAATATTCATCTAATTATATGTAATATTCATGTGTGAAATGAATGTGTTTATATGAAGATTATTTTTTATATAAATATATATATGTACTATAAAAATAAATTTTATTCGGATAATATGCCTTTTAATCATGAAATTAGTTTATTTTAAATTATTGATTATTTATATGGAATAAATAAATACATTTTAATGAAAAAATATATAAACATTTCATAGTTGGGGTAAACCTATTCATACCTATATCTCCAATGTCTAGGTTATAATGGTTATAGTATATCATGCATTATTTATGTTTATAATTTCTTGTAAATAAAGTTATCAAATATATAAAATATATTTCAATAGAATAATTATATAATACCAGACTGTTACATTCTACACACATTGAAATGATATTCTACTTTAATATTTCATTAACCAGATAAAAAATAACAATACTTCTACATCATCACATCTTCATGTTACCAGGTAGTTTTCTCAAATTCTGATACCTCAAATGACCTTTAGTAATGGGAGTTGTCTTCTTATCTACAACATTAATGCCATGATGAAAGCTTTTTATTAGGTGTTCCTCATTATAAAATCATGCTTTAGTGGTAAAACCAATATGTTCAATAATTATTAAGGAAAATGAATATAATTTATAAAAAAGTGAAATATTAAAAACATTATGAACATTAGAGAGGTTCAGTGGAAGAACCAATCGATAAACTACCATCTAAACTCGGTCAAAAATCCATAAGGGGATAGTATACCTAGGGATCAACATTCATTTTTTCTAAATATCACAACATTTATACATATATAAATTCAAAAGATAATCTTCTCATTTACTTTTATTTCTATATACCCATTATTATTATCAAAGTAACTCCTCCTTTTAATTATAGCTACCATGATGCTTATGAATGTCTATAACCTTTTCTTCTATATTCATTTCTATATTTGATCACAATATATTTTATTATCTATTTTCAACCTAGTATATCAGTGTTTAGTATTTAAATCCATAGAGTACTTCATATATATCCCTCATAATTCATGAGTGATATATATTTTTATATGATAATTTGAAAAGAGGAATTTGTTGATCTTGACTATATTTTAAAAATAGATAATGGGATCATAGAATATCATCTTTGATGTTAATGATTATTTCATACTGAATATCTATATTAAGATGATAGAAAATACTGAAACAAAATTCTATATCCATATATAACTAAATTCATCTCCAAAACATTGTGGTAAACCTCATATCTCAATGAGATATAATAGAATGTATTACTCTGTTAATCCTTACTACTTATTTAATTTATGTTTGGGTATGCTGATCAGTGGAGGAATATTATCAAATAGTAATAAAATTCATTGATATCCTAGGTTAATCAACTTAAAATGAAATAATACTATACACATTATTTTTTATGTGGATTCCAATGATGAAATAAATGTTGATGTTTTCCCAATTAAATATATGTATGGGTAATGGTTATAACCTCCCCTTAGGTTTATTTGACTCATCCATGACTTGATAGATTACCAAAAATTATACTTATGGTCTTTAAACATATTCATAACATAATAATTAATAGAGAATGATGATATTAAAGCATTATGACATAGTTCATTTTTCAAATATGGTTTAATAGGGAAACATAATATGTTCTAAACCATATCATTCTGTCACAATAATGGTTGATCATAAAATATTGATCGCATTATTTTTTTTCTCTATATCTGACGTTTGTACCAATTTAACCATCACATGGATAGATGGTTGAAAACACAATCACGAACTATCTCCCGAGGCCTGTGTCATGGAATTCGCAAAGCCCATCTCATGAGGGATAGGGGTTGGCGACTATCCCTTAAGGCGTAAAGCTGCATGTGGGAGGCATTTTCTTGAGCACCAATACGCATGCACACACAACCACATTCAAAAGCTGGAGAAGTAAACATTTATTCCACTAAACAACCACTGAGTAAAAGTAAAAACTATAGGTCAAATTGGCCAGAATACAAACCCAACAAAAGATATACTAAAAAGGGATGTAAAAGGAAAACTCTAAAAGTTGTCTTCTAGAACTCCCACCTAATTGGTATGTGTAGAGTAGATTCTCAAAGATGTAGAAGAACGACCCACCTTCCTGATCTCACTGGTTACCATCAGGTCCTAGGCCACCAAGTCCTCCATCAAGGCGGTTGTTGTCTGCACCAGACACAACAAGTGCAGGTGAATCCTGAGTAGGTTTGAGTAACAATATACTCAGTAAGGACTCCAAACCAACTAGGAAAGTCCAAAAAAATGCATAAATAAAATCACAAAACAAGAAAGCTCAAACCAAGGTATAATCTAGAGTACGAAAGTAAGACTAATTAGATGTATCATCAGACACCTCAGGCTACTCGATAAATGGTCCTCAATGAGTATACTGGGACTACTGGGTCAAGAATAAGTTGCATCCCGATATCCTTGAATTATTGTGGGACTCAACCCCAATGAGTACCATGGGTATGTTGGGTCACATAGATTACAATCCCCACCTTGGGCTTTTTCGGTCACACAGAAGTTACTTCCCACCATGGCAATACTGAGGTACTCCTCTTGTCGAGTATCATGGGTCTACCAGGTTACCTAGAGTCGCTCCACACTATTGACCTATCAGGTCACATAGAATCTGGTTCTATTAGTCTATAGAAGTTTATCCACATGGTTTTTCATGTTAGTAGTCTTTAGGTCTCAGCCAAACATAGGTTTTATGCACAAAGAGTGATTTATTCCAATTGAACCGCAGCTCAATCCATTCATCGAATTTTAACTCCCATGAAATACTCCATAGATAATTCCAAAAGATCTTCCTCACTGTAAGGGTTCCAACACTGCAAACAACTCATCAATTGAATTCTCAGCCTGAATGATATTGATGTTTTTTCGAAAAAAGTATTTGGTTGGGTTTGGGTCATGTTCGACCTGGTGGGAACGACCCGGCCTGAGTCCCCCGATCCGACCTGGTTCCGCTGACCATACCATACCCTGCCTGACATGGGTTTTCCTTGATCTAGTTCATTATTCCGCAGGTCTGGCCCACTAGGCCTGGACTGTTTCTGCAAAGCCTCAACGTGGTTGTATGCTGCATCCGGCTACGCATTGTCGTGCGGGTCATCTATGCGGCCACCCCTCTACCACATTAAGTTGATTGTAGCCTATATTGTGAAACACGTTGCGATGCCATCACTATAGGGATCGACATGACCGGGTGGCCACGTCCACCCGCTGCCTGCCACCGGTACAGAGTCCCGCAGCTACTACCACACCATTGTGGCCTGAGACGGCCACAGTGCACCTCTGGGTGCCCCGTCAGGACAAAACATCATAGCACTCTACCACCATGGGACACATCCATCACCGACATGCTAGCACATCCATTCTAATTTTCTATTATTCACGTTTATTAAACCAAAAACCTCCTAGGGATGACATCTTCCCTGAGATGGCCTAGATCCCCCTTGTCCCCAATCTGATGACAATGTCATGAAGAACCTGAAAAACACATAAGGAAGAGGGTCTTAGGCCTTGTTCATCTCAGCCTATTCTCTTCACATTAGAGGATTATCAAACATGGTATAATGATTTAATGTTCTTTCAAAAACAAATTAATCCGGTTATAGAAAACCCAAGATAAACACCCTCCCACAAGAATGAGTGATCCACTAATCAACATGTTTGTGGGTTGATCCACATTCATCATTTTATAATGAATAATGGGAAACATGAACAAAATAAACCCCTACCTCATATGTGTTCATCACTGAAGAAATCCGCCCATGAGGATTCATGTTCTATTGGATTATTTCAATTTTCGTCTCCCTATGGTCCCATTCATCGAGGTACACTGATGTCGCATGTTATTAGCCAGAATTCGCCATTCATAGTTGGAGATTATTTTTTCCATAGTTTCATCAGAGAAAATTTCACGTTTGTTTCCCCCAATCTGTTATCTTATTAATAGAGAAACATGTCGTAGTGTTTTTGTTACACAGTTTCACTAATGAAACAATGTGTCAGTTTATCTTTTGTTAAAGGAGTCTCATTAAAGGGGCTCGTCACCGCCTCATTGCTGCACTAAAGTACATGAATTCCACCTCTCAATGGTTAGAATAGAAAATAAAACAACTATTTATGTTATTTAATTATATACTCAAAAATTCAAAAAACTATTTTTTCTTGTCGACCCTTATCGGTCGATGTTTAGTCTTTATTAGCTGAATCTCAACATTTTGAGTTCAATGGTTCCCTTGAATTTTTTATCTGTGCACCAGTTAATAATTTAGAAAAATATTCTCTCACCTTTACTTAATTGATCATAAAAAATGTCCAAAATTCTATTCTGGGCTAACTGGGTCTCATAATCAGGTCTTGTCAAAGCATCTCGTCTCAAAATATTTATACATAATTTCAAAATAAAATTACACATAAATTCTTAGACATTAAAAAAAATTTGAGTAAGATATGTTTTATCCCCTTAATTCAATATTTCAATGTATATACTTGGAGAATCCATTAATAGTAAATATTTTGTGATCATAATCGTCAATAATATTGAATGATCCTTTCAGCTCAAACCATCATCCACATTTTTTGCATCACTAAGGTGGTAATATATTGAGTATTCATAATCCTTAATCAAATACAACTATATTACAGGGGTCATATTTTACCCTTTTTGGTGATTATAAACATTATAATTTTATTATAATTATTTACATAAAAAATTCATCATAATGAAAGTCCCCCCATATCTTTGTTGCAACGATTATTGTTGACAAATCCAATTAATTAGTTGGGTAATTCTACTCATAGAATATTAATAACTAAGAAGAATTAGTTATCACCATTTAATCATACATAAGAACACATCATAATAACTTATTAGATGAAACAATATACACCACAAACACTTTTTCACTCAAGGATAGTGCGATTAAAGGTTGAGTGACCAATTTTTCTTTAAATCCTTGAAATTTTATTCACATTCCTCAATTAAAAGTTATGTGTCTACATTTCTTATTAACATGGATATTAAAATATAATTTCTTGAACAATTTTTCATAATGAATCAATAATATCAATCCATTACCCAAAATATATGGATATCAGTTATAGGTGATAGAGTAGGAAAGGTGTCATGTCTTTTATCTTATAATGATCCACTGATATACCCTCTATTAAGATCACATTTCCTAGAAATGATATATTTTGTAACCAATATTCAAAATTCCTAAATTTGGGATACGATTTCTCCTTCCTTTTAAATATCAAAACAATTATAATATAATTTTCATGATATTCATTTATATTACAATATATATTAATATCTTTTATAAATAATTCCATAAATTGATTGAGGTAATATCTATATACTATATTCATTAAATTTATGATGATATTGGCAGTATTATTATTTCCAAATGAAAAAACTATAAATTCAAAGTGTCCATACCCCAAATTGATGTATATCATATATATGTATTCAAATATTACCTTAAATTGATAATATCAAGTAAACATGTCAATATTAGGGAACTATTTCTGACATCACATTTGATAAAATAATTCATCAATACAGTGTAGAGGGTACATATCATTTATTTTAATCTTATTATTTTCCTATTAATAAATATGGAGAGTCATTAATTCATCTTTCATCATAAAAAATGGATAGGTGCTTCATTCTATGATGTACCTTAGTGATTTAATACCATATCAACAATTTATTAAGAGATATTCTTCAAATAATAAAACTTGATTTGGATAATTCTATTTTTAGTCTTTGAAATGGATGTAGCATGATAAATGATTTCTATTGAAAACTAAACGTCATGATTTAGTGAAGAATATGTAAATATTACAGAAATACATCAAAAAATACATGTACTGTAGGAATTAAATTGGATCTTAGTTTCTCCACAACCATCGAAGATAAATCCCACCTTTGAATAAGATTCAGAACCATAAAATGAAATTAATTTCAATTGGAAGCTTCTTTTTTTGGTTCATGAATAAATTAACGTAGGTTCATTTGGAATTAGAAATGTGACCACAAAATCTTTGAAATAATATGTCCTCTATATAAATATATCAAACTCATACAATAAATAACATCTAATTAAATTATAGGCTGAATAAAATTAATTTTAAAAGCACTTTCCAAAAAATAATCAGATATGAGCTATATACTTAATATGTGATCATTACACCATCATGAAATTTCACAACAAATTAAACTTGTAATCGATGAGGTGGTAATGTGATACCCATAAAAAATTACCCAGATATAAAATACGATCCAAATCCAAAATCAAATATGACATTAGGAATTATAGAGTGGATGATAACTATACTTTTTACCACTTTTTCCTTATTACCCACATCAGTAATAGTAATCATATGATATTTCCCTTTTTCTCTAGGATTAAGAGTATGCAGACATCAATAATATTCATTAATTTTCAAATTAAAAAATTTGTTATCCTAATGAACATAATCCTTGCATTTGGATCACACGAGTGTGGGTGCTGCATTCTATGGATATTTCTCTACATAAGAATATATAGTCTACTTCTTCCCATCAAATGAGATTTTCATTTCGTGATGACTATTATTTCATTAATCCACTTAAGAGAAAGGGATAAATGTTTCTTTATAGAAATCCTGAATAAAGTATCACATTACTTTTTCTCTAAATTATATTTATTGGTATGATTTACTTTTTTATTCCATCATTCTTTTCATATCAAAAACATGACTGTAATGCGCTCATATTTTTTAAATGAGAAATTTACTTTGTATATTAAATAAGACAAGAAACATAAATCCTAAAAATCCTCAAATATTATTATTTAAATAATATAGTTATACCCTATCTACTAAATTGGATAGAAGGAGATAAGTAAATTAATTATTAATTATTCGTTCAATTTTAAGCTATGTCAATTTTTTCATCACAATTATGTTTTCTTAAAAAAATTAATGGATTTTTATGAGATGAAAATATAATTAATTTTTAATACTCTTAAAAAATATACATGGTAAAATGAACTATTATTTTGAAATATGAATATGAAAATTTACTTATGGTGAAATTTTGGGAGTTTTTGAAAAATATTTATTTTGAAGTGAATTTTGAAAACTCTTGATTTTTGTTATATAGTCATTTATTCAATAAAATATGTATTTCAAAATTCAAATTATTATATCAATTCAATTTCACTTTGATTAATTATTATATTTTTATATTTAATAAATTTAATTAAATTAAATCATCTATATACAATAATTTTGTAAATGTTTATTCTTAGGATTAATAAACCATATTTCTAAAAACTGTTTTAAAGTGAAATATGTTTCTCTATTTAAATTAATAAGAATGACCACTAATATGGAATTATTTGAAAAATACTAATCGGTTATATAAATATCATAATGAATTGGAATTTATATAATGATGTTTACTATTTATATAGTTAATATAAAATCATTTTTTCCTTGATAAATGAATTTTTTGTAAAAATAATTTTTCATATTTCTTGTGTGGTATATTTTAAATTAAATTCCTCAAATTATATGAATTTAATTTGATAAAAAATATTAAATATTCTTAATTTTCATAATTTTATATTATATAATAAGTTCAACTTAAATGTTTTTTATAAAAAATAGTAAAAACCGTTAAAAAATTCCATGGTTTAAAAATTATATTTGTAAAAAGAGAGTCACCATATAGATTAATAGGGTAAATTCATAAAAATTGTCTCCATTAATATTTAAAGGTGTAGATCAGACTTATCTCACATACATGCTTTGAGTTTTCAATGTTATGGAACTATTCTGAAGGGTGATTTCCTATTATTGAATAGTGTGGGGTATTTATAGAAATTCCACTCCTCCACACTTAGAAAAGGGAACCCCCTATCCTCTACATTTAGAACATCCAAATATTTTTGGTTCTTACAATACATACAAAATACATTCATTACTTCCATTACCATGTAATAAAATCATTTTATTGATCAAAAATCCAATCTATAAATGCTTTTGGTAAAAGCCTAAATTGGTGGCCTAAAAAAGAGGTATCACTCTTAAATGATATTCTGTTTTCTTTATTCTTACACATCATTAAAGATTTATTGAATAATTATGATACATTAATCTCATTATATCCCATGTAATGATATTTTTTGGTTAATTTATTAACCTACATCCATTTCCTCTTCCATGAATTGGAATACAAAATCGTAGTTCATGTTTATGACAGGATACCACACAAGAACCGATGTAGCTAATTTTTTATCATCATCTCTCCCAAATAATTATGATGTCGAATTTAATTTTTTTATATAGAATTCAAGACATATTAATAATAATTTAAAATTTTTATAACATATTATTTCTTAACATATCATCCATGGATATATAGAACGTTGTTCGGGTGTACAGTAGGATACAACCTCACAAATGGATGTGATTTATTTTTTATTACCGTATCACATTGATTTTATATGTAATTGTATTTTTAGAATTATTATTATTTTAATGATATAATAATAATTATACAAATATAAAATAACAGTTATCATCATTACATTATGATTGTTCAAAAATAGAAACGTTATTCACGCATATATATGATGTATCATCTCCATGTTCGTAATGTAGTTCGTTTTTCATAACCATATATTGTAGTTAGTTTTAAAATTATAAATTATTTATATATATAATAATAATGTATTAATTATTATTTTAACTGATTTAATAATGACCCATTTGAACAAAATAGTTGCACTAATGCCATTTGGAATTTATTAACTAATCATCCTCAAAACTGCTAACACGGACATAACCGATTTAGTAATCTAATATTGAAAAAAAAATTAAGTAAATGGAATAATTACAAGGGATAAATCTTATGAAATATTTTATAACAAATTTCAATTGATATTATTTTATTTTACATGAGATGAAATACATACACATCATGTTTGGACTCAAGGAAATGGTTTCATCTAAAACATCCATCTTTGAGACACATATTATTTTCTTCACCAAATATATTTTTAATTGTTTATATACTACAAATTTACATATTATATAATTAATCATTCATAATTAATGATATTTTATGTTATAATGGATTTACATTATTCATAGCTGTTATGATTGAAATGTTACCAAAGCAGTGGGTGTTCATTTGTCAATCTCACTCTGATCAAGATTATTTATGCTTTAATTATATTTATAAAAAATTATTTTATCATTAGAAAATAAAACCCTTTAAATATATTTTCCCATAGTTATTAATGGAAATTTAATTCAATATAACCATTTTAATTTCTTTGGTTCTTAATATGAATGGTAATTTTTTTTAAAGAAAATTGACTTTTCCCTATTTGGTAGGAACCCCTTACTTTTCCATGTCTATATTTTTTTAATATTTTAAACATGTTTTTAAAATATAACATGATTTATTAATTTAAAATTTTCTGATTTTACGTTCTAAAAAATGGTTTAAAAATAATATTCATAACAACTTTCAAATAAATCACTTTTTCACTTTTCACTAAACGATCAAAAGAATGTTTTTAGCATACACAAAATATGTGAAATTAACTTCGATCTTGAAATTTATTTTCGTTGATGTCTACTTTATAATTTAAAATTTTAATTTTCAAATAAATATATTCCCATTATATTTTTTTGAATCATTATCTTTTTTTCAAAATTTATTTTCCAAATCAATAGATTATTTTCTTAAAGAATTTTTTTAATGTAAATAAATGTATTTATATTGATCAATGAAAACAACCATTAAAGTTATGGAATGATTTAAAATTATTATATTATTTCTCCCACATATATAAAAATATTATTCTCATATCCTTTTATACGATAATACATTACTTAAGTTCATTTAAAAAATTCCTTCATTTTAAATTTCCATTGATTATAATTTATAAATAGACAATAAAACTCATTTTTCTTCCGAGGAAATATCTTATTTTTCTTCCATATGATTTATCTACATTATGACACACATAAAAGTAGAAAATTAATTATCGGTTCACCAAGATAACACATTAATTCATTGAGAAAAGTGTTGGTCACATGAGGCATTGTTTATGAGATTTGAGAGTTATCCAAATCCATTATGGGAAATTGTCTACCATGTGATATTGTCAAGGTAGTTTGCCTAGAATAGTGTTTATATCATGCTATATGTTGTCAAAAAAATTATAATTATAAAATTTCATGATACCATGATATACATGTCATTCAACTATGTGATTAATCTTTTTTCTTCTCTTTTATGATAACATGTTATAACTTTGAATCATATGTTACGTTTCCATTTCATTTTTATTATCTTACTAAGAATTTATCTCACCCTAATCATCTATGTATTCCATCGGTTATCCCATGTTGATTTAGTAAATCAAAACTATTTTTGGTCTCATTATGGAGAACAAAATAAATATGTTTTATTTAAGTCTACCATTTATATATCATTACAAGAAATTCTAATTCTTGTGGAATTTTAATCCACTGCCACATGGTTGTACAATGTTTTAAAAAACAAGCACTAAAATTGGTTTTGTCATCAAACATGTGATGTTTTATTCCATTTAGAGGTGTTTTTTTGTAAGAATAACAAAACGTATATTTCACAGTGGTAATATATGTTTTGGGAATGGTTTTGTAGAAACAATTTGAGAATTATTGGTGTTTAAAATTGCTGCTAAATATGAATGTTTTTATACCCCAAGACCATCTCTAAAATAAATAAAACCTCAATTAATAATATAGGAGCATATTTAGTGGTAGTGTTGACCACCACCCATTAAAAACATCATCTTATAGAAGCAGTTTAACCCACTACAAATAAAAATCCCTATTTAATGGTGGTTTAAATTATCACAATATGATGATGTTCATAAATAATGTAGTTGTGGAATATGTCTCCCTAAAACAACCGTGGAAAAAATTAAAACATACTCCTACCAAATCATTCCACCATAGTGTAAAATCATCTTATAAAACTATTTCACACAAAAATCATGTCACTGCATTCTTTTTCAATCAAACAATTTGCTTTCATCTTAAAATGGTTTTTTATAAAAAAACCTACGATACTAAAAAAATTCTTTTATAGTTGATAAACAATAAACAATCAATCAAAAAATACATACTGGGAGGATGGGGTCAAATAATAATATAACATTTCCCACACATAAAGACTCTAGAAAGGGTACTACACCAAGTCGGACACATACTCAAAGATTTATGGAAGGATTGCATAAATATTATTGATAACTACTTGAAAAATAGAGTTTTGTGTTCGTACGTCATGAAACACCCCTTATAACTAAAAGTTTATTATATAATATTCACCTAGGTTATCCTTTATCACTCAATGGATGACACACATGAATCACACTATCCATCCCTTCTCACACATGGAATGTTGAAAATCCTTTCTCATTGAACATCATATAACTTATTATTGGCCAACACATCACACACAACTAGGAAACCATCTCTATTATTGTGTTAAATTTAAAACCATCTATCTCATGGTTGGTCTAGGCCTCAATACCCCTCTCCCACATTGAAATTAATTTCCTATAACATATATTTTCTTAGAAACATGTATGAAAAAACATATAAGGAATGAAACAAGTTTCACAACTCACAAACTCACATCATGGATGCTAGTCACTTGAGACACATCCCCACGCCTCAACTCAATCAAACACCCATCTCAAATCTCTATGGGTTCTATAACGTACATATAGAAAAATCATAAACATAGATACTGACTAACATTATGGGGAAAAATAAAAATTAAAAAAAACAATAAGAAATAAATTATTACATAATGTAATCATGGAAAGTGGAATATATAAAAAAACGAAATATCTATTAAACATGGAATCACTCATAATGTAAATTGGCCAAAAAATTATTAATTACACATGGATTTATTTTGAAAACACATAAAATAATTTTTAAAATTCATTAATAAATTGAAATATGTTCTCTATTCTATTCACACTAGCACCGTATTTCAAATTCTAAAAAAATATTTCTTTATAAAATTCTCACATTAATTTTAAAATACCTTTTCAAAACCTATTTTCCAAATTATATCATTACATTGATATTCCATTTATGTCGAATCCAATATTAAAAACACATTTTATGGAAGAAAACATGTTACTATTTTTAAACCAACTTACACTATGTAAAAACCCACAAAGAGGGCCATCCACTTGGTTATAACCCTTCTCCATAACACATCATCTGGTCCCAAAGGAATCATCTGACTTATAGTGCTCATTAAGCCTTAACCTAAACTTATGATTATTTTTCTCATGAATCATGATCCATAAGTTCATCTCACCCATTTTTTACTAGTTTTCATACACTCATAAATATCATACTAGCCTTATAAAAACAACCTTTGATACCCACTTCATGTCTTATATCCAGATACCACCCTAAATATATTTTCAACTTACATAGAATACTCTAACCATGGTCACATGGCCATAAACAATTCTAATTATATATTTTTCTAAAGAGGTGTCATTTAGATCTTAAGAGGTCCAAAAAAATACTATATATATATATATATCTATTTCTTTTTTACACCATATTCATATGAGAGTCCTTTGAAACATGAATTATAGAAATTAGTCATATATAAAAAATTATATTAATTTACACAACCCAGAACATTCCACAATATAATTATACCATAAAAAAGATATAAATTTATTTAACCTCTTCAAAAATTAGAAATCATTAAAATGGAAAGTGAATGATTTGTGCTACAAAGGATACATTAGTAAATTATATCCTTTTATATTAGTCTATGAGATTAAAGAGATACATAATCACTACTTTATGATGATAACTTCTCATATCCCTCTCCATATCCATGTCTAAATCCTACAAATGGAACCTATAAGGCAATTTTATTAGAAACTAAAAAGTGTGGTATATTTATAATTAAAATTTAAATCAATAAATTTTTTTGATGTAATTTATTTTTATGTTGTGTGATTTACCAGCTCACCACCATTCATTGATGCAATATCACAATGTAAAGATATAGTCACCTTTGGATATAAATCAACAAAATCTTTCAGAAAAATGGATATCTAAGCACCATATTCCTGAATTTTTATTTTTATATAAAGAACCCACTCTCATAATCAGTGGTTAGGGAGTGAATACAACTAGGATTAGAATCATCGGCAATTTTAGAAGGAATTATAAATATTGCATATAAAAATGGTCCAAACACATCATGCGCACTCGACCATGATGCCCCTTCCCATGGAAATTACTAATTTCGTCATCCGGAGAGACTGAGAAATACTGCACGAGATTGGCATCCCATAGATCATTTATTTTTACCTATAAATCAAATATCATTCATTTTTTTATAATATAAATATTAATATAGTGATAAATGATAATAATTTATTATAAGTAAAAATAAATTCATACAGAAAATTATTTGGTAGGCTCCCTTACATAACTCCCATCATATTTTTTATGAACATTCAACCACAGTTCTATTCAAGATAAATGGTGCCCTAAATTCTGTAACAACATTTTAAAAATATAATTCAATTATTTAAAATATGGACCATATAAATTTTTTTATAAATATATAATATAGTGAAAATATAACTAAATTCACCAGTTTTTATAAAAAATCTTTGACCCGAATGTTTGAGTTATGATCTCCTAACATAGAATTGATGAATTATTCCATCAAGATTCCTAAAATAAATAAAAACTAATTTAATATTAATTTATTCAATTTCATCTCACTGTCATATTCATGTATAAATAGAAAATTTGATTAATAAAATTATATATATTTAAATACCAAGTGTTTCTAATCACGATTACTAACAACAAAAACATTTCATTTCCCTCTTGGTACCCCATTGGGTCCCATATCATATAGTTTATGGAGGATCTAAGAAATATTGTTGAATTCATCCCATAATATCAATTTAAAATCATTCTATTTCTAAGGCATATTTTTCAATTTCCACTTTCATATTAAAGGACCAGCAACATGAATGTAGAAAAACATCTTTATAATGAGATTAATTTTTTAAAAAATATAATTGATTAAAATAATTACATTAAATTACACCATAATTTATTAAAATCACTTTTATCTTTGAATCAAAAAAATTATTTTTCCAAGATGAAGTAATACACCTCAAATTAGTAAATGTAATCAGAAGGGTAATTGAACTCATTTCTAGATGGCCCAAAATATAGCCAATTAATTATACGGTGTCACAATAGTAACCACATATCAGTCAAATTGGAGAACTATATTTAGTCCATTCCAAATCCAGACATCTGAACTTCGCATATTTTCTCCTAACTAGCATTGTTTCCATCTTCTATGAATATAATAGTTAGTAGTATAAAAATATGAAATAACATTATTTATATAAAAAAATTTTACAAATAAATGTCACCATAAAATATTATCATGAAGAACCTGGAGTGGATACATTCTCCCTCATTAATAAGGGTATTGAATAGGGAGGAATAGGATGAGCTGCAGATGGGATACAGATGGAGGGTATCAGAGATAGTGTAGGGGTAAAGAAGAGGGTGTCTCAAATGCTATAGGGAAAAAGAATGATGGATCTTCATATATTGATGTGGTAAATAGAAACTCAACTAAGAGTCGAATGGAATCAGGATAACCATTCCTCTACAAAATTAATTTCATTTAATTAAATAATGTTGACTTTAGAACAGATACTTAAAAAATTTCAGGTAAAAAAACTAGAAATGGTAAATGATGCACAATACTGATAATCAAAATATATATAACTATGATAATCAATTTCTGTATAAATGATATAATTTTCTTGATAAATGAATGGATGACTGCAAATAGAATGATTTTCTCATTCAATCATTTAATTTTCCTTGTCCATCATTACTTTATCTAGTACATCCACCCTTGAAATACTAATTTTTTCAATATCATGATGGAAAAATAATCCATGTCATTATATTGATGGGATTCAATGTCAGATGTAAAAATTTCCACTTCATCACCCATATCATCAAGTTTCGTTTCTTTTCATTAAAAACTACACTAAAACCTTCATCCATGACATCTTCTACATAATATAAATTTTTTATTTCAATAATTCAATCTACAAGTCAAGTAATTAATGGTCACATACATCTATCAACTATGATCTGTTCAAAGATGTAAATTTCAAGGAATCCCATTTTACACTACTAAAAATATCTAACCAATTTCATTTAAAAAAAACTAAAAATTTCTGATGGTAGTTTAATTTAGTAATATTGGTAAATATTAAATCATATACCACTTAAAAAACATAAATAGACAAGTATTATATGTTTTTAAACCCTATTCTTAATCTAGGATATGAAATTTAAATCCATTCACATTATAAGTGTGGAACTATCTATCTGGTTTTAGTGGACCTCGATGAATAAATATCAAATCCTTACAAAAATCATCTTGAGTATCAATAGTCATGGCATAAAAAAGTAATATACATTATTAAATTTACAAAATATAGGTGTTAACCTAATATTGGAATTCATTTCAATATTTATGAATATACACGTATTGCAAACCATTCTACAAGAAAATTATTAACATATTTTGTTATACCGTTCAATTTTTTTGTTTCGCCTATCATTATTATTTTTTGATATCCTCAAATCTTCAATAAATAGATCTGAAATTTCACTATGTAGCAGTACATATATATGTGCCTATAATAATTCCACTTCTCTTATTATAACATATTAGATCCTTTTAACTGATCAGCCAATAGCAGGATGGATTTCTTGATTTCCAAGTACCTGAGATTGAGTCGATGTGTCATCAACACGTCCAATTAAAATTAATAATGTATAAATATAATCGAAGTATATAGGACAATATATAATACACTCCTCTTCCACATAACCTTCATAAATATATCCTTCATATTGAGATTTATATTTCACATAGGATTTCAAATGCCCAAGATGTCTAGGAAATAAAATAAAATACATAATTGTGTATTTAATTAAGTGGGAAAAATTGTTGACTTAAATTTTAAAAATATAAATTATTTACCACTCAATTGTATAAATCCATTTATAATGTATGGGGCCTTTAAATTTATCTTCCTCAACCAAATGTTTAGTTTAATGCATTATGACGATAAAGACAACAGTGGAAATATCATTATTATTGCACAATGTGTCAATAAAAATCTCTCCCAATGGTTTTCAAGCTTAACTGGTTGAAGAGTTTTCTTTCATGTTTGTCTAATGAATGTGAAAAATTGGATTACCACAACAGAAAAACATTTAGGTAATAATGTATGCAATTAAAATGTTAGTAACTATTTTAACAAAATATATGAATGATGACTTTTCAATCCTTGTAACCTATGATTCATTAGGTCAAAACACCTTTGGAAGTTACCTGAATACCTATCAGATACCTTCACTTGTTTTAAAAATTTATATAATGTATCTTTATCCGTAATTTTCATTCAAAAAATTTCCTGAGAATACAGTATTTTCTCATCTATCAAGAGATCACTCGTTATGTTCATTGTTTTAAGTCATTCTAAGAATTGAGATCTTCCATCAATTTTCTAATCCCATTATGAATTTTGAAGAACAAATTTTTATAATGATTATTATCAATATGTGTAAAATCATGATTATTCCATGACAAATTAAATTTTATAATAAAGAAATTCAATGAATATACTTTTTTACTTCCATTTTTGAGTTTGGATTTCACATGAAAATGCACTTCAAACTCATTTCCCACTATCATTAAAATGATGAAAATTCGCAAAATTTGATTCAAAATTTCCATGTTGCGACAATATTTTTAAACATGTTAATATCTTTAGAGGTTTCCTATGATTAATGGATCCAATGAATTATGACGTGTTCAACCATAATCTATGAGATGCACTAAAATATATTTAATGAAAAAAAAGAACCAATTTTCCCATGAGTTTTTCATTTAGGTTCAAACTAATATTTACAAATAAGACAATCCAAACCCATGTACATTTTCGAACAATCTAAATTACTAGAATTAGGGAAGTCACTAATGGTCCACATTAGAGAATATTTCATCTTGAACATTATTCTATAAGATACATCATATATCTCAACACCATTTCTTTATAACTCCAGTAATTATTAAATTATATTCTAGAAGTATACATCAATATAAATTACATTCATTTTTTCAGTAATAATCATAAAAATAATAAAATAATATGGTTGCATACTGATCCACAGATGCAGACAATAAGGGATCAAAACAAAAAGCCAATGCTATAACTAGTGCTCAATGTACAAAATGGGTTGAATCCATTAGTAGGAAATAACAATCATAAATTCCTATAAATAGAAAATAAGTATGGATGTAATAAATTAAATTTCTTTAATTATTTGAAAATTAAATTGATGAGGCATTAACCCATCATTTTTTATCTGTTGACTTCCACTTCTTGTGTTGGCGTTTTTTGATGAAATAAATTATATTTTCAATAGATTATTTAAATTAATATATACGAAAACCATTTCTAGTGTGTTGTTTTAATAATCCTCTATAGTATTATGTTCATTTAGACTTACAACATCATCCATTGACTTCAATCTAGAAGAAGAGCATTTTTTTGAAATCCTATCTTCATTAATCCTCTCCCTAATAAAGCATACAATCATTCAGACATGAATGTATTATTTTATAATTCATCCAAATTATGTTAACAAATTTTTTGGTATCACAAAATCCCTCACAGATCATTGCTTCATGAAATTCACCATAAAATAATTCCAATATCATTGATATATCATTATTTGTAATTTTTCATAGGCATTTGATATGTTACAACTTCTATTGAATTTTTTTTGTAATATTTCATACATTCACTAAAGAACTCTTGGTTTAAATCATCAACTAAAAAATGAAACTCATTTGTCTACTCAATCAATTTTTCTCATACATTAGTCTCCAGAGATTCTAGAGGAGGATATAATAATATGTTTCAATCTTGATCTTGTTTTCCTATAGTCTCAAAAAAATTACTTTTCAAGTTGTTATTTTTAGAACACTTAACTGATTGTTCTGATCCGATTTGATGTTGTTGATGGTTTCTATAAATGATAGAGTCACCATTTACATTGTCTTCAATTTCATTTTACATTTTCTATGATGTAGGGATATCATAATGTCGATCAATATCGGCTCTCAAACTTTTTATGTCACATTCTTTTTTTTAGTATTTATGATTGCCAAAGGATGGTGTAAATAAAAAGGATTGAGAAATTAATATGTAAGAGATGTGTTCACCATTTTTTAGTGGTAACTAAAATATTATAGGTTCATGAAAAAATTTCAACATGACCTTATCATAAGTATGAATTATTTACTCCAAAAAACAAGTTGTTAGAACATGTGCATGTCTATCGGGGACACCTGAATGATAATAAATGAAAATAAATATATAAACATGAAATTATATAAGTACACAACCAATAATATACATAAATTGTATATTTTTCATGGGAGTAGGAACTTTCCATGTATTCATAGGTTATGAAATGAAATCACATACTATGTGCCAAAATTAGATATTTAATGAGTGGATTCTCTTGAATAAAAATATATGGGCAAACCCTTCATGTCTACTAAACTCATCAATAAAATGATACAAATGATCCAACTGATTTTCAAGACTCCAAATGGAATTAAATATTTTTATTTAATTTATAACCCTTACCTAGATCATGTACAAGATGTTCTACACATGTCCAATGTGATACAAATGTAAGGTGTGATAATAATGTACCCACAAGCAGATCACCTACCCAACCCTAATCACCATTAATAATTAAAATTGTATGAAAAAATAATAAAAATATAGAGGAAGATTAAATATAAAATACTATGTACTTTAATAAAGTCATTTAATATAGATTGCAATGATAATGACAAACCCACTATATCGAGAGGATCCATACTTGAAATACATGCTTTATAACTAACTCAGTATTTGATATAACCTATATAATATAATTAAGTTGAAACTCTCATCCCATTTAGTGGAAATGGAATAATATATATTAGTGTTAGTTAAATATTTTAACCTTTCCATTTAGGAATATGGGAAGGGGTATGCTAATGTCATGACATAGCAATCCCATCACATAAAACCAACCTACCCATCGATAATGGGTGTACCTAAGAAAACCTTTCTATATAATCATCTGATATCCCTTTATATTGTGATTCATACTCTAATAATTTCAAATATAACAATAATTATAACTTCAATACTAATTTAGATCATGCTGGGAAAGCCATAAGGAAGATCATAACACATTTTATAACCTGAAATGTATTCTAAATCAGAGAGGGTTTCATAATGCCATATAGAAGATATAAATTCCATTTTGTATTGACATTAATGACTTATTTAATATGAAATTCAAATAACCACAAAATAAAAAATTCAACATATTTTCATTTTAGTCTATCAGCATGATAAGCCTAAACCATGGTAATTAAAACAACTTACAGACATTGTAAATCAAATCATAAAAGAAACATTAATTGGGAAATCTAAATTAAAATTGATTCCACTAGGATGAAACCTGTTTCTAGACCAACCCATTATGAATATGACTGAATTAAAGGTTACACTAATGAAAATTAATAAATTATTCTAAATTGAGGTCTATAGGACAATGATAGGCCATTAACAATTAAATTTGAAAAGTATGATATTTTAAATTTAATTGTTTTTGATCCCTAACACAAGGGGGAGAAATTTATGTATGAGAAATAAAATATAACAATACATTCACTAAACCTAAAACCCCACAATATATGGACTTTTAAAAAACTCATGAAATTGAAGAGGCTCACAATCCCGAAATTTGGAAAAGAAGATATCGCAACTAATACAAAAATAAAAAATTGATGAAGAAAGGATAGAGGAATACCACACACTTACCCTTACTAGGGAGTAGTGGGACTGATTTTTTAGGGGAGATAGGGTTTAAAGGATGAGGCTCATTCTTAGGGAGCTCATGGGGTAGTGTTATAACAATAGATTCAACGGTGTAGGGCATAAAAGGGTCTGACAACAACAAATAAGGGGGACGATGATAAGTCCCTAGCCTTAAACATTACATTATCTTGAGTTATGTAAACAATGAGACTTTTTTTCACCAAATTTATCTTTTAAGGATTATATATTTTGATAATTAGGCCTTAACCATTACAATACAACTCAAATATTACAATGTATACACTTCTACACAATATAATAAAACTCCTTAAATAAAATAAGAATTATTTTCATGATAAAAATATTGTTGAATTATTCCATTATCATACCACTCCTTATACACTGGGAAAAAAAATTCAGAAAAATGGGATGATCATTAAAATCTCAATAAGGGAGATAAAAAAAGAAAAATATTATATTCATAAAACATGGTAACCCATTAAATGTTCTCTGAATAAATGAAAAAAAACAATTCACCTAAATAATTATTACTTTTTTCCAAAAAAGAAAAACTTTAAAACCAATAGTAATAAATAAAATCTCATTTAGGTGAAGTAGATAATAAAATACATAAACCCCTTTCAAATCCCATTAAATTATATTAACCATATATTCAGCTTCCAAATTAAAGATCATTAATGGGGACCACCCTTCGGATAAGTTATATTATGCTCACCTGTGAGCTATAATAGGGCTCATCCCTTCATATAATCTATGATGGGCTCACCTATGGGTAATAATGGGGCTCAACACTTTGTATATGCTATTTCAGGCACACCCAAGATCTATAATGGGGGCTCATCCCTTCATATAAGGTATATCGGTCTCACCTGTATCATATAATTCTCAAGTACTATTTCAAAGACACATTCCTCAAAAAACCCTTCTAAAAACTCTTTTAAACCCATATGAAAAGCATTTTCATATAAAAATAAAAATTTCATTTAATAACCAATTTTAAATACCCAAAATCTCAAATAAAGGAATAAGGGATTTATTTTCCTTTTAAAATACATTAAGGCTTATAGTGGAAGCCAAATATCAAATAATGGTAAAATGTTGGAGAAGTTATTTTCAATATATACATTAAAAAATAATTTTTCATTTTGTAATGAATGTAAAAAACTTCATATAGATATATTCCATTTGAAATCATTGAATGTAATTCATTATAGAAATAAAATTTTCTATATAATCCTTTTATAAAAAAATAAATCAATATGTAATTTAATATCATGAAGAAAAATATTTGACAATTAAATAATTAAATGTTCAAGGTTTTCCAACCACATTTAAAATTTAAATATTAATCACCATGATTTAATAAATAAGATTAGTATATATAAAATATGGATATGTAATTTCATAATGGTTTTATATACACCTTATAAAATAATTAAGCGGTATATTATCATGAAATTCCTCAATGATAGAAGATTGATACGAAGTCCCTTACATTGAGTCCGACTAATCACATATAATTTTTATGTTCCAGAATAATAAACATAGGTTAATTTATACTTTCTAGAAAACCGTTTTCATGTTTATTATTCCTTTTATATCACTTATTACAATGTCATAAAAAATATAAAATTATTAATGTTCAAATCAGTCATTTTTTTATATTTGCAACATGTGTTGAAAATGAACATTCATGATGTAAGTTGTCCATGTGATCAAAATTCCATAATCTCCAAACTATTATTCATGATTTAAATATTTTATATATCCAATATATATGTATTTATAAGAGTCCATACATTTGGAGATAATAACTTAAATGCACTGTTCATTGGGACGGTAGGTCGTACGTACACATAAACAATATATTCATATGTTTTTCATATTAATGGAATGATAAATAAATTATAGATATATATATTATTATTACAATATAATTTATATGTTATATATGCTTTACAAGTTTATTATCTCCATCCTTTGTATGTTCCGTCTATGGAATGAACGATTCATCTCACTTTGAGGGGGAGGTAGTCCACACTTCCTCATATGAAATTATCAGATTTACACACTATTGATAGCTTAAAGGAATGTTGTAATTAAACCTTAAAAAACATAGAGTCAATATAAATATAATATATATCATATTTATTCATTCCATTATTTTATATAATCATGGTTTAATGAAGATCATATAGAATGAATTACATCCCATCATGGAGACGGTAGGCCATACGTATACATGAGTGATGATATCATTAACTTAATTGTTAAACAATACAGATTTGAATATAATATTAATTATATATAATATTTATAATATTATATTAATTATTTAATTTCATTATACTAATCATTATACCCATCCAAATTAAGTATTGGTGAATAATAAATTACATCATGACGCAGAGACGATAAGTCATATGTATGCACGCATGATGATAATATAATCATAGGATGCATAAATGGAAGTATAAGTATATACCATAATGATAATAACATATCAGAATGTAGAAGATACTATATTTAGTACATTATTATAGAAACTACATAAGAAGAGGATGTAGAATATGAAAATAATTTTTAATGTGGTGATAAAACAAATACCTCTTATTCGTGTATCTCTTTTTGATTTTTACAAAAGGTCTCTTTAGGATGGATATATGCAATAATTGTCGCCCCTATGTGGAAGAGAGAGATTTTGAGAGATTATTTGAGAATATTTTGGATGATCCAAAAGGTTTGAGAGGTGTGAGTAAGTGGGTTGAAGTGGTGGCCTTTTATAAGAGGGAGGAGGGGCACTATAGGAAAGTATTGGAATATTATTTTATTATAAAATCATTGTCAAAATATAATAGGTCCAATATGATAAATTTAGTTTATATGAGTATGATGGGTATTAATACTATCAAATAATAGGTTTTAGACATGTTTAGGTCTCAAAACAAACCATATCTTTTAGCTTTAACCTTCAGTTAAAAACATTAACTCTTACCATGTCTTCTGGTGTTTTTATAATATATGCTTACTATAGTAAATATAAAATACCAATCAAACCAAAAGTGGATAATTAATCTATTTTATAACATTATATAAGTCCTTTTTCCAAATAATAAATTTTTAGGTCTATTTTATCCTTTAATAAAATAGTATTCGTTTTAAAAACTCATTTATGTCAATTTTGACACTATTTAGTAATTGATTGTTGTTAAAGTCATAACAACTTGATTCCTTCAAAAGATTCTTTAACTCATCCATAAAATGTCCTTGTTATCCGTAATGTTTTTTATTGAACCAAAATATTTAATGTACTTTTATTTTTATATTGATAAAATCATTTACTAGAGTAATTCAATGACAAGGTAATCACTGATCATCATTGTGTCACATATAAATTTATTTATTTATGTCTAAAATAATAATTTAAATACCAGGTTTTTGAAAATAATTTTAGATTTATAATTAATATTTATAGTCAATTATGTCATTTATAAAACCCTATATTAAAATTCAATTATTAAAATATACATGTTTTTGTTATATTTTCCATTTGATTAAAGTAAATATCATAAAATTTCTTTTTTCACACCCAAGTGACTCCTAAATGCCACATGTTCAGCCTAAGTATGCTAATGGTCTAAAAAATATCATGTAATTGGATTAAAAAACTTTTTATGGTAGTTTTATATTGTTATAATATTTTTAGTACCCTTATTTAACTAATTTTCCCTTTAACCATGGTAAATTAAAATAATTACTGAAGTTACTATTCATAATTCCCTAATATAAAAGGAACATATTTAAACAATTTCGAAATATTGATTCCAAATATAGAATCCATTTTTTACAATTGAATAAAAATAATTTTTAGTTATTAAAATAAAATTAATTCCAATTGTCAAAACCAGAAAGCAGGTTTTTTAAAAGTAAAAACTATTAAAAGATTGACAAGTGTTTATGACCGATTTAAAAAGAAATTATATCCAATGACCAAAATCAGATTAAATGATAAAAATATAATCCCATTAAACATTAATAACAATTTAATGTACAAACTATCTATATAAATAAATTAGATGAAAAGGTAGTTTTGAATTAAAATGCTTTGTTTTACACTATTCATTAAAATATGGATTTATTATAAATATTCCAAAATTTCAACAAAATTAAATTTTCATGTCCCAATTATCTAAATGAATATTATTTTGTCAAATAAAACATATATTAGTTAAAGAATTAGATTTATAAATGGTTCTCAATTAAATGGTGGTAAAATAAGTATTTAAAAAATATTATAGTATTTTATGCTTAAAATTGGATTCATTACCATTTTAAACCTCAAACATTTGATGGATAAATGTAAAAAATATTTATTAAACCTGTATAATTATATTTTATTTAGTTTAATTAATTCCTTTTAATATAATATCTAGGCATTAACAACCATTTTAAATAATAATAATATATATTTTTATTTTTCAGTGTAACACAATGTTGGGTGTAATGTAAGAATTCAAACAAACATGTTCTATCATTTCTAGTATGATATAATAAAAAAATACCCTTTAATATTAAATTTTAATTTTATTCATAAATATTGATGAATATGAAAAAGTATTATTATACAAATACTTAGGATGTTACACTAGTGGTGAAGGGGAGAAGGGGGATGACAGCAAGGGTGCTAGGGTTCGATTGGATCATGGGAAGAGTGGACTGGGGTATCAGTTTGTGTGGGAGGGGGATGAGAAAAATTTCCATGGGTAGAAAATTAGATCTGGTTTTTAAAAAATCACTACTATATTTTATAAAAAATAGCAGTGTTTTCTTAAACTGCAACAAAAAAACAACCTCTATTTTCAAATTTTTGTTTTGTTTATTATGGTCCTACTCATCAAAAGACACTAGGACACAAAATATTTGGGTTTTATTTATTGTATATTTAGGTTAAAAAAATATGTATGAATATTTTTAAATGTCGTGGGTTTCAATAATGAAATTGATGTATTCCTCGTATCACCAATTCAATATTAAGAGAAAAAATTGATTTTTTTCATATCTTTTAAAATATCCTATGTCTAACACCATTCAAGTACATTGATTTATGTCACCAATGAATCTAAAAATCTATATTTTACATTGAATGATAATACAGGAAGACTACATATCATATCTTATAACATTTTCCTTATAGGTGCTAATGGATTGACCATCATTTATCTTAGGAAATTGAATTCCATCACAATTTTTTAATAAAAACACATTGATAATATACATTTAAATATAATATTTTAAACTCATCCATTAAAATTGATTAAATTTCATATTATTTCTCCATGTTTCTTATAAGATTGCAGCATTGATCTGCTTCACCTTATTAATAATAAATAGTTAAATAACTCTTTTTATACATGATGTAATAGATAATGGAAAATATATTTCCAATTGGTAATGGTCCATTGATAATAAATTAGTTGAGTATTGGACCCATTAATAGAAGGCGGTTGTTTCGTTATATAATGGAATCAGAAACAGATTCTCTTCTTTCTTATTTGGAAGCTCATCATGTTTCGTGGATAAGGAATGTAAAATAATCCTAGTGATCATGTTTATTATTCTAGATCCCACAACATTGGGTTTCTTTGGAGGACACTCATTCAATTGTCGGTCACATTCACCATTATCAAATTTCATTTTGGTTCCATACATTAAGAATGACCAAAAATCTTGTTGATAAAATATATAAACCAGAAAAACCATTCATAGGTTGTATAAATCATGACACCAACTTTTATATCTATGCCACATTTGGGTTAAACTAGGTCATCAATGGTGATGAAAAATTATAATAAATCATAATTGTTTATAACTTAAATGGTAATTAATGAATGTTTATCCCTTGGGAGTGTATAGAAAATTTTGTAGTCTATGGTATACTAATCATGCATAGGTGATGACAGAGTTCATACACATCCCACCCATTTTAGAGTTATTACCCTAATGTGAATTTGTGCCACAACATCATCAAATTTCTAGTATCCACATAGTGATATATTTTCTTTGAAAACCACAGTCCTTTATGTACAATAACATAATATGTTCCCCTATAAATATGATTATCCAATGAGTTATGGCTACAATTTTCCCATTCTAGATTACATGAATAAAAAAAATCTCTAATACATGTTGATATGACAAAAAATTTCATACATAATGGAATATTATTCAATAATAATATTCAATACATCTCATTAAAATACATTCCCCAAATCAAAAATCATTTTTTGTCTTTGGAGATGTGGGCACATAAAGAACATGTATATAGAATTTTTTCAACTACTCCCACTAATTTTATCACACATACAACCCAACTTTGGACTAATATACCTAATACTTTCATCATAACCAAGGTAAAATGAAACATAATAAGGGTTGATCTTATAAAATTAGTATGGTAAAAATGGATATTTCAGTAAATTATCATAAATAATCATATCACGGGAATAAGGGAATAAGAACATGAGCATTACATTTGAAAATCATACCAAGAAATTAATAGACCATAATCGCTGAATAAGGCTTTTGTAGTTTCTATGACATTAATTATAAGATAATAAACTATCATGATCTAATAAATCATATCATAAACATAATAAAATATCTTAGATATTATAATAAACTAAATGGGAAATTTGTAATTAATGAAGTCACATATCATGTATACCCATGAAGACATTTATCACCAATTAGGCTTGTTATAACCATTTTTCTATATGCTTTAGGTTTCGGATAACAACCAATATAACCTATATTTAGATTTTCCTTACCACCTGTATACATTATTTTGGGCTTGGGATATCCAACATGGGACCCATTGAGCTCATAAAACAATGATCATTACCCAATTCATTAGGGGTTTCTAATAGACCAATCCATCACATAATCATAATCTATTTTTATTTTATAATAAAAATCATGAAAACATTTTACATTTTTTTCATATCTTAATCTATAGAATGGGGAATGGGTTTGATAAGGATTCGATAATTTTAACAACTAACAATGAAAATAAAGTATATAGATTTTATCATTGGATCATATCCCTAGTAAGGAATATGTAAAATAAATTGATTTTTTCATTGATAAAAATGCATTTAAAAAATAAATAGAAAAGTATCTTTTGGAAAATACCATTTTTTATTTTAAAACCATTTATTTAAAATCAAAAAATTTATAGAATATTAAGAAATAAATTATTTTAAAAAATCATTGGAAAATCATAATGGAATTATTAAAGAAAATATTTTTCATGGAGTTCTGAACATTCATTCTTGTGTTATACATTAAAACAAATATTTCATTCATAAATTCATTAAAATTTTATAAGTACCTCATTAAAAAAAGATATGAATATTTCTATTAAAAATATTTAAAAAAATTCAAAAAAGGGTTAAAATTACATTACAATATCATTTAGTACTGTTAAAAAAAAATCATCCAAAAAATTTATAAAACATTGATATGTAAGTTAAAATATTCTCGAAAAAATAGATAAATAAATATTGTTTTCCTTAAAAATATTCTTCTATAATTTTTAGTACTTATAGAGAGAAAAATTAAAGTTAGAAATTAAATATACCTCGATAACCAAAAAATAATAAAAACATGATATTTATGATGGTTAAATAATTTAATTTCCTCATTCAAAATTAATTCATAAACAACCCCAGTAAAAAGTGAGAGTGTAAAATAAAACTCTTATCTCACGTCTATGTTTCTTAACAAGTGTGATGAACTAATATATAATAAATTTAAATATAGTATACTATAAAACTATAAAAATATCCACAATAAAAAAATATTCATGGTTTATATAAAAAATATTATCACGCATTCATTATCAATTTTTTATTTAAATAAATGTTTTGGGTTGGAACTATTTAATGTTTCATGTTGGTTTTCTTTTAAAGGTTCAAATATTTTCATGTAGATCATGGTTCCATAATTTAAAAAATTATAATTTCATTTATTTTAATCTATTAAATAAAATCAGTATAATCATAATTCAATAATCATTAATGTCATAAACATTATAACATTACTCATGATGGTGGTAACGCTGACCTATACAATAAAATGATATATTGTCCATATAAGTAAGAACATGCTTTTATATAATCCTAGAATAAAATTTATAGAATATTATTACTATCATATGTATAATATATATTATTTATATATTATTTTAGAACTATCTATAATATAAATATATTGAAATTTTAAAATATCACTGAAGGAGATGGTAGTTTGTTCGTACTCATAAGAGACACTTCCATTTCCTAATGAGAAAAATGGGAAGAAATTAGATATTATTTTATCATTAAATAATTTTTATTACATCAAAGGAATCATATATACATTATAAATTCATCATTATACATTCTATGAGAGGTGGTTATGTCAAATAAATGACATCGTTACTTGGATGTGGTAGTATACATGTATGCACGAGTGATACATTCATTCCCCATATGATTGAGAGAATATTGAAAATGGTTCCCCCATAATCACAATAACATATTGTTATAAATATTATATAGATTAATTATTTTGAAATTATGACTACAAATATAGGGTATGTAGAAGAATAAATAAAAATTTATGGATTCATGTTAGATTATTACCACTTCAGTCAAAGGCATTTATTAGATGAAACCTTAAACCATCATAGGATAGCATTCAGGTAAGACCAAAATATCATTAATAAATTAATTTGATATATAATTTTTTTATATGCATCTTACGATCGTTATTGATCATTGTTTTTGAATAAGGTATGAGAATAAGTTCACTTTTATATGTGAGGGGTGGGATACACATGGAATTAATTAAAATATTAGAAAAGAATAATGTCATTTTCTTGAGGTAGTAAAAAAATGGAAAACATGTACATGTTAATATATAATAATGTATAATTATTTTCATCCAATAATATATATGTATGTTAATGAATCATTTTTACACTCAACACTTGTTAAACTACCAATAAACCCTTTAAACATCAATTATTGTAATAATTTTTCTAATGTCTTTACTATTCATTATAAATAAACGAATGAGGTATCTTTAAAAATTTCTGAAATTATGATCCCAAATATGGATTCCATTTTATAAAATTAATTTTAAATTATTCTAAGAAATTAACTTTAAAATATGTTCACAAACACCCCAAAATCCATTTTTTAGAAAACAATTATTTTTATGCATAAAATGAAATTTACTTTCATAACATTCTATAATCAACATTTTAGGTACGTATTAAAATATATGATTAAATATATAATAAAAATATTTTATTATAATTAATAATAAATGGTCAATTATTCAATTTATTTTGATAAAAAAACATTTCTGGTAAAATATCAATTATTATAAATATAACTCTTTATACATTAAAATATTTACATCTTCAATATTGACGATTATATAATAAATTTATGAATTATTAATTATAAATTACTTATATGTTTCATTAATATACATGTTTAGTAGTACAAAATATATTTTTTATTTAAAAATATATGATACCTTGGAAAATAAATTTCTTCATAAAAATATTCCTTTTAATGGTGCAATTATTTTATTAAAATTTAATGATTTTTTCATTGGAATTGATCATTATATTTGAACTATGGAAAAAAATTCTCTGAATATATTTCATATTTTTTAGTCCAATTCATACCCACAAATCCAATGGATTGGTTATAAACATTATAATATATCAGGGTTAATTTATACTCAGAGTTTCATTTAAAGTCTGTTATCGAATACTTCATAATTATTTTAGAAGAATACATATAAAATATCAGGGTATTACTATAAAGTATGGAAATGATTTTATAAGGGATATTTACTTAAAAAGATTTATTTTTCATGTCAGGTTGGATCCCAGATGATTCATCCTATGTATATTCATTAACAGAAATTAGACACGACACTATTTGGGTATCACAGTTTAAGGTTTTCTAACCGAACTATACCATGATGTTTCATATTATGTTGTAAGTACAATGTCATTAAATTTTATATTATGTTACTAGGATTTGGGTATCACTAATATTAGGTAAATATAGTGTTTATCAAATTTTAATACTTTGATTTTTCATTGTAATATGTTTCTCTAATAATATTTCCCTTTGACGTATTACGATTCACATGGATTGTGGATAGTTGAAGATGGGTTTCATGGGGGTTGGGTCCTTGTGATGATAATGTGTTAGTGGTTATATAAAATCAATGAAAATTAGAGTTTCCATATCTCATTAGTGTCTCTTGGAGATTAAATCATCAATAGAAAAAGGGATTCAGATTACACCTCCAGTGGAATATCATTCTGCTCATATTTCATTAAATGGAATCAAGATTCGTTATAACCATGTTGATTTCAGAGAGACTAATCTATAGAAATTGGGATAGGAACCCTCATTAATATGTAATACACAATTTTAGTCACTGTAGAAATATTACATATCATGGAGGATAATTTCTGAGGTTTTTCTATCAGGCAATTAAAAATTTGAACGTGTGTATTTTGGTATGCTCGATTATTCAGTCTAACATTGGGGGAATTTAGAGGAGGAAACTAATTTATATTTTTTGGGCATGGAAAAAACATGGAGAGACTATTAATTTTATTTGAGTTAGTATGGTTCTATTAGGAGAATCATATTTATGGTTGGATAATAGGGAATCAAGAATCCTTATCATCACAATACTTTGAAAATAATCTAGAAAGGGGGAAACTGAAATACAAGTTCGAATACATAAGAGATGAGTGCTAGGTACCATTGATTCATTTTTTTAATTGTACATGTGCTATGAGATGGAGGATATCTGTATAGGGTATGGGATTGTGGAGGATTCCTAAAGTAGTTTTATTTGAGTATCCCATTGTAAACATAGTTCCAAAGAAGGTCACGTATAGGGGTCATACAACAGGGTTACATAAGAGATTTATGAATGATATAAAGTTCTCATAAAGGAGTGTAGTGATGTAAATACTCCATGATTGATTGTTCATTGAACTTATCTAAGTTTAAACTCTTGAATTTACCATGATCCATTATAAAAGTTTCTTGTATTTTCAAAATTATAGATTTTTCATTCTTTTGTCTTATGTTTTAAATATTTTGAGGTGGGAATTAAGCATCTATAGGTACACATAAAAACCCATTATTAATAACTATTTAGACATATGGTGGTATGAAAAATAAATATATGGGGGGGATAAAATCACCAATGTGGTACCATGTATGATGGTGCATTGGAAGCACTATGAAGTCACATAGAACATTGACCGGGCTCTACAAAATATGATCTTTCCAAAGGTAATTTATAGCGCAAACAAATTTACTCAATAAAACCCAAATGTAAAGATCCCATATGAAACTCTTTGTTCTTAAAATAGATTTTATATCACTTCTAAATTAATATTGTTCTTATCTAAATTGATTTATAATGGATGGTTGAGTTTCTTTTGAAAGGATAATATATTTTATAATGGGTTGGAGTTTCTTTTTAAAGGGTTGATATTTTTTCAGTGTAAAATTTCTTTTTCCAATTTAATCTTGATCTTGATGTTTCCTTTGATCCTTGAAAAATATATAAATGTTTTTTTGGCACTTTTCAAGCATCAATGATTATCTGATACATTCCAAATTCCTTAATCAACCTCTATGAATATTGAAAATTACCAAATACTAAGTTTATATATTGTATGGTGAATAAATGTTATGGGGACATATCCTCCAACTAAAACTATGTATTTTAAGTAAATACTTACACCAATTGTATTTATCTTCAAAATTTTTTGGTAAATATTATTTTTTTAATTTACAATGAAGGGTATCATCAATTCCTTAAAGTATTATGTCATTTATTGATTTACTAAATATCATATAATTTGGATAGAATACAACACCAATTTTTGTACATATATAATGAAATAGATGTATCATAAGTATAAATTCTACTCTGATCATCCACCTATCTATCATAATATAGTAAACTAATAGATAGATTAATTCCAAAAACCAAAATCTAACACCATTTTGATAATAGTGGATCTGTAAAAGAATACATATATTGATAAACTCATGTATTCTGTACCAGATTATTAAACAATAACCTGTATTTCTATGATAGTGGCCTCATATTCACCTCTATATATGATAAATTAAATCATTCACATTGATTCTTAACAACCATCACATCACATTTCCAGTTGTAATTAGATTACTTATGGTGAGAGGTATCATATATAGTTGGATGAATTAGAGTGATTGAATGAGAAAAATCGAGGAACTCTAAAGAAACATGAAATCTACCTAAATCATGTTTCATGATAATTTAATAATATTGTTCACCACTATTCATTTTTCAATGGAGAACGGATTCCTGTGCAATGAACACCCATGATAATGGGGATAATTCCTCTGAAAATTGAGTTGAAATGGGAAAAACCATCCATCATAAAAAAAATTTACCCTAACATAGATTATTCTATTATAAAATTTGATATAGAGTACATTAATCCAATGACAAATGAAATTTTTATCAATAATTACATTTAATAATTCCACAATACATTTACGTAATGTTCTAGTTGTATGAAAATAAACTATATAGTGTTCACATCATTACGACATTATGTTAAATTCCATTGGAACTTCCATAGAGTACAACATTAAAGTATGAGAAATCATCTTCCTTATCGTATGATACTAAACATCATGAAATGTGGTCTATCCTAGATAAACATATATGGATTAGAGAATTCAATTCTATATGACCAAATTTAATTATGTGAGAGATATATAGGTTTTAGATATCCCAATAAATGGTTTTATTCTTTCCTTAATCATCACGAAAGTAAAATATTCCCAATTATAATAGAATTTTCTATAAAAGAGTATTTATTTAATAAGGGATTAAATATTTAAGGCTATTTAATTCTAATATGATGTTATATATCTCTTAACATATATCAATGATTTTCATCTTATGAAAACTATGTAAATCCTGATTCCTGTCTTTATATGATGCATAGTGAATCTTGCATCTCCTATCCCATCTCCAACTGCATGTCTTACCTCAATGTAGGACCTCACCAAATGGATCCGAATTACACCATCATATATTAGGTCTCCACGGGAACATATATTAAAATTGACCATTTCATTCTCTCCTAGTGTTGAGAATACCTTCAATAATGTTTTTCAACTTTCTCATTCCAATATATTATTCTATTTTGTTATCTGGTCTCCCTTAACATGAGTCAAGTCCGTAAAAAGATCATATAAGAATTATGTGCTTCTGGATTATAAATACCATTGGAAATAAAGTAATTTAAGGGTATTCTATCCTCGGACAAGTCATAAATTTTATTTTCCATACTATTTAATTTTGGTGAAGAGAACTATACCAATTTATATTGGGTTTCATCCTTCCCTCTAACCAGAGTATCTAATACACTTCTCCCTTTATCCTTGATACAAGATCCAGATCTGTACAAGGATATCAAATTCCAACATTATATGTTTTTTTATTTTTATAATATTATGATACATAGAAATATCTATATTATATATTATGCACTCAACTATTTTCTTCCAAAATTAACTCGCCTCCAGACATGGAAGTTGAAACTTCAATAAGTCATGACAAAATTTCTCCCCTTTCATGGAACAAAAAAGAACCCATATCACCTTTCATATGGTAATGATCTATGAAATTCCCATTCCATCATTATCTTAGTCATATGAAATTAAACATCATGCTACCCATTTTCTTATCTTATAACATTTTTATTTAATACACTAGGGTCATTTTCAAATAGCCTTAATCATCATGAAATTTAGATCATCATGTAAAAATTTATATTACATAGACCAACCTTCCTTGTATTTGATAATTTTACTATATTTGGTATAGATTTTTGTAATAATCCTAGTGTGTACATATCAATTTCATATTCCAATGACTATGAAAAATTCCACAATTTCCAAAAATTGTGTCTTAGTCATGTTGGGTTTTCCCTTTTGTATCTCAATATTAAGATGTGGTCATTTTGTTTCTACTTCACAATAGTAATAAATAGGAATTTATCTCACATGAAATACTTGTTGATTGATTCCTACTATTATAGGATATGTCGTGATTTCTAGTACCTTAATTTTTTCAAGCCATAAATCCCACCAATATCCAATATCTCATAGTGGTAAGTATCCTCATTCATGATTTTTATTTCTATTGTTAACTCCAAAATAAGATAAAATATCATTTTTATATCAATATATGGATTTATTTCCATTATTGCCAGATATTAAGCGAGGCCAATGTTATTTTACCTAGTAATAATGCTTCAAAATAAAATACATGTATGCTCATCATAATTATAAATACTATAGAACACAAAAATCCACTTTCAATTACTATAAAATACTTGAATAGGTCATCTTTATATGAATAAAAAATATAAAACACCATAGTACACTCTGTATCAATGTAAAGTACATTGAATATGTAATCGTAAGACCTTATAGAGACAAACATTTATGACCTAATTTTTATACATTAAACCACTGGAATGGGATCCACCATAAAGACCATAAAAATCTTATATATTTTATTACTATATGACCCAATTTTAATATATTAGATCGATATCAATGTATGTTTTACCAATATGTGGTTTCATCCATAATTTAACACAATGATAAAACACCCCATGTTCCTAGGAATTATTTCTTTGTGTGTGGGTCCCTAATTTTTATGCCCTCAGTAAAGACATGAATTTTCATCTGGTAATAATTATACAACAAAGTGAAAATTCCACATCCACTTATAGGAGTACCGTCTATGTAGATGTCTTATAAGAACTATTTGTGGTTTGATTCTTATTGTTTCATGATATATATTTTCAAATAAACCAAATATTCCGGGTCCATCCTCAAATCAACATTCATTTCCACTTATGTTTAATATTCAATAACATCCCGACCATATATGGCCTAGGGTTGGGATTTCTTTATTGTATTTTGAACATCCCATTTCAACATAACACACATCATTCATTGAGTGTTTTGGAACTCTATAAGCCTTTCCAAGTTATTTGTAATTAAATATTTAGTTCCAAAGGACACCTCATCTTGGTAATGATATAAGAACTACGAATTTTTTTACTACAAAAATTTGACATGTTTCACCTTGAGGATAAGGTCCTATAATCATTATATACCATTAGTTGTGTTTTCATAGAACCAATAATTCAAATGTGGTAAATGGTCATCCACATAACACTTTTTCCATTCAATTTCTTCATTGTTAAAATGTGTCATGTTACTATTTATATGGTCTTCAGCATCATTTTTCAAGGATGTTGGAGCACTCTTAAATATTCATCACCCTTTGGGTTTTCATGCTACTCCCTCCACTTTTTTATAAGAAAGAATTTCTTAAAAAATATGAATCCTTCCATGAGATGCCGTAAATGATAATTGGGAACCTCATTTACATCTATTATTTTCTCTTACTTTCTATATTAACCTTTTCACCGTTATTTTCGTAGTTATATGACCCCAAACTGTAGGAATGTATTGTTCACATTGTTTGCATTTATAATCTATAATATGTTGGTCTAATATGTATGAACAAAAACACTAGAAACACATAATCTCTAAGATCTGACATTAAGCTCCATATTGTTTTGTTCGATGAATTTTTACATTTAACTATACACACCTACCATAATGTTTTCTATAATAGTATTGGGTTCCGCATTCATGTTGTGTTTATGGAACACCTATTAAACAATAAAAAACCCCATTTATTTTTTCTAAACAGTATGAACATAATCTTCATCCCACAATGGTTAAAGTTTGGTGACCAATAATCTACATGTAAAAGAGACAAAAATTATTTTTTGGTTAAAAACCCAAAATGGGTTGCCTGATTAAAATTCAATTATTTTCTATTTAAGACATTACCTTTCAAGATTATGTAAATGAATAGAATGAAATATAAAAAACATAAAAAATCATTTAGGGTCTACCATATTTCCCAAGTAAATCCATGACATGCTCATTGGACTAATTAGTTTATGAAAGAGTTGGAGTGATATTTATGACTTCCTTCATGACTTGGTGATTGAGAAATTATATTTTGTATCTCTTCCAATGGGAAACATGTTAAATATAGGGTGGCATAACATTTAGATTGATCAAACACTTTTTAAATATCTATTTCCTCTAAACCTAATCCATTCCTCATATTTTTGAATAAAAAACATTTATTGGTTACTGTTAACATGATTATTCTGTATAAAATGACACCTCTTCTTACTAAAGATTTTTTGTGCTGCAAATAATCTACCCTTCCATCTAGAGGGATGATTAATCCAGGCAAATAGGTACATTAATCCCCATATTCCTTTAACATTGATTTCATGGATCTTTTCATTTGAATGTTTTCATGAGTCATCCTTGGAACACATGTTTCAACCCATCATTTCCTGGTCCAAATATTTTGAGTTCTGAGATAAAAATTCCACAATACAACTATTAATTGGTATTGGGATATAATCAATATAACAAATTAATGCATTTTACCCCTCTTTTGACTAAAAAATATGACCTCAAATTCTGGTAACCTCTCTAATACTCACCACGTGACCCTAAAATATACAACATAATGATTAAAGAATCATTACCATATGATATGTGAAATTTTCATTGATTTAGTATTTATTTTCATTGGTATCTTCAATAATTTTAGTTATTTTTTTTAAAATACTATTATATAGACTGACAAATATTTAGAACAATTTTTTCCAGCTTTAACCACCATACATCCCTATTTTGTCTTGAAAATAATTAAATTATCCAAGGAAAGAGTCATATTGCTCCCCTATATGAAAACCCATAAAGAGAAGTCTTGGGAAAAATTAAATATCCAATAACTATGATTTCATCTTGCATCAACTAGGATAATTTCTATTTGTTTTAAATAGTATAAGGAATTATACTTGTTATGTTAAAACCCACCAAGTTATGTTCAACAAAAGTACATTTATTTCCCACTAATTGATGTATGATAAATTTTTTGGAATATTTTGTTTTATTTCAAGGTTAACAACCCCTCAATTAATTCTAATATTTGTAAAATTTGACAAATTTTCCCTTTTTAAGGACCTATAATTTATTGAAAAAAAGTTCCAAAGATTAATTTAGTTTTTTTAAATTTTAAAATCAATTATAAATCAATACTATTAAATGAAATTATGAATCACACTTTAATTTATGGGATTTACAAGTTTCTATTATATTTTTTATTTATTTATTAAAATATGGAGTTGTAAAATTTTCCAAGAAAGAGAATTTTTTTATAGTTTATATCCACTAAAATCTTATTTAAGAAATTTATGGCATAAAAATTTTGTTTTTTTACTATCCACATGTGTGTGAAAAAATTAGAAAAAAATGGTAATTTTACCTTGAGGATAAAAAATTTTGTGAATGCGATAGGGGTATGGTATTTCATTGTTCTTCAACTACTACAATGGGAAGAATATAAAATTTATATAGTGTGGGAAAATTTCAACTGCGAGAAATGTACAAATATAGTGAGAAGGTAATGCATTTATACCATTCCTAAAAACATGAATCTATGCTTGATTTTGATACAATCCATAACATAACTGCAGAATCGATCAATGAGAATAAGTCCCTGACTACCATGCCAACTAGGGAAACCATGAAAAAATAATGATTCAATGTGAGGGATCTGTAACAGTTTCCTCTTTTATTCCTTTCTCGTGAACATGCTCACTACTTTTGTTGTGCTCGCTGAATTTTTCCAAAGCCCATGCCTCCATGGCATATTATATGAACCCTTGAGATAACCATTATAAAATTGGATGAAAACCCATTTTTAAACACAAAATTTTAATATAAATCCATTTATAGATAGATCCCAAGCTCCACCATGAAGATAACCAAAACATGATGTGGTAATTCCCTCTAAAGAAATCCTGAACTGGATTAATGTTTGGGAAATTGAAAGAATATTGAGTTTATATTAGAAATCAATGTTGAATATATAAAAATTATGAAACCAAGTTCACAAATATTAGAATTGTTTTTTATGATTCCAAAAATAGAAAGATAATCGAATTTGATTTATGGAACATAATGTCTAATCAAGTTGATATTAATATGCTCAAGAAGACTTGAATAAGTAGTTGAAGATGTTTTTGAAAATGACTAGAGGAAGTAAATCTAGTATATAACATAATATTGAAGATATATTCTTTATTAAGAAGTAATATTTACCTAGCCTGCAGTATCAGCATAATTTAAACATTAGACTTAATAATTTCTCCTTGAATATATTTGGATATGGTAGTTACTTTTTCCTTCTTGAAGACTGCGACTTTGGATTCAAAAGTAAGTTCGTGATAGGTACTCAATAGAATTCTTTTATGGAAATAATAATTACATTTTTATATGTCATGTGAAAGTTGAGTTCATCTGAATATTGTGCAATCTATTTTAGAGTATCTCCCTTGTTCTTCCTTTATATACCACTGAGGAATGTTCCCCAAAGATTGATCGAGGCATTGGCTCTCGGATGATGAGGTTATTGTCCATTATCTCTTTTTATGTTAGATTGTGAATCCAAATATATTTCATACCTTTGATATTTATGTGTTTCATTGTAATAAAAATTATTTTCAATTTGTGATTTCATGATACAATGATCAATCCTTCGACCCTTGCTAACTCTTATATTCCATGATTTCAATGAAAAATCGACCTCCATTAAAATCCATCAATAAAACCATATCACCTATATATACCTTTAATATCAAAAGAATATATAAAATAAAAAAATTATATTTAATAATAGAAAAATCTTAATTCATTAACCAGACTTGATGACCTCCTTTTTATACACCTTAAAGAACAAGTTCAATTATTAAAAGCCCTAATTTTGAATCCAATGTGTAATTATAGCCCCTTACAGAAAAACTAGTTCAACACCTAAATATTAATGTTATCTTTTTTGTTTTGGATCAGAATTTTTATCTCCCACTTCATGTTATCATGTCAGGTAGAGTCTAATTTTTACATTTTCTATAATACACTAATGCTTAAAAATAGGGATTATTCTCTAAGGTAAAAATCCCAATCATGTGTCCAATTTTTTGAGTTAGGAGAATTCATGAAGATATCATCATATAAATCCATCCACACACTTGATGCATGAAGCATTTGGACCATCCAATTATTAATATAATATTGTAACCATTAAAACAAATGAACATTCCTAGATTCAAGGGAAGGAGTTCACAAAACTAGTACTAGTCACATGGGAAATTTTGAAGAATGCCAATATTATCTGAGAACTCTTATATAAATAGAAAAGTATTTATTAATTCTATGATCTTACATAGAAAAGGATTATTAGGATATTAGTCGATCAGGATTATGAATCCATTTAATACATTATTTCAATTATTCTTAGCATAATAACTTTAGTGTTGAAAAACTAATACATTAATTTCTAAGCTAATGTGATTCTACAAATGTCCCATTTTAATTAATTAAATATTTTAATAGTTTATTTCCTTATATTAATATCCCTATATTCATTTAAACAACATATAATTTATGATATTTCCTAATTTATTACTTTTTCAATTCATATTTCCCTATTAATTAGATCCCACACATATGCCACTTAGGTCTTATCCATTGATAGTGATCGTTAGTAGTGGGCTGATATAAGGGAAATTTGAGATCTCTGATTACAATTGAATGAGATATTTGAGTCTATAGTGTTAATTTCATTCAACTAATTAAACTAAAATTTCATGTAGAGTGTAATCATGTGATATATAACATGATTAAAGTGAAAATGGGTTAGCAAAAAAGTGGAATAATGGTTTAATAAAAAATGTATTATGACATACATGGTTAGGAAACATATTTTAGAATTTAATTTAAATCCAATCCCATTCAATTTAATTAACTTTTTTCAAATTCTTAACACACTAAATATATTATAACACATCCACAACACTTTCGTCTTGATGAAAAACCATGTCCACATCAACTACCATTATTTTTTCTACAAATTGTTTTGATGAGTGACATTTTAAATTATACTCATAAAACAAGGAAACATTTCTAGGGAAGATATTATTTGAATTTTAAATTTTTATTAAAACTACTTCAATAAATAACTGCATCCAATTCATCACACCTCATTGGTTTTGATACAGAGTTTGAGTAAATGTTTCTGAAAAAACATTGAACATTGAACCTCATAGCTAAATTATAAAAGTGTTTTTATCACTATTCTATTAAATAAATCCCCATCCCTTTCTAAATATTATTCTACTATCATTATAGGGAATGAAAACATAGACTATAATCAAGATCAATTTAGTTGATCTTTAAGATAACATTATTCATCTAATTTCTTCAACAACAACTAGTAGTTACAAATTAATAACTAAAAAAATTTTGAGCTAAAAACAAAAATGCTACGTCACCTACAAAAGATTCATAGTTTTTCAAAAAAAAACATTCCAATATAAATATTTCGAATTTGGATAATTCTGAAATGGATTCATTATTAGAGAATTCAACATGGATCAGATCATCTAGGACTCATTTCTCTTCTCTCGTGAAGAATTTTACAAGATGTTGTTATAAAACCTCTATCCTAGAGAGATCACCACATGGGATGAATTTACATATGACTTCCTCTTGGATTATTTAGTTAAATAATGGTTTGTAAATATTAAATTAAGATGACAAACACATTACACATTTTGGTAAAGATTCAATCAATTAACAAACTCCTACCTACACCAACCATGTGAAGAATAAAATTTCCTACTATTATTTTCATACAAGTTTATGTATAAAAAATAGAACCTATTGGATTCTTCCATTGGAAGAGATCTGAATAATGATTTACCTATTAAAGTGAGATAGTGGATTGGAAATGTCTCCCACGGATCTTATTAATTCATCATAGGAAAAATAATAGGAGTTCAACATAATTTGAATGGTTCCATCCCACAATTATTTGTTGAAATCGAAAAAATAAACTCCCGTGTAAGAAATTTACCTTTGAAAAAGGTACATGATGAATCACCTATCATACTTTCTCATATTTTCAAACTCTGTAAATCCCAAAAAACTACTATAATGGGTGACCTAACATTCAGGAAAACCTCAAAGCCATGTATAGGTGATAAAATCCAATTAAGGCAGAAAACTAGCATTGTTGAGAAAAATGAAGGAATAGTTCACATCAGCGGACCATCAAAAGATGCATCATGGAGGTGCACATAAAATTCAATGTATAGAGACAAATATTTGTGATCTGTGTGAAATATTTCACTCCCTGTGGAAATCCTTCATTCCCCTCTCCCAAGATGACCGTCGGAAGATGTATCATGGAGGTGCACATAAAATTCAATGTATGGAGACAAACATTTATAATCTATGTGCAATATTCCATGGACCCAATTTCATCCCTCATCCTCGTATTCTTAATAAGATTACACAATTTATCTACTTCACCTTCAAAACAATATACTAAAATGATGAATTTATCATGTTCATAAAATTGAAGAAATGAAAATATCTTTTCACTGGTACTGATCCATTTTTCAGCCACTAATGGATCAGTAGACCAACTGAATGAGGGTGGATGCTGCCTCAGGAAGGATTTAACATAATGTTTCTCCTGCCTCTGCTCTTTTGGAAGTCCTACATGGTTCATATCTTGATAATGTTGTGTGAGCATGGTTACAAGATTTTTCATTCCATCTCCCATAACGTTTGGTTGCTCAGGTGGACAATCATTGCATTGCCCGTCGCATTCAGCATTAACATGGTTCATTCAGGATCCATCCATTGACTAAAACAAATAAGCATAGTGTGAGAAACACTAATCATAAAAGGAAAACCACATAATAATATATAAAATTTCACACTTAAGGTCTTATCATAGGTTATTCATGGACATTTCTAAAACACTTGGATTGTGTTCTATGCTTAGACTTATCCTTTGGGTTCTCACAAAGGCTTTCACGTCCTAGTTTCGAAGTTTGATTACACCCTTTCCTCTGATACCAACTATGACGACCCATACATTACATACATTTTTAATACTTCAAAATTGATGCACACTTATTACGACATATAACAAAACCATGAATGGACCGTATAGGTATATTGTCTTTAGAAACTGGGAAATATAAACAACTGGTTCACAAATCATCTACACTGTATCCCTTTTATTTTACATATCTAGAGTCCCTTTTGGAATATCTTAAATAATACCCTTCTTCTTGACCTGGGGAAAAGAAAACATACAAAATTATGATCTCAAATGAAAAGTGAGGGTAAAAAAAATAATTATCAATCACATCATATTCATAAGAACATAACATTTTGAAAATCATAACCTGCAAAAGAGATCATAATATCATAACATGGGATAAATCATGGTAGTGAAATGTAATCCCAATAATCAGAACATGAAACTTTGTTTCATACACACATAATCATAGAGAATCATTTCTTAGTAATCAAGACTCATTGAAAAGACTATCTTAGTGGACAATGTCCATTTTTGAACCGAGTTCACTCCTCATTTCAGTCATGTTTCACTGAACTCGATTAACCTGTCGTTCCAACCATGTCTATATCATGAGATATAAATCATTACTCAATGAATTGGAGTGAGATATAGGTCCCAAACATCTCATAATGATAAGATTCATATATGTGCCAAAAGATCATAAATCATACATCATAGCATAACCCATGTAAAAAAAATGGGGTTCTTAAACATCATGCCATCATATCATAATCCATATAAGATAAAATGAAATCATAAAAATAATTCCATCATAACATAATCAGATCAATGTAAAAATAAGGATAGATACAAAACCCTATATTATCTTATATGGAAAACAATTTTGAAAAAAAAATATGAACTTCATTCTTGAAGAAAATAACCTTTCTACTTCAATTTTGTTTCCTCTCCTAAAATGAAATACAATTTTAAACTAAAAGAAGTTGATTAAAATTAAACATTAAAACATTTAAAGGAAGCTTCATGGAAATAATGTTCTAAAAATCCATTCAGGTCATATAAGTTAAAAAACATTCTTCTCTTACTTTGGCCGGAAAAGTCAAAAAGAACCTCGTACTAAAAATGACAAAAGATTCATTTCATATATTTAACTGAAAACTCACCAATGGGTATAATTGGATTTAAACAATTGTATAAGTATAGAAATAAAATTACATATTGAGAAAACATGGATTTGGATGATAAATATGCCCTAGTAAATTCTGAAGTATAAACAATCTCAGATAAAAATGATATTGTGATATTTTCACTTACCTTAGGTCCGATATGCTTTGTAAATGTCTGAACCTTCTGTATAATGATTTAAATAATGTAATTGGCTTATTATAGAATCATATTCATTGTTATGATATCATATATCGTCATATTCTTAGCTTCGTAATAGTAATATTTCATTGCTACTCATTATTCGGGTGTTCATTGCTTTTTTGTTCTTATGCGTGTTTTGTCGAATAAATTCTTATTCTTCTTTTTAGGTTATAGATACCTCATTTAAAGAATGGTATTAGTGTAATATGTATCCTATTTATTCATTCAATTCATTTATATAATCATTAAGCATTGAAGATCATGTAGAACGAGTCGCATCACATCGTGGAGACAGTAGGTCGTACGTACGCACGAGCGATGATATCATTCCCATGATAGTGGAATCGTATTTAAGTGTATGTATACTATTTCAGAATCAATATCAATTTAAAAAAAATCATATATAGTTATTCTTTACACCATTATACCAATCCAAGTATGGTGGTGGTGGAAAACAGATTACACCACGACGTGGAGATTGTATTCCGTACGTACGCACAGGCGGTGATTTTGTTATTCGTAGGATGGATAGAAGGTGAAATAGGGTTGTTTTATATTTATAATAACATATCAGTATATGAGTGATACTGATGTTATTACTTCATAATGAAACAACTAAAGAATAAGAAGTAGAAGAAGAAATAAATTTGAAAGAATCGATAACGGACATTACCTCTTCTTAACCTCCTCTTAAGGAACCAATTATGGTCTTTGAAGAAGAACAGGACCTCAAGGTTGTTTCTAGGGAAGTGGAGAAAATAAATTGGCAGGGTTTGGCCGATCTTTAAGCCTCAATGTGGTGTTAGGAGGAGAGGGAGGAGGTGCCATTTTATAAGGGATGAGAGGGGAACCTTAGGGAAAACTTAAAATATTATTTTATAATAAATTAATATTCGGTTTTTAATAGATAAAAATTCATTTATTTAGAATCTAAGACAGGGATGGGTTTAAATCCTCTCAATCAATAGATTTTAGACAAGTTTAGGTTACTATTTTATCTTTATCGTTTAGATTTAACTCTAAGTTAAATAATTTTACTTTTACCAAGTCTTCTTGTTTTCTTACACTATATGATTAATAACATACTATAATAAGCAAAACAAATCCCAAGTTGTTCATTATTAACATATATAACCTTATCTAAGCCATTTGGATGAACCTTAGATTTTTAGGAATATAATAACAATTAATAATATAATATTTATTTTAAAAAAATATTTTACGTCAATTTTGACACTATTTGGTAATTGATTTTTTTAAAAATCATAACAGCATTATTAGTTTGAGAAACGTTAATTAAATCAATACTAACATTTCATATTAACCAATAAAATTATTTAAATTCATAAAAAGTCTAAAATTACATTTATTTGGGTATTTATAATATCAATTATGTTAATATTTCATTAATAAGGTAATTACTACACCACCATTATGTCATAAATAAATTAAATTATTTTAAGTCTAAAAATTATAAATAATCTACAATTATGTATGAAATCTTTTTATCTTTCTAGTTAATATTTATAGTGTATTTTATCTTATTTATAACCCTATATTAAAAATGTTTTAGTCATCAAACATTGATTTTAACTATTTTAACTATTTAACTCTTCTATAAATAAAAAAATAGTATATGTCCTAATCTAATCCATGTGGACCTAAATGGTCATATTTTTTTCCTAATGTTGTTTTTGGTCGAATTAAATTTATCCAATATAATTAGGACATGTTTTAGGGTAATAATAATACCATGTTTACCCTTAATTACCCAATTTAATTTTAATCGTGGTAAAAAAAAGTAAAAAGATATTATTCACCAAATATTATTTTTATCTTATTGAACCATATTTTACTCCTTGATATTAACCGTGTATCTCGAATTTTTTAAATTCCACTCATAGAAGCGGTAAAATTATGTCTTATGAAAATTTTCAAACTCTCTTATGAGGTGGGTAAAAGACGGTGAAAAGTTAAATACAATTGTTAAATATCTAAAATTATTATAAAATTACTCCAATGAATTACTTTGAACATATATAGGTATTATGTATCAATTTCTACATAAAATAAATTTAAATAAAATAAATAATTATTTAAATAAAAAGTCTGTTTTTAAATAATAACCCGGTGTTTTCACTTTTCATCAAAAATTGAATGTTTTCCGAAAAATACCAAAAATTCACCCTTGGATAATTTCTATATTCCGAATCCAAAAATGAAGCCCATTTTAAACGATAAAATTTATAAAATTTCAAAAAGTGGGTATTACTATTCATAATGGTTAGTTTTAATAATATTTTAATAGCATATAGTTGTTTAGTGAAACTTGGTATTGCGTACAAAGAAAAATATCGAGGAAGGTCGTGATTGCGTGTAAAGCAAGCCAAGATGGTGTTGTGTGTAGTGAAAGATTCATTTGATGATGTATATAAAATAAAAACAAAATATTTCTTATAAAAATATTAGGTGTTACAACGACCATCCATATGGTGTTGTTTTCTACGCAGATACCATTTCCACGATACCACATCCATAAATAGACTATAAATAGAATCACACTCCTCACTTCAAAATGCCTTGAGAATTAAAACTGTTTCTAGTGTGCATAATATTTCCCTTCACTCACAAATAACATGGCCTCTTGGTACTGTATTTTGTGTGACAAGTCTCCTAGGGTTCCCCCTATGGGCGGGCCCAGTTGGGATCATCCTTCAACTGTTATCATTTATTTATAAATTAATTTCATTCAAATGGTTCCCTTTGCATGCAATCCTCCCAAATGCATTTAATTATTCCCTATTTCATGTAAACACACCATATTCCACACAACCATCTCCAATTTCACGCACACATTTCCTACTATCTATAAGCCTTCCCTATTACACGTAATCCTTTCCTATTGTGAACAATGACCCCTTATTGTGTGAAACCATCCGCTATTGTATTCAATCATCCTTATTGTGTTAATATATTCCCTCTTTGAAGAAGTCCATCATATTTGCATGTGATGATTCCTTCTTATGTGAAACCATTAATATGCCTTCGATATCCAATCCCCAAGAACCATATTGAGGCTCCTCTGGCATTAAACACACCTTTATTGCATTAAATTATTCTATACATCCCTCCAAGATTTCACGTAATTATTTTAAGGTCCCTCAAGTGGTACCTAATTTTTTATTGTGTTGCATCATGCTCCTTGGCATAGGCATGCTAACAACTATTTCTTCTCCTCATAGCCATTCTATCACGATGCCCCCAATGGATCAATACACAACCACATTTATCCAATGGAATTACATTTGCCTTTAATTTCTCTAGAGTAGGTTGGTACAACTTATGTATATCCTAGAAGTGAATCCTCATCATCTGTGTTGCAGGATGTTAAACTACCAAGCACCCACTTCCTCTACACGTGATGTTAAACTGTTATTTTTTAAACTGCGGAAGGTCCGAGGGGATCAGATAAAGGATATGCACTAGAGTCTACCCGCACTATCTCATTCCTTCTGGAATTTATCAACAGGTGTGCTCCGAACAACCCTTGTGTAAGTCCCGACCACCATGATAGGGTTCTCCCTATTTGATTGACATGGAATGAGTCCTTCCTTAAATGGAACATAATCCTTCTAATACATCTAGATACCCTCCTCAGGTTTACCTCCTGGAGTAATTTCCAATCATCATCTCTCATGACCACAACCCACACTTAAGCTCATGTTTACACTATGGGTCGTTAGCCCTGCGTAAGCCCCGTACCATCCCTTGTGATCAAACTTTTCATGACATGATCGTTAATTATGCGACTACCTATTATTTATTATAAAAATCAATACTTATATGGGCTTAGAGTAAGCATCGAACATGACATCCTCTTTGGGCCCCTAACCATGAATAAGCCCCAAGCCCCTCTTCACTAAATTACATGGACTATGATACTTTCTACTTTGCAATCAAGGTACATAACTAGACTCCCTAATGATAAATCCCATCATCCCATAACCATTCATTCTATCCAATCTATGTTAGTTCACCTTTTTCCCGCATGACATTAAATTGTATGCCCCCCAGTGAACTAAATGGGTTTTGAAAATTTTTGGGTACATAAGAAGCCTCTTCCAGGTTTAATCCCAATCAATGGAAATCTGTGGTGCTCCCTCAAAGACATGTACCCCCCCCCCCCACCAAATGTAATATCTTCCATTATGGGATTCATCTTCCTGGTCATCCTCTCTAAGGTGTTTCAATCCTTCCATTTTGGTCACTGTCCTTTGAACACACTTCTAATACATGTCCCATTTACATGGCAGCTATATATAAGACCCGCACTCACTCTATACTCATCCAACCAAGAGACTCCCTCTTGTTATGGGCTTCTAACCAAGTATTAAACCCAATCATGTCTTAGGTTCATTATCCCTCTTGTACAAACAGATCACATACCCTCATTCCTAAATATTGTGGGCATTGATATTTTCCCTCCTTAAGAAAAGTATGTAGTAACCCCCCCTCCGGTTCAAGACCATGATCCATGTCACATACTAATACCTCCTTTATGTCTTTGTGTTTTGGTAATATCATGACTTAACCTAGAGTAACTACTTCCTTCAACCCCCCAATCCATGTGTCCATTCTCAATGAGCCAGCTCTATAGGTTACTCATCACCACATTTCAAAACTAAGTAGAATTTGATTCCCAACCAGCTAGTATATGTATGAAACCTCCTCATGGTTCAATCTCAACAACATCACCTCCACAATGGCTCTATCTCCACATCATCAAAAATTCATTCATTTCACCCGAGTTTTACCAAAGCTGCCACATCTCAATAGAATCATTCCACTCCATCAGCATCAATGTTGCTCTTAACAGCACCCGAGCAGCTAACCATGTGTAATCCCCAACAGGGTTCTGGGTCATTGTCTTTTGTGAACACCCTGAATCCCTTACTCCCCATTATCAACCAATGATTTCTTTGATCCCTTTATTCATACATATGAATCCTACAAGATGGGAAATATCAACCAATGATAAGCCATGGTGTCCCATTTGTGTGGACCCACCTTCCTTGATCCGACCATTGTGGTGTCCAGATTAGCCTTTATGGTGTAGAATCATCCCTTTTTGGGACATGCAATCTCAGATCCATCCCCATCTGGCATTCTAATCCATCCATTCAGTAAAACCTTCTAGGTTCTCCATCTTAAAGGCATACCAGCCAAATCCACTTCCATCAATGTTTTTATTAGTATGACCAGTCACCTATAATCATTAAATATTCATAATATGTCATGTAAATCATTGTAAGTGGAGGGAAACCACATATAAATTCCCCTGGAATTCAATTCACCGCATTTGACTTGGGATGCCTCGTGATTCTCCACCCTCAAAAAGCCATATCCTAAAGAGAAGAGATCCCTGAGAACTAGTGTTTTAGGATCCAGAAACACCATAGATTCCCAACATGACTACTCTACCAATATTTAGATGGTTATCTAACATAACTCATTGGAATTTCCATATATAAGTAGCATAATTAACTAGTATCCATAATAATATGGAACTAAGAAGGCTATAATGAACAACATCTTAAATGGAGACCCAAACTAGGTGATGACATCTGAGGTTGAATACATTGAAGGCGATACTGACATCCCATAATCATGAAAAAATCAAAATGAAAATATCAATAAAGATGTTACGAATGATTCCTATCTTTGAAAATTTAGAATGTGGGGAAAAAACTGTGCATTCTCGACAGACAGATACGTGACCTGGTGAAAGCGTCAAAAAAATTGTGAACCTGACATGAAATTATACTATTAAACATGGAGATTAGTAGAATCCGATACATTAGTAGATAAGAGTGTCACAATATCAAGCTATTCGGTGCTAGGACCCGCCATGAAAATAGTGGGCCTAGTGTGAAACTCACCAAATTTCTGGGTAGTTAATCATTGGGAATCCCAGTCTACAATATTGTTAGCATGGATCAATCTATCCTACCATGTAATACTAAATGACGTTGAGACACTCGAAATTACTTTCCTATTATCTATACTAATGGCTGAATCTTCCTGCTTTCAAGGACCCGTGATACAATTATAGGAAACCGATCACCAATTTCTCAATGATTCAGCAGTTGGGGAAGTGGAAATATGGATGCAGAATTCCCACACAGATTCACCTCTTCTGCAGAAACATCTGTAACCACAAATTTTGGGATCCCACACCCCATCTCAAAAAAAATATTCAACAGAGGGTGATTAGAACACTTGTCTGTGGATATGAGCAAGTGGTGGTTATCCCAAAAAGGGATATGGACCAACAAAACCTAGAGGCCTCAATGCCCAATCATCATCGCCACCCCATGTATTGCATAGGGTGCCACTACTCCCCACATTTATCTCCAATAAATATAGGATCCTATCCCTGGATTTCTACAATGACTCGCTCCATTATGTTGACGAAGTAAGGGGTGTGTGAGTCTTTTCAATTTGGAATCCCATTGGGGGCACCATGGAGGGATCCCACTAGGCCATGTCAGTGACACCAGTTATTCCCACAGATCAAGGAGTAGGTGGTCTATACACCTGCACACATGGCCTCAGCTCGTCTAACCCTATATCAATGCCATTTGCAAGCTCATGAGTATACACTCTATAGGGAATCATCTTACACAATTTCAATGGCCCTAACCACCGCTAGTGTGAACTATCAGCCCCTATTACTATTGAACAAGGACACCTCTTGATTACATCGCTGCAAGAACATCCAATACCATACAAAATTATGGAACCCGTGGTCCAATTAGTAGGTTGAAATGGCTCTCCCATTCACCAGGGAAAGTGGTATCTATCACGGGATGACCCATGGCAGTGATGTTCAGTACTGCGGTCCAGCCCATATGTAACGGCCCAAAATTGTGAATAAATCTTGTTTCCTAATTTCATGTGTTATTTTATTTTATTTTTATACTCAACAAAAATGTTTTATTTGATAAACATGATTATAATTAAAATGAGTCCATTGGGTTTTGAATGTTATATGACCATCGGTCAATATCACCGCTGTGAACAAAATGTTTTGATTATTGTCTCTAAATATAAGTAATCTTGGTTAATTATTATAGAAAGAAGATTTGATGGCCTCACCTAGTAGTCTTGGACCGATCGAAGCCCATCTAATAGAACTTGGGAAGGAGGTAGCACCATTGGGATTTTCTCTGGACCAAACCGAAGCCGAACTTCATCATGTGAAGCTAGAACGGAATCTCCTTCGTGAGAAGTTCAAACTGATAGAAATTACTACTCGGGCAATGTTGACCGAGCCGCCCCAAGATTCTATCACCCTATCACACCATACTCTTAGGTCATATGCTGGTATTATAAGGGGCTATGTAACGAGACCGTAACTGCCTAGTGTAATCCTTGTTTTAAATAAAAATTGGGATTTCTTCTTATGATGAAGTTTATGAATTTTCAAATGACCGGATAAAAATAGTATGTATATTTTTGATGAATTTTCAAAAGGATATTTTAAAAAAATGTTTATGTAAACCTTGAATAATTTAAAATGTGTAATGATTTTCAAAAAATGGTCTTCTACAATTATATCCAGTACGAAATTTAGAGTCTAATAAGATCAACTTAATTTTTAATGAATAGTAAATTGTGAATTGTGATTTTACTCTTAGGATTAGTAATGTCACCAAATGGATTAGTAATCTCAATTAAAGAATGTTTTAAAATAATCTAGGCACCTTGATTAAGTAATGTGATTCAATAAAATGTTTAAATAACGGTTTCATAAATTATTATTCAAGTATTAATTTTTTCGGGTGAATAGTGTTTTTTCATTAAAAATTAAATTAAAAATATTTAGAAAAATTATTTTTATAAAATGGACTTTATTTTTGAACTCAGATCATCGATATTATGTGAAGGTAATTTTTGGCGTTTTTTCTGAAAAAAATGAATTTTCGGTGAATAGTGTATTTATTTAAAAATAAAATTAAAAATATTTAGAAAATTGTTTTTATAAAATGGAGTTCATTTTTGAAATCATAGCATTTATATTTGGTTAATGTGAAATTTTGGGATTTTTCTGAGAAAGATGAATTTTCAGTGAATAGTAAAAATACAGTTTTAGGGTTTTAGTATGTTTAATGACATCATAACTATGTCATGGTGATGTCATGAGATATTTTAAGGGTTTTCCGACCTAAGGTGATGGATATTTGTATTGGAGGCCCCATGCAGCCTAACTTTATGGGAAATATCATGAGAGAGCACATGGGTTTGAGAAAAGCACATGTGAGGTGTCCCTTGGCCATTAATGCCTTGTCCCCTCACTTTCCCTATAAATACCAAGCCCTCCTCTCATCCATTCGACTCCCCACTCTTCCCCAACGAGGTTCTGGTCTCATTACCTCCCAAGGAGTCCTCCCAAGGTGCCCCCAAGCCCTCAAGGTCCAAACCATATAGTTTTAAGAGTTACGTTTTAAGGTAAGGGATCCGACCTCTCACTTTCTTTTCAAGAAATATCTTTTATGTCATTTCTTTTATGATCCATGTTCTTATGTTAAAGGATGTTCTTTTACACTCCTCTTACTTCCATTTTCATGTTCATATAATGAGAGATCCCCTCTTACTCTCATTATTTCGTTTTATGATGTTTTAAGTGGCACCGTTAGGCTGCCGAAATTTTTGTAACAGATTCTTTCTCCCTTCTCATTTTTCAAAGTCTATTTTCATGTAAAGTATTTCAAGTTCCTTTTTATCATGTTGGGGTATGATCTATAAATTTATCATACTGATCTTTTATGATCATATGATTAGAGACCCCATTTTATCTCTTCAATTCATCATTTTGATGTTTTAAGTGGCGCCATTAGGCTGTCGAATTTTTGAGGGATTCTTTCACCCTTCTCTTTTTCAATGTTCTACTTTCATGTCAGGTCTTTCAAGTTCATTTATATTATGATGTGGTATTATCTATATATCTATCATACTGGAATCTTATTTTCATATGATGAGAGACCCTATTTGACCTTGTCAATTCATTTTCTTTGATGTTTAAGTGACGCCGTTAGACTGCCGAATTCTCACAAGAGAAATCTTATTTTTGTCTTCCTTTAATATTCTTCATTTCATATGGTATATTTTCAAATTTCATTACCATGTCCTTAAATCCCTTATATTTTTTCCCTCTACTGTTTGATGGGTCATTTATGAATGTTTGACCCATGTCCCCTCTCTTCTCAATGTTTTCTAAAACCTTGTAACATAGCCGTTATGCTGCAGAATTTTCGTCTCAAAGTGCCTCTCTCTCTCTTATAAAAATTATTTTATGTTATAAAGTGAATACTAAAAGCTCTTATTTCTACAGGGGTATTCACATATATATCAAAATGTTCTATTTTAAATTCTGGTATTTACATACATGAAACCCTATTTCCCTTTCCATGGGTTTAAAGTGACATAAAGATCATGTCTTTAAAGCAGTTTTTAAAACGTTATGATTATGAAATGAAACCCATTTATTTTATTCTATATGGGTTTTTTATGAAATGATTGATGATGATATATGTGGATCACATGATAATAAAGGCAAATTTAAGGGTGCGCCCTGATAGCGCTCCAATGCATTGGGTAAAGACATAATCTCTAGAGATGACCATTTTTAACGATGCCATGGTGAATAACCTTAGTAATTTTTAATGAAACCTTGGGGATGGACCTTGGTGAAATGAAACGATTGTCAATATTAAATTTTGCAGCCACATATTCAAGTTGTGCAAAATGTTATTTTTATTATGATGTATCTCATTATTTCTTTCTCATGCCTTAAAGTTCTTCTCATGTCTTTATTGAAGTATCTCAAGATCACATGTAAAATGTTTATCTTATTTCCCTTACTGGGCCTTCTGCTCACCCTTTCCTTTGATGTATGTACCCATGTTATGAGATGCAGTAATGAACCTAGAATGAACATAAGGAGAAGAATTTCAAGTGTTTAAGAAGAATGTTTTTGTTGTTGTTTAATGTATTAATTTCCTGGTTTCCAAGACACTAAACCTTAAAGATCCTCGGTTTTGTAAAATGTAATGAAAGTTTATTTGATAAAAAGGCGGGATGCTATACCATACCTACATCAGATAGAGTAGTGGTCCTCCCCATACTTTCATCAAACATGGAGGGCCTACCCATGCCACCATAATCGTCTCATGTGGATGATCACAACATGAGGCCCTTCATCACCTGGTCATCCAGTAGCATGTCAGTCCACCCCATTCGCTCATCGATTCCGGTGGAGGTCCTCCTCATGATAGTAATCAAAAAATCCAAGGCCCTCCACACTTCATCAATGGTTGAAACAAAGGTCCTCCCCTCTTTACGAATGTCCACCATGGTCATCCCCCATATGTACATACCCTCTCTATAGGAGTCCCTCCCTAATCCAGCACTCTTAAACATGAAGCTCCACACGTCATTACAAACAACCACCAGGGAGATCCTCCCAAGGTTTATACTAGTTCTAATGGAGGCTCTTCCCACTCTATCACTTTGAAACACTATGGTATTCCCCTCATTATGAAATACAACATGTAGATACTCTCTATGTTCTTACCAGCTCTAGTGGTGGCCCTCCCCACTCTAACACTATTAAACATGATGGTCCTCCCCTTGTTCCATTCAATATTTGTCTGTGGGCCCCCACACCCCTACTTATCCAAGTAGAAGTCCTCCCTGCACCAACACCAACATGTGTAGAGGTCTTCCACATGTCGAAGATTTTCCCCGCCATGAAGAATAATTCTAGGCAAGGCGGGTGGGTCGTCTCTTCCGAACGAAGAACATTGATAGTCGTCAGGTTGAGATCAAACCTATCTGATTTTCAGACACTGATGTGGCTTGTGATTTGCTAATGGAGCCCTCGCCCAATCCTCTATGTCTGGGGAATGGGTATGGAACCTAAAAATTATCCTTTTCCTCCAAAAAATAGAGGACCACTGGATCCATGAATCCCACTACAAATACATATAAGAGGTGGAAGACCTGGTTCCCTTACAAGATCTTTCAATTTAGTCATCTCTATCACCACCAGTATCATTATATAACTGGAGAATAGATCATAGAGAATTGTAATGGGGATAGGTCGATGATGAACATCAGAATTATCAACCACTAATGACAGCCTCCCATGCGTAGGAAATAGTGGCCACCCCCTCCTATAGGGATGTAGTGATACAGTCAGTGCAGTCCCTTAGAGATATCCCTAGGTGTAGTGGTCTTTCAGCTCGTGTACTATACTCTCCACCATCTAACCCACCCACCCAATGGTCTACGTCCATGATTTTATGTGTCCCTCAACCTCCCCCAGTTGAATAATGGGGATACGAAGGGTTGAATCCTATGACTATGGTAAGAAGTTTATGGAACATTCTCATTATAGATCGACTCCCTGAGATTTTCTAGAAAATTACAACTACAATATTTAAAACTCCAGGGTCCCTCACCTAGGATGAGGCATTTTTCCAATGAAATGTATAGATGATGAATTTATATATCTGTTTTCAATGGTTAGATTATCCCAGGAGCTATGAACTCTTTGAAGACATTGGCCAACTGTAAGGCCTAGTTGAGTTGGTCGTACTTACTATTTCTCGACACCCTGCATCACCCGATGATCACTGAACACTCCAACAACAACACGTCAAGAGATTCAGTGGCACCAAAAAATTATTAATTTGGCTTTTCAAAGTGTCTGAATTCATAGTTTGGAATAGTATGCTTCCTTTCATTTCAGTTAAATTCCGCAGCAGCCTGACCGTCTAGGTGACATTGAGGATATGCCACCAGGTATTGTCACAATTAACAAGGACGAACATGCAATCTAGGAGACAAATATAGGGATCATTGAAGATAATATACATCAAGTATAGTACCACATTTTTAGATTCATTGGGTGGGGTTAGGCGCATGTAGAGAAATTTAATAGGCCTTCCTACACCTTCTATGTCTTTTTACTTCGATCAGTACCTCTAGAAAGGTAACGAATGAGACCAGAATGTCAAACCCTCTAACCTTCATAGATCAGTGATTATGATGGAAGGTGGTCCTTAAAAGGCCGTGTTGTGTAAATAGATCATAGAACCCAAAAAGATGGTTGATGACCTTCTTGTCGAACACACTACCTAACTGCATCGTGATTACAATAATCCTCGACTGAGGCAGTAAGGTAAAGTGAAAAGTCACCCCAATGAGTACCATCCTAGTGACCTCAGCCACCCTACCAATCTAGATAGAGTAGAGACTAGATTTTATGGAAACTGACCACTCTAGTCACCATCGAATCAGCTTGATTTGCATGAAAAACTTCCTCGGGACCCTTCTCAGGTGCCTCATACTGCTCCAGAGGTCATTCCCCCATCACTAATATAGATAATCCCAATATTCACTACATGAGTTGTTGATTTATATTACCATGTTGCTGAACCAGGAAACACATTTGTAGTATGAGATCTTCTTCAAGATAGTAATCCCATCTTGGATGATCTAATGCATACTCTCATTGGAAACCTTGAGGCTTTGGAAACCTGACATGTAGCAATCCCACCTGATGGAAATCCATATCAGGCATGGGAAGAAGATATGAAAGAACCCCCAATATTTGGTAATCCTATATTATGGCCTTTCAATGGGATAGAGAACCCACTGAAACATCATTCCCACTTCATTTCATTATGTGGACCAATACTGGGAACACTTGGACACCAAGAAACTACCCAACATTAGTGATTTTTACATACGCTAGAAGTGAATATGTTTTTCTAGTACAATATCTTACACATTAGGTTCATATCTTGTTCAGTATATCTTTACAGGAAATTTAATTACCTCCTGAGTTCTACTACCTAGAAGACCAGCATAGTTGACCTCTTCTAGTATATGCAAAGTCCATATTAGCATGTCACAACTTTTGTCACTAGATTGAAGGGTCTCGCGTATTCAATCGATATTCCTTTTATTCAAGAGATTTTTCTAATGATGTGCATGGGGAATGTAAAAAACTGAATTAGACCCTTCAGACTCATCACTCAGAACTACTGGGGAATATCTGAGGATTCCTTTGACAAGGAACAATGTCTAGAGGAAGGAATGTAGTAATCCATGCAAACAAACCCATTGTCGCCCCCATTTCTCACAAGAAGAGATACTAAGGCCAAGATCATTGATTTTTTACTGGAAAAGGCCCCTAGAAAGTAGGAGTTATAACTATGGGAACCACTATCAAAGCCTCACTGAGGGCCACCACCTCAAGCTTAGCCTCCGGCTCAGAATCTATTACCTCATAATTGGTAGGAACCGCTGCTTAACATAACACCACCACATAAGAGAGATAATCAGGTCCATCCTCCTTGTCATCCTTAACCTCCCTGATAGGTTCAAGATCCCGAATCCCATTTCTCAGATAGATGAAACCACACCTAGTCATTTAATGAGGCATGGTTCCTTGGAAACAATTAAATCTCCTTTGATCGAGGAATCTTGTGGTTTCTAGAATATAGGAGGACCGAAGAGGCAGATCTCATAGATCAACTTAATTAATTCTCATACAAATGGTTTCTTGGGAAACCCCTCAAATAGTTTTATATTTTAAAATATTGGTTTCAAGACCATGTTGACAACAAAAAAAAAAAAAAATTGGGTCCAGAACCAGTATAGGTGTCGTGAGTGTTTTTAAGGATTAATAGTGACAGTGAGGGTGAGTGACAACTTGTATCTACATTTGGGTCTCATAAGTATGATGATCAAATGTCTCTCAATGATATTTACCATGCCCATGAAATCATCATTGATCATTTGATCCAGTATGATCCTCATGAATCTACCATGTTGCCTCCAGATACTTCATTTGTTGAAACATATCAGCCTTCGTCCTCTCTAAAAGGTTAACAATGACAACACAAGGGATAGATAATACCTCAATAGATATCGTGTTTATCCCATAATCTTGGAAATTTCATGCCCCTAGATATGGGGATTACCCCAAAGTTATCCCATCAATGAAGGATTCTTCATGTGATGATCAGGAATATACCTCAGTAAATACTATCGAGGTATTGGGACCTTACTTGATATATAATGACGAGGAGCGTCAGGAATATCCTCTTAATGTCCATAGTCGACATAAGTATTGATAATATCATGGATATGTGAATTCTTATAATGCATTGGAATGTTCTTCTAGCCATGACATTCATGCAACTGAGACCAGACAGCAGGCCCATCTTTGAGATTAAGATGTGCAATCCTCTCATCATGTCTTATCAATTTTTCTTTCCCCTCCATTTGTTATACTCAACAAAGAAGATTCATTTTGATCTGGATATGATTATCCTCATTCAACTGAGGCCAGACCTCAGTCATCTGGTCATTTTTTGGTAGTTGTTTTTTGTGGTTCGACTAGTGAGCAACACGATTTTCCTTACACCAACCTGAACCCACTGGTTAGACCTGCATCAGTGCATATCATACGACCTACCATAGAGCGACTTCCTCTCATAATAAATGAACATATTTCACCAAATTATGATGTGATCAAGCACATTTCAAGAATTCATGTGAGGTTATAAATTATTTCGACTCTCTATTGGTCAGAATAAATCTGTGAATCCATTTTATAAGATTTATGAAGCCCCCACTAATTTGAAACAGTGGCAGAAACCACAAAATACTTCCATGCTGAGATAGTAGAACTCATATAATTTTAGTATATTATCTCATTCTCGGGATAAGATGAATTTTCTCCCATATAGGGGCACATCTACCAGCTTTTTATCACTGGTCAGTTCCATGAAATGTAAGTCCATCATTTCCTTGTCGACACGAGTTTCTGGTTCAATCCCATCTCGACCAAGATTCTTTACAAGCTATGATTATCCGATGCATATCTGAGTCCCTCTAAAAAGAATATTTAGTGTATGATAGGATGGAACATAAACCAGTTGGTATGATTCACCTGAACACCAAATTTGGTGTCCTGATCACCACCACCAATTTCATGGTTGTCTCACGGGACATTGACTACAATACGTTGGTGGGTAGACCTTGTCTCCACATACATGTGGTAGTTCCATCCTCAAATCACCAATGCCTTATATACACTATTAATGGTTGAGTGTGAATTCCCCAATGTGATGTGTCTCCCTTTTCCTCTTTGTAATGCTCTCTATTTGAATTCTGACCATTACAAGAGAATTTTAAAGCAGGTTCACACCAATGTGGTTATGCATGCTATCGATGTGGCCGATCAGGGGAAAAACATGGATGATTCCTTCATCCTCTAAATTCACTAGTTGGAATCCATGACCGCAGACATGGGGAAATGTATTTTAGTCTCTAGATGATGTGGGAACTGTTAACCCATGCAAATGTAATTCAAAAAAATAACCTCATATTCATACAAAAATTAGGCCCGAGTGAGCCTAGAGCCTCTTATCCCTATAAAGTATCGTGATTTTCTCCCCTTAGAAAATATTATAAGAACCAAATTCTTGTTCTGATAGTCCAGGATGAACCAACACAAGATGACGTGCCACCACTGCATTGATATTATCAAGTGTGGCCCCTTGGGTCTAAGGCCTAATAGAATAAGATCGATAGATTTTGTCCCTATGGATTCAATAGCATGAGAGTCTCCTGATGAATATTCCACTGCCACTCAGGACAATACTAGCATTCTTTCGAGGGAAGTACACTAATAATAATTTACCCTATAGATGATTTAGAGGACTCCCTTCATGAGTTTGAAGAAGGTGTCTCTACTAACCCTGATGAGTTGGTACATGTGGATCTCAGTACCAAGATAGATCTGAAACTAACATAGTTTAGTGCTTCCTTGTCTCCATAAGAACAACATAAGAATGATTATTTCCAAATGAAGCATCAGGAAATATTTTCCTGGAGCTATGTCAAGATTCCATGGTTCCATCTTCAGGTCTTTATCCACCATCTCTTTCTCCCATTAAATAATTGCATGTTCAAACATCCTACCATAATGATATACCCTTCTCAGGGTTCTGTGGTTGAGGTCAAAGTTGATATGATCATTAAATCCATAATCTTCAAGGTGGTCCAGTACCCCAGATGGTTACCAAACATTGTGCCCATCAGGAAAAACAATAGATAGATTATAGTCTACATTGACATCAAGGATCTCAATCATCACTATCTGAAGGATTAATTTCCCCTTCCAGCAACAAATCTATTGATTAATTTTTCCATTTTATTCCATGTTCTCTCCATCATGGATAGATATTCTAGGTGTAATCAAATCTGAATGGCCCATGAAATCAAAGAATCAACCACATTAAGATAACCATAAGGTACCTTCTACCATCAGGTAATGCCTTTCAGTATGATTAATGTAGGATCCACCTATCAAAGTGCCATGAAATGAATATTCATTCTAATAATTTTGGCATTGGTGGAATGAAACATGGATGATCTGGTAGTCAAATCCCACCAGCTCCTAAACCAACACATTGATCTTGACAATGTTTTTTTGATTATTCCATTCCTACCAACTGAAGACGAACCCCTTGAAGTGTTCCTTAAAGGTTGCCAATGTAATGTTTCTCATTATTTTCATCAGAAAAAAGTCATGGAGATCGATCCATAAGAAGATCAGGGATATTAGCTAGATGCCTCTTCCATGAAACCTTCATGAACTCTGATATTTTAAAGGAAACTTATCATATATATATATATATATATCAATTCATGACAAATCTTGTTGGATAGTGTTATCCATTTTCTTGACTCCTGAAGAAAGGTGATTATTATTAGTGGGATGAGGAGTGCTAGACTACTTTTGATAAAATAAGTAGTATCTACTAAAACCTCTAGTTTTGGTGACGCTTGTTTCCAAAAAGCCTCTAGTCCTTTATGTGACCATCCTAGAATGATATCATGGAACTCTTATCACCTAGAAGAACAATAAAGGGACAAAGAATAGTATATACAATCTCAGTCACACACTCCCTGATATAGATACAATATACTCCATTATTGAGAATAGATGTGTCACAATAGTATTCATAATGCTGAAATTACAACATTATATGCAGCACCATGATTTACATCTGGTATGCCACATGTATCCACTAATGTACATCATGAGCTATCCCATGTTAGTTGTATGTATTTCTCAGTGGGTAGTCATCATTCAATAGTTTGACATCTTATTTGTACCTCAAATTTCTATCAATGGGGAAGTGCTGGAAATATTTTTTCCACCTATCCATACCCTGAAGAGTAGTCTCTAGATTATGATTTTGCAGATATGGAAATCCTCTTAGTTAACCAAGCCATGTTTTGTTGGTATATTCACATTGATTTCACTTATCAAAACCCCTACTAGAATAATACTCAATGATATTAGACTTAACATGGTAGGCCAAGGTATTTTCTTCATCACACCTTCGTAGGTTTTCCTTCCCTATTCATTCTTGTTGTCAGAAGGTTACACCAACAAGGAGGTAGAGTATAAGTCTCGCATCACTGGACACACTTTGGATCTCGAGATTGATGTTTCTCACCGACATGTGAAGGGGGATTCTAAGCTACTCATCAAATAGATCAATGGTATATATGTTGTTAGGAATCTGGAGCTCACACCTTTGCTAGAGCGTAGTTTCCAACTGGTGCCCTAATTACCTTATCCAACAGAGATCACTCATGTTCCTTGATTGCAGAATGGTCAAGCTGATGCCTTGTCCAGCCATTCCACCTATTTCGTAGAGACCAACAAGGATGATCTAATCTTCCATTTGGTGAACCAATGATTCATTACTCCTATCACTCTGAACAATGATGAAAGTCAATAGATAAGTAATCTTACCACTGGTACATCCACATCAGGACTCCCTAGTCCTCTTTCTACAAAAAAAATAGACATATGATAGGAAAAATCCATTCATTGAGTACCACTGACTTAGAGATCTCCCAACTGATACAGAAGAATATGAAAAAATCCAACAAAGCTCAGCACAGTTCACCCTCTATAGTGGTCCTATCCTTGAGAATGTCATCTACAACATGTGTCCAATAGATTTCTCATCCACTTCATTCAGAGAGACAAAATTCCCCAGGTTAGATAAGAATTTCATATTAGTTCCTATAGATCTCATCAAGTAGGGTCAATACTCTCCCACTAGGTCTAAGGATTAAGCAACTTCGGGACCACCAATGTTCATGACTGCATTGAGTTCGCTATGAAGTCCCACGCATGTGAGATCCCTACCAACATTGTGAATCAACCACTAGAGCCCCATAGTAAAACAAAATATTCTAGGACATTTAATGTCTGGGGACATGATATTGTGGACCATATCCAGTAGCAAAAGCTTTCAAATTCTGGTTTATCCTAATCCCTGCTTATTTCATTTCTTATTGGGAAGAAGAAATTACACTAAAGGAAGTAAATTCATGGTATATCACTGATTTAAGGAGCTCTAATATCATCATCCGATTTGGAGTCTATAATTATATCCTCAATGATTTAGGCACCAACTTCCGTCCAGCCAAACTGAAGAAATTGTATTCCATGTACAATATATGTTCTAATCACATCTCTCTCTATCATATATAGGGAAATGGGAATATCTATTGTTCAACAAAACCCTCTCTAACATTTTGTAGAATATAGCTGGTCAAAACAAGACCGTTTGGTTGGAAAAGCTCCCCAATTCTCTCTACGACTACCGGACAATAACTCATAATTCAACCCAGTTGAATCCATATTCCATATTGTACAGAAAAAAGGCATTATTTCCCATTTAGAGTAAATTTATGTCACACTGTACAATTGATTAAGATATGAAGATATTAGACCGAGTGGTAGTAGTCCTTTTAGCTGAACTGAAATCCCTTAAGGAGAAAAGGATTTGATCCTTTCCCAATCTAAAGATGCATCAGAACAAGATATCCATGGATTTAAATAAGAGAGTTAAACTTTTTTCATTCTTTCAAGGTGATATAGTGTTGGCCCTGAGAATTCCATTGATACCCACTCTGAATCCACCAAAATTGTAAACAATATGCGAGAGACCATTAATAATTAAAAAGTATTACCACAATGACGCATACACCCTATTCACTATTGATGGTGAGCATATTACTCATCCATCAATTCCATGTTTCTAGAGTAGTATTTATATTAAGAGTAGCTACTTCAACCTTTACTGCACAATGATAAAATACATGATTCATCCAAGAATAATGACATAATACCACCTTTAAATTATCTAGCATGAAGATAAAATGCAGAATGGTCTGAGTAATATGATGTTAAACTAAGACTACACTTTTCCTAGATGATGTTAAACTGTAGATGACAAAAACACCACGGTCTGAGATCTACAACCCTAAACAATGATCTTTCTCATCCAAACAATATGACCTTAAATTGTGATTCCTTATCGCACATGACATTAAATTGTTTTCTACATTACGCATGATGTTAAAATGCAATGGTTGGCTCTTTCATTCAACATTAAACTGTGACACTATCTTTCAGGATGCATGATGAAAAAATAGCACCTCATTATGGTGTCCTAACATAAGAGGGAATCATGTTTGGTATTGGTCATTCTCCATGCTATTTCATCAAGTCCTACATAAGGATTGAATCCTATAGCGACACTTGGACTCCTCATCCACGGTCTATTGCTCCAAAATAAGAGGGGATAGAAGAACCATCAAGACAAAGCCAATGTATCTTCTTCCCATTAATGGGTTAGACCTACATTGAATAGACTTTCTAGTACTACAAGTGGATTTATTCTTATTCTAATTAGATATGTAGGAATTCCAAAATATTTCATCTTCGGTGCCATCACAATGCATTGAAAGTAATTTATTTTATTCGGCCTGATGGCCCTGATCGTTCCAAGATTTCATGGCATGGAATGAGGCATCTTTCATCCTAATTACTATTTTGTTTTTATTATCCCCACAACATAACTCCCTTATTAACATCCCTATACATATTTACAATATGATTTCAAACTACACATCATTTCTAGAACTATGTATGGATTGATTCCCATGCTTATGGGATACGTTTGAACTCCCAGGAATTTCACCATGGGTCTAGCACCATGTCGCTCGACCTTTCTCATCCCCATGGCATGATATTACCTTTAAGGTTGTGCATTGTGTGGTGTAGACTTCCCTTGTCCCTATTCACATCAGGTTTGATTCATCAGGCCATGCAGATTCTCATCAGAACCTTGATTTTACTACTATAATTATCACATGATGTTAAACTAAAAATAATTTCTAGAACTACATATTGAAGGATTCCATTCCTCATAAGATATGTAGGAACTGCTAGGTATTTTTCCTTTGGGTCCATCCCCATGTTAATAAATTCAATATATCAATCCCTTGTCTTGAGTTCTCTCTTGGAATTATGAATGGTGTGGCATGAGGCCTCTTTAGTCATCATTCACATTGGCCTATTTCTCTACACCATACACATTCCACGTTTGAGATTCATCTTCCATATCTATCCTTACAGCATGAAAATAATCTTCAAGGAACCTCAAAGACTATGTTTGGCTTGATTCTCATCTTTATGGGGTATATAGTAATTCTTGGACATTATTTCTCTGGTTCTAGACCAGGTTCATAAACCCACTTTCCCACTTTCCTCCACTCATTTTATTGAGTTTTTTACCCTTAACTAGATCCCACAACCTCTAATATGCCTCATCAGTGTGCTCATTTGTGCAGAAATATTAGAATTATAATGTTGGATACTTCATGAACACTCCTTAGTTACATCAACATGGATCCCATTCCCCATTATATGGGTTTCCATGATCTATCACATCTGAAATGACACCCAAATGGTATGGATTAACCTCTTTAAGGATAACCATCCATTTTAGGACAATGTCCTAGAGAATCTTAAACCATAATCTGATACAAGTCCCTTGTTGTGAATAAGGTCATTAGTCGATTCAAAATTTTTTGGTCCCATTCAAAGTCTCACAATGTGAATATTGAATCTCTAATATGGTCAAAAGTTTTCCTACATGGTTACCACCAACCTCTTTATGGCCAAATATTTTTATTATGATCCACATCTCATTCCACGTCCTCTTGTCCAGGCAAAATTTCAACACCCTAGGTGTTATACCTCCATGAACATTTTTGCATTTAGAGGAAGGACTAGCATTGTCAGGTAATCCTGGATCCCACACCTCCATTCCTATGGCACATACTTCCACATGTCATAAATATATTTTCCACCCCTTGTTTCCCATTGTTTTCTTGAAGGATATGGGATTATGGGTTTGTGGTAAGATTCATGTCTGCATGGAAGCGATGCCAACCTCCCAATCAAAACTCTTAGACCTTAAACTATGAGCTCAGTTCCTAAATTCCAAGAACCATAACATTAATGTGTGTGTTATACCATAGAAATATGTGATGTGGTTCGGACTCCCTTTTCCATATTCATGTCGAGTTTCCTTATGGAGTCGATTCACATACATTTTCCTCAGGAATTTTTCACTAATGATCCAAGTTCCATCATCAAAAACTAATATCTCATACATCCTTATCATATGATGTTAAACTATGCCTCCTACATCAAAGAGGTGTAGTGATAAACAACCCTGAAATATGATTTCTTCATTTTCTAAGTCAATTTCTCCATTGGAATTGACCATTTTTCATACCACACATATGAACTATGTGTACCTTGATTCTCCCCCATGTAGGATACATAGTGACGCCCTGACATTTTGTCCTAAGGCCCAACAATATTGTCACGAAATGAGACTTGTAGCCATCAAAAGTGGCACCAATCCTAGCCCATGGAACGACATGAAAGTTGTTCCCTATCTCCACAGGCTGAAAGAAGTGTCTAGGTTTCATAAATAATGCTTTGGAAATTATTTACCAGAATTAGGGAACATAAAAAATCCAAAAACAATTAATAAACTAAATCTAAATATTACCAACCAAACAAGACATAAATAATATTTCAGAACATAATACATGGGTTTTAACATGACAAAAGGGGTCCCAAACTGAAAAAGCAGCAGTAAATATAACCCAAAGACCACCACATGACAAGGGGTCATCACCCATGAGCCATCTCTAAAACACCGCACAATGGGAGAAAGATGTAACCAGAACCACCATCTCAAAAATCCATGTCCATACATGTGTCTAACATATCCTTGTCTACATAAACCGAATATTGTTATTAGGGTCAGAGCCTAATCCCAATATGCTAAGACCAACATATTCCATGTGAAAATCATTATATGATAAAAATCATCCAGGTGTTATAAAAAGATAATGCTTACAATTATTTATAATGGTGCCTCTTTTAAATGAACATATGTTTCAAAGATGGTAACTTTAATGAATAGTAAAATTTAATTAAAAAATGTAAGTTACTTAATTATTCTTCCAAACACACCATAATACAATGATAAATACAAAAATACTCAATGAGCACTCTACATGGAAACACCCCTATCCACTAGTTTGTTGTGAGCCCCATGTACCTCGCATATCGAGGATAAAGTAACAATAACAATATCTGTTCCTATGAATGAACCACTATTAGGGGAATTATCCATAACCTAGTAGTCCCTGATATCAGCATCATCATTGTTTTTTTTCTTTTTCAACCTCAAACATGCTATTTGAAACAAGTACAAAACCACTCAGGATCACTTGCATGAAAGTATTCGTCCACCCACATAAATTCCAGGATTTTCCACTTTGTGCCCAAAGAATATCCACAGTCTAGAAGATTCCATTTACACATAAGAAAACTAGTTCAGTTTATAGATTCTCAAAAATAGTATCCAAACATTATTTTCACCATTTTAATCACTCAAAAAAACACGTAGAATTTTCATAAATTAATTCCACAGGTTATAACATAACGTTGAAAATAAAATCCACTTAAACCCCATATTTTAATGTATAATTAATATCAATATTAAACAAAATTGGAATTTTCTGCATTAAAACATTTTTATAAATCCATTACATGAATTATAAAACAACAACAATTGGTAAAACATGGAATGCTCAAGTAAAACAAACATTTTAACACAAAATTGGCACTAAAAAATCAATCTCTTAACCAATGCTTCCAGAAACATTTTTTCACTAAATATAATGAAAAAGGAACATGAAATAAAGATAAATCTAGTATCCTAACTCATTAAACAATGCTTACACAAGGAATCACCTACCATATATGTTAAAGCCCTCAAATACTTGTGTGCAACATCAACCACACAACTACCAAACCATAAGGGAGTGAAAAAAACCTAAAACCACTAGATTGGACCAAAAAACTCAAAAACAGAATATAGCTTCAAAATCAATACTTGTTGGAAATTAGGAATTTCATGAAAATGGAAGAAACCCTGAGAAAGTGGGAGTATGATATAAGAAAACCCACTTACATGATAGATCTTGAAGAAATTTCCCCAAATCCACCAAAGGTAAAATATCCAATAATCCAAAAATGATAGGGATGATCGAATGAGGCTGAAGAGGTTAAGTGGGTACTGAAATGTTGTGAAAGTAATAATATTTAATGATTTATGAATGAAACAAATTACCGTCTCAAATCTGGATGATTTGATAAACCATGAGAAATTTCACATTAATCCCCGTTGAAAATGATCTCTAATGAGTGAGACACGAACATGGGTGCCTATATAGGGATATTTGATTCCATTGGGTAGTAGAATCACTAGAAAAAAACTAAAAAAATGAATGATATATTAAAGATTTAATTTTTTAATGCAGGAATTTGGCTTAGGGATTTTCTAAATGTTTAAATAAATCACCCAAATCCAAAATGAGAATGAGTCCCTAAGGGGTCCAACTTGAAATGGTGATTTTAATAAGTCATGGGAGAAAATGTTGTATGTGTAATGGATGAAATATGTTAAAAAATGAAGGAGTTATAGAAGATGTTTTTTTCAAATCTAGAAATGGCCTCACAGTTGTGCCCAAATCGTTAAAATCCACCATTTCTTCCAAAAAATTAACGGAAAACCCCTAAAACCAACCAAGAATATAAATTTCATGAAACTACCATTAAAATAATCCTTGGATCAGAAAATTATTCCCACTATAAAAAGCTTTCCTCCCTCAGAATGTAAGCATATAACCTAGTTATATAAGAGAAACATAAACTCTGCTCCAACCCAAGACTTCAACTCTCATGGCTCGTGCTCATCAACCCCATGTTTCAAGAGGACTCAAACTAGAGGAATAGTATTCCCTTGAATAACTTGTTCTAAGGAGTCCACAATATAAATTGGTCTCTCAACTACAGACAAATCGGGCACTATGTCCAACTCCTCCCAATTCGGCAAGTGGGGAAGATCCAGGATGCACTTCTTCAGTTTTGAGACATAGAATATGTAATGGATAGATGTCAGCAGATATGGAAAATATAAAATCTATTCCACCTTTCCAATAATATCAGTAATATTGAAATATCCAACATAACTTCGTGTTTTCTTCTGATACTTTCCAAAATAGTGATGACCCAGGCGAGGGGCCACTTTCTAAAACACCTGATCACCCATCAAAAACTCTAGGTCTCGATGCCTTTTATCTGAATATTATTTATAGAGATATTGAGCTATCAATAATAACCTCCTGATCAATGTTTTCTTATTTTATGTCTCATGCATAACACTCAGCCCCGAAAGTGTGGTCTGACCTACCTCGTCCAAACATAAGCGGGACAGAAAAGGATGACCCTGGATCCCCTCGAAGAAATAAATTCAGATTGATGATTGGAAATTGTTTTTTATATGATAACTAAAAATATCCCAAATGGATATCCCAAGAACCAACAAAGTTCAAGAAACATGCATGAAGCAAGTCATCCAAGATATGATTCGCCTTCTATGTCTGACAATCCTCTCGAGTATAGTATTCTGAACTCATTTTAATCACTGACACCAATAACTTTTGAAGGCCTTCCCAAAACCGTGAAGTAAAGTGGGGGTCTCTATCCAAAACAACTATAGATGGAACACCATGATATCATTCCACATCCTGAATATGCATTCAGTCTACCTCATCCACTTTATCTATATCCTTTATTTGAATGAGGTGGGCTGATTTGGTCAAACGATCAATAACAACCAAAATGGAATTCCTACCCTGAGGTGTAAGAGGTAAGCCAACAATGAAGTCCATGGAGACCTCTTCCCACATCTATGTAGGAATGGGTAATGGCAGGAGGAAACCGGAGAGCCTATAGTGCTCCTCTTTCACCTCCTGGCCTCTATAGAATCTTGATAGATTGTCAGCAATGTCTTGTCTCATACCTAGCCACTATAACTATCAACGAACATCATAGTACATCTTGGTGTAACCTGAATGTAAATCCCACTATAAATGGTGGCTATCCTACTTCAGCACCTTCTAGAGAGATGAAAACACTACTGAATGGACACTGAAGCACAAGATCCCCTAGGAGGTGATGACCAATAAGAATATGTCTCCCCACCATGAAGAAACATCATTGACTGCTGACAAACCTCATCACAAGGATGTTCCTGCTGATTCAACAACAACTGTGAATGACTCAACTGAATGCTCGCCAAGAACACACATCCAATATGCTCCATGGTCTCCACATGCATCTATGTTATGATCCAGATCAGATTCCACTCATCACTGTACTTACTCAATTCTTACACTGGTACTTTTCTACTAAAATCCTCTGCCACCACATTACCCTTACATTGGGTATAGACTTTGTCAATATCTAACCCCTGTATGTACTCAATCTAGAAGTGCCTCCTTATGTTGAGATCTCTATGAGAGAAGACATAGGCCATGATTTTGTAAATAGAATATTCCATAATCTTCTCCCCAGAGATGTAGAGACACAATGTTTTCAAATAATTCATCAATGATGCTTTCTCTAAGTCGTTGGTCAAGGAATTTTTTCATGTAGTCGGTGTTGGCAGGAGACATACACCACCAGATGATCATCCTGCATAAGCATGCACCCAAGACCCATACCTAAATCATCACAACAAGCCACATAGCCCTTTAGAGATTTTAGCTAGATCAACACGGGGTTGGTAGTCAACCACCACTTCAGCTCCTCGAAGGATTCTGAACATTGTAGGATCAAGATAAACATCACCCCATTCCAAGTGAGCATAGTCAATGGAGAAGCAAGATAATAGAAATCTTGAACAAACCACCTGTATCAACCATCCATGCCGAGAAAACTCTTGATCTCATACCCGTTCTTTGGCTTCTCCCATGACATAACCATACTAATCATATCATGGTCCCCTAAACACCCTACATTGACATCACTTGCCCTAGAAACGTCACCACCCTGATCCATAAGGTTCACCTGGATAACTTTTCATAAAGGTGGTGATCCCACAAAGTTCCCAACATGATACACAAATGATTATATTATTCCCCCTCAAATCCAGAGTGAACAAGGATTTCATCCATGATCACCACAATGAATGAATAAAGATACCGGTGTAACACCTTATTCATGAGTTTCATATAGACTACTAGAGCCCTGGTCAATCTAAAGGTAATGAATTGATACTAAAAGTGGTTGTACCTGCTTGGGAAGGTTGTATTTTGGATATCTTTCTCTTTCACCCTGAGTTGATGGTAACCCAAACATAGGCATATTTTCGAGAACCACTTTTCCCCATTCAACTGGTCAAAAAAATATTCTATTCTGGGAAAACAATGTTTTTCCCTAATAATATTTTGGATGTCAATACACATCCATAGGGAACCTTCAGCCTTTTCTCAAAGAGAACATGAGTGGTCCAAGGGGAGACACTCAGTCGAATGAATCCTTTGGATTATAAATTTTCTAGATAAATCATTAGTTTTACAATTCGGTGGGACCATATGATATGTGGTAAGAGATATCAGTTCTGTTCTTAGTGCCAAATCAATCACGAAATCCACGTCGAACTCTATGTTTAAGACTAATAAAACATTTGGGAATACCATCAGGAACTCATCCTCTACATGAGGTAACCCACCCTCAAGGGCACGAAAGTAATCATCTAGAATTATGGATGTCAACTGAATGCTAATATTACCCACCTCTTGGAGTGGAGGTCCTTTACAACCATATAGAGGATCCCATTCCCCATGAAGAACCTAGAGGCTTCTATCATGTACTGTGAAACACACCCTCTACATATAGGAATCAATGATCAACTAAAATTGTACAATCCAATCAATTCCAAGTATCACATCAAATATATCTATATCTAATACCATTAGGTCCCACACAATCTTAACCCCTAACATGGAAACCGCACATGAAGGGAACCTGAGACCCTATTCCTTCATTCCCAACAGCATCACCAACTCCATCATAGAATACCAAAGATGGGCTGGAATATTCAGAGTGTTCACAATATGGGAGGAGTTGAATGAAACATAATCCCCAATATCAAAAATACTAGAAGCTATAAAATATGAAACCAAGACGATACCTCGAACTATCGAATGTCCTGCATCTGATCGAGCTGGTGTATGCACCAGTGCATGACGATTCCCAAACACTTCTTATGAATGACCGCTATCCAATGGCTCTACCCTAAACTGGATCTGCCGAAAAGATGATCTAGCCCTTCCAGCATAACCACAAAACTAGGATCTCTCCATCCTCAATGGCTCTGACTGAACCGGCACTCCCCTGGATTCCACTGATCATGTCCCACTTTCAATAGAAAAGCCGACCTGAAAAAGTTATGCAAGATTCACATACCTATACAATTATAATAGGGCATCAGAGGTTATGTGAATTCTATTCAGATGTTCCTTGGGATACTACACTTGTGGCACATGATGGACCTAACATTAAAATCCACTAATGAAAACTGCCTTGAATGTTGGAAGGAGCTGCCACCTCTCTTCTTCCCCTTCTCCTCACTCATCATTATCATCCAAGAAGAACAGCCACTAGCCAATCCTGGTATTTTTCAAGAGAAACATGTTCTCCCATTTCGTTATATCTTCACCATGAAAACTCTATCAACCACTTCCATATAGATTTTCCTCTTGAACAGGAAGACCTGGGAATAGATCTTTTACCGCAAACCCCTCCTGAACTTCTGGGATTTCATATGCTCATTGGTGTCCATTTAAGTAGCATACCGAACCAACTCAAAAAAACGTTATACATACTCCATTACTAAAAATTACACCTTAACAAGTTCCATAAACTCCTAAGATAGAGCATATTCTAGAACATCTGGGTAGTACTGGTCAATGGAGAGAACTGTGATGTCCTTCGAGTCCATCTGTTTGTGGTTCCTGTCTTGAACCACTAATTCATCTGACCATCTTCTGGGGCCCTCTAACATGAAAGAGTCATATTTGAACCTAACCTCCTCAGGTGTGACTAGGGACACAAACATGCACTCGATCTTTTCAACCCACTCCTCCACAACCTGAGGTTCTGTACTACCACAGAAAGTATGAGGTTTGATTTTTAGAAATACATTGGTTTTTTCCTTCCTATGACCGGTCTCATATATTCTAGAAGGATATAAATGAGAAACTATTCCCTATCCTAGATCTTGTAAATCCTATGCCACAACCTCTACTAGCCTTTAATTAATCAGTGAAGGAGAACTCTCTCTGGCTTCATCTTGTGGGAGCATGTGAGCTCTCTAGGGAGGCATGTTGCTACAATAGTCTACAATCACAAAATAAAAAAATTGTACAACAGTTCAGAAAAAATTCATCAATCACATCAAATATAAATAATAATAACACATTATAGGAATAAAATAAACAACTATTTCACCCCCACCTGATGTCCATTTGCAGTCTGCAACCCACACATCCTACTTGGAAGTGATATCAAACAAACAATTCCAAAATCCCATGGTGATTCAAGGTTTGTCATGATATGTGTGGTTCATATACCCTACTCACAACCCAAACATTGATCCCCGAAAATCCTAGCTCTTTTCTATCCTAACTAATCCAAAAAAAATAATATATCCCAAAAATATTGACATTTTTTTGATAACATTTTTTCACGAAATGGATCTAGTCGCCATCAATACCGTCACTAAACCCTATACAGGGAAAGTCCTGAATGTGAATTACCTATAACCAAAGGCTGGAAATGGTTCATGAGTATAAAAAATAATGGGTTGAAAATGATATTCCTGAATTACTATACTTAAAAAACAATAACAGAAATCATTAATGTAACTTTGAATTTTACCAACCAAAAAGCCTTAAATATTAATTAATAATGGAATAAAATGTTTTAAAAATGAAAAATGGGGTCCCGAAATACATTATTATCAGAAACAACATCCCAAATACAACCATAGGACAAGGGGTAATCACCCATGAGTTGTCTCCACAACATCGCACAACGAGAGAATCTAGTAACCCGATCCACCATCTCTAAAATCCTTGGCCATACCTACATGAAACATAAACAAGTATAATTACACCCAATGTCATAAGTAGTGTGTGAGAATAAGCCCAATAAGATACCACCCAATGATTCCATGTGACATGAATTATAATATAAAATGTTTTCAACTGTTATAAATAAATAATCGTACCTATATTTTTTAGCAGTGTATCATAAAAATGAAAATAGTTTTCAAAGTGGGTAACATTAAAGAATAGTTTACTTTAAATAAAACATTTAAGATACTAAATTTTAAATCCAAACATACCATTATCCAATGATAAAATCCAAATATTTGATGACCACTCAACATGGGAACACCCTTAGGGAATACTTAGTTGTGACCACCATGTACCTCGCATCTCGGTGTGAATGTAACCATGACAATATCTATTATCATATAGCAGCCACCAGTAGGTGAATTAGCAATAACTTATTGGTCCCCAATATCATCATCATCATATTTTTATTACCGTTACATACTTCAATATTGCTATGGGAAATTGGTACCAAACCAGTATGGATCACTAGTATGCGAGCACATGTCTTCCCAAAAAGATTCCCGGGTTTACCACATTGTGATTAAAAAAGTTCTACATGCTACAAATTTCCATTTATACATAACAATGCTAGTTCTTGTCATATACACTCAAATAAGTTTCTAAACATGTTTTTCACCATTTATATAACTCAAACATATGATTAGAATTTCCATAAAATAATTCCACAAGTTCTATAAAAACATTCACATAAAATCCATATAAACTCCCATTTTTACAAAAAAATCATACAAATAATAAAATAAATCCATATTTTTTTAAACTAATGTTTTTAGAAATTAATTCCCTGAATTATAAAACAACACCAATTGGTACAACATGGAATGCACTAGTAAAACACCCATTTTCACACAAAATTGGCAAGTAAAAATCAACAGCATAACAAATTCCTCCAGAACAGTTTTACCCTAAAAATAATAAATGTGGAACAAAAATGAAAGATAAATATAGAAATATAACTCATTCTACAATAAATACACATGTAATAACCTATCATATATGTCAAAACCATCAAATCAAGGTGTGGAACTTCATCCACACCACTACCGCACCACAAGTGAGTGAACACAATCCTAAAACAACAATATTGGACCATCAAACTGAAAAACCGGACCCTAGGTTCGATTCCAAACTTGCTATACATTAGTAACAACATGAAAAATAAAACAAACCCTATTAAAATAGGAGAAAACATAAGAAAATGGGAGGAGGATGTAAGTAAACCCACTTACTTGAGAGTTCTTCAAGAAATCACCCCAAATCCACCAAATCTGGAATCTACATGCAACCAAAATAGACAAAGAGGCTCTAATGAGGATAAAGAGGTCATGTGGGGACATAAATGGAGGAAATAAGTTAAAATTGATTAATTTATAGATGAAATAAATTACCTTCGCAAATCACAACGATTTAAGAAACCCTGAGATATTTCTCTCTAATACACTATGAAACTAAGCTTAAATGAGGGAGACACAAACATGGGGGGGGGGAAGACTAGTTTTGATGGATTCGAGTGGGAGTAAAATCACTGAAAAAGTTAAAAAAAAATATATGATATATTAAAAAAATTAATTTTTAAAAAGCATGAAATGGGCTGATGGATTAGGTACTGCCTAACTAAATCACCCAAATAAAAATAACAAATACGTTCTAAAGGGGTCCAAATAGACATAGTGGTTTTAATGGGTCATAGGAGTCCAAAAAGGTTGTGTAATGGATAACAAATATTGAAAAAAAGGAGTTTAAAAGAAAATAATATGTTTTTAAATATGGAAATTGGCTCATTATTAGTCCCAAGTCCTAAAAACCAACCATTTCATCAAAAAATGCATGGGAAACCCTCGAAACCCTCGAAACAAATCAAATTACATTAAAAATACCAATTAAATAATTCATGGATCTGAAAAACATCAACATGAACTATGTCATCATTCTGGACTTTTGGACGTAACTCCCTTTTAAAAATGTACGGTGTGGTGTGTACTTTTTTTGCCACCATTTACGTTAGATTATGTACCCCACCACTCATCTCTCCTTTGGGGTTCCCATGACCTTATATACATGACCTTAAACTGAGAAAATAAACTGAACATGTTTTGGATTCCCCATGATAATTATGGATGTTTTGGCTTCCCCCCTAGAGAGGATTTCCCCCACCAATGTCGGTTTCTAACAACGTTGTGCATCGAGAAATACATATGGATTAATTCTCATTCTTATAGGATACATAGAAACACCTGGAATTTTCATCTAGGGTCTACCCCTGGGTTCATTAACCCATTCGTCTCTTTTCAATTAATTATGGTCCAAAATCTATGACCCTTAACTAGAACTCCCTAATCCTGTAAACATGACATTAAACTATTTTATAGGGTCCAGGTTGTGTGACCTCAAACTATGTGCAACATGTAATGAACTATGTATTTATAAAATGATACTTTTTCATTTTTTCTAATATTTATGGATAAAAAATTAATTTAATGTTAAAGGGGATTTTTTCTGATAGCATACTCGACATGCAACATCAGGTTTTTCCAATAACTTACGTTGCACACAACATTGAGTTATACTGAAAAATAATACAATAATATTTTTATTATATTAAATGCTAGTTAACTCATAACTGTTGGAATAGAGGGAAGGAATAGAATCCAATGAATATTAAAATATTATTCACACATGTTTAAATAATGATTCAACAGTTACAAAATTTTTTATAAATGAAAATAAGAACCAATTGAATATAATGGATTTCTTTTTATGAAAACCTATTTAAAAGAGAATAATTGTGTTTATAAATTAATATCACTATTTATTGATTTTTATTTAATGAAATATATATGTTATATATTAAATTTATTATTTTAAATTCGTCTTATATGTTTTCCATATTTGATATAAGAACAAATTCATTTTTTCGAATAATAGAATTATTTTTTAAAAAATGCATTTTTACCCCCTTTTGAGGGGGAACCCTTTTTTAATCTAGTTTTCATCACATTTATATGATCTATTTTACAAAATAAACTTCATATATAGAATATATACATTAAAATTTTATTAGATGAAATTTTGGTATTTTTTTAATAAAATTCATATATTTATGAGTAGTGAAAAATACTACATTGTGATTAAAAATTGCCATTTCATCTCATTTATTTACATAGTCATATTGTTATTTATTTATTAAAGTTTAAATGGATTAATTTTTTATAACTTAATCCAAATTTTTTAATTTTTTGTATCTTCAATTTTAAATTGGTCATAAACACAATGAAATCTTTTTATAGTCTTTATTTTTTAAAAAACCCGCTTTTTGGTTTTGGCAATGGTAATTAATTATATATTATTTTTTTGAAGATATTTTGTTTTAAATTTAGAAAACTTTATTATATATTTTCAATCAAAGGGCCCAGATTGTATAAATTAGTACCTTATTATTTTTGGACATTATGAATAGTAACTTCAGTAATTATTTTAATTGTCCATGGTTAAAGGGTAAATCATGTAAATAAGTGTAAAAAATATAATAATAATATAAAACTACCATAACAAATTTTCTCAGTCTTATTGTATGAGATATGTCTAACCATGGGCATCTTTGTATCAATTTAGGGACCTTATACATCCACTTGGGTGTCATAATGAAATCTTATAAGAATTAATTTAAAGTAAAGTGAAATATAAAATAAACATGTATCATTTAATAATTTTTTTAATATATGTTTATATAAATGGTATCATTGAATATAAATATTCATCATAAATCTAAATAAATGTCCTACATTATGGTATTATATTTATAATTTTTTGACATTAAATAAAAAAATTTAATTATTACCCAATGATGATGCAATGATTGATTTATTTATGAAGAACTCAAATGAATGATATTATAAATTTTAAAACAAATATTATATAATATAATATATTTCATAAACGAATTTTATAGAAGAATATGACATGTTATAATTGATTGAATGTTTTTTTCGAAGTAATGAGGTTGTTATGAATTTTTAAAGAAGTTAGGTATGAATAATGACCCAAATTTACATAATTCATAACTAAAAATATATAATTTTTTTAAATGTTATTAAATTTATAAAAATATACAATTCAAAAAAAGGGTTTAGATAAGTCTAAATATTCCATAAAAGGAATTTTTGTAAGAATTTTGACATGAAATGGTAATTACATTAACCTACAATGTATAAATTACATAATATAAATATAATACTAAAAAGGGTAAAATAATAATGAAACCAAAAACAAAAGGATAAAAAAATATTCAAAAAATGTTAAAAAATTATTTTATGTGTGTAATTTGAACCCAAATCTTCCTATATTCTCATTAAATTAATTTTGGAGTATTTTTAATCTATATTGATTTTATAATAAATTAGTATTTTAAGACATTCCTAAAGTGCCCTTCACCTCTTCTATAAAAGGGATATTCTTCTTCTCCTTGTCTCACACCTCCAATGACTTTTAGTTCAGATATTTTTTGTACAATACTCATTATAAATCCCTCAAATTCTCCCTTAAGACATACCTTGGGTATAAGGAAATTCAAGAATGCATTTTTTCTCAAATCAAAAGTAGTTACCTGATTTAGAGGTAACGTCTTCTCTCAAATCCTTTCGTTTATTTTCCTTCTCCACTCTATATGCTCTCATTATTCTATAATTAAATAAAAACAAAAGTATCCTAAATATATTAAGATTTTTTAATTTTAAGGATTCTAACTACACTTACACACAACTTCATCTAATGGATATGAATATAATGTTTCTTGTGTACGTTGAACTACTGCCTCATGAAATGGTGATTGTTCAATTTTCTCTTACCTCCTCTCATAGAGCCTATTATGATGGAACTATAATTATATATGATATATAATATATTTATATTGTCTTTAGGCTTCTCTAATTTTTATTTACAACATACCTTTATGATTTCCATAATTTGTAAATATGATAATTTTATTTAAGGATGAGTGGACTACTGCCTCTCAAAATGATACAATTCGTTCATGACATACATGGAATGTATAAGGGATGCTGTAAATGAACATTTGTAACATATATAACATATATATTATACTGGAATTATAACATACCTATATATCATTTAGTTTTTATTCCACTAATATGACAATGAAATGAATGTAGTGGTCATGCGTACATACAACCTACTGTCTTCATGAATAGTACATTTCATTTCTTATTTCCAAATGTAATGGAATAGTATAAATACATATATACTGGATATATATGATATTTAAATAATTACTATCATTCTTTATATGAGTTTCTTTTGAATAAATGGACTATTTATATCAAAACATGTTCATTTTTTACTCAAGTACCGAATATCGACAGAACGTCTGATATAAACTCAAATAATTAACCAATTTCTATAACATGGTAATAAGTTATATAAAGTGAATAATAAAAATTAAAAAGATTTTATATAATGTTTAAATTTACCTTATTAAATTATTTCAATAATTAAAAAATGAAGATGATTATTCAGATTCAAGAGAAGGGAATTTCTAAACTCAATTTCCACTCATTGGGTTTTAAGAATAATTCATTGATTATATTTTTCCATGATTATGTGTGGAATAACTTTTTATGTTTTTAGGTTGTAATTTCCACATCCCATTGTGTTGATATACTATTTATACACATAATAACCTCATTGATAAATTCTTACATCATTTATACGAACACGGTAAAAGAAATATTAACTATACCTCATTTCATTTACATAAATATCCATATCATTAGTATTATTTTCCAAGAATATATGTTAATGAACTATTATTGAATTAAATATAATATTTAATTATATATGGTGTATTTAAAAATTTCACACATAATTATTTAAATGATTTATCCTTGATATAATGATATGATCTTTGTAAAGGATTTTGCCTCAATTTACATTCCATTAGGACTTATTTGTTTTTATGAGCCAATTCAATTTTGTATCATGTATATACTTCCTTATGAAAAATAATATCTTGAATATCCTTATGCTAATGAGATTATAAATTCGTTATTGTAATTCTTTATTTATTTTTATTCATTTGTTTCTAAATTGGAAAGGGACTCTAAATAAAACATCGTTTAAAATGTTATAATGATTTTTTAAACTAAATAAATCACATTAATGCCTAGGTTTTAAAATTATTTTAAAGGATTTCGTTATGTGGACATATATGTTTTAAAATATTAATTATCAAATTTCTTTTAAATGTTTCAACGTGGTATGTGACATTTTGATTAAAAAATATCTTCATTAAGTACATGAAATTATTTTGGAAATGGATTGAATATTTAAATATCTTGAATTGATTTCATGTGATTGATGAGTGAAATTTTGATAATTTCAAACATTTACGAATTGTAATTATTTTATGGAGCTTATAAATTTTACGGTTGGTTATATGCTAAAACATATATGGGTGGTTCTGTGATAAACCAAGGGAGGGTGAGCCCATGATAGCTCTCTAATGAATTGGGTGATGGGACAGAGGTTAATGATAGTGTTTCTCCTAAGATATTTAGGGAATATACTATGATGCGTATTCCAAACATAACCATTGATGGTTACTCTCAATATAGTTGTGAAAGATAAAATCTAAGTATGATATGGATTCCACATGTTACATTTATGTTATTTATTTCAATGATGTTTTGTAGGTATATTATTATTACACAATGATTGAAATGTAGTTTATGTTTTATGGGTGAAGAGTATACTTTTGTGAAAATGTTTTCATTGTGCAAAATATTCATGGACTAACAGCTTTATTCCTTATTTTATATTCCTTACTGAACTTTTTATGCTCGTCCCTTGTTTGGAATAGCTTTTCACTGGACTTAATGACGAATAAATTCAATGATGGGATCAAGGAAATGTTAGGTTGTTAAAACATGAAACAATACCATGTTTTTTAAAGTGTTTTTCTTTTATTAAAAAATGGATAGTGATTAGTAGTGTATAATTTTAAAATTTATGTTTTTATGTATGAGTTATGACCTAATTCTCTAAAACTATAATCTTCAAATGATCCCTAATGTGAATTGTAGACATATCTCAAGATTATGTATCGTATAAGGGTGGGGCCTTATTATTGGTATCAGAGGAAAATCTTAAACAACATTAGATTTTAGGATGTTTTATTAAATATTTACAATATGATAATAGGTTTATAATTTTAAGGTATATTATAATTTTAATTCCTTAGAATCCCTTATTGAGCATTATGTTATGAATTTTCAAAGTGGTGGATGGTATTTTTTGATACATTGACCTTTGGGGAGATTATGGATTATTACTTTTTGGGATAAAAATTGTGAGGATTGAAATAAAACTTTAGGTTTAAACATGTTATGCCTATTTTTGGGATTATATCTCATTTTTTTCGTTATTACAATTAGTCATTTTTTAAAAAGGACAACTAGCACGCCGTGTGACAAACCATTGTGTCGATCAAAGCTGTGCTAATCGAACCCACATCTGATGTGTGAATGAGATTTATAGGCTACCACTGGACTACATGAAGTCCCCTTGTTCGTATAACTTATTAAATTTATTCAAATAATTTTATTGATTTAGAATATATTGATTTTTCGAACTTATGTTTTACCAAATGGATATCCGTAGTATAAGAAAATGATTTAGTGATTAGTGATACTTGTTATTTTAGAAGATGTTCTCTATGTTGGTAACTTTATATGATTATGGTAAATAGAATACTATGGTTTTTAATTGATGAGAAATGGATGAATTATATTTTTTGAAAAATATATGATTTTAAATGTGGACATATGGGGAATTAGAGTATTTTAGGAGACGATTAACTAATCATGGAGAAAATTTTATTGGCTTAATTAATTTTGGTATGAGAATTTAAGTGTGTTTGATGTCATTTGGAGATAAATGATAAAATATATCTTGGAAAACAATGTGATAAAATCCTTCCATGTTTTGGATTCAATATTTTTTGGATTATTTTGAGGACTTTTAAGGACTTTTTTATTGAATAGTCTATGTAGAAATTGGGTATTACTATTGAAATTTGAATATTAAAATTATTCTACCCACTTATAAAAGAATATTATTTTTGGGGGATTATTTAATCTTTTAATAACCATTTATGTTTTGGTAAATCTCTATATACAGTTGAAAATATATTCTTCATATTTTTGGTATTATTTGATTGTCTAGATAAAAGTTGAGTGTGTGGTAGATATTTATTAAAGGATGAAATTCTACTTATTATGTAAGAATATTTAGTTATGTTATTATTCTATGTAGTAAAACAATTCCTCAAAATAATGAAAAGGATCTTAAAAAATAAATCCATTTATGGTTTTTTCCTACTTATAAATCAATTACCATTTAACCCCTCATAAGTTATGGTTTTCTGGTTGATAACATTCTTCTGGTAATGTTTTTACTCACTCTCCATCAGAACAAGATGGTTAGTTTTTTTCCATATCCATGTTTTCTTACATTGAATCCTTTTACATCTTATCTTGGGTGACCTATTTAATTCTCTTTCTATCCTTTATTTTTATAGGATTATTGACTATTTTTATAATTTGGGATTTTCAATGAAGTTTCCGAGCACAATGTTAAAATTGCGAGGGCACAATTCTCAAATGGGGGGAATGATGTAACGACCCTAGTATTTATTGAAAAATACTTTTTCATTTATGTTAATATATAGGAATAAAATATCATTTTTATGTTAAAGGATATGTTTTTTCCAATAGCATACTCTACATTTAACAACAGGTTATCCAAAATATTATGTTGCACACAACATTGAGTTATAACAAAAAATAATACAATATTATTATTATTATTTAAAATGGTAGTTAATAGCTAGCCATTGGAATGGAAGGAATGAATAGAATAAACTAAATTTTGATATATAGTTTACACATGTTTAAATAATGATTCATTATTTACCAAAAATATTATAAATTGAAAAAAACCCATTGAATATAAAGGATGTGTGTTTATGAAAACCTATTTAAAAGAAAAAAATTGTGTTTATAAAATAATATATATATATTAATGGATTTTTATTTATTAAATATATTTTATTAGAATCAATATAATGTTTTAAATTCATGTTATATGTTTTCTAGATAAGATATAAGAAAAAAAAAATTCAAGTAAAATAATTATTTTTCAAAAAATGTAGTTTTACTACCCTTTAATGGATAACACTTTTTAAATTTAGTTATTATCAGTTTTATATGTTATATATGACAAAAAAGATTCTTCTCTATAATCTGTTCATTATAATTTACATTTGATGAAATTTTGTTTTTCAGATAAAATTCATATTTTTATGAATAGTGACAAATACTACATTTCAATTGAAAATTTCCTTTTAATCTAATTTCTTTATATATTTATATTTTAATTTTAATTTCTTTATAATGAGTAATTAGATAATTTTTTATCATTTAATACAATTTTGGTCATTGGAATTAATTTCAATTTTAAATGGATATAAACACTTGTCAATCTTTTGATTTTTTTACTTTTAAAACCCCGCTTTTTCGTTTTGATAATGACAATTAATTTTTAATTAAATTCTGCAAATTTTGTGTTTTGAATTTGTGAAAATTGATTCCATATTTTTAATTAGAGGTTCCATATTTTGTAAATAAGTACCATTTATTATCTGGAATTATTAATAGTAACTTTAATAATTTTTTTTACCATGGTTAAAGGGTAAATCCGGTAAATAAAAGTAAAAAAATAATATTATTATAATATAAAACTATCATAACACGTATTCTAATTATATTGGATGAAATATTTCAAACCATGGGAATACTTGTGTTGATTTAGAGGCCAAATGGAGCCACTTGGGTGTGATAATAACATGTTACAATAATTAATTATAAGTAAAGATTTATATAACAAAAACTTGTATATTTTTGGAATAGAATTTTATATAGGGTTTTATATATGATCACTTAAACTATAATTATTAATTAAAAATATAAAATTATTTCAACATAATGGTATTTTATTTAAAATTTTTAGTTATTACATAACAAAAATATAATTTTGAAAAAATGCTGATGTAGTGATTACTTCATTAATAAAAGATTCAAATAAATGATATTATAAATAATAAAGTTAATATTATATGTCTTAATTTATATCATAAATTAATTTTATATAATACTATGACATGTTATAACAGATTCATGGTTTTTTTCGTAATCATTTTGTTAGGAATTTGTAAAAACGGCTAGTATGAATAGTTACCAAAATTGATATAATTCATAACTTAAAATATAAAATAGTTTATCAAATAATATTAAGTTCCTAAAAATATAATATTCAACCAAATTGTTTATATAAGTATAAATATTCCATAATTGTATTTTTTTTGTTCTTTTGACATGATAATCTAATTAGATTTAACCAAAATGTGTAAATTACATGATATCACTATTGTTGAGTCAAAAGTTCTATTTTGACTTCTATATGTTGTTTTGGAAATCACAAATGTATTTTTAATCAAACTGACCCTGTCACTCGTATCATACTGACCCTGTTAGTCATATCATACTAATACTGTCAATCGTATCGTACTGACTCTATCAATCGTATCGTACTGACTCTGTAAATCGTATCGTACTGACTCTGTCAATCGTATCATACTGACTCTATCAATTGTAATCGTACTGACTCTGTCAATTGTAATAGTACTGAATCATCTATTAATATTTTCATTACTTGTTTTGGTACTTATTAAAAAACTCTTGTTTCATATTAATCGTACTATTGTTTATCATCTTCTTATATCTTGTTTTAACCAATACAATGTCGTTGAGTTAGTTACAAACTAATCAAAATGATGTCATGCTTTCTGTTTCAATATGACAGTTATGATGCCAGGTTTCCAGGTCCCTCCGAGTTTTTCAGAGAAATATGACCATTGGAGGAAACATGACCATTGGAACCCGGGGCCTATAAATAGGAGTTCATTTGAAGCAGAAAAGAAGATGAAAATAAGGACTTTGGGAACAACTGTGATACTCTACTTCTATCAAGTTCTAGAGAGAGACAATGTGAATTCTCTCATCATCATTGTGTTTCTGATCATTGTATCTAGGGATTTCAAGTAATTGAAAGACAGAGGTGCTGATTACCTACAAAATCGAGGGCTGCCATGGATAGGCAGACGGACGGTACGATCATTGTATCGAGGGATGCCAGGGATAAGCAGACAGACATTCCGATCATCGTATCGAGGGCTGTCGGGGATAGGTATACAGACGTTCCAATCATCGTATCGAGGGCTTACCAAGGTGTTGGTGAGAAAGACCTTTTATCCTTGGTGAAAATATAATCCTTCTCTTTGGGTCAAAAGAATTGTAATACTTTTACTTTCCCGCTGTTTCTTGTATTAGAAAGGAATTTGTATTGTTTCCTTTCTACATTACATTTTCAATTGTAATTGTTTCAATTACAATAATTCTATTGAATATTGTATTGATTGATTCTATACGCTTTAAGGTAGAATAATTCATCTTTATATTACTCTGATTATTGTGTTCATCTCAAATACAATTGTATTACTTTTCATTAGTATTACATTACATCATAGCATTTATATTCAATACAATTTCGGGTGTTTGTATTTGTATTAGTTTAAGACCTTTTAAACTAATCTCTTAAGTGTTTTAAAAACAATGTTTTTAAACCTACAATTCACCCCCTCTTGTATTGTTCCATCTAATAAACATATACATATACTTATTCGATCCAACAATTGGTATCAAAGGAGGTTTCCACTTATTTGTATTTCTTGTTCTATTTTTACTGACTACACTAACGTGTGGAGTGGAAAAGTTTATTATTTTTAGATGGAAGGAATGAACATTGGTTCAATAGACAATCTGAATCCTTCTAGACCGCCTATCTTTGATGGAAATGATTATGTGTATTGGAGATATCGAATGTAGACTTTCATTATCAATATTGGTGTAGACAATTTTATTATTCTTACTGAAGGTTATAAAATTCCTGACAAAGAAGTCAGTACTTTCACCAACCAAGAGAAGCAAGAATATCAACTGAATTAAAAGGTATGAAATAATTTATTATGTTCTATGACCAGGAATATATACAATCATATTTCATCATGTGAAGATACCAACTGTATTTGGAAGAAATTAAAAGTCACACATTTTGGTACATCCAAGGTTATAGAAACAAGAAGAGAAATGCTTCGAGTAGAGTATCATGGATTTGTTTTTCCTTATGGAGAGCCAGTATATAAAGTGCAACAAAGATTTATGACTATAGTCAACAGCTTAGAGTCTATGGGAGAAAAAGGCCTTGATGATGAAGCTCTAGTTGATAAGATTATAGATATAATGCCAAATGAATGGGAGTCAAAAAGGACAGCTATTGATGAGAATAGAAATGTTTCCCAGATTACTCATGACGAACTTTTTGGAACTCTTTTACATAACAGACAATAATGAAGGGAGATTCTGATTTCAAAAAGATGAAGAATGCGAATGGAAGTGTAGCCTTTACATCTAAAGCTAGAACACCTGAAATGCTTACAAGATCCAAAGCCAAGAAAGTTGTTTTATCAGAATCAAGTGATAGTGATCACTCGGATAATGAGTTAGCCAATCTCACTCGAAGGATGAACAGGATTGTGGGAAAGAAAGATTTCCAATATAGATTCAAAAAGAAAGATAGGAAGGATAAGAAACATTCAGAGGTAACTTGTTGTGAATGTAAGAATGTAGGTCATATAAGGCCTGATTGTCCTTTACTGAATAGAAAAGACATAATGGAGAAACTTTCTGAAAGAAATAAGAAAAGTTATTACAAGACAAAGACAAAGAAAGTCTTGAAGGTAAATGATACCTGGAGTGCAAGTGGTAGTGATTCTTCATACTATTCATCAGAATATGAGTCCTCAGGATAAAGAAATATTGGACTTATAGCCAGATTACCGATTGAAGATCATTGTCTCATGGCTAAGGTACACAATGCTGAAGCTATTACAAATGTCTCTTTTAATGGAAATTATACTAATAATGGATTTTATGAATCGTCAAATTATGAATCATCATCATCATAAGATGATACATTACCTTCTTTTGAAGACATGTCTAGATTTTCTAAATTACTTGAAAATGAAAATTCTAAACTCAAGAAGAAACTTGAGAAAGAAAATTCCAGAATTTCAATTTTGACTAAAGAAGTGTCAGATCATTCTAAGGATCTTGATGTGAAAACTTCTGATTTTGAATGTTTTTTAAAAACCCTTGAGAAATTCAAATCTGATAAGGATAAACTTTCTAAGGATCTAGAAAATGTGATTTCAAAGAAAAATGTTTTAGAGCCTAACCCTAGTTCAAAATAAAATGTTTTGGAAAATAAGAATTTTGTTTTAAAACTATAGTCAAAAAATTTCTCTTTAAACAAATGTTTGTAAAACTTTACTCATGGAAAGGAAAACATTGACAAGATGTATTCTCAAATTAGACCTTTGAGAAATCGTTCTGGTCTTGGTTATACTAATTCCAAACCTATTTTTAGTAATAACTATTTTGTTCCTCAAAAAACCTCTTTTTGTTCTATGTGTCAATGTGGTGGACACAGGAAAAGAGTTTGTTCTCTTAACAGAACTCAATCATTAGGATTTTATAAAGCTCATTTTGCAAAACAAATGTGGATTCCAAAAATTCTTTTATCTAACCCTTCTAGATCCAAACAAGTTTGGATTCTGAAAAACTAATTGTTTCTTTTCCAGGGAAATGAGAAGTGTACCAATAAGAGTATTTGGTACATGGATAGTGGTTGTTCTTGACACATGACTGGAAATAAAGATCTCTTTGAAAAGGTTATAAAAAAAAGGTGGAAAAGTTTCCTTTGGAGATAATGCTCAAGGAAAGATTGTTGTTATAGGTAGTATTGTTTTTCTTGGAAATTTTCCTATTTCAAATATTTTGTTTCATAAAGTTCTTAGGCACAACCTCATCAGCATAAGTCAATTATGTGATGAAGGTTACCTTGTGAATTTTAGAAATGATAAGTGTCTAGTCCACAATTCCAAGGATGAGTTCATTATGTCTGCTCATAGGCAAGAGAATGTTTACACTATTAACGTAGAAGACCTTAGGAGACAAAACGTACCCTGCTTAAGTGCAATAGAAGACCAATCATGGCTATGGAATAGAAGACTATGACACTGTAATCTATGAAACCTTAGTAAACTTTCAAAGAAAAGACTTTTGAAAGGACTACCAGACCTTAGATATGATTCTTCAAAAGTTTGTGATTCTTGTCAATTTGGCAAGCAACATAAAACCAGATTTAAATAAATTAATGAAGTTTCATCTTCTAATGCATTACAGCTGGTGTATATGGATCGTTTTGTTCCAACACAAACTAGAAGCATTGGAGGCAAACACTACGTATTTTTTTTAGTTGACGACTTTACTAGATTTACATGGGTCTACTTTCTCACAAAGAAATCTGATGCCTTTTCCTATTTCAAATCTTTTAGATCCCAAGATAAAAATGAGAAAAACCTACCATTTATAACTATTCATAGTGATCATGGTGGTGAATTTCAAAGTTCAGATTTTGAAACTTTTTTTAGTAAGAAATGTATTACTCACAATTTCTTAGCTCCATGAACTCCTCAGAAAAATGGTGTTGTTGAAAGAATAAATTGTATTCTTCAGGAAATGACTCAAACCATGTTGACTGAATACTCAATTGCTAAGCACTTCGGGGCGGAAGCTGTTAGTACTGCCTGTTATACTATAAATTGTGTTTTAACTAGACCATTTCTTAATAAAACTCCTTATGATTTATGGATTGGCCGAAAACCTAAAGTTTCATATTTTAAAGTCTTTGGATGCAAAGTATTCATTATGAATACAAAAGATAATCCTCACAAATTTTCACCAAAATCTGATGAAGGAATATTTCTAGGTTACTCCACAACTTCTAAGGAATATACAGTTTTTGTTAAAAATACTTTTACTGTTGAGGAAACAGAACATGTGAAATATGATGAATCTTATCCTTTTGGATTCAAATTATCCCAACCTTTTTCCTCAGATGTGTTTTCAAAAACTGATTATCAACCTTTGATAGAAGATCCTTTTGATAAGGAAAATATTCTAGAAGATACTTCTGAAACATTTACTGCGTAAGATTTTCTACCATATGTTGATGAACAGGTTTTAAAAAACCCAAATCAATTGTTTCATAGGAATCATCCCAATGATAAAATCATTGGTGACATAAATCAACCTGTAAGGACCAGAAATTCCTTAAGAAATGAAATAGAACATCTTGATTTTCTTTCTAAAATTGTACCCAAAAGTCCATGCGAGGCCTTAGGTGATGATGATTGGATCAAAGCAATGCAAAATGAACTAAATGAATTTGAGAGAAATCAAGTCTGTACATTAGTTGATAGACCTAAAGAAACAACTGTAATTGGTGTAAAATGGGTTTTCAGAAACAAATGTGATGAAAATGGAATCATTGTAATAAATAAAGCAAGACTTGTTGCTAAAGGCTATAATCAACAAGAAGTAATAGACTATGAAGAAACATATGCTCCTGTATCTAGAATTGAATCTATTCGTATCCTATTAGCCTTTGCCGCATACATTAATTTAAAACTATTTCTAATGGATGTAAAATGTAATTTTCTGAATGGTTTTGTTCAAGAATAATTTCTTGTCGAACATCCTCCTGGATTTCTAGACCCAAAACATCCTGATCATGTTTTTAAACTTACCATGGCTCTATATGGACTTAAACAATCCCCTAGAGCATGGTAAGATAGATTTACATGATTTCTTTTACAAAACAATTATACAAAAGGTACAGAAGATCCAACCCTTTTTATAAAAATGGAAAATAAATATATCTTGATTTTTCAAATATATATTGATGACATCATATTCTGATCAACTCGGAAATCTTTAACTGATTCTTTTGCTAATTTAATGAAATCTGAGTTTGAAATGAGTATGATGGGTGAGTTAACATTCTTTTTATGTTTTCATATTTCTCAAAAACCAGAACGAACTTATATATCTCAACATAAGTATATAAAAGATTTAATCAAAAAGTATGGTTATAACAAGACTAAAAGTATTATCACACCAATCGATACCTCAAATAAACTTGATCTTGATGAAACTGGGAAACCAGTAGATCAAAAAATCTTTAGAGGTAATATTCGAAGCTTGTTATACTTGAGAGGTAGTTGACCAGAATTAATGTTTTCTGTATTCTAATGAGCAAGATATAAATCTAATCTAAAAGAGTCTCATTTAAAAGCCATAAATAGAATCTTTCGGTATTTAAAAGGCACTATGAATTTAGGTCTTTTTTACTCTTCTGGGAAAGATTTTGTTTTAAAAAGTTTTTCAGATGCTGACTTTTGCGGTTGTAGAATTAATAGAAAAAGTACATCTGGAACATGACATTTTTTAGGAGAATCTCTGGTTTCTTTGTCTTGCAAGAAACAACACTCAGTAGCACTTTCCACTGCTGAAGCTGAATATGTAGCAGCTGGATGTTGCTGTTCTCATGTATTGTGGATGCAACACACACTCACTGACTATGGATTGAGTTTCTCCAAAACTCAAATTCTATGTGATAATTCTAGTGCCATATCTCTTAGTAAGAACCCATCATATCACTCACATGAAAAACACATAGATGTTATGCATCACTTTCTAGGGGATCACACACAAAAAAGAGATATTATTCTATAATTTATCAGAACGCAAGAACAACTTGCTGACATTTTTACATAACCTTTATCTTCCGATAGGTTTGAGTTTATAAAACAGAAGCTAGGAATGATTACATTAAAATAATCATTCATATCCACTTCCTGTTTTTATTTTTTCTCCTTACAGTAAATAACTACCTTTGAAAGTGGGAGGACATCTCTTACTATTTTTTTATATGTTTCTTTTTTATCTTATGATCTTTAATTATTTACTCTCCTAATATGTGTTTTCTGTTTTTCTTTTTATCTTATTGACATTTTTATCGTAATATATACCTATTTGTTTATTGTATTGACAGTTTTATTGAATTATTTTCTTTTCCATCGTATCAACAAATGATGGTAATCATTTTCTTTTCAATCATATCGACCGATGATGGTAATGATTTTCTTTTCCATCGTATCGACCGATGATGGTAATGATTTTCTTTTCAATCGTATCGACCGATGATAGTAATGATTTTATTTTCCATCGTATCGGCCAATGATGGTAATGATTTTCTTTTCCATCGTATCGATCGATGATGGTAATGATTTTCTTTTCCATCATATCGACAGATGCTGGTAATGATTTTCTTTTCCATTGTATCGACCGATGATGGTAATGATTTTCTTTTCAATCATATCGACTGATGATGGTAATGATTTTCTTTTCCATCGTATCGAATGATGATGGTAATGATTTTCTTTTCCATTGTATTGACTGATGATGGTAATGATTTTCTTTTCCATCGTATCGACTGATGATGGTAATGATTTTCATTTCCATCATATCGACCGATGATGGTAATGATTTTCTTTTCCATCGTATCAACTGATGATGGTAATGATTTTCTTTTCCATCGTATCGGCCGATGATGGTAATGATTTTCTTTTCCATCGTATCGACCGATGATGGTAATTATATTCTATTCCACCGTACTGACCGATGATGGTAATGATTTTCTTTTCCATCATATTGTCAGTTCATGGTAACAAGATTTTTTCCATCAGTTTTTCAGTTCATGGTAACAAGATGTTTTTCCATTGTCTTGTCAGTTCATGGGAAAAAGATTGTTTTCCATCTGCTTGTCAGTTCATGGTAACGAGATTTTTTTCCATCAGCCTATCAGTTAATGGTAACGACATTGTTTTCCATCAGTATGACGTTTTTTTCCATTGTACGGTTGTGTTTTCTTTTTAGATCTACTAAAACAAACAATTACCTTACGTTCTCCGACAGGTACTTTCAATTTTTTTTTAGAAAACTTTCTTTCATTTTTATCCTAACCATTGATCTATTTTCCTTTAATATTGACCGTAGAATATCAATGGTCACCGCTATATCGCCTATAAATATACCCCCGCCCTCACCAAACCCACATTGGTTTTTCAGGTTTTGAGGCGAAGCTCTGCTCCACTTCTTTTAATCATTGTACAATCTTTCATCGGCAATATCCCTATGTCTTAGTCTTCTTCCAACAATCCTGCAAATATGTCTTCAAAGGCTTTCTCAAAAAAAGACCTTTTAATGGAAATTTTAGTCTCCCGTGACTTCTATGATTCATATGATTCTACTATCAAGAGGATTATCTTGTTTCAAGGATGGTAGCATTTGTGTGTTGAAAAGCCTGTTTCTCAAGATCCGGTTCTCTTTGATGAAGTCTGTCAGTTTTACAAAACCATATATTTCGACAAAGTCAAGACTATCAATTTTGCTGTGTATGATAGAAATTTGTCTATGTCTATGAAACAAGAGGCTCATTTTCTGAATGTCCTGATAGAAGGTGATTCTTTCTGTCCATCTCATAAACTACCAGAGGAATTCGGTACTTTTAATAGAGAAAATGCTAAAAAGTCTTTGTTTGTTATAAATGAAGAAAAGAGAAAAGTGGCTCATCTTTCACCAGACAATTGGTTTGTGACTTTATGGATGCATGGTTTTCTTATCAAAAGAAAATGTGATAGGGAAACTTTGAAAGTTTCTGATATATTCATGTTGGACTATCTTGTCAACATGAGGAAAGTGAATCTCATGGGATATGTCCTCAAAACAATAAAGAATGTGAAGTCAGGGGCAATCAAATCTCATTTGATTATGTATCCAGCCATCCTTACAAAGTTTATTCTCGAGAGTATGAACATTTTCAACATTACTTTGAAAGGAAACCTGATAGATTTGAATCCATCTTGGATTAGTAACAGTATGATGAAAAAGATGAATGTTTATTTTGATCCAAATTCAAAAATTTTATAAGAGATGTAGAAGCTGAATTGGTTCAAAATCAATCGGCACCTATGCCAGCCAAAGATATTCCTTCTCTTGTTGTTCCTTAGATGTCTGATCCTAAAAATAGCTCAAAGCCAATGAAGAAGCCTAAGTACAGTAAGGAAGTTGTAGCCAAATGGAGAAAGGATAAGGGAGAAATAAAGGAAGCTGATCCAAAGTTTGGACTTGATCCAGCTGAAGCCTTTGAAGAAAGAATAAGGGAAGAAGAAACCCTTAAAGCTGAAAAGAAAAAGATGACTATTTTGAAAAGAAAGGCTCAAGACTTTGACATCTCTAAAGTCTTGAAAATGGTTGAGGAAGCTAGTGCTCAACTTACCACAGAAGTACATCAAGAGCTTATCGTACAGACCCTTACTAAGAAAGAAAAGGTAAACTAGTGATGAAAGAGATAGAAGAAGTAGAAGAGGAAGGAGATTTTATTTTAGAATTCCTTCAGAGTTCGAAGAAGAGTAAGGGGGAATCAGTTCAAAATCAGAGTGATGGTGTTCAACAAACCCCTCATGACGATCAAGAACCTTTTGAAACTTCTGAAACTCCAGATAAAACACCCGTTCATATAAATCAAGGTGCTCAATATTCTCATTCTGAAAAAGTTATTGTCATCCGTGACAAAGTAGAAGAAGAAAGAAAAGAGAAAGAAAAATCCAAAGGAAAATAACCAGTTGTTGACTCAAGCCGATCAAATGAATTGCCTTTGTACTATGAGGATACTGATTCAGAACATACAATCTCTCTCAAGAAGAGTGACTATATTGTCCATGTTTTGATAATGGTTGAGAAGACCATTCCATATTTCCCTAGGTTGGAGGGGAAGATTGATTTTTTACGCAAAATCAAAAGAAGAAGTTTGGATCTGTAAAATAATGGAGAAAGAATGTTTTGTAAGTTGAAGCTGATTTGAAAGTTCTTTCAGAAAGCTCGGCTTCTCATAAGAAAGCTTGCCAATGGATGACCAAGTGGTCATATAAAACAAAGAGCTCAGTCAGTGATCATGATTTAGCAATTGAAGATATAAGAAGGTTGTAAAATGAGCTTGCAATTGCTTTCAATAAGCTGGACAAAGAAACAGTTGAAAGGTTGAATATTTTTTCTTCTCAACGAGCTGATGTTCCTTCAGTAAAAGACTTGAAGGAGAGAATGAATGCCTTTTAGGCTGAGTTATCAAAGGTTTCATCTTTCAATGATGAAATACTTCTCTTGAAGAAACAAAACTCTGGGTTATCCAAAGATAACAAGAATCTAAAAGACAGAATTGATACCCTTGAGGAAGTAATCGGAGTCCAGGAGGAGACTATCAAGAATCAAGATCATATTTTTGCAGACCAACAAGAGCATCTCAGAACTCATGGTGAATCAATTTCTGAAGACAAGAAATAAATCAAAAGATTGAAGCTATTCTTCATGATCTCATAAAGAAGGAAAAGGAAAGAGAAAACAAATGACTGTTGTATTTGTTTTCCTTTGGAACCTATCTTTGTTTTGTAATAACTTTTATGATTTTTTTCTTTTGTCCTGTAATTCTTCTCTCTAATCCTTTCAGGAAACTCAAAGTAACCCCATTCTTTTTGTAAACCACAAAGGGGGAGAATGATTTATAAAGGGGGAGAATGTTTCATAAAGGGCGTGAATGTTTTATGAAGGGGGAGAATGTTTGATAAAGGGGGAGAATGTTTTACAAAGGGAGATTGGTTTAATCAAATGCTTCAAAACCAAGGAAAAACTATGAATACAATCCTTAGGAAAGTATACACCTAAGGGGGAGTTAATTATATTCAAATTCATATTCAGAAGAGTTTCCAATAACTTGGGGGGAGATAAGTATTTCTTGTTATATTTACTTTGTGTGTTGTGCATTCCAAAAAGGGAGAGATTGTTGAGTCAAAAGTTCTCTTTTGACTTCTATATTTTGTTTGGGAAATCACAAATGTCTTTTTAATCATATTAACCTTGTCACTCATATCGTACTGACCCTGTCAATCATATCGTACTGAACATGTCAATTGTATCGTACTGACCCTGTCAATCGTATCGTACTGACTCTGTCATTCGAATTGTACTGACTCTGTCAATCGTATCGTACTAACTCTGTCAATTGTAATCGTACTAACTCTGTCAATTGTAATCGTACTGACTCTGCTATTCATATTTTCATTACTTTTTTTGGTAATTAGTAAAAAACTCTTGTTTCATATTAATTGTACTATTGTTCATCATCTTTATATATCTTGATTTAACCAATATGATGTCATTGATTTAGTTACAAACTAATCAAAACAATCTCGTTCTTTCTGTTTCAATATGACCGTTATGATGCCAGGTGTCTAAGTCTCTCCGAGTTTTTCAGAGAAATATGACCGTTGGAGGCAACATGACTATTGGAACTCGATGCCGATAAATAGGAGGTCATTTGAAGATGAAAAAAAGAAGAAAAAAAGGACTTTTGGAACAACTACGATACTCTACTTCTATCAAGTTCAAGAGTGAGACACTGTGACTACTCTCATCTGCTTTGTGCGACTGATCATTGAATCGAGGGCTTTCATGTAATTGAAAGACAGAGGTGCCGATTACCTTCAAAATTGAGGGCTTCCAGGGATAGGCAGACAGACGGTCTGATCTTCGTATCGAGGGCTGCCAGGGATAGGCAGACAGGCGTTCTGATCATCGTATCGAGGGCTGCTGGGGATAGGCAGACAGACGTTCCAATCATCGTATCGAGGGCTTACCAAGGTGTTGGTGAGACAGACCTTTTATCTTAGGTGAAAGGATAACCCTTTTCTTTGGGTCTAAAGAATTTTAATACTTTTACTTTCCCGTTGCTGCTTGTATTAGAAAGGAATTTTTATTGTTTCCTTTCTACATTACATATTCAATTGTAATTGTTTCAATTACAGTCATTCTATTACATATTTTATTGATTGATTCTATACACTTTAAGGTAGAATCATTCATCTTTATATTACTTTTATTATTGTGTTCATCTCGAATACAATTGTATTACTTTTCATTAGTATTACATTACATCATACCATTTATATTCAATAAAATTGCGGGTGTTTGTTTTTGTATTAGTTTAAGTCCTTTTAAACTAATATATTAATTTTTTTAAATAATTTTTTTTAAACCTACAATTCACCCCCCCCCCCCCTCTTGTATTGTTCCATCTAATAAACATATACATATACTTATTCGATCCAACAACTATAGGATTAAAAATTGTAAAATAAGAGTTAAATAAAAAAGATAAGGCTTAAAAAATATTGCAAACATGTCTAAAAATTATTGGATGATGGTTATTCGAACCAAATTCCTCATAAATTCAAATTTAAAGAGTCTTGGATCTTTTTTATTCTAAATTTCATTTATAATAAATTAATATTTCAAGTCATTTATAAAGCGCCCCTCACTTCTTCTATAAAAGGGAACTTTTTGTTCTCTTTATCTCACACATATAAATCCTTTTTTTGGAAAATATCAATACAATACTCTTTATATAATCCCTAAATTACTTTTACAATCCTTACATAGGGAATAGGTCAATTCAAGAATTCCTTTTTTCTCAAATCAAAAGAATTTACCCGATTTAGAGGTAACGTCTTAACCCAAGTTCATTTCCTTTATTTTTCTTCTTTACTATATATTGTATCCTTATTCATTGATTACATTAAAACAAAAGTTTTCTCAATGTACTGGGATTTTTTTAAAAGAATGATTCTAACTACACTTACACCCACCATCATCTAATAGATACGAACATACTGTTTCACTGTACGGCCAACTACTACCTCATGAAACGATGATTGTTCAATTTTATCCTACCACCATTCATGGTGTCCATTATGATAGAATTGTAATTTTACGTTATATATATATTATATTTATATTTTAAAAATTATTATATAATTATTATTTATGACTTACCATTTTTCATTTTATAATGTATAATATGATAATTTCATTTGTGGAAGATCGGACTACAGCCCCCTCAAAGGGACATGCCTCGTTCATTCCAAACATGAATTTTATAAAGGACAATGTTAATTAAATTTGGTAACATATATAACATATATGTAATACAGAAATAATAAAATATCAATTTATAATTTAGTTTTCATTTCACTAATATGACAATGATATGAAATTTGTGTTAATGTGTACGTACGACCTACCGTTTTTGTGAATGGTTCATTTCATTTCTTATCTACAAATGTTATGGACATTTATAAATAAATATATATATATATATACATGTTAATTATGATATTTTAATCATTAAAATAATTATGTAGATGATTTAATTTTGACCACATGGACAATTTACCACAACAAATATCATTTTTGCCTCATGTACCGATAACAACCAAATGCCCAATATAAACTCAAATTATTAAAAAGTAGCTATAACATGGTAATAAGTGATATAAAATGAATAATGAAAATTTAAAAGGATATAATGATATTATAAATTAACCTTCGTTTATTATTAATGAAATTACCTAATGAAATGGGCATGTCCGATTCAAGGTAAGGGAATTTCTAACTCAATTTCCAATTATTAGGTGTTATGCATACATCGTTGATTATATTATGCGATGATTATGTGAGGAATAACTATTTAATTATTTATATTGTAATTTCCACTTCCCATTGTGTGGATATACTATTGCTACACACAATTATTCCACTGATAAATTCATACATCATTTATAAATTTTTTTAGGGAAATCTTAACTCAATCACATTTCATTGAGTTAAATATCCATGACATTGGTTTTGTTTTCCAAATAATTTGTGTGAAGAAAAATTATTTTTTAAACTGAATATTAATTTATATTGGGTGTATTTATATTTTTCACACATAATTATGTCATTGATTCATCCTTGATATAATGATATGATATTTTTAAGGGTTTTATCTCAATTTACATTCCATTGAGACTTATTTTTTTTATGCACCAATTCACTTGTATATGATGTAGAAAACTTCCATTTGACATGTTATTTTATGAATATCCTTATTCTCGTGATATTATATGTTTTTTTAAAGTTATTCTTAAATTATTTTTATTCCTATGTTTCTCAATTGGTTAGGGACACATTTAGTAAAACATATTTTTAAAAATTTTAAATATTTATTATTCTAAATCATTATCATAAATGTCCTTGTTTTCAAAATGGGTTTAATTAGTTATTTATATGTACATATATGATTTAAAAGTTTAATTCTCGATTTTCTTTTAAATGTTTCAATGTGGCATGGGAAACTTTGATTCAAAAATATCATCATTAAATATTTTAAATTGTTTTGGAAATGGAATGAATATATTAATTTATTAAATTGATTTCTTATAATTTAAGAGTGAAATGTTGATAATTTCAATCTTTTATGTCTTATAAATATGTAATAGTACTTGGAAATGTGATGGCTGGTTCCATGATAATCCAAATATTGGTGGTTCCATGATAAACCTATGGAGGGTGAGCTCATTATAGCTCTCCAATACAATGGGTAACGTGAAAGAGGTACATGATAAGGTTTTTTCTAAGATATTTGAGGAATATATTGTGATGGGTCTTCCAATCATAACCATGAAGGATACTCCATATATATATTTGAAAGATATAATGTAAGTGTGATATAGATTCCACAAGTTACCTTTATGGTTTTTGATTTGTATTTTGTTTTTAGGAATATAATGATTACATGATGTAAGCTATGTACTTTATGTTTTATGGGTGAAAATTTGATTTTGTGAGAATGTTTTAATTGGTTTTAAATATTCATGGACTAATGGTTTTATAAGTTATTTTATATTAATTAAGGAGATTTTTATTTTAATCAAATTTTAGGAAATTTTTTTCATAGGACTTATAGAAGAATAGAAATAAGGATGGGATCAAGAGAATGTTAAGCTGTTAAAACATGAAATGACACCATGTTTTATTTTAGGGAGTTTTTGTTTTATGAAATGAAATGGATAGTGAGTATAAGTGTCTACTTGTAATATTTATGTTGTTATTTATGAGTTATTAACTAATTTTATAAAACACTAAACATGAGAGGTTACTTAATGTGAATTATTGACATATCTCAGGATTAGGTAATGTTTAAAGTTGGGGACTTGTACATCATCCTGATAATATCATTTTTAACTATTACATACATCATCTTCATCGTATGATGTTAAACTATTTTTGTGCCATCACTATCATATGATGTTAAACTATTTTTATCATCCTTACAAGAATGATGTAAAATTTCAAGGTATTCAAGGTTCCCACCATAGAGTTCATGTCTTGATGTCAGTTTCATCCTGACATATACTGATATGCCTACCCAATGTGCTTTTGTCATGGTTGAATAATTCTAAGAGAATTGTACATCATTCAAATAGTCTTTTACTCTACTCTATACAGTGCATTCCCCTTATTTAGATCCTCATCTTCTATCACATCTTATGAAACTCCCTAACGGAATTGATGCTTGGAATTTTTTATCACCTATTATTTTAGGCCAACATTTTAGAGGACATCAGATGATAGTTCGAGTATGGCCCCATATTTTTTAATTTGTTCTGCGGTTGGGCCTCGTTTTTTCCACATTTTAGGCTAAAATGATATGGATACTGTGTTCTTCATATGGTTAGAAGTTATCTGACATCATCATGCCGGTATCACTATTTTCTGAATTTTGGGTATCGTGATTCACAATCCTCATTCCCCATTCTTCGAATTGATTCTAACTCTCCTAGAGACGTACCTATCATGAATTAGAGTACGTTGGGAAGAGAATTTATGATGTTCTAAGAACCCTATTATCCTATCAAGACCTATATTTTATTTTGAATACTTTAGGTGGTTATTCATACCACAATTATTAAAATGTTTTTCTAGAACTCTCATACACAAAGGTAATAATTATATAGTCATATCTTTTTTATCACATAGGTTATGAATCACATGTGCTTAGGTATTGATCACTAATTACTTCATAGATTGATCTAGGTGAACTAAAATATGAAGGAAATAAAATAACATGTCCATGAACATAGTTTGGGATCAGAAAATAGAGAAATAAACATATTTAAGAGTTAAGAAAAAAACAGACCTTATGGATCAACCTCTTTGATGGATTGTTCCAATGCTTCCACCTTGTGGCACGTAGCCTCCAAGGCTTCATCTCAATCGTTAACCTCCCTCTCATCATCGGTAGCTATGGAGTGGAGCTAATTAGTTTTGGCCTACATTCACTCATACTCATCTTGGAACTCATCAATTTGGGGGCCTTCCATCATTGCTTACTCATTGGGATCAACCAACTAGGTATTAAACAATTCAATAACAATGGATTTTCTGGTGGAGAATGTGGATCATTAATTTTTCTAATATTCAAGGAACCAAATTTCTTGCTCACCCTCAATAAGATTCTATATGTTCTGAGATCTTTCTAGTACTAGTGAATGAAGAAATGTTGTCTTCTCTCACACATCTTCTCAATCATATAATCATATATAATTATACGAAGATGATGAGAGTACGCCACAACGGCACAGAGTAGCTAAAACCATGTTCTTGGTCACCCCATCTAGGGATCCCATTATACCCTTGGATGCATGAGGAATCACCTTATAGACATCCACCTCTTTCATGACATCATATGCCTCTCCTCAGCTACTTCATGTTCAGAATCATTTATTTCTGTATGATTTGTAGGCAAGTTTTCAGGAAACGTGTCTAGAAGCTAAGTGTTATGGTCATCCTACAGTAATATTTCTAAGGGTTCGGGCTCCATAATTTGTGGGAATACCTCTTTTCTCATCATTGATTTATCAATCTTGTCCCTGTCAACATTAGTATCCACCAAATAGTGAAATCACATATGGCCGCAACACGAGGTTCATTGGGTGTCATGGTCATCTGGTTTAAGGAGATGGTTCTCCACAAGTTGGTAAAGTAACTGGAGGATTCCCCATAGATTTTCTGGATTCGGTAGCTTGTTGAGCCTCCAGTATAAGGATTAATATATAGAAAACTGATAACATGGTTAGCAGAGTATTCTTGATTGCAAATACATGTATAAAAATAATGAAACATACAAGAGATTAGTGTGGTGACCTCTATCATTTTTGTACCCATGAGAGCAAACACTATAGCTGATCCCTCGACACTTGTAAATTCATAACAGGCATCAAATATTTCTAGTTAGTGGGTAAATATTATGATTTTGTGATTTACCTAGAATCCCCTCTTGTTGGTATACCACTGACTATGTTAGCTTTGATTGGCTCCCCACTTGCTCCTGCCACAGTTGGACCTCTACCTTTTTTTTACCTCTATCATAGATTCAAGGGGGTGAACATCTATATCAATATTTTATCCCTCATTGCCTACAGTGTGAATATCATAATCACCATCATCAATATGTTTTAGAACAAGACAATCGTTGGTCAGTGGATCCGAATAAGGAAAAGAGGAATGACTAGGGTAACAGTTGAGGCTTACCTCAAGTTTTTCAGCTATTTCCATGATAGAGTCTCCAATCTTTTCAGACTCCCATGGACTCCACTAGTTTTCCATCATACCCAAAGATCATTCACCTCCAAGAAACACTTCTACATCCCCTTCTTCTAAATCTCCCTCTCCCTCTTCTTCTTCACCTTCTGTTGAATCTTCATAATCGTTGCCATCGTCATACGATTGTTTTTCCTATTCATGATCGTGATCGAGCATCACATCTAATATGGTATTTAGTTCTTCATATTTTCCTTACTGGAACACATAAATATCCATGTTCATCATATATTTTTATTACTAGTGAAATTTTACTGATCAACAATCCAGATGTGTCCAATTTTTGACCGCTAGTGCCTGTCATGTGTCAATTTTTTCAGCAAGGATTTAGAACTCAATGACTATTCTAAGGTGATCTAGGATGACCTAAGCTCAGGGAAAAATGCTTATTTAGTAGGATTAATAGGACACCTTATCTTATTTCTAGGGAGTTCCCTAGATACTTCATGAGTTTGTTTACCAGACCCTCTCCCTCCAGATGGGAGAGGTGCGACCACACAAAGTGAAACTCATGATGCCGAAGTCCTGGCCTTTTTTATACCAACTGCATAACATGTTCCAATCATCACCATCCTATAATAAGTTTTCATTCTCCACCAGCATCCAGATTCTACAATGGCCACCTTGAGCTATCAAACACAATTCCAATGGATTCCCTTTAGATATTCTTCCACCCAATGATAAATTTATTTTATTGAGAGGCCATAATTGACACTAGTAGGGGGATGTTAATTACCTCAAAAAAGTTTTACGTTTTGTACATTAGACACATTTGGTGAGGAATTTAGGGATGCTGCTCTTCCGATACATCTGTATAAACCTTCTTAGTCATCCCAAAGATGCATCTAAAATTCCATGAAAACCTTGTTGGAACATAGTGTTTGCAAAGGATCTTCCCATCGATTTCGGTCACCCGCACCCCAGCTCTGATGCCCTACAAATATTTTTTTCTCCATCAATCCTTTCCTGCTATCCTCTATCTAGCATGTCAGGGAATAGAATAGACTAATGGAATAGTTATCATTATTACCAATCTGTATCCCTATCCCCTATTCAATGATCATCAGTGGTGTAATCCTAGAAATATTCAATAATTATGGTCACAGGTCGTCACCAAGAGAAAAAAAGTTTTTTGGAAAATCATATCTTCAACAGTGATCAATGACCCAACCATGATGAATTTTCAAAGTTCCACAAAACAACCTTGGATTGCCTCATTCTAACATATGCACCAGAATTTCATATTGTTAGGCCAACATAGGGACCCTTAGGTTGAACATAAGATTTGTCTTCATGATTCTGACCATCACTAGTATCACTAATTGAACTCCCACCCCCATTTCCATTATTGGAAGAAAACACCCACTCAGGATTGTTACATGATATCCAACATATTTAATGTTCGATTATTATAATTCTTCCAGACTAAATTTTCATGATTTTTATTTTCCTATCTCCATGATCCTCTAGTATGGCCATCTATTTCTACTCTATTCTACGGTCTTCCACCTCTTTCCTCAGCCCTACACCTTTGTATTCTAGAATTCCTTTAGAAATATGCTACACCACTTTGAAAAAGAAATTTCGTTCAAAAAGACATTGACTCCTAGTTTCTCCTTGGCCAGCTCTAATAGATCCCATGTCTGGGATAGAGTTTGTGACCTTTCCCCCTGATATTCTTTAGTGGTAGAAATCCATCGTACTGGTGTCCGTCCACTGGGATTCCTCTGAGGCAATGAATGTCCCAAATATTAATACCTACCTACACATGATGGAGATGGATGTAATTGGTTTCGGGGGACCAACAACTTAATAGATCGGACACTAGATCTTATTGATGGTAGAAATGGAACTGAGACATCCACACCGCCTCAAATAACCCAATTTTTCACAACTATACTCCAAATTTCTTTCATGTTTGACATACACAATATTTCCATGCCCACTCAGTGGTGAAATTTCCTTCAGACCTTAGGTACATGTCTTGTGGCCAGTCCGTGGTCTTATCATTAATGCTACTCTAAAAGGTTCTTGTGCAATGAGATAGAGATTCCTCGACAATCAGCTCAGTCCCCATGACTTTCATGGTCCATCAGTTCAGGGCATAATTTTCCATATGTCTGTTTTCCCTAGAAGGGTGAGCTTTTTTCGTATTATTATATTGTATAAGATCATCCTTAGGGGTCACCCTATATTATGAGGGTCAATATCAAATCTCGACACGTAATGTTCCTCCAAAATACCAATGTCCCATATCGACATGTTGTCACATAGAACTTAATCCTTCTGATATTGAGTCAACATACCTAAGTAGTTTGGGTTATTAGATACAACTCTCCTTGAACCATAAGTCAAATGGATTTCAATAATATTATCCCTCTGAGTGGCATAATTATCCTCCCAGTCAACGTTAGTCTGATCATTATCCATTTGGGTTATGTTTCAGAGTTCACCAGTAGTATATGAAAAAAAGTATTTTGCACACAAAAATAAGTGTGTGCGTGAAAAAAGGAATAGTCTAAATGAAGGGCATGCAAAATTCACTCGTTGACACTAACTACACTTAAGCTCATGTTTCCTCTTTGGGCCACTAGCCATGTGTATGCCCCGCACCATCCCTTATGATCAATCCCCTTGTGACATGATCATTTGGTCTACTACAACCACATATTTCTTGTACCAATCATGCCTTACGTGGTATTAGAGTAAGAATTGACCACGACATCCTCTTTGGGATTCTAACCATGCGTAATCCTGAAACCCCTCTTCACCGAACAACATGAAGTCTATTTATTACCCCTTTGTGAGAATTTCATATGGGAATCATCCCTAAGTTTCAATCCCATCATCCTATAACCATTTTTTCGAAACATTCTATGTTGGTTCACCATCATCTCATAAGATTTCAAACTGTATCCCCCATTTGAACTATGTGGGGTTTGATCCCATTCGGGTATGTAGAAAGCCTCTCATAGTTTAAATAACAATCAATGGAAAACACTAGTGCTCCCTCATAGGAATATACCTCCCAGATGCGATATCTTCCCTTTTGGGGATTCATCTTCTGGATCTGCCTCCCTGAGGTGTTTCAATACACCCATTAGGGTTATTTTTCTTTTTCACATACACCAAAAACATGTCCCCTTTTCCCAAGAAACTACATATAATACCCAGACTCACTCCATACACCTCTAACAATGATTTTCCCTCTTATGATAGGCCACTCACCAGGTATAAGCCCCTAGAATTTCTTTGGGTAATTTTCCTTTGTGTATACCCCAATCCCATGCCCCCAATCCTGAACAAAGTGGATTTTTATATTTCCCTCATTATGATAGATATGTAAAAGAAATCCACTTTGATGTTTAATCCCATCATCCATGTGACATTCTAGTCTATCCCTTGAGCCGGTACATTTCAAGAATATCACTCCTCAGCCTGGAAGACCTACTTCCTTCGGCTTTTATTCTCAACGAGCTGCTTCCCATCGTGACTCACTACCACATTTTAGAACTACATGTAAATTGATTGAAAACCAGAAGGGATATGTAGGAATTCTCCTTGAGGATCAAGACCAACATTGTCACCTCCACACTGGCTCTATGTGCATCTCCTCGACACTTCATTCATTTTATCCTGATGTAACCTTGGCCACCACATCCTAGTGGAATCACACCACCCCATCCCCAAAACTATTGCTCCTATAAGAACCTAGTAATAATACCTTTCATAATCCCCAAAAGGTTATTTGGACCCTATCTTTGTGAACAACCTGATTCCATACATCACTATTCTCAGTCTACATGGGTTTTGATCCCTTTTTGGGTACGTAGGAAGCCTCCTTGAGGTGTAATCCCAACCAATGTTTAACCATAGTGTACCCTTTTAATTGACCCACCATTTCTAATCGTCATTTGAGGTTCATATCAGCCTTCATAATGCGATATCTTTTATTTTTGGGACACTCCATCATGGATCCATCCCCATTGGGTGTTCATACCCACGCAACTAGTAAAACATCTTATTTTCTCCCTCCAAAGGGTGTACCAATTTGATATCCTCTCATTAGTGTTACGATTAGTCTAATATATCTCTTAAATTTGTTAAATGTGTGGCATACCCTAGGTTAAACATTGTAAGGCAAGAAAAACCTCAGAGAAAATAATCTAGAATACTATTCTCTACATGCTACGTGGGATGCCTCAGGCTTTCGTGCCCTCGAGAAGCCCTATCATAAGGGATGAAATAGTGGTGTACTATTGGTTCAGCATCCAGTTATTCCATCAATTCCCAAAATGACTGCTCCCCTAACTGAATGTATCTTCTCTGACATAACCCATAAGAATGTCTGGGTAGAAGCAACGTAATTAACATATGTCCACAAAGATATGGCATAGAGAATGGTTTCACTAAAAACATCTTAAAGGGAGACCAAAACTAGGTGAAAACATCCACGGAGGAATCCATGAAAGGAGATACTGACATCCTATCATCCCACATCGATCAACGAATAAAAATACCCGATGAAGTGGTGGATGTCACCTTCCATTGGGATGTTGAAATGAATGGAAACGGATACCAATCCTTGATAGATGGATACATCCCCTAGTGAATGTGTTGTAAAAACTATGTAACAAAGAAAAAACTAGTAGCTACCATGATATGATAATGTAATAATAGTATATTCAAATATTCAATATCATTATTGAAACCAACATCTTTAGATTCCACACTTTCTGTAAGGTTTTCAAGCATCATTCTTTCCACCACCCTTTCATAAATCAAACTCTCGGCCTCCTAAAATATATAAACTGAGAAAATTTAAGAACCCTTAAGGGAGTAAAAGGTGAGAGAACATGTTAAATCCAATATATAGATTTTGGAAAGCATTAAAGAATTGAAAAATATTGGTTTGAGTAATCTTCCTTATCAAATCATTCTTACCCCCAACAGTACTGTAAATTTTATTAGACTAAAAAATGTTATAGGGAAAGAATGTAGTTAAGAATCAGTATCCATTGAAGAACATAAAAATGAATATCCCAGAAAACATAAAGAATCTACCCTTCTAAAATTTCTGGAATAAGAATTACCTATAGATGCACTCCATGTAAACAAGGTGAAATATAAAACAAAAATGAAATATCCACTTCAACCCAACCACCCATCCCTAAAAGGATAAAAGAACCCTAGAAAACTTTTGTTTAGACATAGAATCTAGAGATTTAGGATGTTTAAAAATATATATATACCAATATCCATTATCAATACACCATATGATAAACCTCAATGAATGAGATATTCATTAAATATGTGGTCCCTAAGAGGAGAATATTTCAAGGCAATGAAAAGGTAAGTCTTTTGTAAAAAAAGACATTGCACTTGCAACTCCATAAATAGACCACAAATGATATATCCATATACCTTAAATATAACTGTCAATATTTAATAGATTTGTTTTTTTAATGAAATTTTTGATTTGGGAGATGAAATTATAGTAATGTATTACTCAGTTACTTCATCTCCATAGATGAGAGAAATCCAACCCACTTGAGTGGTTATGTAGCATTCCAATTGATCTATCACCAAAACAATAGTTGCAGTATGTGATATTCTATGATGTGTAAATGGTTTTTTATTCCCCAAAAAAATTTATAGTCTATGAATTCAATAATACAATGGTAATAATTAATCCACCATCATTATTGATAGAAAGGTTTTCTATACGTAAAAAAATATTACAAATTTTAATAAAGGGAATATTTTCATAACCTTCGATAAAACAATATGGAAATTAACATACATTATAAAATGAATACCCACATGAGGAACAAGATATATTTATCATTAACTATTTTTTATTTTCAATATCTTTTAGATAATGAAAGTTGAATTTTGGATGATAGAATAATAAAAAAAAGTCTTTGAAAATAGATGATTTTACTACAAGAAAATATATTCAAAACAGAGTTATATATGGAAACTATTTTACTCACTAAGTAGATTGAGTTTATTTGTGAGAAATACCCATGCAATTTAATCAATATTTCAACTATCACCTATACCTTACTTGGGTAAGACACAAGCATGCATAATACATTGTTAAAATATTCACTAGAAAACCTACCTATGTTAGAATTGAAATTTCAAAAATAACACATGGGATATTTCTTCCTAAATAAAAATAATGATATTTTTACAAGATATAACATAATTCCATTTGGACTTCCAAAAATGTTAAATGAAGGTTTGGAGAGACATGGGATTAGAGAAAGATGTAGATGATAGAATAGGTGGAAATAATGAGAGAATATTCTAAGAAAACGTTTTTGTATAAATAAAATACCAATTCTATCAATGATAGATTCATATAGAAATTAATCTTGGAAATTACGAACAAAGTTATATTGTACACTCTAAGAATGAATTTGATGCCAGGTAAAAGTCATTCCGTGTGAACATTAGAATATATATTTAAAAATAAATAAATTTACTTCTATTGAAATAATTGGAGATGAATGAAAAAACCAATTCTATGTGAATGACCATCAGATGATATTTTTTTCTAAATAAATTTAGAAATAACCAATGGAGGAGTCCAAACTCAACCACACATACATTGACAGAAGATAATTTTGGTTTTCAGTTCTCGCTACAATGGTCTAGATGCTAATTTTTTTCTATATTTCCTAGAGATAAAAAGAATGTTTTAATCATAAGGAATGGTCTATATTATAATTTTCAGAGATATGGAAAAAAATTAGGATGTAAATACCATTTTTATATTATACAATATTTCTAGGTCCTAAGATAAAATGAATTTTTATTAAAAAATTCCCATTATGGTTTTATGAATCTGTACATAGTTTGGTTATCCTTATATAATTTATATTTTTCATGTGTAAAGAAATAATTATAACATTGAACTTCATTCTCATATTTTTTATTTAAATATCATGATAGATTTTAAGGATTTACTAGGTTCTAATATTTTTAGAGATACATTATTTTTGAATAAAATTGTCACTACCTTCATATATATTAGGTTATAGAACTAGGAAAAGAGTGTGAGAAAAAAATATTTATATGTAATACTAACTATAATATGAGGTTACTAGAATTTAGAACTAAATTATAAGTAACATATCCTCCTTGAAAAATAAACCTTAGATAAACAAATCAAAATAAATTTACATAAGTCATTTTAAACAATAGTAAATAAAAAATTTAGATACCATATTGAATATCTAACACATTAGGTACTTGGTGGTTCAATGAAATTAATTTTTACATATTTAATAATTTATTTTTCTTAGTTTATCACACATTAATGGATAGAACAATTAGATAAAGATCCATTTACAAAAACTAATTCAATCGGGTGATGGGAATATTGAACCATTATGTTGAATGAGACAATTGGCTTATAAGAAATTAATTTGTGTTATATCAAAGAAGTGGAAATTCTAACCTTTTTATGAATAATTAGAACGAAAGATGAATTGAATTTTATTCTTTTTAAAACATGAATTCCACATAAATCTCATTTTTTCAAACCCAAACATTTGACATCAATTTACTAAAAACGATTTAGTGGATTGATTCTATTATCAATCAGGACATTTTTTTGTAATGAATGAATCTATGATTACTTCGTAACTAGATTGAATTTTTAGTTCAAGGTAGGTTGAAATTTTTTTTGATCATTTTCAGTAATGTAATTCAATAATAAAATTTCATATGAGTCAAATAGTTCAAAAGTGGGGGAGTCATGTGAGCCTAAATTTTCAAAAGAATTATTTTTATTGAAAATATCCCCCTCAATTAATTAAAATAGCCTAAATAGAATTAAATTTTAATATGATTTAATAATTTTTACATTATTGGGAAATAGTTTAAAACCTATTTTTAGTGATTTATTAATTTTAAATTTACTTATATTCCATTCTTTGACATGAAATTTGGAATCTGACTTTTATGAGATTTTTAAGGATGAAATTGAATTTTCATTGATTTTTAACAATATATAACTTTAATATGTGATTGTAATGGAAAATCATTTTTAATATTATAATTTTTATTATTTTAAATTAATTTTGAAAATATCCTATATTAAAAAAACATTTCACTATTTATATCTGTGTGGAAAAAGGCAAAAAAATATGGTCATGATACCATGAGATGACACAAAATTGCTCGATAACGTGATGGGTAATTTTAGGTCTAATACTCGTCCTTAATTGATGATATGAGAATAAGAAACAATTTAACAACTATGAAGAAAATGTCATTTTGTAATGAGGAGTGAAATGAAATCATGAGAGGGTAAAAATATATTTTCATGCCTACTACCCTGATTCCATGATTTCTACCATTCCAATATATTTTGTGACCATGGACTACATTCATTGGAACAACTCCACTTCTACAATGTCACCCACAGCAAACATGAGAATATTCTTCTACTATGTGAGGGATTTATTTTCATGTGCGCCCTTCTTCAGTCCTTGAAATTAACCTCACTAATTAATTTGTGCCCCAGAATCAATGTAAAGACACTACCACTATCACAGATCATAAAAAAGCTTGAGCTCAACACCAAGAAAGTGGAAACCAACCCAAAGAGATTCACAATGCTTATAAAGGAAGCCAATTTGAGAGAGCATCTACAGTTGAATTTGATTCTGACATAACCATGCTGTGAAAACTATAATGGATGGTATCCCAAACTACATTGAAGCATTGTAAATTGATTAATGCTTGATATGATGTGAGATGTACATCAAAATTATTTGAAAATTATAAACTTAATATCCTGGAGATACTAGAGCTATTCAACATTTTCCTAGAGAGTAAGGGGCCATAACATGATTTTTTGAAATCAAGGGCCAACCAATCTGGGAAGATGATTTTGATCTCAAATAGAGGATGAAAATCCATGTCATCAATAGGATGATCATGACCATGTATTGAACCAAATTAATTTTGATCCAAGGTCTAGGTTATGACATCATTAAACATTAATTTTTTAAATTGATCCCCATGCAGGTCAAGATATATTTATAACATTATGCTTCCCAAAGTATGTGACTCCTAATTCGAATGAATGTTACTGAAACGTGATAAAAGGAATGCTTACATGTACCCAATAATCCTCTAATGTTCATCTCAAGTTAAATATGAGTTCATGTGAAGATTGGGAAAACGGTTTGGGGGTTATTTAAAGGATCTGTACTTAAATATTACAAAATCTTTAATTAAATGGATAATTCACATTGAGGATCTTTTGATGTTTAGATTTTTAGAGAATTAGGTCATAACATTTTCCTAACAACATGAATATTACATGTAGACTATTCTACTCAGTATCTATTGTTTTCATAAAATAAAAACTCTTGAAAAAAAGAGTCTTGTCTAGTTATATATTTTAGACAGCATGACTTTTCCTTGATCCCATCCTTGACCCTTATTCATCTATAAGTATTGTGGAAAACATTTAAAAACAGTGGATTAGCTTAAAAATATTAGTATGTGATATAAAATAATGAATGAAAACATTATCCCATCAATAAATACAAAACAATGAAACCATACATTTCAATCATAACACACCTCATCAAATCATAAGATTTATGAACAACACACTGAAATGATAAATCATAAAGGTAACTTGTGGAATCCATATCAATCATACATTGTAGCTATCATAGATACATAGGGAGTCACATTTGGAATACCCATCATATTATATTCCCTAAAGATTTTAGGAGAGACATTCACGTTTACCTCTATCAATTTACCTAATTCATTGGAGAGAAATATCGGGCTCACCCGCCCTAGGATTATCACAGAACCACCCATATACATAAACAATTCCCAAGAAAAAAAACATATTCATAACAATTTAAAAAAGAATAAAATAAAAAATAACATTTACACATTGTAATCAAAATATATCATAGACATTATCAACGCTTTATCAAACCATTTTCAATAACATTCAAAATATTAAATAAAGATATTTTTGAATATAAGTTTCCCATACCACTTTGAAGATTTTGAAAGAAATTTAAATTTAAAAAAAATTCATATTCATATGAATATATCATTAAAAACAATATTAAAACATGGAAATTAATGTGAAATATTTAGAAGAATAAACCTTTAAAAAATTTAAAATGATATTTTTGTTAAAGAGTTTTTAACAAAATTAGAGACCATAGAATACAAATAATTAAGGAATATAATTTATTCAGAGCATAATAATATCATTGAAATAAAGGTATTCATGATATAATATGATAAATAATATTGTATACACCATATAAGAGTGAATTAGTTCATACCTAGAATGAAGTCTCATTGGAAATGTAAATTGAGATGAAATCCCTTATAGAGACAGTATCCTTAGATTAACGATAAAAAAATTACATAATTATTTGTGAAAAATATAAATAAACCCAATATAATTGGATATAATGGGTAAAACAATCATAGGTTATTCACACATATTCATAGAATGAAATAATCTAGAAGTAGATGTTTAACCCTATTGACGCTCCTTTTTCATCACAAAGTCCAAAGGAATGTAAAGGGAAATGACTTAGCACAAATTGATTCATCCTTTAATGAAAATATCAAAAAATGACAATGGGATGAACAAGAAGAAGATTGCCCATTAAGTCGCGCAAGTTCCCTCATAGTCGCGCAAGTCCACTTGCACAACCATCATTCGTCGCCCAAGTGACTTGCACGACCTAAGTGATAACCGCCCGGTGTCTTCTCCTGCCTATAAATAGACCATGTGGGACCCCCATTAAGAAGATGATTTTTTCTAGAAAATCAGATTTGAGCTCTCGGCGCCCTAGTCTCTTCTCAAAGCCTCTGAAACACTTCTTAGGTAATTTCTTACCTAGAACGGAAGATCTAAAGAGGGGGGGGGGGGGGCTAAGTGTTGAAACTCATCAACACATGCGCGCCTGAGTGGCCAGCCGTTATGAGAAAAGGCCACACTTGCGTGCCGCCTTACTCCATCAATAGGACTTGCACGCCCCTCTTCTGGAAGAACCTCAAGAGGATAATAAAGGCTTTAATAAAGAGTCTCCCATGTATTACCCTGTTGTTTAACCGTCATGAAAGTACCCCATGTGTCGCGTAGGCATACCTGCACGACCAGGACATGCATGCCCATGAAGTACCTGCGCGCCTACCAGGACTTGTGTGCCCTTGCATTTATGGGGGCCATTCTTTCCCATTTCACCCCTCTTAAGACATTCCACCTCTCCTATTCAAGATTCAATCTTCAAGACACTCTTCAAAGCCATTTATGGCATGATTTCTTGATTTGGATTCCTTATCTGAAAGGAACTCTGTGGAATATCTCTCAAAACCTAGTGAGTTTTTTACATATTTATGTCACTAAAAAATTAATATTTCATTCATTCAACCTCATCCTTTAAGATGAGAGAACCCCTTAAACTGGGCCTCCTTTTTAGTAATAATCCCTAGTCATAATTCTCAAATCTGGGCATCCTATTTAGGAGTAATCCCCAAACATAATTCTCTTAACCAGAGATTCCTATTCAAGAGTAAGCCCCAGTCTCAATCATGGGAATCCTGCTTAGGAGTAAACCCCAAGTCCCAAAATTTTTCATATATCTAAACCTGGGCCTCCATTTCAGGATTAAGCCCCATGATAGAGTATTTAATATCTCTATAAAACACATTACCTTTATGGACCCTACTCCTAGATTTCTTCCATAAAGTAAATCCTAACCTTCATTATTATGGGCAGTCATACATACATAAGCCCCACATTATTTCTTATGATTGCATCATTCATGAAAAAATTGTCTAATTTTTACCAATACTTCTTGTTTCTCACATCGAGCATGACTCATGTGAGCTTAGAGTGTAAAATTAATTATGACATCCTTCTTTGAGCCATCAATCATAAACATCATACTACCTTACTTGAACTATGTGGGTTATGATTCCTTTTATAAACAAAGGATACGTAGGTAGCCCGTCTGCGGGTTCGATACCATCTCTGAAATAATCCATGTCCTTCTGAATGACAATAAACAATATGTGCCCCACTGAGTGGCTTTAAAACCAGCATGGTCATCATAATGACAAAGAGAATTCTATATAAATGTGTCGAAGGGTACCATTGACCAAGAATCTCTAATAAATACAGATGATTCTCTATAGATGAAGAACCTCGAATACATATAAAAGATTCTCTAAATTTCCTACATATCGACCATTGATTGCCAGATCTAAAGGAAAACTCATTTTATATTTGGTAATGTAATAAGGGTTCACTAACATAACTTAAATCTATAAAGAGAGTCTCAGAGAAGAGAATTCTTCCCCTTAAAAAGGTGTGATGAGTCCAACCTCCCATCCTCTCAACCAATGCAAATTCCTAAGCCTCATCAGTCCATAAACTAATGAGCACCAAACTTTGGAATATAGGTCTGAATGGATGTGGAATCATTGGATGTTTCCGGTTCTACGAACAAACCCGTTAGAAACCGATCGGAATGTTTGAACCTCTTATCAAAAGAAGGACATCCCCAGAATCTGAGGGAAACAAAAATGGTGAACCCAACATGAATCCTTATCCAAGTTAAAATAATGTTTTACCCATTTGTTAGGCCTCTATTTAAAACTCAATGAGAGGGCCAACAAAAACAGTCATTGACAAATGTGCTCATCCAAAAGATGTAGTGGCTGAATTTATCTTTATTACATCTGTTATATCAAACAGGCACTGTTTTCCAAGATCATCTGCATTTCTAGAATGATTCCTCTCAAGTTCACAACTTTGAATACTACTGCTGCAAATGACACTGCTTCTACTCCTGCTGGATCGTCTTCCGCTCTAAGGACGATATCATCTACTCAGCGTCTTCAACGCTGGGTATCAAACACGCTGGATAAGGAGTACCGTCAACACGGTACCATCCAAACTCTGGAGGCTACCTGACAATACCTCCAAGTAAACAACTCACATCGGTCGTCTGGACAACGATGACCAGTGATCAAGAAGCAAGCAGTGCTAACTACCGTCTCCAACTGTTTTGGGTTGTTATCCCTAGAATGCAATAACCATTTGCTCTCTTATTTTGGGGAGGTGAATGAGCAGGTCCCTTAGGGACTTAATTCAAACATATAGGAGTCCTTCAATATGGCTCCAACCAACAATCGCCGCCAGACTCGTGCAGTAGTGCGCCCTCAACCTGATGAGGGTACTGACTCCAGGCGTTCGGATCAGGTTCCTCAGACCCCGAGAAAGCAAGAAGAACCACCAAGGGAAGAATCCGATCAACAGTGAGCAGGTTCTCATCTCTGCCATCTCCAGAGAAGTACATCAACCTAACTTGGTGGCAAGCAATGAGCGGGCACATACACCTGCTCGTTTTAATTCTATTTTCCAATAGACTCGTCGGGCAGCATCCGCCCAATCCCACTAGGCAATTCTAGCTGAGTACTATTGGAAGGAACATACACCTGTTTATACATCATCAGCTAATCAGCACGCTAGTCTGACTACATATGATGGATCGTGTCAACCACATTTGGCGAAGTGAAATCAGTAGGCACATACACCTTATAGTATTTAACAATCCTACCAACAGTCTCGCTTGGTATCATTCGGAGAAGTTAGTCGAGAAGCCCCGACAACAAATAGGAGGCTGAATCAACTCTCTTCACCCACACTTGAGTACTTTCAGGATTCACTGACAGGAAAAGGAGGACAGGAGCCAGCACATACACCTACTCTAATCCCGGAATGGACGTATATTCCCATTCCAGCAGCAGAAGTCACCAAGCATATTCTATCAATGGTGAAAGAGCAGAAGCAAATCCATGTTCATATTATGGATGTCTGCAAGGATATTATAACAACATCAGTGACATCTCAGGGAGAGACACATAAATATATCCCTACCAGTGGAGTGATATATCAACAATTTACTCCGAAACATACACACACATCTGTTCCAGTCCAAGAGGGTTGTGGGGCATACACCTCCATATCATACGGAAAACCAAGTCAGGCACATACACCTGATTTGAGTAGAGATCGCCAGCCTAACCTGGACATCTTTCCTGATCAAGAATATACACTTGCTCAGAGTAGCCACTTTCTTCAACAAGTGTTTTCCAAGGCGAGTAAGAATGCATCTAAGAAAAAGACCCACCCTGTACAGTCAGGAGATCAAGAGCCAATCTGTAACAAGGCCTTGCTTGATGATGGAGTTATTGATTCCCTTAGACAATTATCTTTTGAAATTTAAGATTCTACTCCCTCATTTCCCAATAGTGGGAACATTAAATCCGAAGGTCGTCAATAAACACTTCCTCATGAAGGCTTTCTTCATGACAATTCGGTCGATCTTGAAATTTCATCTTCAGATGAGAGCCAAAGGAACCCTCTGTGTGGTCAGAAGACCAAGGAGCAAGAGATCTCATCTTTTGCTGTAACCCATTATGGTAGTCCTCCCCATGATGATGAATTTCGCTGCGAATGTCCTCTCTGTAGTAGTGATGCAAATTGCCCGAAAAATTTTCCAGTGGACAACGTAGTACCGAGAAAGCCCTCTTATCTTGAGGCACTTGAAAATGTGAAACCAGTCATGTCTGAAGCTTCATCACTAGCAACTGAAATACTTTCTCAATCAGAAGATAGCCCAGGGTGTAGGTCATTCTACAAACCACCCCTAAGTCATGCATCTTCTAGTTTGATCAATGATTTCTCTACCAATACTGTTGAATCCAATTAAGCAACATGGAAACACCAACTCTGGTAAAATTAGGTAGAATAATCTTCCTCAAATGATGAAGAGGAAATGCTGAACATGAGAAAACAACTGGCGAAGGTTGATGTGCCAGTCATGTTTTGGCCTCTGGCTGACTCTCAGTATAATATTTCAGAAATTTTGACAGAAGATGAAATTCATGATATTTGTCTCAACATATGGAAAACTCTTTTTCAGTTGAAAAATAATGTATTATCTTATGATGAATATGAAAATCATCTTAAGATAATAGAAGGGTTACAATGTCAGATTGATTTGGAGTCTCTATTAGTCTCTCAATATCTGAAGGCTGAAAACCAGCAGAGAGCACTTCAACGTTCATGCCTTGGCGCACTAAGAAGAATGCGTCAGTTAATTGCTAATTCCCTATCTAGTATTCATGTCAGAGGATGGGGTGTTCATGGAGCACTGCATTTCATGGTGCTATCTAGTCAGCAAAGCCCCCCGAAAATGGTCTCATGCAATGTTAATGCCCATGATCGGCCACAGTCAATGGTATTTGTTTGTAATCAAAAGCTTTCCCAAGAACATGCTTCAACTATTTCCACTCATAATCATGAATACAGAGAACAAGTTATTGAATTACTCTTGCATCAAGCAAATGAGAATATTAAACATGCCTCTCGTTTGGATCAAGCACGTCACCAAGTGACAGAAGTGTCAAAAATCATCCAACGGTCTTTTGAACCGGGTGATAAAAGTGGATACAGGTTAATGCATCCAGTTAATTTCTAGACTAAGGTTCACAAGATCAGGAGGACATTCAAGAAAGTCTTAGACATAGCATGTCAAGAACCACCCCAGCTCGCCATACTGGGGACTCTTTTAACCCAACCCTTGGAATCAACCAAAAGGATTTGAGGAGTTGATCAAGAACAGTAGGAACAGCCCCAGTCCACTGGACTTGGAACTTTTTCAAATCATCAATCCCCTCCTCAAATAATGTCGGTCTTTTCTCGATTAGGGAAGAAACCTCAAGAGGAACGAATAGCCAAATTATCAAGAGATTCCCTCCAAATTACTGTTATTCAATAAGTTCCTGAGGGATCGAATCAACAAAAGGAAATGTCTCATCAAAGACATGGAAGAAAAAAAATATCATAGAAATGATGATACAAGGGATGTGATCAGTTATGCATCAATCAATGTCATCAATGTCGTTGTTGATGATCCACCAGATGAGGCTCACTCAGGGGACTCAGATGAAGAGATTCATGCTTAAGAAGATGTATGCGCCGACACAAATGAAGAAGTTATGTGTACAAGAAGTCAAAGGATTAATCAGAACCTAGGTAATCCTTCAAGAAACCCACTTCCCCCTCTCCTAAAAGGATCCAACAAAGGGAAGGGAATGAACCAGGTTACATATCCTTCCTCTGGAGAAGGTTAATTTCTCTCACTAGAGAAAATGTTTGCACAACTAGAGGAAGAAATGAATGAATTAAGAAGGTTGAATGTAGAACTACTTCATAGTAGTCTTCTTCTTAAGCATGCTGGAGATAGTCAGCCAAAGGAATTTGTTGCAGCTACTGAGATGGATCAAGAATATCCTCCTCTATTAGTACACCCTCATAGGTCTAATCCTATGGATCAATTGCAACAACAGTTAGAAGTGCTAACATCAGTTGCAACACCAATCACCACCTCTTTCCAAGCTCCATTCATTACACCCACCCAAGTCCAAGTTCAACCAGATGTTTCTCAAAAGTTAATAACTACTATTGAGTCATTATCAGCTCGGTTAGAAACAATGGAAGGGAAACGTGCCCAATTTCAACCAGAAAAGAAAGTTTACCCTGAATGGGTAAATTCAATTTCTCCTACATCTAGTATTGGGAACCCTGTATTTCCTATTTTCAATGGATTAGGCGATCTTAAATAGCATTTGACATATTACTTGTCTTGTTGCGATCCTATGATGGGAACTTCGGAGCAGCAAGAAGAAGTGAAACTCAGATGTTTCGTGCGAACCTTGCAAGGACCAGCTTTTGTTTGGTATACAAGCCTGCAATCCCAAACAATTACGAGATGGGAGGATCTTCGCCAAAAATCCCACCTTCAGTTCATCTCAACTTTGCTAAAGACAACAGTTTTTGATCTTACAAACTGTAAGCAAAGGGAGAATGAAAGGGTCTCTGATTTCATTGCTCGATGGAAGGGATTAACATATTACTTGAGTTTATCACTCCCTCAGGATGAATTGTTGCCAATATGTGTGGCAAATCTTCCTAACTAATTATGCACACCGTTAATCCCTGTGAAATATACAGGAGGGTTTCGAGACCTTACTTCAATTGCTCAGCAGATTGAAGATTCCCTTATACAGGCTATGGCTAAATCTCGTGTAATTCAATCAGCTCCAGGATGGAGAATGGGTAAACCAGAAACTGCTACTGTTATGCTTAAACAAGCACCTGTACCTGTTTCTACCTCAAAACCTTCATCTTCTCGAAGGGCTCCACCTTCTGAGAGCCATCAACAAATGCCTTTTCATCCAGATGATCAAAGAAATCAAAGACGAAAACAATTCGAGGATCTGAAGAGCAAAACATACAATTTCCTAAATGAACAGGTTCCAGATTATTTCATTTTAGCTCTAGAAAACAATTTAGTTCAATTGCCAATGCCCAAGAGGCCAAACAAGAAAGGGGATGAAGACCATCCCAATTATTTCCCTTTTCATCAAATGTTGGGGCATCCCATCCAGGAGTGTTTTGTCTTCAAAGACCTCCTAAAAAAGATGGTCGACTCGGGACAATTTACATTGAAAGGCTCCTCAGCCCAGGTAGCATGTGTCCCTACTACAGTTCCAGATGAGGAAGGTGAATGGAAAGAAGTAAAAAAGAAAAAATGCACAGAAGTATGATGATTGGATGGTCAGAAAGACAATCAATCGAAATCATGCTATTTTGTGAACACAATTAAAGAAACCAGTTGTGTCTTCTACCATGAATGTTGCAGAAAACCCCTCTTCATCAGAGGGAAAGTCCTCAAATAAAGGGAATGATTCAATGAAAGAAAAAGAATCAGAAGAATATGAGTATGTGTCAAAGCCTAAGTTGTTTTTGACTTTGGCGGACTTCATGCCATCTACTTCAAAGCCACGAGCACCGCCCCAAAAAACGGCACAACCTAAATAGGCTAATCAGGAAGAGTCTTTATTAGCCGAAGTGTTAATCATTGGTTCTGTTAATATGATTCAATTAACAGCTCCATATGCCAGTCGTAGTTTCGATTTCAATGAGCCTGAATTCCCAGTATCAAATATGGGAATCAGAGGAAGTTCTAGTGGCTCAGGATACATGGGAAGACATTGATCTTTCATAATCCACTATTCTAATTCTTCCCCTGATAAAACTATATACATAGTAGAAACTCATGGTAGAGCCCTTCAGTGAGTTCAGCAAGAACAAGAAAGTTCTTCTACCAATAGAAAATTCAGTCCTAGCACAGTTATTGTGGAAGACCGGTTAAAGGTTCCATCTTCTTCCTCTCAGCATGTAAATTGATCTAATCGGTCTAATATTCCAAAACCAGATATATTTTCAACTCGTATCCCAATACAAGATGCATAAACTTCCAAAGAATCTGCTTCCAAGGTACCTGCTAAACTATATATTCTTATTGGGAAACGCAGACTTCTAGATCAAAAGTATGATATATTGAAACACTTGGCCCAAGTACGAGACAAGTTGTCAATTCTGGATGCTCTGAATCTGTCAAAATATCTTTGAGAAGCACTCATCGAGGCATTGTCAAGTCCTCTGGTGTTTGAAACTGAAATTACTGCAGCTGAAGTCTATCACATAGAGAATAATCCTGAAGAATTCCATGAAATAATATCTTTTAATGATGAAGATGAAGATGATGTTGTGCATGGGCATATTAGACCATTGTACCTGTCTGGCAAGGTCAATGGCGTAGATGTTCGAAGAGCTTTCATTGACAATGGTTCTGGAGCCAACCATATGCCCATTCATACACTTTGTTGATTGGGCCTCACGGAATATGATTTATCTCCTTCCACCATGATGCTATAGGGATATGATAAAAATTAACAAGAACCACTGGGTGATGTTACACTTAGAACTCAGTTTGGAGTTCTTGTATCCAATTCAGATTTCATGGTTGTTGATCAGGACTCAGCCTTCGACATCTTGTTTGGATGACCCTGGTTACATCAACATGCAGTTATCCCTTCGTTATACCATCAATGTCTCAAATATTGTTTCGATGGTCAAGTTGGAACATTGTATGGTGTTAAGGCCCCGATCAAGACATGTGAGTCTCAATACATTGAGGCGGAATTCTATCACATGAAGCAAAGGGAGAAATCCATAACAAAGGAGATTACCAAAGTTAATGCACCATATGGTTTGGAAAAAATTCCAATAAATCCATTTACACATGTGAGTACAGATTATGTGTTGCCTATCGGTCAAATTGACAAGATAGACCCAAATCAAAATACACTTATGGAAAGATCCAGAATGTCAATTACGGTAATTGAGCCAGAAAACATGGGAGAAATTGGTAATCTACCAAGAAGTGATGAAAGCACAAATGGTGACATCTTCATTTCATCTGCTGAACTCCAAAAAGTCTATGCTTCGCCAATTAGGCCATAATAAGTTATAGCAACATCGAAGGTGAAAAATGATGTCGATTTTCAATATATCATCTCCTCTGTATTATTCAAAGAAGAACCTTCATCATCAATCAGGTCGGAAATGGAAGCTTCTTCTTCAAGATATGCAAATTTTGACATCTCTTCGGATCATAATAATTCTACCGTATCATCTACTATGCATGAAGAATCGAAAGAAATAACACAAGATGAAGTAGAAGAGGAAGATATCAGAGATGATCCTCCAGTATTTGAAGATGGTATCTCTACCACTATGGATGAACTCAGAGAAATAAATCTAGGTACAAAAGGAGATCCACGCCCCACTTTAATCAGTGCGGCCATGACTTTTGAAGAGAATGAGATGTATATTTCGTTTCTAAAGAAAAATAGAGATATAATTTCCTGGAACTATACAGAAATTCCCAGGCTTGATCCTGATGTTTCTACTCATCATTTGGGTTTACAAGAAGAACATTGAGGATTTAAGCAAGCCTCGAGAAGAACACACCCAACTTATGCTTCCAAAATTGAAGCTGAAGTTGATAATCTTATCAAATATAACTTCATCAGAGAAGTTCCATATCCCAAATGGTTGGCTAATATATTCCCTGTAAAGTAAAAGAACAGACAAATTAGAGTTTTCATCGATTTCAGAGATATTAATCGGCATTGTCCTAAGGATGATTTCCCAGTTCTGATTACAGAACTTCTAATTGATGCAACAGCTGGCTATGAAGCACTTTCCTTCATGGATGGATATTTCGGATATAATCAGATCCGAATGGCCCCAGAGGACGAGGAATCTACAGCCTTCAGAGCCTCTAAGGGTGTGTTTTGCTACTGGGTAATGCCCTTTGGCTTAAAGAATGCAGGTGCAACTTATCAGCGTGCCATGCATCGTATCTTCAAACCCTTCTCAGGGAAGTTTGTTGAATGCTATGTAGACGATTTGGTAGTTAAATCCAAACAACTATAAAATCACTCGGATGATTTGGAAGTCATATTCTACATGCTTCGACAACATAATTTGAAGATGAACCCCTTAAAATGTGCTTTTGGGGTAACCTCAGGAAAATTTATCTGCTTTGTTGTACACCGTCGTGGTATTGAAGTTGATCCGGAGAAGATCAAGTCAATCCTTGGTATTTCACCTCCTCAAAATTTGAAATAATTAAGAGGAATTTAAGGAAACATAGCTTATATTTGTCATTTCATCGCCAATTTAGCAGGAAAAAGTTTACCCTTCACCGAATTGATGAAGAAGGGAGTCACTTACCAGTGGACTGAAGAATGTAAAGAAGCTTTCGATATTCTCCAGAAATACCTCTTGAGTCCACCGGTACTCATGCCACCTGTTGATGTAAGACCACTTATCCTCTACGTGATAGCTCTAGAGCGATCATTGGGTGCCTTTCTTGCTCAATAGAATGATGTTGGGAATGAAGACGGTCTTTACTATCTCAGTCGAACCATGATTGAAGAAAAAACCTAGTATTCAGGTATTGAGAAGTGCTGCCTGGCATTAATATTTGCAGTTTAGAAGTTGAGACACTACCTGCAACATCACGAGGTCCAATTGGTATCTCACAATAACCCGATCATATTTATCCTAAGTCTTCCAATGCTTACAGGACGTTTGGAAATGTGGGTAGTTATTTTGCAGCAATTCGACATTCAGTATGTGTCTCAAAAGGCGATAAAGGGCCAAGCTCTGGCTCATTTTCTAGCTGAACACCCTTCAGTGGAAGACACATCTTCAGATATTAAACTCCTCGATGAGGAAGTCTTCTCTATTCAAGAAAGTCCATAGGCATGGTAAATGTATTTTGATGGTGTTTCTAGAAGTCCAACAGGGAGGAAAATGGAAAATCCTAAATTCAAAAAAGTTGTCTTAGGAATTGTGCTCATTTCTCCAGAAAAGGAAGTGTTACCTTATTCCTTCTTATTGTGGGAAGGTGGTACTAATAATGAAGCAGAATACAAGGCTCTCATCATAGTTTTGTAATTAGCACTTCAAGCACAAGTGAATCACTTAATGCTGAAAGGTGATTCAGACCTGGTAATCAAACAAGTCAATGAGGATTATGCCATCAGAAAAGAAGAACTAATCCCTTTTTATGATTATGCCAGGGAGTTAATGGAATAATTCCCTTTGGAACTGAAATTTTCTTATGTCCCAAGATCACAAAATGCTAAAGCTGATGCATTGGCTAATATAGCCACAACTTTGGAAGATTCAAATCGGGACGAGACAACCATCAGTATTTCCCACCGCCGTGCAATTTAACCTTATGTTTTAATCAGAACAGTTGAAATTAATGAAATTTGTCCCATTCCTGAACTGTATGGTCATACTACAAGATGGATGTCACCTATCAGGGAATACCTTCAAAATAGAACACTTCCACATGATAGAGTTGAGAAAGAACAAATCTGGCGATGTGTGGTTAATCTTACTCTTTATGATAGCCCAGATCACCTAGAGAAAATTCTCCATAAATGTGGTTTTGATGGATTTCTCTTCAGATGCATTGATGGTGAAGAAATAATGGATTTCATGAAAGAAGTGCATGAAGCAGTCTGTGGTGCCCACCTGGCTGGACATAGACTATCTGATCAGATTTAAAGGCTTGGATACTTTTAGCCTTCAATGATACGAGATTGTGTTGATTTCACAAAGAAGATTCATTCATGCCAAGTACATGCCAATTCATTCATCAACCTCCAGATTTTCTTCATACAGCTAAATACTCATGGCCATTTTTCACATGGGGAATGGATGTGGTGGGACCATACCCTTCGGATGTGGCCAAGCAGTTTAAGTACATTCTTACTGCTACTGACTTCTTTTACATATGGGTAGGGGAAATACCTCTCAAGTAAGTCAGTTCTAAATGCATTGTTAGCTTCATCAAGTCTAACATCATTACCAGATTTGGTGTCCCTCATACCATATTGATGGACAATGACACCAATTTCTGTTCATCCGATGTGAAGAAGTAGTATCAAGAATACAGCTTCAAATCCAACCATTAATCTCGGTATCACGCAGTGGAAAACGTCCTGATAGAAGCCTTTAACAAGACTCTTTCATATATACAGAAAAATATGGTGGATAATGATAAGAGGTCATGGCCTGATAAACTCTTTCATGCTTTATGAGCTCATTAGACTACCACCCACACTGCAACTCAGTCAACTCCATATTCATTGGTATATGGAATGGAAGCCGTCTTGCCCATTGAAGTTCAACTACCCTCGCTCAGAGTTGCCATTTGTGATCAATCATCTACATATGAACAATCTCAAAAGTGATTGAATGAATTGGAACGGTTAGATGAGAAAAGATTGTGCACTTTGCACTACTTGTATGTCTATCAGAATCGAATAGCATGAGCATTTAACAAAAAAGTTCATCTTCATTCATTCGCTCAGAGAGAATTGGTATTAGTTCATAGAAATCCAATGATACTAGGAATGAAACCTCCCAAGCATGAGCCAAAATGTGAAGGACCTTATTCAATACCTAGGGTCTACTCCAATGGAGCTTATTCGTTAATCTCGATGGATGGAGAACTCATGGCTACTCCAACCAATGCCAGATTTTTGAACAAGTATTTTGTATAAACTGTAAAGTACCTCTTTTATCCTTGATATATAATGTTAAACTATACATCAATGGTCCATCATGACCTTAAACTACAACTTGGTCCAACATGACGTTAAACTATGATCCCCTTGGTCCAACATGACGTTAAACTGTGTCTCCAAAATGGTCCAGTATAACCTTAAACTACAACTAGGTCCTGTATGACATTAAACTGCATCATCAATGGTTCATGCATATGACCCTAAACTATTTTCAAGTCCCTTACGTCCAGCAAGACGTTAAACTATGAAATCCTAACTACATGATGCTAAACTGTACAGAAAGTCCGTGATACGTCCTACATGACATTAAACTGTATTTTGTCCGTGATACATGACACTAAACTGTGCAACACCAATAGTCCTAACTGCAAGACTTTAAATAGCATAGTCCCTTTATATGTCCTACATGACATTAAACTATGCATCGTTAAGGTTTTTGTTACCTCTTGTTTCTCACACCGAGTATGAATCACGTGAGCTTAGAGAAAACCTCAACCATAACACTCTCTTTGGGCCGATAACCATGTGTAAGTCCTAAAAAAATCATTTTTTAGGTCATTTCCCCCAAGAACAACTTGATCATTAATTCATTATTTAATTGAACTACACAGACTTTGATCCTTGACTTCTAGTCTAGGTATGTAGGCAACCTCCCATGGTTCAAGCCCAAAACCAATCTCTTCACATCGGTTCACCTCCATCTCATAGGATGTTGATTTGTGAAACCGCCCCTAGAATCAATATCTTTACATTGGTTCACTTTCATCCTTGTTATATGACGTTAAACTATACAACACTTTTGTCCGGTATGAAAATAAACTACAATATTCTTTGATACCCTCACTTGAGAGGGAACCATTATTTAAATTGATTTTTTCAATCATGTTTCATTTCAAAGACTACATGAATACATGGAAACACCCAAACCTTTTATCTTGGGTTAAACCATCATTGTACTAACGTCCCCTTTCACCCTTCACATGAATGAACCAAATTTGTACAAAGGGTATTTCTAGAACTACGTGGGCCTGATTCCCATCATTATGGGATACGTAGGAACATTCGAGTGTCCCTCGAATCCAGCCCCAAGTATTTGGGACTAACCCCAAATTCCACTTTTAGTCCCTTGGCTGAAAAGTCCCCATGGAAACACACACTATGTATTTTATACAATTGTCCAAGCTCTATGACCCTAAACTAAGATCTCTAATCCTTTTGTCCCACATGACGTTAAACTGTAGTTTAAGAACTATGTATGGCTTGATTCTCATCCTTATGGGATACATAGTGAAGTCCAACATTTCAATTCAGGACCTAGCCACAACATGATTATGGTTAGCATTGATCTATGTATCTCTCTATAAATTGAACAATACACATCTTTATGTGTCATAATCCTAACCTCAAATATTTTCAGATCATTATAAACCTTTTCATGACTTCTAGTCACATAAATGTCAAACTTATGAGAGTTATTTTGCCTGACTATGCAGCACGTGCCCATAGGTGGCCTTGCATAAACAGTCTACATAACAGACTTGTTAGCCAGAAGATACTATTATTTGACTATGAATCCAATGCCCTTAGGTGGCCCTACTTAATTCAACCCCCTAATGGGTTTGTCGGATAATGGTAACTTCATTATTGGGAAGAATGCCTCTTTTGTCCTTATTTCTCTTATATGACAGTATGTAGGGATCTGAAAAAATAGCAATCCTTAACATATTTGTCCCATATCCTTTTTCATGATCTGAAAGTATTCAAGTCTATGGTTTATATTCTCCTTACCAATGTTTGGGTCAGACCTTTGTAAGAGTGATATTCATCCAGTTATTCGATGATCTTTTTTGGAAATATCTTCTCCAAATTCAAGTACGTCTTTCCATACATCAAACTCTATACATTGGAAGATTTGAATCTCCATAAACATTCACTGGCTTTTAGCACTAGGAATGTAAATTTCTGAGAGTTCTTTTGCCTGACTATGCAGCGCGTGCCCATAGGAGGCCTTACATAAATAGTCTACATAATAGACTTGTTAGCCAAAATATACTATATTATTTAACTATGAGGCCAATGCCCGTATGTGGCCCTGCATAATTCATCCCCCTAACGGGTTTGTTAAATAATGGTAACTTTATTCTTGGAAACTACTTCTTCTAATGCCTTTTAGCTCTTTTTCATTTCATTTCTCAGATTTAAATATTCTTAAGTCATAGCTTACATATTTTCCCTCATACATGGGTATGGTAATATGTTTTCAGATTAATTTTCAAGGAATTGAGTCAATTCTAATCCATTTCTGTCAAAGATATTTCAACCTTAAACATTAGCCTTTTTTATGTCCGGGGTGCATTACTTTAAACTGCCCACAAAAGACAAGGTAACTCTGAATAAAAGTCAAGTTCTCAGCTCACTAAACGTACATTTTGTATGATTTAGGTAACATTGAGCAATTAAAAGGTTCAAAGTTTTTAGGGTTATTTACATTAATCCTAGTAAAAATAAAACTATGCTTAATAGGTCCATTGGGTTAGGTAAGATCTAAAGCATGTAGAAAAAGAGAATGATGGTACAAAAGATTGAAGATGAAAGTGTTTTTCATTGATACATAAGAGATTGGAGGACATACACAAACTGGAGTCTCTTCTCTTTTTCGTGAATTACAAGAGGCTTTCAACATAACTCTTCATTTGATTTACGGCATCCTGAGCTTCATCAGCAACCACCTGTAATTCATTCATTCAACTGGATACCATAAGAGATGCAGTGATACCATCTCTTCTTGGAACAATTTTAAAAGAATGTTCTTGAGTGCGGTTTGAGAAAATTTTCTACTGATCAAACAGTGACTCTGTTTCTGTCTAAGAGACTTGGAAGATGGATACATGGATTTGAGAATGGTGCATTGGAAGTAAAGAGCCATTTGAAGAGAGTACTCTTTTCAGATATTTCATTAATGCCATGTTTGTCTTCTCTCCACCAACCGGCAGCAGAAAACATTTCAGCCCATGGGTTTTCCATTTTCATATCTTCAAGGAAATGACAATGAGGAAGAATTTGAAAGTTCACACCATTTTTGTTGCTCTTAATGCACACCATAACCAAAATAGAGGAGTAGTAGTGCAGCTGCATTTCAGGTGTATAATTCTTTTCATTTGGAACATTGAATCCTTGTAGATGACCATGACCATACAGGGACATGTAGATTCTCTGTGGGAAGTTAAGATGATATTTCTTCAAGTACTTAGCCAAATCTGGGAAAGTGTTGTTGCAGATATCATAGTAATCATGGCCAACAATGTTCATCATGTCATCAATCCTCTTTCTAGCTAGTTCATCAACTATTCCGGGTCTAAGAGCCATTGAATCTGCACAAATTTTGAATAAACTAACACTTAAATGGGTTTATTTTTCATAAATGTTTTGAAAGAATTCAGAAAAATGGAAAAGGCATTAAGGAGCGCAACTCTAAAACTTGTCACGCAAGTATGGATGTTCTGCGCATGTATTTGACGCGCATGTATCACTGCACAGGCCTAGATACCTTGACAACAACGTGCCATCAAGGAAACACCGTAAAATAGAGCAACAATCACGACTAAGGTGACCGGTGCAGCGAGAGCTCGAATGTTTGAAATCCGGAAATCCAGATGCTTTGTATGGAAGTGATGCCCTCTATTTATAGATGCGGTCAGGACCCTGCATGATCAAGGGACGTATCCCTGCGCGCCAGAGCCTGCGCGCCCAAACCTCATTAGTGTTCCCTAACGTTGAGCACCCCAATTTCCTTTTTGATTCTTGATTTCCTCAGAGTCAAATCCTCATTTCTTTCAGATCCAACTATGAGGGGGGACTTTTGTTGATGCTCTTTTTTCGTCATAGAGTCCATAAGAATGTAAAAGGAAATGACTTAGCACAAATTGATTCATCCTTTAAAGAAAATATCAAAAATTGACAAAGGGATGAAAAAGGAGAAGATTGCCCATTAAGTCGCACAAGTTCTCTCATAGTCACACAAATCCACTTGTGCGACCATCATTCATCGCGCATGTGACTTGCGCGACCTAAGTCATAACCGCCTGGGGTCTTCTCCTACCTATAAATAGACCCTGTGGGCCCCTCATTAAGAAGAGGATTTTTTCCAGAAACTAAGATTTCAGCTCCTGGTGCCCTAGTCTCTTCTCAAAGAATCCGAAACACTTCTATGGTAATTTCATACCAAGAACGGAAGATCTAAAGAGGGGGAGGAAGGCCTATGTTTTGAAACTCATCAACACTTCCGCGCCTGAGTGGCCAGCCCTTAAGAGAAAAGGCCCACTTGCGCGCCGCCTTACTCCTTCAATAGAACTTTCGTGCCCCTCTTCTGGAAGAACCTCAAGAGGATTCTAAAGGCTTTAATCAAAATTCACTCAAGTATTACAATGTTGGTTAACCATCGCGCAAGTACCCCAAGTGTTTTGAAGGCATACCTGCGCGAACAGTACTTGCACGCCCACGCAGTACCTGCGTGCCTACCAGGACTTGTGTGCCCCTGCCTTTTTGGGTGCCCTTCTTGCCCATTTCACCCCTCTTAAGCCATTCCACCTCTTCTATTCAAGATTAAATCTTCAAGACACTCTTAAAATCCATTTATGGCATGATTTCTTGATTTGGATTCCTTATCTAAACGGAACTCTGTGAAATATCTCTCAAAACCTAGGGATTTTTTTACATCTTTATGTCACTAAAAAATTGAGATTTAATTCATTCAACCTCATATTTTAAGATGAGAGAACCCCTTAACCTGGGCCTCCTTTTCAAGAATAAGCCCGAGTCATAATTCTCAAATCTAGGCATCCTCCTTAGGAGTAAGCCCCAACCATAATTCTCTTAACTTGGGATTCCTTTTCAATAGTATTCCCCTGTCTCAAACATGGGCATCCCCCTTAGGAGTAAGCCCCAAGTCCCTTAATTTTTCAAATCTCTTAACCTGGGCCTCCTTTTAATGAGTAATCCCCATGTTAGAGTATTTAAAATCTCCATAAAGCACATATACCATTATGGACCTTGCTCCTGGATTTGTTCCCTAATGTAAATCATAACCTTCATTTATCTGGGCAGTCATATATACATAAGGCCCACATTATTTCTTATGATTGCATCTTTCATGGCATAATTGTCTAATTTTTAACAATACCTCTTGTTTCCCACATCATGCATGACTTACGTGAGCTTAGATTGTAAAATTAATTATAACATCCTTCTTTGAGGCATCAATCATAAACATCATACTCCCTTACTCTAACTATGTCGGTTCTGATTCCTTTTCAAAACAAAGGATACGTAGGTAGCCTATCTGCGGGTTCGATCCCAACACTGAAATAATCCATCTTCTTCTGAATGACAATAAACATCAAGTGCCCCACTGGGTGGCTTTAAAACCAGCATGGTCATCATAATGACCATGATACTTCTATATAAATGTGATGAAGGGTACAATTGACCAGGAATCTCTAATAAATACAGATGATTCTCTATTGATGATGAACCTCGAATACATATAAAAGATTCTCTAAATTTCATACAAATCGACCATTTATTATCATATCTAAAGGAAAACTCATTTTATATTTGGTAATGTAATAAGTATTCACGAACATAACTTAAATATATAAAGAGAGTTCCGGAGTAGACAATAATTCCCCTAAAAAAGGTGTGGTGAGTTTGACCTCCCATCCTCTCGACCAATACAAATTCCTAAGCCTCATCAGTCCATAAACTAATGAGCACCTACATTTGGAAATTAGGTCCGAATGGATGTGGAATCATTGGACTTTTCCGGTTCTACGAACAAACCCATTAGAAACTGATCATAATTTTTGAACCTCCCATCAAAAAGAGGTCATCCCCGGAATATGAGGGAAACAAACCCAAAAAATTGAAATTGGGTTTAGATGTTTTCTTACAAAAATTCGATAGCCTAACGATGTCACATTAAAATTATGAAAATAAGTTCATGAGAGAGAAAATGATATATCATAACTTGGACCTAAAATTTATATCAATAAGAATATATATGAACATATCCCAATATGCTAATATTTAAATTAAAATACATAACAAAAATAAGACTTTTAAAAAGGGGAGGGTGAAAGGCTCCCTTATCGATTTGGTAACTTACAAAGCATAGACCCCATGAATAAATGATTAAACAATGATTATGTAAATACACATAAATTAATTTATATTACACAAATAATACAATCATGTGCAGTAAATGTACCACACAAAAGGAAATAGTGTCTAATATAGCATGAATCTCAGGGGAATAAAAAGTGAGATGAAGATACCTTACCATGTTGTAATCAATCGAGTCTTAGAAGAAAAGCTAATAACCCCAAATTGAATTAAATAATAGCATTAATATAAATAGAATCAGGATAATACATATCAAATGGAAGTACTAAATACACCTAATGAAATAAATAAGTGGTGAATAATGGAAATCTCGCAGAATTAAAAGTGACATAAGAAATCCCTCAACTCATGTCCAACTTGACGCGTATGTTCCTTGTTTTTCATATATAATATAAATAAGTTAATTTATACTTGAATAATAACCTTATTAATTTCTATTATTACTTTTTTATCACTTATTACCTTGCAAAAACAATTAGTTAATTATTTGAGTTCATATCGGACATTTTTTCGATGTTCGGAATTTGGGTTAAAAATGAAATTGTTATAATTTCAATTTGTCCATGGGGTAAAAAATCCATTATCTATAAAATGATAATAATAATTTAGATATCATATATATCATATATATCCAATATATATAAATTATTTTACATAACATTTTGAGATAATAAATGAAATGCACAGTTCTTGGAGAAGGTAAGTCGTATGTACTCATGAACGCTACTTTCATATCTATTTAATATTTAATATAATGAAAAAATAATGATACAGAGGTATATTATAATTAAATTATAATATCATATGTTATATATGGTACATAATTTCCTTAACTCCATCTTTATACATTCCATGTATGTCAAGAACGAATCATTTCACCTTGAGGGGCGGTAGTCTGTACTTCCTCAAACGAAATTATCGTGTTTACACATATTGGAAGGAAAAAAGGTATGTTTGTAAATAAAAATTAAATAAGAATATAGAAAACAAAAATAATAATATATATCATATATAAATACTTTTTATCATAATGGCCACCATGAGAGATGATAGAAGATAATTGACCAATAATCACTTTGTAAGGCATTAGTTTTCCATCCATAGAGTCTGTATGTTCTTCACCCATTTGATGGTGGTGTGTGTAAGTGTTTTTCTAATCTATATCATAACATAATCCTAGTATACTAGGGAAACTTTTATTGTTATAAATGAAAGGAATAAAAAGAGTTTAGGGGTTGGAGATGTAAAATAAAACAAATGAACCAAAGAGAAGACTTTACCTTTAAATCTTGTAACTCCGTTTGGTTTAATCCAAAAGGGTTTCTTGAAGTGCTTTATTCCTAAGGTATTTCTTCTAGGATAATTAGAGGGATATTGGGAGCTTATTGGAGTAGTGGTTTTACGAGAAAAAGTCTTGAGAAGTGTGGGAATGAGTTATAAGTGATGGATTTTTATAGGAGAGAGGAGGGTCTCTTTAGGAAAGATTGAAACAATTATTTTATTCTAAACTCATCATTAGTTTCAAAAGGTCAACTAATCATTAAGATCAGTTTTAAGAGGACATATGGTAGAAATAAAATAATCCAATATGAATTGGACTAGTTTTGGATATTGTTTTAACATCTATAATCTTATGTATTTAAATCATTAATTAATGAGGTAAATATTATATCATTATTGTGTCAAATTTATTTAATTAATTTGATGTAAAAAAATTATAAAAAATATGATTATTTAGGAATTATTTTTATCTTTACAATGAATATATATAGTCTAAAAGATAACTTATATAACCCCATGTAAAAATTTATTTACTAAAAGATATTCGTTTATGTCATTTTTGTCTTTACTTCAAATTAATTAATATAAATTGTCCTTATTACTCCCATGTGGCTCCATGGGAACCCACATTCAACCCAAGGATGACCATGGTAAGATATATATCATCCAATAGAATTAGAACACATGTTTTGGTAATTTAATGTTATTTTATTATTATATTTTACCCTTATTTACTATATTTACCTTTTAATCATGGTAAATAAAGTATTTATTGAAGTACATATTTAAAAAGACTAAAAATAAAAGTTACCTATTTATATACAATTTGGAAGTTAATATTCCAAATATGGAATCCATTTGCTAAATTCAAAACACATAAGTGGAAGAAATTGAAAATTAAGTCCCGCTATTAAAACAAATAGCGTGTTTTTAAAAAATAATAACTATCAAAAGATTGACTCTTTTTTACGTAAAATTTATAAATGAAATTACATAAAATGACCAAAATTAGATTAAATGGTAAAAATATATTCTAATTAATCTTTAAAACCAATTAAAAATATAATATAACCATATAAATAAATTAGATTACAAGGAACTTTTAAACTAAAATACAGTATTTTTCACTATTCCTTAAAAATGAACATTATAAAAAAATACCAAAAATTTACCCAAAGTGAATTTTGATATCCTTAATCTAATGAAGTGTTTTATTTTGTCAAATAAAACATATAAAAAATTCCAAAACTATATTTAAATATGTTTTTCCATCAAAAGGCGGTAAATCGAACTTTTAAAGAATATTCGAGTATTTATGCATAGATTCATTGACATTTTAAGTCTCTAAAATTTATTGAATAAATGTAAAAATACTAAAAAAACATGTATAATAATATTTTACTTAGTTCTATTCATTCCGTCCAATACAACTGATATGCGTTAACTACGATTTAAAATAATAATATTATATTAACAGTGTGCAACATAAGATTTCAATGAGACCCATTGTATCATATCGGGTAAGCCATAGATCGTAGAATCCTATTTAAAGTTGAATTATTATTTAATTCACAAATATTAATAAATAGAAAAAATTTCATGTTCTTTCTTTACTGAGGATGTTACATCCTTCCCCCCTTTTGGAAATTGCATTCTCACAATTTTAAAACTGGGCTGGGAAACATCATTAAAGTCCCACATTAGAAAAGAATCAGAAAAACAATCAAATTAATAGAATGAAAGATAAATAAAAAGGTCACCCGAGATAACCCATACTCAGATTTCATGTTGGAAGACATGGATATGGGAGAGAGAACTAACATCAAGATCTGATGGAGAGTGGTAGAAAACATGATTATGAGACATTTAACCACAAAAAAGTCATAAACATATGATGTGGTAAATTGTCTTTGATTTTCCAATAGGAAATGTAAACTAACAATGTTTTTGTTTTATATTCCTTTTCATAATTTTGAGGAAATAATTTACTATATAGAATAATAACATAATGAAATATACTTACCTTCGAGTAGATTTTCATCATGTAATATGTTTCTACAAATAACTAATTTTTTCTCCAAATAATTACCATTAAAAAATACTTGGGCACATCAAAACCAAAAGATTCATAGTCTATACAATAAAATAATCCACAAAATAGGAACTATATATTTCCCTTGTCTTTAAAAATGAACTAAATCCAAAATGGTTAGTACAAGATCATATAATCCCCAATAAAGAATAATCCTTTATAAAACAATTTTACTCTTAATCTCCAAAATTCGACAAAGGTACCCAAAGTTCATGAAATCCCATTCAATACATAATTGTTCTTAAAACATTTCAAAATTATCCAAACTAAAATTGAAACCCAAAAATCATAACCATATAATCACATAGTCTTCCACATTAAATCTTAACATTTATCTCCAAATAGCATCGACTACTCTTAAAGTCTGATATTGAAGCATAATTAACCTAATCACATATTCTCTATGATAGGATAGTCAATTCCATAAAATACCCAAATATCCATATATTACCCAAATATCCATATTTCCAAAATAAAACATAAATTCTTCCAAAAATAATATTTCAACCATTACTTCACAATTTAAATCCCATAGTATTCCATTTTCATTAAGTGTATATTCTTTCCCAAAAGAGATAACGTCTTCCAAAATAACCTTTATCTCTTAATTGCCAAATCATTTCTATAATAAGGGAATTGATTTGAAAAAACATATGATCAAATTATTCTGGATCTGTAAAATAATTTAACATAAATAATTAGTCACACTAACCAAGGACTTGACGTAGGCCTATGGTAAGTGATACGGCCATGCCTCCCTTCAGTTGTGGGTTCAATTCTCGAAGCCTTGCCGGACGCGATGGGTTGTCACCCATCCGATAGATTGTTCTTTTTCTAAAACCATATAATATTATAACATTCCCCAAAATAAGAAAAATTCCCCAAAATAAACATAACATATTTTAACCACAAGTGTATTCATTTGAGCTCCTATTTCATTTAGTATCTCATTAAGAAAACTACTACAATTTCTTTCACATCTATTTTTACATTGGTTCCTGCTAAATCCAACCATTTACTAAAACAAAAATGTTAGGTGTGATTTTATCAACAAAATAGACATATATTATCTTATAATGAGGGTAAACATTAAGATATATTTTTTTCATGTTATTTTAAACTCATTGGATTTATCTAAAATAACCATGAATCTTTCTAATATGATACTCATTATAGTTATGTCACTTATGCTTAAATAACACCCTAACCTCTAATGTTATCTAAATCAAACTTAGATACCAACTATAAGGACCCATCCTTAAACAATACATAATCATGAATTAAATGGATAATTCACATTTTGGATCTTTTCATGTTTATATTTTTAGAGAATTAGGTCATAACCTTTACATAAAAACATGAATATTATATGTACACAATTACACTCAATAACCATTTTTTCATAAGATACAAACTCTTGAAAAAAAGATTCATGTCTAGTAATATATTTTAGACAGCATGATTTTTCCTTGATCACATCCTTGACCCTTATTCATCTTTAAGTCCGGTCGAAAAAATCTCAAAAACCTAGGATGAGCATAAAAATATAAGTAAGGGATATAAAATAAGAAATGAAAACAATATCCCAACAATAAAAACATAACAATGAAACCATACATTTCAATTATTACACACCTCATGAAATCGTAAGATTTATCAATAACACACAAAAATCATTAATCATATAGTTAACTTGTTTAATCCATATCTAAAATACATTGTAGCTATCATAGATACATAGGGAGTCAAATTTGGAATACCCATCATAGTATATTCCCTAAATATCATAGGATAAACATTCACGTTTACCTCTGTCACGTTAACCAATGCATTGGAGAGCTATATTGGGCTAACCTGCCTTAGGTTTATCATGGAACCACCCATATACGTAAACAATTCCCAATAAACATAACATATTCATAAAAATATAAACAAAAATAATGGAAAAAATAACATTTCAACATTGAAATCACAATATATCATAGACATAATTAAGGCTTTATTAAACCATTTTCAAAACCATTTAAAATATTAAATAAAGATATTCTTGAATAAAAGTGTCGCATACCACATTGAAGCTTTTGAAAGAAATTTCAATTTACAAAAATTCATGTCCATATGAATAACCCTTTAAATCATTTTTAAAACAGGGTCATTAATATGAAATATTTAGAAGAATAAACCTTTAATACATTTGAAATGATATTTTAGTTAAATATTTTTAAAAAAAATGAGTGACACTAGAATACAAATAATTGAGGACTAACATTTAATAAGAACATAAAAATATCATGAGAATAAATATATTCATGATATAATATGCCAAAGGATAGTATATACACCATATAAGAGGGAATTGGTGTATATCAACAATAAAGTCTCAGTGGAAATGTAAATTGAGACGAAATCCCTTTTAACGACTGTATCCTTAGATTAAGGATAACTCAATTAGATAATTATGCATGAAAAATATAAGTACACCCAATAAAATTGGATATTATGTGTCAAAAAATATAGGTTGTTCACACATATTCATAGCATGACTTAATCAAGAAGTAGATGTTTAACTCAAAAATTGAAATTGGGATAAGATGTTTTCTTAAGGAAATCCAACACCCTAAAGGCGTCAGTTTAAAATTCAGAAAATAAGTTTCTGAGAAAGATAATGACATCTCATAAATTATAAATAAAATTTACATAAATAAGGATATATAATAACATATAAAAACATAATAATATGTAAATTAAAATATATAACAAAAAGAAGTCTTTGAAAAAGAGGAGGGTGAATGGTTACCACACCGATTTGGTAACTTACGAAATATACAACCTATGAATGAAAGATCACACAATGAATATGTAAATACCGATAAATTAAAGTATATTACACAGTTAATATAGTAATTGGTAGTATATCCACCTCAAAAAAAGTAAATAGTGGTTAATATAGCATTAATTTCACGGGAATAAAAAGTTAGACGAAAAACCCTTACCACGTTCTAATCAATCGAGTCGTATGAGAAAAGATAATAAGCCCCAATTTAATCAAATTATACCATTAATATAATTAGAATCATTATAATATATATCATATTTCGGTACACAATTCACCACATGGAATAAATATGTGGTTAACAATGGAAATCAAACGGAATTAAAAGTGAGATAAGAAATCCCTTACCTCGTGTCCAACTTGACTCGTATGTTCCTTATTCTTCCTGAATAATAATATTAAGTTATTTTATACATGATTAATAAACTTTTTAATTTTAATTATTACTTTTGAATCACTTATTACCTTGCAATAATAGTTAGTTAATTATTTGAGTTCATATCAGACATTTTGTCGATATTCAGAATTTGGGTTAAAAATGAACTTGTTAAAATTTCAATTTGTCCCCGTGGACTAAACTCCATTATCTCCATAATTATATTAATGATTTAGAAATCATATATATCATATATATCCTTGGTATATATATATATATATATTTATTTATAATTGTACATATCATTTGGATATAAGAAATAAAATGCAACGTTCATGGAGAAGGTAAGTCATACGTACGCATTAACGCTACATTCATTTATAAATAATATTTAATGGAATGAAAATTTAATGCTACATAGGTATATTATAAATCCAATATAATATCATATGATATAGATGTTACATAATTGTACTGAAAACATCTTTATAAGTTCCATGTTTGTCAATAACGAATCATATCACATTGAGGGGGTGGTAGTTCGCACTTCCTCAAATGAAATTATCGGGTTCGCACATATTAGAAGGCATAAAGGATTGTTTATAAATAGAAATTACATTATAATATAGAAAAAACATAATATATATCATATATAAATACATTTTAATCATAATAGACACCATGAGAGGCGGTAGAAGATAATCAAACAATTATCGCTTCGTGAGGCGTTAGTTTTCCATCCATAGAAACAGTATGTTCTTCCCCAATTAGATGAAGGTGTGTGTTAGTGTAGTTATAATACTTCTCATAAAAACATCCTTGTATATTTAGGATATTGTATCTATTATAAAATAGAGGAATAAAAATCGTTTATGGGTTTGAAAAGTAAAATAAAACAAAAGAACTTAAGAGAAAACGTTACCTTAAAATCGGGTAACCCCCTTTGGTTTAAACCAAAAGGGTTTCTTGAAGTGCTTTTTGCCTACGTTAAGGATTCTAGGATGAAGAGAGGGAAATTGAAAGATTATTGGAGAAGAGTTTGTTCATACCAAAGGCTTGAGAAGTGTGAGGAATGAGTTAGAAGTGAGAGGTTTTCATAAGGGAGAGGAGGGGCTCTTTATTAAAGATTGAAACAATTATTTTCTTTTAAACTCGTCATCAGTTTTAAATGGTCAACTAATCATTAAGATCAATTTTAAGATGACTCATGGTTGAAATAAAATAATCGAATAATAATTGGACTGGTTATGGATTTTTTTTAATATTTATAATCCCATTAATTTAAATCATGTATAAATCAGTTAAATATTGTTTCATTATTGTGTCATAACAAATTTAATTTATATGATGTAAAAAAATTATAAAACAAATACCATGATGTGAGAAATATTTTTATCCTTGAAAAAAAAATTTATAGTCGAAATCATAACTTACATAACCCCATCTAAAATCTTCTTTACTAAAATATATTTGTTTATGTCATTTTTGTCTTTACTTTAAATTAATTAATATAAAGTGTCGTTACTACTCTCATATGGATCCATGGGGTCCCAAATTCAACCCAAGGATGCCCATGGTAGGCTATGTGTCATAAAATTGGATTATGTCACATATTAAGATAATTTAATATTATTATGATATTATATTTAACCCGTATTTACTATATTTTCATTTTAATTGTGGTAATTAAATAATTTACTGAAGTAAATATTTAAAAAGTCTAAAAATAAAATATACCTATTTACAAAATTTGGACCTACTGATTCCAAATATGGAATCCATTTTGCTAAATTCAAAACAGAGAAGTGGAAGAAATATAAAATTAAATCCTGCTGTTAAAACAAATAGCGAGTATTTATGGAATAATAACTATCAAGATATTGACTCTTGTTTATGTACTATTTCAAAATGAAATTACTTCTAACGACCAACATTAGATTAAATGGTAAAAATATTATCTAATTACACTTTAAAAAAATTAAAAATATTATATAACTATATAGGTAAATTAGATTAAAGGGAACTTTTGAATTAAAAGTCGGTATTTTCACTATTCATTTAGAAAATGAACTTTATCATGAAAATACCATAAAATTTCCCAAATTAATTTTTTTTGTCCCAAATCTAAATTATAATGTTATTTTGTCAAATTGAACAAAAAAATTACCAGAAGTAGTTTTAATGAGGGTTCACCATCATACGGTGGTAAATCGACCATCAAATAAATATTGCAGTATTTAGGCTTAGATTCATTCACATTTTAAGCCTATAAATTTTATTGGATAAATGTAAAAATATTCAACAAAAATTTATAATCATATTTTAGTTAGTTTTATTAATTCCATCCAATACAACTGCTATGTGTTAACTACCGTTTAAAATATTATATTATATTATTAGTGTGCAATATAAGAATTCAATGAAACTCATTGTTGCATATAAGGCACTCCATCGAACATAGTGTCCTATAGAATTAATATTTATTTAAAAAAATATTAAAAAATATGAAAATTTTCATTTTTTTATTTACCTAGGATGTTACAGTTATCCCATGTCAATGCTTCTTGTTCCACTGCAGCATGTGGTTTGAGGATTGATTGAGGCTCAGGGGATATGATTATGATGTTGTTTGCACTTATGTCCTTGGATATTGGCTCATTAAACAAAATATGTTTCATGGAATAATGATTAATTATATATCATGCGAAAATTGTACATTTTTTATATTGGTAAACCATCACAACAAGCTATGTCCTTGGACCCATCCTAACTCCTTCACTCTTATTGATGAAAACTGAACCAAGCACCATATTAAGTATTCAGTCAACCCATATCACATATAACCTACTTTAATAACAATGGTATCCATAATATCTTAAATATGATAATAATGATAGGACAATACCAATTCACCCATTACACTAGAAGTTTCCATGTTTATTCACCTTAATGAAACAAATATATTGAGCAAAATGCCTAGTTTTTAATACAAACCGAAGTGACAAGTATATATCAAAACACAAGTTGGACCACTTTATTTTAATGTGGACTTTCAATTATAAACCATAATATGGATATCACTCTTCACATAGTCATGTTAGGCACATATTGATTTCCACAATTGTTTCACGCCCCAAAGAACGTCCTCCAAGGGTATTCTAGATGTTATGGAGCCTGATCTTGGATGGAATTTTTTATTTGGGATAATTCATTCAGATAACCTCATGTATATCCAAAAATTATTAGGTTTCTTGACACATTTTGTTCATCCAATGAATAATAAGATATTAATTAGAACTGAAATCGGGGAGTATTAATGATTTCACCTGAAGCATGTAAAGAATATAATACTTCTAATTTGGTCAATTGATAATAATGAAATGAATCATTGAGAAATATTATAAAAATTAAAACAAGTTCATTAATGTTTTGAAATCTCTTAGACTATGTTTCTTAGGTAATCATTCTATTAAGATGATGTTATTATGTGATGTTTTATCTCCTTTATTTTTATAGTGATAAATCTAGATATGTAATACTAATACATCAGTGTCTAAGGTGAGGAAATTCTCTTGATCCCCCAAGTTAATGAATTAGATATTTTTATTGTTTATTATCTTTTATTAATAACTTCAGATTCATTCAATCTATTTAGACATTAAAAAATTTACAAATTTCAAATTTTTTAAATTCGTCTTCCCTTCTACATGGATCACACACATAGGCAACTGAATTCCACTCTATTACTCGTTATCATGAGTAGTGGGAGGATTTTAGGTTTATTAGAGATCATTGATTACTAGGATATGTGATATTTGAGGTTTTAGTGGTCATTGCATCCTCCTAATTGAATTGAAATATCTAGGAGAGTGTAATCAAGTGAGGTATCACTTGATTTGAGAGAAAACAAGATAATAAGTAATTATATTAATGATTTTCATAAAAATTAAAGGTTATAAAAATGTTTAGGTCACATTAGTTAATATAATATTTTAACCAATCATGTTCAATTTTAAAAACAGGTTTCACACACTAAACCGGATAATCAAAATAATAACACATCCACAACACTTTCCTCAACAGGTACAACCGGAGTCCACTACTATATTAATTCGAGTTTATAAATTTTTTCTAAGTTCCTAGAGATATCGAACTCATCCTTAATCCTCCATATTTTATTGCATACGAAACAATTAAAGATTAAAACAAGAAGGAATAAAGTCATATATGTCACATCATATATCCATATAAAAAGTCAATCCATTCTCCCTAGGTCCATTGTCATAGTATAAAGTTAGATCACCACATTATCTTTTTTATATATTGGTTCAGATTAACCACTAAATATGTAGAAAGATTTTATTTTTGGGTAGTTGAGTTCTTTTGAGCATCAGAATCATTATTTTGTGTTTCCATAATCCAACTTTTCATGCTATTGATTCAATCAATTTATTCAAAATAATGGCACATGCATATTTATATTCATCCCACCCATACCTATGCGAAGGTATAAATCTATAAGAGATCCATATATCACATCCATGTGATATGACATTAACTAAAATTGATGATATGTATATACTTCTATATCTATCATATATAAATCCCTCTAAGTGAACATTATCATGATGAGAAAAATTCTATAGTCCCTTATCTCATAGTCTTACCCCAATGTTTAGTGATGATATAGGTGTTTTTATGTCTATCCCACATATACCCATCCAAGGGAACATGTTCAAGAGATAATAGATTGATCCATATTACCTCATTAAGTCATGATTTTGGACATTATGATTTACTTAAACTATGTCCGTAAAATGTTCAAATGGATTTAGTTATATTTATACTACTCTTCATAAGTTTCCTAGATTTCCATGGATCGATGATTCAGAGGAAAAAAATCTAAGAGTTGAAAATGCTTTGAGATAAAATATATTTCCATTAATCCAAAAAAATTTGAAAGGAACATCCACACTCTAGGGTCTCTATAGTAATTTATAATACAATTCATAGATTTCTAATTCCACTACACGACATGTAAAATGGACACTCAATGTTATATAAAAGGTCTCCCTATGTAATTGATCGATTGACATATCTCACCTAACATTATAGAATTAGCCTCAACATTATCTCACAGTTCTTCTATCTGGGATATGGAATACGTCCACATATTCAGAACTTCATAAACTAGATTTTTATGATGATATAAAACATTATTGGTAAATTACAAATCATGGTGAAGCTAATAAAATATATTCATTTTCTCTATGAATTCATGTTTTAGCTTCACATCCACCATCAAATAGTTATAATCATCTTGAATCATGTATTTCAAAAAACATACAGAGTATACCACTAATTCCTCCATTGAGAGGATTAATTATGACTCTTCGAAATCTGGTTCTTGAATTTTCATCTTTATGGTTGCATGAATGAACTAGTAGTCAAATCCCCAATATCCCAGTATTGTAAAAATTTATAGTATCCTCTATAATTTCTTATATAGGTCTATGAATCATGTTTTAAATAGAGGAACTCTATATTAGGATTACTGTCACTTCAAAAACTCTAGAACCAACACATCCATAATGCTGTGTTCATCACCCTTAGAGAATATTGGTACTTGAATGAGTTTATTCCTTATAGTTTAAAAGATGGAGTGTAGGGATGGGATCCTCCTAGGCCACCTCCTCATCTTTGACGATAGTTTTGTTGCGGGTGTATAGAGAACCAGAATTACACATTTTGCTAAAAAATTAACCAATGTAACTATAAATAATAACAAACTTACATTAGATAATCTACCTCACTAAGTGGAATTTCTTATTCAGGTGTATCCATATGATCATCTATTATAGAGACTAATTCTTTATCTAGCATGCATGAAAATTCTTTTATAAATGTTTTCTCATTGTTTTACATAAAAAGAGCATTGTCACCCCTACTACGGACTGATCATCTGGTGGATATTACATCCATACTATTTTGTTCCATTCATTGATTTATATGGATAGGATATCATATTGAGGAGATCCTTTTATAGGACATTCATGGGATTATTCAGGAAAATTAAATATATCTACCTATTCCAACACTTTGATTATTTATTATTTTACCCTAAGGGCTGTGATTGCCAGGTTTTACAATTTGCAGTGAAATGTTGTTATGTTTTTAATAGATGATGCTTCAAATATTTATAAATCAATAAACATGTAATAAATAATAATTATTGAAAAAAAAGTGTTGAAGGATTACACCATCCCAGTTCTTTGATGAATCTACTAATGTATTCCAGGGAAGACCATAACATGTGTAATAGGATTGGGAGAGTACTTGGGTCAAATATTATAATGATAAATTTCATAGATGGTGTGAGGAAATGGGGTGGTGAGGTCTAGTATTTAAAGTGGAGGAGATGGGTGTTTTTTGATTATTTTATTCATTAGTTTATTATTTTGGATCGTGACTATCAATAATATTGGTTATTGTGTCAAAATTTATTAACTATTGAAAATGTGTTATTAATAAGTTCCAAAAATATTATCCATGACTGAACCATAACTAAATAATCATTTATTTACTTACAATGTTTAATACTATAAATTACCATATTTATCTATTCACCAAAAAATAAACTATTAAAGTCCCAAAAATTCATCCATACAATTTTTTAATGTGTCAAATTCTAAAATGGATTCCAATTTAAAAAAATAATTTCCTAAATATGAGAAATTTGTTTTTTAATTAAAATTATCATCTAATTGAAAAAATATCAATATCAAAATTATTATTGAGTTTATGTTACATTGATAAATTAATTAAACTCTCATAATATTATCATATAATCATAAGATGAAAAAATAATAATTTATGAATATATTTGGTTAAATTATATTTTATTTTTAAACTTTTTTTCATTATTAAATTTTTCAAAAAATATTTATGCATACAAAAATACATATAACAATTTTTTCATTATAAAAACATACTTTTACTAATCATAAGATATAAATAAATAAATCATTTATTTATAAGATATCTATTTTTTTAAACATTCATTGGAGAGGTTACTATTCTATGAGCCAGATTACTATTCTTAATTGTCAGATTACTATTCTAATGGTCATGTTACTATTTCATCGGTATAGGTTTCTCAATTTTTAAAAATACCACTTATTTTGTTCATTTTTCATTTATAAAGTTTGTATTGTGTTATCTATATTATTTTTTGTGACTTATACTATATTAAAAATTATATAAAGCGAAATTTATTTGATAATGTTTTCGTACATTAAAAATAATCCAACAGGCTCTACCTTCATTAGCATGTATTCCATTACAAACATAATCATATTAACACCATTGTCGGAGTCGTGAACTGATTGATGATATCTATTAATGTAGATAGAAAAAAACACCCATGTGAGATTGAGGGGTTATAAATGAGGTTATATCATAGTTTAATCCTAATAATTTACTATATCTTGCTCTATCCAGTAAAACATTTGGATTACACAATTATTCATTGAAGTACTTCTTGTACCACATTAATAGGATATCCCATCTCTATATGGCACTTGAAATACCTTCATACATGTCTCAAAGTAGACATTAGTCCACAAATATGGTTTCTTCCCCAAGGTATGATTTCCCTTATTAGGGATTCAGATAATGAGTTTTTTTTCAATATCATTATACATAGACTTCTATGTGAGAAATTTATCAAACATAGTTTTGAGTTTTGTTTCCTTTTAAACATTATATACATCTCATAGATTGATTACCACTTCTTTATAAATCAGGTAAAATGTATTCATTTTCAGGATCTAGTGGCTCAACAACTCTGGGATCATGTTGGAGATCTTATATACATATATATGTAATATCAGAATAACATCATATATTTTCATGGTATTTATTTGGTCCAAAAAATTATCTCATATCTATAAAACACAGTATGCACACATCAAGTCATGCTCTGCACCCCCTCCATAGAATATATCACAATCCAAATTCTATACATGAAATTGATCAGTGGTTGAATGGTATAATATAGATGTTTGGTAAGGTGTTTGAGGTTTTTGAATTTACATATGGTTTTCTAGGGAAACACAATATTGTTTCAATGGGAATTATGATCTACTCTACCCTTTATTGATAAATCACCCTTCAACGAGTTTTTTTCTATACCTTGATTTTTGTACTCAATAAACCAATTGATATATTGGTCATCAACATGACTCAGGATATATATGATAATAAGGAGTTTTTACACACACAATTAAAAAAAATTGGACATTATGTATATCTATTGATATTCTTATAGGATCCCCTTAAGGGTCAACAAGTGTGACCTATAGTGTCAGTTATGACCATGTTCAAAATCCCTGATAATCAAGTCCATAAAAGAAATTTCTACAACACCAATAAAAACATTTAAATTATAATATATATTATATAAACATTTAGTGAAATATACATTAGGTTATTGAGTAAAAAATAAGGAATGGAAAAAACATGAGGGAAAATTCTGGTCAAGTATGAAAATACCAATGTTAAAATTTAGAGATGTGAAATTTGTAACACACAATTGGTTAACACAAGAGTTTTTATTCAGGACACATCACCCATGTATCATATCACAATCCACATAACTTATTTCACTTCTCTCAAGATTATAATATTCATAAATCACATGAAATTATGAATAATTTAGTTAAAGAAAAATCAACGAAACATGGAAGTGGGATAATCATATTTTGTCCCAAAATACATAAATAAAAAAGAAAGCACATAGCTATAAGTTTTAGTAAAATATTAAAGGTGTGTGGAAATTTTGGATTCCCAAACTATTTATATCAGTGGAACAAAATTCTATTTTTAATTATCAGTATACATTTCCATGATAACAATATAAATCATGTGCTCAGTGTGTGTATTCGACACCTTAGTCCTAGTTATGTACTAACACTCTATTTTCAAGACACCATCATGATGTTATCACATTTACATAAAAATTTTATCCTCTTCATGTTTATCATATACAATTACTATGAGGGTAATTTTTTGGATATAATATTTTATAAAATGATGGAAAAATTGTTCAAGTGCGGAGAACACTCGGAATGAAAGGCCCAAGTGGGACCTTTGGCCACTCAGGTTCCAAGTGTTGTTTTCCAAGCATTAATTCATTTCTGTTTAGGTCCTCCAAACTATCCCTAAGTCTTTCTATTCACCACATATATATTCCATGAAATAATATTCATATAAACCCCAATATTCCCTTTTATTCTCTCTTAGAATACTGGAACTTTTTTACTGTGTTTCCACACCTTATTCTTTTTTTGAACGATTTTCTATGAATTACTCAATTCACCATACACCATCAATTTATCTAGATAATACCCAAGGAGACCTAATTTTGAAGAGGATGAAAAGGGAAAAGGAATAATATATGATTATACAAGTCATGTTCACACATCAAGGCCTTACCTATTCCATTTAGTTGACTCAGAAGTTTGAACTGAAGGAAAACGTTGACTTTGGTAGTCCACACTATGGAGAAATGTATCCTAATCACGAATCAGATACTATACAAGGCAACCACATATTATGGGATATTTTTCTAGAGTGACACTCACCAATATAGTCTCAGGTATCAAAATAGCCACCCTTTATGTATTTCACTACGGAGACCCATTTCCCTTCCATCACATTATTAGGATATAGTTCCCTACCTTCACATTAGGGGAAAACTTTTACTGACCCTCTAAAGAAGGTGACATGGATAAACCATGTCTATGATTAATGCATTATTGAAATCAATTTGTATATGGTCACTAAAAATTACATTTTCTGAAGATGGAATATAAATTTTTATCTTATGCTACGTTTTAAAATTTTCATGAAAATTATATTTCTACAATATTAATTTCACCCTTGTATATATATTATAAAAAAATTATATTATTTTAACTTGAATAATTATTTATAAATTTTAAACTCATTTGGATAAATTTCTCATTTAACCAATACATTCTTTATCTATTGATTGATGGTTGAAAAGTTTCCATGAACTCTAAGGTGGGGTAGAATTGATTTATTAGTCAATATCGTACAATTTGAGACAAAACGTTTTACTTATTTTATGAATTGGGATGAAATTTTGTAAACTATTAAAAAATTTAATTTAACACATTTCTTTCAAATGGAGTGATATCTGGTTCAGGTGGGAACTCAATCTAAAATTGATATCAAGGAAAAGTAAATTTCGGACGAATAATTCTACATATACCCCTATTGAGATTTCAATCACTATCCCACCCCCACTATATTTATTTTAGTTTTAAATAGTTCATAAGAGTTATTTATAGATTTATTAGTGTTTTTATAAATATATTGGTCTCTTTCCACTTCTCTAACTATTTGGAAGATGGAAGGCTTTTATAATGTATCACAATCAAGATGTATCCCCTCCTCTACTTTTACATATTATTTGTTTATTGTATGTGTGTAATTTCACTTTCACATTAATAAAAATTATTTATTATTCTATATTTATATTTCCCTTTTTCTTAATTACTGTCAAATAATTGTGGGCAAAATTATTGATTTATATCATTTCAACCAATTTCTTATGAAAATCTCTTCCACAATGACAACAATAGCCACGAAAAGTAGTTATGATTCATTATCGATCCAATTTAGAATCCATTCAAATAATTTATTTCAATTCATGAAAAAAATGCAATTTTAAATTTTGATCAACTAAATTGGTTTGAATTTCTATGTATCTCTATTGATAATCACTTAGACTGTGAGTCATGTCTCTTGTGATCATGAGAGAAAAACAGTAATCACCAAATTTAATCAAATTATTAATGAATTATGGAATTACAATATAATTTAAAAATCTAAATAATAATCATATATATGGATGATATTCCCCCATAATTGGGAACTAACAATATTTTTCATTGAGACCATAATCAAAGTAGGGTATCATGATTGGATTTTGAAAAATTATCCTATTGTTAATTTCTTCATATCATTGTGAATGTATAAATTTTTTTATGGTTAAGAGGTAGAAAAGATTAGGGGATAATAATTAAATGTATTTACAAATGAGATGAAAGTATGATTAAATAATTAATTGGTAGATTATATAAATTTTATTTTTTCATATTTTTGTTTTCAATGAAATTTGTTTCTTTCTTTATTCATTTTCATCCATGGTCACACAATAAAAACCCCATTCTTTGAACCCCATTTCCATTTATTTTCCTTTTGTAATCAAAAATATTATAATATTTTCAATTCAATTACCCCTATATATAATGATATGTGTCATATACTAAGATTCACTTAGTAAAAAATCACAAATCATTTAAGATAACACATGATAATGCTCGCCAAATTAGTTTCATTATTGGGTAGGAATGTATTTTTTCTGCCCATTTTAGGAAGTTTATTTTTTTATTATTATTTTATATTTATCTCTATTCTCTATATCTTATTTATTATTCAATCCTTGCTAATTTTTTGGACAAAAAATGTAAAACTCATTTTAGGATATTATGCTCAAATTCATTTTTTGCATTTCTTTTCTGGAGTTGATGGCATGGTCCAACACTCTTGTTCAATTTTTACTAGGCCCCAAGGATAAATAAAGCTTTATGTATTGAATAAGATAATTTCAAAGATCATGGAATGTCTAAATTCTCCAATTCATTATTTCTATCATTATTATAACAGTTATTTAAGAATCCCATTTCAAAAAATATCTAAATCACAAAAAATGGAAACAACCTGTAATGAAATTTAAGGAATCATTATAGATATGACTATACATGAAATGATCTATCAACCAACATGAATTGTATATACAAATATTAAACATAAAATGGGTTAAAATATGTGTAAATTCACATTCTCTATAAATTTCACGGAATATCTAGTGATGATTCAAACATTCACCTAAAACAATTCAATGTGGTTTTCTCAACCTTAAATCCAAAAAAAATTGAATAAAAAAATAAAATTAAGAGAATACCAATTTTCCCATGATTTAAGTGTAAAATATTGAATTTCTTATATAAAATCAGAATATGTTTCATAGTTTAATGATTTGAAATTTTTTTTATTATATTTATTTTGTCCAAAAGTAAATACAATATAAATTAAAAAGTATATATAAAAAAAATTTTATGGTGAGTTTATGTATGTTTACTTGGAGTGGTTTGAGAAGTTATATGTAAGAAATTATATTAAATTATCTGTGAAAAACTCTTTATATAACACATATATGAATGTATAACTCCAATGGATAAGCATATAGTGGACATTTTAGTCGAAGGATCATTTTTCAAAAAACCGCAATGGCTACCCAATAATTAACTGGTAAGACGACACAAAACTCCAATGAATTTTCAGATCAAGGTACACATGCTAAAAGGGGGTCCTCAGGTAACTCTTTGTTTTTATTGAAAATAATTTTATTTATACAATTTTTTATTTATTGAAATCGTTTATGAGACAGGTATACATGTATTAAATAGATTCACAAACCCACTCTAATAAATATTTGTTGCATTTTCATAGTAGTAGAGCATCCATCAAATGTTTTCCATAGTTTCAAGATACAGTGGATTGTGTAGTTTTGTTTGCAAGGAAACCATTTCAGAATAAATAAAAAAACAACATAAAAAATAAATATAATCCCAATGATCCAATATAAAACTGAATATGGAAATATAATTGGACTTTTGGAGTGGTTCTGTGAAACAACAAAAGAAACATTTAAAACAAAACAAGTTGCAGTATCCATCATACCATAATTGTTTAAAATATCCAAAAACGTGATACAAATACTAATAATAGACAATTCAACAAAAATGGAATTCCAAATAAATATTATATTCTAATATTGATGATATTTTGATGAAAATTTTTCTGGGTCAATATATTGATTTGAGTTAGTTTACAAAAAAAGAGTCATATTGCAGTAACCCTCAACCAACATGTATATAGAAACACCTAATCTTTTTGATCCTAATACATTGTAAATAATAATCAGAAAACCAGTTCCATCACACTGATGAGTGTGAAGAAAATGGGTTAGTGAAGTCTTCTTTGTAGTCCACCGGGATTCACCCCACTTGATGAAATTCCATCATTACCATTGGTAGATAAAAAACAATGAGAATGATATAGGAAATAAAAAGAAAAATGAGGATCCATATACACCACAACATTTTTCAATTCAATAGATAAAAAAAAATGTAGCCCATGAGAAAATGTAAAAAATAAGGGCTTGAGATGTTCAAGATAGCTGAAATTAATATCCCATATCTTATGTAAAATAATCATATTCCTATGTTTTTTAAATTATTAAAATAACTTAATATGAATAAAAGAGTTCTTAAGGAAAATGAATGGATCCATATTGGGAGAAATTTTTAGAAACACATTAAATACAATTAAGTGATGTTTATGAATTGTGGAAACCTTGTGAATTTCACCTTCATGGGAACCATATAGAATTTAAAATTTAAAATTCTTTATGTGATTTGGGAGCTTCCACAAATCTAATGTCTAACTATTTTCACTTCTTTTCAGATTGGTGAGTTGAATAAAAAAATATTGGTGGTGAATTTTTTTGATAGAGATATGGAATATCATGTGGTATTATATAAATATATACTTCTTCAGATAGGAGAAAGGATATTTTGGCAAATCTATACATTCGTAACCATCAGGATGATATGTTATATTATCATGATCCCATTACCCAATGTATTACCATATTAAAAATATTCGTAATTATCTTAAATATATATGTGGATACACTTTCAATGGATTATGGAGAAGATGTTTTGAGATATAATATTATGGACTCTATGATGTACCCCTTAGAGGATTATCTAACTTTTTTGTCTCCGATTTTGATCTATCTTGTAAAAAACCCATAGATTTTTATTTTTTAATGATTAAGGAAATTAAGATAATTAGGTATTATTTGATATATAAGAGTATTTGAACACCTTTTTCTCACGTGATAGTAGACATAGATTCAAGGCCCTCACATGGGACAATGGTGATTGACAAATCTAGTAGGGTTGTGACACCCATGGTTGTTCTACCAGAGTCTATATAGTTCCCAACTATATATGGTGGCACATTATTGGTTTCTAATAGCAACTTCTTGAGAGAGAGTCCCATTGTTTGACCTATGTAAGCTAATTGCTTAACAAAATTCATAACTATTTTCTATTGAGCCCATCCCTCTTATATTATATAGTTCAGTCAGAAGAGTTCTCCAAATGGCATGGTCCATACCGGCGTTGATAGATGGAGATCCAAATGGTCCTTTCCAAATGGGAACATTGGTTTTTTGTAACAAATCATGGTTGTTGTGGCCACATGTGTGGTTACTGGCGATAATGAACTGGAAATTATTTAGGTAAAATATATTGATAAAGACCATCCATATAATCTAAAGCCCAACTTAAAATAATAGACAATAGAGGAAGATCCTACTGCTAAATTTCTAGAGTTGTTCCTAGCATATGAACCTTCTGACTGAGAGGATTGGGATGAGACCACTTCCGAGGATCAGTATAGAAAAGTTTTCCATTACCAGTCATAAAAACGAATCCATCACTTCATCAAGGAAACGTCATGGATAGTGTTGGTAAATTGGGTTGCATGACTTTGTTCCTAGTTGTGTGAGCAATTTTCTGGGGGAGAGGATGCTTGATGTCTTCATGTGCACAATGAAAATTACATGATAGAGAAAATAAGAGAATGTTTTCGTGGCCTCAGTGAAAGTAATCAAATAAGAAGTCTATCAAAACATAGAGACTCTAGGAGGCTTATCATGAGATCAAACCCTTGAGGGAGTGGGCAAACTATACCTATTCTTTTATCGATGCACGGTCAGAGCTCATGTAACAATTGAAGGAATGATTGACATAGGAAGGATAGTAGGTGATGCGTGCACACAAAAAAATGGTTAACATCTAAGCTGATGAGGATAAAGCATAGATCAGAGCCGATGGACTATGCCCCATAGATAATAATGAAGAGAGGGAGATGAAAAGGTGAATGAAAATCCTGGAGGCTCGAGGCCAGAGAGTGGTGGACATGGGACACTCCATTAATGAGGTCAACCCATCTATCGAAGGGGCAAATCCATGATTTCATTAATTAACACTAACTCCCAAAAATACTTTCTTGTTTTCCTAAATTTTGTAGTATTTAACATTATTTCATCTGAAACATATTTTTTAAATAACCAGTGATCATTCCCTTGGCTCATGTGGGTCACACCTAGTGAGAGAAACAAGGGATGACTACATAATCATTCAATTTTTGTAAGAGAGTACTAGAAAATTGTTGGGCACATAGGGCTCAGATGACCATCCAGTATATTTAGGACCAGGAGAGGGGATGAGACAACTATGTTGGGTTCTAAATGTAGCCAAATTACCTTTTCCCTTGTGTTCTGGTACATCAACGGTATAATTTTATGGGTGTTAGAATAAATCTATTGAAAGGGTAATGAGAAATGTGTATCCCAATACCAGAATTTCAGAACATAGTGAGAGGCAGCATGATAATGGAGGATGAACATTAACCGTATTCAAAACAGAGTGTTCATATTGCATTATATTGAAATGAAGAAAAAAAACGAGGGCCATCCACTGATCATATTCAATAAAACAAGGCCTAACTTGAAATTGCATCTAATAACTTCCAGAAAGTTGGCCCTAAATGGTAGGCAAGCTGAAAAACTGAGCATACATGTCATTTGTGGTCTCTTCATATCTGAAAGAGGGTGATGATCTGAATAAGGTCCATGCAATGCACTGGTGGATTGATGTGTTGTTTGAATGGAGTCCAACACTCTTGAAATAACACTACCAGGAATAATGCACATTGGGTGAGCATATCGTTCTGAACAAATATCAAACCTACTTCGTACATGGCCTCTCTCAAAAGGGCCTATATTTCATTAATGTTTTACATCATGAAAATGTGAATAATAAACATGTATTTTAGAATAATATGGTGAGGATGATGCATGGAATAGTTTAACGTCATATGACTGGGGAAGTTCATGTAGTTTAGGGTCATACAGCATGGACCCCAGTCTATAGTTTAAAGTCGGGTTACATATATTGGGGAATCTTATTTTAGGGTCATAGAGTTTTGACCATGATTAGTGGAAAAGAACTAGGAATGTTAATGGTCCTGGGGTTGGACCTGAGGCGAAATGTATGGGTGTCGCTACATATCCCATAAGGATATGAATCAATCCAAACATAGTTATTGAGAATAGCTTGGTCAGAGACCAAAACTGTTGGGGGAGATCCTTTCTGGGGAGGAAACTGATGTATCCAATAATTATCAAGATGTATCGTGAACTAGTTCTGTAACAGCCCAAGATTTTATGAAAAATATTCTTTTTATTTTCCTAATGTCTTGTGTTGTACGCTACACCAAAAGGAGCTTGCACAACACGCATCCTTGACTTGCCTTGCATTACACGCAATCGCGACCTTCCTCGATAGCGTGTGTAATACGCAATACCGAGTTTCACTAAACAACGATATGCTATTAAAATATTATTAAAACTACCCGTTATGAATAGTAATAACCACTTTATAAAATTCTATAAATCTTATTTTTCAAAATGAACTTCATTTTTGGATTCGGAATATCGAAATTAGCTTAGGTTGAAATTTTGGTGATTTTCGGATAACTTTCATATTTTGATGAATAGTGAAAATTACTAAATTATAATTAAAAACAACTTTTTTAATCGAAATAATTAATAGTGATAAATCATTAATTTGAGTGGTTTTAAAGTATATTTAGAATATATTTTTACAATTTAATACAATGTTGGTCATTGGATGTAATTTCACATTTAAACTAGACATAAACAAGTGTCAATCTTTTGATAGATATTGTTTCTTAAAAAACACGCTATTTGTTTTAACAGCGGGATTTAATTATAAAATTAATTAATGCAACTTTTATGTTATGAATTTGGTAAAATAGACTTCATTTTTGAATTCGGAATATGAAATATAGCTTGGGATGATATTTTGGCATTGTTTTGAAAAACATCAATTTTTGATGAATAGTGAAACTACTAAGTGGTAGGTTAAAAAACTGAATTTTGCATAAAACTTAATTTTACCGCTTCTGTGAATGGAATTTCGAAAATCCGAGAGACACGGTTAATATCAAGGACTAAAATGTGGTTCAATGAGATGAAAATAATTTTTTGGTGAATAGTAACTTTTTACTTTTTTTTTACCGCGGTTAATAGTAAATAGGGTAACTAAGGGTAAATATGATATCAATATTACCCTAACACATTTCCTAATTCTATTGGACAAGTGTAATTCGACCAAAAACAAACTTAGGAATAAAATATGACCATTTAGGCCCACTTGGATTAGATTAGGACATTTATTATTAATTTATTTAAAGAAGGGTTAAAATAGTTAAAATCAAAGTTTAATAAGTAAATCATTTTTAATATGGGGTTATACATAAGATAAATTCGACTATAAATATTCATTAGAAAGCTAAAAAGATTTCCTACATAATGGTATTTTATTTGTAAATTTTAGACATCAAATAATGTAATTAATTTATGACACAAAGATGATGCAGTAATTATCTTATTTATAAAATATTGACATAATTGATGTTATAAACACCAAAATAAATGTAATTTGAGAATTTTTATGAATTCCAATAATTTTCTAGGTTACTATGATATATTAGTGTTGATTTAATCAACTTGTTTCGAACATTTAATTCTGTTATGACTTTCACAAAAAATCATATATCAAATAGTGTCAAAATTGACACAAAATAGTTTTTAAATAAAATATTATATTATTAATTGTTATTTTATTCCTAAAAATCTAAGGTTCGGACAAATGACTTAGATAAGGATATATATATTAATAATAAACAATTTGGGGTTCGTTTGGCATGTTATTGTAAGTGTATTAACCATATAGTGAAAGAAAACAAAAAGACACGGTAAAAGTCAAATTATTTAACTTAGAGTTAAATCTAATTGATAAGGTTTAAAATAAGATCCAAACATGTCTAAATTTGATTGGTTGATGAGATTACAACCCTATATCATCTAATCTTCGAATATGAGTCATTTTTGGTGGTTTTTAAGTGGGGTTAGATTTATTATAAATTAATATTTTTAAGAATTCATAAGGTGCCCCTCTCCTCCCCTATAAAAGGACACCTCCTCCCCCTCCTCCTCACACCAATTGGAGCACTCAAGCTCGGCCAACCCCTGACAAAATCTCTTCTCAACTTCCCTAGCAACATCCTAGAGGTTCTGGTCTTCCTCAAAGACCAATTCTAGTTCCCTAAGAGGAGGTCTCAAAGAGGCACTTCAAAGAAAAGGTAATTACCGTTACCAATTCTTTCATCTTTATTTCTTCTTCCACTTCTTCTTCTTAGGTTGTTTCATTATAAAGTAATAACATCAGTATCACTCATATACTGATATGTTATTATATGTATGAAACAACCCTATTTCACCATCTATCTATCCTACGGAAAAAGAAATCACCGCGCGTGCGTACGTACGGAATACCGTCTCCACGCCGTGGTGTAATCTATTTTCCACCACCACCTTACATGGATGGGTATAATGGTGTAAAGAATAACTATACATAGTTATTACAACATCATATTGATTCTGATATATTGTATAATCCACTCCAATTCAATTAAATATTTATAGAAATGATATCATCGCTCGTGCGTACGTACGGACTACCGTCTCCACGACGCGATGAGATTCATTCTCCATGTTAACCATTTAAGAATGATTATAATGTATATATAATAATAATGAAATATATGACATTATAAAGCTACTGGATTTATGTATATATATACATATGTATGTCATCTACTTACTTCCATTTCAAGACAATAAGGAAAGAAAAACAGTGTTCATGCGTACGTACGGATTACCGTCTCCATGAACGGTGTTTTTCATTTTATTTATCTATCTATTATATATATATATATACTGAATATATATGATATATAAATCATATTTTATATTCTGGAAGTAATTAAATCATGATATAAGTAATAATGATGTCAAGAACAACAAGTCAAAACACCTACGATAAATGAAACGATTTTACCCAAAACGCTTCTTTAACATGGAATTTACAAAAGAGTGGGTAATATAATGTCATAATGAACCATATATGATATCATAACAATGAATATGATTCTTTAATAAGTCAATGACATTATTTAAATCATTATACAGGAGGTTCGGACACATACGAAGCAAATTGGATAAGGTAAGGGAAATATCACAATCTCATTTTTATCCGAGATTGTTTATTAGTATGTATTTACTGGGGTGTATTTTATCATCCACATCCATGTTACCTCAATATGTAATATTATTTCCATCCACCTACAATTGTTTAAATCCCATTTTACCCTTCTATGAGTTTTTAGTAAAGGATATGAAAGGAATCTTTTTTTCGTTTTTCGTACGAGGTACTTTTTGACTTTTCCGAAAAAAGTACGAAGAATGTTTTTTTTAACTTATACGGCATGAATGGATTTTTAAAACATTATTTCCAAGAAGCTTCCTTTACAAGTTTTCAAGTTTATTTTTAATCAACTTCTTTTATTTTAAAGTCGTATGACATGTTATGAAAGGAAAAATGTTTTTAAAGTAGGAAGTATATTTTCCTCAAGAATGGAGTTCAAGTATTTTATCAAAATTATTTTCCATCTAAGATAATAAAAGGGTTCTATTTTTATCCCTATTATTACATGGATTTGATTATGTTGTGATGGAAACATTTTTATGAATTCCATTATCTTATATGAATTGTTTTATGATGTCATGTTGTTTAAGAATCCCATTTTTATTACATGGGTTATGCTATGATGTATGGTTTATGATTATGTGGCACACATAAGAAAGGATTCATTATAAGATGGGTGGGACCTATATCTCCCTCCAATGCATTGGGTAAAGATTTCATATCTCATGAGATAGACATGGCTGGAATGGTAGGTTATACCGGTTCAGTGAAACAGGACTGAAACGAGGATTACTCGATTCAGAAAGGGACTTTGTCCACTAAGATAGTCTTGGCAATGAGTCTTGACTAACAAGAAATGATCCTCTATGATTATGTGTGTATGCCACAATGAGTAATGTTTTAATTAAGTGTTTCATTTTCACTACTATGATTTATCCCATGTTATGAAATTATGCTCTCTTTTGCAGGTTAAGATTTCCAAAAATGTTATGTTCTTATGAAAATTATGTGATTGATATTTCTTTTGTTTACCCTTACTGAGCATTTGAGCTCACCCTTTTATGTTTTCTTTTCCCCAGGATATAAAGAAAGGTTTTAGGTAATAAAAAAGGAAGATCTTTGTGGGAAATTCTGAAGATCTTTCACCAGGATTAGAAGATTACGTTCCGAGTTTCCAAAGACACTAAACTATTACGATCCTTGTGTGTATATTTTTGTTATGTATTAAGTATTCCGCAAAAGTAATGTAATGTTCATGTACGTTAGGCTTCGGGTCTCTACAGTTGGTATCAGAGGAAAGGTTTAGTCAACCTTTGGAAACTAGGATGCGAAAACGTTAGTGAGATCCCTAGAGATATTTCTAAGGTATGTCTAGGGATGTCCCTAAGGTTAAGTATACGTATAGGTTATAGTACTAGGACTACGCTAACGATCATAGAATTAAACCTAAGATGTTAGATGTTCAAGGTACTCCCCCTTTATTATGTTGTTTTCCCTAGCATGATTTTTGCCTCTCACGCTATTCTTTTTGGGTTTTAGAAAATGGCTGGAAACAAGATGATTCACAATAATGGAGGATATGATGGACAATGGAATGATATTCTTCATGAGCAACCAAATGAAATGGGATTTGGATGTCCAAACATCATTATTATGCCGAATCAGCAATCTCACAACATGATCAATAAAGTAAAATTTGGTAAGTTTCCTGACTCGACTAATAAGAGAAAGATGGAGTTCCATGATGATCATAGAGGAAAGAAAGTTCAATTTCCCCTATGTAAATCATGTGGGAAGAGGCATCAAGGAGAATGTTTCAAGGGAACTGGAAGATGCTTTGGGTGTGGAAAAGAAGGACACAAAGCAAGTAAGTGCAAAGGAAAAGGGTCAATTAACACCATGGATGAGGATAATGGTATTGCTACGACATCAAAAATGGTTAAGTGTTTTAAATGTGGAATGTATGGGCATTATGCAAACAAATGCCCTAAGGGAAAGACTCATGAAGAGAATCAGTATGGTCATATGGGTAGTATTTATGTGGATGATGATGAAGAGACTACAAATGATATGTGAGATGAAAGAAATGTTGAAGCTCGGTCAATGGTCTAAGAATGTAGTGGAATGATTACATGTTTATCATGTGTAGTGTTGTATAAGTAATCTCATGGAATAAAGAGACGTCTAAGGATTGTTACACTGTTGTCTTTCCTTGAGTTATGAAACTCTATGATTAATGGTACCACTATCCATGAAAGGTTATTCAGATATTTTTAGAATTTCGATGATATGAGCACAATGAATGAATAATAAGATAATGGGGTGTTTGATTATATTCATGAGCTCATGATTGATATAAGGACTAAGTGATATCATGGTTTGAGTATATAGAATTTTGAGGATTTTGGTATGTGGAAAGTGTTAACTTTTAACTGCATTCAAGTTTTCACTAAGGTTCAATGGGTATTCAAGAGAATACATGATTAAGGACTTTGAATGTTTGGAATGTGACCAACAAAACATATCTTATATGGGGTTCAATGATGGTATTAAATCTCTGGTAATCGTTTTCACTATGTTATGAAAGTGGACTGCAGTATTATGGATAAGCCTAAAGACTAGAATGGATTATGTTGGACATAAAATAGTATTGTTTAAGGATAGAAGTTCTTTTTTCGATATTATTGATGGGATGTTATAGTAATGTAGTTTTAGAAAAAGGACAACCTGCAGGATGGGCGACAGCCCATCGCTTCGGACAAGGCTGTGGGAATCGAACCCACAACCGAAGTGCGACTGGCCTTTATCGCCTACCACTGGCCTACAGGAAGTCCCTGTTTAGTAGAAACTAGTTTTATTATATTAAGCAGTATGATATATGAAGTATAAGTCCATTTTAGGAACCATATATGATTAATCTCACTATAGATCGATTTATGCATATAATTTTTGCTAACCTTTTGTTTGAGACAGATGGAATGACCCGTCATTCTATCACATGATCTGCTAACACGTCACGAATAACAAATTCAACTTCATTTATTTAAGAGATGAAGTGGAAATTGTTCAAGGCACGAACAACAGTGATATTGTACCAAAATAAAGTAAGTATTTATTCTAATTCAAATTTTCAACTTTAGGGGAAATGATCTTGAAAACCAAAAATGTTGTCCTAGTGATCTTATACCCGATGAATCAGATGGTACCTTATATCATCACAAATCTATGGATTTGTGATTACTGCCTTTTCCATAGCCATGTTCTCTACCACTCTCCATCAGAACATGATGGTTAGATTTCTCTTCCATATCCATATTTTCACCTATGTGGAAACCCAGTGATTAGTTTATTTGGGTAATCGTTACATTTCATACTTTATTTTTTAAAGCCAAGTTTTGGTATTCCCTTTTACGATGTGGGTTTCTATTAAAGAAACTTTCGAATAGTAAACCATTTATAACCCCGATGAATTTCGAGGGCGAAATTCATTTTAAGGGGGGTAGAATGTAACAGCCCGAGATTTTATGAAAAATATTCTTTTTATTTCCCTAATGTCTTGTGTTGTATGCTACACCAAAAGGAGCTTGCACAACACGTATCCTTGACTTGCCTTGCATTACACGCAATCGCGACCTTCCTCGATAGCGTGTGTAATACGCAATACCGAGTTTCACTAAACAACGATATGCTATTAAAATATTATTAAAACTACCCGTTATGAATAGTAATAACCACTTATTAAAATTCTATAAATCTTATTTTTCAAAATGAACTTCATTTTTGGATTCGGAATATCAAAATTAGCTTAGGTTGAAATTTTGGTGATTTTCGGATAACTTTCATATTTTGATGAATAGTGAAAATTACTAAATTATAATTAAAAACAACTTTTTTAATCGAAATAATTAATAGTGATAAATCATTAATTTGAGTGGTTTTAAAGTATATTTAGAATATATTTTTACAATTTAATACAATTTTGGTCATTGGATGTAATTTCACATTTAAACTAGACATAAACAAGTGTCAATCTTTTGATAGATATTGTTTCTTAAAAAACACGCTATTTGTTTTAACAGCGGGATTTAATTATAAAATTAATTAATGCAACTTTTATGTTATGAATTTGGTAAAATAGACTTCATTTTTGAATTCGGAATATGAAATATAGCTTGGGATGAAATTTTGGCATTGTTCTGAAAAACATCAATTTTTGTTGAATAGTGAAACTACTAAGTGGTAGGTTAAAAAACTGAATTTTGCATAAAACATAATTTTACCGCTTCTGTGAATGGAATTTCGAAAATCCGAGAGACACGGTTAATATCAAGGACTAAAATGTGGTTCAATGAGATGAAAATAATTTTTTGGTGAATAGTAACTTTTTAATTTTTTTTACCGCAGTTAATAGTAAATAGGGTAACTAAGGGTAAATATGATATCAATATTACCCTAACACATGTCCTAATTCTATTGGACAAGTGTAATTCGACCAAAAACAAACTTAGGAATAAAATATGACCATTTAGGCCCACTTGGATTAGATTAGGACATTTATTATTAATTTATTTATAGAAGGGTTAAAATAGTTAAAATCAAAGTTTAATAAGTAAATCATTTTTAATATGGGGTTATACATAAGATAAATTCGACTATAAATATTCATTAGAAAGCTAAAAAGATTTCCTACATAATGGTATTTTATTTGTAAATTTTAGACATCAAATAATTTAATTAATTTATGACACAAAGATGATGCAGTAATTATCTTATTTATAAAATATTGACATAATTGATGTTATAAACACAAAAATAAATGTAATTTGAGAATTTTTATGAATTCCAATAATTTTCTAGGTTACTATGATATATTAGTGTTGATTTAAGCAACTTGGTTCGAACATTTAATTCTTTTATGACTTTCACAAAAATCATATATCAAATAGTGTCAAAATTGACACAAAATAGTTTTTAAATCAAATATTATATTATTAATTGTTATTTTATTCCTAAAAATCTAAGGTTCGGACAAATGACTTAGATAAGGATATATATATTAATAATAAACAATTTGGGGTTCGTTTGGCATGTTATAGTAAGTGTATTAACCATATAGTGAAAGAAAACAAAAAGACACGGTAAAAGTCAAATTATTTAACTTAGAGTTAAATCTAATTGATAAGGTTTAAAATAAGATCCAAACATGTCTAAATAAGATTTGTTGATGAGATTACAACCCTATCTCATCTAAGCTTCGAATATGAGTCATTTTTGGTGGTTTTTAAGTGGGGTTAGATTTATTATAAATTAATATTTTTAAGAATTCATAAGGTGCCCCTCTCCTCCCCTATAAAAGGACACCTCCTCCCCCTCCTCCTCACACCAATTGGAGCACTCAAGCTCGACCAACCCCTGACAAAATCTCTTCTCCACTTCCCTAGCAACATCCTAGAGGTTCTGGTCTTCCTCAAAGACCAATTCTAGTGCCCTAAGAGGAGGTCTCAAAGAGGCACTTCAAAGAAGAGGTAATTACCGTTACCAATTCTTTCATCTTTATTTCTTCTTCCACTTCTTATTCTTAGGTTGTTTCATTATAAAGTAATAACATAAGTATCACTCATATACTGATATGTTATTATAAGTATGAAACAACCCTATTTCACCATCTATCTATCCTACGGAAAAAGAAATCACCGCGCGTGCGTACGTACGGAATACCGTCTCCACGCCGTGGTGTAATCTATTTTCCACCACCACCTTACATGGATGGGTATAATGGTGTAAAGAATAACTATACATAGTGATTACAACATCATATTGATTCTGATATATTTTATAATACACTCCAATTCAATTCAATATTTATAGAAATGATATCATCGCTCGTGCGTACGTACGGACTACCGTCTCCACGACGCGATGAGATTCATTCTCCATGTTAACCATTTAAGAATTATTATAATGTATATATAATAATAATGAAATATATGACATTATAAATCTACTGTATTTATGTATATATATACATATGTATGTCATCTACTTACTTCCATTTCAAGACAATAAGGAAAGAAAAACAGCATTCATGCGTACGTACGGATTACCGTCTCCATGAACGGTGTTTTTCATTTTATTTATCTATCTATTATATATATATATATACTGAATATATATGATATATAAATCATATTTTATATTCTGGAAGTAATTAAATCATGATATAAGTAATAATGATGTCAAGAACAACAAGTCAAAACACCTACGATAAATGAAACGATTTTACCCAAAACGCTTCTTTAACATGGAATTTACAAATGAACGGGTAATATAATGTCATAAGTGAACCATATATGATATCATAATAATGAATATGATTCTTTAATAAGTCAATGACATTATTTAAATCATTATACAGGAGGTTCGGACACATACGAAGCAAATTGGACCTAAGGTAAGGGAAATATCACAATCTCATTTTTATCCGAGATTGTTTATTCGTATGTATTTACTGGGGTGTATTTTATCATCCACATCTATGTTCCCTCAATATGTAATATTATTTCCATCCACCTACAATTGTTTAAATCCAATTTTACCCTTCTATGAGTTTTTAGTAAAGGATATGAAAGGAATCTTTTTTTCGTTTTTCGTACGAGGTACTTTTTGACTTTTCCGAAAAAAGTACGAAGAATGTTTTTTTTAACTTATACAGCATGAATGGATTTTTAAAACATTATTTCCAAGAAGCTTCCTTTACAAGTTTTCAAGTTTATTTTTAATCAACTTCTTTTATTTTAAAGTCGTATGACATGTTATGAAAGGAAAAATGTTTTTAAAGTAGAAAGTATATTTTCCTCAAGAATGGAGTTCAAGTATTTTATCAAAATTATTTTCCATCTAAGATAATAAAAGGGTTCTGTTTTTATCCCTATTATTACATGGATTTGATTATGTTGTGATGGAAACATTTTTATGAATTCCATTATCTTATATGAATTGTTTTATGATGTCATGTTGTTTAAGAATACCATTTTTATTACATGGGTTACGCTATGATGTATGGTTTATGATTATGTGGCACACATAAGAAAGGATTCATTATATGATGGGTGGGACCTATATCTCCCTCCAATGCATTGGGTAAAGATTTCATATCTCATGAGATAGACATGGCTGGAATGGTAGGTTATACCGGTTCAGTGAAACAGGACTGAAACGAGGATTACTCGATTCAGAAAGGGACTTTGTCCACTAAGATAGTCTTGGCAATGAGTCTTGACTAACAAGAAATGATCCTCTATGATTATGTGTGTATGCCTCAATGAGTAATGTTTTAATTAAGGGTTTCATTTTCACTACTATGATTTATCCCATGTTATGAAATTATGCTCTCTTTTGCAGGTTAAGATTTCCAAAAATGTTATGTTCTTATGAAAATTATGTGATTGATATTTCTTTTGTTTACCCTTACTGAGAATTTGAGCTCACCCTTTTATGTTTTATTTTCCCCAGGATATAAAGAAAGGTTTTAGGTAAAAAAAAAGGAAGATCTTTGTGGGAAATTCTGAAGATCTTTCACCAGGATTAGAAGATTACGTTCCGAGTTTCCAAAGACACTAAACTATTACGATCCTTGTGTGTATATTTTTGTTATGTATTAAGTATTCCGCAAAAGTAATGTAATGTTCATGTACGTTAGGCTTCGGGTCTCTACAAGTTCAGGGAAGGACCTATGTATAATTTCATGCGTCGATGATAGGATAATGTAATTTATCATCATGTGGTATTGAACATGGATGATGAGCTCCTAACGGTGGTATTTTATTTTGTTGCTTCAAACCTGATGTGAATAAGGATAGATAATTTCACATCACACCAAATATTTCTAAAATAATACATCTAGTTCAAAGTCATGATGGCCAAACTTTATGACTGAAGTACCTAGTCTATGGTTATTGAGTTTAAACCATAAGGTGCGGAGAGGATTTGTGTTGTGCCACAGGATAGACCCAACATGTGTAGGACAAATGAAATCCATACTAGAAAACACTTTTCTAATAAGAAATGACCTAGACCCAAAAAATGGATGGACAAGGATAAAAATATGTGATTGGACCCGAAGGAAAAGTGCCCGAGCGTAACTATGTATCCCATAAGGGTGAGAATCAAGATGCACATAGTTCTTAAATGTGGAATGGAAAAAATCCAACTCCTAAGGGAAAATGACTTTTCAAATGAATACATGATATAGTCGGGTACTTATCAACACACAACCTGAATGAAAAAGATATCGTTTATCATCGCTCTATAAGGATGTAAGAGATCTGAGTTTATAGTCATATAGCTCAGACCAAGAGAAGTGTGTTTGTTTCATGAAGCTACAATCCTTACCAATATCATTAAACCAATGTCAGTTATGCTCGGTGATTGAAACAATGGTAGAGAAGATCTTTACAACACATGGAATTCTCAGTAGGTGGGAGATGGTTTGCAGTCATAGGTGACCCCATGTCATTGATTTATCCTCTTAATATGAAAAGGTTCACAAAGGGTTCACACTAAGGGTGTCAAAATTCCACTTCAACAAGATGGAGTGGAAATTGATGTCAATGAGAAGACAAATAGTTAGCGCATAATGGGGGAGGAATTATGAGGAAGTATTAAAATTAACTATGTTTTAAACACATCATATGTATCGTGTGACAAGAAATGGGAAAAAACAATGAGGGTCGACCCATGACCAAATTCTCTACATATGACCTGTATTATAATAGCGTTTTAAATCATCCAAGGTGTTAGACCAAAGAAGTAGATGAGCTATAAGGTCGAGCATTCGTAACATCTGGGGGTCCTTTTAGATGTGAAATATAATGGAAACTCAAATAAAGGGATATGTAAAGCATGGAAACAGATGAAAGATTCTTCATGAAAAATACAATACTCTAAGCCTGAAACCACTGTGTATCTAGGAACATTGGTTTAGTATTAAAAGTGTCATGGGGTCTTGTCAAGAGTGGAGAACATGAGGAGGTGAGTGAAGGAAAATAGTAAAAATATATTGATGAAAAATGGTTGGTCCAAAAGACGAAATGTGATGGTGTTCCTACATATCCAATGAGGGTAGGAACCAATCTATACATAGTTCTAGAAATTCCATGTATTTTAAAATCAATAGGTAATGAAACAAGGGGAAAGGATTCTTAGGAGAGAAACATGTATGGAATAGTATAATAACACGACATGATTCCAGACCAAAGAAGACTTCATACCACACCATTCACAATCATTTAGAAAAACCTAGGCCAAGGGGTTGGGAGAAGGAATAGAAAACATGAAGCTGGACCTAAGGACAACATGTGAATGAATTTCAATGTATCCCATAGAGATGGGAATCAATACATACCTAGTTCTTGATATAATTATAGTTTAACATCATGTGGTGAGGATAGTGGAAAATGGAAGGGATATCCCAAAAGGTATGTACATGTCATGTATATTATAGACTCAACTTGAATGAGTACCAATGAAGTACACCCCGCACCATGTGCTTCCAACATATTTTAGGCCAAGGCATCCAAAAAGAGGATGGATTTTAGGTACCCAGGGCAGGCTCTAAACAAGAAAATCTCGGCAATTCCTATGTACTCCATAAGGGTGGGAATCAAGAAACATGTATTTCGGAAAGGGATTGTTTTCTGGGATTGGACCTTGCATCGAAGGAATAGGTATTTGATTAATATTTATTTAGTGTGGGTTTGTTTTTTGGGAGAAACTGAACCAGGATTGAGAATCTGGGAATCACTAAAGGAATCAAGACATATGTAGGCCTTGAAAAATAGTATGGTGGATGACTAATTCCAAACATGATTCCCTCTCTAGAAAGGAAACCACAATGATGTTTTGGATTTTTTTTCTCATTTGACCATGAAGATAGTGGCACGGTTTGACGTCATATAGAAGGAACATCTCTAACACATTAACATCATGCGGTAATGAAACACAAATTTAATGTGATGTGGGAGTGGGTAGCATATTAAAAAATAATATGGTTTAGATGCATGTTGTAGAGTGAGGTTCGAATGGGAATGTTCATGGAGTGATAAATCATACCTGACATGAATGAGGACCAAATAAGTCTAAAAACATTCTGTGAAATCTTAAGGGGGGCCTCTAGCCAAGGGTCCAGATGCGATTCAAGAACATAGGGCTAGGCCCAAAGATGAAATTTATAGAAATTCCTACATATCCAATAAGTATGCGAATAAATCCAAACATAGCTCTTGAAATACCATCAAGTTTAATGTCTTATGGTATGGATGATGAAGATCATAGTTTAAGGTCATAGAGATCAGACCAAGAGATTCCTAGTTTAATGTCATGTGTACGAGACATGAGAAAGGAGAACTCTCAATTGATGTGTGCATCATGATTATTGAACACCCGACATGAATGAGGTCATATGTCTAGACTGCACCACATAACCTTTGTAGAACATAGTAAAAATGACCAAGTGACATAGAATGTTATGAAAAAACGGGGCTGAACCTGAAGACAAAATACTTGCACATTCCTACATATCTCATAAGGATGGGAATCAAGCCACACATAGTCCTTGAAATTTTGTACACGTTTAGAATCCTAGGGTAAGGACAATGATGAATGGGAAATAATCCAAATGAGGGCATGTGGTGCGACTATTGGAAAACCCAATGTGAATAGAGACTGAAGAAGTAGCACACCACACAATACACTTCCAAAAGGTATTTCTGGAAAAAATGGGCTAGTGAACCCATTTTTGGACCCAGAGAAAAAATTTCTAGGCATTCCTACATTTCCTACAATTGATGTAATCGGGATGTACATTTTTATAAAAATTCAATTCATTCAAACTCCATGCGGCGAGGATGATGTTGAATGGGTTCTAAAGGGAATTCGAATGGCATGATAAATCATACCTGGCATGAATGGGATAGGAGGAGTCCATACCATAAGAAATCCTAAGATAGATTTTGTACCTAGATGCTAGAAAGGTCAAGGGACCTGAGGCTGGGAAATAGACAAAAGGTCTGTGCATCACTATATATCCCACAAGGATGGGAATAAAGAAATATATAGTTCTCGAAATGTCATCCAGTTTAATGTCATGTGACAAAGATGCACAAGATATTAGTTTATGGTTGTTGATCTCAAACCATAGATTCATAGATTAATGTCGTTTGTGTGGGATAATAGACAAGAAAATGGTGAATCCTCAAGCCAATTATTTGGGAGACCATGGAGATGGTGATAACAATAGAGGATAACCTCTGAAAATGTTTGAGACACAGTACCCATATCATGTGTCCTATAATTTAAACAAACAATTGAGGGTCAGCCACATACCAAATTTGAAATGTGGGACCTATTAGAAATGAAGTTCAAAATCATCTGGGATACTGACCTATAATGGTAGGTGAGACAAGGTGGCATGAGACCTATCCGTTAGTGGGGGCTCTAAGATATGAAAGATAATGGAGGCCCAAATTAGGTTTATTTTTGTAGTATAGTGGTACCAGTGTAGTTAAACATAATGTTGTAAGGATGAAAGTGATCTCAATTTATATTCATAGATCTCGGACTATTTTTTAGTTTATCAGGTTGTGGGACAAGTGTTGCATGTTGTTAAATACTTAATTAGTTTAAGGCTATGTGGTGAACACACAAGAATGAGTTTTTATTTGAAATAGAAATTGAGGAATTTGGGATTAGTGGGAGGAGTAATAAGCTCACTATTCATAGTGACTAGAGAGTATGCAACATTTGGGAAAACCTTGTGAATAATGTAAGGTCCCTCTCACATAGGTACCAATATTAGAGGTTTCATGTCAGGTATTGTTGGCATTCTCTATGCCAATACCATGACATCATGAATGAAATAATAAAGTTGAACATTCTTAGTAAAAGTATTGGATTTCTTGTTCTGATGCCTGTTTGATAGTGCTAGGATCATAGAATATTTTCATCTAGGGATTATAATTCAGCAAAAAGATCTACCATTACTCCATATGATGAATGGTGATCGTTGAAGGTCGTGCATAGTGAGTGTAACTGAATCACGAAGGGTGGGACTATCATATTTCTGTACAAAATGGAATATGGAGTCACCTGGGTGGAATTATGAGACATTTTCTGATAATATCACAGAGTATAGGGGTGCTTTTCTGCTAACTTTTCCTGTTTTGATGAACCATCTTATGTAGATTATTATAGAGGGTTTTTCTAAATGCCTTTATCTTCAAATTTTCTTATGCATAATAGTGATAGGTATGATTTGAACATATTTTGTACAAGGAATACAATTTATTAAATTTATCTACCAAGAATATGGTTCCATTATTATTGAGGATAATTCGAGGGAATCTGAATCAGTGGATGATATTGGAGCTCACAAAATCAACAATGTAACGGGCCTTGACTACCTTTCGTAGAACTGCCTCTGCCCACATTGAAATTAAATCCATAGAAGTCATCATGAACCTGTACTGATGAGATGTCACTAGTGGATATGGTCCCAGGACATCAATACCCAATACCACATAGATACTAGAGTACTTGTTAGTATAGATAGGGTCTGCTGGCTGATGCACAAAATTTTAATAGATCTAGAAGGTATGGCACCTCATGGAAAACTCGATATAGTCATTGATCATGGTGGGATAGAAATAGAATAAACATCAGGTTTGATGAGATAATTTTTTCCATACTTGATGGGATCCAGTGGAACCATCATGTACTTCTTTAATAACCTAGGAAATCTCTTCCCATTGAATGTAGTGGAGGCGAAATCCATCAATCCTACATTTGAAGAGGGTTTGTTATGGACTGGGACCAATCAGGAGGGTGAACTGCACTATGCAATGAAAAAACTATAACATGTTTGGAATGTCCTAATGGTACATTACCATGATGGATATACTCGATAAATGGCCTTCTAGTACTGTGGAAGGGGGAGTAAGGGTCCCATCATGGATGCGCTGGTGGTGACATGACCTACCAACTAGATATCCCTGTTATCTGGGGTGACAAGAACGATGAATCATTAATTCGCCACATTAATAATCAAGTCATCCTATTGAGGCTCTATGAGAGAGGAAGCAAGGCCAGCCAAGGAATTAGCTCAACCATTCATTGACCAAATAATTTTAGTAACTTTTTGCCGAAAAGGGAATTGGGGCATCAATTTTTATGTGCACTCTAGTAAGAGTACGATATCAAGAATCCTAATAATGTAGTCACCATTGATCTATTTGATGATCTGTGTAGTGTATCCCTTCACATGAGGGTAGAGAACATTGATCTCATAGGATAACTATAGGCCAGTGATAATGTCCTGATACTCCACATCATTGCTGGTAAAGCCTTCAGACAATATTAATGAATAGGGAAATAACACATGTGTAGGCATAGTGAACATGATACCTAGGGAAACTTTGTTATAGAAGTGATAATTGAGCTCTGTACGAGTCAGACTGCATAAAGAACCATTAATGTGAATCTTCCAATGTAGCATGGCTTGATCCACTGAACGGATTACATCATCTGGTAAGTCATGGTCCAGAGACTGCTCTGTAAGGACTGGATGGGCACCAAGAAAGTACTCCAATGCCTGCCCCTTGATATCCTTCCCATAAATAAACATGATATTGAACTATCAAAGGATCTCTTCCAAATGATCTAGATGACATGACAATATTGGAAAATTTAGAATGTACTTCAGTTGATCCACACTGGTCACCAGTTGAATCTCATGGTGGAGTAAGTAATGTTACAATTTTTTCAGAATGAATAACGGCACAAGGGAGATCTTCTCAATAGAAGAATATCTTGTATCTGTATCAATGAAACTACATATGAGATAATATAAATGATTCAATGTCCCTTCATTATTCTTCTATGAAAGAATTTCATGAAAGGAACATTCTAAAGTAGTCACATAAAAGAACATCATTGTCCCAAATATGGGTGGCATCAAAATATGAGTTTTTAGTAGATATTTATTTATTTCCTTAAAATAAGTTTTTCAATCCTCATCCCACTATTCATTGGAACCATTCATCAGAATTTGGGAAAAGGTCAGACACACTAACCCATATTTGCGATGAATCAGCATATATAGGATTTGTGGTCTTGAAAACCTTAGATTTCTCAAATGTTTCCTAGAAGAGGAATCTCGATGGTAGCCCTAATTCTCCGAATCAATTAAATGCCTTTATATCTGAAAAAAATGATGATAATATTTTCATAGGTGACCACGAAGGCACAATTCAATTGGATCACCCTCAAATGGAAGGTATTATTTTAGATGAACACATTTTCTAGATCTTCAAGATAATCATGACGCTCGAGGTATTTGACCAAATGATCATTGACATATCACTCCATCAATGTCCCATGTATGGGCTTGAAAATGTGGTTCATAGCATGTTGATAGGTGGAACTTTAATTTTTTTATACTAAAGGCCATTACCTGATAGAAAAAGGTTCTTTTTAGTTCCCTTAATGTGGTGTATTCTTCATCCAGAGTGGTCATTAAGATTTGATTATATTTGAAATACACGTTCATGAAGGAAATACCATGGAATCCAATAGTAGAATCGATCAGTAACTCTATTGTGGAGATGGGAAAATCATCTTTTGATAATTGGAAATTGAGATCCTAGAATTTGATACAGGATCAGATCTATCTGGGTGTCATTTATATTGAAATAATGTTGGATATCCATATAGGGAACTGGAACACCTTGACGAAGTTGTATTTTATAATCATATCAAATTCAACCTCAAACATGGCACAGTTAGAAGGGTGCATCATTATTGGAGGATGTTTGAACTCATGATGATTTACTTGGAGACCGAGACAGTGGATAGTGACCTAAGGATATATCCCTATAATTAGGTCATATATCTAGGTAAATACATTACAATGTCAATTTAGGAAGTCCACGTATTTTTTCTGTTTTTTTTACTGATATGGTTGCACTAATTAGTATTGGTTTTGGATCTATCTCTATGTCGATATTAACCTATACCAACTCATCAATGGTGATGGATACACCTTCCTCTAATACGGGAGGGGAATCCTCCAAAAACACCTCATTGTCTATAGTGAGAGGAACATATGTATGAGAATATCTTCTGAATTTTCTAATCCTGATGAAAAGTTGGTGTTATACTGAGTGGTAGTGGAAACCTCATCAGGGAACTCCTAGACTACTAACACCATGGAGAAAAAAGTTGTAAATCCAAATCCATCAGACCCTCAACTGAAGGGTCCTCATTTGAGAATAAAAATAAATAGTGGTGCGTCATCTTGAGCCTATTAATCCCAGCCTAAGGGTCATCCAATAATGTTATAATGCTCAACCTCTTTAACCTAGATCGACTTGTCCTTTCTTTTATTGTAGTCCTCATCCAGGTAACTGGCTTCATAGGAGGCAATGGGAGACAAGTCACCTTGGAGTTCTCCCACTCAACCATTGAGGATGTACATAAGGCATTGGTGATATGACTAAGGAACTTCTGCATGAAAGTGCAGCCAGGGTCTACCGATCAGTGCATTGTAGGTGGTGTCCTACATGACAACCATGACCTCTATGTAGACAACCACACCCCAAAACTGGGTTATTGGGTAGATTGTGCCAATCGCTGTCTACTCTATCTTGTCATAACCATGAATATTTATTTCATATGGAATTAGATCTATTTTACACAATCCCATATTTTGGTGGGTCTTTGTCGGGATGAGTTTGATCCTAGATCCCGTGTCAACAAGACAGCAGTGTACCTCCACACCAATGAACATGCGAGTGATGTACAGTGGGTAGATGTGACCTTATATAGGAGAACCAACAACGTCTCTTGATAATGAAATTATGGAATCAAATTCTTCATGCTTGACTTCCTCAGCACGGAAGGCATCCTTAGAAGCAACCTATATCTAAAATTGTAGTTTTATTCATAAAACCATATTGAGTTCCTATCACATGTATGCAGATAGGCGAATATCCTCAATGATCAATAACCTTACTGGATTACTATAATGGTTCTTAACCACGTCATACATTCATGTAATGTTCAGATTTCTATTGATATTAGGTTTCTAAATTGGGGGAGGAATGAAATGCGCTGTTGATTTTGTCGTTGACTCGGGACATTGGGAGGGATTAAATGGTTCCCTTCATTATTGGGATCCATGTATGGGTTTACTAGTTCGACGCTATAGACTAAAGATTACTCAATATCATAACTTGAGGAGTCTTATAATGCCAAGAAACATTTGGTGGAAATTCCCATATCGAGTGTCATGAAATCACCAAGTGTACAAGATAGATATGGAACAGGATGAGGACTTAATCCTCCCTTCCATCATATGTGTATACTCCCCTGAGAGGGAGAAGGCTCATATGTTTATGTAGAGGTAGTATTCGAAGGTATCATAGTGACATCTTAAGGCTCTAGCCATATTAAAATTACACGGATAATACCATGGGCATGGGTGAATATAATCCAATCTACCCAATCATCATAATTTTGTGATCTACATATAGAAAACTGATTTCATTCACCCATGATGTCACTTTGAGGATACATAAAAACACATGCCCCTAGTGTCAGGGATGTACACAATTTGCCTATGTTGTTATTGACCAGTTCTTGGGGCTAGTATCTAATACAATAGAACAACATGAGGTTGTTACCAATGATCTGGTGATAGTGATAGTAATTGGGGTGATTGGTGAGACCCTTCTCTTTTGGCCTCTTGTATTCATACAACTTCATGATTCCCTTGTCCATGGTGCTTTTGAAATTACTGGGAACCTGAGCCTCATTAAATGTGTAGGTCCCGTTCTTCTAATCTGAGAATGGATATCTAGGATCTTGACATTAACAAGTGGCATCAGGATGCTAGAGAAGAGGTGGAACCTGATTAGCTAGCCTAGGAAGCGGTAGTGCATTACATGGGGGTGCCCTCCAATTATGAGGTGGGAGAATCTGAGGGAGGCTCCACAAGAAACCATTCTTGTTCCACATGGCCTCTATTTGAGTAATATCAATGGTTTCATCCTTGGTGGATCTACCTGTGGGATCTATAGGAGGAACCAAACGTGCATACTTGTCTTGCTACAAGGCTTATTCCAAACATTGGGCTCTATTAGATAAATCCCCAAACCCACCTGGGAGGTTCTGAGTAAGGATATATTGGACCACTTAGGTATTCACATTCCCCATACACTCAATTATTAATTTTTCCTGAGTTAGTGTCATATAATATGAATATTTGTGGTCGTTCAACCTGGCGATAAATTTTGTTACTTGCTCAACTGACCCTTGATTTCAAATGGAGAGGTCAAAAAGAATTGTCTTCTTGATGGTGGAACTAAACAAGTAGAAAAACTGCATGTGAAGCTCCTCCAAACTAGATATTAATCCAATGGGTAACTAGATATACCCAAAAAACATGGGCCCCTCCTATGTTTGTAGGAAACACAAGAGATTAGCATCTTCTTTTTGTGATGTAGTTCCCAACAAGGGTCCAAACCATGAAATAAATTGGGTCAGGTGCTGTAATGGATCACCCATCCCATTGAAAGGTGATAAAGAAGGATTTCAAAAGCCTCGGGTAATGGAATAATGTCCACCCATGCTACATATGGTTTACCATCAGGTTTAATTTCCAAATTTCACGTTTTCAGAGCCACATTGCGATCAATAAGAACATCTATTAGATCATACTAGTGAGGGTTCATATCTTGATGAGGGTCCCTGACCACCAACACATTGGTAGGATCTTCAACATGGTAATAGGGTCTAGCAGCTCATGTGGTGACTGAAAGAATTTCCCAAAAATCTTGGGGAATAACCTATTGTGTAGTTTGGGGAAACTGAGGAATTACTAGTGGAGGACATGGAGTGTTTGGAAGAATTTGAGTCGGGTGCGGAGGGAGGACGTCTTGTAGCTCAGGGGATATTTTATTATTCATATCCTAACTTCTTTCCATTTATATTGGCCTCTACCCTATCTAGATGGATAAGGTTATCAAGATCACTCACTGGAAACTAATGGGGTGGAAGATATACATTCCCTTACACCTGTTTCTATGTTCTAGTGTTACTATAATCCGGTTTTTGTTCCGTAGGATGATTAGCGATGAGCTCATCAACACTCATTTTGTGTTTAGAAAGATGTTGGTATAGTGTCACATTTTCAGGATCATCCTCCATATTATGAAACAAGCTATATGAGTCAAGGAGTTTGATGGTCCTAGCATGCTATTTACCCATGATGTGGTCCTGACCAAGAGGTAATGACTAGAAAGGTGAAAGAAGGCCATGAAATGTCCTTAGTTGGTGAGTATGGACACATATAGGGGATGTCAGGTGTTGTACTACCCCAACAAGATAATCCTCTTCTCCAAATGCTGTTCTAGTTCCCCCTTATAGGAATATCTCAGGAATTACCATGTTCATTATGATGATGACTAAAAGCATATCCTCTATATCACCCTATGAACTGGGTTGACGTAGTATTTGATTGAAATGTATGGTAGCATACTAAACGCAGCCAAGGATCTAGAAAAGTGGGGAAGCCAACATAATTAATATATGGAAAATTTTAGAGGTCTGAATACACTATTTCTAGAGGGTTTGATGATGAGAGGGCGATGGAGTTTTTGTGCAATGGGAAGTACAACCAACATAACTAAGATTCACTAATGGCCCAAGTCCATGAATTATTTCTGGAATTTTGGGTAACCAAACCATTGATTAAAAAGATAGAAATTCATCACCCCAATGGTCTAGAAGAAGTAAATAACCTCATATTGGATGAGGGAATCTATAATTTTGAAGTTATCAATTGCACTTGACCAGAAAATCTTGAGTAAATGGTCCACTACTAAAATGTCCCAAAAACATCTCAAATAAAACATGGGAACTGACCCTTGATTTACCTATTCATCAACTGGGGTAGGTTGAGGGAATAGTAACAGAACTTATGTAGACTATTGTAGCAACTTCCTGGTTGGTGGATAGTACAATGCACAAGATGAAAAACTTTTTCTTCTTAAGATACTTCCTAGGGACTGTTCTAACAATACCACCACATCTCTACAAGAAGGGGTACTAACCACTAATTTTCATACATGGTGATAGTTTTTTATAGTGGATCAAGAAATTTCTTTCCATCAACCATTCCACTGATCAATTCTTTATGATCCATTACTGAGTTTGAGAATGATCCTAGTGATGAATGGGAAGATTTCATAATAAACCCTGGAAAAAAGCCAAATATTCCTCCTTTTGTATGTATCTATAGGGGATTTAGGGATCTGTTGGATCCTGTAATCTGGGATGATGGTGATGATATGCATAGTTCCTACCCTGTTCCCTGACACAATTGATCGAGGTGAAGGTTCTTTCATCAAATCACAATTAGAGTCCATGTATGAAAAGTGAACGATCTGGATTGTGATCCAAGGTTTCTTAGGGTTCTTCTTTTGGCAGAGAAGACCCACCCTCCTACACTAGGATGCCACTTTTAGTAAAGGATGATCTTCAACATGGTAATACCTTCACATGTAAAATTTGGGGTGAAGGTACACCTTGGCATTGTCGAACAGAACATGCGGAGGACCTCAGTGAGTAATAGTGTTGGAGAGGGGAGGACGTTCCTGTTGGATGGATTCAGCATCTATGTTATGAGGAGCGTCTTAATATTGACCATACATGATTTGGAAAAGGCACTTGTAACAAATGTGGGTGAAGTGGGGAGGGCCCACACAGGAGTTGGGGAGAACATGGGGAGGACAACCATGCTGGTAAGTTATAGGGAAAGGAGGATCCTTGTGTTGATAACCTAGTATTAATGAGAAATTTTCATGCTTGAGAGAAAGGTTACAAGGAGGAAGTTCATGTTGAGTGTCAAGAAGAAGAGGAGGACCTCCATGTTAACTTATGATGGTATGTGGGGACCTCTTACTAATCATCATCATCGTTGGTAAGCCTGAGATGGCTACCGCTTGCACCAGTGACCAAAGTAAACTCTACTTGCTTATGGGGTGGCTAGTTCCTCACTATACACTGGGCATAGAAGAGGCCCTTTTAAAAAACTGGTAAGGGATCATGCTCCATAAAAACAATGGATGCCAATGACGTGCACCAGTGGTGGATTCGTCCACTGGAGTTGTGGAAGATGATGCCTCTTGGAAGGCATCCTCCTAAGTCTGTACCCAACATTGAAATCGAGTCAGCTGAACTGGAGTTGGTTGTGCAGGGTTAAGAACCACCTACTCTTCAGCCTGTAATCCTAGATGGCCATGTTTATGTGGCCTGATGGGTGCCCTCCTTGGATGCTCCCTGGCTAAAGTCATGACTGTGGTGGCTTGTGCATCCCTTACATCATTAGCATGAGGGAGTGAGATATAAGAATGGTCTAGGGAGAGGCTCCCAAATAAGTTGTAGACCGGAGTATAGAGTATTGGCTCACTGCACATCCCTTGGGGTAGCAGTGACAATGAGGGGAAAAGCCTCAAATTCAAGGAGATACATGTCCCTAGTTAGGATGTCCCCCTCCAGCTCATATCAATAGAAAAGAGTATCAATCAACCTACTTTTTATAAATTTGGTGGGTGAGATGGGGTGTGGGGTTCTAGTATCTCTGGTTAGGGAAGTCATCAGAGAAGAGGAGAATCCATTTTAGATTGTGAAATTGTCATTTCCACTACCCTTACGTCTGTGGGTGTGAGGTGATCTATTTCCTACAGTGATAGCTTAGGTCAACTAGGAAGGATGATTCATCCATGAACACATATAGTAGGAAATAAATTCATATTAACCTAGATCCATTTATTCTTCCTGGGCTGGATAGAAAGATCCATGCTGACAACATCGCAAACCAGGATGCCCACGGATTTATTGCCCCAAATCTTGGGGATTTTCACACCACACCCACTATTTTATTATAGGGACCCAACATCTAATAGATGGATTCAGTGACATTCTCATTTGATGATTCCCAGAATGATACTACTCCCCATTTTGGGGAGAATAATGTCATGGCAGGTTCACCATTTTTTCTAATTCTTTATCTCGGGTTTGCATCCATCTGTCAAGGATGTACAGCTGTTTCCCCACGTTCCATCTTTCCAAATGATGGGGGAATACATCACTTCTTTAGGGAAATTTTCTCGTTGATCTAAATGGGATGATGGGAGGTCAGGCTCTCCATCCCAGGATTTCTACTCGAAATTCATTGCCAAGTCAATGTCTCCTTTAAAGATTAATACATTGTGCATGAAACTCTTCCTTGTGACATATCTTTATGGATTCTAGTTAATTACGTAACATCTGTCCGGACATTCCAAAGGAGTAATGTCCGAGAAGCATCCTTTGGTCTAGGGAGTAGTCATGTTTGGCATCACTAGCATGTATGGATGCTAAAACATCGGTACACCTACATTTCCATCCCCTTTTAATAGGGCTACTTGAGGGTGTAGAAGACTGAGGCATCCTACATCAATTGAGTAAAATAATATGTCGAATGCATGTATTTGAGATTTTCCTTTTCTTATCATGCTTAACATGGGGTATACCGCGAGGTTAGCTCCTAGCAGAGATGGATTGGATTGATCAGAACAATGATGAGAGTGGATAAGATTGGTACATCGCGGGGAAGGAGCACCAAAATATTTTACCAAATGAATGGGTCTAAACCCCCCAAAAAGGGGTGAACCTAGGGTGGTGTGTCCCAAAAAAGGATGATCTCACACTGGAAATGATTATCAAGAAACCACAGAGTGATGATCATAAATGTTGATGGCTCAACACAAAGGGAACACCATGGATAACCATTGGTTGGGATTGAACCTCATGGAGGCTACCTACATACCCTGTTTGGAAGAGAGGGATCAACACCCTTTTAGTTTGAATGGGTGGTTTGGGTCTTACATGTGGTTATCTACCCTTTTCATGAGGAGAAATCTTGGTTAGAAGATATGGATGTGAGATACTTAATCATGTCTAGATGCTCAGATACTACTAGTAGTTGTGATGAAGTGGATTGCATGATCTCACCAAGAGTTGGCATCCGAGGTAAGATTCATGATGGATAAGGTAGGATTTAAATGATGTCGGTGAGATGAAAGGGGTGGAACCGAAATAAAGACAACAGCATTGGTCGTGTTCCTCAGGGGGGTTTAATATGTATCCTCATTGTTTGGAATAAATGTCCATGTAGTTCTATAATGTGGAAATGAGTCACCTACAAAGGTGGCCCATGAGAATATTTGCATGGGTGGGGACCCAAATGATGTGGAAACCCCCATGTTAGGGAATGGTCTTCCTGAAACACAAAGGTTCAAGGGAGAGACTAGGATGAGATATGGGTGATGGACTTGAACCATGTGAGGATTCCTACGTATTCCTTTGGAATGGAATCCAAGTCCACATAGTTCAAGAATGTGTCATAGAATTGGGGTGTAGACAATGGGGAAAACTGCAAAGACATGCTTTGGGAATGTGTGTAGTTAGAGGCCCATCACAAGAGGGGAACTCTTTATTGGAGAAGTATGAATTCAGTGTATAACATATGCACTGTGTTAGTCCAAGACCACGTCCAACACCACTATGGGGAGGACCAAGGATATGGGTCCCAAAAAAGGGTATGCTGATGTTTAATGGTGTTTTAGGTTGATCATTAGGGAGGATTTCTATGCACCTTTCCTAGGAGATAAGGATCAAAACCCATGTAGATCAAATGAATATTGTTTAACATCAAGTAGGTTGAAAGGGGTATAACTTTTAATGTTATGGGGGAGAGGGTGAACCAACATGAAGTGGTTGGGACCAACAGTTATGGGCTTGAACCTCACGGAGTCTTTCTACATATATTACTTGAAAATGGGAAAGGATCAAAGTCTGTGTAGTTTTGTAGTGGGGCTTGGGGATTACACACCAAGGATTCATAGAGAGTATTTCATGGTCGATACTTACTCTAAGCCCACATGATTCATTCCCATTGAGAGAAACATGAGAAATCAAAATACATGATGATTAGGTCGCACAAGGTGCGTCCGAGAGGGGTGGAGTGGGGATTACGCATGATTAGAGGCCCAGATGAAAGATGATTGGGACACACTCTGGGAGAGAAGACCGAGTAGGTTTATAGTTTTATGAGGAGGATATGTTCACCATTCATGGAGTACCTTATCAAAGAGAGTCAGGGCTTATACAAAGACTACCCGAGAAACACATGGTGACAAAGCTCAGCGGGAGAGGATAGGTGAGAAATCTCTAGTGCACATCCACATCATGGTCCTCACAGGCTTGTCACATATGAGGTGATCATAGTTTGACATCTTGTTTCATGGATGTATATTCTTGGTAGAATAATTTCCAGGTGCTTGGACAATTAGGATTCACTCCTCACCCATATGACATATATGATAGGTGCATCTTAACCCATGGTGAAGGGAAGGAACTATTAATGTCATTATTCAACGGGGTTGTGAAGTGATTTTTTGAGTGGTCCATGTTAGCATGGACATTAAAAGAAGAAATATTCATTAGAGTTACTATTGAAAAAACCATGTGGAAGGGAAATAATACAAGAAGCAAAACCCAAGAGACTTTGAAAACACATTTTACCATCCTGAAGGGCTTCACATAAGAGGGATTTATGAAGCAACAGAAATCCTAGAGAGGGGATTTGAGAAGATGAAGGTATCATAATGTATAGGGATTAACATAGTACAGATCTTCATAGAGAACAGAGGCTCACAGAGCATAGGGGATCATATTTGATAGAGATTCGCGATGTATAGTGACCTAACCTAAGAAAGGATGTCACATGTTCTTCTAGGGTGCTACGTGGAGCATGGGTACTTTGTGAAGTCCCATGTACCCAATGGGGTCTCCATTCTATTTTATGACCCATAGTCATTGGGAGGGGAATGCCTCTTAAAAGAATAGATAATTTTCACAAAAAATAAAAAGGTTTTAACAATGCTCAAGTACCATATGTGATTCATTTTCCCAGTTGGTTCTCAAAGAAAAGAATTCTTCACGATTTAGGAATTCAAATGGTGAAAGGCTGGAGTATTCATCCATTGGAGTTGGGGGAAGACAAATATGTATCGTTTCCAGGGGTGGTGCAATGGTCTAATGGTGTTCCACGAATAAACTTGTGCTCTTCTATGAAGGGAAGATTGTGTTATGTTTCTCGAAGATGCAGAGTCGAACATCATCCCCTCTGTGCAACAGAGGCTTCCTTCATTCCATCTATGATGGTAATAGATGCTTCTATAAATTTATAAGGACTCACATATATGACATTAATTCCCTTTATAGTGAATATTCTTCCCTCAATTTTCTTAGACTCGATGAGGCGATCGTCTCCCTTGCTGTACGGCATTTGCCGAGACTACCAGATTTTTTCTGTTGGTCGTGGTGCTGGTGGGCATTGCAAATCTTCATCACAGAGCAGCCCCTTTGGCACAATTTTATAGTTTCTATGCCTTATTTTTTTCAAGGCACTGATTGTGGGACTAATAATATATCTCTTTTAATAAGAAATTGGAATGGAACCCATCATTTAGGTGTATAGTGACTTATCTTTTCATTAACTGATGTAATTCATTTTCCATCATCGCCTCTCACAGAAGTCTATGATGATGGTTTTGTATCATTTTAATGATCTATATAAAATATTTATCATTCATGAAATATAATATATCATATAATCTCTCACCTTTCTATTAATATAAAAATGATGGTTTTATTTGTGTGAACTTGTGGACTGCCACATCCTCAAGGCAATACGATTTGTTTTTCATTACAGAATCACATGGATTGTATTTTTATGTATATTTGAAGAGACAATATGTTATTTATGATATTATTGTGATTATGGAAATATAAATCTACACTTAACATAGTTCCATCCATATCATCAGAAATTAAAAATTTTACTTACACATATGTATGGTCGGCCATCTCTATGATTGTAATCTAGATCATTTATCATAACTATATTTCCTAATTTTTTTCAAAATTATAATTGATTTGTAATAAATATAAATATTTCATTATTTTTGTGGAGATGAAGAAGAAATAGTCTCTATTTCCTCATTCAACTTAGCAAAGAGATTTTGGAATTTTTTTGACAAACATCATAAAATGACCGCTAAGATCTTAAATGATTCACTTAGTTAACATAACATCATAAATAATAAAATAATTATAATTATAAACATGAAAAAATATTTTATGAAATTAAATAATTAAAATAATTATATTATATTGTATTATAATCAACACACATTATGATTTGGTCTTGAGGTAAGGGATCTCTATAAACTACCATTTTCTTCTAATTGTGACAACTCTCTCTCTAAATCAATTAATTTCTCTCATTAATGTAATATAATTATTATAAATTCTATATATTTGTCTATATATATATATATGTATCCCATTATCCCTTACATGATTGATCAATACATGTCTTATAACCATTTCTCATAATTCATTCATTAAGAAACCTTTTTTTTATTATAATGTAAGGAAATATTATGCAATCTATTTTATTTCTATTGGAAATTTTTATGTTTATATTCGAAGATTTATTTCATTTAGTGGAACACATATGAATGAACATGATATGAATGTGATATATGTTCATAGAGTTATAAATACCTCCAATGCATTGGGTAATGTTATAGTCTCAAAAACATCATGTAGGGGTTTAAAGGGTGAATCTAATCCATTATGGGACATTTTTAACATGGTGATGTTTTCAAAGTGATTAGACATAAATTAAGCTACTACATGTTTTATGTTGTTTCCACATAAATTTTTGGGAATTTTCTTATGATATCATGATCATTATGTTATGTTCCCATGTAAATATTCATGACACCACTCGTTTATGATTTCATCTTTATGTCGTTTGACACACATGTTATGATTCTTTATCATGGTTACTTTCTCATTGGGATTGTTAGGCCACCCCATTTTTTTATATATTCCCCAGGTTTCCCTATGTAGTCTTAGGGGAAAAATGGATTTTGAATCCTGTTTTATACAATAAGACAATAAGATAATGTTTTTATTTTCTTTAGATGTATTATAAACCTAGTATTTTAAATATGTTGGCCCCATGATCATTGGGTTGAACATATTGTATATTTATGTGTAAAAATATTATAATAATATTTTAGAATGGTTTGGGTTTTAATAATAGGTATCATATCAATGTCTACTAATTTATGGGTATTATGATTAGAAAACCCTATATAAATCAATAATCATAATACTAAAGATAGGAAAACATCCTGATGTTTTTGTAAAATATAGAGTAAGTAGATTCAAAGCAATTATGTAATGCCCCGACCCCAGTTACCCAGAGTCAGTGAATTATTATGTAACATTGGCATGATCGGAAATGATCAAGTCTCAAAAGACAGATTAGGTTAGTAGCTGTGGAAACACTAGATACATTCATAAGTCTTACATTACATCATAAAGTAAAACAAAACTACAACAACATCTTGTCTTCATATCCCCTCATACTATCCCTACAGGTCATTGAAAATATACTTCTTCACATCATGGAAAAATTAAAACATTGGTAGGGGTGAGCTCAGATGCTCAGTAAGGATAACAATATGGCGGAAGTTTTCATAAATAAACATTAACATTTAAGGCAATGCATAACTAAAACAAAATCCTTTTAAACTTTAACTTCAGAATAATATGGAAAAAATAAAATGAAATAATTCCATTTACTTATTCACATGGATATTCTACTAGTCGAATTATCACATGCAATATCAATACCCACTTTCATAATAATGGAATGCATAATTCCAGACAATCTTAACCACGTAGCCAAGGCCTCGTTCCAAGACTACAAATAACATTTTGTCAAGGCCTCATGTCAAGACACTAGTTTGCCTCATGAGACCTACCGATGCATCGAGGAGCTATAGTGGGCTCCACCCATCACTTATTAATTCCAATGCATTCCTCATATGAATAGGTTTAAACATATCATAAACCATAACATAATCATATCACATAAAACATGCATAGAGGAAACATAACATTTCCACATTTAAATCACAGGATACAATAAAACACATTGATATAATAAAAACACTTTCAAAACAATTTTCAATACCAAAATAAAAGAAAATTAAAACATGGTATTTAATTTTCATTTAAAAAAATTTATGGCTTGTAGAGGAAGCCGAGACTCAAATAATGGTTACGGCGGTGGAGAAGTCATTTTCGCCACATACATACGACAAAAATACATTACTTTTTGTCATTTAGTAAAATGCATCGTATAAAAATATTCCTTTTGAATAAACATAAAATTCAAAGTGGTTTATACACCGTATAAAATAATGTTGTGTATAAAACAAATTATGCCTCAATGAAAGGAGATTGAGACGAAGTCCCTTACAAATATCATATTGTAAATAAAATAGATCGTTTATGTGTTTCCACTATAAGGTCACATGAAGAAAGTATAAATACATGATAAGATATAAAAATTAATTTCTCACATAATCAAAGAACAACATAAATAAGAATGATAAGTTCAACCCATAGAATGGGAATTGGGCTAAGAAGTTCCCTAACCTTGTGTCCAACTTGACTCGACTGTTATTTAACCTCCTGAATAATAATCTAGGGTTAATTTATAATTTCTTAAGAACCTTTTTCAAGTTTATTATTCCTTTTATATCACTTATTACCATGTTATGAATATATATTATTATTTATGTCAATAACGGTCGTTTTGTCGATCTTTGGTACTTGAGTCAAAAATAAAATTATTTTAATTACAAGTTGATCATGTGGAAAAATATCCATTATATACATAATTATATTCATGATATAGATATAATATATATCATATATATCCTGTATCAACGTTCATTCATAATATTATGTAACATTTAGAGGTATGAAATGAAATGCACTGTTCATGGAGATGGTAAGCTGTGCATACGCATGAACGAAACTTTCATTTCTATTTCATATTTAATGGAATGGAATCATAAAGATATAAAGGTGTATTATAATTCCAGTATAATATCACATATAATATCATTTACTCCATCCTTTTATACGTCCTATGTATGGCATTAACGATTCAAATCACTTTGAGGTGGCGGTAGTCCCCACTTCCTAAAATGAAATTATCGCGTTTACCAATAATGGAAATCATAAAGGCATGAGATAAATGAGAAATGAAGAATCATAAAGAAAACATAAACATAATATATATATCATATATGAAAATAGTTTCATCAAAATGGCCACCATGAGAGGTGTTAAAAGAAGATTTAACAATCATCGTTTCGTGAGGCAGTAATTCGCCACCCCCAGAAACAGTATGTTCTTTAACCATTAGACGAAGGTATGTGTAAGTGTAAATAAAATCCTTCTCATGAAAACAACATAGTATATTTTAGATACTGTTTTTGTTACAAAATAAAGAATATAAAGAGTTTAAGGGGTTGGAGAAGAAAAATAAAACAAAAGAACATAAGAGAAGACATTATCTTAAAATCGGGTAACTCTTTTTGATTTGAGACAATGGCTTCCTTGGGAAGACTTCTGCCCAAAGTGAGGCTTCTAGGAGTAATAGAGGGAAGTTGGGAGAGTATTTTGGCATAGGTTGGCCGTGCCAAATGGCTTTAAGGTGTGAATAAGGAGGTAGAGGTGGGGGCCTTTTATAAGAGTAGAGGAGGGGAACTCTTGGAAAGTCATGAAATGTTACATTATTATGAAATGATTTTCGGATTTCAAAGGTCCCAAAATTATATATTTCAAATATAAGGTGATAAGGGTTCTAAATATACTCATCCAATAGGTTTTTGACATGTTTAAGTCTTACATTTGACATTATCATTTCATTTTCTTTAAATAGTTAATTAATGAGTTGATTGCTGCATCATCATGCTGTCTTAAATAAATTTATTTATTTAAAGTCTAAAAATTATAAAAAAATTACCATTACGTAGGAAATATTGTTATATTTCCAATGAATATTTATTGTCGAAATTTCAACTTATATAACCCTATTTAAAAATTGTTTTAGTAAAAAAACACATGTTTGTGACAATTTTATTTTTACTTTAAATAAATGGTTATTAATGTCTTTTACTTACCCAAGTGGCTCCATGGGGTCCCAAGTTGACCCATGTATTTTCCGGGATGGCCATGAATCATCCAAAAAGGGTAGGGAAAGTTTAAAGTTAATTTCATATTATTATAACATTATATTTACCTTAAATTACACTAATTGCCTTTAATCGCGATTAATAAAATTTAAAAGTTAATATTCACCAAAAACTTATTTTAATCCCATTGAACCACATTTTTCTTCCTAATGAAAACCATGTATGTCGTATTTTTGAAAATAAAATCACAGAAGTGGTAATGTTTCATTTACATGAAAAATTAGTTTTTAAACTACCACTTAGTGGTTTCACTATTCATCAAAAATTGAAGTTTTTCAGAAAAATAAAAAAAATTCACTCTAAGCTAAATTTGATATTCCTAATTCAAAAATGATGTCTATTTTACAAAATAAAAAACATATAAGTTGAATTAATTAATTTATTAATTAATACCGGATGTCAAAACAAATAGAGTGTTTTTATGAATCAATATCAATCAAAAGAATGACAATTGCTTATGTCCAAATTCAAAGTGAAATTAATTTTAATGAACACCATTGTATAAAATGGTAAAATTATATTGTAATTATACTTTAAAACCACTCAATAGTATAATTTATCACTATAAATTATTTTTATTAAAAATGTTGTTTTTAAGTATTTTTCACTATTCATCAAAAATTGGATGTTCTCAAAAAAATACCAAAATTTCAACATAGGCTAATTTCGATATTTTGAATCCAAAAATGAAGTCCATTTTGAAATATAAAATTTATATAATTTCAAAAGGTGGGTATTACTATTCATAACGGCTACATTTTTTGGTCGTGGTGTGTTAGAATCTCGAACATGCGTACAATGCAAGCTATTGCATTATTGAAAGAGAAGTGTACTGTGGAAGCTTGGGGTCTTACATTCTCCCTTCTTTCAATAAATTGAATTCTCACAATTTTAAATTGTTCTTCGAAAATAAAAGGTTGAAAATAGAAAATACCTTTGTGGAAATCCCACATCGGAAATAAGGTTAATAAAATTTAGCCTTAATAAGAGGGAAAAGGAAATCAAAAAGTCACCACTAAATTATGATCTTTATTAAGAGAACATTGGTGGAAATTAGAGAAAAATAATTGGAGGGAAAACATAAATATTTGTAGGGAGTGCTTGATGTCATCAGTCACAAGCAAGTGTAAAATTGAGGGCCTTAAAGCATTCAATCTTTGGTGATTTAAAATATCATCAGTTCAACAAAACATAAGGTATTAGGATAACACATTTTTTTTAATATCTGTTTCCTAATGTTTAAGAATTAATTTATTCATAGAATAAGAGAGAGGTGTATATATATATATACTTGAAAATTAGAGTTTCAACCATTACCTAATTTCTACCACAAACTCATCTTTCACTCAAAAGATAATAGAACTCAAAAATATTATATTTATCCTAATCGTACTAGGTTCTAAATAATAACACATACCATTTATATTAAGAAAACTATTTTTTAATAACTAGGGACTTCTTATAGGCTAGTGTAGGTAATAAAGGAATGTCACACTATGGTTCTTGGTTCCATTCCTGCAGCTTTTTCCGACGTGACGGGTTATCCCCCAACCTGGAGGTTGTCCTTTTCCTAAAACTGTAGTATTATAATATTCCAAAAATAATCTTCAAAAATATTTTAACATTAAAAAAATACTATCCAAAGATCAAATTAATCCATTCCATCCTTTATTGTTATCCAAAATACCTCTGTCCAGACTTTCTCTAAAAGGTCTCTAAATTCCAAAATTAATTGTAACATTAGATTCCCTAAACAAAGTAAAGTTTCTCTTATTGTAACATACTAGAAATATGATTACCTTCATCATATTAAATCCTTAATGAAACCAACAAGTACTGCAGTAAAATCCTTATATATATAACATTATTCTTATAACCATAATATAATCCTTGAGTCCAAAAGCACCAATACATTAATTATTCCACTTCAACAGTAGTAATAGCATAAGATTGTCCTTGATCCCTTGGACATTTCTAAGGTAAGTTTCCCTGACTCTTAGGACATTCATTTTTGTAATGCCCTATTTCCCTAAAATTGTAGCACTCAACATTGATAGCCTCTTTCTTTCCCATGCAATCACAAGCCTGGTGACCTTTTTCTCCACATGTATAACAAACTCACATTCCTTTTAGGCAAGTACCGGGGTGATTATTCCCACAATTACCGCATAATTGAAAATCCTTAATTCCCTTTTTCCCATTATTTGTCTCTTGTTCCAACATTCTCTTCTTCTCTTGTTTTACATTATTGTCATAAGATTTAGAGATTTCCTTTTCCTTCTTGACAGCACATGAGATAATATCTTCGTACGAAGAGAAGGATTGTGAGACTAAGGCTCAATGGAGAAACTATTTTAACTCATCATCAAAATGATCAATATTACTTCTTGGGTTACTTATATAGTCTTCCACATGCCTTACTAACCTTGTAAATTTATCCTCATACTTTGCAACATTCTCATCCTCCATTTGTCTCAAACTCAGAAATTGCCTTTCCATATCTACTTGATGGCCACGAGGAAAGTATTTTTCTTAGAAAATTTCCTTAAACTCCCTCCATTCCATACTTGATACTTCTTTATATTCCTTTGTGGTTTGAATCAGCAACCACCATTGATCGGCATCTCTAGTGAGGCGGTAAACATCCATGACAACCTTCTCCCTTTCGCTAGTCTTCTAGGTGTGGAATATTCTCTCTAAGGAGTTTATCCATTTCTCAGCTACTAATGGATTTTACCCCCATTAAATGTTGGCAGTGGTTGCCTCATGAAGCAGTCTAACATTGATCCTCCACATTGCGGATCAGGGTGCTCCATACGAGTAAGGTTATTATTGATAACCTGAGTGAGTTTTTCCAGTATGGTGATAAGTTGATCATCACCAATTGTATCACCAGCTCCACTATAATTATCTTGAGCAGGAGGGAAATCCCTACATGGAGTGCGTGCATTGATATAGTTTCCATTCATTCCTCTAGTTGCCATTTCTAAACAATGACATTAACTAGATTAGTTTATGAATCAAAATACATAATTCCATACATGTAAAACAGTTAACATAAATTGAACTATTTATGGATATAACCCATAAAAAAATTTCTTTGAGGAAGTCTATACTCATAAACCATTCATAATGGTTTGTAAAGAAAATGAGAATTATCCTAAGCATATCCCCCGGGAGTGTCGTAACCAAGAGTACAGCAAGGACCGTTGTCGTGCACCAGTTCCAGTTCGAGTCTAGCCCAACACGCTGTTTTCAGGTTTTACACCTAGGTACATCTGTGCCAGAGCAACCTCTACCTGCTTGTATCAAGACATCGATGTATTGCTCGAAAAACACACAAAATCTCTATAATACCAAAATTCTAGTAAGTTCTTCTATACTAATCCAAAAAGTCTATCTTAGGGCTATGTGCTCTAATCAGAGTTTATCTATATCCAGCTTCCACGGTTAGTACTAAACTACCTCTGATACCAACTGTAACGCCCCGAAACCAGTTACCCAGAGTTGGTGCATTATTGTGTAACATTGGCATGATCACAAAATATAATATCTCGAAATACCGATTAGTTTAGCAGCCTTGGAAACACTAGATACATTCATAAGTGTTACAATACATTATAAAGTAAAACAAAACTAAAACAACATCTTGTATTCATATCCCATCATACTATCCCTGCAGGTCATTCATAATATAATTCTCCACATCCTAGAAAAAATTGAAACATTGGAAGGGGTGAGCTCAGATGCTCAGTAAGGATAACAATATAGTGGAAACTTTCATAAATAAACATTAACATTTAAGGTAATTTATAACTAAAACAAAAGACTTTTGAAATTTAAATTCAACATAATAAGGAAAAATAAAATGATATAATTCCATTTACTTCTTCATGTGGATATTATAATAGTTGAATAATCACATGCAATATTAATAACCACCTTCATAATGATGGAATGCATAATGCCAAACTATCATAACAACGTAGCCAAGGCCTCGTGCTAAGACTAGAAATAATATTTTGTCAAGGCCTTGTGCCAAGACACTAGTTTGTCTCATGAGACCTACCGATGCATCGAGAAGCAATAGCAGGCTCCACCCATCACTTATTAAGTCCAATGCATCCCACATATGAACATGTTTAAACATATCATAAACCATAACATAATCGTATCACATAAAACATGCATCAAGTAAAGATAACATTTCCACATTTCTATCACAAGATATCAATACAACACATTGATACAATAAAAACACTTTCAATACCATTTTCAATATGAAAATAAAATAAAATTAAAACTTGGTATTTATTTTTCATTTAATAAAATTATGGCTTGTAGAGGAAGCTGAAAATCAAATAATGGTCACGGTGGCGGAGAAGTCGTTGTTACCGCATATGTATGAAAAAAAACATTCCTTTTTTTCATTTAGTAAAACGCTTCATATAAAAATATTCCATTTTAATAAACGTAAAATTTAATGGGGTTTATACACCGTATAATAGAAAGTTATGTATAAAACAAAATAGGCCTCAATGAATGGAGATTGAGATGAAGTCCATTTAAAAGATCATATTGTAAATAAAATAGATCGCTCATGTGTATTAACTATAAGATCATATAATGAAATTATAAATACATGATAATATATAAAAATTCATTTCTCACATAATTAAAGAACAACATAAATTAGAAAGATAAGGTCAACCCAAAGAATGGGAATTGGGTTAAGAAGTTCCCTTACCTCGTGTTCGACATGACTCGACTGTTCTTTAACCTCCTTAAAAATAAACTGGAGTTAAATTATAATTTCTTAAGAACCATTTCCAAGTTTATTATTCCTTTTATATCACTTATTCCCATGTTATGAACATTCTGTAATTATTTATGTTAATAACGGTTGTTTTGTTAATCATTGGTACTTGAGTCAAAAATAAACTTCTTATAATTACAAGTTGTTCATGTGGTAAAATATCCATTATATCCAAAATTATATTCATGATGAAGATATAATATATATCATATATATCCTGTATATACATTCATTCATAATGTTACATAACATTTAGAGGTAAGAAATGAAATGCACCGTTCATGGAGACGGTAAGCCGTACGTACGCATGAATGCTAATTTCATTTCTATTTCATATTTAATGTATAAAAATCATAATGATATAAATTTGTATTATAATTCCATTATAATATCATATATAATATCATTTACTCCATCCTTTGTACCTCCCACATATGGAATTAACGATTCAAATCACATTGAGGGGGCAGTAGTCCGCACTTCCTAAAATGGAATTATCGTGTTTACCCATAATGGAAATCATAAAGGTATTATATAAATGAGAAATGAAGAACAATAAGGAAAACATAATCATAATATATATATCATATATGAAAATAATGTCATCAAAATGGACACCAGTAGAGGTGTTAAAAGAAGATTGAACAATCATCATTTCGTGAGGTTGTAATTCGCCACCCACAGAAACAGTATGTTCTTTAACCATTAGACGAAGGTATGTATAAGTGTAAAAAACTCCTTCTCATGACAACATACTAGTATATCTTAGATACTGGTGTTTTTACAAAAGAAAAAATAAAAAGACTTTAAGGGGTTGGAGAATCAAAATAAAACAAAAGAACATAAGAGAAGACATTACCTTAAAATGGGGTAACGCTTTTTGATATGAGCCAAAGGCTTCCTTGGGAAGAATTCTACCCAAAGTGAGGCTTCTAGGAGTAAGAGAGGGGATCTGAGAGAGGATTTGGGAATAGGTTGTCCGAGCCACATGGTTTGATGGTGTGAATAAGGTGGCAGAGGTGGGGCCTTTTATAAGAGGAGATGAGGGGCACTCATGGAAAGTCATGAAATGTTACATTATTATGAAATTCATTTCAGATTTCAAAGGTCCCACAATTCTATATTTAGAAGATAAGGTGATAAGGGTTATAAATCTACTCATCCAATAGGTTTTTGACAAGTGTATGTCTTATATTTGACATTATCTTTTCTTTTTATTTAAATTGTTAATTAATGAGGTAATCACCGCATCATCATGGTGTCATAAATAAATTTATTTATTTAATGTCTAAAAATTATTAAAAAATTATCATTATGTAGAAAATCATTTTATATTTCCAATGAATATTTATAGTCAAAATGTTAACTTATATAACCCCATTTAATAATTGTTTTAGTAAAACAACACATGTTTCTGACAATTTTATTTTAACTTTAAATAAAAAGTTATTAATGTCATTTTCTTACCCAAGTGGCTCCATGGTGTCCCCAAGTTGACCCATGTATTGTCTTGGTCAAGAATGACTCATAAAATAAGGTTAGGACAAGTGTAAAGGTAATTTCATATTATTATAAGATTATATTTACCTTAAATTACACTAACTAACTTTAATCGCGATTAATAAAACTCAAAAGTTACTATTCACCATAAAAATATTATAATCCCATTGAACAACATTTTAATTCATAATTAAAACCATTGATGTCGGATTTTTGAAAATAAAATCACAGAAGTGGTAATTTTTCGTTTACTCGAAAAATTAGTTTCTAAACTACCACTTAGTGGTTCCACTATTCATCAAAAATTGATGTTTTTCAGAAAAATACCAAAAATGCACCCTAAGCTATATTTGATATTCCTAATTCAAAAATGATGTCTATTTTAAAAAATTTACAACATATAGGTTGAATTAATTAATTTAATAATTATTTCCTGCTGTCAAAACAAATAGCGTGTTTTTAAGAAACAATAACAATTAAAAGATTGACAGTTGTTTATGTCCAATTTCAAAGTGAATTTAATTATAATGACAACCATTGGATAAGATGGTATAATTATGTTCTAATTATACTTTTCAACCACTCAATATTCTAATTTATCACTATAAATTATTTTTATCAAAAAATTTGTTTTTAAGTATTTTTAACTATTCATCGAAAATTGGATGTCCTCAAAAAAAAATACCAAAATTTCAAAATAGGCTAATTTCAATATTCTGAATCCAAAAATGAAGTCCATTTTGAAATATAAAGTTTATATTATTTAAAAAATTGGGTATTACTATTCATAATGGCTACTTTAATTGGTCGTAGTGTGTTAGAATCTCGAAATGCGTACAATGCAAGCTATTGCATTATTGAAAGAAAAGTGTACCATGGAAGCTTGGGGTATTACAAATTACATCCCTACCTATATAATACAAGTTAATGTATATCCTGTATAATTGTATTATGTGGTAATAATAATGAAATTGTTGCATTGGGATGTATTTGATCATTACATTTTAGACAACAATGGTCCAAGTTGCAGACCTAGTTTGAAAATCTAGGCTGATATGTTTTGGAAATTAAAAAAGTCTTTATGAACCATTTTGAATGACTTTGAAAAATTGTTTGGTTATAAACCATATTAGAATAAATTGATGTGAATAAACATTATTGAATCATAGAGACACATAATTTAGGATATACTTATCAATTATAAGTTATTTATTCTAGAACATAATTTTCTCTTTTTAATATTAACGAATTTTCATCTTTTTTTATCTTTTTCAATTAACGGAGGAAAATATAATAAGGAATTGAAATAACCAATGTGAATGTAAATGTAGTTATTACTATAAAAACATGCTTAACCTTTTGGGAATGGAATATAAACATCTTATGATCATTCCAAACAAGAAATCATGAATAATTATTAAAAATAGGAACACAGATGAACTTCTTAACACATAAAACAAGAGAATGATGGTGTCTCAGAGAATTTTACATTTTTCATGTTGATAATGAAATGAAGATTAAATTTAATATTTTTCAAATAGGGGCGAGGAGGAACTATGTAAATTTCCTTAATGGAATTAGAATATGATTTTTCTGTGAAAAAAATAGGAAAAAAATTTGCTAATTCCAAAATCAAAATGAAAAGTCAGGTTAACAAGATGTTAGGAAATATTTTCCATCCTAAGGCTCCACTAACAGTTCAATGTTTTTGATATGGTAACATGGTCATTATCTAAGTAAATAACTTTTTTCAAAATTCTAATTTCTATGTTAATTTATAATGAAAATATTTCAAGATGATGATCTAAGTGCTTATGTGTTGGATTTTGAGAGTAATACTTTTGAACTATTTTTTATTAATGGTATTCTGGATATTAAATAATGAATCTTCTATGTATTATTATCTGGTAGTATTTCATTATTTATAGACATGAATATTATGAATGGGGCTTCTGAAAAATAAATTTTATTTAATAATAAGGTGATAGTTTACGAAAAAAAACACATGATGGAGGAAAAGTAACATTTTAATATATTCATGATGTTTATGTTATCATAGGCAATAAAAATTAAATGATTTTGTGGAAAATAATGTGTCAGATACAAATGAATAGTGGACTAAAAATTGATTTGATCAATAATGTTTTTTTCCATGATGTTCAACATATTTTTGAGATCTTTATGGGATCATGGTGACCAATTAATAAATTAATCAATTTTTTCAATAGTTTAATAAAAATTACAATCCATATGGTTGGTGATAACTAGTAACATATGGTAAGGCCAAGGGGATTGAACCCTAAACATAAGGCTGACAGGGGAGTTGTTCATACCACTGGACTATTTTATGTAATATTTATTATGCCATTTATTTTACTTAGGTAATATTTTGGATAAATATTATGTTGGATTATGATTAGATACTTTTTATTTTTTTTCATTTTGATGTGGTTAATATTTTGGAAAATGTTTCGTGGGTTGAGGTATATGTAACTCTATGTTATCATATTTTATTTGACATAAAATATTAGTTGGTTAGAACAAAATTAAATTATTTAATGATAATATAAATTAACTTATAGTGTAATTTTTTTAAGGAATGTTTTAAATTTAACTTCACATTAAGAGTTTAATATTGCGGTTTCTGCATTTTTAAAATTAACATACCTTTTGAAAACCATTTTATTTTTGGATATTAATTAAATAAAATATTAATAAAACGATATTAATGTTTTTATTATGTGGCCTATTAAAAGTTTATTTTAGTGCTTCTTGCATGTTAATTTTATCCTGAATTCTCATCATTTTGAAAAAATGGATTTCTGTTGAAATAGATTAATGGATGATATTATATTTTTTATGTATCTACAATTCATTTTTTATTAGACAAAAAGTTAAGGTAATTTATCAACTCAAATATAATGATCTTCAAATAAAAATATTATCCAATTACCATAATTTCCAATGGATCTATAGTCTTTTCAACACCTCATTGGTTATTGGTTTTGTGGTCATTAACATTTTATTGATTATTCAATTTCATTTGATCAATGACCACTATCACTCTCCTAATTATTTGTTCTTTTATTTCACATCTGAATTTTCACCCCTAAATTATGTTCTCTGAATTTTAATCCTAGTAATGTGATGACATTCGTACTTTCCATTCACGCTTTCCAAATAGACATTATATTAAATATATTAATGATACTAGATTTCATCAAAGGGGTTTTCAAATTCATATATTTTTTCTACAGATTTAAGGATAAAATTATGAGGATTAAATTTATTAATGGGGAAAAATTGTAACACCCTATGACTTTAAAATTTTGAAAACAATTTTGATAACATATATGATAAGAATCCTCGTGCCTAACCAAACATTGATATATTATAATATAATTTTTCCATTATAACGTAACCAAATAATTAGTGTGTGAGAAAATGGATAAATAATTTATAAAATATATTTTGATTTACAAATCAATATAAATATATTGATAAATTCATATTGAATAAACACTCTATTTTAAGTAAATGAATTATACTCTTTATAAATATATTTTCTTCAAAAATTATTTCACCTAACTTTTGTGAGAAAATATTATAATAATTTATTGTAATTTTATAAAATTAATATTGTAAAATTATCTTCAATTTTTAATTAATCATGTCCAAATTAACATAGGGTGTAATTTAGGTTTTTTTTTGGAAACTAATAATTTCATAATGAATAGTGAAAATACATATTTATGTAAATATTTCATTTATTTTTATTAAATTAATTAATTTAAAGTCACTAATAATATATTAATTTGATTTAAAATTTACATTATTATTTCCAAGTAATATTTAATCCAATAATTAAAATTAAATTTATGTTATTTTAGGATTTTGTACACGTTTATTTTTGACTTAAAACACATTTTTCTGAAAACTGTTCTAAAGTGCATAATTTCTCCAAGACATTAATTAATTAAAATAACCATTAATTATGAATTATTTTAATGAAATAGATATATTATATATCTATAAATTTAAATTTAAATTTAAATTCATATAATGATTATTACAAGTCATGGAGTAAATATAAGATTATCATATGCTTGCGAAATACATTTCTTATAAAATCATTTTTGAATACATTTTGAAGGTTTTCTTAAAATTAAATTACATAAGTTATGTTATTTTAATTTTTAAAAATTTATTAAATTATTTTAATTATCATAATTAATATTATATAATTTGTTCAACAAAATTTTTAGTCATAATTAATTGTGAAAATAGTAATTATCATTTACCACGGTTAAGGTTAAAATCGGTTTACTTAGGTGGGTAAAACTAAAATGATAAGGGTTAAAATGATCAAAAAAAATTTCAAAATAACATTTTATAGGAATATTTTATCATTATTGTAACCCAATTTAGAATATGAGTTCATTTGGAATCATTTTTCATGGTAATTACTTTTTAATTTTGTATTCTTTTATGAGTTTTTTATGTGTATTCCATGTAAGTCCTCTCCACCACATATAAAAGGTCACCCAATATCATATATTATTCACACATAAAAAAAGTAATTCAAAAATTACCTACCTCATTTTCCTCCCCACATCCAATGATCCTTTAATTGATTATAAATCCAATCTAGTAGTAATTTTGTTATAATCCAAAATATGTGGTCTGAAGAACTTGTATTATTCATACCTAATAATTTTTTATTTTTTCTTCTTCCACCACCCTAAAATTTTTCTAAAAAATTATGATAAAAAAATATAATTATATCCCATATACATATATGTTATTATATTACTACAATAACTTATATTCATATCATCATTCATCAAATGGGAAACGAAACCATCGTTCGTGTGCATAGCGGACTACCGCCTCATGAACCGATGTAATAAATTTTCAATCATCCCCTATAATGGCTGTTTATGATGATATATTTATGTTTATATAATATATTTATGACACATTTATAATTCAATAAAATTAATATATCATAAACATTTTTTTATTTCCCTTCACATTAAAATAATAACATCATTCGTGAGAATTTTTGGACTACCGCCACCACAAAACGATGGGTTTTAACTTTCATTACCAAGTCCCATAGATGGTATATATACCTGTATTTGAAAAATATATGATATTTCTGATGTAATTATATTTTTGGAAATATCAAATAACACTTATCTTTATCCCATCATGATCGATGAAAAATTAAAATGTTACTCATGTGCACATACGGTCTACAATATCCTTGATTACAATATAGTTCATTTTTTAAAACCATATTTCAGGATTGGTAGTAAAAGAATAATTTTTATAAAACAATTTATTTATTTCATCATTATTATTCTATAGATATGATGAAGTAATATTCTATTTTCACTTGTTCGACTTACCAATGTGATTTTTTACATGTGAGAAAAATATCATCAAAACATATAACATGATACCAAATGATTAAGTAACAAAATATAACATGATAATAAGTAAAATATAGATACTAATAAACATGAAAAAAATTAACTCAAAAATATTTTCTAGGAACATAAGGAAGGTACATAATGATTCAATCTTGATGTAAGGGATCTTTATAGAAGACCCTTTTCTTAGGCTGGTTACCACTCTCTCTATAACTATCCTTTTATATCTATTTAAATTTATTCAATGATTATAAATTATTAATATATTTATCTAAATTTATACCTATCATATTCTCCATAAAAATATTGGATAATACTTCACTGCTGATAATTTCAAGAAATTCCTTCCTTCTGAAACATCTTTTGATTATAATATGAGGATAGATTACACAACCCACTTTTTCTATGGTAAATTATTATATTTATATTTTTTTTATTTCCTTTTTGGGAACACACATTATTATTAATGATATGAAGGTGATCGGTGGGCCTACAATTTTATATCCCTCTAATTTATTGGGAAATGTTTTAGTCTCATGAGATGTCATGTATGAGATTATAGAGTGAACCTAATCCATTATTGGACATTGTCTACCATGTGATATTTTTCAACAGTTTTCCTTGACATATGTTATATCATGTTTTATATTATTTCCACTTCTCTATGTTTCTATGTTCTTATGAAACCATGTTCATTATGTTATACTTTTATGTCAATAATCATGATCTATCACTTTTATGATATCGTTTTATGTCTTTTCCCCCACATGTTTTGATTCTGTATCATGGTAATTCCTACACATGTCTTTTTAGATCACCCATTTATTTTATTCATTCCCCAAGTTATAATATATAGTTTTTGGGGACATAAATGGATTAAGTATCTCATTTGGGGGAATAAAAAAATAATGTCATGTTTTAGTTTCATTTTGATGTATTATGAAGCCCTTCATTCAAAGACACTTGGTATTAGGACCATTGGGTTATATTTATTGGATATTTTTGTTTGATAATAATATGATAATTGATGTAAAATATCATGGGTTGATATTAATGGTATCAGAGAAATGTATAGTTATTTTTGGTTATTACTATTAGAACACTCTAGCGAAATCCTTAGGGGTAAAGCTAAATGAAGAAGAATATCACAATTTTTTAAATATAGAGATAATGGTTACCAAGAAATGGTATCATTTCTTATATAATCTAGGTGGCCTAGGATCTCAAATATTTGTACCTGGGAGTATTAACCTAGAAAATGTAACATTGTGTAGGACATGATCATCACATTGTGCATGATAATAGGACCTACTGCCGATCTATTTTAACACTATAGGGGGATATGTTTTGGAAATTTATATTCTCTTTAGGAACCATTTTTTAAGTACAAGGAAATATTTTTAGGTTAGAATACCAAATATGAATCAGAATAATGGATCACCTAGATTAAGTACTAGGTATTTTGAAGTACTAATATTAATAAAATTTATAAGGTATTCCTTCAAGGTTCATAATCTTAGCTATTATATGTTAATTTATTCCCATTTCATTTCTTTTATTATTTTTAGTTAATGGAGGCAAATATGATAATGATTTCCAATAACTAATGTGATGTAAAATTTAATGATTCATCTAATGAGATGACTAACCTAATGGGAATTGATATTGGACATATTGTGATCATTTTAAATTATCTATCTTGAAGTAAGAATAAAAATAAGAACATGTTATAATTTTCCTTACATATAAAAGAAGATAATAATAGTGGATCATCAAATGTCAAGTGTTAATGATGATAATTAATAAAAGATTAATTCTCCCTCAAGTCCAAAATCATAGAAGAGGCACCATGAGAAATTCCATAATGGGTCTAGAGGATAATTTATGTGTCAAATATATGTCACAATGTAGTTAATTTATAAATAAAAATGAAGAGTCTAGTTGGCAAGATGTATGGAAATTAAGATCATCCTAAATTGCCACTAACTATTCGATGTCAAATATATGGTGAACTTTGTCATTATCTAACTCAATGACAAAATCCAATAAATTATTCCTAAGTTCCTATGTTATGAGAATCATTGAAGTTTAATGATTGAATTATTTCCATAATATAATTAATGAATCATTTAGCTAAATTATTTTTTTATTAATGGTATTCAGGTTATAAGAACCATTAAACATCTAAGGATTTATCGTTAGGGGTATTTATTTTATAATATTGTAGAATATATTGAATGATACAACTTGAATAGAAATTTGATTTAATGATAAGGTGATTTTTTATATATAAACACATGTTTGAGGAAAATAAAATCACTGATATGTGATGAGGTTGAGGTAATTATATTTAATTAAAAATAATTTTCATTTTTAAACAATATTTATATAGTTAGAAAACCATATAGGTTAAAAAAATTATTTGATGACTAATGTTATTTTTAAATATTTTATTCATAATCTTGAATATTTTAGTCGAAAAGTGAAATATGAATTTGATTATCAATTTTTTAATAGTTTTAAGAAAATCATATCCCACATGTCACATGACTACTTGTCACATCCAATAACATCGTAGGGATTGAACGCATAATTGAAGGGTGAAAATAGTTCACTACCTACAACTATCCTACAATATTTATTGGTTAATCAAGCACAATTTTTACTTAAATAATTTTATATATAAAAATTATTTTTATTTTTATTTAAATTCTTTTCAATTAATTTTTACAAAAATTCTGTTCAATTAATTTTAGGGGATTAAAATTTTGGTAAATGTTTTAATTTGTTGACATATATGTAACCCGTAATTATAATTTGAGATTTAACATTAAATAATTGTTTTAAAAAAATTTAATTTTTAAATGTTGACGTTATTTTGGATGTAGTGTTATAAATTTATGGAAATATTTATGGTAAAATTTATATTTGGATATTATCATGAATGTGGTTATATTATAGAAATTATTTTACATTTGGGTAACCATTTTATATGGGGTCAAATATTTAAAGATAGGTGGAATAACTTACTATTATTTTTCAGATGATGTGATCTATTAAGAGTTTATTTAGTTATTTAGAAAATGAAATTTTATTTTGAATCACAATAATTTTTAGAAAATATCTGATTGTAGTGGAAAATGGTTAAAGGGTGAAATTCTATTTGTTAAGTATATATAATTCCTTATTTTCATCATATGGATAATAAATAAATTTATCAACCATAGGAAAGGGATATTGAAACAAAAACTATATTATATTTCCTATATATCTAATATATCATTGTTCTTTTAAACATATCATTGGTTTATAGTGTTTTGGTCTTTAATATTTACCAGATCATTCACTTTCATATGATCAATGTCCTTTATCACTCCCCCTAATTATTTATGATTCACTTTTAAGTTGGAATTTTAACATCCCCCTAATTTTTGAATACCTGGAAAACATATTGTGTGATGACCATCCTACTTCACCTTTCCAATTTTCTAATGGAATTTTTATTAACCCAATTTAATATATTTGATTTAAACAAAGGTATATTCAAATCTCAGAACATTGATAACAAGTTCACGTTCAAATTGAGAAGACACAATTTATTAATGGGGGTATGAATGTGACACATTGATATTTAAAAAAAAGAAAACTATGTTTGATAGATTATACTATAGGCTACATTGAACCTAAATTAACCATAAATATTATCTTTTATATATGACCATTATAACAGAATTATAATTTTGATGGTGTTAGCCTAGCAATGTTAAATACCCTGAGTGTGGGGGGGGGGGATGAATCAGGTTATAATAGATTAAAACAACTTCCCCTTTTGATATTTTTTCTTCATTATAAAACACTCTTATCTCGCTTTTCCTTAGTAATGTATGAACCAGATTGAAATCAAAAATGAGAAATAGTAATTATTATTGGTTAACCCTCAGGGTGCTTTCTCTGTGGAGCATACAACAAGAATGTGTCGATGTACCAAGTCCACTATGGCTCACTTATAATTTAATAGTTCTATCAAGATCAGTTCTATGATATGGATGACTTAATTAACCAGGATTAGGGATTTCTCTTTGTGTTCCCCAATATCACTTGTATCATTCGTTCGATGACTCATAACCAGTTGAATGGATCACCTTATTTCTCTTCCATTTCTAACTTCTCTATAATGGATTCACCCACAGTTAATGGACATGTAGGTCCATTTATTATCAATGATGAATACATCCTCAATTGTAGTTATTTACTCTATTTAATTCTTTATTTCATCCAATTGATGAATATCAATTTTCCACAGATTAAATAGGTAACACTTTCTGAACACTATTACCTTTCCCAAAGCCTTCAAAAATATTACACCCCAATTATAAAAGTAATCAATTCTTCACAAGTATAATATACCTTCACGTGCCTCACAAAAATCACAAATCTAACCTCTTTCATGATATTAAACAACACTTCATGAAGAAACCCTCTTCACAAAGTTCAAATACTTTCATGAATCTCACTTTTCCTTTTCAGAGCTCACCACATTCAGAAATATTTCTTTATCCTTTTCAAATATTCATTATTTTCAATTTTTTCATGAAATATATTCATGAACCACATTCATGTATTTTGAGTCTTAGAGACTTAATTAAGTCATGTTACACTTTTTGAAAGGGCTAGAGGCTTATTTATAGGAATATCCTCTGATTCTAGAAGCTTATATCCACTTCATCATCATTTCATGAAGCTCTCCCATCTCATTCACGATTCCTTATGTCCTCATTAAGTACTATAGAAATTTCCCATTCATGAGGATTCTCTTAGTTTGGGATAGTACATTCAACTCATCACGCATTTATGATGCTCATTTGTGATGAAAAATACCATCATATACTACAATTTTTTATAACTATTCTTCACCAAACACATTCCTTTTGAATAATTTTATAATGTCTTCAAGGGGATCCATATTTCATGATGATAGACATCTTCAATATTTTGGACCCCAATAATTTGATAAGTGCATGGATATGGTGTCACCTTGTGTATGCAATTTTATATATCATTTCTTGGGAATACATTCAATATCCTTGGATCATTGTCAACATACCTTTTCAATAATATGTTTGGAGCTCACAAAATTCCTTGGAAACCTTATTTTTACACAAACACAATCAACCCAAAAATACTTAAAAGTTACCTTCTGGTATTTTTTCCCAAAAATCTCCCTCATTGGGTTTGGTGAAAATATATCATATTTTTATATCTAATTAATTATTCATCTATCTTCTTCCAAAATTTATATCTTTTGATTTAGATAACAATAAATTATTTTCTCAACACCCACTCTAAGCCCACATGATCTATTGTTTGGTGTGTTAAATAAGAGTAACATGTGAAGTTCATCAATGAGTCAATTAATTCCAAAACTAATAAACTTGTTTCATCAAAACCTTCAACCATCCTGAAAATATATCATTTTTATGTTATTCATTGGCAATATCAGATTTCAATCACCCCCTATTTAATTATTCCCCATATCAACTTCTCCTTCTATCTTGATTAATACATTTTCTCCCCTTTTATAATCGTAATTTCTCTCAGAATATCAATTAACCCAAAAGTCACTTCATTCTGGTCAGCAGCATCATAAGGACCACAGATCAACACATTAGTGAAAAAATATCATTCCTTGGAGAGAGGGGGTCCCACATCAATACTATTTCAATTGTGGGGGTTATTTGACCTCCCAGAGCCAATCGATTCCTCTTAAATTCCATTTTGGGTAAGGCCATAATCATAATTGCTAAATCATATTGTTCTGTAGGCACGTATTCAAACATGAAAATCCTTTTATCCAACTTTTCCTATATAAAATGATATATTTTTCATTAATTTATTGTATTGATTTCTCTAAGTTTTATATCACGTGAATTATCATAATGAACTATTTTCAAGGATGTCACTTTAAAAACTATATCTTCAAGTTATTACTTCATCAAAAATGAATCTATGCATGCTTTAGTAGCCACAATATACTATGATTCTATAATTATCAATGAAACGAATTCTTGTTTCTTTATTATCCTGAAAATAAATAGTCTTACAGGATAGAATGCATCACCCAATGTTGATTTTTTTTATCATTTACTGAAATGGACCAATATATATCTGTATATCCATATAACTTTTCATGATATTTTCCATTGTACAGTAAACTAAAATCTACCATTCCGTAATTATACTGAAGTATTATTTCACTAAAATAATGTATATTTCCTTGGGATTTCATCGATATCTTTTTTCTAGGCATGTGGAAAAAATAATATCTGGCCTTGTCGCTGTCAAGTATAGGAGACTCCCCACCATAATGTTCTGAAATTTAGTTCATTACATTCATCATCCCATGAAATATTCATCTAGATATCTAATATATTCATCATATCCTTAGAATTATCCATTATAAATAATCATAGAACTTCCTAAGCTTATTTATTTTGAGAAATGAATGGTCCATTATTTCCTTCGGTCACATGTAAACAATGTAAAGATATTAGTTAACCAATCACTGACATTTCAAACTAACATTACATGAATTTTGAAAATATATTACAATGATCTTCTCATGATACACCAAATATTATATCATCTACATACACCAACACCATCTTTATTTGATTACATGAATTTTTGAAATATATATTGTAATCAACTCCACCCCACTAGAAATTGGGCCTCTTGAAATAACAATCTATCCTTGAATAACATTTTCTTGGTCCATTCTTCATCCCATATAGTGGCTTCTTCAGCTGAACAACAATATTCTAATCTTCATGAGTTGTAAAACCATCTAGATACTCAATATAATCTTCTTCCAAAAAAATACCATTTTGAAACAAAAACATTACATCCGTTTAGAAATATTTGATCCTTATTTGTTATGTGAGGGACATGAATAATCTAATTTACTCTATCATCAAAACAGGATCAAATGTTTCATAAACACCAATATCTTATATCTTTATGAAAATTTTCACCCAAATATTGATTTGTTTCAAATTATTTTTCCTTCTTCAATCATCTGGTTGGGAAATACTTACATGTTCCTATCATGGGGTGTGTAAAAAAGAATTATATAATATGTTGAAAAATATTATTTTGGATAACCTAGTTTCTCCCTAAATAAGTGTGATCAAAGGCAAATTTGTAACTATAAAATTTTATAATAAATTGGGGGTTGTTTTTGAAATGATGGATTTTGAAATGAATTTAAAGGATAAAATTATGTAAAAGATTGATATCAATTTGAAAAATCATGTGATTGAAAATATTTATATTATTTGGGTGATTAGGTAGAGGTTTTTTTCCAAATGAAATGTTTTCATAGTTCTAATAAATTCAATCCTCTTTTTCTAAGCTGATTAAAGTGTGATTACAAATTAACATCATCTCACTTCTTTGGTCAAAGGTGTTGGTGAGAGTAAACAATAACAAGATATTATTTTTGCCTAATATATATCCTATTGTGAAAGGGTTTCAGTGAATAAATTCAATTGATTTATGAAATTCCCGATCGGCTCCTGTTTATCCCAAACAATCTTGAATTTGAACTACAACTCTCACAAGTACTAACGACCACCAGGTACTTCACCAATATGCTCTAATATTTATATTTTATGTAGGTCAAATAATAATGAGGGAGATAATTTTTATAAAATTAATTAATAATACCAACAGAATATAAAATCAAATATAATCGCACAAGATAATATAAACTATTATTAGAAATTGAATCCAACTTCACAGAATAGAGATAACATTTTGTAACATTAAGTGCATGAACTATGAAATTAAAAAATAAAAAACCAAACATTCCCCAATCAGTCATAATATTTACCCCAAAATGGAAAGGGTAATTGAGATGAATGATGAATAATAACACATTACAAATCTAAAAGAAGCAAATGATGTTAAAAGAATAATAGGAAAAATATCATCCAGAACCTATCCTCAAGAAGATTATATTAGGTTCTCCATAAATATAGTAGGAACATGGTTTGGTACCTTATTATATGATGTGAGCAATGGGGTTGGATAGTTACCCATGAAACTTTAGTGTAACTGGAGTAGTGTAAAAGGTGTTATGACCAGATTACTAGACCTGAATTTTTCTATCTGCCAAACACTATTCCACCAACCCCACATTGACCACTTCAATGGTTGCCTTAATTGAATAATATATCACTAAATGTTAATTCATAATTCCAACATTGAGTTGGAATTCGATCCTAGATGGAAGAATCCCATTTGGAGGTTGGTAGCCCGAGATATAGCTCATTAAATAAGGCATGGTCGATTCTCCCAACCAGATTATGTGTTCATATTGACCGATTTATTGAGATTGAGGGAGATTGAATTGAATCTTGGTTCAGAATAAGATTTCATAGACCATGAAGCATGTCATCCTAATAAAATTAATCACTCAAATTGGATCCATATTTTAAAATTTATGCATGAGATATAGAGGTGAAATAAAGCTATTAAATGTCCAGAATTAAAAAAATTTCACACTTAATCTCAAAACTCACTAACAATCCTAAATTGATGTAAATAAGATCCAATAAATTAATGAAAAAGGATTAAAACATTTAAAAATATATGTATAAATATGAAAATATGAGATCTCTCAAATACCCATTTGGTCCCAATGACAACCTATTTATTGGTCTCAAAAGAATCCCACATGTCTCATTCTTCTGAATTTGGCCAAGATCATCAATAAAAACCTAATCCTAGTTCTCATATCTAGATACTTCATTTTAAAAATTTAGGTTATACCTTAGACATGATTGATTTCAACTATAATGACTTTATTCTTCCTGTTTAAACCTGTATTTCCTGATCACTAATGATATAATGCCTGTCAATTTTTGCATAACACTTTTGTTTCCATTCATATATTGATTTGAATTTTTCATTATCATCATCAGTTTCATTTAATAAATTATTTTTTTCCACTTCAACACTCCTTGGGATTTTTACATCCTCATAACATTCATCGTGGAACTATTCACTATATTGTGGAAGATTCGTTTCATTTTACCCAATAGTGACCTCATTTCTTTTAAATAATTTTCCTAACCTCTTGTTGTAACAGTTATATGATCTAAATTGTCCCCATTTGAAATGTAATATCCCATAATATACACATGAATAATGTTTTATGTGATTCTTTTTTTGTTGAATAAAACACATACTTCAATATATTTAAAAGTACATCAGTGTAGGATTCATTTTTTACCAAATATCGTATGGAATTTATTCTTTCTTCAGACACAATAGGGACCCATCATATATGTAGATAGATTTTAGATTACTTTTTTCTTGAATTTCATAGGTAGGTACTTTTAAATAATCATTATTATGGCCATGTTATTGATGATCTTATTTCTCCAATCAAATCCTCAATTTTGTTATGTAGTCCTTACTACTAGAACATGAATTATTATCTTCTGGTTCTAAAGATAATATTGTAACTTTATATTAGTAGATTTCATACCATTATCATTATGTAACATCTATTTTTTCTATCCATGATTCCTTTATATGTTTCACTGATATTGTTTTAAGAAATTATGACTTGTGGGAAATGAAAAAAAAACACATGTCATCCTACTAAAGTCATCAATGAAAAGAATATTAAACCTCTTCTTATAAATGGATCATGGTGAGATAGGTCCACATACATATGAATGCACTAATTAAAGAACACTCAATTAATTTTTTTCTTTTTTCCTTATATATATATTTGATTATCATTCCTTGTTGATAAGTATTACATGTGTGAGTACAATCACATAATACCTAGGGTATATCTCCAGATGCATCACATTTTTCTAGATCTTCCCAAGATGGTTAACCTATATAGATAATACATTTCTTCCATAGACTATTTCATTCCTCTATATCTATAAAATACTTATATTATTCCCTACTTATATGGTATATATTACCCTCTGTACACATTCCCAATAAAAAATTCCACCATCATTTTCAATGATGCTGAATAATTTCGTTAAAAATCACATGGAATGTAATGAGTCAAATTGATGACTGCCACTAAGAAATTAGTTACTGAGACCTTAAAAAACTATTTAATTGGTGTGTCTCATGTCTCTTCCCCAAACAAGGATTTTTTTATGTAACGTCAATCTTTCATTGTTACTAAATAATATGATACCCTCTTTATTATACATGATTCATGTCCCTATATCCATATCTCATATCATTTGAGAGGTTCATCCACTATCAATGATCCATACTCTAATGTGACCTTATTCTCTAAAAGAAATTTCTTCCACCACTTCCACATAATATATTTTCTGTTTCATCCATGTTTTGACCTCAAACCTGATATGAATTGATTGTTTTTATCTTCCTTGGAGTATGATGGACTAGCATCATCTTGTTGAGTTGAAAATTGGTTATGCATTTTCAACTCATTTGATGATAAATTGACCTATATATTATGACCACATTCATCCTACTTCAGCACATTTATACACAATGATGATGAGAAATATCATTCCATGTGCCTAAATTCTCCACACCTAAATTAGTGAACATTAAATAATGTCCTATAATATGGAACAATATATGGATAACATTTTTTTGTCTTGTATCATTTGTTACCTCTAGGCTATGGAATGTGCATTTTTTGAGTTTCCTTCCATTACACAACAATATCAACTCATATCGGGGTATTCCTATGTTTCAATACTGAACGTATAGTTTTTCCATTGGTTATTTGAATCTTCTAGTTCTAATTCATATCTAAATAAATTTTCAATATTGATGTGTGTGCTACTAGTATGAATTTAACCATCACTTACGTCTATTTTTAATCAAGAACCATACTAGATATTTTATTCTGGTCTATCATTTTCTTCTCCTGATTGTCATTTGTTTGTTGTACAAGAACATTAAACTCTATTTTTCCATTTTATTCTAACTTTTCGACTTTATTCATTCAATTCAATAGTTCTTCGTGATCTATTAAATTCATTATTATGATGAAAACCTCCTCTTCACATTTTTTGATGATATTGTGTTGACCTTTCATTATTTTATTCAAATAATTGATAAATCATTTTTGTTCTTCAATTTTTGACTTGTAATCATGAATCATATCTGTGATCTTTTGCATTGAGGACTTATGTATTTCAATTTCATCCAATGGCTCACACTTATTTATTTATTATTCTTGTATGAATATTTTGGAGTCAAGAACCACTCTATTGGATTTTTTTAATCTCTAAACATCTACCTCTTCAAGTGCATCTTCTAATTCAACTTGAAGGTCAAATATTACTTCTAATTATCCTTCGTCATTGTCTCTTTCATCCTATTTTTGGTAATTTCATACATCTTACACCATGTCATATAAATCCTTATCATTGTATTCCTCTATCTCTTCATCCTTATATTCATATAAAATATCATCTTCTTTTGAATATAGATTATTCATTATGAATAAATTTCTCTAATAGTTTTTCATACAATTAATGTAGGAGGAATATTTATTAATGGGAATTTCTACATCATTTTCATCATCTTGAAAATTATTAGGTAAACTCACAGCAAGAATTCCAACCATTTCACATCAAAATCAGGAATGTGGGAGTTACCCTTTGAAATTTCTTTTTATTCTTTATAAATTTGATGATAGGAATGTCATGACATTATCTATTTTTCATTATTCATGCATATCGTCAATATTGAGCTTCTTTGTGGCCTTGATTACAACTTATTTCGACTACCCTTTTTCCCCAGACTCATGACCATCATTTACCATTTTGAATTAAAAAAGAGTACTATGCAAGATATCTAATGTATGCTCTTTTTTATCATTATCTTCCAATAAAATAACATCTGTATTGAATTGTGGTGTCAGTAATCAAAAGTATCACTTGAAAATCATTAAATATTAAATAATTTATTTGAATAAGGTATTTCATTGAAAAAACATTCACCCCGTCAATGTATGCATCAAAAGAGTCATAAGGGTGTATCCTGATATCCTCATAATTGTTTCTCAAGACCTAAAAAATTTTTTCTCTGAATTTTATGTCTCCCTCAAAAATATTTATTAAAATTTCTCATATAGAACATGATTAAATACTAGAAAAAAACTTTGAAAATATTGAATGGATATGGATCCTTATAAAGAATGGAATATTTTGGTATTAGCATCGAATTCCAATCAGTGAACTATTAATAAATCACCAATGTCTACACTCGCTAAAATTTGATGCATTACTACTGTAAATAAATCTATTTATAATGTTCAAAATTAGTGGTGAATCTGATTCTTCCATAATTGAATGTTGTTCTAATCAATTATTTGAACCCCTTTATGATTGACAACATCCATTGAATATCCATAGATAGAAACACAAAAAATAAGCAATTCTCTGATACCAAATATTAGAAAAAAAAATGATAAATTCCTAAGCATGGGTTGAATTGAGGTATAACATATGAATACAACTACCCCTTCAGATCTTGTTTCCTTGTTAGGAAAATCAATCATTTCTAAATTTCCTATAGCAGTGTATGAACCGAATTGAAATCAAGCGCAATACAGAATAATTTTACTTGGATCACCCTCATTAGGATACATCTTGTATTTATATAATGAAAATTTTCTGATGTACCAAATCCACTGAGGCTCATGACCAAATTCAAGGTGTGTAATATATCACTTTTATTCCCATGATCCATACCATCAAAAGGTTTTTGGATAATTCACTACCTTCCCAATGGAAACATGCTAGCCCTATTCTTATGGATCATTTCTAGTGGAAGGGGTCATATTGTTTCAATTCCATTACACGTTCCTCTAGAAGGGATTCAGCCATAGTTTAGGGACATGTAGATCCCTTGATGTCAATAATGAATACATATGCAGTTATAGATATATTATCTATTGAAGTACTACTTTCATATCCAAGATGAATATAAATTTACCATATATTTAATGAGAAATTAATTATAATCACTTTTCTATTTCTCACTTCCTTTGCGAAGCTCACACTATATTGGTTAAATGGCACAATTATTCCCAAGAATAATCTACCTTCACGAGCCCCCTTAAATTTATAAATCTCACCTATTTTGTGAATATCAATCACCCATAGAAAACAAACATACTATAATAAATATAATATACTTATTTGAATCAGATTTAGCCTTAGAAAAGTTCACCAGATTCAGTCGGTTTTTTATATCCTTCAAAAAATTCAATTCTTCATGAAAGTTTTCATAAGAACTACCTTCACTACCCACCTTTGAGAATATAGAGCCTTATATTCTTCATTATGTATTACTACTCTTTCTAAAAGGGGTAGAGGCATGTTTATAAGTTCTACCTCCAATTCTTGAATATTCCAACCACATCATCATCATTTCATGAATCTCTCTCATCTCATTCACGATTCTCCCTGTCTTTTTGAAGCAATGTGGAAATTTCTCGTTCATGAAGCTTCTCGTAGTTGTAGAGAATTCCCTAAACTCTGCGCATTCATGATGCTCATTTTAAATCATACATAACATCTTGTAAGAATATTCATGAAACCAATTTGTCATGAAACTTATTCCTTTACCATATTTTTAATTCCTTGGAGGAGATCAATCATTCAGGATGATATCTACCTTCCAAATTTTCAACACCAATAATTTTGGAAAAAATTTATTAATGGTGACACCTTGTGTATTAAATTATTTATATATATAATAGGGAATCAATTCATTTATCTGGGATGTTTTTAAATATAACATGTTAACAATATATATGGAACTCCACATCATACCATGAAACCTTCTTTGTTAGGAAACATAAGCAACATAGAAAAACACTTCAATGACACCTTCAAAGATTTTTTCCCAACATTGAGTATGAAAATGAGAAACCACATTATGATATATATATATATATAAATTTACAAATAAATTTATATATATTAATAAATTCTTAAGTAAATAATCACTCAATTTTATTAGTAATGTCATTTTATTCTTTAAAAGTATGTTATATTCAAATATGATTTTATTTTAATTTTGTGAGAAAATGTAATAATTAATAAATGGAAATTTTAAGGAATATTTTTTTAAAAGAAATTAATTATTTAAATAAACATATAAAAATTAAAAAAGTGTCACATTTTTTTAATTTTTGAAAAATATTTATTTTTCATGGAATATTGAAAAATATCGATGTTTATAAAAATGGAATTTCATTTTAATAAAATAATATATTGTAAAAGTTCCATTAAATTTGCATTTGATTTAAATTTAATAAATGAATAATATATTCAATTTTATCCAATTATTTACATTTCAGTCACCTTTATATTGTAATTTATTAAAATATTTTTTTAGGCTTAAAGCATGTTTTCCTAAAACTGCTAAAAAGTACATTACGTTTCACAATTTTAATTAAGTAAAATGACCCATAATGAAGAAAATTTTATATAAAATATATATATTATATATCTCTAAATATTAATTTAAATTACAATAATTATTATCAGTAGTCATTGAGTTTATAAAAATAATATTATGCTCAAAATATAAATTTTCTGAAAAAGCCATTTTTCAACTTATTTTGCTTGTTTTATTTTATATAATACTATGTAATTATGTGTTTTAATTTGGTAAAATGGATTAAATACTTTTAATAATAATAAATTTTATAATATAATAATAAACACTTAATTTATTTTCAAAATAAATAGTGAAAACATTAATATTATTTTACCACAGATAAGGTTAAAACGGGGTTTCCAAAAGGTTGGTCTAATCTATAATGGATAAAATGACCTATAAATCTCCAAATACTATATTTTGTCCATATTTAAACCCTAAATTATCCAAATATTGAATATATTGTCTTCTTGAAACAGTATTATAGGAAATTACTTTATCATTTTGTATTCGTGTGGGAAATTTCAAGGTGGTTTCCAAGTTACTCATCACCCCCACTTATACAATACCACCCATTACCAACCCTAATTTATTGATATAACTCATTTTGGTTCTTGTTATCCTTAACCAATTAATTTTACAAATTATATCCCAATATCAAAGAAACCTTTTTTTATCAGAATGAAAATCTTGGGAAATTTTAGGAGTGATCCTGAAGATGTAGTCCGAAGAAGAGGTATTATTCCAAACCGATAATTATTTATTTATTTTTATTCTATATACCAATTTTTTATTAAACCATGATGATATAAAAACATAATTATATCCTATATTATTTTATTTAATTATGTAAATCTAATAACTGTCATGAACTAGCCCGGGTTCCCGTGTAACCTGATAACAGAGTCGGCCCTGACAAGCCGGAAGGGCGTTCCCGATCCCCACGGGTTGGTGACTAGCACCTAGCATCACACAACATGCAAGTGGGAATGATTTTTCCATAAGAATTCAGAAGCAAAAGAAACAAGACAGTATGAAAAATAAAAAAAATCCATTGGGAGTATTGTACCAGAATACAAAGAGGCATAAAAATCCCAAAGTACTACAACAAAAGTTCTAAAGGTGGGGAAAACATCCCCAAGGTCCCTATGGGCACAACTCACAAGGACCAAATATCAACAGCTAGATCCACCTCCTATAGGTCCCTTCCCATTACTTGATCCTGGAAGAAGAAAGTCTACAAACACCAGAAGGCAAAAGTAGGGTGTGAACCTAATCCCAGTAAGATACCACCAAAGATTTTATAACAGATGACAAATATAGTTTATCCAAAGAAAATCTTTTAAATTTCAAATAAATAGGTTTGACAATCCCAAATGCATATTTAAACAAAACATGCTATACATTTTCAAATGATTGAAATAAACATCTTAAGGAATGCATTAACAAATGATGGAATATTTCTAAAACAATGACATTAGAAAAACATTTATATAAAATAGTTTATGTAAATTCAAAAGGCATGTAAGGAAATTCATAGGCATTGGCATACATTTATAACTCAAATATAAATTAACAAGCGAGCTACGTGGTCATCTTCCAAAAGGTACGATGGTATTAACCAACTATAGGATTCCACACTCTCTATGTGAACTCAGCCAAATGTGTATACACACGTCCCTATGACAATATCCAATGGTGACTCATCACCGACCCGTCGGGGTTGTGACCCGCCGCATGTATGTTTTAGAACGTTGTCGTAGTGTAGAGTGTATCCAAATAACTCAGTAACTCTTTAAGGCTTGCATGCGATCTTACATGATGGGAGAACTATTTTAAGAATGCTTAAAATTTGATCAATCCCATTCCTCTATTTCGAAAGAACCAAATTCCATTTCATTTAAAACCAAAATAGGTTTTATTCAAAACATCCCTTTCCATAAGATAAAACCAATGGGTTTTTATCAAATCATTTTAAGCCATTTCCATAAGTATGAAAACCATTCAAATAAATTCCATCATTACCCAATTCATTTCCAAAATTAAATTCAACAATTTAATTAAAATCATTTCCATCAAATTCAAAATTTAAATTAAACAATTTTATTTGGCCAATTCCCATAAATACACCCTATTCAATGGAATTGGGGTTTTCCCAAATTTCTATGCCAAAGCCATTACAAATACCACAATTCAATGGAATCAATTTTTTTAAATAAAATTGAAAACAAATTTAGCAATTGAATTTAAATTAGCAATTGATATAAATCAATAAAATACATTGATAATCAATTTTTCAAGTAATGATGGAACCGCCTACCCCGAAGGATTTCCCCAAAACCACAACGGTCAAGAATGCTCAAGAAAATCGAGTTTCTTCTTTAAGAACTCTCCTTAGATCTCTTCTCCTTGAAATACCAATACCAAATCTCATCAAAATTGGTACTAAAAACATAGATGTTCCCATAACGGGCGTAGATCTATGAAATTGAGAGAATAAGGGAAGTAGATCTAAGTAGATATTTGAAACTGATCAAGAACGATGAAGAACAATCACATACCACAGAAATCCAGCTTTGATTCACCAAGAGGAGCCTTTGGATTGCCTCCAGAATGATGGGGGAACATTATATGACCTTAAGAGAAGACAAATCCAGAGTAGGAACACTTAGGAGGATAAACAAGGTCCTTAGAGGGAAAACCGAGCGAGGTCCACAATTTAAGGATCTCATTTAAGTGGTCGCACAGTTTGGCCACATGGTTTAACAAACAGTGCACTAATAGTGCATGGGCTACTACCTCGGTCACACATCTCGCATGGTTGGGCTACACGGTTAGACAAATTGTGTGCCGCCCATGCGGATGATACTATCCAAGTTTAAAGGTTGGCATGGTTTGGACGCATGGTTTGTCAAACCATGCACAAACCGTGCACAACACACTGGCCTTTATCTTTCATCAAAAATTCACCCAAATTCTCCCCAAGACATTACTCCAAAACTAAGGTACTTAGATACATAAAAAAACCATAAAACGTAACGTGATTTTACAACCTCCCCACCATAAGATATTTATGCCCCCAAAAAGCATATTATGAAACCTCCATGTCAAAAAGATGAGGCCACTGCTCTCTCATTAGTGCCTCACATTCCCACGTCTCATGAAAATTAGAACCATACTTCTATATCACATGTACCAGAGGTATTGTTCTCCCATGAAGAACCTTGGTCTCAGAATCAACAACCTTGACTGGTCTTTCAGTCACAGAAAAATCTGGTTCAATCTCAAGATCACTCCAGCTCAAAACAAGAGATGGATGAGAGAGATACTTTCACAGCTGCGATACATGGAACACATTATGTATCGACATCAGCTGTGGTGGTAGAGGTAGAAGGTAAGAAACTTTTCCTACAAGACCAATAACCTCGAATGGTCCCATAAAATGAAGAACGAGCTTTCTGTACCTCCCCAGTCGTCGATGACCTAATCAGGGTGAAACTTTCAAGAACACATAGTCACCAACGGATAAATCTAACGGTTTATGGGGACAATCAGCATATGACTTGTATCAACTCTGTGCTGTCAACATTATCTGATGAATCAACTGCATCTTAGCCATCATCTCCTGGACCAAACTCGGTCCTACCAAGGAACTTTCTCCAATCTCGAACTAACATAATGGAGATTTACATGGATGGCCATACTAAGCCTCAAAAGGAGCCATTTTAATTGTAGATTGGTAACTGTTGTTATAAGAAAACTCAACTAGCCACAGATGATCATCCCAACTCCCACCGAAGACCAGAACACATGCACGGAGCATATCCTCAAGGATCTGAATAGGTCTCTCTATCTGGACATTTGATTGTGGACGGTAGGTTGTGCTCAAATGGACCTAAGATCCCAGTGCCTCTTAAAGGCCTCTCCAAAAGTGAGAAGTAAACCGAGGATCCCTATTAGATACTATAGTAGATAGAACTCAAGGCAAACGAACAACTTCATTCACATAGATATTTCCCAACTGCTCAACAATAGTTCTATCTCGAATAGGTTAAAAGTTATTCGACATAGTCAGTCTGTCGATCACAACCCATATCGCGTTCTTCTTCCTCTGGGTTTGAGGTAAACCAACCAAAAAGTCCAAAGAGATTTCATCCTACTTCAATGTAGAGACTGGAAGTGGTTGAAGAAAACCCGATGGTTTCTGGTGCTCGGCTTTCACCTGCTGGGAAGTATAGCAATGAGATACCAACTCAGAAATGTCTCATCTGGTACGTGGCCACCAAAATTGTCGCCGCATATTATAGAACATCTTCATGGTTCATGGGTGTACAACCCACTGAGTGATATGGAAAAACCCCATATCATCCTTTCTTGTCATTAACGACACAGCGTAATGGTGTTAATAACATAGAACACCCTTTTTGGAGAATATCTGCTGAATATCGGTCTCCCCAACATAAATAGATTCCCTAATGCTATGGAATTCATCATCCAGTTTTTGTTCCTGAATAATTTACTCTAGAAGAGTAAATGTCAACTGGACACTAGCTAAAGAGACTTCATTACCATTCAATTTAACTCCAATATGCAACTGAGAAAAAAGTTCCATCAAGTTTCATTCTATTGAAGATTTTTTCACAGCCTGTGAAGGAGTTTTCCTACTTAATGCATCTACAACTGCATTCTCTTTTCTCGGGGAATAGGAAATGTAAATGTTGAAGGATTTCAGGTACTCCACCCAACGCCTTTGGTGGAGATTCAAATCTTTATGAGAGAAAATATAAATCAAGCTCTTGTGGTCTGAATACATAGTAAACATTTCTACAAAAAAGTAAAGTCTCCAACACTTAAGTGTGTGCATTATAGCTGCATGTTCAAGGTCATGGGTAGGATAGTTCTTCTCATGAGGCTTAAGATGACGAGACCAATATGCAACAAAATGATTACCCTGCATGAGGACACATCCCAAACATGATACCTATGTGTCACAGAAGACCACATATCCTATCCCAGCCTCTGTAAGAGTTTACATCAGTGAAGTAGTCAAAAGACACTTTAGATCAACACAAGAACTCCAACATTTTTCATTCTCAGAAAACTTCACTCCCTTTCGAGTCAGAGTAGTCATTAGAGAAGCTAACATTGAGAAGTTTATAACAAACCGACGATAATATCCTTCTAAGCCCATGAAGATCTAAATCTCAAAAACATTTCGTGGTTATTCCCAAGTCAAAACAGCCGTCACCTTCTCAGGATCAACATATATTCCCTGTTCTGACACCACATGTCCCATGAATTTCACTTCCTGTATCCAGAAATCGCACTTCGAAAGCTTGGCATAAAGACGGTGATTCTTTATAAGACTCAGAACTATTCTAAGATGATCCATATGATCCTCCTAATACTTGTCATAGACAAGAATGTCATCCACAAAGACTACCACAAAAGTATCTATATACTCACAAAAAACCTTTTTCATAAAAGCCATTAAAACTTAGGATCATTTGTTAGGCCGAAGGGCATAACAATTTACTTATAATGGCCATACCTACTCCGAAAAGCGGTCTAATGAATGTTAGATTTTTTTATCATCAACTAATGGTAACCCGATCAAATATCAATTTTTTAAAACCACTTTTCACCTTTTAATTGATCAAACAAATCATCAATTCGTTTTAATGGATATTTTAACTTTATCGTAACTTGATTGAGCTTTCGATAATCAACACAGAAGCGAAGAGAACCATCAGCCTTCATGGAGAATTGAACTGGAGATTCCCAAGGGGACACACTCGAGCATATAAAACCCTTCTCAATAAGATTGTCTATCTAAAACAGTAGTTCTTTTTGTTTAGCTAGAGCCATTCGGTTAGAGGGAATAGAAACTATTTGAGTACGAGGCATTATTTCAATAGGGAAATCAACCTCTCTTAGAGGTGGAAAACCAGAGAAGTCATTAGAAAACACGTCGAGAAACTCAACGACAACTAGAGGGATATCAATACACATTGAATCTATCTCTAGATAAAAAGAGAACACTGATATAACTTTCCCTAACTCTGGATATGAGGATCCGACTCTACTTGACCTTGGGTCCCATTCTCCTTGAAAAACGAGAGACACACAACTATGTGTAGTAAGGTAGACCAATCTTAGAAAACAATCAATCTAGGATTTATTGGAAATGAGTCAATACATCCCAAAAATGATGTCAAACGATTTCATGTCAAGAACCAAGAAACTCTAACCATGACCAACATCTGATAGAGAGAAGACACAAGAAGGACATTGAAGACCCTTCTCTCTCATTGTACCAAGGGGTGTAGGAATATCCATCGCACAAGGTAGAAGTTCTATAGGAAGATTAAGCAGATTAACAGTATGGGTTGAAATAAAAGAGTGAGATGCACCAGTATCAAAAATAGTTGTCACTAAATATGAAGTTATAGTAATGGTACCTTTCACAGATGCAGGACCTTCATCAACTACCTCTGGAGACTCATCCACTATGTGAAGAAGCTTTATTCCGGATGCCTGTGGTTGAAAACCTTTTGTACATGAATCATTTGATTCCCCCGCAGTATTTGGAGGTGCTGATGATCTTGTGCCACTATGTGGAGTAGAGCTGTGATGGTAGATTCTCTGTAAGTGCCCTAAACGTCTGCAGGAGCAACAGTTCTTGGGATCCTCATTGTAAACCCTCTTAGAATTTCCTGGTTTTCCACACTAATAGCAAGTACAAGAAGCCCCTCCTGGTGCTACCGCAGGTCTGGAATGAATCTGTTGTCATGAACTACCATGAGAAATGTCACGCTTCCCTTTTCCTTTAAAAGAACAAACATTCCCACTAGGAGGGAAAAGAACCTCCTTCAACCCTGACTTTCCTACCAGGTCTATCTCAACCATTATCTCCATATCTAGCAAATTATCATAAGTGGGTAGCATCAGTAGGAAAACCAGATAATGGATATCTGATCAAAATCCTAACTTGAATCATCGATCCTTCATCTTCTCATTAGATATAATATCAGGAGAAAACTATTCCAACTCAGAAAAGCGATTTGAGTACTCAGTCACTGTTTTGTTGGCCTGCTCAAGCTTGAAAAACTCCACAGCCTTGGAAGACACCAATGATTCTGGATAGTACAGGTTAGTGAAAAGGTACCTAAAGTCTTTCCACTCCAAACATTCATGTTTCCCCACCATCACCATTGTGTCCCGCCATCTCCTACTTGGTCCCTCTAGCATGAATGTGGCACACATCACCTTGATCACATCAGGTGTATCCAAGAACCTAAACAGACGTTCAATCTTACTCAACCATTACTCATCATGTTGAGGGTCAGTGGAGCCTTTGAAACATGGTGGCTTCTGGCGTAGGAATTCTTGAGAACCACTTCAGAGAATATCACTATGAGGATCTATAGCTGGATTATGAATAGGAATTGGAGGTGGTGTATGTCCCAGATCTTGGATAGTGAGAACAATCACCTCAACTAGACTCAGATCCACAATAGGACTCACTTGCTGAGATTCAGCAGTATCCTCTTTTTGGATCTGATTTCCACGTCTTCTTGGAGGCATAATGCTATACAACATAAAAAGACACGGATTAACACACAAACCATGTAATAAAGAAAACTATTATTAAAATATGGGATAACAATATTTGGATTCCACTCTATCCAAATCAAAACATATAAAATTCTAGAACTAATCCTCAAGTCGTATTTCCTTATCCATCCTAGGTGACCTAAGCATTATTGGGGTAAGAGCTGGCCAGGCACTCAATCACAACTACCTATTAAGTCCCGACAAGAAAAATCAAAAGCATATTGTCATCAAAGAAAGATTCTTAACCTCCTATGATACCAATTTTTTACGAACCAGCCTGGGTACCCCGGAAACCTGATAACTGGGATAGCCCTAACATAGCCTGAAGGGAAGTACTAATCCCCACGGAATCGTAATGTGCACCTAGAATCACACAACATGAAAGTGTGAATGATTTTTCCACAAGAATGGGGAAGCCAAAGAAACAAGACAGTATGAAAAACAAAAAGAAATATCTACTGGGAGTATTGTATCAGAATACAAATAGGCATAAAAATCCCAAAGTACTACATCCCATGTACTAAATATGGGAAAAACATCCCCAAGGTCCCTAAAGACACCACTCACCAAGACCAAAGATCAACAGCTAGATCCACCTCCAAGTGGTCCCTTCCCTTTACTCGATCCTCGAAGAAGAAAGTCTACAAACACCCGAAGGAAAAAGTTGGGTGTGGGCCTGATCCCTATAGGATACCACTAAAGATTTCGTAACAGATTCCAAATATATATTTTCCAAAGAAATGAATACAACTTTTAAATAAATAGGTTTTACAATCCCAAAAGCACATTTAAACAAAACATGCTATACATTTTCATATGATAGAAATAAAAATTTTAAGCAATTCTTTAACAAATTAGTAAATATTTCAAAAGTAATGGATTAAGAAAAACATTTATATAAAACATTTTGTATAAATTCTGTAGGCATTTAAGGATGTTCATAAGCATTGACATACAATAATATATCAAATATAAATAAACACGCGAGCGACATGGTCATCTGCCAAAATGTATGATAGTATTAACAAGCTATAGGATTCTAAACTCTCTACGAGAACTCCGCAAAATGTGTATACACACATCCCTATGACACATGCCAAAAGAGGCTCATCACTAACCCTTCGGGGTAGTGACCCGCCGCAATTATGTTTTAGAACGTTTTCGTAGTGTAGAGTGTATACAAATAACTCACTAACAACCTAAGGCTTGCATGCGCTCTTACATGATGGGTGGACTATTTTAAGAATGCATAAAATACGATCAATCCCATTCCTACATTTCAAAAGTACCAATTCCATTTCATTTAAAACCGAAACAATTTTTATTCAAAACATTCCTTTCCACAAGATAAAACCAATGGGTTTCTATCAAATCATTTTAAGCCATTTTATTAAGTTTGAAAACCATTCAAATCAATTCCATTATTACAAAATTAATTTCCACAATTAAATTCAACAATTTAATTGATATAATTTCCATAAAATTCACAATTTAAATTAAACAATTTAAATTGGCCAATTCCCATAAAAACACCGAATTTTATGGAATTGGGGTTTTCTTAAATTTCTATGCGAGAACCATTTAAAATATCTCAATTCAATAGAATTGTGTTTTTATAAATTTAATTGTAAAAAAAATTAATAGAATTTAAATCAGCAATTGAAATAAATCAATAAAATACAATGATAATCAATTTGGCTAGTCAAGACAAAACCACCTACCTCAAAGGTTTTGACAAAAACCACAACGGTCGAGAACGCTCAAGAAAACTGGGTTTCTTCTTCAAGAACCCGCCTTATATCTCTTATCCTAGAAAGTTCATGACCTAATATCTTCAATTTTGGTACCACAAACTATGATCTACCCATAAAAGGTGTAGATCTATGAAACCGAGAGAAGAAGTGAAGTAGATCTACGTAGATTTGAGAAACTAATCAAGAACGATGAAGAACGATCCCATACCTCATGAATCCGGCTTTGATTCACTAAGAGGAGCCTTTAGATCGCCTCTAGAATGATGGGGGAACCTTCTATGACCTTAGGAGAAGAAAAATCCCGAGTTAGGGACACTTAGAAGAAGAAACAAGGTTCTTAGAGGCAAAACCGGGTGAGATCAACAATTTAAGGATCTCATATTATTGGTCGCATGGTTTGGCCGCACGGTTTGACAAATCGTGCGCTAATCGTGCATGAGATACTACCTCGGCCACACATCTCACATGGTTTGGATGCCCAGTTAAACAAATTGTGCCCTACCCATGCAGAAGCTACTGTCCAGGTATTAAGGTTTTCATGGTTTGGTCACACGGTTTGTCAAACCATGCCCATGCCATGCACAACACACTAACCTTAATCTTTCCTAAAAAATTCACCCAAACACTCCCCAAGACTTTACACTAAATCGAAGGTACTTGGAAACATAAAAAATCCTGAAAATGTAACATGATGTTAGAATAACCTACATTAAACTCCTCTTCCAACAATTGTAATGTGAAACCATCATTTGTGGGTAAAGAAAACTACCACCACACAACTTGGTGTAATTCGGTTCCCATCACTGCCTCTCAGTTATATTTATCATTATTTACTTAATGTTAATATATGTTATTCATGAAATATTTATCATTATGTAAAATTAATATATCATATAATTAGATACCTTCTCATTAATAGAAAAATAATAATGTTGTTTGTGCACATTTGTAGACTACCACCTCCACGAAGAAATGTGATTCATATTTCATTACTAAATCTAATAGATAGTATATATAGATTATTTTTAAGAAAATATATTTTATTTATCATTTAATTTTAATTATATAAAGAAAAAACAACACTTAACATCCTTCCATCATGATTATTGAAAATTGAAAAATGTTACTCATGGGTATGCATGATCTACAGTATCCATGATTATATCTTAGTGAATTTAACATAAACTCATTAAATATTTGTTTTAAAGTATAATTGATTTATAAAAATGATAATTATTTCATTATTATTTATATGAATATTATAATTTATTATTCTTATTGTTCTTATTCATCTTCCAAATGTGATTTTGGACATGTGAGAAAATTATTGTCAAATTTTTTGATATAAATCTAAAAGATTATGTATGTGATTATAAAATAGTAGTAAATACCGTAAATAAAATTATAAACCTGAAAAATGTTTTTATATAAATATTTAATTAACACGTGTTTATCATTCATTAATATAATGAATGTCCATGATGGTTCGGTTTTGAGAACATCAAGTATTCCATTACCATATCTATTTTATATCACATCTCCAAATTTAAATACATTATTCCATGTGAATACATCATCTCATTAGGTTATTTTTTCTTACAAAGTTAAATCTTATATGTTGGGGGGGGGAATAATATTTTCGGAAGCATCATCTGGATTTTTTATTTTGTGTTTTTTCTTTATATTTTTCTTTTGTTGGAAAGAAAATTAAACAAAAAACCTAATAAATTTAACAAACAAATTATTACACATTCTGAATGAAACATTACCATTTATATTTATTTAGGATACATACAAAAAAAAAGAATGATACCTCAAGGAGGAAAAAAGTATTGAAGATCCAAATCATCATTGATAACAAAAAGAGACACTCTTGGAGGAAATGAACCTAAGTTGAGAGAGTGGGAAACATTTTGGCTTGAGGAAGCCGGAGATGCCAAGAAGTCCACAATTGTATTACCCTTATTCCATGTGTGGAAGAAAGCCGTACAGTTTCCCATGATCTGCTTTCACTTATGGATAATATAAACTATGCTCCATGGGATACTTCCAATTACTAATAAATAATTATATAGAATCAAGGAACCTGTCTCCACCAACCTCAAAGCTATTTCCATTGATCACAAATCCCTAGGCCTATTTCCATTGCCTTTTCCTAAACCTGAAGAGCCTCAACTCTACCATAAATGGATGAACAATCCACCAAAATAGACCCCCTTTTGTCTTTTATAAAACCACCACATCTAATCTCCTCCCCTAAAGAGATCTGTACGTATTGAGTATGTAATCAGAACCTGGGGGATACCAACTTACCCAATGTCTTATACTTGTCCTCCCTTTTCAAAAGCCTGCACCATGGTTAAGAGATATTATCGATGGAGCAACATGACAACCTGTGCATAAATTATCTCAATCCCGCACAATATTTCTCATTCTGAAGATTATACTTACATGGGTGTCATAGGAGTTCTCGTTCCTCCCATCATTAGTTAATTTCCAAATAACCTAGAAACCCACTACAAGAATGATAGCTTGTCATTCCCTCTATAGAACATGTTCACCTACACCATCAAAACACCATTACAAAATCTCTTCCAATCTTCCACCTGATTCTTTCAATCTGAATAGTTTTCCATGTGCCTACCAACTCCATCGAGACCAATCATTGTTGAAGAATAAATTCTCCATTGTTTCTTGTGGAGGATTATTGTAGCACCATCATCTGGATGCCAGATTTATACCCATGCACAGTATATTGTCATCAGTGGGCAAGTAATTATTCCAGACTCTCTACAGCCCAAAATTAAACTTTGAGGAGATTCCCTTGCACCATAACGATATTCCCCACAGATCGCCAGAATTGAGGTCCCACCATAGACTATTAAAATATTTAAAAGAAAACTCACCCGATGTTGCTCCTGTGAAAATGATCCTGTCAGGGTTCTCACGTCGAACGATCTCCATAAATTCAGTGAGATGATCCTCATTGAAAAAGTAATGGATGAAATATTAGTGCACACAATCTTCTCTGAGTGGTATGTCTGATATTGGTCAATAAGGAAACCAGAGAGTATCTCCTCCCCGGTTGTACTTCCAGAAACTCACATCCCTTCTTCCCACCAGCCATTTCACATGAGAAAGAAGATACTCAGAAAAAGGATCAATCCATTTCCATGATCTCGATGGCCCAATCCAATACACTTCTAAATTTAAGCCGTATTTATCTTGCATGAGTTATCCCCACAGAGTTATTCCCACCATTACCTCCCATGCTAGTTTGGCATTAATCCTTTGCTGGTCTAAGATACACTCTTCAAATTTATTCCCCCTTTAGACACTAGTCTTACAAGACTCTTTCCTGAGGCCCACAGGTGCTTCCTCTCCATCTGGATATCCCATATAAATGATACCATTAAAAATTCTCATTACCTTAATGTAACCTATTTAAAATTCATGTTTTTTTCCAATCTTCGGGGAATCATGTAAATCAGTGGAAGGTTTTCATCATTAGTTATTAATATTATTTAAAACATAAGTTGTTAAATAATATGATTGATTGTGTCACTATGAAACCATTGAATTTTTAATAACATTATTTTTAGGATCTTTTTTAATAAAAAAATCAATCAGTTCCTCCAAATTACTTAATATGCATTCATCTCTTATGAGTTCCTCTTACATAACTAAAGTACATTCGTGTTATGTAATTTTTTCAAATTAAACTAATTTGTTTTATATATATTAATTTATCTTAAGATCAATTTAATTATTATACCAAATTGACCAATGCTTGTGTTCCTATTTTACTAACTATTTTCCTCCTCTAAAAAACTAAAAACTATAAATTTATAATTAAGATCGGAGTGGTGAGACGTACAACATATAGGGATGTCTAGGTCAGGTGGTTAATTTTTGACTTCTTGGAATGGTTATCTGAGCGGGTTATTAAATTATATTATCATGGATATAGAAAAAATTTATTGAAAAATAACCATTTATGAAACAAATGACATAAAAATACTAAATAATGGGTAGAGAGAAAATATTGAAATCTTTGGCAGAAAAGTATAGGGAACTTTTGTATTGGTTAACTCAAAACTTATATCACTCAAATGTATCCCATTAATTCCATTAGTTTTTTATATTATTTTTAAAATAACGTTAAAATATATTGATATTGAATGATTATTATGATTCATTGTATTCTCATATTTTTATCATTGTTTTTTAATTTTTATCATGCATTATTTTCTAAAATCTATAACATGTGAATATTCCCAAGAGAATGAAAATATTATTGTGGGGGAGTTGATATACCATGGTTTTTCTGAACATTTTATTGATAACCATTGGTATAATTTTCCCTATAGAGGTTTATTTTAGAATTAAATGAATCATTAAATTTAGAGGTTCAATAATAAATTTCTGTGAAAATTATATTTTAATTTTATATTTTCTCAATTTCATTATTAACATAATATACTTTTTTGTTGAGTGGAAAACTAATTTTTTATAGAAGAACTATAAACATATTGAGAGACATTTTTTATTTAAACTATGGTAGGTGGATCCCATGTTTGAAGGGTGAAAAGTTAACATGAAGTCAATGTTAGTCTAAATTTGATAGTTTAGAACCTTCCGAACCATTTCAAATATAACATTTTCAAACATGATTTTAATAGTGTTAAATTTTAATATTTAATGGATAAGGATTTTTTTTCATTTCATTCAACTGGAGTGGCATCTGGTTTGTCTAGAAACTTGGTCAAAACGAAAGTTAATTTTGGAGGAAATTTTAGAGGTATATTTCCACATGTACCATTTTTTACATTTCAAACCGAATCCCTCCACACTATAATTATTTATGTTTTCTACATGTTTTTAGTTGGTTTTAGTGGATCTTAGAGGGTATGGATAAAGATGGTGGTATCTTTTATATTTTTGAACTAGCTTTTAGAATAGATCTCTTCCAATAAGTCTCCCCACCTCTTCTTATACTTTCGGTTTTTTTATTAAATGTGTAATTTAACATTATCATGTTAATTTTTTTCCTTCCCTTTTCATAAATTTTTCATATTTGTTATGTAATATATGAATAGATATGGGATTGGAATATACTCTTTTAATCCTTTTCTTATGAAAATCATCATTATTATGATATATTTGTCTATGGAAGAGAAATTACAATTCATATCCAATAAATTTATACCTATTTCACATATTTATTTTGAATCCCTAAACACACTAAAATTCATAAATTTTGATCAATTAATTGAGTTTTAAATTATAATGATCTCGATCGATAAGTACTTGGACTATTTGGTTGTTCTGATGTGAATTGTTATAAGAAAACAATAATCTCCAAATATAATTGAATTGGGATAGAATAATAGGGTTCAAATATAATACTAAAACTAAACTAATTATCATTTATATGTAATAAATACAACCCTTATTGAATAATATCCATTAATTGTATTTGGTATCATTATCAATGTTGGCTTCATTGAATTCATGTCTCAATGTTATCCATGAGATCATTCTTTGCTGTATTTCCTCCTATTTATTACCATATGTTTTGGGGTTTGAAAATAGTAATGGTTAATGATTAAATAGATTTAATCATATGTGATAGTGATGAATAAATAATAAAATAGTATATTATATTTATTATGAATTATCATATTTTTTAACTAAATTTTTTTGGGCTTGCTCCATTTTTTTTAAGTCACCCAACAAAAGCCTGCATATTTTGATCCCTTTTTCCATTTATTTTCAATGTATATTTATAACAAGTTCTGATTGTTTAATTCAATAACATATCAAGAAAATGAACTTGGTAACCCATTTCGAATCATAGAAAAATTTTACAAAACTTTTTAGACTGCACATGGAAACTATTATCAAACACTTCTCTTAACACCCAATTAGGGTTGAACTCCACTTTATCCCCATGTAACAGAGCCACATTTTCCACAACCCACTTGGGAGACAATTCTCCAAATACACATGTTAGGGTGACACTTATAACTCCTCTACAAACCTGGGATACACTTCACCTAAAACAAATATGGGTGAAAACGCACCAAGGCACCCCATCTAGGTACTAGTTTTCAATGGTCCTATAAATAGATTCAATTCTAACTGTATTAAAAGATAATTGATTCCATGTCATTTAGGGCTCCTATACCAACACATGAGAAACATTATTGGGATATTCACGCATTTTTATAACTCTTTGATCAAGTATTCCTATGTTAAGAGTCTATTGTTTCTTTCCCTCTCTAATTTATATGGTCATAGGGGAGTTTTTATCATATATTCCCTTAATGATGATTGTCTTTTTCATTAGGTTGTTGGTTAGATATCCCATAGATCGTGTTTCTCATCTTGGATTCCTAAGTCGCATGTTTTCCACTATATCCCAATTAATTATAAATTCATGGTTGGGCCACCACCTTACGTATTTTTTCCTCCAATGATCCATATATACAATTTTAGGATTTTTACTAAGTGTAATACATGCAAACATGCTTCCTCCAAGTCATCAAATAAGTTGATCATCACCTGGGAGAATATGAGTAAGATCTTCATGTACTCTACTCCTCCCAAGAAATTTGTGGGCCTCCAATTAGGTATAAGACCTAAATTATCCTTCACAAAACCATATTTTTTATTACCATACAACAATTGGCTATAATACCTATGATAGCAACCACTAATATGCCGCTTTTCCCTAGTATTCCTTACTATATAATGTTAAAATACATGTTGTTGTCTTATCACATGAAATTAAACTGTGGAATATAAAATTTGTAATCAGTGGTTTATTCTATGAAGGATACATATGAACCCTATCAGAGGATCAACCCTAATATCCAAGAAGAAAATGTCACTAGTCCATATGAATCATTATCATAACTTGAATATATTCAATAAAAAACTCAAATCCTCTTTGGTCCATATATTTTATGAAACCCTTGTCCTCACTGAGACATATTCATTATGAATCTCATCCTCACTAGGATATCTTCTAATGTGTGTGTCCCACACCAACCATTCATAGGATCCATTCTCTTATACATAAATTATGAATGATATAACTTGCTGGAAATGGGTATTATACGCATGATCTAAAAATTAAAATCAAATGTTCTTGGTTTCACAACATTAAAAGGAACAATATTAGTCATTGTCACATGACCATAAAAGGTTCAGTGTGTCCCTTTAAGAATTACTAAATATGTGAGTTATGATTTCCTTCCCAATGATATGTACAACTCACAAATTATGGGAGAATCCCAACATACAAAACCTACCACCTCTATGAATGGTGATAAAATCCATAGTTCCCACTATTGTGGATATAAACTATATTATGAACAATAAATAAGAGGATGATGGATAACCCTTAATTCATATTGAGGATCACTTCGATGTATATTTTGATTCGATAACTAGAATAGTGGTTGTAAATCAAACTTATGGATTTGTGATGGATTCATAAGCACATCATAAATCATTTAGGGTTTCCTATTATTGGAAATAACCCACCCCCCCCCCCCAATGGATTTGGTGATCACGAACTCACATAATATTGACTAATATGCTACCTAATCATCACTTGTAAAGTCCCAACTTTTTCATTACCATGTAATATAGTTCCACACCAACTCGAAATAGAAACAATCATGTTGCACATCAAAAGGAATAATCTATTATTATAAATTCCATTCATCATGTCATTATGATGAAAATTGTGGTTTAATATTGGATTGAACTGTGATATTATATACACCAAATCATAGTAGAGTCCAAATAGGGATTAAAATTTTATTTGTAAAACAAAGAGTTCCTTAATGAGTGTTTTAAAGAAATTCATGGTTAGTGTAGAGGAATAATTGAAATACTAAATAGACTATGATCGATTACATATAAGATTCCTATTCAAGTATAAAATTTTCTATATTTAAACAATAAACTACCAGGAATGCATAGAGTAAGTTGTTTGACAGTTTATTTTCTTGGATAATATTTATGGTCATAGTAATTTGATTACTACATCAAGTTTTTAATTTGAGTAAAATATGAAATAATGTTTTAGGGAATTAAATATGACATATGGATGGATTTAATATGTAACATATTATTTCCATAGATTGACAATATTTAAAATGGAAAGATATGAAATGAATTGTGTGGAGTTAGCTAGACTAAAATCTTAAGATCATGTCTAGTGTATTTGAAATAATATATTTCTCTATAAACGTGACTTTCAAGGATCATTGAATGAATTATATTTGAGAGAGAAGATGGTTTATTATTGTTTATATGAAAATTTTTCAATAAATGTGTAGATTGATTTCTTTGTACATATGTGGTTTGACTACAATAAAAAAACAGGGGAATTGACAGATTTCAATGGAGATATCAATTTCCAAAATGAGAAGAAAAGGTACTATTTTATACAATATAAGAGATAAAAAATTGACATATCATATCCGAATAATAACAATAGAGAGAATTATAGATATGTTCTAGAGGAAATAAGTAGTTGAAAAAAGTGGTATTCATTAAAGATAATTCAAAGAAAAATTATGTGATTTTTTGACATCACATCGAAAGTTAACTAGTGTTCAAGGGGATTTTTATAATTGGTGTATGAAGAAGGATCAAGTAGAGATAAATGAGAACCAATCTAAATTCAGTTCACAATAATGATAGTGATTCTAGTTTATGTTGTCTTCCATGAATGGGTCCTTGCTTCTATAGGTTAGTATGTTAATGTGGGGATTTAGAAAGTTTCAATTAGGAAGTAGTTTACCATACAAACACTTTGTAAGGGGAGTGACCCCAATATTTTACTTTTGTAGCATATACCTTTCACTAAATAGTGAATTTAGTAGATTTTTTACATTTTCACATTATCATTGTACACTCATTGGATTAGTCTAATGTGGGGGAACCAATTAAAATTCGTTGGTCTTTTGGGAAATAATTACACACAATATGGAAGTAATAAATTGGAATGTTTTTGTTAAATATTCATTGATCAACATTCTTTAGGATAAAATAATATTTGAAATTGTATCATCGTTGAGAGAAGAACTAAAGTGTGACCCTATAAAAATGATTTTAAGATCATCTATGGTAGTTATAGTTTTACAAATATGTTATTAGTTCGGAAATAGTTTCATAATATTATTAACCCCCAACATTATATCCCCTTAAATACCCTTTTGAAAAAAGTGTAGTGTCAAAGAAAAGGTTCATGTTATTTTATTTGTTTTGTTCAAAATTGATTTTATTGGATCTTGAAGTTAAAATTTTAATACCATTAAAATATTTTAGTGACATGAAAATTAAAAATAATTTTATGAAGTACTATGATTCCAATGGAATTATTTATAATGAACAATCTTGAATAATTGTGTGATTCTAAAGAAGGATTCCAGCATCTCTCAAAATAAAGGAATGGATAATTATAGTAATGAAATAATTTATTCAATAAAAAATTTCATTATATTAATTGGGGGGAAAAATTAAAAAAAAATTATATGGGATCTGCAAATGATGTAGAGGAATCAATGAATCCGAATGTTAATTATTTCTAATTATAAAATTATATAGATTAGGTGTTATAAGAATAAAAAGTGAAGATGATAATGGATAATGAGTCTCAAGGGATTATTATTACAGTGATAATGAATTTTTTTAGAAAAATGTTTATCCTAATGTAATATTTTATTGAAGTGGGTATATATTTATCATGAAATAATTATTCCTAGTCAAATGAATTGAAGGATATGCCTTCAAAAGTGAATAGGCTTAATCCTAGTTTGAAGAAGATGGGCCTAGAAAAAATGGAATCACAAAAATTGATGTCCTTGAATGTTAAAATTATTGAGAACATGGTATATATGATTAATAACAATTAAGGGTGAAGAATATATATTTTTCAATTAATTATGATATTCTGATAATGGGTGAAAAAATAAATGACTAAATATTATTATCAAATAACCATATCATGATATAGAATAAAAAATACCCATGGAGATGGAGTTAAAATAATGATTTGTCCCTCTCAATATAGTTTATTAATATGGGATTAAATATATAAGGTATCATATCACTTGGTTGGAGTATATGATTTCGAAAATGATATGGAAGGATGATATGATCAATGCGGTCAAGGAGTAGTGGAAAATATCTTATGAAAAGAAAAATATCCCTCCCAAGGAAGCATCAAAAAGTGTTGTCTGCAAATCTAGAAATACTTAGTCAATGATAAATTAAATTTTTTTTTTCTAAAACAAGAATGTATGACCCTTGAACTACGTAATCTATGAAATGATACTCTTATAGAATCATTGGACACACCATAAGTCTGTGTCTAAAATCCCAAGGGCTCAAAAGGGGACAGAAAATCTATTACGCCAATATCTCAACAAATAAATGACTAAATGATATATAACAATAATTGTATATTTTTAATCAATTATTAATATGGATGTATGGTAAAACAGTCTGGAAATAAATGAGATATTAGAATCATTTTAAAGTCCTATATTCCTTCGATTAATGAAAATAATCTTTTCATGGAATGAAAATATATCGGGTTGGAATAAAATTTAAAAATTTGGAAAAAATAATAGAACACAACATAGGATTCACCACGAGACATTAATGTCTTACTCATAAAAATCCTCCTTTAAGGAATTAAAAAAACTATAGAAAGAATAAATTAGCTTCCCTAGTTTAGAGAAATATGGATTAGTATGCAATGAATGACCCACTAAGGATGAAAAATTCTGAAGTGGATCTCATCACTATTATAGAGGATATATATGAAAAATGCCTATGTAGTCTAAAAAATACCAGTACAAATAAAATATGTGAATATTATTGTTAGATACCTTATATGATGGAGGAAGCATGATAAAGAACATTTTCCAAATGAATTGAAATATCATATATATACAAGCGGTATTAGTATCACAATAGTGGGAAATCCCATTCCCAAAAAGGAGAAGACCAAAACATACATTTGGAATGATTTTTTCACTAAGGGAATCAATAAAAGGATAACCATAGTAATGTATTGGAAAAAATATGAATGAAATGTTTTGTTCACTAATACTGATAACTTATTTGACTTTAGAAAACAATACATTCTCCTCTCCTGGTATAATTAATACTTATAATAGTTGTTGAAGTGTTATTTCATTTGGTGATATAAGATCCTTGGTAAAATAAGTTAAATGGGGACAATTCATTTTAAAATTAAAGTGGTGTTGAGGAATTACTAGAAGCTATAATTAATGTTCATTTATTAAAATGGGGTATCTTTTGGAATCTGGAATTGCAAGAACTTGAATGCAATAAGAAGAATCAAGGCAATAACTTGTTTTATACCATTTCGTATCAAGGTCTAATTGATTTTTGTGTGTGTCATTATAACATATTATATATTGGAATTGAACTATACAGATTGAAGAGAGGACACTGAGGGTGAATCAGGAACAAAAATAAATTTCATGAGTTATTTTTTTTATCTAATATGTGGTAATACCTAATTAATTTTATAATGTCAAAAGATAGTTTATATTGATGACTCTCTTACTAGATATTAATTCTAAACATGGTTATTAAGTGGGAATATATAGTAGTGTTTTGAATTGAAAATGAAAATGGTTGAAACCCCATCACCCAAGGAAAGACCCCTTGTGGATGAAAGAAGTAATGTGTTCGGAAAATTGGTATCATATTTATATCTAAAAATTATATATTAAAAAAATATATTATATCTAATTTTTTCTTAATTTTTTATTATCAAATGTGTTTTTGGTAGTATGACTGAGATGAAAAGGGGAGTTCCTTTCTATAATCTTATTATTGTGACTACTTATAACCTATATAAGTATGTCAATTTATATACAATAGATATTTTATTAGCTTAATCTTTTGTTTTCTATGTTGAGATATGAACGAGTAGGATAAGTAGTTTTTTATATCACCACTATGTGGTAATATCACACTATAAATGTATTTTATAATGTATCCATTGTTGATGGAGTTTCTTGATCTTGAAGGACATACGTTGAATTATTACAAGCTATTAAAGATTGAGATATAAATTATAAGAGACATTAACTATATATAAATAAGGGATCCTAGCCTCTATAATGTGATGTAGAGAATTTTTTTAATAAATGGGGTAAGAGTAGATAATATTCCAATTATATAAAGGATAATAATTCTATGAAAACAATGACCTAAAATATAAGAACTGTAATTGGATTCATCCACCTGAAGTGACTGCTATCTTTATAAGAGGTATTGAAGAATTTGGAAATTTTTTTTTACATCAAGAATACCTATTCAGTCCCAAGGTAATGTATTTTAAAATATTCTATATTCATTACTTTTTAATATATTTTTTCTTTGGATTTGATTTGATGGGGGGAGAAAGATTAAACAATCTAAAGGTTTTCATTGAGGAAAAATCATGAATATGAATAGTCTCCACTTAGGGGGAAGAGAGAATCGTGGTTCTTTTGAGGTATATGATTGGTGTCATAATGCTTGGTTATTTTTCAATTCAAGAAAATGTTTCAAAAAAAATAAAAATGGGGAAATTTTTAGCAACGAATTTATTATTTAGGATGGTGATGGATTTTTTCAGCCTAGAGTGATTTTTGGGGTGGGAATTATGGTTAACACATGTGGAAGAAGAGATTCAGAAATTATAAAATTTATTTCGTATCCCTAATATTCCCAAATTATATTTCTAAAAATTTTAAATGTTAATATGGACTTATGGATGTTTTTGAAATTAAGAAATAGATTGTCTAAAAGAAACTATGGAAGATGGGTTGGATAGGAATAAAATAATTTTTCTAGAAGTGGTTTAAAATAAAGTATAATAATATAATAGTGAACATGTCATGAGTGGATTTACTAGAAAATGGTAAAGGAATGGAGATTAATATTTACATAAGATAATTAAGAAGAGGTGGAATTGGAAAAGACATAACGGTTTTTATATTTATAATTAATTTCTTCTTGGATGAAAAAATGTTGTAAAGGTAAGACACTCATAGTTATATGTAATATCATTGAGCTGTAAAAATATATATTCATTATTGATCATAATAATATGGAAATGCTTTTGAATTATAAATATATATATATATAATATGGATTATACATTATATTTTCCATAATAGAGAAATATGGAAAAGAGATAAAACTCACTAGAATAAATAGGATCCCGTGATTCTGTAAAAAAGGTAAGGTCACATACAAAATGGTTTTATAAATATTACATAAGTTATTTCTAGATAAAATGGTTCTAAATTTAGAAAAGTCATATACAAGATTTTCTATGTAAGATAAGTTTTTTATGGATACTATTTAATGTTTTCACTTGAAAAGAAATTATAAAAGTACTGTGATAATGAATGTGACACTTAAGGGTAATTATTAATCAAGAAATATGATTTATAATTTCGTTAGTTATAGGATTATGATATTTAGTAAATTTTAGAATACGTCTGGGAGTGTGGGTAATCAATAATGATTTCAAGTCATGGGAAGGATATCTATGTTATGAAAAGTGTATGTTATAATCATTCATTTACCACTTAGGGAAATATTTTTTAATCTTGGGACATTGAAATTTAATGAAAATATATTCTCTCAGCATTGTGAAGGCCATGGTGGTTGAATATTTGATTAAAATTTAGAGATTATGTGTATCATGATGTACCATAGATTGTTTGGGGATTACCTAATCTCTATAAAAAATGGGGAGATCCAATATAGGTGTTTTGAATGTCTGTACTTTCTATTAAAAGGAATTATTGAAACATTAAATAGAGGAATCTATACATCAGGGAGGAAAATATATTAAGCATTTGGTTCACTTTAGATTAATTAAGAATTTGAATGATAGCATAGAGCTGTCCATTTTAAATGGCTTTTTTCCTCGATAATATCAATTCAATGATAATTAGAGTATCATTCCATGGTTGGTAATTTAAAGTGATTACAACAAGATGTTTTATATATTTGTATATGAGATCTAGTAATATTTTATGGAAGTAATTAATTATTTATTCATTTGGAATTTTATATGAGGTGATATAGAAGAAATGTTGGGGAGTTACATTGGAGAAAATTAAAACATCATGACTATTATTTTGTAAATATAATATTTTGATATCCGTGTGACTTTTAGGGTGACTCACATGAAGAATTTAACATATATTGTTTTTCAATTACTTCTTAGAGGAAAAATCAACAACAATATTAGAGTTAACTTTATCAAAAAATAAAAGTATTTGATGCGATATAATATAGAGAAAAATAAATAGAGAGAAATTGAGATATCAATAAAAAAAGGACAATATAGTTGAATGATTCCGTATGTAAAATGATAAATAAATTGAAATATTTTATTTAGTGACAAATAAGTGAAAGGATTATAAATCTAATATAGAAGGAATAAGTATAATAAATAATTATTACAAATTGAAGATCTCGCTAAATATAAAAGTGGAGTTTCAGTGATTTTTCATGAAAGGTAAATCTATATTCAATTTTTTAACTGCTATCATATTTAGGATAATAAAATACATATCAATAAGAACCAGAAACATTTGATTCCCCAACAATAGTGGTGATTCTATTTTTAATTGCCTTGTGTCCTATGATGTTTTCATTTCTGGGGTAGTTAAAGAAAGGGATGAGTTATAGAGTAACCCATGGGAGGGGGTGAACTATTGAAAAATATTTTAACATGGGTATCCCTAGTATTCAATTTACAAAGCAGAAACAACCCAATAAATAATTCATCTAGTATATTTTGTTACATTATGACATTATTGTTGTATGCTCCTTAGATTTTTCAAGTACAAGTAAAAAATGTAAAATTATTACGTCTTATATGGTTGATTTATTAAATTTACTCTAAAATTAAATTGGATGTTTTTGTTAATAAATCATTGATCAACTTAAATAGGGAAAATATAAATGGAATAAAAGTGCGGTCATTATTTAGATAAGAACTAATGTGTGACCCTACTAATAATGATGTTATGATCGTATGGGGTAGTGATATTTTTAGTAATGAGTTATTAATATTAAATTACTTTATTACCCTAATTCACCCCTCCTTAATAGTGAATGTCTCTAAAATGATTTGAAGACACTAAATGTTTTCTATTTTTTGTGATGGTCCTTTAAGATTAATCAACAATTTATGGGTTATGTGATAAAAAGATGTTCAAATCAGTATCCAAGAACTACTGAAGAATTATACAAAAAATAGTGGTTAACCTCAGCTCTCAATCAAATATTAATTGAAATAGTTCCACATACATCCTCTGTAATTCATTGGCATATATCTATAATTTTTTTTCAATAGACACCACAAAATTGATAAATTTTAATGTCTTAGTTAGTCGATCCACTTCAACCCAAACATTATTATTATTTTTAGATTTCTTATAAAGACTTCGAATAATGTGAATGGTGGTGTTCTTCCATTACCTTATTTTTATGGGTAATATTTTTATCAACACATTAGTATTTTAAGGGGATTTATTAATTCAATAACTTACCAAACACATTTTGGTGTACTCTATAATATTCATATTCATGTTTTCTCGTGAAATGTATTATGGAATATATTTGTACATCTTGGAAATTTTAGGACAAGAATACAAAGTTTTGTTATGAGAAGCATCCAATATATCTTTATTTATAACAAGTGATTTTGGAACACATATTATAAAAAAATAGTTTAATACTATCTTTATCAAATTTTATATTCATGATGATTCTCTTCCTTTATATCTTACACCTTCCTTTGAATGGCTATATCATCCCTTTTCACCTCCTTAATTTTCTATTGGATTGATGGTTGGTCTACTAGTTGGTTGATGAATGATAAATTCTACACCATAATGATTTCTAGATTTATCCTTTGTTTATCCATGAATATAATGTCTTTCTTAATCCACAACATGGATAGGGTTGTGGGTCCCCTTCTAATTAGATTATAAAATACCATATTTTATTTTCTATGATAACAGTGTATTCTGAAATCATAGTCCTTTATTTACTATAATAATCTTCATTAATGTATATTAAAAAAACTTATATGTTAATATTAACATTAATATCTTGTGATTATTAAATATATTACACTTCTCTCTATATAGGTAATGCCTCTGAATCCACAGTGAAAAGATCATTGTCATTAAATCCACCTCACAAATCTTGTAGTTTTATTCATGGATATTAAATTTTCTTAAGTAATAGTATGTTAATTTAACCTTTTTAACATTTATTCTATAACACCTCAATATTTTACTATACTCTACTCTTTGAATAAAATAATAGCTAGCAGTGTATATAACATCGAGTTATAGCACAACATGACCTATCAAATCTTCCGTTTTAAAAAACAGTTATGAATAGTAATACCCACTTTTTAAAATTTCTTAAATTTAATTTTTCAAATTGGAAATCATTTTTACATTAATAATATCAAAATTATCTTAGGAAGAATTTTTTTCACTTTTCTGATAACATTCATATTTTGATGAATAGTGAAAAATAATAAATTTTCATAAAAAACATCTTTTTTAGTAGAAATAATTTATATTGTTAATGAAACAAATTTTGTCATATTAAAGAATAATTATATTATATTTTTATCATTTAATATAATTTAAGTCATTGGATGTAATTTCACTTTTAAATTGTACATAAACATATGTCAATATTTTGATAAATTTTACATCATAAAACCCTGCTTTTTTGTATTCGGTATGAGAAATAAATTTAAATTAATCTATTAAACCTATATGTTTTGAATATGGAAATATGGATTCCATATTTGGAATCAGGATGTCAATAATGTTTAAATATGTACCTTTTATTTTTAGATCTTATGAATTGTAACTTCAATAAATATTATATTTACCATGGTTAAAGGGTAAATCCGGTAAATAAGGATAAAGAATAATATTATAAAAGGATTAAATTACCGTAACACATGTAATAACCCTATTTTATGATATGTTTCTAACAAAGGGAACTCATGGGTGAATTTTGGGCCCCCATGGAGCAACTTGAAATTGAAAATGGCACTTTATAAAAATTTATTTTTATGATAAAGAAAATGTAAAATAAACATATATCTTTTAGTAAGAAATATTTATATGAGGTTATAAAATTGATATCTTATACTATAAATAGTTATTATAAATATATAACAATTTCCTATATCATGAAATTTTATATATAATTTTTAGACATAAAATAAATGTATTTATTTATGACACAATAATGATGTAGTATTTTCCTTATTAAGGAAACAATCAAATAGATGATATAATAAATATTAAAATAAATATAACATTAGTGTATTGATTATATCTAATAATTGTTTAGGTTAATATTAAATGCTAGATTTTATTCAATGTATTTGTTTTGTACTAAAAAATTTATTATGACTTCCATAAAAACAAAATACAAAATAGTGTCAAAATTGACATAAATGAGTTTTTAAAAACAATAATATTTTATTAAATTAAATAATAGTCTTTAAAATATATTTTTCTGCAAAAAGACATATATAATTTTAGATATGTAATTAATTAACACTTTAAGTTCAATTGTAAATTTATTTTCTATTTATTAACCATGTATTGTAATAATCCATGAAGATAAAGTAAATGTTAAATTATTTAACTAAGAGTTAAATCTATAATATAAGGTTAATATGGTGAACTGAACTTATATAAAACCTCTTAGTTGAATAGTTTTATACCCATCCCAACATTATCCTGGAAATAAATTATTTTGGAGCCATTATAATCCAAAAATGATTTTATAATAAAATAATATTCAAAATTTTACTAAGGTGCACGTCACCTCTCTTATAAAAGGGTATTTCCCCTTCTAATTATTTTACACCTCCAAATCCATTTGGCATATACAAACCCTGATCTAATATCCTCCCAACTAACCTCACTTAATACTATATTCCTTAATTTGATTATAAATCCTACCTAAGAATCCCAATTCTTCCAATCGAAAGGAAACACATTAAGAAGAGATAATTATTTCATCACATCTTTCAATGATATTTTCTTAATCCACATCAACTTTATTTGTGGTTTTCATACAAAAATATTAACACTTGAACCTTATACATACTGTGATTTTATTATATGTATGGTACAATAATATTCATTATTCTATTCATCTTATGAATGAAAAAAGTCAACGTACGTGCGTACGTACGACCTACCGTATCCACGTCTTAGTGTAGTTTTTTATTCAACACTTCATTATTTGGATGGGTATAATAATGAGTAAAATTAATGTAAATAATAAATAAAGCATTTTAATGATTCTATATATGTAATATAACATCCAATTATGAACTATCTCACCACTAATAGAATGATATTGTTGCACGTGGGTTCGTACGTCTTACCATCTCAACGAAGAGATGATATTTTGTTCTCCATCATAACCATTCAATAATAATATTCCTTTTATGATTAACAATAATGTTTAAAAACATAATATTATACTGCATATGAATTAAACACATCCTATTCAAAATAAATATGACTTACATAACCAATCATATTAAGGAAAACGAATCTGTTAAAACCTGAAGCAATGATACTAATGAAATATTATTAAGAAAGAAATATTAAAGTATCATTTATGATGTAATATTTATGTATGTGGTTATTTTATAATTTAACAAAAATTGTTTAACAATTATTCAAGAGGTTAATATACCCTTGACTAAGAAAGAATACAAGTTAAGGGTTAATTTTATAATCTCTTTATTATCTGAGGTTGTTTATCTGTGAGTACCTAATGGGACCACATTATCATCCAAATATGTGTTTTTTAAAAACACAATTAAAAACATTTTTACTGTTTAATATACTATGGTTAAAAGTCATTTATAGTCTTATTTGAAATTTTATGGAATGGTTTTAAGGTAATCTTCCCACCTCTTTCCAAACAAGGTACTTTATAACCTTTTCGGAAAATTAAAGAAATTTTTTTAACTTATATGGAGGGTGAGGCTATTCTCCACCATTATAACACCTTATAAACATCCATTAAAATATTATAACTTTTTTAAATAAATGATTTCTTTACTTTTTAATGATTTCTACGTAGAAAGAAATATTTCACTCAAATTGTTTATGGATTGATTTCATCTATGTGAACATCCTTCGTTGGATTTTACATTTGTTTGAAGTTGATTTATTATGATATAATCTTCCTTATTTTATTGAAGATTTTGGGATACGTTTTATTATGGATGTGATATTTTTATACCATTCATGGTTTATGTTTAATTAATTGAAATTTCATATGATTATTTTAATATGAATGTTTATATTATGATAAACATTTTCATATAAGGATGGCATTAGACATAGTAAATGACTGGTGAAGCTTGTTATAGTTCCTCGATGCATCGATAAGCATGAAAAATTATTTCCTATCGACCATTCAAGGTTCTTATGCTATGCTAATGTGTATAGCATCACTCAGATCCAATCCTCTGCATTCATACTTTTAAATAGTCTATTGTTTTTATTAGAATGTATTTTGGTTTGTGGGGTTGGTTTGTAATGATTAATTGAAATTATTGGTTTATTAAAATTGATTTAAAAATTTTATAAAAATCAGGGTGAGTTTATAATTAGGTAGTTAAGCTTGTGAAATCCTTTAGCCTTGCTTTATATTGCATTAAATTAACACCCACTTCAAAAGATAACATTGATTGGAATTCCACGGTGTTAAGGCTTTAATCCAGGCCTTAATATAACTTACAGTTCTAATCTCAATCAAAGCTTGTTGATGGTAGTGTATTTATCATTCCAATATTCCATGAAATCCACACGTTAAACAAAACAAGTCAGTAATCCATGACATGTTAAGTCCAATATACACAATGATAATTCATTGAATATTCATCGAGAAAAAGCTCTATATAATTTAACTTATAAAACTTATAACTCAACCCAATGAGAGAATAATTCATCCATTTAAATGATTAGTAATCTGGTTTATCATGTTTATAATGATGAATAAAGAATATAAGAAAAAGAAATAGATAAGAAAAAAGTGGTCCGCCGAACACACACACAAGAAATGAAGAGAAATAACAAAAAATATTTTTTCTAGAATGATAATGTGAATAAAGAAAATTATTTTAAAATTGAGTTAGAATATTTAAATCACATGAATAAGAAACTATCGAAGGTATATGAGAATAAGAGATTATGAAGAAATAAACAAGCATTAAAATAGAATTAAAAATACCAACACTTGCGAAATTACAATTGGAAATGAACGGAAAGAACATAAAATACAAGAGAGGATGAAGGGTATCTCAAGTGAAAAAATGATTTTGGAATGTCCTCCCAGGACTATGGCAGAGCATTGGTCTGGCCAATTGATCTCCACCTATTCTGAATTGCAAACTCTTTTGATAGGAGAGGAGGGGATGTATTTATAGCCCAAGGTGGTGGACTATTTGCATTCCAAAACTACCCCTCCACTTGGATTTATTATTTGGACAGAAATACAGCCATATATCTATATATACTTTGCATCAAAGTTGTAGATAATAATGTTGGTCGACCACTCTCAATATTTGAAGACATTTGGACTTCTGGAGAAAATGTTATGTCGGTTTTCACAAACAAAGTAAAAATGTCAATTTCTATTCATTTTCTTGATGGAAAAAATGTAAATGGAATATTGAATAGGAATATGCCTTAAATCTGAATTCTTTATTCAAAAAATCCGGCCACCAATATCTCAAATTTCGCACTGAAAATTCCCATCTTTATTTGATGACAAGATCATGAGATATGTCATCAATAGTGTCCGGATTTTAATTTCCTTCCTTAATGGTGGGATGGACTTCCAAGAATCAGTTGGAAACCTTGTTCATGTAGTTGGAACCTCAAATTTTTATCCATTATTATTTGGAAACTCATGAACTTATGGTGGAGTTTTATAAAATTTGGGCTTCTAGATTTAGACTAGTAACTCAACTTGTCCTATTTTGTTACAGTTTCTTTTGGTATTATTGTGAGGACCATATGACCCTAAAAATGTATGATTTGCCCAAATTTTACTTTAAATAAATATTCAAATTTGATTAAGAAACCCTAAAAATAATAATCATATAATATGGATAAGTAGGTTGACAGTTATATTTAAAACAATAAACTGACATTGACTGGATTAATTCAAATAATGCTCAAAAATTACATATAATATTTAACATTAATATTTTACACAAATTAAGCACATTTCATATAAAATAAGTAAAGGGAGTATATAAAAAGTTATGAAAATAGGAATAACATCAACTCTGTGACACTTAGTCTTTACAGTTCCTCATGTGAAAAAATATAAAAATCAATACAAAATCATTTTTACTCAGAAAAAAATATTAAAATTTTTTCTTAACCACTTAGGGGAGGTTTAGACTATTTCACTCATCCATATTGAATTCCACCCCAAATTTTTAAAGAAAATATGTTCCAAAAACATCTTTTTTTTCATTCTCAAATTTAGAAATGGAAAATTTCGGCACTCAAAACTCACTCATCTCTAGATGATAAAAATTCATTTATGGAGGTTCACTATTTCACCAACCAAAAGTAAATATCTTAGAGTTTCTAATAGCTCTCAGCTTCCACTCCCTATACTAACGTTCTCAAAAATCAAGAGGTACTTTTAGAGGTTTTTCTGCTGCTATGGGACTATAGGAAGATGATATCCAAAATATAAGAAAAGGGGGGAAAACCAACATGGAAAAAGCAGTGTACATTTTTTTAAAAAGACACATGAAAGTAAATGGAAATACATATTTATGAGGGAATGAAAATGTGAAATAAGACACAAAAAGATAAAAGAAATTTGAATTTTATGCAAATATGAAATATGTACAAACCAGGAAACTTCTCCCAATGTCACTAGTGTTCATTTTTTTCTTTTTTTATCAAATTTTGAACATTAAAACGATCTTGAACTCATCTCCCAACCCATGTTTTATCTCTTCAAAACACTAATTGTAATACTTATAAAAAGATCAACAGTTGAGGAAGAGTGATTTTTCACCCACCCCAGACACAACACATTCTTATTTTCATTTTTTTTGAATTTTTTTGAATTTTATTATCACTTTTCAATATCATTTGTATAAGATAAACATACATACATACCCATACACAATCAAAGTACAACCTCTCCCCCACACATTAATTGATTCAATCCCTCAAGCATATGATAACATGCTTAAAATCATCAAAATGGTACCCATAATGAAATACATCCACCCTACACATAAATTTTCAAAATTATGCAATGAAAATACATGTTGATATTGGGTGGGATATGTTATCTGGCATGTAATGTGGTTATTAATGAAAATATTTTCATAGGATCGATGGGGCTTTTCAAATGAGGATTAATGTACGGTTAATGGGAGGTTATTTGGCTATTATAATTCTCATGTGGTTCAGAAAATGCCAATATCATATTAATGCACACTAAAGTATGAAATTCAGCTCAAAGGCCCACAAATTGAAGAATAGGAAATGGGAATGAAAAGCACACATTCTGAAAATATGGCCATAGGTGGCCCTGCCATGAAAGCAAATTCTGATCCTCATGATTGGAGAAAATCATTTTCAAAATAAAAAATGAGCATTAAATAATTTTTTTTTGAAACAAGATTCTTTATCTATAGTCAGGATTAAAATACAAAATTTTTTATTTGAAAACATGTCTTATGAATCCCCAAAATGATTGGACCATATTTCAAAACTAGATAGTGAGTAAGTGTGACTTTATTTTTCCATTTTTTTGTTTTTTTAGTTTTTTATTATTCTTATAATAAACAACCACACAAAAGAGAATGAGATAAAGAAAGGGATTGATGAAAAATGTGGTTAAAATGAAAGAGAGTGGTAGAAGAGGAAATAGGTGGAGAGAGGAAGATAGAGAGATTTAAAGGGAGAGAGGTTCCCATGGTTTGGATTTGGTGGGTTGTCATCTCCTTCCAGTGGTGGGTCAACTACAGAATATGGCGATTCATTGGAAGTAGATGTGGTTCCAAGATTATGTGTACTCTCATAGTGATGCCTTAACTGATGTCAATAATTCGAGAATGTCTTTTTCGATGATAGGTCTTGGACTGGCACTGCACCAAATAAGTAAACATGAAAACAATAAAGGTCCTTCCAAATGATAATTGATCTTCAATGGGTGAAGAAGAAATTGAGAGTTGAAAAGAAATACCTTTTCAACGTCATGGAATACCTTTCTCAGGATGTGTTTATCAAAGAGTTCCTTGGATTTTTCTTTTTAGATATTAGAATTCTTGTAAGAATGTAGTTGAATCTCCTCCAGTAAAACCAATTGCAACAATATTTCTCCACCATATTTTTCAGAATAAAAATTATAGTTTTTCACATCCCTAAATGTATTTTGTTGTATTTGAACAATAAAATACATGCTTTACATCAAACTAGCCTTATAGGAGACATACCAATGGGTGTTTTATAGTTAGTTTGATAATCCCAAAGTGATTCACCAAGTAATTTAGGCCAGCCTTTTATGGAGGGTTTTACAATTATTTCAATCACTATTTTCACTTCTCTATTAGAAAGTTCAGCCATGAAATTTGTCAGAGGAAGATATGAATTTTATGTTTTATGTATAACAATATTCTTTTTGCAAATTTATTTCATGAATTTATTATAAAAACTGGGTTCTTAAGTCACCTATCATTCCATGAGGAGTGCCAAATCTGTAGAAGATGTGTGTCTTTAGGAACTGACTAACAGTATGTGAATCATACTTTCTAGTGGGTTTTGCCTCGACCCACCTAATAAAATAATCTACTGTAATAAATATGTATTAGAATCCATTATAAGGGGAGAATGGTCCAATGAAATCAATGTCCTGAACATCGAAGATCCCATAGAAAATTAAATGATTTTGGGGCATTTTATTTCTCTTTAAAATTGTGCCAAACTTTCGGAAAGTTGGACATGATTGAAAGAACACATGTGAGTCCTTGAAGAGTGATGGATAGATGAATCCATAGTTTTGGACCTTTCAGGAGGTCCTTTATTGTCCAAACTGGAAACCACAAGGCATTGAGTGACATAATTCTATGATTGAGAAATTTCATTTTCATATGTTCTTCTTCAAATTACCATGTCTTCCCTAGTTTTCCAGAGTTTATTTTATTTCCAAAAATAAAATTTTGATTCAATTTTCAACTACATTTTACATTCATTTGAAAAACTTCCAGGAAAACACTAGAAACATAGTAATTTACAATAGGCGCATACCATGGTATTTTTGGAGTGATTGATGAAAGGTTGTCATTTAGAAATTCAGGATCAATTATTTCAGAATGAGAAGAATTAGAAATTATACTCAGGTGATCATCAATAGGGTTTTCATTTCCTATTTTATCTTTGATTTCAAGGTCAAAAATTTGGAGAATTTTGATCCATCTTATTAGCCTAAGTTTGGAATCACTTTTCATGAGTAAGAACATTATATCAGAATAGTTTTTGAATATGATGATTTATTAAACTAAGATATAGGGTTGGAATTTATCTATGGAAAAAACCATTGCTAAATGTACTGTATCAGTCAAAGTGTAGTGATATTGAGTTTCATAAAAAAAAATTGAGGCATTATATATGACATGAGAAATTTTTTCTCTTCTTTGAACAAGAACTAAACCAATGGCTCTATCAGAAGAATCACGCATCAACTCATAGGGTAAAAAACAAAATAGGGGTTGGATTATTGGGGAAAAAGTAAGAGAAGCTTTCATTTCAATGAAGACTCTCTTGCAAGCCTCACCAAAATGGAATGTGACATCATTTTGGAGTATCCAAGTGAGTGATAGGGAAATAATACAGAAGTTATGGATAAATATCCGTTAGAAATAGGCATGAACAAGTAATGAATATATGTCTCGAATAGAGGTGACTTCAATAAGTGATTGGATCACTACAATTTTTTTAGGATTAACTTCAATACCCTCTTTCGAAACTACGTTCCCTAGAACAATCCCATTTGCAACCATGAATTGAATTTTTTGAAATTTAACAAAATGAAACACGTTACACACTGTTAGAGGACTAGAGAGAGTTAATTCAAGAAATATTCAAATGAATCACCATAAATGGTGAATTCATCTGTGAAGACTTCCATGAAATGTTTAATGAATTTATTAAATATACTCATCATATAACTCTTAAATGTTTCAGGAGCATCGGAAAGCCTAAAATCATTCTATTATTTACATATGTTTCAAATGGGAATGTGAAAGTGGTCTTTTCTTGGTCATGAGGTGCGATTGTGATTTGGAAGTAGTCACCGTATCCATCAATAAATCAATAGTGAAAATTTTTAGCTAATCATTCTATCATTTGATCAAGGAATGGAATAGGGTAGTGATCTTTTCTTGTTTCAAAATTCAATTTCCTATTGTCTATGCACGCACGACATTTGTTCATAACTCGAGTTGTGACTACCTACCCATGTTCATTTGGGACAATAGTTATCCCACCCTTCTTAGGTACAATGTGAATTGGACTAACCCATTCAAAATAATAAATTGGGTAGATAATACCAGCTTGATGAAGATTGGTGATCTCTTCCCTAATAACCTCAAGGATAAGAGGATTGATTTTTATTTGTGGTTGTCTAATTGGTTTGGATGATTCCTCAAGATATATGTGATGCATTCATAGAGCAGGTTTGATTCCTGATATGTCATCTGGGGTCTATCCTAAGGATTTTATGTTTTCCCCTAACACATGAACATGTTTTTAATCCTTAGTTTTGGGGAGTGAAGTAGAAAAAATGATAGGATAATAGAGATCATGGAAAATCAATTCATATATCTGGTGTTCCTGATGAAGTTTCAGAATAGTCTCATCTTTTATTTGTGTGTTAGACAACTCAAGAATGGTGGAAGGGAGTTCAGTTGCTTCATAGTCATTTTCCATAATACATTCCAAGGTGGAGTAGTAGATATTAGAGTTGAGTTTGGATTCATGAGATTTTTCAAAATCCTCTAGATTGATGGAGTATATGAATGATAGGTACATATCAACTTTACCATTTATGACTTGGTTAATTGTTATGAAGATTTCACAAGATCCTTTGTCATTAAAACTTTAAGAACATGATAGATTGTGCTTAAATTGACTCTTAGAAGTGTCCTCAGAATCATGGATTGAGAATGTAGAGTGATCCTTAGATGGATTTTGCATGGCTGGGAAAATATGGAACTTGACCAGATAGCCCCAATTTCCATGGATAAGATGCCTGAATGGAAAACAATTTTTGTTATATATATCATTGTGAATGGTCTTTATGTAATTAGGGGAGATCGAGAAGAGTTCATCTCAACTACCATCTCAAGGAAATAGAAATGAGTAGGGAAGATAAGATCATTCACACGAACAAGGACATCCTTGATTATACCCTCCGGACTAGTAGGGCTTTAATTGGCCAATTGAATGACAACACATATTGTATATAAGGGAACAACACTATGATTTGAGAATATGGATGTGGTAATGACATTAATTTTTCCTCCTAGGTGTATGAGTGCATCATTAACATTCAAACTTCTAATATGGAAAGGAACCGTAAAGGTCCTTGGATCATTTCACTTTGTGGCAATAGAATGTTGGGTAGAATCATTTTTGAAGGTATTAAGTTGGCTCTTGTGTCTGTATAATTTCTTAAGAAACAATGCATACTTAGGGATTTTTTATGGCATCTAAGAGGGGAATTTTGAAGTCGACATGTCTAAAGAAGTCAAGAATTTCCGGTTTGGATTTAAAGGACTTATTTGGCTTAGAAACATCTTGAGGAATGGGAATTGGGTTCTGATGATGAATAGAAGGAGGTGAGGGAATGGATTCATGTTCCTTTTCATGATTCTTTTTCTGTTAACCTTCTAGGTAAAAATTCAAGGGGGTCGGAGGACTGATCATGAGGTATAGAAATTTTCTTTCAGGATATATGTGCAATTTCACATGCATTACCCTTGGGGTTGGGTAATGGTTAAAATGGGAATTGGAAGGTATTTGATTTTTTTTTTCTGGTTGAGGTGGGATGTAATTTGACCAATATGGGTTTCAATGTTCTTGAGGCTAGAATGAGTGAAGGTGGAATGATCTTATGTAGTGCTTTCACGTGATTTCTTGGAAGAAGAGACTTGTATCGGATTCATATTACCTTGATTTTTGTTCTTGGGAAAAAGATTGTATTGGTTTGGAAATTGGGAAGTCTCACTTGGGTAGTGAAATCCATGAGGATGAATAAGAGGATTGATCCTTTGAGGTTGCGGAACAAAAGGATAAATTGGATGGAATTTAACACCACCTTGACCATATTGGAATTGGATTGGGTTTTAATGAGGTTACTGAGGGGGGGTGAGAAATGGGATTCCAATATCTCATGATATGGTTATAGATAGAATAGAAGGGCTCTGAGTCGTGTTGGTTGAAATTTCTAACAAACTGACCTGATTGTTGAGGGTTGGGGTTCTGCTAAGAATATGCTACATTAGGGTCCATTGATCTTAATGAATTAGATGGGTCCTCTTGAAGTTATGGACATGTTTCATTTGTAAGAGATGGGCAGCTATAGATTTTACAATTCTTAATAGGTCTAGGGAATAGACATTGTGGAGAATAGGAGCTTGGGGATTTGGACACCACAACTAGATGCCACACAAGAAATATAGGTTCACTCATCCACTCTGTCTTATTATTTTTCTCTGTAGATTGACTATCTTGGGATTGTTTCACTTCATCATGTGATCGAGTATGGAAATGTTATGTGTTTTCATCCATGTTACTTTTGATATCTCTTGCAACTATAGGAGTTTTATCAATAATGGATCTACCACTTGCAGCATCCATGAGAGTTCTCTCCGTAGACAATAACCCCTCATTGATGTATTGGGTCAAGAGTTGGTCAGGGATTTTGTGGTGTGGGTAGGTTTCCAAAATCTTTTTGAACCTCTCCCATTACTCATGTAGTGATTCATTTTGAAATTTACAGATACTGATTATATCATATTGGATAGAAGCAGTACGAGAAGAAGAAAAAATTTCTCTAAGAAAAATAATTTGATGTCATTCAATGTGGTTATGGAACCAGGAGGGAGGTAGTAAATCCATGATATGGTGGAGTCAACTAGAGACAATGGTAATTCTTGGTGTTTGATTTGTTCCTCAAAAACCCCTTGAGGATTCATGGAGGATCATAATAGTTGGAACCCTTTAAGGTGGAGATGTGGATCCTCACCAGCATGCCTGTGAAAATAAGGTAAAATGAATCAAACCCGATTTGAGTTCAAAGTCAGACTCTTTGTTTGGATATTGAATACCAAGGGGTAGGTAATTCATATAAGTGGAAATGAGTTTTTTAATGGTTTTTTCTCTATGATCGGCTATTTCTAATTCAACTGCTTGCACAAGGACTGGTTCTTGAATTAGTTGATTATCACTAATGTTCCTCCAATGTTAGTGAAGTGTTCCCTCGATTTTAGAGTAAAACAATCTGAGAGATTGTTTGGATGGCTTGGGGAATTCAGAAAGATTTTTTAAGAAATGGGAAGATGGTTTCTTCTTTGTGTTTTTTTCCATTTATGATTTTTTAAAAAGGTGTGTTTTTCATAGTGTTTTATATTCAATTTTTTGTTTATATTTTTTATAATGACAATAAACTATAGGCTATTTAATTACACCATCCTTGGAAATGACTCCATTTGAAATCATGGCTTATTTTCACCTATCGAATGTTCATAGTTTTCATTCGTTGTTAATTTGTATTGCAGCACACAGGTCAAATCCTCAACGATGATCCATTTTAATAGTTAATTGTTATTAGTGGATTTTATTTTGGTCCTAGGGGTTTATTTGAAAAACGTAATTGAAATTGTTTGTTGATTAATATTGATTTACCAATTTGAAAAATATTTGGGTGAGAACATCATTTAGTTGTTAAGCTTGTGATATCCTTGATCCTTGCTTTATATTTCATTAAATTATCACCCACTTCACAAGATAACGTTGATTATAATTCGTAAGTGTTATGTCTTTTATAAAAATCCTAAAATAAAATAAGGATCTAATATCAATCAGAACTTGTTGATGGTAGTATATTTATGGATCTAATAATACATGGAAACCATTATTTAATCAAAACAATTCATTAATACAAGACATGTGATGTTCAACATAGATAATGTCAATCGAAAGAATATTCATCGAGCAAAGTATCTCAATCACTTAAAATACCTAACTTATAACTCACCCCAATGAGAGTTTTATACTACCATTGAAATAATTAGTAATATTTTTGATTATGTTTATGATGATAAATTGAGAAGATAAGAAAAATGGGACAAGAAAAGAGTGGTGTGTCGAACACACACATGAGAAATGAAGAGAAATAAAAAAAGCACACTATTGATTGAATGAGAATGTGTATGAAGGTAATGATTTTAAAATTGATTTAGAATATTTAAAAAAAATTTAATTTTAACTATATATGTTATATGAGAATAAGTGATTATGAAAAAACAAACATGCATTAAATCATAATAAATAATACAAACACTTACGAAATTACAATTGAAAATGAACGGAAAGAACATGAAATCAAAGAGAGGAGGAAGTATAAAGTGAAAAAATGAGTATAGAATTTTCTCCCAAGACATTGGAGGATCCTTGGTCATGCCAATTGATCCTCCTCTACTATTAATTTCCAGCACTTTTGAAAGGATAAGAGGGGATGTATTTATAGCCCAAGGTGGTGGACTGTTTGCATTCCAAAATGACCACTCCAATTAGATCGATGATTTAGACATCTAGACATCCGAATATTGAGATATCCTCTTCTTAAAAGTTGTAGTTATTAATGTTTTCTGACTAAACTCAAAAGGTGGAGTCATTTTGAGTTATTGAGATGATGTTATGTAGGTTTTTATAAACAATGTTGAACTCTCTATTTCTATCCATTCTTTTCAAGGGACAAAATGTGAATAGAATTTTGACTAGGAAGATGACTTCAAATCCGAATTATTTCTTCTAAATAGTTAGCCCCCTATATCTCATCTTTCACACTGAAAAATTGGATCTTGATTTCATGAACAGATTGAGAGATATGTCATGAATACTGTCTGGATAATGTTTTCTGGATAGAATTATGGGCTGGAATTCATTGCATCAGTTGGGCCCCTTGCACAGGCAGTTGGAACCTAAACATTTTATACTTGATTGTTTTGAATAATAAAGAACATATAAAGGCGTTTTATAAAATTTTGGATTTGGGATTTGGACATGTAACCCAATCAACATGGTTGGTCCAGTTTCTTCACTGTTTCATTGGGTCTTCTTGTGTTAACCATAAGACCCTCCAAATGGACTATTTGGACAAAGGTTCCTTAAAATAAAATGTTTGAATTTCAGTAAGTAACCCTAAATAACAAGAATATTAAAATTCGGATATGCAGGGTTAGAGTTATATTTAAAACAGTAAACTGACATTGATTGGATTAATTCAAATAATTCTCAAACACTAAATTTAATATTTAAACATTAATATTTCACACAAATTTTGAACATTTCATATTAAATTAATAAAGGGGTATAAAAAAACTTACGAAAATATGAATAAAATCAACATTGGTTGGTCTCATGAGTCAAACTATTGTCTTTTCACATGTTTTTGAAAAAATATTTATTTTTAGTTTATTACGAGGCTTTGAGTCTGGGGTTGTGATGTTCATCATTATGCATTCCATCATTATGAAATTAGCTATTGATATTACATGTGATTATTTAACATGTATAATACCCATTTTAATATTTAATGGAATTATTTGATTTAAATTTTACATATTATGCTGATATTTATGTTTAAAATCTTATCTTATAGTCATATACATTGCCATAAATGTTTATGCTTATATATAAACGTTTCTGTTATATTGTTATCTATACTGAGCATATTAGCTCATCCCTTTCTTATGATTTATTTTTTCTTGGATGAAAAGAAGTATATTATGATTGAAATGAAAGAATAGGCTATGGGATATGAGTGTGTTCAAATGGGGACACAATGTTGTTGTTTTTTTCATTTAATAATGTAATGTAAAACTTATGTATGTATCAATTACATAGAAGGCTAAGAAACTGATCAGTAATTAGGGAATAGATCTCTTTTGATCATGCCAATGTTATGTATGAATTCTCAGACTCTAGGTAACTATGGTCAAGTCATTACAGTTGGTATCAGATAAAGCTTAGTAGAAACCTTGGAAACTAGATTTAGAAAAACTCTTATTAGATAACATTACCCTAAGATATAATTTGATGATTAGTATATAAGAACATTCTAGAATTTTGGTAATGTAGAGATTTTTAAATTTTACATGCAATACATCGCTGTATGGATACATGTAGGTAGAGGCAGCTCTACCACATATGTACATAGGAGTGAAAACTTCAACAATGAGTATTAGGCTTGACCCAATGTATCCTGGTACACGACAACAGTTCTTGCAGCACTCTTGGTTATGAATCTCTCCTGGGATATGCTTTGGATAATTCACATTTTCATTAGAAAACATTATGAAGGAATTATGATTAAATATTCTCTCAAGGAAAACATTTTTTTATGATTATGGATTATATTCCTAAACTGTTCAATTTATGTTATGTATTTTACATGTCTAGAATTATGTATTCTTATTTATAAACTAATCTAGTGAATGTAGTTGTTTAGAAATGGCTCCTTATGGATGTAATGGAAACGGTATTAACGTATTTAATACATGTAGGTATTTCCCTCTAACGTAAGATAATTATAGTAGAGATAGTGATGCCACAGGTGTTAATTAGCTTATAACTGTACTGGAAAAACTCACTTTGCTGATGAATAATTACCATACCTGAATGGATCATCATGATCCATAGTGTGGAGGATCAATGTGAGACTGATTCATGAGGAAACAACCAAAAAAATTCAATGGGACAAAAAATACAATTGTAGCTGAGAAATGGAAAGGTTCCTTAGAGAAAATATTTCATGTATTGGGAAGTAGAGAAAGGGATAAATTTGTTAGGGTAGTTTATCGCCTCACAAAAGATGTATATCAATGGTGGCAATTGATTAAAAAATGAGGATGAAGAAGTATCAAATATAGAATGGAGGGAGTATAATGATATTTTCTTTGAAAAATACTTTCCTCATGACCATCGAGCAGTTATGGAAATCCAATTTCTGAATATGAGGAAGAAGGAGGATGAGAATGTCACATTATTTGAGGATTACCTTACAAGGTTAGCAAGGCGTGTTATGTATTATATATGTAACATGAGGAGTAAGATTGATCGATTGATTGATGGGTTAAAACCATTTATCTGTTGAGCATTAGTCTCTCAATCCTCCTCATTGTACGAAGTTATAGTCTCATGTGCTATCAAGATAGGAAAATAATTTTCAATGATTTATGACATTAATGAAAATAAAGAAGAGATTTGTTAAATGCTCTGGAAATAGAAATAACGAGAATTAGGGAAAAGTTAAAATTACATCATGTATTATGTATACTCCTCTTAGACCTCCTGACATATGTCTACAGCCAACTATAGAAGACTTCGCTATGTGATGCCCGATGGTGGATCTCGGTGCTGGTGACTTCTCAGCAAGAATACTCTCCAATAAGAGGGATCTCTCTAAAACCCCGACCTGCGTCAGGATGCTGAGAGAAATCATTAATTACCTGATCTCTTGCCCGAGTCCCTACTCGATGATCCGGGCCCTGAAGAATGGGCCCCACAACATATCAGTGGAGTAGCATGTGAGGTCGGTGAACCTCTCTGAGTAATGGTCCACAGTCATGCTGCCCTGCTCGAGATGTAGAAGCTCCCGTATGTGCACTGCCCGAAGGGTCACATTGAAAAACTCTTCTCTAAACAAGCTCCCAAAGTATCCTAAGAGAGGTTTCACCATGTCGTGAACCTGAATCCTCAAACTCCACCATCTTCCTACTACTGCATGTAGAATACTGGCGACATGAATCACCATGAGATCATATGGTGTCCCTACCAGTCAGAAGACTATCACCACAGCCTCCAGCCAATCCTCAGCCTCATGTGGGTCTATAACACCCCTGAACCTGGGTGGCCTCTGGCACTGGATCTCTTGCAATGCGCTGAAATGGTTTTCACTCTCTATTGTTGGGGCTAGTGGCATCGGTGGCCCAATGGGTAATGGTACCACTGGTGCCTCTGCCAGTGCCTCTACTGAAAAAGGTCCCTACACAGAGGCCTCGTTGCTCTGTGGGCTATCACGGCATGCTCTACCCAGAACCTATTCTAGATGTCTACGTCGAGGCATCCTGAAAAGAAACAGCTATGCCACGGTCAATAAGTTATACCTGGTGAGTTGACTCAAAGAGATCACATAAAAAAATTTCAAAACACACATGCAATCAGTGTTTTCATGCATTGGGTCAGAAATCAGAAGTCAGGTTCCTACTGTATGGATACGTTGGCTGCCACACCAACACTGAATTCCTAAAATAAATAACAATACTCATAACACATAAAACTATTGCCATTAAAATATTAGAGTCCAATGGGATATAGAAGAACTAACTCCTCTGATACAAATTTGTCATGTCCCATCCTCAGGGAATATATTGGGACCACCCCAAGACCACCTTCCATTGGCCAGGGGATGACAACTAGCACTGAAAGGCATATCCCAGTAATTGGGAAGGAATTGCCTTTAAAACCTACAACACACACAGTCTGCAAAATCAACAAGGGGTAACCACAAGTAACTACTATAATAAAAAGTGTGCAGAATGTAAGGGCCTGTATACAAGCCCAACTGAAAGTATATGTACAACTGAAAGGGGAAAAGCTCATGGATCGTCTACCGGGAATCTTACCAGAAATGTGCGTACAGATCTCGATCAATTCAACCCTGTGGTATGTCTTATATAAGTCCACCTCTGAACAGCCTCCAGTATGTCACCCTTCATCTCGATCAATGCTATTCGTCGTCTGCACAGGACACAATAAGGTGTGGGAATAGCTCGTGCAGTGGTGAGTAAAACGGTACTTAGTAGGAATCCCGACACCCTCAAAGGTCTCCCAGAATCCACAAATGATAAACCTCAAAAGTAACTGTACAATCACATGTTACAAAGTAACAACCATCCTTACATAGGTGTATTCCCATATATATACCTATTTTTTCAAGATTACACATAGCTCCATCACCTGAGCCAAAATCACAAGTATCCACGAAGGAAGAAGTACCACAAATGTAACACAACATGGGTGAGTTCCTCTAAGAAACACCACAAAGAGAAGAACCACAATGGTTTACCACAAATATTAGAACTCAGATTACACTAGGTATAACAGTGGTATGGTAGTAATGATGATTAGATTTAACTATTGAATCATCTTACTCCGTTGAGAGGCAGACCCACGTAGGATCCTAAATCATTAGACCCACATTGGATCAAAGTACAACAGACCCACGTAGGATCCTAGAGTAGTCCCACGTGGATTCCTAGAGCGGATCCATGTGGGATCCTTGAACACAGACCCACGTAGGACCCCAAAGCATAGACCCACATAGGATCCTAACGCACAGACCCACAAAGGATCCCTTTCTCATGTTACAACCTACTACAGGGTTCCCTCACTAAGCTCGTTTTATTTTGGGAGGGTCTTCTCCTCAAGCCACAGGTCGACAATCCAACTGACATGAAGTCCAATGAACAAGTATCCCCAATGGACTTCCATAGAATAGGGGTCTCAACATAATAGACGGTGCATAAAACAGACGCCTGGTCTGTATGTTATTGGCCTTTTTAGACCCAAGGGCCAGATAGGATTCGTGTTCGATCAAACCCCATCATACACCAATTTTATCCAAAAATCAAGTGGGGTATACCAAAATTAAGATCTCGATTCAATTTTTATGGTTCTACAAATGGTTCATCAATTAGAGGCTCATAGATCGTGATATTGCCGAAAGAGTGGAATGGGGTCGATGCTGGTTTGGGTCTGGTCTGACCCGGCCTGGGGCGACCTGACCCGATCTGGTTTTCCCAAACCAGTTCACGTTAACCCAGACCATCCCTGGTCTAGCCCTAGGTCTGACCCTGCTAGCGGAATCTGACCCCACCTGCTGGGTCCGGCCCAGCCCGCCAGCGCAGCCCACTCTTGGCGGCCCACAGGAGGCATGCGGCTGGCCAAAGTTGTGGGGCCGTACGGTTGTAACACCCCGAGATTTTATGAAAAATATTCTTTTAATTTCATTAATTTCTTGTATTGTATGCTACACCAAGATTACCTTGCACTATACACAACACCGTATTAGCTTGCAGTATACACAACACTATTCTTGGATCGTGTTACACACAATTTTCATAATAGTTATTCTACGCAACATTGAGTATATATATATATATATTCAATGTATAAATGAAATATGGTTGGATTCTAATATACGAAACAACGAAAAATTCTTGCACAACACGCAACCCTGACTTGGCTTTCATTACACGCAATCGCGGCCTTCCTCGATAGCGTGTGTTGTACGCAAGACCAGGTTTTAGTAAACAATGATATATTATTATAATATTATTATGAACTAGCTGTTATGAATAGAATTAACTAAATATTGATTTTTATAACATTATTATTAATCATACACATTTTTTAGAACATGGTATAAGAACAAAATAAAGTTTTCGGGTAAAATAAGTTTTTTTCAAAAAATGCAGTTTTGCCGCCTTTTGATGGCGCACCCACATTAAATATAGTTTTTGACATGTTTATAAGAACAATTTTACAAAATAAAATTTTTCATTGGAATCAAGAAATAAAAATTTACTTTGGATAAATCTTTCATATTATTCTGGTAACTTTCATATTTTGATGAATAGTAAAAACATGCTATATTTTAATTAAAAAAAACCTTTTTCATCGCAATAATTTATATGGTTAAATTATAATATTGAATTTATTTAAAGTATAAATAGAATATATATTTACCATTTAATATAGTATATGTCATTAGCATTGATTTTACATTAAATTCGTAGGTTAAATCAATTCAATCTTTTGCAATGTTTTAAAGAAAAACTCGTTTTCTTTCGACAACGGGATTAATTTTAATTTAATTTATGCAACCTTTGTGTATTGAATTTGGAAAAATTGATTCCATATTTGGAATAAGTGGTTCCAAATTATGTTAATAAGCTACTTTTCATTTTTGGGAATTATGAATAGTAACTACGGTAAATTTTATTTACCATAGTTAAAGGTAAATCGGGTAATTAAGGGTAAATATAATATTATAAAACTACCCTAACACATTCCAAAATTCTATTGGATGGCTAAAAGTAGACCCATATAACCTAAGGGTCGGATTAGATTCATTTTATGGACTTTTGACCATGAAAATAATTTAATTATTATCAAAACCAAAAAAAGTGACAACATGTCACTCTCTTAAATCCTATAAGTATAATAATTTTAATTTAGTGATAAACATCATCAAACATAGAAAATGAATATTCTAGAGAAAGATAATAAAATTATCTACCTCATGATAATTTATTTATAATTTTTAGGGATTATATAATTGTCATTAATGGTGATACATTAATGATACAGAAATTATTTATTAAGTGGAAAATAAGTAATATAGTTTTTATTGAAATAATAATACCCATCAAAAGGCCCAAAAACCTGACCAAAACTTATTGGTAGTGTATATATATAACTTAATAATCCATGTACCTAATATATAACCGTTTGGAGCCTTATAAAAGTGATGGTGACACTTATATTATTTTATTTTAAATGATACCAAAGTTGTCACCTTCATAATTTAATAAATATAAAAATTTAAATATTGTGATTTTAAGATGATAAATTCTATTAAAAGTATTATTGTGAAAGGTAATAGATTTATATTTATCATAGTATTTTATTTTTAATTTTTATGCAACAAATAAGTATATTAAGTAATTATACAAAAATGTTGTAGTAATTATTTTATTAAGAGATAAACCAAATAAATGGTTTTAAAAATAATAAAATAAATATTATATGAACTATTTAATGTTATCCACTAATTTTATAGATACATATGACTTTTATGAATATATTAAATCTTTTATTTCGAACATATCTTCTGTATATATTTTATTTAAATTCAAATAAATGAATAGTGTCAAAATTGACACTATTGTTATTTTATAAAAATAAAATATTATAAAATTGTTTAAAAATCACAAAAAAAATTAAAAATTATAAACTTAACATTATATGGTCTATAATGTTATAAATTAAACAATTATAGAAAACTAACAACAAATTAGTAATTATTGTTTATAATTTTAAATTTAGAATTTTATTACCACAAATAAACTTAAATAGATTAAATAATGATTATTCAAAATGATAAGGTTACAAATAAGATACAAACATGTCTAAATTTTATTTTTTGATGAGATTACAACCCTATCTCATCTAATCTTTGAATATGAGTCGTTTTTTGGAGGTTTTTAAGTGGGGTTAGATTTATTATAAATTAATATTTTTAAGAATTCCAAAGGTTCCCCTCTCCTCCCTTATAAATGGGCACCTCCTCCCCCTCATCCTCACACCACTTTGAGCCTAGATGCTCGGCCAAACCCTGAAAAATTCCCTTCTACACTTCCCTATAAACATCCTAGAGAACCTGGTCTTCTTCAAAGACCAATTTTAGTGCCCTAAGAGGAGGTCTCAAAGAGGCGCTTCAAAGAAGAGGTAATGTCCGTTACCGATTCTTTCAACTTCATTTCTTCTTCCATTTCTTATTCCTAGGTTGTTTCATTATGAAGTAATAACATCAGTATCACTCATATACTGATATGTTGTTATATGTATGAAATAACCCTATTTCACCATCTATCAATCCTACAGTAAACGAAATCACCGTCCGTGCGTACGTACGGAATACCGTCTCCACACCATGGTGTAATCTATTTTCCACCACCACCTTACTTGGATGTGTATAATGGTGTAAATAATAACTATATATGATTATTGTAATGTGATATTGATTATGAAATAGTATACATACACTTCAATACAATTTCACGATCATGAGAACGATATCATCGCTCGTGCGTACGTACGGACTACCGTCTCCATGACGCGATGAGATTCATTCTCCACGTTAAACATTCATGAATGATTATAAAGTATATATAATAAGTAAAAATTAAATATATGACATAATAATGATACTGTATTTATGTGTATATATATGTATGTCATCTACTTAATTCCATTCAACTCAATAAGGAAACGAAAACACCGTTCATGCGTACGTACGGCCTACCGTCTCCATGAACGGTGTATTTCATTCCATTTACTGATCTATTATATATATGTATATTCTGAATATATATTATATATAAATCATGTTTTATATTCTTTAATTATGTAATCATGATTTAAGTAATCATATGAATAATTACAAGACAAAACACAGACGACAAATGAAACGATTTTACACAAACCGCTCTATAACATGGAATTTACAAAAGAACGGGTAAAATAAAGTCATAAGTGAATCATATATGATATCATAACAATGAGTATGATTCAGGAATAAGTAAATGACATTATTTAAATCATTATACAGTAGGTTCGGACACTTACGAAGCAAATCGGACCTAAGGTAAGGGAAAATATCACAATCACATTTTTATCCGAGATTGTTTATACTTTGGTATTTACTGGGGTGTATTTTATAATCCACGTCCATTTTTCCTCAATATGTATTATTTATATCATTATAAAATATTTTATATCCAATTTTACCCTTTGGTGAGTTTTTAGTAATAGATATGAAGGGAATCTTTTGTCGTTTTTCGTACGAGGTACTTTTCGACGTTTCCGACAAAAGTACGAGAAGAATGTTTTTTTAACATATATGGAATGAATGGATTTTTAAAACATTATTTCTAAGAAGCTTCCTTTACATTTTTTCAAGATTATTTTTAACCAACTTATTTTAGTTTAAAATTGTATGACATGTTAAGAAAAGATAATGTTTTTGAAAGGATATTTTCCTCAAGAATGGAGTTCATGTGTTTTATCTAAATTATTTTCCATCTAAGATAGTATAGGGTTCTATTTCTATCCCTATTATTACATGGATTTGATTATGTTTTGATGGAATTATTTTTATGAATTACTTTATCTTATATGAATTATTTTATGATGTCATGTTGTGTAAGAATCCCATTTTTATTACTTGGGTTATGCAATGATGTATGATTTATGATTTTGTGGCACACATAGGATTTGTATAATTATGAGATGGGTGGGACCTATATCACCCTCCAATGCATTGGGTAAAGATTTTATAACTCATGATATAGACATGGCTGGAACGGCAGGTTAAACCGGTTCAGTGAAACAGGACTGAAATAAGGAGTGAACTCGGTTCAGAAATGGACTTTGTCCACTAAGATTGTCTTGGAAATGAGTCTTGTCTAATATGAAATGATTCTCTATGATTATTTGTGTATCACACAAAGTTTCATGTTTTAAGTTATGGTTATTGGGATTACATTTCACTACTATGATTTATCCCATGTTATGAAATTATGATTTCTTTAGCAGGTTAAGATTTCCAAAAGTTATGTTCTTATGTATATGATGTGATTGATATTTCTTTTGTTTACCCTTACTGAGCATTTGAGCTCACCCTTTTTTGTTTTCTTTTCCCCAGGATATAAAAAAAGGTTTTAGGTAAAAAAAGGATGATCTTTATGGGAGATATTGAAGATCTTTCACCATGATTAGAAGATTATATTCCGAGTTTCCAAAGACACTAAACTATTATGGTCCTTGTGTGTGTGTTTTTGTTATGTATTAAGTATTCCGCAAAAGTAATGTAATGTCCATGTACGTCAATCTTCGGGTTTCAACAACGGTGGGGTCTGCCTTTGGAGCCACCCAATGGGGAGGCACCTCCTGGGTACCCCGAACATCTCAACCATTCGGGTTGGGTGCCCAACCAGCTAGCTTCACATGGCAATGGAGGTTGGCACGTTTGACACGGGGGTCCTGCTCGGCTCCTCGGCTGGCCGGACATCCAGAAAACCTCTGTGGCATAGTCTCACACCACTCCACCTTTGATGGATAGAATAGAGACACCCCCTTATATTCGTGGCCTCATGCCATGCCCCTGCAAGAATAGTGGTGTGGACTGACTCTGCCGCCCTGTCCATGCGGCCAACCGTGCACCTACCGCTGCCCCCTTCACGCGGATGGTCAAGCCCCTGCTGATGGCCTTGCTCCAACATTGTCAATGGGCCATGGCCCTCCTCTGATGGTGTGGCCTAACCGCCACCATCATCATGGCTAGTCGCAGTGTAAGCCACTGCTCCCGAGCCCTACCGGGGCTGGTTACCGGCACCGGTTGTCGGCGACATTCCTCGGGTCACCGGGTGCGTCCTGGTAGCCTGATCATCATTCCGAAGACTTTTTCACACATCTTGGGAACTCCCCATCGATTAAATACCACCACGGTCAGGATTCGCTCAAGACAAAAACAGCCCATGAAGAAAATTAAAATCCACAAAGGTTCAGGAGGGGTCAGGCTATGTTCCTTTGGCCCGCACCCTCCACGTTAGAATGGTATCAATTGACATAGTTGTTATTAAATCAAGAAGAACGACATGAATGGGGTAAGGGGTATACTAAAACAACATTCCCAACCTTGAAGATTTGTTGACATCGCTGAGGAGAGAGAAAGATGGACATCGATTTTTCTTCATTGAAGATGTTCCTCATTGGAGATACTTCGATGAGGTTCTTCATTGGAGAAATGTTAATCGAAGGAGAAGAGTTCTACCTCTAAGGGGGGTTTCCTCTAGAAAGATCTTCCACCATGATTCTTATCCAGCAAAAACCAAGAGCCCAATCAAGCTGATGAGGAGCCTCCCCCTTAATTGATAGGTTTAATGACTTCATTTAATGAAGTCTTTAAATGTTGGTGGTTTGGCATTATTAAAAAAAATTGAATAGAGGGGGTGGTCCCCACTGAGGATTCAAAAGAATTCAAATGTTATATGAAACTAAATTTAGTTTATTTTTATTTATACTTTTTTTATTTTCCCATGATGGGTAGAAAAAACTATCTTCCACCCATGACCAACTACACCTATGGTGACTGTCTCCTTAAGCAACTATCGCCATTGTGAGATCAACAGTGCCTCTGATTTCAATTCTGAGCACTGGTTCCAATGTTACAAAAACCCTCCCACATGCTTACTGAAAGTACATAAGAAACATCAGAAAAACATTCTAGGATCTCCAAACCACGGAATCAAGTATCATCAAATACTATAGACTCGAATATTTCCATATAATTAAAATAATTACATGGTTATCTGGGACAATATAATTTTGTGATATCTTTGACTATGGATGTGTTATTTTTATACCATTCATGGATTATGGTTAAAAAATGAAATTTTGTATGATAGTTTTAATATGAATGTCTATATTAGGTTTCAACATTTTCTTATGAGGAATGAATTGGACATAGTACGTGACGGGTGGAGCCCGCTCTAACTCCTCCATTCATTGGTAGGTTTCATGAGACAAACAACTGTCTTGACACAAGGCCTTGATAAAAATTTTATTTGTAGTTTTGGCAAGTGTCCTTGACTCTGTGATTTTGATGTCAGAAATTACGCATTCCATAATTATGAAATTATCTATTGAAATTACATGTGACAATTCGACTAGTAGAATATTCATGTAAATATGTAATGACATTATTTGATTTATATTAACCATATTATGTTGAAGATTAATTTTAAATGGATTATGTTTTAGTCTTATATATTTCCTTTAATGTTTATTCTTATTTAGGAATGATTCATCTATATTTTTATCCTTACTAAGCATCTAGGCTCACCACTTCCTTATGTTTTATTTTTCCCAGGATCCGAAAAGTATATATTATGATTGACCTGTAGGAATAGGCTAAGGGATATGAGTGTGTTCAAAATGGAACATAGTGATGTTTTTTTTCAATTTCATAATTCAATGTAAATCTTATACATGTATCTAGTACTTCTATGGAAACTAAACTGATCAGTCTTTCAGAATTGATCTCTTGTGATCATTCCAATCTTATATAATAATACACCTACTCAAGGGAACTAGGGTCAGGGCATTACATATTCAACCCAATACATTCTTTGAAACCTCATTTTACATTAGAAACCCTTGTCCACCTAAGCATATTTTGAGTATAAGTGTGGTTATTAGCCTATTCTTGAGCTCCAAAAGTTTATCATCACATTAATCCATCAATATATAATTTACACATTTCTATGTTAACATAGATATTTGGGTACAAAATCATGATAAAATTCTAAAAAACATACTTAGTAACTATAAAATTCAATAAAAATATAGATCATGGTTATTATTTTTGTCCCTGGCCATTTCTCAATAACCATTTCCATTGAACTGTCTATAGAAATTCATTCTATTATGATCATTTTCCATAGAAATGTGATTTTTTTCATCCAAAATCTACACTTTCTCATCATAGAATATAATTTTTCTATAATTAATTAAAAATAATTTGTACATACACCTCATGTTCTTCCTTTCTGCATGAGTGTATGAGAATATCATTAATAAAAACCAACACAATTTTTAATACTAAGACTATTTTTACAAGGTAGTCTCTCAAAACTCTATTAATTAATTCAATATCGATAAATGAGGGGATTAGGTATATATGGAATACTTATGAACAGATATTTTCAAAATAGTGTACAGAATATTATCAGTTAAGTATCTTATCTATTCAAATTTATGTGATGATATCCATAATAAAGATCCAATTTTGAGAAGTATTGATATATTTGTTGTTAATCAAACAATTCATCAATCCTAGGTAGTTGATACCCATTCCATATGATGATATTTATATTTTCATGGTAATAAATTCATAACCACATTGATATATTATTCTTCATGAAAAGGATCACAAGTGCACCTCAAGGAGCTAAACTATGATGCATAAACCCATTATCCAAGTGCTCTTGTAGTTTCTTCTCTAACTCCTCCAGCTTTATTAAGTCCATCATATAGGAGATTGTGGATATAGGTGTGGATCAATTAAGAAGTTATATTGAGAATTGTACTTCATTTTCAATGGGGAGGCTAGAAAATAATTTGAGAAATACATTAGTATGCTTCTTCATAATGGGAATGTTCTTAATGTAGAGCCTTTCCATTGACACGACTATATGAGAAATTTATTATTCTTCATTCTATATCTGTAACACCCCATGATTCCATGGAATTATTCCCTTTGAATAATGCAATAGCATGCATTGTGTGCAACTTCGTGGTTCTAGCACACCACAACCAATAAAACTAGCCGTTATTAAAAGTAATACCCAGTTTTTGAAATTTTATAAATATTCTCATTCAAAATGGATATCATTTTTGGATTCAGAATTTTGAAATTACTCTAGGGTGAATTTTTGGTATTTTTCTGAAAACATTCAAATTTTTATGAATACTAAAAAACACAGAGTTATAGTTTAAAACTAATTTTTTTATTTAAATAATTTTTTATTTTCTTTAAATTTATTTTAGGTTGAAATAGATACATAATACATTTATAAGTTTAGTGTAATTCAGTGGAGTTAGTTTATAATTATTTTAGATATAGGAAAAAATTATTGATCTTTTTACCACCTTTTACCTACCTTCTAAGAGTATTTAAAAATTTATATAAAACATAATTTTACCACTTCTGTGGGTTGAATTTCAAAAATTTGAGAGACACAGTTGATATTAGTATTTAAAATGTGGTTCAATAAGATGAAAATAATTTTCTGTGAATAATAACTTTTTAATTTTATTTCATACGATTAAAATTAAATAGGGTAATTAAGGGTAAAAATGTTATTATTATTACCCTAACACATGTCCTAATTCTATTGGATAAGTATAATTCGACCAAAAAAACCTTAGGAAGAAACAATGAACCCGTTGGTCCACCTGGATTAGATTAGGACATTTATAATTATTTTATTGAAAGAAGAGTTAAAAGAGTTAAATTCAAAGATTAATAACTAAACGATTTTTAATATTTGGATACAAAAAATATAAATTATTCTATAAATATTCATTAGAAATCTAAAAGGATTTACTACATAATGGTATTTTATTTATATTTTTTAGACATTAAATAATTTAATTTATTTATGACACAATTATGCTGTAGTAATTACCTAATTAATAAAATATTAAAATAATTGATACTATAAATATCAAAATAAATTTAATTTGAGACATTTTATGAACTCCACTAATTATCTAGGTTAATATGACATGTTAGGGTTAGTTAAATTAATTGTTTTTGAAGTAATAATGTTGTTATTAATTTAGAAAAAACAAGAAACCAAATAGAGACAAAATTTACATTAAAGAGTTTTTAAAACAAATATTATGATATTAATTTATATTCCATTCCTAAAAATATATTATTCGGACAAAAGACTTATATAATGATAGTTATATTCTTAAGGAATGAATTGGGATTCTTGTGGATGTATATATTATGTTTATTAACCATATAATATAAAAATACAAAAATGCGTGGTAAATGTCAAATTATTTAACTAAGAGTTAAATCTAAAAGATGAAGATAATGTATTGACCCAAACCTGTCTAAAACCTATTGGTTGTATGGTTTTCGACACATCCCCACCGTAACCTTTAAATAATTCATTTTTTAGCCATTAGAAACTGAAATTGATTTTATTATAAAATAATATTTCTAGTTTTTCCTAAGGTGCCTCTCACCCCTTTTATAAAATGGAACTCCCCCTTCTCTCAAATTCACACATTGAAAGCATTTATTCATGGCTATCCCCTACCCAAAACCCTCTAAAATGTCCTCCCCTAATCTTAGAGCCCTTTATTTTGTCATAAAGATAACCAAATGATCCCTTTTGATCAAATCAAACAGAATAACCTGAAGAAGAGGTAAATATTTCATCACCTCCTACAAGTTCCTTTCTTCTTCCACATCCTCTTTTTTTGTTTTTTCCATTCTAAAATAAAACCTAGAGTGTATTCTATTTACTGTGATTTTATTATACATATGGTGTAATAATATTAATTATTACATCCATCATTTGAATGACATGTCACCATATGTACGTACATACGACTTACCGTCTCCACGTCGTGGTGTAATTGTTATTCAATATATTATTATTTGGATGGGTATAATAATGAAGTATAATTGATATAAATAATAAATATAACATGATAATTATTCTGTATATATGATATACCATCCAATTATATGTTATTTTAATATCAAAAGAATGATATTTTCTCTCATGCGTACGTACGAATTACCGTCTCCACGAACGCGATGAGATTCATTCCCCATCATATCCATTCAAGACTAATTTTCATTAGATGTTTAAAAACCTTGTTTAAATATGTAATATCATTCTGAATATTAATAAGATACATACTATCCATAACAAACAATACATACGTAATAAATCATACATAGGAAAACGAATCAGGTAACACCTAAAATGATGATAATACTACGATATTATTAACAAATCAATGTTAAAAGATCATATATGATATAATATTATTGTATATGATTATTGTATAATTTAATAACAATTATTTCACCATTATATAAAATATTAAACTACTCTCGACCAAGTAAAAATACAAGGTAAGGGTTAATTATACAATCTCTTTATTATCCGAGATTGTTTATACATAATTATCTACTAGGACCTATTTATCATTCACATCCATGTTTCATAAAAATGTATGTCAAAACATTTTTACTATTTTTTAGACTATGGGTTAATGGAGTTTATACCCTTTTTTGAAATTTATAATATGTTGATAAATGAATATTTCTGTCGTTTTCCATACTAGGTCCTTTATAACCTTTTTGTCAAAATTTTGGTAAGAATGTATTTTTTTAACTTTTATGGTGGGTGTGGTTATTTTTTGCCATTATAACATCATCAAAGAATCCCTTGAAATATTATAATAATATTTCCAAAATACATGTTTTCTTAAATTATTTCATAATTGAATGATATATTTCTCTAAAAAAGGTTTTGATTTCATCTATGTCAACATCCTTGGATAGATTTAAGCTTTTTTGAAGTTGATTTATTAATATTCAAAACCTCCTTATTGTATTGAATGTTTTTTGATATGTTTGAATATGGGTGGGTTATTTTTACACCATTCATGGTTAGTGGATAAATTATTTACATTTCATATTCCTGTTTATATATGAATTTTTATGTTATGTTTAAAGCTTTTTATAAGAGAAATGCACTGGACTTAGTATGTGACACGTGTAGCCTACTATAGCTCCTTGATGCATCGATAGGTCTCATGAGACGAACTTGTGTCTTGGCACAGGGCCTTGAAAAAATTTAATTTTTAGTCTTGGCACAAGGCCTTGACTATGTGGTTATGAAAGTCAGACATTATGCATTCAATCATTATGAAAGTGGCTATTGATATTGCATGTGATTATTAGACTAGTAGAATATCCATGTGAGTAAGTAAATGTCATTATTTTGATTTTATCTTTTCCATATTGTGATTATTTTCAATTTCAAAAGTCTTTTCTTTTAGTCTTATACATTGCCTTAAATGTTTATGCTTATTTATGAAAGTTTCTGTTATATTGTTATCCTTACTGAGCATCTAAGGTCACCATTTTCTATGTTTTATTTTTTCCATGGATTAGAAAAATATAATATGACTAACCTATAGGGATAGTCTATTGTATCTTAGTGTTGTATATGGAAACAATGTTGTTTTATTTTTCCATTTTATGATGTAATTTATACCTTATGACTGTATTTAGTACTTCGAAGGCTACAAAACCAATCGATCATTTAAGACTTGATCTTTTTTTATCATGACAATAATTCATAACAATGAACCAACACTGGGATTCTAGGGTTAGGATGTTAAAGTTGGTATTAGAGGATGTTTAGTTCAATCCTTAGAATCTAGAATTAGTTAATCTCTAATTAGAGCACATATCCCTAAGATAGAATTTGAGGATTAGTATAGAAGAACATCCTAGAATTTTGGTATTTTATAGATTTTGTGAGTTTTTCAAGCAATAAATCCATATCTGGATACAATCAGGTAGAGGTGGCTCTGGCATAGATGTACCTAAGGTTAATACCTGAAAACACATCTTTGATCTAGACTTGAACAGGAACGGGATCATGACAACGGGCGTTGTTGCACTCTTGGTTACGACACTCCTAGGGGATATGCTTAGGATAATTCTCATTTTATTTACAAACCATTATGAAACATTTATGAGAATATACTTTCTCAAAGAAATTTTTTTTTATAATTAAGGATTATATCCAAAAACTGTTCAAATCATGTTTACTATTTTACATGTTTGGAATTATGTATTTTAATTCATATACTAATCTAGTTTATGCCATTGATAAGAAATGGTGCCTAGTGGAAGGAATGGAAACTGTGTCAATGGACACACTCCATGTAGGGATTTCCCTCCTGCTCAAGATAATTATAGTGTAGCTGGTGATACAACTGGTGCTGATCCGCTTATCACTATATTGGGAAAACTCACTCAGGTAATGAACACTAACATTACACGTATGGAGCACCCAAATCCATATCTTGAAGGACCAATGTTTGATCGCTTAATAGGGAAAACCAGAAATATTCAATGGGGGTACAAATACGCTAGTTGCTAGGTAATGGATAAATTCCATAGAGATAATATTCCATGCCTTGGGGAGTAGCAAAAGGGAAAAATATGTCATGGCAATTTACCACCTCACTCGAGATGATGATCAATGGTGGTCATTAATTCAAAACAAAAAGGAATATGATAAAGTATCAAATATAGAATGGAGGGAGTTTAATGAAATTTTGTTAGAAAAATACTTTCCTCTTGACCATCAAGAGGATATGGAAATACAATTTCTGAGTCTAAGGAAAAAGGAGGATGAGAATGTCGTAATGTATGAAGCTAACTTTACAAGGTTAGCCATGGATGATTCAGATTATATACATAACCCAAGAAGAAAGATTGATCATTTATTTGATGGGTTAAAACCATTTCTCCATCGAGCATTAATCTCACAATATTTCTATTCATAAAAATATATTATCTCATGTGCTATCAAGACAAAAAAAATCTCTAAGTCTAATGACTTTAAATCAATGAAAGCGAAGAAGAAATCTGTTGAACACTCTAAAAATGGAAATAAGGGGAAGAGGGGAAAATTTGAATATCAATCCTACAGTAAATGTGGGAAGAAACACCATGGTACTTGCCTAAAGGGAATGAGAGTCTGTTACAAGTGTGGTTAAAATGGCCACCATGCTCGTGAATACAAGGGGATGAAAGTGGTTGTCAATTTTGAATGATAAAATTTTAGAGAAAGGAGGAATTATGTGAATGAATGTCCTCAGTGTCAGATGAACATACCCTAGAAAAGGAAAAGGGATCAAGTCCAAACTTATTCTATCAATACTCTTGAGGTTGAAGCATCGAAAGACAAAATGGTTGGTAATTTAATGGTTTCCTCAACTTTATAAAATGCTTTATTTGATTCTAGATCATCACATTATTTCATATCATCCCAATTCTCTAGGAAAATTAAATATTTCAAATTTTATTTAACAAGGAAGTTTTCAGTAAAAACAATTAAGGGAAGTATAATTGTAGTAACATTTTGTGAATCATTCTCTATTAGGGCATGTAAATGCTCTTTATCTGTTGATCTCATCATCATACCCATGATGAAATTTGATATAATCCTCGTTATGGATTGGATTTCGGACCATGATGTGAAAATTTATTGTAGAAGAATGAGGTTAGGATTTTTTTTATGATGATATGGAGTACCTTATCTTTAGATTAGAAACGTCACCAACAAATTCTTATCTAGATCCACCCCTAGTAGATCAACAAAATTCAATTAATTGGGAGGAAGAGAATGAAATAACTTTGGGCGAGGAAAGGAATGTTGAAATAGAGGATGTAACTATTGTGCAAGAATATGTTGATGTGTTTCTAGAGGATTTACATAGACATCCTCTAGAATGATAAATTGAGTTTTCCATTGACTTAATTCCTAGTTTAAGGCCCATATCAAAGACCCTTTATAGAATGGCCACTATACAATTAGTGGAACTAAAGAAACTACAAGATGAATTGAGTAATAAGGGATTTATTCACCGTAGTGTTTCTCTATGGGTATACCTTGTCCATTTTGTTATTAAGAAAATGGATCTATGAGGTTGGGCATTGAATTCAGAGAGATCAATGCTATAACAATAAAGTAAGAGTATCTCGTACCTCCCATTGATGACTTATAAGACCAAATTCATGGAGCTCAATACTTTTCAAAGATTCACCTTAGATATGGATATCATCAGTTGTGTGTGAAGAAGGAAGACATTATGAAAAAATCTTTTCAAACTAGGTACAGGCATTAAGATTTTACAATAATTCTTTTGCATTGACTAATTCACCCTCTGTCTTCATGGATCTAAAGAATATAGTTTTCGAGGATTATCTTGATGAAAATGTAGTGGTATTTATTGATGATATCTTGGTACACTCCGAAATTAATGATGATCATGGAAATCACTTGCTCATTATCCTAAAAACTCTTAGAATACACAAATTATTTGGGATGTTTTGCAAGCTTGACTTCTGGATTCACAAGATATCTTTTCTTTGCCATATTGTCTCTAATGAGGGAATGTATGTTGATCCTTCTAAGACCAAATCCATCCACGAATGGCCAGCACCAATGAGTATAACTGAGGTACACAGTTTTATTGGTTTAGCAGGTTATTATCGAAATTTCGTTTGGAATATTTCCTGATTGGCTGCCCCATTAACCAAGCTCACACATAAAGGGGATAAATTTGTTTGGAAAAAAAGAGTGTGATTAATATATTGAAGAACTAAATATAATATTAGTCAATGCTCTAATATTGACTCTACCATCAGGGAATGATGGGTTTGTTATTTATAGTGATGCATCAATGAATGGACTTGGTTGTGTCATTATGCATAATGATAGGGTTATTGCCTATTCATCACAATAGATAAAAATTCATGATAATAACTATCTGACTCATGATCTTGAGATAGCAGCAGTAATCTTTGATTTGAAGATATTGAGACATTATCTTTATGGTAAAAAAATGTGAGATATATACCATTAATAAGAGTTTGGAAAATATTTTCTCACAAAAATAATTCAACATGAAGCAAAACAGATGTCTTGAACTACTCAAGGATTATGATTGCATGATACTCTACCACCCAGGGAAGGAAAATAAGGTGGCAGATGATTTGAGCCGAAAATATCAAGGAGTTTTGAACAAGATTAGAGTTTAAAGGGATCCTATTTTCATGGATCTAGTAATGATGGATATGGGAATAACCATGGAAGGTGAAACATCAGTGCTTTTTCAAAAGTTTTCCAAACCATCTTTACTAAAAGGATAAAAAGTTATCATGTCGATGATGAGGAATTATAAAAGGATATTAAATTTTTGAATGATGGGAGCTTGATCGACATCATATATGGAGATAATATTTTTGAAATTTGGGAAGGGAAACTGTGTTCCTAATATACCTGATCTAAAAAGGGAATTGTTAGATGATGCTCATAGCTCCAATTTCACTATACAACCTAGTTGCACCAAAATGTATAGAGATTTGAATAAACATTTTTTATGGGACAATATGAAGAGGGAGATTTCTGATTTTGGGTCAAGATGTATGGTTCAACAAGTGAATGTTGGAAGGCAACTGCCTAGAGGAGTCTTGAAACCTCTTCCCTTAGCTAACTAGAAATGGGATGATATTATGATGGACTTGGTCACAGGACTGCCAAAGACTCTGAGAAGGAACGATGCAATATGGGTCATTGTTGATCATCTTACCAAGTCAGAAAAGTTTCATGATATAAGAGAGGATTTACCATTTGAACGTCTAGCAAGAATATATATTAATGATGTTGTAAAACTTCATGGAGTACCACCATCGATTGTTTCTGATTGTGATCCCCATTTTACATTAAGATTGTTGGAAAGGCTTTAGAAATCCATGGATATTGAACTTCGTTTGAGCACTTCCTACCACCCCCAAGTTGTTGGAAAATCAGAATGGAATATTCAAAACCTATAAGACATGTTGAGACCTTGGTCACTTGACTTTCAAGGTATGTGGGGTCAATATTTATCTCTGGTAGAATTCTCCTATAGCAATAGCTTCCATTAAAATAATCAGATGGCACCATATGAAGCCTTATATGGAAAGAGATGTCACACCCCAACATGTTAGGATGACATTGGTGAAAGAAAACTCTTAGCCCGAAAACACGTTGAGGAAATGATGGAAAAGATAAAGGTAATCCAAACCCACATCAAAGCAGCTCAATGTATGCAGAAGAACTATGTTGATAATTGAAGGATTGATATGGAATTTCATGTAGGAGATCATGTTTTCATGATAGTATCTCCATGGAAGGGTGTTATATGTTTCATTAAGAAGGGTAAATTGAATCCCAGGTACATCATACCTTTTGAAATTCTAGAACTAATTGTGGCAGTTTCTTACCGTTTGGAAATTCTGCCAAGTCTCTCCAAATTTTATGACGAATTCCACCTATCACTGTTGAGAAAATACAAGCCTGAGCCAACACATGTTCTCACCTATGAAGAATTTGAACTAGAACCTCATATTTCTAATTGTGAAGTGCCTGTCAAGGCTCTTGATACAAGAGAAAAAATGCTGAGAAACTGGAAAACTCGTCTGGTAAAAGTTCTATGGGGAAACAATAATATGGAAGAGGCAACGTTGGAACCAGAGGAACTTATGATAAAGAACCACCTGAGTACTTTTATGCAGTAATATTCTTGAAATTTTGAGGACGAAATAATTTGAAGGAGGCGAGAATGTAACACCCCATGTTTCCATACTACACATCCCTTTGAAAAATGCAATAGCTTGTATTATATGCAACTTTGAGGTTATAACACACCACAACAAATCAAACTATCCATTATGAGTAGTAATACCCAATTTTTGATATTTTATGAATTTTATCATTCAAAATGGACTTTATTTTTGGATTCAGGATATCGAAATTAGCCAATTGTTAATTTTTTGTGTTTTTTTAAATCGTTCAATTTTTTATGAATATTGAAAAACACTAAGTTATTGTTTAAAACCGATTTTTTAATTAAATAATTATTTATTTTATATAAATTTATTTTAGGTAAAAAAAGATTTATAATACCTATATATGTTCAATGTAATTCATTAGAGTCGGTTTATAATAATTTTGGATATATAAAAATTTTATTGATCTTTTTACCGTCTTTTACCCACCTTCTAGGAGTATTTTCAAATTTACATAAAACATAATTTTACCAATTATTTGAGTTGAATTTCAAAAATTTGAGATACATAATTTAAAATAGTAGGTAAAATTTGGATCAATAAGATGAAAATAATTTCTGGTGAATAGTAACTTTTTTAGTTTTATTTACCACATTTAAAAGACAATAGGGTAATTATGGTTAAAACATATTATTATTACCCTAAAACATGTCTTAATTCTATTGGATAAGTATAATTCAACCAAAAACAACTTTATAAATAAAATATGAACCACTTTGGTCCACTTTAATTAGATTTGGACATTTATTACTATTTTATTTAAAAATTAGATTAAATAGTTAAAATTAAAGTTTAATAACTAAATTTTTTTTAATATAGGGATACACACAATATAAGTTTGAATATAAATATTAATTAGAATGATAAAAAGATTTCCTACATAATGGTATTTTATTTATATTTTTTAAACTTAAATAAATTAATTTATTAATGACACAATTTTGATGTAGTAATTACCTAATTAATGAAATATTAAAATAATTGATATTATAAATACCCAAATAAATGTAATTTAAGACCTTTTAGGAACTCCACTACTTTTCTATGTTAAAATGAAATGTTAGGGTTGGTTAGATGTATTTTTTCTTATTAATAATCCTATAATTAATTTATCAAAAACAAAATACCAAACAGTGTCAAAATTGACATAAACGTGTTTTTAAAAACATATTATATTATTAATTGCAATAATATTCCTAAAAATATATTGCTCGGCCAAAAGAGTTATATAATGATATGTGCTTCATTAATGAACCACTTTGAATTCCATTGGAAGTATATAGTATTTTTATTAACCATATAATATAAAAATACAAAGAGACATTGTAAATGTCAAACCATTTAACTAAGAGTTAAATCTAGATGCTAAAGTTTAAATAGTGACCCAAACCTGTCTAAAACCTATTGGTTGAGTGGTTATAGAACCATATCCACCTTAGCCTTAAAATAAATCATTTTTGAGCCATTATAACTCGAAAATTATTTTATTATAAAATAATATTTCTAGCTTTTCCTAAGGTGCCTCTCACCCCTCTTATAAAAGGGAACCCCCCTTCTCTCTAATTCACAACATCAAAGCCTTTTGGCTCGGCCAACCTAGACCCAAATACCCTCTTAACTATCATCAATTAATACTAGAGGCATTCCTTTAGTATGAAATCCAACCTATGGATCCATTTTGATCAAATCAAAAGGAGGAACCCGAAGAAGAGGTAAATATTTCATCACCTCTTTCCAGATCCTCTCTTCTTTAACATCCTATTTATTTTTAACATCCATTATAAAATAATAACTCTAGTATATTATATATAATGTTGTGTTATTATAAATATGGTACAATCATATTTGTTATTCTATCCATCCTTTTAATTACATGTCGTTATACGTCTGTACGTACGGCTTACCGTCTCCACGTCGTGGTGTAATTGTTATTCAATACATTATTATTTGGATGGTTATAATAATGATGTGTAATTGATGTAAATAATAAATATAACAAGTTAATTAGTATGAATATATTATATACCATCCAATTACATATTATTTCAATATCAAAATAATTATATTGTTTCTCGTGTGTACATATGGATTACCGTCTCCACGAACGCGATGAAATTAATTCCCCATCGTATCCATTCAAGACTAATTTTTATTAGATGTTTGAAAATAATTTTTAAAAACATAATATCATTATTTATATGAATAAGATACATCCTATCCATAATAATAATTACTTACATAAAAAATCATACAAAAGAAAAATGAATCATTTAACACCTAAAATGATGATAATACTAAGATATTATTAACGAAGCAATATTAAAACATCGTATATAATATCATATTAATGTATATGATTATTTTATAATGTAATAACAATTATTTAACTGTTATATAGGATTTTAACCTACCCTCGACCATGTAAAGGTACTAGGTAAGGGATAAATCAACAATCTCTTTATTTTCTAAGGTTGTTTATTCGTAATTATCTACTAGGAACTATTTATGATCCACATCCATGTTTCTTAAAAATGTATTTCAAAACATTCCTAATATATTATAGACTATGTGTTAAAGTCATGTATACATTTGTTTCACTTTTATAAGATTTTTGAAAAGTAATCTTTCCATCCTTTTCCAAACAAGGTCCTTTATAACCTGAAGTGCATTGTGTTGCATTTGTTGTCAATGAGGCATGAAGTTGTCTTGGAATGAATGGAAGTCAAGGAATTGTCAAGATGTGAATGCCAAAGGGTGTGATGGTGATGGTGATGAAAAGAGAATGGCCATAGTACTAAGATGCATGTCACTTAGGAGATTCACTAAGTGACATAGGAGATGATGGTAGAAACATTCTCTAAGGACATCAGACGATTGTTGAACTGATCTTTAAGTTCCAAGAACTTGTATCAACTGGATACAATGTCACAACAAGCTTTAGAAGACCATGCATTGTATTGACAATGCATGAGGAGCTGAAGTGATCCATCCACAACTACTGAGTGGATGAAGTGGTTTAATGAAGTCCATGCACTATCACTTAGTGCATGTGAATTTGAAGAAGTACCAATTTGATCTCTGATTAGATCAACAAAGAGAATTGAAGAAGTTATTTGATTCAGGAGTTCGGTTGATGAAGATCCTTGAGAATTCTCTCCTAAGTAGAAAATGAGATGATGAAGAAGAATTATAGGAGTTGTTTCTAATCAAGAAGAATAATGTTCGAATTCTCAAGAAGAAGATGAAGAAGAAGAATGGATTGAAGGGCATGTGGCTTGGCATATTACATTTGGTTAACATTGTTTTTACAAAGTCTTATTCAAGACTTAGCCAAAAAATATGGCCAGCCCGTGAGCACCTTGTGGGTTCAACCCCAAGGCTCATGTGGGCCTAAGGCGCCACGCCCAAGGGGGAACCCGTGGGGCGAGCTCAGGGCGGCAGGGGCGCACCCGCAGACACCACAGAGGCGCTGGGGCACGCCCGGAGGAGCGCAGGGGGCCATTTATAAGCCCCCGAGGGCACGCGGTGGTGAAATCCGCGCACCCGAGGTGCATAGTGGGCGCTAGAGCGCGCCCGCAGGAGCAAGAGTGGGCGCAGAGCGCGCCCGCAGAGAGAACACGGTGCGGGGCAGCACCGTGGAGGGAGAGGATTCAACTGGCGAGTAGCGGTGAGAGCCAGGGTAATAAGCCGCGAGAAAACTGGGCGGCGTTTCGATGTGGGACGCGGGATTTTCCCGCGGAAGAGATCCTGGCCGTCTGTCTCATCGCGCGCTTGATCTGCGCCGCACGATTCATCCGCGGCGCCGCGATCTAATCCAGGCCGTCAGATGTATTTTGATAGCCCGATCCAACGGCTCCCGGCTCATCTCCTTCGTCGAGCTCGAGCCGAAGCCACCCGCGAGCAGCCGCTGAACCAGAGCACTCCCGACGAGCTATTTCGAGTTCCCGGCCACCATTTTCGAAACCGAGACCTCCATTCGGCTCGTCTGGCCACACTGAACAGATCCATGCCTAAAAATTGGCTTGCATGCTATGTTTGGAAGAATTCGAAGAAGGCTGAGGCAAGAGAATCTGCCGAGGCTTTGGGGTGTTTATGCATGCATGGATTGGGTTTAAACAGAGGCCGTGCATGCGTTATAAATCGCATGCACGAGGAGGAAGAAAATAATAAAAGAACCCACGTACATCGAAGAGAAAAACGCAAAAAACTTGGAAAGATTTTAAAGATCCGAAGATCTCGGTGATTCAAGATTTCCCACGCGGATGAACCGAGGCTCTCCTCGCCTATATAAAGAGAGGTCGTGACCTCGATGAAGCTTGCTGATGCGCTGATTTTTGAAGTCCCGTGAGCGCATCCCTCTGCCTCGCAAAGAAGAAGCCGCCGCGCAAAGTACTTGCGCGGCTGAAGATCTCGGTGCCACCCGAGGCCCGAAAGAGATCCCTGTGCGCACCTCTTGCGTGACAGGAAAAAGCCGAGCCGCATATTTGCGCGCTCGAGACTCTTGTTCCCTCTCTGCCCGCACCCTTGCGCGGTAAGAGGAAGACCACGCGGGTGTTGCAATTGCGCGCCCCGTGGGTAGGAGGTCTTGCGCGCCCCTGTTCCGTGCACCTTGAGCGCCCGAAGGCTAGGTGAAGACCGAGGCCTTGCCTTGTGTGTGTGCCAAGTGGAGAGGAGAAGTCGAGGCATAGCCTTGTGTGTGCAAAGTGAAGACTCTACGGCTTGTGTGTGCAAAAACAGAAGAGGACCCATGGCCGTGTGTGTGAATAAGGAGGAAGGCCACCACATCCCTAGTGTGTGTGTGCCATGTAAGTGAAGGCCCTACGGGCAGTAGGTGTGCAAATAAAGGAGAACCGAAGTGTGTGCACAAGTGCCAAGTGAAGAACCTACGGGTTGAGTGTGTGCAAAAGAGTTGAGGACAAGTATACCACACTTTGTGTGTGTGAGAGGTGAAGAAGGAAGGCCGAGGCCTTTGTGCCTTTGTGTGCAAAAAGACAACAAGTGGCCGTAGCCCTTGTGTGTGTGTGCAAAATTGAAGAACCACCGTGGGCAGTGTGTGTGTGCAAAAAGGAGAGAAATGCCGTAGCCCTGTGCAAACAAGAAGACCACACCAGGAAGTGTGTGTGTAAGTGGGGAAGGACACATCTCTTGTGTGTATGCAACAAGTGAAGAGGCCGTAGCCATTTATGTGCAAGAAGAAGTGAAGGCCAAGTTTCATGTGTGTGCTAATGTGAAACAATTGTGTGCAAATTAAAGAAGTGGCCGAACCTAGGTGTGTGCACTAAAAAGTGTGTATACACTTAGAAGAAATAAGGAGTGACCCACACTAAGGTAGAACACACTTTAAGTGTGTAAACACATTGAACAAAGTGTGAAGTTCAAGTGAGCTGGTGTGTGCTTAAAGATACTAAACCCTTTGTGGGTCTACTGCACCAAGAAGAGGAAAGGGAAAGTGCATGCATGCATGCATGCACGTGCACACGTGAACAGTGCTAAATCAGTGGTGTGCATCTGAGGAGTCCAAGACTTGAAGATCTTGAAGAGTTGCCATGCACTCAGTGCATGATGTTGAAGTGAACTGAGACTGAGCCAGACTGAAGTTAAAGAGATTAGTTGTCTGAGTTTTCAGTAGATTGAGAAGACCTGATCATCACAAGTGATCAGAGGTACAGAGCAAGGCCAGCAGTCTTTATCCCAGACTGCTGAGGATACTTGAAGAACTTAAAGTGAAGAAGAGCTACTCGTGCGACTCGAGGAGCCAGGAGAAGACCCTGTGGGACTCAGGGAGAAGAAGTCTTCAGTGGGATTCTGGAGCAGGCCAGTGGGACTCTGGTAACACTGTGGGACGCAGTATAAATACCCTCATGTGGGACTCAGGAGAGATACGGTGGGAAGCTGTATCGACCATTGTAATTCTAACAAGTTATAATGGGAGAATCCATGCTGGGAGAGCATGGCAAGGATGTAGGCCTTTGGTGCCGAACCTTGTAAATCCTTGTGTCCTGTGCCTTTTCATTACTGCATTATCCGGGAAAGGTTGAGAGATACAAGAAGAGTGGATCGAGGCTTTAACCAGCCATAGAGGTTTAATTGATTAAGAATCAATTAGTAAAAAGTTTTAAGGGATCACTGATTCACCCCCTCCCCCTCTCAGTGATTCACACTGATCTGGGCACTTCAATTGGTATCAGAGGCAGGTTACCTCTAAAAGATCCAAGGGAGTCTTTATGAAGTGCAGATTTGAGGAAACAAGCAACCAGCCTCAAATGGAGATATCTGCCAAGACTCAGAAAAATAGAAAGAAGAAACAGGCCAAGAAGATGAAGAAAGCCTGTCCTAGCTGTGATGAAGTTGAAACAATGAATGATCTTCAGAGTGCACTCAAATATCTTCAGAAGAAAGTTCCCATGGAAGTGGCAAAGTGTATATCTACAGGCATCCATGATCTTCAAGAAGAAAAATCACAGTTAGAAGAAGAAGCCAATGCAATGGAAGATCAATTGGCTAAAAGGGTTGGCATAACCAACACTCTCAGAAAGCTGGTAAATGCCAAAGTTGAAACAGTATCTCTTTGCAATGAAAGATATGAAGACACCGCTGAAGAATTGCAAAGAAGCCTTTCTGAGAAAGAATTTTTTATGATAATGATCAAAGAAGTTTTCCATGCACTGGAAAAGAGGCACAAAGTGTCAATGGTTGTCAGAGATGCTCAACTAGAAGACAAAGTCAAAAGGGTGAAGGAGCTGGACAATTCATTGCAAGAATTGAAGAAGGTGCATGAAGACCAGATGAAACAACTGGTGGAGAATTGGGAAGGAAAGCTAAGAACTGTTGAGGATGAGAAGAACTCCCTCAATATGAAATTCTTAGAACTAGAGGTGATATTGAAAAATCTGCAATCACCCAAAGCTGAAGCCTCCCAGTCAGCTGAAAGAAGACATGTTGCTACTCAGGTATGCTTTGAGCAGGATGATTCTAAGAGAAAGACATCCTCTAATAAAAGAGCAACATCTACTAGAAAGAAGGCAGTAAAGAAGCAAAGCTCTCCTGAAGCAGCACAACAATTCAAGACAGGTACCCAACAATCAGAAGGAACCACGAGGTCAAGATTTGTGGGTCAATGTTGGTGTTGTAACAAGTATGGGCATTGTGCAAAGTATTGTTGGTACAATCCACTGAATGCCAAAGCACAGAGGAAGCCCATGCCTAGGGGGAGCAAGCCAGAAGGAAAGAAGCAACATCCACAGGTCCAGAGACATCTGTTTACTGCAAATAGATTTGGATTACTTGACAACATCTGGGATGATTGCAAAAGTGGTCAAATAGATACATGTCAATCTCCAACTGTATCCAGAGCTCAAAAGAAGAAAAGATCACAGAACCTGGCTAAGAGAGATTCCTTGGGAAGCAAGAAGAAAGTAGAAAATGCTCCTAAGAAGTGTTTTAGAAATGAAGAGAAGTCCTTGGAGTCTGAGTCCAAGAAGGGTGATGCATCCAGAAGAACCACCAAGAAATGCTTCTGCTGTGGAAAGAAAGGGCATATCATGGATCTTTGTAAAGAAGCCATGAAATTCAATAGAGGCAGACTGAACTCAAACAGACAATCAATCCAGAAGAAGCAGAAGGGATTGATTGAAAACAAGTTGCCTAAGAAAGGTAGCTTGACAGCATCTAAGGAACCATGTGAAACTTCCAGAACTGGGGCCACTCTTCCAAATGATATACTTGTCATATGGCCACATCAGTTGCAACTTGCCAGAGATCTACAAAGAGCTGAAGATGAAGTTCTGGAAATTGCTAAGGCAAAAGGGAAGAAGAATATTTCACATGAAGATGTATTGAGATCCACACCATCACAATCATCAATGAAGATCAAATGTGCAAGTGTGAAGACTGGTGAAAATGGGACATCTCGGTTGAGAGAATCTTCTCAACCTTGTTGTTCACATTGATGAACCAAGGAGGTTCCATCTTATTCCCTTATACATTGGTATTTACATGTGCTAACAATGCAGGGAATTGAAGATGATGATCATTCTCAACTAGAGGATGGTTTGGAAAGAATGGAGTGCACCCCTTGAGGGGGAGCCAATCTGAAGAAGATGGCATTCTTAGATTAATACCATCTTGAGAAAAGTGAAGGTATTCCAATCATACTTTCATCCCTTGTTTCTTAATTGAGTTTATCTTGTCAATTAAGGGGGAGTATGGATTGAAGACAAATGGATGAAAGGGGGAGATTTATCTTTGCACTGAACTTTCTAATAAGTTCTGTGAAGTGTGTGCAGGATTTAGCAATTCATTGATATATCTGAAAAATTTCAAACCCCTGAAGCATGATCTCACATGTACAGTGAATTTTGGACAGCTTTGAATTCCTTGGTCATATCACTCTAGTTTTCTACACCGGGTTAGCCCAAGTAGACTTAGAGCTGATTTACTAAAGGTTCTTTGCTAAAGAAGAACATGTGACATCATCCCTCTCTCAGTGTTTTTCAAGAAAATACTTTTCAAAGGGAGGAAGAGATTTTTGAAAGTGAACCACACCACACCTTTGCATATGATTGCCAATAAGGGGGAGAAAATATTGGCACACATATTGACCCATTCATATGTGCTAAAGGAGTGTATTGACAACAAATACAAAGGGGGAGATTGAAGTGCATTGTGTTGCATTTGTTGTCAATGAGGCATGAAGTTGTCTTGGAATGAATGGAAGTCAAGGAATTGTCAAGATGTGAATGCCAAAGGGTGTGATGGTGATGGTGATGAAAAGAGAATGGCCATAGTACTAAGATGCATGTCACTTAGGAGATTCACTAAGTGACATAGGAGATGATGGTTGAAACATTCTCTAAGGACATCAGACGATTGTTGAACTGATCTTTAAGTTCCAAGAACTTGTATCAACTGGATACAATGTCACAACAAGCTTTAGAAGACCATGCATTGTATTGACAATGCATGAGGAGCTGAAGTGATCCATCCACAACTACTGAGTGGGTGAAGTGGTTTAATGAAGTCCATGCACTATCACTTAGTGCATGTGAATTTGAAGAAGTTCCAATTTGATCTCTGATTAGATCAACAAAGAGAATTGAAGAAGTTATTTGATTCAGGAGTTCGGTTGATGAAGATCCTTGAGAATTCTCTCCTAAGTAGAAAATGAGACGATGAAGAAGAATTATAGTAGTTGTTTCTAATCAAGAAGAATAATGTTCGAATTCTCAAGAAGAAGATGAAGAAGAAGAATGGATTGAAGGGCATGTGGCTTGGCATATTACATTTGGTTAACATTGTTTTTACAAAGTCTTATTCAAGACTTAGCCAAAAAATATGGCCAGCCCGTGAGCACCTTGTGGGTTCAACCCCAAGGCTCATGTGGGCCTAAGGCGCCACGCCCAAGGGGGAACCCGTGGGGCGAGCTCAGGGCGGCAGGGGCGCACCCGCAGACACCACAGAGGCGCTAGGGCACGCCCGGAGGAGCGCAGGGGGCCGTGTATAAGCCCCCGAGGGCACGCGGTGGTGAAATCCGCGCACCCGAGGTGCATAGTGGGCGCTAGAGCGCGCCCGCGGGAGCAAGAGTGGGCGCAGAGCGCGCCCGCAGAGAGAACACGGTGCGGGGCGGCACCGTGGAGGGAGAGGATTCAACTGGCGAGTAGCGGTGAGAGCCAGGGTAATAAGCTGCGAGAAAACTGGGCGGCGTTTCGATGTGGGACGCGGGATTTTCCCGCGGAAGAGATCCTGGCCGTCTGTCTCATCGCGCGCTTGATCTGCGCCGCACGATTCATCCGCGGAGCCGCGATGTAATCCAGGCCGTCAGATGTATTTTGATCGCCCGATCCAACGGCTCCCGGCTCATCTCCTTCGTCGAGCTTGAGCCGAAGCCACCCGCGAGCAGCCGCTGAACCAGAGCACTCCCGACGACCTATTTCGAGTTCCCGACCACCATTTTCGAAACCGAGACCTCCATTCGGCTCGTCTGGCCACACTAAACAGATCCATGCCTAAAAATTGGCTTGCATGCTATGTTTGGAAGAATTCGAAGAAGGCCGAGGCAAGAGAATCTGCCGAGGCTTTGGGGTGTTTATGCATGCATGGATTGGGTTTAAACAGAGTCCGTGCATGCGTTATAAATCGCATGCACGAGGAGGAAGAAAATAATAAAAGAACCCGCGTACATCGAAGAGAAAAACGCAAAAAACATGGAAAGATTTTAAAGATCCGAAGATCTCGGTGATTCAAGATTTCCCACGCGGATGAATCGAGGCTCTCCTCGCCTATATAAAGAGAGGTCGTGACCTCGATGAAGCTTGCTGATGCGCTGATTTTTGAGGTCCCGTGAGCGCATCCCTCTGCCTCGCGAAGAAGAAGCCGCCGCGCAAAGTACTTGCGCGGCTGAAGATCTCGGTGCCACCCGAGGCCCGAAAGAGATCCCTGTGCGCACCTCTTGCGTGACAAGAAGGAGCCGAGCCGCATATTTGCGCGCTCGAGACTCTTGTTCCCTCTCTGCCCGCACCCTTGCGCGGCAAGAGGAAGACCACGCGGGTGTTGCACTTGCGCGCCCCGCGGGTAGAAGGTCCTGCGCGCCCCTGTGCCGTGCACCTTGAGCGCCCGAAGGCTAGGTGAAGACCGAGGCCTTGCCTCGTGTGTGTGCCAAGTGGAGAGGAGAAGCCGAGGCATATCCTTGTGTGTGCAAAGTGAAGACTCTACGGCTTGTGTGTGCAAAAACAGAAGAGGACCCGTGGCCGTGTGTGTGAATAAGGAGGAAGGCCACCACATCCCTAGTGTGTGTGTGCCAAGTAAGTGAAGGCCCTACGGGCAGTAGGTGTGCAAATAAAGGAGAACCGAAGTGTGTGCACAAGTGCCAAGTGAAGAACCTACGGGTTGAGTGTGTGCAAAAGAGTTGAGGCCAAGTATACCACACTTTGTGTGTGTGAGAGGTGAAGAAGGAAGGCCGAGGCCTTTGTGCCTTTGTGTGCAAAAAGACAACAAGTGGCCGTAGCCCTTGTGTGTGTGTGCAAAATTGAAGAACCACCGTGGGCATTGTGTGTGTGCAAAAAGGAGAGAAAGGCCGTAGCCCTGTGCAAACAAGAAGACCACACCGGGCAGTGTGTGTGTAAGTGGGGAAGGACACATCTCTTGTGTGTATGCAACAAGTGAAGAGGCCGTAGCCATTTATGTGAAAGAAGAAGTGAAGGCCAAGTTTCATGTGTGTGCTAAAGTGAAACAATTGTGTGCAAATTAAAGAAGTGTCCGAACCTAGGTGTGTGCACTAAGAAGTGTGTATACACTTAGAAGAAATAAGGAGTGACCCACACTAAGGTAGAACACACTTTAAGTGTGTAAACACATTGAACAAAGTGTGAAGTTCAAGTGAGCTGGTGTGTGCTTAAAGATACTAAACCCTTTGTGGGTCTACTGCACCAAGAAGAGGAAAGGGAAAGTGCATGCATGCATGCATGCACGTGCACACGTGAACAGTGCTAAATCAGTGGTGTGCATCTGAGGAGTCCAAGACTTGAAGATCTTGAAGAGTTGCCATGAACTCAGTGCATGATGTTGAAGTGAACTGAGACTGAGCCAGACTGAAGTTAAAGAGATTGGTTGTCTGAGTTTTCAGTAGATTGAGAAGACCTGATCATCACAAGTGATCAGAGGTACAGAGCAAGGCCATCAGTCTTTATCCCAGACTGCTGAGGATACTTGAAGAACTTAAAGTGAAGAAGAGCTACTCGTGCGACTCGAGGAGCCAGGAGAAGACCCTGTGGGACTCAGGGAGAAGAAGTCTTCAGTGGGATTCTGGAGCAGGCCAGTGGGACTCTGGTAACACTGTGGGACGCAGTATAAAGACCCTCCTGTGGGACTCAGGAGAGATACAGTGGGAAGCTGTATCGACCATTGTAATTCTAACAAGTTATAATGGGAGAATCCATGCTGGGAGAGCATGGCAGGGATGTAGGCCTTTGGTGCCGAACCTTGTAAATCCTTGTGTCCTGTGCCTTTTAATTACTGCATTATCCGGGAAAGGTTGAGAGATACAAGAAGAGTGGATCGAGGCTTTAACCAGCCATAGAGGTTTAATTGATTAAGAATCAATTAGTAAAAAGTTTTAAGGGATCACTGATTCACCCCCTCCCCCTCTCAGTGATTCACACTGATCTGGGCACTTCATAACCTTTTCTACAAAATTAAGGTAAGAATGTATTTTTTTAACATATACGGTGGGTGTGGATATTTTCAGATGTTATAAATCATCAAATATTCCATTACATTCTTATAAGAATATTTCCAGAATAAATGTTTTTTTAAAATGATCTAAAAATAAAAATAGATATTTCTCTTAAAGAAGGTTTTGATTTCATCTATTTCAACATCCTTTTATATATTTTTTTCTTATTTGAATTTGATTTATTATGATACAAAACTTCTATATTGTATTGAAGGTTTTGTGATATGTTTTACTATGGATGTGTTATTTTTACACAATTCATTTTTATAGATAATATATTAACATTTTGATTTCTCATTTTAATATTAATGTTTATGTTATTCTTAAACCTTTTCAGATGATGAATTCATTGGACTTAGTATGTGACGGGTGGAGCTTGCAATAGCTCCTAAATTAATCGGTTGGTCTCATGATACAAACTAGGGTCTTGGAACAAGGCCTTGAAAAAATATTATTTATATTCTTGGAACAAGGACTTGACTATGTGGTTATGAAAGTCTGGCATTATGCATTCCATCATTATGATAGATTCTATGATATTTCATGTGATTATTCAACTAGTAGAGTACACATGTGAGTCTGTAAATGGAATTATTTTGATTTTATTTTTTTCCATATTATTCTAATGTTCAGGTTTAATAGGATTTTTTTTAGTCATATATATTTCCTTAAAGGTTTATGCTTATTTATAAAATTTTCTCCCATATTGTTATCCTGACTGAGCATCAGAGCTCACCCCTTTCTATGTTTTATTTTTTCCCAGGATGCGAAAAAGTATATTATGACTGACCTACAGGGATAGTCTTTGGGTTCTCAGTTTTTTCTATGGAAATAAAATTATTTTAGTTTTCCATTTTATGATGTAATGTAAAATTTATTAATGTATCTAGTACTTCCAAGGCTACAAAAATAATCGTTCTTTCGAGACATGATCTTTTGTGAGCATACCAATGATTTGTAATAGTGAACCAACTCTTGGCTTCTGGGGTCGGGATGTTACAATATCATGACCCATTATCATTAAGGACTTTTTAAAGGATATTCATAATCACCCTTGCAATTTCTTAGAAGGATGTGATGGTTTGGGATATGGGAAATTATATCCTTTTCCTAGTAGTTAACATGATCTCAAAATAATGACATCAAATCCATAACCATTATATTATAAAATAAAAAAATTAATGATCATGAGCTTTTTAGGGATAATATTCACACACACACACACTAATAAGGGAATATCCCAACACTAGATTTACATTAATTCCACCACTATGTGATTTTATAGAAATCTCAATATCATGGTATTAGGGGGGATTCATTAGGTCTAGATGACTTTTCAAAAATAATGGAATATATAAAACATGAATTAAATAAAAATTTAAATGTTATTAAGTCAACATTAAAAGTAACTTACAATAATTTAATTTTTTATTCAACCTAAATATTGGGGGTGATAGTATGGTTTCGCTTACACCATAACTTTTGTGAATGTGGAAATTTATTATCCTCAAAGTCCCTTGGTTTGGTAACATATAATGTATAGTTCCCATGATTCTTATAGTTGAAATATTGAAACATGGGTGATACATTGGGTGGTTCCTTTATTTCCTCTATCACCTGGTTATATTATTCATTTATCTTCAAAATTATGGTTCTTAATGACATTCTTATTCAAACATAATGCATTCATAAATTCCCTTAAAGATATTTCTAGTATTATTATTCTCATATCATTAAAATATGGGTTATTTGATATTATTACCACATTTATCATTTGAATATATTTCATGAAACAAATTCATTCTTTTATTATATCCATGTCCTTTTTTCTTTTCTTGAAACTCCAATCTATATTGAGAGAACACTATTCCACTTCTTCATAACTCTAAAAGTCTTTAATTTTTTGATCATTTTGAGGATTTATTCTTAATAAAAAAAAGTATATATCTATTCTGGTATCATTATTGATATCAAACTCATAGGTTTTAATTGTATAAATTATGAAATGTTCATTGTAATTCATTATAGATGAAATTTCAATTTTTTTTAAGATCTAGAAATTCTCTCCGCATCTTTGTTTAAAGAGACAGAGGAAAATAAATGATAATAAATATTTTATTTATGTATTATAATACCATTGAATCATCATAATCCATTAGATTCATATGGGTAATTAATTTTCACTAATGACCCATTTCTTATTCTAAATTACATAAACACTATGTGTGCTTCGTCGTCTTAAAGTAATGAACTAGGGAAAAATATTTTCCACAGAGCTACCCTATTGTTCTTGAATTAGTGGATCACATGATCCTATAAATGATGGTTTTTAAAATAATATTAAGGATTTAATAAAACATTTCTCCCAATAGGGAGAAGGATAATGGTCCATAAGATTTAGTTTATTGTTCATAACTATTTTAATTTGTTTATTTACCTTTTTTTCAAATAAATAAAATGGGATGATGACATGTCACATTTAAATTAACCCTTTTTCATTTAATTTTCATAAATTGATTTGTTTCAGTTTATAATTTTTCAAAAAATTATACTTTAACAATATAATATATTAAAATAAATTTATATATAAAATATAAAAAATTATCTAAAACTTTTTGGTGGATTTCAGTAAATCATTGATAGTGTCTTCATAGGAAGACGAATTCAATGATTAACATAACATCTCTAAAAGAGGATTAAAGGGAGTATATAAACCATTAATATATTAAAATAGTTTTACCACTCCATTATAACATTAATATGTAAAAAAAATATGTAAAAAAATTGTTTATGAATTTAGAAAAGACAAATATATTGGGATAGTAGGAAGAAGAATATTAAAAATAAAATTAAACAACTTTATTATCAGGTTACCTCTTCATTGATGATTATTGTTTCTTTGTGGGAATAAAGCCTTGAGGGATCAATGCTAGATGACACCAAAATAAAAATAAGGATAACATGAGCCTTATGAGATGTTTATTAGGTAAAAATTGATCTAGGAGATTGTGAATTGATATTCTAACTAAATGGAGTTCAACCATTTCTACCTAAAGAGAGGGATATTTTTTTGTTAAAATATTAAATATAATATTAATTATGAATTAAAACTTTCAAAGTATTATTTTTCAAATTATGAATTATATTTTATTCACATATATGTTTTTATGAATTTGTTTACCCATTTAAAACAATATTTCATAGTTCATAAAAAATAAAACAAGAAGAAATAATTTTTTTAATATACACTTGGTATTATTGATTTTTTAAATTACTTTTTATATTTGGAATTTGAGTTTCTTATTTCAAAAATAGATTATTTTCCTTCTAAAATATTTTTAGGTTGATTTATCCTCACTATAAATTATTAGTTATATATTACATCTTGAATTATGTATTTAAATTTTATCTTTTATAGGAAAATTGAATATTTACTATTTGTCTAAAATATCAATATTCAAAAAAATCCAAAAAATCCCCCATATAAAATTTCAAAAATTTTATTCAAAAAATAAAATAAATTTTTGGAAATAAATTTTTTAACTACATGAATTTAATATTTAATATAAAAATTTATGTTTTGAAAATTATATAACAATATTAAAATAAAATAAAACATTTTTTATATTTCTAATTCGAATAGTATTATATTATATATATTTACATATATTATTCATTTTAAATATTATTTACATGTAATTTTACGATTTCAATAGTAATTATACAATTCTAAAAATCCATGTCACATTTCGTAACGTTGAAGATACAAATCCAAAAATTGAGGATAAATTTTATAATATTTATGATACTATAAATATTTTCATCATGGTTTTATACATTAAATAAATACCTCTCATTTCCATTTTTAATAACTCACTTAAATTTATTTTAAGATTATATTTTCAGTATTTTCAAAACTCGGAATATATTATAAATGTTATGTTTATTTTGTACAATGTTTATTGCTCGAGTGATGATTATATGAGACCATAATGATAAAAACTTATCTATTCATGTTATTTTATATTTATTTTAAATTTATTATTTAACAGTCAATTTTACGGAGTATATTTATTTTTAATTTATATTTTATTTATTTTTTAATCAATTTTTTATTATTTTTTTTGTAGTTAATGTGCTTTATATTATACCATATTCGTAAATATTGTATAATTGTATATTTAGAATGAACATTTAATATATAAATGCATTTTTTATTATAGAGGAACCTATTGGTTACTCTTTTAGTATCTTCATCAAACCATTGCGATTGAAGACAATATTTTCATTATCAGTGAAAGGTACACTTTCTTCATTTATGGTTTTCATATGTTTTTTTAATATCATGGATATATTTAGATTTTGAGATCTATAATGTCATTCACTGCACTGAATAAGTGTTGTAGGATCCTAAGAAACCCTTTAGATATGTATTCTTTCAATAAATGATATTTTCTATTATAAAATTTTCATTATATAGGACATAATGTTGTGATTATTTCAATTTCTTTCTAGATTATAATGTTGTTAACAATATGTTTTTGGTCTCTAAAAAATAAGGGTTAAAATTTTATCCAATGATTTAATTATTATTTTTAGAGTATCTATAGCATAAAATTTATAATTCTATACGTATAATAACACTATTAAAAATGTGACTCATATGATTATTGAATTTTTTTATTTATGAATATACTAAATATTGTTTTATTCATAAAATATTATTCATGAAAGAATTATCATATAATTTTTCTGTGATGAATTTATAAAAACAATAAAAGTCCAAAATTAGACACCTTGTAATATAAAAATTTGAAAAATAATGGTAGAATATAAAAAAATATTGAATTTTATTTAATACAAATTTCTTCATAAAGAGTTAATTTATAGTTGTTATTAAAAAATGAATTTAACTTCTTTAGGATGGTTCCCCAAGAATTTTAGTTTAGATTTTTTTTTTAAAAAGAAATGAATGACCTCTTATAATGGAAAATTTACTATCATAAGTTTTCACAAACCATAATGAAATTACCCATGAACTAGGTAATTAAGCCAACACATGACATAACAAAGGGGTATAAATTATCTCGAAGGTTAGATTAGAAGAATAATGGTAATTACGTCGTAATATTTGGGGATAATTTTTCCCAAAAAATTAATAAGAAGTATGAGCATCCACTTAGGACATAGACATGGCTATGCTATATATCATAGATACATACAAATAAGAAAGACAAAAAATATAAGGCAAAACCAAAATTTCAAAAAAAAAAAAACCAGAATCCTACTACTAATAAATAAACTAAATGGAAACAAGATCCGGATAAAGAAGGTCAAACTGTCAGATACAACTATAATAAAAAATAGAAAACCCAAAATACACAACAATATTCAGAAAAGGAATTTCATACATAAATATTAGATATTATTAAAAGAATAATAATTATATTACATTATAATCCATGATAGAACCATAAATTTTTAATGTTTTTGGAAACATGGAAACCAAAATAACTTTTATCAAAAAGATCTACAACATCTCCAACATTATTCTCTATAACTATTTTCCATTTTTAGACAAATCATGATTAAAATAATTTTTCATATCTTAGTGAAAATGAAAATTAATAGAGGGTAAAATTTTATGATGAATAAGGGTAAACAAGTTAGATAACGATTAATATCCATTTTGAGGAATAACATGACTATAAGGGTATGGGACCATGAAATTGATATTAGAAAATCACACCCAACAATTCATAGATAAAAATCATCATACATAGAATTAAAAAAGTTGTTCATAGTACATGAACCATAAAGGAATAAATAACGTGATAAATGAGTGCATAACAATGGCATGAGATTGTGTTATAAATGAGTGGAATAAAGTGTTCAATAGTCAAAGCCATATAAATATTATGTTAAGGCTAGCCACTAAGACATTATTTACATATTGCGCATGGATTAGCCACTTCTATACCTTCTTTGGTCTTGGAATAACCTCATGTGTACCCTCTATGAGGATTTGGATAACCTCTAGTACACCCATTTAGATCATAAAACATTAATATTAACCCATTACAATGGCGGTATATACAATACCCACCCATTACATAATCATAACCAATTCATTTATGGCATAAGATTTTGAAAACGTTTATCATTTCATCATAGATATAACTACATAAAATAAAATGGGATTCATCAATATACCTTCCTCATAATCATAAACCCTTAAAGTTAAGAATGAGGATTACATAATAGGATTATATCCCCAATTAAACATAACTAACATCATGGATGTAATCTGGGTATAAAAATACCTTTAATAGAGCACAATATTAATTTGGAGAAAATTACCATTTTCAATTTAAAATAACGCATCTCAAAATAAAAAAAATACTAATTATAATAATTTCATAGAAAATAAATATTTTAATATATAAATTAATCATCAAATAAAAGTGAATTCAGGAAGATGATAAAATTTGTTCATATGTTATATGTAATAATAATGATTTTGTTTACACCTTTCTTAAAAAGAACCTCATTTAGATAAAAAAAGAATAATAATTTAGTAAAATTTATATGATGTAAGGTATAGATAAAAATTATATTATAAAATAATTGTGTAATTATAAAAACATTTAAAATACAATATGTGTGGGAAACAAAAAGATCCATGAATAAAGAGAAAAAAATGATTTTCCCTAAAAACTTACTTCCAGAAAATTGTGTACAAACATATACTAAAATGAATTAAAATATACAATTTAAATAATTAAACTTACTAAACGAAATTAATAATATTTTGAATCAATAGGTCATATAATTTCACTATCATAAATTCAACCTTACACAATCCTGGTAAAAATTAGATTGTAATATAAAACACTTACCTACAGTATTTCTTACATTGGAATGGTCTAACATATTATATAAGAAATTTTAATTTAGTATAATTATTTACTGGAACCATATTTTTACCTATAATTTCATATATGGTTCAATTATTAAATTTCAATTACTATTTATTATTAATTCATTATTAAATCATCATTTCAAGTTGTTTACTATTTTGTTGCCATGAAATTCTTTTTTTAAACTTTTTGGTCCTTGTAAATTGATCATGGTTACATAATATATATATAATTAATAATGAAATAAATTTCATATATATTCACTGTAATCATATTTATACCCTTCCATAAAATTTAGAGATAGAAAAATAAAATTCACCGTTCTTTAGGATTTTAGTCCATAATTACCCCTGAATATTGCTTTAATTTTCTATTGAAAATAAGAAAAGAAATATAAATATTATTTTATAATTATATAATCTTAATTATATAATATATATTTATTACCTACAAAATTATAACTAACAATGAAATATGGTGATTCAAAATTAATTGGATCACTATGTGGAGGCCGTAGTTGACACATACACTCATGCAATACTTTTATTTCCCATTTGATGGAATGGTAGTGAAAATGGTTATTCTATAATCATAATAATATTTTGAAATATTTATGATATTATAGTTTTTATTTAATTATTGATATAAAATTATTATACGAGTAATAAGAAATAAAATTTAAATTACATGATCAAGAGTTATACCTCTTCGTTGGGAAACCTACTTTGGTTTACACCTTAAGACTTGAAATGATGATATTCTGATAAAAAATTATATATCGAATGTGGATATGGATTTTAGTAATATATTTTATTTGGGATTTTGTGATATAATATTATCTTGAATTTTGAATTAGAGATGATAGGGGTGTCTTTTTTATAAGTGAGGGGTGGGACACCAATGGAATTAAAATAATGATTTCAAAAATATAAGGTATGTTTCATGAAAAAATGAAACAAATGTTAAATAATTAAAATATAATATAATATATTTTAAATATCTCCAAATAATTATAATTATAAAAAATTTGGTTGAATTTTTACCCTTATTTCTTAGTTTCACCACAGTAAAATCGTTTTAACATTTAGAGTTGTAACATAATTTTACTATTTATAGAACTCAGAATAAAAAAAATGTTGACCCTATTAAATAATATTAATTATTAAATTAAAAAATATGGTTTCAATATTAAATTATTTTATTCTTATTAGTTGAAAATGTTTACGTTAATATAAGTGTGCTTTACACAATGAAATTTTTTTAAATAAAAATACATTTTTAAGTATAAAACTGAATTTACAAACATTTAATGTCTCATAAAAAATAATTAGAAGAATAAAAAATATTTAAATAAAAATATTTTAAATAAATTTGGTAACATAATTAATAAATCCCTTTTATTTGATTTATTTAATTAAAAAAACATTCACATAGTGAAACATATTTAAGAAAATTGTGTTTTGAAACCAAAAAACAAACTTATACCAAATTCAAGTATTATAATGATTAGTTAGTAAATAATTCAATTATTTTTAATAAAAAATTTCTTATTTTAATTCATTATTAAATTCAAAACATCATTTAACTTTTATGTGAAATTATTTTATGAAAATAAATGACGGTTTTAAAAAATATCACTATTTTTCATTATTCACTGAATAAACAATATTTTTAGAAAAATACCTCAAACTCATCATATTTTAATACTAAAATGGTGTTTTAAAAATTAAATTCCTTAAAAAAATACAATTTATAATATTGCTATAAATTGATTTCAATTTTTTGGCACAAAATTCTATAAAAACCATTTTTAAGGAAAATATATTTATTAACCATAAAAATATTACTAGAAATTAAGTTTATTTTTATTATGAATTAATAAATGAAATTTAATTATATAAAACCTTTACATATATTTTTTATTCCTATTTATACCATAAATTTAATTGGAAATTTAGAATTTTTTATTACATCATAGTTCATTTAAAATCTTGGTTGCATGTAAATAAAGCTATTATATAATTCAAGTTTATTTCAAATGAAAAATATATAAGTAAATAATTAGGGTGTCAAATTATACCTACGTTAAAATAATTTCTTCCTCAAAATTCTTTCACTCTAAATCGAAAAATTGATGATACTCTTAAATCATTATTTCTTTAGGATCAGACATTGCTTCCTCAAATTTTTGATTTAAATTAAACACTTTGACCACATGAGTAGCCATGTTTTGTAGAACATTCTTTCTTCGCTCCATAATCTTGACCAGTTTTTCTTCATAAGATATTTCATAATTAATGGGAAAAACCTCTATGTTTATTATGTGTGATATATCAGGTATTACTTTCCTAGAGAGTGATACATTGAACACATCTTGAATGTTAGAGAGATTTAACGGATTCTCCAAACGAAAAGTTACTGCCCTGATATTATACTGAATTTTTATTGAAACTGGATATATATGGCTCAACATTCTAATATTTCCAAATATCAAAACCTTTTTTCAGGTATATATACTTAGAAACACCTTTTTTAACATATTGAACTCTATATCTCATCAACAAATGTGAGCATAACTATTCTATCGATTCTGACTGACCCTGATGTGTTGTTGAATAGATCTAACCTAATTTTCCTTTTTCTCAGTGATCTAAGGTCCCAATAAATTTCAATATTTAGATTTATACTAACACAATAGATTTTTTTAAATCCTTTTACATAAGGGATCATAAGAATATATGTGAATGATTGAGTAAATGATATTGTTATTTGAAAATTATAAGAAATGAATGTGTTGATCCCAACCACATTTGAAATTTATAGAGAAATATCCCAAATATTCTTATATATATTTAATATCCGTATTTTATTAACCATATATATGAATATTTTGTGTATTTTTGGCACAAAACTCTATATACAGATCCTACTAATGACTTGTAATGCCCTAAAAAACTAAAGTATGATCATTATCTCTGATAGCGTGAATGACATACAACACTAATTGCATAAGAGAACACAATAACCTAAGAAATTATAATATATTTAACATTTTAAATAAATAAAATATATTTTATAGCTTTCAATGCATGGAACAATGATTTAGCGTACGTGGAACGCAACAACAATTTTCTCCAATAGTGTGTGTTACACGCAAGACCTTATTTTTACCGAACAATAATATTTTATTAAAACATTGTTTTTTTAATAAAATATTAATTAACTCAGCCATTAAATTAGTATTTATGAATAGTAATAATGATATTATTAAAATATATATTTTAGACAAATGTGAAATTAATTTATAGGTTTGAAATTAATTGCAAATTTAAATATAAACCAATTAAATTTAAAAAAAATATTCTTATTTTTCATCTCACAAAGTAATTTTTACTTATTATATTAAATTATTTATATTTATTGAATAATTTTAATTAATTGTATATTTTTTATAATAATACAACAAATTCTATTCACATAGGGTACGAATAAACTCAATATTATATATAGAAACTATATTTTTATTACGACACTTTTACATCCTTTGAATGTTGATTCCATTTCAAATCCAATTATTAACACCTAGATAAATCATATTGGTTAATATCAACTTCATATTTGAAATACGAACATACAAATTAGGTTGTGATGAATTCTTTATAATATTCTATGAAGTTTCTTTTTTTAAAGGAAAATGAAAAATACAGAATTTTAGTTCAAATCCATTTTTTATCAAATTTAATTACAAGAATAAATTGTGTTTTATATTGGTTTTAATGTTTAATTAGATATTATTTTTATCAATTAATCCTATTTATTTCATTAAAATATATTTAAATTTGAAATTGACTACAAAAACATATCAAACATTAGGATGTTTTTACTTTAAAAACCAGCATTATCGTCCCGTCTACGAGATTAATTTTAAATTAATTTCTTCCACTTAAATGATTGGTATTTTGAAAAATGGATCCATATTTTGAATCATCATAATTTTATATTTATAATAAGTTTAACATGGTTTTTTTCCAAAAATGTGTGTGAGAGTAATAAATTAAATCACAATGATTAATGTTAAAGTATGCTTTATAAGGAACTAATCCTTAACCATAAGACCTAAATTAACATATACACTTGTCAAAAATCCATAATATAAACGTATTTAGACCCTATAAATATTTTCTTATATGTTTTTTCTGTTATTTACCCACTTCAAATAAACAATACATGGGTAGGGATCCTTTCTCTTAAAATATTACAAGAGATTCCACTCCTCCAACATTATAAAAGCCCTCCTACCCTCCTATATCCTCACACAACAAAAGCATCTATGGCTTGACCAAACACAACCAAATTTCTCCCCATCATTCGTACCTTCCCCCATGAATCACCCATTTATGATGAAAGAAACCCAAAAAAATTATTGGGTGAAAACAAAAAGGAGTTTCCCAATTAAGATGGAACACCCTTCCTTAAACTCCTCTAATTGTTTCCCTTCTCCTCTCCCTCAATTATATTAATTTCATATTTACATGAAAAAATATTATACTCTTTATAATAGGATATTTAATGATAATATCTCTACATTAATATACAGACACTTTTATCTAATGGGCAACAAACAAACTATTTATTTGTAAGTGAAGTACCTCCTTACAAAATGATGGTTGTTCAATTTTCCATTACCACCTATCATGGAGGCCATTGCGATAGAAACTATAATTATATATTATATATATAATATTCAGTATTTCATTAATATTATTTAATTATTCTAAAAAACATATCCTTACACTTACCAATTTTTAAAAAATTTATAACATTGTTTGTGGGAGTGCGGACTACCACCCCCTCAAAGCAAAGTGATTCGTTCACCCTAAAAATGAATCATATTAAAGATAAATTTTTATAAAAATATTTGAAATATATTTAATAAATAGTGTACTAGAATTATAAAATACATGTATACACATATCATTTATTTTTCATTCATTCAAAATATGGAAATGAATTGAAGGTACTGTTCATTAGTACATACAGACTATTGTCTTCATGAACGGTGCATTTCATTTCATATATCAAACCAATATAGATTATTATATATTCATAAATAATGGATATATATGATATTTAAATCTTGGTTTTAATTAAATATAATATTAATCCATGATATATTTAATAATAACAACAAGCAACAACTTAAAACATACACGAAAAATTACGCAATTAACACCAGAAATAGTTAAATTAATGAAAGGTTATTAAAAACGGGTTATAAGATATTATAGGAGTATTATATATAATATAATAAGTATTAATATGGTTCTCTAATAAGTTATTATATCATTTAATAATATTATACATGATTTTAAAGGACATTCACCCAAAAGAAAACCCCTTGTAAAGATTTTCATCTATCTTTTTACATTCATAAAGTAAATGTCTAGTTCACCATTTAATTATTTTGTATCTTATATGTACTGAAATCTTTTATATATTATATAAATAATTCTATTATATTCATGATATTTAAATTTTTTATTTATATATTATTACTTTTTGTGTTTTCCAATTCATTAATTACTACATTATTAAGGGATTCTTGACTCATTTTCATTCTTTGAGGCATACTTGATTATTGTGGACCTAATTTCTTAAATATAATGTATGTAGTGTCACATTTAAATTTAATTTCATGAATAAATATTTCTTCATTTTAATTTTAGTTTTAATATTATTTATTTATTTTAATGGGATTTGAGTAAAAAGTTACCAGGTAGAATAGAACTTCAAAACTCAATTTCTTTTCCATGAGTTATATTATTTCCTGATTGTAATTAATATTAAAATAATATATGTGTATCCATTATTACTATATATTTTCGTATTTATCCTTTTTAGGCATATTTATAATTTATACACATAATCTACTCTTTGATTGATATTTACTTCGTTGGTATATCCTTTTCAAGGTTTTATTTCACAATATCATTTTATTCGATATTATTACTACATGAATTTCCATTCAAGGAAAATATTGGATATTTTTTCAACAATACTTTAAATTTTTATCTCATATATTTATTAATGAAATTTATCAATTACTATTATTATTTTTGTTCGATTCATTTGTAATGTAATTACATATCAATTAAAATTTTGTTGAGACTTGTTTGTTATTATGCACCAACTAACTTTTATTGGGTGTATATAATAACTTTTTAAATATATATAATGAATCAATATATTATCATGATATTATATGTTTAATTTAATTTAATAACTTTCTAGGGATTCAAATTTAAATTTTTCATAGCGGTATGGGACACTTTAGAATGTTTTATGATTGTTATCCTCAATAATATTCTTAAGGATTATCTTTGGAATCTCAATTTTTTTGTGATTGTTAAATTTCTAATTAATAAATAACATAATGGTAAGAATTTTTCATTTAAAACATAAATCAATATCAATTTTATGATCCCAATTATATTGGTATTTCATATACTATATAACATTTTTCATACGGTGTTTACTTTGATAGTTATTTGATTAATCGAGGAATTATTGTTAAATATTTATTTCTCATTTAATATAGTAATTTTTAAGGCTTAAAATTTATTTTTATTATTCAATAAAGGTATCTTTTTGGACATGAAATGATGGGTGGAGCCCAAACATTATATAGATCCTCCATTCTTTGACATGTTCTCATGAGACAAATATATTGCATAAATTAAAAAAATGATGGATCTGTAGTTTCAAACTATCCAGACGATGGATATTGACATTATAGGTCCTCTTGTTCCTAATACATGATTCCCAATAATTATTCATTTCCATAATTTTGATTAATTTGTATTCATCTATTAGATTTTTCATCATAATATCTATGGATTCATTTCATTTCAGTTCATTAATTAAATGGAATGTGTTAATGTTTATTACTGTATCATGGTGATTTTTAATTATTCGTTTATTTGAATGGAATGTTTTATCAATTATGAAATTTCTATATTTTTTAGTCATTTAATTATCAGTTTTTGTATAACATGTTATCTTTGTTTAGTAATTTACCATCCCATAATTATTACTCTCATTGATTAATTATTTCTCCACTATATTTTCTCTTTACAGAGAATTTGAGATCACCCATTTTATGTTTATTTCCCCAAGAATACATGAAACATAATTTGAATGATATGAAGGGATTTACAATATAGAATAAAATTTTCCTAATAGTTATTTGTTTATAAATAAGAAAAAAATAATGTTTTCATTAATATATTCATTTTCAATACAATACACCTATATGTATCTAGTTTACCTAGGCTACTAAATTCATTAACCTTTCAATGATTGTTTCTTTTATAATCATTCCAATGTAAATGATATTAGACCACAAATCTGGGGTCATTGGGGTCGGGTCGCTATAGTTGGTATCATATGATGTTTAGTATAAACATTGGGAACTATATTAAAGAAAATATAAATTAGAGAACAGAACCCTAAGGTATAATTTTAGAATAAGTATTTAAGTACAACATATAATATTATTAAAGTATAGATTATGTGGATATAACTAGATATACATCCATATATGGATACTACAAGTGGATTTTGTTTTGGAATAGATGTACCTAGGAGTTTTAAAATAGACATTGTGTTTCAGGCCAGATTTGGTGTAACCTGGTACATGACAACAGGCCGTACTATACTCCTAATTTGACACTCATGGGGGTTATTCATGAATAATCCATGATTTATTTAGTAATCATTATGAATAATTTTAATAGATAATGATAATAAAATACCTCAGTTAAACATAAGGTGTTTTAGATTTAGGATTAGGTGTTAGGATTTGGAATTTCAACAGATCATATTATGGTTGAACCATAGAGTAATGAAGGACCAATTATGGTGAAACATTTTGGGGATTTAATAATTAATATTCTAAAAGTACTTTACTAGTAGTATTTTGGCTATATGAATGATGAAACATTTAAGGAATATGATTGATTGTAGATGAATATATTTTATATAAAATGGTTATTTGAGAAATAATGTATTTAAATTTATATAAAAGAAATTTTAAAGGTATTGATAACCTTTATGGTTTATATAATCAGTAATTTCATCATTATAATAGTAAAATAAGATTAAAAGACATTGTAAAAAAATGTATTCATTGAAAAAATTAGTTATGAGTTCATTTAACAACAAAATTTCAAGGATTTAAAATAGATTTATTTTTGAAATTATATTAATGTGGTTTTAGAAAAGGACAACTTGTATGATGGGTGACAAGAAATAAAATTCGGTATGTCTATAGGTTGTGAACCCATGACTGAAGGATGATAAGATTTTCATGCCAACCATTGTCCCACACAATGCCCTGGTTAACGTGTAATTATTTAAACAATTTGAAAAAAAAATATTAATGATGAAAAAATAGAAATACTGTTTAGTTTTATATATTCATAAATTAACCACGTTGAATATGGAGATTAGACAGAGATAAATACTTAGACTTTTCACTCATTTATGGGCCATACATTCCGTTAACATTTTAGTGTTCATCAATCAAATTTAATTTTTGTATACATATTTATTAAGGTATGTACGAATTAGAATTTTATCAAAGCACGACCTAACTATTTAATTGTTCATACAAAATTTAAATTTATCACGAAATTATATTTCCTTATATTCTTTGTTAGTAAAATAATTACAGGTCATTAGAAGAATAAAACAAATCTGTTTTCTGAATACATTTATTTTTGTTGACCCAATTACCTACTAAATCATCACGTATTTATGGATTTTTGGCCCTAAAAATCAATTTATCAATCACTTTTTTTATTGATAACTCCTATAACACCCTATAAATATTTATGTTTTCCACCAATTTTGTATATCTACATCCCACTAATGGTCTCCTACTTAGAGACCTACTTACATGTTAGTCCATGTGAAAAATTCACATCCCACTATCTCTTTTGTAGAGTATTCCCTATAAACACTTCTCATGATATAGGATTTCCAAATAGGAAATATCAGACAATATATTATAAAGATTTAGTTTAAAATGATTGGAATTAATTTAATTAAGTTGGGGAGAATGTAACAACATGAAAATATATAATATGATCATTCTACATGATAGTGTGTTTCACATGAAACAACAATCTCATAAGGAAACATAATATTCTCAGAATTTATAATATATTTAATATTTTAAAAAAGTTAAATATATTTTATATCTTGTAATTCATATGACAATGAGTTATTGTACATTGCACTCAATAATGAGTTTCTTCAATGGCTTGTGTTACATGCAAGACTTCCTTTTAATAGAAAAATAATATATTATTAAAATATTATTATTTAATATAATAATATTTAACCTATGATTAAATTAGTAGTTATGAATAGTATTAATGAAGTTATAAATATATATGTTTTACGCAAATATAAAATTAATTAATAGGTTGTTAGTTAATTAGAAATGGAAAAATAGACCACTTAAATATAAAATAAATGTAATTGATTTTAAGATCAAAGTGGAATTTTTTATTAACAAATTAAATTAATAGTAATTATTGAATGATATTACAGATATATTTATATTTTTGATAATCATCCAATATAATCAATAGAAATAAGATAAGATTAAATTCAATATTACACATAAAAACCAATATTTTTATTAGGGAACTTTTATTGCCTTTTAATGGAGAACCGAATTTATGTACAATTTTTACCCTTTAATAAATATTATATGTCAAAATTAACATAATAATTTCAATTGTATTATAAAAATTATTTTTGGGTAATTTTTTTTTATTTTTCGGTGCAGTTGAATTTTTTAAATGAAATGTAATAAATACAGAATTTTAGTTCAAAACCAGTTTATCATTTAATTTAATTATTTGAAAAAATAATGTTTCATATGGGTTTTAAAGTATTTAATTACAATATTTTAATAAATTAATCCAATTTATGTCATTGTAATCAATTTCACATTAAAATATTCAATAAAACATAGAGAATATTAGTATGTTTTTTCATTTGAAACCAGCATTGTCGTCCCGTATACAAAATTAATTTTAATGAATTTTGTTCACTTATATTTTTGGAATTTGGATAAATTGATTAATTATTTGTATTCATAATTATTTATAATATCTAACAAGGTCAACTAATTTTATTTCGTAAAAATAATAGTGAAACTAATTATAATTAATTATAATTATTTTTTGTTAAATGATGCTTATGAAGGAACTAATCCAAAACCTTAAGGCCTAAATCAACCAATAAACTTTTCCAAAATCCATTAGATGTAAATATTTCAACCAAATCCTCCCTTTTATATTTATGGTACCATTATTGTTCCACCTTTAATAAAAAATACATGAGTGGGGTTCCTTTTATTTAATATATTACAAGAGATTCCACTCCTCATCCATTATTAAAGGCCTTCTTTCATCCCACTTCCTCACACATCCCAATCTAAATTGTCTAGAAAAAACTCTTAGATAATGTCTCTGAAACATCCCTCACTTCCTCTTTTTCACCTCCCTTTAGATATAAATAATCCAAAGGAATTCATTTGGTGCAACCTAAAAGGTGTTACTCGATTGAGAGGATACACCCTCCCTCAAACTCCTCCCTTTGATTTATATTTTCCTCTCCCTGAACTATTCATATTTCATATTCACATAATAACTCCATTATCCTAAATATAAATGACCTTTTTTATTATATAATTTAGGCATTTGATTACAAACACTTCTATCTATGTGTAATAAACAAATTGTTTATGTGTAAGCAGACTACTGCCTTGATAAAGGATGATTGCTCTATTTTCAATTACCGCCTCTCTTGGTGTTCATTATGATGGAAAATATATTATATATATTTTTTATATAATATTTATTATGTCTTTATTATTTCATAATTATTTAACAACGCATATCCTTATACTTTCCAATTTTTGTAAAAATGATAACATTTTTAGTGGAAGTGCAGACTACTGCCCCCTCAAAGCGATGTGATTCATTAACACTAAACATGAAACTTATTAAGGATAGATTTTAATAAAACTATATTAAATATATAAAATTTAATACCATACTAGATTTATTATATGAATTTATATACATATAATTTATTTTTCATTCTTTTAAAATAACATTATTAAATGAAGGTACCATTCATGCGTACGTATAGACTACTGTCTCCATGACTGGTGAATTTCATTTCTTATCTATAAAAAAATATATATTATTATAGATAAATATATAATAGATAAATATTATATAAATATCATGGATAAAATTCTAGAGATGATGAAACCATGATATATCAAATAATTACAACATAAAATAAGTTAAAACATACTCATCAACCTAGGAAACTAACACCATAAATAGTTAAATTGATGAAATTTTATTAACAAACTGGTAATAACATATTAAAAAGATTCATATATGATAAAATAAGTATTATTATTGTTATATAAAAATTTATTAACGTGATTAATACTATTATACATGAGGTTAAATGATGATCACCTGAGAGGAAACACATAGTAAGGATTTTCATCTCACTTTTTACGTTCGTGAGATAAATGTAAAGTTCACAATTTACTAATTTTACCTAATTTATATAATAACCATTTTGATAAATAACATCAACAATTATATTATATTCTTGGTATTTATTGATTTATTAATTTTTTATTACCTTTGGATTTTCTAATTCATTTGTTAATACATTAGTACTGGATTCTAGTCTCATACATCATTCTGTGAGGCATTATTAATTATTATGAACCTAATTTTTTATATATGGTGTCACAAACCAACCTGGGTCGATCCTGAACTGGTCACCTGAGCCAGTCCATGACATTACCTGAGATGCGTTCCTGATCTTCTCGGGCTGGCGACAAGCACCAAGGCATCAACAGGGGGAAAGTGGGAATGATTTCACCCAAACAAAAATAAATAGAGCAGCGGAAAGAAGTAAAACAAAAAGTAAATAAATGAAATTGAAATGAAGGAGCGGACAACAAAAACACACTAACCTGGTCTCGACCAAAAACTCCTTGTGACTCTGAGAGTCGCTCACCAGACCAAAACCAACTCCCACCCATGGTGAGAAAGCTCGAGCCAAACCTGCAAAAAAAACTAAAAAAACAGGAAAACACTATAGGAGTGATTATTAAAACTCAATAGGCTTTCCCAAAAAACTATTCCCAATGCACTGCCTTTAAATAAAGGAATTTACTATTCCAAGTTTGAACTAAATATATAAAATATTGGTTTTCACACAAACACACTTTAATTTCTAAAACTAGTATCAGTCCATTGCCCTTTTAAATATTAAAACAAGTTTAATGTCTGAAAGGAATATGTATATTTCTTTTTAAAACATTTTCTGCGAACCATTTAGAAATCCAAACATCAGTTATTATCCAAAAAGGAAAAAACCACACATATCACACAACACACACCAAGTTCAATGGAAAAAGTGGCACAATAGGGCCAGTAATCGAACTAGTCCTCTCAACCTTCTGCCACATACAAATAAACATCAAATGAACATTGGTTGAACCTAGGATATCGTAAACAATCCCGAACGTACTATACATGTGACTCATCCATAAAGCATGTTGTAACTCAACAACGTTATAATGACCTAACACCTGGTATAGTCCTTCATGGCTTAACTGAGGGGCCTAATCCCCATAGTAGAAATAACTCAGTATTCCCCTACAATGGGGCCACTAACTAGTGTGTAATCAAAACTAGTGAAGCAATCGTTCGTAAAAGATTCACTCACTATGTCAGGTTACCATGTCAACACATACAATAAAAATGGGTACGTCCACAATGTAAATCAATCAGCCATAATGCACATATATCACACACAACTGACGCAATCAATGCACATAAAAGATCACCCCTTAATAACCCCAAGATGATTTTTTCCAAAATAATTTATTTCATTAAAGTTCCAAATGTTACTTTACCAACTTTAAAGAAAAACCTCTTATCCCAAGAAAAACCAAAAAACTTGTTCAGAAATTATAATTTGTCTTTAAAATTAAAACCACATTTAAAATTCAGTGAATTATGTTGAAAGGCCAAACTAGAATTATTTCACTACTAGGTCTCCAATAGTCAATAAAATATTCCCGGTGTCATGTATAAAATAAACGGCTATTTTTACACCAAATAATGATTTAAAATTTAATTATCCTATATTATTTTCTATCTATTAAAAATAATAAAACATTAAGCAATTAATAAAATCTAATTTTAAAGATCAGTGCAGTAGGGGACCTACCTCGACTCGCAGTCAAAGCATGATGACATGACATGCCTCGAGCAGGCACACAGCACGTGAAAGCTAATGACCACAATTTCATGGAAATTCCCTCCAACACGGCATATCAATTACAAAAACAATAAAAACCCATAAACACACACTTCAAAAGATATAATGAATAAATAGAACAAAAACACACCTCAACAATTGATCAAGCGAGAAAGGGTGAACTCAAACTGATTGCCTTCGGCGGCGGGCATTCGTCGCATGCCTAGTTGAGAACAAGGCACGCGTGCGTGGCTGGGAAGGGCATGCAGCTATTCTGAGGGTTGCACCAAAATGCAAGAGGTTCAACGACAGGATCAGCAGGGAGGCAGGGGGAACTGATCAGAGTAGGTCCGGTCCAAGATTGCGGTGGACGAACAAGCATCGACGAGGATGCTGCCTGGCAGGCCAGCAAGGGGCGCAGCTGGGAGTGAACATGGTGGCCCATGGGGGAGGCACGTTGTGATGTCAGAGAGGAGGCGAGGTCTAAAGGTGCAGCAGGAGCTACTGGACAACATAATGCAGTAGCAGGTAGGAGGCACCAATACTGGCCGAGCTAGCATTGTACAGGGCAGGAGGCTGAGGGAGGTAGTAGGTAGTAGGTGTTTTTCACAAACCAGATCTAGAGAGGTTTGGCATACGGGTGGTGCTGGGACACAGCTGTAGGGAGAAAGGCGGATAGGGGAGTCAGGAGCAGGGGTGTCGTGCTGTGCAAAAGTGAGAGGCTAGTGCTGCTAGGCGGGCTGGCCATGAAAAGGTAGGTGGAGCAGCTGGAACGGTGTTCTACAACAGGTCGGAGGCGCAGCAACAGGGAAAACCGGTGGGGCCTATGCAGCAAGGGGGGTAGGAGGAAGTGCCAGACAAGGAGGTTGGGCAATCCATAGAGAGGGCGGAGGTTTAGCGTGGCCTAGTAGTGAGGAGGCTGAAGCAGCATGCTAGGGGTGAGGCGAGACGTTGTGTGGAGGAAGGGGGAGGTCGGCCATGCGCTCTTTGGTACAACAGGTGTTGTGCATGGTTTGCGGGCAGTAGGTGTAACGACCCGAAATTTTTAAATAAAATTTGTTTCCCAATTTTATGTGTTATTGTTATACTCAACAAAAATGTTTTATTTGATAAACATGATTATAATTAAAATGAGATCAGTGGGTTTTGACTGTTATATAACCATCGGTCAATATGACCGCTGTGAACAAAATGTTTTGATTTTTGTCTCTAAATATATGTAATCTTGGTTAATTATTATAGAAAGAAGATTTGATGGCCTCACCTAGTAGTCTTGGACCGATCAAAGCCCATCTAACAGATCTTGGGAAGGAGGTAGCACCACTGGGCTTTGCTCTGGATCAAATCCAAGCCGAACTTCGTCATGTGAAGCTGGAACGGAATCGCCATCGTGAGAAGTTCAAACTGATAGAAATTACTACTCAGGCAATGTTGACTGAGCCGCCCCAAGCATCTATCATCCTAGCACACCTTACTCTTAGGTCCTATGCTGGTATTATAAGGGGTTATGTAACGAGACCGTAACTACCTTGTGTAATCCTTGTTTTAAATAAAAATTGGGATTTCTTCTTATAATGAAGTTTATGAATTTTGAAATGACCGGATAAATATAGTATGCATATTTTTGATGAATTTTAGAAAAAGGATATTTTAAATATGTTTATGTAAACCCTAAATAATTAAAAATGTGTAATGATTTTCAAAAAATGGTCTTCCGCAATTATGTTCAGTACTAAATTTAGAGTCTAATAAGATCAACTTAATTTTTGATGAATAGTAAATTATGAATAGTGTTTTTAAATTAAAAATTTAATTAAAAATAATTAGAAAATTATTTTTATAAAAATGACTTTATTTTTGAACTCAGAGCATCGATATTATGTTATGGTAATTTTTGGGGTTTTTTCTGAAAAAATGAATTTTCGATGAATAGTGTTTTTATTTAAAAATTAAATTAAAAATATTTATAAAATTATTTTTATAAAATGAATTTCTTTTTTGAAATCAGAGCATTGATATTTGGTTAATGTGAAATTTTGGGATTTTTCTGAGAAAGTTGAATTTTCAGTGAATAGTAAAAATACAGTTTTAGGGTTTCGGTATGTTTAATGACATCATAACGGTGTCATGATGATGTCATGAGATCTTTTGAGGGTTGGCTGGCCAAGGGTGATGAAGTATTGTTTTGGGGGCCCCATGTGGCCTAACTCCATGATAAATGACAAGGGAGAGCACATGGGTTTGAGAAAAGCACATGTGAGGTGTCCCTTGGCCATTAATGCCTTGTCCCCTCACTTTCCCTATAAATACCAAGGCCTCCTCTCATACATTCGACTCCCCACTCATTCCCAACGAATTTCTGGTTTCATTACCTCCCAAGGAGTCCTCCCAAGGTGCCCCCAAGCCCTCAAGGTCCCAACCTTTGAGGTTTAAGAGTTACATTTTAAGGTAAGGGATCCGACCTCTCTCTTTCTTTTCAAGTAATCTCTTTTATGTCATTTCTTTTATACTCCATGTTATTATGTTGGAGAATGTTCTTTTATATTCATCCTACTGCCTATTTCATGTTCATATGATGAGATACCCCCCCTTGCTCTCATCAATTCGTTTTAAGAATGTTTAAGTGGCGCCGTTAGGCTGCCGAATTTTTAAGGGATTCTTTCACCTTCCTCGTTTTCAAGTTCTATTTTCATTCAAGTCTTTCATGTTCCTTTTTATTATGTTGGGGTATGATCTCTAAATTATCATAATGATCTCTTATGATCATATGATGAGAGACCCCATTTGATCGCTTAAATTCAGTATTTTGAAGTTTTAAGTGGCGCCGTTAGGCTGCCGAATTTTTAAGTGGTTCTTCACACTTCTCGTTTTGAAGTTCTACTTTCATGTCAATTATTTCAAGTTCCTTTTTGTTATATTGGGGTATGATCTCTATATATATCATACTGGACTCTTATGTTCGTATGATGAGAGACCCCATTTGATCTCTTCAATTCAGTATTTTGATGTTTTAAGTGGCGCCGTAAGGCTGCCGAATTTTTAAGTGGTTCCTCACCCTTCTCGTTTTGAAGTTCTACTTTCATGTCAATTCTTTCAAGTTACTTTTTGTTATGTTGGGGTATGATATCTATATCTATCATACTGGAATCTTATGTTCATATGATGAGAGACCCCATTTTATCACTTCAACTCAGTATTTTGAAGTTTTAAGTGGCGTCGTTAGGCTGCCGAATTTTTAAGTGGTTCTTCACCCTTCTCGTTTTGAAGTTCTACTTTAATGTCAATTCTTTCAAGTTATTTTTTGTTATGTTGGGGTATGATCTCTATATATATCATACTGGAATCTTATTTTCATATGATTAGAGACCCCATTTGATCTCTTCAATTCAGTATATTGAAGTTTTAAGTGGCGCCGTTAGGCTGCCGAATTTTTAAGTGGTTCTTCACCCTTCTCGTTTTGAAGTTCTACTTTCTTGTCAATTCTTTCAAGTTACTTTTTGTTATGTTGGGGAATTATCTCTATATATATCATACTTAACTCTTATGTTCACATAATGAGAGACCCTATTTGATCTTTTCAAATCATTTTTGTTGAAGTTTAAGTAACGCCGTTAGGCTGCCGAACTTTCATTAGAGAAATCTAATTTTTGTCTTCCTTCCATGTTTATAATTTCAAATGGTATGTCCTTGAAATTTAATTACCATGATTATTTATCCTTCTTATTCTATCAATATACTATTTTATGGGTCATTTATGAATGTTTTACCCATTTTACCTCTCTTTTTAAGGTCTTCTAAAACCTTGTAACATAGCCGTTATGCTGCAGAATTTCCGCCTCAAAATGTCTCTCTCTTTTTCTAAAGTTATTTTATATTATTAAGTGAATACTAAAAGCTCATTATTCTAAAGGGGTATTCACATATATACCAAAAATGTTCTATTTTAAATTCTGGGATTTACATACATGAGACCCACCTTCCTTTTCTTTGGGGTTTAAAGTGATGTAAAGATAATGTCTTTAAAGCAGTTTTTAAAACGTTATGATTATGAAATGAAACCCATTTATTTTATGCTATATGGGTTATTTATGAAATGTTTGATGATGATATATGTGGCTCACATGATAATAAAGGCAAATTTAAGGGTGCGCCCTGATAGCGCTCCAATGCATTGGGTAATGATGTAACCACTAGAGATTACAATTTTCACGATACCTTGGTGAATGACCTTGGTAATTTTAAAATGACACCTTGGGGATGGACCTTGGTGATATGTTCACGATTGTCTATGTTAAATGATGTATCCACATATTCAAGTTATGAAAAAGTTTTATTTTTATTATGATATGCCTCATGATTTCATTTTCATGCCTTAAAGTTCTTTTCATGACTTTATTGATGTATCTCAAGTTCATATGTAAAATGTTTCACTTGTTTCCCTTACTGGGCCTTCTGCTCACCCTTCCTTTTGATGTATGTCCCCAGGTTATGGGATGCAGTAATGAGCCTAGGGTGAACATGAGGAGAAGCCTTTCAAGTTTTTAAGAAGAATGTTTTCTTTTGTTTCATGTTTTATGTTCCTTGTTTCCAAGACACTAAACCTTAAAGATCCTCAGTTCCGTATAATGGAATGAAAAGTTATGTTATAAAAAGGCGGGATGCTATAGTTGGTATCAAAGGATGGTTTAGTTATTTGTGGAAATTAGGATATGAAAACTCTAGGAGGAACCCTATAGAAAAGTTTAATATAGGAAATCTTCCTAGTATTTTGGTGAGTATTGAGTAAGGGGTTGCCAAGCAAATGCATCCCTGTCTGGATACGACCAGGTAGAGGTGGCTCTGGCACAGATGTACATAGGGGTAAAACCCGAAAACACCACTTTGAGCTAGACTCGAACGGGAACTGGTACACGACAATGGGCCTTGCTGCACTCTTGGTTACAACACTCCCGGGGGATATGCTTTGGTAAATTCATAAGCTTGGTATGAACTATTGTTAAAGGAACAAAGATAAAATAAAATAAAGGTTCACATAAGAATATATGATCATTCATAACCTAGATGGGAACCTAGGAGATCACAAGTTAGGGTATACCTTTCATATACAAGTTATCCTTATATGCTTTCAGTTTCTTTTCATGATTATTAGCTAAGTACTTAAGCCCCTAACTATGCTTTCTCTTCTTAGTTAATGGTGGGAAATGGAAGAACATGTTCCGACAACCAATGTGATAGGAAATGCGACGATTTTCGTATTAATATGACATGGATGATTAGGGGATTAAAATATGATTAGTATTTTGGAAGACATTCATTATTTTGGGAACCATATTTGATCGAGGTAAATAGATTACTACGGTATTTTCATTGAGGAGTAAGGTTGACTTATATTTTGAAGAATCGATGAATTTAAGGTGAACTTATAGTAATTTAGGTTACTTATGGGAATGACTAACCTATCTTGGGTAAAATATGTTTAGGTTAGCTACTTTTTTTTATAAGATGTTAGGAGTGGTTGATGTTGTCTGGAGATGAACAATGAAGTTGTTTTGGAAGACTATGTTATCAAATCCTTATTGTATTTGGGTTTCAATATTAGTTTGGTTTGTTTTGAGGAATTTTAAGGACCGTTATTTATGGAATGGTCTATGATGAAATTTGGGTAGTACCATGGAACATTGATGATTTAAAAGTAGTTTCCATTCCTATGGGATTCTTTCTTTTTGAAGAGTTGTTTTACCTTAACCTTTCTGTTTTTGGGATAATGATTAAAGATAGAAGAAATAGATAGTTAATCTTTTGTAGATTATATGATTCTATAGAAGATGATTCTTGTGCTTTTATGAGACCAAGTGTTTTTGAATTCTCATCATTTGTAGAAAAGATTAGTGTTGGTAGGGACTTGTTAAAGGATGAAACTCTACTTGAAGGTAAGTATATTTTCTTATGTTTTTGTTCTATGTAGTAAATGAAATCCTCAAAATTATGAAAAGAAACGTAAAACAAAAATGTTGTCGGTTTACATTTCCTACTAGGTAATCAAAGACCGTTTACACACATCATAAGTTTGGGATTTTCTCATGGTTAACTTTCTCCTAATCATGTTCTCTATCACTCTCCCTCAAAACTTGACCCTTTGTTTTCACCTCCATGTCCATGTTTTCCTACATGGAACCCTAGTGTGGGTTAACTCGGGTCACCTTTGTGCTTCCCTTTCTTTATTTTAAAGTAATAGTTTTACTGACTCCTTTTCCGATGTGGGACTTTCAATGAAATTTCAAAACCCAATTTTAAAATTGCGATGACGCAATTTCTTAAGGGGGGAAGATTGTAACGACCCGAAATTTTTAAATAAAATTTGTTTCCCAATTTTATGTGTTATTGTTATACTCAACCAAAATGTTTTATTTGATAAACATGATTATAATTAAAATGAGATCAGTGGGTTTTGACTATTATATAACCATCAGTCAATATGACCGCTGTGAACAAAATGTTTTGATTTTTGTCTCTAAATATATGTAATCTTGGTTAATTATTATAGAAAGAAGATTCGATGGCCTCACCTAGTAGTCTTGGACCAATCGAAGCCCATCTAACAGAGCTTCGGAAGGAGGTAGCACCACTGGGCTTTGCTCTGGATCAAATCCAAGCCGAACTTCGTCATGTGAAGCTGGAACGGAATCGCCTTCGTGAGAAGTTAAAACTGATAGAAATTACTACTCAGGCAATGTTGACTGAGCCGCCCCAAGCATCTATCACCCTAGCACACCTTACTCTTAGGTCCTATGCTGGTATTATAAGGGGTTATGTGACGAGACCGTAACTACCTTGTGTAATCCTTGTTTTAAATAAAAATTGGGATTTCTTATTATGATGAAGTTTATGAATTTTGAAATGACCGGATAAATATAGTATGCATATTTTTGATGAATTTTAGAAAAAGGATATTTTAAATATGTTTATGTAAACCCTAAATAATTAAAAATGTGTAATGATTTTCAAAAAATGGTCTTCTGCAATTATGTTCAGTACTAAATTTAGAGTCTAATAAGATCAACTTGATTTTTGATGAATAGTAAATTATGAATAGTGTTTTTTAATTAAAAATTTAATTAAAAATAATTAGAAAATTATTTTTATAAAAATGACTTTATTTTTGAACTCAGAGCATCGATATTATGTTATGGTAATTTTTGGGGTTTTTTCTGAAAAAATGAATTTTCGATGAATAGTGTTTTTATTTAGAAATTAAATTAAAAATATTTCTAAAAATATTTTTATAAAATGGATTTCATTTTTGAAATCAGAGCATTGATATTTGGTTAATGTGAAATTTTGGGATTTTTCTGAGAAAGTTGAATTTTCAGTGAATAGTAAAAATACAGTTTTAGGGTTTCGGTATGTTTAATGACATCATAACGGTGTCATGATGATTTCATGAGATCTTCTGAGGGTTGGCCGGCCAAGGGTGATTAATTATTGTTTTGGGGGCCCCATGTGGCCTAACTCCATGATAAATGACAAGGGAGAGCACATGGGTTTGAGAAAAGCACATGTGAGGTGTCCCTTGGCCATTAATGCCTTGTCCCCTCACTTTTCCTATAAATACCAAGGCCTCCTCTCATACATTAGACTCCCCACTCATTCCCAACGAATTTCCGGTTTCATTACCTCCCAAGGAGTCCTCCCAAGGTGCCCCCAAGCCCTCAAGGTCCCAACCTTTGAGGTTTAAGAGTTACATTTTAAGGTAAGGGATCCGACCTCTCTCTTTCTTTTCAAGTAATCTCTTTTATGTCATTTCTTTTATACTCCATGTTATTATGTTGGAGGATGTTCTTTTATATTCATCCTACTGCCTATTTCATGTTCATATGATGAGAGACCCCCCCCCCTTGCTCTCATCAATTCGTTTTAAGAATGTTTAATTGGCGCCGTTACGCTGCCGAATTTTTAAGGGATTCTTTCACCTTCCTCGTTTTCAAGTTCTATTTTCATTCAAGTCTTTCATGTTACTTTTTATTATTTTGGGGTATGATCTCTAAATTATCATAATGATCTTTTATGATCATATTATGAGAGACCCCATTTGATCGCTTAAATTCAGTATTTTGAAGTTTCAAGTGGCGCCGTTAGGCTGCCGAATTTTTAAGTGGTTCTTCACCCTTCTCGTTTTGAAGTTCTACTTTCATGTCAATTATTTCAAGTTCCTTTTTGTTATATTGGGGTATTATCTCTATATATATCATACTGGAATCTTATGTTCGTATGATGAGATACCCCATTTGATCTCTTCAATTCAGTATTTTGATGTTTTAAGTGGCGCCGTAAGGCTGGCGAATTTTTAAGTGGTTCTTCACCCTTCTCGTTTTGAAGTTCTACTTTCATGTCAATTCTTTCAAGTTCCTTTTTGTTATGTTGGGGTACGATATCTATATCTATCATACTGTACTCTTATGTTCATATTATGAGAGACCCCATTTGATCACTTCAACTCAGTATTTTGAAGTTTTAAGTGGCGTCGTTAGGCTGCCGAATTTTTAAGTGGTTCTTCACCCTTCTCGTTTTGAAGTTCTACTTTAATGTCAATTCTTTCAAGTTCTTTTTTGTTATGTTGGGGTATGATCTCTATATATATCATACTGGAATATTATTTTCATATGATGAGAGACCCCATTTGATCTCTTCAATTTAGTATTTTGAAGTTTTAAGAGGCGTCGTTAGGCTGCCGAATTTTTAAGTGGTTCTTCACCCTTCTCGTTTTGAAGTTCTACTTTCTTGTCAATTCTTTCAAGTTACTTTTTGTTATGTTGGGGAATTATCTCTATATATATCATACTTAACTCTTATGTTCACATAATGAGAGACCCTATTTGATCTTTTTAAATCATTTTTGTTGAAGTTTAAGTAACGCCGTTAGGCTGCCAAACTTTCATTAGAGAAATCTATTTTTTGTCTTCCTTCCATGTTTTTAATTTCAAATGGTATGTCCTTGAAATTTAATTACCATGATTATTTATCCTTCTTATTCTGTCAATATACTATTTTATGGGTCATTTATGAATGTTTGACCCATTTTACCTCTCTTTTTAATGTCTTCTAAAACCCCGTAACATAGCCGTTATGCTGCAGAATTTCCGTCTCAAAATGTCTCTCTCTTTTTCTAAAGTTCTTTTATATTATTAAGTGAATACTCAAAGCTCATTCTTCTAAAGGGGTATTCACATATATACCAAAATGTTCTATTTTAAATTCTGGTATTTACATACACGAGACACACCTTCCTTTTCTTTGGGGTTTAAAGTGATGTAAAGATCATGTCTTTAAAGCAGTTGTTAAAACGTTATGATTATGAAATGAAACCCAATTATTTTATGCTATATGGGTAATTTATGAAATTTTTGATGATGATATATGTGGATCACATGATAATAAAGGCAAATTTAAGTGTGCGCCCTGATAGCGCTCCAATGCATTGGGTAATGATGTAACCACTAGAGATTACAATTTTCACGATACCTTGGTGAATAACCTTGGTAATTTTAAAATGACACCTTGGGGATGGACCTTGGTGATATGTTCACGATTGTCTATGTTAAATGATGTAGCCACATATTCAAGTTATGAAAAAGTTTTATTTTTATTATGATATGCCTCATGATTTCATTTTCATGCCTTAAAGTTCTTTTCATGACTTTATTGATTTATCTCAAGTTCATATGTAAAATGTTTCACTTGTTTCCCTTGCTGGGCCTTCTGCTCACCCTTCCTTTTGATGTATGTCCCCAGGTTATGGGATGCAGTAATGAGCCTAGGGTGAACTTGAGGATAATCCTTTCAAGTGTTTAAGAAGAATGTTTTCATTTGTTTCATGTTTTATGCTCCTTGTTTCCAAGACACTAAACCTTAAAGATCCTCAGTTCCGTATAATGGAATGAAAAGTTATGTTATAAAAAGGCGGGATGCTATAGTAGGAGGGAGGGAGTCTTGTAGCTATAGGAGAGGAGTGGCGATGTAGAAGGTGGGTAGGCTACATAAATTGTGGAGGAAGATCAGGAGGTAGAGAAGGGAGACCGTGTGAGGGGCACATCACATTACTTCTACTCATGCAGAAAAGGGCAGGGGAGGCGACAACTGAGTGGAGAAAAAAAAGAAAGAAAGAGAGCAAGGAGGGGTGGCATCTCGTGTGGGTCACGGTAGAGGTTTAGCATTAGAGTTTGAAAAAAAAAACGAATAATAATAAGATAATAATAATAATAACAATATTATAAATTATTGTTATTATTATTCTTAAACATTTTATAAAATTATTTTCAATTTAATTTATTCATTTAATTTTATTATTTATCTAAATAGTTGGGCAACCGCACACTCACCAGGTTCGAACGCACGATCCCCGCTAGCAGTGTGGTTACCGCGCACCCACACAGACCGAATGTGTGGTGACCACTAGTAGTGTGGTGACTGCGCACTAGCCCGAAACCCATCGAAAACATCAACGCTTCAATGAAAATTCAATACAGGACCCAATAGAACTCTTCCCTAAGTCACGGGACTGAGAAAAGAATAAATACATGGGCATCCATGGTCGAGGTGTGACAATTCTCCCGTCCACAAACACTTTATGTCACTAAAAGTTCACCATGTCTACAGCTGACACAACTTGAGTTCATTCCCTGAAAAAATCATAGATAACTGAGAGTTTCGGGGTAACCATTCCCAAAAAACGTCACACCTGACCAATTTAAGGAAATCCACTACCAATGATTGAGGGGGAGAACATGAAAGGGTTCTCCCCACCACAAGAATTCACTAATAAAAAACTCTTGAAACCCAAACACCCCCCGGGGTGGAAACGTGGGAAGTCCCAAACCAAACTCATTAATGTTTCCCACATTTACAGAAGAAAACACCCGATACTTGATGAAAATATTGTCACGGAACAATCCAACAACTTGTGGATGAGAAATTACCTCAACACCTCCCATCAACTTCATGAAAAGAACATTCCCATATAGAACACATCAGGACAAACTCAAAATCAGAACATGTCTGTTATTTCAAAAGCCCACATAATTCAGAGAGACCAAACAACTTAAGAACCACCCTAAGAGTATATTAGACTAATTGGATTGTGGGGGAATGGGCTCATCATGCCACCACAACAAGGATGAGATTACAATAGCAATGAGAATAAAACAAGGAAAATATTTGATATTTCCATTCCAAATCTAAATACATTATCTAGACCGAGGTTCCACACACCCTCAGAAACTCTTGACTGTGTGCGAGCTTCACCCTGAGACCTGTGGCTGGGGCCTTGATAGGTGAAGCATCTCCTGCCTCACAGTCAGGCATTTTCATCTTCTGATCTCTAAATCCTTCCGTTCAATGATTAAATCAACCATGATGGTCATACATTTTCCAAGGGATGAAACATGATGTCTTATAATGTCCGGACTAGCCATACTGGTGACGCACAAGAGAGTGGTCCGATGAACTAAGAGCCGGTACCGACAAGGATGATTTCTTGGAGACAAGTTCCATCGGTCTGCACTCCATGCCAGTTGGGGAACATTCGCATATGTCGACACCATTAATCACACCCAAAACCCTAACGATGATGAGACATTTCATCTTTACTATCCCAGAACTGAACCCTCAAATAACTCTAGGGCGATATGAACATTAACTACCCTAGGAGTTCCCAACAACCCGAAGGCACACTATCTTTCGGAACAATACAAATACCTCTAATAGACTTCGACTACCTCAATAAGAAAGAAATACAGTAAAGGAACTGAGAACTGAGCATAACTCATTGACAACATTGGGAGGCTTTCTGGGCGGCATACTCATAATAACACGTAAAACACCATCGAAACCGGACTCAAGAAAAAACTCAATCAAAGCAATAACACAAGTTAAGAGAAATAGGCCCATTATCCAAACAGATAAAACATAAGGATAAATCACTTTTCCAAAACCATTATTTCTTTTCAATTTTAAAAAAACTCACCTATGGAACTTTATGAACCATCACATGCATGTTTATTCAATCTCTCTCACATCACCTACAAACAAGTGCCCCCATGCACTTCCATACATACCTACACACATGTTACCCTTCATAAGGAGTTCCAAGGTTCTAACACTTTTTTTCCTTATCAAATTCAAATACATACCACGTTTTGCCAAACCAATACACCATCTATTGAGAAATCCACTTTAGTAATTTCAAAACAAATTTGGAAGAAACACTTTTCCATTTAAAAACCAATTTCACTTTTAACGCACAATCAAATAAACATAGACTAAAACAAAACACAATATGTAATAACCCACTGGAATGAAAAACTAGTGCATATGTCTTACCCAGTGACATAGTGGTGAGTCATTCCCCATGTAAAGCATAACACTAAGAGGACCTTGAGCCGAACACTTGGACTCCACGAGGGTCACCACCCCATGTGAGTCTACAAAGTGAACTGATTCTCCTCTATTGTCATCCATCAATCCAAATAAACCAAAGATAAGAGACTCAAATACCAGACTAACCCTGGTAACTCAGGTCTCGTCATGAGTGGTGGTGATCAGGCACTGACCCATAACCTTCCTCCAGAGCCCCGAAAGTCCTAATTTCTATCTATTAGACATTCCAAATAAAAAATGTTTCTCTGAAAAGAGAGGTTCACTAAGAGCCAACCTCCTCTTATTCCATTTTCTCATGAACCAACCCAGGTCGACCCTAAACTGGTCACCTGAGCCGGTCCGCGACATGACTCGAGAGGCATTCCCGATCCTCCCGAGATGGCGCCAAGCACCAGGGCATCAACAGGGAGAAAGTGGGGATGATTTTACCCAAACAAAAATAAATAGCGAAGTGGAAAGAAGTAAACCACAAATTAAATAAATGACACATAAAAGAAAGAGAGGCCACAAAAACACACTAACCTAGCCTCGACCGAAAACTCCTCGCGACACTGAGAGTCGCTCACCAGACCAAATCCAACTCTCACCCGCAGCAAGCAAGCTCGAGAAAAACCAGCAACAAAACTATAAAAACAGGAAAACACTATAGGCGTGAGTGTTAAAACTCACAAGGGATTCCCAAAAAACTATTCCCAATTCACTACCTTTAAATAGATAAATTTACTATGTCAAGTTTTGAACTAAATATACAAAATATTGGTTTTCACACACACACACACTTTCTTTTCTTAAACAAGTAGCAATAAATTTCCATTTTTAATTTAAATAAAAGTTTAATGTCTGAAAGGAATAGGTATATTTCTTTATAAAACATTTTCTACAAACCATTCCAAAATTAAAACATCAGTTATTATCCAAAAAGGAAAAACCACACATATCACACAACACACACCAAGGGCAGTGGAAAAACTGGCACATAGGGACCAGAAATCGAACTAGTCCTCTCAACCATCTGCCACATACAAATAAAAAGCAAAGGAACATGGGTCGAACCTTGGAGATCGTGAACAATCCAGAATGTACTATACATGTGACTCATCCTGAAATAATTCTCTAACTCGATGAAGTCATAACGCCCTAATGCCCGGTATAGCCCTTAATGGCCTAACTGAGGGGTCTAATCCCCATAGCCCCAATAACTCAGCATTAACCTGCTATGGGGCCTCTAGCCAGTGTGTAATCTAAACTAGTGCATCAATCGTTCTCAGATGATTCACTCACTATGTCAGGTTCCCGTGTCAACACATACAATAAAAGTGGTGCATCCACAATGTAAATCAATCAGTCACGATTCAAAAAATATCACACACAACTCACACAACCAACACAACCCAAATATCACCCATTAGTAACCCCAAAGTGAGTTTTTCCAAAATAATTTATTTCATTAAATTGCCAAACCAGCCTTCCCCAAAATCATATAAAAACCTCATTTCTTAAGAAAAAATGAAACACTTGTTCAGAATAAATAATTTTTCCTTAAAACCATAACCACATTTGAAATTCTATGAATTATGTTCAAAGTACAAACTGGCATTCTTTCACTACTTTGTGTCCGTTCGTCATGAAAATATTCTGGGTGTCGTGTACAAAAAAACTACTCTTTTTACACCGAATAGTTATTCAAAAATTAATTATCTTATATTATTTTCTATTTATTAAAATTTATAAAATATCTTGAAATTAATAAATTCTTAATTTAAAGATGAGTGCAGTGGGGGACCGACCTCAAGTCCAGGTCCAAGCACGATGACATGACAAGCCTCGAGTAGGCTCATAAGCACGTAAAAGCTAACGACCGCAATTTCACGGAAATTCCTTCCAACATGGCGTAGCAATTAAAAAACAATAAAAACCCATAAGCACAGACTTCAAAAGATATAATGAATAAATAGATAAAAACCCCACCTCATCAACGGAGCAGGCGAGATGGGGTGAACTCAAATTGCTCACCTTCGTTGGCGGGCGTTCGTCATGCGCCCAGTTGAGAACAAGGCACACGCGCATAGATGGGAAGGGTGTGTAGCTTGTCGGAGGTTCACACTACTACAAAAAAGATTCAACGGAAAGATCAGCAGGAAGGTTGGGGGAACCGATCAGAGTGGTTCTGGTTGAAGATTATGGCGGCCTGACAACCGTCGACGAGGACGTGTCTTAGATGGACAATGAGCGGCGCTGCTTGGAGAGCACGTGGTGGCCCCGGGGAGAAGCACATTGTGATGTTGGAGAGGAGGCGAAGTCTGAAAGTGCAGCAGGAGCTGCTGGATAGCATAGGCCCGGAGTAGGCAGGAGGCACCAGTGCTAGCTGGGCTGGTGTTGTAGAGGGCAGGATACTGAGGGAGGCAGCGGGTAGCATGTGTTATGCACAAACCAGACCGAGAGAGGGTTGGCATGCTGGTGGTGCTAGGTCACGGCTGTAGGGAGAAAGTTGGAAAGGGGAGTCGACAGCAGGGGTGCCGCACTGTGCTGAAGGGAGCGACTGCTGCTGCTGGGCGGGCTGGTTGTGAAAAGGCAGGAGGAGCAACTGGAATGGGTTGCTGCAATAGGTCGGAGGTGCATCAACAAGGAAAACCAGGAGGGTGGTGTGCGCATCAAGGGGAGCTAGAGGAAGTGTTGGACATGGAGGCTGGGTAGTCCGTAGGGAGGGAAGATGTGCAGTGCGGCCTTGTCGTGAGGAGGCAGGAGCAGCGTGCCAGGGGAGCTATGCAGAGGAAGGGGCAGGTCGACAAGGCACTGCTGGGTGCAGTGGGTTCTGTTCACGGTCGACAGACAGTAGAAGGGAGGGCGTCCAGTAGCAAGAGTAGTGGAGCGGTGCTATAGAAAGTGGGCAGGCTGCATGAAGGGTCGTGGCAGATTAGGAGGCAGAGAAGAGAGACCGCGTGAAGGGCACATCACATGACTACTTCTCATGCGGAATAAGGCCGGGGATGGGACAACCTCTTTGAGAAAGAAAGAGAGGGAGGAGTGGAGGTGGCTCATGTGGGTCACGGGAGAGGGGTAGATTTAGGGTTTGAAAGAAAAAAACCCAATAATAATAAGATAATAATAATATTATTATTATTATAAATTTTTGTTATTATTATTATTAGAAATTTTATAAAATACTTTTCAATTCAATTTATTCATTTATTTTTATTATTTATCTAAACAGTTGGGCAACCACCAACTCAGTGGGTTTGAACACATGATTGCTGCTAGAGGTGCGGTGACCATGCACCCACCCGGACTGAATGTGTTGTGACCACTAGTAGTGCGGTGATTGTGCACTACCCCCAATCCCACCGAAAACATCAAAGCTTCAAATAAAATTAAAACCTGGACCCAACACAACTCTTCCCAAAGTCACGGGACCGAGAAAAGAAAAAATGCATGGCTTCCTTGGTCGAGGTGTGACATATGGTGTATATACTACCACATTGACGTGTATTATCAGAAATTAATATTTATTCAGGGTATTTTGTGTTTGATTTTGAATTATTTATTTTATGGGTATTTGATTTAAAAATTACCAAGTTGTATAGAATTTCATAACTCAACTTGATTTCCTTCAGTTATATTACTTCCTAGTTTTCTTTAATACTCTAAGATTATGTGTGCAATAAATTGTTAAAATACATTATTGGATTTTAGATTTCCTTATTTGGATTTATATTTTATTCTCCTAATATACACATTGGTTTATTTTTATTTTGAAGACATATACTTTTCCGGTTTTTATTTCACAGTCTCATTTTTTTCTAGATTGTTAGTTCTTGAATTTCCATTCAAGGAAATTATTAGATAATTGTTAAATAAACCATTTATTTTGTATATCCTCTTGTAATTAATTACCTTTATCATTTTTTTCATTCGATTCATATGTATGGTAATTAATTATCAATTTACATTCTATTGTGACTTATTTTCATTATACGCTAATTAACTTTTATTAGGTGTATATACTACCTTTTTCATTTTATATCTTGAATCCCATTATTATTTTAATATTATGTGTTTAATTTAATATTATATATTTTTGGGTATTTTGATATAAATTTTTAAATGTGGTATTGTATTCTTCGTAATGTTTAAATATTTTTCTTCTCAATAATATTATTAACAATGATCTTCTCTTTCTCACATCCTTTAGTTATTGTTAACATTATATTTAACCAATCTCATTATTGAAATAAATTTTTATTGGGAATTAGCTTTAATATACACTTTCTCATTCAATTATTATTATTATTATATAATCACACTCTATTTTCTTCTTATTTTTTTACTTTAACAATTATTTTATTAATTGAGGAATTATTGACAAGTCTTTATTTCTTATTCAATATGGTTAATTGATAAAGAATATTATTATTTTTTGATTATTCAACATCTGTTATGATTTGAAAAATTCAAATATGGGTGGATCTAAGACATTATATATCTCCTTGATGCATTGACAGATTCTCATGGGCCAAATAAGTTGATGAAATTAAATGGAGGATGGATCTGTAGTTTTAAACTATTTAGAGGATGGATCCTAATAGTAAAGATCATCATGTTCCAAAGACATGACATTTTCTAATTTATAATTGATTTCAATTTGATTCATTATTATTCATACATGATATTTTGTGTCAACATATATATGGATAAATTTCATTTTAGTTCATTGATTAAATAACATGGGTTTTAGTTTATTACCTTTCCATCAATAATTTTCCTTATCTATTAATTTAAATTGAATGTCTTATCAGTTATTATCATGCCATATTTAATATTCATTTCTTTCCCATTTTTTTATTACATGGTTTTTGTGTTCAATTATATACCATTCCATATTTAGTACTCTTGTTGATTCATTATTTCTTCATTTATATTTTTCCTTACTAGACATTTGAGATCATCCTTATTACATTTCATTCCCAAGAATCATAGAATAATAATATTAAACATATTCATTGATTTTATAGATAGAATAATTTTATTCCTGGTGGTATTTATTTATGTAGAAGAATAAAATTATGTTTGTATTACTATATTCATTTGTAATAAAATACCCATTTAGGTCTCTCATTTACCAAGACTACTAAACTGATTAGCCCTTTGTGGCTGGATTAATTGTAATCAGGCCTATGTAAAAGATATTAGACATCAGTTCTGAGCTCTCTCAAGACTTTTTGCTAAATGTCTTCTCCCAGACTTTGAGGAAAACCTTGTATTTTGGTCAGATATAATTAAGAGAGTTACTTCATGAAATATAATAATTTTCTTAAAGTATATACGTTAAATATCAACATGATACAAATATTCCTTAATTTTAACAAAATTTATTGATTTCATAAGGCTATCAAATACAAACAAAATAACATTACACCCTTAAGATGATTTGAGGATTTTGATGATGAAAGCGATGGTATTGTTTTCCCATTCCATTCTCGTATAGGTAATGGTCATAAAATCCACTTTTAATTTTATATATCATCCTTAACAATCTAAAATACCAAGAATAAAGAAACATAATGTACAATATGTCACATAATTTTTTCCCACAAGAAACTTTATTGTAGATCTTTATACATCTTTATACTTCCTAAAAGAATAGATGATCATGAATTACAAGATTCATCTAGAAACTCCTCCAAATCTAGTATTTATGGGACACATAATTATATTTTGTATCATATATTCCATCACACACATGCTTGAACTATGAAATATTTATCACTGTTTTGATGTTCCACATCCTCTTTATAAACCTATTTAATCATCACATGTATGGATGTTTTAACATTCATATGATAAAGATATTACTTGTTTCCATTCCTTGTTATTTTAAGATACACATTCTGAAAATACATAATATTTAATTTCATTCAATCCTATTCATGAAATAAACTAGCAAATCATTTTAGACTCTGAGCATCATCCACCTTGTTCACATTTATAAGGTTGAACTACATGGATCATTCATTATCATTAATTAGATCGAGCCATATTCTACGGTTCATATTCAACTAATTATATGAAAATATATAGATGTTCATTTACTAAATATTTATATATTTTATGAATTTTAAAAGAAATATAATTAATCTATTTATTTTAAAAAAACATTAGCATTTCTAACACTAAATCACGAGTCAAGTAATTTTTCTCATATATTTTCAATTATTTAGACACATAATATATCACCAAATATTTCTTACTGAGTATTCTTCCCTTTCCCTTATTTGATGAATTACCCCAGACACCAATACCTTCTCCACCATAAGGTAGTGTCAGAACAGGTGAACTAACCAACATTCCCTTCAGATAATTGAAATTTTCCACACATTCACCTATCCAAGTGAACTTGGATCCCTTCTGGATCAACTTGGTAATTTGAATAGATAACCATGATAAATACCAAAAATGTTCTGGTATAATCTTGAAAACTCATGAAAACTATGGATCTCAGATACCATTGTTATCTTGGGCTATTTCCCAATAACGTTCATTCGTGAAGGAATCACCAATATACCATCTCTTGATATTATATGACCCGAAAATCAATCTTTTTATATCCAAAGTTCACACTTGGTAAATATTTCATACAAATACTCCTTCATTAGGGTCTTTATTAAAATTCTCATATTATATTAATTCTCTTACTTTTTATTTAAATATTCAGGAATATAATCGAAAAATGCTACATAAAACTAATTAAGGAAATATCTAAAGACTCAATTCACTATATTTATGAAGATATTAGGGCCATTGGTATGTCCAAATGACCTCACTATAAATTCATAATCCAAATACCTCATATGGAAGGATAAATTCAGTATTACTTTCTTTTTCATCATAAATTAATGATATCTATAATGAATTTAAATCATTTAATGTTATTATGTTCTATGCAATTGATTAAATAAGTAATTAAAATAGTTAAAAATATATTAGTACCTGATGGTTATATTTTTAACTTCTTGGAAATAAAGGTGAAGATAAATAGACCTATCATTATTATTAATGAAAAAAATGTGCTCTCTATGGTTATACCATAGGGAATATGCATCCTTTATTAGGAGTCTGCTTTATTTTTTTTAATTCATTCAACTCAATTTGGGTCAGTTTATATAGAGTACTTGAAATAGTAATATTACCATGAATAACTTCAATTAAAAACACAACTACATGATTTGGGGAATGAGTAGACATGGATTCAGAAAATACATCAAACTAATTTATAAAAATATATATATCATTAATTTTGAGTTTCTATAAAACCATTTAAGAAAAATAACCCTCATGAATAGGCATTAAGGAACATACAATAAAAGTAACTACCATTGGATTTTTATATTCATCATCCTAAAAAATATGATCATAAGTTTATTCAAAATATCATATGAGACTTCCCTTCCATGGAATCTAATATTGAATTAATAATGATGTCGAATCCAATCAAAAAAATACATCAAATTGAACTATTGGGGAACCAAAATATTTTTAGGAATAACTTTACGAAAAACAATTATTCTAGAAGAGTTATAGACTTGATATGTGATCATCATACCATTAGAAGTTTTTACTCCTAAATAATAATATAATCATTTTAGATATAAATTAACATTAGTAAAAAATATTTATGATATAAAGTAATTTATATGACTATGGTAAAATATTATACAAAAAAATTTTAGTATACCTATCGCCACCTCTACTTCAACATTGTATCTTCAATCCCTTACTAAAACCAAAATGGTTAGAATGAACATCAATAATCATTAAAAAGAGTGATTAATAATAAAAAATCATTCATAATATTCATAAATAATGATACCATGTATTATTCCTATAAAACATTAGCTTTAACCTAGTCGATTTGTGGTCATCATCAATTGAAATCCTTAATAATGCTAAATAAATAAAGTTTGATTAAACAAAAAATATCCTCAAGATTTTCTATCTGGGTGTGATGTATTATCCCCAGTCATCATGAACTAGTGATGATCGAGATAATTCCCAATAATCCACTTTTATTGTTATTACCCCTATGTTTAAATATAAAAAATCATCATCCACTTTCTTGTTTCTTTAAATAGATTTATTTTCAAGTAAAACCACACAATATCTAAGACACAAAAAATGTGGGATATTATCATTATCTTAAACTTATCCCCCAGAAAAATAAATTTTTTTTCAAACCCGAGTCACAAAAACCTATCACTGATACAATCATAGGTTACGAAACATAAAAACTATAACATATTTTTATATGAGTATTCATTAAATAAAATTATGATCCATGTATAAATTATTAAGGTTTATTATCTTTTGAAATTTTTTTATATAAATATCATGTACATAAAATATCTTTATCTTCTCCCACATAGTTCTTCACAACTATCACCCTTTGTAAATATATCAAATATAAAAAAATTTCTTTATATCCTTAGGAAAAGAAAATATATTAAATTTTTATCTCATATACTAAGAAATATTTTAAAGTGAGGTATCAATCAATCCCTATTTTAATGAGAACATGATAATGTGGATTTTAAAACATGATATTGAAATTTTTAAAAACATTCCTTAAAATTCATATATCATAATCATGAGTCATGGAATAAATTAGGCAGTGCACAAGACATGAATCATAAAAGAATAAATTAGCATGAGGCATGACATAATTACATTATAATAAGATCATTTCATAAGATGTGGTATAATTTGGGTCATAATACTAATCATATATAACTTTCATAATGCTACCAACTAATATATTCTTCCCATGTTAGGTCTAGGCTAACCATTAATGTACATATTTTTGTTATTATATAACCTCTTATATACCCAATTTTTAGTTAGGGAAGACCACATGTATACTCATTATGTTAATAGGTAATTATACTTTATCAAATGCATTGGAGGGATATAAATGACTTACCCATCACATAATCATAATCTATTTATATGTATTCCTTAGGATTGTGATAACATATATAATTTTTGAATGGTTTCACCTATTGAAGAAAAAATTGGCTTCATAAATATTTCATCATCATAATCATAAACCGTGTACAATAATAATAAAGATTTAGTTATAAGATCATATCCCTAGAAAAACATAAGTAACCTCAAATTTATTATCATAGATGAAAAATACTATTAAATGATCATGAAAATATTTCATGAAGAAAATACCCTATTCATTTTGAAATCTATTATTTCAAAATAGAATATTATATAAAATTTTAATGAACACATTATCTTTGAAAATAAGCATAAAAAATTGTAAATTAATCAATAATGTAAATAGTATTCATGATGATGAGAAAATTTATTTGTGTTTTATACATTAAGACAAATATTTTATTCACACCTTTGGTAATTAATACCTCATTTTGAAATAGTTAAAAATATACCTTTTAAAAAAATTTGAAATTATAATATTGGTATAAATTAATTTAAAAAATCATTGTGGAATGGAAAAAAATTAGAAATAAATATAAATACAATATGGATATGAAATAAAATCATTCCAAAAAGAATATAAAAAATATGGTTTTCCTGAAAGAAATAATTTCAATATTTTGAGTTCATACTGCAAGTCTTTCTTGCTTAGTAAGTACTCTATACACAAATATAATAAAATTATATTTCTTATAGTTATATTATAGTACCATATACATACTTATAATAATATATATGATCCAATTATAACATTTCGACACCCATTTATCATAAATCATTATTAAAATCATTATTTATATTTGTTAACTATTTCATTTTCAAAAAATATTTAGTTCTTAAGTTCTAGTCCTTATGGATTAATCTTGGATAAATCATCTAAGAAATAGAAATAATTATATACATGTAATATATATTCACATTTTATATATTTATAATTCTCCACAATTGTGTTGATATAGAAAAATTAATGACACCCTTTATAGAGATGGTGGTTGTACGTACGCGTGAATGTTGGTCTCATTTTCTATTGATAATAATGAGATAATGTAAAATGATATTTTTTAATTATATAATATATTTTAGATGTTATAAGTGTTATATATTTATTAAATCTATAATTATAACCAACCATGAATGATGGTGATGGAAAATGAATCATATCACTGCTTGGAGGCAGTAGTCCACACATATGTAGGATCGATACTTTCATATCCCATTTGATAGAAATGAGGTGTAATATTATTATTACAGCCTAATAATAACTTATAATTATATTAATTATACATTATTAATTATATTATTTTGGATGCGAAATGTTTTAATAATGTTTAAGAATCAATAAAATATAAAGTTCTTTGTTAAGTGTTGTACCTCATTATTTAGAAACCTTTTTTAGTTACGCTTTATGAATTGAAAGGATATATTTTTGATAAAAAACACTTTAGGAAATAATGAGTGATTTTAGAAAAGTATTTGGGTGGGTGGGGGTCTGATATAATAGGATCTTTAATTTTTTAGAAGAGTGGATAAAGTGTGTCATTTTATAATTAAGGGGAGGGGCACAAATGTATTTACACAAAGGATTTCAACGATATAGAGTCATATTAATAATAATTTTAAATAAGTGACTTAAAAGTTGAAAATAATATTATATAATGTTTTAATTAGTTAACTAAATTATATTTATAAAATTTTAATGGGCATTATTATCATTATCTCTTAGTTTTACCCTATAAGAAAACCTAGTTTATCCTTAATAGTGTTAACAAAATTTTACAACATTTACTATCCATTATAAATAATAATAATTAAAAACTATTAAATTATATTATTTATTCTGATTAAAAATATGGTATACATTTTACAAGATTTAATTTCATTAATTGGAATAAATTTACTTTAATATAAATGCACAAAATGCTACGAAAACATGCTTTTAGATAAATGAAAATTTTAAACATACAATAGAATTTAATTCCATTAATTTTCATTCAGATACTATTTGATTAATATTAAATTATTTAATTGAATATATATTCTATATATTTAATTATAATCATTAATCAATGACAATTTATTTAATTAATTAAGATAAATAGACACTATAAACCTAAAAACTGTTTTTAGACAAATGTGATTTTAAGACAGAAAATGAACTTATACTAAAATTGTGTATCATGATGATTAATATATAATTAATTAAATTATATATAGTTAAATTAGTCTTATTTAACTTTATTGTAAAATTTAAAACATACTAGGATGCTTAAATTTTAGGATTTGATGAAATGAAAAGGAAATTTTATAAAAATCATTATTTTTCTATATTCAATAAAAAATATATATTTTTATAATAAATACAAAAAATACATATAATATATTATTGAAATTATGACTTAAAATTTATATTAATTACCAAAAATATAATTCCTAAATTATTTATAATTGTATTATAATATCCCTCAAAAAATTTGAATAAAAAATATATTTGAGGGAAACATTTTTGTAAATCATAAAAATAAAGTTTTGGATTGTGAGTACTTATTAATCATTGGACACTAGAAAAAAACATTGTGTAGTGTAATTTTCAGTCTACGGTGCATAGTAGATCTCTGACAACTTCAATATGCTGGTAACGGTGTGAAAATTCGGGTGATGTGATATGGGGATGAACTTTTCAAGGGAAAACATTGTATGTGGTGCTTGTATCTTTATTATGATGTTGTTTGATAGGGGTATTGATGGTGGTGGTACATTTTGGGTGTGTTTTGATGGCAGATTGTTGTGTTTTTGTCTATTTTTATGTGATCATTCTTAGTGATGAGGGAACAAGTATTTGTCCTTGTTAATCGTGCTTATTCTATCAGGGAGTGGATGATGTGTGGAATTATATTGAGAGACATTGGGTATTGTGGTCTTTTTCATCATATTGGTGTAGGGATCAAAGAATCTCTTTTTGTCCTTGATCTCATCACTTATAATCCTTTTGAAATTTAAAATATTCTTCATTTTATGAATTCGTGGTGTTTATTTTGGTGGGTTTTCTAAATTTTTATTGTTGGGCCTTTTATGGTTGCTGCTTGTAATGGTATTCACTAATCTAGAATCAAATTTCTTTTTCTAAAATAAAATATGGATTATAATGAAGTACTTATTTGTTATTCATTAATCAATATATTTAAATTATGTAAATCCTTTGCAAATATTTTCTTAATCCTATTCATACATCTAATTTAGAAACTATTTTATATTTTTATATTATATCATAGTTCATATTGAATTGAGTTTTAATGTATAGCTATCTATAAAATACTCAATGATTATAAGTAAAATATATATTTACACTCTTAGGTTATTACATGAAATCATATCTATTTGGCATCCAATGTAACCATTCATCCATATAAACTATCCCACCTTGAAATTTATCCCAAATTTAAACATAGACATATAAAACTACCCAGGTCAAACAATTTAGAGAAGGACAAGTAGGTTTTCATCATAAAACTTCTTAGAAGGTATGAACCATTGTGTATACGCATTTCTATTCCCAAATCATACCATAAAACTAGTTTTAATATATATATAGTAGGGTTTTCAGCCATTGTTAATATTTCCTAAAATCATTTTTCTTTATTTTAAATGAAAATAATAACTTAGACCATGTATCAAAAGATAAAGTCAATTTTTAATGAAAATAAATTTATATAAAATAAATTTTAAATAAAACAGTAAAATGAACATTTTTCAATGCCTTTAAAAAACATTAATTAAATCAATTTAAAAACCTAAACCAAACCCATATTTCATGAACACGATTTCAAATTAAGAAAAAAAGAATAATATAATATAAACATTTAGTAGCATAGTGATAATGAAACCAATATCAATATGCTTTGTTATGAAGATATAAATTTCCATGAACATTATTAAATATAATGTGATGCCTACCATGACATACTCAGGTTGGAAACATCCATTGTTCTATCAATGAAGTTCCTAAGTCTATAACCATCTAGTATACACTCAAATATCATCACTAGTGGCACATCCCCCCAATTAATAAGAGGGAGATATTAGTCCCAAACGTAATCATAATCAATTACCAGGAACCATAACATTATTATCAAACATGAATACTTGTATAAAAACATTAACATTGACTTTTGTAAAACTAGAAGTTTAATAGATTATTTTATCTGATAAATCACTTAAAAATAACATTTAAATGACAATATAATCAATATAACAAAATGAATATGTGTATAAAATATTAATAAAAATAATAAAACATAATATAAAAAAACATTAATCAGAAAATTGATCTTAAAACCATATAATTAATGAAGTATAAGGTTAACCCAAGGAATAAAAATTGGGTTATAAATTCTCTTACATCGATTTTTTCCTACATATATATTATTTAAAACTCCTGTATAATAATTAAAAGAGTGTTATTAGTATTTTAAATCAAAATTTTAATATTTATAACACCTTATATTATCATTTCATAACATCATTTAACCCATTAAATATTATTATTATTTTCCTTTCATTATTTCGGGTGTGTTCTTTACTTGATTTCCATGGCCTGTTTGTATTTGATTTTATTATCATATGGAAATAAAATTACAGAAGTGGAATTAAATGGTATTAATATGGTTACATAATATATAATGAAACCATAAATATTTTTTTATCATAAATTATGATGAGTCAATAGATAAAACAATATTTATATTTTTTTAGATCATTTGTTGTGATTCCTCAATAATCACAAACTTGTTTCAATATATAAGTTAATATTATGAAAAAGAGATAATTTTAGAACATAAAAGAGTTTACCTAATACACTTTAAATTTGGTTGAAACCCTAAATATTTTATTTCAAATAGTTTTGATGAAAGTAATGTAAATTGCAAACACATTGTCAATGATTTTGGTAAACGATGCATCACGAATGGTGTCTTTATAAGAGAGTGGAGATGAAGTAAGTTAAGGAATTGTTTCCTATATGCCTGATACATTCTATAATATATTAGATTATGGATCTTTAATAAATGTAACACCTGAGACTTTTATGTTATATAAATCATCAAAGAAATCTTTTTCTACAAAACACTTTCTTGTCTTGCTTTACACGCAATCGCGACCTTCCTCGATAGCTTGCGTCATACGCAATACCGAGTTTCACTAAACAATAATATGCTATTAAAACTAGCCGTTATGAATAGTAATAAACACTTTTTGAAATTTTATAAATTTTATTTTTCAAAATGGACTTCATTTTTGGACTCAAAAATATCAAAATTAGCCAAGGGTGAAATTTTGGTATCTTTCTGAAAACTTTCAATTTTTGATGAATAGTGAAACCACTAAGTGGTAGGTTAAAAACTGAATTTTGCATAAAACATAATTTTACCGCTTCTGTGAATGGAATTTCGAAAATCCAACAGACACGGTTGATATCAGAAAGTAAAATGTGGTTCAATGAGATAAAAATAATTTTTTTGTGAATAGAAACTTTTTACTTTTTTTTACCGCGGTTAATAGTAAATAGGGTAACTAAGGGTAAATATGGTATTAATATTACCCTAAAACATGTCCTAATTCTATTGGACAAGTTTAATTCGACCAAAAACATACTTAGGAATACAATATGACCATTTAGGCCCACTTGGATTAGATTTGGACATTTATTATTAATTTATTTAAAGAAGGTTTAAAATAGTTAAAATCAATGTTTAATAAGTAAATAATTTTTAATATGGGGTTATACATAAGATAAATTCGACTATAAATATTCATTAGAAAGATAAAAATATTTCCTACATAATGGTATTTTATTTGTAATTTTTAGACATTATATAATTTAATTTATTTATCACACAATGATGATGCAGTAATTATCTTATTAATGAAATATAGACATAATTAATGTTATAAACACCAAAATAAATGTAATTTGGGACTTTTTATGAATTACACTAATTTTCTAGGTTACTATGATATATTATTGTTGCTTTAATTAACTTGTTTAGAACATATAATTCTGTTATGACTTTCACAAAAATCATATATCAAATAGTGTCAAAATTGACACAAAATAGTTTTTAAATCAAATATTATATTATTAATTGTTATTTTATTCCTAAAAATCTAATTTTAGGCACAATGACTTAGATAAGGATATATATATTAATAATAAACAATTTGGGGGTTCGTTTGGCATGTTATAGTAAGTGTATTAACCATATAGTGAAAGAAAACAAAAAGACATGGTAAAAGTTAAATTATTTAACTTAGAGTTAAATCTAATTGATAAGGTTAAAATAATACCCTAAACTTGTATAAATCTTATTGGTTGATAGGATTTCGACCCATACCCACTTTAGCTTCGAAATAAGACCCTTTGGAACCATTATAAACCGATTTTGACTTTAATATAAAATAATATTTTGAGATATTCCTAAGGTGCCCCTCTCCTCCCTTATAAAAGGGCACCTCCTCCCCCTCCACCTTACACCAAATTGAGCACTCAAGCTCGGCCAAACCCTGACATTTTCTCCTCTCCACTTCCCTAGAATAATCCTAGAGGTCATGGTCTTCTTCAAAGACCAATCTTAGTTCCCTAAGTGGAGGATTCAAAGAAGCATTCCAAAGAAGAGGTAATATCCATTACCGATCTTTTCAATTTCTTTCTTCTTCAACTTCTTCTTCTTTAGTTGTTTCATGATAAAGTAATAACATCAGTATTAATTACATACTGATATGTTATTATAAATATGAAACAACCCTAAATCACCTTCTATCCATCCTACGGAAAAATGAAATCACTGCGCGTGCGTACGTACGGAATACCGTCTCCACGCCGTGGTGTAATCAATTTTCCACCATCACCTTACAAGGATGGGTATAATGGTTTAATGAGTAACTATTTATGATTATTATAAAGTAATATTGATACTGAAATAATATACATATACTCGAATACAATTCCATGATCATAGGAACGATATAATCACTCGTGCGTACGTACGGAATACCGTCTCCACGATGTGATGCGACTCATTCTACATGATCATCATTACATAGTAATTATATAAATGAATTGAATGAATAAATATGATATATTTTACAGTAATACCATTCTGGATATAAGGTATCTATAACCTTAAAAGAAGAATAAGAATTTATTCGGCAAAACACGCATAAGAACAAAAGGCAATAAAGACCCGAGTAACAAGTAACAATGAAATATTACTAACAAGAAGCTAAGAATATGACCATATATGATATCATATCAATATGTATGATTCTGGAATAAGTCAATAACATTATTTAAACCATTATACAGGAGCTTCGGACACGTACAAAGCAAATCGGACCTAAGGTAAGTGGAAATATCACAATCTCACTTTTATCCGAGATTGTTTTTACTTTGGTAATTACTGGGGTGTATTTTATCATCCACATCCATGTTCCCTCAATATGTAATATTATTTCCATCCTTCTAAAATAGTTTATATCCAATTTTACCCTTCAGTGAGTTTTTATTAAAGAATATGAAAGGAATCTTTTGTCGTTTTTTGGTACGAGGTACTTTTTGACTTTTCTGACAAAAGTACGAAGAATGTTTTTTTTAACTTATACGGCATGAATGGATTTTTAAAACATTATTTCCATGAAGCTTCCTTTACAAGTTTTCAAGTTTATTTTTAATCAACTTATTTTAGTTTATAATTGTATGACATGTTAAGAAAAGAAAAGTGTTTTTGATGAAGAAAGTATATTTTCCTCAAGAATGGAGTTCAAGTGTTTTATCAAAATTATTTTCCATCTAAGATAATAAAGGGTTCTGTTTTTATCCCTATTATTACATGGATTTGAGTATGTTGTGATGGAAATATTTTTATGAATTCCTTTATCTTATATGAATTGTTTTATGATGTCATGTTGTTTAAGAATCCCATTTTTATTATATGGGTTACGCTATGATGTATGGTTTATGATTTTGTGGTACACATAAGAAAGGATTCATTATAAGATGGGTGGGACCTATATCTCCCTCCAATGCATTGGGTAAAGATTTTATATCTCATGAGATAGACAGGGCTGGAACGGTAGGTTATACCGGTTCAGTGAAACAGGACTGAAACAAGGGTTACTCGATTCAGAAAGGGACTTTGTCCACTAAGATAGTCTTGGCAATGAGTCTTGACTAACAAGAAATGATTCTATATGATTATGTGTGAATGCCACAAAGTTTCATGTTTTAAGTTATGATTATTGTGATTACATTTCACTGCCATGATTTACCCCATGTTATGAAATTATGATCTCTTTTGTAGGTTAAGATTTCCAAAAGATATGTGCTTATGTATATGATGTGATTGATATTTCTTTTGTTTACCCTTACTGAGCATTTGAGCTCACCCTTTTATGTTTTCTTTTCCCCAGGTCAGGAAGATGGATATTAAGTAGAATATGCTAAAAGGGACCATAGATATGATGAAATAAATGGGAGACATTGTAGAAGATTTATGAACCAGTTGTTTGTGTTTCCCAGTTTAACGACCCATACTTTACATACATTGTTAATACTTCAAAATTGAAGTACACTTATTACAACATATGACAAAACCACAAAGGACCGCATAGGTATAGTGTCTTTAGAAACTGGGAAACATAAACAACTGGTTCATAAATCTTATACAGTGTCTCCCATTTATTTCATCATATCTGGGGTCCCTTTTAGCATATTCTACTTAATATCCATCTTCCTGACCTGGGGAAAAGAAAACATAAAAGGGTGAGCTCAAATGCCCAGCAAGGGCAAATAAAGGAAATAAAAATCATATCATATCTTTTTGAAAATCATAACCTGCAAAAGAGATCATAATATCATAACGTGGAACAAATCATAGAAGTGAAAATGAGATCCCCATAATCATAACATGAAACTTGAAACTTTGTGGCATGCACACATAATCATGGAAAATAATTTCTTGTTAGTCATGACTCATTGCCAAGACTATCTTAGTGGACAAAGTCCCTTTCTGAAACGAGTCACCCTCATTCCAGTCCTATTCACTGAACCGGTATAACCTACCGTTCCATCCATGTCTATCTCATGAGATATAAAATCTTTACCCAATGCATTGGAGGGAGATATAGGTCCCACCCATCTTATAATGAATCCTTTCTTATGTGTTCCACATAATCATAAACCAAACATCATAACGTAACCCATGTAATAAAAATGGGATTCTTAAACAACATGACATCATAAAACAATTCATATAAGATAAAGGAATTCATAAAAATGTTTCCATCACAATATAATCAAATCCATGTAATAATAGGGATAAAAACAGAACCCTTTTATTATCTTAGATGGAAAATAATTTTGATAAAATACTTGAACTCCATTCTTGAGGAAAATATCCTTTCTACTCCAAAAACATTTTTCCTTTCATAACATGTCATACGACTTTAAAATAAAAGAAGTTGGTTAAAAATAAACTTGAAAACTTGTAAAGAAAGCTTCTTGTAAATAATGTTTTAAAAATCCATTCATGCCGTAAAAGATAAAAAAAACATTCTTCGTACTTTTGTCGGAAAAGTCAAAAAGCACCTCGTACGAAAAAACGACAAAAGATTCCTTTCGTATCATTTACTACAAACTCACCGAAGGGTAAAATTGTATATAAACTATTGTAGAAGGATGTAAATAATATTACATATTGAGGGAACATGGATGTGGATGATAAAATACACCCCAGTAATTACCAATGTAAAAACAATCTCGGATAAAAGTGAGATTGTGATATTTCCCCTTACCTTAGGTCCGATTTGCTTTGTACGTGTCCGAAGATCCTGTATAATGGTTTAAATAATGTTATTGACTTATTCCCGAATCATACATATTGATATGATATCATATATGGTCATATTCTTAGCTTCTTGTTAGTAATATTTCATTGTTACTTGTTACTCGGGTCTTTATTGCCTTCTGTTCTTATGCGTGTTTTGCCGAATAAATTCTTATTCTTCTTTTAAGGTTATAGATAACTTATATCCAGAATGGTATTAGTGTAACATATATCATATTTATTCATTCAATTCATTTATATAATTACTATGTAATGATGATCATGTAGAACGAGTCGCATCACATCGTGGGGACGGTATTCCGTACGTACGCACGAGTGATGATATCGTTCCTATGATCATGGAATTGTATTGGAGTATATGTATATTATTTCAGTATCAATATTACTTTATAATAATCATAAATATTTACTCATTACACCATTATACCCATCCTTGTAAGGTGATGGTGGAAAATAGATTACACCACGGCGTGGAGACGGTATTCCGTACGTACGCACGCGCGGTGATTTCATTTTTCCGTAGGATGGATAGAAGGTGAATTAGGGTTGTTTCATATTTATAATAACATATGTAAGTAATACTGATGTTATTACTTTATCATGAAACAACTAAAGAAGAAGAAGTTGAAGAAGAAAGAAATTGAAAAGATCGGTAATGGATATTACCTCTTCTTTGGAACGCTTCTTTGAATCCTCCACTTAGGGAACTAAGATTGGTCTTTGAATAAGACCAGGACCTCTAGGATTATTCTAGGGAAGTGGAGAGGTGAAAATGGCAGGGGTTGGCCGAGCTTGAGTGCTCAATTTGGTGTGAGGAGGAGGGGGAGGAGGTGCCCTTTTATAAGGGAGGAGAGGGGCACCTTAGGAATATCTCAAAATATTATTTTATATTAAAGTCAAAATCGGTTTATAATGGTTCCAAAGGGTCTTATTTCGAAGCTAAAGTGGGTATGGGTCGAAATCCTATCAACCAATAAGATTTAGACCAGTTTAGGGTATTATTTTAACCTTGTCAATTAGATTTAACTCTAAGTTAAATAATTTAACTTTTACCATGTCTTTTTGTTTTCTTTTACTATATGGTTAATACACTTACCATAACATGACAAACGAACCCCAAATTGTTTATTATTAATATATATATCCTTATATAAGTCATTTGGCCGAACAATAGATTTGTAGGAATAAAATAACAATTAATAATATAATATTTGATTTAAAAACATTTTTCTGTCAATTTTGACACTATTTGATATATGATTTTTTTGAAAGTCATAACAGAATTATATGTTCGAACCAAGTTGATTAAATCAACACTAATATATCGTAGTAACCTAGAAAATTAGTGGAATTCATAAAAAGTCTTAAATTACATTTATTGTGGTATTTATATTATCAATTATGTCAATAAGTAATTAATAAGATAATTACTGCATCATCTTTGTGTCATAAATAAATTAAATTATTTGATGTCTAAAAATTAAAAATAAAGTACCATCATGTAGGAAATCTTTTTAGCTTTCTAATGAATATTTACAATCGAATTTATCTTATGTATAACCCCATATTAAAAATGATTTACTTATTAAACTTTGATTTTAACTATTTTAACCCTTCTTTAAATAAATTAATAATAAATGTCGTAATCTAATTCAAGTGGACCTAAATGGTCATATTTTATTCCTAAGTTTGTTTTTGGTCGAATTACACTTGTCCAATAGAATTTTTACATGTGTTAGGGTAATATTAATATCATATTTACCCTTAGTTACCCTATTTACTATTAACCGCGGTAAAAAAAGTAAAAAGTTACTATTCACCAAAAAAATTATTTTTATCTCATTGAACCACATTTTACTTACTGATATCAACCGTGTCTGTCGGATTTTCGAAATTCCATTAACAGAAGCGGTAAAATTAAGTTTTATGCAAAATTCAGTTTTTAACCTACCTCTTAGTGGTTTCACTATTCATCAAAAATTGAATGTTTTCAGAAAAATACCAAAATTTAACCCTAGGCTAATTTCGATATTCTGAGTCCAAAAATGAAGTCCATTTTGAAAAATAAAATTTATAAAATTTCAAAAAGTGGTTATTACTATTCATAACGGCTAGTTTTAATAGCATATTGTTGTTTAGTGAAACTCGGTATTGCGTACGACGCAAGCTATCGAGGAAGGTCGCGATTGCGTGTAAAGCAAGCCAAGCAAGTGTTGTGTAGAAAAAGATTCCTTTGATGATTTATATAACATAAAAGTCTCGGGTGTTACATTCTACCCCCCTTAAAAATAATTTCGCCCTCAAAATTTGTCACTTTGTAACAAACAAATGAGGATACTTCTCCCTCATCATATCCTCAAGCTCCCATGTAGCTTCTTCAAGTTGGTGGTTCCTCCATAAAACTTTCACCAAGCGAGTGGTCTTTTTTCGTAGGACTTTTTCGCTACGATCCAGAATCTCTATCGGTTGTTCTTCATAAGAAAGATCTTGCTCTAGCGGTACAACTTCTGAGCTGAGTAATGTGAAGGATCAGGTATGTACTTTCTCAGGAGAGATACATGGAACACATCGTGAACTCGAGAGAGATTCGGTGGAAGCGCCAATCGGTAAGATACCTTTCCAACACGATCCAGTATTTCGAAAGGACCGATATATCTAGGGCTCAACTTCCCCTTCTTTCCAAATCTCATAACCCTCTTCTAGGGAGATATTCGTAAGAACACTTTATCACCCACTTCAAACTCTAGATCTTTTCTTCGGTTGTCGGCATAACTTTTCTGTCGACTCTGAGCTGCTCTAATGTGTTCCGGAATTCAACCTTGATTGTGATGGGATAATAATGTTCAGGAATCGGGTTTTTGTTCCTCCCATCCCCGAATTAAACATCCTGGAAGCACGAAGATGTATAGGGACCTGAAAGAGTACTTCTGGTGGGATGGCATGAAAAGAGATGTTTCTGAATATGTCTCTCGATGCTTGGTTTGTCAACAAGTTAAAGCTGAGAGACAGATGTCTAAGGGGATGTTACAACCATTACCCATACCCGAATGGAAATGGGAATACATCACTATGGACTTTGTCACAGGACTTCCTAAAACATCCAAAGGCAATAATGCTATTTGGGTCATAGTTGATAGTCTTACAAAGTCTGCACACTTCATTGCTATTAGAGAGGATTTCTCTCTAGATCAGATTGCCAGGATATATGTAAAGGAAGTGGTAAGATTGCATGGAGTACCACTTTCTATTATATCTGATCGGGATCCGAGATTTACCTCGAAGTTCTGGCGAAGTCTTCAGCATACTCTGGATACAGAGTTGAGTTTCAGCACTGCTTATCATCCCCAGACAGACAGTCAGTCTGAGAGAACAATTCAAACCCTAGAAGATATGTTGAGAGCTTGCTCTATGGATTTCAAAGGAGGTTGGGATCAACACCTACCTTTGGTGGAATTTTCTTATAATAATAGCTTTCACTCCAGTATTCAGATGGCTCCTTATGAAGCTCTTTATGGAATGAAATGCAGGACTCCAACTTGCTGGGATGAAGTTGGGGAAAGAAAGCTATTAGGACCTGATCTCATTGATGAAATGGCAGAAAAGGTCAGATCTATTCAACAACACATAAGAGCAGCTCAGAGTCGACAGCAAAGTTATGCCGACAACCGAAGAAAAGACCTAGAGTTTGAAGTGGGCGATAATGTGTTCTTACGAATATCTCCCTGGAAGAGGGTTATGAGATTTGGAAAGAAGGCGAAGTTTAGCCCTACATATATCGGTCCTTTCAAAATACTGGATCGTGTTGGAAAGGTATCTTACCGATTGGCGCTTCCACCGAATCTCTCTCGAGATCACGATGTGTTCCATGTCTCTCTCCTGAGAAAGTACATACCAGATCCTTCACATGTACTCAGCTCAGAAGTTGTACCGCTGGAGAAAGATCTTTCTTATGAAGAACAGCCGATAGAGATTCTGGATCGTAGCGAAAAAGTCCTATGAAACAAGACCACTCGCTTGGTGAAAGTTTTATGGAGGAACCACCAACTTGAAGAAGCTATATGGGAGCTTGAGGATATGATGAGGGAGAAGTATCCTCATCTGTTTGTTACAAAGTGACGAATTTTGAGGGCAAAATTCTTTTTAAGGGGGGTAGAATGTAACACCCGAGACTTTTATGTTATATAAATCATCAAAGGAATCTTTTTCTACACAACACTTGCTTGGCTTGCTTTACACGCAATCGCGACCTTCCTCGATAGCTTGCGTCGTACGCAATACCGAGTTTCACTAAACAACAATATGCTATTAGAACTAGCCGTTATGAATAGTAATAACCACTTTTTGAAATTTTATAAATTTTATTTTTCAAAATGGACTTCATTTTTAGACTCAGAATATCGAAATTAGCCTAGGGTGAAATTTTGGTATCTTTCTGAAAACTTTCAATTTTTGATGAATAGTGCAACCACTAAGTGGTAGGTTAAAAACTGAATTTTGCATAAAACTTAATTTTACCGCTTCTGTGACTAGAATTTCTAAAATCCGACAGACACGGTTGATATCAGTAAGTAAAATGTGGTTCAATGAGATAAAAATAATTTTTTGGTGAATAGTAACTTTTTACTTTTTTTTACCACGGTTAATAATAAATAGGGTAACTAAGGGTAAATATGATATCAATATTACCCTAACACATGTCCTAATTCTATTGGACAAGTGTAATTCGACCAAAAACAAACTTAGGAATAAAATATGACCATTTAGGTCCACTTGGATTAGATTAGGACATTTATTATTAATTTATTTAAAGAAGGGTTAAAATAGTTAAAATCAATGTTTAATAAGTAAATAATTTGTAATATGGGGTTATACATAAGATATATTCGACTCTAAATATTCATTAGAAAGATAAAAATATTTCCTACATGATGGTATTTTATTTATAATTTTTAGACATTAAATAATTTAATTTATTTATGACACAATGATGATGCAGTAATTATCTTATTAATGAAATATTGACATAATTGATGTTATAAACACCAAAAGAAATATAATTTGAGACTTTTTATGAATTACACTAATTTTCTAGGTTACTATGATATATTAGTGTTGATTTAATCAACTTGGATCGAACATATAATTCTGTTATGACTTTCACAAAAATCATATATCAAATAGTGTCAAAATTGACACAAAATAGTTTTTAAATCAAATATTATATTATTAATTGTTATTTTATTCCTAAAAATCTAAGGTTCGGCCAAATGAATTAGATAAGGATATATATATTAATAATAAACAATTTGGGGTTCGTTTGGCATGTTATAGTAAGTGTATTAACCATATAGTGTAAGAAAACAAAAAGACACGGTAAAAGTTAAATTATTTAACTTAGAGTTAAATTTAGTTGATAAGGTTAAAATAATACCCTAAACTTGTCTAAATCTTATTTGTTGATAGGATTTAGACCCATCCCCACTTTAGCTTCAAAATAAGACCCTTTGGAACCATTATAAACCGATTTTTACTTTAATATAAAATAATATTTTGAGATATTCCTAAGGTGCCCCTCTCCTCCCTTATAAAAGGGCACCTCCTCCCCCTCCTCCTCACACCAATTTGAGCACTCAAGCTCGGCCAACCCCTGCCATTTTCTCCTATAAACTTCCCTAGAATAATCCTAGAGGTCCTGGTCTTCTTCAAAGACCAATCTTAGTTCCCTTAGTGGAGGATTCAAAGAAGCGTTCCAAAGAAGAGGTAATATCCATTACCGATCTTTTCAATTTCTTTCTTCTTCAACTTCTTCTTCTTTAGTTGTTTCATGATAAAGTAATAACATCAGTACTACTTACATACTTATATGTTATTATAAATATGAAACAACCCTAATTCACCTTCTATCCATCCTACGGAAAAATGAAATCACCACGCGTGCGTACGTACAGAATATCGTCTCCACGCCGTGGTGTAATCTATTTTCCACCATCACCTTACAAGAATGGGTATAATGGTGTAATGAGTAACTATTTATGATTATTATAAAGTAATATCGATACTGAAATAATATACATATGCTCCAATACAATTCCATGATCATAGGAACGATATCATCGGTCGTGCGTACGTACGGAATACCGTCTCCACGATGTGATGCGACTCGTTCTACATGATCATCATTACATTGTAATTATATAAATGAATTTAATGAATAAATATGATATATATTACACTAATACCATTCTGGATATAAGTTATCTATAACCTTAAAAGAATAATAAGAATTTATTCGGCAAAACACGCATAAGAACAAAAGGCAATAAAGACCCGAGTAACAAGTAACAAGGAAATATTACTAACAAGATGCTAAGAATATGACCATATATGATATCATATAAATAAGTATGATTCTGGAATAATTCAATAACATTATTTAAACCATTATACAGGAGCTTCGGACACGTACAAAGCAAATCAGACCTAAGGTAAGGGGAAATATCACAATCTCACTTTTATCCGAGATTGGTTTTACTTTGGTAATTACTGGGGTGTATTTTATCATCCACATCCATGTTCCCTCAATATGTAATATTATTTCCATCCTTCTACAATAGTTTATATACAATTTTACCCTTTGGTGAGTTTTTAGTAAAAGATACGAAAGGAATCTTTTGTCATTTTTTCGTACGAGGTGCTTTTTGACTTTTCTGACAAAAGTACGAAGAATGTTTTTTTTAACTTATACGGCATGAATGGATTTTTAAAACATTATTTCCAAGAAGCTTCCTTTACAAGTTTTCAAGTTTATTTTTAACCAACTTCTTTTATTTTAAAGTCGTATGACATGTTATGAAAGGAAAAATGTTTTTGGAGTAGAAAGGATATTTTCCTCCAGAATGGAGTTCAAGTATTTTATAAAAATTATTTTCCATCTAGGATAATAAAAGGGTTATGTTTTTATCCCTATTATTACATGGATTTGACTATTTTGTGATGGAAACATTTTTATTAATTCCTTTATCTTATATGAATTGTTTTATGATGTCATGTTGTTTAAGAATCCCATTTTTATTACATGGGTTACGTTATGATGTATGGTTTATGATTATGTAGAACACATAAGAAAGGATTAATTATAAGATGGGTGGGACCTATATCTCCCTCCAATGCATTGGGTAAAGATTTTATATCTCATGAGATAGACATGGCTGGAATGGTAGGTTATACCGGTTCAGTGAACAAGACTGGAACAAGGGTGACTCGTTTCAGAAAGAGACTTTGTCCACTAAGATAGTCTTGGCAATGAGTCATGACTAACAAGAAATGATTTTCCATGATTATGTGTGCATGCCACAAAGTTTCAAGTTTCATGTTATGATTATAGGGATCTCATTTTCACTTCTATGATTTATTCCATGTTAAGATATTATGATCTCTTTTGCAGGTTTTGATTTTCAAACAGATATGATATGATTTTTATTTCCTTTATTTGCCCTTGCTGAGAATTTGAGCTCACCCTTTTATGTTTTCTTTTCCCCAGGTCAGGAAGATGGATATTAAGTAGAATATGCTAAAAGGGACCCTAGATATGATGAAATAAATGGGAGACACTGTAGAAGATTTATGAACCAGTTTTTTATGTTTCCCAGTTTCTAAAGACACTATACCTATACGGTCCTTTGTGGTTTGGTCATATGTTGTAATAAGTGTACTTCAATTTTGGAAACTAGGATGTGAAAGCCTTAGTAAGAACCCTAAGGATAAGTCTAAACATAGAAAACAATCTTAGTGTTTTAGAAATGGCCATGAATACCCTAGGATAAGACCTTAAGTGTGAAATTTTATCCATGATTATGTGGTTTCCCTATTATAATTAGTGTTGCTCACACTATTCTTCTTGGTTTTAGTCAATGGCTGGAACCTGAAGGAACCGTGTTAATGCGGAATGCGATGGGCAATGAAATGATTGTCCCCCTGAGCAACCAAACAATATGGGAGCTGGAATGCAAAATCTTGTAGCCATGCTCACACAAGTTTCTCAAGCTATGAATCATGCAGGACTTCCAAACGAGCAAAGGAAGGAGCAACATTCTGTTGAATCCTTCATGAGGCAGTGTCCACCTTCTTTCAGTGGGTCTACTAATCCATTAGTTGGTGAACAATGGATTAGTACTACTGAAAAGATATTTTCAGTTCTTCAATGTTCTGAACATGATAAAGTCATCCTAGCAGTGTATCGTTTGGAAGGAGATGTTGATCAATGGTGGAATCATATTAAGAATATGAGGAAAAGGGATGAAATTGAGTCTATGGAATGGGACGAGTTCAAGAACTTATTTTTCAATAAGTACTTCCCTCGTATTCTCTGAACAATGATGGAGAATGATTTCCTTGAACTGAAGTAAAGGGATGATGAATCTGTTGGTACCTATGAAGCAAATTTTACAATACTTGCAAGGTACGCTTCTGGTATTATTATCCAACCTGAGAGTAAGATCGATCGATTCTTTAGTGGCTTAAAACCAAGTCTTCGAAGGGCGTTAGACATAGGGGACTTCAATAGCTACGAGGAAATCGTTTGATGTGCTCTCAAAGTCGAGATGGAGATTGGAGTAATCCATCAGTCACATGGGTTTGATAAGAAGAGGAAGATGGAATTCAAAGAAAAATCTAAAGAGCACACGGAAAAGAAGATGAGCTTTTCCTTATTCTCAAAGTGTGGAAAGAAACATGGAGGGAGTTGTCTTAAAGGGACAAGTAAATGTTTTAAATGTGGAAACGAAGCTCATCGGGCATTTGAATGCCGTGATAATGGGAAGAAGATATCTAATGACGCAAACAAAGGAAGGGATACACAGAATGAACCTACTACACTTCAATGTTTCAAGTGCAAGGAGATGGGGAATTATGCCAATCAATGCCCAAATCCAAGGGTTGATGATGATGGTCGACGTCAACAAAATATTAAGGCTAAAGACAAAGGAAAGTCACATGCAATTTCTATCAGCGATGTGGAGTACGATAACGATGTGGTGAAAGGTACACTTACCATCCACTCTAAAGTAGCAAATGTTTTATTTGATTCTGGATCCACCCACTCTTTTATTTCTGAAGAATTTTCTAAGGGTATCACCGTATTACCTCAACAATTAGATGTTGAGTTAGCTGTGACAACACCTAATGGCACATCAATCGCATCAAAAGTTTATAATTCTTCTCCGATCGAAGTTTGTGGTAAAGTGCTTCCTGCAAATCTTGTGATCCTTCCTATAGTGGAATTTTATGTGATTCTTAGCATGGATTGGCTTTCTTTATACGGAGCTCATATAAATTGCCAAAGAAGGGAAGTCACATTTCATATTCCAGATCAATCTATGATCGTCTATCAATGCAAGGATGAACATAACCTTCCAGTGGAAATTTCTTCCATTTTATGGGTATTGATTCCACTAAATGAAGGTTATTTATCTCAAATGGTTGGTGAGAAACTCGCAATTAAGAATATGCCCATCGTACGGGAGTTTGATGATGTCTTTCCAGAGGAATTACCAGGTCTTCCACCAAATTGTGAAGTTGTGTTTTCAATAGAACTCGTACCGGGTGCTTTGCCTATTTCAAAGACACCTTATAGAATGGCCCCAATTGAGTTGCAGGAATTGAAGAAGCAACTCCAAGAGAATCTTGATAAGGGATTCATACTTCCTAGTGCATCACCTTGGGGAGCACCTGTTCTATTTGTTAAGAAGAAAGATGGATCAATGAGACTCTGCATTGATTATCGAGAACTTAACAAGATCACTATCAAGAACAAATATCCTCTCCCACGCATTGATGACCTATTTGACCAACTACGCGGAGATCAATACTTTTCCAAGATTGATCTTCGTTCAGGGTATCATCAATTAAGGGTCAAAAGGGAGGATATACCAAAGACGGATTTCCGTACAAGGTATGGACACTATGAATTTATAGTGATGCCATTTGGTCTTACTAATGCCCCTGCTATCTTCATGGATCTAATGAATAGAGTCTTTAGAGACTATCTTGATCAATTTGTGGTAGTCTTTATAGACGATATTCTTGTCTATTAAAAGAGCAAGGAAGAGCATGAAGATCACTTGAGAATTATATTGAAGACCCTGAGAAAGGAGAAGCTTTATGCCAAATTTACCAAGTGTGAATTTTGGCTTCAAAAAGTTGCATTTTTGGGTCACATAATCTCAAAAGAGGGGATATCTGTGGATCCAGCAAAAACAGAGGTTATCGAAAGATGGTCAAGACCAACAACAGTAACTGAGATCCGAAGATTTCTTGGTTTGGCTGGATATTATCGACGTTTTGTGATTTATTTTTCACGATTATCTAATCCACTAACCAAGTTGACTCGGAAAGGAGTTAAGTTTGTTTGGACAGAGGAGTGTGAAGAGAATTTCAAGGAGTTTAAAAGAAGGTTATCCAGTGCACCTGTGCTCACACTGCCTTGTAGTGGAGAAAGGTTTGTGATCTACAGTGATGCATCCAAGAAGGGATTGGGGTGTGTTCTTATGCAAAATGATATGGTGATAGCTTATGCCTCACGACAGTTGAAAATCCATGAGCAAAATTACCCAACACATGATTTGGAGTTGGCTGCGGTAATCTTTGCATTAAAGATTTGGAGGCATTACCTTTATGGTGAAAGTTGTGATATTTATACTGATCATAAAAGTTTAAATTATATTTTCACACAAAAGGAGTTGAATATGCGTCAAAGAAGATGGTTGGAGCTGATTAAGGATTATGACTGCTCAATCCATTACCACCCTGGGAAAGCAAACAAGGTGGCAGATGCATTAAGTCGACAAGACCATGCTAGTTTATCCATGATGAGGATCACAAAATATCGAATATTTATGGATTTACAAAGGATGGATCCTGGAATTATAATGGAAGGGGAAAAATCTTATCTTTCTCAAATTAATGTTCAACAATCTATACATGTGAAGATTAAAGAGGCAAAGAAAGAAGATGTCGAGTTACAAAAGAAGGTGAGAAATGTTCCTGAATTCAACCTTGATTGTGATGGGATAATAAAGTTCAGGAATCGGGTTTGTGTTCCTCCCATCCCCGAATTAAAGAAAGAGCTGCTGGATGAGGCTCATAGTTCTTCATTCTCTATTCATCCTGGAAGCACGAAGATGTATAGGGACCTGAAAGAGTACTTCTGGTGGGATGGCATGAAAAGAGATGTTGCTGAATATGTCTCTCGATGCTTGGTTTGTCAACAAGTTAAAGCTGAGAGACATAAGTCTAAGGGGATGTTACAACCATTACCCATACCCGAATGGAAATGGGAAAACATCACTATGGACTTTGTCACAGGACTTCCTAAAACATCCAAAGGCAATAATGCTATTTGGGTGATAGTTGATCATCTTACAAAGTCTGCACACTTCATTTCTATTAGAGAGGATTTCTCTCTAGATCATCTTGCCAGGATATATGTAAAGGAAGTGGTTAGATTGCATGGAGTACCACTTTCTATTATATCTGATCGGGATCCGAGATTTACCTCGAAGTTCTGGCGAATTCTTCAGCATACTCTGGATACACAGTTGAGTTTTAGCACTTCTTATCATCCCCAGACAGACGGTCAGTCTGAGAGAACAATTCAAACCCTAGAAGATATGTTGAGAGCTTGCTCTATGGATTTCAAAGGAGGTTGGGATCAACACCTACCTTTGGTGGAATTTTCTTATAATAATAGCTTTCACTCCAGTATTCAGATGGCTCCTTATGAAGCTCTCTATGGAAAGAAATGCAGGACTCCAACTTGCTGGGATGAAGTTGGGGAAAGAAAGCTATTAGGACCTGATCTCGTTGATGAAATGGCAGAAAAGGTCAGATCTATTCAACAACACATAAGAGCAGCTCAGAGTTGACAGAAAGGTTATGCCGACAACCGAAGAAAAGACCTAGAGTTTGAAGTGGGCGATAAAGTGTTCTTACGAATATCTCCCTGGAAGAGGGTTATGAGATTTTGAAAGAAGGGGAAGTTGATCCCTAGATATATCGGTCCTTTTGAAATACTGGATTGTGTTGGGAAGGTAGCTTACCGATTGGCGCTTCCACCGAATCTCTCTCAAGTTCACGATGTGTTCCATGTATCTCTCCTAAGAAATTACATACCAGATCCTTCACATGTACTCAGCTCAGAAGTTGTACCACTGGAGCAAGATCTTTCTTATGAAGAACAACCGATAGAGATTCTGGATTGTAGCGAAAAAGTCCTACGAAACAAGACCACTCGCTTGGTGAAAGTTTTATGGAGGAACCACCAACTTTAAGAAGCTACATGGGAGCTTGAGGATATGATGAGGGAGAAGTATCCTCATCTGTTTGTTACAAAGTGACGAATTTCGAGGGCGAAATTCTTTTTAAGGGGGGTAGAATGTAACACCTGAGACTTTTATGTTATATAAATCATCAAAGGAATCTTTTTCTACACAACACTTGCTTGGCTTTCTTTACACGCAATCGCGACCTTCCTCGATAGCTTGCGTCGTACGCAATACCGAGTTTCATTAAACAACAATATGCTATTAAAACTAGCCATTATGAATAGTAATAACCAATTTTTGAAATTTTATAAATTTTATTTTTCAAAATGGACTTCATTTTTGGACTCAGAATATCGAAATTATCCTAGGGTGAAATTTTGGTATCTTTCTGAAAACTTTCAATTTTTGATGAATAGTGAAACCACTAAGTGGTAGGTTAAAAACTGAATTTTGCATAAAACTTAATTTTACCGCTTCTGTGAATGGAATTTTGAAAATCAGACAGACACGGTTGATATCAGTAAGTAAAATTTAGTTCAATGAGATAAAAATAATTTTTTGGTGAATAGTAACATTTTACTTTTTTTACCGCGGTTAATAGTAAATAGGGTAACTAAGGGTAAATATGATATTAATATTACCCTAACACATGTCCTAATTCTATTGGACAAGTGTAATTCGACCAAAAACAAACTTAGGAATAAAATATGACCATTTAGGCCCACTTGGATTAGATTAGGACATTTATTATTAATTTATTTAAAGAAGGGTTAAAATGGTTAAAATCAAAGTTTAATAAGTAAATAATTTTTAATATGGGGTTATACATAAGATAAATTCGACTATAAATATGCATTAGAAAGATAACAAGATTTACTACATAATGGAATTTTATTTGTAATTTTTAGACATTATATAATTTAATTTATTTATGACACAATGATGATGCAGTAATTATCTTATTAATGAAATATTGACATAATTGATGTTATAAAAACCAAAATAAATGTAATTTGGGTCTTTTTATGGATTACACTACTTTTATAGGTTACTATGATATATTAGTGTTGATTTAATCAACTTGGATCGAACATATAATTCTGTTATGACTTTCAGAAAAATCATATATCAAATAGTGTCAAAATTGACACAAAATAGTTTTTAAATCAAATATTATATTATTAATTGTTATTTTATTCCTAAAAATATATGGTTCTGTAAAATGACTTAGATAAGGATATATATATTAATAATAAACAATTTGGGGTTCTTTTGGCATGTTATAGTAAGTCTATTAACCATATAGTGAAAGAAAACAAAAAGACATGGTAAAAGGTAAATTATTTAACTTAGAGTTAAATCTAATTGATAAGGTTAAAATAATACCATAAACTTGTCTAAATCTTATTGGTTGATAGGATTTAGACCCATCCCCACTTTAGCTTAGAAATAAGACCCTTTGGAACCATTATAAACCGATTTTGACTTTAATATAAAATAATATTTTGAGATATTCCTAAGGTGCCCCTCTCCTCCCTTATAAAAGGGCACCTCCTCCCCCTCCTCCTCACACCAAATTGAGAACTCAAGCTCGGCCAACCCCTGCCATTTTCTCCTCTCCACTTCCATAGAATAATCCTAGAGGTCCTGGTTTTCTTCAAAGACCAATCTTAGTTCCCTAAGTGGAGGATTCAAAGAAGCGTTCCAAAGAAGAGGTAATATCCATTGCCGATCATTTCAATTTCTTTCTTCTTCAACTTCTTCTTCTTTAGTTGTTTCATGATAAAGTAATAACATCAGTATTACTTACATACTGATATGTTATTATAAATATGAAACAAACCTAATTCACCTTCTATCCATCCTACAGAAAAATGAAATCACCGCGCGTGCGTACGTACGGAATACCGTCTCCACGCCGTGGTGTAATCTATTTTCCAGCATCACCTTACAAGGATGGGTATAATGGTGTAATGAGTAACTACTTATGATTATTATAAAGTAATATTGATACTGAAATAATATACATATACTCCAATACAATTCCATGGTCATAGGAACGATATCATCATTCGTGCGTACGTACGGAATACCGTCTCCACGATGTGATAAGACTCGTTCTACATGATCATCATTACATAGTAATTATATAAATGAATTGAATGAATAAATATGATATATGTTACAATAATACCATTCTGGATATAAGTTATCTATAACCTTAAAAGAAGAATAATAATTTATTCAGCAAAACACGCATAAGAACAAAAGGCAATAAAGACCCGAGTAACAAGTAACAATGATATATTACTAACAAGAAGCTAAGAATATGACCATATATGATATCATATCAATATGTATGATTCTGTAATAAGTCAATAACATTATTTAAACCATTATACAGGAGCTTCGGACACGTGCAAAGCAAATCGGACCTAAGGTAAGGGGAAATATCACAATCTCACTTTTATCCGAGATTGTTTTTACTTTGGTAATTACTGGGGTGTATTTTATCATCCACATCCATGTTCCCTCAATATGTAATATTATTTCCATCCTTCTACAATAGTTAATATCCAATTTTACCCTTTGGTGAGTTTTTATTAAAGAATGTGAAAGTAATCTTTTGTCGTTTTTTCGTACGAGGTACTTTTTGACTTTTCCGACAAAAGTACGAAGAATGTTTTTTTTAACTTATACGGCATGAATGGATTTTTAAAACATTATTTCCCAGAAGCTTCCTTTACAAGTTTTCAAGTTTATTTTTAATCAACTTATTTTAGTTTATAATTGTATGACATGTTAAGAAAAGAAAAGTGTTTTTGAAGAAGAAATGATATTTTCCTCAAGAATGGAGTTCAAGTGTTTTATCAAAATTATTTTAGATCTAAGATAATAAAGGGTTCTGTTTTTATCCCTATTATTACATGGATTTGATTATGTTGTGATGGAAATATTTTTATGAATTCATTTATATTATATGAATTGTTTTATGATGACATGTTGTTTAAGAATCCCATTTTTATTACATGGGTTACGCTATGATGTATGGTTTATGATTATGTGGCACACATAAGAAAGGATTCATTATAATATGGGTGGGACCTATATCTCTCTCCAATGCATTGGGTAAATATTTTATATCTCATGAGATTGATAGGGCTGGAACGGTAGGTTATACCGGTTCAGTGAAATAGGACTGAAACGAGGGTTACTCGATTCAGAAAGGGACTTTGTCCACGAAGATAGTCTTGGCAATGAGTCTTGACTAACAAGAAATGATTATCTATGATTATGTGGGAATGCCACAAAGTTTCATGTTTTAAGTTATGATTATTGTGATTACATTTCACTGCCATGATTTACCCCATGTTATGAAATTATGATCTCTTTTGCAGGTTAAGATTTCCAAAAGTTATGTGCTTATGTATATGATGTGATTGATATTTCATTTGTTTACCCTTACTGAGCATTTGAGCTCACCCTTTTATGTTTTCTTTTCCCCAGGATATAAAGAAAGGTTTTAGGTAAAAAAAAGAAGATCTTTCTGGGAGATTTTGAAGATCTTTCACCACGATTAGAAGATTATATTCCGAGTTTCCAAATACACTAAACTATTACGATCCTTGTGTGTGTGTTTTTTGTTATGTACTAAGTATTTTGCAAATGTAATGTAATGTCCATGTACGATAAGCTTCGGGTCTCTAAAATAACTATTGGATAAGGGGAGGAGAAGATATTTTATGAATTAAACTGAAACTGAATATAAAACACAACAATAATAAATAGGATTTTTACCAATTGATTTCTTCTCCTTGAGATCCTCCTTAAGGACATTAGTTTTGGCCTTATGGTGATACAAGTTGGTCTCGGACATGGGGAACTACCTTGGGGAGGTGATTTGGTAGAAATTTTTAAATTATCAAACCTAAGAGGTTTGAGAGGAGGAGGGGAATGAGGGTGGTATTATAGTGTTGGAGAAGAGGGATTTTACATTGTTTTAATAATAATTCAAACATTTTTTTTCCAATACAATTAATATATATGATTCATGTGATAAATAATAGTTACAAGTGAATTTGAGTTTATACCAAGTGTTCTTACAACATCCTTGAATCACTTATGATGCACTAAAATAAGTATTTTGAATTTTTTGTAATTTAGCGTAATTTACTATTAATAAAAAAATCATGAATTCTAGAAAAATATCAAAAAATTTCCATAACCATTTTACAATGTGTATAATTCAAAAATAATTTCTATTTTGTGAAAATAAATTTCTAAAAATTATTAATTTTTTTAAATTAAAAGTAAACATTATTTGAAAATTAATAATTTTTAAACAACAACTCATTTTTTGTTGCCTTGAAAAACTAATCAAGATTTCATTATCTTAAATCCTTATGAAAATAAAATAATAATACAATTTAATTTTCATTAAATTCATATTAAAATTTTTATTACTATTCATAAGGGTATGTAACTATTAACAATAATCATGTTGGTTCGATTAGGCTCCAAATAAAATTCTGATCAGAATTGTAGATGACCATTTTTTAAAATTCAAAACATATAAGGGACAAAATTATGTTTTAACGAATACTTTAAAACTATCTCCCTAAAAAAATGCTGTGTTTCATAATTTCATTGTATTTCATGAATTAAATTTATTTTTAAAACCTTTCAGTGTTACATTATCCCAACCTTATAGAAATTGTTTCCTCACAATTTTTTAATTCATTTACTTATTAAACAAGTGAGGGTACCTTTCCCTTATAGAATTTTCATAATCCCATGTTTCTTTTTCAACTATGTAGTTTCTCCAAAAAACCATTACCTAGTGGATTACGTTATTATTCTATACCTTTTCACTTCAATAAGGTGTCTAAACTTGTTTCTCTTTATAAGAAAGATTCTCTTCCATCTAAACAAATTATTGGATCAAGACGTGAGTTGAATCCTGCACATAGTGTATCAGTATTGAAACATGAGAAACATTATATACCTAAGATAATGATGAAGGTAAATCTTCTCGGTAGGTGAATGTTCAAACTTTATTTAGGATTTGATATTTTAAAATGTACTATGTACTTAACATTCTTTCTAACCAAAACAAATATCACTTTTCCTTGGTGAGATTCTAATAAAAAATGATCACCTACTTCAAAAGAAACTATTTTACTCATTTTGTCTGCATAACCATTCTACCTTCTCTGAGATGTCCTCGTGTGTTGTTAGATTATCTTCACTTTCTCATCCACTTCCTCTATTAATTTTGGTCTCATCAACTACTATTCCCCAACTACATCCCAAAAATCAAGAGTTCGACACCTAATCCTATAAAATAACTCAAAAGGATCCATCTATATATGAGAATAAGAAATTTTATTTTAAGAATTCTCAACTAATGAAATATTCAGATACCAACTTCTTGTGTATCCATTGAACAAACTGAAATCATATCCTCTAATGTTTGAATCTTTCTTTCTGGATTCCAATCTGATTGAGAATGAAAAGTTCTAATGAAATATAATTCTATGTTCAATGACATATGTAGGCCATTTCAAAAATTAGTAGTGAATGTGGGATCCTATTCAGATACAATAGAAAGGAGATACTCTTTGTAACCTGAACATATCTTTGATATAGAGTCGAGAAAGAAGATAAAAAGACATTTTATCTCAAATTGGGATAAAATGTTCTGATTTAGTCAGTTGGTAAACAATATCCCTAATTTCACTGTTACCTTTAGAAGTCTTTAGTAGTCCCACCACAAAGTCCATGGATACATTTTCCCATTTCCAATTTAGAACTGGAAAAGTATGAAGCATCACCTTCAGTAACTAACTCTCTACTTTAACCTATTTACATTTCAAATATTTTAATGTAAATTATACAAAATCTTTTTTCATTCCTTCCCATCAGTAATACTCATGATGGTCATTTACATATTAGTACTGCTAGGATGAACTAAAAATGGAGATATATGAGATTAAAATAATAAGTCATTATTCAACTGGGAATCACAAGGCACACACAATCATTTTATAAATCTGAAAACATATTCTTTATCAAGGTCAAATTCAAGCTAGTTGCCAATTTTAACAAATTATAAATTTTTCTGTAGCTCATTGTCTTCCTTCATCTCATTATTTATTCAATATCAAAATGATGAATACACTAAAACCTGAAACAAAATAGAGGAATATCCTTCACCAACAACATCTCAGAAAAAATTTATTGAATAATTAATCAAGGGATCATGTTACAAATTTTGACATGGTTAATGATCTGTGATGATTTCGACCAAAGGAATATACCACATTGTTTAATTTTCCTATTTGGTAATTGATCGTACAATAATAATCTTTTATCAATATAAGCCATCTTCTATGCCTCATGTTTAATTCATTTTGAGTGAATATATACTTCAGATATTTATGGTCATTATATACTTGACATCTAGCTTCATATAAATGATTCCTACAAATTTTAAAGAAAAAACCCACATTATCCAATTCCAAATCATGTGTGGGATAAATTAACTCATGAGGTTTTAGTTTTTTTAATCACAAGGAATTACCTGGTCATTCTATATCATAATACAAACATGTCACCTAAATGAATGATCATTATTAATGAAAATCTCTCTATTTTTTGATGGAAATTACAAAATTAGAGCATTCACCAATCTCTAGTTCATGTAAAAAAACATCGCATCATTATGTACAAAAACATTTAACAAATTTTCTTGTTAACTTAGTGGGCTAGATAACTATGCAATGTTTCTAACAAACTGTCAATAATAAAATGTTAATCCAAGAAAACTATGAATCTTAGTAACATTTGTAGGTATTATCCATTCATGAACTACTTTTTTGGGTAGGAGAAACAGTTATTCCATACCTATTTATAATATTCCCAAGAAAAGAAATGTGTTGGAACAAAAAATCACAATTTTTGAATTTTTCCTACAATTTATTTTCCTTTACGGTTTTGAAAACAACCCTTAAATTTTTTTCATAACCCTCTTAACTCTTAGTTAATAGCATAATGTCATCAATAAACACAATGAAGAACATATCCAAGAAATAATTATTAATCTAATTCATAAGATCCATTAATACAGTATGTGGATTAATAAACCATAACAACATAACAAAAAATTCACAATGCCTATATCTAGTACACAACACAGTCTTCAAGATGTTTTCTTCTTTCACATTCAACGGATGGTACCCCGACCACATTTCAATCTTGAAAAATATTGATCTCCCTTGAGTTGATCAAGAAAATACTCGATATGAGGAAAATGATGCATGTTTTTAATAGTGATGTAATGAAAGGCTCTATAATCATTTAAAAGACTCATTAAACCATCTTTTTTTAAGCAAATGAAACTAGAGCACCCCATGGTGACGTTCTGGGGAAAATTAAGCCTTTATCATGAAAATCATGCAACTGATTTTTAAACTATAAAAATTCTATTTGAGGAATTTTAAGAGGGGTTTTGAAATTGTATTAGCATCATGAACTAAGTAAATTGTGAATTCTACTACCTGATATGGTAGAAAATAAGGTAACTTGTCAGGAAAACATCAAGGTATTTATTTAACACTAGAACATCATTAATTTTGACATCTCAGTTATTTTCAACAATATGAGAAAGATAACTTCCATTTCAACATTTCAATAGTTTCTTAGCTTCCTTATATGTTATCAAATGTGTGGGTTCATACTTGTATAAAAACGGAAACTATTTCCAAAAATAATATTCTTTATCTCTATAATCTACCTTATCATGATTAACAGAAAGCCAATCCATAAACAAAATGACATAAAAATATAGATAGGGAAAAACTATATGGTTGGTAGGTAATGTATTTCCAATGATAAAAATAGGAGGATTCCTAAAATTCATTTTTTCTATAACATTTCCCCATTATTATTTAATAATAAGTTATTGTCTCATTTTTTGAGGTAATATTTCCAATTTAGTGGAATATTTATTAGAAAGAAAGGAATGTGTAGAGACCGTATCAAACCAGAATTTAGAAAATTGTTAGTAAACAAATAATCTACCTGATAACACTTTGTTGGATGGCCTGATATCAACTAAAGTAGTCTCAACAGATCTTAGTACACCTTGCTACTCATAGTCTGTCTTTTCTTGATCATTCATATCTTTCATTGGGAAGGAATTTACATAATGACTTATCCCACCACATTTAAAACAAATAATAATTTTCTTATCAGGATTAGTTTATGGATCATTTTAATTACAATATTGATCCATATTTCTATAAATACCACATAAATAACCCTTCCTAGTTTTCGTAGGGCATTCCCTAGGGTGATTTTTGTAACACTTTACACAAAATAGAAACTGTACTTTCTTACCATTAGATTTATTTTATTGGTTCTTAACCATCGCTTTCCATCTATACCTCTTATTCACTTTATTTTCAAATTGAACTTAATCATCAAAAAACACAATTTCTACTCAATAAAAATATCTAATTGGTTTCTTATTACATTTTAATTCACAAGATTACAATTACCCTTAATACCTTATCTTCAATCATGTGTAAAAATGGTTGATTTTTCAATCAAGATCCAGAATTATAATTCGAGTATACCTTGCTATTTTTGTGAAGTACTCTTCATACACGACCATAAATGATTCCTCCTTTTTCTTTAATTCAAGTAATTTCTTCTCAATACTAAATAGAACCACCTTAGGAAAATATTATTCAAGGAAAAGACTTTAAAATTCATCCCACACAAAGGAAACAATCTCTTCTCTATCCCAAAATTTCTAGACCATTGACCTACTCTTATAAGCCTCTCTTTCCTAATAATAAATCCTAATACTTAAACTTTCATTATCTAAACATCCCATAACATCCAATATCATTTCAAGGAGTTTAATCTATCCTTTAGCTATTATTGGGTCAGAAGATCTACTAAATGTATGAGGTTTTTGCCACATAAAATTCCCTACTATTATCATGTTCCTTTGAAGAACCTGTATTTGTTTCTTTCATGGATACCACTACCATTTATTGTCTTCATTAGAAATGAAATTACTGTCACAAAATACTTAGTTCCAATCCCAACCATTCCAAGCTACGTATTCACAAGGATATCATTCTGTCAGTGCCCCTCCACTTCATCTACCCTGTTTCTTTTACGGAAACCATTTTGAAGAAACATAAAGTTTTCAAAGAAACATGGTAATATATAAATTATATATCATTTAAAATTAACCATAAAGTAAAATTTATTTTTGGTATTCTATTAACATTATCATCATTCTTAAAGTTATCTAAACCATCCTCTAATAACATATGTAAGGACCTGGCCTTATTACATTTCATAATCAAGAATTGTAGTCAAGAACTAACTTCCATTCATATTTAGGATCATTTCATGTTTAGTGTTATATATAAATGGGATATAATTATAACATAAAATTACACCTTTATATATAGAAGATACCACAAAAATTAGTATCCATTTCTTTCAAAATATAAATCTTCTCTAACAAATCATGATTTCTTAGGAAAATATACATAACACTTAACAAGACATTAATCATTGTCCTATACATCCTTATAACATGTGAAAATAATTTCAAAAAATGGGATGAGTAGAAAAATATTTTTAAGGGATATGAAAAGTTGTAAAAGAAAACATTAGTCCATGAACATATGGAATTAGTTTCGAAAAGACATACTTGTCACCCATATATACTTACTCTGTGAAACATGACATTTCCATGATATTTACAAAAAACATAAGATACATAAATTGAAAAATAAAGGTGTCATAGGTTATTACATAATAATATTATAACCCCATAGATAACTTATGATTTTTAACCCTAATGGATACCTTAAAATGTTACCCTCATGACTGCCTTACATTGTAACCTCACAACTACCATATAGTGCAACCATCACAAATACACATTGAGTATCCATAAGTATGACCTCCATATTACACATACCCAGTGCATTTGAGGGAGATATAGTTCCCACCCTTAATAATAAACAATTTCCAAGAACCATAAGATAATCAGAACACAATAATAGTTTTGTATAATTTTTAACATTGAATTATGTAAAACATAAAGTTTAAAATAGGATTTTATAAGAAAAGTCACTTAAAAATAACATATAATTGATATGAGAATTAATAGAATGAAATTAATATGTGTATAGACTACAAATAAAAATAATAAAACCAAATATAAACGAAACTTCATCACACAATTGTTCATAAAACCACCCAATTAAGGAAGTACAAGGTTAAACCAAATAATTAACATTGGGTTACTAATTCCCGTACCTCAGGAATGTCTTACATAAAACATTTTAAACATCCTATATAATTCTTAAAATAGAGTAAATAGTATTTTATAGAAAAAATTTAATTTTTATAACATATTATATTAACATTTAATATCATCATTTCCCCCATTAATTATTCTTATTTTGTTTCTTTAATTTCATTGGGTGTGTTCTTTAAGTGATTTCCATGGCCAGTTTGTATTTGATTTACTTGTCATATTGAATTGAAATTATAGAAGTGTAATGAAATGGTATTCATATGTTTACATAGTGTATAATGAAACCATAAATAATTTTTTTATCATATATGATGATGGATCATTAGATAAATCATTTATTATATTTGTTTAGATCATTTTTGGTGGTTCCTCGATAATCATGAACTTGTATCATTATATAAATTAATTACATGAATAAAAATCCATTACCGAATATAAAAGAGGTTAAATAATAAAAATTAAATTTTCTTTCAACCCTTAAAATGGTTTTAAAAACGTTTTTTAAGGAATTAATGAAAATTGAAAACATATCATCCACAATTTTGGAAAACGACGTGTCATGAACAATGTCTTTATAAGAGGGTGAAGAGATGAAGTATGTTGAGGAACTTTTTCCACAAACATGATAAAATCAAGAATATATATGATTTTTAGTCTTTAACTCGTCTTGTATAATGTTAATATAAGATAGTATTAGAAAATACAAGTAACTGAGAAGAAAACACAAGAATAAGAATAATGATTTTTACCACTTGATTTCTTCTCTTTGAAATCATATTTAAGTCCTTTGGTATGTGACTATTGGGGAGACTAGATAGTCTTCGATGTAGGGTAGAGCCTTGGGGATGGGATTTGGTAGAACATAGAAAATTATCAAGCTCGAGAGGTTTCAAAGGAAGATGGGATTGAGAGTGGTATTTATAGTGGAGGAGATGAGGGATTTTACATTATTTTAATAATTATTTCAATATTTTTATCCACGACAATGAATTGTCTTGATTAATGTAACCCAAAAGAGTAATATGTTCATCTGACATCAATATAAGTGTTCTTACATAATCCATGCATAACCTATGATGCAGTAAAATAAGTATTTATCATTTAACGTAATTTATCATATTTTAATATTCATTAAAATTTCAAGAATTGCAGAAAAATAACAATAATTCACCATAACCATTTTTAAACATTTAGAATCAAAAAATTAATTCAATTTTTTTAAATTAATTATAAAAATATGACTAATTAATTTTCAAATAAAATCATACTTTATTCTATAATTAACGATTTTAAAACTATAACTCATTATTTTATCACTTTGAAAAATTAATCAAGTTGTCATTATCATAAATCCATAAGACAATAAATTAATAATAAAATTTAATATTTATTAGGGTCATATTAATATTCATGTTACTATTCATAAGGGTATGTTATTATTCATCAAAAATCATTTTGGTTCCATCAGACTCTAAATTACTTTCTGATAAGAATTGTAGATGACCATTTTTCAAAATTCAAAACCTAGAAGCATAAAAATTATTTTTTAAGGGATAATTTATAAAGACATGCATAAAACAATATATTATTTCAATGAGTACTAGTATTTCAAGAATTTCATTTATTTTTAAGACTTTGAGGTGTTACACCAAGGGATTCGTCATCCTTATTCTTAATTAAAAATAACTCCTTCTTTATTTTTTTTGTAAAATATGTGTGAAGTAATTTCTAGAAAAATATCCTCATAAAATAATCCCATATTATATATTAAATTATCCTCTTATATAATATTATAAATATGATTCCACCACTAATATTGTTCTCATTCCCTATGATAAACAACTTGCCGAATATTTTCATGGTCTGAGCACTAAAGAGTATAGATTACCTTTTCCATCTCATTGATCCATTTCTGACAACTGGTGGATTTCAATTTCTATATAAGGGTGGATTTTAGTGCATAAAATATTCAATGGACGTTTTCTCCATCATTTGAAAATTAGTAATCTCATCATGACCCATGTTTCTACATATAATGAGAGAGAGTTGAGTGAACATAGTAAAAAAAATATTACATCACAGCTTCTAATCCAATTAATTCGTCATGAGGATGGATATTAAAATGGATGTCATATTTTGTTCACATGATTCCTTCATGTTGCACCCATTGACTAAAACATAAAATAATAGCATGGGAAACAAAAATCATATTGGATAACCATAAAATAATCAAACATTTACATCATGTCTAAATTATGACACATTCTCTAATAACTATGACACCCTAAGATTAACGTAGTTCATTCATGGTTATCATCTATTTTAATCATTAATGATTTATTGTAATAAAAATGTGAATTCAAAAACATATCCCCAGGGAGTGTGATAAATAGTGTGTAAGAAGATCCATTTTCATTCACTAGGCCAAATTCGATCCAATTATGAATGTTCTATTTTTGGAGTTATTATCCATAGTTAATATTGTGCAAGATCCTAATCCACGTCTAGTTTCAAGATATGGGAAATTATTTATGGGAAACCCAAATAATCTCTTACTTATCATATATTTATGATATTACACTATACATATACTTGTCCATGTGGTTTTAACTAATCTTTTATAACCCTAATATCCAATGGTTGAAAAAACCCTACTCTGATACCATCTAAAGTGACCCAAACATTCTATTGAAATATATCATAACTTACTATATGAGTAGTCGTTATATAACATAATAATCTATGCCATTATTTTATATGATTAGTGCATTTGAAACATGGCAACATATATAATTTGATCATAATAGTTCAACATTTTCTCCCACTATGTTCTTCATAACTAGAACCCTTTGTAGACCAGTCATACATAATACATTTCTTCATAAGTAGTTTAAGGAAATATAAGAAAGTTTATGATCAAATTCTTATTAAAGGTATGAAGGGGAGATATGAACATATCATGAGCATAAGTTTATGATATCATGATAATAACATTTCAATATCATACCCTAAATATCACATATTATAAATATATCTCATGGAATATATCTTATAAATTCATAAGACGTGAGTCATAAATGAATCAAAGAACATAATCAATGAGAGGAAAACATCAACAAATGAATGAGGAAAAACAAAAGATTATAACATTTTGATCATGTATAAATATAAAATGGATCACTCATTAAATTAATAATATAGAGTTCCGACCTTTTATAAACTTATGTACATGAAATAAAGACCATAAATAACATAATATACAAGAAATAAGGTCCAAGCATAACATTATAGACATGAAAGTTGGTCCACACATAACCATATATTCATTGAAGGGGATCCGTCCATAACAATATGAAAAAAATTAGTATTAGGAATATAAAAAATTTACTCTTGAGTTATCCATCTTTTTTTAATGCATTAGAGGTAGATATAGGTCCCACATTCCACATATTGATGATCATACATATGTGTTCCCCAATATTTTAAAACATTAATTTAATCATAAAACATTGATGTAAAAGGGGTTTTTAAGAATAATTTCACGATAATTAAAAACCTTATAGTTAAAGGATAAGGATAGTATCATTGGATCATGATCCCAGTTAATAATAAGAAACATGAACAATTTTTTATATTTGTGAATTAAAATACCATTTAAATATAACTAAAATTATTCATGAGGGAAAAAAACATTCCAACATTGAAAATAACATCTTAAAACCAAATTTTCACAAATTATTAAGTAAAAAAAATTACCTAACAATTTTAAGATATATAGTAATATTTAAAACAATGATGGGTCATGATGATGGAAGATTCTTTATATTACGTATATGTTTAAAAAAAGTTTATTTTCACATGTTTGGTAAAATGATTAAAAGTGATTCGTTAGACAAACAAAAAAATGTTATTTGAAACAATTTTTTAAAATTTCTAAATTTGGTAAACATAAAATTAAATAATTCTAAATTAATATTAAAACATTTTATGAAATCATGTATATGGAAGAAAAAGGGTTTTCAACTTAAGAGAGAAACAAAAATGGATTTTACTTAAAAATATTATATAAGAATAATGAGTACATAAATTGAGTAAAATAAAAGGAAAACTTGTAAATTATTTAAATAACCATGAGAGAGTATAATTCATTTTTTTCTTGAGAGGGGGATTATAATATCTCATCATTTGAATCGTAATCATAAACAATTCTGATGATCAATGAGATTGTAACATCAAAATCGTACCTCATTATAAATTTTAAATAAAACTCATAAAAAGTAAAAAAATAATAGATTGAAATTTAAATCCTTATAAAATTAATAATAATCATAAATAAAATTAATTCTTTGTAATTATATACACCACAAAAATAAAAAAAATTGTATAAGGCATCGGTCCAACAGAAATAAAAGTGACACAAAAATCCATTTACACATTGGAATCATTTTAATTGTAAGCCCCATAAAAAAATAACATAAAATGGAACATTAAATATCAATAAATTAGTATTATTAAGGATATAAAATGGAAAATTTGAGTTATATATACGACAAAAAAATGAATTGTAAATATAGCAGATTTGTCTTTATAATAAAAGGGAGACTATAAATCCCTTATCTAAAGTATCAAATTTCTTCATAAACATTCATGTTCCATGCATAATAAATATATTTTCACTATATAAATATTATAAAACCATACTCATATATATCATACCTTACATTATTTACTTTTATCATTTTATTACACATTGATAAACAATCCATCGTTAAAATCACATTGCATGTTATCATTGCATCATTTTTCATGTATGTTCCGGTTTGGTAGTTCATGACCTTCTAAATTGATCATGGTTTCATATTATTTATAATTATTCCCATGAAATAAATATATTACTTATTATATTTATTTTTATTTTTAATCATCCATAAAAATTATATATCAAAAAATCACATCATTTAAATAGAGGGTTGACCGTATGTATTCTGAATGTTGTTTACAATTTTTCGATGGATGGAATAAAAAAATGTTAAATATAATTTAAAATTAATTGATTCATTTATATTTCATATATATCATTTATATTAACCATGTTCATCATTATTTCCATCCAATTAAAAATTAAATAAAAAATGTTTTGTATTGCTTCGTGGAGAAGGTAGTCAACATGTATGCATAAGTGACGTTATCATTTTTCAAAATGGTTGGAATGTAAGGAGGTATTTGTGATATTATAATTGAATGAGTATATATATTTCATTAATATAATATATGAAAATTAAATCAACCATTTTCTCATACTATGAAAGGAAATAATGAAAAAACATTACGTCGATTCGTGAAGAGGTAATCCACCATAAAAATAATAAACTGTTTTGTATCCCATTTGATGGAAGAGAATATGGATATATGTTACGTAATTAACATAATAAAATCTATTTCTCATACATAATTATTTTTTATATAACTATATTTTAAGAGTATTTTATTTATGTGTAAGAGAAAATAATATAGAAATACTTAGTTAAAACGATACCACTTCTTCAGACAACCATCTCTGGTTAGAACCAAAACACTAATTATGAGGGATTCCTTATCAAAATAAGGCTTCAAGGTACCATATTGGTGTGTAATGTAATTATTTGTATGGGTATTAGATAAACCCATGTTATTTTTAAGTGTCAATGGATAGTATAAGAGATGTCCTTTTAAATGTGGGGAAAGGGCCCCACTTGGAAACTACATGGACATTTCCCAAATGAATCCAAAATGGTAAAGTCATTACTAAGAAAAATGATTCCAAATGATCATAGATTACAAACTGGTATAGGATATTATTGATATATGGCCATAAAAAATTGGAATTTTATGAGTTCTTAGGTCCTTTTAACTCGTATATTTTTTGTTTAACCCCTTATATATCCATTTTAACCTTATTCTTGATAATTAGTTGTTAAATTTTTAGCAATTAATTATGAAAAAATTAAGATAGATTTATTATATTAAAACAATAATTAGGAAGATATTTTTTGAATCCATTTAATCAATAACAATTCATATTAGTTGAAGGATTTAATTTAAAATAAATCCCACATACGTAATGAAAAAGTTATTATCCTAATAAAACATTTCAAAATGTATACAATGTTATGATATATAAATTTAACCAAAAATTGATTAAAATGTCCTAAATTGTATAAATAAATAAATTATTGAACTAATTTTACTTTCAAAATTATTTAAATATATTATTTAGCATTTTAAATACATTTAAATAAAATTTTAATTTTAATTAAAAATCATTATTTTTCATTAGTTCTTGAAAAATTAATATTTTTAAAAAATTATTAATGAAACAACTTATGATAAATTTCACAAGATGATTTAAAAAATTAATTTCTTTTTATTTTGAATTGTTTTTTTCAAAAATTAAAAAAATAATTAAGTAATTTAATCTCTCAAAAAATGTAATAAAAATAACTTTTCTTGAAAAGATTTTTTTGAAGCATATAAAGTCTTTACTAAAAATTAAGTACTTATTTTTCTATATATTGTATTTATCTTAAAACATTAGAAATATTTTTTTTAATTTTATTATTACTATTCATACCATAAATTTTAACAGCTATGTAATAATAGTCATGTTTAAAAATTAAAATTAATATTATATTGTGGTTTTTTAAAACTCATATGATATAAAAGAAATAAGATTTATCTGTAAAACAAAATATTCCATAAAATATCTAGTTGTTACACTCTAAGCCCAACATTTATAGTGTAAAACGCTCATTAAAAATTTAATTCATCAACTTAAAGACTCCTTAATAATTATAAGTCATTATCTAGGAGTTTAGATCCTCTAATTAGAGACATTAGGTGGCCTTGTAAATATACAAATAAACCTTTCTCATCCAATATACAGTGTTGATGACCTAAAATATTTAATTCCCCCTAAAGCACTATCTTTCTAAATCTTATTTATCTTAATTTTGTAAACCAGAATTTTATATCTTCTCCACTATCATTATATTTGAATTCTAGCAATGTGTTTCATCATATTAATTTATATATTAGAGACTACTATAAAAATTGATTACTCCTAAGAAACATGCCTCATCATTCCCTTTAATTTATTTCTGCTACTCAAAAACATTACAGATAGGGTTCATGGTTTTCATTACATTCTATTAAGGAGGAAAGGGAATAATATTTTTATGCTTCAAGATTTACAATTTAATTCATAGTGTTCATTATATCAAGATTAATATAATATCAGAAAAAAATAAAGATAGTTATGGTAACCTGGATAAAAATAAATACATGGGAATAATAAATTAAATCCTTATGTGATTGAGGTGGTAGACAGAAGTTTTATTTTAGATATATTACTGAACATCCATATCATCAACATTGTTTCATTTATTTTTTACGATTTCAATTATTCATCACATTCTCTCATATATTTATTCATGTTGTTTAATCCATCATTTATTTCTTAATTACTTAATAATTTTTATATTTGAATTGATAAATAATTTTTATATTAAAATATAATTTTTTTATTCTTATTATTTTATTATTATATATACTTTTGTTTTTTCACATTCAACATTGATTCTATAAATTATTTCATCATGAAGATATTATTTTATTCTACATTATAAAGATAAAAATAGGAAATTTGAGTTTTTTCCTTTAATTTTTTATGTGCAAATTAACCCCTCCCCCTCCCCCTTACATGTTTTCCATTTACCCTACTATAGCCTACAATTGGTGTCAATGTATTTATAATTTATTTAATTTTTTTTTCAAATTCATTTAGATAATTTTCTTTATCAAAATATTTAAAAAACATTCAAATAGTGAGCTTAATAAATATTTAATTTTCCAATTGCCATGATAGATAATAAGGATAATACTTGGGTCATTCTTCTTTTTTGTGAGAATAATTGTGGTTATTGAAAAACTAACTTATCTACATTTCATAGATATAATTTATATCATTTTTATGAGTTTTTAATACATTTTTGTACTCCTACAACTGAAAAAGATGATAAATTAACCCCATGTGAAATTTCTTCTTTTGATTAAGATGGTAAACATACAAATTCATTTCATTTTGGTTTTTTATAAAAATTAATTTAATAAAAATAATTCATTATGAATGGGTTATGAACATTGGAATCATTTAAAACCAACTCGTGAAGGTACCAATGAAGACAACGATACTGTTTGCATATGTTTAAACTGGATGTTGAATGTTTCTCAATGAATCCTAGTGAATATTTTATTTAAATGATTACTTAATTTATATATATTTTTAATGGGAGAAAATATATTAGTTATTATTTTTCTATATAATTTTTTTATGTATATCAGTTTGGGTTTACAAATTAATTGTGTTCTAAAATTCCCCATGATAAATGAATAAAAAGATGTGAAAAATGGTTGTTGATGAACTCATTAGTTTTTTTCTTACATATGAAATTACTAATAAACTAAAAGCTAAAATAATCAAATGAAGTCAAATATTGTCAAAATAAATTTTTTCAAAGAAATCAACAATTAGTCTTCTGAAATTGAAGTTAAAACTTCTCAAATGTCAAAAGGGAAAGGAATTATGTGGAAAATAAAATGGATACCCAATACTTCAAAAAAATAAGAGAGTCATCAAATTGATATCACTTACTTTTACTTCAAAAATATGTGCCACAAAAATCTGGTTAATACCATAAATGTTTATAAAAAGAGTATTAGAGGAAATAATTCTATAACGGTATCAAATTAAAGTGATTGAAAAGATTCTATTTCGACATATGAATCAAGCACCAAATGTCCCACGTGTTTAATGTAAAATTTTGAGTTTTGTAGGGGAATAATTTATTCTATTTGTAGTTCCTAATCATATTCCTCTTCTACTTCTTCTACTCGATATTTAATTTTCTAAGATCTTATTTTTTCTAGAATTAAAATTCAATATTTTTATGTATACTTCACTCAAAATTCAAAGATAATGAAATAAATTTATATAAATGTGTTTTTGAAAATTATAATTTTTTTAAAGTAAAAATTGAATTTAATATAAATTTAAAATAACATAAAAATGTTTAAAATTAAAACTTTAAATTAAATATCTCAAAAACAATATTTCTCATTTTATTCGAGGATAAAATCATATAAAATTTGGTGATCTCAGAGTTTCAGTAAAATTAATAATGGGATAGTTTAAAAAAAAAATAGATTTCCCAACTATTCTAAAAAATATATTTTGTAAAGGAAATTTCTATAAATAAGTTTTGTGATTTTTTTAAAAAATATAGTCATTTTATTTATGAAAGAGATTATAGAAATTACAAATTTTGTATAATAAAAATCATTTATCTCTCTTCTCATTTTTCATATATAATTCCATTTTCAAAAATTATTAGATTCCAAAAAATCTATTTGATAACTTTCGTGGACCCAATATATATCTATGAATAACATTGTTACAATAAATCATTTCTTATAAAAAGGTATCAAAATAAATAAAACCATATAATATACATGGTATATGGATAGAATGTGCTCAAGACACATGTGTGGTGATCCTTATGAATTCCATCATCATGAGGATTTTTATAGAGGTCGTATCACAAATAATGATGATTAAAAAGATAAAATATCTTGTATATGTTTTATTAGTTACTCAAAAATTATTTAATTAAATAAAATTTATTGGTAAAATTATTATATAATAATTTACTAAATATTAGTCAATTATGTGATAAAGGTTGGATATTTTCATTTAATATTTTTTTTCTTTTTATTCTAAAGGAATGTTGTTATTTACTACACTTTTATTTCAAAATCACAATATTATTAGTTTATAATATATTGAATTTCAAAATACTAATAATTTATGTGCACAAAATGATGATATATGGCATTGGATTTGGCTCCTAGACAATCGTAATATTTTTTATCTTATCAAGAAGGATAGAAATTTACTAGTATAGGATGTAATGAATTTTTCATCTAATGATAATATTTTTTGTGTGCCTTGAAAAAATATCAAGAAACACAAATCCTCTTTCTTGTCTAAAAATATTATTTCCTATACATTAGCAACAGAACTATTCTATATTTTTTTTTATGGGCCAACTCAAGTTAATAGTATCCTGTGTAAAAATATATCATTTTTTATTAACAATGACTTTAATAGATTTACAAGGGTTGTATTATTAGTTTATAATAATGGTGCATTAATTATCATTATCAATTTTTTAAGGATAGTGTAAAATAAAAAATGATACCAACGCTTTTACCTTAGAAGTAACATGTGTTGGAATACTAATATTATACCAAACAATCCCATGTACTTTATGATTTGATGATCTAAAATACCCATCACAAGTTACAAATTATTTTTTAACTATGTTCATCATGTTTTATAATTATATAAGTCATTTGGACATAATCGTAATATTATAGTTATTTGGGCTAAAATAAACCTTTTTATAGAAAATTATATATGTGGGTCATTTGGATAATCAAAGAAACGACTATGTGTGAATTTGGCTAAACAAATAACCTATGTGAATTAAATGATTATGTAAAATTGTTCCTTCACGAAATCAGCTATTTGTAAATGATTTATATATATCATTCATCAATGTAAATCATTTAGGGGGATTAATTAGATATGTGGTTTTAATATGAGTTTAAATCAACTATGAGGTTCCAATTGGATACGCGATTTATTTTAGTGAGATAAAATTGTTTATGTGATCAAGATATGATATGTGAAACAAATCATTATCATGAATAAAGTTTTACAGAATTTACCTACACTGATATATTATCTATATAAAATTATATATTTAAAAATGCCTATGTGGATCAAATTTTCTAGGTGATTTCGAATTCTAAAATTGGCTACACGGTCCTCCAAAATTGGATATGTCATTCTACAACATGGAATTTATTACATGTGGTGTACTTTTAGTGGGAGTTAATGCTGCCATGGATTTTTTCCATTGTTCTATTATGTTTTTATGGTAATAATTATTTTATTATGTTTCCAGAACTTTAAATAAAAACATTTTCAATGATAATTTAATATAAAATAATGTTACTGAGGTATTTCCTTAAAAAGTACTTGTTTCAAAGCCATAAATTTATAGATCAGATGATGTGAATATAAAATATAACTCTATAAACTTCTTTTATAATATATAATAATATTAATATATAATATATTGAAAAAAATAATCACTTGCATAATCATCTATTAACTCTCTCTAAGCAATCAGTATGATTGTTTGTTTTACAAGAAAAATAATAAGATGCTTCTACATTAATAAATATGTTCTAAATATCATATTTTTTAGGTAAAAATCCACTAACTGAGATATTTTATTTCTATAACCTCTATTATAGATTCATTCTCATTTTTGAGTTGCATTTTATAAAACTTTTCTTTCTTTGTAAATCATAGTTTTCATTATCTGTCTCGCTATGAAGGTACCCAGTTAAATAACCTTGAAGGCTATATTTTTTATGACTTACTGGATCCTTGTTGAAATCTAAAATGATTTTACCAAGTGTTCATTGATTTTACTCATCTATATTGTCCTTAGATAATGGACTGATAGTCCTTCGGAAACGGAATCATCATGATAAATCCACCAAGCTCTCAGTGTTGAGCATTGGTGGAGTGGATGACTGGATTTCATTTACTTAAACCACTATAAATCTCTGTTTATAACATATCAACATTAAAATATTATTTAAACTACGTGATTTAAGTATTAATGATCAGTAGTTATTCATATATTCAAGAAGAAGGTTGTAAAAACCAAAAAAAATTGAGAATTCAATTCACCTCCCCTTAGTATGGGTGATGTTTATCTTGGACAATAATTGGTATTAAAGTTTGAGACTCTTGAGTTCTCTACTTTGAATTGTTAAAGTCTTCAATTCGCTTTGAAATGGATTCTATGATGAAAAATAGGGAAGTTTTATCTATGGATAAATCAATATATTGCAATTTCGAGGGTTATGGATGTTGGAAATCATGTATGATAATATATTTGAAGAACCTTAGTTTGATGTTTTATCTTAAAGCCTTGAGGACTTATGAAACATTTCACGAACTGAATATGTTCTCCCTTAAAACTAGAACCTGACCATGTATGTAGCACGACCCATAGGGCGTTTCCTATCCCCTGCAGTCTGGCACAAGTTCCTGATTTTTTAAACCATGTTTTTGGAATGATTTACATGAGTTTGGAATCTTTTAAAAACAAAAACCAATCAATAAACCAAATCTGATAATTCAATCCAAAAAAACATTAAATAAAATTCATAACTAAATACATCGGTCTAAACATGACACAATAGATCCAAATAATCATAAAAGTAGCAAAACATAGCCCAAGGAATACCACATGACAAGGGGCCATCACCCAGGAGTCGTCTCCACAACACCGCACCATGAAAGAAACAGACGACCTAAACTTCAATCACCCAAGGCCTAAACTATACCTATGTCAAACATGATCAAGTCCACTTACACCCAATTCTTCATTTAGGTTGTGAGACTAATCCCAATAGGATACCACCCAAAAGGCAGCCTATGGTAAGAAATACCAGATAAAAATCCTGAAAGTTTGAATTAAAAATAAATGGTGGAAATTATTTCTAAAGAATGAATATTTTAAAAGAAAACAGTTTTCAAAGAATGATTTCAAAAGATGAAAGCATTTAAATAATACATGTATGATACTAAATTTTCCATCGAGACACACCATATGACAACAATAAATATAAAAGAGTAAACACACACTAATATAGGGAACATCCCTGGGCACTTGTTAGTTTCAGGCCCCACTTACCTCGTATCTCAATATAAAGTAACCATAACTAAATCAATTATTTTACATGATCGACTAGTAGGGAAAGGACCCATAAACTAGTGGTCCCTAATCAGCCTAATTATAGTTTTTTATTCTTTTCAATGTCTAACATGTTGGGTGAAATAGGGAAAAAACACTATGTATCACTAGCATACTAGAACGTGTCTACCCACATTAATACCAGTTTCCCCATTTGTGATCAAATAATTTCCACATGATACCAAATTCCATTTTCATATAAAAATACAATTTCTGGTTATACAGACTCAAATAAGTAGCTACACATTCTCATCACCATTAATATAATTAAACAAACCTCTTATAATTTTCATAAATCATTTTCACAGAATATTACCAAACTTTGTGCTTAAAATCCAACTAAATTACATTTTTTAAGACCAAATGAACACCAATATTACCCCAATATTAAATTATTAGCATAAAAACGTTTTAATAATACCTTTCATTAAATAAAAAAAATCTTATATGGTACAACATCGAATTTATATCTAAAACCCCCATTTTCACACAAAAAAATGGAACTAAAAATCAATTCCTTAACAAATTAAACTAAGAATAGTATTCCCCGCATGAAAAATGATGGATGGGTAGTATAAAAATAGAAATAAAGTATGTATAACTAATCCAGTAGTTGTTACACATGGAATCACCATCTATATATGTCAGAAACCTCAAATCTTTATGAATAACTTCAACCACAACATTGTTGCACTACAAGGGAGTGAAAACAAACCTAAACCCACAAAATTGGACCCATAAATTCCAAAACAAAACCTAGGTAAGAATACCTAACTTATGGAAGTTTTGATATTTCAAGAAAAGATAAATAAACCCTAAGGAAATGGAAGGTACAAGATAGGAAACTCACTTATTTGTGAAGCATTGAAGAAATATCCGTAAATACACTAGTAGTTTACTTATCCAACAACCAAAATTGACTGAGTGGGTTGAATAAATATGTGGAGGTAATGTGGGGACAGAAATGGGGGGAAAGAGTAAAAAATGAATTATTTATGAATGAAACAAATTACCTTTTCAAATCTGGGTGATTTGATAAACCCAGATGATGTTCACACTAATATTCAATGAAGATGAGCTCCAAAGAGGAAAGCAGAACATGGGGTATGCCTACTATTTATGGGATCAAGTAAGAGTCGTAAAGAATGAAAAATATTAAATAATGAGATATAAAACAATTGAATTATTATTTTTTAGTTGTAAATGGAATCATGGGTTAGCCTAATGAATGAATAAATCACCCAAATCCATTCTGATTATGAGATTCTAATGGGACCAAAAGGATATGTTGATTTGAATAGGTCATGGATGGCCAAGTGTAACGCGTAATCGGTGAAAAATTTTATAAAAAGAAGGATTTATAAAATAAATTTTTTAATCTAGAAATGGGTCACCGTTTGGTCTAAATAATGATGAAACCAAATGTAGCTCCAAAAATACATCAGAAACCCACAAAAACAATGAAATAATTGAAATAACATAAAATATACCTTTAAAAGAATTCATGTATGTGAAAATTATCCCATCCAAAAAAAATCATTCCTCACACTGAAAGTCACTGTGATGCCTGATCAGATTATAGAAACAGAAACTACTCTTTGACCCAAGACTTCCCCTCCCATGTCTCATTCTCATCAGTCCCATGAAAATATAAGAACTAATACCAATATAATAGTATTCTCTCAAAGCATAATTTCTCAGGAGTCCATAGTAAGCACTTTTCCCTCAAACATGGATTTATTGAGCACTATATCCAATTCCTCTTAATTCCACACATGGGACAGATTTGGGTTGTACTTCTCCAGTGGCGAGACATGGAAGACAACATGGATATATGTCAACTGATAATGTAAAGATAACCTATATTCCACATTTTAAATACAATGGGTAATCTCAAAAGGTCTGACATACCAGAGTGTTATCATGCCATGTTTTCCTAAATAGTGATGACCTAGACGAGGGGACACTTTAAAAAACAACTAACCACCCACGAAAAACTCTAGGTCTCAAAGACTATGATCAGAGTTTGATTTTTGGATAAACTAAGTTTTTAATAAATTCTTCATGATCAACATGACCTTCATAGATTTCACTTTTACAAGACTCAGCCCCAACAGTGAGGTCTCACCTACACCGGCCCAACATAGTGGGAACCGACAATGTCAACCATGTAGCACCTCAAAAGGAGACATTCGAATTGATAATTGGTAAGTGTTATTATGAAAAAATTAATCTAATACCAAATGGATAACCTAGTAACCTCGAAAGACCAAAACACATGAATGAAGCATATCCCCTAAAATATAATTCACTTGGTCTGTCTGACCATCCCTTTATGGATGGAATTTTATGATTATTTTAATCTGAGACCCCAATCCCATCTGAAGGGCTCACCAAAATCAAGAAGTGAAATGAGGGCTCTATCTAAGACAACTATAGATGGCATACCCAGAATCCCTACCAACTCCAGAAGATACAATTGGCCTAACTCACCACATTACCAATATCCCTGATCAGAATGAGGTGGGATGATTTGGTCAGATGATCAATTAAAACCAATATAGAATTCATACACTGAGGTGTATGAGGAAGGACAATTATGGAATACCTAGAGACCTCATCCCACATTCAGGTATGAATGAGTAGAGGCTAAAGTAAAACAAAGGTTCTTTGGTGCTTCGCTTTCACCTATTGACATGTATAGCAACTTGAAATGAAATCAACTATGTCATGTCTCATACATGGACACTAGAACTACTAATATAGATTATAACACTTTTTAGTGCCACTAGGATGGACAACTCACTGAGAATGATCACAATCCTGCATCACCACCGTTCGTATAGATGACAGAACTACTGATCAGTCCTTCAAGCAGAATATGCCTTAGGGAAATGAGAACCAATCAGAAGATGTCTCACCACCATGAATAAACTACCTCGACTACTAACAAATCTCATAACTGGGTATTTTTCATTGAATTGAATCTAAGATAAAAGGAGTCAGCTGAATGCTCTCCAATAACGCTCCTCCACTGTTCTCTTGGTCGCGAAATGAATCTAAGAAAAGAACCACATTAGGGTACACTCATCACTAGAAATTATCAAGGATTTCAATAGTACATTTTTACTAGAAGGATCATCCTACATATTTCCATTTCTCAAGGTAGAGAAAATGTCAAAGTCGAACCCCTACAAGTACTCAATCCAGCTGCACTGCCTTAGATTTATGTCCTTCTGCGAGAAGAAGTAGTATAATATTTTGTCATTAGAGTGGACCAAAAACTTCTATATAAAGAGATAGTGGTTTAAAGTCTTAAAATCATGCATTACAGCTACTAATTACAATTCATTGGTCAAATAATTATTATTTTTTGGTCAGAGTTAGGGGAACCATAAACCACTATGCAATCACCCTGAATAACACAAACCCAATACATATACTTGAAGTGTTAGAATACACCACATACCCCTTTACAGACTCTGGAAAAATCAATATGGGGATTTAGTAAACCGCTAAATAAATTCCTTGAAGGATGCCTAACACTATTGGCACCAGGAAAACATCACCCCTTTCCAGGTGAGTGCGGTCTTGGGCGAAGCAAGCACATAGAAATACTGAACAAACCACATGTTGTATACATCTAGGTTGAGGAAACTAATGATCTCAAACTTGTTATTCATATTATCCCATGAAATAACCACACTGATCTTCTTTTGGTCCATAAAAACCCCCTTATTTTATATTAAATACCCTGGAAACATCACCTCCCTGATCTAGAAAGTTAAATTGGACAACATTTCATAAATAAGATACTCTCACAAGGTTCCCAACATAATCTGCAAATCATTTTCATGTTCCCCCTCTGATCCAGAGTAAACTAGGGTTTCTTCCTTGAATACCACAATGAAATATTCGATATTCCGGTAGAAAACCCTATTAATGATTACCATAAAGACCTTTAGAGAATTGGTCAATATGAAGGGCATGACCAAGTAGTCATTGTGTTTGTATCTACTTCAGAAGGATGTCTGTGAGATATCTACCACATTCACCCTATGTTGATGGTAACCGAAATGAAATTATATTCTATAAAAACACATTTCCACATTCAAATGATCAAACAAGTCATCTATTCAAGGACAATAATATTTTTTTATGGCTACATTGTTCAGGATTCGGTAATCAATACACAACCAATGGTATCCATCAGCCTTCTTCGCAAATACAATAGGAGCAACACAAGAAGAGAAACTAGACCAATTTAATCCTTTGGATTTTAAATCATTCAGTTGTATAATTAACTACCTCATCTTGGTGGGGGACATATGATATGAGGGAAAAGATATTGGTTGTGTTCCCGGTGCCAAATCAATCAAGAACTCAAAATCCCACTCCAGAGGAAATCCGGAATAATCATATAGGAATACCTCTAGAAACTCATCGAATTCATGAGGTAGTCAACCATATAGAGAACAAAAATCATCCTCTAGAATGAGTGATAATAACTAGAAGACAATATTCCCTAACTCTGGTAGTGGAGTTCCTACATAACCCGACCATGGATCCCAATCCCCATGGAATATCTGACAACTTCCATCAAGCATCATGAAATTAACCCGTCACCTAAAGAAATCATTTTGTTCTTGGAAGTATACCAGGAAATCCATTAAATGTAACAAATAAAATAGATCCATATCTATGACCATGAGGTCCCACTCAATCTCAACCCCTAACTCAAAAATCCCACACGATGGGAACTGGAAACCCTGCAGCTTTTTCATTCCCAACGGCATCACCGAATCCATCTCAAAAGACAAAATATCAGTTGTAAAATTCATTATGTAAAAAATAATGGAAGATATGAATTAAACTAAATCATTAATATCAAAAATAGAAATATCTATAGAATAAGCATTCAAAATGTTACCTCAAACTATTGAAGGTCCCACCTCTGATCTCGTTGGTTTATGATCCACATAATGAAATGCCTAGTCTTTGCCAGAGAATGACTACATGCCTATGGATCTTCCCATATTTGGATCTACCAAGAAGTTCATATTGACATGCCACCATGCCCACCAAACTGAGATCCCCCCTTCCTCGATGTCACTGACTGAACTCGCACTCCCATCGAAGCCATTGATACAACCCCACTCTAGAGTGGTTGTGTCATCCTGCAAAAATGCTTCAAATGTCCCATTCCTCCACATTGATAATAGAGCTTTAGAGGATATCTTAATGTTATTTTTATGATCCCTGGCCTCCCACACTGGTGGTAGAGAACGATCCTCTCATTAGAATCCATCGAAGAAAACTACCAAGAAGGTTGGTCGGAGCAGCCAACTAACTACTTTCTCTACTCTACCAGTTCCATCTCATCATAGAAGAACTACCACTTCCCATTCCAAACATTGTACTAGAAAATACATCCCTCCCTTTATGGTCAATATCCATTATAAATGCCAGATCAACCACCTCTTAATAGGTTTTTAGCTTGAACATAAAGACTTGGGAATAGATATCTGACCACGAACCCCTATCAAACTTCTGGTCCATAATTTTCTCATTAGAGACCATTTCTGGAGCATACCAGACCAACTCAAAAAAATGATTGGCATACTCCATCACTTAAATGTTTCCCTAAACCAATAATGTATACCCCAAGGATCTATTATATGCCAATACATCAGGTCAGTTCTAGTCGTTGAAGGTATCATTGATGTCCTTCCATCTCATCTGTTCATGCTTCACAGATTAAACCAGGGATTCCCACCACCAGAGCTGGGACCCTATAAATTAAAAGAGGCACGCAAAACCCTTACTTAAATGGTAGTGTCTAGGAACTCAAACATGCACTTGATATCATCTATCTACTACTCATCTTCCTCGGGTTTTTTTCTACCTCAGAATATAGGGGGCATATTTTTAAAAACTCCTGGGATTTTTCCTTCCAAGGACTAGCCTTTTATTCTCAAATAGTTTCTATAATAGGATCGTGTCCTTGTGCTATAATTTGGATAGCCTGAACATTAATATCTACTAGCCTATGATCAATTTTTGAGGGAGAACTGGCTCCAACTTCCTATCATGGGTGCATGGGAGCTTTCTGGGGATGCATGTTTCTAAAAAAATAATTAGTCACATGAGAAAAAATTTGTATAACATTTATACAAAATTTCATCAATAAAATAAAAAAATAGGTAATCCAAAAACTTTAAAATAATAAAATAAACAACCACTTCACCACCACCTGATTTCCGCATGTCGTCTGTAGCCCACACGCCTCACTTAGAAGTGAATTAAATAAAACAATTCCAACATCCCATGGTGACTTCATTTATATCTTGAGAGGTGCAGTCCAGGCACACTACTCATGATCAAAACATCGAACCCCGATATTCCTATATTTTTCCTAGCCCAACTCATCCCAAAATAATAATATAATCTAAAAACACCGACCTCCATCTAATACCATTATTTTAGAACTGAATATGGTCACACATAAAATGGAACCCAACCCAGTCACTAGAAAGTCTAAAATGGTGTTTCCTATCCCAACGGGCGGGAACAAGTTCTTATGTTTCTTAAACAATAGTTTGGGAATGCTTTACATGATTTTGGAATCGTTTAACAACCAAAAAATCAATAAAACAAATCAGAAAACTTCATGAAATATATTCATTAAATAAAATTCAAAAAGAATAAATGGGTATATAAATGAAACATGATTTCCTAAGACACATAAAAGTATCAAAAAAACAGCCCAAGGAACACCACATGATAAGGGATCATCACCCATGATTCGTCTCCACATCATTGCTCCATTAAAGAAACTAACAACCTGAACCACCATCACCCAAGGCATTGCTTCAAGTCAACTAACAACCAACTGTGTAAGTAGTGGTTGAGCCTAACCCCAATATGATTCCACCCAAAAGACTCTATATGGAATGTAATACAAGACAATAAAAATGCGAGTTTTAATAAACAAGAAACGGTGGCAATAATATCAAAATAATGAAACATTTAAAAGTAAATAGTTACCAAAGGACGATTTTATAGGATTTACACATTTCAATAATACATGAATTCTACTAAATTCTCCATCCAAAAACACCATATTCCAATGTTAAAAATTCAATATTCAACAAGAACTAATCTTGTGAACGTACCTAGGAACAAGTTAGTTTCGGGACCTATATATGTTGTATTTGGGTGTAATGTGACCATAACAATATCTGTTCTCATTCATGACCCACTAGTAGGGAACATACCCATAACCTCATCATCCCCATTCATAATCATTACAGTTTTTTTTTATTTTTTTCAATGTCCAAATATCTATGTGAAATAGGGAGAAAACCACTCTAGATCTCTAGCATACTAGTACATATCTGCCCACCTAGATACATGGGTTACCCCCGCTATGCCTAGAAAATTTACCCATGTTTCAAAATTCAATTTACCTATCGAAATTATATTTTAGGTCATACACACTCAAAAAAGTAGCTACAAATAGTTTCCACCATTTATATAAATCAATAAAACATTTTTAATTTCCATAAAACATTTTCATGGAATATAACCAACAATTGTACTTAAAATCCAACTAAAAGTCCTATTTTTAAACCAAATGCACACCAATATTACCCAAAACAATAATTCGAAGTATCAAAACAAATTAATAAAACCCTTCCATCAATAATAAAACATTTTCAAATTGTACAACATGGAATGCACATGTATAACACCCATTTTCATACAAAAATGTCACTTAAAAATCAATTTCTTAAAAAATGCCACTAAAAATAATTTTCATGGAAAGAACAATGATGTAGGAGTAGTATAAAAATATATTTCAAGAATTTATTATGCATCTAGTTTGTTCTTACACATGAAATCATCTACCATATATGTCAAAACCGAAAAAATCCTTGTGTGGAACTTCAATTCCCCCCCCCCCCCACTACACCACTAGGGCGTGAAAACAAACATAAAATTACCACATTTTTCAATGAAACCCATAAAAACAAACCCTAGGTATAAATAACTAACTTATAGACATTTGGGGATTCAAGAAAAGTGGAATTAATTCTAAGGAAATGCAAAGAACAAGATATGAAACTCACTTACTTTATAGACATTGAAGATATATCGCCAAATACACTAGTAGTTTAATCTCCCAGATGCCAGAATTGAATGGGAAGTTTGAATAAGGAAGTGGAGGTCTTATACGGAATGAAATGGGTGATAAAGAGTATAAATGAATGATGTATAAAAGAAAAAAAATTCCCTTTTCAAATCTATACAATTTGAGAAACCTTGATATATTTCTCCGTAATACCCAATGAAGATGAGATCCAAAGAGGGAAGTGAAACATGTGTGTGTGACTAGGGTTTATGGTCTCTAGTGAGAGGTGAAATGACAAAAAATTCTTAAAAACATAATGTGAAATGAAATAATTTATTTATTTTTTTAAAACTAGGAATGATCTCATGTGTTGGCTCAATGCCTTGAAAAATCTCATAAATCCATCGTGAATATGAGTTACTAATGGGTCCAAAAGTATATAGTGGTTTGAATAGGTCATGGAATTCCTAGTGGGTAGTGTAATGGGTAAAAAAAGTTAAAAACTGATGTTATATAAAAGATTTTTTTAAATCTAGAAATGGCCTCATGGTTTGTCCAAAATCATGATAAAGCCACCACTTTCTCGAAAAATACATGAGAAACCCCCCCAAAAAGAAAGAATATAAATTACCTAAAAATATATTTAAAACAACTCATGGATGTTAAAAAATACCCAAAACATAACCATGGACATGGGTTTCTGATATTGAAGCTAGTTAATATCTAAAATATAAAACCTTGAATGTTATAATATGTGGACTTGTTTCATATGAGTTTAATATAGTTCAACAATGTGAAACGACTCCTAATACATGGGAAACTATATAAGTGGCTTATTATGTAATGAAAAATGTGTGAGATAATTTATATAATACATCCAGTAAGAATTTTGATTCCTTAGGAATGATGTAAGGAGAGATAATGAATACATTTAATGGAAGACTCCCTAATATTGTAAGTAATGATGCCACATTAGGAACACCCATTCGTAAACTAGAACAAGAATTGAAAATTCCCAAAATTCTACTATATAAATGGTTAGGATTCTCAAATTCTATTAAGAATATATACAAAGTTCATTATTTTCAATATAAAAGATCTTTTTTTTACTCTTAGGATTTTTTAGGATGATAAGAAAACTAAATATACAGAGTATCAATTGATCAGGAAAAAGATTTCTTATAAAAAAAATTTAATTTCATAGGATGATAGGAAAGGTAAATAAATTTAAATAGTTGATTCATCTGATGTAGATTCATCATATATTTCTACTGCAGACCACGATCATTCTAAAAATTCATGAAAAATACAAAATATCTATAATAAGGTTATTATATTAAAAAAAAACATCAAAAATTAAGAGATTTTATATGTAAATTCTCTATAATTATTGTGTTATAGATACAAAAATAGGGACATATAAAACATGATTTTGTATAGATATAAGTCTATAAGAAGTTTAATAAATTTTAATTCAAGGAAGTTGGTTATAAAAATAAATCCATGAAAAACATGAAATCCAATGGAGTGCTTCTAATAATTTTATGATGATTCATAATCATGTTCAGAATCTAAAATTTCTAATCAAAAGGTAAATATGTACTTTATAGAAAATTATAATAAGGTACATTCACATTATTATTTTTATCCTGAAGATGAATCTGAAAATAATACTTAATATTATGAATAATTATAAAATATTGTACTATGATGGAAAAAATATGAATATTTTAAAAAGGATAATATTATTAAAATGACCTATGATATTATTGTAAATGAAAAAAAACGAATTGAACCAAATGTTTTCATATATTAAAATAAATTTTAATGATTCAAAATCATCATCTTTTGAAAATGGTCCCAAAATTAAATTTTTTTAAAAATAAGTTCAAGACCATACTGATGATTCATGTTCTTTCACAAATGGTGAAAATTATTTAAATCAAATTCTTTGAAATAATAAATATGGGAAAATTAAATTATGTATATAAATCCAAGGTGAGAAATAAAATCTATATAAAAAACATTTTTTACTAGATCCATTAAGAAAAACCAACCCAAATTTATTGTTTTTACTTTGGTGATTTAGAACACTATAAAAATTATTGGATTTCATAAAATCAAAATTTTTTGGAGTTAGACATGATTTTATTTAAATTATAATTTCAAAATTTAGTATTTGGTTTTCTAGATTTCAAAAATTTATTGGGGTTTCCAAATCATTAGTGACTAACATTACTAGACCTAAGACAATATAGATACCAAAACATTTTATTGATTGACTATTCATTGTATTGAAATAAGACTAAAATAATCAAAAAAATGGTACTTGAAAAATATATGATCAGGTCATATGAGTAATGATTTCTCTAACATTCACTCATAATCAAAAATTGATGGTATCTAGTTTACATTTACTGACAATACCGAAGGAAATATTATGGGATTTTGATCGGTTGGAAATCCAAGATTAGTCCTCATAAAAAAAAATTAGTTTTTCAGTAAGTATTGAAGAAAAATATGATAATTATTTCACAAAATTATAATGATGGTTATTTTGTTCATTTTTCTAATAATTTATTTTCTATATTTGAAGATAAAATTAAAAAATTTGAGGAACATATAATAGAGAGTATCTATAATAAATATATTAATTCATGGATTATAAAATCTATGAATTGTTGAAATATGGAATAAAATGAATCGTGGATTTGTAAGAGACGAATATTACATTGTAATTCTTATTATTTAAGAAAATTTTGAAAAGAAAATTTAGTTTTTGATTTTCCTCAATATATATTGAATGAAAAGAAATTGTGTGATGCAAGCCTAATGGGAAACCAACAGAAGTCATCATTTAAACCAATTAAAGAGTTTCTTACTTCTAAACCCCTTGAACTTATTTTCATTGATTTATGTGGTCCATAGAGAACTGCAACCATAAGAGGGAAATATTTTAGTTGATGATTTTTCAAGATTTACTAGGGTTTTATTTTTACGTGTTAATACTAATTCTTGTTCTATTTTTATATTTTTTTGTAATTTTGTTCAAAAAGTGAATGATTCCAAAATTTAGGATTTTAGAAGTGAAAAATAATGATAAATTGAAAATTAATGGTTTAATTATTATTATTAAATACATGGAGACCAAAATAATTATTATGAAACTATGATTCCTCAATAGAATGGGGTTGTTGACAAGAGAAATTAGATATTGTAAGAAATTTCAAGAACAATGTTATATTAATATATATTTTTTATTTTATTTTTGGTCAAATCTATAAATATAGCATGTTATGTCATAAATATAGTTATAATTAAGAATATTATAAATAAAACACCCTTTGAGTTACAGAATAGTTGAAATTCAAAATTTGTAAACTTTAAATTATCCGGATAAAAATAATATATTCGAAGCACCAAGGATAATCATGGTAAATTTGATCCCAATGATGATAAATGAATCTTTCTTGTATATTCTACTACTTCTATGGTGTATAGAATTTTTAACAAAGTATCATGGATTTTTGAAGAATAAACTAATCTAACATTTGTTGAAATTGATCTTTTTGATCACTAAATGACTTATCTTGATGAGCTATATGATTATTTTAAAAACATGAGGCATGAAATTCTAATTGACAACAAAATATTAGATATTTAAATCTTTATTTTATTGAATCAAATCCAAAAATGATGAATAATAGTGATCAAAAAGCATTCAAATTAGAAAGCATATAAACATTAAAAATTAAAAAACAGATATTGTAATATGAATCATTGATGATGGAATTAGTACTATAAGGATTGTAGGACATATTATATATATTTTTTCATTTTATCAAAACTTGAACCAGAATTTATTGAAGAATCATTAGTAGATGAGAGTAGGGTTTTAGTAATGAAACAAAAATTAACCTTTTTCAAAAAGAACAAGTTATAAGAATTAGTTGATTGACCCTACAAAGATCCTGTTATAGGAAAAAAAATTAGGAATAAACAATATGATCATAGTTTGATAACTATAAATTACTATAAACTAGTTTCTAATGATTATAACTAATAAAATGTTTATTATTATTAGTAAACCTTTACAAATCTTGCTAAATTTTAATCCATTATTATTATCCTAGCCTATGAATCTCATATAAATCTCAAATTATACTAGATGGATGTAAAATCTAATTTTAGAAATGGTTTTATAATTGAGGATGTTTATATAGAAAAACATCGTAGTTTTTAAAGTACCCGTTTTCCAAATTCTATTTTTGAACTTACCCAATCGAAATAGGCCTTAAACAATCACCAAAATCCATGTATTTATAATAAAAATATTTTCTTTTATTAAATGGATATTTAATTGGAATGAAAAATCATTCAATTTTAAAGAAAAATATATCTTCAATTATTTTTTAGTTCATATATATAATGATTATTTTTTTTCAAAAAATAAAAAATATTCTATAATGATTTTTCAAATCTCATGAAAAAATAGTAATGTGGGTAATAGCGGAGTTTAACTATTTTTAAGGTTTCTATATATATAAAAAATATTAAGGGAATGTGATAAATAAAATAAAATAAATACTAGAGTCACTTATACCCTCATTGCACATTAATTATAATGAGTATACCCTCATTTTACTAGAATTATCATGATTAAACCCTCACTGCACTTGGAATATCATGATACTATTCTTTACCAAATGCATTGGAGCGCTATCAGGGCACACCCTTTGTAAACATTTCATTTCATGCATAAGTGTACCACATAGAATAAATAACAAGGAATAATTCAAAATAATATTTTAATGCATGATAATGGAAGGTGGAATATAATAATGAATCTCTATAAAAAATAAGTATATGTGCATAAATGTTAATACCCATGATAGATAAATGGGTATTGTATTCACATACATGGTGATTTTGGTATGGGAAATTTTAGCAGTCTAACGACGTCAAATAGAAATCATAAAATGGGTTAATGAGGGGGAAAGAGGTTTCTCTTAATTTATACATGGAATGTACAGTAAAAGGGTCATGGAACGTAATATCCCAACATATTTAATGGAATTTAGATGCAAAATATAAATTAATTTCTTGAATGTAAATGAGAAGACAAAATTGTTTTACAGACTTTCTGTATGGTAATAGGTGTACATGGGAGGCATTAAAGAGTGAGATAGAGGTGTCTCGTAATTCAAAAACAATGAGGGAATAATGTGGTAGGTGTTAAATCATACCCTAAAATTTTAAATTCTAAAAAAGTGTATAACAACATAAAGAATTTGGACAAAAAATAGGATGGAATAAATCCCTTACATGGATGTTTGATCTCAATGGATTGGGAGTGTCTTGAGGGAGGCTTCATTGGAGCTTGGGGTGCCATGGGAGGATTCCAAAGAGGGGAGGTCTGAGTACGAACATTCTCCAAGTGTTTTGAGTAATGAGTAGTGAAGTTCAAAGGATGGAAAACAACTTAGAAGGGGGTGTTGAATCAGTTGTTTAACAATTTATATGCTTCAGAACATTATTTAACTTTACCTTTGCAACCTGTTCTGATTTATTTCCTTATATACATTTAGAATGAAACTAAAGCATGCAAGAAATGTAATGATAGAAAGGAACACAAGATTTACATGGTTCGGCCTCAATATAATATCTTAAGTCCTTGCGATAGTCACTCCCGTGGGTCTATGGAAATAATCTATTATAATGAAGTGAATAGAACTTGTGAGAACTCACATTAGACACCTTCTATATCCTAATATAAAATATTATACTTACTCCAATTAGTTTACATTGTTTTCATAAATAAAATATGAGACATATAAAAGAATGATAAATTTTTGAAGCTGCTCCACAAATTCTCACTCTAAATCTTTAGTCCAGTTTTCATGAATAATATTTTCTAAAACAGGCCTTCCTAGCAATATAACAATGGTTCTGATTTCATTCTGGTAATAAACTCAAAAAAAAAATCTGCAAGTTAATTCCAATCATCGTATCAAGATAAGACGATTCTGATTCCTTAATTATCAAACACTTAAGAAAACCTCTTCATGATTGTAGGAACTTTTTATTTTGAATTCTCCAGTGCTCTACCTTTTCTACATGTGAGAAATGTTACAAATAAACGAATGATATGAGAACGTATTTATATGAAACTCAGAAAACAATGGTGGGTATCATGATAATCATTCCTACTTTATAAAATCTCAAAAACCTCTGCAAATATCTCACATTTAATCTTCAATCATTGACTTCTTCAAACCTCTATAAATTTCTCCCACATATACGCAATTTTGAAATTCAGGTTTTCCTTATTGAACTCTTCATAAATTTCTTAGAATGATAATGATGGATCTTGGTTTTGATTTTCTTAGAAACATGGTCAATAAACATATTTTGAATTGTGATGAAATTAGGTTACGAATTGTTCCGAAATCAGGTTCCAAATTACTCAGAAATCAGGTTCCAAATTGTGATGAAATCACATTCAAAATTATTCAAAAATCTAGCTCCAAATTATACTGATATCATGTTCCGAATTGTTCAAAAATCAGGTTCTAAATTACTCAGAAATTGGGTTCTGAATTATTAAGAAATCAGATTTTGAATTGTGCCAAATTCAGGTTTTCAATTTTTCAAAAATTAGGTTCTGAATTATGAAGTAATCAGGTTCCAAATTTATCAGAAAATATGTAGTGAATTATATAGAAATCAGGTTCTGAATTTTATAGAATTCAGGTTTATAATTGTTTAGAAATCAGTTTCCAAATTATGAAGAAATCAGGATCCAAATTGTTCATAAATCATTATTTGAATTACTCATAAATTAGGTTGCAAATTTCCACTGAAATCAGGTTCTTGTTTTTATGTCAAAAAATCAGCTTTTGAATTTTCTAATTATGTTGATCATTGAAAATCATCATACCTCTACATCTTTTCTTCAAAAAAAAATTTATCATGAATCAATTCATGATTTTGTGATAACTTTAAGATCTGCAAAGCATCATCTGATTTGTTTAGAAATTTTTAGAAACATTCTTACTTCAGATTCTACAACAACATCTTTCAAACTCCACAGCTTTCATTAAGCTCAGTAACTTCCTTAAATGAAACGACTTATTTCTCTTTTTATATAAAAATATTATTCAAAAAAAAAGATCAGTTGTCAAAAAATATAAAACATTTTAAAAAGAACACCACAAATATTATTCAATCTCCCCCTATAGATTTGTTGACTACCTTTCTTAAATAGCTACTCCAACTCTCAGATTTTTTTGACATTTATCAAAACATATAATTTCTCAAAAATTAATCTCCTAAATCCACACTACTGGATAAAGAAATGTTTTTGATATATTTCCATCCCTTGGTGAAAAGAAAATTTTGCAGCCATGTAGTGATAAACTCCCCGAACTCAAACTCCACCTTTAATTTTATATTTCTCTTTCTCACTTTTATTTTTCTGGCTCATTTTTTCTCTCATCCATTATATGTTAACCACAGCTTCAGATTCATAAATAAAAGAAAATTAAACACATATTTCAAAAAAACGTTTCTTACTCTCCCCATTTTGTCAACATAATTCAACGTACAGTGGGGTAACATCCTTATGTGGTTTAGGAAGACATGGGAGGAGGCTGAACATTGTGTTGCAACCTCAATTCTACAAACCTATCCTTCAACATTGCTTTTGTAATGATATCAGCAATCTGGTACATTGTTGATGTATATTCCATAAAAAACATCTCTCACTGCAATTTTATCATTTATGAAGTGAAATTTTATATCAATTTGTTTTCATATTGAGCGTTGGATAGGGTTCATAGAAAGATCAATTTCACTTTAATTATCACAAAGTATCTTCAATGTTTTAGAAACATATAATTTCAAATATTCCAGCTGAACATTCACCCATATCATTTGAGTACAAGCTTGAGTAGCTGCAACATATTTGGATTCATATGTGCTGAACGTTACTGAACATTGTTTCTTGCTATTATATCTCAAACAACATTTACCTAAGAAAAATGTTCTTCCTAAATATGATTTTCTATCATTAGAGTCACTATCCCAATCTTCCTCAGTGTAACCATGAATCATTAACTCACTATTTATTTTGTATAACAACCCACACAAAGTTATTACGTTGACATAACTCAGAATCCTCTTTGCTACAAACATATGTTATCATTTTGGGTTACTTTGATACGAGTCACATAAAGTAATAGCATAAACCATATCAAGCCATAAATAAGTATGGTAAAGAAGACTTCCTATCAGCTTCCAAAAATCATTCTGATTCACAATTTTTCCAGATTCATCATTGTTCCACATTGTGCTCACAGAAATAGGAGTTGAATCATCTTTTTATTTGTCCATTCCAAACTTCTTTAACCATTCCATGGCATAATTTTCATGAGATAATAAAGTGTATATTTATTTTGGTTGAACATATAATCCAAGGAAGAATGTTAATTCCCCCAACACTGACATTTGAAAATTCGTCTTCATCCCTTCAGAATATTCTCCAAAAAAAATTTCTTCATCCATATAATAATTATATCATCGACCTAAACAATTACAATTATTGTTACAAAGTCAACAACTTTGACATACAAGTTTCTATCATCCATTCTAATAGAAATGTTCATCTTTCTCAAAAAATTGTTAAGCTTAGAATACAAAGAACATGGAGCTTGTTTCACCCCATACAAAATGTTCTTAAATTTAAAAAAATTGTTTTCATCCTCATCAAGTATATATCCACAAAGTTTTTCAATGTAAACTTCTTCCTCAATTTCACCATTTAAGAAATCCTACTTTACATCTATCTGATAATCATTGTAATTCTGATGGGCTGCCTCTACAAGAAACATTCGAATAGTTTATCTCTTAGCGATGGGGGAAAAGGTTTCATCAAAATCCACTCCTTCTACATATACATATCCTTTAAAAATAATTTTTTCTTTGTTTCTTTAAACTTATCTATTCCCATTAAATTTATTTTTGTAAACCCACTTAGTTATGATAACATTTTTATTTGATGGGCTTGGAACAATTTTCCATGTTTTATTATTCTCAATCTGATCTATCTCTTCATTCATGGCATCCACCCATTCCTTATATTGAATATCCTCTGAAATAGATGCTGGTTTAAATTTTGGGATATGTGAAGTCTGATTTTATAATCTCAACTTCCTTCTTGCCTGAATTGGAGCCTTCTGATTCTCAATAATACTTTCTGATTCAACATGATTTTGTATGCTATTAAATCTCATTCTTTCTTCCACATCATCACTTTTTTCACCACAGGACTGATCATATTTAGTATGAGGATGTTTTGGATAACATTCAATATTGTGTGATTTCTTTAATGTTTCATCCCCATCATTCTCAAAAACTTTTGTAAAGGAACATTTATTTTCAATTACCTTCACTTTTTATGAGTCCACAAACCATTGTAAAAATTTGTTCCGAAATTTCTAACTTCTCCCATTAGTTGAATAACCCATGAAGGTTCCTTCCTTATCTTTCTTATCAAACTTTCACAAATCCAAATTTTTTGACATTAAGAAAACATGGACTCCAAAAGAGATTACTATATTACAATGAGTGTTTTTTATTATACCACATTTCATAAGTAGTCATGTTAGTTTCTGGTCTCATCAATAATCTGTATTGAATATGTAAAGTAGTACAAATAGATTCTCTCCAATAAAATTGAATGCTTCTATTTGGCAAGAATACTTCTTCCCATTTGTACCAAGCTCTTATTCTTTCATTCCAATACTCCATTTTATTGTGGAGTATAGGGAGGACTATACTGATGTTTGATACCTTGATTTATTAGATATGATTCAAAAGCATTGTTGGTTAATTACGTACCATTACTTGTTCTCATCATCTTTATGGAAACCCCCAATTATTTCTCAACATCATTTCTAAAGAATTTGAACATTTAAATACCCTATGACTTGTGCGTCATGAAAATGATGTTTTTCATCTGAGTGAAATAATCTATAAAAGTGATAAAGTGTAAGTATACTTTGTTTATTGATGTCTCATCAGCCCACGCATATTAGAATGAATAAGCTCTAGTGGTTTTCAAGATTGATCATCAACACTTTTATTAATTCTGTTAGTCATATTTTCTTTCTAGAAAGTAATACAGGCATCTTCATCACTGGTTTTCAATTTTGGAAAATTCTGAATGGCATCAACTTTAGGTAACTTGTTCTTGTTCTACTTCCCAATAGGAACAAGTCTTTGATGCAATAAACTAGTCTCATATTTAGAACTCAAATTACATGAGTTATAGAATACATCAATTTGAAAGAGATTCCCACCAGTACTCTCTCCTTTTGTAATGACATTTCCATTTTTCACAATTTTTGTAATACAAGAATCCTTTCATTAGATTAATTCATTCCCATCATCACATAGTTGACATACACATAGTAAGTTATTTTTTAGACCATAAATAACAAGACTTACTTAGACATTAGTTTCTCTAATTCAATCTATGTCCTTCTGATTCCTTTAATTTTTAAGGAATTATCATTTCCAAAAGAGACTGCACCACCATCATGACTCTTAATATATTCCAAAATGTTTATATCACCTTTCATGTGTGAAGAAGAACCCCTATTAAGAATTCATGGTTTGTTCTTCTTAATTTCTTTCAAATTTGTCTCAACAATGAAAGCTCTCTCATGAACCTTCTTATTTTTAGTTTCTATTCCTTTCTTATTAGAATAAACTTGTTCTGGAAGACGTGTCATACATCATTTGGTATGATGTCCAAACAGATCAAATCTTCAAAAATCTTCTTTGAGATATTAAAATTGATTCTTTGTTCAAATGGTTCTGAAATCTTAAGAATTATTTTTTCAACTTTCTCTATGTGGGAAAAGTTACTCATTCATCTTTCACTACATCATACACATTGTACAAACCATCTTCTGGGTAGAGATAAATTGTTCCCACAATTATAAGCATTATGACCATAGATTCTACAGCACCAAAAATAACCTTCAAATCATTATTTTATATCATATAATGATCTTTATCTATAGAATCATTATTGTGGTTGGTAAATTCTTTTAACTGTAACATTCTCTGGATGTCGACCACCTTTCTCTTTGAGTGATATTTCAGCTTCTATTGAGTTGATAGGTTTCTCACAACCTTTTTCCACCCAAGATTTTCCAATAAATTTTCCATACACAGAAATTTTAGAACTATCAGATGAAACATTATTTTTGGTAGGAGAATAATTTACCTAATTCTTATAATATTGCTTCTCAGTAATTATTATGGTCTCATATTTTTACAATTTTATCTTTATTAATGTTCAAATTCATCTTCCACAAGGAATTTTTAGACTCAAGGAGTTTTGATTGCTCTTTGTTAACTACTTCTTCCTTACATTCCAATTTCTTACTCAGATCTCATATCACCTTCCCATGTTCATCATTTCTATGTTTGTAGCTTAGAATCTCTTGAATATATTCATCCTTCTACTTTATGGAATTATTTTTTCCATCAACAACTTCTTTATGATTTTTCTTCACTGCTCTAATTTCATTCTTCATAGATTTTTTTTATCAATACAAGCAAGAAGTTCGTATATGAGATGATACTCTCTATAATATTATTCACCACATTCATCACTCTCTCAGGAGTCTTTTGATTTCTCAACTTTTTCAATAAAGGTTTTGAATTTTTTTAAACATTCATCTTTATAAGAATCATTGCTAATTGAGTCTGATTCAACATTCTATCTCAAAATGTTTTTATTCATTCTAAAAGACTTCTTCTAGAATTTTTTGTAAAACATATCTTCTTTAACATTGTTTCCCCACTTCTTCAATCTAGGTTTCATATCAGAATGATTTGGATATTCTCCAACATTTTTCTTAGGGAAATTCATAGAAAAGTGACTAATTCCACCACACTCAAACAACATTAGAGGAAGTTTTCCTACATACTTTACCCTTCCTCTACGATAGTTCTTACATATAAGGGACATGATCTTTTCATTTTACGCATAATCTTCCCTATCGTCGGATTCACAAGGATCGTCTTTATCAACTTCATGTATTTTAATCTTTCTCATGGAATCAAAATCCATTAAATCTTTCATTTTCTTCTCAATTATTGAATATTTCCTCATTTCATTATCAACAAGAATGTTATTAAATTAGTGAAGAGATAAATCATCCATATCTTCTAAGGTAGAAAATTTAGAATCCAACATATCTGGAATGTTTCTAATGGGATTCTTAACAATATTAGAATCTTACATGTCTTCGTAAAATCCTCTGATGTTGCATTCAATTTCACAAACTCTAGTTAAGTATTTCTCAATTGTTTCATAATCTCTCTTCCTGATCTCTTCAAACATAATATGCCAGATTTTTTTCTTGGCCTCCATTACTTTTGAATTTCCTTCGAAAACACTTTCCAACATGTCCCACATGCTATTTGATGTTGTGAGACACATCACCTTCTAATAAAAATTTTCAGATAAAGTCGTAAGAATATATATTCTAGTCTTTACATCAACATCTATGTTTCTCTTATCAAAAAAACTCATAGGGTAATTTTTATCAATATGGGTAAAGCCAATTGTAGCAGCATCAAAAACATCAAGGCCAAGATATAAGAGATACAGAATCATCCTGTTTTTTCATCCATAATAATTCTAGCCATCAAATGTTATAATTCTTCTACTCCTGCCAGAATTGATATTCTCCATGATAGGTATTAAACATGGGAACCTCCCTCTAATACCACTTGATGTTATAAGGATTGAATAAAAATTGAGAGGGGGTGGGGGCTTGATCCAGTAGTTTAACTATTTATATGTTTTAATGCATTAAGAAACATAATCCTTGAAACTTACTAATATTTATTTCATTATTAACCTTTATAAAGAAACTGAAGAATATAAAAAATTAAAATCAAGAAATAAACATAAGACTTACAAGGTTCATCTTTAATATGAGAATGAACGTCCTTTCCAAAGTCACTCTCACGGGTCTATGGAAATCCATTAAAATAAAGAAATTAATACAACTTGTTCCAACTCCCATTAGACACATTCTATCTATAGATAGGGAATATTAAACCAAATCTCATCTGTTTATAATTTTTTCTTAAAGAAAAAATGAGTCAAACAGAAGAATAAGGACTTTGTTGAAGCTGCTCGACAGATGTTCACTCCAAATATTTAGTATGGTTTTCTTGAATCTAATTTTCTAAAACCGGTCTTCACTGCAAGGTAATGATGGTTTTTATTTACTTCTTCAAAAAAACTCAAAAAATATATTCTTCATTATAATTATGATCTTTTTATAAATATAAGATGATTCTGATTCGATTATTCACAAAAACTCAAGAAAACATATTTAATATGGTAGGAACATTATACATATAATTCTCCACCTCTTTGACTTTTTTCATGATACAAATGGAAAAAATGAGTGAATGATCATAGAACATATTTATAGGAATCTCGGAACACAAATTCAGAAATCTTGCAAATCTTTCTGACTTCCTCAAATCTCAAAATCTCTGCAAATATGTTGCATTTTATATTCAATCATTTAATTCTTCAAACCTCCTTAAATTTATCCTAGATTTAAGAAATGTTATAGTTTGGATTCTCCTTATAGAACTCTTCATGTCTTTCTTAGAATGATAATTCTGGAGTTTGGTTCTGATTTTCTCAAAAAAAATGCTCAGAAATCAGATTCTGAATTATGCAAGAATGAGTTACAAATTTTTTAAAAATCTTGTTGAAAATTACATACAAATCAGGTTAGAATGGTGTATAATTCAGGATCCAAATTTTTTAGAAATTGGGTTCTTAATTACTTATAAATGTGGTTCTAAATTTTGCAGAATTCAGGTTTTGGATTGTTCAGAAATAATGTTCTGACTTATGCAGAAAATAGGTTCATAATTGATCAGAAATCATGTTTCAAATTACTCAAAAATCAGGTTCCAAATTGAGTAGAATTCAAGTACCAAATCTTTATGAAATCATGTTCTGAATTATGCAGAAATCATGTCCAAAATTATTCAGAAATCTAGTTCTAAATTGTGTAGAAATCTGGTTTCAAATTTCCTCCAAAATCATGTTCTGAAATCAGGTTCCGGTTTTCTCAGGAATCATGTTCAGAAATTAGGTTCTAGTCTTCAGGTTCAAAAATAAGTTCCAAATTTTCTCTGAATGTTGCTCATTAAAAATTATCAATACCCTTAACCAATTCTTCTATATCTTTTATCAAGAATATTATCCTGATTTGTGAGAAATTAAAATCATAAAATCATTGTCTGATTTGTTTAGAAATATTGAGAAACTTTCTAGCTTCTTACTCTTCAACAACATCTTTCAAACTCAGCAACTTTCATTAAGCTCAGCAACATCCTTAAACCCAACAACTTGTTTCTTCCTGTATATCAAAAAAACTCTTCAACAAAAAATATCTTAGTTGTCAAAAAATAAAAAACATTTTTAAAAAATCACCACAATGATTATTCATGATGTTGGAGCTTGGGTGGGTATATATAGGAAAAAAGAGGAAATTCTTTTTTATTTAGGTTTTGGACACCACAAATTAAAATAATCAAAACCACAAAACAACCCACTGTTTATTCCGGTGGTTTTTTAAAAGTGGATTGGAAAACATTATTTTATAAGGAAAGCACCCAAAATTATTTAAATATTTTTATTTTTTATTTGGATGTGAGACACACTTTGAAGGAAATCATATCAAAATGATAAAAAAAATTATATGTCTTGGAGGGTCCACTAAGGCATTGTATATTAAATTTAAAAAGAAATCTAAAATCACTTTAATTTAAAGGTAAATCATTTATAGGCTGAATATCTATTTATATTATTTTATTACATCACTATTGGGTCATTATGATGTCATAAAACACATTATATATTTAAACAGTATTATTCTTTTACCCAAAAATTCGACTGTCTTAGAAAATTATCAAAAATTCACTATTGGATAATTTAGACATCCAAATTCCAAAAATAATATTCATTTTATCTAAATAATTTTTTTAATATTTTAATTTTTTAATTTCAAATAAAAACATGACATTTATCAAAAATTCATGGGTTTTAAAAAAATATCTTTCAAACATTAATAAAAAATAAAATTGAATTCATAAAAATTATATGATAATTTCTATTTACTAAAATGTAATTTATTAATAATATGTTATTAAAATATTATCTAGTTCAAAAAACCATTAATTCTTCAAAATATACTTCTTAATTGAATATTAACTAAAAATAATATTTGAGCTTTAAAACTCATTTACAAAGTAACAATAATAAAATGAATGTATATTCATTATTCGATGCAAAATTACTACTCATAATCATAGTGATAGGGTCATGTTGCATAACACCTTATAAAACTCCCATAATACCTAAGGGTAAGGTGTGCGATGGTGAAAGACTCATGGGCTGGCTCGAATAACATCACTCATGTGGTAATCTCTATTAACTTTCACTTATCCCATAGGTGATTATATTCAAGCTTAATGGGTTTAATGTTGTCTTAGTCTTGTAAAAAAAAGTGAAGCCTAGTGACCTTACATCCTTTATGATCTTGAATAAATGGGCATCGTATGGAGAAATTATACTAGATGAGGTCCTAACTTCCTTTGTTTAAGTAAATTTGATTTTTTAAAGCCCTAAATTTATACCAATCATACGATCTTTGTTCGATGGTTATATTAGCAATTGTAAAAATTATTAATGGGATTTTATAATCCAAATTCATAAAACCAAGGACGTTGATTTGTTTTATATTAACATTTAACTTAATAAGACATTTAATTATATGAATAAGAATTTTCATTAATAAATGATTGGTTCATGAAAATTATTCCCCTAGAGAAATTTCATCCAAGAAATTTTCTTTTCCCACACTAAAGAATATGAGGATAACTGTGCTTCCTCACATTGATTCCCATGTTTCTTCTTCAAACTTATGGTTTCTCCATAACACCTTGATGAGGGACATTGTTTTATTTCATAGAACCATTTCCCTATGATCTATGATCATCACTATCTACTATTAAGAGGAGAGTTAATTCAACAAGTGTAACTCTTCTAGAATGATTACATGCAATGGGTCAAGTGTATACTTCCTCAAGAGTGATACATGGAATACATCATGTACTTGAGATAAGTTCAGTGGTAGTTCTAGTTGATAGTTCACTGCTCCAATGCAATCAAGGATTTCAAAAGTGCAGATATACCTTGGACAATGATTTCCCTTCTTCCCGAACCTCATAACCATCTTCCACATGGTTATGTGGAGGAATACCATGTCTCAAACATCAATCTCTAGTTCTTTTTGAAGATTATCAACATAGCCCTTCTGTCAACTCTGAGCAGCATTAATGTACTCCTGGATGGTATTATCTATTTCCACCATTTCCTTGACCATTTCTAGACCATGGAGTTTTTGTTCCCCAACTTAATCCCATCATGTCAGTGTTCTACAATTTTTCTCATAAATGGAATCATAAGTATCCCTTTGGATGCTTGAGTGGATACTGTTATTGTAAGAGAACTTAACTAGATAAATATGTTGGTCCCATCGTCCTTTGAATTCCATTGATAATTATCTCAACATGTACTCAATTGTTTACATAACCTGCTCAGATTGGCCATCATTTTGATGATAATATGTCGTACTAAATTTCATATCAGTATTCAGAGCATGTTGGAGGCTCTTCGAGAACCTAGAGGGGAATCTTGAATCTCGATCGGATACAACATATAATGGTACTACATGCATCCTTACCACTTCCTTAATGTATATTCATTATAGTTTAACCATTGAAAAATCCTCTATAATTGTAATGATGTGTTCATTCTTTGTAAGATGATCCACAACAACCCAGATAGAATTGTTTCCCCCAGATTTCTCTGGATGTTCGGTGACAATGTCCAAGGTGATTTTCTCCAATTTCAATGTTGGTATGGGTAATGGTTGCATAATCACCTTATTCTTCTACCTCTTATAATCCACTTGCTGATATACTAGGAACATTGATATATATTCAGTGATCTCCCTCTTCATGTTATCCCACCAATAGTACTCTTGAAGGTCTAAATACATCTTTGTGTTTCCTAAGTCAAAAGAGAAATTCCAACTATGTGCATCAACCAAATGGTTATTCATTGAAACTGGATTTTATGGAACACAACGTCTTGACCAAAATATCAAAATTCCTTCTTCATTATCATCAAACTTTAAGGATTTCTCTTTTCTAATAGTTTCCACTTTATTCTGAATTCCCAGATCATACTTTTAAACATACTTCTATCATTCCAAATGAGAAGGTTGATCAATAATTTGTGAATGGATTGATAAAATTCACTTATTTATGATTCCCATGTCCATATTCATCAAATCTAATAAGATTAGATACTTTTTTATTCTCATCAATGGTAGAATAACAGGGTACATTTTTCTTAGAGCATCTTCCACCTTGTTCTCTTACCCATTGTGGTAATGGATTGAGCACTCATTGTCTTTGCTCAGATCTAACTGTCTTCATTGGTGCATGTTCAATACTCTCTGTGTGAATATATAAATTAGGGTTTTGTGATACTCGTATATTTCACATTTCTACCCAAAGATGTAATGTCTCTAAATTTTTAATGCGAAGAATACTACAACCAACTCCAGACCATGTAATTGATAGTTTTTCTCAATAAATTTCAATTTCTTTAAAGAATAGGAATAGAATTTTTCATTTTGCATCAACACACTGCCCATGACCTTCTTTAAAGCATCACTTAATACCACAAAAAGTTCACCAGTTGTGGGTAGTGTGAGCAGGGCACAATGTTAAGCCTCATTTTTAACTCTTTTAAGATCTCCTCACATTAATCACTCAAAAAACATGGCTCCCTTCTAAGTTAGCTGGGTATGAGGGCCTGACCATCGGGAGAAATTTCACACCAATTTAAGATAATATCAAGCTAACCCATGGAATGTATGGATATCCGTCATAGATGTTGGCCATGGGAAAACCTCAATTTCATTTTTTTGAGGGATCCATATATTTCCCATAACTTGTGATGATATTTCCCAAGAATGAGACTTCCTTCAAACAAAACTCACACTTCATGTACTTTTCATTGAGCTCGTCATTTATCGAGGTCTCAAGTACAATAATTATATGCTCCACATACTCCTCCTTTGTTTTTGAGTATATTAGATTGTTGCCTATAAATACTACTAAAAACATTTTAAGGTAATATTTAAAGACTCTATCGATCATGTAAATGCAGATGTTGAGAGCATTAGTGAGTCAGATAGGCATTACTATGAATTTAAAGTGCTTGTACAATGTACAAAAAGAAGTCTTGTGGATATCCTACTTCTTTACCCATACATGGTAATATCCTAATTGTAGATCCATCTTAAGGAAGTATTGTTATCCATGTAGATGATCGAAAACTTCCTTAATTCGTGGAAGAGGACACTTGTTCTTTATAATGATTTTGTTCAGCTCACGATAATCAATGAAAAGGTGCAATGACCCATCCTTCTTCTATATGAATAGAAATTGTGATCCCAATGGTGAAACACTTGGGAATATAAACCCTTTATCTGGATTCACCCATTGTTATTTCTTTATCTCCTCATGCTATACAACATCCATTTTATATAGAGTCCTAGATATTGGAAATTTCATAGGTATAAGATCAATAGAGAATTCAACATCACCGCTAGGAGGAAGACCAGCAAATTCCTCAGGAAACATTTTATAAAACTCCCACAAAATTTTCATGACTTAAATAATGGTTGTTTCCTTAGACTCAATCATCTGAGCAAGATATGTGTGCTCATAGGTTTTTAATATCCAAACACGGTATGATCATGCTAAAGAATCTTTATCCTTCTCCTTGCAATTTTACAGAATTGGGGTTTGATTCACAATATGGATAGTAATTTCCCACCCACAGTAGTTTATATTGGTTTTATATAGAGAAAGACAATGTGTGCCACAAATTGCATAAAATTCCACCAGAGGAAGTATGAAGATGTTTTCCATGAATTTCAATCCACACATTTTTATAGGGGAGGATTTATTTTAATGGGATAAAATGATTTCCCCATTTTCCATTCACAGCGATATATCTACTTCTAGTATTTCTGGTGATGTTGGGATTGTTATGTTAAAAATTAGGTATAGAAAAGAATTAATAGAACCAGAATCAAAATATACATTCACTATTTGTGAATGAATAACTAGTGTACCTGTCACCACATAATTGTTGGGGTTCCCTTTAGTGGTAGTGATGGAAAAATCTCACCCCTGCTACCATGGAGGTTGATGGTTGCCTTTGAAAACCCTTGAATTAGAGAAATTATTTTCAAAATTCCATGGATCATTGTATTTGAAGCAATAAACTATGTTTTGAGGGTCAAATGGAGTGTTCCTTGCCTCTGTTGTAGCAGTAGGTTTTTCTTATCGGTAGTTAATGGACATGTACCATTTTATTCCATACCTAAAGCATTTCCCCATCCCCTATAGGCGATTTCTGGGGTTATTCTTTCATCACCACTGGCATGTGAGGTGATAATTGTTTTTAGCACTTTAGGGTTTATCTATCGAACCATGAGAATAAATATCCACTCTCTGCTTCTTATCCCCATTATACCCCTGAATTTCTTGATCTCTATTTCAACATTGAGGGAACGTTGTAAAATTTCCTCAGAGCTATCCAAGTCATAGATCACCAGGGATTTCCATATGCTAGGTTTTATCCCACCAATGAAGTGGTCAACCTTGCATTCGGGGGTAATGAAAAATATGAAAGTGTATCATGCAACCCATGTGAAGTTTTCATCATACACTCTGATGGATTCATCATCTTATTTTAAGGAAAATATTTTCATTTCCATTCTATGTCTGAGGGTGCACATAAAATATATATTGCAAAAAAAATTCCATAAATCCTTCCATTCCAATGCCTCAATATCCTCCTCAGGCTTCGTATTTCTGATCAATGTTCACTATTGAAGAGCTTCACCCTCCATATGTTAAAATCTAGAGAACATTCTCATTTTTGGAACATTGAAGGATGGAAAAGCTCTTTTCAATGGAGTTGATCGATTTTTTGAAGATTGAGGGATCAGATGATCCATTAGAAGTAGCATAACTTTGTATTCTGAATTTATCGATTGTGGATTGTTATTTCTTATGGGGGGTTGGATATTCTTCTTGACCCTGGTTTCTTTTCAAATCTTGAGTTAACTGAGAGAATATCATCACAATGTTTGTGATTTAGAGTCCCATAAGATTGTAAATCACATTAAAACACTCATCACATTGATCATTACATTGGTTTTTATCCAGAGTCCTTCTATTACCAGCCATTGCGTAGAATAAAAGGAATGTCAGGGGTATCACCTAAACAGGAATCCAATGACAAAAGGTATAACTTATAAATTACATTTATTTCCTTCACATTTGAATTTATAGGATTTAATATATGTTATCCATGATCTACTTCCAAAAACAGATTCTTTGGGTAATTTTTTATTCCATTAATAATGGTTCATACTATGATTATTAATTTATAAAATAATATCCCCAGAGATTTTCATAACTGACACTACATCAAGACCCATTTTCGTACACTTGTTACTATTTGAGTCTATCTCAAAGCTGTGTTTTCATGTTTTACCACTAGATACATTTGTACCAAATAAACCTCTACTTATTCATATCAGAATAGGGATGTATTTTTTTGATAAAACAGTTACTCTATACTCACTAAACATTAAGGATATTTTAATTAAACATAGTCTTTTCCATAAGGATTTCAATAGGGGTTTCTAATCCTAATCCCAAAAATAACTAAACATTTTCTTTGATACCACTTATAACAACCCTACTCTATTAAATATTTAAACATGCTTTATTACATAACATTTCACTTAATACAACATATAAGATCAAGAGGTATTGTGTCTTTGTGGATTAATAACATTTCATGACAACCTAGGACATAAAAATAAAACATCATTATTGAAAACATTTTTTACATGACCACAATGTTTCACCGTACATAGCATTTCATGTGATAACCTGAGGACAAATATAATATAAGGGTGAGATATAAAGAGAAGTAAGGGAGTAAAAGTGGCATAACATGAAGAATAGAATATATTTTGGGAAATAATAATATCAATGGGAATAAGAGGAACATGTACATAAAGGAATTATATACCATTATTATCACAACATGGTGATGTGGAAACAACATTTAACATTATATTAGCATGAGCCAAGATTCATTTCACATAGATCACGAGTAAACCCTCATTGAACATGAATTGTCATGATTAAACACTCATTTCACTTGAATTACCTTGAGTAAACCCTCATTTCACATGAATTATCTGGATACTATTCTTTACCCAATGCATTGGAGTGCTATCAGTATGCACCCAATATAAACATTTCATTTTTTTCATAAGTGTGCCATAGGGATCATATAAAATGGAATCATTCAACATAATTCCTTATTACATGATATAGGAATTTGGAATACATAAATGATACTCTATAATCATTAAGTATATGTGGATAAAGTTGAATACCATTGATATAAAAATGGGTATGGTATTCACTTACATGATGATTTTGGCATGGGAAATTTTGGTAGCAAAACGACCTCAAATAGAAATTGTAAAATGGGTTGATTAGATGGAAAGGGGTATCACATCATTTAAATATGAAATGTAATGTATGTGGGTCTTGTGAAATAATATCCCAACATATGTAATAGAATTTAGATGCACATATTAAATAATTTCATGAATGCAAATGAGAAGAGAGAAATTTCATACTAAATTTTGGCATGGTAAGAGGTGTACATGAGAGAAATTAATGAGAGAGAAAGAAGAATATCACCCTTAAAAATATGTCGGGATGTATTGGGGTGGTTAAAATCGTACCCAACCTTTTTAGTTGAAAATAAGGGAATAAAAACATAATGAAATTTGGATGAAAAGGGGAAAGGAAGAAATCCCTTACTTGGAAATGTGATCCCAAAGGCTTGGGAGGGGCTTTAGGGAGGCTTATTGGGAGTTTGGACTACCTTGGAAGAATTTAAGATAGAGTAGGACAGAGTAGGGACGTTCCCAAATGGTTTTTAGAGAATATAAGAGTATTATTTAGTGTGTTTATATAGGAAAATAGAGGGAATTATTTATTATTTAGGTTTTGGATAATACACATTAAACTGAGAAAAACCACAAAACATCCCATGGTTTTAAGCATTGTTTTTTCCAAAGGGGATTGAAAAAAATTAGTTTATATGTCCAATGTCCGAAATTATTAAAATATTATGATTTCTTATGTGAAGGTTAGTCAAACTCTCAATGAAATCATTTTACAATTTGAAAATGTTTTATAAGTCTTTGTGGGTTCACTAAGGCATTGTAAAATAAATAAAACAAATCTAAAATCACATTATTTTAAAGGTAAAACATATATTGGATGAATATCTATATTATTGTATTTTTATACATCACTATTGGGTCATTATGATGTCATAAAGCACATTTTATATTTTAATGGTATTTAATTTTTATTCAAAAATTTGACTGTCTTAGAAAATTATGAAAAATTCACTATAGGATAATTTCGATGTCCTGATTCAAAATTTAATATTAATATTATCTAAATAGTTTTATGAAAATGTGAATTTTTACCTTTAAATCAATAACTGACATTTGTCGAAAATTCATGGGTTATGACAAAAACAGCCTTTAAACAATAATTAAAATTAAAATTATATTCTTAAAAATTATACGATCATTTATGTTTAATAAAAAGTAATTTATTAATCATATTTTATTAAAATATAATTAATATAAATAATCCATTTATTCATAAAAATACTTTTCTTAGTTAAATATTAACTAAAAATTTTATTTGTGCTTTAAAAACCATTTACAAAGAAACAATAATTAAAGGAATGTTTATTCATTATTCTATAAAAAATAATTGTTCACAATCATAGTGATAGGGTCTTGATACATAACCTCTTATAACATCATCATAAGATCTAATGGTACGGTGTGTGATGGTGACAGACTCATGGGGTGGCTCGGATAACATTGCTCAAGTGGTAATATCTATTAACTTTAACTTATCCAATAGGTGATTTTGTTCAAACATAATGTGTTGAAGCAATACATGGGATTTGTCGTGAAAGAATATCATCGATGATACCTCCATTATGAGATCCAACAAATGGGTTCTTATGGATCAATTCTACTTGATGAATCCATCACATCCTTTGTCTACGAAAATTGGATTTGTTAATGCCCTATATTTATACTAGCCATGTCATCACTATTCAATATCTATATTAGAAACGTTAAAAATTATTAATGGAATTTTAAAATCAAAAAACATAAAACCAAGGAATTTAAAAATTTTTATATAACCATTTTACATAATAATAAATTTAATTAGATCAAGAAGAATTTTCATTAATTAAATTTTGTGTCGTTACACCTTTTAAGTATACTTTAACTTATCATAATTAGAAATTTGATCCCTTTGAATCAGGCGAGAATAACCATTGAGACTCATGGAATGAAGTGGTAGGGAAACATTTTGAATCAAAAGGCAACACACATCACTGATCAGTTAATGTAGTGCCATTGGCCAGATAGTGCGGTGGCACCAGCAAAAAAATGGGATTCCAAGTAGTTTACCCTTGAATTAGGACCCCACCAACTACACATTTTAAGAGAACGACCCAATAAATGTTTATGGAAAGTAGCATCCATGAGAAGTACAGTCTATCGGCCAAAAAATGGAGGTTCATCAGCTAGCCCGTGTAAGTAGGAAACAAGAATGTGTTTCAAGGTTTCCAATAGGCTACCCATTGAGGATACTGTGTAATATATGAAGTCATTCCAAAAGCTATGATCCTAGATTTTATGGTTATCAATGTTCATTAAATTTCATAATATTTGACTCAAATACCCCTATTGAAGTCTACATGAATATCATTTCTTTTGGATGATAAAAATAGTGAATTTGGGTGGCTTTGGTAATCTACAATAACTTTCTCATCCAAATTCTAAGAATAATGATCTACAATCATCAATTCCCCTCAAATATCACTTTATATAAATATTTTTTTCCTTTGAGTTTGTGAAATTTTTTTATATAATTCTTACTCTCATTATTCCCTCAAAAATCTCCCCATGATTCATCTTATTCCTTGAGAGATTATAAATAGTGATTTCTCCTTTTAAATTCCCATATTCCTCCCTTTTCATTTATATTTGTTTCTCACAGCCATACAAGTGAGGCACTATGGTTTTCCTACCATTACATTAATAACGTAAGGGACTCATATTTTTATATTTTTAGATTGTTTATTACTGATATGGTTTTTTACTATAGTATACAAAATAAGGTGATAGTTTCTTCATCTTGGATACCAATAATGCAAGGGGGCTAATACATTAAATACTCATATGATTGAGGTGTTAGACATAGGGGCTCTTCTAGTGTAATTTTCAAACATTCTTACCAAGTATTTTTCCTCATTTACATTCTTAAATTTCAATTATTTATCATTTTTACTCATTAATTTATTCAAGTTGTTTAATCCATCAATTATAACTGTACTACATAATCATTTTTATATTCAAATTACATACTAATTTTTATATTCTAAAAACTTGTTTTTTTATTCTTACACATTTTTTATTATATATAATTGTATTTTTATTCATTCAAAATTGATACACTATGTTTTTTACTCAAAAATATTTTATTCTAGTATATCTTTTAAAGATATCTTTTTAAACATTGTTTTTTATTTAATTTTTATAGGGAAATTCACCCCCTCTATTTTACCCAAATCTAAACTACATTCTCTCAAACCTTTAATACCATTAAAAATTCTTAAATATATCATTAATAAAATTTTCCCAAGATCCCAATAGGCCTTAAGTAATATTTTAGAAAGTATTTCATTAATAACTTATTTGTAATGAATTTTAGTAACCTAAAATTACTTTGATATCTAAATATTTAATAAGGGAGCCCTATGAACATTAAATTAATATATTCCCAAACACATATACATGCTACCATGCAAATATATACGTGGGTGAATTCATATGCATATATATAAATATATATATATCTGTGTGTGTATGTGTGTGAGTGTTTTTGTGTGTGTGTGTCTACATACATATGGTTCTAAGGAAAAAAACCAATTTATAGAATTGAAGTCACCCATCAAGGTATAAGTTATTCAAAAAAAACTACCAGGATGCTCAAAATGGATAGAGTTGAAAGTAATCAAAATCAAATAAAAAAACCTACTCACATAATTTTTATTGAAGGGTAAGAATTAGATGGAACACAAAATTTCACTTGAACATGACCCTTGGGAGTGTTTAAAATATATAACACATGTATATTTATAATATAAGACATAATCATTTGAAATGATTGGAAAACCATTTTCTAAATCAATTATTTAGATCACAAGGTATTAACTAAATTAATAAATGTAAAAGAAAAACAATTTTAATTAAATAGAATTTATAAATATTGAAAAATCACATAAAATGTGTTGGAATGTAAATTAAGGGAAACACCTACATCAATGGTGTGACAATGTGACGAAGTCCTCAAATAAAGAATTAAAAAGACCTAAGACCCAAAATTCATACCCAAACATAAATCAAAACAAAAAAATGTGACAACCATCACCCTAGTGTCTGTCCAAAGAGACACCAAGGAAATTCCAAAAAATAAAACAAGAGTAATAAGATGGAAAAGAGGAACATAGGCATGCCTAGTTTATGATGAGTGATGGGGAGGAGAGGTCGGGGTTAGGGTTTTAAAATTCATAAGGGTAAAATAAAAAATTCAATTTTTAGAAAAATGGGGCATATTTCATAGATAGGTCACATGGTTTAAAAAACACTATGCCTACCATTTTTCATCTACTGGATTGAAAAACCTCTCTCAAAGGTCTTTAAATATAAGTTTAGGAACTATGTGAAAATTACAAAAAAAACATGTCTATTAAAATTTCAGATTCTCTCGCCTACCTGTCATGTGGTTTCTACATACCATGTGAAAGTCATACGCTGTCTCCTAGATGCATAAGGCTCTCAGGTGGATACACATATGTTTTGTATGGTTTGGATCCAACCATGCACTGCCCATTTGAAGTAAACATTTCATGAAGAAAATGAACCAAAACAACCATTTTTAACTGTTTTTTCTAGGTTCCCCATAAACTAAATCCTAGAGGAAAAAACGTCCCAAAACTCAAAAATTAAAAATTTACATGTGAAATCATCCTGAAACTCAATGATGGGATCACATTCCATGAAATAAATAAAATAATAAGATAATTATAGTCATTTGTGAGATATTATTGATAAATAAAATAAAATAGACTATAATTCATCTATATAATTCATATTATTTCACCACAAAAATTTTATATAGAAAAAATAGTATTTATTATTGTAAGGATGAAAGGGTAATGTGACATAATTTTGTAATAAATTAACTTCTAATTATAAATATAATTTTTATAGAAATGATTTAATATTAGTGTTTTATTAGGCTATTAGGAATATTATCAACAAGTGGTGCATGCCTATTATAAGAAATTAAAACACTCCTAGATTGAATGTTGGACATTAATTTAATATATTAAATATGTGAACCATGTTTTCAGATCCACTCAAATTAATTTAATACATTGAGATATAATATTCTTTATTTTTGTAATTATACATCCTATTTTACACTAGATTGACCCTACCCAACTTCTACAAAGTCAATTATAATCATCACAAGATTTGTTTGAATAAGCTATTATAGATTTATTTTCATTTTTATCATATTTTTTATTTTATTAATGTGACATGATTTTTCCAATGTTTTTTAGGATATTATTTAGATATCAAGATTTCATAATATTTACATTTACAATCCATGTATATAAGAATATTTTAATATTAAATGAATTGAATATATTATTTTTATTTTTAAAACATAATGAACTTCTTTTATTTTTTGACAATACTGTTCTTGATAAATTTTTTCAATTTTTTTCTTTAGTAGGTAATACATTAAAGGTTTGGAGAAGAATATAATATAAATAATTTATTTATTTCTATTTATAATAAATTTTAACAAAAAAACTAACACAATGTTATTTTATATAATATATTTTTTTAATTAGTAATTGAAACATTGATGGAAACATTATTAAAATTTTGTTTGTAATATAATTTTATTTTTCATATTCTTAAGATTAACATTGATCATCCAATAAAGTGAAAATTCTAATAAAAATTTCAATAGTGATAAAATATTGTTCTTGTTCTTTGATTTCTTAATTTTAAATAATATATGATTATAAAACATAAATTTTATCATAATTGTTTTTGATAAAAATTATATTAGTTGATCAATATTTTATAAATTCATATAATGAAAATATTTTAGTTTTATTTTTATTTTTCATTGGTATGTATTAATCACTTCTATCGCTTAATTTCATATAATTTTAAGCGAAAATTATATTTATAATTTTTAGGGTATATTAGCTGTTATATTATTAATATCAAAAATATTACATTTTAATTATATATTTTCAATGTTATTATACATTATTCTTCAATATCTAAAAAATAATGTTTTTCTATTATTTATTCATACTTGGTTTAAGATATATTGTATTTTATTTTCTAGGAAAATTATTTTTTTCATGACTCATGAATTTATACACGATGAGAAGAGGTATAATAATCTTTTCTAAATTTAAATTTAAATTTTAGAAGTTTTTATTACAGGGGAAGCCTCAGTCGTGTAATTTATAAATCATAAGAAATATAGTTTTTCATTAAAATATATTGGATTTTATTATTAATTTTCATATGAAACAAATATTTTCTAAGAGATTATAATAAAAATAACTCTTTTTCATTAGTATTGGTAAAACCTAGTTATATTGATTGAATTATTTAAAAGAATACTTTATGTTAATTTTTATAATTTAAAATTTTCACATTTTTTTATATTAATTTTAAAAAATATTTAGTTATAATTATTAAATCATTTTTATGAAACATGACTTATATATCATTAAATATGTAATATTTCATTTTATAAATTGATATTGTAAATCTTTTTGGAGGATGTTTTCCTTTTTATTTTAAATATTACTTCTAGTAAAATAATTTTTAATATATTTTCTAATTATTTTTTGTGTTTAGTTTTTTAAATTAGTTATTTTTTTGGGTTTTGGGGTGTTCTTAGCCCATTTTCCATGGATATGTTTTGTTTTATTAATTACAGATAACTTCTCACTATGGTCATTATATAATTTTACTATACTAGTTTTATCTTTATTAAAATGATTATAATGTACTTGATTCTTGGTTGAATCACTACATATGGTTTACTTCATGCTACTAAAATTCTCACATTGATATATAGATATTGTTATATTCAATTAGAATAAAATAAATTCTATGAATATATTTCACCAAGAGATATAAGTGGAAAAATATTGTGGATTAAATTCCATATCATATTTTTTATGGATAAAATATTCACTATAATACTATATTTGTTTAAATACAATGGTTTCGTTGAACCTCCATTTAAATATATATTATGTTTTTTAAAATTGTTCAAATTACTTCTTGTTCTTTCGATGTTGTTTCTTCATGTTTCTTCTTGTCTGTGTTTGAAATGGTTTTGAGTTTTCTAATGTTCAATTTTAGATCATGGTATACATTTAGTCCAGTAGATTTTGTTTGAAGTCTATTGTTGTCATATTTTATAATGAAATATATATGTTACTAGAATTTTGAGAGAAAAATTAGTGGAGTGAAATCTAATTTTGAACCATGAATCATGTCTTACAAACTATTCTACTTACACCTTACAAAAAACATGAATAAAACTTATAAAATGGGAAATTTAATATCTTCTCTTAATTATAAACTATTGTTTGACCTAAAATTAATTCAAAGAACAAAACACAATGAACATTCAGATAACATTTTGATCTTAATGTTTTATGAATAATAACAATGAAATTTATTTAATCATTTATTGATACATATAATATTTTTCTAGGAATATATTTATTATTTACCAGTACCATAGGAACCTTGGACCATAAAATTAATACTCATGATATAAGATAATAAAAATTATTTAGCAAAGTAAAGTTAATATGATCATTAAAATGAAGTGATCTTTGGATGTTTTTTCTCTTGTGCGGGTAAAAAAATAACATGAAACATGATTGATCATCACTAAATGATAATGGATTTCTAATACTACCCTATTTTACATCATTTCAATTAATAAATTTTTTTTAATGGGCCCATAGAGAATAATTCAACAATATAACTCATTTTAATCTCTATTTCAATATTATATTATAAAAAAATGTACTAGAAAATTTTTGGTATGACTAGAGACCCAAAAGAGTGGGTGAGACAAGGTGTTTCCTAATTAAAGGTATTCTCACATACCTAATTATCTTCCTTTAGTATGTTGTTCTTGTGTTATGAAGAATCAAATTTAGAGATTCTATGATTATTCTACTAAAAAAAACTCTCCAAATCTTAAGAGAGTGTGTAGTAAAAGTAATACATGCAAGGTATCTAGGATTTTACTTCATTTACAACAAATTAATATTTCATGTTTCACTCACTGATAATGCTTAAATGTTAACTGATGTAGAAATACTCAATATTATATTATGAATGTTTATGAAAGTATCATTGGTCATCCAATGAACACTTCCTATTCTTCCCCTTTTCTCATTTCATTGGTGATGGACATTTCAGTTTTATCAATCCTTCCCAAATATGCACTTCACATTATCCCCATTTATGTAGTGATCCAAGGAAAATACTTTGAGTTTATAGATATGTAGGTCTCTTCATGAAATCAATTATATGAATTTACTTTTCAATACCTAAATTTAGGTAGATATTCTATTGAACTCCATATCTATAAAACTCTTTACACATCATGTGGATGTGATCATTACCTTGAGATATGGGTGGATTCCTTATGTTCCTTAAATCATAGTAGCAGAAACACTTCCTCTAGATGTAGTTAATTCCTCACCTAAATAATTTTGTTGTTTTTTCACTCCACTTCCAAATGTACTAGTAATGACCCATCTATTTTAGCCTTATCAACATGAAATGCACTTAATATAATCACTAGTATTCATGTTTGGCTTGAATCCTTTATTCTTTCTCTTTTATTAAACCAGATATCACAACATGCACCTCTGGTGACTTTTTATCATGATTTATAAATCTATCATGGAATAATGATATTCATTTATCCTATACTTTATCTAATTCCCTTTATATTATATAATCAGTATAATATTCTAAGGTTATTTTTTATATCAATAATTGGGAATAAGGAATTCTCTTATAATCTCCTTCATGAGATTCATTTTTTTAAATTTCCCTAAATACTAGTGCATGATCTGACCATTCTATAAGAGAGATAATTCCCTAGAATAAATATTGAAATAATAGGTAAATAGCCAGAATAAATATTTTTCTTTAAATTCCATCAAAAAATAAGAATAACGTAAAATGTTATTGTCTTATTCCTTCCACAAATTATATTACCTTCCTTATCATAAGGATTTTTTCATAATTTTCAGTCATAATCTAAAATTTATAATACATGTAATAATCAATGTGGATATGTATAATGGAACTCTCCAAGTGGTGAAATAACATCTCAAACTCTTGATGATGTTGTGGATTGTCCCATTGTAAATTTTATTTTATGGAATGGTTTCTTCATGGTAAATAACCCATTAATCTTTATTCTCAAGAAAAAAACTATAATCTTATGTCATGATAAAATTATCTATCATAATGTTTAAAGTATTTAATAATAGAACATTCATAATCTGATTTAATCCCTTTTTATTTAGTATTTATTTAAAGAAAACCATGTTATCATTCATGAATTAATATGGAAAAATCTACTTTTAAATCCACGAGGCTCAAGGATATTTTCCTTCAGTTACATAATTTAAAGGTCTTTGAATATTTGGATCACTTGAATAACGTGTGACTTTATTCACATCACTCTATTGTGTTAAATTGTTGATTCATACATATCACTCCTATTATTATGAATCATTATTTCATGCAAAACCAAAATGTTGTTTATTATGTAAAAAAATTATCTAGTGGAAAAGTGATTCATTTTATATTCTATCCACAAACATCAAATTTATCAATACATATTAATTATATGTTCAAAGGGATGATTTAAACCCTTTTCTAATTTCTATATATCCAGTGCATCATACTAATTATGAGAACATATAGTATGTTGATAGATTTATTGTTTCCATACACCATATATATCTATGATTTATTGTAAATAATAACTATGAATCCACATTACTTTGAAATTTTCAAAGTTCATGAACATCATACATATGAAGAAAATATTCTTACATAGACATGGAATTTTAATACATAGTCATTCCCACCATTTACAGTGCATCCTATATATTTTGGGAAACTGAAATGTCCAATTACATATATAATTAACATTGAGAGGGTGTGAATCAATTCTTGGAACATTTTCCTCTTTTACTAATTTTCTCCCTTTTTCCTTTTAGACATGTTAGTATCTCAACTCTATTATATGTTTCCCTTTTTACATGCAAGTATATAAGATCAATTAAACATGGAATACAATTTTTTAATAATTTTCACTACTCAAAATGATAATCTAGTCCTTAACGTGTATGGTGTTCACTGGTATATGGATTATCCACTATAATTGGAAACCATGTTATTTTGTTTTTTCTATAATGTAATATTCATAAAATTTTGAGTTCATACAATTTATAATGGTGATGGAAAAAATCATTTTCCATGGACTGGTGATAACCATGGTCAAATGTTTCAGTTTTGTGATTGTACTCACCTCCCACCTAAAGTAATTTGTAACATTAAGAATGTACATATCTATTAGATACTTCCAATGGATGTCATAGAAAAGTATTATTTTTAACTTCCTTATTCTTCACTTTATTACTTGTATAGCAACATGAAAGAAACATTCCTCTCTTATTCCACTTCATATTACAATTCATCTTCCACTTATTCATCCTCTTCCAAGAGATACCCATATGTTCCTCTATCTGATTCAATCCATCCGATTATATCTATCTAATGATGTTCTTTCAGAAATGTTTTTCGTTGTGAATGGTTTATAGGTAACACTTGTTTCCTTTATCCAATTTTATCTATTTGATACTATGTCTTATAGAGATAATATATCTAATCCTTCATCCAGTATGTCTATATAATATTTCCATCCAACAATATTGATATGATGAGAGATCATTCATTCCATTTTCTTTTTACTTGATACCGAGTTAATAAATAAAACTATTCCTATTATCTGGATTACTACTTCTTTACATATTTTATCATCCAGTATCTGATAGTTTTGTGTTTCAACATCATTGTATTATATCTCATCAATTCAATCCCTATTTGATAGATATTTATTTTTATCCCTTTAAGGTGGTGCACTAATTGTTTAGTCTAATACATTACAATCAGTATGGTACCTCTTTCTTCATAATGTTATTCTTATCCTAAAACTGAAACCCAAATGGAAATGTATAATGAGATTTTTGGTTAGTACCTCATTATAGTGCGTAAATTAACTATAATGACACACATCTGCAATCCCTCTTAATTATCATTCTCAACATTTTCATCTCTTTAAATTGGTTCACTTTTGGTGGTATGTGCATGAACTCCAATATATTTTTCTACCCAACGCAAACATGAAAATTGAATTTCTTACTCATTTTTGATTTTTTGGCCCACCTACCTATTATGATACAATATATTTGATTTTAAAAAACATCCTCAAACACCTATAATGTTACTATGAAAAAATAATGTTTTTTATTATTGGTTATTTGAATATTCCGCATTGCATCACCACTATAGTAATCATTGTAATGTTTGTAATGTTCTTAAAAAATTATGAAGATCTCTACCTAATACAATCTATATATAATGAATTTTATTCCAAAATATTATCCAATAACTCTTCTAAAAAAACTGTATTTTTGACTACATCATGCAACAAATAATGGGTTTTCCAATGAACATCATCTGATTGGACTTCATTTGAGTTGGACTTCATCAAATGGGAATTTATCTGATTGGTTTACAACTATTTCTCATATTTTACTTTGTTTTATGAATACATTGGAATCATCTTTTATTCTTCTAAAAAATAAATATATTTAAAAATATTAGATTATTTTTAAAAACAAATCATGGTTTATTTTTAATATTATTTTGGAATATCTATCTAATGTAACATCCCAAAATCATTTTAAATCATTTTTTGAATATATTTCTTGGAAGATTCATTTTGGTGAACTGTATCTAAATTTTCTATTCAATGATATCATTATTTTTTGGCTATGTTTTTTCTTCTGATGGATTATTTATACCACAATGCCATTTAATACCCTTCTAAAACTAATATCAACATTTGCAAATGTTTTGAATCTATAATTCCATTAAGTTATTCCATAAATACTCTTCATGACACGAATATCTTCTCAGTTGCTTTGTGATATCCCTTGGAATCTAAAGATAATTGAATGGTATTTTCACATAATTTTCTCCTATGTGAACACATTGGATTAACTAATAATAACAAGTAATTTTGATATTTGATTTATGAAAGACACCTAACTTAGTATTAAGTAAAGGATATTTTTTAATCATTATTTATCCAATGATATCATGAATTCATTCGGTCAAACATTTATCCACCATATACATTATAAATAGGTCATTTTCATAGGAATTTCAACTATTAATGATGTATTAATAAAAATTATATCTTAATAAGACTCTATCTAGTGAAATTATGTGAAAAACTACATCAGGTGATCCTCGACTTCATGTATACCCATTACACAAGTAACCTATTTGTAATAATATGATTTCCCTACAATATAGAACATTTATTTCATTTAAGGGGTAAAGAAGAGGAAAATGTTTAAGGGGGCCCAAAATGATGCAGACCAAGGGAGTCCCCAATTTCATAATAGGCACATCTTGAGGGGGGCAGGTTCTGGTGTACACCATTAGAGAAGAGTCATAGGGAACTTTTGTGGCGAGAAAGTCAGCTACCCTATTCCCTTCACGCCAAATGTAAGTAATGAGTATTCTACTTCTGATGAAAATCATGCAATTACGGATCAGATAATAAATCTTCTATTGTGTGGTAGAGAGCCCCTTGAAAGAGTCGCAAATAATTTTGGAATCTTATTCATCTTTTGTTAAGGTGTTGCCTTTATCATGACATAGAGAAAGACCTCTAAGGATGGAATTGGCCTCTGCACCCCATGAATCTCCTTGGCCATAGAAAGAGATGAAAACAATATGCACAGATCCATTGAGATCACAAACAACAAATCCCCCCCCCCCGCATGATGCCGCCACCAAATGAGCTATCCGTATTGATTTTAAGGCTGTAGCGTGGGGGAATCCAATGGATCCAGTGGCCATGGGGACTGTCCAATGGAATTTAATTCTAATTCAACACAATATTATTCAGATAGGGAGCCTCATTCCGGCATTTCAATAAGATTGAGAGCTTAGAGGTAAGGCATTTAGCCCTGACGATCAAGGTCTCACCTGAGGAATGTAAGTTATTACGACGAACCTGGTTGTGTTCATCCCATATACACCAAAAAATCACCACAAGGAGGATAGAACATGCCATCCATTTAGTCACGTTGGATCCTGCTCCGTTGAACCATAGGAGAATAAACTCATCGATCCTATTTTCAAGTGAGTATAAGCCAGAGAATTCCCCTAACATCTTACATAATCTGATCGCCTAGTTTCTTTGAAAGAACAAATGCATGGTGGATTCTTCCTTGTGATCCTAGTAGCAAGATCACCTTGAAATGAGACAATCCCCCAAACCTTTCACCATTGTATCAATAGATATGGCATGCTTGCGGATGAACCAGATAAGGAATATATATTTGGGATGTAGTTCCTTGCATCAAAGAATATCTCCCCAAGGATCTTTGTTGGCGGAAGAATAGAGTGATCTCTTGTAAGCCTTTTCAAAAAAAGTGCCCTGAGAGGAGCCCCAGAAAATGCCTAATTCTTTTATGTCCTCCATGGTAATTCTATCAAAAATTATTTTTTCGTTGCGGTCCAGCACTACCAGAATGAAGGATGGGTAGTAGCTAGCTTCCTGGAAGGACAACATCGGAGCAAGACATCCCGGATAGCCCAACATTGTACCTACACAGTTGTGGTTCCAGAAGCTAATATCCCTCCTCCCAACAATCCGGCAATAAAGATTCTCATTAGCCGAGATGTACCTTTTCAGGTTCTTCTAATATGGGACAGTTTTGTTTTAGGTTAATTCATGTCTTTTCCATACTGTTGATGATAAATCTGTCCCAAAGGGAGCGGCCTTCAATCACTTCCCATGCCATTTTACCTAGTAAACAGGTCATCATTTCCACAACATTCCTTTCATTAATCCACCATTGGAGGGGGACTTGAGAATCTTGTTCCATGAATACCAATGACATCCACCATCATCATGGGCATCCCAAATGAAGGAGTTCAATATATTCTCAATACCATGGAAAACAACCTTGGGAATCTTGAGAATATAGAGGATGTGCATCGGAATGGAGGTCAATAGACAATTAACAATGTTTATTCTTCCTCCAATATAAAGGAGGTGATTATTCCAATTAGAAATTATACTAGAAATCATGTCAACCACGCCTTCTAAGAGGATAATGTGTATAAATCTATGAGCTAGAGGGGCTCCCAAGTAGTCCATGGGAAAATACCATCTGCGAATACTGAGAATGAATTCAATATGATTAGCATGCTGCTCTGAGCAAGAGGAGGAAAAATAGTCACACCTCTTGTCACAATTGATGACTTTACCAATCCATTTAGAATACTCTCCCATGATATTGATAAAGCCTTTAATGTAATCTCTACACCCATTAATAAAGGATACTATGTCATCAGCAAAGTGGAGGTGAGAGACCCTATGGGATTGGGGTCTGCAGTGAATGAGCATGATGTAACAAAGAAGTATATATTGATCAAGTTATATGCTGAGGGCGTCCTATACCATATTGAAAATGCTGGGAGAAAGGGAATCTCCTTTCCTTATCCCCCAAACCGACTTGAAGAATCCGCAATATTTTCCCATGACGATAAACAAGAACCATGATGAATTAGAGCAACGAAAGAGAAGGTCAACATCATGTTCTGAGAAACCCATATTCCTCATCACACAAATAATGAAATTCCACTTGATTCTATCATAGGACTTGTCCATATCCACTTTAATAACGATATTGGAACCCATTATTTTCTAATTAATGTCCCTTATCATTTCTTGATCAATTCCAATAGCGCCTTTAATGGATCATCCCATGAGGAAACCATGATTCTCACTTGACACCCATCTGTGAATGTGGAGAGAGAGCCGTCTATTGATAATAGAAGCTAGGACTTTATAAGCTATGTCGCACATGATTATAGGTTGGAACTGCCTTATCAAAGGGGGATTGTTCACTTTTAGAAATATGACCATTGTTGTGGAACTTGCAACCTGGTGTAGATGGCCACCATGAATGAAGTCATGAATGTCTTGAATTAGGTCATTTTTAATGATCTCCCAAGTGTTCATATAGAAGGATCCTGGAAATACATATTCCCTAGGGGAGATTTTACGATTAAGAGATGGAATCGCATCCCAAATTTCTTTCTCATCTGGAAGGATCCCTAAAGTGTTGTTGGTTTATGGTGAGATCACATTTGGGATAGAATTGAAGATGTCAGATTTCCCATTTGGAAAGTTATTCTAAATAAATGTGTTAGAAAAACCAAGAAGAGACTTGGAGTATGACTTGACCATACCACCCATAGCCGCTGGGTCACCGGAGAAGGAACTGTCATCCAGAAAAATGTTGGGAGTGTAGCCACGATGCTTTTCCTTTAAGAATACTTGGAAGTACACAGTGTTTTTGTCTCTTTCCTTGATCCAAGTGGCTTTGGAGCATTCCTGAGCCCGCCTCTCTTATTCCAGCAACATATCATTAAGTTGTTTCTTCCTAAGACCCTGAGAAACAAAATTATCTGCATCCCAAACATCTTCCAGATTAGATTCTCCACAGGCTATATCTTCTTTGAGGTCATCCACATCTTGAGAATTGGTAGGCCGAGAGCTATTACAAGAAGATAGATCTTTTTTCAAGCATCGTAGCTTATTGTGAAGGCCAATCTAGGGTCTACCATGAATGGGTTTAGTCTATGAATCCTAAACTTCTGGTTATAATTGGGATAGTGTGGCTAGTGATTGGAGAAGAAGAAATGACTGCCACTATCATGCCTTTCATTCAGAGTGAGGATTAATGTGGGTGATCATAAATGGCATGAACCAAATGGCAAACTACCGCATTTGGGAAGGATGAGTTAAACTGAACATTGGCGAGTCCTCAGTCAAGCTAGAAATAGGTGCAGTGAATGCCTTGTTGATTATTGCACCAGGTGTACCTATCTCTATTGAAGACAAGGCCAAGATGACCTGAATGAGAAAAAAAGCAGTAAAACACAATCCTGTATTTTCGGGGATAGGGACCACCTCCATTATTCTTTGATGTATCCATTATAGTATTAAATTCACCTCCAACCATCCAATCCAATACTTCGGTGTCGATGGATTCCAGATCACTCCATTACTACTCTCTTGAGCTAGCCTCGCACATTGCATAGACAAAAGAAAAAAGATATTCTAAATATCCCGAAAAAACCTTCACATTGATATGACACTCTGATGAGAACAATTGTACCACTGAGATAGAAGATTTCTAGAATATCCACATGTGGTGGTTGACAGGCTCTCCCTGCATAGAGTATCGCCTGACCATTATTTTGGAAAAAACATCTAACTTGGATGAATTCTGTTTTGGCTAAAGCACTGCAAAAAGTGAATATTGGGGCCTGGAGATCTCACTGGAGAGGAAATTGGTCTTCACTCGGGAACTTAAGCCCCAAGAATTCCAAATAATGCATGAAATCATTGACGAAAGGACCACCTGGATTTGGCCCATGGCACTTGATGGTTCTTAGCAATAGAAGGAGAGTAAGAAGATAACAACCTGGAATGCGACCTGGTGCATACACCATTTGGGAGGTAAAATGGATCCAAAGGAGACTGAGGGTCGGAATCCATAAAATAGGATGGGGTTCAGGTAGGTGGAGAGGTTGAGGTTACAAGAGAGGGAGGGGGACTGACGAGCACCGGAGATAAAACACTAAATCTGTTATAAATGGGGATCGAGGAGAGCGAAGAAACCCTAGGAAGACAGAGGGGAGGAAGACAGGGGAGGGGGCCAGAGGTAGAGCCTGTAAAGAGAAACTACTAGGGCAGGAGGATATTGGAGGCAACCATCCACCCCGAGGAGGTGACGAGACCTACAGTTGAAACAGAATTAACACCATACAGGAGGAAAATGAGGGAGTGACTTCTCAAGATAGCTGTTCAGGTGAAGGGGGATATGGTTCCACTGGGAGAGAGGGGCACATAGGTGTAGGACTCTAGGACACCCTGAGATTGGAGGGGTGAATTAGGGTGTCAAATTCTTTTAAACTGATAGATCTTGTTCCCACATTGGTATGAACTATTCAAACCTGTATGATGGATACGATCAAAAATCAAACATCCGCATGAAATGAGATGGCACAACACTTTTTACTTGGTTCACCACTAAGGGCTACGCCCAAGGAGAATACGCTGAAAGGTTGTTGGCCATACCTAATTCCACTATTCATAACTAGTTGTGGATTACAATGGTTCGGGAACAGTGACTCTATCCCAAGATCACTGCCTTTACAAATGTTTAGGGATAGCCCACTTCATCCCTCCGGTCACTTCGGTTGACTGCCCCTGGCTCACTGCCTTTGGTGAAATCTATGTCAGTTTATAGACATGAAGGTTTCATCAATAGATTCTCATAGAATTCTTTTCCTCTTCTTAGCATGAGAATATGCTTGCATCGAAGACCAAAATTGATGAACCTGAACACACTAAACCACTGAACTGGATAATGATAAATGTACCAAAATCTTATACTGATGATTTTGTGAAACTCCTACACTTTGCACGAAATATCTCACTTTTGTGCGAAATACTTGATTTTCGCAAGGAAAATATTTCACGAAATAACCTCCTTTACGTTCAGCTTTACGTGCAACACCTTTTTCATGTAGCTTGGCCTTTTTTGTGCTACTCGGAGTTTTTCATGAAGCCTCCAATATTTTCGTTCAATGTCTGCGTTTTTATGCAGCGTAACCTTTTTCGCGCAACACGGGATTTTTTGCGCAACATGGGATTTTTAGTTCACCTCCCTTTAAGGGAACCTTTTACGTGCATCAGACCATGGATCATCTCTAAGTCTTCGACTGTATGGAATGAGGGGGTAACATTTTATTAACAGGTGTCTCAGACCCCCACGCGCAAAACCCCCTATGGCATGAAAAATATCTCATTTGGTGCGTAATATTTCACACAGGTACTGTTTTCCATGAAAGACTCCATATTTTTTATGCAACCCATGCCTTTTCCATTTTCTGACATTCTGATTCCGAAATACCTCTTGCATGAAAAATCTCTCTCCACTATTTCATTCACCATGCTGTTTTTCAAGTAGTTCACTATTTTTCATGCATTCCACTGTTTTTCACGCACTCCGCTATTTTTCGCACACGCCTACCTTATTTCGCACACCACTTTTTTTTAATGCACCTCCTCTTGACAACAACCTATGTCTTCATTTTCCAATTTTTAGGTCAAAAAATTTGGCAAACACCAGAGAACAGAGCCACCATCAATACTGTTGTCTTCTTAAATAGTATGATCACATTACAAGAACTCATTATGAACTTCCTCTTAGGATTGACAAGAAACACAATCTATACTACAATTCATGCATGGAACGACCACGGTTCGAAAAATAGGTCAAGGGATGGCCCCACCAGAAGCTACCAATGACCTGGTGACTCCATCAGCCAGGAACAAGGAGTATCCAACTGATGTCAGCTCTGTGTGATGCAAGGCACTAGGATACGACTTCTTTTTTCTGCAAATGTACATGGAATGGTTGTGGATGTGACAAGACACACATAACTAAGGCAGAAAAGGGTAAAAGCAGCGCTGCAACCATTCGATCGACCCTTTCACTCTAAGAAGCATGAACGAAGGAGTGGAGACTGCTAGGTCCATGGAGATATAGATGTGATCCAATGATACCTCCTGAAGATGAAGCGTGCATTCATCAACGCACAAAAATTCTCCTAGAGAGTCTTCAATCTCCCTGAGGAAGGAGGGGTTATGAAAGGGGAGGGGTAGGCCTAGAAGGTTGACCGAATAAACCCCTTGAGAAGACTCCCTTTCTTGATAGACCGCCATCAACCACTGAAAAAGATGTAAACATCGGTGATTGAAAGACTGGGGGCTTTGAGACCAGGCAGCCACAAAATCTTCTCTGGAGGAGGGGGCTATCCAGAAAGAATTCATGCATAGGTAAGAAAATCTGCCAAACCAGTTAAACACCACGAATTAACGAGGGATTAGAAAAGCCTAAGAGGAGGATTATGCTCTCTAAAACAAGCAACTAGAGACCAATATAAAAGTTCAGAAGCTGCTATGAAGGAAGAAACTGGTACATCCTGGACCTGGGAACCATCCACTAAGATGGGCTGAAGAGGAATCAAAGGGACCACCAGGATTGGGGGAGGAAGGGGGCATCAGGAAGAGGATGGCTAGAGGAAGACATCATTGAGAGAACATCCATGATGGGGAGCTAAATCATGAATCCAAACCTTAGGAGGCTGAGAGGATCCCAGAGAAATGCCTGGTGGTAAGGGTGAAGGAGGGGGAGTGGGAACGGCCACTGGCAACTAGGGTGGCGCCACCTTCGTAGATCCACCCAAAAGCGATGTAATGTTTGAAAAAGTTTCAAAAAACAGAGCAGTGTTTGACACGTTCTTAAGAAGAGAAGAGACCATTGGTCTTCCACCCTTTTCCGACAAGAAATTTCCATCTATTGATCTAACATTCTGAAATCTTTTATGACATCCGTCTTTATTCAGTAAAACTCATCTCTATAGACTCTTAAGAAAATTTTCATCTCTTCTTTTACATAGACTTCCTTTGGAAAACATCTTAACGAAAATTCATACAATTCCCTTTACTTAAGGAATACTTGATCGATCAGCCCTCCATTATTCATAAAATAAATCCGTAAGTAAACATCATCAAAATTTAAATGATGTTAAAAAAATTTCATTTCCAAAAAACATATATATTGTTCTAAATAAGTAGATTACCTCCCCAATAATAAAATGTAAAAATTGAATGTCTTCAAAATACCTTTCTTAGATGAAACAAAACATGGAAATCTTCTTTACATTATTATGTATGAAAAATTAACATTTTTAAAAATCTTGTGAAATTTATCTGAATATATTTCTTGGAATTTCTTTATCACTTCATCAACATATTTACCTAAATGAAATATTTTTATTTCAATGAAAATAAGTACCTCCATTAAAAAAATACCACCCAAGCATAGAGTGGGGCCAATAATCACTATATTTTTGTTTGTTGACTATACATTCAATGTTATTTCCAATTTATTCAGGCCAATATTTGACTCTTATTTATCTCCATTTCTATTAAAACATCTCTATCTGCAATTTTTATGGTAAAATTTTATTTCACATTTAATACCCCTTAATGACATGATAAAAGGTCACTGGAATAAGGTATAAGATATGTATTATGAAATTTGTCATCCATCAATTCACTCTATGTCTATATGATTCATGTTCTATGTAAAAACCATTGGATTTGATATTGACAAAAAAGTTTTTGTTTATCAATTGATATTTCTACCATATGGAATTATAACACTTAAATTGTATTCAAGGATTTTCCACCATTATTATAGGATGATGATAGTTATGGAATAAAAAAATGTTTGTAAAAATGTTCAACATAAAACCCACATACTCACTTTAACAAACTGATTAAAAATTTCAAGTACAATGAGTATGATAAGTTAAATTTTGTAAATTTGTATACATCCAATTTTCTTATTCAATTTCCTTATTCAATATCTCTAAATTTTTGTTATATTTATTATTTTAGTGGAAAGAGTTGAGATATTATAAAAACCATATCTTTTCAATCACATGATATGGATGTGATTTCCCGATTAATTATATTTATATGAAATAAAAATTCTATGATCTTCATCAATAGTATTCAAATGTCTCCCCATTAAGGTGACCATAATTAAAAAATTAATCATGATGACTCTCTTAAAAAGATATGTTTAAGAAACATTATGTTGATAAATCAGAAAAAATACACATTATTTATGTATATGTCCAAATTTTTACAATTTATATATCATTACAATAATAAATATTTTATAAAATATTCAGTGGATCAACATTGGAAACATTCAATGATGGATAATATTGTAGCTCAACTAAACTTGTTTTCATCCTTTCCTCCTCCTTAAATTAATCTCCAAAGTATATGACTCAATTTTAATTCCCTTTTGTAAAATAATGATTACAAACCACAAGTTAATGGTAATTAGGTTGTTCTTCCTTACATCTTAATGTGAACAACACAGTTTAAATGATGTTCTTAAAAAAATTAAAATTTCCTCCTCTCTTTAAACATTCATCTTATTTAAGAAAATTTCTTGTACTATAATTATTATAGTATAATTTTTCATAGTATGTCAGTCTATGTGGAACCTCTCTCGTATAAATTCATTATCCTCAAGTGAAATATTTTATTTTCTTCTTAAACTAACATTTTCTTATTCTTTCTCTAGTTCAGTCCATTTTTAATATTAGAAAGATACTTAAAATTTTAAAAGAGAATTACTATGATGTAGAGAATCCAAAATATGTGAACCTATGATCAGATACCAATTTAATGGTCTTGTTTGGGATATACTTTTTACTAAGAGATGGGGTGAATCGGTGTTAATAATTTTTTCTCCTTTTACTACCATTTTATAACACTACTTCTTACACATGTTGGGATATTGATTCTATTATTCTCATTTCATTGCTCTAGTTATGTATATGATATCATGTTGAGATGGCTCCCAATAGTTTTTAATGTTTCACTACACAATAAGAGTAATTAATCCTTTCCATGTATGTTGTTGACATATGGTTTCATTTTTCACTATAATTATATACCGAGATAAAATGGTGTGGATATAAATTAATATTTATCTAAGCGTGAGTCCCTTCACATTAGGATGGGGTGGATAAAATCCTCTTCCTGCGACTAGTGATAACATTTTTACATCTAGATGCTTTTTCCTGTAAAATATTTCTTCCTATGAAGATAGTACTCACCTTCTTTTTAAGGTATGCTTTAACACCAATAAATGATTTCACTAGTTGATACTTATGTTAGATATCACATTTTTTCCTTCCCACCCATTTTTCATATTTTTACATGCATATTAGTAGGAAAATAACATCCCTCCTCTCTCTCTCTATCTCTAGATATTCTTCTTACTCTTCTAGAAGCTTTGCATATGTTCCTCAATCTGATCCAATCTATTTGACTGTGTTCATCTAATGATTTACATTTAATAATGATTTTCTCTATGATAGTTATACATGTAAGTCTTCTTTCTTCCATCTGAGTCTATCTATTTGATACTGATTCATCATTAGATATTTTTTCAAATACTGTTTCTAGTTAATCTATTTGAAATTTCTTCATGATAATGTTCATCCATTGATAGATTTTTCAATCTATTTTCTTTTCAAACAGTCAATAGTTCATAAATAAAAAATTTCAGGTGTATGGATAACTACTTATTCACATTTTTGAATATATGATATCTAATCATCTCGTATTTATAATCCATATTATTCTATTATCTTAGTTCGATACATGTTCATCCAATATTCCTTCTTCTTTCCTTTTAGTTTTTTATTAATTATTTCATCTATTTCTTTATTCTCTATCGAATGGCCCTTAATTCATTATGTTCACATTCTCTCAAAACATCATCCCAAATGAGAAAAGATCATGATCATTGTGGCTGTAAATTTTATATGGCACTTCATTTATTTAGAAAGACACACTACTGAAGTCCCAGTCATTTATCACATCATACATTTTAAACTCTTTATATAGGTTCACTTAAATGGGTATGTGAGGGAACTCAAATATGTTTTCCCACTTATATAAAACATGAATTGTGAATTTCCCAATCATTTCAATTTCACTGGTGAACTTACTAATTTTTCAAAAATATTTTATATGTAAAAAAATATCCTCAAACTTAAATAACATTTATAGAATCACAAAATCAATATGTGATTATTGAGGAATTGAAAATTTAGATCAATATCATCATAATAGTTATGTTTAAAATATTTATAATGTTATTAAAACACTTTATAAGTATTATTCTACATAGTATCTAAATTTGATGACTAAAATTTTGAAACATAGATTGATGAATTTCATTAATAGATTTTTATCTGATGACTTCATGCAAGGATAAAGCTTTATTTGATGAACTTCATCCATTGGGACTTCATCGTATTTCGACTTCATTAGACCGTAATTCAACTTATGGTTCCATAAATGTATTTTAGTTTTTCTTCATTAGATGAATCCTTATAAATCTAATTTTTTTTATCCATCTGACTACTTTATAAAACTATGTTATGTTGATTAGTATAATTTAACTAGTTTTCATTGTAACATTTCTATAAAAAAATCTGGCTGATAAAACTTCCCAGAAACCTCTTCGATACTTGTCCAATTATGTTTCATGGGAACATCAATTTGGTATAACTTATCCAAATTTCTTTATTAGATCACATCATGATTATTTTTTCATTGTTTTTTTATCTGATGGAACCTTTATACCATAACACCCATTAAGACTCTTCTTCATATTTCAGCAGAATTTTTTAAATTTTGGGATCTATAAACCCATTGACTTCTACCATATATAAATAACTTCATGGATTGAATATTTTCATAGCATATCTCCAATATCTCTTTGAATTTAGAACTATTTGGACACATTTTCTTAATTTTTTTATTACATCACAATCATAGGGAATTGTGATATTTGATATATGGATAACATATCACTTCTAATAAGGTGAATATTTTTTCCTTCTAATCATTTTGTCCAATGAAATCATAAATTCAATCAATCGAATATTTTTTCTACATATACTTTATAAATTGTTCTATATGATTTGAATTTTCTCTATTAATGAATAATTCATAAAAAATATCCAATAGAATCTCGATCTGATGTAATTATGTGAAAAACTCTGTCCAATGGTCATCGACTTCATGGATACCCTTTACACAAGTAACCTTTCCACAACAATCTGATTTATTTATAGGAAATTTTTTCTATTCATCTCCCTTTCTCTATTCGTGTGTCCCTACCTTCTCTATCTGGTAACACTATAATGTGAACTTTTTATATAAAATGTTCATAATATTGGTTTTAGATACTTCCATCATAAAAATACTTAAGGAAAATTCATCTTATTTTCTTAGTTGTAGAAACTTGTCTTATCATACTTTCAGTCTTATTAAGGAAACCCCTTAAAGAAATTTCATCAACATTGTAATGTTAATAAAAATAAGATTTTCCAACAATAATAGAACAATTTTTAAACAAGAATACCAAATAACCAAACTTCATAAATGAAAACTCAAATCCATCAAAATAACATCTCTAGATGAAGCATGACATGAGCATCTTCTGTTATCATCCATGAAACATTAATTTTAATGTCAAGCATGAGAACATCATAAAAAATTATATCTCGATATTTATTCATCAAATTTCCAGTATATTTACATTAATTAAATATATATTTATTTTACACCTAAGGAAATCCATTTAATTAAAAAAACTCAAACACGTAGTGGTCCCAACCGAAACACCTTTCATTAAGAAAAATTCTCCAATCTGATCTAAATTGACATTCAAAAATCATGTTGAACTCCTATAATCCTGTTTAATCCTTCAAGGTAAACTAAATATATATCATATATACGTTGTTATATAATTATCCATGAATCTCAATCCTATTTGAAATCTCCACACTGCAAACCCAATTAGAAACTTCAACAACAATTTTCATCAAATACAATGATCTATAAATAGTAACTCTATAACAGCCATTGTAATTCATCATATACATCAAAATAAATCCCTATTATCCATTCCAACTCATTAATACATACTATTAAAAAATCCAAAACATAACCTATATGTTTCAAAAATTTATAATTCTCAATATATAAAACTTATTTTCTAATCCTAAATAGAAAGTAAGAACACACCTTGTTATTTTTCATCCCAAAAATTTGGGCATCATGGACTTTACTAAATAGAGGGTTGTTTATGATTTCAAAATAATATAAAATATGATTATTTTAATATTTTGAACAACCTAGGGTATTTCTATTATGAGGAAAAATATATTAATTGTAAAGGTCTATTAATCCATTCAAAAGATAGACTATTTAATGGAAAATAATTCTCTCACATTTTCGATGTGTGGAGTATAGTATGATCTTACTAATCCAATACATTACAAATATTATGATTTATTATACATTTTTTATTTTACTTGTATCAAATATCATACATCTTTATTAACACTATTCAATATTATTTTTAAATGTTCTATCTTTACAACCACAACAATATATCACATTATTTACAGTGATATATTTTTAAAGGGAAAATTGAACCCTATATAATATTTCCCATCATCGTAAGGGACCTAATAATTGGTGTTAGAGTAGAAACATTCATCCTTTATGTAGACACACTATTTGACCTTAAAATTATCAATTAGTATCAAATTTTAGTATCTACTCCTTTTAAGGTATTTTACTTTATTTTATAAATATCTTACTATAATAACTATAATACCTAGAACATATATTTTCTAAAGGAAGTACATATTATAAGATTTATAATAACATAATATTTAACTTTTTTATTTCATTGAGACAATGATTAATTTATTAGAGTGATAACATCTAAAATAAAACTCAAATAGTGGTATAATTGAATGACATGTGAATCCCAAATTGAATATTGATTATAAAGCCATAAATATTTACTAAAGTGTTATCATAATTTTTTATATGTATTTTGTTTCTTTATATGTATTAAAATATATAGTGAAAAACTCATTACATTATTCCATAGGTTAAAGAGTTTTTAATTATATATCTATTTCAACTAAAACACAAGATATTTTGCAAATGTTATAGTAAAACTATAATGGAAACGATAAGTTATAATATAAATTTCTTTAGTCTATATTGCATTAATGACCAAATTTAAAAATGGGAGGTAATGATACATTTAATGAGATATACCACGTATTTAAAAAAATAGTAATTTGATGATAAGAAATGGGTAAATAGTTAAACATATTATAATGACTCTTAGAATTTTAATAGGCCTGAAAAAAATCAGTATTTTAAAATGATTTTCATTGAGGAGAGTGATAATTTTATTGAGTATTAAATGGAATATATTATTGGATCACCACTAAAATATGCGTTGTAGTTGTAAAAAATGAATGAAGTAGATAAAAATAATCAATACAATAGTCTTGTTTTTATAACTATTGTTACTACCTCCAATTATTCCACTAATCAAATTTTTCTTATTGATAGTAAAAAAGGAGATGTGATGGATTTATAAAATATTGGGAAATATATTGACTCAAAATAAATATAGAAAAAAATAATTCCAAAAATCCTGAGAAATATAGAAAATGTGGTTCTTGTTTGTAATGAGTATGGGAAAATAAGAGACATTACACAAAATTGTCCAAAAATAAATATGAAAAATAAACATTATAAAAAGGGAAAAAATAATGTTCAAAATTAATATATTATGGAAATTATTATAACATGAGATAACTTAATCCTATGTTAAGAGGGTATGTTAGATTTGATACAATACATCCAATTGAATTTATACATTTGATTACCAAAATATAAATAAATATGTTATAAGATGATGATTTTTTTTCAAAAACATTAATGACATAATTTCTTTAGAGTAAATGTTTTATCAGATGGATATATCAGTTCCCTACTATAATGTGAACATAGAGATGTTATGAAAATATATTTAAACATATGTCATATGGTATTGATAATATATATCTTACACAAAATGGATTATGTTTGACTATTAGGGGTCATACGATCATAAGACATCAAGACTTCTTCTAATGATGTTCTCATAGGGTATTCTCTATGATTAGAGGCTTTGAGGATAAACCCACTAAAGGAAATTATATATATTATATGTATAATTAGATATTCTTATATATGAATGTGTGTATTGGTTATTATACATAAGAATATTATTAATTTATATCTGGAATCATTTAATTAGATATATGGGAAAAAATCATAACAAAATTTTCTCATGGTGAGATAGAAAACATTGGTTGTGTCATATGTGGTATGAAATTAGTTGAATAAGTCAAAATGAATATTTCCCTTTCTATTTAATGGAATAATATATCTCTAACACATTTATTTAAATTAAAAAAATTTATTAAATTCCTGGTGATTATAGTTATTTGATATGTTTATTTCAGGATGTCAAAAAAATATACATCAAGTATGTAGTGTGATGACACATGTATGAATCCTGGTTGATGAGATACCATGGTAAATGGATTTTATTACAATGTTTTATTTAAATTAAGGTTGTTATCGTTGAAACATTAACATATTTATCAATATGTTCCTTAATGTATTTATAGATGATTATCATTCACTTTATGTAAGTTCACATTGTGCCAATGAAAAGGAGGCCTACAGGGTCACACATAAAAAATATCTAGAATCTCATTATTTTCTATTAAAATTGATATTAATAATGAATATTGATCTGGATTTATGGAAAAATAGTTACTCATGTTTAGTTAGTGGAATAAATACTCAGTTTCCTGATATTGGAGTTTTGAATATGTGTGTTGAGTGTTATCTCTAGTTTATTGTTAACATGGGAAAATTAAATAAATATGTCTTCATTAGTTTAGTAAATGTATTAATATAAATATTTATTTACTTAAGTGAGTAATAATTATTATTATTATCATTTTATTGTTACCCATAAGTTTATAAATAAATATTTATTAATTCTCCAGTTTAGTGAATAAATTTATATTTATATCTATTTAGTTACTTGAAAATTGAAATGAATATTTATTCTTCATTTTTGTGAAAATAATATTTATTTATTTACTTAATGAATAATATTCATTTATATATTTTTTTAATATTCATGGTTTGATAAATTTTGAGGAGAAATAATGGGTGGAGTCATGGGCTCGATGAAAATGATATATATTTTTAAATATCATTAAAATTATTATATGTATATTTATTTAACAAATGTTATATTAATATACACATTTCAAGTGGTATAATAAAAATTTTATTTTTATTATTCAGAACATGGAATAAAATTTAATCATTATTTAACAGAGTCCAATTTCGGAATTATCAAATATTAACACTAAGTATATATTCCAATGTATATCATTTTTGAGGATGAGTATCATTATAGAAAACATTCAGACTCCAGGTACTCCCCCAATCCTGGGAGAGAAAATCATCTACTCTTCATAATAATAAGAGTGAACAAAAGGAGACTCTCATTTCAATAAAAAAACAACTTGAATCACTATTTTCCTTTACGATATCATGTAGAATACCAAAAGCATGATTCTTTGATTAATGGAGAACATGTGGATACAACAAAAAGAATTATGGACTTGGATTCTCAACCATAATGATGAGATAATAATAGAATATTTTGAACTAATCCTAGAATTATAATTATAAATGTAATATTTATTTTAAATTATTTATAAAATAAATGTGAATGATCGACTCTTAGAGATTCTAGGGTATCCTTCATCGTATTCTAAGCATACTATCCACTAAAAATAATGAAAAAATGTATTTGGGAACCACCCCACCACTTCTACTTTGCCCTGAAACCTACAAGTTATATTTTTGTTTTCACATTATCATTTATCAATATTTATTATGTGTTTCATAAATTTTCACGTAAAATGTTCTCTTTTTTTTAGTTACTCATTATGATTCTAAAAGTTTAGGTAACATGTTCTGTTGAATTAATATGACTATGAACATAAAAAAACACATGTACAACTCTCAAAGACCCTATCTAGAGGTGTTAAGGACATTGGATTCATAAAATAGATATAAAATGTGTGATGGTAAATTACATGTCATGTACCCATGGTCAAACACAAAATCTATGGTCCACATCAATTACAGTACACCATACAAATTGGTTTTTGTCAGAGTTGGACACTCAAGAGGGGGTGAATTGAGTTCTAATAAAAGTTTCTATTTTAAAACATTGATTTTAAAATCCCCCATTAATGTACAAATAGCCGAGATAAACAAAGTAACAGATTTATAATAGTTTTGAATGTTCAATTATACCCTAAAAATATTTATTAATTCTTAGTTTCACCAATTTCAATGGTTGAAAAAAAAATTAATGTAAATCACTAAGTCAAAAATAGTTATACACACTACAATGGTTAATAATCAATTTAATATTTAGTTTTCTGAAATATGTGTCAAAATAGAGAAAAGTAAATATGAAAAGTATAATAGATAAAAACAGGAGAATCATTCTCAAGAAAAGACCTAGTCCACTCCTATTGGTGATCACATATCACCAAGCAGTTTATCCTAATAAACATGATCCAAAACATAGATTAGGGTTCATAATAGCACATGATGATATCTAGGTCAACAGGACCTCTACCACCGTTATTCATGGGAAAAAATAAAACAATACCATAAGATGACCTATTCCATAGTTATACATGGGTGGAAAATAATTTAGAATGATGAGTGCATGAGAGAATCCCGTATCCTACAGGTGAGATTAAAATATTGTTTTTTTATGATACAGACACACACACTGCTTGAAAAGTATTAAAAATTTATACAACAGTGCTTAAATAATGAGGAAGGTTATAGAATGCTCTGTATGATGTGCTTGATTATTTTGTACATCATTGATTTAGAAAATGTGAATTTCATGTCCACATCTGAATAAACACAAAAAAACAGTTCCATGAATTATTTGTGTTCTAGTTTCCATCTAGATGAGAAACTCCTCTAAAATCCACTTCACATGGGTTTGCTTTTGTATGTATGTTCACACATACAGTCAGAACATGTTATTTTTTATTTTTATCTAGTAGGATGGGAGTTTATATAATCTATGTGGCCTTCTGTGTCATGCCATTTTACAGGCTTGCACACCACCTTTTATTTATTCTTAGATGTTTTCCATTGTTTGACAAGGATCATTATTACTCAACTGCTAACAAATCCCATTACTGGGCAGTTGTCACTGAATCAACTATAAGATGAAAGGAGTCAACTGAATTCTCTCCAATAATGCACCTCCACTATTCTCCTTGGTTTCCAGATGAATCTGAGAAAAGAACTACATCAGGGTCCACTCATCACTAGAAATTCTCAATGCTTTAACTAGTACTTTTTTACTCAAAGGGTATTCCCACACATTTCCCTTTCCTGAGGTATAGACAATGTCAAAGTCAAAACCCTACTAGTACTCGATCCAGCGGTGATGCCATAGATTTAGATCCTTCTGCGAGAAGATGTAGGCTAATATTTTGTTATAAGAGTGGACCACAAACTTCTCTATAAAAAGATAGTGATTCCAAGTCTTCAAATCATGCACTATAGCTTATAATTACAATTCATGGGTCAAATAATTCTATTCATGTGGTAAGAGTTAGCGAGAACCATATGCCACTATGTGATCACCCAACATAAGCACACACCCAAGACCTATACCCGAAGTTTCAGAATAGACCACATACCCCTTTCCAGACTCTGGAAAAATTAGTATGGGGGTTGTAATCAACCACCACATCAGTTCCTCAAATGATTACTGACACTATAGTTTTAGAGACCCGAAGCATGACGTACATGGAAATTACATTAATTTAGCGGAATACATAATACAAAACAAAAACAGACACACAAGGACTGTAATAGTTTAGTGTCTTTGTAAACTTAGAACATAATCTTCTAATCATGGTGAAAGATCTTCAACATCTTACATAAAGATCTTCCATTTTTTTCTTACCTAAAACCTTTCTTTATATCCTGGGGAAAAGAAATCATAAAAAGGGTGAGCTCAAATACCCAATAAGGGTAAGCATGGATAAAATAAAACATACCATATACATTTGAACTTAAAAACATGAACATAATGTTTAAACATCAAAAACATGAGCAAAGACATAAAACATAGAAGTCCGTAAGGCATAGATCATAAAGAAACATTAAGAATGATAAAATAGCATGGGAATAAAACATGTAATTGTGGAAACCATTAAGCACATGATATGATTTCCATAGTAGCCAAGGCATTGCTGCCAAGACCATCTTAGAGGACAAAGTCCCTTTGTGAATTGAGTTCACTCCTCGTTCCAGGCCTGTATTACTGAACCAGTTTAACTTTCTATTCCATCCATGTCTATCTCAAGAGATATAAATCTTTCCCTAATGCATTGGAGGGAGATATAGGTCCCACCCATCTCATAATGAAATAATTTTTACTTGTGCTACAAAATAAACATACATTATTCATGATAACCCAATGAATAAAATGGGTTTCATAGACATCATCCCATCATCACATAATCCATATAAAATTAATGGATATCATTTCATAATAATAAATGTGAAACCATGTAAATCATAGAGACGTTATACTTGAAACATACACATATGAAATAAATGTCATCTTAGATGGAAAAATGGTTTTGAAAAAAAATATGAAATGAATTCTTGAGGAAAATATCCTTTCTTCTTAAAAATCAATTTCTTTTCACAAAATGTCATGCAATTTTAAAAGAAAAGTATTTTGTTGAAAATGAAAATAAGGCTTTATAAAACTATAAAAATCAGTTCTTGCCGTATAATTTAAAAAAACATTCTTCTCGTACTTTTACAGGAAAAGTCAAAAAGTACCTCGTAACATAAACAAAAGAAAGATTCCTTACATACCATGTAGTAAAAGTAATAATGGGTAAAAGGAATATTAAATTTACATAAAAACACTTTTAGAAAACATGGACATGGATTATAACAATAAGCCATGTAAATACTTACGTATAAGCAATCTCGGATAAAAATGAGATTCGCAAAATTATCCCTTACCTTATGTCCGATAAGCTTCGTATGTTTCCGAACCTCCTGTATAATGATTTAAATAATTTCATTGACTTATTAAATAATCATATTCATTGTTATTATATCATATATCTTTCACTTATGACTTTATATTACCCGTTATTTTGTAAATTCGATGTTAAAGTAGCGTTTTGGGTAAAATCATTTCATTTATCGTATGTGTTTCGACTTTTCATTCTTGATATTATTACTTATATACTGATTTACATAATTCCATAATGAAAAAATGATTAATATATATTTTATATTCATCATATACATATATATTATAAATCGATAAAAGCAATGAAATACACCGTTCATGGAGACGGTAGGCCGTACGTACGCATGAACGCTGTTTTCATTTCCTTATTGAATTGAATGAAATTAAATAGATGACATACATATATATATACAGAAATCCAGTTTCATTATTATTCCATATAATTAATTATTATTCATATTATATACTTTATAATCATTTTTTAATGGTTAATCATGGAAAATGAATCTCATCACGTTCATGGAGACGGTAGTCCGTCCGTACGCACGAGCGATAATATCATTCCCATGATCGTGGAATTGTATTGGAGTTTATGTATACTATTTAAGAATCAGTATTACTTTACAATAATAATATATATTCATAATTTACACCATTATACCCATCCAAGTAAGGTGGTGGTGGAAAATATATTACACCACGGCGTGGAGACGGTATTCCGTACGTAAGCACGCGCGGTGATTTCATTTTCCATAGGATGGATAAATTGTGAAATAGGGTTGTTTCATAGTTATAATAACATATCAGTATATGAGTGATACTGATGTTAATAATTTATAATTAAATAACTAAATAAGAACAAGTGGAAGAAGAAATAAAGTTGAAAGAATCGGCAACAGACATTACCTCTTCTTTGAAGCACCTCTTGGAGACCTCCTCTTAGGGAACTAAGATTGGTCTTTGAAGAATACCAGGTACAATAGAATGTTTCTAGGTAAGTGGGTAAGTGAAATGGGCTGGGATTGTCCGAGATTGAAGGCTAAAATTTAAGTGAGGAGGAGAGGGAGGAGGCGCCCTTTTATAAGGTAGGAGAGAGGCACCTTTAGAAATCATAAAAATATTAATTTATAATAAATCTAACAACACTAAAAAACCTCCAAAAATGACTCATATTCAAATATTAGATGATATAGGGTTGTAATCTAATCAGAAAATAAAATTTAGAAATGATAGGAATTTATTTTAAACATTATCAACTTGATTTATCCTTATTTAATCAATTTAATTTTATTTGTGGTAATAATATTATAAATTTTAAATTATAACAAATAATTACTTATTTGTAGTGAATTTTCCATAATTTGATACTTTAAAACATTTTATACCATATAAATTTAAATTTATAATTTTTAAATATTTTTGTGATTTTTAAACAATTTTATAATATGTTATTTTTATAAAATAACAATAGTGTCATTTTTGACACTATTCATTTATTTGAATTTAAATAAAATATATACAGAATATATGTTATAAATAAATGATTTAATATATTCATAAAAGGTCATATGTATCTATAAAATTAGTGGATCACATTAAATAGTTCATATAATATTTATTTTATTATTTTTTAAACCATTTATTTGGATTATCTCTTAATAAAATAATTACTACATCATTTTTGTATAATTATTTAATGTACTTATATTTTTGCCTAAAAATTAAAAATAAAATCCTATGTTGAAGATAAATCGATTACCTTTCACAATAATACTTTTACTTGAATTTATCATCTAATATCACAATATTTAAATTGTTATATTTATTAAATTATGAAGGTGACAACTTTTGCATCATTTAAGATAAAATAATATATGTGTCATAATCGCTTTTGTAGGGATCCAAATGGTCAAATATTCGACCATTGGATGATTATGGTTTAAAGTTACATGAAAAATAAGTTCTGGTCACGGTTTTGTGCCTTTTATGGTCACTATTAGTTTAATAAAAACTATATTCATGATTTTTCACTTGATAAACAATTTCTGCATCACTATTGTGTCACAATTAATGATAATTATTTAATCCCTAAAAATTATAAATAAATTCATATGATGTAGATAATTTCATTAGATTTCTAGAGACTATTCATGTTCGAAGTTTCAGGATGATTATCACTAAATTAAAATAAATATGCTTATAAGATTTAAGAGAGTGACATGTTGTCACTTTCTTTGGTTTTAATAATAATTAAGTTATTTTCATGGAAAGAAGTTCATTAAATGATTCTAATCCGACCCTTAGGTGATATGGGTCGACTTTTAGTCATCTAGTAGGATTTTGGCAGGTGTTAGGGTAATTTTATAATCTTATATTTACACTTAATTACCTGATTTACCTTTAACTACGGTAAATAAAATTTATCGTAGTTACTATTCATAATGCCCAAAAATAAAAAGTAGATTATTAACATAATTTGGACCCACTTATACCAAATATGGAATCCATTTTTCGAAATTCAATACAAAAAAGTTGCAGAAATTAAATTAATATTAATCTCGTTGTCGAAAGAAAACAGGTTTTTCTTTAAAACATTGCAAAAGATTGAATTCATTTAACCTACAAATTCAAGGTAAAATCAATGCTAATTACATTAATTATATTAAATGGTAAAAATATATTATATTTACACTTTAAAACCATTCAATATTATAATTTATCAACATAATTTATTACGATGAAAAAAGTTATTTTTAATTAAAATATAGCGTGTTTTTACTATTCATTAAAATATGAATGTTATCAGAATAAAATGAAAATTTTATCCAAGGTAAAATTTTATATCCTAATTCCAAAGAATAATTTTATTTTGTAAAATTGAACTTATAAACATGTAAAAAACTATATTTAAAGTGGGTGTGCCATCAAAAGGCGGAAAAACTTCATTTTTGAAAAATACTTATTTTACCCGAAAAAATTATTTTGTTCTTATACCATGTTCTAGAAAATGTGTAAGATGAATAATAATGTTATAAAATTCAAAATTTATTTAATGCTATTAAAAACGGCTAGTTCATAATAATTTAATAATAATATATTGTTGTTTAGTAAAACCCGGTATTGCGTACAACACATGCTATTGAGGAAGGTCGTGATGGCGTGTAATGCAAGCCATGTTAGGGTTGCATGTAGTGCATGACTCCTTTGTTGTTGCGTATAATAAAATACGTTGACTATATATATATACTAAATTTTTCATAGAATAACTACTATCAAACAAACATGAAATTGTGTGTAACGTGATCCAAGAATAGTGTTGCGTATACTACAAGCTAATACGGTGTTGCGTATAGCGCAAGATAATATTGGTGTAGTGTACAACATAAGATATGAAAGAAATTAAAACGAATATATCTTATAAAATCGCAGGTTGTTACATTCTACCCCCTTAAAATGAATTTCGCCCTCGAAATTCGTCGGGGTTATAAATCATTTACTATTCATAGAAACCCACATCGTAAAAAGGAATAATAGAACTTTATTTTAAAAACTAAAGTATGAAATGTAACGATTTCCCAAAGTAACTCATCATTGGGTTTCCATATAGGAGAACATAGGTGAAAATATGGATATGGAAGAGAAATCTAACTGTCATATTCTAATGGAGAGTGGTAGAGAACGTGGCTATGAAATAGCCAACACTCATAAAGCCATAGATTTTCGATGATCTAAGGTACCATCTGTAACACCCCGAGCTTCCATGATACGCTTCTCATTCAATAATGCAATAGCTTGCATTGTATGCAACTTCGAGTTCTCAAACACCGCGACTAATCAAAGTAGCTGTTATGAATAGTAATAACCACTTTTTAAAATTATAGAAATTTTATATTTCAAAATGAACTTCATTTTTGGATTCGGAATATCGAAATTAGCCTATGTTGAATTTTTGGTATTTTTCTGAGAACTTCTAATTTTTTATGAATAGTGAAAAATACTTAAAAACAAATTTTTTAATCAAAATAATTTATAGTGATAAATTATACTATTTAGTGGTTTTAAAGTATAATTATATTATATTTTTACCATTTTATCCAATGGTGGTCATCTGAATTAATTTAACATTGAAATTGGACATAAACAATTGACAATCTTTTGATATAAATTGTTTCTTAAAAACACGCTATTTGTTGTGACAGCGGGAATTAATTATAAAATTAATTAATGAAACTTATATGTTTGAAATTTTTTAAAATAGACATCATTTTTTGATTCGGAATATCAATTATAGCTTAAGGTGAAATTTTGGCATTGTTCTGAAAAACTTCAAATTTTGATGAATAGTGAAACCACTAAGTGGTAGTTAAATACCTGATTTTTCATTTAAATGAAATAATACCACTTCTGTGATTTGATTTACAAAAATCCGACATACATGGTTGTCATTAAGAAGTAAAATGTGGTTCAATGAGATTAAAATAATTTTTTGGTGAATAGTAACTTTTAAGTTCTTAATCGTGATTAGAGGTAATTAGTGTAGTTTAAGGTAAAAACAATGTTTTAATAATATGATATGAGCTTAACACTTGTCCTACTCCTATTTGATGAGTGATGGCCGACCAAGACAACCCATGGGTTAACTTGGGGACCCCATGGAGCCACTTTGGTTGGAAAATGACATTAATATATATTTATTTAATGTTAAAATTAAATTGACACAAACATGAGTTGTTTTACTAAAACAGTTTTTAAGTGGGGTTACACAAGTCCAAATTTTGATTATAAATATTAATTAGAAATCTAAAACGATTTCCTACATCATAGTATTTGTTTTATAATTTTTAGAAATTAAATATATTAAATTATTTTTGACATCATGATGATGCAGCGATGACCTCATTATTTAACGATTTAAATAAAATGGAAAGATAATGTAAAATCCAAAGCGTACATTTGTCAAAAACCTATTGTATGAGTATATTTCGAACCCTTATCATCTTATACTTGAATTATATAAGTGTCTGACCTCTAAAATCCGAAACTCATTTTATAATAAAGTGACTTTTCTTTACTTTCCAAGAGTGCCCCTCCTCTCCACTTATAAAAGGCCCCCACCTCTCCCATCTCATTTACACTTTCAAGCCATTTTCCTCGGCCAAAGTCTGCCCAAATACACTACCAACTTCCCCATCTTACTTCTAGAAGCCTCACTTTGGGAAGAACTCTTCCCAAGGAAGCCTTTGGCTCAAATCAAAAAGAGTTACCCGATTTTGAGGTAATGTCTTCTCTATTGTTGTTTTGTTTTATTTTTCTTCTCCAACCTCATAAACTCTTTTTATTCATTTCATTTGTAACAAAAACAGTATCCTCAATATACTAGGATGTTTTTATAAGAAGGATTAGAGCTACACTTACACAAACCTACATCTAATGGTTAAAGAACATACAATTTTTGTGGATGGAGAATTTCTGCCTCACGAAACGATGATTGTTCAACACTCATATAACACTTTCAAAGGTGGCCATTAAGATGTCACTATATTTATATATGATATATAATGTGTTTATGTTTTACTTCTGCTTCTGTATTTCTCATTTATGGCATACTTTATGATTTCCATTATGGGTAAAACCGGATAATTTCATTTTAGGAAGTGCGGACTACCGCCCCCTCAAAGTTATTTGAATCGTTAATGCCATATGTGGGATGTATAAAGGATGGATTAAATGGTATTATACACTATATTATATTGTAATTATATTATAAATTTATATCATTATGATTTCATTCCATTAAATACGAAATAGAAATGAAAGTAGCTTTCATGCGTACGTACGGCTTACCGTCTCCATGAACGGTGCATTTCATTTCTTACATCTAAATGTTACGTGACATTATGAATGAATGTATATACAGGATATATATCATATATATTATATCTACATCATGAATATAATTATGGATATAATGTATATATCACCACATGAACAACTTGTAATTATAGGAAGTTTATTTTTGACTCAAGTACCAAAGATCGACAAAACGACCGTTATTAACTTAAATAATTACATAATGTTCATAACATGGTAATAATGGATATAAAAGGAATAATGAAAATGAAAATGGTTCTTAAGTAAATAGGAATTAACTCTATTTTATTATTCAGGAGGTTAAAGAACGGTCGAGTCCGGACAGGACGCAAGGTAAGGGAACTTCTTAACCCAACTTCCATTCTTTGGGTTAATCTCCTACTTTCAAATTATGTCATGATATTATTATGTATTATTTTGTATTTTTACTTTCTTTATATGTACCTATAGTGAATACACATAATATATCTATTTTATTTTAAAAATGATCTTTTTAAGGACTTCGTCTCAATCTCCTTTCATTGAGGCATATTTGGTTTTATACACAAATTTCTTTTATACGGTGTATAAACCACTTTGACTTTTACATTTATTCAAAATGAATCTTTTTATACTAAGCATTTACTTAATGACAAAAGGGAATGTTTTTGTCGTAAGTATGCGGCGATAATGACTTCTCCTCCACCGTGACCACTATTTGAGTTTCGACTTCCTCTACAAGCCATACCCTTTTTTTTAATGAAAAATAAATACCATGTTATATTTTTCTTTTATTTTGGTATTGAAAATGGTTTTGAAAGCGTTTATATTATATCAATATGTTGTATTTATATCTTGTGATTGAAATGTGGAAATGTTATGTTTCCTTTATGCATGTTTTATGTGATACGATTATGTTATGGTTTATGATATGTTTAAACCTATTCATATGAGGAATGCATTGGACTTAATAAGTGACGGGTGGAGCCCTCTACAGCTCCTCGATGCATCGGTAGGTATCATGAGACAACTAGACGTGGAATTGGCCGAGGCCCTTTCCCAATTTTATTTATGGTTTTGGCCGAGGCCTTAATCATTTTAGACGTCTTGGCCGAGGCCTTGACAAAATGTTTCAGAATGTCTGGCATTATGCATTCCATCATTATGAAAATGGTTATTGATATTTCATGGGATTATTCAATTAGTATAATATCCATGTGAGTAAGTAAATGGCATTATTGAATTTTATTTTTTCCATATTATGCTAAAGTTCAAGTTTAGAAAGTCTTTTGTTTTAGTTATACATTGCCTTAAATGTTAATGATTATTTATCAAAGCTTCCATAATATTGTTATCCTTACTGAGCATCTGAGCTCACCCCTTTCAATGTTTTAATTTTTTCCAGGATGTGAAGAAGTATTTTATGAATGACCTGCAGGGATAGTCAGAAGAGGATATGAGTGTGGACTATGGAGACTTTTCTATTGTAGTTTTTTCACCTTATGATGTAATGTAAGACTTATGAATGTATCTAGTGTTTCCAAGGCTACTTAACTAATCGGCCTTTCGAGACTTGATATTTTGTGATCATGCCAATGTTACGAAGTAACGCACCGGCTCTGGGTTGCTGGGGTCGGGGAGTTACAGTTGGTATCAGAGGCAGTTTAGTACTAACCTTGGAAGCTAGATTTAGATAAACTCTGATTAGAGCACATAGCCCAAAGATAGTCTTTGAGGATTAGTATAGAAGAACATCCTAGAATTTTGTTATTTTAGAGATTTTGTGAGTTTTCCGAGCAATACATCCTTGTCTGGATACAAGCAGGTAGAGGTGGCTCTGGCACAGATGTACCTAGAGGTAAAACCTGAAAACACCGCTTTGAGCTAGACTCGAACGGGAACTGGTGCACGACAACGGGCCTTGCTGCACTCTTGGTTACGACACTCCCGGGGGATATACTTAGGATAATTCTCATTTTCTTTACAAACCACTATTAACGGTTATGAGTATATACTTCCTCAAATAAAACCTTTTTATGATTATCGATTATATCCATAAATAGTTCAATTTATGTTACGTATTTTACAAGTATGGAAATATGTATTTTGATTCATAAACTAATCTAGTTTATGCCATTGTTTAGAAATGGCGCCTAGTGGAAGGAATGGAAACCGTATCAATGCACGCACTCCGTGTAGGGATTTCCCTCCTTCTCAAGATAATTATTGTGGATATGGAGATACAACTGGTGCTAATCAACTTATTACCATACTGGGACAACTAAATCAAGTTATGAAAAATAACCTTACTCGTATGGATCACCCTGATCCACAACGTGGAGGATCAATGTTAGACCGCTTCATGAGGCAACAACCACCAACATTTAATGGGGGTACAAATCCGTTAGTAGCTGAGCAATGGATAAACTCCATAGAGAAAATATTCCATGCCTTGGGAGTAGTGAAAAGGAGAAGGTTGTCATGGCAGTTTACCGCCTTACTGGAGATGTCGATCAGTGGTGGCCGCTGATTCAAAACACAAAGGAAGATGATGACGTATCGAATATGGAATGGAGGGAGTTCAAAGAGCTTTTCATAGAAAAATACTTTCCTCATGACCATCGAGCAGATATGGAAAGGCAATTTCTGAGTCCTAGGCAGAAGGAGGATGAGAATGTCGCAAAGTATGAGGCTAACTTTACAAGGTTAGCGAGGCATGCTGCCGATTATATACGTAACCCAAGGAGTAAGATTGATCGTTTCTTTGAGGGGTTAAATCCATTTCTCTGTCGATCTTTAGTATCACAATCCTTCTCATCATACAAAGATATTGTCTCGTGTGCTATCAAGACAGAAAAGGAATTCTCTAAGTCTTATGACAACAAAGTAAAGCAAGAGAAGAAGAGAACGGTGGAACAAGAGACAGATAAAGGGAAAAGGGGAAAGAAGGATTTTCCATTATGTGATAATTGTGGGAATAATCACCCTGGTACTTGCCTAAAAGGAATGGGAGTTTGTTATAAATGTGGAGAAAAGGGTCACCAGGCTCGTGATTGCAAGGGAAAGAAAGAGGCTATCAAAGTTGAATGCTACAATTGTAGAGATATGGGTCATTATGCAAATGAATGTCCTATGAGTCAGGGAAACATACCTCAGAAAAGGCCAAGGGATCAAGGACAATCTTATGTTATTACTAAAGTTGAAGCAGAATAACTAATGTATTGGTGCTTTTGGACTCATGGATTATATTCTGGTTATTAGAATAATGTGATATATATATATATAAGGATTGTACTGCAGTACTTGTTGATTTCAGTAAGGTTTTAATATGATGAAGGTAATTATATTTTTAGTATGTGACAATAAGAGAAACATTACTTTATTTCGGGAATCTGATAAATTGATTTTGGAATTAAGAGACCTTTTAGAGAAAGTCTGGACAGAGGTATTTTGGATAACTATAAAGGTTGGAGTGGATTAAGTTGATCTTTGGATAGTATTGTTTACGGTTAAAAAATTTATGAAGATTATTTTTTGAATATTATGATACTATAGTTTTAGGAAAAGGACAACCAGCAGGGTGGGGCATAACCCGTCGCGTCGGACAAAGCTGCAGGATTCGAACCCACAATCATAGTGTGATAGGCCTTTATTTCCTACCACTAGCCTACAGGAAGTCCCTAGTTATTACAAAATAATTTTACTAATCTAAATGGTATGTGTTAACATTTGTAACCTTATACAATTAGGATAAATAGAATATTTTTGAGTTTCGTTACCATTTGGAGGAAAAGTTGGGTTTGTGGTAAATATTTATTAACGAATGAAAGTATACATAACAAGTATGTATATTCCCTTACGTTCTTCGTAAATCTCCTAAATAAATTCCTCAACATTATAAAAGGTAACTTAAAACAAAAATGTTGTTGGTTAACTTTTCCAACTGGGGATTCAATGACAGTTTAACCAATCACAAGTTTGTGATTTTCTTGTAGTTAAACTTTCTCCTAATCCTGTTTTCTATAACTCTCCATCATACCCTGATGGTTTGTTTCTATTCCATATCCATATTTTCATAGAATCCTAGAATTGGCTATATCGGGTGACCTTTGTACTTATCTTGCTTTCTTTTAATGTTATATATTTATTAACCTTATTTCTGATGTGGGTTTTCCACAAAGGTATTTTCTATTTTCAACCTTTTATTTTCAAAGAAAATTTTCAAATTGCGAGGATGAAATTTATTGAAGGAGGGGAGAATGTAACACCCCGAGCTTCTATGATACGCTTCTCATTCAATAATGCAATAGCTTGCATTGTACGCAACTTCGAGTTCTAAAACACCGCGACTAATCAAAGTAGCCGTTATGAATAGAAATAACCACTTTTTAAAATTATAGAAATTTTATATTCCAAAATGGACTTCATTTTTGGATTCGGAATATCGAAATTAGCCTATGTTGAATTTTTGGTATTTTTCTGAGAACTTCTAATTTTTTATGAATAGTGAAAAATACTTAAAAACAACTTTTTTAATCAAAATAATTTAGAGTGATAAATTATACTATTTAGTGGTTTTAAAGTATAATTAGAATATATTTTTACCATTTTATCCAATGGGGGTCATTAGAATTAACTTAACATTGAAATTGGACATAAATAATTGCCAATCTTTTGATATAAATTGTTTCTTAAAAACACGCTATTTGTTGTGACAGTGGGAATTAATTATAAAATTAATTAATGCAACTTATATGTTTGGAATTTTGTAAAATAGACATCATTTTTGAATTCGGAATATCAATTATAACTTAGGGTGAAATTTTGGCATTGTTCTGAAAAACATCAAATTTTGATTAATATTGAAACCACTAAGTGGTAGTTAAATAACTGATTTTTCGTTTAAATGAAATATTACCACTTCCGTGATTTGATTTTCAAAAATCAGACATACATGGTTGTCATTAAGAAGTAAAATGTGGTTCAATGAGATTAAAATAATTTTTTGGTGAATAGTAACTTTTAAGTTCTTAATCGCGATTAGAGGTAATTAGTGTAGTTTAAGGTAAAAACAATGTTTTAATAAAATGATATGAGCTTGACACTTGTCCTACTCCTATTGGATGAGTCATGGACGACCAAGACAACCCATGGGTCAACTTGGGGACGCCATAGAGCCACTTTGGTTGGAAAATGACATTAATATATATTTATTTAATGTTAAAATTAAATTGACACAAACATGAGTTGTTTTACTAAAACAGTTTTTAAGTGGGGTTACACAAGTCCGAATTTTGATTATAAATATTCATTAGAAAGATAAAAAGAGTTCCTACATCATAGTAATTTTTTATAATTTTTAGACATTAAATAAATTAAATTATTTTTGACATCATGATGATGCAGCGATGACCTCATTATTTAACGATTTAAATAAAATGGAAAGAAAATGTAAAATACAAAGTGTACACTTGTCAAAAACCTATTGGATGAGTAGATTTCGAACACTTATATTCTTATACTAGAATTATATAAGTGTGGGACCTCTAAAATCCGAAATACATTTTATAATAAAGTGACTTTTCTTTACTTTCCAAGAGTGCCCCTCCTCTCCACTTATAAAAGGCTCCCACCTCTCCCACCTCATTTACACTTTCAAGCCATTTGTCTCGGCCAAACTCTGCCCAAATACTCTCCCAACTTCCCCCTATTACTCCTAGAAGCCTCACTTTGGTCAGAACTCTTCCCAAGGAAGCCTTTGGCTCAAATCAAAAAGAGTTACCCGATTTTGAGGTAATGTCTTCTCTAATGTTGTTTTGTTTTATTTTTCTTCTCCAACCTCCTAAAATCTTTTTATTCATTTATTTTTTAACAAAACCAGTATCCTCAATACACTATTATGTTGTTATAAGAATGATTTGAGCTACACTTTCACACACCTACATCTAATGGTTAAAGAACATACGGTTTCTGTGGCTGGCGAATTTCTGCCTCACGAAACGATGATTGTTCAACACTCATATAACACCTTCAAAGGTGGCCATTAAGATGTAACTATATTTATATATGATATATAATATGTTTATGTTTTACTTATGCTTCTGTATTTTTAATTTATGTCATACATTATGATTTCCATTATGGGTAAAACGCGATAATTTCATTTTATGAAGTGAGGACTACCGCCCCCTGAAAGTGATTTGAATCGTTAATGCCATATGTGGGATGTATAAATGATGGATTAAATTGTATTGTACACTATATTATACTGTAATTATATTATAAATTTATATCATTATGATTTCATTCCATTAAATACGAAATAGAAATGAAAGTAGCGTTCATGCGTACGTACGGCTTACCGGCTCCATGAACGGTGCATTTCATTTCTTACATCTAAATGTTACGTGACATTATGAATGAATGTATATACTGGATATATATCATATATATGATATCTACATCATGAATATAATTCTGGATATAATGGATATTTCACCACATGAACAACTTGTAATTATAGGAAGTTTATTTTTGACTCAAGTACCAAAGATCGACAAAACGACCGTTATTAACGTAAATAATTACATAATGTTCATAACATGGTAATAAGGGATATAAAAGGAATAATGAACATGAAAAAGGTTCTTAAGTAAATAGGAATTATCTCAATTTTATTATTCAGGAGGTTAAAGAACGGTCGAGTCAGGATAGGACGCAAGGTAAGGGAACTTCTTAACCCAACTTCCATTCTTTGGGTTAATCTCCTAATTTCAAATTATGTCATGATATTATTATGTATTATTTTGTATTTTAACTTTCATTATGTGTACCTATAGTGAATACACATAATATATCTATTTTATTTTAAAAATGATCTTTGTAAGGACTTCTTCTCAATCTCCTTTCATTGAGGCATATTTAGTTTTATACACAAATTTCTTTTATACGGTGTATAAACCACTTTGACTTTTATGTTTATTCAAAAGGAATCTTTTTATACGAAGCATTTACTAAATGACAAAAGGTAATGTTTTTGTCGTATTTATGCGGCGACAATGACTTCTTCGCCGCTGTGACCACTATTTGAGTTTCGACTTCCTCTACAAGCCATACCCTTTTTTTAATGAAAAATAAATACCATGTTATATTGTTCTTTTATTTTGGTATTGAAAATGGTTTTGAAAGTGTTTATATTATATCAATATGTTGTACTGATATCTTGTGATTGAAATGTAGAAATTTTATGTTTCCTTTATGCATGTTTTATGTGATACGATTATGTTATCGTTTATGATATGTTTAAACCTATTCATATGAGGAATGCATTGGACTTAATAAGTGACAGGTGGAGCCCGCTACAGCTCCTCGATGCATCGGTAGGTCTCATGAGACAACTAGACGTGGAATTGGCTGAGGCCCTTTCCCAATTCGATTTATGGTTTTGGCCGAGGCCTTAATCATTTTAGACATCTTGGCTGAGGCCTTGACAATATGTTTCAGAATGTCTGGCATTATGCATTCCATCATTATGAAAATGGTTATTGATATTGCATGGGATTATTCGATTAGTAGAATATCCATGTGAGTAAGTAAATGGAATTATTGAATTTTATTTTTTCCATATTATGCTAAAGTTTATGTTTAAAAAAGCTTTTGTTTTAGTTATACATTACCTTAAATGTTAATGATTATTTATCAAAGCTTCCGCAATATTGTTATCCTTACTGAGCATCTGAGCTGACCCCTTTCAGTGTTTTAATATTTTCCAGGATGTGAAGAAGTATTTTATGAATGACCTGCTGGGATAGTCAGAAGAGGATATGAGTGTGGACTATGGAGACTTTGCTATTGTATTTTTTTCACCTTATGATGTAATGTAAAACTTATGAATGTATCTAGTGTTTCCAAGGCTACTAAACTAATCGGTCTTTCGATACTTGATCTTTTGTGATCATTCCAATGCTACGAAGTAACGCACCGGCTCTGGGTAGCTGGGGTCGGGGTGTTACACCATCTATAAGAGCACTAGGACAACATTTTTGGTTTTCAATATCATTTTCCTAAAGTTGAAAATTTTGAATTAGAATAACTACCTACTTTATTTCGATATAATCTCACCATTTTTCATGCCTTGAACAATTTCCTCTTCATCACTTAAGGAAATGAAGCTGAATTTTTTATTCGTGAAGTGTTAGCAGATCATGTGATAGAATTATGGGTCATTCCATCTATTTCAAACAAAAGGTTACAAAAAGTTATATGTCCATCTTATGGTTAGATTAATCGTATATGGTTCCAAAAATAAACTTATACTTCATATAACAAACCGCTTAATAAAATAAAACTAGTTTCTACTAACCAGGGACTTCTTGTAGGCCAGTGGTAGGCGATAAAGACCCGTCGCACTTCGGTTGTGGGTTCGATTTCCACAGCCTTGTCTGACGCGATGGGCTATCGACCGTCCTGTAAGTTGTCCTTTTTCTAAAACTACATTACAATAACATCCCATCAATAATATAGAAAAAAGTTATATCCTTAAAAAATACTACCTTATGCCTAACATAATCCATTCCAATATTTAGGCATATCTAAAATACTTCGGTCCAACCTCATAGTATAAATAAAAAAATTACTAGAAAGGTTATCTACCATGAATGTGAATTCAAGCATTTATCCCACATATATCATAAGATATATCTTATTTGTTTCATTCCATACACATGAATACCTTAGTCATATATTCTCATGAAACATAAATTACCATATAGCCTTAGTGAAAACATGAATACTATCAAAAGGTAACTCTTTCCACATACCAAAATTCCAAAAAATCTATATAATCAAACAATAATATTACTTAGTCCTTATATCAGTCATGAGCTCATGAATACAATCAAACATATCATTATCTTCCTATACCTTCATTATATACATATCATCTACTTTCCAAAAATATCTGAATAACCTTCCATGGTTACCGGTACCATTCAACATATACTTTCATATACTTTAGGAAAAACAATAGTGTAACAATACTTAGATGATTATTTATTCCATAGTACCATACATTATTCTTTATAAACATACAATCATTCCACTATCTTCTTAAACTAATAGCTGAGCTTCATCATTTATTTCATCTCATATTTCATTTGTAGTCTCTTCATCATCATCCACATAAATACTACCCTTATGACCATGCTGATTCTCTTCATGAGATTTTCCCTTAGGGCATTGGTTTGCATAATGGCCATAAATTCCACATTTAAAACACCTAATCATTGTAGATGTCATAGAAATACCATTATCCTTGTCCGTGGTGTTAACTTAACCTTTTCCTTTGCACTTACTGGCTTTGTGTCCTTCTTTTCCACACCCAAAGCATCTTCCAGTTCCTTTGAAACAATCTCCCTGATGCCTCTTCCCACATGATTTACATGAGAAAAATTAAACTTTCTTCCCTCTATGATCATCATGAAAATCCATCTTGCTCTTATTTTCTGAGTTAGGAAACTTACAAAAGTTGAGATTATTGATCATATTATGAGATTTCTGATTAGGCATAATAACGATGTTTGGACTTCAAAATCCCGTTTCATTTGGTTTCTCATGAAGAATATCATTACATTGTCTGTCATATCCTCCATTATCATGAATCTTCCTGTTTCTATCCATTTTTTAAAACCCAAAAAGAATAGCGTGAGAGGAAAAAATCATGCTAGGGAAAACAACATAGCAATGGGAAAGTACCCTAAATATCTAACGCCTTAGGTTAAATTCTATGATCGTTACCATACTTCTAGGACTATATCCTATATGTATACTTATCCTTAGAGACATCCCTATACATACCTTAGAAATATATCTAGGGATATCACTATCGTTTTCGCATCCTAGTTTCCAAAGGTTGACTAAACCTTTCATCTAATACCAAATGTAGAGACCTGAAGCTTGATGTACATGGACATTACATTACATTAGCAGAATACATAATACATAACTAAAACAGAAACACAAGGAACGAAATAGTTTACTCTCTTTGGAAACTTGGAACATAATCTTCTAATCGTGGTGATAGATCTTCAACATCTCCCATAAAGATCTTCCCCTTTTTTTCTTACCTAAAACCTTTCTTTATATCCTAGGGAAAAGAATTCATAAAAAGGGTGAGCTAAAATACTCATTAGGGGTAATCATGGATAAAATAAAACATACCATATACATTTGAACTTAAAAACATGAACATAATGTTTAAACATAAAAAACATGAGCAATGACATAAAACATAGAAGTCTGTAAGGCATAGATAATAAAGAAACATTAAGAATGATAAAATAGCATGGGAATAAAACATGTATTTGTGGCAACCATTAATCACATGATATTATTTCCATAGTACCCTAGGCATTGCTGCCAAGACCATCTTAGTGGAAAAAGTCCCTTTCTGAAACGAGTTCACTCCTCGTTCCAGTCCTGTATTACTGAACCGGTTTAACTTGCCGTTCCAGCAATGTCTATCTCGTGAGATATAAATCTTTAGCCAATGAATTGGAGGGAGATATAGGTCCCACCCATCTCATAATGAAATCATTTTTACTTGTGCCACAAAATAAACATACATCATTCATAATAACCCAACAAATAAAATGGGATTCATAAACATCATCCCATCATCACATAATGCATATAAAAGTAATGGATATCATTTCATAATAATAAATGTGAAACCATGTAAATAATAGAGACATTATACTTGAAACATACACATATGAAATAAATGTCATCTTAGATGGAAAAATGGTTTTGAAAAAAAAATTGATATGAATTCTTGGGGAAAATATCCTTTCTTCTTCCAAATAATTTTCATTTCACAAAATGTCATGTAATTTTAAAAGAAAAGTATTTTGTTGAAAATTAAAATAAGGCTTTATAAAACCATAAAAATCCGTTCTTTCCGTATAAGTTAAAAAACATTTTTCTCGTACTTTTACAGGAAAAGTCAAAAAGTACCTCGTAACTTAAACAAAAGAAAGATTCCTTACATTGCATGTAGTAAAAGTAAAAATGGGTAAAAAGGATATTATACATACATAAAAACACTTTTAGACAACATGGACATTGATGATAACAATAACCAAAGTAAATACTTACGTATAAGCAATCTCGGAAAAAAATGAGATTCGCAAAATTACCCCTTACATTATGTCTGATATGCTTCGTATGTATCTGAAACTCCTATATAATGATTTAAATAATGTCATTGAATTATTAAATAATCATATTAATTGTTATTATATCATATATGTTTCACTTATTACTTTATATTACCCGTTATTTTGTAAATTCGATGTTAAAGTAGCGTTTTGGGTAAAATCATTTCATTTATCGTATGTGTTTCGACTTGTCATTCTTGATATTATTACTTATATCCTGATTTACATAATTCCATAATGTAAAACATGATTTATATATATTATATATTCATCATATACATATATATTATAAATAGATAAAAGCAATGAAATACACCATTCATGGAGACGGTAGGTCGTACGTATGCATGAATGCTGTTTTCATTTCCTTATTGATTTGAATGAAATTAAATAGATGACATACATATATATACATAAATCCAGTAGAATTATTATGCTATATATTTCATTATTATTCATATTATATACTTTATACTAATTCTTCAATGGTTAATCAAGGAAAATGAATCTCATCGCGTTCGTGGAGACGGTAGTCCGTACATACGCACGAGCGATGATATCATTCCCATGATCGTGGAATTGTATTAGAGTGTATGTATACTATTTAAAAATCAATATCACTTTACAATAATCATATATAGTCATTATTTACACCATTATACCCATCCAAGTAAGGTGGTGGTGGAAAATAGATTACACCGCGGCGTGGAGATGGTATTCCGTACGTACGCAGGCGCGGTGATTTCATTTTCCGTAGGATGGATAGATAGTGAAATAGGGTTGTTTCATACTTATAATAACATATAAGTATATGAGTGATACTGATGTTATTAATTAATAATAAAACAACTAAAGAAGAAGAAGTGGAAGAAGAAATAAAGTTGAAAGAATCGGTAACGGACATTACCTCTTCTTTGAAGCGCCTCTTTGAGACCTCCTCTTAGGGCACTACGATTGGTATTTGAAGAATACCAGGTCCTATAGGATTTTTCTAGGGAAGTGGGGACGTTAAATGGGCTGGGATTGTCCAATCTTGAAGGCTCAAATTTGTGTGAGGAGGAGAGGGAGGAGGTGCCCTTTTATAAGGGAGGAGAGGGGCACCTTTGAAAATCTTAAAACTATTAATTTATAATAAATCTAACCCCACTTAAAAACCTCCAAAAATGTCTCATATTAAAATATTATATGAGATAGGGTTGTAATATCATCAAAAAATAAAATTTAGACATCTTATAAATTTATTTTAAACTTTATCAACTTGATTTATCCTTATTTAATCAATTTAATTTTATTTGTGGTAATAACATTCTAATTTTTAAATTATAACAAATAATAACTTATTTGATGTGAATTGTCCATAATTGGATAATTTATAACATTTTATACCATATAAATTTAAATCTATAATTTTTAAATATTTTTGTGATTTTTAAACAATTTTATAATATGTTATTTTTATAAAATAACAATAGTGTCAATTTTGACACTATTCATTTATTTGAATTTAAATAAAATATATACAGAAGATATGTTAGAAATAAAATCTTTAAAAGATTCCTAAAATGTCATATGTATCTAGAAAATTAGTGTATCACATTAAATAGTTCATATAATATTTATTTTATTATTTTTAAAACAATTTATTTGGTTTATCTCTTAATAAAATAATTACTACATCATTTTTGTATAATTATTTAATATACTTATTTTTTTTCACAAAAATTAAAAACAAAATCCTATGATTAAGATAAATCTATTACCTTTCACAATAATACTTTTACTCAAATTTATCATCTAATGTCACAATATTTAAATTGTTATATTTATTAAATTATGAAGGTGACAACTTTTGCATCATTTAAAATAAAATAATATAAGTGTCATAATCGCTTTTATAAGGCTCCAAATGGTAAAATATTCGACCATTGGATGATTAGGGTTTAAATTTACATGACCAATAAGTTTTTGTCAGGGTTTTGTGCCTTTTATGGTCACTATTAGTTTAATAAAAACTATATTCTTGATTTTTTACTAGATAAACAATTTCTGCATCACTATTGTGTCACAATTAATGATAATTATTTAATCCCTAAAAATTATAAATAAATTCCTATGATGTATATAATTTCATTAGATTTCTGGAGACTGTTAATTTTCTAAGTTTCATGAAGTTTATCACTAAATTAAAATTAATATGCTTATAAGATTTAAGAGAGTGACATGTTGTCACTTTCTTTGGTTTTAATAATAATTAAGTTATTTTTGTGGACGAAAGTTCATTAAATGATTCTAATCCTTCCCTTAGGTGATATGGGTCGACTTTTAGTCATCCAATAGGATTTTGGCCAGTGTTAGGGTAATTTTATAATATTATATTTACCCTTAATTACCCGATTTGCTTTTAACTATGGTAAATAAAATCTACCGTAGTTACTATTCATAATGTCCAAAAATAAAAAGTAGCTTATTAACATAATTTAGACCCACTAATTCAGAATAAGGAATTCATTTTTACAAATTCAATACAAAAATGTTGCAGAAATCAAATTAAAATTAATCCTGTTGTCAAAATAAAACGGGTTTTTCTTTAAAACATTGCAAAAGATTGAATTCATTTAACCTGCAAATTCAAGGTAAAATCAATGATAATTACATAAATTATATTAAATGGTGAAAATATATTCTATTTATACTTTAAAACCATTAAATCTTATAATTTATCCATATAATTTATTAGGATGAAAAAAGTTGTTTTTAATTAAAATATAGCGTGTTTTTACTATTCATAAAAATATGAATGTTATCAGAATAATATGAAACATTTATCCAAGGTAAAATTTTATTTCCTGATTCCAAATAATAATTTTATTTTGTAAAATTGAACTTATAAACATGTCAAAAACTGTATTTAAAGTGGGTGCGCCATCAAAAGGAGGAAAAACTTCATTTTTTGAAAAATACTTCTTTTACCCGAAAAATTTATTTTGTTCTTATAACATATTCAAGAAAATTGTAAGAGGAATAATAATGTTATAAAATTAAAAATTTAGTTAATACTATTCATAACATCTTGTTCATAATAATATTATAATAATATATCGTTGTTTAGTAAAACCCGGTATTGCGTACAACACACGCTATTGAGGAAGGTCGTGATTGCGTGTAATGCAATCCAAGTTAGGGTTGCGTGTAGTGCACGAATCCTTTGTTGTTTCGTATAAAAAAATACATTGAATATATGTATATACTCAATGTTTCATAGAATAACTACTATCAAACAAACATTAAATTGTGTCTAACAGGATCCAAAAATAGTGTTGCGTATACTGCAAGCTAATACGGTGTTGCGTATAGCGCAAGATAATATTGGTGTAGTGTACAACAAAAGATATGGAAGAAATTAAAACGAATATATCCTATAAAATCTTGGGTTGTTATAATAGTCCACATGGAAACATCTCCCCTTTCAAGGTGAGCACGGTCTTGGGCGAAGCAAGCCAATAGAAATCCCGAACAAACCCCATGTTGTATACATTCAGGTTGAGGAAACTCATGATCCCAAACATGTTATTCAGATTCTCCGAAGACATAATAGCACTGGTCATCTTGTGGTCTACAAAAACCTCCTTCTTTGACATCAAATTCCCAAGAAACTACACCTCCTTAACCCAGAATGTGAAATTGGACAACATTGCATAAAGGTGATGATCGCACTAGGTGCCCAACACTATCTTCAAATGATTTTCATGTTCCCCCTCATATATAGATTAAACTAGGTTTCCTTCCATGAATTCCATAATCAAATAATCAATATGCATGTAGAAAACCCTATTAATGAGTTCCATAAATACCATTATATAATTGGTCAATAAGAAGGGCATGAACAAGTATTCAATATGTCTATAAATACTTCAGAAGGATGTATATGAGATATCTTCCTCATTCACCCTAAGTTGATGGTAACTGAAATGAAAATCTATTTTATAAAACAACATTTCCCTATTCAAATGGTCATACAAGTCATCTATTTAGGGAGAATGATATTTTTTCTTGATGGTTACCTTGTTCATCTTTCGTTGATCAATACACAACCAGGGGGTCTATCAGCATTCTTCGCAAATAGAATATGAGAAGCCCAAGGAGAGATGATAGAACAATTGTATCCTTTAGAATTTAAATCACATAGTTGTATCTTTAACTAACTCATCTCGGTGGGGGACATAAGATATGAGGGAACAGATATAGGTTGTGTTTTCGGTGCCAAATCAATCGAGAACTCAAAATCCCTCTCTCGAGGAAATCCTCAAAAATCATCTAGCACTACCTCTAGAAACTCATCAACTACATGAGGTATTCAACCTTATAGAGCACATCCATCATACTCTAGCATGAGAGATAATAACTGGAAGACAATATTCCCTAACTCTGGGAGTGGAGTTCCTGCGTAACCAAACCAAGGATCCCAATCCCCACGAAAAACCAAACAACTACCAGCAAGAGTCGTGAAACTAACCCATCACCTATAGCAATCATTGTGTTCTAGAAAGTATATAAGGAAATCCATTCCATGTATCACGTCAAATAGGTCCATATCTATGACTAGGAGGTCCCACTCCATCTCAATCCCTAACACGAAAAGCACACAAGATGGGATCCTGAGACCCTGCACCTTCTTCTTTCCCAGCAGTGTCACCAACTCCATCAAAAAAGACAAAATATCTGTTGTGAAATTCATTATGTTCAAAATAATGGAAGATATAAATGAAACTAATGCATCGGTATAAATAATAGAAATTGATATTGAATATTCAATCCAAATGGTACCTCAAACTATTGAAAGACCAACTTCTAATATCGTTGGATTATGATCCATAACATGAAATGCCTTGTCTTTACCTGAGAATGAATACTTGACTATGGCTCCTACCCGATTTGGCTCTTCCTAGAAAATCATATTGACCTGCCACTGTGGCCACCAAACCGAGATCCAGCCATCATCGATGGCTCCGACTGAACTCGCACTCCCATGGAAGAAATTGATCCTACCCCACTCTAGAGTGGATTTGCCATCCTGAAAAAATGATACAAATGTACCATACCTCTTCATTGATTATAGAGCTTTAGAGGAGATTGTAATGTTGTTGGTATGAGCCCTGGCCTCCCGCACTAATGGCAGATAACGAACCTCAGATTAGAATCCACCGAAGAAAACTACCCAGATGGTTGGCCGGAGCTGCCACCTCCCAACTTTCCCTACTCCCCCAGTTCCATTTCATCATATAAGAACTAACAATTCCCATTCCGGACACTATCCCAGAACATCCAGCCCTCCCTTTATGGTCAATATCCACTATACATGCTAGATCAACCACCTCTTCATAGTTTTTTAGCTTGAACATGAAGACATGGGAATTAATATCTAACCGAAAACCAATCTCAAACCACTGAGCCTTCATCTTCTCATTAGAGAACATTTCTAGAGCATACTAAACCAACTCAGAAAAATGGTTGGCATACTCCATCACATAATGTTCCCCCTGAACCAACTATAAAAACCCCACGAATCTAGAAAATGACAAGACATCAGTGCAGTACTGGTCGTTGAAGGTATCCTGGATGCCATTTCATCTCATTTAATCATGATTCAAAGATTGAATCCCTAATTCCCCCACCTACGGCTATGACCCTATAAAATAAAAGAAGCACACTTCACCCTTACCGTTATTGTTGAGTCTAGGAACTCAAACATGAACTTGATATCTTCAATCCACTCCCTTGCTTCCTCAGGTATTGTGCAACCTAAATAATGTAGGAGGTTTATTTTTAGAAAATCCATAGATTTTTCCTTCCTAGGACTTGTCTTGTATTATATAATAGGTTCTAGATTAGGATCTGGTCCTTGTGCAATAATTTGGGCAGCCTGAACAACATGCTCTATTAGCCTTTGATCAAGTGTTAATGGAGAACTGTCTCCAACTTCCTCTCGTGGGTGCATGGGAGCATTCTCAGGACGCCTATTTCTACAAATGCACATAGTCACAAGAGAAAAACATTGTAAAACATTTCTACAAAATTTAATTAATAAAATAAAATATAAATAATCCAAACACATTATAATAACAAAAGAAACAACCACTTCACCCCCACCGGATGTCCACGTGTAGTCTGCAGCCCACACGTCTCACTTGGAAGTGAATTCCAAAAAACAATTCCAACTTCCCATGGTGACTTCATTTATATCAAGAGAGGTGTGGTCTAGGAACATTACACATGAACAAAACATCAATCCCCAATATCCCTACCTTTTTCTTAGCCAGACTCATCCCAAAATAATAATACTAACTAAAAACACCAACCTACCACTAATATCATTTTTTCAAGCACTGAATCTGGTCACCCAAAAAACTACACCCAACCCAGTCCATAGAAAGAATAAAAGGGTGTTCTATATCCCCATGTGCTTGAACAACTTCATGATTTTCTTAAACAATGTTTTTGAAATGATTTACCTGATTTTGAAATCATTTAACAACCAAAAACAATTAATTGTCCAAATTTGAAAATTCATGACCAATAAGCCTTAAATAAAATTCAAAATAGAATACATGGGTCTATAAATTAAACAATATTTTCAAATACACATAAATGTAGAAACAAAACTTACCAATGAATACCACAAGATAATGGATCATCACCCACGACACGTCTTCACAACATTTCTCCATTAAGGAAACTAACAACCTGAACCTCCATCACCCAAGGCATTGCCTTTACTTATGTCAAACATGATCATGTCTACTTAAACCCAAGGGTGTAAGTAGGGGTTGACCCTAATCCCAATATAATACTACCTAAATTAATCTATATGCCACGTAATAAAAGATAAAAGGCATGCTAGTTTTAATAAACAAGAAATGGTGGTAATAATATCTAAATAATGAAACTTTTAAAAGTAAATAGTTGTCAATGGATGGTTTCCAAGGATTTAAATAGTTTAATAATAAATAAATTATACTGAATTCTCTATCCAAACACACCATATTACAATTATAAAAACTAAATAGTCAACAAGAACTAATCTTGGGAATGTACCTAGGTTCTAGTTAGTTTCGGGCCTTACGTACATCGTATATGGGTGTAATGTAAGCATTACAATATCTGTTCTCATTCATCACCCACTGGTAGGGAACATACCCATAAAATAGTGGTCCCCAATCATCATCATTATAGTTTTATTATTGTTTTCAATGTCCAAATAGCTATGTGAAAGAGGGGAAAACCCACTCTGGATCACTAGCAAACTAGAACACGTCTTGCCACCTAGACACTCGGGTTACCCCCTTTGTGCATTGAAAATTTCCACATTTTACAAAATTAAATTTTCCTATCAAAATTCCATTTTAGGTCATACACATTCAAAAATTTAGCTACACATAGTTTTCACCATTTATATAACTCAATTTAACATTTTGAATTTCCATAAAATATTTTCATGGAATATAACCATACATTATACTTAAAAGAAAACTAAAAGTCCTATTTTATATCCAAATGCACACCAATATTACAAAAAACATGAATTATAAGTATTGAAACATTTTAATAAAACCCTTACATGAATAATAAATATCCCCAAATTGTATAACATGGAATGCACATGTATGACACCCATTTTCAAACAAAAATATAACTTAAAAATCAATTTCTTAACAAATGCAACTAAAAACATTTTTTATAGAAAGAAAATTGAAATATTAGTATGATAAATATATATTTCAAGAATATATTCTGCATCTAGTATTATTTACACATGAAATCACCTTCTATATTTGTCAAAATAGAAAAAATCCTTGTGTGGAACTTCAATCACCCCCTCGCACCAATAGGGAGTATAAACGAATCTAAAACCACAAAATTGGTCCAAGAAACCCAAAAAACCAATCCCTATTCATGAATACATAACATATATACATTTGGGGCTTTATGAAAAGTGGATTAAATGCTAAGGAAATGCAATGAACAATGGAGGAAACTCGCTTACTTGAGAGACAATGAATATTTATCCCCAAATACACTAGTAGTTGAATCTCCCAATAGAAGAAATTTAATGGGAGGTTTGAATATGGATTTGGACATCATGTGGGGAATGAAATTGGTGAAAAAGATTAAAATAGAATTATGTATGGAAGAAACAAATTGTCGTTCCAAATCTAGACAAATTAAGAATCCATGATATATTTCGCCTTAATACCCGATGAAGATGAGCTCCAAAGAGTAAAGTAGAACATGGGTGTGTTCCAAGGGTTTATGGACTCTATTCAGAGGTTGAATAAAAATATATTAAAAACTAAATGATAAATAAAATAATTTATTTATTTTTTTAAAACTAGAAATTATCTCACTTTTTGGCCCAATGCCATGATAAACCTCCTAAATCCATCATGATTATGAGTTCCTAATGGGTCCAAAAGTATGTGGTGGTTTTAATAGGTCATGGAATTACATGTGGGTAGTGGAATGGGTAAAAATGTTAAAAATGAATGTTTTTAAAAGAAACAAATTATGTTTTTAAATCTAGAAATGGAATAATGGTTTGGCCAAAATCATGATAAAGCCACCCCTTTCTCCAAAAATGCATGGAAAACCCCAAAAAGGAAGAATTTAAATTACCTGGAAAATATCTTGAAAAAAATTCATGGATGTGAAAAAATACACAAAACATAACCATAGACATAGGATTTTGATATTGAAGCTAGTTATGATCTAAAATATAAAACCTTGAATGTTATAATATGTTAACATGGTCCATATGAGTTCAATAGTGCTTAACAATGTGAAACAACTCATGATACATGGAAAACTATATCAATGGATTATTAAGGAATGGAAAATGTTTGAGATCATTTATATAATACATCCAAGATTAATTTTGATACATTAGGAATGATATAAAGAGAGATAATCAATAAATTTAATGTAAGAATCCCTGATAATGTAAGTAATGATGCCAAATTAGGAACACCCATTCGTTAACCAGAACATGAATTGAAAATTCCCAAAATTATACCATATAAATGGATAGGAATATCAAAATATATTAAGAAATATATAAAGGTCATTATTTTCAATATAAAATATCTTGTTCTTACTCTTATGATTTATTAAGATGATAAGTAAACAATATATAGAGAGTATCAATTGATCAAGAAGGAGATTTCCACTAAAAAAGTTTAAATTTCAAATAATGATAAGAAAAGTAAATAAATTAAAATAGTTTATTCATCTAATGTAGATACCCCAAATAGTTATACATTATACCATGATCATTCTCAAATTAGTAGAAAAATCCAAAATATCTATAATAAGATTATTATATTCAAAAAAACATCAATAAGTAGCAGATGTTTTTATGTAAATTCTAAATAATTATTAGGTTATGGATACAAAAACAGGGACATATCAAACAATATTTTACATATATATAAGACAATAATAAGTGAAATAAAATTTACTTCAAGAATGTTGGTTATAAAAATAAATCCATGCAAAAAAATTAAATCCACAAAGAGTGCTTCTGATAATTTTTGTGATGATCCATCGTCATGTTCAGAATATAATATTTCTAATCAAAAAGAAAATATGTACTTTATGGAAACTTCTTTTAGGGTACGTTCACATTATTTATTTTATCATTAATATGAATCTGAAAATAATATCTAATATTCAGAATAATTAATGAAAATTGTACTATGATGGAAATAAACATGAATATTTTTGAAAGGGTAATATTATTAAAATGATATATGATATTATTGTAAATGAAAATGAGGAATTGAACAAAACGTTTATATATATGAAAACACAGTTTAATGAATCAAGATCATCATCTTTTGAAAATGGTCTCAAAATTTATTTTTCAAAAAAATAAGTTCACGACCATAAATATTATTCATGTTCTTTCACAAATTTTGAAAATTATTTAAATAAAATTTATGGAAATAATAAATATGGGGAAAGAAAATTTTGTATGTGATTCCAAGGTAAAAACCCAAAGCAATATAAAAAAATTTATTTCTAGTTCCACGAAAAAAAACCAACCCAAATTCATTGTTTTCACTTTGGAGAATTAGAACACTATGAAAATTATTAGAGATTGAAAACACACAATTTTTTGAATGTATACATAATTTATTTTAATGATAATTTAAAATTTTAGTTTTGGATTTTTTGGATTGAAAAAATATATTGGGGTTACCAAATAATTAGTTACTAACCTTGTTAGACAAAAGAGAATATGGATTCCAAAACATTTTATTGATTGATTATTGCATGAATTGAAATAATCCTAAAATAATCAATAAAATGTTACTTAGAAAATATATGATTAGGTAATTTGTGTAAATATTTATCTAACATTCACTCATTATAAAAAATTGATGGTATCTACATCTCTTTTAGTGATAATTCCAAAGGAAAAATTATTGGATATTGATCAGTTGAAAATTCAAGATCAGCCCCCATAAAAAAAATTAATATTTGAGTAAGTATTGAAGAAAAATATGATAATTATTTCACAACATTATTATGATGTTTATTTTGTTCATTTTTATAATAATTTATAATCTATTTTTGAAGATAAAAATAAACTATTTGAGAAACCTATAAAAGATAATATCTGTACAAAGGATCTTAATTCAAGAAGTATAAAATTCGTGAATTGTTTAAATATAGAACAAAATGAATCATGGATTTTTAATAGAAGAATATGAAATTTTAATGTTTATTATTTTTGAAAACTTTTAAAATTAAATTTACTTTTAGATTTACCTCAACATATATTGAATTAAAATAAATTGTGTGATGCAAGCGAAATGGGAAACCAACACAAGTCATCATTTAACAAATACAAGCGTTTCTTACTTCTAAACCCCTTGTACATATTTTCATGGATTTTTGTGGTCCATATAAAAATGATATCATAAGAGGGAAATATTTTAGTTGATGATTTTTCAAGATTTACTAGGGTTTTATTTTAATGTGTTAAAACTAATGTTTGTTATATTTTTATATGTTTTTGTAATTTTGTTCAAAAAGTAAATGATTCCAAATTTATGGATTTAAAATGTGAAAAATGAAGTGAATTTCAAAATAATCGGTTCAATTCTTATTATTAAAAACATTGAATAAAAAATAAATATTATGACCCTAAGATTCCACAATAGAATGTGGGTTTTTAGAGGTGAAATTGGACATTTTAAGAATTTTAATGTACAATTTTATCTTAATATATATTTTTTATTTTATTTTTGGTTGAATATCTTAATACAACATGTTATGTCATAAATAGTTTTCTAATTAAGAATATTTTAAGGAAAACACCCTATGAGCCACAGAATAGTTGAAATACAAAATTTTTAAACTTTAAATTGATTTGATGAAAATTTTATATTCGAATCACCAAGGATAATCATGGTAAATTTGATCTCAATGATGATAAATGAATCTTTCTTGAACATTATACTACTTCTATGGTGTATAGATTTTTTAACAAAAGGTCATATATTTTTCATGAATGAACTAATCTAAAATTTGATGAAATTTATCATATTGATCACTAAATGACATATCTTGATAAGCTAAGTTATTATTTTAAAAATATGAGACCTGAAATTATGTTTGACAGAAAAATATTGGAGATTTAGAACTTTATTTTCTGGAATGAAATCCTAAAAGGATGAATACTAGTGAACCAAAAGTATTCTAATTAGAAAGAATATAAACCTTTAAAACCATCTGAAATATACTATAATAGGAATCATTATTGGAGTAACTATGTCGAGAAGTATTTTAAGAAATATTATATATTTTTTCATTTTATCAAAAATAGAACCAACATTTATTGAAGAATCATTAGTGGATGAGAGTAGGGTTTTAGGAATTCAAGAAGATTTATACATGTTCAAGACTAGTAAGGTATACGAATTAGTTTATTGACCCTAAAAAGGTCATTTTAGAGGAACAAAATGGGTTTTTAGGAATAAACAATATGATCATAGTTTGATAACAAGAAATAACTCTAGACTAGTTTCTAATGGTTATAACTAATAAAAATGTGTTTATTACGAGTAAACCATTACAAAAAGAGATAAATTATAATCCATTATTATTATCCCCACCTATAAATATCATATAAATCTCAAATTATAATAGATGGATGTAAAGTATAATTTTACATATGGTTTTCTAATTGAGGAAGTTTATGTAGAAAAACATCCTAGTATTTAAAATACCCATTTTCTAAGTTCTATTTTTAAACGTACCCAATCTGAGTTTTCCATAAACAATCACCTAAATACATGTATTAATATTTAAAATATTTTATTTTATTAAATGTATATGCACTAAGAATTAAAAATTATACACTTTTCAAGAAAAATTCAACTTCAAATATTTTTTAGTTCATATATATAATGATTATTTTTTTTCAAAAAATAAAATATTCTGTAATGATTTTTCAAATCTCATGAAAAAATATTAATGTGGGAAATGGTGGAGTTAAACTATTCTTATGGTTTCTATATATATCAAAAATATTTTTGGAATGTGATAAATCAAATAAAATACATACTAGACTCACAAAAAAAATTTCACTTGAAAATGGTAATGTACATACAACTCATTTGAGTTATAATTAATAGATTCACTTGGATGAAGTATGAAATTGGATAAAAATATGATATAAAGTATAAAAAATGAGATTATATTGTCTTTTACTACTAGTATACCCAAAATTATTCTTTTGGTATTATTATGTTCTATATTTCAAGAAAAAACAAAACAAGTCTCATTTAAAAGATACCTATAAAATTTTAAGGTATTTAAAAAAACAATATCACTATCCTTAATTTCTTTTAAAAACAAAAATTTTAATCTAATTTCATATTTATATATTAGATTTAGTGGTTCTATACTATATATGAAAAATACTTTTGAACCTTTCCATTTTAATATTTACCACCTGGAATCATAGTTTAGTAATAAACAACACTATGGTGAATTATCTATGGTATAAGAAGAATATATAGTTGTTATTAGATATTGTGTACATAAATTATGGATGAAACGTAACATAATAAATTTTTAATTAAATTCAAATAATGTATCAATCAAATGTGATAACCCTAGTTTTATCAAAAATTCAAAGAATTTGTTGAACTATTACAGAATGAAACATATGTACTTATAGAACCATTTCTTGAGAGATGGATCACAAAAAAGAGAATGTTATCATGAGTTTTACTCTATTAATAACTAGTTAATATGTATTTGTAACAAACCCCTTATGTGTGATAATGTTTGTTTTATTTAATGATAATTGAGGTTATTCAAGTTTAAATTAATTTCAGTTATCTTATTTTTTAAAATTTGAATTTATGAATATTATTATTAATAATTTATTTTAATGGTTTATAGAAATTAAAATTTTCTATTCTATTTTTTATTTACTATATTCCCACTATATTTTATGGAATTATGTGAAGAAATTATTTTATTTGTTTCTATTTTACTTTTAATGTTTTTTGTTTCTTTTAGTTATAATCAATCCGAAACCAAATCATGAATATAAGTCATTTATAAATTGGTTCTGTGATCGAGTTTCTAAATTTTCACATTGTCCTTTCTTCCTTCTCCAATGTTTCTTCCATTGGAAGACAAACTATTAAACCAAGCCTCTTTATCATCATTAAAACTTCAACTAAAATATTTTCCATTGGAAAAGAAATGTTTATAGATCATAGGAGATTAGGTTCATATCCATGAATAAAAAAGTTGGTAGTGTGTAATGCAGTGTTTATACTGTAAAGGTCATCAATATGTATGAGACGATGTCTAAAATGATATTTGTGAAGAAAATACATCATTTTCCATTTTGGAATTTTTTTATAATGATAATAAATTCATTTTAATATTTCTAAAATAAGTAAATGAGTTTATAATGAATGTTTTGTTTTAATTCAGTTGAATAGATGATGTTCATTCCATGAATGTCAATTTAAAGGATTTATTGGTTTTATTAATGTGGTTGGCTAAAACATTTCAGTGTCCCTATGAGGGGGAGTTAAACATTAATCATAAAAAGCATCTATAATTTGATTATGTCCAATAGTGGTGTATAAATTTTAATCTAGAGACTCTATCTTTGAGAAGATAACAGTGTAGGATTTACAAGCTAAATGGAAGGTGTCGTGTAAGTTACTCCAAACTAGGATTCCGTAGAGAATAACATTTGTAGGATAGAAATGAATTATATCTTACATATTTTTTTGTGTGTTGAAAAATCAATTTGATTTCATTAATACATTTCATCCTTCATCCACAATCACCTCGTAACCTTTTGTGTCTTTGGATCTCATAGATTAGTTTTACCAAATTCGTTTAGAAATGAATTTACTTTCTTCTAAGACTCAATTTCTGGTGTGTGATTTTCTGAAACATGAAAAAATGTAAGAGTTGAAGAGACAAATTTCAAGGGAGTTTGATTTCACCTTATAATCCATTTAACATCATTTTACGATAACTATTATGTCTTAGAATTAGAATGTGTGTTATCTTGAAGAATCTAGTTGCAAATTTGAGGAGATCATAAAATTTATAAAGAATTTCATGTCATAGTATCTAAATCACATGATCCTATGTGTATGAATAAACATTAAATAATAGACCTACTAATAATTTATTATGAAAAGATTAAAGGATTAATCATTGATGATGATTCATGTTCCTCAAAGTCCTACGAAATTTCAAAAATTTTGAATTTTATCAAGAAAGAGGTTGGGATATTAAATCCTTTAAGGTTTTCTCTTCATCTGCAACCAGTTTCTATTTTATCCCCTAATGTACACGTTCATGTTACCCAAGATCCAAAAATTTATACTATTAGTTCCCATGTATATTACTACTGTGATGTTTGTATAGTGTCTAATGTTATAATAAATATTATTTGAATTATTTAAAATAAGTTGAAGTCTACGAAGGACTTGATGATTATTGTGTAATTTTCAATACACAAGACTCTATAATATCATATTTTCTATTTTTTGTTAGGTTATCATATTTCTTCCTTAGAGAATTCTCATAAAAGAATATCAGTTAGGAATTTTATCTCATTTTGAGGAATAATCAACAATGGATTGTCAACAATATCTTAAACACATAGATAAGTGTCTCTATGTATTATTGTGTTTTGAATGTAGTTTGTTATCAAAAGAATATAAATGTTTATAAAAGATTTTTTATTTCTTGAATGAATATAGTCTCTATATCTCTCTTCTCAAGATACCTTTTTAAGTATAATGAAAATGGTAGATATTATTTTTGATAAAACTATGATCTGTTAAAATGATAAATTGATGATTGATGTAGCCTTAGATGTTTATTAATTTGGGAAAGTAACCTCATACTTATACCCTCCAGTGAAATTGAATTTTTATTTATAATAAATTATTACTTTAGAGAATATGATGTTCAACATGATAATATTTTTTATCAACCTATTGTACATTCAATGAATAAATCAGTAGGTGGATCTTAATACCAACCTACTATAGAGATTAGAAATGAATTTTTACCCTTTTAATGGACCCTCCGTCTTTCTCTAAAACCTAACATACCTTCAAGTAACCTCTATACATACCAAATTCATAGTTTCACCCAATCCAAAATCCCATGACATCTCAATATTTTTTGTATGTTTATTTTTGTGGTTTTTGAGTGGGTATATTTTGAAATCATATTGATATTCCATTAAAAATTCTTTATTCATTGGGTATGCTTCTATTAGTGATTTTTTCATTTAATTTTTCAATATTATTATATTTGTTGATGAATATCACTCTTTAAATTTATCCAAAATCATTTATAGCATTATACTTATGATGAAAAATATAATAAATGTTAATATAATAGTATTTCTCCTCTCCATTGCCTTATATTTTAATGACATAAAATTGGGGATAAGATTCCCAATATTTACCATTGGGAAAAAAGTATCATATTTAGGGGGAAAGAATGGTTAAACATAAAATTTTATAATACATATACATATTATATATATTTCAAAAATGTTTTATAAAAACATTAAAAATCCCTTGTTTATTGTTTTATTATTTTTTTAAGGATTAATGGGTTTTTTGACAATAAAAAGGGGGAAATTATTAGACTAACAATGTTATTCCAAAATATCCAATGTTATTTAAGTGGGTATTATTCCCAATTTCATTAATATATTAATGATGGTTTTTCATTTGAATTTGTTCATGATGTATTGTAATTCATTCATTCATTCTACCTTTAAGTCTAAAATTCTACACATTTTTGATGAAATCATCCAATATTAGGTAAATTTACTACATGAGTAATTTAGATGTGTGGGAAAACAACTATTTGATAATTTTTATACAAAAATAACATGCATGAGTGAAAAGCCTGTGTGAAATAGCTACATCATAAAATACATTATATGGAAATCACTTACTTTGATAAATCAACATTGTGAGAATTCAGCTACAAAGATCATGAGGCTTTGTAAATTGTTTGTGGAGAAAATTGAAAATGGGATTTGGATACATGGTGAAATAATATTTGTGGTTCCAAGTAGATACATGATCTATTCAGGTATGAAAATATTCTCTATATGATCAATAAATAATTCGTAATGTAAATCAACTACATAAATAAGCACCTAAAAATCAGTCATGTGGATAGGTCAACTATGTAAAATAATATATAAAAAATACTTATATGCATCAATTGGGATATATGATTTCAAATCACTGAAATTGGATATGTGGGGATATGGAAAGAGCTTTTTCATTCTACAACATGGAATTTATTATCATAGGTGTACTTTCAATATGACTTATTGATGTCATGAATTAATTAATTGTTTAATTACATATTTGTGGTAATAATTTTTATAATAAGTTTAATTTAATGATAAAGGAAACAAATACAATAATAATTTAATATAAAGTTTCTTTATTGATGAATCTTTAATAATAGAACATTTTTTCAAGCTAGTTTTTTATAGATCATTTGTTGTATGCTTAAAAGTGATGTTTTTTCAAATTTTTCATAATATAAGAAATTATGTATTGGGAATATAAAAATTAATATAAGTGCTTCTAAAATCATCTATCAATTCCATCAAAGATATATGTAAGCTTCCCTATTTCACAGTAAAAATCAGAACAAACATCAATATCCATGATTGAATTATAAATATCTTATTATGAATTTCTAGAAGACTCTCGCTAAGCTATTTTCATTTCTATCATCTCTCCTAGAGACATATTCTCATCATTCTGTCTATGATTATGAATGTATGATTTCTATGTAAATCACTGTTTTCATTATTTGTCCCACTATGATGGTTCCTAATAAAATAACCTTAAAAGATGTGTTTGTTAAGCCTTGGTAAATCTCGGTTGAAAGACTCATGTGATTATACCAATTGTCTACTACTTTCTCTTAGTTATGAAGTATCTAGTAAAATGAATTGTAGTCCCTAGAAAAATGATTTTCTAGTGAAAATCACCATGTTCTCAAAGATAATTTTTGATAAAGTGTACTATGGGAATTATAATCCTCAAACGGCTATTACTATATATCTCCAATATCTTATCAGTACACTTGTGTTTCCACTATGTTATTTTAGAAGAAAATGTCAAAAGATAATAATATCTTTAAAGGGGTGGTTTCTAAAACCAGTAATATTTCAAGAACTTAATTCAAACCTCTATCCATGTAGATTCCTAGTTTAGTTTATCTCCCACAACACCATGTTAGATAATTTGACTATAAAACATCGATGGGTTTTTTATCCGTAAGATTGTCATGAAGCCTTTTCCACATGTACAAAGCCTCAATAAAAATCAGGAAATATAAAGATCAAAGATGAACCTCCAAGAAAGGATTAGGAATCACCTAATTGAGATTTACATTCTTCAGTTCATTTGTTCTAAGGCATTAAATATGACATTATTTATCCTTAACTATGGCCTCCAAATATCCATTTAGTAAAAACCACTTCATGAATTTGTAATGATAAATACATAGTTTTGGCATAATTAAACTCTTCATTTTTATGTTCATTATCCTTATTACCAAGGTTAATATAGTATTGTTTTACCCTAAATCATATCACTGAATTTTTATTGGATACTTAGACTAAGTTATGTCCTTCTATGTCTAAAATTATAGGATCAATACCCAAGAATATTTAATTAACATTAAATTTGATGATAATATTCAAAAATCACAATCAAAAATTGATTATTATATTGACCAACCTAGTTTGAGATTTCCTAAACCTCTATCTTCTAATGTAATTGAAGATGATCAAGAATTCCAACATACACCTTTACCTAAATCCAGTATTTAATCAAAAAACCATCATCTTGGGAATGTTATCATTGTAATAAAATATAGAACACAGACTACAAGGTTTATCAAAAATGAGGATGAAGGTCATCATTTTCTCACTCACATAGAACATCATTCCTTTAATTATGAAATTAATGATGAAATTTTGACACATACCATATAAGAGGAGTTGACCAATTTTAAAGGAATAAAATTTTTACTCTCATGTAATGACCCAATACCAATCCTATTATTTTAACCAAGTAGGTTTATCGAAAATAACATGATGATAAATGAAATGTTATCCATAATAAGGCCCAACTAGTTGTAAAAGGATATAATCAGGAATAATATATTGATTATAGTGAAAGTGTTACTCACATAGCATGGCTCTAATCTAATAGAATATTGTTATCATCTGTTGCATTCATTTTTTGTTAAAATTTTTAAAAATGATTTAGTACTTGTAAATTGTTTTTTATGGAAATACTCAAGTAATTCATTATTTATTTAGAATATTGAAATTTACAATTTAGGATCTAAAATGGATTGAAATTCTGATTTTTATTATTTTATTTATTAAAGAATATTTTTTGGATGTAACTATTTTTAATTTCTAATAATTCGCAAGTAAAGAATTTGGGCCATCCCAATTAGCCCATAACCAATGTATTCCAACAGACACATAGTTATCCAAGAAGGCTGACCAGAAAAGATATTCCACCGTGAGATCTTCTTATATGGATGAGAGGAGGTGAGGGCTCATATATATGATCCCCCGAATTATTAGTGGTTTAAAGAAATTGTGGGACATTCATGGCATGGTTCTTATGTCTGTGTAAGGATTGTATGCTAGATCCCAACATTGCTTCAAGGTTTTGAGCAAATGGTTATTGTTGAAACATATTTTAATTATTTATAATATATTATTAATATTGTTTTGGGATGGAATGATCATGGGTTCTATTAATAATTTCTAATATAGCACTATCATTCTTTTCCTACACACTCCATAATACTCGGATAAAAATCACCTTTGTATTTCACCGCTCAACTCCATAGCTCACCACTATAACTGCTAGAATATTCCATGGTGGATGATTGGAAATATACAAATTCATAATAATTGTTACTTCTAAGATAGGTATCATAGGGATAAACTCCAATTCCTAATAATATTCCCATAAATTCATCTTAAAAGCTTCATCCAGCCACCGTGGTGGCTCGATGACTTAGAAGAAGCTCAATTTCCACTACTGCCCCTCCTATGGGAGACCAAACAAAGAAGAGTCATGAAAAAATCTCCATGAATCCATGAAACATGATTCACATGTGAAAGAAGCTTCACTATATCTTATCAATCCACCAAAAATTAGGAAACCCCGATATATGTGGGATATTTTATAAAATTCGATTGAAATATGAGATTTAATTTTTTTGAAAGAAGTAGTAACTAATAATTATAATTAATATACAATCAATGATATACAAGGATAATTCCACATCTATAAATGTGATGGGATTGTCTACTACTAAAGGTGTTGGAGAGGGGGATTACATGCTAAAGGGTGAAGTTTTTTTTATTTCCCCAACAATATTTTAAAATTTATTACTCTTATAATTATAATATATGAATTATGGTTCTAATTTAATGTGTTTCCACCAAAATTTATACCACACTATTATTGTTATTATTATTTTATTATTTTTTATTTCCCTCTTAATATCATTCCATCTCATTCTCCATTCTATACTATTTTTTTCAATCATTATCTTTAAATACACCATAACAACATACACTATATAATGAGTGACTTACATGAGGATTGGCCTCAGGGGAGGATTAGGTGTTCCATAAATCTACACATAAATTCATTAATGTTTTTATCTGTGTTCATTCTTAATAAAGGAAAAATGTATGGGTGTGGTGATTTTACACAACTAAATGGAACCCAAACCCATATCTATTCTTTTATTTATATATTTTCCCTCCCTTGAATTTAATTATTTCTCTTTATGTGATGATGTTGAGTAATTCAATGGATAAAACATTGTATGATGGAGTTGGGTCCTAGAAGATATCATACTCTTTATTTATGTGTTTCATCGGCCATATTTACAGGAGGAGGAGGAATTTAGTTTTCTTAAGAATTCGTGATTTCAATCCCAATAAAAAAATGATAGTAGTTCATGAATGATTTTTTATTATTAAACAATAAAACTGAATTTTAAACAACAATACTGATTATTGGAACAACCGAAAACTGAACTTAAAGTGTAATTATTTTCATTATAATTTCGTCTTGAATTATATCATAGTATATTATTAGTTTTTCGGTTTTTCAATTTCGAAACACACAAATAGTATATTAAATTATTATATAAAATAATAAAAACAGAAAAAAATTTATTTCTGGAGAAATTGAATAATTGAGTGAATAATTGTGAATCTCCTAAGTTGATATGACCATATTCATCCACTATGTTACATAAGTAGATTAGAAATATTATCTTTTTCTAAATCATGTGATAGGTGTGCTATCAAAACATGTGTCATTTTTGTAGAGATAAGCAGTTATTTGATTCCTTTTTATATTTCACATAATAGATATATTTTTATTAATTTTAAAAAATACACCAAAAATTTTATTTTGTAATGATTTTTTCAAAATATTTTTTTTATTCATGAAACATTTCCCAAATATTATAAGAACCAATTATTGAATAACTCTTTTCTATTGAGTATCATGTTTTAACTTTTATTAGGTATTTGAGATTATTTTTGCAATTAGATTATGGGGAAAGTCCATTCAAATAGTTTATTGCTTTCCTAAGTGAGCATATGCATGAAATGAATTTCTATTCCATAGAAATGGAAATAACTATGTTCTCTTATTACATTCTATAATATCATCAAGTGGATAATGTCTATGAATAGTCCCCCTTTTTCATTCCCTATTTTTCTATTGATAATACCAAGGTTAAGGCCACACTTAAGGAGTATCAACTTCCCAACTATTTGATGGTCCAATTTTAAGATGGAAATGATTAGGTAGAGCAGATCCGTGATGAATAATATTGTCTAATAAGCTATGTGTGGGAGATAAATAAGATCTATATAACATTAGGAATGAGCATGATGTACAACATGATCTCAAAATTCCTTATAAAGTAAAATATCCATCGTCAATGTATATCTCTCGATCTGTGGAGGAGAATTAAACCACCCAAGCGGTGGAATTTGATGAGAAGATGGAGGAGCCCAAATACCTACCTTCAATTAGGGAAGTACGACTATAAGAGTCCCTCACAATTAATAACGTGATTGATTTTAGGAGTTTTTATCTTTATAAACTCTATCCTTTTTTATTCTATTCAATAAAAGTTTTCCATCACCTCCCACTATTTTGAATGTTCATATAGGGTAACTCATTTGTTATCTTGAATGAAAATGATGAATAAATGCACGTACTTTCTGAGGAACAGATGTAACTTCATAGTTTTCTTGAACATACATTTTAGGAGGACCATAAGTATATCCAACTGGCTGAGAATTAGGAAACCAAGATACAAGATTCTCCACAAAAAAGGTATAATTTTTTTTAATTATTCACATTTAAATTTTGTTCAAGTAGAATTAACTCTCTCCTTTTTATCATTCCATTCATGCTACCCATAATGAGAAAGTGTTGGACAATGAGGATGTGGTTTCACAAGTATTGACCAAAAAATAAGGAACAAACTTCATTCATCCCCCAATATAAAATCTTTTCATTATTGTGGATAGAGTGGATTTTCTGTAATCCATCCATTGTTCACTCCTCACCATCAAAAAGAAAGACATACCAGTTAAAAATTCCATATATGGTGGTTTAAATACAATAATGCCTACTTGCTGATGGATTACAGATGCTAGATTGTACTACCCTTTTACAGGTAGTTATCATCTATTAACAAGTTGGGTAATCATACCCTAATTTATCTTTACTTACTTTTAGTAAATGTTTTATTTAATTCTTAATAATTAGTCTAGCATGAACCCCAATTCCCTTTATCTTTTTTAGATTTAATGACATTTTATTTATGATTAATTTATTGATATACTTTTTTAGGTCCATGATTTAATAAGGAATCCCCAAAATGTAAAGAAATATATGTAAGGAATGTATCATCATGTGGAAACACTAGTCCACTTTTCTTCATTTATTGATCTCCCTACATTTTTTATGAAATTATTAATTAATATTTAAACTGAAAAAAATTCATTCCCACCTTAGGAATTTTTTAATTTACTTTAATTTTATGGAGATAAGAGTTTTTTTGGAATTAAATGATTCCATGTTTATATTTCAATGATAATGAGATGGAATGAGTAAGATGGAGAACCAAATTTTTAATATGAATACATATGTTTAAATGGTGATTCAAGATTTTGGGAAATTGGTTTATTTATAGAAATGAAATTTCACATCCATTTTTCACCCATTGATTTTCTGAAATTAAAGTAAGTTAATTTTTCATTATTATTCTGGGAATTAGTGATTTTCCAATATCATAAATCCATTACCCAATACTTTTTTTACACTAAATACATCCTATTCATCCTAAACATATTTCATGAGAGATCATGGGACATGACAACAATCTAAAACATTCATTGAAACATTTCTATGTTATGACTTTGAAAAGCCCAATTAATATGATTGAATCATTTTTATTGGCAGGACCTTATCTTTGAGACTAAAAATTAAATTTATCCTTGATTATCCCTAACATGATCAGAATAAATATAATAGCAATGAGCCACTTTTCAACCCATTATTATCCATTCCAACCCTCTTATTAGTATTTTCATGATAATTTAATGATGAATAGTTGGGAGAGGGAAGTCATGGAAAAAGACATGAAATACATTGTGAAAAAAACGTGTTGTGGTGATATTTGTTTATTGGGAAAGTTTGTTTAATTTATTCATTGTTTATTATTATTTTATCCATAAAAATTAAAATAACTTGAAAAAATGAAAACAAATGAAAAACAAAACAAGAATGGGTTGTGACCTAGGAAAACCATAAAATGGCCATTTTGGTACCAATGATTTGTATAATGTTTGTTTAGGTGGTGGATGTGAGTTTTATTTCAATAATAACTTTTAAAAAAATTAATAATAGTTTTACATATTTTAGTTGGAAAAAAATTTATACAAGTTAAAAAAGTCACGAAGGATTCATTCATTCATTATGATAACATAAATGCTGACATTAATTTTTTCTACTGAAGTGGGAGTTGTTACTTTAAATGGGATAATTTCATAAAGATGTTACTTTTCATGTCATTATTTTTAGTTTAGAGAGAAAAACTCCACATTGATATTTAATTTTTATACATCAATTCCTTCCAACCATTATCTTCAAAGTAAATCAATCTATAATGTGAAATCCCTCATCATTTAATCGGATTTTTTTCTTTATATAGTTTCAAAAAAAACTTCCATTGTAAGATTATTATAATGGATCATGTATAAATTATAATATCATAACTCTACTTGAATTTTTATTTTGAGTGATGAGAGGAAAATATTAAAAATTTGGTTTACCATGATTTTTCTTATTTAATAATAATAAATTAAGAAACCTGAATGAATGAAATGATAATTTTAACCACTTTATATGGGAGAAAGTAAAATAATTGGATTGGTTGTTTTTTGAAAAATTATAATTTGAATTGATATTTTTATGTGGAATTTGAAGATGTGATTTTTCAGTGAAAATAATTTTATTTTATTTCTTTGTTATTTGAATAATGGTAACATTGGTATTTCATTTAAATTCAATGATGTGATTTAATTCACGAGGACAACAATAGTTCATTTTTAGGGTATTGTATGAAATCATTTATGTATGAAAATTTTTAATCAATTTTTACTTATTTTTAATATATTTTAATAAAAATTCTCATGTAATTAGTTATTAATAAAAAACAATGTAATTTATAATTTATAATTTATAATCAAAAATGGATTGAAATTTTTATATTAAATATTTTATTTTGTTAGAGAATATTTTATGGGATTTACATTATTTATTTATAATAATTTTCATGTAATCATTTGGGCCAGCCTAGCCACATAAACAGTCTAGAAGGCCAACCGACCATTCTAACCCTCCGAGAGAGTTTCTCAGATAGAAGAGATGATATTAGGTACAATAGGGTGGAGTGCATGGAGTATAAGTGGGCTATGGTCTATACAGGCTATATGTGTTGGTGTGGCCCATATGTGTGTGTGAAGAGTGTATATGGGAGCTCATCCCCACAACACAATTATGAGAAAATAGTTGTCCGCAAATTATTTTTAAGGTAGTGACCATGTATGCTAAATTTCAATGTGCAATGGTGCACTCATAGGTAGTATTCAGACATATTATAAAGACACCATCCTGCTTCACTTACATGCTCCATTGTGCTCTGATAGATCATGCCATTGTCTACCACTGCTCGAGGCCATCGGTTGCCACTACTACTACCGCAAGATGAAAGGTCTGATGACCATATAGCCCTAACATCATCAAAATAGCCACTATCAAGTGTGATATAATCATGGATTACCTCCATGACCTCTGATGATGCACATTAACACCACAAGAAATCATCATCTTTCCACCATGAATGATGGATGACTCAAAAATGAAATAGCATACACATCTAATGGAATCTAATCAACATTATAATAGTGCACCACAGATTGGGAAGCATTAATATCTTTAGAAGATTTTAGAAAAACCTATTCCAAAATGATAACTTATTTTTTTTAAAATATGTTTTGAAGCATAATGTAATGGTAGCTTCAATGAAGGATATGCCAGTATAATTCATCCTCAATAAATACAAGGGGGTCAACCACTTCTAAAGGAGTTGGAGATTGGTAGGATGCACGTTGAAGGCAGATGCTACTATTTTTTTAATTTTCTTTATATTCCATTATTTTAATATTTATTTCTATTTTAATTATAATACAAGATTTTTTTTATAATTTAATGGGTATCCACTCAAATTCTATCCATGGTATTCTTTTTCTTCTTCTTATTTTCTCATTCTTTCTATATCATTACATTTTTATTCCATCTCATTGTTATTATTATTTTATTTTTCTTTTCTATTAATCATCTTATCCTCCATGAACTTTTATACATGATAATGGGTGATTAACCTGACGCATGGCCTCAGGGATGATGGGTAGTTACTGAATTCTATAATTAAATTATTTAATGTTCTTATTTGTGTTTGTGTTGAATGTAGTTGAAATATATGGGTGGAGAGACTTCCCATCATGACATAGAATCTAAATTCATCCCTACTATTTTATTTAAATATTTATCCTCCCTTTGTTTGAAAATTATATCCTCATATAATGAATTTGTGTGGTCAAATAGTTGAAATAGCCTATGATGGAGTTAGTTCCTAAAGGAATTCATACTCTTGATTGAGGTGTGTCATTGACCTTGACTATAGGGGGAGGTGGGATTGAGTTTTCTTTGGTATTCATGATTTCACACCAAATAAATAATATGGTAGTAATTCATGATTGATATTTCATTATTCAACTATAAAACTAAATTTTAAACAACAACAACAAATAATGAAAGAACATAAAACCAATCCTAAAGGCTAGTTACATTATTTATAATCTCATATTTCATTTCATGTAAGTGTAGTTTTTTTTATTTCCAAAATGCCAAATCATATAATTAATTTAATAGAAAAAAAAAAGAAAAACCAGGTGGTTTATTTTAATTTAATATGTTGGTGATTAATTATGAGGATCCATAAGTGAGATAACCCTGGTCAACCAATTTTATGGACTATTAAATTATAAATATTATATATTTCCACACCCCATGATAGTCACATGCTCTGTCAATGTCCACCACTCATTTAAATTTTAATAATTTTCAAAATTATATAAAAAGTGATTTTCAAAAAAAATATTTCTTAATTTTTTTTCATCTAACTACCTAGTTTTAAAATTTTAAAATTTCAAAATTCTGTTTTCAAGTCAACAAAAGATCTAGATAGTTTAAAACAAGCCCATCGGGCTTGGTATAATTAGTTAGCTAAATTTAATTTTTCAAATAATTAAAAAATTGGACAAGGTGATTCTGATATTTTTCTCCAAAAAATTGAATAATTGAATAGTTATTAAAATTAATGTTAATGATTTTATTTTTTTCTCATCTAAAGAAACTTTGTGCAATGAATTTTCCAATTTAATGAATAAATTGTTTGAAATGAGTTTTATAGGACAACTAAAATTCTTCCCTTCTTTTTATGTTTCCCAAAATATAAATGGAACATTCTAAAACAAAAGTAAACACAATAATTAACTTATAACGATGTTTGGTAAAGATTATGTTAAAGAATGAAGAACACCCATGGGTATGAATTGTAAAATAACATTGGATGAAACTAGTCAATTGATTGATAACAAGATTTTACAAAGTAGGATTTTAAGACTAATTTACATTAATATGACATATATGGGAATAGTGTTTCGTGTATGAATTTGTTCTCGTATTAAATCCAAACTAAAGTAATCACATTTTAAATATCTCAAAGTATTTTTTTGTAATTTAAATTGAATTAGAAACCTTGAATTATTTTATCCTAATGAAACTGGTTTTGAACATCCTTTATCCATGATATATCTTTTAGAGTATTCCAACTAGAAATAAAATGTAATAGTGGAAAATTAAATTTTCAAATAAAATCCACCATATCTAGCAGTTTTAAGATGAAAAACATTGTTTATATATCAATATCCAAAGAATAATAAATAAATTCTAGGATTCTATGAACTTATGTTATATTGATGAATCATATTATCATGAACCGTGGGAAAATATATTATATTTTCCCTATAAATTTTGAAAACATTATTGTAATTGGTTTCACCAAAAATCCTATTCAACACTCTATCAATATGAAAATGGACTGAACACAACATTTTCTAAGAGATAACGTTGAAACTTTTGATATCTTTCTTGACATTATTTTCTCGAACCTCTAACATGATGTTATCTTCACTAAACACCTTACTCTTGGTTGATTTGACCTTATCAAAGTAGAGTTGGTTATGATTAACGTGTGATTTTTATCTCATAATCTCATAGAATGAATTCATATTTTTATTTTTACAAAAAAAAATCATATTTGATTTCAAATTTATAAAAAATTTTAAAAAAAATTTATAATTTTGTATCATTTAAGTGAATAAGATACTCTAAGAAAATCCATTCAATTTGGATAAAAAAGTGGATTTATTTTTTGTTCAGATGATCGTATGGATTTATCCTAAAAGGAGTTAATTTTATTTTTAACCCTTCCTCTATCTTAGGCATAGTCTGTGTGCCTTAATAACTGTGACGCCCAGATTCGGATTCCATATTGTGCTGCCCTAAGCCTAGTTGGCCACATGGAATCAAGTTCAGCTCCCCAAATTCCATAGGCTACTGAATAGAATTGAGGGAATTGGGGCTATTAGTGGGTAGACTATTACCTAATTACAAGAGTGTGTTGTAGATAGTATGATATAAAAGTAGGTAAAAGTTGAAAAATGATAATTATAATAAAAATAAATATTAGAAAAAGACTAAAATAATAATAACTGAATCAACAAGAATAATATATAGAAATATAAAAAGTTGATGATAATATTTACTGTATCTATAAATATAGGAAATAGGTATACAAAGAATCAAAAAAACATTCTATACAGAAATTAAAAAAAAGGAAATATAAAACTATCCCCAACATCCTGAGCTCTAGCCCGGCCATTTGCTACCAGCTGTATCCAACGAATTGATCAATAAATCCTCTAAATTTGTACCTTCCGTTTATTGACACTTTCATACATATGATATCCCTAGGTACTATATTCTACTAGATAGGGTGTGATATAAATATTAGTATACCACCAACACTGATGTCTATAACATCATGTATGTGTAATGTAAACATAATCGTCTAAAATCATGCATATATAAGAAATAAATAAGTACAATAATTTGAGAAACCAAGTACCTACTTCATCCCATGGCTGGAGTATGAACATATAACTAGTTCATTTAAATTAATTATTTCCAATTTATATAATTAATTACATGATTCAAATCCATCACTAACATCACCATGTGATAGTAATAGTAAGTTTACAGGAACTAATACGAAACCATGAAATGTGATATAATAATAATATGGGAACCATGATAATGACTATGGAAACCTCAACCTAAACGGTGTCCAACAAAGTAGTAACTATAGCCTAGATCAGGGTAACATTATAATCCAAGGAACATCATCTAAGGGAGTCCACAATTGTGATGATCTAACTGAGTCCAAGGAATATATCCAAGGTGAAATGGGACAAGGAATGGCTTGATATGAGGATATAACCAAGGATCCCAATGTTTATTGAAACCGTGATGGATCTAAATTGTTATAGATGGAATTTTTTAATAGTAAATGAGGGATCCTACAGTGTCATATCGGGAAACCACAAATAGATGAGGATCAGATTCCAAGGTTGGTATCAACCATGGTAACTGAAATCCTTTAATTGGAATGGTATCCATGAGTCCTCCATTAATTCCCTTGGGAATCCAAAGTATAACATTAGTATGACCACCCATATAATGATTTCATGGTCCTTGTATATAATTTGGAACCTTACATTAAATTAATATAATTAATTAGGACAGTTAATACTCATTACATTTAACAAGTCATATGGTTCAATACATTTTCTTCCATTAGTTTAACAATTCCAATTGTGCATGCATCTATTTTATAATTCATTAAGATCCTTATTTATTTCAATTGGTTCATTCTTATACCTTCCATTGTGAATGGAAATGGGTTCTTAGGCATGCACAAACATTCATGTTCATTTAAATTGTCCAAGTCACACATATAAAACATACTTTAAAATTCATTTGTGATTTATTAATTAAGTAAAGAACATACTTTTGGTGGGTCAAGTGTGGATCAAAATGGTACTAACCATTCAATAATTTAGTAGTCGTTTTATATATGGAGTCTTACCATTATAGTGGTCAAGAAAAAGCACACCAGAATAGAGTCTCAAAAGTGTAACAACACTAAAAAACCAATTATCGTAAATTACACTACATGGGGTGGTTGATGTTATGGGAATAACAACCAACCTTGAGTAAAATATATAAAAAGAGTCATAGAATCTAGTCTTGGAGACTATAAGCAAGGGATATTAATTTAATAGATGAATCCTAAAGATATCAGCATTTCAACATGACAATTTACAAAATGATGAATCTCGAGGAGTTTAATAGAGACCACCGACACCTACTAATAGGTGGATCACCATGTGATAAAAAATTATTATTTTATGCTTCATTTGAGGAAATAAACAATGGAATCGCATATCAAGATACAATTAGGAGATTCCTGCATAAACATTCCACTAAGAAGCATATGACTCACAAATAAATCCCCTCTCATATCTGTGGGAACCCAAAAATACCCATGTATATGGAGCATTTCATCTTTTTCCATCGAACAATATGAAGGTGGGTCATCTCTTGAAATACCCACACGGAAAAACAATCCTTAATGATCAAAAAATTTCAAAAAGTTCACCTTCTCAAAGAGGTAATAATTAATTATCAAGGATGAGAGATAAGACAACATGTGTCTATCATGAAACTCAACATTCATCTTTGGAAATAGGGACATCAATTACTATTAATCACATTCTTCTCATATGGCATGTGACTGAGTTTTTCAGCCCATAAAATCAACAATCGCATTACCCTTTCTCGGTGTATAGGCAAGATAATAATTGATGGAATAAATATATTCAACCCATCTCCAATTCCATAGATTCAATTCATGTTGTGAAAAGATATATTTGAGTATATTGTGGTCTATATACCTGAAAATGTTCTCACCCAACAGATGATGTCTCTACTATCATAAGGCATGGAAAACTATAGCTAGCTCAATGTCATATGTTCGGTATTTTCTCTTATTGGGCCTCAAAAAATGATATCCACATATAATAAATCCATCCACCTACACCATTACTACTTCTATGTTAACACATTATGCATCACAAAACATTGTATAAGATCTTCTAGGATCTGTAAAAATCAAGCTAGTGCTTAGACAAGCCTACATTTAATCTCTTAAAAGGATTTCTTGCCTGATTCAAACCATATGAACGTGAAAACCATCCTTTTAGGTAAATTAAGAGATAAAGAAAGACGTGGAAAGTCATGTATGATAAACATATAATATCTATTCATCCCCAATACACTTCATGTATAAAACACATTTTGGGCTAATCCCAAAGAACTATATCACTCACATTCTCTAGGTCAAAAAGATATTCGATTCTGATATAATCTGACCCAAGAGGTGAACTTTTTTGAACCATAAGTGGAACTTTTCAAGCTTGGAATAATGTTGATTCTCCGTTAGTTTACTCAGAACAATCTCTATGTGCGTAGAATGGATTTTATGGGTGTGAGAGCACACCAAGATTCCTTCCAAAAAGATTATGAACAAATAATCCATATGGTGGAGTAATACCCTGTTAATCAGATCCATAAAAATGAGGGTCACATTCATAAGACCAAATGGAATAACAAGGTACTGATGAAAGCCATACCTTCAACAAAAATTCGTATAAGGTATCTCTTATGTCCTCGCTTGTACCTTATGATCGCCAATATCATTTTGATCATAGAGGTGACAGTAGATCCTCAGATCTGGTCAAAGAAATTTTCTATTCAAGGTAGTGGGTATTCATACATCACTGTTAGCTAGTTCAAACATATGTAATCTATGAAATTAATAAGGGTCTCATCTACCTTTGTGGTGCAAATCATGGATGAACCCTAAGAGAAAGTGCTAGGAAACATAAAAACATTGGACTTTAAGTCCTCTAACATTCACTGAACTTCATGGAGCTCAGTAAGTGCCAAAATACATGGATGAATGGGCACTGGAGCTTCTCCTAAAAGAATATGGATCATAAACTATACCTCTATCTCATGTGGTATTGTAGAAAACTCATCTAAATATATATCCCTAAAATTATCTACCAACAGAGGGAATTCAGCCGGATGTAAACATTAAAACTCTATGAATATATTTGAAATTTGGGTGGTCACTCTACTAAGGACATGATGCTTTGGTTAATACCAATAATCTTGGATATCCCATTCTCCCTTGTGTAGATAACTGGAACCCTCGAGTCATTTAAACAATACCCTACTGTGTTTGAAGTCAACCAAGGCATGATAGAGAACCAGGAAATCGATCATGATAATGACATCAAATCCCTTTATCTAGAGAAAAAGTGGTCCCATGTTAATTTTTAATTTACTAACTTATGATAATAGTCAATAAATTTTCTTATACCCTATGTTCATACTCCAAATGGTGTGGCTAGGGTCTTTGCACCACAGTAACTCTGTATTTCAAACCCAAAACATCCCACGATAGACAAGGATATGACTGTGTGTGAATCACCAATATAAAATAAAGAAGATACTATAATGGATGCTACTAGAATAATAATCTCTTTCTGAAGATGGTAATGTATCTTAGTCCTTGGGTATTTACTGTAATGCATGAAACTAACATTATCCACGACCCTATGCAATAGTTGGACTACCAAGACCAAAATTGTTCTATTGGAACTGCTAGTGATTAAGAGTATTTCTTCTATTTCCACAACTTCAATCTTGGATAGTCATGCTAGTGATACTCAAAATCCCCACCTAATAAGGTGTAAAATAAATTTCCCCTGAATATGGAGATAGTTTGGAAGAACTTCAACAAAAAATAGATGCAAATGTATGATAAAAACTATGAAGGCATCCCATACTACTACAAGACTGAAACATCAGATGGTCTCTATGAAACTAAGAATTCATGTGTTCCTATAATCCACACCTTTGACATTCCATATAGATACCAGTATAGGTACTATGACAATTACTATTCTGATAGTGAACCTCAATAGATCGCTTTATGCTACCTGAAGAATTAATACCCATAACTGGCATTAATCAATTATACCTGGTACTATAACTGTCCCTCAAGTTACCCACAATGATAAGATCATCATTAAATATTACAAAAAAAATAAGATAGGTCAAATGTATTCACCTATGTCCGGATGGAATACTACATCACATTTATGATGGGTCTATGACACGAAATCTCATCAATATCTTGATGTGGTGAAATGAACTATAACTTAGTGAAAAACTATTAAATACTTCATAACTAAAATATAACCTAGCCAAGATGCAGGAACTCTCTCAATCTATGATCCGTTAGTGTCTAATGAAATAGCTAATCAGAGAAGGTAGTTTTTAAATCATCTCATACCAGACCATGATAGTGACTAGCCTGGGTAACCACATCCCACCTGTGCCTTTCAAAATCATGTATCATGTAAGCAACAAACTTGACCCTCTTATCTAAAGGTGTCTCTAAATGATCAAAGATAGAAAAGGTGGCCTCTATCCAAGACTCAGTAGCCTATTAACCATTATCCCCGTATATGGTAGGAGGATATTGTTGTTTGATCTCCCGATTCAGATCACCTATCTTAGGTACAGGTCGTAGATAACCATGCTTGAAATTCATCAGTCACATGTAACAATCTATAACATGAATGTCAGTTACCAAAATAGGTACAACATGTGGTGCCGCAAGTGGAACTCTTAGATGTAAGACTAGCATCTCAGAGCCCACCACATTTGAATCATGCTCCTAACTACCTTCTAGGCGCACAACTCGAGGACAATGTGGTTTCATTGTTCTAAAAATGCCATTCACACACCTGAGAATAAGATAGAAATAGATAGATAGTAATAAAAATGAAATCATAATGTAAGGAAGGTCTCACTACCCATGGTATAATACCACAAATAACCTCTTAGAAGGCTAGGTATTGGTATGGTCTCAAGTATAATTTACAGGGGTTCAACTAGATGAATGATTAATTATTCATTTCTCCATCATTTATTATAAACCATTTCTTTTAATTTTATATTTAAATTCCAGGATTACTACTTTATCATTCATAAACATGATAAGGGGGGATAAATATGTACATCCATTACATTTTTAATGTCATGTTTCTATTTGATAATGAATTTTATTATTTCATATATAAATATTTATATAGAATGAATCAATATTCCTAGTGAATCAAGGATTATACATCTTATCAGAGTAAAAAATTACCATTTGATTTTAATCTAATGACTCAACATTGCATATTACCCATTCTAACACATGAGGGCCTATAAAACATCATGAATTGAAACAAGTAATCACTCAATCACAAACTAGTAAAATGAAAGACATACTACATCTATAATAACATCACTCAATTGATATAGTCATATCAAGCAATGAAAAAAAATGAAATTCACTTGAATGGTATGAAAATTTGCATGGAATGTGAGTTCTAGGTGACTATGATGATTCATGCAACGATTACCCTTTCTCTTATACCATCATGATAAGGCAAAAAGAAACCAAAAATCAAAAGAAAAATAAATAACAACATATAACATGTGATTCTCCCAATGGTGAAATGATATCAACTAAAAAAGGGAAATAGAGAAGAACAATTATAATTCAAGCAGCTCAGCCTTTACCCCAAACATGGACCTGTAATTCACAAGGATGTCTTATGACTAAGTTCCAAGGTTTAATAATATACAATATATTCTCTACATATATTAATTAATGAAAATAAATTATCTAATACAACATTGCGACGTCTTGAACCTATATTCATCTTAAAGGTGCTTTGGTCTTATTTGGCCACATGTCATCAAGAACACATCCCAAAACACTAGAGGTTTCCAACTAGCTGAGTGAGCATTCAGTTTGTACATGGGGATACTATTCCCTCATTACCAGAGTGTGTTATGATGGGAAATATATAAAAATAACAAAATATTTTTAGAAATGATAATGATAAAACGAATCCATAGAAGAAGCCAACTGAAATAATAACAATTGAATCAACTCGAATAACTAATATCAATATAAAAAAGTTGATGATGAAATGTCATATATCGAGAAAGTTGGAAAATATGGTCCCAAATCAGTAGAAGATAATTCTATATACATGTATAAAAAATAAAACAAAACTACCCCCAAAATTCTGAGCTCCAGATCGATCATCTTCTACCAAATCCATCCTCAGAATCAAGCAATCAATTGTCTAATACTACCCACATCCATTTTTCAACACATGAAAACAATTTAATTTCTCGGTTACCATAGTTCTTGGATAGGGGGTAAGATAAATATCATTAGTCCACCACCAAATTTGTCCATAACATCCTTTTAGTGTAATATAAATAGAATAGTGTTAAAGCATGCATATGTAAAAAAATCTAGCATATTAATGAAAATACACAAGTAACTACCTTAGCCCTAGGATAGAATCTGGACATGTAAATAGTTAATATAAATTAATTAGTTTGACTTTATATAATTAAGTCATGTGAGGCATATCCAACAATGACATCACCTCATGATAGTAATAGTAAGGTTCCAAGACATGACAAAGAAACATCAAATGTGATTTCATAATAAAAGGTGTGCCAAGGTAATGACCAAGGCAAAATATACATCAAGGGCCACCAACTCATTTATAACTGCATCCTAGATAAGGGTAAGAGTGTAATCCAAAGATAATTATCCAATTAATTCCACAATAATTATGATATAACTAAGTCCAAGGAATACATCAAAGGTAAAACATATTAATAAATGTTAGATCTGAGGATATAACTATGGAACCGTATGTCTAGAAAAACCCTATATCCAATGAGTGTATCCATTGAATATTATAATATTAAATGATAGATCTTATGGTTTCACTATGGCCATCTATTTATGATGATCAGGTTCCATGGTGTGTCTAAACCGAGGCAACTATCATCCTTGAATTCGAATGGAATCCACTGGGGATCAAGGAATTCCCTCGTGAATCAAAAGGCGAACTCAAGCATGGGCACATCTAATAATTTTTTAAAGGTCCATTAAATTTATTAGGAACTTAATTTAATTCATTTAATTAATTAGTCCATCAAATACTCAATCTATTTAATGAGTCATAATGTTACATGCATTACCTTTTATTAGTTTGACAAGGCCAATTTGGCATGAAACTATTTGATAATTCATTAAGGATCATATTCATTTCACTAGGTTCATTATACTACGTTCCATCGTGATTGGAAATGGTTAAAAGAACATGAAACTAACTTTCATGTTCATTTAAATTGTCCACGTCACCCATATAAAACATACATGATAATTCATTTGAGATTGATTAATTAAGTGAAGCACCAACCTTAGGTGGTCAACTTTGGATCAACATGGTTTTAACCTTCCAAAAATTAAATAGTAATTTATTACAAGGGTTATACCATTAGAATGGTCAAGAATTAGAACACCCGAACAGAGGCTCAAATTTTTCGAAACAATAAAAAACCAATTATGGTAAATCACCCTACATGGGTGGTTGAAATTATGGTCATAACCAACAAAGATGAATAAAATATAGGGCAAGGGTCATAGAAAATTTTACTAATGATAATAAGAAATTAATATAATTTTAACAGGTGAAGATTTATGGATTCAATATGAAAACATCTAAATTTATAAAATTAAGAATCTTGAGGTTTCGTTTATTGAACACCTAATTTTAATCATATGAATCTTCTATTCTTGTACCAGTATCTAGTTTGGTGAGGATTGGGGTAGATCTGAAGAACTAATTAGTACACTTAAATTGGGTAATATGATCTGGCATCTAAATAGTGTCATTGATAGGAAAAACAATGATGAAAGATTAAAAATTAATCAAGAACGTACTAGTGTATATACAACATGATGAACAATAGTTCATTCAAAATATGGATGGGATATCATTCTCAATTACTAGTTTTGGAATGAAAATAGCTTCTAAAAGGATAAGGGTGGCTATTAATTCTAATGTAAATGAAAAAAATGAGGAGGGTTTAACTTAAAACCTCATTTATGGGAAAATGGTAATTTTACTTAAATTTTTCCGTCATGCGGTTTGGCCAAACCATACACAAACCATGCATGGGAAGCTGTAGGAATGGTAATACCACATGGTCAAGACACATGGTTTGAGACACCATACACTAACCATGCGAAATGGATCTATTAAAATTGTGCACATTATCGCATGGTCATGCCACCAAATCCACATTGTTTGGGAAAACCATGAACCATATACCAACCCACTACGCACCCTCATATAATGAAAACTATCCATTTTAATTTCCTCACATGATTTACTCTAACCGTAAAATAGGACATTTTCTCTAATTGGTAGAGGTTCCCAACATTGAACAAGCTCTATACAACCATAAAACCATCACTAATTAATTTGGCATCCATATGAGGTCTATAAAAGGTAATTAGACGAAAATTAAAAGCATCCATACCTTATTCAAATACTGGGTTCTTATAACTGTACACTTGGTTTTTAACTGATATGGAATTTAACATGGTTTATTAATTAATTATTTAATAAACCATAGTGATGAAATTATTTTTCAAAAATTAATTTCATATGTATTTAATTTCTTTATTTTAGTTTTGTTTAATTGATATTATCTCTTTTACTCTCTTGGTGCATTAATGGAGGAGGATATAATCTTTATCATACTGAAATGATCCAACAACGGAAATTTTTCAATTTCAAAATTACAAATGTTTTTTAGAATCAAATTTTCTATTTGAATACACCATATAAATATTTTATTTATATTTTGAACTCATTTTTTGGAAAAAATTAATTCATTTTTTCCAATTCTTAAATGTTTTAAAGGATTCTAATATTTATTTTCATCTAACTACAAGGATATTTAGTAATAAAAAATATATTTTTAAATTTTATATACATTATCTCTAGCATTATCATTTGCAGCATTTTCACAATCATAATGGGGGAGAATCTTTTAGATAAATATCGTTATTTGGAAATATTTTTAAAAAATTCTTATAAAAAAATTATGTTTATTTTTGTGGGGGATTTTCGTTTTTCCAAAGGATAAAAAATCTTGGTATTACTATAATACTTGATCTTTTTTCTATTAATATTCTTTCCTTAATTTAATTATTATTCATGTGTTTTAGATCATCAGAAATGGAAATATTGTTATTATTCTTATCATTAAATTATCTTAATTATCCCAAAAAACCCAGAAAGTGTTTACTATTTTATTTTATGTAATGTATATGTAGCTTAAAGAAATCATATTAGGACCCCTATATAAAAACCCTTCTCTTTATTACACATTTAATCACACTTTATTAGACAAACATGCATATAATACAACCAATAAGATCAACAGGACTAGTCTATTTGGGGCGTAGGAAGATTACATGACAACCTAGGACATATAAATATAATATCTTTATTTAAAAATTCATTTTCATATCCACAAAGTTCCATTATACTTAGAATTTCATGGGATATCCAGAGGACATACAATAGAAAATGGTGAGCTATAAAGCCATGTAATGGAGTAAACACATAATAACATGAAGAATGCAATAAATTATAAGAAAAAGACACATAAATGGAGTATAAGAGAAACATGAACATAAAGGCATGATATAGCATGATTATCCCAACATGGAGATGTGGAAACAACATTTAACATTATATTATCATGAGCCCATCATCATTTCACATGGATCATTAGTAAACCAATATTACACATGAATTAGAATGAGTAAACCCTCATTTCACTTTTATTATCATGGTTAAACCCTCACTGCACATGGCGTATCATGATTCTAGTTTTTACCAACTGCATTAGAGCTCTATCAGGGCACACCTATTATAAACATTTAATTTAATGCATAAGTGTACCACATAGAACATATAACAGGGAATAATTCAACCTAATAATTTATTAATTGATAATGGAAGGTGGAATACATATGTGAATCTCTATAATAAATAAGTATATGTGCATAAATGTTAATACCCATGATAGAGAAATGGGTTTGGTATTCACACACAGAATGATCTTGGTATGGGAAATTTTAGCATCATAACGACGTCAAATAGAAATTGAAAAATGGGTTGATGAGGGGGAAAGAGGTCTCTCATAATTTATACATGGATTGGATAATAAGGGGGTCATGGAACATAATATCCCAAAATATTTAATGGGATTTATATGAAAAATATTAATTAATTTCTTGAATGTAAATGAGAAGAAAGAAATTCCTTACGGAATTTATACATGGTAAAGGTTGTAAATGTGAGGCATTAAAGAGTGATATAGAGGTGTCTCATCATTCAAGAATTAAGAGGGAAGTATGGGGTAGGTGTTAAATCATACCCCAAAGTTTTTTATTCAATAAAATAGGTATAACAACATAAAAACATTTGGGAAAAAAGTATAATGGAATAAAACCCTTACATTGATGTTTGATCCAAATGGATTGGTAGGGGCTTAGGGGAGGATTTTTTAGATCTTGGGGAACCATGGGAGGATTCCAGAGAGGGGTGGTCAGAGTTAGAACATGCTCCATGTGTTTTGAGTGATTTGAAGTGAAGTTCCAAGGATCGAATAATAACTGAGAAGGGGGGTATTGAATCAGTTGTTTTAAACTATTTATAAGTTTCAAAAAATTATGTAACTTAACCCTTGAAACCTATTATGATTTATTCCCTTATCAAACATTAGAAAGAAACTAAATAATGAAATTAAGTTAAAGAAATCAAGGAACACAATATTTAGATGGTTCGGCCTCAATATAAGAACCTAGGACCTTGTGATATCCACTCTCATTGGTCTATGGAAAACCACTATAATAATGAAGTGAATACAACTTGTGCCAACTCACATTAGACAACTTATTTCTCCTGATTTAAATTATTATACTTACTCACACAAGTTTAAAATGTTTTCTTAAATAATATATGAGCCATACAGAAGAATAAGAAATTGTTGAAGCTGATCCACAAATTCTCACTCTGAATCTTTAGTCTAGTTTTCGTGAATCAGATTTTCTGAAATCGGTCTTCTCAGTAATATAATGATGGTTCTGATTTCCTTTTGCTAAAAAAGTCGAAAAAAATCTTCAAGATAATTATAATCCTAGTAGAAATATAAGATGATTCTGATTCTCTTATTCCCAAACACTCAAGAAAATATCTTCATGATTTTCAGAACTTTTTACGTTGAATTCTCCAGTGCTCCGCCATTTCCGCGTATGAGAAATGATACAAATAAGTGAATGATATGAGAACATATTTATAGGAAACTTGGAAAACAATGGTGGGGACCATTAAAATCATTCCTACATCCACAGCTCTCAAAAAACTCTACAAATATCTCGCATTTAATCTTTAATCTTTGACTTCATGAAACTTCCAAAAATTTCTCCAAGATATACACAATTTTAAAATTCATGTTTTTTTATTGAACTCTTTTTATCTTTCATAGAATTATAATGATGGATCTGGGTTTTTATTTTCTTAGAAACAATCTCAGAAATAAGATTCTGAATTGTGATGAAATTAGGTTATGAATTTTTCAGAAATCAGGTTTCAAATTACTCAGAAATCAGGTTCTGAATTGTGTAGAAATCAGGTTCGGAATTGTTCAGAAATCGGGTCCCAATTATGCGGAAATCAGGCTCCGAATTATTCAGAAATCAGGTAGTGAATTACTCTGAAATTTTGTTCCTAATTATTCATAAATCAGGTTCTGAATTGTGCAAAAGTTAGGTTATGAATTGTTCAAAAATTAGATTCTGAATTATGAAAAAATCAGGTTCCGAATTTTACTGAAAATATGTACTGGATTACTCAGAAATCAGGTTCTGAATTGTGTAGAATTCATGTTCAGAATTTTTTAGAAATAATTTTCCAAATTATGATGAAATTAGTATGAGAATTTTTCATAAATCAAGTTCTGAATTACTCATTAATTAGGTTCCAAATTTACTTTAAAACTAGGATGAGAAATTAGGTTCTCATTTTGATATTCAAAAAACAGCTTCTGAATTTTCAAATAATGTTTCTCAATGAAAATCATCACACCTATTCAACTTTTCATCCACATATTTTATCATGATTTTATTCATGATTTGTGAGAACTTTATGATCTATGAAGAATCCTATGATTTTTTGAGAAATTTTGAGAAACTTTCTAACTTCTAATTCTTCAACAAAATCATTCAAACTCGGAAAATTTCATTAAGCTCAATAACTTCCTTATTCCCAACAACATATTTATTCTTGTATATAAAAAAAATTATTCAAAAAAAGGTTCTTTTTCAACAAATACAAAAAATTATTAAAATAAAAACACCACAAAGATTCTTCAATCTCCCCCTATGGATTTGTTTACAACCTTTTTTAAACAGCATCTCCAACTCTCATTTTTTTTACATTTATGAAAACATATCCTTTCTCAAAAAAATAATGTCCTGATACCACAATACTAGATAAAGTATGTTTTTTGAAGGATTTCCATCCCTTGGTGGGAAGAAAATTTTTCAGCCATGTAAAGGTGAACTCCCCAAACTCAAACTCCACCTTCACTTTTATATTTCTCTTTATAACATTTATTTTTTTGCCCATTTTTTTCTATCCTACATTAAATGATAACCACTACTTCATATTCATAAATAAAATCTAAGTAAACACTTCTTTCAAAAAATTGTTTTTACTCTCCCCCTTTGTCAACATAATTCAAAGCACAGTGGGGGAACATCCTTATGTGGTTTAGGAAGGCATGGGAGGAGGTTGAATGTGGAGTTATGGCCTCAATTGTACAAACCTATCTTTTGACTTTGCTTTTGTAATGATATCCACAATCTGGTACATTGTTGATGTGTATTCCATCAAAACATCTCATGCAGCAACATTATCTTCTATGAAGTAAAATTTAATATCAATGTCTTTTCATCCTGAGTTTTTGATAGTGCTCATGGAAATATCAATTTCACTTTGATTATCACAAAGTATCTTCAATGGTTTAGAAACATATACATTAAAATCTTCCACCTGAACATTCATCCATATCATTTGATTACAAGCTTGAGTAGCTGAAACATATTCATATTTGCTTGTGCTCAAAGTTACCGAACATTGTTTCTTGTTATTCCATCTCACACAAAATTCTCCAAAGAAAAATGTTCTTCTTGAAGTTGATTTTCTATCATTACAGTCGCCTGACCAATCTGCCTTAGAGTAACCATGAAACATTAACTCACTGTTTATTTTGTATAAAAGCCCATATGAAGTTGTTCATTTGACATATATCAGAATCCTATTTTCTACAAACATATGTGATTCTTTTGGGTTACATTGATCCCAGGCACATAATGTAACAGCATAAACCATATCTGGTCGTGATGTAGTATGATAAAGAAGACTTCCTATCAACTTCCAAAAATCATTCTGATTTAGACTTATTCTAGATTCATCTTTGTTTCACATTGTGCTCACTAAAATAGGATATAAAAAAATATTTTTATTCATCCACTACAAACATCATTAATCATTCTATGGAATGATTTTATTGATGTAATAAAGTGTATCTTTATTTTTGATGAACTTATAATCCAAGGAAGAATGTTAATTCCCCTAACATTTACATTTCAAAAAATTTCTTCATCTCTTCAGAAAACTCTCCACAAAACATTTCTTCATCCCCAGAATAATTATATCATCAAAATTAACAATTAAAATTAATATTCTAAAGTCAAAAACATTTATATACAAGTTACTATCAACCGTTCCCTTAGAAAATTCCCTCCTTCACAACTAATTGTCAAGCTTAGAATACCAAGCACGTGGATCTTGTTTCATCCCATAAAAAATGTTCTTCAATTTATAAACATTGTGTTCATATTCATCAGGTAAAAATCCACAAGGTTGTTAAATGTAAACTTCTTCGTCAATTTCACCATTTATGAAATACTACTTTACATCTATCTGATAAACTTTGTAATTCTGATGGGAATCCTCTACAAGAAACATTCGAATAGTTTCTATCTTATCAACAGGGTAAAAGGTTTCAACAGAATCCACTCCTTCTACATATACATATCCTTTACAAAAAATTCTTTCTTTGTTTTTTAAAACTTCTCCATTCTCATTAAATTTATTTTTCAAAACAGAATTAGTTCGAATAACATTTTTATTTGATAGAAATTGAACAATTTCCCATGTTTTATTCTTCTCAATCTGATCTCACTCTTTATTCTTGGCATCCACCCATTCATTATATTGAATAACCTCTGAAATAGATTTTGGTTCATCTTTTGAGATATGTAATGTCTGATTTTATAATCTCAACTTCCTTCTTGCCTGAATAGGACCCTTGTGATTATCAAAAATGTTTTCAGATTAAGCATGAGTTCATATGGTAGGAAATATCATGGTTTCTTTCTTAGCATCAATTTTTCACCACATGAATCATCAGAATCAGTATGATGATGTTTGGGATAACATTCACTATCGTGGGATTTCTCTAATGTTTCATCCCCATCATTCTCAACAACTTTTGGAAAGGAAGATTTATTTTCAATTAACTTTACATCATATGAGTCTACCAACCATTGTAAAAATTTGTTCCAACATTTTTAACTTCTCACATTAGGTGAATAACCCATGATGGTTTCTTCCTTAACATTCTTATCAATCATTCCCAAATCTAAATTTTTTTGACATTAACCAAACATAGACTTCAAACGATATTAATGTATTCCAATGAGTTTTTTTGTTATACTACATTTCATAATGAGTCATGTTTGTTTCTGGTCTCAACAAGTATATATTTTAAATATGTATAGTAGTACTAACAACTTCTCTCGCCAAAAAATTGAATGCTTCTATTCACCTAGCATACTTCTTTTCATTTCTACAAATCTTCGATTTTTCTTTCTGGTACTTCATTTTGTTATGGATTATTGGGAGCAATATATTGATGTTTGATACAATTCATTCTTAGATATATTTGAAAAAAAATTGTGAATTCAGTAGCATTTTCTATTCTAATATTCTTTATAGAAACCCCCAATTATTTCTCAACATCTTTTCTAAAGATTTTGAACATTTGAATTCCATCTAACTTGTGCTTCAGGAACATGATATTTGTCATCCAAGTGAAATATTCTATAAAAGTGATAAATTATAAGTCTGGATTTTTTTATTGATGTCTCATCGGCCAACATAGATCAGAATGAAAAATCTCTAGTGTTTTTCTATATTGAATATCATCTCTTTTATGAATTTTATTAGACAACTTTTCTTTCTAGAAATTAATACAATAATCTTCATCATATTTTCTCAATTATAGAAAAATCCAAACCGTATCGACCTTAGATAGCTTGTTCATGCTCTACTCCCCAAGAGTTCAAAGTATTCAATGCCATAACCTATTGTCATCTTTAGCACTTAAATAACATGATTTGTTGGATACTCCAATTTGAAAGAGATTCCCACCAGTTATCTCTCCTGATGTAATGAATTTTCCATTTTTTCACACTTTTGTTGATACAATAATCCTTTTATAAGATTGCTTATTTTCTATCATCAATAAGATGACATACACTAAGTTAGTTATGTTTTAGCCCATCAACAAACAAGAATTCCTTAGACTTTAGTTTCTCTGATTGAATTTATGTCATTCTGATTACTTTAATTTTTAAGGAACTATAATTCCCAAAAGTGATTGTACCACCATCATGACTCTCAATATGTTCCATGATTTTTATATCACCTTTCATGTGTGAAGAAAAACCACTATTAAGAATTCATGGTTTGTTCCTCTTAATTTCATTTTAATTTTTCCCAATAATTAAAGCTCTCTCATCAACCTTCTTTTTTTATAGCTTTCAATCCTTTATTATTAAAAGAAACTTATTCTGGAAGGAGTGTCATACATATTTTGGCTTCATGTCTAGACTAAACACATCTTCTACAAACTTCCTCAAGACATTCAAATTGATTCTTTGTTCAAATATTTTTGACATCTTCAGAATTCTCCATTTCAACATTCTTTGAGAGGTAAAAGTTACACATTCTTCTTTCACTACATCATAAACTTTGATCAAACCTTTTTCTATGTAGAGTTAAATTGTTCCAACAATTATAATCTTTATGAACATAGATTCGGCAGCACCAACAAAAACCATCAAATCTTGATTTTCATTTATATAATTATCTTTCTCTATAGAAACTGATTTGGAAAAGGTAGCTTCATTCAGCTGTAACATTCTCCGGATGTGGAACATCTTTCCATTTCATTGATATTTCAACAAATGTAGAGTTGATAGGTTTATCACAACATTTGTTCACCCACAATTTTCCAACACCTTTTCCATACCCTAAAATGTTAGAATTTTCAGATGAAACTTTATTTTTGGTAGGAGGATATTTCACCAAATTCTTGTAATAAGCCTTCTCACAAATTTTTGAGGTCTTTGCTTTTACATCTGTAGCTTTGTTGAAGTTTGAATTTATCTTCCTCAAGGAATTTTTAAACACAAGGAGTTTTCATTGCTCCTTGTTCACTTATTATTTCTTAGCTTCCAATTTCTTACTCAGATCTCCAATCACCTTTCCATGTTCATCATTTATATGTTTGTAACTTAGAATCTCTTGAATGTATTCATCCTCCTACTTGATTGAATTTTTTCTTCCATCAGAAAATTCATTACGATTTTTGTTCATTACTCTAATTTCATTATTTAGATATTTGTTTTGATCAAGACAAGTATTAAGTTTGGTTCTAATATGATACTCTTTATAAGATTATTAACCACATTCTTTACTATTTGAATAGTCTTATGTTTTCTCAACTTTTGCAATAATGGTTCTAAATTTTTCTGAACATTAATCTTCATAAGAATCATTTCTAATTGAGTCTGATTCAACCTTGTTTATCAATATGTTTCTATTCTTTCTAAAATAATTCATCTGAAATTTGTCCTAAAACATCTCTTATTTATCATTTTTGTCCCACTTCTTCCATCTAGGATTCTTATCTGAATCATCTGGATATTCTCCAACCTTCTACATAGGTAAATTGATAACAAAGTTCTTGATTCCACAACACTCAAAATACTTGGGAGGATGTTTTACTCCATACATTCCCCTTCCTCTATGATAGTTATTATATACAGGGGACCTGATCTTTTCATTTTTCTCTTCATCTTCCCTACCATCAGATTTACAAGGATATTCTTTATCAACATCATTGATTTTCATCTTTCTCATGGAATCAAAAGCCATTTAATCTTTCATTTTCTTCTTAAAGATTTAATATTTCCTCATTTCATAAGAAACAATAATTTTATGTAATTCATCCAGAGATAAATCATCCTTATCTTCTAAGGTAGAAAATTTAAAATCGAACCTGTTTGGAAAGTTTCTCATGAGTTTCTTCACAATTGTAGAATCTTCCAAGTCTTCTTCAAATCCTCTATTGTTGCATACAATTTCATAATCTATAGTGAATTATTCATAAACTGTTACATCATCTCTCATCCTGATATCTTTAAACATACTACACCATATTTGTAGCATAACCTCCATGACTTTCGAATTTCCTTCGAAAACACTTTACAGCTTGTCCCACATGTTTTTTGATGTTGTGAGTTACACCACCTTTTAATAAAAAAATTAATAAAAACATAGGAATCGAATTTCTTTCCATTCCATCAAATTCTATATTTCTCTTATTAGGAAAAATAATAGGAACATTTCTCTCAATAGGGAGAAATCCAATAGTAGCAGCATCAACAAATTCAAGTCCAAGAGATAGGAGATACAAAATCATCATATTTTTTCCTCTATAATAATTCTAGCCATCAAATGTAAGAATTATATTACTGTTGATAGAATATATATTCTCCATGATAAGGATTAAACAACAGAACCTCACTTTAATACCAGATGAAGTTCCAAGGATGGAATAACAATTGAGAGGGGGGGGGGTTGAATCATTTGTTTAAATTTTTATAAGTTTCAAAACATTAAGAAACTTAAACCTTGAAATATGTTAATATTTATTTCATTATCATTCTTCAGAAAGAAACTCAAGAATATAATAAAGTTAAATCAATAACAAAACAAATGATTTACAAGGTTCCTCCATAATATGAGTACTAACGTCCTTTCCATAGTCACTCTCATGGGTCTATAGAAATACACTATAATAAATAAGTGAATACAACTTGTGCCAACTCCTGTTAGACAGATTCTATCTCTAGATAGGAAGGATTATATATAATCCCATCTATTTATAATGTTTTATAAAAGAACAAATGAGCCAAACACAGGAATAAAGACTTTGCTGAAGCTGCTTGACAACTGATCTGTCCAAATCTTCAGTATGGTTTTCTTGAATATAATTTTCTAAAAACACTCTTCTCTAAAAGGTAATGATTGTTTCAATTTCCTTCATCAAAAAAACTAAAAAAACTTATTCAAGATATTTATGATCTTTTTAGAAAGATAAGATGATTCTGATTCTATTATTCCCAAATACTAAAGAAAACTTCTTTAAGATAGTAGGAACTTTTTTACTTTAAATTCTCCAGCACTATGCCTTTTCCCCATGTGTGAAATGTAACAAATTAGTGAACGATATGAGAACATATTTATAGGATACTCAGAAAACAAATTCAAGAATCTTGAAAATCTTTCCCACTTCCTCAAATCTCATAAATCTCTGCAAATAGCTTGCATTTTTTATTCAATCATTTAATTAATCAAACCTCCTTAAATTTTTGTGAGATTTATGAAATGTTGTAATTCAGATTCTCCATCTAGAACACTTTATATCTTTCTCAGAATTTTAATTCTAGATCTTGGTTCAGATTTTCTCAAAAACATACTGAGATATAAGATTATGAATTGTGTAGAAATTAGGATATGAATTGTTCAGAAATCTGGTTCAAAATTAAATAGAAATCAGGTTCCAAATTTTGAAGAATTCATGTTCTAAATTTTTTAGAAATCAGATTCTGAATTACTTAGAAATCAGGTTCCGAATTGTTCAAAATTCAGTTTTTGGATTATTCAAAAATAATATTCCAAATTATGTTGAAATCAAATTCCAAATTGTTCCGAAATCATGATTTAAATTACTCTTAAATCAGGTTCCAAATTGTGCAGAATACAAGTCCTGGATTTTTCAAAAATCAAGTTCTGAATTATATAGAAATCAGATCCTAAATAGTTTAGAAATCTAGTTATGAATTACATAGAAATCTAGTTCCAAATTTCCTCCAAAATCATGTTCAGAAATCAGGTTTGGGTTTTCTCATGAATCATGTTCAGAAATCAGGTTCTGGTTTTCAGGATCAAAAATTAGGTTCTGAGTTTTCTCCGAATGTTTCTCAGTGAAAATCGTCAAACCCCTTCACCATTTCTTCAATAGCTTTTATCTATAAATTGTTCATGATTTGTGAGAAATTTAAGATCAGTAATTAATTTTCTGATTTGTTTAGAAATTTTGAGAAACATTCTAGCTTCTTACTCTTCCTCGACATCTTTCAAACTCAACAATATTCATTAAGCTCAACAAATTCCTTAAACGCAACAACTTATTTAATACTGTATATCAAAAAAATTCTTCAACAAAAGTTATTTTAGTTGTAAAAAAATAATAAATATTGTTAAAAAACACTACAATGATTCTTCATGATGTTGGAGCATGGGTGTGTATATATAGGAAAATAAAGGGAATTCAATTTTATTTAGGTTTTGGACACCACACATTAAACTCATCAAAACCTGAAAACAACCCATTGTTTATGCCCATGGTTTTTTCTAATGTTTAATAGAAAATATTATTTTATATAGATAGTATCTGAAACTATTTAAATATTGGTCTTTTTTATTTGGAGTTGAGACACACTCTCAAGGAAATCATATCAAAATTATAAAAATAATTAAATGTCTTGGAGGGTCCACTAAGGAACTGTTTAATAAATAAAGAAAATCTAAAATCAATTTATTATATAGGTAAATTATTTATAGGCTGAATATCCATTTATATTATTTTATTACATCACTATTGGGTCATTATGATGTCATAAAATATATTATATATTTAAACAGTATTAAACATTTACCCAAAAATTCGACTCTCTCGGAAAATTATGAAAATTTCAATGTTGGATAATTTAGATGTCCAAATTCAAAAAATAATATTCATTTTAACTAAATAATTTTCTAAATATTTTAATTATTTAATTTCAAATAAAAACTAGTTATTTTTGTGAAATTCATGGGTTTTTATAAAAACAGCTTTCAATCATTAACAAAAATTAAAATTATAATCATAAAAATTATATTATAATTTATATTTAATAAAAAGTAATTTATTAATAATATCTTGTTAAAATATTATCTAATTAAAAAATCCATTAATTCTTCAAAATATATTTCTTAATTGAATATTAACTAAAAACACTATTTCTTATTTAAAACACATTTACCAAGTAACAATAATAAAATGAATGTGCATTCATTATTCTATACAAAAATAATTCACAAAATCATAGTGATAGGGTCTTGATGTGTAACCTCTTATAACACTTTCTTAATACCTAAGGGTAAGGTGTGTGATGGTGATAGACTCATGGGGTGGATCTAACAACATCGCTCAAGTGGTAATCTCTATTAACATCCACATATCACATAGTTGATTCAATTAATTCTTAATGTCTTTAATGTTGTCTGGGTCTTGGAAAAAAGCAATGTCCAGTGACCTTACATCCATTCTGAGCTCAGATAAATGGGCTTCGTATAGAGAAATTATACTAGATGAGGTCATCACTTCCTTTATTTGAGTAAATTTGATTTGTTAAAGCCCTAAATTTATAATCATCATGTGATCATTATTAAATGGTTATATTAGAAATAGTAACAATTTTTAATTATATTTTAAAATCAAAAATCATAAAACCAAGAAAGTTCATATGTTTTATATAACCATTTTACATAATAAGACATTTACTTATATCAATAATAATTTTCAATAATAAAATCTTCATTCATAACAATGATCCCCCTAAAGAAATTTAACCCTTGAAATTTTCTTCTCCCACACTAAAACATATGATGGTAACTCTACTTCCTCTCATCCTCTGATTCCCGCGTTGTTTCTTCAAACTTTTGGTATTTCCACAACACCTTGATGAGGGGCATTGTTTTATTTCATAGAACTTTTTCCCTATGATATAAGATCTTCACTAGATTCTCTTCAGAGGAGAGGTAATTCGCCAATGGTACCACCTCTGGAATGACTACATGCAATGGGTCAGGTATATACTTCCTCAAGAGTGATATATGGAATACATCATGTACTTTAGATATGTTCAGTGGAATTTCTAGTAGATATTCCACTGCTCCAATGCAATCAGGATTTAAAATTGTCAGATGTACCTTCTGCAAAGCTTTTGCTTCTTCCCAAATATCATAACCATCATCTATATAGATATGTAGATGAATACCATGTCTCCAACATCAATTTCATGGTCTCATCAATGATTATCAACATAGCTCTTTTGTCAACTATGAGCAGGATTAATGTACTACTGGATGGTTTAAAACTTTTCCACCATTTCATTGACCATTTCTAGACCAATGAGTTTTTATTCCCCAACTTTATCACAACATGCCATTGTTCTACACCTCATCCAATAAAAGTAAAAATATGTATCCCTTTGGATGCTTGATTCGATACTTTTATTTTAAGAGAACTCAACTAGAGAAAGATTTTTGTCCCATCATCCTTTGACTTACATTGAGTATGATCTCAACATGTCATCAAGTGTTTTGATAACTTACTCAGATTGGCCATCATTTTGAGGATGATAAGTCGTATTAAATTTCATCTCAATATTCATAGCATGAAGGAGACTCTTCTAGAACATAGAGGGGAATCTTCGATCTCCATCTGATACAATATATAATGGTAATCCATGCATCCTTAACACTTCTCTGGTTTTATATTCATTCTAGTTGATCCAATGATGAATAATCTCTAATTGTAATGATGTGTCTATTCTTTATAATAGGATCCAAAAAAACCCAGATAGCATTGATTCATTTAGATTTCTTCGAATGTTTAGTGACAATGTCCATGATTATGTTCTCTAATTTCCATGTTGGTATGGGTAATGGTTGAATCATCCCCTTAGTCTTCAACCTCCTAGCCTCAACTTTTTGACATAGCAGGAAGATTGATATATACTCAATGATCTCCCTCTTCATGTTATCCCACCAATAGTGCTCATGGAGATCTCGATACATCTTTGTGTTCCCTAAGTGAATGGAGAAATTCGAACTTTGTGCATTATCCAAAATGTTATTAATTAAAACAAGATTTTATGGAACACAATGTATTGACCCAAATATCAAAATTCCTTCTTCGTTATCATCAAACTCTGTGGATTTCTCTTTTATAATAGTTTCCACTTTATTCTGAATTCCCATATCATCCTTTTGAGCATCCTCCAAATTTTCCAAATGAGACGGTTGAGCAATCATTTGTGAAATGATTGATGAAATTCCATTATTTATGATTCCCATGTCCATATTCATCAAATATAATAAGATTATATGCTTTTCAATTCTCGTCAATGATAGAATAATTGGGTCTTTTTTTCTTAGATCAACTTCCACTTTGTTCTATTTCCCAATGTGGTAACGGATTGAGCACTCGTTGTCTTTGATCAGATCCAACCATCTTTGTTAGTGCATGTTCAACACTCTCTGTGTGAATATATACATGTGGTTTTTGTGATAGGTGTATATTTCACATTTCTCCCCAAAGAGGTAATGTATCTAAATTTTTAATGTGAAGATTACTGCAGCCAACTCCATATTAGGTAATGTATAGTTTTTCTAATGAAATTTCAATTGCCTTGAAGTGTAGGCAATGAATTTTTAATTTTTCATCCTCACACATTCGATGCCCTTCCTTAAAGCATCACTAAATACCAAAAAAAGTTCTTCACATATGGGTAGTGTGAGAAGGACACTATGATAAGCCTCCTTCTCAACTGCATGAATCTCTCTTCACATTCATCACTCAAAAAACATGGCTCCCTTCCCAGTTAGCTTGGTAAGAGGGTTTGACTATCATAAGAAATTTCTCTCCAATTAATGATAATATCAAGGTAACCCAAGGATGTTATGGATATCCATCATAGATTTTGGCCATCAGCATACTTCAATTTCCTTTTTCCTGGAGGGATCCATAGATATCCCATAACTTGTCATGATATGACCCAATAATGAGACTTCCTTCAAATAAAACTCACACTTGATGTACTTTACATTGAGGTCACATTTTTCAAGGTCCCTAGTAAAATGCTTATATGATCCACATGATCCTCCTTTGTTTCTTAGTATATCATATTATCATCTATAAATACTACAAAAAAACAAGGTAATATTTGAAAACTCTATTCATCAAGTCCATGAAGATGTTGAGAGCATTAGGGAGTCTGAAAGTCATTACTATGAATTCAGAGTGCTCGTACATTGTACAAAAAGAAGTCTTGCAGATATCCCACGTATTTACCCTTACATGGTAATATCCCGATTGTAGATCCACATTAAGAAAGTGTTGTTCTCCACATAGATGATCGTAAAATCAACAATTTGTGGGAGAGGGTACTTGTTTTTTATCATGATTTTTTTGAGCTCGCGATAATCAATGCAAAGGTTCAATGTCCCATCATTCTTCTATGTGAAGAGGACTCGAGAACCCAATGGTGAAGCACTTTGGAATATAAACCCTTTATCCAGATTCACCTATAGTTATTTGTTTATCTCCTCATTCTCTACAACATCAATTCTATATGGAGTCCTAGATATTAGAAATTTCCTAGGTATCAGATCAATGGAGAATTCAACATATCCGCTATGAGAAAGACTAGGAAATTCCTCAGGAAACATTTCAGAAATTTCCCTCACAATATTCATGTCTTAAATGATGGGTTCTTCCTTAGAATCAATCATCTGAGCAAGATATGTGTGCTCATAGGAAATTAATATCCACACATGTGATGATGGTGCTAAAGAAGCTTTATCCTCCTCCTTGCACTTGTACAGAATTGGGGGTTGATTTACTATATGGATAGTGATTTCCCTATCATAGTAATTTATGTTGGTTCTATATAGAGAAAGACAATTTCTGCCATGAACTGCATAAAATTCCACCCGAGGGAGTATGAAGATGTTTTACAAGAATTTTAATCCACATATTTTTATATGTGTGATGTTATTTTAATGGGATAAAATGATTTCCTCATTTTCCATTCACACCGACATATCTACTTCTAGTATTTGTGGTAGTTTTGGGATTGTTCTACTCAACATAATGGATACAAAAGAATGAATAGAACCGGATTTAAAATGTATATCCAGTATTCATGAATGAAAAACTATTCTACCTATCACCACATAATTGTTGGGTTCTCTTTGGTGGTAGTGATGGAAAAATATCACCCTTGCTTCCTTGGAGGTTGTTGGTTTCCTTCAAAAACCCTTGGATTAGGGAACTGATTTTCAATGTACCTTGGATAATTGTAGTTGAAGTAATGAACTATGTGTAGGGGATCAAACGTATTGTTCGTCACCTCTATTGATGGCATAGATTTTTCTTGTCGGTTGTCAATGTCTACCAACCCTTATCATCCATACCTAAGGAATTTCCTCATCCCATTCTAGAAATTTATGGGGTTCTTCTTTTTGTACCATTGGCATGTGGGGTGCTTCAATTTTTAGCAATGTTGGATTTATACATAGGACTACTAGAATTAATGTCCACTTTCCGCATCTTTTCCCAATAATACCATTGAGATTTTTTGATCTCTATTTCGACTTTGAGTTCAAATTGGACAATTTCCTCATAGCTATCAAAGTCATGGATCACCTGGGATTTCTATATGCTAGGTTTTATCCCACCAAAGAAGTGGTCAACCTTGAATTCAAAGGTAATGAAAAATATAAAGGCATATTGTGCAAGCCTTGTGAATTTTTCCTCATTCACTCTGATAGATTCGTCATCTTTTTTCAGGGAAATGATTTCCATTTTCATTTTATGTCGGAGGGTGCGCATAAAATATTTATTGCAAAACATTTTCTGGAAAATCCTTCTATTCCAACGCCTCAATCTCTTCGTTAGGCTTCGTATTTCTGATCAATGTCCACCAATGAATATCTGTACCCTCCATATGATAAGAAGATAGAGAACCTTCTCATTTTTGGAACATTGAAAGATGGAGAACCTCTTTTTTATGGAGTTGATCTATTGTTCGATGATTGAGGGATCAGATGATCCATTAAAAGTAAGAGAACTTTGTCTCATGAATCTCTTGATTGTGGCTTGTTATTTCTTAAGGGGGGTTGGATGTTCCTCATGACCCTGGTTTCTATTAAAAACTTTAGTTAACTAAAAGAATATCATGACAATGTTTATGATTCCTGGTCCCATCAGATTGGGAATCTCATTAGAACAATCATCACATTGATCTTCACGATGGTTATTATCTCGAGTCCTTATATTTCCAGCCATTGGGTGGTGTAAAAGGAAATTTAGGGGTAATTCATAAAGGGGAATCCAATGAAAAAAGGTATAACTTATAAATGACATTTATTTACATCACTTGTGAATTTATAGGCTTCCATATATGTTATCCATGATCTACTTCCAAAAAAAAATTCTTAGGTTAATTTTTTAATCCCTTAATATTAGTTCATACTAAGATTATGAATTTACAAAAGAATATCCCTTGAGAGTTTCACAATTGATACTACATCCACGCCCACTTTCATGCACCAATTACTGTTCGAGTCTATCTCAAAGTTGTGTTTTCAGATTTTACCACTACATATGTCTGTGCTAGAGAAAAAACTACTTATTCATATCCAAACAGGGGTGTATTTTCTTGATAAAACACTTGTTCTATTCTCCCCAAACATTAGGGATGTTTTTAAAAAAATTATTCCTATCCATAATAATTTCAATAGGGGTTTCGAAACCTAATACTAAAAAATAACTACACTTTTCCTTTGATACCATCTATAACAAACCTACTATATTACATATTTAAACATGCTTTATTAAATAAAAATTCAATTAATACAACACATAAGATCGAGAGGTATAGTGTTATTGGGGCTTAGTAAAATTATATGACAACCTAAGACATAAAAATATAACATCTTTATTGAATTTGTTTTACATGACCACAATGTTTCATCGTACATAGCATTTCATGTGATAAAATGAGGACAGATATAAGATAAGGGTGAGCTATAATGATCAATAAGGGATTGAAAGTGGCATAACATGAAGAATAAAATACATGTTGGAAAATATTAATTTTAATGCAGTATAAATGAAACATGAACATAAAGGCATGATATAGCATTATTATCACCACATGGAACATTTAACATGATATTAGCATGATCAAAGGATCATTGCACATATATCATGAGTAAACCCTCATTGAACATGAATTGGAATGATTTAACACTCATTTCACTTGAATTATCTTTGATAAAACCTCATTTCACTATAATGTCCCAAATCCTGGTGCCACTCATCGGGTGCCCCGAACCCGGTTGGTCACATGACCACAAGCGCATTTCCCCAAATGCCAGAGGCTGCTGACCAGCAGTGAGGGCCCATGTCTGATTGTGGGGAAACTATGCCCTCTTTTTTCAAAGTGTAGCGTAGCAGAAAAGATACATAACATACAACAGCAGAATTAGTAAAATATATACAACTGAAATAGAATACCGTAGAAAAGTTAACCAGCAGTCATATATATAAAGATGCAACATGTCACTAATTCTATTAATTTATAAAGGATATGATACACTGCAATACAATAAAATACAACTCAAAATACAAGGTACAGTCAAATAAACAAAAGCAGAGTAAACAAAATGCAGCAACATCGCAAGCCAAAGCTTGGTCCCATGCTCTCCTAATCCTCTGACACAATCAGGTACCTGTATAAGGACCCTTTCCCCTATAGACACCTACAAAAATAAAGTCTATTTGGGCCGAAGACATGACCCAAACATGGTGTGAAGAATAAATACCAGTAGGCACCCACCAAAGGCCCATTCCCAACTGTCAGTGAAAATATGAAACAACATTGTGCAAACAAAAAGAAATAAACTAAAAAGTACTCAAAAGTAACTATCACTACCAGTTTCATTTACATTTTATAATTCTTTTAACAATTAAACATAATTTAATTCTGAGCTCATCAGAACCATGCCCACAGGCAAATCAGAACCATTCCCTCAGGCTAATCAGTACCATGCCCTCAGGATAAATGTAACCATGCCCTCAAGCTAATATAGTCATGCCCTCAGGCTAAATATCACCATGCCCTCAAGATAAATATAATCACACCCTTAGGCTATATGTAACCTTGCCCTCAGGATAAATATAACCATGACCTTAAGTAAAATATAGCCACTCCCACATGAAAAATATAACCATGCCCTCATGATAATATAACCATGCCCTCATGCTAATATAAGCATGCCCTCATGCTAATGTAAGACACTTCCCTTAGGTGAAAGTAACCAAACTGATCACAAAGAATAAACAATAATTTATATAATCATTCTCTCAAGAAAAAGTAGTGCACAATACAATCATGAAATACCCTCAGGTATCCAGGCCAAACTGCTAAACAGAGGAATGCACCCCCGGGGTGGTCCTGGATCCAAGCAGTGATCCCAAACATCAGTTTACAGTTTCATTGAATTACCTATACAGTTCTAGGTATTTAAAACAGCCAAATCCTCATCCAGAAGACACCCCAAACATGGGTTCATTGCACAATAGTACACAATTTCAACACCACAGTTGGAAATAAACATCAGACCACCTACCTCGATCGCCCCTGATCGATATACGTGAACGACTCTTCCAAAAATGACAAAGAACGATGTAGATCTAGGAATAACAAAAACATGTTCAAACATAAATAACTTCCACTCAAAAAATAATTGGTAAGAACTACTCAAGTAGAAGGATGTTCTTACCTGTGTGGTTCCAACAAGATCGACAGTGGAATAATATAATTCCCAGTGTGCGGTCGGAGACTCTGCCAAGATCTAGCCTCCTCCTCCATGTTCCTTGGGCATTCTAATATTCCTCTATTCAAAGAGGAGGCTACTGCCCATTTTAATCAAAAAAACAAACTACACGGTGTGTAATATCAAGTTCACGGAATGTACTTTCCATTTTTAAATTTTTTCAATGGTGGCTTATTTCCACCACGGAACTGTTCATCCATTGACATGCATACACGGAGTGTATATCTAATTACACGGCGTGTATGGTCGCTCTGCTGGCAGCTGCCTCCACTGATTTATTGTTCATATGCCGACTGATTACATGGCGTGTAAATACTAAGTACACGATGTGTAGTTATTTTTTACACCCTTTATCACAGACAAGCCTACACACCCTGTGTACTCATCCTACACGGCCAAAGTACACGACATGTGGAAAAGTACATGGCGTGTACCCCCAAAATTTGTGATTTTTTCCCATTTCCCTTATTTTCTCAAAAGCATTTAATGAAAAAGGAAAAGAAGAAACCCATACCTCAAGAATAAGATCCGGGTTCTTACAAACCTCCCCCCTTAAAGTAATTCATCCTTGAATTGTCTTTCCAAGTGTGCTGAGGATACAGTTGTGAATAACTTAGTCCACTGAGAACATATGTCGGTCTCCTGCTCCCATGTTTTGTCCTGCACGTGGCTATGATGCCATAGCACCCATACGAGTGGAACTGATCAGCCTCGAAGAACATTCATGATCCTATCAACAATATGAATCGGATGCTCCTCAATGGATGCATCGACCGGAAGCTCAACTTCCTTAGGCTGAAATACGTGGGGCGGGTCTACATGATAACGACATAACTGAGATACATGGATGTTTTCATGCATGGCCCGATACCTCTGTGGTAGCTGCAACTAATAGGAAACTGGGCCGAAACTCTCCAGAATCTCAAATGGCCACACATACCTCGGTAAAAGTTTTCCCTATCTCATGATCCGCCTGTGTCCCAGCCTCGGTGAAACATGCATGAATACCTGATCCTCGACCACAAACTCTAAGGGCCATCTGCGGCGATCAACATTAGATTTCTGATGAGACTATGTAGTATCCATCCACTTCTATATCAATAGGACCCGCTCTGAAGTCTCATGGAAGAGATGTGGTCCTAGTAAATCTGCCTCACCTACCTCCATCCAGCACAAGGGTGATCGACATGGCCTACCATATAAATCCTCGTAAGGTTCCATCTCAATAGTTTCCTGAAAACTATTATTATAGGAAAACTCAACTAGGGGTATATGCTTCTCCTAGGAACCCCAAAGTCCAGCATACAAGCACACATCATGTCCTCAAGCACCTATATCGTACGATCTAAATGGCCATCGGTCTTAGGGTGGTAAGTTGTCCTCAGAAGCACCTGTGTACTCAGTGCCCCCTGAAAACTTTTCCAAAAACGAGACATAGAAAGGGAATCCCTATTTGAAATGATAGAAAGAGGGACCCCATGAAGATGTATGACCTCTCGGATATATAGATTCCTGAGCTCGTCAACACTGAAGGTCTCTTTGATCATCAAAAAGTTAGCTACCTTGTAAATCTGTCCATAATGACCCACACAGCATCATTTCCTCAAGGTGACCTCGGGAACCTGGTCAGAAAGCCCATCGTGACATCATCCCATTTCCATTCCGGAATGGGTAACTGCAGTAACAGTTCAGATGGCCTCTGATTCTCTTCCTTCACCTGGTGACTTGTGGAACATCTCATAAAAAACCACCTACTTCTTTCTTTATACCCAGCCACTAGTATTGACATCTCAAGTCACGGTACATCTTTGTAACCACAGGATGAACTTCCCAAACTAAATCATGTAACTCCCACATTAGCTCCTCATGTATATCCCCTAGAACCCACACTCATCTATGGATACGTAGTACCTCGTCATTGATTATCATCCAACTAGGAGGAGGGTCCTCACATGCCACCGACTCCCGTAGAACTATGCCTTTTGAATCCGATAGGTGTCTCATCCTCACTCTATTCTGGAGGGAAGAATTTATAGCTAGGGATGAAAGATAGGTTTTCCACTGACGATTGTGAAATTCCAAATGCATCTCAGAAAACAAATCCAAAAGCTTCCACTCGCTACTAGCCTCATGAACTACATGTGTCTGAGTCTTCCTACTCTGTGCATCAGCAACTGCATTACCCTTACCAGGTGTATTGGCAAGCTCAAAATTGAAGGATTGTAGGTATTCAACCCACATGCACTGTCTCAAGATCAATTCACGCTGGTAAAGATATATTTGATACTTTTCTTGTCTGTAAACCGCACAAAATGTTCTCCCAAAAGGGAATGTCTCCAAAAGAATAACGCATGAACAACAGCTACCAACTCGAGGCCATACATCAGGTAATTCCTCTCATGTTGCCTCATCTGCCGAGACTTGTACGCCACAACTCGATCACCCTACATCGACACTTCTCCCAGCCCAATACCTAATGCATCACAGAAAACTGTATATCTCTTCCCTTGATCTAGAAGTATAAGGATTGGTTCTGATGTCAACCTTCCCATCATCTCTTGAAAGGCTGTCTCACAAGCTTCTAACCAAACGAAAATCACACCCCCGTCAACGGCACTACTAAGAAAGAGAAGTTATGTATAATACACCTTTATTAACCAGTCATCCCCAAGAAACTCCTTATCTCAAAAATGTTCATATGCTACTCTTAAGAATATACTACTCTCACATTTGCTGGGTCCACCACAACTCCTTCCTATGAGATGATATGACAAGGGAATTGTATTTGGTCCATCCAAAAGTGTCATTTTGAGAGCTTATCATATAGCTAATTCTCTCTCAATGTACTCAATATAATCACAAGAATGGTATCATGTTCATGTCAAGTGTGAGAGTACACCATGTTGTCATCCATGAAGACTACCACACATGATTTTAGATAAGGGTGGAACACACAATTCATCAGAGCCATGAAAACTGTCGGTGCATTCGTGAGTCTGAACGACATCACCAAGTACTCATATAGTCCATACCTGCTCATGAAGGCTTTGAGAGGTATATCAGGTGGTCTATCGTGAAACTAATGATATCTGGATCTCAATTCAATCTTCTAGAACACTCATTCTCCTCGAAGAGGATCAAAGAGATCATTGATCCTTGGAAAGGGATATCGGTTCTTAACCGTCAACTGGTTCAACTTCCGATAATCCACCTAGAGTCTGAGGGAACCGTCTGACTTCTTCGGAAAGAGGACCGGTGAACCCCATTGAGAAGTACTAGGTCAGATGGAACCCTTTTCTTGTAACTCCTCTAACGGCCTCTTGAGCTCCTGCACCTTATGTGTTTCCATCCTATAAAGAGGAATGGACACTAGTGCTGCTCCTGGAACAATCCCAACAGAGAAATCCACCACTTTCTCCATAGGAAGACCTGATAAGTCGTCTAGGAATACATATATGAAAGGATCAACTACTAAAGGGAAATAATTCTGGCAAGTTCACTGGTCATCTAGACATAGGATTGCAATCTGGGCTATCACTCCACCTCACCCATGATGCTCAAGTCTAGCTTTCCTTTCCAGGACATCCCACTCGGCCTTGTATAGAAACTCTCCATCTTTTGGTGATATGAAACTCACCCTGCAAAGATAGCAGTCTACAATGGATCGAAAGGGTACCAACCCGTCCATCACAAGAAAGAAATCATAGCTCATCATCTCTAAGACATTGAGGTCCCAAAGAATGTGACACCAGCCAACCTCGGGGGGGGGGGGGGGGGGGGGGAACTCCCTGCACTGACGTGCACCTGTCGTTCTAGTCCCCAACGGAGTGTCTAGCATCATGATATTAGAAGAAGAAGAAGCACAGAGACCAAGGCTCTCTACAATTGTCACATATATAAATATATGTGTAGAACCCATATCAAAAACTGTAGATGATAAAATGGAAGCTACTAGAATAGTACCTCTGATAGTGGAAGGTCCAGGATCCTTCTCTTATTGGGTTGGTTTCACGGTATATGCCTACCTAGTGCCATGGCCCTGGGACAATGCTTGGCTACCCCGAGCTATCCCACATTGTTGCCTCTGAGATCCTGCTGTCTAGCTACCATGGTCATGACCACCCTCTCACCCTGCACACCCTGACATATTCCAGTTTCCTGACTGGTAAAATGCTGATGGTCCTGCTCCTGCACGCAAAGTCTGTACAGAACCCTCTAACAATCCACTAGTAGAACCGCCCTGCAAAAGCATTATAGATAACCCATCTTTCCACAATCTCATCACTCCATTGGGCCTCTAGCACACTGAGTTTGCTTGCGCCCCTCTCTACCACACTGGTAGCAAATGACCAGGACACATGAAGTAGTCGTCTGGCTAGTATTTCCACGGTGAGAGAAAATAATCTCTCTCTTTATCTTCCTAGTAGAAATAGTACAAGAAACTAGTGTCAAATGGCCCTGGTCCACACCAATAGCTTCCCGCAGGTTCCTCTTAGTAATTTGTGTCTGGTTTACAATAGCATGCATAGTAGGAAACCTGAAGACGTTCAACAGTGCTTGGATGCCATATCAAAGACCTTCCTGAAAGATTTTATCCCTCAACATCTCATCATCTACCAAAAAAGGTGAAAAACACTGAAGCTCGATGAAGCAAGTAGAATAATCCATCACTGACATGGCGCCCTTGTGTAGATTCATGAACTATCGAGGACGATCTGCCCACAGTGTCTCTAGAAAGAAATATTCAATGAATACTGTCTGAAAATATTCCCACTCCATGTCTCAGTGATGCTCAGACTGGTGGTAACATCCCACCACCTCTTGGTGGAATCACGCAGCATATAGGTCGTGAGCTTGACCCTCCACCCTGGAGGTGTCTCCAGATGCTCGAAAATCATCTACATCAAATCCAGCCATGACTCCACAAGCTGTGTTCTACCGTCCCCTAAGAACATATGCGGATGTTGTGCTGGAAGATATGAGTCAGCTCTGCCATAGATGTGGCAGTTGGAGGATCTCCCTGAAAGGTCTGCATGAACTGCATAAAGCCTTCACGAAACTGTGAATCTGCACCTATTTCCTGTATAATGGCTAGTGCCACATCTGGCACTACTGGAGGATCCACTAGTATCCCATGGCCTACCAACTTAGGAGTATAATCGTTTTCTATCTCCTGGGAAATAACCGGTGGTTGTCTCGATGGAAATACTCTACAAGGTCAAACGCACACCTTAGATCAAGATTATCAAAGAGCGAAAACTAGGAGAACAAGAATGGAAAAGGATAAGGAAACATTCAAGATTTATAAAACATGACTATATGGAATGTATAAATACTACATGGTGTGTTCTCATAATCCATCCATATGGGTGTGTACTCCAGCTTAAACTAGTCGTGTAACACCCCAATCACACGGCGTGTCATCTGAATACACAACGTGTACATGAATCCCCTTCACTGCCTGAGTCTTTCTACACGGATAAGCCACACGGCGCTCCTAAAGCAAGACTACAAGGCATGTCCCAAAAATACATGGCGTCTACTTTAAATATTTCATCGGCCTGTGTTGTTCATGACACGGCCTGCGTACCCATGTCACATTACACGGCGTGTTTCAAAAAGACACATCATGTTTAAAGAATCCCCAGAACGACCCATGTTTCTTGCTACATGGCCGTCTACACAGCTGACACTACACGGCGTGTTCTAGGCGGACACGGCGTGTAGTAGGAAGGATAGCACTGACCTGTGTTGTTCGTGACACGACTGGGTACCTGGGTCAGATTACACGGCATGTTCAAGGTAGACATGGTGTGTATGTCTTAAGGTTTCCTTCATCCATGTTGTTAGTTACACAGGCAAACACCGGGTCCACACTACATGGCATGTACAACCAGTACACATCATGTTTCCCCAAGCCATTCCATACCCTATTTTCCTACCAACAGATTCTATGACATGAGAAGATAATACACAGCATGTACTGAGGGTACACTGCGTGTACTTAAAATGTTTTCATTTCTTCCTAAACAGAAGAACACATAGCATGTATCCATAGAACTACATGGCTTGTATACTAGGTTTTCTGGATAGTATGCCTCAGAAACTACTCTAGAACCCATAAAACACAGAACAAACACCTAAGTTCCAAAATTCCAATTCGTGAGGGCCCATTGTCCCCGTGAATCAAATCTTGGAATCTTATACATGTTATAAAAAAGTAAACTCGTCAATGATCCACCAAATTCTGGTTATTCAGGGCCCATACTCCAAAAAAACCAATGTTTGGTGTTCATTCTATCAACAACCTCACACAAAAATACCCTATCCAATAGAAGGTATTTATTAAAGTAGCTATCACAACAGCATGCTTTTCTAGCACAACAATTTTCACAAAAACATGCAATTTCTAATGCACCTACATGGCATGGAATGAATGCATGACATGTGATTTCTAGAATGTTCCTAAATGATTCATGGGATGGTATTCCCTCATATCACCGGGTTACAACTAAATAGAGCCTAAGTATAACATATAAACAACACAATCAAAGGTGAGTAACCTAATGGTGAAAATAAAGCCAATTGTCAAATTGTTAAATTAGTAATTATTACAATAATCGAGGTAGACTAGATTTTCCCTATAAACGGGTTAACTACTCTTAGGCACAACTTATTAATAACTACTATGTCCATAATATCACAAACTATGGCTCTAAATAGTGAGTTAAAGAAAAGAACTCCTCTGATACCACTTTGTAACGTCCCGGATCTAGGTGCCACTCAACGGGTGCCCCGAACCTGGTTGGTCATGTGAACTCAAGAGCATTTACCCAAATTCCAGAGGCTGCCGACTAGTAGAGGGGGCCTAGTTCTGATAGTGGGGGAATTATTCCCTCATTGTTCAAAGTGTAGCATAGCGGAAAATATATATAACATACAACAACAGAAGTAATAAACAATATACAACTAAAATAGACAAATGTTGAAAAGAGAACCAGCAGTCATATATATATAAATATGAATAATTTCACAAATTATATGAAAGCATCCAGAATAGGATACACTTCAATACAATAAAATACAACTCAAAATAAAATGTATAGTCAAACAAACCAAAGTAGAGAAAACAAATGCAGCAGCATCGCATGCAAAATCTCGGTCCCATTCTCTCCTAATTCTCTTCCACAGTCAGGTAACTGTATAGGGACCCTTTCCCTTGTTGAAGCCTGTAGAAATATAGTCTGTTTGTGATGAAGACATGACCCAAACAGGGTGTGAGAAATAAATCTCAATAGGCACCCACCAAAGGCTTGTGCCCAACTGTCTGTAAAAATAAGCAATAGTAGTGTGCAAAAGTAAATACAGTAAACATGTAAGTGCTCAAAAGTAACAATCACTACCAGTTTCATATCCATTTAAATATTCTATTAAAAATTCAAAATAATTTAATTTTGAGCTAATCAGAACAATTCCCTTAGGCTAATAAGAACCATGCCCTTAGGCTAATCAGAACCCCGCCCTCAGGATAAGTATAACCATACCCCCAAGCTAATATAGTCATGCCCTCAGACTAAATATCACAATGCCATCAGTATAAATATAACCACGCCCTCTGGATAAATATAACCATGAAATCAGTCTAAATATAACTACACCCTACGAATATATATAACTAAACCCTAAGGCTAATATAACCATGCTCTCAGGATAATACTACCATGCCCTCATGCTAAAGTAAAACAATTCCCTCAGGCGCAACTAACTGGGCCGAGCCCAAAGAATAAACAATCATTTATATAAACTTTACCTCAAGAAAAATCAGTGCATAATGCAATCATGGCATACCCTCGGGTATCCTGGCCAAATGGAAAAACAAAGGAATGCACCCTTGGGGTGCTCGTAGATCCATGTAGTGATCCCAAAAAGAATTTTACAGTTACATACAATTACCTATATAGTTTTAAGAATTTGAAATATCCAAGGCCTCAGCCACACGACACCCCAAAATTGGGTTCATAGAACAACGGTACACAATTTCAACACCATAGTTGGAAATCAACATCAAACCACCAAGCATGATCTCCCCTTATCGATATACGTGAATGACGCTTCCAGAAACACCCATGAACGATGTAGATATGGGAATAACAACAACATTCTCAAACCTAAATAACATCACATCGGGAAAGAATTGGTAAGAACTGCTCAAGGAGAAGGATTCTCTTACCCATGCAGTTCCAACAAGATCAACGGTGGAAGAATCCAATTCCCGGTGTGTGGATGGAGGCTCAAACCATATCTGGCCTCCTCTCCTGAGCTCCTCTGGCGTTCTAAGCTTCCTATGTTCAAGGAGGAGGCTAATGCCCATTTTAAGAGAAAAAAAATAAACTACACAGTGTGTGCTCTCAAGTACATGGTGTTTACTTTCCTTTTTTAAAACTATTCCCCTGACGGCTTCTTTCCACCATGGCACTATTCATCCATCGACATGAGTACATGATGTGTATATCTGATTACACAGTGTGTACGGTCACTCCACTAGTGGTTGTCTCTACCACCTTATTATTCATCTACTGACTGATTACACTGCATATAAATACTAATTACATAGCATGTTGTCAGTTTTTACACCTTTCATCACCGACAGACCTACATGCCCTATGTACTTATCCCACATGGACAAAGTACATGGCGTGTCAAAAAGTACATAGCATGCACCCCCAGAATTTGGTATTTTCCCCATTTCCCTTATTTTCTCAAAAACAATTACAGAAAAAGGAAAATAAGAACCTCGTACCTCAAGAATAAGAATCGGGATCCTACACACATGATGTATTGTGATATTATTCTTTACCCAATGCATTGGAGTGCTATTAGGGTGCACCCTTTATAAACATTTCATTTCTTGCATTAGTGTTCCATATGGATCATATAAAATGGAATCATTCAACATAATCTGTTATTACAAGTTATAGGAATATGAAATAAATAAATAAAACTATATAATCAATAAGTATATGTTCATAAAGGTTAATACCCTTGATATAAAAATGGTTATGGTATTCACTTACATGATGATTTTGGCATGGGAAATTTTTGCAGCATAACGACATCAAATATAAATCCTAAAATGGGTTGATTAGAGAGAAATGGGTATCACATCATTTAAACAAGAAATTGAATGTTACCAGGTCTTGTAAAATAATTTCCCAACATATGTAATGGAATTTAGATGCACATATTAAATAATTTCTTTATTGTAAATGAGAAGAGAGAAATTTCATACAGAATTTTGGCATGGTAAGAGGCGTACATCGGAGGCATTAATGAGAGTGAAATAGGTATATCACCCTTAAAACCTAAACAGGGATGTATGGTGGTGGTTCTAAATCATACCCCACCCTTTTTAGTTGAAAAAAATGGAATAACAACATAATGAAATTTGGACAAAAAGGGGAATGGAAGAAATCCCTTAATTGGAAATGTGATCCCAAAGGCTTGGGAGGGGATTGAGGGAGACTTCATGGGAGCTTAGACTACCTTTGTAGAATTCAAGATAGAGTAGGGTAGGGTAGGGAAATTTCAGAAGGGTTTTTATATAAGATAAGTGGATGGTTTGGTGGGTTTATATAGGAAAAGAGAGGGAATTGTTTACTATTTTGGTTTTGGATAATACACATTAAACTAAGAAAAACCACCAAACAAAACATTGTTTTTTAACAGGGTTTTTTCCAAAGGTGATTGGAAAAAATTATTTTATATGTCCAATGTCCAAACTTTTTAAAATATTAGGCTAGCTTATTTGGAGTTGAGTCACACTCTCAAGGAAATCATTTTAAAATTTAAAATGTTTTATAATTCTTGGAGGGTCCACTAAAGCAGTGTAAAATTAATAAAAGAAATCTAAAATCACCTTATTTGTTATAGTAAAACATATATTTGCTGAATATCAATATTATAGTATTTTTTACATCACTATTGGTACATTATGATTTCCTAAAAAACATTATAAATTTAAATGGTATTTAAATTTCAGCCAAAAATTCGACAGTCTCAGAAAATTATGAAAAAATATCTATTGGATAATTTTGTCATACTGATTTCAAAATTAATATTCATTTTTTCTAAATAGTTTTATAAAAATTTCAATTTTTACCTTTAAAACACATAATGACATTTGTCAAAAATTCATGGGTTTTGAAAAATACAGCTTTCAAACCATAATAAAAATTACAATTATATTCATAAAAATTAAACGATAATTTATGTTTAATGAAAAGTAATTTATTAATAATATTTTATGAAAATATTATCAATTTCAAAAATATGTTTATTCATAAAAATACTTTTCTTAATTATATAATAACTAAAAATAATATTTGTGCTTTAAAACTGTTTAAAAATTAATAATAATGAAAGGAATGTTTATTCATTATTCTATACAAAAATAAATGTTCATAATCACAGTGATGGGGTCTTGTTACATAACCTCTTATTACATCCTCATAAGACCAATGGGTACTGTGTGTGATGGTGACAAACTCTTGGGGTGGCTCAAATAACATTGCATGAGTGGTAATATCTATTAAATTCCACTTATCCCATAAGTGATTATATTCAAACATAATGTATCGAATCTAAACATGGTCTCGGTCATGAAAGAATATCATTGAGGATACCTCTTTTATGAAGACCATCAAATGGGTTCTTGTTGGGCAATTTGACATGATGAAGCCATCACATCCATTCTCTAAGAAAATTGGATTTGTTAATGACATATATATATACTAGTCATCTGATCACTATTAAATGGCTATATTAGCAACGTTAAAAAATTAGTTATGGAATTTTGAAATCAAAAAGAATAAAACCAATGAAGTTCATATGTTTTATATAACTATTTTACATAATAATTCATTTAATTAGATCAAGAAGAATTTTCAATAAAATATTTTTGGGTCATTACACCTTTTAAGTATACTTTAACATATCATAATTAGATATTTAACCCTTTGAATAAGGTTAGAATAACCATGGAGACTCATGGAATGATGTGTTAAGGGAACATCTTGAATCCAAAGGAAACATATATCCCCGATCAGTTATTATTGTGCCATTGGCCTAATGGTTCAGTGACACCATAAAAAAATACGATTCCATGTAGTTTACCCTTGAAATTGGACCCCACCAGCTACACATTAGAAGAGCACTACCCAATCAGTGTTGATGGGAAGTAGCATCCATGAGAATAAGAGTCTATCGGCCAAACAATGGAGGTGCATCGGCTAGCCCGTGGAAGTAGTAAACATGAATGTATTTCAAGGTACCCAATAGGCTACCCAATTGGGGATACCATGTAACATATGAAGTCATTTCAAAAGCTATGAGCCTAGATTTTAGGGTGATAAATGTTAATTAAATGTCAAAATATTTGAATGAAATATCCCTATTAAATTCTACATGATTATCATTTCTTTTAGATGATAAAAATAGTGAATCTGGGTGGCCTTGGTAATCTACAATAACTTTATCATCCAAATTCCAAGAATAATGATCTACATTCATCAATTTCCCTCAAATATCCCTCTTTATAAATATTTTTTTCTTATTAGTGTGTGAAAATATTATATATATTTCTTACTATCATTATTTCCTCTAAAATTTCCCCATGTTTCATATTATGCTTTGAGAGATTAGAAATAGCGATTTCTCTTTGGAAGATCACATACTCCTCATTTTTATTTTATATTTGTTTCTAACTACCATAAAAGTGAGGCACTATGGTTTTCCTACCATTACATTTATAACGGAAGGGACTCATATTTTTAGGTTCATAGATTTATTTTCATTGAGTTATTTTCTTTTTTTATAATGTTATACAAAATTAGGTGATATTTTCTTCATCTTGGATACCAATAATTCCAGGGGACTAAAACATTAAATTCTCCTATGATTGAGGTTTTAGACATAGGGGCTCTTCTAGTGTTACTTTCAAAAAAATTTACCAAATATTTTTCCTCATTTACATTCTTCAATTTCAATTATTTATCATTTTAACTCATTCATTTATTCCAGTTGCTTAATCCACCAATTATAACTGTATTACATAATCATTTTTATATTCAAATAACATACTAATTTTTATATTCTAATAACTTGTTTTTTTATTATTCCAGTTTTTTTATTATATATAATTGTATCATTATTCTTTAAAATTGATACACTTAGTTTTTTACTCAAAATTACATTCTTTTGATATGTTTAAAAGTTATCTTTTTAAAAATTTATTTTTTTCATTTAATTTTTATAGGTAAATTCACCCCCTCAATTTTAACCTAATCTAACCTACATTCTCTCAATCCTTTAATACCACTAAAAAATCCTAAAAATATCATTAATAACATTTTCCCAAGATCCCAATAGTTTATAAGTCGTATTTTAGGAATCATTTCATTAAGAATATTTTTGTAAATCATTTTAGTAACCTAAAAGTACTTTGAGATCTAAATTATTAATAAGGGAGCTCTATGATCATTAAATAAATATATTCTCAAACATATATATATCTTACCATGTGCATATATATGTGGGTGAATTAGTATGCATATATATATGTGTGTGTTTGTGTGTGTGCATTCATAAGGTTATAAGAAAAAACCAATGTATATAATTAAAGTCACCCATCAAGGAATAAGTATTTAAAAAACTACCAGGATGCTCAAAATGGAAAGAGATTAAAGCAATAAAAATCCAATATATCAAACCAACTCACATAATTTTCATTGAAGGATATGAATCAGATGGACCACAAAATTTCCCATGAACATGACCCTTGGGAGTTCTAAAAATTATATAGCACCTGTATATTTCCAAAATAAGGTATAAGAATTTAGAATGATTGGAAAACCACCATTCTAAATCAGTCTTTTGGATCAAAAGTATTTCAACTGAATTAATAAATATAAAAGAAAAGAAATTTTAATTAAAAATAATTTAAAAATATTCAAAAATCACATATAATGTTTTGGAAAGGAAATTAAGGGAAACACCTACATAAATGGTGTGAGAATGTAATGAAGTCCTCAAATAAAGAATGAACAAGACCTATGAACCAAAATTAACACCCAAAAATCAATCAAAACAACAAAAATGAGACAACCCTCGCCATAGAAAAATAAAAAAAATTAAACAAGAGTAAAAAGATGAAAAAGAGGAACATTGGCATGCCGAGGTCAAGATGAGTGAGATGAAGGAATGGTCAAGGTCAGGGTTTTATAATTCATAAGGGTAAAATAGAAAATTCAAATTTTAGAAAAATGGGGCATATTTCATAGATAGGTCACATGGTTTACAAGACACTGTTCAAACCATTTTCTCTCTTCTGGATAGAAAAACCACTCTCAACGGTCTCTAAATATAGGTTTATGAACTATGTGAAAACCACAAAAAACATTTCTATTAAAATTACTGATTTGCTCTCCTACCTGTCATGTGGTTTCTACATTCCATGTGAAAGTCATAGGCCATCTTGTATATGCACAAGTCTCTCAGGTGGTTACCCCAATGTTTTGTAGGGTTTGGATCCAACCATGCACTGACCATTTTAAGTAAAAATTTCAAGAAGAAAATTAACATAATATAAATTTTTTTAACGGTTGTCTCTAGGTTCCCCATAAACTCTATACTAGAGAAAAAAACGTCCCAAAACTCAAAAATTCAAAATTTACAAGTGAATTCAACGAGAAACTCAATGATGGGATGAAATACCATGAAATAAATAAAATAATAAGATAATTATAATCATTTGGGTGATATTATTGATAAATAAAATATAATACACTATAATTCATCTCTATAATTCCAATTATTTCACCATACAAAATTTTATAAGGAAAAAATAGTATTTATTATTGTATAGATGAAAAGGTAATTTGACCTAATAGTGTCATAAATTAACTTCTAATTATAAATATAATTTTATAGAAATAATTTAATTTTAGTTTATTAGTAGGCTATTAGGAATATTATTAACAACTGGGGCATTCCTATTATCTGAAATTAAGAAACTCAAAGATTGATTTTTGGAATTATAATTGTTATTTTAAATATGTGAACCATGTTTTTCATATCCACTCAACATCATATAATACAATGAGATATAATATTCTTTATTTTGGTAGTTATACATCATATTTTACACTTTATTGACCCTACCCATCTTCTATTAAGTCTCTTATAAAGATAAAAAGATGTGCTTGAATAATCAATTATAGATTTATTTTCATTTTTATCATAATTTTTATTTTATTAATGTAACATGATTTTTTTGATTTTTATGCTATTATTTAAAATAACATGATTTCATAGTATTTTCATTTAACATCCATGTATATAACTATATTTTAATGTTAAATTAAATGAATAAATTTTTTTATTTTTAAAACATAAAGAACTACTAATATTTTTTATAATATTATTCTTAAAAAATGTATTCTGTTTTTATCTTTAATTGGTAATACTTTAGAGGTCTGGAGTAGAATATAATATAAACAATTTATGTATTTATATTTTTTATAAATTTTACAAAAAAACCTAACACCATGTTATTTTTTACAATAAATTATTTTAAATAGTAATTGAAAAAATTATGGAATCATTATTAAAATTTTGTTTGTAAAATTATTTTATTTCTTATATCTTAATATTCACATTGAAAATCCAATAATGTGGAAATTCTAATAAAGATTTCAATAGTGATAAAATATCATTCTTTTTCTTTTTTTTCTAATTGTAAGTAATATATGATTCTAAAACATAAATTTTATCTTTAAATTAATTTCATTAATATTATATCTGTTGATTAGTATTTTACTAATTGAGAAAATCAATATGTTTTAGTTTTGTTCTTTATTTTTCATTGGTCTGTATTAATGGATTTTATCTCTTAATTTCATATACTTTCATTTTCACATTATATTTCTAATTTTCCATGTATATTAGTTGTAATCTTATTAAGATAAAAAATATTATATTTACATTATATATTTTCTATGTCATTATACATTATTCTTCAATATCTAAAAAATAATGTCTTTTTGGTATTTATTCATTCTTTGTTTAAGATATGTTGTATTTTGTTGTCAAGGTAAATTATTTTCTTCGTGACTCATATGAATTTATATATGATGAAGAGAGGTCTAATAAGATTTTATAATTTAAATTTAAATTTTAGAAGTTATTACTAGAGGGGAAGCCTCATTCGTGGAATTTATAAATCATAAGAAATAATTTTTTTCTTTTATATATATTTTATTATATTATTAATTTTCATATAAATCATATATTTTCTAAGAGATTATAATAACAATAACTATTTTTTAGTATTGGTAAAACCTAGTTATATTCGTTAAATTATTTAAAAGAATACTTTTTGTTAATTTTTTATAATTTAAATTTTCACATGTTTTTTTTTGTTAATATTAAAAAATATTTAGTTATTATTTTTATATCTTTATTTTGACACATGACTTATATATCTTTAAATATGTAAAATTTCATATTATAAATTGATATTGTAAATCATTTTGGAAGAAGATATCCGTTTTATTTCCAATATTACTTCTAGTAAAATAATTTTTTAATATATTTTCTTACAATGCTTTGTGTTTATCTTTTTAAATTATCTATTTTTTTGTATGTTGGGGTGTTCTTTTCCCATTTTCTATGGATTTGTTTGGTTTTAATAATTACAGAAAACATTTCACTATGGTCGTTACATATTTTTAATATGCTTTTTTTATCTTTATTAAAATGATTTTAATGTACTTGATTCTTGGTTGAATCACTACACATGGTTTACTTCATGCAACTAAAATTCTCACATTGATATATAGAGACCGGTATATTCAATTAGAATAAAATAAATGCTATGAATGTGCTTCACCGAGTGATATAAGTGGGAAAATATTATGGATAAAATTCCATATTTTATTTATTATGGATAAAATATTCACTATAATACAATGTTAGTTTCAATACATTGGTTTTGATGCACCTCTATTTAAATATATACTATGTTGTTTAAAATTGTTAAAATCAATTATTGTTCTTTCGATGTTGTTTTTTCATGTTCCTTCTTGTATGTGTTTCAAATGGTTTTGAGTATTCTAATGATCAATTTTAGATCATGGCATTCATTCAGTCCTGTAGATTATGTTTCAAGGGTATTCTTGTCTAGTTAAATAATGAAATATATATGTTACTATAATTTTGATAAAAAAATTAGTGGAGTGAAATCTAAATTTGACCTATGAAACATGTCTTACGAACTTTTCTACTTTCACCTAACAAAAATCATGAAGAAAATTTATAAAATGAAAAATTTAATATCATCTCTTAATTCTAAACTATTTTTAATCAAAAATGAATTCAAAGAATAAAACACAATAAACATTCAGATAACATGTTGATCCTAATGTTGTATTAATTATAACAGTGAAATTTCAATAATCATTTATTGATACATATTATATTTTTTTTAAGAATATATTTATTATTGACCAATATCATAGGAACCATGGACCATAAAATTAATACTTATAATATATTATAATAAAACATAATTATCAAAGTGAATTTAATATGATCGTCAGAATAATGTTATGTTTGGATGTTTTTTCTCTAGTGCAGGTTAAAAAATTACATGAAACAAGACTGATCATCACTAAATGATAAAGGATTCCTAATACTACCATATTTGACATCATTTCAATGATTTTTTTTAAAGGACCCATAGAGAATAATTCATCAGTATAACTCATTTTAATCTCGTTTTTAATATTCCATTATAAAAAATTATATGTACTAGAAAATTTTTGTTAGGACTCAAGACCCATAAAGGGGTGATCCTTGGTGTTTCCTAATTAAAACTATTCCCACTTACCCAATTATCTTCTTTTAGTATGTTGTTCTTGTGTTATTTGGAATGAAATTCACCTATTCAATGATTATTATTCTCATAACAACTCTCCAAATCTCAAGAGAGTGTGTAATAAAAGTAACACATGCAAGGCATTTGAGATTTTAATTGGTTTTTAACAAAGTGATATTTGAAGTTTCACTCACTGATGATGTTTCAATGTTAAACGAAGTAATAATACTTATTATTCTATTATGAATGTTTGTGAAAGTCTCATTGGTCATCCTAAAAACACTTCCAATTCTTCCCCTTTTCTCATTACTTCAGTGATGGACATTTTGGTTTGATCAATCCTCCCTGAATGTACACTTGACATGATCCCCATTTATGTAGTGCTCTAAGGAAAATACTATGATTTTTTAGACATCTATGTCTCCTCATAAAATTCATCATATGAATATCTTTTTAAATACCTAAATTTAGGTAGATATTCAATTCAACTCTATATCTATTGAACTCCTTACACTTCAAGTTGGATGTGATCAATACATTGAGATATTGGTTAATTCCTTATGTTCCTCAAATCATAGTAGCAGAAACTCTTCCTATAGATGTTGTTAATCTCACACCTGAATAAATTTTTTGTTTTCTCACTCGACTTCCAGATATACTAGCAAGGATCTTTATCCTTTAGCCTTATCAACATGAAATACACTTAATATAATCACTAGTATTTATGTTTGTCTTGTATCATTTATTCTTCCTCTTTTAATAAACCAGATATCACAGCATGCTCCTCTGGTGACTTTTTATCATGATTCATAAATCTATCAGGGAATAATTATTATCATTAATCCTCTACATTAACTTCTTCTCATGATATTATATAATCAGTAGAATATTCAAATGTGATTTTTTTATCCATGATTTTGAATAAGGAATTCTCTTAAAATCGTTTTCATGAGATTCCTTTTATTAAAATTTTCATAAATACTAGTCCATGATCTGTCTATTTTATAAGAGAATTCATTCCCTATATTAAATATAGATGTAACATGTAAATATACTGAATAAATATTCTCATTTAAATTCCTTCAAAAACTCACAATAAATAAAAATACCATTGTCTTATTCCTTCCACAAAATCTATTACCTTCTTTAACATAATTATTTTTCACGATTTTCAATCATAATATAAAATTGATAATACATGTAATATCCAATGTGGATATGGAGAATGAAACTCTCCAAATGGTGAAATAACATATCAATATCCTGATGATGTTGTGGATTTTTCCACAGTATGTTTTATGGTATTGAATGGTTTCTTCATGGTAAATAACCCATTCATCTTTATTCTCTAGCACAAAACTATAATCATGAATCGTAATATAATTCTCTACCATAATGTTTAATGTATTTAATAATAGAACATTCATCATATGATTTAATACCTTTTTATATAGTATTTTTTTTAAATAAAACCATGTTATCAATCATTAATTAATATTTACAATATACTTTTAAATCTTTGAGGGTCAACGATATTTTCCTTCAGTTACCTTATTAAGAATTCTTTCAATATTTGGATCACTTGTATGACATGTTACTATATTCAAATCACTCTATAGTGTTAAATTGTTGCATCGAACATTTCACTCCTCTTATTATGCATCTGTATTTCATTCAAAAACAAATTTTTTCTTCTTATGTATAAAATTTATCAAGTGGAAAAGTGTTTCATTATATATATTATCTCTATACATCGAATTTATTAATACATATTAATTATATGATCAAAGGGATGATTTAATCAATTTTCTAATTTCTATATATCGAGTGCATCATACTAATGAAGAGAACATATTGTATGTTGACCGATTTATGGTTTCCATACACCATATATATCAAATATATATTGTAAATAATAACTATAAATCCACCTAACATTGCAATTTTCAAAGTTCATAAACATAATACATATGAATAAAATAATCTTATATAAACACGGAATTTTAATACATAGTCAGTTCCACCATTTCCAGTGCATCTTACATATTCTAAGAAACTGAAATGTCCAATTAAGGATATAATTAACACTAAAAGGGTGTGAATAAATTCATGGAACATTTTCCCCTTTTACTAAATTTTTTCTTTTATCCTCTTAGACATGTTAGTTTCTCAACTATATTATTATTTTTCCATTATTCCATGCAAGTATATAAGATCAATTAAAAATGGAACACAATATTTTTAATAAGGTTCACTACAAAAATGAGAAACTAGTCCTTAACATGTATAATGTTCACTAGTGTATGGATTATCCACTATAATTTGAAACCAAGTTATTTTATATTTTTTAGAATTTAATATTCATATAATTTTGAGTTCATAAAATTTATGACGATGATGGAAACAATCATTTTCCTTGTACTGGTGATAACTATGGTCAAATGGTGCAGCTCCTTTATGGTTCGGTATATTGCCTCTCAAGAAATTATTCACCTTAATTTTTGGTTAATTTTTAACACAAAGAATGTATTTTACTCTTTGATACTTCAGTTGGATGTCACTGTGAAGCTTTATTTGTTACTTATTTCTTCTTCAATATATTATAGTATAGCAGTATGAAAGAACCATTCCTCTCTTATTCCTCTTCATATTACTATTCCTCTTCCACTTTTTCATCCTCTTCCAAAAGATACCCATATGCTCCTCTATCTGATCCAATCCTTCTGATTCTATCTATTTGATGATGTTTGTTTGGAAATTTTATTCTTTGTGAATAGTTTATAGGTAACACTTATTTCATTTATCCAACTCTATCTATTAGATGTTATGACTTCTAGAGGTAGTTTATCTGATCTTTCATCTAGTATGTTTATATAATATTTCTATCCCACATTATTCATATGATGAGATATCATTAATTACATTTTCTTTTCACTCGAAACCCTGTTGATAAATAAAACTATTCCTACTATCTGGATAACTATTTCTTTACATATTTGACCATAAAATATTTGATAGTTAGATGTTTCAACTTCATTGTAATAAATCATCTTAGTTAAATCTATATTTTATATATATTTGTTCTTATCCCTTTATGGTGGTGCACTAATTGTTTATTCTAATAATTTACACTCAGTCTGGTACCTCCTTCTTCATCATGTTATTCATCTCTTAAAACTACGACCCAAATAGAAATAGATAATGAGATTTGTGGTCAGTACCTCTTTATGGTGTTTCAATTCATTATAATGACACCCATCTGCAATCCCTCTCAATTATCCTTCTCAACATTTTCATCTCTTTAAATCGGTTCACTTCTGTGTGTACGTATGAGAACTCTGATATTTTATTCTACCCTAATAAAGCATGAAATTTGAATTTCTTACTCATTTCAGCTTTGTTGGCCCACTTCTCAATTATTCTACAATATATTATATGTTAAAAAACTTCCTCAAATGTCCTTAACATTCCTAGAATAACATAATTTATTTTTGATTATTGGTTATTTTAATATTCAACAATGCATCGCCACTATATTAATCATTGTAATGTTTCTAATGTTCTTCAAAAAATTTGAAGTTCTCTACTTGATACAATCTACATGTGATAAATTTTATTCCAAACTATTAATCAATGACTATTATAAAAAACTCTATTTCTGACTACATCATGCAACGAACAATGGTTTTTCTAATCAACATCATTTGATGGGACTTCATCTTATTTGGTCATTATCAAATGAGCATTTATCTGATTGGTTCAAAACTGTTTCTCATTTTTATTTTGTTTTATGAATACCGGGGAATCGTCTTTTTTTCTTCTAAAAAATAAATATATCAAAAATTATTACATTATTTTTTAAAACTTATCCTGGTTTATTTTTAATATTATTTTGAAACATCTATTTGATGTAACATCCCAAAAACATCACAAATCATTGTCCGACTTGATTTCTTGAAAGCTTATTTTGGGTGAAAAGCCATTAAATTTTATATTCAATGATATCATTATTATTTGGGCTATGTTTGTTCTTCCTTGAGATCCTTTAAACAAAAATACCATTTAATACTCTTCTTAAACTAATAGAAACATTTTTAAATGTTTTGAATATATAAATCCACTGAGTTATGCTATAAAATACTCTTCATGAGATGAATATTTTCACTGTAGCATTGTGATCTCCCTTTGAATCTAAAACTAATTAAACTGTCATTTTAAATAATATTCTCTCCTTTTAACACATTGGATTAAATAATAATCACAAAGAATTTTGATATTTGATTAATGAAAAACTCAAAACATAGTATTAACTAATTGATTTTTTCATCATTATTTGTCCAATGATATCATGAATTCATTCATTCAAACATTTATCCACCGTAGACATTATAAATATGTCTATTTAATTGGAGTTTCATCTATTAATGAAGTCTTAATAAAAAATATATCTTAAGGAGACTCTATATAGTGTAATTATGAGAAAAAAATCATCAGGTGATCCCCGACTTCATGGATACCCATTACGCAAGTAACCTTTTCATAATAATCTAATTTCCTTATTGGAAATTTCCATCTAATGATCTCACACTCTCAATTATTTTATCACATCACTATTTATTCAGTAAAACTCATCTCTGAAGATTCTTGTGAAATATTTCTATGTTCATTCACATACACTTCCTTTGAAAAACATCTAAAAGAAAATTCATCCAATTCCCTTTACATAAGGAATATATTTTGATCGTCATTCCAATCTTAATAAAATAAATCCTTAATGAAACTGGATTAAAATTCAAATGTAGATAACAAATGTTCATTTCAAAAAATCATATAACTTTTTGTACATAAGAAGATTATGTTCCCAATCATAAAAAGTAAAAACTGAAAGTCTTCAAAATAACTTCTTTAAATGAATCAAAATATAAAAATCTTACTTACATTATTATGTAAGGAAAATTAACATTTCGTTAAATCTTGAGACATTTATGTGAATATCTTTCATGAAATTTCTTTATCACTTCATCAACATATTGACCTATATGAAATTTTTTTTATTTCATTGGAAATAAGTACCTCTATTGAAAAAAATACAACCCAAACAGAGAGGGGGGACAATAATCTCACTTTTTATGTTCTTTGACTATACATTCAATGTTATTTCCAAAACATTCATGCCAATATGTGAGTCTTATTTATCTCCATTTCTATTAAAACATCTCAATCCCCCATTTCTATTGAAAAATTTCATTTCTCTTTCAATCCCCCTTAATGAATTGAAATAAAAAGCTCAATGGAAAAAAGTGTAAGATATGTCTTGAGAAACGTTTCATCCATCAATCCACTCTATGTCGATGTGAGTAATGTTCGATGTAAAAAAATCATAGAATTAGATATTGAAAAAAAATGTTTTAGTTTATCAATTGATCTTTCTACCATATTGAATTATTACCCATAAATAGTATTCAAGGATTTTCCACCTTTATTCGAGGCTGATTATAGTTATGGAATAAAAAATGTTTGTAAGAATGTTCAACATAAAACCCTTGTACTCACCTTAATAAATAGATTAAATAATTCAAGTTCAATGATTAGGATAAGTGAAAATATGGAAATTTGTATAAATATAATTTTCTTATTCAATTTCATAATTCAATATCTCGAATTTTTTTTTATATATATTATTTTAGTGGAAATGGTTTAGGTATTTTGAAAATCATACCATTTAAATCACATGATATGGATGTGATTTCCTGAGTAATCGATTTATATGAAATAAAAATTCATTGAGCTTCATCAAAAATATTCAAATGTCTCCCCAATAAGGTAAAATTAATTAAAAAATTAATCATGATGGATCTCATTAATAGATATGATTTAGAACCATTATTCCAATAAATCATCAAAAATACACATGATTTATGTATATGTCCTGATTTTAATAAATTATACATCTTTACAATAATTAATATTTTTTAAAATCTTTAATGGATCAACATTGGAAACATTAAATGATGGAAAAAAATTCTCAACTAAACATGTTTTCATCCATTCCTCCTACTCAGGTTCTTCTCTGGAGTACATGCCTCAACTTTAATTACCTTCTGTAAAAGAATGATTTCAAACCACAAGGTAATCGGAAATTGGTGGTTCTTCCTTACATCGTAATGTGAACAACACAGTTTAAATGATTTTCTGAACAAAATTGAACTATTTTCTCCACTCTTAATTCCATGAAATTTGATATTCAATTTTAATTAGGGCCCCATGGATTTTGTAACTTGTTTAATTTCATTGTGTCCGAACCTTATTTCATCAGATATTTTAGGGAACGTGTATGTCCAAGACAAACATTCATCTTCTTTGAGAACATTTCTTGTACTATAATTATTATAGTATAATTTTTCATAGTATATCAGGATATATGGAACCTCTCACATAGATAATCATTATCCTCATGTGAAAATTTTTCTTTTATTTTAAAAATAACCTTTTCTTTTTATTCATCTATTTTACTCCATTTTAATATAAGAAAAAAACTAAAATTTTTAAAAGAGAATTTCTATAAAGTATATAATCGAAAATAGGTGAACCTGTGCTCTGATACAAATTGAACGGTCTAGTTTGGGATATACTTTTTAAATAGAGGTGGGGGAGAATCGGTGTTAAGAATTTCTCCCCTTTTACTACCATTTTATAACATTACCTCTTACACTTATTAGGATCTTGATTCTATTACTCTATTTTAATTATTCAATGTATGTATATGATATCAAGTTCAGATGGATCTCAAAATTTTTTAAAGGTTCATTACATAATAAGAGTAGCTAATCCTTTCCATGTATAGTGTCGATATATAATTATATTTTTCACTATAATTAGATACAATGTTAAAATGGTGTGAATATCAAATAATATGTATCTAAGTGTGAGTCCCTCCACATTAGGATGGGGTGGAAACAATCCTCTTACATGCAATGGTGATAACATTTTTACAACTAGAAGCTTCTTTTTGTAACATTATACTGCCTATGAAGATAGTTTTCAGGTTCTTTCTAAGGTAAGTTCTATCACCAAAAAGTATTTCACTATTTGAGATTTATGTCGGATATCACAGTGTTTATTTTTTCTTCCCACCCTTTTATCATTTTTTTACTTGCATAGTAGCAGGAAAATAACATCTCTCCTCCATATCTATATATCTCTACATATTCCTCTTACTCTTCTAGAATCTTTCCATAAGTTCCTCTATCTGATCCAATCTATTTGATTGTGTTCATCTGATTATTTTAATTCAATAATGATTTTCTCTATGATAGTTATACTTGTATGTATTCTTTCATCCATATGATCCTATCTATTTGATACTAATTCATCATTAGATATTTTTTCTAATACATTTTCTAGTTGATCTATTTGAAATGTACACATGATAATGTTCATCCTGTGATATATTTTTCAATATATTTTTTTTAAAACAATTACCAGTTGATAAATAAAACTATGTCAGGTGTATGGATAATTGCTTATTCAACTTTTTGATCATATGATATCTAATAATCTCATATTTCTAATCCATGTTATTCTATTATCTCAGTTCAATGCATGTTCATCCAATATTCCTTCTTCTTTCCATTGGGTAATGCATTAATTATTTCATCTAATTCTCTATTCTCTATCCAATGGCCCTTAATTCTTCATGTTCTTCTTCTCTCAAAACATCGTCACAAAAAAGAATAAATCATGACCATTGTGGTTGTAAATTTTATATGGAACTACAATTATTTATATTAACACAAAACAGAAGTCTCTCTCATTTATCAGATCATACATTTTTAACTCTTTATATAAGTTCACTTCTATGGGTAAGTGAGAGAACTAAAATATGTTTTCCCATCCATCTAAAACATGAATTATGAATTTCCCTCTCATTTCAATTTCACGGGTTCACTTTATAATTTTTCAAAATTACTTGATATGTGAAAAAACTTCCTCAAACTTACATAAAATTTCTAGGATCACAGAATCAATTTGTGATTATTGAGGAATTGAAAATTTAGATCAATATCAGCATAAAAGTTTTTTTTGAAAGATTTATAAAGTTCTTCAAACACTTTAAAAGTATTCTTCTACATAGTGTCTACATATTATAACATAAATTTTTAAACATAGATTGATTTATTTAATTAATAGATCTGAATCTGAGGACTTCCTGCAAGGATAAAGGTTCACATGATTCACTTCATCTACTAGGAATTCATTGGATTTGGACTTCATTCGATGGTAATTCAACTTATGATTTCGTAAATGTGTTCTATTATTTATTCATTTGATGAATCCTTAGGAATCTAATTTATTTTATCCATCCAATTAATTTATAAAACTCTGTTAGATGGATTAGTAAAATTTAACTAGATGTATTTGTATCATTTCTCAAAAAAAATATAACTGATGAAACTTCCCAAAAACCTCTGCGATACTTGTCCAATTATGATTCATGGAAACATCAATTTGGTACAACATATCCATTTCTTATATTGGATCACATTGAGATTATTTTTCTGATGTTTTTTCATCTGATGGAACCTTTATTCCATAACACCCTTTATGACTCTTCTTCATATTATAGCAGAATTTTTTATATTTTTGAATCTATAAACCAATTGAGTTCTACAATATAAAAATATATTCATTGATTGAATATTTTCATAGAATCTCTACAATATCACTTTGAATTTATAATCTTTTGGACAATTTATCTTAATATTTTTTTAATATATCAAAATCACAGGGCATTGTGTTATTTGATATATGGAGAACACATATCTTCTTATAAAACGAAGATTTTGTTTTCTTCCAATCATTTTTTTAATGAAGTCATAAATTCAATCAATCAGAAATTTTTCATCTATAGACTTTTTAAATAGTTTCATATGATAGGAATACTCCCTATTAATGAATAATTATTAAAACAAATATCCATGGGAAACTCTATCTAATTGATTTTTTTTAAAAACGTTTTCTAATGGTCATCAACTTCATGGCTAACCTTTACACATGTAACCTTTCCTTAACAATCTGATTTTTATATAGGAAATTTTTTTCTGATGATCTCCCTTTATCTATTTGTGTGCCACTATGTTCTCTCTCTAGTAACACTATAATATGAATATTTTATTGTAAATGTTCATTATTGTAACACCCCAAGATTTCATAATACGTTATTTCTTCAAAGTAATTCAATAACTTTCACTACACGCAACACCGAGTTCTAGCGCACCATGACATACCAAACTAGCTGTTCAAAAGCAGTTATGAATAGTATTAACTAAATTTTGAACCTTATATAATCCAAATAATTTTAGAATCCATATTATGAGTTTCTTAGACATAATTTAAGAACAAATACATTTTTTTAGATAAAAGTAGTATTTTTCAAAAAATGTCATTTTACCACCTTTTAATGGAAAATCATTTTTAAATCCAATATTTCAAAACTTTTATATATTCAATTTGATAAATTAAACATCTTATTTAGAATTGGGAAATATGAATTTAGTTTCAATATAGTTTTGGTGTTTTTTTAATAACTTTCTTATTTGGGTGAATAGTAAAAATTACTATGTTTTTAACTAAAAACAACTTTTTTAATCAAAATAATTTATAGTGTTAAATTATAAATTTAAATGGTTTAGAACTATAAATAGATTATATTTTTACCATTTAATCTAATGATGGTCATTGTATGTAATTTCACTTTGAAATTGGACATAAACAAGTGTCAAACTTTTGATAGTTATTATTTCTATAAAAATACGCCTTTTGGTTTGGACAGTGGGAATTAATTTTAAACTAATAAATGCAACTTCTATGTTTTAAATTTGGTAAAATATACATCATTTTTGGATTCATAATATCTAAATTATCCTAGGGTGATTTTTTGGAATTTTCTGAAAATTTTCAATTTCTGATGAATAGTGAAAACCATTAAGTTATTGGTTAAAACCAACGTTTTTTTAAAATAATTATTAATTTTATTTAAGTTTATATTAGGTAAAAATAGATACATAATACCTATATAATTTCAATGTAATTTATTGAATTCAGTTTATAATAATTTCATATATATAAAAATTTTATTAAACTTTTCACCGTCTTTCACCCATCTCCTAATAAAATATGAAAATTCACATAAAAAATATTTTTACCGCTTCTTTGAGGGGAATTTTTAAAATAAAAAAGACACGGTTAATATTAAAGAGTAAAATGTGGTTCAATAAGATAAAAATAATTTTTGGGAATACTAACGTTTTACTTTTATTTACCACAGTTAAAATTTAATAGAGTGATTAAGGGTAAAAATGATATTATTGTTTCCCAAAATCATATCCTAATTCTATTGGATAAGTATAATTCAACCAAAAACAGCCTTTGGAATTAAATATGAACCTCTCTGGTTCACTTGGATTAGATTAGGACATTTATTATTATTTAATTCAATGAAGAGTTAAAAGAGTTAAAATCAATGATTAATAATTAAAATATTTTTAATATAGGATTATACATAAGTTAAATTCGTTGATAAATTTTAATTACGAAGATATAAGATTTCCTACATAATGGTATTTTATTTATAATTTTGAGAAAATAAATAATTTAATTTATATATGACGGAATGGTGATGTAGTAATTACCTTATTAATGAAATATTAAATTAATTGATCTTATAAATATCCAAATAAATGTAATATGAGACTTTTTATGAATTTCAATGATTTTCTATGTTAATATGACAGATTATTATTGTATATATTAATTTTATTCTAATTAATAATGCTGTTATGAATTTATCAAAAACAAAATACTCAATAGTGTCAAAATGGACAAAAAAGAGTTTTTAAAACCAATAGTATATTATTAATTGATATTCTATTCCTAAAAATCTAATGGTCAGCCAAATAACATATATCATGATAGGTTTATCATTAATGGACCACTTGTGGGTCTCTTGGATGTATATAGTAAGTTTATTAACTGTATAATATAAAAATACAAAGTGACATGGTAAATGTCAATCTAATTAACTAAGTGTTAAAAATAAAATATAGGGTTAATATAATGACCCAAACCTGTGTAAAATCTATTGGATAAAAGTATTTCGACCCATACCCACCTCATACTTTGAATAATCCACTTTGGATCCATTAGAAACTAAATATTAATTTATTATAAATTAATACTTTATGTTTTTTCTAAAGAGCCCCTCCTACCCCTTATAAAAGGACACTACATCTAACTGATTCCTCACACATCTTAATCCTTTTGGCTCATCCAACCTCTTCCCAATTAATCTCCCTACATCCATTTCCCCATCCTAGAAGCCTTAACTTAGGCAGAAGGTACTTAAAGAGTCCTTTTTTGTTCAAACCATAGGGAGTTACCCAAATTAAAGGTAACGATTTCTCTTAGCTTCTTTTCTTTTATTTTACTTCTCCAACCACTGAACTCTTCTTATTATTTTCTTTTGTAACAAAACAAGTTTCATAAATATACTAGGATATTGTTATGGAGAGTATCTGAATTACACTTACACACACCTCTATATAATGGGTGAATAACATAATGTTTCTGTGGATGGGAACCAAACGCCTCACAAAACGATGATTGTTCAATTATCTCCTACCACCTCTCATAGTGGCCATTATGATGGAACTATAATTAAATATGATATTTATGATATTTATTTTATATATAAGATTTTGTAATTCCATTTTATATCATACCCTTATTCTTTTCTTGTTGTATATATATACACACGATAATTTCATTTGAGGAAGTGCAGACTACCGCCCCCGAAAAGTGATATGACTCATTCATACCATACATGGAACGTATAAATGATGGTGTTAACGAACTTAAGTAACACATATAAGATATTATATTATAATAGAATAATAATATACCTATGTATCATTTTTTTAATCCTTTTAAAATGAAAAATGAAATGGAAGTATTGTTTGTGCGTACATACGGACTACCGTATCCACGCACGGGATGAGATTAATTTCCCCATCATATCCATTCAAGAAAAATTCTCATTTGATGATTAAAATTAATTTTTAAGGACTTGATATCATTCTGGATATGAATAAGATACAACCTATCCATAACAAACATGTCTTACATAACAAAGCATATAAAGGATAACAAATCAGTTAACACACGAAACGACGATAATACTATAATATTATTATCAAATCAATATTAAAAGATATTATATAATATCATATTTATGTATATGATTCTTTTATAATATAATAGCAGTGATTTAACAATTATACAAGTGGTTAACCTACACTCTATCAAGTAATTTTACAAGGTAATGTTTTATTTCACAATCTCTTTATTATCTGAGGTTGTTTATACGTAATTATTTACTAGGACCTCTTTGTCATCAACATCCATGTTACTTAAAAATGTATTTAAAATCATTCTTACTATTTTAAAAACTATGGTTTAAAGTCATTTATACCCTTTTTGACTTTTTATAAAAGTTTATAAAGGAATCCTTTTGTCATTTTCCAAACAAGGTCTTTTTTAACCTTTTCAAACGAATTAAGGTAAGAATTTCTCTTTTTAACTTATACGGCAGGTGCGTCTATTTTCGGCCATTATAAAATAGTCGAAGCTTCCATTACATGCTTATAATAATTTTTTAAAAGTAAATGTTTTATGTTTAATTATGTATCTTTTAAATGATTTAAAAAATAGGAGACATTTCTCTCAAATAGTTTTGATTTCATATATGTCAACATCTTTTGATGGATTTTAAGCTTATTTGAAGTTTATTTATTATGATATAAAACTTCCATATTGTATTGAAGGTTTTTTTATATGTATGATTGTGTATGTGTTATTTTTATACTATTCAAGGTTTATAGAGAAAGTATTGACATTTCGTATGCTAGATTTAATACGAATGTTTTTGTTATGTTTTAAATTGTTCATATGCACTACTGGGAATCCATGTTTTTCCAACGGTTTAAAACTGTTGGAAAAGGCCCTAAAACCATTGGGAAAACTTATCCCAAAGGTTTTAGAAACCGTTGGGCTGTGAGGCGTGGGGAAAGCCTTATACCAACGGTTCACCTTGAACCGTTGGGAAAGGCTGTTTAGATTTCTTTTATACCAACGGTTCAGCTGAACCGTTGGAAAAATCAGCGATAGGGGTATGCCAACGGTTTTAAAACCGTTGGCATAGGATATACCCCAACAGTTTTGAACCATTGGGATAATCAGCAGGGTTGGGAAAAGCAGTAGGGTATACCCCAACGGTTTTGAACCGTTGGGAAAGGTATCAGCAGGGGTATAACCCAACGGTTCAAAACCGTTGGGAAATGCAGCAGGGTATAACCCAACGGTTCAAAACCGTTGGGAAATGTTGCAGCATCACAAAGGTATAACCCAATGGTTTTGAAACCATTGGGTTAGACCCCCCATTAATTTAAGATGAAACAGCCAGCAATACTGCAGGCTGCAATGTAAACTCTGTCAAAAACGTGTCATCTCACAAAAATACACTGCAATCACAAAAAAAAACACACCACTACAACCTACAAACACATAAAACACACCACTGCACACATTAAAAACTCTAAAAACACACCACTGCACAGAAAATGCATAGAAAACACACCACTGCACACATAGAAAACTCACCAAAACACTGCAACCTGCAACCTGCAAACACACCACTTCACACACAGAAAACACAGAAAACACAGCACTGCCCACACAGAAAACACACCACTGCACACACAAAAAACACACCACTCTGTCATAGGAACACTGCAACCTACAAACACAGAAAACACACCACTGAACACATAGAAACTCACTTTAATCACCTGAAACCACACAAAAAAACACACAAAAAACACATAGAAATAATCATCTCATTTTTTAAGGCTTACTCACATCCCTTCCCCTGGTATGGTTCACATATTGATGTCGTAGAGAGACCAAGAACCAACAAAATGTTGTCTTGTTCATCAAATAGGGAGGGGGATATTGGAAATTCAAGTTTATAACTCATATATGAAGAATCCCCTTCCTCAATCCTGATCTATCGAATAAGGGTTATTTGTTTTGATTACTCCAGGATAAATTTGATATTTTTTCGATGAATTTAATCATTCAATATAATAACCTAGAAGGATATTTACACTATGACCATTATAACCCTTTTGTTCCTAGAGTATAATGATGGGGGAATCATATACTATGGGGCAATGACTTCTATAATGTCAAGAGATTTAGTTATATTGTTGCATTGATCAAGGTATTGGATTGTGTTTAAGAGAGGGATATTGTTTAGGCTCTTGTGACACATAGATTCTATGGGGATAGATATTTACTTGATTCATGAGAGATATCACATGCCTAATTTTCAAGGGGATATGCTATGATGACATCCAACATGGTGTTTGTCAGTGGTTATGAATTATTTACATCATTGGTTGGGCTCACTTTGGAAATTTTCTATCATATTCTAAGAGGATAAGATTACAAGGTAATATTCTATCCCCAATCTATAATGAAAACATTCAGATAATCCTCCATGACAATCCAGTAGATTACTACATGAGTTTTAGTATATACCTTCCATAGATGATTTTTCTATCCATTGAAATTTGAATGATGATCCATAGGGAGAATCCTAAAAATTAACCATTTATCACATGGGGTCATGGTCTTCATGGTGGTACACTAGCTGGTGAGCTATGATATGGACCAAATGTCCTTGTTATTTCATACACATGTTGTGTGACAAATTCTAACAAGTATAGTGAAATATCTTAATGAATGAAAACACCTTGAGTGATTAGGTGTTGGAAGGACCCTTACTTGAGTGATAATGATGCTATCATATTATAAAATGATATCTAACACTAACATGATTGATAAGTTAGGGGTAATAGGTCCCGAGTAACTAGAACCTTGTACCTATCTGGTGAGCTATAATATGGACCAAATGACCTTGTTGTTATTTCATACACATCTTGGGTGAGAAATTCTAACAAGTATAGTGATATATAATAAGGAATGACAACACCTTGAGTGATAAGGTGCTAGAAGGACCCTTACTTGAGTGATAATGAAGTTATCATATTATAACATGATATATAACCCTACCATGATTGATAAGGTAGTGGTCAATATAATGGCCTCACCTTGAGTGATAAGGTTCTAGATGAACCCAACCATGAGTGATAATGGAGAGTTTTGAATGTGATATTAGACCTACCATGGTTAATATGGTATTATTTCAGAAAATGGATTTACATTGATCATAATGTATTAACATGGATGTTTGTTAAGTGAGAAGGTTGGTATGTGATATATAGTTGTATGAGACACTACATTTAGTAGTATGGAAGATGTTGGTAGTTGAGTGATGAGCTATATTGAGTGAGAAGTATTAGTCTAGGGCGTTGATAAGGGTAAAAGTAGTGGATACATATAAATATGTTGGGCTAGAAAAGACATGTGTGAAGATAATTTACTATTTTGAAAGCGGTAAATTACTACTTGTGTAGAGCTAATAAAGAGGTTATAAAGAGGTACATGAGGGCAAATATTGATCCTTGCCATTTTTTACTTAGCAGTAATGAGACATGTGGAACTTTTTTAAGGAAATGAATTGATTAGTTGAATGAATGTATATATGTGATTTTGTATTACAAATGGTGTGAAAATTATTAAGGAATCTTCCATACATATCTTTAATTTCCTTTCATGTTTAAAATTAATCCAATGGTGTTCATGGATCTCATGAATGAGATCTTCCATACATATCTCAACTCATTCATTGTGGTTCTTATTGATGATATCCTTATATACTCACTGACCATTGATATACACATTGGACACCTATAGATTTTTTCTGTACACTTTGACCACATTATATGTTTTATAAGATCTCAAAGTGTCACTTATGCTTCCATAAAGTATGTTTTCTTAGGCACGTAATCTATAATGGGGGAATTTATGTGGACCCAACGAATGTATAGGTTGTGGTTTCATGAGAAGGAATACGAAACATGTTTGAGATTGTGGGTTTCATTTGTTTGTTCGGGTTTTACATGTGGTTCATTTAAAACTTTTCCCCTTTAGAAGTTCCTATGACTAGGATTACTAAGAATGCAGTTATGTTTGAGTGGTCAGAAAAGTTTAAAGAGGCCTTCCTAAAAAGTCAATGATGTTTTGATCCTACTGAATTACTATAAATTATGATTCAGAAATGAGGTCTCCAAATTGATCCCCGAGCATGAATTGGACTTATGGACATTTCTTGCATTGGACACAGAATTGTAGTATCTATGTGGAAGGTTCTATATTGTCCTCATCATATCACATATGAGAATGTGTCAACATTAGAATGATATTAAATCAAAAATCATAGTCAATGTAATATTTTCAAATATTGCTAACATTTATCCTTAAATAAAGGTACAAGGGTCTGATGTTTCTCAACATAATGACGTATTAATCTTGATCTATGGTGGTTGTAGCATTATTACATTCCATAGTAATTGTACCTGGTTGGATTATGCATGGGGATTTTCCTTCTCTTACTAGACTCACTAAATGGATCTTCCACGGTTTCTACAACATTGATAGTGTAAGTAGGGACATGGCTAGAATTATAGATTCTTCCACGAATGTGCCTTATCCGATATACTCAGGTCCTACGAAATCGTTCTGCAGTTCCCTAATTGGGTTCAAGGAACTCAAGTTCATCTCCATACTCATCCACCTGCCCAACCCCCCCCCCCCCACTACCCCACCTACACATCCCCCCCTGCCCAGCCCCCTCCCCCTGCCTAGCCTAACCCCCTGCACATCCCACCCCCTCCCCCACCTGCACAACCACCACCCCGCACCGGCACAACCCCCCTTCCCCCCCATATGCCCAGCCCCCCACACCTGCACAACCCCCCCCCCCCACTACCCCACTGGCACAGCCCCCCCCCCCCCATGTCCAGCCCCACTCCCCCTGCCTAGCCAAACCCCCTGCACATCCCACCCCCTCCCCCACTTACACAACCACCACCCCACCTGCACAACCCCCCTGCCCAGCCCCCCTCCCCCATCTGCCCAGCACCCCCACCTACACAGCCACCCCCAAACCTGCACAACCCCACCTCCCCCCTGCCCAGCCCACCCCCTCCCCACCAAACCCCCTACACAGCCCCCCCCCCTCCTCCCACCTCACCCTCGCCAAACACCCCTGCCTCCCCCACAAATTCCCATAGGGTAGTTGATTTTAAGTTTTAATCGTATTTTTTGGGTTTTTGGTGACCCATTCAGGATTCAATCAATGGATACTTTGGAGAAATTAGGTGTTTTGGGATATTTTTGGGGGGTTTAGTTTGGAATAACTCATGTACATGATGTGTAGTTTTGAGAACACACATCATGTGTTCTTCGTACTTGGGAAATATGGGTTTTGGGAACTAAAAGATTAATACAAGGGGGTGGGTTACATGCCATGTAGTGGTGACTCGGGGTGTGCTAGTGGAAGATGACCATGTAGGGTATAAAGCTATATCTAGTGTGAGGTACATGGATAGGCATTGTGCGTGGGTAGACCTTGTGGGGGGGGATATATGGATAGGTACATACATGGGAACCATATGTGGGGTAAAGATTGTGTATGGGGTGATACATTCCACGTAGTAGGGAATTTTTCATGCTAAGTGGGGCCTTGTATGTGAATGTACCCAGGTGGGGGTAAACATCATATACCGGAACACATGATGTGTACTTTGGAAAAGTAAACACTGAGCAGTCTATGTCACATGGAACGAGGGGACATTTTGGGTTACATATCATATACCTAAAGTACAGGTTGGGTACTTTTTTCTCCTTGTTGTGTTTACCCTATTTTAACCCTCGAGTCAGAATTCGACTTATGAGTATTCAATTTTGATCAGTTTTTCATATAAATTTCCATGATGGAATACTTTCTGTGTTTGAATGTGGTCTTTATGGGGTTTTGGAGTAAAACAATTCTTTATCAGGATTTCTTCAAGGATTGGATTTAGAATCCTCCAGCAGGTTGGGTTGTGAGATGAGAATCATGTGTGAGGGTTATGAGATCATTAGTTGGAATGGATTGTGAAATCTAAGCTAGTTCTATTCAATGTTCTTTCATATAGATCCTGAAAATTATAATCAAGTAGTATATATGAAGAGATCTTGTTTTATCCTGAAATTTTGGTACCTATTTCTCAAGGTTAGAACAGTTGAGGATTACTGTCTTTTTTTAGGATTGGAACTATTGGAACCATTGGTATGGGATGATGATGTGGGATAGAAGTTATGGTTGGATTTCCTTAAGATATTTATATGCATCAAAGGGACTCTTGAAGATGCCATAATGGGATTGCTACTGATTGAGTGACCAGTGTTTTCTATACCTGTTAATTAATAACGCCCATGTGGAGTGGTCAATCTTGTACTATATAGCCCTTGTAAGGTAAAACTTTTATGATTTTCATGAGGACCATTGATAATTCATTGGTTATTCATTTATTTTATATACCCCATTGGGTGCGTTGTTGATAGATGATCAGTAGGAGACGTTGTTGATCGATGATCAGGTTTTTCTAGTCGTTAATGTATTGGTGCTGCCATCAACATGGATGTTCTTTCACACCTGTATCTTATCTTTTCTCACCCCCAGCACATCCCCCCCCCCCTCTCCCCCTCTCCCCCTCTCCCCCTCTCCCCCTCTCCCCCACCTACACAGCCACCTCCAACCCCCTGTCCACCCCCCTCCTCCTCACCTCACCCCTTCCCATCCCCCCCTCCAGCACATCCCCCCTCCTCCCCACCTCATTTTGACCACTTCAATATCAATCAAAATGATTATATATAGGTAAATTAAAACAAAATTGCAACCTAAAATGATATATTGCTTTTGTTCATAAGGGGATCATAATAGACAGTACATTGCAGCGAAATAGAACCAAAAAATCAAAAATAAATGAAGGCATACATACTGATTTAAAGTGAATGAACAAAAATTACTTGAATCAAAGATAAGATGACCGGTTGGAAAGTAGAGTTAGAAACCTCGAGAGTAGGTAGGGAAGCAGGGTTCCAAACACAACCTAAAATCGTAAGTGGATCATAATACGTACCCATTTAATGTGGAAGAATTGAGCATTGGAAAACCAGACCTGTCGCGCTGGGAAGTAGGGTTCACGTCGAGAGTCAGTTGGGAAGTAGGATTCGTGTCGAGCTATTGGGAAAAATCTTCCATATGGGTGCGTCGAGCTATGGTTTAGGGTAAAACGAGAAGGGTTATGGGTTCGCATAGGGATTTTAGAAAAAAATCGTGAGTGCTGATGAGCGGGGAGCGGCGATCGGCGATCGGCGAGCGGTGAGGGGTGGTTGGGATGGGAGCGGCGGCGAGGGGTGGTCGGTATGGGAGCGGTAGCGAGGACGAGAGGAGTATGGGATTGGCGTCGAGGGTTTGGAGAAGTGCGGATTAGGGATAGGAGAAGTATCCCGACAGGACTGTGAACCACCACAGGGTGTCGTCTTGGAGCAGGGACAAATCACAGCGTGACCGCGGCGTGACCGCGGCGTGTTGGCCTGGTCTAGCGACATCTGTGGAGTAGCATCTTCTGGCCAGGAGTGAAGAGAGGGGGAGGAAGTGGGGAAACATTCCGGTCGTCGCCTCCCTCCCCATTTACTATGGATGGGTAATGTATCTAAAACTCTATCAAGGTATCATACATCGAATCCCGACAGGATTGCGAACTGCCGCAAGGTGTCGTCCTAGAGCAGGGCCAAATCATGGCATTACCACGGCGTGACCGCGGCGTGACCGCGGCGTGACCGCGGCGTGACCGCGGCGTGACCGCGGCGTGACCGCGGCGTGACCGCGGCGTGACCGCGGCGTGACCGCGGCATGACCGCGGCGTGTTGGCCCGGTCTAGCGACATCTGCGGAGTAGCATCGTCTGGTCAGGAGCGAAGAGAGTGGGAGGAAGTGGGGAAACATTCCGGTCGTCGCCTCCCTCCACATTTACTATGGATGGGTAATGTATCTAAAACTCTATCAAGGTATCATACATCGAATCCCGACAGGATTGCGAACCGCCGCAAGGTGTCGTCCTAGAGCAGGGCCAAATCATGGCATTACCACGGCGTGACCGCGGCGTGACCGTGGCGTGACCACGGCGTGACCGCGGCGTGACCACGGCGTCACCGCGACGTGTTGGCCCGGTCCAGCGACATCCGCAGGGCAGCATCTTTTGGCCAGGAGCGAATGGAGTGGGAGGAGGCGGGGCAACATTCCGGCCGTCGCCCTGCCGCCAAATGATATAACATATCAACTATTTAATATGCTATAACAAGGGATCACCAGAGAAGGTTGTAGCGAGTGACACAATGACGCAACGTCTAAAGGGAAACAAAACGACAGAAAATAACTATCACTACTCTTTGGTTTAGAAGACAGTGCACCTCCATTGAAGGGGTTTTATTATAAAATCATGGCATTGCTTTATCACAAAATTCATTTAATTATATTTAACATTTATTCTATAACTCATTCAGCACAAATCAAATGCAATAAGTTAAGCAACTAGATCAACATAACTATCACTGTGAGTTTTCGCAGACAGCGCACCTCCGTTGGAAGGGTTTTATTATAATAAATGACGTTATTTATCAAATGAAATGAATATATAAAAGAACACTTATTCAAGATATGCAAGTCGATATAATTATTCATAATTAACAAAGAAGGTAATGCAATTTAAAGAATTCTTTAATTAAAGAGACTAGAAGAGGGACCCTACCTCAAGGTGGAACCAAGCCGTCCACTTCGGCTCTTGGATCTTTCTAACTAAAAGCCGATGCTCCCCAACTGAGTATACACACCTTCACACACATGAAAGGACACCTATCCCCTATGCACACACCCACATGGCCATGAGCATGTGCAAGGGGATCCTTACACATATGCTTAAATGCATATACCTGCCTCCACTCTCCTGCGTATGCATTTTTATATATATACATGGGTACACCAAGCCCCATACGTGCATAATCATTGCCATGGTTGACTATACACGTAACGGGGGAACCCACATACATATACTTACTTACCTATGCACACGCAGGCGAGTCACCCTTGACTTGGTGACTCAAAACCAACGAGCAGGGGTCAACGCACTACAAAAAGGATAATAAGAACCTTAAAACACATAAAGGACCCTACATAACAAGTGAAAAACCAACCAACAGCATTAAATCCTTACCTCCATTGGCAAGAACCAAATCCACCCGAACCAACACAAAACGATCCAACACCCTACCAAAAACATAATATGGAGTCAAAAACATTGAAATCCCCAAAATATATGAGGTGCGAGACAAGTAGTAATCATAGAATCTTACCTCGGATTAAAGCCGGCGGATTGAAACAATCTGAACCCCTTCTGGCCTCCTTCGTAGAATATAACTACTCCCTGTACATAGAAACCAGTAAAAGACCTAAGTGGACAATGCGATAAAGAAAATAAAATAAAAACTAAACTAAAACATACTTGTCTCGTGTGACTATACATGTCACCGCCCAACATATAAGAACCACAACGCCACATAGGTCAAATCATGTTCCTGCAAGCAAGGGGGAAACAAATCCATGTTTCAAAATGATACTATTAAAAAGTACATTCCTATTAATTAACAATTAATCTTCCTATAAATGGTATATAATTAGTTTGGCTCGAGTTTCAGCTTAGTTTGGTTTTGATCAATACAAGTTTGTTTGGGAAATTACATGGCTACACCATTACTAAAGGGTCAAGATAGGTTGTGGTGTAAAGTTATTGTGGAATTGGAGGATGAAAACATTATTAGAAGTGATTCCAACTAATCTTTAATGACCAAAACTTCCAAGATGATCTTAAACAAGCTAGATCTTGAGATCTCTGAGATATTGAGTAGGAAAATTGTTAGTGATTGAATATGAATCAACATTCACTAATATGGTAAGTATTTGTCAAATCATTTGATTAATATAAGGCTTAAGGCATGAAGATTTTTGATGAAGCTATGACTAATGATGTGATCATGGACCAGTCTTCTGATTTTTCTCACCTATATATTTGTGGTCAGTATGCTGTCTTTGGAAAATATAGGTTTTACATGAACATGGAAGGGGAGATTTTTAATTCCTCATTCATGTAGAGGAAATACATCATTTAGCAGTTAGAAGATGAAGTATAAGCACCTCCATAGGTGATCAACCATTACTTAAATTAATTGTTTCTTTAAATAAGAATTCTTATGTATATAAAGATAGTATTAAGAGCCTCGATAGACCCTTAAACACTAACTTGATTATTCGATCATAGATTGACAAGGGATTGATTATAACTATGTTCCATGGGAGTCATGGAGTCTAATGACGGTAAATGAAAGTAAATAGATTAACATAGTAGACCTATAGATATGGTGTTCACAAGCCGCCTAGGTTTAGATAAAATTCTTTAGTGATTTTATGGAAATGAAATCACCCTGTCACTAGATATCAATTGGGATATGAGTGGTCTAACATATGTCTTATAATTTGGATGATATGTGTATGGACTAGATAAGGGTTTAGATCAAGTAAAATATTCCTAAGAGGATTGGGCCTTATGGTGATAAATGTGGCAATTGTACGTCTAGTGTTTGATGAGGAAATACTTATGAGGATGGATTGGAATCTTGGTGGGTTCTTAGAGTGGGATGGTCCCTCAGAGTCTATAAAATGTATTATGATAGGTTTTACTCCATTTAATGATTCAGAAGTTAAACTAAGGAGATCAAGGATGAGATGCTACTGTGAGTATTGGGTATTGTCGGACATACTGGAATAATAATGCCAAGAGGCTTGGTGTGTTAGTGGGGCTGGGTTAAAATACATGATTTTAATGAGGTTCTTGACCAAATTCTTGATAATATAATTAAAGAATGGTCAACATGCCGAGAGAAGACTATAGTGTCTGGGATGAGGATTATGGGATAATCCTCGAGAGATGAGTCTATACTATGTGACTGAGAGGATAGAATACGATATGTTTGATATGATTGGGTGAGTGGCCAACCCATGTGAGGAGGATACGATGTATGGAGACACGTGGGGTTATTTATGCTATCTCATGGAGACATTTGGGGTTATTTCAACATACTCCGGAAATGTTCTCACATTATGTTTTAGAAAAACAAATCCATCTCATGGAAGACCTGAAGGCTATTCTAGCTTCCAATTTTTCCTCACACAAACAAGTGAGAAACCTCACCAATTAACCATAAGGAAAAAAAAGAGATTTCATAGTCAAATAAGGGGTGGAAAAAACAAACTAGTAACTGCATAATCAAACAAGTTACCACATGGACAAGAAATCAAATGCATGATCAAATAAGTGACACCATGAATAAAATTATAATTTGAAAATATAAAAGGCTCTAATCACCCTCTTGAAACCTCCAACCCTCATAAAACACAAAGGGTTTTATAAATTTGGGACCCTATAACAGATATCTCTCAAACAATTAATGTCCATTAGAATTTAAAACAAACTTGAAAAGGAGAGAAAGGGGCCTGAACATCCACCCTATGAAATGACTCCCAAGGATATAATTATATAAAGAACATAACTTCACATCAGATGAACAAGGTTCATAACCATGCAACATAATTAAATAACCAAAAAAACACTCTCGTGTGAGATGCCTCTCAAAAAAGGGAAAATCCATTAAAAAACATCACATCGAAGAAGAGAAACTATCTCATAAAACAGTATAAAGTCAAACACATTGTATCAATAGAAAGGAAACAAGAAAAGAATCTAAATAGGGAAGATCACCCCTCAAACAAATTGGGATACTGATTATAATACACATGTCATGCAGTTATTGGGTTTCACATATGCAAATGTGGAATCAAAAAACATTGATTCAATATACAGGTGAACTCAATGATGTATTGTCGAATCACCCTCCTTTGGATAATTTTGTAAAGGAAATAATCATCAACAGAGCTAAAATAAATCATATAAAACAATGGAAATGACAGTTATATATCCTGAATGAATCATATAAATACTAATAATAACTCATAATTAACCTGAATTCAAACTTAAAGAGAGTTAGAATTGATGCTTACACAGCAGAAGGGGGATTCGCGAGCGACCATGAGCGGGAAGCTGCGAGCGGCGAGCATGATTCAGGATGGGAGGAGGGGAACTCAAGGGGGGTGAGACCGGCGGTAATGACAGGAGGAGAGAGCGGCAGTAATGACAGGAGGAACGAAGCGGCCCTGTAGGGTTTGGATAACTTTGGCTTGAAGGGGGATGTGTGGGAGCCGATGAGCGGGGAGCGGCGAGCGGCGAGCGGCGAGTGGCGAGTGGCGAGTGGCGAGCGGCGAGCGGCGATCGGCGAGCGGCGAGCCGTGAGGGGTGGTCGGTATGGGATCCCTAGTGAGGATGGGAGGAGTATGTGAGTGGCACCGAGGGTTTGGAGGGGTGTGGGTTAGGAATCGGAGAAGTATCCCGATGGCAGAAGTGATTTTAGATGGATATTTCCCAACGGTTCATTTGAACCGTTGGAAAAACCGGTCCATATGATCTATATCCCAATGGTTCATATGAACCGTTGGCATAGGGTCTTTTTCCCAACAGTTTATTAAAACCGTTGGGAAAAAAGCGTTGGGAATGATGGAATTTCCAGTAGTGATGAGGAATGCATTGGATTTAATAAGTGATGGGTGGAGCCCGCTATAGCTCATCGATGTATGGTAGGTCTCATGAGACAAAATATTGTCTTGTAACAAGGCCTTGAAAAAATCTTATTTGTAGTCTTGGAACAAGGCCTTGACTATGTGGTTATGATAGTCTGCCATTATGAATTCCATCCTTATGAAAGTGGTTATTGATATCGCATGTGATTATTCAATTAGTAGAATATCCATATGAATAATTAAATGGAATTATTTCATTTTATTTTTTCTATATTATGCTGAAATTGAAGATTAAATGGATTTTTTAGTTATAAAATGCCTTAAATGTTTATGCTTATTTATGAAAGTTTCCGCTGTATTGTTATCCTTACTGATCATCTGAGCTCACCCCTTTATATGTTTAATTTTTCCCAGGATTCCAAGAATTGTGTTGTAATTGATATGTAGGGTTAAGACATGGGAATAATGGCATTCAAAAGTATTATTTATGTTGTTTTATATTTTATAAAGTGTAATGTAACATTCATGTATGTAATCTATTTTCCAAGACTGCTAAACCGATCGGTCCTTCGGGACTTGATTCCTTGTAATCATGCCAATGTGTTAAAATAATTCACAGACTCTGGGTAACTGGAGTCGGGGCATTACAGTTGCTATCAGAGAAATTTTAGAAACAACCTTAGAAGCTAGATTTAGATAAAATCTGATTAGAGAACATATACATAAGATGGATTTTGAGGATTAGTATAGAAGAAATTCCAAGAATTTTGGTATTGTAGAGATATTGTGAGTTTTCCAAGAAATGCATCCCTATATGGATAAGAGCAGGTAGATGCAGCTCTGGCACAGATGTACCAAGGGCTAAAACCCAAAAACACCGCTTTGAGCTAGACTTGAATGGGAACTGGTGCCCGATAATGGGCTTTTCTTCACTCTTGGTTATGTAACTCCTAGGGGATATGCATATTATAATTCTCGTTTTCTTTACAAACCACTATGAAGGGTTTATGAGTATATAGCTCCTCAAAGAAACCTTTTTTTTTTATTATGGATTATATCCATAAACTATTCAATTTAGGTTAAATATTTTAGAAGTTTGGAATTATTCGTTACAATTCATAAACTGACCTATTTTATGCTATTTTATAGAAATGGTGCCCAGTAGAAGGAATGTGAAATCCAACAATACATATGATCCATAGAGTAAGAATTATCATATATTTCATGGTATTAAGCAAACATTTAGAAAAGAAATATTCTCCCATATATTCTCAACATATGAAGAAATAGTATCATGTGTTAATAAGATAAGTTAAGAATTCTCTAAGTCCTATGGCTTTGATGTGAAGAAAGAGAAGAAAATGATGGATAGAGAAAGATAGAAAATTGGAAGAGGGAAAAGAAGAATTTCCCCCTATGTGATAACTATAGGAAGAAACACCCTGGAACTTTCTTGAAGGGAATGGGAGTTTTTTATAAGTGTGGAGAAGAAGGACACCATCTATGTGACTACGAGGGTAAGAAAAATGTTTCAAATGCACAATGCTTCATCTGCATGGAGTTGGGACACTACGCGAACCAATATCCAAATCATCAGAGTACGCCCCAAATGATGCTATTGGATAATAATCAAGTTATGATACTACCACAGATGAGGAGGAATGATTAGAGTTCTTATGTTGTTATTAGAGAATTATGTAATTTGAGTGTGGTATCAACGATATACTAGTTATAATACTTATGGAGTATATAAGGTTTTTAGTGCAGTATTATTTCATTAGGGAGTTGAGATTGTGTGGAACCAAGAAAAGTGACTCAATAAGAGGTTAAATTTTTGGAAAATATATGGTTGGGAGAAATATAACCCATAATATGGTTATGATACTGAGGTTGTGATTTTGGAATAATACATGATTGATTTTGATAAATTATATTGGATATTCTTGATTACCTTGAAACTGATTAATGATTTGTATCTTCAATCATTGTTGGAGTTTACAACATATTAGGATAGAAGGAGTATATCTAGTATTCTATAAGGAATAGGGGATCATGAATGTTACCAATAAGGTTTTATGGTAATTCAGGATGTGGAAGAGTTTTAATAGAATACATGATGAAGGTGTTCACATGTTATTACGTGGAAAAAGGGATCTTCATTGTGTTTATCTTCCTTAAAAATTTTGGACTGTGAGTTTGGATAGATGTATTTTGGATAATTCTAGTTTGAGATTATTTTTGGATTGCCATAAAAGGACAACTTGGATGTCAGGTGGCAACCTGTCGCGTCCAGCAAGGTCGCGAGACATGAACCCGCAACTGAAGGGCAACAACGGTGTATCACCGAACACTAGTCCACGTGATGTCTTGGATCAAATTGTGTAGTTTTTTTAAAAAATATGTTATATGAATTATAAATTAATTTTTGCAACCCTATATGAATAGGATAAATAGAATATTATTTTTATGTTCAATTATCTATTAGAGTGAAAGATGAGTTTGTGGTAGAAATTAGTTAAAGGATGGGACTCTACTTCTCAAGTGTATATTTTTCTTCTTCTCTAATTCTATAAAAAAAATTAATTCTTATACTTTAGCAAAGTGATCTTAAAATCAAAAATATGTTATCCTAATACCATATGTTTTGTTGAACCGATGGTATTTTAAATCATCATAGATTAATGAATTTAAGGCCCTCAATTTTACACTTGTTTGTGATTAATGACCTCAATAACTACCTATAAATATTTACATTTTTTCTCCAATTATTTGTCTCTAATTTCCACCAATGTTCTCCTAATCAAGATCATAATTCGGTGGTGACCCTTTAATTTCATTTTCCTCTTATTAAGACAAAATTTTATTAACCTAATTTCCGATGTGGGTCTTCCCAAAGGTATTTTCTATTTTAACCTTTTATTTTAAAAAAAATAATTTCTAATTGACAGGAGGCAATTTGTTGAAGTAGGGAAGAATGTAACACCCCATGATTTCATAGTACAATATTTCTTAAAAGTAATTAAATAACTTGCACTACACACAACACCGAGTTCTAGTGCACCATGACATACCAAACTAGTTGTTCAAAAGCGATTATGAATAGTATTAACTGAATTTTGAACCTTATATATTCCAAATAATTTTAGAATCCTTATTCTGAGTTTCTTAGACATAATGTAAGAACAAATACATTTTTTCACATAAAAGAAGTATTTTTCAAAAAATTCAGTTTTACCGCCTTTTAATGAAAAAGCCTTTTTAAATCCAATATTTTAAACATTTATATATTCAATTTGACAAAATAAACTTCTTCTTTAGAATCATGACATATGAATTTAGTTTCAACAATGTTTTGGTGTTTTTCTGATAACATTCATATTTGGGTGAATAGTGAAAAATACTTTGTTTTAACTAAAAACAACTTTTTTAATCAAAGAAAATTTTATTGTTAAATTATAAATTTTAATGGTTTTTATATATAAATAGATTATATTTTTACTATTTATTCCAATGATGGTCATTTTATGTAATTTTACTTTGAAATTGGGCATAAACAAGTGTCAGACTTTTGATGGTTATTATTTTTTAAAAATACGCCTTTTGGTTTTGACAGTGGGAATTAATTTTAAATTAATAAATGCGAATTATATGTTTTGAATTTGATAAAATAGAATTCATTATTGGATTCATAATATCGAAATTAGCCTAAGATGATATTTTGGTATTTTTCTGAAAACATTCATTTTTTGATGAATAGTGAAAAACACTAAGTTATTTGTTAAAAACTACTTTTTATTTAAATAATTATTCATTTTATTTAAATTTATTGTAGGTAAAAATAGATACAAAATACCTAAATAAGATCAATGTAATTTAATAGAGTCTGTTTATAATAATTTTAAATATATAAATATTTTATTGAACTTTTCACCGTCTTTTATCCATCTCCTAAGAGAACATGAAATTCACATTAAACTTAATTTTACCACTTCTGTGAGTGTAATTTCGAAAATATGAGAGACATAGTTAATATCAAGGAGTAAAATGTGGTTTAATAAGATAAAAATAATTTTTGGTGAATAGTAACTTTTATACTTTTATTTACCACGGTTAAAAGTAAATAGAGTAATTAGAATAAAAATGATATTATTATTACCCTAACTCAGGTCCTAATTCTATTGGATAAGTATAATTCGACCAAAAAAACCTTATGAAAAAAATATGAACATCTTCGGTCCACTTGGATTAGATTAGGACATGTGTTTTTATTTAATTCAAAGAAGAGTTAAAAGATTTAAAATCAATGTTTAATAACTAAAACATTTTTAATATAAGTTTATACATAAGTTAATTAGATTATAAATATTCATTTAAAATCTTAGAATATTTCATACATAATGGTATTTTATTTATAATTTTTAGACATTAAATAATTTCATTTATTTATGACAAAATGGTGATGCGGAAATTACCTAATTAATGAAATATTAAAATAATTGATCTTATAAATATCTAAATAAATTTAATTTGAGACTTTTAATGAATTACAATAATTTAATTGGTTAATATGACATATTATTATTGGTTATAAGTATATTATTCGAAGTAATAATGCTGTTATGAATTTATCAAAAACAAAATAAACAATAGTGTCAAAATTGACATAAAAGAGGTTTTAAAACAATTATTATATTATTTATTGATATTCTATTCCCTAAAATCTATTGTTCGGCCAAAGGAATTTTATCACGATAGGTGTATCATTAATGGACCACTTGGGGGTCTCTTGGATTATATAGTATGTTTATTAACTATATAATATAAAAATACAAAGTGATCTGGTAAATGTCAATCTAATTTACTAAGAGTTAAAACTAAAATATAAGGTTAATATAATGACACAGACCTGTCTAAAATATATTGGATGAAAGGATTTATACCCATACCCACCTTATACCTTAAATAATCAACTTTGGATCCATTAGAAACTTTATATGAATTTATTATAAATTATTAATTTATGTTTTTTCTAAAGAGCCCCTCCTCCCCCTTATAAAAGGACACCAAATGGAACCAATTCCTCACACCTCTCAAGCCTTTTGGCTCGTCCAAACTCTTCCCAATTAATCTCCCTACATCCCTCTCCTCCTCCTAGAATTATTAATATTGGAAGAAGGCACTTCAAGAGTATAACAACACATACTTTACATACATTTTTATTACTTCATAATTAAATCATAATTATTACAACATATAACAAAACCATGAAAGGACCGTATAGGTATAGTGTCTTTAGAAACTGGGAAACATAAACAACTGGTTCATAAAGTGTCTACACTATCTCCCATTTATTTCATCATATCTATAGTCCCTTTTGGCATATCTTACTTAATAACCTTCTTCCTGACCTGGGGAAAGAAAACATACAAAAGGGTGAGCTCAAATTCTCAGTAAGGGTAAACAAAATAAATATCAATCACAACATATTCATAAGAACATAACATTTTGGGAATCATAACCTGAAAAAGAGATCATAATTTCATAACATGGGATAAATCATAGTAGTGAAATGAAATCCCAATAGTAATAACATAAAACATGAAACATTGTGTCATACACCCATAATCATAGAGAATCATTTCTTATTAGTAAAGACTCATTGCCAAGACTATCTTAGTGGACGAAGTCTATTTCTGAACCGAGTTCACTCCTCGTTTCAGTCCTGTTTCACTGAACCAGTTTAACCTGTTGTTCCAGCCATCTCTATCTCATGAGATATAAAATCTTTACCCAATGCATTGGAGGGAGATATAGGTCCCACCCATCTCATAATGATACTATTCTTATGTGTGCCACAATTCATAAACCATACATCATAGCATAACCCATGTAATAAAAATTGGAATCTTAAACATCGTGACATCATAAAACAATTCAAATAAGATAAAGAAATTCATAAAAATAATTCCATCACAACATAATCAAATCAACGTAATAATAGGGATAGAAACAGAACCCTTTATTATCTTAGATGGAAAATAATTTTGATAAAACACTTGAACACCATTCTTGAGGAAAATATCATTTATACTTCAAAAACACTTTTCTTTTCTTAACATGTCATAAAATTCTAAACTAAAAGAAGTTGATTAAAAATAAACATGAAAATTTCTAAAGGAATCTTCATGAAAATAATGTTTTAAAAATCCATTCATGCCGTATAAGTTAAAAAAAACATTCTTCTCGTACTTTTGTCGGAAAAGTCAAAAAGTACCTCGTATGAACAACGACAAAAGATTCCTTTCATATCTTTTAATAAAAACTCACCGAAGGGTAAAATTGGATTTAAACAATTTTAGGTGGATGGAACTAATATTACATATTGAGGAAACATGTATGTGGATGTTAAAATACACCCCAGTAAATTCCAAAGTATAAACAATCTCGGATAAAAAAAATGAGATTGTGATATTTCCCTTACCTTATGCTTGATTTACTTCATAAGTGTCCGAACCTCCTGTATAATGATTTAAATAATGCTATTGACTTATTCCAGAATCATACTTATTGTTATGATATCATATATGGTCATATTATTAGCTTCTTATTAGTAATATTTCATTACTACTTGTTATTCGGATGTTTATTACTTTTTGTTCTTATGCGTGTTTTGTCTAATAAATTCTTATTTTTCTCTTTAGGTTATAGACAAATCATTTCCACAATTGTATTAGTGTAATATATATCATATTCATTAATTAAATTCATTTATATAATCACTGTGCAATTAAGATCATGTAGAACGAATCGCATCACATCGTGGAGACGGTATTCCGTACGTACGCACGAGCGATGATATCGTTCCCATGATCGTGGAATTGTATTGGAGTGTATGTATAATATTTCAAAATCAATACCACTTTACAATAATCATATATATTTATTACTTTCACCCTTATACCCATCCATGTAAGGTGGTGGTGGAAAATAGATTACATCACAACGTGGAGACGGTATTCCGTACGTACGCATGCGCGGTGATTTTGTTTTCCATAGGATGGATAAGAGGTGAAATAAGGTTGTTTCATATTTATAATAACATATCAGTATATTAGTGATACTGATGTTATTACCTCATAATGAAACAACTAAAGAAGAGGGAGTAGAAGAAGAATGAAACATGAATAAAACGGTAGAAGGTATTACCTCATTCTCGAAGTGCCTCCTTTAAACGTTCTCTTAACGCACTAGAGTTGGTCTTTTGAAAAGACCAGTACCTGTAGTAGGTTTCTATGGAAGTGGGGAAGTAAAATGGGTAGTTTTTGGCTGATCTTGAAGGCTAAAATTGGTGTGAGGAAGAGAGGGAGTAGGTGCCCTTTTATAAGGGAGGAGAGGGGCACCTTTGGAATTATAAGAAATATTAGTTTATATTAAATCCCAACCCCACATTGAAACTTCCGAAATGACTCATATCCAAATCATAGATGAGATAGGGTTGTAATCGCATCAACCAATAAAATTTCTACATTTTAGGAATTTATTATAAACATTATCAACTTGATTTATCCTTATTTATCAATTTAATTTTATTTGTGGTAATAATATTCTAAATTTTAGATTATTATAAATAAGTACATATGTGTTGTGAATTTTCCATAATTTGACATTTTATTACATATCAGACCATATAAATTTTAATTTATAATTTTTAAATATTTTTGTGATTTTTAAACAATTTTATAATATGTTATTTTTGTAAAATAACAATAGTGTCAATTTTGACACTATTCATTTATTTGAATTTAAATAAACTATATACAGAAGATATGTTAGAACTAAAAGATTTAATAGATTCATAAGATGTAATATGTATCTATAAAATTAGTGTAGCACATCAAATAGTTCATATAATATTTATTTTAATATTTTTAAAACCATTTATTTGATATTTTAATTAATAAAATAATTTCAACATCACTATTGTTTCATAATTAATGATAATTATTTAATCCCTAAAAATTCTAAATAAATTCCTATGATTTATATAATTGTATTAGATTACTATATACTATTCATGTTTGGAGTTTCATTAAGTTTATCCCCAAATTAAAATTATTATACTTATAAGATTTAAGAAAGTGACATGTTGTCACATTCTTTGGTTTTAATGATAATTAAATTATTTTCATGGAAAAAAGTCCATTCAAAGAATCTAATCCGACTCTTAGGTGATATGTGTCGACTTTTAGTCATCCAATGGGATTTTGTCAGGTGTTATGTTAATTTTATAATCTTATATTTACCCTTAATTACCCAATTTACCTTTAACTATTGTAAATAAAATTTACCGTAGTTACTATTCATAATGCCCAAAAATAAAAAGTAGACTATTAACATAATTTGGACCCACTGATTCCAAATATGGAATCAATTTTTTAAAATTCAAAACATATAAGTTGCAGTAATTAATTTAAAATAAATCTCATTGTTAAGAAAACAGGTTTTAAAAGATAAAACATTGCCAAAGATTGAAATGTTTTTACCTATGAATTCAATGTGAAATTAATGATAATGACATAAATTGTATTAAATGGTAAAAATATATTCTATTTATACTTTAAAACCATTAAAAAGTATAATTTAACCATATAAATTATCTCAATGGAAAAAGATGTTTTTAATTAAAAATTAGCATATTTTTACTATTCATCAAAATATGAAACTTATCAGAAAAATATCAAAAATTTATCCAAAGTAAATTTTTATATTCTGATTTAAAAGAATAATTTTCTCTTCTCAAATTGGACATATAAATGTGTCAAAAACTAGATTTAATGTGGGTGCTTCATCCAAAGGTGGAAAAACTGCAATTTTTTAAAAATACTAATTTTACCCGAAAAAATTATTTTTTTCTCTTACCATGTTCTAGAAAATATGTAAGATGAATAATAAAATTCAAAATGTAGTTACTACTATTCATAATGGCTAGTTCATAATAATATATCACTGTTTAGTGAAACCTGGTATTGTGTACTACACACGCTATCGAGGAAGGTCATGATTGCGTGTAATGCATGCCAAGTCCGTATTGTGTGCTGTGAAATATTCCTTTGGTGTTGCGTATAACATAAGACATAAAAAAAATTCTCATAAAATCTCAGGATGTTGCATTATACCCCCTTAAAATGAATTTTTCCCTCGAAATTCATCACTACATTACAAACAGATGAGGATACCTCTCCCTCATCATATCCTCATGTTCCCATGTAGCTTCTTCTAATTGGTGGTTCCTCCATAAAACTTTCACCAAGAGAGTGGTCTTGATCCATATGACATTTTCGCTACGATCCAAAATCTCTATCGGTTGTTCTTCATAAGATTGATCATGCTCCAACGGTATAACTTCTGAGCTGAGTACATTTGAAGGATTAGGTATGTATTTTCTAAGGAGAGATACATAGAACACATCGTGGACTTGAGAGAGATTCAGTGGAAGCGCCAATCAGTAAGCTACCTTCCCAACACGATCTAGTATTTCGAAAGGACCGATATATCTAGGGATCAACTTTCACTTCTTTCCAAATCTCATGACCCTCTTCCAGGGAGATATTCGTAAGAATACTTTATCACCCACTTCAAACTCTAAGTCTTTCCTTTGGTTGTCGGCATAACTTTTTTGTCGACTCTGAGATGCTCTTATGTGATTTTGAATATATTGGACCTTTTCTGCCATTTCGTCAAAGAGATCAGGTCCTAATAGCTTTCTTTCCCCAACTTCATCCCAGCTAGTTGGAGTCCTGCATTTCATTCCATAGAGTGATTCATAAGGAGCCATCTGAATACTGGAGTGAAAGCTATTATTATAAGAAAATTCCACCAAAGTTAGGTGTTGATCGCAACCACCTTTGAAATCCATAGAGAAAGCTCTCAACATATCATCTAGAGTTTGAATTGTTCTCTCAGACTGACCGTCTGTCTAAGGATGATAAGAAGTGCTGAAACTCAACTCTGTATCCAGAGTATGCTGAAGACTTCACCAGAACATTGAGGTAAACCACGGATCCAGATCAGATATAATAGAGAGTGGTACTCCATGCAATCTTACCACTTCCTTCACATATATCCTGGAAAGCTGATCAAGAGAAAAATCCTCTCTAATGGCAATGAAGTGTGCAGACTTTGTAAGATGATCAACTATGACCCAGATAACATTATTGCCTTTGTATGTTTTAGGAAGTCCTGTGACAAAGACCACAATGATGTTTTCCCATTTCCATTCGGGTATGGGTAATGGTTGTAACATCCCCTTAGACTTCTGTCTCTCAGCTTAAACTGGCTGACAAACCAAGTATCGAGAGACATATCAGCAACATCTCCTTTCATCCCATCCCACCAGAAGTACTCTTTTATATCCCTATACATCTTCGTGCTTCCCGGATGAATAGATAATGAAGAACTATGAGCTTCATCCAGCATCTCCTTCTTTAATTCTAGGATGGGAGGAACACAAACCAGATTCCTGAACATTATTATCCCATCACAATCAAGGTTGAATTCAGGAATATTTCTCACCTTCTTTTGTAACTCTACATCTTCTTTCTATGCCTCTTTTATCATCACATGTATATATGGTTGGACATTTATTTGAGAAAGATACGTTTTCCCCCTTCCATTATAATTTCAAGATCCATCCTTTGTAAATCCATAAATATTGGATCTTTTGTGATCCTCATCATAGATAAACTAGCATGGTCTTGTCGACATAATGCATCTGCCACCATGTTTAGTTTCCCAGGGTGGTAATGGATTGAGGAGTTGTAATCCTTAATCAGCTCCAACCATCTTCTTTGACGTATATTCAGCTCCTTTTGTGTAAAATTTTACTTTAAACTTTTATGATCAGTATAAATATCACACCTTTCACCATAAAGGTAATGCCTCCAAATCATTAATGCAAATATTACCGCAGCTACCTCCAAATCATGAGTTGGGTAATTTTTCTCATGGATTTTCTACTTTCATGAGGCATAAGCTATCACCATATCATTTTGCATGAGAACACATCCAATTCCCTTCTTGGATGCATCATTGTAGATAACAAACCTTTCTCCACTATAAGGAAGTGTGAGTACATGTGCACTTGATAACCTTCTTTTCAACTCCTTGAAATTCTCTTCACATTGCTCCGTCCAGACAAACTTAACTCCTTTCTAAGTCAACTTGGTGAGTGGATTAGATAATCATGAAAAATCTTTCACAAAATGTCAATAATATCTAGCCAAACCAAGAAAACTTCGGATCTCAGTCACTGTTGTTGGTCTCGACCGTCTTTCGATAACCTCTATTTTTTCTGGATCTATAAATATCCCCTCTTTTGAGATTATGTGACCCAAAAATGCAACTTTTTGAAGCCAAAATTCACACTTGGTAAATTTGTCATAAAGCTTCTCCTTTCTCAGGGTCTTCAATATAATTATCAAGTGATCTTAATGTTCTTCCTTGCTCTTTGAATATACCAGAATATCGTCTATAAAGACTACAACAAACTAATCAAGATAGTCTCTAAAGACTCTATTCATCAGATCCATAAAGATAGTAGAGGCATTAGTAAGACCAAATGACATCACTATAAATTCATAGTGTCCATACCTTGTACGGAAAGCCATCTTTGGTATATCCTCCCTTTTGACCCTTAATTGATGATACCCGGAACGAAGATCAATCTTCGAAAAGTATTGAGCTCCGCGTAGTTGGTCAAATAAGTCATCATTGCGTGGGAGAGGATATTTGTTCTTGATAGTGATCTTGTTAAGTTCTTGATAATCAATGTAGAGTCTCAATGATCCATCTTTCTTCTTAATAAACAGAACAGGTGCTCCCCAAGGTGACGCACTAGGGAATATGAATCCCTTATCATTATTTTCTTGGAGTTGCTTCTTCAATTCCTGCAACTTAATTGGTGCCATTCTACAAGGTGTCTTTGAAATATGCAAAGCACCCGGTACGAGTTCTATTGAAAACTCAACTTCACGATTTGGTGGAAGACACGACAATTCCTCTGGAAAGACATCATCAATCTTATGTACAACAGGAATATTCTTAATCGTGAGTTTCTCACCAACCATTTGAGATAAATAACCTTTATTTAGTGGAATCATGACCCATAAGATAGAAGGAATTTCCACTGGAAGGTTATGTTCATCCATGCATCGATAGACGATCATAGATTGATCTAGAATATGAAATATGACTTCCCTTCATTGGAAATTGATATGAGCTCCATATAAAGAAATCCAATCCATGCCACAAATCACATCAAATTCAACTATAGGAAGGATCACAAGATTTGCAGGAAGCACTTTCCCACAAACTTCAATCAGGAAAGAGTTATAAACTTTTAATGCGACTGTTGTGCCATTAGGGGTTGTCACAGCTAACACAACATCTAATTATTGACATAATATGGTGATACTCTTAGAAAATTCTTTAGAAATAAAAAAGTGGGTGGATCCAGAATCAAATAAAACATTTTCAACTTTAGAGTGGATGGTAAATGTACCTTTCACCACATCGTTATCGTACTCTACATTGCTGATAGAAAATGCATGTAACATTCCTTTGTATTTGGCCTTATGAGTTTGTTGACGTCTACCATCATCATCTACCCTTGGATTTGGGAATTGATTGGCATAATGCCCCATCTCCATGCACTTGAAACATTGCAGTGTAGTAGGTTCATTCCTTGTAGCCTTTCCTTTGTTAGCATCATTAGACACCTTCTTCCCATCATTGCGGCATTCAAATGCCCGATGACCTTCCTTTCCACATTTGAAACATTTACTTGATCCTTTAAGACAACCCCCTCCATGTTTCTTTCGACACTTTGAGCATAAGGGAAAGCTCATCTTCTTTTCAGTGTGCTCTTTAGATTTTCCTTTGAATTCCATTTTCCTCTTCTTATCAGACCCGTATGACTGATGGGTTACTCTAATCTCCATATCGACTTTGAGAGAACATCAAACGATTTCCTCGTAGCTATTGAAGTCCCTTATGGCTAACGCCCTTAGAAGACTTGGTTTTAAGCCACTAAAGAATCGATCGATCTTACTCTCAGGTTGGATAATAATACCAAAAGAATACCTTGAAATTCTTGTAAAATTTTCTTCATAGGTACCAATAGATTCATCATCCTTTTGCATCAATTCAAGAAACTCTTTCTCCATCTTTGTTCGGAGAATACGATGGAAGTACTTTTTGAAAAATAAGTTCTTGAACTCTTCCCATTACATGGTCTCAATTTCATCCCTCTTCCTTGTATTCTTAATAAGATTCCACCATTGATTAGCATCACCTTCCAAATGATACACTGCTAATATGACTTTATCATGTTTAGAACATTGAAGAACTAAAAATATCATTTCAGTAGTAATAATCCATTGTTCAACAACTAATGGATCAGTAGACCCGCTGAATGAAGGTGGACGATGCCTCATGAAGGATTCAATAGAATGTTGCTCCTTCCTTTGCTCGTTTGGAAGTCCTGCATGATTCATAGTTTGAGAAAGTTGTGTGAGCATGGCTACAAGATTTTTCATTCTAGCTCCCATAACGTTTGGTTTCTAAGGGGGACAATCATTGTATTGTCGGTCGAATTCCGCATTAACACGGTTCCTTCGGGTTCTAGACATTGACTAAAACCAAGAAGAATAGTGTGAGCAACACCAATTATAATAGGGAAACCACAAAATCAAGAATAAAATTTCACACTTAAGGTCTTATCCTAGGTTATTCATATCCATTTCTAAAATACTAATATTGTGTTCTATGCTTAGACTTATCCTTAGGGTTCTTACTAACGCTTTCACATCCTAGTTTCCAATGGTTGACTATACCTTTCCTCTGATACCAACTATAACGACCCATAATTTACATACATTTTTATTACTTAAAAATTGAAGCATAATTTTTACAACATATAACAAAATCATGAAAGGACCATATAGGTATAGTGTCTTTAGAAACTGGGAAATATAAACAACTGGTTCATAAAGTGTCTACACTATCTCCCATTTATTTCATCATATCTATAGTCCCTTTTGGCATATCTTACTTAATAACCTTCTTCCTGACCTGGGGAAAGAAAACATACAAAAGGGTGAGCTCAAATGCTTAGTAAGGGTAAAAAAAATAAATATCAATCACATCATATTCCTAAGAACATATAATTTTGGGAATCTTAACCTGAAAAAGAGAGCATAATTTCATAACATGGGATAAATCATAGTAGTGAAATGAAATCCCAATAATCATAACATAAAACATGAAACTTTTTGGCATACACACATAATCATAGAGAATAATTTCTTATTAGTCAAGACTCATTTCCAAGACTATCTTAGTGGACGAAGTCCATTTCTAAACTGTGTTCACTCCTTATTTCAGTCCTGTTTCACTGAACCTGTTTAACATGCATGTCCAGCCATGTCTATCTCATGAGATATAAAATATTTACCCAATGAATTTTAGGGAGATATAGGTCTCACCCATCTCATAATGATACTATTATTATGTGTTCCACAAAATCATAAACCATACATCATAGCATAACCCACAAAGTAAAAATGGGAATCTTAAACATCGTGACATCATAAAACAATTCATATAAGATAAAGGAATTCATAAAAATAATTCCATCACAACATAATCAAATCAATGTAATAATAGGGATATAAATAGAACCCTTTATTATCTTAGATGGAAAATAATTTTGATAAAACACTTGAACTCCATTCTTGAGGAAAATATCCTTTCTACTTTAGAAACATTTTTCCTTTCTTAACATGTCATTCAATTCTAAACTAAAAGAAGTTGATTAAAAATAAACTTGAATATGTGTAATGGAAGCTTCTTGGAAATAATGTTTTAAAAATCAATTCATGCCGTATAAGTTAAAAAAACATTCATCTCGTACTTTTGTCAGAAAAGTCAAACAGTACATCGTATGAAAAACGACAATAGATTCATTTCATATCTTTTACTAAAAACATACCGAAGGGTAAAATTGGATTTAAAAAATTTTAGGTGGATGGAAATAATATTACATAATGAGGAAACATGGATGTGGATGATAAAATACCCCCCAGTAAATTCCAATGTATAGACAATCTCGGATTAAAAAAATGAGATTGTGATATTTCCCTTACCTTATGTCTGATTTGCTTCGTAAGTGTATGAACCGCCTGTAAAATTATTTAAATAATGTTATTTACTTATTCCAGAATCATAATTATTGTTATGATATCATATATGGTCATATTCTTAGTTTCTTATTTGTAATATTTCATTACAACTTGTTATTCGGGTGTTTATTACTTTTTGTTCTTATGTGTGTTTTGTCGAATAAATTCTTCTTCTTATCTTTAGGTTATAGACACCTCATTTCCAGAATTTTATTAGTGTAATATATATCATATTCATTCATTAAATTCATTTATATAATCATTATGAAATGAAGATCATATAGAATTAATCGCATCACATCGTGGAGACGGTATACCGTACGTACGCACAAGCGATGATATCGTTCCCATGATCGTGGAATTGTATTGGTGTGTATGTATACTATTTCAGAATCAATAACACATTACAATAATCATATATATTCATTACTTACACCCTTATTCCCATCCAAGTAAGGTGGTGGTGGAAAATAGATTACACCACGACGTGGAGACGGTATTCCGTACATACGCAGGCGAGGTGATTTCGTTTTCCATTGGATGGATAAGAGGTGAAATAGGGTTGTTTCATATTGATAATAACATATCAGTATATTAGTGATACTGATGTTATTACCTCATAATGAAACCACTAAAGAAGAGGGAGTAGAAGAAGAATGGAACTTGAAGAAAACGGTAGATGGTATTACCTCTTTCTCGAAGTGCCACCTTTAAACTTTCTCTTAAGGCACTAGAGTTGGTCTTTTGATAAGACCAGTACCTCTAGTAGGTTTATAAGGATGTGGGGAAGTGAAATGGGCAGGTCTTTGCCGAGATTGAAGGCTCAAATTAGTGTGAGGAAGAGAGGGATGAGGTGCCCTTTTATAAGGGAGGAGAGGGGAACCTTTGGAAATATAAGAAATATTAGTTTATATTAAATCCCAACCCCACATAAAAACATAAAAATTGACTGATATCCGAATCTTAGATGAGATAGGGTTGTAATATCATCAACCAATAAAATTTAGACATGTTAGGAATTTATTTTAAACATTATCAACTTGATTTATCCTTATTTATCAATTTAATTTTATTTGTGGTAATAATATTCTAAATTTTAGATTGTTATAAATAATTACATATGTGTTGTGAATTTTCCATAATTTGACATTTTATTACATTTTAGACCATATAAATTTTAATTTATAATTTTTAAATATTTTTGTGATTTTTAAACAATTTTATAATATGTTATTTTTATAAAATAACAATAGTGTCAATTTTGACACTATTCATTTATTTGAATTTAAATAAAATATATACAGAAGATATGTTAGAACTAAAAGCATTAATAGAATCATAATATGTCATATGTGTCTAGAAAATTAGTGTAGCACATCAAATAGTTCATATAATATTTATTTTAATATTTTTAAAACCATTTATTTGATATTTTAATTAATAAAATAATTTCAACATCACTATTGTGTCATACTTAATGATAATTATTTAATCCATAAAAATTTAAAATAAATTCATATGATGTAGATAATTGTATTATATTACTTGAGACTACTCATGTTCGAAGTTTCATTAAGTTTATCACCAAATTAAAATTATTATACTTATAAGATTTAAGAAAGTGACATGTTGTCACATTCTTTGATTTTAAAAATAATTAAATTATTTTCATGGAAAAAAGTCCATTAAATGAATCTAAGCCGTCCTTGAGGTGATATGGGTCGACCTGTAGTCATTAAATAGGATTTTAGAAGGTGTTAGGGTAATTTTATAATCTTATATTTACCCTTAATTACCCGATTTACCTTTAACTATGGTAAATAAAATTTACCGTAGTTACTATTCATAATACCCAAAAATAAAAAGTAGACTATTAACATAATTTGGAACCACTGATTCCAAATATGGAATCCTTTTTTTAAAATTCAAAACATATAAGTTGCAGTAATTAATTTCAAATAAATCTCGTTGTTAAAAAACGGGTTTTAAAAGTTAAAACATTGCCAAAGATTGAAATGTTTTTACCTATGAATTCAATGTGAAATTAATGATAATGACATAAATTATATTAAATGGTAAAAATATATTCTATTTATACTTTAAAACCATTAAATATTATAATTTAACCATATAAATTATCTCAATGGAAAAAGTTGTTTTTAATTAAAAATTAGCACATTTTTACTATTCATCAAAATATGAAAGTTATCAGAAAAATATAAAAAATTTATCCAAAGTAAATTTTTATATCCTGATTTAAAAGAATAATTTTATCTTGTCAAATTAAACATATAAATTTTTCAAAAACTAGATTTAATATAGGTGCGCCATGAAAAGGCGGCAAAACTGCATTTTTTGAAAAATACTTATTTTACCCGAAAAATTTATTTTGTTCTCTTAACATGTTATAGAAAATTTATAAGATGAATAATAAAATTCAAAATGTATGTAATACTATTAATAACGGCTAGGTCATAATAATATATCGCTGTTTAGTGAAATCTGGTATTGCGTACTACACACGCTATCGAGGAAGGTCATGGTTGCGTGTAATGCAAGCCAAGTCCGTATTGTGTGCTGTGAAAGATTCTTTGGTGTTGCGTATAAAATAAGACATAAAAACATTTCTCATAAAATCTCAGGGTGTTACAAAGAGACCTTTGTGGTTCAAACCAAAGGGAGTTACCCAAATTAAAGGTAACGATTTCTCTTAGCTTCTTTTCTTCTATTTTACTTCTTTAACCCCTAAACTCTTATTATTATTTTCTTTTGTTAAAAAACCAGTATCCAAAATTTAATAGGATATTTTTATGAGAAGTATTCAAACTAAACATACACACACCTCCATCTAATGGGTGAAGAACATAATGTTTCTGTGGATGGCAACCAAACGACTCACGAAACGAAGATTGTTCAATTATCTCCTACACCTCTCATGGTGGCCATTATGATGGAACTATAATTAAATATAAAATTAATGATATTTATTTTATATATAAGATTCTGTAATTCCATTTTATAGCATACCATTATTCGTTTCATGTTGTATATATATACGATAATTTAATTTGAGGAAGTGCGGACTACCACCCCCTCAAAGTGATATGACGCGTTCATACCATACATGGAACGTATAAAGGATGGTGTTAATTAAATTAAGTAACACATATAAGATATTATATTAAACTATAATAATAATGTACCTATGTATCATTTGTTTTTGATTCCTTTTAAAATGAAATGGAAGTAGTGTTTGTGCGTACGTACGGACTATTGTCTCCACATACGTGATGAGATTCATTTCCCCATCATATCCATTCAATAATAATTCTTGTTTAATCATTAAACGTAATGTTTAAGGACTTTATATCATTCTAGAAATGAATAAGATACAACCTATCCATAACAAACTCGGCTTATGTAACAAAGCATATAAATTAAAACGAATCCATTAACACCCGAAACGATGATAATACTAAAATATTATTAACAAAGAAATATTAAAAGAACATATGTGATATCATATTTATCTATATTATTTTGTATAATTTGATAACAATTATTTAACTATTATATATGTGTTTATCCTAAAATCTATAAAGGAAAAGTTCAAGGTAAGTGTTTATTTCTCAATCTCTTCATTATCCGAGGTGGTTTATACGTAATTATCTACTGGGACCTCATTATCATCCATACCCATGATTCTTAAAATTGTATTTGAAATCATTCTTACTATGTTACAGACTATTGGTTAAATTCATTTATACCCTTTTTGACTTATTATATGAAGTTTATAAGGGAATATTTCTGTCGTTTTCCAAAAAAGGTACTTTTTAACCTTTTCGACAGAATTAAGGTAGGAATGTCTTTTTGTAACTTATACAGAGGGTGCTATTATTTTCCACCATTATAAAATTGTCGAAGCTTCTCATAAAAGCTTATAAGAATATTTTCAAAGTAAATGTTTTCTTTTATAATTATGTGACTTTTAAATGATTCAAAAAAGAGACATTTCTCTAAAATAGTTTTCATTTCATCTATGTCTATATCCTTTGATGGATTTTAAGATTATTTAATGTTTATTTATTATGATACAAAACATCAATATAGTATTTAAGGTTTTGTGATATGTTTGACAGTGGATTTGTTATTTTTATACCATTCATGGTTTATAGAGAAATTATTGACATTTCATATGCTAGTTTTAATACGAATGTTTATGTTATGTTTAAACCTGTTCATATGAGGAATGCATTGAACTTAATAAGTTATAGGTGGAGCTTGCTATAGCTCCTCGATGCATCGGTATTTCTCATGAGACAAAATAGTTTTTTTGGCACAAGTCATTGGCAAAATCATATTTTTAGTCTTGGCACAAGGCCTTGACAATGTTGTCATGATAGTCTGGCATTATGCATTCCATCATTATGAAAGTGGTTATTGATATTGCTTGTGATTATTCGACTAGTATAATATCCATGTGAATAATTAAATGGAATTATTTCATTTTATTTTTTCCATATTATGCAGAAGATAAAGTTTAAAAGGCTTTTGTTTTAGTTATACATTTCCTTAAATGTTTATGCTTATTTATGAAAGTTTCCACTGTATTGTTATCCTTATTGAGCATCTGAGCTCGCGCATTTATATGTTTAATTTTTCCCAGGATTCCAAGAAGTGTATTGTGATTGATATGCAGGGTTAAGAAAAGGATATAATGTTGTTCATAAAGGATTATTTATGTGGTTTTTTATGTTACAAAGTGTAATGTAATATTCATGTATATAATCAATTTTCCAAGAAAACTAAACTGATCGGTCCTTTGGGACTTGATTCCTTGTAATCATGCCAATGTATTAAAATAATGCACCGACTATGGGTAACTGGGGTTAGGGCATTACACTTATATTGGTTTTAGATAATTCCATCCTAAAAATACTTAATGAAAATTCATCTGATATCCTTTACTTATAGAAACATTTCTTATCATACGTCCAGACTTTTTAAGGAAAACCCTTAAGGAAATTTCATCAACATTGTAATTTTAATAAAAGTGATATTTTCCAACAATAATAGAAATATTTTAAACAATATTATCAAATAACCAAACATCATAAAGTAAAACTAAAAGCCTTTAAAATAACATCTCTGGATGAAACAATACTTGAGCATCTTCCATTATCATCCATGGAACACTAATTTTATTATAAAGCTTGAGAACATCATCCAATATTTTATCTGGATATTTATTCATCACTTATTAAATATATTAACATTAATTAAATATGTAATTATTTTACACCTATGGAAATACATTAAAATAAAATACAACTCAAACAGAGAGTGGTCCCAACCGAAACATCTTTCACTATGAAAGTTTTTTTTAATCTGATCCTAATTGACTTTCAAAAATCATTTCGATCTCCTGTAATCCTATTTAACCCTTCAAGATAAACTAAATAGATAACATATATACCTTGTTATATAATTCTCCATGAATATCAATCCTATTGCAAATCATCATAATTCAAACCCAATAAGAAACATAAACAAAAAGTTTCAACAAATAAAATGATCTATAAATACTAAATCTAGAACTGCCATTGTAATTCATCATATACATACAAATAAATCATTATTATCCATTCCAACTCATTAATACATATTATAAAAAAATCCAAAACATAACCTCTAGGTTTAAAAAATTTATAATACTCAATATATGAAACTTATTTTGGTAACCTAAATAGAAAGTAAGAACACACCTTGTTATTATTCATCACCAAAATTTGGGCATTTTGGAATACATTAAATATAGGGTTAGTTCTGACTTAAAAATAAAAGAAAATATGATTATTTCAAAATTTTATGAAACCATGGTTATTTCCATTATGAGGAAAAATATATAAATTGTAAAGGTCTATGAATCCATTCAAAAGACAAACTATTTCCTGGAAAATCCTTCTCTCATATTTGGGATGTGTGGAGTATAGTATTATCATACTAATCCAATAAATTATAAATATTATGATTAATTGTACATTTTTTTATTTTACTTTTATCAAAAATCATACATCTTTATTCCCACTAGTTAATATTATTTTTAAATGTTCTATCTTTACAACCTCCACAATATTTCAAATTATTTACCCTGATATATTTTTAAGGGAAAATCGAACCCTCTATAATATTTCAAATCATCGAAAGGGACCTAATAATTTGTATTAGAGTAGGAACATTAATCCTTTATGTAGACACACTATTCAGCCTTAAAATTCTCAATAAGTATCAAATTTTAGTATCCACATCTTTTAAGGTATTATAAATAATTTTAAAAATATCTAACTCTAAAAACTATAATACCTAGAAATTTATTTTCTAAAGGAAGTATATATTATATGATGTATAATCACATAATATTTAATTTGTATATTTCATTGAGACTATGATTAATTTATTAGAGTGACAAAGTCTACATGAAAACTCAAATAGCGGCTTAATTGAATGACATGGGAATCCAAAATTTAATATTGATTGTAAATCCAAAAAACATTTACTAAAGTTGGATCATAATTTTTTATAAGTACTTTTTTTATATGAGTTAAAATATATTGTTAAAAACTCCTTACATTGTTCCATAAGTTAAATAGTTTTTTTGTTATATATCTATTTCAACTAAAACACAAGATATTTTGGGAATGTTATAGGAAAACTATAATGGGATGGATATGTTATAATATAAAATTATTTAGACTTTATTTCTTGACTGACCAAATTTAAAAATGGGAGGTAATGATACCTTTAATGAGATATTCCAAATATTTAAAAAAACACTAATGGGATGATAAAGAATCGGAAAATAGTTAAACATATTATAATGACTAGTATAATTTTAAGAGGCCTTAATAAAAATCAGTATTTTAAGATGATTTTCATTGAAGAGGGTGATGATTTTATTGATTATTCAATGAAATATATTATTGGAACACCACTACAATATGTGTTTTAGTTGAAAAAAATGAATGAAGCAGATAGAAAAAATCAATATTAGAGTATTGTTTTTATAACTATTGTTACTACCTCCAATTATTCCCCTAATGAAATTTGTCTTATTGATAGTAAAAAATGAGATGCGATGATTTATAAATGTTTGTGAAATATATTGAATCAAAATAAATATAGAAAAAAATAATTCCAAGAAGCATCATAATATAAAAAAGTAGGTTATTGTTTTCTATGAGTATGGGAAAATAAGTGACATTACACCAAATTGTCCAAAAATAAATATGAAAAAAACATGATAAAAAGGGAAAAAAGAATGTTTAACATTAATATGTAATGGAAATTATTATAAAATGAGACAACTAAAGATTATGTTAAGATTGTATGTTAGAGTAGATAAAATAGATTTAATTCAATTTATACTTTAATTGCCATAATATAAAAAAATATCTTATAAGATGATGATTTTTCTCTCCAATAAAATTAAAGACATAATTTCTTGAGAGTAAATGTTTTATCATAAGGTTATATAATTTCCCTACTATAATGAGAATATAGAGATGTTATAAATACAGTTATAAACATATTTCATATGCTATTGAGAATATATATCTAACGAGATATGGATAATGTTTTACTATTAGGGGTCATACGATCATAAGACATCAAGACTTCTTCTGATGATGTTCTCATAGGGTAATCTCTTAGATTTGAGGCTATGAGGATTTACCCACTAATAGAAATTATATATGTTAAATGTATCATTAGATATTTCTATATATGGATTTGTGTATTGGTCAATATACATAAGAATATTATTAATTTATATTTGGATTCATTTAATTCTATATATATAAAAAATAACATAACAGCATGTGGTCGTGGTGAGATAGAAAATAGTGGGTGTGTCATATGTTGTATGAAATTAATTAAATATGTCAAAAATAATGATTAACTTTCTATTTAATGAAATACAATATCTCTAACACATTGATTGAAATACAAATATTTTATTAAATCTTTGGTCATTATAGTTAGTTGATATGTTTATTTCATGATGTCAGAAAAATATACATCAAGTATGTTGTGTGATGACACAAGTATGAATCCTGGTTGATGAGATACCATGGAAAATGGATTGTATTAAATAGTTTAATTTAGAGTAAGGTTTTTATCATTGAAACATTATCATATTTATCAATAGGTGCCTTAATGTATTTATAGTTGATTAACATTGATTTTATATAGGTTTACATAATGCCAACACAAAAGGCATATGGGGTCACACATAAAAATTATCTAGAATCTCATTAATTTCTTTTAAATTTAATATTAATATTAATATTGATCATGATTTATGGAAAAATAATTTCACAAGTTTAGATAGAAAAATAAATACTCAGTCGCAAAATATTGGAGTTTTGAATATTTGTGTTGAATGTTATCTCTGGTTTATTGTTAACATGGAAAATATTAAATAAAGATTTCGTCACTGGTTTAGTAAATATAATAATATAAATATTTTCTTAATTAAGTGAGTAATAATAATTATTATTATCATTTTATTATTAACCACATTGGCAATAAATAAATATTTATTAATTCTCCATTTTAGTGAATAAATTAAAATTTATATTTATTTAGTTACATGAATATTCAAATGAATATTTATTCTTAATTTTAGTGAAAATAATATTTATTTATTTATTGAATGATTAATATTCATTTATATAATTTTTTTAATATTCATGGTTTGATAAATTTTAAGGAGGATTGATGGGTGGAGAAAAGGGATCGATGAAAATGATATATATTTTAAAATATAATTAAAATTATTATATGTATATTTATTTAAAAATTGTTATATTAATAGACACGTGTCAAGAGGTATAATAAAAAAATAATTTTTATTATTCATCACATGGAGTAAAATTTATTTATTATTTAACATATTCCCATTTGGAAATTATCAAATATTAACACTAAGTATATATTCTAACATATATCGTTTTTGAGAATGAGTGTCATTATACACAACATTCAGACTCCACATACTCTCACAATCCCTTGAGAGAAAATCATCTACTCCACATAATAATATGAATGAACAATAGCACACTATAATTTCAATTGATAAAAAACAACATGAATCACTATGTTCCTTCGTGCTATCATGCGGAATACCAAAAGAATTATTCCTTTATTCATGGAGAACATTTGAATACAAAAAGGGAATCCTTGACTTGGATTCTCAACCATAATGATGAAATAATTAAATAATAATTTGAACTAATCAAGGAATTATAATTTTAAATGTAATTATTATTTTAAATTAATTATAAATTAAATTTGAATGATCAACTATTAGAGATTCTAGGGTATCCTTCATCGTATTCATTGCATATTATTCACTAAAAATAATGAAAAACTATTTTTGGGAACCACCCGACAACTTCTATTATGCCCTAAAAACTATAAGTTATATTTTTGATTTGAAATTATAATTTATCATTATTTATTATTTGTTTCATCAATTTTCATGTAAAATGTTCTCTTTTTTATTTTTAGTTACTCATTATGATTCAAAAAATTTAGGTAACACATTCTATTGAATTCATATTACTATGAAAGGGAAAAAACACATATCAAATTCTCAAAGACCCTATCTAGAGGTGTTAAGGCTATTGAATTCATAAAATAGATATAAATTGTCTGATGGTAAATTACATGTCGTGTACCCATGGTTAAACACAAAATCTATGATCAACATCATTTACAGTGCACCATTTAGATTGGTGTTTGTAAGATTAGGGCACTCAAGTGGGGGTGAATTGAGTTCTTATAAAAATTTTGGCTTTAAAACATTGATTCTAAAATCCAGCAATTGAAGTATAAATAGCCTAAATAAAAAAAGTAGAAGATTTATAATAGTTTTCAATGTCTAGTTATGTTCTCAAAATATTTATTAATACATAGTTACACTAATTTCAATGATTGGTGAGCTTTATAATGTAAATGACTAAATCAAATATAGTTATACACACTAACTATGATTAACCATCAATTTAATATTTAGTTTTCTGAAATATGTGTCAAAATAGAGAAAAATAAATTTTAAAAGCACAGTGGATAAAAAAAGAGGATCATTCTCAAGAAGAGACCTAGTCCACTCCACTTGGAGATCACCTGCCACTATGCAGTTTATCTTAATTAACATGATCCAAAACTTGGATTATGGTTCATAATAGAACCCGAGGATATATAGTTTATCAAGACCTATACCAGCATTATTCATGTGAAAAAATAAAAAAATACCATAAAATGATCTATTCATTAATTATAAATGGGAGAAAAATAATGTAGAGTGATGGGTTCATGAAAAAATCTTTTATCCTCTAGCTCAGCTTAGGAGACAATGTTTTTATGATATAGACACACACACTAATTTAAAAGGAGTGAAAATTTACACAATAGTGAAAAAATAATGGGAAAGGTTATAGAATGCTATGTGTCATGTACTTGAAGATTTGGTACTTAATTGATTTAGAAAATGAGAAGATCATGTCCACATCTAAACAAAAACAAAAAAATAGTTCCATGAATGCTTTGTATTCTGGTTTCCATCTAGATGAGAAACTCCTCTAAAATCCACTTCAATTAGGTTGTTTCAGTATGTATGTTCATAAATCTGGTCAAAACAAGTTCTTCTTATTTTTATCTAGTAGGATTGGAGTCTATATGATCTACTTGGTCTTTTGTGTCACACCATTTTACAGGCTCGCATCCCACCTTTTATTTATTCCTGCATGTTTTTATTTGTTTTACAAGGATCATTATATCTATCTTTTGAAGGTACCTCGTACCTCATAATGCTTACAGACACGGCATAAAAGATCATTAATTTTATCAGTATAATTAAATAGATCAAATATAACCATCAATAATAATGTGGAATTTAAATGTTAGATGAATAAATGACTAAGTCTGGAATAGTGCCATAGGAGCGGTGACACTGTAGCAGGGATAATGAAGCAGTGACATGACCTTGTTCCTTAAATGGGGTCTTGATACCGGTGTCTTAGGAGCAGTGACTTGTCCATATCGTTGAACTGTATCTTTAGAACGATGTCTTTATAATGGTGTCTTGAGAAAAGTGTCTAATACATTACGAGAATTATGGAATTATGGAATGGTCTCTTAATAATGATGACATTGAATTTTAAAAAATTCTATATTGATAGCTTAATACAATAGTGTCTTGTACTATATGATTATTCTAGACTAGTTTCAATGGAGTTTGGTCCTTTTTGGACATTCTGAACCTGAACATTGATTAGTTTGGATCAACGGTGTTTGGTCCTTTACCATTTTACCGATAGAACGGAGACTTTGAGTTCACTGATTGGTGACTCATACGTAATCAAATATTTTCATCACGTCTTATGACTTAATACATAACATAATAGATTACGATTCTAAATAAAAATAATGAAACATAATTAAACAATAATAATTATGATTTGTGAGCATTAAAACTTGGAAGAACAACAATCTCCCCCTTTTGAGGATAACAAATCATAGAATTTACTATCCATACGTAATGATCACATTAAAGGATAAGTATTTTTATTAAAGTATTGGGAATATTTTTTGATATAAAGATATAAATATTTATCAATTAAATTCATCATAGAAAGAATAATATCAGAGAAATAAATTATTATATCATGGAATATATTTGAAATATTAGAGCTTATATTATTAGTATTAGAGGTTATTATAGTAGAGAATCTGAATACCATAATGATTTTTAGGTGAGTTAAATGACATCTCTGAATTCTCCCCCTATTGGGGTTATCCAATAGAATATAGGGAAATGAAAAATATAAATAATCACAAAAGTTCAACAACAAGTGAATAATATTTTGAAGAAATTCCATTGAATACATCAATATAATATAATAAAATATTTAAATCCAATCCCTATAAAAAAATTTGAATCACAACACCTCTAAGTCCACCTCATTTTTTCCCATGTGAGAGACATCAAGTGTATACCTAGAAGGAACATATGTGGTAGTGGTTGGAGGTTCAGTGTGGATACAGAGAGGAGGTAAAGGTAATACTAAAATAATAGAAGGAGAAAGGCTTGGTCTCCAGGATGACTAAGGTAAAGGATGCTCGGTAATTGCTGGTCTGACCCGGATCAGAGCTCGATCAAGTTTTCTGGTCAAGTGTGAGAAAAGGGTAGAAGAACATGGAGAAGGAATCCTGCCAGGTCTAATAGGGGATGCTTCGGGAGCAATAATTGATGTGTTGTGATGGTGTAAGTAAGGATTCAATATATTGATGAAGTCCTTGATGACCTCACCACTATATTCTGTTTCATTCTCAATGTCATATTGTATTCCATAAATTACTCAATTGTAGGGGTAAATTCCTTCAACTGTTTGTCGTTCTCCTTGAATTCTTTAGTTACTAGAGGTAACCTCAAGTTCACTAATAAATACATGAAATGATTTGTTAGCTGTTGCTTGGTATAAGTCCTCCTAAAATATAAAACAATTGTCTTTGAGATTTCTTCTTGATCATCAGTGGTAGATTTTGAGTAATATTTTTTCATGTCATTAACAAGATCATATTGCCTATAATTCATAAGAATATTTTCTTGATATGAACCACAAATAATAGATTGAATATATTTTTTATTACTGATCTAATCATATCATTTCCTAAAGTATGAGAGGTCTGAGAAACAACAAAAGGAGATAGAGAAGATAATGTGAGGTCATTAATCATTCTAAGAACTGCCTCTAAAGAGCCTTTATATTCATTTGTCTCTCGATTGATTATAGACACAAGCCCAAAAATATCATTGGATAATTTTTTTCTGTTCCTGACCACTTATTAAACCACTAAAATGAAATTAGGTGGAATCTAATATACAACCAATCCTGAGACAAGTTTAGCATCAACCACAATTAAATGAGCAACCAGAGCTGGATCAAGAGCAGCATGAAATTCTTTCTTCATCCCCTCAACCTATGATTTTGAGGACTTCAATTCATTATTTAACTATTTAATTTCAATCCCTACTTCTTGTATCTCATGAATCACATTGGGTTAAGTTTCCCATATTAACTTCTCCAGGATCATTGCAACTTCCCTTTCACAAATGATAGTCATAGGAGTAGGCTATGACTTCATAAGCATTCCAATTCTAGAAAACATATTTTAGCCAATTTACATTAAATGTTTATGAATCACATCTTTTATTCTTTATTTTGTAGGAGTATAAATATTTATTGTCTTTTGAAAGAAACCCAATTCTTAGATGTGATGGGTTTGGGATGAAACATTGTTGAAATGTCTCTTTTCTTTAACAGATTATCTTTGAGAGGAATCAACATCAAAATAGCATAAAAACTTGTATCAGAAATCCATTAAACATGGATCAAGAGGATTTTGAACTTAAATCCCTTAAAAACTGAGGTTTCTATCCCCCAAACTGATTCTTCCCTCTGAGAATTAAGAGACACCATATCTTAAAATATTTCTACAACATCTTCCATCTCTTGATAGACTTCAGTCTCTAGTACATTTCCTTCTAATTTCTCAACCTGTTCAACACACTTTCTAGCAGTTTAAAAGAGTTATTATTTATTAGATTATTTGGATTTACCAACAATGGAATCTACTTTTATAGTTTCTCTTATACATGTTTCTCATTATCAACATCTTCTTACATAATAGCCTCTTCATCATTAGCAGCTTCACCATTAGCTGCATTTTCTTCACTTTTATCATCATCGCATTTATTCTATATAATCTTTGTTTCCGCATTAGCTTCCTATTCCTTATCTGAATATTCCATAATTTCATCAGGTTCCAAACTATGTTATGTGATATCGTTGGGTCTCGAGGGTTGTCCAATAAGATTAAAATCCTCATAAATATTTTCTATGTCTTCAATAATAGTCATCTTACATGGATTCCAACAAATCATCATTCATTTGAATATTTCCTTAGACAAAAAATCATAACAGAAAATTGTCTCCTCATTCTCCAATAAAAATCCTTTGTATTTAATTATTTTAGAAATGACTCTTAAATAGAATATACAAGTGGATTTTGAGGAGGTTTTTTTATCATATCACACATATGAAGGAAAAGATATTAGTATAGTTCTATCTTATGACCATTTCCCATGATATGTAGCAAGAACACATCTTGATATTTCAAAGTTGAAAAGTCACATTTCCTCGAATAGATCATAATATGAATGAATGTAAATAAAATTCTGGTTTCTCCATCTAACTCAACAGTAATAGGTATTCTCTTCGTTCCATTTCCTATTAAATCACTCAAAACCTCTCCTAGGCTAAATAAATCACTTGGGGTGGAGGTCCACCTTGATTATTATCAAATATATCATTATGATGTAGTTTTAAAAAATCAGCCATAATCCATTAAGAAATGGAAAATATTTTTCCATTTACCAATGTTCTGACCATGAAATCTTCATTAGCAATGAAATCGAACTCAACGTACAATTAAAACTCAAAAAAAAAACCTATCAGTACTAGGGTCTCTTCCCATTATTAAACCAGTCTAGCCAGCACTGCTCTTCCAAAACCCTAATAACAAGAAACATAATCTAAAGAAGACACATTGTACACACTTCCATTTTCGATATGATAACATGATCTGTGAGACCAGGGTTCATAGGATCCTTAGGAATTTTGATTATATCCATTTTCAATCAATTCAACAACCTGTGTTTCTCTGAAGTCAAAGAAGATGGGTTCTTCAATATTTCCATTACCAACATGTATATAGGGTTTGAAGGAGAAAAGGGGGTTTGAGAGAGAAGATGATTCATTTGGGAGTTTGAGAGCTATAGTGAAGTGATAAGTGATATGGAGCGACTGGTTTTTATCATTTAGTTATTTTCATGTAATAAATAAAAATTTTGGTATAAAATAAAATCAAGTCAAAAAATTAAATGGTTAGGTGGGAAAAAATACTATGTATAAAACATTGAGTCACAATGGTGATTCCTTACAGTTTTCTATCAATGGTGTCATGTAAAACGGTGATACATCAACCGATGAGATCGTAAACGATGACATAACAACCGATGAGTCAACAACCGAAGAGACATCAAATAGTTACTCAAAAGTTATCATACAAAATTCATGTATGACATAGCTCATTATTTTATATTTTAATGGCTTAAGGAGAATCTATGAAAGCTGATGTTTTGTGCCAATGAATTCTAAAGTAATAACACCTTTGTGAAAATTATCTCTAAAAAAGTGATGTCTTACATTAATATGTTTTGTTCCTGAGTGAGAAACATCATTTTTTGTGATGTTAGTAGTACTTGTGTTATAACAGCTTATATGGACATGTCTAAATTGACATCTATAATCTAGAAAACTATGTTTTATCCTGAAAATATGATCACAAAAACTACCAGAATCTATGTATTCAGTTTCAATTGTAGATAATGAAAAAAAAAATTTGTTACTACACCATGATACTTGTGATTTTTCCAAAAAGTGATATAATCTAGAGGTTATTTTTCTATCTAAATTGAAACCTCAAAAATAGTCATCAGAATAACTTACTCAATATATTGATTTTCCGTTAGTATAGAACAATCATATGTTGGTTGTATGATTGAGATATTTGAAAATTCGTTTAATGGAATGAAGATATGAATCTTTTCTATTTTCTTGAAAATGAGTGCACATAAACACACTAAACATAATATTAGGCCAGATAGATGTCAATTAGTGAAGACTTCCTACCATACCTCAATAACTGGTTTGATCAATATATTTTCCATTTTCATCATGATCCAATTTATAAGCGATAATCATAGAGGTATCACTATTTTTAGTCATATCCAAACAAAAACGTTTTAGATGATATTTTGTGTATTTACATTGATATAAAATAATACATTTAAAATTTGGAAAATTTTGAAATCCATGATATGATTTGATTTCACCCATTAAACTCATTTAAAATTCCATTTTCATTATTTTCAAAAAATAAACACTTATAGAAATTTTAGAAGATCCAAACATAATATCATCAACATAGATTTGGATAAGTAAAACATCATTAGAAATTACTTTTATAAAAATAGTAGGATAATCTTTTCCTTTTGTAAAACATTTCGAAATAAGAGAAGTGAAGAGCCTATCATACTAAGCAATTAGAAGCTGATTTAAACCATAAAATTCAATTGATAATTTCTAGACATGATTTTGAAAATGAGTATTAGTATAATTGGGGGTTGTTCATTAAAAACATCATCAACTATATACCCATTTAAGAATAAACTCTTGACATTCATTTGAAAAATAGTGAAATTCAAATGTGTTTTATAGGTTAGTAGGATTTTAATTTCTTCATGTATGTCTATAGGTAAAGGATTTATTCATAGTAAATACTTTAGTATTGATTATACCCTTGTAAAACCAGTCTACTTATTTCTTAATATTGTGCCAACTTCATCCTGTTTATTTATAAACACCCATTTAGTGGATATGGTGAATTTTTATTTGGGTATATCCACTAGATTCCAAACATTATTTCTTTCAAAATGGTTTAATTCTTATTTTATATCCATTACCCAGAATTCATCATTGATTGCATCATTTGTGTTATTTGGTTCTTGTTGTGAAAAGAAGGATTAATGTTCATCCTAATTTCATAGATAATATCTACTCTGGGTTCCTTAATCTAAGACTATAACTATAGTATCTAAATGATGGTTCTTAATATCTCTAGAGGGTATACAAAAATAAGGGCTACATGCATCAGGTACTTCTAGAGATTTATGTTCTATATGGTAAGAATCAGGAGATCTTCTAGAACTATCTGATTATTTCAGAATAGGATCAAAAGATTTAGGATTAAGACTAAGATTTAATAAATCATCCTTAAGGTTTTATAAGGAATTTTTGGAGTCTTGTGGATCTTTTCATTAAATTTAATATGTATGGATTCTTATACACGTTTGTTTCATTTATAAACACTCTATAGGATTTTCTAGTTGTTGGATAACCTAGAAAGAATCCTTCATCACTTTAGGATGAAAATTTATCAATGTATTCCATTATATAATAAATATAGACTTTTTAACCAAATACTTTTAAGTGATTAACATTAGGTTATCTATTATTCCACAACACATAGGGGGTTTTCTTAAATATAGGTCTAATGAAGATTCTATTAATAATATAAAAATTAGTATTCTCATCTTCTACCTAGAAGTAAAAAAGGTAAATCATATCCATTAAGAATAATTCGGTGTATTTATTATAAGGTTATATATCTTCTTTCTATAGATCCATTCTGCTAGGGTTTCCTAGGAGGAGAGAATTTTTTACTATTGCCATTTTGGGAGATGAATAATTCAATGAATTGATTTTCAGACTCATGACCATGTTAAATTCATCAATATTTAATTCTATGGACACTTATGTTTTCTAATATTGTTGAACATTTGATAAAATGAGAACAAGATTCACTTTCTTAATCTATGAAAAAGGTTCAAGTATACCAAGAAATGTCATCTACAATAACATAGGAATGGTTCTACCCACATAAACACGAAACTTGTGAAGATAAAAACAAATACATGTGAACCAACTCAAGATATTGGGAAGATGAAATTTATTTCTTTGGATTGAAATTTTTGTTGTGCTTCTTTTTCTTTTGAAAAGGATTATAGACTTTTTCATTTGGAAATTATAGTTTGGGAAGATACATGACAAACCCTTTCCTGGTAATCATTCTAAGTGAGGTAGTTTTATAATGTCCTAATCTCTTATTCAAAATCTAGGATTCTTAATGAAAGCAACTTAAGAAAGAAACATTTTTTCGAAGCTAAAGTATCCATGTTCCCAGCATAAACATTCTCATTTCTAAAAGTAATAAATACTAACACATTTTAAGAATTAAACACATAGAAAACATCATATTCAAAGTTAACATTAAAAACATCATCACATAATTGAGAGATAGTAAGATGATTATGTTTTAAACAATCAACTAAGTTTAATTTGGAAAGAAAATGGAATTAGTGTGATTGATTCGTACAATACCAACAATTTTTCCATTATCATTATCATTGAAAGTGACCTGTAAACCATCAATATTTATAAGATTCATGAAGTTTTAGTAGTCCCATATCATGTGTCTTGAACATACACTATCCAAGTACAATAGATATCCACCAGATCTCTTCTAGAAGCTTTCCTTAGATGTGTTTTTCATAAAAAAAACATATTTCTTTTATCATCCTTCTCATTATGTAATGATTCACATTCAATTGAGATATCCTTTAGAGTACTCCATGTTTCCTTAATTTCCTTTTGGTATCTTCTATCCTTATCCTCATATTTATTCTTTTACATTAACTTTGTATAGTCAACCATTACATTTCCTCTTCTTTTACACTCATAAAAACTGTCTCATTATAATTATCACCTCTCTTTCAGTATTTGTTCAGTTGACCTTGTAGTCACACATTCCATTGTTTCTAGGTTTCCTAAAATCAATTTATTTCTATTAAAATATTTGAATTTTATAGCTATCTGATCCATTTTTCATCACTTTTAAATTTTTATTTCTCATTGCCTGAACTATAAGAATTTTTTTGTTCCTTTTCATTTTCTTTTGGTTTAGAAGTTGTGGCCTTGAAATCCACTGACATTCTATTTGGTTCATCATCCTCTTATTTTTGACCATTAATTATTCCTATTTCTTCATAAACATACCTATCATCACCTTTAATAGATAAATATTGATGTCTTGGGATTCGCTTATTGATTCTCCGGTTTCCCTCTATCTTTCTGGTAAAATTCTGATAATTTGCATGATTTGTTCCAAAGTTGTAACGTCATTTCAAAATGATATCATAGTATTTGAAATCTCATTGAACTTGAGAAACATTACATAGAAAGTTTCATTATGCATCATCATAAAGTTATCAAGATTAATAGTAAATGTATTACATCTGATTTCTTTAACATCAGTGGTTTCTTCATGTGAAATGGCTAAAGTATCCTAAATTTCATTGGATATTATAAATAAAGAAATCCTATTAAATTATACATATTCAAAAGAACAATATAAGGCATTTATATCATTGTAGTTATGAATACAATAAGTATTTCTTGGTTCATCCCAAGTATTTTTTCCAGTAGCAAGAATCAGATATTCATCTATAATGGAAGACCAAATTTCAAATCCCATACTTTCTAAATGCATTTTCATCTTAAATTTGCACTTAACATAATTAGTTCCATTATAGTATGGAGTTCTATTAGTAGTAGCACCTTCCAATATATTATACATAATAAGGAATAAAGAATTTGTTTAATACAATATATTTATCACTAATAGAAATTTAGATATCTTTATTACACAACTAAAATTATAGTAGAAAATATTTAATAAAACATTGAAAATATATGATTAAAAACAACCTTTCATACCAAATGTTGGTTAGAGAAGTAAATTAAAGAGTGGGTGAATTGAGTTCTTATAAAAAATTTATTTTAAAAAATTTATTTAAATTTCCCCCAATTAAATAATTAAAAAACCCCAATTAACCAAAGTAGTAGATTTATAATTGATTTGAATGTTCAATTAATTACTCAAAATATTGACTAATACTAAATTACACAAATATGAATGATTGATATAAATTTCAAATATAATTCAGTAAATAAAAAATAGTAATAAATACTAAATAAGATTAAATATCAATGTAATATTTAGTTTTCTGAAATATGTGTGAAAACAGAGAAAACTATTTTTGAAAAACATGATGAATAAAAACAAGAGGTTTAGTCTCAAGTAGAGACCTAGTCCTATTCACCTTGTGGCCACTTGTGGAAAAGTAGTATGTATTAATAAACATGATCCAATCCTTGTATTGGGGTTCACAACAACACACAAGGATTTCCAAGTCAACAAGACCTCTACTATAGTTATTCCTAAGAAAAAATACAACCATGCCACACACGGACCACTTCCACAGTGATACCTGGGAGAAAAATTTTGTAAAAAGAGGAGTGAGTCATTATATCTTGTATTCTCTAACATATATTAGGATATAGTGTGTATTTTTGATACACACACTCACTACCCCAAAATGAGTAAAAATCTACAAAATAGAGGTGAAATAACGAGAAAGGGTATAGAAAGATCTATATGATTTGCATGATGCATCTTGACTTATGGGATTTATCAGATGAGAATATCGAGTCCACTTATTATTATAGACAAAAGATATAATGTTTCACTAATGATATGTGTTCTTGTTTTCAAATATATGGGAAACTCCATTGAAATCTTCATTACTTGGATATGTTTCTATATGGATGTTCACACATCAGTTCACAACAAGTTCTTCTTTATTTTCAGCTAGCAGGATGGGCCTGTATGTGTTAAAAATAATCTTGTGTGTCAATCCATTTTATCTTCTCTCACAGACAAGGAGCATGATATTAATCATATTCACGTACCTCATACTGCATACTGCCTACTAATAAGGCTATAAAAGATCATTAATTTTCAGTATTAATAAATAGAAAAAATATGACCACTAATCCAAATCTTGATTTTAAATGGTAGTTATAGAAATGACTATGTCTGAAATGGTTCCACAGGAGTGGTGAAATATAAGTATTGGCACTAAAGGAGCGACTTGCCCTTTTCCTTTAACAGTTTCATGATACCGGTGTCTCAAGAGCGGTGACTTTTCTTTTTTCACTGAACATTGTCTTTAGAATGGTCTATTTTGAATGGTTTCTTATACTTTGTAATAATTCTGTAATTCAGGAATGGTTTCTTAAAAATGGTGATATAGAATTTGTGAAAATTATAGACCGATAACTTTATAAAATAGTGTCTAGACCTTTGTAAAAATTCTGGACTAATTGGAATGGTGTCTGGTCCTTTGTGACAATTCTAAACTTGAATAGTGACTAGTTGGAACAGTTTGTTTCCCTTTGTGAAAATTATAAACCAACATGGTGAGTGGTTTATATCAATGGTTTCTGTTCCTTTACAATTTCATAAAATGAATGGTGACCATGAGTTCACTTACTGGTGACCCATACAAATTAAAATATTTTAAACAAGCCTTATGACATAATACTTAATAAAATAGATTAATATGATATATAAACCTAATGAAACATAATGAAAAAAGATTAATCATGATTTATGAGAACTAAAACTAAAGGAGTCCTACAATTGTTCTGTGATGTCGTTACATTATGTGTATTAACCTCCTACCAAGAATGATCCTTAATAGGGAGAACACAGTGTTTAGCTGGAATACATGTTTTGTAACCCCTCATATATTGTACCCAACATTATTCATGGAATGTTCTGTGTTTAACTATGTAGCTTCATTACACACTGTATATTTAATAACAACATAATGATGTGTCTAGATAGGAACTACATGTCATGTAGTTTCCTGTACATGTTTTGTTACATGTGATAACCTAGTAAATATAAAAATTGTGTCTTTAAGTATGTTATGTGGGTACCCATAAGTGGATTATATTGAATGTTACTATTTTTACATTTCATGTAACCTGTGAGAACTCATAAAATGTAAATTTTAAGAGAGACACATCACATGGGTTAATATATGAATAATTAAAAGTCATACATGAGCTAAATAGTGTATAGCTAGTTTTTCATGTCAGGTGATTGGTGTAATTACACACCCAATACAAACAGTGTAATTTTTGGTATGTTGTAAAAAATAATTGATTAATTATTTTAATATATAATAATTATATAACTATATTATTTTTATAGGTCATCTTAAATGTCATGTACATGATGTAAATTACTAATGGTACACATCACATATATTTATGGAACCTTGTGTAGTCATGCACTAATCAAATTTGGCATTGCTTGGCCCATAAAAAACATCCTGTGTATATCGCGACATGTTATGTGAGCATACATATTGTTATTATGCATAGTAAATTAAAAGGACCAAACCCAATATAACTCAAACATCGTGCAAGGTGAAAGAGTGCACCATGTGGAAATTAAATTCTTCAGATGGAATTAATCAGACAGAAAATCTATATATCATGTCACCTCTAGAGCACAATATTTATATATATTAAATTCAATTAGTGAATTTAAACAAACCAGACTAATACATTCCATGTCTTCCAGTTAGTACACACAGTTTAAAAAAATATATATTAAAAATTAATTTTATTTAATTAATTTGAAATAATAATGGATATAAATCTTATCATATCATAGGGATTATTTTTATAGATTATTAAGATAATTAATTAATCATAATCTTCATTCATTCATTTGACTCAAATTATCATAATAAGAAATAATTGGAATATATTATTTCTTGTAAAAATTCATTGTCAATGCATGTAGTGACTTATCCTGAGCATGATCAACCTATCTACGTGTAGGCTCAATGTTATTTCATTATTTAATTCTTGGGTTTTGTAAAATATATTATTATTAAATTAAATAATGAAATTTACCAATCATCCCTTCCTGCTTTATTATGTAGAGGCTTCATGTACATGGTTAATTTTATGTGACCCTAAACTCATGGTACCCATCACCTGTGCATGAGTAAGCATTTGAAAATAATGGATCTAGTAGTGATAGAAGTAGGCTCAAGACCCCGTCCAATGTGAAACCAACCTAGAAGATATATTAATTAAATTATAAATACTAAAACATGATCCAATCATGAACTCAATGATTTTTTCACCTAAGTTCAAGTTTAGTTTATCAACCACTCTACAAACCAACTAGTAGTAATTACGTTATGATCATTGCACATTTTTATTTTATTTTTCACTACATGATAATTTATTTAATTATGTGATGTATGGTTTTTTAGTGGATTAAATATTTTTAAATAAATTAAACAAATTAACAATAGTTCTAAGATGAAATGAATTAAAATTATTAGTTATAAGTTATTTTATCATCTATGGTTAATTAATTATGTTAAATAATGATAAGATTTACAAGAATGTTAATAATATCATAAAAAATATTTATACATAATTTAAATATAATGAGTTAAATAAAATATTAATTCAAAACTAACCTTCCATCATTTGTGTTATAATTCATACATTGAATAAAATATTTGTCTTTCCCTCATCTGAATAGCTTTATTTATTAAGGTGCTTGATTAAATTTATTTTGTTAAATTAACCAAGTATTAATCATTTATTTTCCCCCTTAAGACATGATGTACGTTGGAGGAATTGGTTATGGAAATTCTAGTGTATAATTTCTTGATTTTTGAGTTTACTCTATATATCAAGGAACTTCGGATTAATGTAATTAGAAAGAAAAAACTAAATAAATTCATTCCAAAACATTGATAAGGCCTTAATCAATGTTATTTAATGGGTAATGGGGATCCTTTCATCTAGAAAATACAAATTATAAGATATTTTGAATCCACTCAAGATGAATATTGGTATTTTATAAAATGATATGAGACTAATAAAATTAATTTTATTACAACTCATTCAAAAATCAATATAATGTACTATAATGTGATTTAATTTGTTATAAAAAATTTCAAAAAATCATGCCAATTATGTGACGAATCTTGCCTAAAAAAATTTCCCACAATCATCTTTAAGTGGTACCTGAACTTCTGTACTTAACTAATATATGAAACATTATATTATTTAATCGAATCCACTATTCCTAATCATTATCCTTAGTGAATGATTGAAACAGAAAATGATTACTATATGTAATATATAAATGATGCTTCAAATATCTTTTTCATCATGATATGATATATGCCTAGAAATTTGAAGAAGAAAAATAAATACATGCATTCATATACCATGATCACCCATCTCTTAATACATGAAATTGGGAAAGTATCATACCCATGTGTCACTATACAATATTTTTATTTTTTTCATCTTGGGTCAATGTGGACCATAGTGTATTTTGGGTTAGAAATTTGGTGTTTTGAGGTGTTTTTAAGAGTTTCAAGATTAATCCACAAGGTTTGGGGAACCGTGTAGAATGTATATAGAGGGAACTTCCATGGGAAAAGTGATATTTTTTATGTTATTTACCTAGTTGTTTAAACATTAGGGTGCTTCCTAAAAACAGTTTGGGTTGTTTGGTTCTTCGAAGAGGCATATGCCTCGTTTGGAAAATAATGAGGCCAAATCATGCTGCCTATCTTTAATCACATAAAAATTATTCCTTCTATTTCCCCAATTTAAATTAATAGGTGTTTCCCACTTTCATCCCCCATGCAACTCACCCGACTCTTCAAATTAAATGAAGAGTTAAAAATATTGTTCCCTATTTGATTATTGTCTAGTCCATGGTGGTTTCCAATAGATTCCTTGGTAAATATCTCCTCTTTTCTCCCCTTTTGTTCATCCTTCATTATTCCCTATATTTACTTTTCCTCCTGAAAACTTAATTCACTAAATAAATTTGGGATTGAGTTAAGGGTGGGTTTAACCTAAGTTAATGGGTCTCTTATAAACTATAAATTATGTATTCTTTATTATTTTGACGATCATCATTGAATTAGATATGTTTCTTCTTTCTTTTTTCTTTTTCCAAGTATAAGTTTCTTTGTAATTCTTTTATGCTGTAATTTTATAAATGGTTGAGCTATATAAATAATTTTTTACATAGTTAAATATGTATAGTCTACAAGGTATCTCGCCATATAGGATTGATCATTTTAGAAGTCTTGAAAAAATAAATTCATACATGATTCCACTATTCTATAAGAAATATAAGAAACCAAACCATAAGAAACATTATAACACAATGTATATTATTCCCAATATCATTTTTTGTATCTTGGGGAAATGGAAAAAATAATTGGTGATCCTAGATTCATAGTAATTGTTATATACAATAGAAGTTATCATGAGTAAATAAATATTAATAAATATAGGATGGAAAAGAATTTAAATAATGTTCCATTTAATCAGTAACTTGGTCAAAAAATGCATCGATGGATAATATCAAAATTACCATTTCATGGATAATAAAAACTATTTTTTTAAAAAATAAAATTCATCTTGTTAGAGTTTATTATCTCAAACATCTTTATATCCTTACTATCAAGGTCTTTTATAAGACAGTGTAATCAATTTGCTGGTTTTCACCAAAACAATCATTTAATTTGTTTGACCAACTTCTCTGTCTCATGAAACCTGTAAATGCAATGATGGAGTATATATAATAGGGCCACACCTATCACTACATTTCCAATGTATTACTCATACATTGAATGATCAATTTAAATAACAAAACATATTTCATATCAACAAATATTTGTATTTAGAAAAGAATCCACAATGTCAGAATTTCCCAAGACAATGAAATAAATTTCATAGTAAAACACCATTTATACCAATGTTCTATGGTTTATCCAATAATTATATCCCTAATACCAAAAATATGCACACATAAGATAAATTTAATTTCCAATAAAAATTGAATAAAAAAAATTGAATGCCTCAAGAGAAAGATAATTTCCACAAAATTAATAAGAGATAAAATATAACCATCAATTCATTAGAATATAGGTTTTCTAGAAAACAAGTATTTTGGAAAATCAAATAAAATGTAAGAGATATATTAAAATAATATTTCATTAATTATTTAACTTCATAAAATCTTTATTACATGTTAATTAATCTAAATGTCATAAAATATTTTTGGAACTGGAAAAATATATTAGCACTGTTTACTTTAAAAAACAATCCTTTAATTTTTTTTAAAAAAAATAGAATAATTCTTTTGAGTAAAAATATAAATAATAATTTGAGCACATAAAAAAAGTAAATTATATCATAAAATTACCTTAATAAATCATTTTAGTAAATAAAAAGTCCTTTTGGAAAATAGTTTTTGAAAATATAACATAGAATAAAAATATAAGCAATCAAAAAGAGAAATAAATCTGTTTCTATTTTAAACATTTAATTTATTGATTAAAGTTAATAAGATTAGAGAAATTCAAGAAAACATGTAAACTCGTTAAATATCTTGTGGACATGAAAAAAAGATATATTTTATGAAATATATATTATAATATTTCTTAAATGAAAATATGTGAAATCCCAAAAAAAATGAGTTTTCATAATATATTGTTACATTTTTGGTATCATTATATTATGACCCTTCAAAATAAAATATAATAATTGAAATTCTAATAAAAAATAATGAATATTTATTGTTTCTAAATATATCACAAAGTAATTATATACACCACATAAAATTAAATAAGTATATAATACCAATTATGTCTCAATGGAGTAGAAATTTTGACAAAATCACATACCTCAAGTTCAAATTGTTTTTAAACCAATATAAAATCCTATATTATAAATTTAAATTTACTATAAATAAACAATATAGTAATTCACTTATTTATAATATCATATATGTACATATTATTATAAATCACCACATATTTAATAATAAATCCATATTAAAATTGTTATTGTCGAGTGTTAACTATTTCTTTTTTCATGAGAATTCAGCTCGATGGTTTATGTCCTCCTACATAGATTATGGTTACATAATCTCAAAATTTTTAATAATGATATAAATATAATAATATATGTATATATTGATACATCTATAAATGACAGATATAGAAAAATGAATTACATTATTCATGACGATTGTAGGTCATACGTACGTCTAAACATCTTTTTAACATTTCAATGGATGTAAACCAATAAAGTTAAATAATATTATACCTTTATAGAGTCATTATTATATCCTTTATATTATATATATTAATTAAATATATCATTATACTCATCCATCTAAATAGGAAATTAAAATCGAATCATATTGCTTCATGGAGGTGGAAATATAAACGTATGCACGAGTGATTTTATTTTTTCCCAACGGAATGGATGGTAAGAAGGTAGATATGATATTATAATTAATAAATAAAAATTATATTTAATAAATATATATATATTAGTTTAACAACCTTTCATGTAAATTAGTGTTGTAAAATGAATCTCCCTGTTATGTGAAGATGGTTAGCCATACTTATTCACGAGCGACATTTTCATTTTTCATATGATGAAAATGATAAGGAAAATGGTTTTCCCATAACAATAGTAATATATAAATATATTTAAAATATTTTATTTATTATATATTGATGGTTTAAATATATTTAGAAAATTTATAATTGGAAAAAATTGAATGAAATCGTAAAGAAGATTGTGTCTTCTTTAGTATACATCCTTTAGATCCCTTCTTCAGGACCCCTGAAATTGTATTTTCATAAGTAAATCACCTCAAATTCATGAATATGTAAGAATTAAAGATAATTTGGTAGGTTTCAGTTAGCCTCAGTTTCTCGATTTGGTTTAAAGAAAATAGGGAATGGGTTTCCTTCTATATGTTAGGGTAGGGTGACTTTTGGAAATTAATGTATGTTTCCAAATAATTCAAAAAGATTCAAAATGAAATTTCATCTATGATAAGTAATATATGGACATAACATAATCATAAAATCAAATTATTTAGGTTCATATATTTTTTTATCCTTATCCTTTTGACTAACACATTGTATAACAAATTTAATCCTTACTAGTTGTATTCACTTTTGCGATTTTAAAAGGTAATAATTTTACTTATAAGGTGAAAATTTGATCATTTTTGGTTAAGGAATAAAATTTTGGACCATAAAATATCCATATTTTTCTATTTAAATATTTTTATAATTTCTAAATAATATAATAACATTTTATTTACATTAAATATCATTAATGTAATTTTTACACTATTCATTTATTTTGATTATGTTTTCATGAAGAAAGAGATATAATTATAATATAAACATTTTTAAAAAATAATAATATGTTATATTTATCTACCCAATTTGTTTAATAAAATAATTCACTACTATTTTATTACATTTTTTATATTTTAAATCATTTTTTTAATTTAATAGATAACATGTCAGCATTGTGTAAGAAATTTTGTTATTATTTAATGAATAAAAAATAAAAAAATAAAATTGTAATAATAAATTATTAATATTTAAAATAAATATTTATACCCAGACATAACTTGTTTTTATCCTTATGATAAAATATTCGTGATCTAAAATTCAAGACAATGACATTTGGTATTTATTCATTTCATAAAATAATATAAAGGTCAATATCAAATAAAAATTGTACCATGTGGCCATATTTTTTACGGATTATATGATTATGGTCAAGATACATTAACACAATAGGATACATTGGATTGTTAGAGAAATTTTACCGCCTTAATCCAATGTTTTCACCATGTTTTACCCATTTTACCCTTACCAACATGACAAGTATTTACAAAGGTTACTATTAATAATGACAAAAAATAAAAGATAATTATTTACCAAATTTGATTCCAATGGCTCCAAATATTGAATAAATTTTATAAAATTAAATTCATATAACTAGAAGAATATCATTTTATAATAATCCCATAAAGCATATAAAACAAATTCATCATAAATAACCTTTAATTATAAAATTATATTTGTACCAATATCACCTATAATTTTGATTCAAAATGAATAAATTAAATTATTGATTAAAAATAATAACCCCAAAAAAATTAAAACCAATCCAAATAAAAATTATGATTTGAAAACAGTTTGAAAAAATATATTTTTCTTTAAAAATCAATACAATTTCAATTCACTATAATATCAACTTTTTTAAAAAGTACCATAAATACATCCTATGTTAATTTTCATGTGATGGTTTAAAAAGTGATATCATATTTAAAAGATTCAATTTCTAAATTTAGAAAAATAATAATAATTATAATATCTATTTGTGAAATGTAATTAAAACATTTTTTATGAAAAGAAATTCTTGAAGCATAAAAATGACTTCACAAAAAATTTAGTGTTTATTTCATACAATATATTTTATAATTTTTTACTATTTATGAAAGTTATTCAAATATTTTATAATTTGGTTACTCATATTCATATCCCACAATTAAATGACTATGATATAACAGTCTCACTTAAACAATAATATTTTTATAATATGTCTCAATTCCCTTTCTACTCAGTGTGTTGTGATAAGATATATATCAATGCATGTAAATTTTTTTAAAGTAAAATATATCATAAAATCACGGGGCAATACATTATAACCACTTATAATAATTTCAACCTCAAAATTATGTCACTCTGATAAATAACAAATGATACATCTTCCTTATCACATCCTCAAGTTCCAACAAAGGTTCTTAAAAATTATGGTTTCACCAAGAAACAATAATCAAGTGAGTGAATATTTTCCGCATAACATTCTCTCTATAATACGAAATACATATTGTTTGTTCCTCGTAAGATAAATATTTCTCCTGAAGGATTAACTCTGAGTTTATTAAACGTTGAGGATCATGTATTTACTTCATCTAGAGAGATAAAAGTAACACATAAATAACTTTAGAGACATTTGGTGTAAGTAACAAGTGATGATATCCCATCATGATATGATTAATAATTTTGAAGGTACCAATAAAATGACAAAAAAACCTTCACTTATTTCCAAATATCATAACGTTCTTATATGAGAATATTCATAGGAATTGTTTCCCACCAATTTCAAATTATATATCTCACTAATGATTATGATCATAATTTTTTTCGACTCTAAGATTCTCATATGTGTTATTGAATGGATATAACCTTTTATACCTTTTCCTAAACTATATTAGGTCTCAATATATTTATTTCTCCAACTTCATCCCAACACATTATACTTTTCTCTTTCTTCCATTCCAAATTGGTATTTATAAGTAGTAATTTTAATACTTGAGTGAAAGACAATATGATAAGGAAATAATATAAAAGGAACGTGATCATCCCAAACACATTTTAAATCCAAAGAGAAATATTCCAACATGTATTTTGTAGTTTCAATGGTCCTCTTAAATTGATTGTATGAGGTTAATATGAAATACTGAAACTCAACATAGTATCCATAGCGTAATAAAGGTTTCCCAAAAACATCAAGGAAAACCACAGATCCTGATACAATATATTTAAAAGTTGAATCCATAAAATCTAGACAATTACTTAATTTATAACCAATTAATATGATCTATAAATAAATATTCTCTAATTTAAATAAAATGTGTTAATTTCATAAGGCGTTCTACTACAACCCAAATAGCATTATTTCCTTTAGATGTTTTGGGAGTCTATTTATAAGATCCATTATAATATTTTTCCATTTCCATTGTGGTATGTTTAAGGGTTTTAAAATCCCAATTGACTTACACCTATAAGACATAACTTTATGAAACACCTGTAAGTGGGATAAACACTCTAGAATATCCTTTTTTTATGTTATCCTACTATAAATACTCTTTCAGTACATTACATATCTTCATACTTTCAGGGTGAATAGAGAGTGAGGAATTTGGATCTTTATCTAACAGCTCCAAACTCATGTATGGTATTGATGGAACACACTCTACATTTCTTAACATTAACATTATATCACAATCATGGTTGAAATTAGGAACATTCCTCTCATTCTTCATTAATTCCATATCTTTCTTTTGATCCTTCATATTCCTTTTATAGATGTAATGTTTAGACATTAATATATAAAAGAAAAGATATGTACCCTTTACTTGAGATTTCAGATATAAGATCTAAAAATCCATAAATATTGGATCCCTTTCAATCCACTTCATAGAAAAAATAGGATAATCCTTTTGACTCAAAGCATCATATACTTTGTTTTCCTCTCTAGGGTCTTAATGTAATTAGTAGTCATAATTTTTGATCATTTCATTCAACCTTATCAAGAACATATTAAACTACTTCCATATAAATATAAATGTCAAGATTCTATCATAATTATATATATCACGCCTTTCATTATATAAGTAATTCCTCTATATGATAATTTCAATAATTATCTCTTCTAGATCCGCATCCTGAGTTGGGTAATTTTTATCATAAATTTTAAATTAGAGACCAGCATAAGCTATATCTATATCAATATTCTTGAGGATGAATCTCAATAACTTCTTTTATTCACCATTGTGTCAAAACCCCTTATCTAAAATAAGGTATTATAAACACTGGTATAATAACCGACTTTCTATTCTATTTTTTTGAAACTATCCTCACATTCATCCGTGCATAAGAAATTGACTCCCTTTTGGGTCAATAAGGTGATTTTCTAAGATAGTCATGAAAAATCATTAAAAAAAGTATTTGAAGTAACTAGACAACCTATTAAATCTACAGATCTCAGTTACGATGGTCAGTATATGAAATTCCTCAATAACTTATGTCCTTGATGAATACTATCATATACCATCTCTTGAGATTATATGACCCAGAAATGAAACTTTTAATAAACAAAATTCAGACTTGGTAAATTTTTAATATAAATTATCCTTTCTTATGATATTCAATACAATTCTGAAGTGATATTCAAACCATTACTTTCTTTAGTAATATATAAGAATATAATCTATAAAAACTACCAAAAACTATTCAAGGTACTATAATGATACTATATTTTTTGAATACATGAATATAGGAGGAGAGTTAGCAATTCCAAATATATTTACTATAAATTCACAATAATCGTACCATGTATGAAATATTTTCTATTCTATATAATACCACAACTAGAAAATTTCCATATATCCATGTTTCTATAACCCTAGATTACAAAACTATGGTTATAGGCTGATTTAACCATAGATTATATAAACCATAGAAATATTCCCACTTGTGGAAAAGGTTACTTTAAAATATGGTAGTATGTGGATGCAGAAAATAATTATGTGGGAACCACCATAAAGACTCGACAAATCAGTAGAAAGGGGTTATTTCCACAACTTTAGAGAGGTGTGGAAATATCCCTCGTCTATTTCCATAGTTTTATACTGCAATGGAAATAGGTCCGACCTAATTCCCCCATTTTCATTATATTAGGAAAACTTGGAAACAACCCCTCGTTTTCCATGGTTTGTAAAATCATGGAAATATGCCCCCTAAAATTAGTTATTTCCATGGGTTGTGGGAACTGTGGTGATAGACCCTACTTATTGCAATAAATTTAGGGAATCAGTGCAATATCCCACATCTATTGTCAATTTTTTTTATAGAAATATTGAAATGGGCCTCACTAACTAAACTGATTCCATGATTTTAGGGAACCATAAAAATATACCAAACTAATATCCACAGTTTTTGAGACTGTGGAAATTAGTAAGCACCCCGTAATCCAATATGAAAAATGGGGGTTCAATACCCATTGGACGTGAGTCACTATAGCAGTACTGTAGAGATATTATAGCAGTGGAGGCACTATAGCACCGACATGAACTATAGTGGAGCCAAAGATGATAGCAGCGGCGAACACTGTAGTTGTGGTGGGTACATTAGCAGGTGTGTATGGTGGTAGTACTATTCACAAAATGGGCATTTGGCCCAAAATTTGGGCCTACTAGCCATGTAATGGAAAACATTCCCACTAGGCCTTCGGGCTATGTAATGGGTCTCCCTTTACCCAATCAAAAAGAGGATACTTCTTTTCATTAATAATAAAATGAGGCTTCAGACCCAACCATTAAAACAATTATAATTATATAAAATTATACGTACAAATATATGTTCAAATATAATTATATATCTATATATATATAAGATATATTAGCATATTTTTCAATTTTCAAGAGTATTATGGAAGAGGACGTGAGATCAAAACATGGTGGTTCAATACTGTTTATTAAAGTCTATTACCTGAGATTTGTAAACTATTTAAGTAGGTGTATATTATGTGGCCTATGGTTATGGTTCACATGGACCACAGAGATAAAAAACCTATTTAAATTGTTTAATAAGCCATGAAAATAGGTCCCCTTGGCATATCGTATAGTCGTGCTTCACATTAACCATGGATATAGCCCACATAGAGCCATGGTATGAAACCATGATCTTAGGTTAAAGACCTATTGCATTGGCCTAAACAACCACATTTTTGAAAACTCTGGGTGTAGGATATGGCTATGGTTTTTGACCCTATTTCCCTAATTTTGAAGAATGAAAATAAGATTATATTCTAGTTTTCAATTATTTACCCTTAGTTGATAACAAGTAGATAAAAGATCAATCTTTAAAAAATATGGAGCTCCATGAAATTGATCAAAAAGATCGATAATAAGGGTTAAAGGATACTTTTTATTAATTCTGATTTTGTTATGTTCCTAATAATCACTAAAAAGATTAATTTACTAATAATTCTTATTAAAATATAGAATAGTTTCACCCCATAATAAATTAATGGGATTAATTAATACCTTATTCATATTCTTATAGATCTTTTTATCCAATTACTATTACTCAATCGAGGCCACTCTATAAGGATTCATCAAAATAGGAGCAACACCATGTTTGTGTTTGTAACACCCCAGGTAAATAAAGAATATGACATTTTCATATTTATCCATATTTGTGAATAAAATATTAATATTACTTTAAAGGGGACGCTATTCTCGATGGCGTACCCAATACGCAACAACGAGTTTCTTGGGAATCTTACGTTGCACTCTAATAACAAAATAAAATTATTTTAAATGGTAGTTAACGCCTAGCCGTTGTAATGGAGGGAATGAATAGAACTAACTACAAAATGATTATATATGTTTTTCAAATATTTTTTCTTTTTACAATAAATCTTAGAGTATTAAAAATGCGACTGAATCCAATTTTAAGCGTAAACATTCTAATATTCATTAAAAGGTCGATTAACCGCCTTTTGATGGTGAACCTCTTTTAAATCCACTTTTTGAAAATTTTATGTGTTATATTTGACAAAATATAATTCTTCTTTAGAATAGGGACCTCAAACTTTACATTCCGTAAATTTTTTGTATTTTTCCGATAAAGTTCATTTTTTAATGAATAGTGAAAAAGTTGTATTTTAATTCAAAACCACTTTTTAATATAATTTATTTAAATTATTAGATTTCCTTTTGAATTGCATTTAAATTGAAATTAGTATATATTTTTTCCATTTAATACAACAGTGGTCATTGGAATTAATTTCACTTTGAAATTTGACTTAAACTAGTGTCAATCTTTTAATAGATATTGTCTCTTAAAAACAAGCTATTTGTTTTGTCAGTGGGTATTAATTATTAAATTAATTTATGAAAATTATATGTTTTTAATTATGTAAAATAGACATCATTTTTGAATTCATAATATCAAATATAGCTTAGGTTGAATTTTTGGTATTTTTCTGCAAAACTTCAATTTTTGATGAATAGTGGAACGACTAAGTGGTAGTTTAAAAAATGATTTTTCGTTTAAATGAAACTTCACCACTTCTGTGATTTGAATTTCAAAAATACGACATACATGGTTGTCATTATAATGTAAAATGTGGTTCAATGGGATTAAAATAATTTTTTGGTGAATAGTCTTTTATGTTTTTAATCGCGATTAGAGGTAATTAGTGTAATTCAAGTTAAAAATAATGTTTTAATAATATTAAATGACCTAGACACATGTCATACCCTCATTGGATGTGTCCTGGACGACCAAGACAATTCATGGGTCAACATGGGGACCCCATGGAGCCACTTTGGTTGGAAAAAGACATAAATAACTTTTTATTTAAAGTTAAAATAAAAATGTCACAAGCATGAGTTGTTTTACTAAAAAAATTATTAAATGTGTTTATTCAAGTGATATTTTTGAATATAAATATTCATTAGAAAGATAAAAAGATTTCATACATCATGATATTTTTTTATAATATTTAGACATTAAATAAATTAAATTATTTATGACATCATGATGATGTAGCGATTACCTCATTAATAAAGGATTTAAATAAAATGAAAAGATAATGTTAAAACTATAACATTAACTTGTAAAAAACCTATTTTGTGAGTATATTTAGAACCCTTACCGCCGTATCCTCTAAATACATCAATTTCAGACCTTTAAAATCGGAAACTCGTTTTAAAATAAAGTAACATTTTGTAACTTTCCAAGAGTGCCCCTCCTCTCCTTTTATAAAAGGCCCTGACCACTACGACCTTACCCACACCTCTCAAGCCTTTGGCTCGTCCAACCCCTTTTCATTTGTCTCTCCATATCCCTATCTTACTCATAGAATCCTCACATTGGGCATAAGTCTTCCCAAGGAAGCCTTTGAGCTCAAATCAAAGAGAGATACCCGATTTTAAGGTAATGTCGTCACTTGTGTTCTTTTGTTTTATTTTGCTTCTCCAACCACCTAAACTCTTTTTATTAATTTATTTTGTAAAAAATCGACTATCTTAAATATACTAGGATGTTTTTATAATAAGGATTCGAGCTACAATTACACACAACTATATCTAATGGTTAAAGAACATACTGTTTCTGTGGATGGTGAATTTCTGCCTCACAAAACGATGATTGTTCAATATTCTTTTAACACCCTCAAAGGTGGCCATTAAGATGTCACTATATTTATATATGATATATAATATGTTAATGTTTTACATAATATTCTGTATTTTTAATTTATGGCAGACCTTTATGGTTTCCATTATGGTTAAACGTGATATCTTCATTTTAGGATGTGCGGACTACCGCCCCATCAAAGTGATTTGATTCGTTAATACCATATGTGGTACGTATAAAGGATAGATTTAATGATATTATATATGATACCATAATGTAATAATAATACTATTATCTATAATTATGTTTTAATTCCATTAAATAAGAAATAGAAATGGAAGTAGCGTTCATGTGTACGTACGACTTACCGTCTCCATGAACGGTGCATTTCATTTCTTACCTCTAAATGTTATGTAATATTATAAATTCATGTATATAATGGATATATATGATATCTACATAATTAATATATTTCTGGATATACGATATATTTACCACATGAACAACTTGTAATAATAAAGAGTTTATTTTTGACTCAAGTAGCAATGATCTACAAAACGACCATTATAAACATAAATAATTACATAGTGTTCATAGCATGGTAGTAAGTGATATAAAAGGAATAATGAAATTGAAAAAGGTTCTTAAGCAAGTATAAATTAACTCAAGTTTATTATTCAGGAGGTTAATGAACGATCGTGTCAAGTCAGACCCGAGGTAAGGGATCCTACCTCTCTCTTTATTTTTAAGTACACTTTTTATGTAACTTACATTAATCTCCTATTTCTTATGTTGGGGTTTGTTATTTTATATTCCTATTGCTGTAAATTTTATATTATTATAGACCCTATTCTATCTCATCAATCCATTTTTGGATGTTTTATGTGGCGTCGTTAGGCTGCCGAATTTTCATAAGGGGATTTTTATCTCACTTTTATTCCTGTGAGATTCATGCTACGTTGGCAACTATTTTCTTTTTGTGTGGTGTATTTAATGCCCATTATTTTACTATTTTTAGAATATACTCTCATTTATTGGTAGTTACATATTCATTTTATGACCCTTCTTTCATGGGGTGTACGTTTCGAAAGTTTCCCAAATCGGTAAGGGAACCTTTCACCCTCCTCTTTTTAAAAGATTTATTTTGTTATGTATTTTAATTTACATCTTTTTATGTTGTTATATGTTCTCCTATATCCTTATAGATGTAAATTTTATGCCCCAGTGATGAGATACCATTTTCTCTCTCATCAACTAATTTTATGAATTTTAAAGTGACGCCGTTAGGCTGACGAATTTTACCATGGGAACTTCTTATCCCAATTTCGATTTCATTGGGTTCAACATGTAGTTATTGAATATGTCATCCATTAAATATGTGTGAATTAACTTTGATTGTTTTACACATAATATCCACTTATATTGGGTGTATTTATAATTATCACACATAATTATGAGATTGATTTATCTTTAATTTAAGGATACATTATTTATGAGGGATTCCATATCATTTTACATTTCTATTGAGACTTCATTGTTGTTATGAACCAATTCATTCTTATATGGTGTATATATTGTCCCTTGTAATATTATATCATGAATCCATTTATTCTCATGATATTATAATGTTTTGATTAATTTTTATTCCTTAATTATGTTATTCAAGTGTCTCTCATTTTGTTGAAAACCGTTTAAATAAAATATCATTTTAAATGTTTTAATGATTTATTCTTATAAATATTTCTCATTAATAAACATGTTTTCAAAATGGCTTTATGGATTTAATTATATGGATATTAATGGTTTAAAATTTTAGTAACTTCAAAGTGGTATGGGACACTTTGATTCAAAAATCACTTTATTAAATGTTTTAAATGGTTTGGAAAATGGTTTTTAGAATGGATTCATTATCTTAAAATGCTATATTATTATTGCAATGTGGGAATGTATCATTCCTTTATTCTTAAGTTATGTGCTTTGATTATGTTATGGTTCTTGGGCATTGTTTATGAAAACGGGTGGTTCGGTGATAAACTAAGGGTGGGTGAGCCCGATATAGCTCTCCAAGGCATTGAGTAACATGAAGGAGTTAAATGTTAAGGTTTCTCCGAAGATATTTAGGGAATATACTGTGATGGGTATTCTAAACGTAACCAAGAGGTTTACTCCCTACATAAGAATGTCATGAATGCCTCAAGTTACCTTTTTGCCTTATGATATCTATGATTTATTCATGATTTGATGAGGTATGTTAAAATGCTTATGTTTTATGAGTAAAGTATGATTTCATACATGGACTAATGTTTTCTTTTCATACTTTTATATCCCTTACTGGGATTTTTATGCTCATCCCATGTTTTTGAAATGTTTTTCACAGGTCAAGGGAAAGGTGCATGTTATGATGATAGTGTCAAGGAAGTGTCAAGAAAGAATCCATGTTTTATTTTAAATATGTTTCTGTTGCTGGGGAAAAATGAATACTATATTTTATGTAACCACTTTGTTTAAATGTGGAATGTAATTCATGATTTATGATCTAATTCTCTAAAACTCTAAACCTGAAATGATCCTCAATATGAATTATTCATTTAATTAAATATTAATTAATTTTTAAGGCTGAGGCCTTATTGTTGGTATCATAGGTCAGCATAGATAACTATAGAGGTTAGAGTGTTGTTTAAGAAAACGTTACAAGTTGTGTATAACCACAATGGTTAGTATATTAGATGGATTCATCATTTTTTTTAAGTTAGAATTAGTTTGAGATAACTTGGATAAGTATATCTTGGTGTTTATCTTCCTATTTTTTATTTTATGATTTTACTAATATACTCACACTGACCTTTTTGGTTTTAGTAAATGGCTGGATCTAGCAGGCACCAAAGTAACAGTGGATTTGAAGAAAACTGTGACAGTTTTATGAAAGAAAAACTAAATGATATGAGAGCTGCAATGAGAACTCTTGTGGTTATCCTCAACCAACTATCTAGAGTCATGATTGACCACCTGAACTTTAGTGATTTTTATAAGGAATCGTATATGTGAGAAACAAATCCCTATAGATGTTCAGGTAATAATCACAAAGGTATGTATGTTCAAAAACCTATGTGTCAGATATGTGGAAAGAAAAACATAGGAAAATATTTCAAAGGGACAGAAAGATGCTATAAGTTTGGATATGAAGGTCATAAATCAAGAACCTTCCATAGAAAAAGGAAGCATCTAGTTGACTCTAGAAAAGGGAAAGAAGTTCTTTTTGAAGGATCAATTTAATGTTTTAAATATGGTGTGCATGGTCATTATGAAAACACATGTCCTACGAAGAAGTTTCGGGAATGGGGTCACCAAGATCTTACAAATATTCATTTACCAATACCTAATGCCATTTCGATTGAGGATGAAGAAACTGACAATGAAAAATGAAAGGTATGGATTATTTCTTAACATATGTTTTACCATTATTGGAATCATAGGATATGATTCATGATTTTGTTTTTAGGAAAGAAGTATTTCAGAATAAGTTCAAAAGGAATGTCTAATCGATCATGAAGAATGTTGAATGAGTAAGAAGTCATCATATAAGGGATTGAAGAGTTATGGTAGATTTTAGGATGGTGAAATTCTTAGATGTATTAAGTCTCTTTTGATGATGGGGTTACATTAGAAGACTTTTTATAGTAACCCCGATGTTTGATATATGAAAATTTTATTCAAGGAATAATTATCCTCTCTTTTGTGGATATAGTAATAAAGAACAATTTCGGTATATATGATCCTTGAATTTGAGGCAATTACTGGTTAATAGATTTGGGTTGCAAAATGGAAGTTATCAGATAACCTTTTTGGTTAAAATATGTTATGGTTATTTTTGTTGATTTTATCTCTTTTTGAGGAATTTTATAAAATTATATAGTTTTTGAAAATGGACAACACGCAAATCGTGTGAGAACCTGTCACGTCGGACGAAGCTACATTAATCAAACCCACAACCAATGTGCAACTGGTATTTATCCCCTACCACTAGACTACGGGAAGTCCCTGGTTAGTTTGAATTATTCTTTTTAGTTACATGATTTTATAAATTAATAGTAATTTGAATTTTGGTTATCAATTGAAATGATTAGCCTATCATGGAGGGTATGTGATTAGGTTAATTACTTTTTATTATGAGACTGTAAGAGTAACTGATTCTATTTTGGAGAAAAAATGTTAAAATTTATCTTAGATTACTATGTGATTAAATCCTTCAGAGAATAGGGGTTCAATCTTAGTTTGTTTTACTTTGTAGAATTTTATGGATAGATGTTTATTGAATGGACTTTGTAGAACATTGGGTTTTGTTTGAAAATTTTTTGAGATTAAGAATAGATTTTTTTTAATAAAGGATTACCCTTTTGGGTATTATCTGATCTCATACTAACCTTTTTTGTAACGTCCTGACCCTAGTTACCCAGAGTCGGTGCATTACTACATAACATTGGCATGATCACAAGAAAGATCAATTCTCGAAAGACCGATTGGTTTAGTAGCCTTGGAAACACTAGATATATTCATAAGTCTTATATTCCATCATAAAATGAAAACTACTACAACAACATAATGTCTCCACAGTCCACACTATTATCCCCTCATAATATCCCTGCAGGTCATTTATAATTTACTTCTTCACTTCCTGGGAAAAATAAAACATAGAAAAGGGGTGAGCTCAAATGCCCAGTAAGGATAAAAATATAGCGGAAACATTCATAAATAAGAGTAAACATTTAAGGCAATGTATAACTAAAACAAAAGCCTTTCAAACTTGAACTTTCAACATAGTATGGAATAAATAAAATGAAATAATGCCATTTACTTATTCACATGGATATTCTACTAATCAAATAATCACATGCAAAATCAATAACCACTTTCATAATGACGGAATGCATAATGCTGAACTTTAATTTCTTTGTCAAGGCCTCGTCCCAAGACCTTGGGATAACTGTAACCGGAAGCCAACCCGGAGTGCCTCTAATAACCGGACACCAACCCGGAGTGCCTCTAATAACCGGACACCAACCCGGAGTTCCTCTAATAACCGGAGACCAAACCGGAGTTCCTCTAATAACCGGAGACCAAACCAGAGGGCTTACTTTTACCGGTCCCCAACCCGGAACATACTTGTCTAACACATTCATCTGAATGAAAGGTTGAAAAATAACATAAACATTCAGATTAAAAATAACTTAAAAAATTTCAATACTTTAAACAAAAACCATGAGTGACATAAGAATAACTTATCCACAGTCAAAAATATCACTAAACCTTCAATAAAATAGTGATGTTTTGTATCATAATAAATCAACTTCAAATAAGCTTAAAATCCATCAAAGGATGTTGACATAGATGAAATCAAAACTATTTTAGAGAAATATCGCTTTTTTTTAAATCATTTTAAAAGTAACATAATTATAAAATAATACATTAAATTTGAAAATATTCTTATAAGCTTGTAAGGGAAGCTTTGACGATTTTATAACGGCGGTAAATAGCCACACCCGTCGTATAAGTTAAAAAACATTCTTACCTTAAATTTGTCGAAAAGGTTAAAAGTGCCTTGTTTGGAAAATGACGGAAATATTCCTGTCGAAACACATAAGGGTATAAATGACTTTAACCCATATTTTTGTAAATATTAAAAATGTTTTGAAATACATTATTAAGAAACATGGATGTGGATGATAAAGAGATCCCAGTAGGTTATTACGTATAAACAACCTCGGATAATGAAGAGATTGTGAAATAACCCTTACCAATTTGGTAACTTATGAAACATACAACCCATGAAATAGGTATCATACAATGAATATGTAAATACACATAAATTAGAGTGTATTACACAAAGAATATAATTATGGGCAGTATATACACCACACAAAAGGTGATGGTGGCAATATGGCATGAATCTCACGGGAATAAGGAGTGAGATGAAAACCCCTTACCACGTTAATCAAATGAGTCATATGTCCAAAAGTTAATAACCACGAAATGATTTACAGAATACCATGAATATAAAGAGAATTATGATAATATATATCAAATGTCAGTACACAATACACCACTTTCAATAATTTAGTGGCGAACACTGGAAATCTCATGGAATTGAAAGTGAGATAAGAAAATCCCTTACCTTGTACTTTTCCTTGGTTGGGCTAGGTTAACCTCCTGTATAATGGTGAAATAATTGTTATTAAATTATTCAATAATCATATATATTAATATGATATCATATATTATCTTTATTGATTTGTTAATAATATCTTTTAATTATCGTCATTTCGGGTGTTAACTTACTCATTTTCTTTTATATGTTTTGTTACATAAGCCGTGTTTGTTATCGATAGGTTGTATCTTATTCATATCCAGAATTATATCAAGTCCTTAAACATCATTTTTAAATCATCATATGATAAATATACTTTAATGGATACGATGGAGAATGAATCTCATCGCGTTCGTGGAGACAGTAGTCCGTACGTACGCACGAGAGACAATAGCATTCTTTTGATATTAAAATAATATAAAATGGATGGTATATCATATATACAGAATCATTAACATGTTATATTTATTATTTACATGAGTTACACATCATTATTATACCCATCCAAATAATAATATATTGAATAACAATTACACCATGATGTGGAGACGGTAAGCCATACGTACGCACGTATGGTGACATGTTATTCAAAGGGTGGATAGAATACTGAATATGGTTGTACCATATTTATAATAACATCACAGTATATATAAGATACTGTAGTTATTATTTTATAATGGTAATAACAAAGAAATAAGATGTGGAAGAAGAAAGGAACTTGAAAAAGGGGTGGTGAAAACATTACCTCTTCTTCAGGTTCTTCCTTTTGATTTGATCAAAAGGGCTCTGTAGGTTGGCTTTCTGATCAAAATAAGGCCTCTAGGTTGTATTTAGGGATGTTGGGAGAGTATTTGGGCAGAGTTTGGCCGAACCAAAATGCTTTGAAGGTGTGAAAAAATGGGAAGGAAGAGTGCCCTTTTATAAGAGGGGTGAGGGGAACCTTTGGAAAAGCTAGAAATATTAGATTATATTAAATTCATATTCGGTTTCTAATGGCTCCAATGTTGATTATTAAAAGTTTAAGGTGGGGATAGGTCTAAAACAACTCAACCAATATAATTTAGTCAGGTTTTGATACTTATATTAACCTTATCTTTAAGTATTAACTCTAAGTTAATTAGTTTCACTTTTACAATGTCTCTTTGTATTTTTAAATTATATGGTTAATAAACTTACCATATACATCCAAGAGACCCCCAAGTGGTCCATTAATAATACACCTATCATTATATAAGTCTCTAGGCCGAACCTTAGATTTTTAGGAATTTAATATCAATTAATAATATAATATTTGTTTTAAAAACTCTTTTATGTCAATTTTGACACTATTCAATAGTTGATTTTTTTGAAACTCATAACAGAATGATTACTTAGAACAAAGTTACTTATATCAATTATAATATGTCATATTATCCTAGAAAATTAGTTTAATTCCTTAAAAGTTTCATATTATATTTATTTGGGTATTTATAATATCAATTATTTTAAGTTTTCACTATTATAGTAATTACTGAATCATCATTGTGTCTTAACTAAATTGAATTATTTAATGTCTAAAAATTATAAATAAAATATAATTATGTAGGAAATATTTTTATCTTTCTAATGAATATTTATAATCTAAAATCCAAAATATATAACCTTATGTAAAAATTGTTTTTCTAAAGGATATATGCTTGTGTCATTTTTGTATTCATTTTAACTTAATTAAAATAAAGTGTCCCTATCACCTACAAGTGGAACCATGGGGTCCCAAAATCGACCCAAAGATGCCTATGGTCGAACATGTATCAACCAATAAGGCTAGGACATGATTTAGGGTAATTTAGTATTATTATAATATTATTGTTTAACCCCTATTTACCGGATTTACCCTTAACCATGGTAAATAAAATATTTACCGCAGTAATTATTCAAAATGTCTAAAAATAAAAGTTACCTATTTACACAATTTGGACATCCTGATTCCAAATATGGAATCCATTTTTCTAAATTCAAAACACAGAAGTGGCAGAAATTAATTTAAAATTAATTCCCGTTGTCAAAACAAAAAGCCTGTTTTTAGGAGATGATAACTATCAAAAGATTGACACTTGTTTATGTTCGGTTTAATTGTAAAATTATGTCCAATGCCCAACATTATATTAAATGGTAAAAATATATTTTAAATATAATTTAAAACGACTCAAATTCATAATTTATCACTATTAATTATTTTGTTTAAAAAGGTTGTTTTTAATTAAAATTTAGTAATTTTCACTATTCATCAAAATATGAAAGTTATCCGAAAAGTACCAAAATTTCACCTTAGGCTAAATTTGATATTCCAAATCCTAAAATGAAGTCCATTTTGAAATATAAAATATATATAATTTCAAAAAGTTGGTATTACTATTCATAACGGCTAGTTTGATTGGTAGTGGTGTGTGTTAGAACTCGGTGTTGCGTACAACACATGCTATCACATTATTTAAAGGAAAGCGTACCGTGGAAGCCTGGGATGTTTCATTTTAATTTTTTTTTTGATGTCCCCATTTAGTCATAAAGTTTAAAATATTTTATTTAAAAAGGGTTCACCATTAAAAGTTGCTAAAAGTGCAATACTAAAAATGAATTTGTTCTTACATTATGTCTAAGAAACTCATAATATAGATTCTAACATTATAAGGATTATATAAAGTTTAAAATTTAGTTAATAATATTCATAACCTCTTTTTAATGGCTTGTTTGTATGTAATGGTGTAATTGAACTTGGTGTTGCGTGTAGTGCAAGTTATTGAATTATTTTGAAGAAATAACACACTATGAATTCTTGAGGTGTTACATTCTATCCTCCTTCAATAAATTGCATCCTCGCAATTTGAAATTGTTCTTCGAAAATAAAAGGTTGAAAATTAAAAATATCTTTGTGGGAAAACCCACATCGGAAATTGGGTTACTAAAATTTATCCTTAAAATGAGGAAAAGAGAAATGAAAGGGTCACCACCAAATTATGATCTCGATTAGGAGAACATTGTTGGTAATTAGAGATATATAATTGGAGGAAAATCGTAAATATTTATAGGTAGTGATTGATGTCATCAATCACAAACAATTGTAATATTGAGGTCCTTAAATTCATCAATTTATGATGATTTTAAATACCATCGGTTCAACAAAACATAGGGTATTAGGATAACACATTTTTGACGTTTCAAAATATCTTAGTTGAAATCTCACATCGAAAAATGAATTAATGATGCCTCAATTTAAAATAAAGAGAGGAAAGTATGAAGATTACCGAAAATAACACATACTAGGGTTCCATGTAGGAAATTATGGATATGGAATAAAAATCTAACCATCAGTTATCTGATGGAGAGTGGTAGAGAACATGGCTATGAAAAGGCCAACAATCCCAAAGCCATAAATTAGTGATGATTTAAGGGACCATCTAGGACAACATTTTTGTTCTAAGTTCCTTTTATTAATGTTGAGAATTTATTTATGAGATTGGCTAAGATCATAAGGAGATATACTTACTTTATAATTAGAGTTTTATCCATTAATAAATTTCTACCACAAAATCATCTTTCACTCTAAAAAATAATAGAACGTAAAAAAATTTTCTATTTATACTATTCGTACGGGGTTCCAAAATAAATGAATTTATAATTAATCTACCAGATCTTTTAAAAAAACTACATTATTTAATCCAGGACATCTCATGGGCCAGTGGTAGGTGATACACCCTTGTCGCCCTTCGGTTGCGGGTTCAAGTCTTGCAGCCTTGCTGGACGCGACGGGTTGCCGCCTGACCTCTAGGTTGTCCTTTTATGGCAATACAAAATAATTCAAACTAGAACTATCCAAAATAATTCTGTCCAAACTCACAGTCCAACATTTATAAGGAAGGTAAACATAATGTAGATCCTTTTTACCCTGTAATATCATATGAATACCATCATCATTTATTCTTTTAATACACCGAAACATCCTGAATTACCATATTCCTTATTGATTACGTTCATGCTCCCTTATTCCATATAGAATGCTGGATATACTTCATCAATCCAAAAATGTTTAAAACCCCAACAATGATGGAATATACAAATCATTAATCAGTTCCAAGGTAGTCAAGAATATCCAATATAATTTATCCAAAACAATCATGTATTATTCCAAAATCACTACCTCGGTATCAGAACTGTATTATAGTTTATCATTCTCTCAACCATATATTTTCCAAAAATATATCCTTCTATTGAGTCACTTTTCTTTGTTCCACAAAATCTCAAGTCCTTAATGAAATAGTACTGCAGTAAAATCCTTATATACTCCATAATTATTATAAAAAGTATATTGTTGATACAACACTAAATTGACATAATCAACATAAGAACTCTAATCATTCCTCTTTATATGTGGTAGTATCATAACTTGATTATTATCTAATAGCATCATTTGCGTCATAGTCTGATGACTGGGACATAGGTTCGCGTAGTGTCCAATCTCCTTGCCAATGAAACATTGTACATTTGAAACCATTTTCTTACCCTTGCAGTCACGTACTTTGTGACCTTTTCCTCCACTCTTATAACAAACTCCCATTCCTTTCAGGCAAGTTCCAGGGTGTTTCTTACCACAGTTATCACATATGGGAAAATTCTTCTTTTCCCTCTTCCCTTTATCCATCTTTCTCTCTTCCATCCTTTTCTTCTTTTTCTTCCCTTCAAAGACATAAGACTCAGTAAACTCTTTACTTATCTTATCAACACATGATATTATATCTTCATATGATGATAATACATGCGAGACTATTTCTCTTGTAAATTCTGGCTTAAGACCATAAAATATATGATCCTTCTTTCTCTTCGTATCATGTGAATTTCTAGAGTTCTCATTCCTTCTACTGGGTGCCATTTCTAAAAAATGGTATACATTAGATTAGTTTATGAATAACAATACCTAATCCCAAACTTGGAAAACACATAACATAAATTAAATAGTTTATGGATATAATCCATAATCATAAAAATGTCTCATTTATGTAAGTATATACTCATAAACCCTTCATAATGATTTGTAACGAAAATGAGAGTTATCCTAAGCATATCCCCCGGGAGTGTCGTAACCAAGAGTGCAGCAAGGCCCGTTGTCGTGCACCAGTTCCCGTTCGAGTCTAGCTCAAAGCGGTGTTTTCGGGTTTTACCCCTAGGTACATTTGTTCCAGATCCACCTCTACCTACTCGTATCCAGACAGGGATGTATTGCTCGGAAAACTCACAAAATCTCTACAATACCAAAATTCTAGGAAGTTCTTCTATACTAATCCTCAAAATTCATCTTAAATCTATGTGCTCTAATCAGAGTTTATCTAAATCTAGCTTCCAAGGTTTGTACTAAACTTCCTCTGATACCAACTGTAATGCCCCGACCCTAGTTACCCAGAGTCGGTGCAATACTACATAACATTGGCATGATCACAGGAAAGAACAAATCTCAAAAGGCCAAATGGTTTAGTAGCCTTGGAAATACTAGATATATTCATAAGTCTTACATTACATCATAAAATGAAAACTACTACAACAACATAATGTCTCCATAGTCCACACTATTATCCCCTCACAATATCCCTGCAGGTCATTCATAATTTACTTCTTCACTTCCTGGGAAAAATAAAACATAGAAAAGGGGTGAGCTCAAATGCCCAGTAAGGATAAAAATATAGCGGAAACATTCATAAATAAGAGTAAACATTTAAGGCAATGTATAACTAAATCAAAAGCCTTTCAAACTTGAAATTTCAACATAGTATGGAATAAATAAAATGAAATAATGCCATTTACTTATTCACATGGATATTCTACTAATCGAATAATCACATGAAAAATCAATAACCACTTTCATAATGATGGAATTCATAATGCTGAACTTTAATTTCTTTGTCAAGGCCTCGTCCCAAGACCTTGGGGCTAACTGTAACCGGAACCCAACCCGGAGTGCCTCTAATAACCGAACACCAACCCGGAGTGCCTCTAATAACCGGACACCAACCCGGAGTTCCTCTAATAACCGGAGACCAAACCGGAGTTCCTCTAATAACCAGAGACCAAACTAGAGGGCTTACTTTTACCGGTCCCCATCCCGGAACATACTTGTCTAACATATTCATCTGAATGAAAGGCTTAAATATAACATAAACATTCAGATTAAAAATAACTTATAAAATTTCAATACTTTAAACAAAAACCATGAGTGACATAAGAATAACATATCCACAGTCAAAAATATCACAAAACCTTCAATAAAATAGTGATGTTTTGTATCATAATAAATCAACTTCAAATAAGCTTAAAATCTATCAAAGGATGTTGACATAGATGAAATCAAAACTATTTTAGAGAAATATCTCTTTTTTTAAAATCATTTTAAAAGTAACATAATTATAAAATAATACATTCAATTTGAAAATATTCTTATAAGCTTCTAAGGGAAGCTTTGACGATTTTATAATGGCGGTAAATAGCTGCACCTGCCGTATAAGTTAAAAAAAACATTCTTACCTTAAATTTTCCGAAAAGGTTAAAAGTGCCTTGTTTGGAAAATGACGGAAAGATTCCTTTCGAAACACATAAGTGTATAAATTACATTATCCCATATTCTTGTAAATAGTAAAAATGTTTTGAAACACATTATTAAGAAACATGGATGTGGATGATAAAGAGATCCCAGTAGATTATTATGTATAAACAACCTTAGATAATGAAGAGATTGTGAAATAACCATTACCAATTTGGTAACTTATGAAACATACAACCCATGAAAGAGGTATCATACAATGAATATGTAAATACACATAAATTATAGTGTATTACACAAATAATATAATTATGGGCAGTACATACACCACACAAAAGGTGATGGTGGCAATATGGCATGAATCTCACGGGAATAAGGAGTGAGATGAAAACCCCTTACCACGTTAATCAATTGAGTCATATGGAAAAAAGTTAATAACCACCAAATGATTTACAGAATACAATTAATATAAAGAGAATCATGATAATATATATCAAATGGCAGTACACAATACACCACTTTCAATAATTTAGTGGCGAACAATGGAAATCTCACGGAATTGAAAGTGAGATAAGAAAATCCCTTACCTTGTACTTTTCCTTGGTTGGGGTAGGTTAAACTCCTGTATAATGGTGAAATAATTGTTATTAAATTATTCAATAATCATATATATTAATATGATATCATATATGATCTTTATTGATTTGTTAATAATATCTTTTAATTATCTTCGTTTCGGGTGTTAACTTACTCATTTTCTTTTATTTGTTTTGTTACATAATCTGTGTTTGTTATCGATAGGCTGTATCTTATTCATATCCATAATGATATCAAGTCCTTAAACATCATTTTTAAATCATCATATTATAATTATACTTTAATGGATATGATGGAGAATGAATCTCATCGCGTTCATGGAGACGGTAGTCCGTACGTACGCATGAGCGACAATATCATTCTTTTGATATTAAAATAATATATAAATGGATGGTATATCATATATACAGAATCATTAAAATGTTATATTTATTATTTACATTAGTTATACATCATTATTATACCCATCCAAATAATAATATATTGAATAACAATTACACCACGACGTGGAGACGGTAAGCCATACGTACGCACGGATGGTGACATGTTATTAAAAGGGTGGATAGAATACTGAATATGGTTGTACCATATTTATAATAACATCACAGTATATATAAGATACTGGAGTTATTATTTTAGAATGGTAATAACAAAAAATAAGAAGTGGAAGAAGAAAGGAACTTGAAAAGGGGGTGGTGAAAACATTACCTCTTCTTCAGGTTCTTCCTTTTGATTTGATCAAAAGGGCTCCTTAGGTTGGCTTTATGATCAAAATAAGGCCTCTAGGTTGTAGTGAGGGATGTTGGGAGAGTATTTGGGCAGATTTTGGCAAAACCAAAAGGCTATTAAGGTGTTAAGAAATGGGAAGGAAGAGTGCACTTTTATAAGAGGGGTGGGGGGCACCTTTGGAAAGGCTAGATATATTAGATTATATTAAATTCATATTCGGTTTCTAATGGCTCCAAAGTTGATTATTAAAAGGTTAAGGTGGTTATAGGTCAAAAACACTCAACCAATATAATTTATACAGTTTTGGGTACTTAAATTAACCTTATCTTTAAGTATTAACTCTAAGTTAATTAGTTTCACTTTTACAATGTCTCTTTGTATTTTTATATTATATGGTTAATAAACTTACCATATACATACAATAGACCCCCAAGTGGTCCATTAATGATACACCTATCAGGACATAAGTCTCTTGGCCGAACCTTAGATTTTTTGGAATTTAATATCCATTAATAATATAATATTTGTTTTAAAAACTCTTTTATGTCAATTTTGACACTATTCAATAGTTGATTTTTGTGAAAGTCATAACAGAATTATTACTTCTAAAAAGTAACTTATATCAATCCTAATATGTCATATAATCCTAGAAAATTAGTTTAATTCATTAAAAGTTTCATATTATATTTATTTGGGTATTTATAATATCAATTATTTTGATTTTTCACTATTATAGTAATTATTGCATCATCATTGTGTCATAAATAAATTGAATTATTTAATGTCTAAAAATTATATATAAACTATCATTATGTAGGAAATCTTTTTATCTTTCTAATGAATATTTATAATCTAAAATCCAACATATATAACCCTATGTAAAAATTGTTTTTCTAAAGGATATATGCTTGTGTCATTTTTGTATTCATTTTAACTTAATTAAAATAAAGTGTTCCTATCACCTACAAATGGAACCATGGGGTCCCAAAATCGACCCAAAAATGCCTATGGTCGAACCTGTATTAACCAATAAGTCTAGGACACGTTTTAGGGTAATTTAGTATTATTATAATATTATTTGTTAACCCTTATTTACCGGATTTACCCTTAACCATGGTAAATAAAATATTTACCGCAGTAATTATTCAAAATGTCTAAAAATAAAAGTTACCTATTTAAACAATTTGTACATCCTGATTACAAATATGGAATCCATTTTTCTAAATTCAAAACACAAAAGTGGCAGAAATTAATTTAAAATTAATTCCAGCTGTCAAAACAAAAAGCCTGTTTTTAGGAGATAATAACTATCAAAAGATTGACACTTGTTTATGTTCGGTTAAATTATAAAATTATGTCCCATGACCAACATTATATTAAATGGTAAAAATATATTGTAAATATACTTTAAAACCACTCAAATTCATAATTTATCACTATTAATTATTTTTTTTAAAAAAGTTGTTTTTAATTAAAATTTAGTAATTTTAACTATTCATCAAAATATGAAAGTTATCCGAAAAGTACCAAATTTTCACCTTAGGATAAATTCGATATTCCGAATACAAAAATGAAGTCCATTTTGAAATATAAAATATATATAATTTCAAAAAGTAGGTATTACTATTCATAACGGCTAGTTTGATTGGTTGTGGTGTGTGTTAGAACTCGGTGTTGCGTACAACACACGCTATCACATTATTCAAAGGAAAGCGTACCATGGAAGCCTGGGATGTTTCATTTTAATTTTTTTTTGATGTCCCAATTTAGTCAAAATGTTTTAAATATTTTATTTAAATAGGGTTCGCCATTAAAAGTTGGTAAGAGTGCAATACTGAAAATGAATATGTTCTTACATTATGTCTAAGAAACTCATAATATAGATTCTAAAATTATAAGGATTATATAAAGTTTAAAATTTAGTTAATACTATTCATAACCTCTTTTGAACGGCTTGTTTGGTATGTCATGGTGTAATTGAACATGGTGTTGCGTGTAGTGCAAGTTATTGAATTATTTTGAAGAAATAACACACTATGAATTCTTGGGGTGTTACATTTTTGGTTTTAGTTTTGGCTAAGGTCTAAAGACCTGGGAAGTATATAGTTCTCTTTTTTGTATTATGTGATTCTCTAGAAGTTGATTATATCTCTCTTAATGTGAACACGTCATCCCAAATACTCATCTTTTGGAGAAAATATGAGTTTGTGTAAGAAATATTGTAAAAGTTGACAGTCAACATGACAATTAAGTATGCTTTCTCATGTTTTTGTTATGCTCGTAAATAAATTCCTCAATGAAAAGTAACAAAAAATAAAAATGATTTCTGTTAATTTTTCCTACTGGGGAATCAAATCCCGTTTAACCCATCACAAGTTTGTGATTTTCTTATTGTTAAATTTATCCTTGACATGTTTACTATCACTCTCCATCAGAACATGACCCTTTTTCCCTCCATATCCATATTTTCATACTTGGAACACTAGTATGGGTTACCTCGGATGACATTTGTACTTCTCTCCCATTCTTTTAAAGTGATTGTTTTACTTACTCTTGTTCCGATGTGGGATTTTCAATGAAGATTCCAAGCCCAATTTTAAAATTGCGAGAACATAATTCCCAAAAGGGGGGAAGGATGTAACACCCCAGGTAAATAAAGAATATGAAATTTTCATATTTATCCATATTTGTGAATAAAATATTAATATTACTTTAAAGGGGACTCTATGCTCGATGGCGTACCCAATACGCAACAATGAGTTTCCTGGGAATCTTACATTGCACTCTAATAACAAAATAATATTATTTTAAATGGTAGTTAACGCCTAGCCATTCTAATGGAGGGAATGAACATAACTAACTACAAAATGATTATATATGTTTTTCAAATATTTTTACTTTTTATAATAAATGTTAGAGGATTAAAAATGCAAATGAATCCAATTTTAAACGTAAACATTCTAATAATCATTAAAAGGTCGATTAACCACCATTTGATGGAGAACCTCCTTTAAATACACTTTTTGACAGTTTTATGTGTTATATTTGACAAAATATAATTCTTCTTTAGAATTAGGACCTCAAAATTTACTTTCTGTAAATTTTTGGTATTTTCCCGATAAAGTTCATTTTTTAATGAACAGTGAAAAATGTTGTATTTTAATTCAAAACCTCTTTTTAATATAATTTGTTTATATGATTAGATTATCTTTTAAATTGTTTTTAAAGTGAAATTATATTATATTTTTACTATTTAATCCAATAGTGGACATTGGAATTAATTTCACATTGAAATTGGACTTAAACTAGTGTCATTCTTTTAATAGATATTGTTTATAAAAACATTCTATTTGTTTTGACAGAGAGAATTAATTATTAAATTAATTAATTCAACTTATATGTTTTTAATTTTTTAAAATAGACATCATTTTTGAATTTGGAATATCAAATATAGCATAGGGTGAATTTTTGTTATTTTTCTGAAAAACTTAATTTTTTGATGAATAGTGAAACCACTAAGTGGTAGTTTAAAAACTGATTTTTCGTTCAAATGAAACTTCACCACTTTTAGGATTTTAATTTCAAAAATTTGACATACATGGTTGTAATTAGTATGTAAAATCTAGTTCAATGGGATTAAAATAACTTTTTGGTGAATAGTAACTTTTATGTTTTTAATAACGATTCGAGGTAATTAGTGTAATTTAAGTGCAAAATAATGTTTTAATAATATGAAATGACTTAGACACATGTCCTACCCTCATTGGATGTGTCATGGAAGACCACCAAAATCCATGGGTAAACTTGGGGACCCCATGGAGCCACTTTGGTTGTAAAATGACATAAATTACTTTTTATTTAAAGTTGAAATAAAAATGTCACAAGCATGAGTTGTTTTACTAAAAAAAATTTTAAATGGGTTTATACGAGTCAAAATTTTGACTATAAATATTCATTAGAAAGATAGAACTACATCCTAGATCATAATAGTTTTTTTATAATTTTTAGACATTAAATAAATTTAATTATTTATGACATCATGATGATGCAGCGATTACCTCATTAATAAAGGATTTAAATAAAATGAAATAATAATGTTAAAAATATAACATGAACTTGTCAAAAACCTATTGGATGAGTATATTTAGGACCATTACCACCTTATCCTCGAAATAAATCAATGTGGGACCTTTAAAATCCTAAACGCTTTTTAAAATAAAGTAACATTTGGTAACTTTCCAAAAGTGCCCCTCCTCTCCTCTTATAAAAGGCCTCCACCTCTACCACCTTACCCACACCTATCAAGCCTTTGGCTCGGCCAAACCCTGTTTATTTTGTCTCTCCACATCCATATATTACTCCTAGAAGCCTCACTTTGGGCAGAAGTCTTCCCAAGTAAGCCTTTGAGCTCAAATAAAAGAGAGATACCCGATTTTAAGGTAATGTCTTCACTTGTGTTCTTTTGTTTTATTTTGCTTCTCCAACTCCCTAAACTCTTTTTATTCATTTATTTTGTAACAAATCAAGTATATTCAATAGAATAGGATGTTTTTATAAGAATTATTCGAGCTAAACTTACACACACATATATTTAATGGTTAAATAACATATTGTTTCTGTGGATGGTGAATTTCAGCCTCACGAAATGATGATTGTTCAATATTATTTTAACACCCTCAAAGGTGGACATTAATATATCACTATATTTATATATGATATATCATATGTTTATGTTTTACTTAATATTATGTATTTTTCATTTATGGAATACCTTTATTGTTTCCATTATGGTTAAACGTGATATCTTCATTTTAGGAAGTGCGGACTACCGCCCCCTCAAAGTGATTTGATTCCTTAATACCATATGTGGTACTTATAAAGGATAGATTTAATGATATTATATATGATACCATACTGTACTTATAATAATATTATGTATCATTATGTTTTAATTCCATTAAATAAGAAATAGAAATGGGAGTAGCGTTCATGCATACGACAGCTTACCGTCTCCATGAACGGTGCATTTCATTTCTTACCTCTAAATGTTTTGTAATATAATAAATGCATGTATATAATGGATATATATGATATATATGATATCTAAATATTGAATATAATTTTGGATATAATATATATTTTACAGCATGAACAACTTGTAATTATAAAGAGTTTATTTTTGACTCAAGTAGCAATGATCTATAAAACGACCATTATTAACTTAAATAATTACACAGTGTTCATAGCATTGTAGTAAGAGATATAAAAGGAATAATTAACTTGAAAAAGTTTTTTAAGAAAGTATATATTAACTCATGTTTATTATTCAGGAGGTTAAAGAACGATCGAGTCATGTCGGACCTGAGGTAAGGGATCATTCCTATCTCTTTATTTTTAAGTACTCTTTTTATGTAACTTACTTTAAGCTCCTGTTTCTTATGTTGGGGGAAGTTATATTATATTAATCTTTCTGTAAATTTTATATGATTAGATACCCTATTGTAACTCATCAATCCATTTTTGGAAGTTTTATGTGCCGTCGTTAGGCTTCCGAATTTTCATAAGGGGGTTTTATCACACTTTCTTTTCCTGTGAGATTCATGCTACGTTGGCCACTATTTCCTTTTGTGTGGTGTATGTAATGCCCATTATTTTACTATTTTTATAATATAATCTCATTTATGGGTAGTTACATCTTCATTTTATGACCCTTCTTTCATGGGGTGTACGTTTCTAATGTTGCCCAAATCGGTAAGGGAACCTTTCACCCTCCTCTTTTTAAAAGACTTCTTTTGTTATGTCTTTTAATTTACATCTTTTTATGTTGGGATATGTTCTTATATATCCTTATAGATGTAAATTTTATGTCCAAGTGATGAGATACCAATTTCTCTCTCATCAACTAATTTTATGAATTTAAAAGTGACGCCGTTAGGCTGTTGAATTTTACCATGGGAACTTCTTAACCCAATTTCGATTTCTTTGGGTTCCACATGTTGTTATTGAATATGTAATCCTTTAAATATGTTTGAATTACCTTTTATTGTTTTACACTTAATATCCACTTATATTGGGTGTATTTATAATTATCACACATAATTATGAGATTGATTTATCTTTAATTTAAGGATACATTCTTTATAAGGGATTTCATCTCATTTTACATTTCTATTGAGACTTCATTGTTGTTATAAACCAATTCACTCTTATATGTTGTATATTCTGTCCCATGCAACATTATATCATGAATACATTTATTCTCATGATATTATAACGTTTTGATTAAATGTTCTTCCTCAATTATGGCATTCAAGTGTCTCTCATTTTGTTAGAAACCATTTAACTAAAATATCATTTTAAATATTTTAATGATTTATTCTTATAAATATTTCTCATTAATATCAATGTTTTCAAAATGGTTTTAAGGATTTAATTATATGGATATTAATGGTTTAAAATTTTAAAAACTTCAAAGTGGTATGGGACACTTTGATTCAAAAATCACTTTATTAAATGTTTTAAATGGTTTTGAAAATGGTTTTTAGAATGGATTCATTATCATAAAATCTTATATTGTTATTGCAATGTGGTAATGTATCTTTACTTTATGCTTAAGTTATGTGCTATGATTATGTTATTATTCTTGGGCATTTTTTATGAAGATGGGTGGTTCCATGATAAACTAAGGGCGGGTGATCCCGATATAGCTCTCCAATGCATTGGGTAACGCAAAGGAGTTAAACGTTAAGGTTTCTCCGAAGAGATTTAGGGAATATACTGTGATGGGTATTATAAACGTAACCAAGAGGGTTACTCCCTATGTAAGAATGTTATGAATGCCTCATGTTACCTTTATGCCTTATTATTTCTATGATTTATTCATGATTTGATGAGGTATGTTAAAATGCCTATGTTTTATGAGTAAAGTATGATTTCATACATGGAATAATGTTTTCTTTTCGTACTTTTATATCCCTTACTGAGCTTTTTATGCTCATCCCATGTTTTTTAAATGTTTTTCACAAGTTAAGGGAATGGTTCATGTTATGATGATAGTTTCATGGAAGTGTCAAAAAAGAATCCATGTTTTATTTTAAATATGTTTCTGTTGATGGGGAAAAATGAATACTATCTTTTATGTAACCACTTTGTTTAATTGTGGAATGTAATTCATAATTTATGATCTAATTCTCTAAAACTCTAAACCCGAAAAGATCCTCAATGTGAATTATTCATTTAATTAAATATTATGTAAGGTTTAAGGCTGGGTCCTTATAGTGTTCTTTTAAAAACTCAGCTTCATAATTTTGGGGAAGACTAGAAAAATATTCTTAAAAGACTCCAATAACTCTCATACTGTAGAAATATCCTCAATATTGAGTTCCCACCAAACCATCTGAGGTAAATATTCTTCATTGATAGTAGATGACCCCATAGGAGGGATGTAATTTCCTTTAGGAGTTTAGGTTCAACCTCCCATAGATTGATTATTTCATGGTGATTTAGAATATTGAATATAACATCCCAAATCTATGAATATCTTTTATTGGGACTTAATCCATGGTTTAATTACCCATGTATTAGTAGTAACATTAAAAGATGGCAGCATCTATCACATGAAGTAATCCAACATCGATGAAGCACACTATAGAACAAAATTATTCTCCATAATGTCAGGGATATTCACTATAAATTGAGTCAACTATCCTAATTTTTCTATAAACATCTCAATTCGAACACCAGCTGTGTTGGATCTCTCATTAGGAAAATCCCTACATTAACTATAGGTTTTTATTCCCTTTCATCTTTTAAGTGCCATTACTAAATAATTACACACAATGATTTAGTTCTTAGTAATCATGAATATTGATCAATTAAATAAAAATCCCCTCTAATGGTAAAAGATTTCAACTAATATAAATGATTATATTTATTCTAATTTCAGTTTTGTTTATTAAAAATCTTGTTTCTAAGGATTCTACTAAACATCCTCTAATACCAACAGTAAAAACCCTAACTCTAGTATCACAGATCTACTATTTAATTTATTACATTATTACAAGTCATAATGGGTCTCACCATACACGATAGATCAGTTTAGTAGTAATGTAAAACTAGTTATATACATAACACTCATAATACAATGGTAAAATTAAAAACAAGTCATAAAAAAATTCCCTCATCTTTAAGATTATTTCTAATATCCTTATTTAAATCTTTGGGAAAGGGAAAAAATATTGTGTGAGATCAGATGCTTTTTAAGGGTTACAAACAATAGAACATATCATGAGTAAAAAAATAAAAATCAATATGGAACGTTAAATAAATTAAAACTCATTTCATTTAATCTATAACCTGAGAGAAAAACAATTCTATAGAAGACATCAATACAGTAATATCATGGATAAAAATATTTGATTTCTAAATGAAGGAAATGCATAATACTATACATCGTGGTCTCAAAAATCATGATTTCATTACAATCAGGTCATTTTTCATAGATACTTTAATCAGTAGGTTGGTATACACCAAAAGTAAATTTAATATGTTTGGGAAACTATTTTTCCTCATGAGACATATTGATGTGTCGAGGGTCTATCTAAAACCTAGCCCCACCCATCACTACATTACAATGAAATTTCTCTTATATTTAATGATCAATTCAATTCATAAATAAATATTCTTTATCAATAAATTTAATTATTTAGTAAAACAAATGGAATATCAATATTTCCCTTACTACTAATATAACATTCATAGTGAAACACCATATGTTCAAATGTATTATTGTTTAAGAAATAAGTATATCCACGATACAAAGAATATGGATACCTATGTGAATTTTAATGTCTAATGAGCAGTCATCATAAGAAATTTAATGTTTCAAGATAGTTTTAAGCATTAAAAAATTAATAAAGTATAAAATATGAACATTGATTAACAAAAAATATAGGTTTTGTACAAAAATCATGTCTTTTGGGGAGTAAAAAAATAGAAAGGAAATATTAAAATTTTATTTCACTAAATATTTTTCATTTTAAAACATTGAAAACATATATATGAAGCTAAATATCATAAAACGGTTATATCCAAGGAAAAAAGGTTGAAATTATATATGTTATAAAGACATTCCTTTGGACTTTTTTTAAACAAAGTAAAAAAATAAAAATTTAAAAAAACATTAAAAAATCCTTTAAAACCTTATAAATATTCACGGATGAAGTTAAATTTAAAATTTATACCATTTAATAAATTAAAAGTAATTTTTTAAAATAATTTAAAAAAATATGAACTTGGAAGATAAATATACCTAATCAAAAAGAGAAATAAAATTAGCTTTTATTTTAAACATTGCATTTCATCATTCCAGATATAGAGAGAAAATTTTATTAAAAAAAATAGAATATCCCTAAGGATACAATGGAAAAATATATGTGGTTTCTGAAGGATATATTATAATATTCATTTTCTGAAAATAAGAGCAAACAAATTGTGAGATTGTAAAATAAATTTTTACCTCTTTTGTAACTTTGAAGTTGATATCTCATGAAAGAGTAAACATGAATGGAAACCTTAATCATCATGAATAAATATATATTAATTTTAAATATAATAAGGGGTAGTACATTAATGAAATATATATTAATTGTTTTATAATACTAATTTTTTCTCGATAGAGTTGAAATTGAGACAAAATCTCCAACCTTAAGATTGGATTACTTGGAAAGAGATGAATCCTATGGAATAATTAATTAAAATTTATTATAATTATGTAATATACTAACTAAAATAATTATAATATTAAATATGAAACACTTATAACATTTTAATTCCTATTTATTAATAATTTATTAATAAATTCCTCATTTTTGAGTGTTAACAATTTTATTTTTTCAAGGGAATTTCGTTTTCATTGTTCTGGTCCTCATTCATTGATTTTTGTTAATTAATATCTATAATAATAATCATGATATAAATATAATATATATTCATTATATATTTATATATTCTTCCTTAAATTATAGAGATTTAAAATTGAGTTACATTATTCATTGAGATAGTATGTCGTACATACACATAATCATTGTTTTCACTTTTCAATGAATGGAATGAAATAACTGAAAATAATAATTTACCTTTCAAAAATTGTATTTTTACCATATATATCATATATATTTATTAAATCTATTTTTATTACCATTCATATAAAGAAAAAATTAAAAATTTATCTCATTGTTTTGTATAGGTGGTAGTCCACATGTGTGCATGTGCGATGTTATGGTATTCCAAAAAAATGGATGGATAAAAGTTAGATATCATATTCTTATTTCAGAAGTATAATTAGTATATAAATATCATATATATTTATTAATTCTATAACCATCAATGTAAAATGGTGATGAAAAACTAATTTCACCGCTTTGTGGAGACTATAATTCATGCATACATTGGTGCAATGTTTTCTCTTTTCATGGGATAAAAAAGAGATAGAAATGGTTTCACCATAATAAAAATAAGATATCATTATATTTATGATAAAATATTTTTCATTCTATAAATCATATATTTGATTTTGTGGAAACATAAGAGGAAAATTTTTCAAAGAGTCCATAAAGGAAAATACCTCTTTTCGGTAGATATCCATTAGATCCCTTGTTATGGAACCTTCAAATGGAATTTTAAGAACAATTATATGTCAACTTCAATTATAGGTAATTTTAAAATATAATTGGTATGTTTTGGTTGATTAGAGATTTTCAATATGGTTTATAAAAAATAGATAATGGGTGTCTGTTTAGAAGTGAGAGGAGAGACAATTTTTTGTAAATCATAAAATATTATAAAATAATATGTTCTTAAATAATGTAAAATTATTCCAAAATAAGAATGTATGAAAATATACGGAATATATAATCTAAAAATAATTATCAAATAAATTTTATATAGTATTATATATCATTTGAAGCCTTATTCATTGGATTAATCCTTTGGTCAACAAATTTTAACCTAGAATGTGGTAATGAATTTTGCAATATTAAAGGGTTGTAATATTATATATATATATATATATAAGATAAAAATTATATTATATGTTGAAAAGGTATGATATTATAGACCATATCTTATTAAATTTTCATATTACAATTTTTTATGATTTTTAAATAATTTAATAAAATATTATTTCCATACAATATCATTATTGTAAATTTAGACAATGTTCATTTAATTTAAAATTAAAGTCATGGGGACAGTGATGTAATTAGAATATAAACTTCTCAAAAATTATTAATATGTTATATTTATCTATAAAATTTATTTATCTCAATAATTAAACTAAATTTTTAAACATTTAATATTATTAAAATCATTTATTTTATTTTTCTATTAATTTAATAAATACTATGTCATCATCATGAAAGTAATTAAGGTAAATAACCAAAAAACTAATAATAATAAAACAAACTAACATTATAAAATAATTCTATATGTATTTTAAATAAAAATTTAATACCAATCATACCCTCTATTAATCCTTATGAAAAAATATTAGAGATATTAATCATAAGAGAGTTACATTTTGTATTTATTATTTTCTTTAAAATAATATAAATGTTAGTGTCAAATAAAAATAGATCCATGTTTCTATGTTATATAGATTTTGATTTATATTTTAGAAATAAATCCATCCAATTGGATAATGGAATAATATGGATTAACTTAAAATCATTATCCCAAAATTTTTACCCTATTTCACCTTTTTTACCCTTACTGAGGTGGAAAATATTTACCCAGATCATATTAATAATGACCCAAAATAAAATTAAACATTTTAATAAGTATGATCCCCATTATTATAAATATTGGATCCACTTTATAAAATTCAATTCATCTTAGAGGTATAATTTCATTTTATAATAATCCTGTAAAGTGCAATGAAAAATAGTTTCTCTAATATAATTCCCTTTTAAGTCAAATAGTATTTTCATACCAAGACCAAGTATAATGTTGATTCAAAAGGTATATATTGAATAATTATTTAATAAAAATAAACAAAAGATATTTTAAGACCAATAAAATCAAAACTATGTTTTGAATATACTAGAAACAAAATTGGTTACAAATCAGCATTTTCATTGTTCAATCAAAAGTTAACTTTTATAGAATGTTCCTAAAAATTCACCAAAATAAAATTTTAATATTATGATTTCTAAAATGATATAAGTTTTATAAAATTAAATATCTAAAAAGTAGGACAAATTCATTTTAAAATTTGTATATGAAATGCAATAAAAACACTTTTGGAAGAAAACATATTTCTAAAGTATAAAAATGACATCACTAAAAATTGAGTTTTTATTTGGTCATAATTAATCAATATATTTATATAGAGTAAAAAATTATACTTATATTTCATAATGTTTTCACTCAAACTCATACATTCAAATTTAAATACTATTTTTAATAGTGAAATATAAACAATAATATTTTTAAAATATGTATCCATTCATATAAAGATGGGTGTTGACTGTTAAAAAAACTATAAAAAACTAAATTTATTTAAATAGATATATATCATAAAACATTTGGATTTTACAATATTTAATTTCCATGTGATACTTTGAAATCATTTATATGAAATTTTAACTAGGTATAAAGGGGTTTCCATATAATTATATGTTTTTAATGTTTGTAATGAAATGTAATAATGTGACAGAAATTTATGAAATGCACATAAAGATCTTAAAAATGGTTTAAAATGAATTAGTTGTATTTTTAACTAATTTTGGGTTTTGAATGAGTTAAAACTATCTCTTATAGAGTTATTTTTTATAATGAGATTTTCAACTCAAAATAGTTTTAAAAGGTGTTATTTTATGAATTTAAAATGATTATTGAAATTGGTGGGTTCAATGCTCCTTTTTAAAAAATATCATAATTTATATTTAAAGGTATATTATGGAAACAAAACCCCCATGGCTATTTTTCGGACATCCAGGAGGAAATATCATTTTTAAATGGTGTATTTCAAATTTAATAGTTTTTTTATGAAATGTGGAAAGGCTCGTCATTCTAATCCATATTTTAGTATTAAAATATTTTTTTGAACCTCAATTTTAATTTATTTTTTTGGAAAAATATCCTCTTGACATCCCCTTCATCATTTCACATTTTTTGTGTCTTGGTTTTCATAATGTGATTCTTATTTATCCCATCATGTGGAACTATTATTTTTTATTCCATGGATGTGTGATGTATGATATGGGGTTTTCATTATAAGGGTGATGGAGGGGAGGGAGTTTTATTGATTTCTACCTATGTATTGAGCTTTTATTTCATGTTCAGTCACCTTGATTTTCTATTAGTCATGGAAACCATAGGTATGTTAGGTTTTTTAGATTTTAAAAACCTCAATGTGAGTTTACCTATTAGGTGTTAGGTACCCATTAGGCTATATAAGATTATGGGTAGGCTTGATATTTACACACTGTGATAGGAATCGATATTTTTAAGAATCATGTTATAGTGAGTTGTGTTCCTTTATGTTTTGGTTCCTATTCCCCATGGATGTACCTCATGACGTATTCAATTATGTAATGTTGTTTTATATAGGGTATTCGAATATTCTTCTTGATTGCACATTTCCATTATTCTGATTATCATAAGAACTTAATAATTAATATATTCATTTTCTATCCATGTACTTATGATTCCTAAGTTTTTATACATTACACATGTGTGTTTGAGTTGTTTCCTCCCAAAAATGGGTTTTCAACGATTTTTGGAAACCCCATTTTGAAATAAAAAATATGTGTGGGGTTTTTAATTTTAGATTTCTAAATGGGAATATTGGTTTGAAGAAGGATTCAGCCCAAATTATTTTTATAAAAATGATTATTTTCAATAAAAAAACCATATTTTATAAAAAAATCGGTTATAGACTAGAAAATTATTTTCAAATGATTACATTTGAAAAACATATTTTCTCGTTATCTTTTACAACTATAATTTAAGGATTTCCTCATGAAATTAATTTAATACTCTCAGTGGGAGGCCACCTACTTTCTTATATAGCACATCCTTATCTATTTCATGTTCTAGTATAAATAGATAGATTTTGGGTGAGTTATTATTAATGATGTTGGGTGTGTTAGGAGGTGGTGAAAATCTAGAGCTTTCATGGAGTGGCTTTAGATAGTTTTTCTTTTGGGTATTATTGTATCAGGAAAGAAGGTTATCCTTGTAGATACATTCAAATATTTGTTTTGTTTTTATTAATGTTATGTTGTATTATTTTGATTATGAATAATATCTTTCATAAAGGAAAATTGTTAAAATTAGTGACATTTTTATGACTTTTTTTCCTGATCTTTTATTGTTAGATTTTTTTTATGATATTTCATAGATTTATAATGTAAATACTGTCTATTCCAAACACTCAGTATATTTTCAATTGTAATTAGTCTTGAATTTGAGGAAACAATAGTTCCCATTAGGTTTCCAATTATTCCTAGGAACCAGTTTTCAGCCTAATGAGTTTGGGAATTCCATTTGGGCCTTATAGAAAACTAGGTCAGTGAAATTTTAGGTTAGCTAATGTTATTTCATTACAAAATGGTATCATATCCTATTTTTCCCTAAGTGAGTAAGTTCTTGAGAGAAAATTTATTACTATTTAGAGTGTTTCACGGTTGAGTGGATTATTAGGAATGTGTTGGGACTTGGGATGTAAGTACAGGGATAACATCATGAACTCTCCCTAACTCAAAGCCTTTAGTTGCCGGGGGTGATCTAGGTTTTAATCTCGTGTTTGAGTTTAATTTATATGTTAATAAATTTTTTTTCGGTCACCTTTTATTATGAAATTGGTTTTTGTGGTGTTACTTGGTTTATAGTGAAAATAGTAGAGAACTTGAGCTACGCTATTAGGTCACACTAATTGGGATATTATTTGGCGATCATGTGGATTTCATTTATCTCCTAAAAAATCCTATTTAATGGTTGGTGCATGGTTTCCCAACCCATGAGGCCAAACCGTACACATCCTTATTTCTTCTCTAGTTGATGTTTTTTACTTCTTTAAATATCAAGTATCTTCTAAAGTTATTTTAAATTATTGGAGATTAATTGAGGAATGAATTGATTCATTTTAGATTCCATTCTTCTGAACCATGTTTATATATTTGTGTAAATATTTTCTTTTCCTGATTTTTACTGGTTATTTTGGAAAATAAGGGAATGTTAAGAAATGTTTAATTTGAAAACTATTATTTTTATATATAATTTGAAAGTGTAAATCCACTTTTTTATGAAATGTTTTATAGAATGACTATTTCCATTGTGATTTTTAGATAAATGTTTAAATTGGATAATGTGATATCACAAAAGTTTATTATTTGGGTATACCAAAAATTTATGGATTTCCAAGTGGATTTTGAATGTGTTTTAGGATTAAAAGAGTTAGGTTTATGCGCTATCATTTAGGTCTAATTGATTTGGAAACAATTTTGGAATTGTTTTTTCATGTTATTTTATCAAATACATTCGTTTTCAAAATGGGAAATAATTTTAAAATGAATATTGTGATATGTTTTTTGGTTGATTTGTGTTCCACCATGGATTAATTGTTTTTATAGAGGTGATTTATATTGATTTTAAAGTGAATTTGCGGATTAAGGGTGTTTTTAAATAATAATTTGGGAAATTTGGTGATTTCAACAAAAAATCACTTGTGTGAATATTATGTTCTTTATTTTAATGATTTATGTTTTTTGTTTGATCAATATTTTATGATGGGATGATTTGGTTTATTTTAATAATGAATTAAATTTTTTAATGTCTTTGTTTGTTTATTATACGCCTCCTAGAATAGTCAAAAGGGTTCCTTTAGTTACAAAATCTACTCAGCCCCAAATGGAGTGGTGGATAAGGAACCTTTCATGCACTCATTTGTCTTAAATTATTATCTTCTTTATTCTTCAATAATCAAGGGCCGATTGAAGGGGTGAGTTTATTTTATGGAATTCGGGTGATTGTAAATTATTTTAGAATACATCAATATTTGGGATGAGGGATACTGTGAGCTTTCTTTGTATTTCTATCCAAATTTAGTGGGAGTCTATAGTATCTCCCCAGTTTTTCAAAGGTAATAATTTGAGATTTATTTAAGATAGTGTTTATCTACTGGTTAATTAAAATTATTTTCTATGTGTAGTGGTATCTCATGTACTTATAGTGTGAGGATCTATGCAATTTTAATCTCTTATTTCTTTTACCACTAATATTCTTCCTCTGTTGGGGTCATTTGAGTAATCATTAGAAGTACTGTATTATGATTTTTCAGAAGAGGTCCCATGTTTAATTTTTTTTATGTGTTTTTTGGGTAAATTTTGTTTAATGGATATATTTATTGTTGATATTTTAGATCATTTTCTATTTTTTAATTATATAGTAGTTAGTTCCTCATTGTAATGTACCTATTGGTTGGATTTAGTTTTATTTTACTTGGAATGCCTCATTCATCTTTGGATGGTTATGGTTAATTTTTTTTGTGCCTATGTACTTGGAAGAACATGTCATGAGAGTTATGTTTTTCAAATGTTTTTATTGTTGATCACATTAGATGATAAATGGTTAGTTATGATAAAATCACTTGGGTACGTAATTAGGAAACTATGGTGGGTGACCCACTAGTTGAGTTCATGCACTAGTGGTGTATGTATTAGGCTATTTTGGGCCCACCATTTGAGGTTGATCTAGTTTGTAACCCAAACTTTTCTATGTATGGAGGGGCCTGAGGTTAGGTATCATTTCATTATTTAAGGCATCTTGTGGGTTGTTTATTTTTATTTCAGTTTTTATGTTCTTATAATTAGGGAATTATTTCAACTCTTAGTTTTTCTAATTCATGAATATGTTTCTCCTCATAGTTTCTTGTGGTTTCACTAAGTTAATGTAATATTAAATTTCAAGGAAACCCATTTATGTACCATTTTATTATTAGAAATCATTGGGTTGAGGTTATTTTTTCTATTGTTCTTAGAGGTGTTTGGAATTTGTTTTGTTAATTGGTTCAATGATTTTGGTGTATCATAGTTGTTAGTCTCTAAGGTCATATCATGTTGAGCGGATATCTTTGGTTGGGTCCTCTTTGAATCGTTAATTTTTTTCCTTCTTTATCTAACCATTGGGGATTTAGTCGAAATAATGTGTCATGATGCAAAGAATTGTAAATACCACATGTAATTATAGTTTATATATTGTTTTATTTTATTTTTTCATGGGTTTTCATGGGCCCCGATGTTTTTTCTGTTGGAAATTTGGATTTTTTTGGTTTTTTGGGTGTTCCATGTTTTGCCCACATGGTTAGGGGTTACCATGTGGGACCCATGTGGATTGTTAAATCTTGTGAATAGTGTGGTTTTCAATTATCTCTAAATTGTTTTTCATACCATGAATAGATTTCTTGAAATTGTGTGGGTAGTTTTGGTTTAGTCAATGGCATGAACATGGTTTAGGAAAACATTTTTATAGGAATCGACGGATAATATACATAGATATTTTTTATTTTCAATTAATATATAATATATGTTCCCAAGAAACGTCTTTTATTACTATAAAGTTTTTTTACTTGGAAAATAGATATAAAAACATCATATTTATATATATTATTCATCATCCCTAGCACCATTCATTATAAAAGGTATGCTTCTAGACCCATCATTTTTAATACACTTCTCTATAACCTGGGACAAATTAAATTTAATGTAGGGGTGAACTCAGATTCTTAGTAAGGAAAAAAAGGGATATATTTTTTAATTATAATATGTAAACATATAATAATCATAGGGGTATAATAATATAATATTATTAATAGATTATTATACCCAACATTTCGAAGTTCATAGTCATGATTCATAGCATAAAATATTTGCATGCCACAAAATTGGGACAACTTCTGAAAAAAAAATAATTCATTAGCAATGAGTGAAAATAACAATTATAAAAACATATCATAAGAGTGTTGTGAAATACTATTCCAAGAATCCAAATCATGTGTCAAGGATAACAACCAATACCTATATATCATAACAGATCAGACATCACCACTTATTTCCCAAATAATAGTTGATCTAGAATCCATAATTATTTCTCATAATAGATCAATAAAATCTACATGATTCATATAATTACCTCATTTGATATAAAGATTTACCCAATTCATTGTAGGATCATATAATTTTGGTCAAATCCATCACATAATGAAAGCTATCTATATGCGTTTTACTAGATCATAAAACACTAATTGTATCATCAATCCAAAACTCAAGGAAAACTAAAGGATGTAAAAATATCATAATAATAATAATAAACCAACCAAAAAAATAATAGAGATGGTATCATTTGATTTTATCCATAGTATAGTAAAATTAACATAAATGGATTTTATCATAAAAGAAAAATCCCTCTAAAATATCATCATAATATTCTCTAAGGAAAAGACACTTTTTATTTTGAAATAACATATAATATAATGATTCAAAAAATATTTGGGAAAAATTGTATTTGAAAATGAACTTTAGAAACTTATAATTTATTCTTTAATGAAAAGAATATATATTATGGAGAGAGAATATTTTCATACTATATACATTAAAATAGAACATTCTTTTCACACTTTTGTAAAAACTAATTAATGAATTTTATAGAAAATGATCGTTTAAAAAGTATACATAAAAAAATTTATAAATAAAGTAAAATATAATGAAATTTAACTTTTTAAAACATTTAAATTATATATAATAACATTCATAAATAAATTGTTAATAGCATGGACATTGCATAAAAATTCATCGACTTAATTGAAAATAAGGTCGAGTTTTCTGTAAAAAAAAATTTCTAAATAATTTAAAATAAAAAAGGGGGGAATGGTATTAATAATTTAAAATTAAATTTATAATCATATAATTATAAAATATATGGGGTTTAATGGATTCGATCAATATAATTTCTTCAATGTAAATATTACATAGACAATCGTGAAACAAACAAGATTGTTGCATAAACTAATATCTCAAGTCTTATCTTGAATAAAACCCCTTGAAACATTTTATATAGGACGTATATATTTATTATAAATTTATTATTTATCAATATTAATAAAAATTATAACATATAATATTTACTAATAACATCTTATCATCCATTTATTAAAAAGTCTTCATTAAAATCTCTGTTTTTGATGGTATCTATTTCATTTTTCATGCATGTTTCAGTTCAGAAATTGTATTCCTTGTAATTTGATCATGATTCTAGAATCTATATAATATTTATCATTTTATAGTTATCAAATTTCATCCTTTTATGAAATTTTATTACTATTCATATAAATAGTTGAGAAAAAATGAACAACATCACTTCGTAGAGATGGTAGTCACTATGTACACACAAGCGATGATTCTTGTTTTCTTTGGATTGAATAGAAAGATTAAATAATAATTTTCATTTATAGAATAATATTAATAACATATATATATCAAATATATTTATTTATTCAGTCATTATAGCCATCAATGTGAGGCGATGATTAGAAAATGGATCTGATTACTATGTAGAGGGGGCATTCCACATATTCGCATTGGTGATACCTACATTTAACATTTGATAGAAATGAGGTGAAAATGGTTGTAACATAATAATAATAATAAAATCTAAATATATATTTTTATATGTGATTCATTATTTTATGATGGATACAAAAGACTTAGAGGAAGTAGAATAATATGAGTATTGAAGTATTCATGTAAGATGATTACCACTTCGTTGAACGAGCTCCTTTGGAGTGCACATTAATCATTGTTATGATTGTATTAGGGTAAGTACATTAGATCTAAGATAAAAATAATATATTATGGTATTAAGGGTTGTTCATTGTGAAGCTATAAGGTTAAAAAAATTATGAATAAGGGAGGATGGGAGGATCCCATTTATAATTGAGGAAAATGACACATTAGGAATTACTTAAACAATTTACCTATAATATATCTCATAATAATTTTATGTAGACAAAGGGTAATAAAAATTCAATTATATGATGTAATAGATAATAAATAACATAAAAAAATTACATTTAGAAATGTTTTATAGAAAATGTTACACTTATCTTCATGTTAAACCACTTTAAACATAATTTTAATCTTAACTGTGATAACATAACTTTTTACCATGCTAACATAATTATATGACCTTGAAATAAAATGTCCAGTATTAAAAAATTATTGCATGATGATTACAAATTTTTTATCTATTTCACCCTAATCAATTTTTATGAGTATCTAAAATTATATTTAATATCAGAGAAAACTGCCTAAAAAGTATTTTTTTTTTAAATACCTAATTTAATCATAATAATAAGTTTACACTGAAATCACTTAAAATTTTGGTTTCAATAAAAAAATTAATATAATAATAAATTAAATGATTTTCAATGTTTTATCAATTCAAGATTTAGTGGAACCTTCAAACTATACTATTAAATTCCAAGACGCAACAAATTGTTTAAAATAGGAATAAAACATAACCTATGTTAATAAATATTAACCTTTGGTTCCCAAATTCCAAATATGTTTTCAAAAGAATTATTTTACTCCATATAAATATCTAGGCTTAATAAAAAGGTTTTAAAATGTATCCATTTGTTCTTAAATCATAATAATTTCGTAAAAGTGCTAGTACTTGAAAAATCAATATATTTCAAAATTCACTCAAAAATCAAACAGTTCTGAAAATCCTCAAATATTTTTCCAAAAAAAATTATGACATAAATATTTAAAAATTTATATCCATTTTTTAAAATATAATTTATGAATGTGGATAAAATTAATTATAATATTTTCTTAAAATGCAGAAAAAACATTATAAAAAAATGTATTTTTGAATCATAAAATGAATTTTTTATAATTCCTTATACATTAACCATATTTAAATTAATTTTAATATATTTTATTGAATATATAATTTGAATTTTCATTTAAATAATATATAAATAGTGATTAATTTAATAATTTTTGATAAAGTTACATTACAATCATAAAACATCTTATTTTTAAAACAACCCTTTTAACATTTATATTATTTTAAATTATTTTATAACCAATTTGTCAATAATTATTTCATTTATTAAAAGTGAAAACATTAGTTTTTAAAAAATTTATTTCTTCATATTTTTACCCACCTATCCCATGGTAAGTTGAAAATGGTTACAGTAAACACTAATAACTCAACAGTATGTTGCAGTTTTTTTAAACATGGTGTTGTGTCTCGAGAAAGTTATCAATGAAATTAAATTTATATAAATATTAATATATAAGAAAATATAGGGGTGTTATAGTTTTTACCAACCATGAGAACGGCCTAGAATCACATAAAATATTATTTTTCCTTTTCCCCTCTTTGAATTGAGAGGGGTTTCACCTATATCATCCTCCATATGACTCGGATGACTCTAGGGATCAAAGGAAGAGTTCCAATATTCATTGCGCTTTGATTATTATCTTTTTATTGGTGGTTTTCAACTGACTTCAAGGTGAATCTTTTATCTTTTCATTTCTATTATACCTCTTTCTTTCATTCCTATGTTATCTCTTCCTCACAGAACATTGCTTCACTATGAAAAATTTGGATTGAGTTTGAAGTGGTTCTATCCTTGGGTTTTTGGTCTCTTAGGGATTATTGAGGAGTTATTGTTCATTTTTAATGTGATTTACCATGAAGGATACACATTTCAACTTAATTTACACTTCTTACTAGTATTAATTTCAATTTAATTCTATGATTTGGGAATTTTATGTATTCATGTTCATCGTAAATAATTTTTTTTAAATTTAAAAACATATATAAAGACTAAATTTTTATTTATGGTTAAAATAAAATCAATTTATGGTCAAGTAAGAGAAAAATATGTAAAATAATAGAATATTCTGCAAGTCAAAGGGGATCCACCCTTACCGACATGATCCAGAACAATGCACAAGACAACAAACCGGATTTTTCCATGCCTGGATGAACACAATGTCCCAAACTAATAGTAAAAAAACAAAGAACAGAAGAAATAGAAACCTAAAAGCCAATAATCACAATATATTTTGAAGAGTGATGACTATTAGTGGGGGCTACATACATAGATCATTAGAATGAAGAACCACAAGACCAAGAAACTTCTATAGATGATGCAACCAACCAAAGTATAACATGAATAGTTATATACTCAGCAATGTCACCAGAATGATACAAAATATCATGTAATTAATTTAACCAAACCAAATTGGGGTCCTTCATAGAGAATCATGAAAAAATAGAAATGGAACCCAAGAAAATCAATAACTATGCATGCACTGAAAAAGGAAAAAATTGCACCACATAGCAAACATGAGGGGTATTGAGTAGTAAACTGATAAGGAGAGGATATAGTTAGCACTGCGCATTGCAACATCTTCCATCCACTTCTAAATACAAGCCTTTGAAATTATAATGAAGAACCTACCTTCTAATGACTCCAATGAAACTAAATTTCAACACAAGGAAGATTTTTTCCTATATTTTTATATTTTCAATATTTCAAATGATAATTTTAAATGTGCTAACAATTTTTTAAATTACCTTGAGGATTATTGAAATTGTTTAAAGGCATGTTTTGGATTTTGATCTAGTTTTGGGTTTTTATGGGGGAAACTACATTTTAAAGAGTGATTTTTTTAATTAGTTTTTTCATTAATGTGGTTTTAAAATGAACACTCTGATGAATTTCAAATTCTTATTGAAGTGGTTGTGTTGAAATTACCTTTCTAAAAAATACCTTAATTGATCTTTAAAACGTATTTTATTGAAATAGAAGTCCCTTGGAATCATTTTAAATTTAAAATAAAAAACATCATGTTTTAAATGGTTTATTTTAAATGTAATTGGTTTTTTTATGAAATTTTGACGGGTTTATCATTCTGATCCATGTTTTGGGGATAATTTTTTTTGGGAACCATGATTATAAATGGTATATTTTGAAAGACCCTCTTGATTTCATCTTAATTTATTTTTCTTCATTTTTTCTTTACTATATTTATATGAAGATTATAGTTCCTCTAATCTGGGAATTTTATTTTTTATTCCACGGATTTATTATGTATGATACAATACTATTAATTATGAAGGTAATAGATTTAAGGGATATTTATTTCTTTTTTTATACATTTTGATCTTATATTACATGTTCACTCACCTCAATTTTCCTCTAAACATCGGAACGTTAGGTACATAGGTTGGATAAATAAGAAAACATTATTGTGTAGGTCATCGCTAGGGGTTAGGTACCCATTAAGATTTGGAATCATATAGGTGCGCTTGATACCCATAGACTATAGAAGGACTCAATATTGTTAAGAATTGCATTATTTTGGCTAGTGTTTCTTGTGTTTTCTCATAGGTATTTACCTAGTCTAAATCCAATGACACATTTATTTCTTGATTCGTGGTTTATATAGGGGATTATTATCTTGTTCTTGATTTCATATTTCAAAAAATTTATTATCATAGTAATTCAATCTTATTTATATCCACTGTCTGTATATAGACTAGAAATTTCTACTCTATTTTACTTGACCCATATGTATTTAAATAATTCTCTTTGAATAGGTGATTTTTAAATATTTTTGTAAAAAATATTTTTGAAACAAATACCACTGTGTTGGGTTGTTAAAATTAGATTAAAAATGTGTGTTTTGTTTAAGGAAGGATTTATCCAATGAAATGTCTATAAAATGCTTGTTTTTATTTAATGAAAACAAATGGAATTTTATACAAATAGTTTATGGGATTGAAATCTACATTAACATGATTATTTTTGAAAAACATATTATTTAGTTTAATTTTAAAACAAGATTTTATGAATTTTTATATGAATTTAAAGGCATAGTCTAAATGAGATGCAGCATACCATGTTATTTTTCTCATTCCTATCAGTTTTAGGATCTAGTTTTTATGCATAGATTTTGTTATATTTCTTATTTTTAATGATGGGTGATATTAAAGGTGGTGAGAAACCAAAGGATTTATGTAGTGTATTCGACTATTTTTTCATTTGGGTATCCTAATATCGACCATAAAGTCTATATTTTTATCTAATTTTAGTTTCATTGTTTATATTTATATTATTAATTTTTTTATGGATGATTCTTGGATTTTATGAAAATGGGTTAAATCGAAGAAATTGGTTATAACCTATATTTCATTCTCTTCTATTATTGGTTATTCTTATTTTAGATTGAATAGATGAACAATGCTTGGATGGTCCATGTTGTACTCTTAGTAGATCTTCCATTGTCATTTTTCTCTGATTTGAGTGAGAAATAAAAACCATAGTGTTTATTATGATGACCATCTACTAGTGTTTAGGTAGTGAGGACTAGTAATACCCTTCAGCGGTTGTAGAGAATTAGGTTGAGTGACGTTTTAGGTTATCATGTGCTTTTTTCTATACAAAAACAGAGGCCTATGATAAATCATATTCTCAACACACAGTACTAGTCAAAACAGGAAGAAATGTTCCCTGATTGTGGTTTTTTATTTTATATTTTGAAGTACATAGATTAGTTATTCAAGTAAGTATTCCTTGTGAATATGATATTATACAGTAATCTAATATTATCATCATTACGACCTAGATACACCATATTCATTAAGAATTACATAATGAATAGTTTTGAGATGATTCTCATGAATCATTTGAGAATTATTCTATAAGATTATAGGCACTTTTGGGAACATGGTTCCTCCCCCATTATGGAAAAATAAAGAAAATACATGTTTGAAATTACAAGGATAAATTCAAATATAATAAATTATTTATAAAATCTTTCAAGGGTGGTCATTGTATACACATTGCTCCTTACATAAAAAGGGTGATCCCAGATCCCCAGTAGCACATGGTTATGTCTTCGATCTAGGGTTTGTGTTAAGATCATGAGAATTTATTTTCCATATGTCTTTTCCCTACCCCTTCCATTTATGCTCCTGATCCCACCTCCTCCTCCTCATCTCCCCTCTCCACCAACACCTATTGTGTATTATCATATGAGGAGGAAACCTTATCATTGCAATTCTCTCTCCATGCATTAGATCATGTTGAAGAAGATAACAATCCTTCTCTATTATCATCCTCTAGGGGTGTACCTCATGCTCATAGTTTCATTCTTTTGTGGAATTTTTAACTTTATCTCCAGAAGTATGGGATGATTCTTCCGAGAAAATTGACATCTCAGCTACTCCACCTAATGGTATGTGTATACCTGCTCATTCCAAATGTGAAAATACTAGTTCTTATTTATGGGTTAAGGGAATCGGCACACTAGGGGTTAAATATACGCATCATATTTTAAAATTATTTCCAGTATAATTTGGAATGCATGAATCCTGGAAGACAAGGTGAAATTGGACATCATTAATAATGAACTTTATGGCCACAAAGCCTCTCTGTTGGTGATTGATGAACCCAAAAGTACTTTTTTCATATTAAATGATTTTTCCTACAATATATTTATGCAAGTATTTATTCATGGTGAACCCATTTATCAATATATGTGGATTTTTTGAATGAAATTAATATCAATGGAGTTGGTTTTCATTTTTATCAACATATTACTCTGAAGGTTATCTCAAATATTTTCATCTTATTATTCTCATTTTTTTATTCCAAGTGTGATGTCTGTGAAGGAGTATAATTGTGGTGAGAAATAGACACATTCAATGGGGTGTAATTAGCCTGGTTATTGGGTGGAGACATTAATAAAATCATGGATTCATCATTGAAAAATGATGGAAGCCCCTATATATAGAAGTAGGGGAACAAATTCTCATTTTTCTTCATTGAGAGGGGTCCTGGAAATGGGGTTCATTAGAAAAAGGTTCACCTAGTGTAATAATAAAAAGGGATCCAACCACATTTAGTGTCAACCTGACCCTATGATTTCCAACATTCAATCCATATCTTCCATCCCTAGTGTTAGAGTTATTCACATTGGGCATGATCATTCGGATCATGCACCCCTTATGGTCAATTTGGAGATTATTCAAAGATGTAGTAACAATTTATTCATCTCTGTATGGTGGGATTCAAAGCCAGTGTATCATATTTTAGTTTTTGGATCCCAGTGTAAACCCATGCATGATCGCTCGTGGGTTATCAATCAAAATAAATTAAGGATATTAAAGGGGGACCACTAGGCCTAGATCAATATTCAACCATCTCACTTCCGTAGCCTAGAGATAATTAAAAAATACATTTAATAGGTTTAACTAAGCCTCAATGATGGAGGGGACGAAAAAATATTCAATGATATTATTTGTATGAAAAATCATTTAGTTTAAATATTTATTGAGTATGAACTAATTTCTCATGATAAATCCAAATAAATGTTGTAATGGGAGGGTGATATAAATAAATAGTTTTTTTCATGATTTCATAAAATACATATGAAGGGGGTACTCACAAAACATTCTCCTAGATGATGGAAAATATAAAGATGATATGGTGATAATATGTAACATTGTTGAAAACCATTTAAAATCCTATTATATTTTGTTAATCCTCGTATCTAGGTTGGATATCCATGGGGTAAGTCACTTCCCTTGGACTCTATTACATAAGACTCTATCTACTCTATGAATTCCTCATTTGAGAATATAATAGATGATATGATAATATGGTATTCCCAGAGATCCCTATATCATGAGAGGTCCCCTTGTCCAGAAGGCTCCTTAGGTGCCATTTATGTGATCTTATGGAATCTTATTAAGGATTAACTCATTGAGGTTATCTTGGTTTTCATTAATGGGGTGTCTTAGCATGGGTGGCTATAATTATAACTCTAATACTCATTCTGAAGCTTAAATATCCATATTCTATTAAATAATATCATCATATAATTATGTGTACTTTTCCCTGTAAATTTAATATTTGTGTGTTAAAAAGGACATTATATATCAATCTCAATGGATTGATCTCTAACGAGCTACAGGGATTTGTAAAAAAGAAATGTCCACTCAATCTGTAATATCCTTATAACAGAATATGATAGCGGGTTTCAAAAAAATGTCACATGTAACAAATATGGAAATGAAAATTACCCTCTATAATTCATATGATAGATTAAATTTTTGCTTCATCCTTATGGGGTTGTCTAGTATGGGGTTTTTTGTTAAGGAATTGGATCTAATATTTTTATTCTTCTGTTTCCCCTGTTATTCTATATATTTCATGATCAATATTTTTTTGTTTCTTATGTCATTTTTGGGTTTAGGGAAAGAGTACCATCTGTCACATAGAAATTTAATTGTGGAAAATTATTCTCTTATTCGGATCATGAATAAAGAGATTCAAAGAGTCTTTGTACTACCCTATAAGTGCATTAGTCATTTTAATGGTATATCTCATCTTTTCATTGTAGATTAAATTTTCCAATATATCTATGGAGGAAGAAAATTAGTCTATATCATCAATAACATTATAGAAGAGTACAAAAAAATTCATTTTTGGTGTATCCTACATGATAAATCTAGTCTACTAATATCCATCTCTTGTCTATAAAGTCATATCAAAAAATGAAAACCTTCTAGGAGGTAATAGGAGCTACTTTCTGATGAGTTATCTAGGGAATCCAATCTCTGATTGGAGGATACCAAATCAACATTATAAGGGAATGATGGAAAAAATTTCAGAACGCATCAAAAACTGTAAGAACTATTTCATGTACTTCATGGGGTTCACCACTCTTTTAAATTGTGATATTCCCTCAATTAACAAACATGAATTGTCTATTAATAGAGAATCAATGTAAATGGTGAAAAATGTTGAGATAATTACGTATTCTCTCATTTGGGATGCTCACACTAGGGGATATTACCACTGAGCCTCATAGAGTATAATGGACAAGACACTGAATGATGGTGGCATCAACCTTATAAGTGTGGTGGGAAGAATTTCCAACCAACAAGATATGTTAGTGGGGAGATACTAGAAGAGAGTTCCCTCTATATAAATTACTTCATGATGATGTTTGGTGATGTACTGGAGACTTTTATTGGGAGGATGTACAGTCATTGGAAGATGATTTATGTCCATATACTAGAGCTCCAATGTTAAACTTGATGGATTATTGGATGCAATGACTTCAACTTCTATATGAATAACTGGGTGGGTAATCTAATTGGCTTCCATGTATGTCCCACTAATGACATAACATTTTCTCAATATTTCTTGCAACTATCATTTATTGATGCCATCTTTGACCATAAAAAAATGATTTTTTCAAGTTCATCCTTCATTCCATATACCTTGATAAGATTTTCATTATTGTCACTTTATTGGGATTATTCTTGTCCAAATTTTATAGGTAACATTTTCTCATATAATGAGGGTGGATCGATTGGGGTGATAATATTTGGAGACTGGATAATACATAGATAGACAACATTCTAGTATGTATCATATAGAACAATAAAACATACACATATGATGTTCCTAAAAGGATAGGTGGTCATTTAGAGACAAAATTCATTTCTAGTAAAACCACTAGGGAGGAAACTGTGAGTTTTATATTCTTTATATAGGAGTCGTCATAAATAGTGTGGGAGGGGATAAGTGATCTCTTTGTTTTTAGAATTTAATAAGGTAATATGGACTACTTCATCCAAAACTGGTTCGATAGTGTGGGAAATAATTTTGGTGAGAGGAAGGCATAGGGGGTGCTATGTTTGGATACTTGTTGAAGAATATGGTATAAAAGAAATAAATCTAGAATAAAAAATACTACCATCTCATTCTTGCCTATCCAAATTAGTGCTCAATGCCTCAGGGTCATCCTGGTATCTCTTCTGCATGGCTGGGAGAATGAACTATCAATGAGGATGGTGATGAAAAGATGGAGATCTACTCCGTCATGACATGGTATGGCTTCATAGGGGAGATGGATCAGTTGTAATCCCTCTATCATAGTACTTAAACGTCACAATGATGGGTCATGCCTTATCATTCAGTTATATGGAGGTGGTATGTCCTACGACACAAGGAGTTTCGGGCTCTTTTCAATCGTTAGCTATTATGTCACTGGTGATTCATTAATAAATAAGGATAGGGTTTTTTTGATGGTCCTAAGTGATGTGATTCCCTTGACATCAAACTTGAAGTTATTTAAATGGACACTCTAGTTATAACTAACTCCCATTAGAATAAGGGATCCATATAATGGTCCACTGTCTACTTCATAAAAAGGTGTTGGAGGCTATTTCATCATGATTACCTGTTACACACATGGAAAAACGTTAATAAATTTCTAGACTTTTTTTATTCAAAGGGTTTTTAGGATATAACTTGTATCATTTATTCTGGCATGGGTTCTCTCCGCCTAAGTGTGTAAGTCTTTTTTGTGTGGATGCACTAGGATATCACTAATTTAGGCCCCCATGAAAGCTCTATTCTTGTGGGTTCATAAATAAAATCTCATACATTGGATGGAAATTATTGAATAAGATGAGATCTAAATTACTTTTCAAAAGGAAGGTAACTAGAAGAGTAACTACAATGACTTAAAGAAGATAAAAATTGATGATTCAACTTTAGTTATATTCATCATTTCATGTACTATGTCTATTTTAATAATTATATATCAAATATAGTATCTAAATCATATATTTTTATCCAAAAACATGTTAATAGGAGGTTCATTATTATGTTAGCAAAGAGATAATTAAAACATCACATTTCCTTGTTGATTTGTTCGTGGAAAACTATTGTTTTATACTGAGTACAACCTAAACATTGTATCAGTGTCTAATTCTAAACATACTGAGAAATTATATCATATCTGAAATGAATATTGTTATAGCATATCGAACTTTATTAATTTTTTAATAATACATTAATCAATGAGGACCTATTTTGGAATTTAATGGTTAATATAAAATATAACACACAAATAATACATATTTTTGGTAAGACAATTGATGTTCAATAAAAATAATGTTGATTTTCAACTATATTCCCAAAAGTGTTTTTAGACTCTTAAGAGCTAAAAATATTAAATATTTTGACATAAATATTTTGGTTTTTAGATAAATAAACCTTTATAGATTAATTTTCATAAATCCAAAAATATTATATAATTAGTTTAGTAAGATACATGTGAACCATTCTATGGAGAATCTATAGGTATATTCATATACATCATGAGATTCCTTCAATAGATTTTAGAGGCATAAAGTGAGGTAACAAATATACCTATTAAAAGGTATGTGATATTTTGATTAGTTTAGTCAGAGAATATATTACCTATATAATATTAATTCATGTAAATGTATATTTGATTTATTCCTAAACTCAAAATACATTATACATGTCATATAAATTATGGTTGTAAAATTAGGATCACTGATGTGTCTTATAAGCATTGAAAAACATCAAAATTTCCTTTCATAACATGTATTGCAGATATATATGTTAATACATAACAATATGATAACACTTTATACTAATGCATATCATATATATTACAATATAAAATAAAACCATTATATAATATATTCATTTTTTAAATGATAATTATTTTTTAATGCTAATCATACCAACAAAATTAGAACAAAAAACCACTAAATGTATCCCAATTAATTATCTTTATAGTTTAATAGGTTATAAATATATATAAGAGATAAATTAATTTGTCTATTTTTTGTATATATTTATATAATAATTTATCAATCCTCTTTTTTTATTGTGGGAGAAAAAATATATCAAGTTATGTCTAAGATATATTTGTACATGATCTGGAATATGGGCACTAAACTCTATAAGAATTAGTGGAAGGTGCTAGTCTAATGACACACACTACATTATAAATTTTATCCAAAGAGGTGGTTTTATATTCATTGAGTTGGATGACATTTTATTTGATAAGAATAATAAATCCTATAATAAAATTATAAATGGAAATAAGATAAGATTTTAATGTAACTAATAAGTCATAAATTGATTCCATATACAAAAATCTAGTTCATTATTTTTGTGATTTCTCCAATTTATGCAATTCTATTACTAGTTATTCAAGTGGAATACAGAAGTGGATGATAAATTTTATACTAATAATTTAGGATTGGTAAATTAATGTTCTATGTGATATATAGGAATAGTATATGATGAAACCTTTTTGTAGTCCTTATGATAACAAATCAAAAATAATTATACATTTCATAAGAAACAATCTCTAATCATGATATTTTGATAATTTTTGTCAATAACATATTCTTTAATGGGAACCTTGTTGAATATATCAAAATGATTCAATAAAAAGGTTTTTTTCTACTAAATAATTCTAATATAGTGTGAAATTTTAATTGATACATTTATTTATTGAATCAAGAATTATAAACATGGAATAATACATTTGATAAATTCCTAATAGTGTTTTGAGATATTATGATTTAATGAAATCCATTTGTCTTTAACATTTTTGTGGGAGCTCTATTGTTTTTATTGTAAAATATATTGATAACATATAGAAAATAGATGAATATTCTTAAATTTAGATAAGACAAATATAAAATTATTTATCCAAGTATTACATAAATTATAAATCCATGTTTTAAGGAACAAGAAATTTTAATGATATATAGGGTTTCATAGATTAAGTCATAGAATATAAAATTTTAATGTTTTGAAGAATGAAAGATGAAATAATTAAAGAGTGAATTATTTCCTATGATATATAGTGAAAATGTTTCTCAAAGTTGATATGTTAAGGCATAGGAGGATATTATTAGGATTAATATAATTCCATTTACATAAGTTTGATAAAGCTATCATATATTCTATGATATATAATAATTTTTTATATTTATTATAAATAAATGATAGTAGGAAAATAATAATTCAAACCAAGAGAAAAAAATCAGTTAGTCATCAGAATTATTTGACAATACATAATAAATTTTTATGGAAGAGCTATATGTAATTAAAGAAATAAGAATACAAGATAAAATGGGATTAAAAAACAATTACTCCTTCTGGTAAATTTGATCTTATATATCTTGGAAAACCTAAAGTAATAATCAAGATAAAATTATTACATCTAGTGGTTTCTATATCTGAATAGTCCTAGAGTGTCATGAATTCTAATACAGCTTAAGAAGTGGTTTATCTAGTATTTATTCCTAAATTTGAAATTTAATCCATATATTAAAGTATTACCATAATATATATTATAATAATCATATGACTATTGTGTTAAATAATTTATTAAGTTCATAGAAAAAGAAAAAATGAGAAAAATAATAAAACATACTATTAAGTGATTTTTAATGTTGTGAAGTTTCATTTAGTATACTACCCACAAAATACATTGACAGGACCTACGACTATATACATAACTCAATAGAATCATGTGTACCTTGTGATAGATAACAAGGTATTAGTTAAAAATTGGATTAAGTAAAAGTGGGAGATTTTTTGAGTACATAACCTATTACCAAATGACTTAAAACATTCAATTACTGGAATATTAACAAATCTCGTCTCACAAAAGGATCATTATTCTAGGTAACATTAGTGGGATGATATCTTCAAATTACTTGTCAGATAAAAATGTTATAACAGTTCTCTTCCATAATGATAACAAATAGTTGTTTTGACATTTTTATTAGACATATATCTTATGGTATAGTTAAAATCTATCTCACATGATAAAGATGATATTTCATTATCAAGTGTGATAATCACATAATACATTGATAGTTCTCATAATATTAACATTTTTTATTTCCACGATAGGAGGTTATGAGGAAAAACATATCAATAGGACTTCCATATGGTATATATATATATCAATGGATATCCATATCTATGGATGTGTATACTAGTCCTTATACTTGATATTATTATTATTCTATATTATGAATCAGGTACTTTGATGTGTGGTTAAAAATTGTGATAATGTATGCTCGCAGTTATTTAGTATACCTTGGGAGAATCATTAATGATATCACATTAATTATATAATTCAAGACATGATTTTTCACCATCATGTTAATGGAAAAATATATCACTATCAATTTGATTAAAATATAATTTTCTAATTAAATAAATTGCCATGGTTGTTCTTTGATAAGTTCATTTTAGGAAGTCAAATAAATATCAATTTACCATTTAGGGTGATGAAACAAGTTTGAATCCTTCTTGATGATATATCAAAAAAATTGGATTACATTATATAGTATTGTTCATAGCAAGGTTATTTACTCTGAAATGTTAACTTCATTCTTTATATATTCATTGACGTGTTTCTATATATTGAACATAGACTTCATGTAAGTGCAACTAATTACATTGAGAAAGAATCCAATATGGATACACACTATGTGTATCCAAGTTCTAATTAAGGTCTATTGTATTTAATATTAATAATAAATATTATTCTCTAGTTATAGAATATTAATTGTTCAAAATTATTTTATTATATAAATATTCAATCATTATGTATTCAAGTTTAAAATATTTGAGTTGGCTTATATTACATGTTTTGAATTCACACAATAATAAATAATTATTCATTTTTTCACGAGTTTATTAAATAGATTAATAAAATATTTATTTACATATATAATATTAAAAATAAATTTTATATCTTATTTATTATTCACATAGTAAAAAAATAAATAAATATTAATCCATTCATGATTTATGTGGATAAATTAATGTAAATATTTATTTAGTTATGGGAATATTAAAATAAATACATATACATGAGTTTAGTAAATATAATATTTATTTATTAATTCAATAAAAAATATTTATTTATTTATTTATATAATTATTGAATCTTTTATAAATTCTGAAGAGGGTGGATTAGATTAAATAAGGGCCCGAAAATGATATATTTTATTTAATATCATTTAAATAAATTTTGATTTAATTTTTTAACAAATAATCATTAAATATGAATATGTAATGAGGTATAATAATAATAATATTATTGTTATTATCATTAGATATGGGGAATAAAATAGAATTAATATTTGATAAATGGACAGTGCATAATTATAAAACATTATCTCAAAGTATATATTTTTTAGCTTATATCATTTTATATGATGGGAGTCATTGAGACAATCTTGGAGACTCTTTAAATCCTCTTATTCCAATGAGTGAAAATTATCCTCCCCTATCAGGAATAAGAAAAAATAATAGATCCCTCTGGTTTTGATTAATGATAAAGTACGTAAAGAAATTGGTTCCTATTTTCTAGCACCTAGAATACCAAGATCATTGTTCAATAATTCATAGAGATTGAACATATAAAACTAGAGGAATACTCACATGGATTCTCCACAGAATTGATGACATGAAAAGGGTGACATTAGAATTTATCAAGGAATTATAATTTTCAAGGTGAACCTTTTTTTAAATCAAATGTAAATTAAATGTGAATGATCCTATCTAGGATATTTTTTTGTTTCCTTTATTTTTTCCTTTGGATACTATCCATTGAAACCAAGGAAACCCCCTTCCTAATAATTATCATAATTCTTTCATTGTTCCCTAGGACCATCAGGAGGGACAAAATATAAATTTATTTTTCATCACTAAAATTAGAATGTAATAATCATCATCATCTTTCTCCAATACATCTCATGGTTCTTAATTTGAATATCATGATAATCATATAGTACATTATCTACATGGTATATGTGATGATCTAAAAAATAAAATTGAATCAATACCTACCATGTATAAAATGTATAATGAATCTCAGAAATTTTGTATCATTATTATAAAACAATTATGTAAGAAGTATAAATATTGGGAAACGTTTCAACCTCTAGTTAATTTAAAATTATATATGTGTTTTTGTTATTAAAGTAGGAAAATTATATAATATAAAGTTATTTTTTATCATTTAAAAATTTAAAGAAGACCCTATTGTAGCTATAGTCTATGAAAAAAAATCTATTGATGTTGCTGGTAATGGATTTAGTAACAATTTTGTAAAAATGTTTAACGTTTTTATATAAAAATAATGTTAAAGGGAAAAAAATTTCGTTTCTCATGTGGATAATTTTTTAGGTTTATTATATGGTCACATTACTTCTGGGTATAATATGATATTTAAAAATTCACTTGGGATCAATAAGTCATTTATTTTTATAACAAATATAAGTATAAATATTTCTATAGTCCATTATTATTGGATTTATAGAGGTTTTATTCTAAATCCCATTGGTCCCAAACAATTTTACATGCCTAGGTGATTAGTTCTTAATGTACAATGAGCATATACTTGATTGTTCGGTGGCCTAGTTGACTGTAATTATTCGTTATATATTTTATTTTATTTTTAATTTAATGAATATTATTTATAATTCATTGAATATCTTTTAATAATTATTTTTCCTTATTTTACCATGTTTTCCATTTATGGTAAGATTGTTATATTTTGTAATTTGACATTTATTTAAATATTTTATATGACAATATTTATGAACATTGATTTTTTTATTCATTTTTGAATAACTATTAAATGTGCACTTTATGGTAATATATTAGTATCAAGGGGTTTTTCCTTTTATTTTCATATAATGAATTTATTATATTAAGCTACATACCGCATTTATTAGTTATTAAGTATTAAATTTTGTTCATTTTGGATTTTTATTATAAAACTATCACAAAAATTCAATGTTCATAATTTTGTTATATATAGGTGGGTGTATTAACTTATTTATCTTCTACCCTCAACTATTTTTGAATTATTATGAAAATTTTTATGTTTTTTATTGTTTTTTTAAAAAATTAAAAATTTAACTAGTTTTATGAATTCCTAAACGGGGAAGAATTTTGGGATATTTTTTGATATTTTTTTGTATATTTTGTAACTAACAAAAGGGGGTCTGTAGGGTTATTCCTTTAATATAAGACCATTAATATTTTTGGTTCTACTATCTATAATAAAACAATCATTTTTATTTTTATTATTAATTGTATTATTATGTTTATTTTTTTATATTAATGTTATTATAACTCGACATTTTCATGGTTGATGTATTACGTGTGTTATATTGAATGCTGCAGAAATGATAATAATGATATATGGAGATCTATAAATTTGATTAGAACAAAAAAATAAAAGGAAAAGTTTATTTTTTTGATATGGGTGTAGAAAAATCATGGATGAAATTATATCAATTTTTTGTAAACATGACATTTTGGATGCAACACCACACTATTTTCAATAATATATTTTCTAGGAAAATATATTTACATATTTTTTGTGTTAGATATAATGGTTCAAATTAGTTCCTCTAAATTTGATGTAGCATTTTTGTATTACCTACAAGATGACTGTGAATTTATTTTAGTTTAATAAGGTTTTTTCTTTTATTGCGGTATGCATGAATTTATGAAGAATGTGATTAATAGTAGGGGTTATACATATTTATAATGACACATTTCATGTGACTAGAATTGAGAAATTGGAATAAGGGGATCATAGTACACATTAAAACAATAAAAATATCTTAATATCATCATTACCCACATTATAATGCTGAAATAATGTGTGGAATATGATGAATTCAAAGAGCCATATATAGTGAAAACTGGAACAATGTAATGATCATAACCCGGTGTTGATTATAATGGTAAAATTTCCATATTCATTTAGAAAATGTATAATTTATTTAAATATATATTTTTATAGATAAGATTATAGGAACCATGATCCTTGTAAATAATGATTAATATATTTTACAAGGTGAAATCATCATCCCTGTGAATAGATTATTTTAACTGTAAAGAAGTAAAAGTTAGAGGGTGTATTTATAAATAAATCAATAAATATATTGATCTTGGGTAGATTAATTATAAGAAATATTAATTACGATTGAGGGGAAAATTATTATTGTTACTTCCATGTGAAGGACAATTCGATAGAACATAATGGTTTCTATTAATTATTACATATGAAATACTTCATCTACAACTTTTTTTTAAAGCTTTTTTTAATATTTTTTTATTATAATTTTATTTTATTATAATTCCTTAAATACACACTACATTACACATAGTAATTCTTACCTAAATAGAAACATAAGAACAAGCATAGTCTTTATTCATCCTCAATGAAAGCATGATTATTCATTCAATAAAAACATGGTATTTGATGCTTCTAATATAAAAGTGGATGTGTTTATTCACACAATTAAGAAAAATAGGTTTTTTCCTCTATAGGAAAGGGGATTAATTTTTAAAGGGTTGGTAATCCCTTGAAAATTTAATCCATTTAGAAGACATCACATCTCTCGCATAGAGGGTGTAAATAGTAGAGTCATGTCACATTGGAACAATCCACTCTTAAGCTTAATTATTATATATTATTTATTCTTACAAGTTTAATATGATAAGTATATTACCATTTTAATTTACTATTTTGAATTTTGATATCTTTACTACACCATAAAATTCCACATTATGTTGATGTATTTTTAATGCGACAATTCCTGATTCCCAACTTTTATTTTCCATCATCCAAAGCGTCTTTACATGGTATATTAGAATTGAAATAAAAAATAAACTTAAGTTAAAAACGAAATAATTTAATTATGTTATAAAATTATCCTTCTATGATGATATTATATTATTTTTATTCATAATATTTATGTTTTACAAAATTATATTACATTATATGTGTAATGTTTCTTGCCTCTTACTTATATATTTCTATTTATCATGTTTTAATGAAATATTTTTACTCAATATATATATATATATATATATATATATATTTTATTCATCAATGTTATGTTCATTTTATTATTGACCATGGGAATGATATTAAAGTTTTCGTTATACTTAAAAAATTTATTTCTTTATGTATTGCATTCTTTAAAGCTATAAAATGTGTATCAAAGAAATCACATATTTTTTTATAATTTTTTAATAAATGATTATATCATGTTTCACTTTTATAAAATTTTAATAGATAGTCACTTTAGTAAATTAATAAATTTTTTATTATTTATTCTAAATTTATTTTCAAAATTTTAATTTTATTGGAATTATTAAATCATATAAAAAACTCTTATTACCACATTTGATATATTTTAGAAAAATGAGATAATATATTAAAAATATGTGTGATATGTTAACAAAAAATATATTGAAATATATTTTGAATATAGTTATATGTAAAAATGATATCTTTAAATTCATGTATCTAAATATTCATAATTTAAAAAAAATAACCTTTCAATAAAATGTTTGGTGATTCTGTGGAATTATAATAATAATATTAATTACAAGTTATAATTTTATACAAAAATTTATTATATGTTATTAAATTTCACATTCCATGAGCACTAGAGTTTTCCATAATAAGTTATATGATACAAAAAAATCATTTTAACCACATGAATCACATTCATCTTATATGTGAATTTTCTCATACTGATTTAATTAATGTATTAATGAATTTAAGTTTCACATTTTTTATAATGATATCAATTTTTGTTGTAATCTAATTTTAAATAATCTTTTAGATTTTAATATAATTATAAATAATCATATTTTTTATTATGATTCTGTTGATTGATTCTTACTCTATAATGAGAAAAGAATTATTTTGTTGGAAAAATTATGTTTTTTAGAAGAAATTGTATAAAATATTCATGGGTATTTTTATTGATATGAAATTTGCTTTTAAGATTTAAGGAAATTTGGGGGATTTATATTTTTCTTTATTGATATTTTAAAATGTTTTTCTAGATCATTATTATACCAAAATGGACCTTGTCCAATATAAATAGTGGATAAAAGCCATAATACATAGAGGGGTCAAAGTGTTGGGGGGGGGGGGGAAATAGGGTTAGGATATATTAATATTAAATAAGAATGTATCATAGGGACTCCCCTAAAAAATATAATGTAGCTCACCATATAATCCTTGCTTACTTGGATGGGGGTGGTATGATTAGAGGTCTCTTAACCTCTTGGTGTTTTAGATAGGTGGGTGAGGCTGAGGGTATATAATGAATCATATAGAACAAGAGATGAATTTTGAAGTGAAACAGGAAAGAAAAACACTTTGTAACTCAAGATGATAGTGTGTATACTGTGACATGATTTAGAGGTAAAAAATAGTAGACATAAACTGTTTTCAACTAGAGACAATAGTGCACTGAGGTTTGGGGTTGGGACCATTATCGCAATAGAAAGTAGTCAAAATTCTATAAATAATTTGGTTCAACCATATCCTACACCACGAAAAAAATCAACAATTTTATTCTGGCATCCAAAATTAGAAATATCTCTATGATAGATCATCTATTAAAAATTCTCAGTTTCTTTCACTGCCACATCAGATGGATTTTTTTAACTATATGTAATATTATCTAACAAAGTAATTTTCTCTCACCTATGATCTCACCATCCTATGCACTATCAATCTCTATTTTAATGAAATTTAACTTAATTACTGCAATAATAGGATGTTATTTATATATGTCACTATCATCAGTCACTTCTCACAGCATAATTATAGCTTCAATCATCAATTTCCATACTTCATATACCATCATCGACACTTGGGTAACATTAGAGGCATACTCTAATTCTTTTTATATTTTAGAGGATACATCTTGTCCCTCATGACACCTATGATACACTATGGATCTAATTCCACTATCTGAATACTTTCGTCTATCACAGACCATCTAAGACCAACACCTAAGAACCATTGAGCATCCATCATAAAACCAATTTGTGATGGGTGTAGAATATCATACAAGCAATTATTTTAACCACCATTTCTTATGGAAATGAAAGTGGAATTTATGTTTGTACTCAATAATTTTACCCTAAAAAGGACCACATAATTTCGCCACCCTTCAATAATAATTCACTAGATCCAAAAAAAACATTTACAACCATTTGTTCTCATCATTGGGACTCACTTCCTAACCATTATGATAATGAATAATTTTGGCACAAGGCACCATAGATCCAAATGATTCAACAAAGACAAAAATATCATTATCAAAGTTTTTTGAGGCCACCAATATCACACTTTGTCTAGATAATGGCTCTAATGCATGATAAATAAAATTTAAGTGAATGAAACCCTTCGGTCATGGGGTTTGAGAGACTATGAGTGTTTGAAAGATGGTATATTTAAGTTCTATTTATAATTTTATATACATTAGAAAATTTATATATTTCTCTAATAGAGTTGTATTTGGGTGAAACACATTATTTTTTTGAATTTTCTCACCAATTTTTTTTATGATAATCTATCCCCCAAGGACTCGTATCAATGTTTCAGTGGTTTTACCTAAGATTTTTGAGATGGAGTGATGTGGTCACATAAAGGTGTATATCATATATCAGTATATATGAAACTCATGATGGTTGTAAATAATCATTATAGTATCAAAAAATATGATCCAATGAATAAATACATACATTGAAGATGTATTTGATTATTATGGATCTAATTATGTATGATTCAATGACGGTGAAGTGGATCATCCTTATGAAAATGATGGTGGATCTGATGATGATTGTTAATGTATTAAATTAAAGTGGATTTTGTTGTAATTTTTATTTAAAATTTAAATTAAAATAATAAAAAGAGATAATGGTGTTCAAAAAAGGAAAATAGTGTTTAAAAAAGATATATAAGAGAGTTTAAAATTAATAGGTTTTGAAAGGAGATAGAAGAGATTTCATCACTACCAGTATCCTTTCCTCTAGCCCACACCTTCTAGACAGAACACATAATATCTTCTAGGGTTCCATCCTAAAACTAATTGGTGAATGTAGGTGTACATAATACAAACTTATTTTTTATAAAAAATTATTTAAGGAACCCAAAGTGGAATTTAGGTTGTATCCTAATACTCCTACCCTCAATCCAAATACCACAAAACTCGGTATCCCCTTATATGATAATTCATATGATATAAAATTATTTCACCACTATTTTGTCTAAAAATGTGACTCTCCACTTGATCATTTTTATTATGATAACATAGGACTGATGGCACCATGGATCCACATGTTTCAATAAAGATGTTGTTATCATAAACAAAGCAGTTTAGGGCCACCCATATCATAGATAGGCTATCAAATGGGTCATATATCATTATTAGGATCTTTTTCACTATACCATGCTATTTAGTAACAACAGGAAAGATCATATGAGGTTTTATATTAAAACATATTAGTGATTGGAGGAGTGACCCAAAAAACTTATAAGATAGCTAAATTCATTAGAGAAACCGATATGGGATTTGATTTTTCAACTAACATAGTTAACCACAAGGATATTAGAAAATATTTTAGGTATGAATAAATTATTTGGAATAATAGACGGTATAAACCAATGATCTACATGGATGAGTGGTGAACTAACACTCATGCATGAACCATTGTGATAGATGATACAGTTTACTACATGATTATACAAAAAGATGTGAATTTTATCAAGCCCATATGAATGAAATGCCGAATATCATAAATCACCACATGGATAAAATGAAATATGTTTGGTGAGTAAAAACCTTTGGGATGAGGCACGCATAGAGATATAGGGGTGGAAAGAAACCAATAAGAACTTAATATTATAATAAAAATGTGATTCATGGTTGTGATGATGGATAGAGAGTAGGGGTGGTCCTTGAGGATACAATTTCCCTAGAACCATGTAACTATGAGGAATAATAGAGTGATGAAAATTTTCATTATTAGTTAGATACTAATGAATTTTATGCATCGTATGGTTTCAAGATGAGAAGATAGTAAGAAAAGAACACTTGGGAAGTAGATATTGGAATGCATTGAGATACACATGAGATAGCAGGTGAACCATTAAGAACTATATATTATTGTACAATAGTTTCAGTTGGATGTGATGTGAGATGGTTGGTGATAAATACCCCTTTGGAAAGGGGAAATAAATGTGATGTGTCTGAGACCATGGTAAAAAATGTAAGAATCATAATGAACCTAATCCAATTAGTTAGTTATTTATTTATTAAATTGTTTCCATTTCATCTCTTAAGTGATTATATTATAGGTTCAGTGTAAGTTCACTTGAGGTGGAAATGAAATGGGGGAGGATTTGTGAAATAATGAAGTGGAATTGGACCAATGAAGTCATTGGAACTCTGCTGATTACCATTGATAGTCTAGTGGAATTTTATAATCCACTAGATATCTTATGGTAACCTACAAGATTTCTGTTAAGGTTAAGTAATATTATTTTTAATTTGGATAAATAATTTAAATTAGTGACCCCTATTATTATTTCCTACTATAAATTTCCCAAACCCTTTATTGGAGTACTCCCACACTTATTCTTCCTCTAAAAGGTGATCATTTAGATAGATAGCTCGATTTTTTCTACATGATTGTGTAAAAGTCATCTGATAGTGAAACTAAAATATGGATTCCTTAATTTCTTATTTTTATACTATTCATACTATTAAAAAATGTATCATTAATCTATTTCTTGTCTATGGTTTTACAATAAATTGATATATTTGATCCTTTTTCAGTATTTGTCAGAAGATGTATGTTCTTGATGTTATTAAGGTAAAATTTCATTACTTTTCTCATGTTTTTAAATTCCCATTATGATAAAAACATAATATATATTATTCATTGTCCCATGTTTTTCTACTCCCTTAGTAGTGAAATTTCTTCCTCTTAATGCTAATTTAATATTAAATATATGTTTTGGCAGGTGTCCCCACCTCTCATGAATATTTTAGGATTTTTGGGATAACCATTTTATAGGGATAAGGGTTGTTGATATCAGAGAAACAATCATATAATAAATTCTTTAATTAAAAGGATTTACTAATATTGGCCACGACATTATTTTAGTAAGCCATTAATGATTATAAGTATGTAAAGATTTTATTTTCTATCATATTTTATGTATACTAAAACTATTAGGCTTACCATGTTTGGTTCCCATGTAATGGAATATAAATGATTTTTTACCAATTAGGTTGGTTATTATCCATATGAAAGGACTCGTTGATATATATATATAATGAATTTTTTAGAAGACTTTTATGGTGAATTTCTTGAATGGGTATATAATTGTTTTTAAATCATCATTAAAATTAATGATTATTGTTGAATATATAATAGGGTATTTGAATGTTATATATATATCTCAATTTAGTAGGTATATTTATATAGAAGGAATACTTGGTAAAATGGGATGGGTTCTCATTTCCCAAACATTAGTATACCCTTTTACCATTCCAATGGGATATTTTGAAATATTTTTCTTACTATATATACACCCCATTTATATTCCCAAATAGATGGTTGTTGAAACCATATTATATTGTATTCTCTTCCTTTAGGTAGGTTGGGGTTAGATAGTGACAATCAATAACTTTTAATATAATTATAACTTTTCTGTATCCTTATTTGAAATTGGTTAATCATTTTACATGTGTTCTAGGTAATGTTAAGGCACTGGATCATGGTTTTTGTAGAGCATAAAATATATATATATATTTTTGGAAACTGTTAGAATTTTTTGGGAAATCTAATCCATGGGGATGTGTGTTGTTTGAGAAGGTTTTATAGGGGGGATATCACACACTTAATTCCATTATTTACACTCATTAGGGACTATTTAGATTATTAATATATTTTATGTTTTTTAATGGATTGGATGTTTGTTTTTTGACCTATAAGGGTGTTTTTGTATTATATTTTCATGGTGTTCATGATTATATATATTTTTCAATATAATAAAATCCATGTACTAGGTATTCTTGGTGTAGAGGTACTCCAATATAGAAAAGTTATTTTTTATATTTTTTCAATGTCTCTAATGTTCATGAAAACAGATTTATCATGATTATTTAACTACATAGTTTCATTCATAGAGGAAAAGATATCTTACGTAATGCATAGATCAACCCATGGAACTTATGCCAACCTATACTGATTAAGAGGTGTGCCTATGATGTTATAGTGATCATATCAAGTTACTATTCATTTAATGAGGTTATAGTTGTTATATTATGGTATAAAATTCTTATATGTGTTACAAGGATTGAGATTATCTGAAAAATAAGACTATCACGACTTTTGAAGTAAATCATAAGTATACCGAGTCATAAAAATTATTTAGAAATATTAATTTATTAGAAGTTTCCTAGTTTAATTTTTTATTTAGACTTAAGTTAGTCCTAGAATACTAAATATCATTCTCCATGAGTATGATTCTATATGTTTGTATCGGTCGGATAGCATTACATGTCATGTTCTAAATAATGTTTTCTAACATTATTTTTAGAATTAATTGATTATTTTCATTAATTAAAAGATTTGATAAAAAATACATAGTGTATTAATTTTTATTTATTAGTGATGACTTAGTTAATATTGATTAACTATTAGTTCACATGTTTTTTAAACCTCCCATTATTTGTTTTTATATCCATAATTTCCATGATGACATATTTAATGTATTATTTTAGATATTTTTATTAATATTTTAAGTATGAAATAATTTTGTAAACAACATATAGAAGATAGAGAAGGGTTTTATACTTACTTATTAATGTTTTATTGTAAAATTATCGATTTTATATTCTTGGAAAAAGAACCCTGTGTATTTATATACCTAAATTTTTTATATGCCAATCAGAATACCCCCACGTACTATAAAAGTGGTACTGGATGAATATGTTTAACCTTTTATTCCTTTTATTAATATTAATATTCAAAAGATAATTATTTTTAATCATATTGAATAAGATGTTGTGTTTATTGAAAATACATGTCATGAGACTCAATACATTTGAGAACCATTATTAGTGGTTGAGAATGTTATTCATTTTTATTTGAGTTGATAAATATGATTTAATATTGCTAGAGAAAGTTGATAGTTGATATGTAAGAGTAATCAAAGATTTGGACAATTAGTGTAAAAATGAATTTTCCTAGTATGGAGTGTAAGTATTCATTTTCATAATACATATACTATCGAGGGAAGTGGAAACATAGAAAAATAAATTCTTAAGATCTTATAGTGGTTGGAATTGGAAAATTACTATGATATGTAATATTAACCCAAATTTTTCATTGTAATATTCAAGATGTAACACTCCAACCATGGTTTTTCTTAATTTTTATACTTTCTATAGCATTAGATCTTTTAGTTCATGTCCATTTTTTGTTCCCAATGCAATTTTTTATGTTTCAGAGCCTTTGGGGTGTTTTGGCCATATTCATTGTTTGACACAAATTGTTAGGCACACAAAAGTGATCATATGGACTTATTTTGAAGTCAAGTACAAGGAACCTAACTTATACACACACTACTAGAAATTAACCCTTTTCCAACGGTTCCAAACCATTGGTAAAGGCTGGATAACCATTCGTATAATATATACCAATAGTTATCCAAACCTTAGGGAAGTAAGTCGTAGAGAAAACATATGCCAACAGTTTTTGGAAAATTGTTTGTATATGTTAGGAAATATACATTATACTATTGATTATGTCAAACTGTTGGTATAAAGTTTCACCAATGGTTTGAAACCATTGGTGGACATACTATTACAATGGTTTCAATCCATTGGAATGTGGTTTGTTAATGCTTTTATCCAATGATTCACACAAACAGTTGGTATATCTAAACATTTCACCTATATCCCAATAGTTTGTAAACTGTTGGGAAAGTGTTTTTAACAATGGTTCTCTTAGAACTATTGGTATAAAAAACATTCACATCCCAATGCCCACAGTTGTAAACCATTGGCATAGGCTTTGTACAGAAATTCAGGTAGCAGTTTGTTGCTCTGTGCTACTCTGTGATTTCCATTAGCAGGCCACCCTTTCTACATTTCCATCTTCCCCAAATCCAATTACCTGCAATAACCAACTATAAAACATAAATATACACAATTAATTCATATAGTTTTAGCACATAATGTACTCTATAACTATACACAAACATAATTAAAACTTAATTCATAAGGTAATTATAAACATACATTATTGATTTTGAATTCAATTCAGAATTGAGATGACAATTACATGTACAATCAGGAATTCAATTCATAATTGAATCTTGAATTGAATACATACATAATTTAATTATGAATTATGAATAAAATACATAAAAAACTTAATACGTAATTATATGTGTTACACAGAATTAAGAATACATACAAAATTTCATTTTGTATAACACATATACGATTGAATTCAGAAATTAGAAGCTAATAACCCCAAAACAATGAAATAGATAAATGAATTCAACCAAACACAAATATAATTTCCCATGGTTTGGGGTCGGTGTCTTTGAAAATAGTGATGAGGATAATGGGTGTGTATTAATGAGCTTGTGTGACTTAGGGAATGTATTTTTCCTCGGCGTATTAAATGTCATGTGTTTTAGAATAGGGGTAGGATTTCCTCAAATGAGAAGTGGATTGTGTGAGGCTAGAGCATGTATCCTTGGGCTAAAGTATCAACACAATATGAATACGTTTGGTTAGTTTTTTGTATGCCAGTTTTTTTCACTTAAAATTATGTCCATTTAAAAAAAATAAAGACTCCTCGAGTGATACCAGCCACACCGTTCCTCGGATTGATGCGGGGTAGACTATTACATGTCACATATGACCCATGGATCATTCTCCTAATGTATCAACACAATCTGAATTTTTTGGGTTGGTTTACCATATTCCGGTTGTTGTTTTCAATTAAAATGTTGTCCATTCCAAATTAAAGTGAGACACATTGAGTGGTACCGGCCACATCAAGCCTCAGATTGAGGTGGGGTTGAATTTTACACATCATAAATGACCCATGGATCATTTTTATAAAGTATCAACACAATCCTAATATGTTTCGTCAGTTTTTTATATGCCAGTGTTTTTTAATAAAATGATGTCCATTTTAAACAAAAGAGACACATTTAGAGTGATATCATCCATACCATGCCTTGGATTGAGCTTAGGTTTAATCATACACGTCCCAAATGACTCATGAATTGTTTTCAAGAATTATCAACATAATATGAAAGCATTTGGTCAATTTTCCATATGCAAGTTGTTGTTTTCACATAAAATCATGTCCATTTCAAATAAAAGTGAGATATTTTTAGTGGTACTGGCCACACCGTGCCATGGGTTGAGGGTGGGTTGACTCTTAAACTTCACAAATGACTCTTGTATCATTTTTCTAAAGTAGCAATAGAATCTGAAGGCGTTTGGTTGGTTTTCCAGTTTACAGTTGTTGTTTTCACTTAAAATGTTGTCTATTTCCAAAAAAAATGAGACCCATAAAGTGGTAGCGGCAAGACCGTGCCTCGGATTGTGGCACGGCAGACTCATACACATCACAAATGACCAGTAGAAATTTGTGATAAATTATCAACACAATCTGAATATGTTTGGTTGTTTTCCGTGTGCTAAATGCTATTACTAAAAAGAGTGCCAATTTTAAACAAAACAAATAAACATTGTGTGATACCTGACACACCGTGCCACGGATTGATGCGGGGTTGATAATAACACATCACATATGACCTGTGGATATTTTTTCAAAAATATCAACATGATCCAAACGCATTTGGTCTGTTTTACATATGCCAATTACTGTTTTCACTTAAAATGTTGTTCATTTCAAATAAAAGTGAGAATCTTTAGATGGTACTGGCTCCACCATCCCTCATATTAATGTCCATTTCAAACAGCATATAGACACTTTGAGTGAAAAAGGCTACATTGTGCCTCAGATTGAGGCAGGGTTGACTCATACACATTAAAAATGATACATGGATCCTTGTTCTAAAGTATCAACAGAATCTGAAAATGTTTGTTCTGTTTTCCGTATTCTAGTTGTTTTACTTAAAAGAGTGTCCATTTTAAACAAAATAAAGACACTTTGAGTGATACCGTCCAAACCATTCCTCAGATTGAGGCAGGGTTGACTTTTACACATCACAAATGAATCATGGATATTTTTTCTAATGTATCAAATGATTCCGAATGCGTTTGGTTTATGTTCTATATGCCATTTCCTGTTTCACTTAAAATGATGTCCATTTAAAATAAAAGTGAGACACTTTGAGTGGTATCGGCCACACCATACCTCGGATTGATGCAGGGTTGACTCGTACATCTCAAATATGAACCATGTATATGTGTTCTAATGTATCAACACTATCTGAATACGTTTGTTTAGTTTTATCAATGCCAGTTGTTTTATTCTTAAAAGTGTGTCCATTTTAAACAATAAAAGGAAACTTCGAGTGATAATGTCCTCACCGTGCCTCAGATTGAGGCGGGGTTGACTTTTATAGGCCACATATGAACCATGGATCATTTTCTTAATGTATAAAAACAATAAAAATGTGATAGTTTAGTTTTTCCTATGCCAGTTGTTGTTTTCACTTAAAATGTTGTCCATTTCAAATAAAGGTGAGACACTTTGAGTGGTACCAGCTACACCATGCCTTGGATTGAGGCAGGGTTGACTCGTAAACTTCACAAATGACCCAAGGATCATTGTGCTAAAGTATTGACACAATCAAAATATGTTTGGTTGGTTTTCCATATGTCTGTTGTTTTTACTTAAAACAGTGTCCATTTAATAAAAGAGAGACATTTTGAGTGATACTGGCCACACTATGCCTCATATTGAGGCGGAGTTGACTCATACACATAACAATTGACCCATGGATCATTGTCCTGATGTATCAAAACAATCAGAAAATTCTTGGTCAGTTTTCCATTTGAAGTTGTTGTTTTCACTTTAAATCCAGTGCATTTCAAATAAAAGTGAGACAGTTGGAGTGGTACTTGCCACACCGTGCCTCAGATTGAGGCGGAGTTGACTCGTACACATCAAAAATAAAACATGGATAATTTTTCTAACATATCAATATAATACAAATGTGTTTTTTTGGTTTTTGATATGCAAGTTGTTGTTTTCACTTAAAATGTTTTCCATTTCAAATAAAAGTGAGGCACTTTGTGTGGTACTGGCTGCACCGTGCCTCGGATTGAGTTGGGGTTGACTCGTACATGTCACAAATGACCCATGTATCCTTTTACTAATGTATCAACACAATCCAATGCTCCCAAGTATCAACACAATCCAAAGCTCCCAAGTTCTCTAAAGGGAGGATGTCCTTCAATCCATAGGTGTTTTGAGTGTCGTCAAGGGAGGATTGAAGATATAGGTGAGTCAAATCCCCTCCATGCTTCCTGTTTTCGATTAGGGTTTGTACTCTTCTCTCATCTTCTTCTGAAGCTCAAAAACCCTCTTTTCTATTGATCTATGGTTAATCTTGAAGGGAGATTAGATTGGGATCTACGACACTGAAGTAAGAGTGTGATAGTCTCTAGAATCAAGGTAGGTGGTCTTAGCCTTTCGTGAATTGTTTTGATGTTTTATATATGTTGAATCGCCACTTACCCAATGTTGGGTTGTCGGGTCGGGGGACTATCTGGGGTCTAGGGAGGAGGGTGGGGTGCTGTCTGGGGGGCTATCCGGGGTTTAGGATGGAGGGTGGGGGGCTGTACAGGGTCCAAGGAGAAGGGGGGGATGATCAAGGTCCAGGAAGGATAGGGGGATATCCATAGAGTTCCGAAACACACAAAACTCTGAATACTTCCTCAAGATACACCTTCATAAAAACAAACACATAAAAACAGTTGAGCATAAAAAATAAACACATAAAAACAGTATAGCCTACATAATACACTGCTTACACCTGCATAACAAAACTCATAAAAAGAGCACAAAAAATAAACACATTTCATAACACACTGCATAACACACTGCATAAAACACTTCACACACCTCGTTGCATACACCAGCATAAAAAAGTGCACAAAAAACATATTAAAACATACTTAAAACACCACAAAAAACATATTCAATAGTAGAAAAACATATATGTTATGATGGAGGGGAGATGGTTGTCTGGGGTCCGGGGAGGAGGGTGGGGGCTGTCCAGGGTCTAGGGATGAGGGTGGGGGCTGTCTGGGGGGTTGTCCGGGGTCCAGGTAGGATGTTGGGGGGGCTGTCTAGGGGGTAGTCTGGGGGGCTGTCCGGGGTCCAGGAAGGAGTGTGGGGAGCCTATCAGGGGGCTATATGGGGGGTTGTCTAGGGCCCAAGGAGGATGGTGGGGTTGGGGGTGGGGGGTTGTCCTAGGGGGGATGTATGGGGTCCAGGGACGAGTGTGGGAGGTTTTCCGGGGTCGAGGAAGGAGGGTGGTTGTCTAGGGTCTAGGGGGAGTGTGGGGGTTGTCCAGGGGGCTATCCGGGGGTTGTATGGGGTCCAAGGAGGAGGGTGGGGGATTTCCAGGGTCCAGGAAGTAGGGGGTTTTTTGGGGTATAGGGAGGAGTGTGATGGACTGTATGGGGGCTGTTCGGGTGGGGGTGTTCGGGGTCCTAGGAGGAAGGTGGGGAGCTGCCCAGGGGCTGTCCGAAGGGCTTTTCGGCGTTCAAGAAGGTGGGGGTGATGTCTGGGGGGTTGTCCGGGGTCCAGGAAGGAGGAGGGGATTTTGTCCTGCGGGCTGTCTGGGGGCTATCTGGGGTCCAGTTAGGAGGGTGGAGGGGCTGTCCGGGTGGCTATTTGGGTCCAGCGAGGATGGGGGGGTTTTTCGTGGGGTTGTCTGGTGGGCTGTGTAAAATCCCAAGTAAGTAATGAATAACAGATATTTTTATCTATGTATATTAATGAATTATATAGTGTTTTAGAGGCTTAAAATGAAAATAAATCCAATCTTAAGCCTGGAATACACTAATATTTTTAAAAGATTGATTTACTGCCTTTTGATGGCAAACCATTTTTGAATCTATCTTTTGACAATTTTTTAATCTATTTTTTTCAAAATAAACTTATTCTCTATGATTGGGACATCAAAATTCACTTTGTGTAAATTTTTGGTATTTTTCTGACAATGTTCATTTTTTAATGAATAGTGAAAAAATACTGCATTTTACATCAAAACTAATTTTTAATATAATTTATTTATATGATTAGATTATCTTTTGAATTGGTTTTGAAGTGAAATTAGAATATATTTTTACCATTTAATCCAATGGTGGTCATTGGAATCAATTTCACTTTGAAATTGGACTTAAACTAGTGTCAATCTTTTGATACTTATTGTTTCATAAAAACACACTATTTGTCATGACAGCGAGAATTAATTATTAAATTAATTAATGCATCTTATATGTTTTGAATTTTGCAAAATAGACATCATTTTTTAATTCAGAATATCAAATATAGCTTAGGGTGAAGTTTTTGTATTTTTCTGAAAAACTTCAATTTTTATGAATAGTGAAACCACTAAGTGGTAGTTAAAGAAACTGATTTTTCATTTAAATGAAACTTTGCCACTTCTATGATTTGATTTTCAAAAATCTGACATACATGGTTGTCATTAAGAATTAAAATGTGGTTCAATGAGATTAAAATTATTTTTTGGTGAATAGTAACTTTTAAGTTCTTAATCGCGATTAGAGATAATTAGTGTAGTTTAAGGTAAAAATAATGTTTTAATAATATGAGATGAGATTGACACATGTCCTACCCTTATTGGATGTGTCATGTCCGACCAAGACAATCCATGGGTCAACTTGGGGACCCCATGGAGCCACTTTGGTTGGGAAATGACATAAATTACTTTTTATTTAATGTAAAAGTAAAAATAACACAAACATAATATGTTTTACGAAAACAATTTTTACATGGGGTTATACAAGTCATATTTTTTATTATAAATATTAATGGGAAATCTAAAAAGATTTCCTACATCATAGTATGTTTTTTTATAATTTTTAGACAATAAATAAATTAAATTATTTATGACATCATGATGATGTAGTGATGACCTCATTATTTAACGATTTAAATAAAATGGAAAGACAATGTAAAATCTAAGACCTACACATGTCCAAAACCTATTGGATGGGTGGATTTCAAACCCTTATCACCTTATCCTCGAAACATTTCAATTTGGGACCTCTTAAATCCGAATACCATTTTAAAATAAAGTAATATTTCTTTACATTCCAATAGTGCCCCTCCTCTCCTCTTATAAAAGGCCCCCACCTCTACCACCTTACCCACACTCCCAAAGCCTATGGCACAGCCAAACCCTACTCATTTTGTCTCTACACTTCCCTCTCTTATTCCTTGGAGCCTCACTTTGGGCAGAAGTCTTCCCAATGATGTCTTTGAGCTCAAACCAAAGGGAGTTACCCGATTTTAAGGTAATGTCTTCACTTGAGTCCTTTTGTTTTATTTTGCTTCTACAAACCCCTAAACTCTTTTTATTTATTTCTTTTGTAACAACTCCAGTATCTTAAATATACTAGGATGATGTTATAAGAAGTATTCAAGATACACTTACACACACCTACATCTAATGGTCAAAGAACATATTGTTTTCGTGGATGGCGAATTTCTGCCTCCCGAAACGATGATTGTTCAACATTCATATAACACCTTCAAATGTGGCCATTAAGATGACACTATATTTATATATGATATATAATAGGTTTATGTTTTTCTTAAGCTTCTGTATTTTTCATTTTCGGCATACCTTTATGGTTTCCATTATGGGTAAACACGATATCTTCATTTAAGGAAGTGTGGACTACCGCCCCATCAAAGTGATTTGATTCGTTAAATACCATATGTGGGACGTATAAAAGATGGAACTATGATATTATATATGATATTATACTGTAATTATAATATACCTTTATATCATTATAATCCCATTCTATCAAATATGAAATAGAAATGAAAGTAGCGTTCATGCGTACATACGGCTTACCGTCTCCAAGAACGGTGCATTTCATTTCGTACCTCTAAATGATTATGTAATATTATAAATGCATACATGTACAGGATATATATGACATATAAAATATCTATATCATTAATACCATTCTGGATATAATGGATACATGAACAACTTGTAATTATAAAGGTCTTATTTTTTACTCAAGTACCAATGATCGTTAAAACGACCGTTATTAACTTAAATAATTACATAGTGTTCATGACATGGAAATAAGTGATATAAAAGGAATAATGAACTTGAAAAAGGTTCTTAGACAGGTATAAATTTACTCAAGTTTATTATTCAGGAGATTAAATAACGACCGAGTCAAGTCGGACCCGGGGTATGGGACTTCGTCTCAATCTCCTTTCATTGAGGCATATTTTATTTTATACACAACGTTATTTTATACAGTGTATAAACCCCTTTGACTTTTACATTAATCCAAAAGGAATCTTTTTTATACGAAGCGTTTTACAAAAGGACAAAAGATAATGTTTTGTCGTACATATGCGGCGACAACGACTTCTCCGCCGCAGTGACCATTATTTGAGTTTCGGCTTCCTCTATAAGCCATACCTTTTTTTAAAAGAAAAATAAATACCAGGTTTTACTTTTCTTTTATTTTGGTATTGAAAATTATTTTCATAATGTTTTTATATCAATGTGTTGTATTGATATATTGTGATTGAAAGGTGGAAATGTTATGTTTCCTTTATACTTGTTTTATGTGATATGATTATGTTAAGGTTCTTGGGCATTATTATGAAGACGGGTGGTTCCGTGATAGACTAAGGGCGGGTGAGCCCGATATAGCTCTCCAATGCATTGGGTAACTCAAAGGAGTGAAACGTTACGATTTCTCCGAAGATATTTAGGGAATATACTGTGATGGGTATTCCAAACGTAACCAAGAGGGTTACTCCCTACGTAATAATGTTATGAATGCCTCAAGTTACCTTTATGTCTTATCATTTCTATGATTTATTCATGATTTGATGAGGTATGTTAAAGTGCTTATGTTTTATGGGTAAAGTATGATTTCATTATTATGTATATATGTACCCATGTTTCCTTTCCATATTTTTATATCCCTTACTGAGATTTTTATGATAATCCCAAGTTTTTTTTGAAATTTTTTTCACAGGTCAAGGGAAAGGTATATGATATGATGATAGTGTCAAGGAAGTGTCAAGAAAGAATCCATGTTTTATTTTAAATATGTTTCCATTGATGGGAAATAAGAATACTATCTTTATGTAACCACTTTGTTTATATGTGGAATGTAATTCAAGTTCTATGATCTAATTATCTAAAACTCTAAGCCCGAAAATATCCTCAATGTGTAATCTTGTAATAACTCAAGATTAAGTAAGGTTTAAGGCTGTGGCCTTATAGTTGGTATCAGAGGTAGGTTTAGATAACTTTAGGAGTTAGAATTCTATTAAATGATTATCCAAAAATATTTTTTTATGGTCAAATTGAAATGATATAGCATTTGAAGATTACTCTGTTGCTTCATCTAAGACATGTTTGTTCAGAATGGTTTTCCGTAGAGGAAACAGGGAAGCAGTGCTAGGAAGGCATACAGAAGGAAATAACCTTCCGAATTAGCATCTTGGGATGGTTGGAATTGGAACTGAATAGTTTGTTGCGGTAATGGGCAGTTGACTCAAGCGATAAATGGAGGTGGTATCCATGCACGAGATCAGCCAGATCAACCGCAGAGGAACATGTCAGTGGTGGAACATTTCATGAGGAAAAATCCTCCATCATTCAGAGGATCATCTGACCCCGTGTTAGCTGAAGGGTGGATTAATGTAACAGCCCGAGATTTTATGAAAAATATTCTTTTTATTTCACTAATGTCTTGTGTTGTACGCTACACCAAAATGAGCTTGCACAACACGCATCTTTGACTTGCCTTGTATTACACGCAATCGCAACCTTCCTCGATAGCGTGTGTAGTACGCAATACTGAGTTTCACGAAACAACGATATGCTATTAAAATATTATTAAAACTAGCCGTTATGAATAGTAATAACCACTTTTTATATTTTAGAAGTTTTAGATCTCAAAATGGACTTCATTTTTGGATTCGGAGTATCGAATTTAGCCTAAGGTGAAATTTTGGTACTTTTCGGATAACTTTCATATTCTGATGAATAGTGAAAATTACTAAATTATAATTAAAAACAACTTTTTTAATCGAAATAATTAATAGTGATAAATTATTAATTTGAGTGGTTTTAAAGTATATTTAGAATATATTTTTACAATTTAATACAATGTTGGTCATTGGTTGTAATTTCACATTTAAACCGGACATAATCAAGTGTCAATCTTTTGATAGATATTGTTTCTTAAAAACACGCTATTTGTTTTAACAGCGGGATTTAATTATTAAATTAATTAATGCAACTTATATGTTGGGAATTTTGTAAAATATAAATCATTTTTGAATTCGGAATATCAAATATAGCTTAGGATGAAATTTTGGCATTTTTCTGAAAACTTTTAATTTTTGATGAATAGTGAAACCACTAAGTGGTAGGTTAAAAACTGAATTTTGCATAAAACTTAATTTTACCGCTTCTGTGAATGGAATTTCGAAAATCCGACAGACACGGTTAATATCAAGGACTAAAATGTGGTTCAATGAGATGAAAATAATTTTTGGTGAATAATAACTTTTTACTTTTTTTTACCACGGTTAATAGTAAATATGGTAACTAAGGGTAAATATGATATTACTATTACCCTAACACATGTCCTAATTCTATTGGACAAGGGTAATTCTACCAAAAATAAGCTTAGGAATAAAATATGACCATTTAGGCCCACTTGGATTAGATTAGGACATTTATTATTATTTAATTCAAAGAAGAGTTAAAAGAGTTAAAATCAAAGTTTATTTACTAAAACATTTTTTTATATAGGGTTTTATATAAGATAAATTCGATTATAAATATTCATTAGAAAGCTAAAAAGATGTCCTACATAATGATATTTTATTTATAATTTTTAGACTTTAAATAAATTAATTTATTTATGACACAACGATGATGCAGTAATTACCCTTTTAAGGAAATATTAACATAATTGATGTTATAAATACTCAAATGAATGTAATTTGAGACTTTTTATGAATTCCACTAATTTTCTAGGTTACTATGATATATTAGTGTTGATTTAATCAACTTGTTTCGAACATATAATTCTGTTATGACTTTCAAAAAAATCATATATCAAATAGTGTCAAATTTGACACAAAATAGTTTTTAAATAAAATATTATATTATTAATTGTTATTTTATTCCTAAAAATCTAAGGTTCGGCCAAATGACTTAGATAAGGATATATATATTAATAATAATCAATTTGGGGTTCGTTTGGCATGTTATAGTAAGTGTATTAACCATATAGTGAAAGAAAACAAAAAGACACGGTAAAAGTTAAATTAATTAACTTAGAGTTAAATCTAATTGATAAGGTTAAAATAATACCCTAAACTTGTCTAAATCCTATTGGTTGATAGGATTTCGAACCATCCCCACTTTATCTTCGAAATAAGACCCTTTGGAACCATTATAAACCGATTTTGACTTTAATATAAAATAATATTTTGAGATATTCCTAAGGTGCCCCTCTCATCCCTTATAAAAGGGCACCTCCTCCCCCTCCTCCTCACACCAATTTGAGCACTCAAGCTCGGCCAACCCCTGCCATTTTCTCCTCTCCACTTCCCTAGATTAATCTTAGAGGTCCTGGTCTTCTCCAAAGACCAATCTTAGTTCCTTAAGTGGAGGATTCAAAGAGGCGTTCCAAAGAAGAGGTAATATCCATTATCGATCTTTTCAATTTCTTTCTTCTTCAACTTCTTCTTCGTTAGTTGTTTCATGACAAAGTAATAACATCAGTATTACTTACATACTGATATGTTATTATAAATATTAAACAACCCTAATTCACCTTCTATCCATCCTACGGAAAAATGAAATCACCGCGCGTGCGTACGTACGGAATACCGTCTCCACGCCGTGGTGTAATCTATTTTCCACCATCACCTTACAAGGATGGGTATAATGGTGTAATGAGTAACTATATATGATTATTATTAAGTAATATTGATACTGAAATAATATATATATATACTCTAATACAATTCCACGATCATAGGAACAATACCATCACTCGTGCGTACGTACGGAATACCGTCTCCACGATGTGATGCGACTCGTTCTACATGATCTTCATTTCATAATGATTATATAAATGAATTGAATGAATGAATATGGTATATACTACACTAATACCATTCTGGAAATGAATTATCTATAACCTAAAGATAAGAATAAGAATTTATTCAACAAAACACGCATAAGAACAAAAAGTTATAAAGACCCGAGTAACAAGTAACAATGAAATATTACTAACAAGAAGCTAATAATATGACCATATATGATATCATATCAATTTGTATGATTCTGGAATAAGTCAATAACATTATTTAAACCATTATACAGGAGCTTCGGACACGAACAAAGCAAATCGGACCTAAGGTAAGGGAAATATCACAATCTCATTTTTATTCGAGATTGTTTATACTTTGAAATTTACTGGGGTGTATTTTATCATCCACATCCATGTTTCCTCAACATGTAATATTATTTTCATCCACCTACAATTGTTTAATTCCTATTTTACCCTTTGGTGAGTTTTTAGTAAAAGATATGAAAGGAATCTTTTATCGTTTTTCATACGAGGTACTTTTTGACTTTTCCGACAAAAGTACGAGAAGAATGTTTTTTTAACTTATACGGCATGAATGGACTTTTAAAACATTATTTCAAAGAAGCTTCCTTTACAAGTTTTCAAGTTTATTTTTAATCAACTTCTTTTATTTTAAAGTTGTATGACATGTTATGAAAGGAAAAATGTTTTTGAAGAAGAAAGGATATTTTCCTCAAGAATGGAGTTCAAGTGTTTTATCAAAATTATTTTCCATCTAAGATAATAAAAGGGTTCTGTTTTTATCCCTATTATTACATGGATTTGGTTATGTTGTGATGGAAATATTTTTATGAATTCCTTTATCTTATATGAATGGTTTTATGATGTCATGTTGTTTAAGAATTCCATTTTTATTACATGGGTTATGAAATGATGTATGGTTTATGATTTTGTGGCACACATAAGAATGGTATCATTATGAGATGGGTGGGACCTATATCTCCCTCCAATGCATTGGGTAAAGATTTTATATCTCATGAGATAGACAGGGCTGGAACGGTAGGTTATACCGGTTCAGTGATACAGGACTGAAACGAGGGTTACTCGATTCAGAAAGGGACTTTGTCCACTAAGATAGTCTTGGCAATGAGTCTTGACTAACAAGAAATGATTCTCTATGATTATGTGTGAATGCCACAAAGATTCATGTTTCAGGTTATGATTATTGTGATTACATTTCACTTCCATGATTTACCCCATGTTATGAAATTATGATCTCTTTTGCAGGTTAAGATTTCCAAAAGTTATGTGCTTATGTATATGATGTGATTGATATTTATTTTGTTTACCCTTACTGAGCATTTGAGCTAACCCTTTTATGTTTTCTTTTCCCCAGGATATAAAGAAAGGTTTTAGGTAAAAAAAAGGAGGATCTTTATAGGAAATGTTGAAGATCTTTCACCACAATTAGAAGATTACGTTCCGAGTTTCCAAAGACACTAAACTATTACGATCCTTGTGTGTGTGTTTTTGTTATGTACTAAGTATTCCGCAAATGTAATGTAATGTCCATGTACGTCAGGCTTCGGGTCTCTACAGTTGGTATCAGAGGAAAGGTTTAGTCAACCTTTGGAAACTAGGATGCGAGAACTTTAGTGAGATCCCTAGAGATATTTATATGGTATGTCTAGGAATGTCCTTAAGGATAAGTATACGTATAGGATACAGTCCTAGAACTACGGTAACGATCATAGAATTTAACCTAAGATATTGAGGATACTCCACCTTTATTATGTTGTTTTCCCAAGCATGATTTTTGCCTCTCACACTATTCTTTTTGGGTTTTAGACGATGGATGGAACCCGAAGGAACCGTGTTGATCAATGCAATGGACAATGCAATGATTGCCCCCCTGAGCAACCAAACGATATGGGAGCTGGAATGAAAAATCTTGTAGCCATGCTCACACAACTTTCTCAAGCTATGAATCATGCAGGACTTCCAAACGAGCAAAGGAAGGAGCAACATTCTGTTGAATCCTTCATGAGGCAGCGTCCGCCTTCTTTCAGTGGGTCTACTGATCCATTAGTTGCTGAACAATGGATCAATACTACTGAAAAGATATTTTCAGTTCTTCAATGTTCTGAACATGATAAAGTCATCTTAGCAGTGTATCATTTGGAAGGTGATGCTGATCAATGGTGGAATCTTATCAAGAATACGAGGCCAAGAGATGAAATTGAGTCCATGGAATGGGACGAGTTCAAGAACTTGTTTTTCAGTAAGTACTTCCCTCGTATTCTTCGAACAAAGATGGAAAAAGAGTTTCTTGAGCTGAAGCAGAAGGATGAGGAATCTGTTGGTATATACGAAGCAAATTTTACAAGACTTGCAAGGTATGCATCTGGCATTATCATCCAACCTGAAAGTAAAGTTGATCGATTTTTCAGTGGCTTAAAACCAAGTCTTCGAAGGGAATTAGCTATAAGAGACTTCAGTAGCTATGAAGAAATTGTGCGTTGTGCTATCAAGGTAGAAATGGAAGTTGGTGTTACATATCCATATCATGGTTTTGAAAAGAAACGAAAGATGGAGTTCAAGGAGAAATCTCAAAATAATGGTGAAAAGAAGATGAATGTTCCCTTATGCACCATGTGTGGAAAGAAGCATGGTGGAGATTGTCTTAAAGGGACTAGAAAATGTTTTAAGTGTGGAAAAGAAGGTCATCGAGTAGCTGAGTGTCGAAGTAATGGAAAAGGGGATTCTAATGAAGTGAATAAAGCAAACACTGCAGAGAACGCACAACCAACACTTCAATGCTTCAAGTGCAAGGAGATGGGACATTATGCCAATAAATGCCCTAATCCAAGGGTTAGTGATGATCGACATGAGCAACCGCTTAAGGCAAAGGACAAAGGGAAGTCACATGCGATCACTATTGGAAATGTTGAATATGACAACGATGTGGTGGAATGATTAAGTTTTTATGTAATGGGATTCCAAAATAATGTTGTATCATGGAATATTGGAATATTTATGTATTGGTCTAATGTGGTATTCAAAGTGATTGAGATATTATGCGCATAATGAAGGGAAAACGAGAAAATGAAATGTTTAACAGTATTCATGAGCTCATGATTGATATAAGGACCAAGTGATATCATGGTTTGAGTATATAGAATTTTGAGGATTTTGGTATGTGGAAAGTGTTAACTTTTAACTGCATTCAAGTTTTCACTAAGGTTCAATGGGTATTCAAGAGAATACAAGATTAAGGCCTTTGAATGTTTGGAATGTGTCCAACAAGATATATCTTATGATATATGGGGATCAACGATGGTATTAAATCTCTGGTAATCGTTTTTACTATGTTATGAGAATGGACTGCAGTATTATGGATAGGACTAAAGATTGGAATGGATTATGTTGGACATAAGTTAGTATTGTTTAAGGATAGAAGTTTTTCGATATTATGGGATGTTATAGTAATATAGTTTTAGAAAAAGGACAACCTGCAGGACGGGCGACAGCCCATCGCTTCGGACAAGGCTGTAGGAATCGAACCCACAACTGAAGTACGACTGGCCTTTATCACCTACCACTGGCCTACAGGAAGTCCCTGTTTAGTAGAAACTAGTTTTATTATATTAAGCAGCATGATATATGAAGTATAAGTCCATTTTAGGAACCATATATGATTAATCTCACTATAGAATGACTTATGTATATTTAATAACTTTTGCTAACCTTTTGTTTGAGACAGATGGAATGAACAGTCATTCTATCACATGATCTGCTAACACTTCACAAATAACAAATTCAACTTAATTTATTTAAGAGATGAAGTATAAATTGTTCAAGGCACGAACAAAAGTGAGATTGTACCAAAATAAAGTAAGTATTTATTCTAAGAAAATTTTCAACTTTAGGGAAATGATCTTGAAAACCAAAAATGTTGTCCTAGTGATCTTATACCTGATGAATCAGATGGTACCTTATATCATCACAAATCTATGGATTTGTGATTACTGGCTTTTCCATAGCCATGTTCTCTACCACTCTCCATCAGAACATGATGGTTAGATTTGTCTTCCATATCCATATTTTCACCTATGTGGAAACCCAGTGATTAGTTTATTTGGGTAATCGTTACATTTCATACTTTAGTTTTTAAAGCCATGTTTTGGTATTCCCTTTTACGATGTGGGTTTCTATTAAAGAAACTTTCGAATAGTAAACCATTTATAACCCCGACGAATTTCGAGGGCGAAATTCATTTTAAGGGGGGTAGAATGTAACAGCCCGAGATTTTATGAAAAATATTCTTTTTATTTCACTAATGTCTTGTGTTGTACGCTACACCAAAATGAGCTTGCACAACACGCATCTTTGACTTGCCTTGTATTACACGCAATCGCAACCTTCCTCGATAGCGTGTGTAGTACGCAATACTGAGTTTCACGAAACAACGATATGCTATTAAAATATTATTAAAACTAGCCGTTATGAATAGTAATAACCACTTTTTAAATTTTAGAAGTTTTAGATCTCAAAATGGACTTCATTTTTGGATTCGGAGTATCGAATTTAGCCTAAGGTGAAATTTTGGTACTTTTCGGATAACTTTCATATTCTGATGAATAGTGAAAATTACTAAATTATAATTAAAAACAACTTTTTTAATCGAAATAATTAATAGTGATAAATTATTAATTTGAGTGGTTTTAAAGTATATTTAGAATATATCTTTACAATTTAATACAATGTTGGTCATTGGTTGTAATTTCACATTTAAACCGGACATAATCAAGTGTCAATCTTTTGATAGATATTGTTTCTTAAAAACACGCTATTTGTTTTAACAGCGGGATTTAATTATTAAATTAATTAATGCAACTTATATGTTGGGAATTTTGTAAAATATAAATCATTTTTGAATTCGGAATATCAAATATAGATTAGGATGAAATTTTGGCATTTTTCTGAAAACTTTTAATTTTTGATGAATAGTGAAACCACTAAGTGGTATGTTAAAAACTGAATTTTGCATAAAACTTAATTTTACCGCTTCTGTGAATGGAATTTCGAAAATCCGACAGACACGGTTAATATCAAGGACTAAAATGTGGTTCAATGAGATGAAAATAATTTTTGGTGAATAGTAACTTTTTACTTTTTTTTACCACGGTTAATAGTAAATATGGTAACTAAGGGTAAATATGATATTACTATTACCCTAACACATGTCCTAATTCTATTGGACAAGGGTAATTCGACCAAAAACAAGCTTAGGAATAAAATATGACCATTTAGGCCCACTTGGATTAGATTAGGACATTTATTATTATTTAATTCAAAGAAGAGTTAAAAGAGTTAAAATCAAAGTTTATTTACTAAAACATTTTTTTATATAGGGTTTTATATAAGATAAATTCGATTAGAAATATTCATTAGAAAGCTAAAAATATGTCCTACATAATGATATTTTATTTATAATTTTTAGACTTTAAATAAATTAATTTATTTATGACACAACGATGATGCAGTAATTACCCTTTTAAGGAAATATTAACATAATTGATGTTATAAATACTCAAATGAATGTAATTTGAGACTTTTTATGAATTCCACTAATTTTCTAGGTTACTATGATATATTAGTGTTGATTTAATCAACTTGGTTAGAACATATAATTCTGTTATGACTTTCAAAAAAATCATATATCAAATAGTGTCAAAATTGACACAAAATAGTTTTTAAATCAAATATTATATTATTAATTGTTATTTTATTCCTAAAAATCTAAGGTTCGGCCAAATGACTTAGATAAGGATATATATATTAATAATAAACAATTTGGGGTTCGTTTGGCATGTTATAGTAAGTGTATTAACCATATAGTGAAAGAAAACAAAAAGACACGGTAAAAGTTAAATTAATTAACTTAGAGTTAAATCTAATTGATAAGGTTAAAATAATACCCTAAACTTGTCTAAATCCTATTGGTTGATAGGATTTCGACCCATCCCCACTTTATCTTCGAAATAAGACCCTTTGGAACCATTATAAACCGATTTTGACTTTAATATAAAATAATATTTTGAGATATTCCTAAGGTGCCCCTCTCCTCCCTTATAAAAGGGCACCTCCTCCCCCTCCTCCTCACACCAATTTGAGCACTCAAGCTCGGCCAACCCCTGCCCATTTCTCCTCTCCACTTCCCTAGATTAATCCTAGAGGTCCTGGTCTTCTCCAAAGACCAATCTTAGTTCCTTAAGTGGAGGATTCAAAGAGGCGTTCCAAAGAAGAGGTAATATCCATTACCGATCTTTTCAATTTCTTTCTTCTTCAACTTCTTCTTTGTTAGTTGTTTCATGAAAAAGTAATAACATCAGTATTACTTACATACTGATATGTTATTATAAATATGAAACAACCCTAATTCACCTTCTATCCATCCTACGGAAAAATGAAATCACCGCGCGTGTGTACGTACGGAATACCGTCTCCACGCCGTGGTGTAATCTATTTTCCACCATCACCTTACAAGGATGGGTATAATGGTGTAATGAGTAACTATATATGATTATTATTAAGTAATATTGATACTGAAATAATATATATATATACTCCAATACAATTCCACGATCATACGAACAATACCATCACTTGTGCGTACGTACGGAATACCGTCTCCACGATGTGATGCGACTCGTTCTACATGATATTCATTTAATAATGATTATATAAATGAATTGAATGAATGAATATGGTATATACTACACTAATACCATTCTGGAAATGAATTATCTATAACCTAAAGATAAGAATAAGAATTTATTCAACAAAACACGCATAAGAACAAAAAGTTATAAAGACCCGAGTAACAAGTAACAATGAAATATTACTAACAAGAAGCTAATAATATGACCATATATGATATCATATCAATATGTATGATTCTGGAATAAGTCAATAACATTATTTAAATCATTATACAGGAGCTTCGGACACGAACAAAGCAAATCGGACCTAAGGTAAGGGAAATATCACAATCTCATTTTTATTCGAGATTGTTTATACTTTGAAATTTACTGGGGTGTATTTTATCATCCACATCCATGTTTCCTCAACATGTAATATTATTTTCATCCACCTACAATTGTTTAATTCCTATTTTACCCTTTGGTGAGTTTTTAGTAAAAGATATGAAAGGAATCTTTTATCGTTTTTCATACGAGGTACTTTTTGACTTTTCCGACAAAAGTACGAGAAGAATGTTTTTTTTAACTTATACGGCATGAATGGACTTTTAAAACATTATTTCCAAGAAGCTTCCTTTAAAAGTTTTCAAGTATATTTTTAATCAATTTCTTTTATTTTAAAGTTGTATGACAAGTTATGAAAGGAAAAATGTTTTTGAAGAAGAAAGGATATTTTCCTCAAGAATGGAGTTCAAGTGTTTTATCAAAATTATTTTCCATCTAAGATAATAAAAGGGTTCTGTTTTTATCCCTATTATTACATGGATTTGGTTATGTTGTGATGGAAATATTTTTATGAATTCCTTTATCTTATATGAATGGTTTTATGATGTCATGTTGTTTAAGAATTCCATTTTTATTACATGGGTTATGAAATGATGTATGGTTTATGATTTTGTGGCACACATAAGAATGGTATCATTATGAGATGGGTGGGACCTATATCTCCCTCCAATGCATTGGGTAAAGATTTTATATCTCATGAGATAGACAGGGCTGGAACGGTAGGTTATACCGGTTCAGTGATACAGGACTGAAACGAGGGTTACTCGATTCAGAAAGGGACTTTGTCCACTAAGATAGTCTTGGCAATGAGTCTTGACTAACAAGAAATGATTCTCTATGATTATGTGTGAATGCCACAAAGATTCATGTTTTAGGTTATGATTATTGTGATTACATTTCACTGCCATGATTTACCCCATGTTATGAAATTATGATCTCTTTTGCAGGTTAAGATTTCCAAAAGTTATGTGCTTATGTATATGATGTGATTGATATTTATTTTGTTTACCCTTACTGAGCATTTGAGCTCACCCTTTTATGTTTTCTTTTCCCCAGGATATAAAGAAAGTTTTTAGGTAAAAAAAAGGAGGATCTTTATAGGAAATGTTGAAGATCTTTCACCACGATTAGAAGATTACGTTCCGAGTTTCCAAAGACACTAAACTATTACGATCCTTGTGTGTGTGTTTTTGTTATGTACTAAGTATTCCGCAAATGTAATGTAATGTCCATGTACGTCAGGCTTCGGGTCTCTACAATTAAAGCACTGGAGAAGATTTTCGATGTCATGGGGTGTTCATACAATCAAAAGGTTAGTCTTTCTATTTACCGTTTGGAGAGTGAAGCAGATCAGTGGTGGTTGATGGTTAAAAATATCAAGGACGCTGATGAGTTTGATGCTCTTGACTGGGATGAATTGAAAGGTATGTTTCTTGAGAAGTATTTTCCTAAGGTGGTTCGACATAGGATGGAAAATCAATTCTTGGAATTGAGGCAAGAGGAAGACTCAGTGGCTGCCTATGAAGAAATGTTCACTCGATTGGCAAGGTATGCTCCAAATATTATCCAAGACCTTGATTGTAAAATCAATCGTTTTTACTCAGGATTAAAGCCAAAGTATCGAAGGTCATTAGCTTCTCGTGAGTTTAAAAGTTATGAAAAGCTTGTTCGATGTGCTGAGAAGGTGGAAATGGAATTTTCCAATGATCAAGTGTTCTATAACAACCAACAGAAGAAGAGACCGAGGTGGCAGGAGAAAGGTAAGAATTCTTCAAAAAAGTCTGATGGTAAGAAAACTAAGTTTCCAGTTTGTGATAAATGTGGCAAAAGGCATGCTGGGGAATGTCTTCTGAATTCTAGAAAGTGCTACCTATGTGGTAAGATGGGACATAAGGCTCGTTATTGCACTGAAAAAGATCAGGGTGATGGTAAGACCAAATTTGATTTATAGTTAGTGAAAGGTTATAAGTGCAATGAGATGGGTCACTATGCAAACGAGTGTCTGACAAAGAGCTTGAGTGATGGGAAGCATTTATACTACAAGCAGAAAGGGGTGGTGAAATCCTTTGCAACTACTTCAGTAGATGTCGGGCCATCAAATGAAGTTGTATTAGGTACTTTGTTTGTTTTTTCAGATTATGCTAGTGTGTTGTTTGATTCGGGGTCTACACATTCTTTCATCTCGGAAAACTTTTCTAGTAAAATAGGAATACCATCTCAAGAAATGACTCCTGAACTTGTGGTAAAAACACCTGGGGGAAATGTTGAGGAAAAAGAATTTATAAGAATCTTCCTATCCTTATCTGTGGAAAGAACCTACTTGAAAACCTTATTGATTTACCTCTAGTAGAGTTTGATGTTATCTTGGGTATAGATTGGCTCTCTATTTACCAGGATAAGATTGACTGTAGAGCTAAAGAAGTTTCTTTCTAGAAAGACTTTCAGTTTGTGTACAAGAATGAACCCTTACTGTTGATAACTTATCAAGAGGCCAAGAAACTTGTAAAAGATTGAAATGAATGTTACCTTGCACACATTGTTGATAATAAAGGAATTGTTAAGATTAATGATGTGCCAGTGGTAAATGAGTATCCCGATGTTTTTTCTGATGAGTTGCTTGGAATAATACCAGATCTGGAATTTGAGTTTACTATTGACTTAGTTCCTGATGCTAATCCAATTTCAAAACCCCCTTATCGAATGGCTCAAATTGAACTTTTAGAGATGAAGGAGCAATTACAAGATTTATTAGAGAAAGGATTCATTCGACCTAGCACATCACCATGGGGTGCTCCTGTTTTATTTGTTAAAAAGAAAGATGATTCAATGAGACTTTGCATTGATTATAGATCCTTGAATAACATCACTATTAAGAACAAATATCCTTTGCTTCATATCGATGATTTGTTTGATCAGCTCCAGGGAGCTCAGTTATTTTCAAAGATTGACCTGAGATCGGGGTACCATCAGCTGAAGGTAAAGGAGGCAGATATTCCAAAGACCGCGTTCCGTACAAGATATGAACATTATGAATTTGTAGTAATGCCTTTTGGGATAACCAATGCACCTGCTGTATTCATGGACTTAATGAATAGAATTTTCCGTGAGTTCTTGGATAAGTTTGTGGTGGTTTTCATTGATGATATTTTGGTGTTTTCTATAAGTAAAGAAGAGCATGAAAGACATTTAAGGGTTATCTTGCAAACCTTAAAAGAAAAGAAACTGTATGAAAAATTCACCAAGTGTGAGTTTTGGTTGCAACAAATTTCTTTCCTTGGTCATATTGTTTCTAAAGATGGAATAACTGTTGATCCTGCAAAAACAAAAGTTGTGGAAGACTGGCCAAGACCCACAAATGTAACTGAGATTCGCAGCTTCCTTGGTTTGGCAGGCTATTACCGAAGGTTTGTTAGAAATTTTTCACGGTTATCTAGTCCAATGACTAAGCTAACTCGGAAGGGTGTTAAGTTTATCTGGACAAAAGAATGTGATGATTGTTTTCAGGAATTGAAAAGAAGATTGGTGAATGCTCCAGTTTTGGCACTACCTTCCAGGAATGGTGAGTTTGTTATATACAGTGATGCTTCATTGAAAGGGCATGGTTGTGTCCTAATGCAGAATGATCAGGTAATTGCTTATGCTGCACGATAGTTGAAAACTCATGAGGTAAATTACCCTACACATGAATTGGAATTAGCTGCTGTTGTTTTCGCTTTAAAAATTTAGAGGCATCATTTGTATGGATTAAAGTGTGAAATATATACCGATCACAAAAGTTTAAAGTATATATTCACTCAGAAAGAGTTAAACATGAGACAGAGGAGATGGCTGGAATTAATCAAGGATTATGATTGTAGAATTCATTACCATCCGGGAAAACAAATAAAGTGGCTGATGCTTTGAGTCGAAAAAGTAATGCTTCATTAGCAATGTTGCGTTTGGAACGTGATCCTTTGGTTAAGGATTTGATGAACATTGGCATAGAAGTTGTTGGTGCAGAAAGTTCTTCTGTTTTGTTTCAGGTATCAGTGAGATCATCTCTATCAGATAGAATCAATCAAGCACAGAAGCAAGATGGTGAGTTGCAGAAAAAGGTAGAGCTGGTTCAGAAAGGTAAGTTGCCTGAATTCAATATTGATAATGATTATGTTTTGAGATTTGGTAAGAGATTGTGTGTGCCTTGTGATTCACAGTTGAAGAGAGAGTTTTTATGTGAAGCTCATAGTTTTCCGTTTTCAGTTCATCCTGGCAGTACTAAGATGTACAGAGATCTGCGGGAGTATTACTGGTGGGATGGAATGAAAAGAGATATTTCTAATTTTACTGTGAAGTGTTTGACTTGTCAGCAGGTTAATGTAGAGTAGCAGTTACCAAAAGGGATGCTTCAGGCTTTACCAGTGCCAGATTGGAAATGGGAGAATATATCCATGGACTTTGTTGTGGGATTACCGAAGACATCTCGAGGTAATAATGCAATATGTGTTATTATTGATCGCTTGACTAAATCTGCTCATTTCCTTGCTATACGAGATACTTTTTCCTTAGATCAACTTTCCCGTTTGTATCTTAAAGAGATAGTCAGGTTACATGGAATTACTCTCTCCATTGTATCTGACCGTGATCCCAGGTTCACTTCTATCTTTTGGAAAGGCCTTCAGAATTCGTTGGGTACTGAATTAAATTATAGTGCAACATTTCATCCCCAATCAGATGGGCAGTCCGAACGAACAATTCAGACCGAGGAGGATATGCTACGAGCTTGTTCGATGGATTATCTGGGAAGTTGGGACCAACATCTTTCTTTCGTTGAATTTTCATATAATAACAGTTTTCATTCTAGTATACAGATGGAACCATTTGAGGCATTATATGGGAAGCGGTGTCGAACTCCAGCTTTCTGGGATGAAGTGGGTGAAAGGAAGTTGATGGGACCAGAATTGGTAGAAGAGATGGCAGAAAAAGTTCAGCTGATTCAGAAACACATGAGAACAGCTCAGAGCAGGCAAAAGAGTTATGCGGACAATAGGAGGAAAGATCTAGATTTTGAGGTAGGTGATCATGTTTTTCTCAAAGTATCACCATGGAAAAGATTGATGCGGTTTGGTAAGAAAAAAAAGCTGAGTCCAAGGTTCATTGGACCATATGAAATTCTGGAGAGAGTTGGATCAGTTTCTTACCGAGTGGCTTTACCTCCGAGTTTATCTCAGGTACACAATGTTTTTCATGTTTCAATGTTAAGGAAGTACATGCCAGATCCATCTCATGTTTTGAGTCCAGAGGTAGTTCAGCTGGAAGTGAACCTATCTTATGAGGAACAACCAGTCCAGATTTTTGACCACAGGGAGAAAGTGTTAGGAAATAAGGTTATTAATCAGGTAAAGGTTTTGTGGAAAACCCACATGATGGAAGAGGCAACAAGGGAATCTGAAAATGCAATGAGGGATAAGTACACCCATTTATTTGATAAGTAAATAAATTGCAGGGATGTAATTTCCTAAAGGGGGGAATGATGTAACATCCCAAGTAAGTAATGAATAATAGATATTTTTATCTATGTCTATTAATGAATTAGGTAGTGTTTTAGAGGCTTAAAATGAAAATAAATCCAATCTTAAGCATGGAATACACTAATATTTTTAAAAGATTGTTTTACTGCCTTTTGATGGAAAACCATTTTTGAATCTATCTTTTGACAATTTTATAAACTATGTTTTTCAAAAAAAAACTTATTCTCTATGATTGGGACATCATAAATTACATTGTGTGAATTTTTTGTATTTTTCTGACAATGTTCATTTTTTTAATGAATAGTGAAAAAATACTGCATTTTACATCAAAACTGCATTTTAATATAATTTATTTATATGATTAGATTATCTTTTGAATTGGTTTTGAAGTGTAATTAGAATATATTTTTACCATTTAATCCAATGGTGGTCATTGGAATCAATTTCACTTTGAAATTGGACTTAAACTAGTGTCAATCTTTTGATACTTATTGTTTCATAAAAACACGCTATTTGTCATGACAGCGGTAATTAATTATTAAATTAATTAATGCATCTTATATGTTTTTAATTTTTTAAAATAGACATAATTTTTGAATTCAGAATATAAAATATAGATTAGGGTGAAGTTTTGGTATTTTTTTGAAAAACTTCAATTTTTGATGAATAGTGAAACCACTAAGTGGTAGTTAAAGAAACTGATTTTTCGTTTAAATGAAACTTTGCCACTTCTGTGATTTGATTTTCAAATATCCGACATACATGGTTATCATTAAAAAGTAAAATGTGGTTCAATGAGATTAAAATAATTTTTTGGTGAATAGTAACTTTTAAGTTCTTAATCGCGATTAGAGATAATTAGTGTAGTTTAAGGTAAAAATAATTTTTTAATAATATGAGATGAGCTTGACACATGTCCTACCCTCACTGGATGTGTAATGGCCGACCAAGACAATCCATGGGTCAACTTGGGGACCCCATGGAGCCACTTCGGTTGGGAAATGACATAAATAACTTTTTATTTAATGTAAAAGTAAAAATGAGACAAACATAATATGTTTGTCGAAAACAATTTTTACATGGGGTTATACAAGTCAGATTTTTGATTATAAATATTAATTGGAAATATAAAAAGATTTCCTACATCATAGTAGTTTTTTTATAATTTTTATAAAATAAATAAATTAAATTATTTCTGACATCATTATGATGCATGATTACCTCATTATTTAACGATTTAAATAAAATGGAAAGATAATGTAAAATCTAAGACCTACACACGGAAAAAACCTATTGGATGGGTGGAGTTCAAACCCTTATCACCTTATACTCTAAACATATTAATATGGGACCTCTTAAATCCGAATACCATTTTAAAATATGGTAATATTTCTTTACTTTCCAAGAGTGCCCCTCCTCTCCTCTTATAAAAGGCCCCCACCACTACCACCTTACCCACACTCCCAAAGCCTTTGACTCGGCCAACCCCTTCTCATTTTCTCTCTCCACTTCCCTCTCTTACTTCTTGAAGCCTCACTTTGGGTAGAAGGCTTCTCAAGGAAGCCTTTGAGCTCAAACCAAAGGGAGTTACACGATTTTAAGGTAATGTCTTCACTTGAGAACTTTTGTATTATTTTGCTTCTATAACCCCATAAACTCTTTTTATTTATTTCTTTTGTAACAAATCCAGTATCTTCAATATACTAGGATGTTGTTATAAGAAGGATTAAAGCTACACTTACACACACCTACATCTAATGGTTAAAGAACATACAGTTTCTTTGGATGGCGAATTTCTGCCTCCCGAAACGATGATTGTTCAACATTCATATAACACCTTCAAAGGTGGCCATTAAGATGACACTATATTTATATATGATATATAATATGTTTAGTTTTTCCTTAATCTTATGTATTTTTCATTTTGGGCATACCTTTATGGTTTCCATTATGGGTAAACGCGATATCTTTATTTAAGGAAGTGCGGACTACCGCCCCCTCAAAGTGATCTTATTCGTTAAATACCATATGTGGGACATATAAAAAATGGAACTTTGATATTATACTATAATTATAATATACCTTTATATAATTATGATTCCATTCTATAAAATATGAAATAGAAATGAAAGTAGCGTTCACGCGTACGTACGGCTTACCATCTCCCTGAATGGTGCATTTCATTTCTTACCTCTAAATGATTATGTAATATTATGAATGCATGCTTGTACTGGATATATATGACATATATAATATCTATATCATGAATACCATTCTGGATATAATGGATACATGAACAACTTGTAATTATAAAGGACTTATTATTGACTCAAGTACCAATGATCGTTAAAACGACCGTTATTAACTTAAATAATTACATAGTGTTCATGACATGGAAATAAGTGATATAAAAGGAATAATAAACTTGAAAAAGGTTCTTAAACAAGTAGAAATTAACTCAAGTTTATTATTCAGGAGATTAAAGAACGACCGAGTCAAGTCGGACCCGAGGTATGGGACTTCGTCTCAATCTCCTTTCATTGAGACATATTTTATTTTATACACAACATTCTTTTATATGGTGTATAACCCCCTTTGACTTTTACATTTATCCAAAAGGAATATTTTTTATACGAAGTATTTTACAAAACGAAAAAAGGGAATGTTTTGTCGTACGTATGCGGCGACAACGACTTCTCTGCCGCCGTTAACATTATTTGAGTTTCAGATTCCTCTACAAGCCATACATTTTTTTAAAGAAAAATAAATACCATGTTTTACTTTTCTTTTATTTTGGTATTGAAATTTTTTTTCATAATGTTTTTATATCAATGTGTTGTATTGATATATTGTGATTGAAAGGTGGAAATGTTATGTTTCCTTTATGCATGTTTTATGTGATACAATTATGTTAAACTTCTTGGGAATTATTATGAAGAAGGGTGGTTCCGTGATAGACTAAGGGCGGGTGAGCCCGATATAGCTCTCCAATGAATTGGGTAACGCGAAGGAGTAAAAATGATAAGGTTTCTCCGAAGATATTTAGGAAATATACTGTGATGGGTATTCCAAACGTAACCAAGAGGGTTACTCCCTACGTAAGAATGTTATGAATGCCTCAATTTACCTTTATGTCTTATGATTCCTATGATTTATTCATGATTTGATGAGGTATGTTAAAGTGATTATGTTTTATGGGTAAAGTATTATTTCATTCTTATGTATATATGTACCCATGTTTCCTTTCCATATTTTTATATCCCTTACTGAGCTTTTTATGCTCATCCAAAGTTGTTTTTGAAATGTTTTTCACAGGTCAAGGGAAAGGTACATGATATTATGATAGTGTCAAGGAAGTGTCAAGAAAGAATCCATGTTTTATTTTAAATACGTTTCCATTGATGGGAAAGAAGAATACTATCTTTATATAACCACTTTGTTTATATGTGGAATGAAATGCAAGTTCTATGATCTAATTCTCTAAAACTCTAAACCCTAAAAGATCCTCAATGTGTAATCTTGTAATAACTCAAGATTAAGTAAGGTTTAAGGCTGGGGCCTTATAGGCTGTACCAGGATCATGGGATTTTATTAACATATATTCTAAGCCAAATATTTCAAGGTTAGAAAAAATATTTTATTATATCAACTCTTAATCTTACCAACAATTTTCTAAATTCCACAAAAAATTTACAATTTCATTAAAATAGGGGGATTTCACAACATCCAAGATTTTTAAAAATAAAACATCTATAATATATAAATAATCATTTAAATCATTTAGAATCTCATTTCCGATCAATAATTAAATTAAAGTTTTCATTTATGGGGAAAAATATTATAGAGCCACTAATGTTTTATCAATGTTCAAATCAACACCCACAACTAGACAACTCATGAACAGAGGGTGGGGGTTGTCAAGGGGGTGGGCGAGCTATTCACGGCGGTGTCGGGGCTGTCTTGGGGGGTACGGGTTTTCCAGGGGTGGGGTGTCCAGAGGGTGGGGGTTGTCTAGGGGAGGGGTGAATCTTTCACAGAAAATCATCAAGTCAGGTTTTATTATTAATAGACAAGAAAATAAATATAATGTGACCTGCTTAATCACGCTTATATTCAGGAACAAAAAATCAATAAACATCAATGGTCAGAAATATTAGTCAAAAATGTCATAGATCAATATGTCCCTAATTACCATCACTATCATCACCATCATATCACCCTTACCCTCATCCTCATTGTCATCCCCATCATCATCCCCACCTTCCTCCTTACCCACGTACTCAGCTTTGGCCTCCTCATCACCCTCCTCCTACACCTCTGCCTCCTTCTCTCCCTAATCCTCCACCTCGACATCCTCCTCACCCTCCCCCTCCTCCACCTCGGCCACCTCCTCAGCGTCATCTTGACCAACACTAGAACTTCCACTTGGTTCACCATATATAGAACACATTGATGAAATATATCCATCACAAGCAGTTATGGGCTCTAGTGGAAACGTTGTACATAAAACTTCCATCAATTTCATAAAGGTAGTATATTCCCAAACAGAGTATTCTACCAACTTTATAGCCCTTTTTTAGCATGTTCTGAAAGTTCCATAACCTACTAAAACTTGGTGGCACTACAACTCATACCTGAGGAGGGAAAATAACTCAACCAAACTATACTCTTCCCTCGTCAGTAGTGTAATTTACCATGGTCCTCATCTCCCAACACCTAATGTAAGTGATCGTTTGGCCCAAAATTTATTGGTTTTTGGGCATCAAGGCCCTATAAATCATCCTTCTACAAATATAAATATATTATTAAGTTACAAAATAGAGATTAAAATTTTAAATCTACAAAGTAAAACTTACAATCAGTTGTTGAGTCAATTCAATTACAGTACATCCATCTTTCTTCTTTCTACTTGAGAAAAATAGTTTTTCTCAAGGAACATGTCCTTCTATACTCAATTTATTCCTATATAATAAAATTTAATGTAGGAAACCATAATTAAAAATTGGATACCAAAAAAACAATAATTTTATAACTAAAATTATATAAAAACTTTAATAATCGAATAATTTATGGAGGAAGCAATAAAAAGTGCAAGTCGTTAAAAAATATTATAAACTTTCATACCTACTGTCTCTCATGATTTGGCATCGTAGTAAATACCAATGTGTGGAAATATTTATTAACATAAATGTTTTTTTATTTCTTCCAGATGCATACTAAATAAAATTCAATAATTAGTATTAATGAAAAACCTGAAAATTTTCATTTAAATACCTCTAATTTAATTAATACCATAAATTGGCTAGTAGTCCAGTGAGTAATCATCAGTTGGTACTGTTCTAACTGACAATCATCCACGTCAGGGACCACCTCTAACTTTGTGCCCAATCTAGCATGTCATCCAATGTACAACTCATGCTTATAAGCTCTCCAAAGCTCGCATAAATCCTTTAGATGTGTTGGTCATGCACCCCCACCATCTGGGAAATTAAACCACAGCTAAAACCAAAATATTAATTCATATAAATAAAAAAATTAATATAATTCATTAAATTCAACATATTTTTTACCCATATCTATGCACGGGATTTATCCTTGACTTCATTTGGTTGCTGTATCAATGAGAGCAGGCTTACAGGAATAATATCAGAGTATTTTCCAAGCATCGCCAAAAAACTATGACATTGTTGTCCAGATTATTCAATCATCTAACTATCTTCATTGTAGTTCACCATCAACTATGTGTGGCGGTTCCACACTACACACATTCGTGTACGCCCCAGCCTTCACCTCCTATCAGTAGATGTATCTGTTACGAAAGAAAAATGAATATTTTATTAATACATGTTATAATGAAAGTAAATAATGGTGTAACAATTTGTTAGTGTTGTATAAGTATACTTGCGGTAGTCTTATCAATGGGTTCCCCTGGATCTATAGTAACTGAAGGAACACACTGTACAAATAGAGTGGGTCCCAATTTATTCTATAATGGGATAGACTCTAGCGGAGCAGAAGTCGAAGAATGTTGAATAAAAAATCCCAGAGAGAAGGAAGAAGAAGTAAAAGAAGATGATAGGGATCACTGGCCAAATGCTGGATGGGGAGTGGGAATCAACATCAGATATGTTTCAAATGGGTTAGGAGGCTTATATGTACAGGGTTGTGAAAACATGGGAGGCCTAAATATCATGTGTGTCCCTAATGGCACACTGGAATTAGAACGAGGGTTGTATGGTATGTCAGTGGGAGGGGCAGGGTCTAATCAGGTATGTCGACCTGATCGTCTTGCTCCCGTACCCCCCCCCCCCCCCCCGCCTCATACGAACACTCCATGTACTGGGACAACTACTAGGATGCTCATCAAATAATTGCTTCCAAATATATGGATTCTGAAAAAATGTATAAAAAAATTAATCACATGTCATTATATATTTTTTAAATAAATATATTTGAAATAAAAAACTCACTGCAGGCACTAGTGGTGGATTTCCCAGCTCAGTCATGTGACGATTTTTGTCCATAATCTATTTGTGTCACCTCTCTTTAGTTGCATTCATTTCACGCATTTGAAAACCAAAATGGAAGTAAATAGAAAAGGATAACTAATATGTAACCCATATATAGAATAAATGAGAGGGAATAGGGGGATTCGTGGATAATTTAACTAACCACTATTTTAGGTGAGCTTGAACAAATATATAATGAAGACAACAAATCGTACAAGATTTAATAAAAAAAATTTAATTTTTAGTAGGATGATTATTTACTAAGTTTCATAAATCTATTAAAATCAGGGAACCTTGATTCTACCAGATTCATAAGTGGTAAAGCAGTTGTCAATATTAAGGAAAATTTTAATTTCATTAGCTCAGGTAGATGATGCATGTTTCAATACATGTTTTTCTGTATAATACAAACCATCAAAATTCCTTACCTGGTAAAATGTTAAAGAGGGGTCGGAGAGTCATAAATATTTTATACAAAGCACAGTTGAAGCTTTAAAATGTTCACCAAGTTAGAAATGTTTGTTTCATATTTTTAAATACAGTTAAATTCCAAATTAGAAAATGCAATTAAAATAAAAATTCCAACCAATAAACATTGAAAATTAACATAACGGTCAACTCGGATACAACATATTTGTAATAAATTTTATATCAGTTTGAATAGTACCAACCATAACAACCCAACTCAAGGTTAACCAAATGAATTGAGAATATAGATGGATGATTCTATATATTTTCCACCACAACTTTAGGTTCACAATCAACTCTGACAATTGAACAATTATATTAATCAAAATAAATAAATGGATTTGTTCCAATAGTAGTAGGGAAAGTGTCAATTCCACCATCACTGTCATCAAAAATATGTCTTGGAATTACTTCAACTAAGACCCCAAATTCTTGTCAAAGTTGGACTTTGACATAAAAAAATTGTTTATCCATTGATGCCAATACATATGATTATTCGACAGTAATAGTGTGAGTCATATTAACTACTCGATATCCATAATCATCAATAAATGTGCCCTATCTCATTAACGAATCAAACCAGTGGAATTTCATCATCGTGACTCTTCCATGAGAGTAATAGTATTATATTATTAATTTTTCAATAACTCCATAAAAACCCACATTTTCAAATCGCAGTCTACTATCTAATGAAATAGCATAACAATCCATTATATCAGTAACCATAACACCATCATGTTGTGTTCTCATGTTCATTGCTCATTCAGTGACAGTAAATTTGTACCCATTCATAAAAATTGATTTACAATCATGAACTATGGTATTAGGACCAAAACCCAAAGCTCATATTCTCTCAGTGAGAGAGTCGCTGGGAAAAATCAATACCTTCAATATAAATGAATATTAAACTTAATTAAATATTAATTTAATTATATTAAATAGTTATATTTTTTCCTTCAATTTTAACAAAGTAGAAAACTATTTTCTATGAAAAGTATCCCTCCTTCTCAAAGATAAAGAATGATTCTTTATATTTATCTGTGTTTTATGTTAATTATAGATAAAAAAATATGAATAGTTTAACAGATATTAATATGTAAGATATAAATATTCAATTTAGTTATCTGATATAGTCATCCAACAAATCACAGTTGAATAAAATTTATCAATGTTCCATCTCTAGATCATCAAGGATTAATGTCTTCAATGTATATAAACCAAGAATTCCTATTATTTAAGGAAGTGATGGAAAAATGTTTTCAATTTTCTCATACTGTTCTTCTTCATTTCTCGTGGGTCTATTCATTCTTGTAGTAACATCAAGCAAATACATTGAGCAGAAATCCATACATTCTGGAACCAAGTAATCATTCATGATAGAACCTTCAGGATGATTCCTATTTCATATATAATAATTTAATGTGTACATATTTCATTCAGTTGGATATATCCAATAAAATGAAATAGGTTCTCCGAAAAGTATTTTAGTGGGAATATGGACAGTTAGATGCAACATGCATGTGAAAAATGTTGGAGGAAATATTTTCTCTAACTCATTCAATATTAATGGGGCATCTATCAACATTTTTTTCAAGAAATACTTAGACAACTTCTTAGCACAAATATCTCTAATCAAATGGCACAATAGTATAATAGTCCCCCTTACATTATTATACAAAAGATGACGGAGGTTTATTTTAATCAACTCATGTAGAAGAACGTGATAATCATGAGTCTTCAAATATTTTATCTTCAACTCTCTTCTATCGACCATTTTAGATATGTTTCTTGAATAGCTATGTGATACTCTTGTAATCTCTAATACTTCTAGTAATTGTTTTTTTTCATAGGTGTCATCACATAAAAAGAAAATAGAATTTGCTGTTTATTTTCACTAATATGCACAGGATGCAATTCTGGTCTAATGCCTCAATCCACCAAGTCATGTCGAGACTAAAAATCATGTTTTGTTTTCCCTTAACAATTAGACGTATTGAAAGATTCATTTCACATATATTATTTTCAATGTTCATTACATCTAAGCAATGATGTAACCAATTGGTTGACCAATAAGGTCATTAAAAAAAGATACTCATCTTCCTCCAATTGAAATTGGTTTCTGTGGAAACATTATTTCTCTTTTGAGATTTCATTTGACCCTTCCCGACTGAAAAACTGAATCCTTTCAATTCATTAAGAACATCAGTTCCAGACATATGCTGAGGTGGATCAACAGTCACTATTGTTTTATCAAATCTTTCATGACTATTTTAATATCGATGGTCCATTGTCCTGAATCGTCAATTTCCCATAAAACAGAAAATATAGTGAAGTTTTAGTCTTCTAGATCATGTATTCTTCATAAAAATAGGACACGATAGTTTTCCATTGATGCTCTATCCAGACATCATTTTATAAGTGGAAAAGTCATGATCATCTACATAAGCCCAGAACACATCTGAAATATGTCTTTCGAATATACATTGTATGTGTGCATACCCAAATACCCAAGAAGTTTAAAATCATTTATTAAATGTTTCCTATATACGACAATATCAATGACAAGATCAGAAGGGAAAATATGAGTATACTCCTAAATGTGAAAGGTTTTTTCATACCCAATCAGGGGGGAAGATTATAAATATGTATAAAAACTGGCCATGTGTTGTGTGAAGTAAGAATCTGGCCAAATAGATTAAAACCATCGCATGAAAGACCAATCCTCATATTGCGCACATCAACTGAAAAATCGGGATATCGAGCATCATATCTCTGCCATGAAAATCCATCTTTAGGGTGAACCAACTCATCATTAGTCTTCTTTCTCTAGGTATCATTCCATATCATTTTTATTGATATTTCATCAGACATAAAAAGAATCAAGAGTTTGGGGATCAATGGAAAGGGACACATTACTTTCTGTGTCATGTGGGATGGTGTTCGATCAAATTTTGACTTCTAGAGGGATTTCCCACATTTTATACAATCATTTTGTTCCACGGTTTCCTCCCAGAATAAACTGCAATCTTTTAAGAAATCATGAATTTTGTTTATGGAAAATCCAAGTTCCTCACCTATCTTCCATGAAATATATTGGTTTGAGGAAATATCTACATCATATGGAAGTAAATCCTTCAAGAAAGTAATAATTTAATAGATTGATGTAATAAAAATCCTAGACATAGTTTTCCCATGAAACAATTAGATTAAAACATCCATCTTTTTCATTTTATCACATTTTCTATATACAGGAGTCATGGAAGCATCATTCAATTTTTTTCACCCTGAAAATATCACCATTTTCATTAGATTCATCATCATTCCTCATATATGAGTCTTCTTGTGTCGAAATCATTTATTTTTCATGATGAAGAATAAATGGAAACTAGTCATCTAACAAATTATCCAACCCAATCCTCTAGTTTTTATCATCATCAATTTGAGATTTCATTGTCCCCCCATTGTGATACCACACATAGTATTTTTCTTGAAAACCATATTTGGTTATGTGGTAGATGACTTCTTCACGTCTCAACCAAGCTCTACCAACACAATTGGAACATGGGTACTGTATGCGAACACTATCTAAAGCATTATGAAATGAAAAATCTAAAAATATGTCAAAATTGTTTTGAAAATCACTTGAGATCTGTTCTGTTTAATACATCCAAATTATATTGATTCATTAAAAAGAATTGTAATAATTCATTTCATCATAAAAATTCAATAATATTAATGTTTAATCAAAAATATATTTAGGTAAACAATAAAGGAAGGAGTTTCTAGTTGATGTAGTGAACTATTAAAACAATGTAAAGATGTACTAATTTAGTTATGTGTTCCTAAATTTTTGTTGAGATTTGTTTTGTAATTTTTTATCTATCACATACAAGAGGACACCATAAACCTAATAGAACATTATTCAAGATATGACAAAGTGAAGGATTTTCATGAAAGATATTGAATGTGTAAAGACACTTGTTTTAATAAGTTATTGATGCTAAAAATAGAAATATTGTGAAAAGTATTACATTTTATAACACCCAAACTAATGTCCACAGAAAGTACCATATCACCCCACTAAAAAAAGGAAAACAACCTACCCCACTACACCAACCGTCCCCAATCCCTTCACATGGATCATCCTTATATCCATCACCCACCTCGAGAAAATATAACTAAACACACCATTTACCATATTTGAGTGGGGATACATCTCACCAGCACCTACATTAGTCGATATGATTCACTAACTACATAAAATGAGTGGCCATGAAGACTTTCAATCAAGTTTATTCATATAATCATGACACTTGAACTGTAAAATGAAAATAAAAAACAAATAAAACTACACTTATTGGGTATGTCATGCCACACACGTCACTACCTAGTTAAAGCCAAATCAAATTAGAAACAAAGAATTATAGATTCAAAACATTAATACTATGTTAATCCTTTCGTATTTGGAGTGTTGAACTATAAAATTGATTGACTTCATAAGGGTTTATAGGGAGGAAGGAGTTCCAAGACTATGTAAAGAGAAAGGCCACTAGTTTAGAATCCAAAGGGGATTTCCCCAAGGCTTCCTAAATCATAGTCACTATGAATCCAATATAGATTTCCCCAAGGTATTCTAAACCAAATCATCATGAATATAATGGGGTTTCCAAATGGAATTAAAATCTATGTTTTTAACATGATTCCTTAGTTGGGTTTTTTAAAGAATTCCCAATCATTAATCAATGAATAGGTACTCAAAAATTAAATTAAAATTTATTTATATTCAGTCTAAATAGGTCTCATATAAGAGGCACATTCCACAGGTCCCATTATGTGTTATAGGAATCGCAAATCATTCACTCATGTTCAATAACTCATTCTTCGAACCCCAATTGTCATACCTTTCATTACCCAATTAGTTCACTAAGTTAAGCTCACCCAATGGGTGGATAATTTTTATGCTTCTACATTAATAGGTTGTTCATGGAGCGTTAAAGGGTTTATTTTCATAAAGTATAGACAAAAACATTTATTTTTAAATTTTAGTTTAATAATAAATTCTGTCAATGATACTAAACATCATAAAGAACACAAAATAATGATAATTTTAAAGGATAGTTTATAAACCATCTTCAATATACTCCCAAAAATCTACCAATAAATTATTAGTCATTGATTCAATATCAACTAGTGTGAATCATACAATTTTCCAAAATCCCTAGAAATAGGGTATAAGGACGTGATAATTCTAGATAGTGAAATAAATGGAGAAAGGTTGAGAATATAAGTATATCATTATAACTAGCTCATAGTTGGGATGAAAAACACTAGAAATGTATAAGATACCTCAACTCCCCATATTAGCTCACAGAGATTGGTAGAGCACAGAAAAACAATGTCAATTACCTCAATGAGGCATGCTATGTCTATATTTTGGAAGAGGTTGAAGGAGTCTAACATGGATGGGGCAGTTGCAGCTGATTAGATGGAAGACCATGGGTTAGGGTTCACTTGTGCAGGGGGATTCTGAAAATCAAGGAAAATACAGAGTTTTCTGCTTCCGCCCAATTTTTCAGCATTTGGGGGGAATTTTCCCAACAGTTTTTAAAAACCATTGGGAAAACCATAGACTTTACCAATTGTTTGTACGACATGTTGGTAAAGGGAGAAAATTTTCTAAATTTCTTAATGGTTTCTTAAAACCGTTGGGAAATCCTTCACTAACACAACCTTTTCCAAAATTTTATTCAAACCATTGGTAACAGACCTCTATACTAATGGTTCTGTTGAATTGTTGGTATAAAATCTTTGGAAAAACCCAATATCCCAGTAGTGATAGTCAAAGAAAACTGTGTGATAAGCAGTAGGGGGGGCTCTATCATTTGATATAACCATTTCTCACAGTGGGCACATAGTTTCACAAAACCATGTGCCCAACCCATGCATGTACCCCTTCCCTTCAGTTGGGTTCACATGGTTGGTGCACAGTCTTGAAGATCAGGCATCTAAACCGTTCCTCCTTCCATGTGTTCAAAAGAAATGATTAACCAAAAATAAAATTATTTAAAAATAAATCGAATTTAAAATAAAATATATTTCTCATAATAATAATAATATTATTATTATTATCTGTATTATTTTTTATTAAAACCTGAATTGGTTTACCCCTATCCCCATAATCGATGTACAACACACCCACTACTTTCTTCTCCCTACTCACACAACCCCCCTCGGCCGGAGCACCCCCGAACACATGGCCTCTTCCATCTCAATGATTTTGTTGACCCTTCACCTCTCTTTTTGGGGTGTGATCCTCTCTGGTAAGAATATTACCCCTTCTTCTTCTCTCTATTTTGGTATTTTTCATCCTCTTTGTGTGGTGTGAATCTCTTGGTCAAACCCTAACCTGATTATGGGTTTCTTCCTCATTTTTTCTTGATGATTAGGGTTTTTTGGCCCTATTGATGACCATTCTTGTTATGTTTCCCGATGGCTGTCGGTTTCTCTTCAATTTCAGGTATGTTTATTTAGTTACATTGATTTGGATCACATTTAAATTATGGTTTTTCAAGTTTTTGATTTGATAGTAATTTTATATAGTGTGTTGGATCTCTTTGATGTGGTTTCAAACTGCAGGTGTCAAGAAAGCTTACATGTGCACACTTGGGTAAGGAATATATCTATATATGTTCTATTTTTTCATATATCATTGTTGATATGGGAATATTTGATATTTATCTAGTTTTATTAATTTATATATATGTATAAATTCATATTTGTGTTAGTGTAAATTGTCAGTTCTAGTAGTTGTCGTCAAAAGGGGGCATGTTTGAGGTAGGTTCCCTATATAAAGCCTTTAATTTGAATTCCATAATTTCCTCAACATTTTTAAAATTATTTTTAATTTTAAATGTATGTTTATTCAATGAAATGTGATTTTTATTCTTGATGTTGGACTTTCCATTACTTTTTATGTTCACCTTCAAGTCTAAAATGTGTAGTCTTCATTAAAATATGTGTCCAATATAGTTTTAAAATGTTCTATACTTTAAATTATTAAAGGTGGTTTCCAAAAAAATTGAGTGTGAACTGGGTAGTTCTAAGAATTTTTGTTGTGTGAAAATTTGTTTTCCACATTGATTTGAATTAAAATGAGTTCTTGTGTGATTTTAAAATGGGTAAATTTCATGCTGTAGTATGTTTGAAAAAGTGAATGGTTGTTTATGTAAATTTAATCTTAATTGATGTTTTTCCTTTCATAAATGTGTTTCATCAATTTTATCATGATTTCAATCTTCTTTATAAAATTGTGGTGCCTTAGTGGTTTAATTGAGATTTTAAACGGTTTTGGGCCTTACAATTGTTTGTTGGTTATAATTTTTAATTTTAAATTATTCCTTTTAAAATAGTGAGGCTCATTTGGAACATTGGAAATATTTTATGGAAGTAGAAAACCCCTCTTGAGGAATTCCCTTCATTTTAAAAATATTATGTGTATGTTAAATGTTTTATTAGTCATATGTTCCTCCTAAAGAGGCTTATTAATTATTGTGTGACTTTAATAGGTGGGTTCCCTCGAGGAGGTAGATCAGTGGTGAGAGTTTGGATGGTTTGGAGTAGATAGAATCATATGTTTGTAAGTGTTTTATTGATAAAATCTCACCACCATTTGAAATAGAGGATAAAAGACACATAGGTACGTAGGTGGGAGAACATGAACTACTAAGGTAGTTAAATCAGAAGTAGTAGAGGATCATATTAATCTAGAACGATTCATGATTACAACACTTACTAAACATGTGATATGATTAGAGACAACTAGAACATTGGATGAGATACTCTTTAGGGACTCATGAATGATAATGTTGTTGGTATTGGTTTTTTATTTGGGGACCTCTAGAAAATTGGATTTGATACTCTCTAGTGTATCGTGTATCATAATGTTGTTGGTAGTGTAATAAGAGGATTTTGATTAGTGAGTAATTAGGTTTCTAGTTTATTGATAGTGATAGTTACCTATATAAATTTACTTGTGGTGCTTACTTCTAGCATGATACTTTGGATGTTATTTACATATCAGTTGCTTTATGTTTTTCCTCTATTATGAAAACCAATGATTTAATCTAAACTATTTATCTTTCGTTTAAAATTTTCTATGCATTCTTGGAAATTATTTTGGAACTATAATGGAAAGAAAATGATTTCCTTAAATTGGAATCTTGTTACATGATTTTGAAATAATGTAAACCATATTTTTATATGATTGTATTTTAAACGTAGCTTGACTTGGTTTTCTTTTTAAAGGTAAGGCAAAGAAAATAGTTTTTTAGATATACCTAAAGAGTTTTAATACCCATGCATATATTTTTATTTCTATTTGTAGTTTGGATTCTACTTCTTGGTTGATCTCATCAGTGGGGTGTGATGTTGGTTTAGTGATTGAAGGTGAACTGTAGGGTCATGTGGATGTATCTACAGTTTTATTTATTTCCACTACCCATGTTATTTTTTATTTTTTACTTTATAATTATTTATTTGTCATTTTTTGGGACAAATCATTACCTAATGCATTATTTTGATTCGTGGCACAAGTTTCCAGCCCGTGAGGATCAAGAACACCCATACGACCATGTTGCAAGCTAGCTTGGGTGATAGGTTTTTGGTCAACTATGGTTGGTTCATGAAATATGATTAACTGGGAGAATACATTAGAGAAATATGGTGATTCGTAAGAGTAAATCTAATGTTTCATATCATATATAATTATAATTTTTCAATTATGTAAGAGTAACTTTATATGTAAAATGATATATAAGATCCTTTAGGAGTTTATATAACGTTACACAGGTTTTTCCCATGTAAATAAAAATTAAATAATTTTATTCTATACATATATATATGTTTCAAACATCAAGATGATTCTTGATTACTATAGTTCATGATTATGTGTAATGCTACAATGTTTGGAAGAGGAATATTACAAATTAGGTTGGAAATATTATCCATAATTATTTTTTCACAGGATGTAAAACCATATGTGTTTAATGAAATATACTTTTAAATTGTTTTATTTCAATGATAGCTTACATTGTATGCAACAGAAAGTATAGATGAACTGTAAAATATTATTAAAATATTATATTTTAGTTATAACCTAGCTATTAAATTGGTGAAAATTAATAGGAATATATAATTTATTAAATAAATATAAATTTTAAACCTAATATGAATGTATTGTTATGTTTTTATAAAAAGACCACACAATTATTTAGTAAACTCATTTTTATTTTTCAAAAATATGTTTTTTTCAACAAAAAAGTATTTTTTATTTTTCATTTGAGTAAATATTAATTTCTAGATGTTATAAAAATGTTATTTGAGAAACAGAATTTCAATTTTTGATTCATCATTTTAAAATTATGTTAAATTTTTTTCTGAATTTTTTAAAAGCGTTTATTTATCAAAAAATACTCAAAATAACAATATTTATTGAAACTGTATATTTTTTAATTTTAATACAAATAAAAATAATTTTTTAAATTTTTTAAATTTTTTTAGTAAATTTTGATTTCAAATAATCCAATTATGGTTCTTTAAATGTATTTTATACTTTAATTTAGTATAAAAAATTATATTTCGTTTGGGAATTTTTTTTAAATCAGTTTTTCCATTTGTTGAGTTTAATTTTAAATTAAATTCTTTAACTTACGTGCTTTCAATATTTAAAAATGTATTCCACATTTAGAATCATAACATAAAAATTTATTAAATAAGACCATTTTATTTTTTTCAATATGAATAGTAACCATGGTAATTTTTATTACCACAGTAAAAGGTAAAATTAGTTTTTTATGGATTTAAAATAAGTGATAAGGTCATACTTTTCATCTTATTTCATATTTTCTGAATTTAATTCTACACTTATCACTTAACATTTAAATTTTTTTTAATAGACATTTTTCCATAGAAATTACTCATATATTATTTAAATCAAAGAAAGAGACAAAATGTCACTTTATTTGTCTTAAATATCTCATATGTGTCCACATGGGGAAAAATATTGGTTCTGAATGAATAAAAGTTCCCATTTTTAACATAATAAACTTAATTTTTTGATAAAAAATAATTTGTTATTTTTTGCGTAGTTGGATAAGATTATGACCATTATAATATTTTTTATATTGAAAATAATATGATATCACACACATGTTTTTAATTAATATAAAATTTTTAATAAAATATTATACAGAAGATATATTTTACCAAAAAATAATTTTTAATATAAAATATTTATTTGGATAATGGAAATTTATTTAAAAATTTTAGTGATGAAATAAGTATCTTACATTCATAAACAATGGTGAGGGGGTAATTATTTTATTATTTGAAATATCAAATAATTATTATTATAAATAAATAAAAAATATAAATTTCGATAATTAAGATAATAAATGAATTCAATATATTACCTTTTCATTTTAGGGATATAATAAAATATTTAGTTATGATTTTACATAATTAATATATTTTTTTAAATCTCACAGTGTCGAATAGTATCAAAATTGAAAATAATATTATTTGATGGGATTAGTAAATAATTAAATTATTTAGAAATATTTAAAATATTTAAAAAAATACAAATTTATTATGATATTTTAGAAAATTTCATAAATAATTCATTTATGGTCTAATTTTCATCATATAAGTCAAAAATATTTTAACTTGTAATATTCAAAATGTTGTCTCCGTTGTTAAAATTAAAATAGGTTAACCAAGGGTTAACCAAAATGATATGGAATAAAATTGCACCAAACATGTTTAAAATTTTTTTTGATGTTATTATAGGCTTATTCTATCTTATATTTTAATCCTTATCAATATTTGGTATTTTATTCCAAAAATAATTTATTATAATTTTATATTTTGAGAAATTCTAAAAGTGCCTCTCAACTCAATTATAAAAGGGAACATATACCCTCACTTATTTACCCCATTTGGAGCCTTATATCTAGAACATAATCTACAAATTTATCATATAAAATTATATATAAAAATTAGAGAGGTGGTGGTCTTCTCAAAATACCATCCCTAGATCCATTTAGAGGAGATCCAAAGGAGACATTTTGGAGAAGAGGTAATCACTCTAACCGGTCTCTTTCTTCTTATACTCTTACTTGCCTCCTAAAAATATATTATTTTTTCCATAAATTAATAATTTATGTGTCCATAATATTATGAAATGTTATTGTGATTATAGAAACACCACAATATACCCTCTTTTCCATCATCCAATAAGTGAAAGTATCACTTGTGTGTACATAAGGTTTATTTTCCCCACGTATCGATACAATTTATTTTTTATCACCTTCTTTTATGGATGTTTATTATGATATATTTAATTACAATATAAGATATATATTATATATTAATGATTCTTAAAATATTAATTATTATTTACCTTCTTTAATACTATTAATTTAATAATTAACACAATACTCACGCCTACATACGGCCTACCATCTCCAGGAATGGTGTAATTCATTTTTATATCTCTAATTATTATGAGTGATTTTAAATATGTATGTGATGAATATATATTATTTTTATACAATGATTGATTTTCTAGGAATCATGATACCAAAATCAATGTATAAGTACCAAGACTGGCAAAATAAAACATTCTTGGATAATGTAGAAACTATCACACAAAATTAATATTTTAATGACAAATTATTAATAAAAGAGTTATAAGATGTTATAAAAAATAATAAATTGTATAATAGAATTAATATTATGGAATAAATTTATAATAAATTCAAATTTATTATATAAAGTGTATTGAACTAGAATGAATAAATGAAACAATTGATGCAAGGCATTTCATAACTCAAATTTCATCCTTTGGGTTAAAATTTTACGTCATTGATTATTTCATGATAATATTACTTGTAAAATTATTTTTTATTATATTATTATTTATTTTAATTTATTATTTTTATTTACAATGGATACATATAATCATTTCATTTTTGTAATGCTCTCTTCAATGATATGATATTTATAAGGAAAATTGTCTCAATTTTTTTTATTAAGGCATATTTTGATGTTATGAGCGATTTATATTTATGAGGTGTATATATTGAGTAATAGATATATTAAATCATTAATATCCTTTTTTATTGATATTTAAGTTTATTTTTATGTTATTTTCTTTTGGGGGATTATTTTTCAATGTTACCAAACTGGAATTGAGTATATGTTATGGTCTCATCATATATCATGATTTCTTATGATTATGTCTTCAATGATGAAATATTATGATCTACCTATTAATAAACTCATTTATTTTCTAATCTTATGATTATTTCTATTTAATACATTCTTTCCTTTCATATTCCTATCTTTATGTTCTTATGCTCATAATATTCTTATAAAATCATTAATATATTCAATGTTTACACTTAATGAGAATTTGAGATCTCCCTTTCTTATGTTTTTATTCCCCATGTTAAGAATATATATTTTAGGTGGGGTATTTATATAGAGATTACATAATTAAAATATAATTATGGGAGACATTTAAAATCATTCATGAAATTAAAATTGGTTGTGCCTAGTCTCCAAATACAATAAAATTTTATAGTTCTTAGGTGTGTGTTCATGTAATTTAATGAATAATCATCTAAAAATATGAAATATCCATGTGTGAGAACATTAGTTTGTTTTAGGTTTTAATAGAGGTTAGTTTAGTTTCTCTTTGGAAACAAGGATGATAAAACCATTGTGAGATCCATAACAATAAGTCAAAGTATAGGTTGAATTCCTTGATTTTTGGGATTTATCATAAATAACTAAGGATTAAACCTATGATATTGTATATTTAAATTTATTTAAATTTATTATGTAGTTTCCTAATATGATTAGGGTTACTCACACTACATTTAGGGTTTTCGTTAATTGTTTGAACCTGAAGGAACCATGTTAATTCTGAACATGATAGGAAGTGCAATAAGTTTACACATGTGAATCCAAATGATATGAGACAAGGAATAAAAAATACTCTCTCTGCACAAAAAACATTCCAAAATTATGAATCATGTTGGAATTCCAAATGAAATAAATATGGAACAACATTCTATTATTTTCATCATTAGGAATCATCAACCTTCTTTCAGTGTGTCTTTTGATCCACTACTTGCTATGTAATGGATCAGTATCATTGAAAATATATTTTTTTCTATAATGTTTATAACCTGAGGAATTAATATTATTTTTTCTATCATTTAAAATGTAAAGTTTACCAATTTTGCAATATTATAAATAATATGGGTCAATTGGATGAAATTTACTCCATGTAATGGGATAAGTTAAAGAAATTATTTTTCAATATGTACATTATTCGTAATATTTTAATTAAACTGTATAGTTATTTATTTGAGTTAAAAAGGGATTATGAATCTATTACAACCTATGAAAAAAGAATTAAAATACTTTTGTAGTATTCTTCTTGAGTTATCATCCAAAGTGGATTTAAAGATGATTAATTCTACTATGGCTTTAAACCATCTATCTAAAGTTATTTATCCATAAGTGACTTCAATAGCTATGAAAAAAAATTTTGATGTTCCATCAAGGTGGGAATGGATATAGTGTTATGTATAAATATCATGGTTTCACAAGAAAAGGAAGATTGATTTTAAAGGAAAATATAAAAACCTGGAAAAAATAATATAAAATTTCCATTATGATCAATGTGTGGAAAAAATAAATTTGGAAACTATCTTAAGAGAAATACTAAATGTTTTCAGTGTGGTATTGATGTTCATCAGTCAATTCACTACCTAAGTGATACAAAAAAATTTACTACTAATTTGAATAGAGAGAAGGATGCACTGAATGCAACCCCACACTTCCCTGTTTCAATTTTAAGGGAAATGGTCATTTTCATAATTAGTAATGAAATTCAAGGGTTGTTAATGATGATCAATATTAGTAGCCTCTTAAATATATAGACCATGTGAAATCACATGTGATCACTATTGGTGATATAAAGTATGATAAAGAAGTGGTATAATGATTGAGTGATTATGTATTGGAATTCAATAATAATGTTGTAGATGTGAATTTATAGTATTATGGAATAATAAAACATCTATTCATTGGTCAACTTTAGTTTTTTCCTATGTATTTGAAAGCATATATTGAATGGCACTGGTAACCATGATAATTTATTGAGGTGGTAAGGTGATATTTTTTGGAAAAATGATAATTATTGGAAATATAACCCTTAATGTGTTCATGATTTGGGGATAATAATTAGATAAATATATTTTATTTTTATACAAGAAATATGATATTTTTTATGACGTTGGAACTAATTAGTAATATGATGACAAGGTGTTTTATGATATTTTAGATTTAGTTTATATATTTTTTTAAGAAAATTGTTATTTTTTGAAAGCATGTATGTTTTCATTAAGGTTTTATGGCAATTTAGGTTAATACCAAGTTTCAAAATAATAAATTTTAATTGTATTAAGATATTTCTTGTGACATAAATAAGAGGGATTTCAAGTTGATTTAAGGATTAATGATAAGTTGATTTTAAAAATTTAGTTATCTTCTTTCAAAATTCTTGGATTTTAATCTTTTGGATGATTCATTAGATTAACCATTTATAAAATTTATTAAGTTTAATTTTGAATAATGGTTTTATATTAATGTATTATGTCAAAATTTTAATATTTATTTGTATTGGATAAAATTTTCTAAAATTTTTTTATGATTATAACTATAGATATAAAGAATGATTTATCATCCCATTATGGATCTTATGATCAACAAGTTCTTCCAGAATTACAACTTCTACATCATTTCATGGAGTTAAAGACAATGAACTAATTTATCATGGAATATACAAAGAGTGATATTGTACATATTAAATGAATTAAATTAAGTATATAATCTCAAAGGATTTTGAAATAAATTTTTGAATTATTAACATCAATTTTTAGGATATCAATGAATTTTTTCAGAACTATTTGATTTGTGGTTTAGTTTTCATTAAAATTATCTTGACCAAATTCTCTATCACTCTCTTATATATATTATGGATTAATTTTCCACTCCAAATACATCTTTAAATTTTCCACCAATATTTTCCTTATTTGAAAAAATAGTTATTCATTGCATCAGGTAACAATTAAGTTTCCAATGGAATTTTTATTATTCATGTGTATGACATTGGTTTCTATGAATTAATAATAAAATGTTAATCCTTTAGTGACCAAGATGAATTTAGAGAGTGTAATTCATTTTTAGGGGGGTATAATTTAAAACTTTATATTTTTATGAAATAGATTATTTAGAATTTTTATTTCACTGATAGTTTGTGTTATATGCAATAGCAAGTTTAGAAGAACCGTGAAAATTATGAAAATATTATATGTTTTTTATAAAATAGTTATTTAATTGGAGGGAATTGATAAGAATAATTAATTAATAAATAAATAAAAATTTGAAACCTAATATGAATGTATTAGTATGTTCTAATAAAATTATCAGACCATTATTTAGTAAAGTCATTTTTATTATTAAAAAATAAATTTTGTTCAAAAAAAGGATTTTTATTTGTTTTTCTAGAACATATTGTAGACAACATGAAATGTGTTCCACGAACTTTTCTGTAGATTGAAGATATGATTCTCACATAGAATGAAATTTCAATTATGAGTAAACATGAATTCATCGTGAACGAAAAATATGGAAGTTGGATTTATATGTGCCAAAAATACTACTTCATTCCAATGGATAAGTGGAATTATTCCCCCATCCAGGAGTAGGCATTGGATTTCCATGATCGATGATGAAAAGGGGACGACACATTAAATTCAATTTCATAGATTCATCTGAAACGAATTGGTAAATTCACCACCTAAATAAATGTAGATCATATCAAAAACATCAATTTTAATGGTCATGGATCCCAATAAAACTTACGGGTCCACAGTTATGGCACATAGAAGATAGATAAATTTTATAAAGGGATCTGAAATACATACATAGAGGACATAAGTGGAGGACATGCATGGAAGAATAATTTATACACTCATACATGGAATATCTACATGGAGGACCTACATGGAAGAACTCCCTTCACCCATCCCCCCTCCTTTCCTAAAAATAGGAACATTGGTATCCCCATTTCAAAGGCATAAAATGATGGGAGAACTCCTGATGCTCTTGTTATGTAGGTCCTTTTCCTAGGTTCTGAAAAACACTCAAGTAATTATATGAAACATGATAAAAGAGAGTATTATAGGGGAAAATTGGTTCAAAGTAACATCAAGGTCAAAAACACATGGAGATGCGCCAATGACCTCTGGAGAGCACCAGTACAGAGCACCTATGCGGAACACCAGCGTTGAGAACCTACACGAAGCACCTACACAGAGAACCTACATGAGGAAAGTTTGTGACCCCTCTAGTAAATACTTCAGGGGAACAGCCCCAATGCCCCCACTTAGGATTTGTTCCAAATGGCAGTAGCGGCCCATCGTGTCTGTCCTTTCCTTCTGGCAGTAACCCTTATGAAAATGGAGTGTCATAGCACAAAATTTTCATTTCGATTCATCAAAAAATTTCATTGAGCCCCTTCTATTTCCCAACTTCCAGCCTTCAAATATCGTTATTGGAGACACTCCATAACACTAAATAAAGTACCTTGATTTGACTTAGTCCCCTGTGTTTCATTAACATCTAATGAATTTGGGCTCTCTTTATGGATTCCTCAAGTACCATAAGTCGATAAATTCTTTATGAAACTTTTGAATCCTAATCACTTAACTCCTATGCTAGGTTAAATATTAAACTAGAATCTTCCATAGGAGTAATCGCCCCAAAAATCTCAAATGGGAAACCACCTTAGGGGTATGCCTCAACCAACCCTGAAATGGGCGTCCTCAATTGGATTAATCCCCAACCAAACATAAAAGGGAACTCCCACTGATGTTAGTCCCTAATCTTTCAGGGGATGAGCAGCATAACTCCCAATGTCATCCCCCATTTAAGGGTTAATTGCTCCATGACCTATTCCATGGTCACTTCACCCTCATCCACCCCCATCATCATAGACCAGTCCTCTACCACCAACGGAGGAGGAAATTTGTTTGTGCCTTTTTTGAATCTTTAACATCCTTTGGTTTCTCACACTGATCCTGAGTCATGTGGGCTTATTTATTTTTCATAATCATAACATTTACACAAATAACCCCTCATGAACTTTGAGAACTCTGGTTCCTAGCATAACTGGGATACATAGGAATCCCTGACTTGGCTCGGGTTTCATCTCAATTCGTCCCCAAAAAGGAATCCTTTTCATGAAATAACCAAAAATCATTTCTAATAAAAGACTATAATCTAATTCGAGACTCATCAAACAATGTGGGATTTGATTCCAATCCAAATGGGATACATAGGAAGTGTCTCTGAGGTTCGAACTCAACATTTCCAATAAACCGTGTTCTTCTCGGGCCATATTCCCAACATGGTCTAATCGAACGTGGAAGACCATATTCATTCAAATTTACATGGACTTCCTAAGCATAAGTACCACATAAAACCATGACTAAGAAACTTTCACTTATATTTACATATAACATGACATTCAACTACATGACTAGGTCCTTATGACACGACATTAAAAGGTATGATGTGTCCCATTAAGTGGCACTGAACTATGGGGGTTCTAATTCCTTTCACAAGGATATGCAGGTAACCCATGTATGGGTATGATTCCAACATCAGAAAAAACATTCATCTCCCAGGATGATGATAAAATTAAAGGGTGCACCATTGAGTGGCTTAAAAACTAGTATCATCATAACGATGTATAAAAGAACCTCTAAATAGTATATTAGACGATACAATTGACATACGACCTCAAATACATATGGATGTCTCCATTAATGAAGAAACTCAAATACATACTGATGATTCTAAATTTCACACATGCTAATAATTGATTGAAAATTACTTGGGAATACTAGTTTATACCTGGTAAATTAATAATTAAACATGAAAATATCCAAAATCTATAAGAGAGTCCTAGAGTAGACAATTATTCCCTCTAAAAGGGTGTGATGAGTTCGAACTCCCATCCTCTTGAACAATGAAAGTTAGTAATTATAATGACCCATACTTTACATACATTGTTAATACTTTGAAATTGAATCACACTTAATACAACATATAACAAAACCATGAAATGACCGTATAGGTATAGTGTCTTTAGAAACTGGGAAACATAAACAACTGGTTCATAAATCATCTACACTGTCTCCCTTTAATTTTATCATATCTAGAGTCCCTTTTGGAATAAATTACATTATAACCTTCTTTTTGACCAGGGGAAAATAAAACATACAAAAGAGTGAGCTCAAATACTCAGTAAGGGTAAACAAAAGAAACATCAATCACATCATATTCATAAGAACATAACATTTTGAAAATCATAACCTACAAAAGAGATCATAATATCATAAAATGGGATAAATCATGGTAGTCAAATGTAATCCCAATAATCATAACATGAAACTTTTTGGCATACACACATAGTCATAGAGAATCATTTCTTAGTAGTCAAGACTCATTTCCATGACTATCTTAGCGTACAAAGTCCATTTTTGAACTGAGTTCACTCCTCATTTCAGTCATGTTTCACTGAACCGGATTAAACTGTCGTTCCAGCCATGTCTATATAATGAGATATAAATCTTTACCCAATGCATTGGAGGGAGATATAGGTCTCACCCATCTCATAATTATACCATTCTAATGTGTTCCACAAGATTATAAATCATACATCATAGCATAACCCATGTAATAAAATTGGGATTCTTAAACATCATGCCATCATATCATAATCCATATAAGATAAAAGGACATCCTAAGAATAATTCCATAATAACATAATCAAATCAATGAAAAAATTGGGATAGAAACAGAACCCTATATTATCTTAGATGGAAAATAATTTTGATAAAATACTTGAACTTCATTCTTGAAGAAAATATCCTTTCTACTTTAAAAACATTTTTCCTTTCTTAAAATGTCAAATAATTTTAAACTAAAAGAATTTAATTAAAAATAAACATGAAAACTTGTAAATTAAGATTCATAGAAATAATTTTTTACAATTCCATTCATGTTGTATAAGTTAAAAAACATTGTTCTCATACTTTGGCCGGAAAAGTCAAAAAGTACCTTGTACAAAAAATGATAAAAGATTACATTCATATCTTTTAATAAAAAATCACCAATGGGTAAAATTGGATTTAAACAATTGTAGGAGTATAGAAATAATAGTAAATATTGAGGAAACATTGATGTGGATGATAAATATTCCCCAGTAAATTCTGAAGTATAAACAATCTCGGATAAAAATGAGATTTTGAGATTTTCCCTTACCTTAGGTCTGATATGCTTTGAATATGTCCAAACCTCCTATATAATGATTTAAATAATGTAATTGACTTATTACAGAATCATATTCATTGATATTATATCATATATGGTCATATTCTTAACTTCTTATTAGTAATATTTCATTGCTACTTGTTATTCCGGTGTTTATTTCTATTTGTTCTTATGCATGTTTTGTCGAATAAATTCTTATTCTTCCTTTTAGGTTATATATAACCAATTTCCAGAATTGTATTAGTGTAATATATATATATATTATTTATTCATTCCATTCATTTATATTATCATTAAGAATTGAATATCATGTAGAACGAGTCACATCACATCGTGGAGACAGAAGGTCGTACGTATGCACGAGTGATGGTATCGTTCCCATGATCGTGGAATTTTATTGAAGTGCATGTATAATATTTCAGAATCAATATCACTTTAAAATAATAATATATAGTTATTATTTACACCATTATACCCATCCATGTAAGGTTGTGGTGGAAAACAGATTACACCACAGCGTGGAGACGGTATTCCGTACGTACGCACGCGCGGTGATTTCGTTTTCTGTAGGATGGATAGAAGGTAAAATAGGGTTGTTTCATATTTATAATAACATATAATTATATGAGTGATACTGATGTTATTACTTCATAATGAAAAAACTACAGAATATGAAGTAGAAGAAGAAATAAATTTGAAAGAATCGATAACGGACATTACCTCTTCTTTGAAGCGCCTCTTCTTAACCTCCTCTTAGGGCACTAAATATTGCCTTTAAAGAAGACCAGGACCTCTAGGATGTTTCTAGGGAAGTGGAGAAGATAAAATGGCAGGGGTTGGCAAAGCATGAAGGCTCAAAGTGGTGTGAGGAGGAGAGGGAGGAGGTGCCCTTTTATAAGGGAGGGGAGGGGCACCTTAAGAAAAACTTAAAATATTATTTTATAATAAAGTAATATTTGTTTTTTAATAGCTCAAAATTGATTTATTTCAAAGATAAGGTGGGGATGGGTTGAATTCCTCTCAAATTATATATTTTAGACATGTTTAGGATACTATTTGAAACTTATCATTTAGATTTAACTCTAAGTTAAATAATTTTTCGTTTACCGAATCTTCTTGTTTTCTTAGACTATATGGTTAATAAACATAGAATAACAAGACAAACTAAACCCAAGTTGTTAATTATTAAAATATATAACCTTATCTAAGTAATTTAGCCAGACCTTTTATTTTTAGGAATATAATAACAATTAATAATATAATATTTGTTTTAAAAACTATTTTATGTCAGTTTTGACACTATTTGGTAATTAATTTTCATTAAAATCATACCAGCATGATTAGTTCTAAAACAATTAATTAAATCAATACTAACATGTCATAATAACCTATAAAATTATTTTAGTTCATAAAAAGTCTCAAATTACATTTATTTGGGTATTTATAATATCAATTATGTTAATATTTCATTAATAAGGAAATTACTGCATCATCATTGTGTCATAAATAAATTAAATTATTTAAAGTATAAAATTTATAAATAAAATAACATTATGTAGGAAATAAATTTATATTTCTAATGAATGTTTATAGTCTAATTTATCTTATTTATTAACCTATTTAAAAAACGTTTTAGTTATTAAACATTGATTTTAACTATTTTAACTCTTCTTTAAATAAAATAATATTAAATGTCCTAATCAAATCCAAGTGGACCTAAATGGTCATATTTTAATCCTAAGGTTTTTTTGGTCGAATAATTTTTATCTAATAGAATTAGGACATGTGTTAGGGTAATAATAATACCATTTTTACCCTTAATTACCCTATTTACTTTTAATCATGGTAAAAAAAGTAAACAGTTACTATTCACCAAATATAATTTTTATCTTATTGAAACACATTTTACTCCTTGATATTAACTGTGTCTCTCGGATTTATGAAATTATACTCATAGAAGCGGTAAAATTAAGGTTTATGTAAATTTTCAAACTCTCCTAGGAGGTGGGTAAAAGACGGTGAAAAGTTCAATAAAATTTTTATATATCTAACATTATTATAAAATTACTCCAATGAATTATTTTGAACTTATATATTTATTATGTATAAATTTTTACCTAATATATATTTAAATAAAATAAATAATTATTTAAATAAAAAGTTGGTTTTTAAATAGTAACCCAGTGTTTTCACTATTCAACCAAAATTGAAACATTTCAGAAAAATAACAAAAATTCACCCTGGGATAATTTCGATATTCCGAAGCCAAAAATGAAGTCCATTTTGAAATATTAAATTTTTAAAATTTCAAAAATTGGGTATTAATATTCATAACGGGTAGTTTTAATAATATTTTAATAGCATATCGTTGTTTAGTGAAACTCAGTATTGCGTACAATGCAAGCTATCGAGGAAGGTCGTGATTGCGTGTAAAGCAAGCCAAGCTAGTGTTGTGTGTAGTGAAAGATTTCTTTGATGATTTATATAACATAAAAACAAAATATTTCTCATAAAAATATTGGGTGTTACATTCTACCCCCATTAAAATGAATTTCGCCCTCGAAATTTGTCACTTTGTAACAAACAAATGATGATACCTATCCCTCATCATATCCTCAAGCTCCCATGTTGATTCTTCTAATTGCTGGTTCGTCCATAAAACATTCACCAAGAGAGTGGTCTTGTTTCGTAGGACTTTTCCACTACGATTCAAAATCTCTATCGGTTTTTCTTCATAAGAATGATCTTGCTCCGGTGGTATAACTTCTGTGCTGAGTACATGTGAAGGATCAGGTATGTACTTTCTCAGGAGAGATACATCGAACACATTGTGAACTTCAGAGAGATTTGGTGGAAGAACCAATCGGTAAGCTACCTTCCCAACACGATCCAGTATTTCAAAAGGACCGATATACCTAGGACTTATCTTTCCCTTCTTCCCAAATCTCATTACTCTCTTCCAAGCAGATATTCGTAAGAACACATTATCACCCACATAAAACTCTAGGTATTTTCTTTGATTATTGGCATAACATTTTTTGTTGAGACAATAAGGTTTTCTTTATGACTTTTCCATTCTTTCTTGTTTTGAAAATCACAAACACCTTATACATAAGAAAATCTATATTTTACATCTATAAGGAAAATTTTCTTCCATAAGGAAATTTACCCTAACCTAGATTTCCTTATACATATCTATATTTTTCTTAAGTAAAATAATCGAATTCTTACCCAAAAACTCGGAATCATATAAAACTAAGAATTGAAGCATTTTGTTTTTAGGATCTGAATTCTGGATTTGAAATATAATGATGTTCCACTCCGAATTCTGGATGCGAACTGTAATGATGTTCCACTCTGAATTTTGGATGTGAACTGTAATGATGTTCCACTCTGAATTATGGATGAAAACTGTAATGATATTCCACTTCGAACTCTGGATACGAACTCTCATATAGTTAGACTCTGACTTTTGGATACGAACTCTCATATAGTTTCTCTCTGAATTATGGACTCCGGTCTTTTATAAGTTTGACTCCGAACTTTTATATGTTCGACTCCAAACTTTTGGAAGTTTGACTCCAAACTTCTACAAGTTCGACTCTGAACATCTACAAGTTCGACTCCGAATTCTGTAAGTTCAGATTCTGAACTCTGGTGAAACCAAACTCCAAATTTCCTTTGAAATTTAGACTCTATATTTCTACTGAGTTTAGGTTCCGAATTCATATACAACAGAATCTGAATATCCTTTTTATTGTAGACTCTGAATTCCATTTTGGTTAGAATCAGAACTTTTATTTGCTTATATTCTGAAATTTATTTTTACTTATGATTACACCTGTTTCATTATAAAACGATGTAGTCCGTTCTATTTCAAACTAACCGTTGGTTTAGTGTGACGTGTAAAGGTCCCTCATAAATTTAAGGAAAAATATGAACATTGGAAGAGGGAGTTGACTGTTGGAAATTTTCCTATAAATACGAGCTCATTTGAACGAGCTCAATACTGATATTTGACAACTTGTTCTTACATGCTGTTGAAGTGATTTCTAGGAGAGAGGCTCTTATCAACTCTCAATCTTCGTGCATAATGTTTGAACAGCTTGTTCAAAATATTCCTTGTGAAGATTGCTTCGGGCGACTCCAATTGTTGGTGATTACAATCGAGAGCTTCCAGGGATAGGAAGACAGAGGTGCTGACTTCCTTGAAGTTCGAGGTCTTCCTTGCTGAGGAAGATAGAGGTTCCAACTACCTTGAAGTTGAGGGATTGTGGGTATAGCAAGAAAGAGACTCTGATCTTCGTATCAAGGGCTTACCCTGGCATGGGTAAGACAAACTTGCATGAATGTATAAATCAAGGGACCATTATCCAAGGTTGTTGGATACCCTTCTCTTTGTGTTAAAAGATTTATATCTTGTTACTTTTAGTTTTACTACCTGTTTTTTCACTACATTGTATATTTTAAGGAAATTATAATCTCCTTATATTTCTTTACACTAGTACTCTAATTAATTTAGATTCTATACACTATAAGGTAGAATTTCATATTATAAACTTTTGTTAAGTTTCAATTTCTGGATCAATATTTTTGGAACCTATTTTTCAGAATCACTTTCTAGATTTAAGAAAGTCCATAGAACTAGAAGCTTGTAACTTCATACTTTGTCCCAATTTTTCATTGGTGTTAGAGGTGGTGTGAATTATCTTAGTTTAACTTTGTTAAACATAGATCTTTCCTTGTTTAATGAAATTTTTAAAAGTGTAAAATTCACCCCCCTGTATATTGAGCATTTAAATCATTATTTTGATCCTAAAATTGGCATCAGATCTTGGAAACCTCATACTCTATACCAATCTCATATTTGGTATCAGAGGAGGTCTTTGAAATACTTATACTCACATATAAGTTTTTCCTGCTCAGTTTTTTTCCTTGTTCTATATTTTCCTTGCATATGAATATATTTCCATGAATCCAAAATATTGTGTTTAACAAGTTTTTGTGTAGAAAACATTCTTAAAGATGGCAGGTTTAAATTATGGTTCCATCGACAACCTAAATCCTACAAGACCACTAATTTTTTAAGGCAATGATTATGAATACTGGAGAGATCGAATGAAGACTTTCGTTATCAATACTGGGGTAGATAATTTTGTTATGATTACCGGAGGTTATAAAATTCCTGATAAGGAAGTTAGTGCTTTCACCAACCTAGAGACGGATGATTATTAATTAAACTATAAGGTACGCAATACTCTACTATGTTCAATGACTAGGAACATATATAGCGAAATTTCTTCATGTGAAACAGATAACACTATATGGAAGAAACATGAAGTTACTCATTTTGGTACATCTAAAGTGATTGAGACAAGAAAAGCTATGTTGAGAGCTGAGTATCACGGTTTTAACTTTCCTTATGGAGAACCTATAAGCAAAGTGCAATAAAGATTTATGACTATCGTGAATAGTTTACAATTTATGGGAGTGAAAGGTCTCGATGATGAAGCACTAGTTATCAAGATCATTGATATTATTCCTAATGAGTGGGAATCAAAGAGAACGACTATTGATGAGAATAAGAAGGCCACTCAAATTTCCATAGATGGGCTATTTGGAACTCTTATCCAACATGAAACAAGAATGAAGAGAGATGCTGACAACATAAAAAATAAGAATGGGAATGGTACTATTAATTTTACTACAAAATAAAATCACATTATAGCTAAGACTCCTAAGAGAGTAACCAGATCCACGTCTTAGAATGTTAAAATTCAATCCGAATCTAGTGAGAGTGAAGTCTCTGAAAATGAGTTAGAAAATCTTTCTTAAAGAATAAACAAGATAGCGGGTCAAAGAAATTTCCAATCCAGGTATAAGAAGATGGAAAGAAAAGATAAAAAAGATTCATTGGTCACATGCTATGAGTGTAAGAGAAGCGGACACATACAACCTGATTCCCCTATGCATAAAAAGAAAGAAATAAAAGACAGGAATTATGAAAGGAATAGGAAGAAGTTCTATAAAGATAAAGCTAAGAAAAGTCTGAATGCTTATACTACTTGGAGTGCTAGTTGTGGAGATTCTTCAGAAAGTGAATCTTTAGAATATGATTCATCATCTTAGAAAAATATAGGATTCATTGCTAATACTTATTTTCGACATACATGTCTTATGGCCAAGGTACGCTCTACTGAGGTTTTAACAAACTTATATCTTGATAAGAATTACTATTCCTAAAATAGTACTTCTAATGAAGATACTTCATCCTCAGAAAATGAAGAACCTTGATATGAAGAAGTATCTAGATTTTCCATGTTATTTTAATAAAAAATTTGTAAAATTTCTAAGAAAATTGACAAGGAATATACTAGGGAAGAAGTTCTTTCAAAAAAAATTTATATCTTTCTTCAGATCATAAATATAGAGAAAAGATTCTAGAAAAACATTCTAAAGACCTTGAGAAAGAAAATTCTGATAAGGAAGAACTGTCTGAAGATCTTAATAATTCTATTTTAAAGATGAGAGTTTTTGAGGAAAAATATAACTCTAATAAAATGATTCCTAAGGATTGAAATTTAGTCATTAGACTAAAATCTAAAAAATTTCTCTTAAGAATATTCTTGGAAATTTACCTCTGGGAAGGAAAATTTTAACAAGATGTATTCTCAAATTAAACCTAAATGAAACACTACTAGAGTAGGTTATACTCACCAAAAACTATTTTTCAAAAACAACTATTTTTTTCCTTCTAGAGCCCCTTTTTGAACTAAGTGTCAAGGTTGTGGGAATTGGAGGAAAAAAATTTCTTTGAATAAAGTTCAATATCTTGGGTTTCATAAAGCATATTTCTCTAAACAAATGTGGATACCCAAAATTTTGTTATCTGAAAATCCATGATCCAAATAAGATTGGATTCTGAAAGTCTAATGCTTTTCTTATTTTCTGGAAGATAAAGGGGGTACCAACAACAATAATTGTTACATGGATAGTGGATGTTCCTGACACACAAATGGTAACAAAAACTATTTTGAAAATATTATCAAGATGAAAGGATGAAAAGCAACTTTCAAAGATAATGCTCAAGGAGAAATTTTTGGTATCGGTAATATTGTTCTTCTAGGTAAAACATTGATTTCAAATGTTTTTTTTTTGTAAAGGGTCTTAAGCATAACCTCATTAGTATAAGTCAATTATGTGATGAAGGATACCTTGTGAATTTTAGGAATGATAAGTGTTTAGTACATAATTACAAGGAAGAATTTATTCTTTCCGACAATAGGCAAGAGAATGTTTACACTTTGAACATAAAAGACCTTAGGATCCAATACATACCTTGCCTTAGTGCAATAGAATATCATTCATGGTTATGGCATAGAAGGCTAGGTCATTGTAACCTTAGGAACCTATGAAAACTCTCTAAGAATGGTTTAGTTAAGGATCTACTGGAGCTTAGATTTGATTTTTATAATGTTTGTGATCCTTGTCAATATGGAAAGAAATATAAATCTAGTTTTAAGTTAATCAGTGAAGACTCAACAACTGATGCATTACTGTTGGTTCACATAGATCTTTTCGGTCCAACACAAACTAGAAGAATTGGAGGAAAATACTATGTGTTTTTTCTAGTTGATGATTACACCAAATTTACATGGGTCTATTTTCTAGAAATGAAGTCTGAATATTTTTCTTATTTCAAAATTTTTAGATCCCAAGTAAAAAATGAGAAAAACCTTCCACTGAAAACTATTCATAGTGATCATGGAGGAGAATTTCAAAATTCTAATTTTGAATCCATTTCTAGTAGAAAAGGTATTACTCACAACTTTTCAGCACCTAGAACTCCTCAACAAAATGGTGTATTTGAAAGATGAGATGTAATTCATCAAGAGATAACTAGAACCATGTTGAGTGAATATTCTATAGCTAGACATTTTTTGGCTGAAGCTGTAAGTACTGCTTGTTAAACAATAAATCAATTTTTGATTAGATATTTTCTTAATAAAACTACTTATGTGTTATGGAATGGTAGAAAACCAAGACTTTCCTACTTCAAGGTTTTTGGTTACAAGGTATTCATCCGGAATACTAAAGATAATCTACACAAATTCGCACCAAAATCCGGTGAAGGGATTCTTTTAGGATACTCCATAACTTCTAAGGCCTATAAGGTTTTTAACAAAAACACTTGTACTATTGAGGAAATAGTACGTATAGAATTTGATGAATCCGATCCTTTTGTTTTTATACCATCTCATCCTTCATCTTCAGATATGTTTTCAAAAACTGATTATCAACCTTTAATAGAAGATCCTTCTAATAAGTAAAATGTTCAAGAAAATATTCCTGAAACATTTACCCCAGAAGACTTTCTACCCTATGTTGATGAATAGGTTTTACAAAACACATGTCATGTGTTTCTTAAGAATCATCCCATTGATAGTATCATTGGTGATGTCAATCAACCTATAAGGACTAGAAGTTCCTTAAGGAATGAAGTAGAACATCTAGCATTTCTTTCCCAATTAGAACCAAAAAGCACTGATGAAGCTTTAGGTGATGATGATTGGATCAAAGCCATGCAAGATAATCTAAATGAATTCAAATGGAATAATGTCTGGACATTGGTTGAAAGACCTAACAAACCTTCTGTTATTGGAGTAAAGTGGGTCTCCAAAAATAAGTGTGATGAAAATGGACTCATCGTTAGAAATAAATCTAGACTAGTTGCTAAGGGCTATAATCTACAATAGGGAACATACTATGAAGAAACCTATGCTCCAGTAGCTAGACTTGAATCTATTCATATCTGACTTGCCTTTGCATCATTCTTTAATTTCAAAATTTTTCAAATGGATGTGAAATGTTCTTTTCTTAATGGTTATGTTCAAGAGGAAGTTTTTGTTGAACAACCTCCTGGATTTGAAGATACAAAACATCATAATCATGTTTTTAGACTTACCAAAGCTTTGTATGACCTTAAACAAGCCCCACGAGCTTGGTATGATAGAATTGCAAGATCTAATGAAATTTGATTTTGAAATGAGTATGATGGCTGAGTTAACATTTTTCCTTGGTTTTCAAATTTCCCAAAAACCAAAAGGAATCTATATATCACAACATAATTATATTAAAGATAATCTTAAAAAGTATTGTTATGAAAACACTAAGAGTATAAGTACTCCTATTGGTACCTCAAACACACTTGATCTTGATGAAGCTGGGAAACCAGTAGATCAAACATCTTTTAGAGGTATGATAGGAAGTCTACATTACCTAACAGCTAGTCGACCAGACCTAATGTTTTCAGTATACTTATGTGCCAGATATCAATCTAATCCAAAGTAATCTCATTTAAAGGAAGTGAAAATAATTTTTCCTTATTTAAAGGGAACCATATATTTTGGACTCTTCTATTCTTCTGGAAAAGATTTTTTTTAAAAGCTTTTCAGATGCTGACTTTAGTGGATGTAGAATGGATAGAAAAAGTACATACAGAACTTGTCATTTCTTAAGAGATTCATTGGTTTCATGGTCATGGAAGAAGCGACACTCAGTAGCACTCTCCACAGCTGAAGCTAAAAATGTAGCAGCTGGAAGTTGTTCTGCTCAAGTGTTGTGGATACAATAGACAATCACAGACTACGGATTGAGTTTTACTAAGACTCAAATTTTTTTTAATAACACAAGTTCCATTTCCCTTAGTAAAAACCATGCACATCACTCTCGTACAAAGAACATAGGTATTAGGCATCACTTTCTTAGGGATCACACACTAAAAGGAGATATCATTATTCAGTTTATCAGAACGCAAGACCAACTTGATAATATTTTCACAAAATCATTACCCTCTGATAGATTTGAATACATTAAACAGATGTTAGGAATGATAACCATAAGGTAATCCTTCTTCATTAACTTCTTGATAAACAATTCTCCTTATAGTAATAAACTCTTTTTCATAGGGGGAGCACATTTTCATGTTAGCGTAATCAAAATTTTCATAGTCAATTTTTCTTTTCAAGCTTTTGCAATCAAAATTTTTTGCAGTCAGCCTTTCAAACTTTTGTAACTAAAATTTTCGTAATGATCTTTTTAATAATTTCTGAAACAAAAAACTTTGTAATGAAAATTTCCGGAACTGAAATTTTTTGTAATGAAAATTTCTGGAACTGAAATTTTTCGTAATGAAAATTTCCAGAACTCAAATTTTTCTGAATGAAAATTTCCGAAACAGAAATTTTTCGTAATGAAAATTTCTAAATCTAAAATTTTTCCTAATAGAAATCTTCAGAACTGAAATTTTCAGAATTGAAATTTCAGTTATGAGTGTTTAAGTAATGGGAATTTTCTTAATGAGAATTTTCATACTGAGAATTTTCATAATGAAAATTTTTCGTAATGAATATTTTGTAATGAGTTTTTCGTAATGAGTTTTTTTTGTAATGAGTTTTTTGTAGTGTGTTTTTCTTAGTTTAATTTCCCTCAAGAAATATATTACCAATTATAAAGAAACATCCAGGCTAATCCGAAAGGTATGATTTCCTAAGATAAATCTCTATAATAATATTTTACTTGCTGGTGTTTTCTTATCTGTTTTAAATTTTTTGGATTCTAGTTTTCTTAAATCTGAATTCTTTTCTTAAAATATCAAAAGATCAGAGTCAAGTTTTCCTTGTGGTTTATATCTCAACCGTCAGATAAAATCTCAATGTACCTCAACCGTTCGATCAACTGTGTAAAATGAACCGTCGTCTCAATGCCTATATAAAGGGGACCCCCAAGGGTCGTCCCACATTGGTTTTTCAATGCTTTCGCATCTCGAAGCCCTGAATCTATTCTTGAGGACCGTTCTGATCTTTCTGAAGCCCATTCGGAATCCTCCAGAACTCTCCATTCTGAATGTCTATTGAAGCTACTTCCCAAGATAAGTCTACCTTAAAACAAATTTTAAATTGGTTAGTCTACAGGGAGAGGTTAGTGCATCTGAGTTTCTACAAGTATAATTCTCTTATAACTAAGAATATCAATTTGAATGACTAGTAGGATGTTTTCCTATCAAAGACAGAGAAATAGGATCCAGTTTATACAGAGTTGCTCATTGAGTTATATGAGTATGTTTCCTTCCTTGAGGAAGATGGCAGAGATTTCTTTTCTTTCAAATCATATGGAAAGACATACAAATTATCTTACACCAAGGATGCAAGTTTTGTGGGTTTACATTATGAAGGTGAAGCTGAGTTTTGTTCACATAAGATTTCAGATGAGCAGGGAAGTTTCAACAAGGTGAAGGCTTTGAAATGCCTTGGACTTAATGATGCCAAGACAGCTAAGATTTCTCATCTCACTCTGAATAATCAGATTCTATAGTTATGGGTACAAGGTTTTCTTGTACCAAGAAGGGGTGACAAGGATAATCTTAAGAAGAGTGACATTTATGTCTTATATTTTTTGGTAAATATAAGGAAGATAAATCTGATTAGGCGTGTTTTGAATATAGTTAAGAATATCAAAGGGAATCTGAAAGCACATATCATTATGTATCCAGCTCTGATTTCCAAAATTATCATCAGATGTCTTGATTCATTAGATGTTGCTTGTACTTCCAATCAAAGAACTTGCAAGGTAATGTTAGTAAGTGATGACACATTAAAGAGGATGAAGATGGGTTTTTCTGATGAATCCGCATAATTCTACCCTTTACCAGATGAAGTGGCTGATACCATTCCGGACAATGTGGAGAAGGCTGAACCAGTGAATAATGTTACAATGATTAGAAATCATAAGGAATTGGTTGCTGATGACAAAACCCCCAAAGCTAAGGAAACTCATTCAGCACCTCCCAAGCCGAAAAAACAGAAAGCCTATCCAGATGAAGTGGCTGCTAAGTGGAGGGAAGACAAGGAGAAGAGGAAAGAAGGGGATCTACAGTTCGGATTAGACCGTGTTGAGGCTAAGGCCTTAAAAGAGAGAGATGATAATGAGTTAGATAAGCAAGCAAAAGAGAAGAAGATAAAGAAGAAAATGTCTGAAGGTGAGGTTGTTCTATATCTTTTAAAAGCAACTGAAATAGCTTCTGAACAAATTCTCATTCCGGAAACATTTCTCACCAAACCATTACCAGAGACTCCAAAAAAGAACTACATCACTCCCGAAAATCCTAAGGGTGAAGAGGTTGTTGAGGAATAAGAATAAGAAGAAGAAGTAGTAGAAGGAGGAAGTGATAATCTAGATGACTTGATCAAACAAATAGAGTATTTTCATGAAAAAGTTGAATCAGTAAAATTCTTCACTCTGAGAAAGGGAGTTGAGAAAGAAAGTAGACAGGATGATGATAAGCAAGAGGAATAGGAAGAAAATGTTTTGATGATGAGGAAGAATCATATGAGAATAATTTTCTTGAAGAAGGAATAGAGAAGGAGGAAATTGATGAAGAAAAAAAAAATCAACTATTAGAGAGTGAGGAAGAATATCCAGATGATCAACCTATTCCAAAAATCGATAAGGGTAATCAAGTGTTCATGGATACACCAACAAAAGATATCTTTAGGAAGAAAGAGGTTGGTGGTTCTTCTAAAAGGAAGCTGGTGCAAATTTATGAGGAACAATCTCCAAGCAAATTATCGGATTCTAAGTCATCAGCACATGGTCATGACTTTTTTGTTGAATCTTTGAAAAAGCTGGAGGACACCATTCCGATATTTCCCACCATAGACTCCAGATGCCAGATGCTGCAACATTTTTGAATCAAAAAATTGGAATCCTTATCCATGGTGATGGATATGTGTGTAAAAATTGAAGCTGACCATATAAATTTCTCATCAATTATGATGTACATAGTAAATCATTCAGAAAAATCACCTTTTGGTCTAAGAAAATTGAAGAGGACATCGCTGACTTTGATCGTTTTCAGAATGAGGTAAAATATGCCTTTGAAACTGAGGATAACAAGATTAAGAATCTTTAGAATGAGCTGATCATTGAGCAAAGTTCTCAGGATCAAAAGGTTAGATACCTGAATGGGAAGCTTAACATGGTTTCACAGAACTATAAAGGGAAAAGATATTTTTGGATTGATTTTAAAGAGAAGCTGGAAATGCAAGATGAGTTACTGAAGATGCAGGAAGAGGTCATGAAGGCTCAGGTAGAAGCCTTGAAATCTCAAGATGAAAGGATAAAAGATTTGGAGAGGCAAGATGAGGAGGATCAGAGAGATTTCAAGAAACTGAAAACCTTTTTGAAGAAGCTGTTCCTGAAGGAAAATGAAGACAAATAAACTCACTACGATCTTTTATTGTATTTGGTTTTCCTTGTATTTTTTTCAACTCTAATGAAATTTTTTCCTGGTTGTATCTTGTATTATTATATACTAATGTTTCAGGTACTCTATTTCTTTTCCATTCCATTAAATTCTTTTTGAAAATCACAAAGGGGGATAATGAAAAAGTACTACTTAAAAGAGGAGAAAGAAAATTTTAAAATGGAGAAGGAAAAATTTCTAAGTGAGATATCCTTAAAGTAAGGGGGAGTTTCTCGTTACAAAGTTTTTCATTCCCATATAATGAAAACTCCACTCCAGAAATTCATAATACAATCCTTAGAGTTTTAATTCCTAAGGGGGAGTTATATGTATTCATCATCATTCATTAACAAAGGGAGATAAGTTTTAACTTCAATGTCTAATGAATTTTTTCAATGTTCTTATATTCTTTTTTGTAAGGATTTTTGTGCTTTCCCAAAGGGGGAGATTGTTGAATCAATAAGGTTTTCATTATGACTTTTCCATTCCTTATTTTTTTGAAAATCACTAACACCTTATACTTAAGAAAGCCTATATTTTACTTCAATAAGGAAAATTTTCTTCCATAAGGAAATTTACCCTAACCTAGATTTCCTTATACATATCAATATTTTTCTTAAGTACAAAAATCGGATTAATACCCAAAACCTCAGAATCATATAATACTAAGAATTGAAGCATTATGTTTTTAAGTTTTGAATTCTGGATGTGAACAATAATGAAGTTCCACTCCAAATTCTTGATGCGAACTGTAATGGAGTTCCACTCCAAATTCTGGATGTGAACTGTAATGAAGTTCCACTCCGAATTCTGGATGTAAACTATAATGAAGTTCCTCTCCGAATTCAGGATATGAACTCTCATACAGTTAGACTCTAAATTCTAGATATGAACTCTCATATAGTTCTACTTCGAATTATGGACTCTAAACTTTTATATGTTCGACTCCAAACTTTTATAAGTTCAACTCCGAACATTTATAAGTTCGACTATGAACTTTTATAAGTTCATCTACGAACTTTTATAAGTTCGACTCCAAACTTCTACAAGTTCGACTCTGAATTCTGTAAGTTCAGATTCTGAACTCTGGTGAAATTATAATCTTAATTTCTTTAGAAAATTAGACACTTGATTTCAACAGAATTCTGGTTCTGAATTCCTATAAAACAGAATCTGAATATCCTTTTTATTGTAGACTCCAAATTCTATTTTGGTTAGAGTCTGAACTTTTGTTTTCTTACATTCCAAACTTTAGTTTTTCTTATGCTTAGTCTTGTTTCATTATAAAACTATGTTGTCCATTCTGTTTCTAACTAACCATTGGTTTAGTGACAAGTGTACAGGTCCATCTGAAATTTAAGGAAAAATATGACCGTTGGAGGAGGGAGTCGATAGTTGGAAATTTTCCTATAAATAAGAGCTCATTTGAACGAGCTCAACACTGATCATTGAAAACTTGTGCTTACATTTTGTTTAAGTGATTTTTAGAGAAATAGGCTCTTATCAAATCTCAAGCGTCGTGCAAAAAGTTTCAATATCTTGTTTAAACTTTTCCTTGTTCAGATTGCTCCGTGCAACTCCGGTTGTTGGTGATTACAACCGAGGGCTTCTGGGGATATGAAGACAGAGGTGATGACTTCCATGAAGTTCAAGGGATTCCTTTCTGAGGAAGATAGAGGTTCCAACTACCTTTATGTTGAGTTCTTGTGGGGATATCAAGACAGAGACTCTGATCTTCGTATCGAGGGCTTACCCTAGTGTGGGTAAGACAGACTTTCTTGAAAGTATAAATCAAGGGACCTTTATCCAAGGTTATTGGATACCCTTCTCTTTGGGTTAAAAGATTTATATCTTGTTACTTTTTGTTTTACTACATGTTTTTCCACTGCATTGTGTATTGTATGGAAAGTATAATCTTCTTATATTTCTTTACACTTGTACTCTGATTAATTTAGATTCTATACGCTATAAGGTAGAATCTCATATTGTAAACTTGGGTTAAGTTTCAATTTTCCGATCCATATTTCTGGAACCTATTTTTTGGAATCCCTTTCCAGATTTAAGCAAATTCATAGAACTAGATGTTTGTAACATCATACTTTGTCCCAATTTTTCATTGGTGTTAGAGGTGTTGTAAATTTTCTTAGTTTAACTTTGTTAAACATAGATAATTCCTTGTTTATGGAAATTTTTAAAAGTGTACAAATCACCCCCCCCCCCCTCTTATATATTGAGCAGCTATATCATTCTTTTGATCCAAAATTTTTGTTGACTCTAAGAGGATATTATGTGTTGTTGAATAGAGTAGACATTTTCTGCCATCTAATCAACAAGATCAGGTCCTAATAGCTTTCTTTCCACAACTTCATCCCAGCAAGTTGGAGTTTGTCATTTCTTTCTATAGAGAGCTTCATAAGGATCCATCTGAATACTGTAATGAAATATATTATTATAAGAAAATTCCACCAAAGGTAGGTGTTGATCTCATCCTCCATTGAAATCCATAGAGCAAGCTCTCAACATATCTTCTTGAGTTTGAATTTTCCTCTCAGACTCACTTTCTATCTGAGGATGATATATAGTGCTGAAAATCAACTCTGTATCTAGAGTATTCTGAAGACTTCACCAAAACATTGAGGTAAATCTCAGATCCCAATCAGATATAATGGAAATTGGTACTCCATGCAAATCATACCACTTTTTTTATATATATCCGGGCAAGCTGATCAAGAGAGAAATCTTCACTAATATCAATGAAGTGTGCCGACTTTGTAAGATGATCAACTATAACCCAGATAGCATTATTTCCTTTTGATGTTTTAGGAAGTCCAGTGACAAATTCTATAGTGATGTTTTCCCATTTCCATTCTAGAATGCATAATGGTTGTAACATCCCCTTAGAATTCTGTCTCTCAGCTTTAACTTACTGACAAACCAAGCATCGAGAGACATATTCAGCAATATCTCATTTCTTGCCATCCCACCAGAAGTACTCTTTCAGGTTCATATACATCTTCGTGCTTCCAGGATGAATAGAGAATGAAGAACTATGAGCATCATCTAGTAGAACCTTCTTTAATTCTAGGATGGTTGGAACACAAACCTGATTCCTAAACCTTATTATTTCATCATAATAAATGTGAAATTCATGAACATTTCTAACCTTATTTTTTAACACTACATCTTCTTTTTGTGCCTATTTAATCTTCGCATGTATAGATGGTTAAACATTTATTTCAGAAAGATAGGATTTTTCTCCTTCTATTATAATTACAATATTCATCATTTGTAGATCCATAAATACTGGATCTTTTGTGATCCTCATCATTGATAATCTGACATGGTCTTATCGACTTAATACGTCTGCCACCTTGTTTTCTTTCCCAGGGTGGTAATAAATTGAGTAGTCGTAATCATTAATCATCTCCATCCATCTTATTTGGTGCATATTCATCTCCTTTTGTGTGAAAATATAATTTAAACATTTATTATTAGTATAAATATCACACCTTTCACCATAAAGATAATGCCTCCAAATCTTTAATGCAAAGATTACCATAGCTAACTCCAAATCGTGAGATGGGTAATTTTTCTCATGGATTTTCAACTATCGTGAGGCATACGCTATCACCATATCATTTTTCATGAGAACACACCCCAGTCCCTTCATGGATGCTTCTCTGTAAATCAAAAACCTTTCTCCTATATAAGGCAGTGTGAGCACAGGTGCACTAGATAACCTTCTTTTTAACTCCTTGAAATTCTCTTCACACTCCTCTGTCGAAATGAACTTAACTCCTTTTCAAGTCAACCGGGTGAGTGGATTATAAAATCATGAAAAATCATTCAAAAAACATCGATAATATCTAGCCAAACGAAGAAAACTTCAAATCTCTGTTACTTTTGTTGGTCTAGACTATATTTCGATAACCTCTGTTTTTGCTGGATCCACTGATATCCCCACTTTTGAGATTATATGACCCAAAAATGAAACTTTTTGAAGCCAAAATTCACACTTGGTAAATTTGGCATAAAGCTTCCCCTTTCTTAGGGTCTTTAATACAATTCTCAAGTGATCTTCATTTTATCCCTTTCTCTTTTAATAGTCATGAATATCGCCTATAAAGACTACCATAGACTGATCAAGATATTCTCTAAAGACTCTATTCATTAGATCCATGAAGATAGCAGGGGAATTAGTAAGACCAAATGGCGTCATTATAAATTCATAGTGTCCATAACTTGTACAGATCCTCCCTTCTTACCCTTAATTAATGGTACCCTGAACGAAGATCAATCTTGGAAAAGTATTTAGCTCCACGTAGTTGGTCAAATAAGTCAGCAATGTATGGGAGAGGATATTTATTCTTGATATTGATCTTGTTAAGTTCTCGATAATCAATGTAGATTCTCATTGATCCATCTTTATTCTTAACAAACAGAACAGGTGCTCCCCAAGGTGATGAACTAGGGCGTATGAATCCCTTATCAAGATTCTCTTGGAGTTGCTTCTTCAATTCCTACAACTCAATTGGGTCCATTCTATAAGGTGTCTTTGAAATATGTAAAGCACCCGGTATGAGTTCTATTGAAAAATAAACTTCATGATTTGGTGGAGGACTAGGAAATTCCTCCGGAAAGACATCATAAAACTCCCGTAAAATGGGAATATTCTTAATCGTGAGTTTCTCTCCAACGATTTGAGATAAATAACCTTCATTTGGTGGAATCAATACCCATACGATGGATGAAATTTCCACTGGAAAGTTATGTTCATCCTTGCATCGATAGACGATCATAGATTGATCATGAATATGAAATGTGACTTCCCTTCTTTGGCAATTGATATGAGCTCCATTGAAAGAAATCCAATCCATGCCAAGAATCACATCAAATTCCACTATAGGAAGGATCACAAGATTTTCAGGAAGCACTTTCCCACAAACATCAATTGGAGAAGAATTGTAAACTTTTGATGTGACTATTGTGACATTAGGGGTTGTCACAGCTAACTCAATATCTAACTGCTGATGTAATATGGTGACACTCTTAGAAAATTCTTCAGAAATAAAAGAGTGGGTGGATCCAGAATCAAATAAAACATTTTCTACTTTAGAGTGGATGGTAAGTGTACCTTTCACCACTTCGTTATCATACTCCACATTGCTGATAGAAATTGCATGTGACATTCCTTTGACTTTGGCCTTAATAGATTTTTGACGTCGATCATCGTCAAAAACCATTTTATTAGGGCATTGATTGGCATAATGCCCCATTTCTGTGCACTTGTAACATTGAAGTGTAGGAGGTGCATTCTATGTATCCTTTTCTCTGTTCTCATCACTAGACATCTTCTTCCCATCATTGTGGCATTCAAATGCCTGATGACCTTCTTTTCCACATTTTAAACCTTTACTTGTCCCTTTAAGACAACTCCCTCCATACTTCTTTCCACAATTTGAGCATAAGGGAAAACTCATCTTCTTTTCAGTCTGCTCTTTAGATTTTCCTTGAAATTCTATTTTCCTCTTCTTATCAACCGCATATGACTGATGGGTTACTCCAATCTGTATCTCAACCTTGAGATCACATAGAACAATTTCCTCATTGATATTGAAGTCCCTTATAGATAACTCCCTTCGAATACTTGGTTTTAAGCCACTAAAGAATTGATCGATCTTACTCTCAGATTGGATAATAATCCCAGTAGTGTACCTTGCAAGTCTTGTAAAATTTTCTTCGTAGGTACCAACAGATTCATCTTCCTTTTTCTTTAGTTCAAGAAACTCCTTCTCCATATTTTTTCTAAGAATACGAGGGAAGTACTTATTCAAAAATAAGTTCTTGAACTCGTCCCATTCCATGGACTCAATTTCAACCCTTTTCTAACTATTCATAATAAGATTCCACCATTGATCAACTTCACCTTTCAAATGATATATTCTAATATGACTTTATCATGTTCAGAACATTGAAGAACTAAAAATAACTTTTCAGTGGTACTTATCCATTGTTCATCCACTAATGGATCAGTAGACCCGCTGAATGAGGGTGGATGCTGCCTCATGAAGGATTCAACAGAATTTTTCAACTTCTTTTTCTCATTTGGAAGTCATGCATGATTCATATCATGAGAAATTTGTGTGAGAATGGCTACATGATTTTGCATTCCAGCTCCCATAATGTTTGGTTGCTCAAGGGGACAATCACTGCATTCCCCATCGCATTCAGCATTAACACGGTTCCTTCGGGTTCCATCCATTGACTAAAACCAATAAGCATAGTGTGAGAAACACTAATCATAATAGGAAAACCACATAATAAAGAATTAAATTTCACACTTAAGGTCTTATCATAGGTTATTGATGTCCATTTCTAAAACACTATGATTGTGTTCAATGCTTAGACTTATCCTTAGGGTTCTCACTAAGGCTTTCACATCCTAGTTTTAGAGGTGGACTATACCCTTTCCTCTGATACCAAATATAACGACCCATACTTTACATACATTTTTAATACTTAAAAATTGAAGCACACTTATTAAAACATATAACAAAACCATGAAAGGACTACATAGGTATAACGTCTTTAGAAACTTGGAATCATAAACAACTAGTTCATAAATCATCTACACTGTCTCCCTTTTATTTTATCATATCTAGAGTCCCTTTTGAAATATCTTAATTAATACCCTTATTCCTGACCTGGGGAAAAGAAAACATACAAAAGGGTGAGCTCAAATTCCTAGTAAGGGTAAACAAAAGAAATATCAATCAAATCATATTAATAAGAACATAACATTTTGGAAATCTTAACCTGCAAGAGAGATCATAATATAATAACATGGGATAAATCATGGTAGCAAAATATAATCCCAATAATCATAACATGAAACTTTTTGGAATCCACATATAATTATATAGAATCATCTCTTAGTATTTAATACTCATTTCCATGACTATCTTAGCGGACAAAGTCTATTTCTGAACCGAGTTCACTCCTCGTTTCAATCCTGTTTCACTGAACCGGATTAACCTGTTGTTCCAGAAATGTCTATATCATGAGATATAAATCATTAACCAATGCATTGGAGGGAGATATATGTCTCACCCATCTAATAATTATACCATTCTTATGTGCGCCACAAGATCATAAATCATACATCATAGCATAACCCATGTAATAAAAATGGGATTCTTAAACATCCTTCCATCATAACATAATCCATATAAGATAAAAGGAAATCATAAAAATAATTCCATCATACCATAATAAAATCAATGTATAAATATGTCTAGAAACAGAACCCTATATTATCTTATATGGAAAATAATTTTGATAAAACACTTGAACTTCATTCTTGAGGAAAATATCTTCTCTACTTTAAAAACATTTTTCCTTTCGTAAAATGTCATAAAATTTTAAACTAACAGAAGTTAATTAAAAATAAACATGAAAACATTTAAAGGAAGCATACTGGAAATAATTTCCTAAAAATCCATTCAAGCCGTATATGTTAAAAAATCATTCTTCTCATACTTTGGCTGGAAAAGTCAAAAAGTACCTCGTACTAAAAACAAAAAAATATTCTGTTCATATCATGTATTAAAAACTCACCAATGGGTAAGATTGGATTCAAACAACTTTAGGAGGATAGAAATAATATTATATATTGAGGAAACATGGATGTGGATGATAAATATGCCCTAGTAAATTCTGATGTATAAACAATCTCGGATAAAAATGAGACTGTGAGATTTTCCCTTATCTTAGGTCCGATATGCTTTGTACGTTTCCGAACCTCCTGTATAATGATTTAAATAATGTCATTTAATTATTATAGAGTCATATTAATTGTTATGATATCATATATGATCATATTCTTAGCTTCTTATTAGTAATATTTCATTGCTACTTGTTATTCGGGTGTTTATAGCTTTTTGTTCTTATGCGAGTTTTGTCGAATAAATTCTTATTCTTATTTTTAGTTTATAGATACCACATTTATATAATGGTATTAGTGTAATATATATCATATTTATTTATTCATTTCATTTATATAATCATTAAGCATTGAAAATCATGTAGAATGAGTTGAATCACATCATAGAGACGGTAGGCCGTACGTACGTACAAGCGATGATATCGTTCCCATGATCATGTAATTGTATTGAAGTGTATGTATACTATTTCGTAATCAATATCACTTTACAATAATAATATATAGTTGTTCTTCACACCATTATACCCATCCAAGTAAGGTCGTGGTGGAAAACAGATTACTCCACGGCATGGAGACGGTATTTCATACGTATGCACACACGATGATTTTTTTTTCATAGGATGGATAGAAGGTGAAATATGGTTGTTTCATGTTTATAATAACATATAATTATATGAGTGATAATGATTTTATTACTTAATAATGAAACAATTAAAGAAGAGGTAGTAGAAGAAGAAATAAATTTGAAAGAATCGGTAATGGACATTACCTCTTCTTTTAAGTGCCTCTTCTTAACCTCCTCATAGGGAACTAAATATGGTCTTTGAAGACGTCCAGGACCTCTAGGATGTTTCTAGGGAAGTGGAGAAGAGAAAATGGTAGGTTTTGGTCGATCTAGAAGGCTCAAAGTGGTGTGAGGAGGAGAGGGAGGAGGTTCCCTTTTAAAAGGGAGGAGAGGGGCACCTAAGGAAAAACATAAAATATTATTTTATAATAAAGTCATATTCATTTTTTAATAGCTCAAAATTTATTTATTTCAAGGCTAATGTGGGTATGGGTCTAAATCCTCTCAAAAAAATATATTTAAGACATGTTTAGGTTAATATTTTAACCTTATCATTTAAATTTAACTCTAGGTTAAATAATTTTACTTTTACCGTGTCTTCTTGTTTTCTTAAACTATATGGTTAATAAACTTACTATAACATGCCAAACGAACACCAAGTTGTTCATTATTAATATATATAACCTTAACAATGGCATTTGATCGAAACATATATTTTTAGGAATATAATAACAATTAATAATATAATATTTGTTTTATAAACTATTTTATGTCAATTTTGACACTATTTGGTAATTGATTTTTAGAAAAATCATAACAGCATGATTAGTTCAAATAAATATAATTAAATCAATACTAACATGTAATATTAACCTATAAAATTATTTTAATTCATAAAAAGTATCAAATTACATTTATTTATGTATTTATAATATCAATTACGTTAGTATTTCATTAATAAGGTAATTATTGCATCATCATTGTGTCATAAATAAATTAAATTAATTAAAGTATAAATATTACAAATACAATAAAATATTGTAGGAAATATTTTTAGATTTCTAATGAATATTTATAGTGGAATTTATCTTATTTATAACCCTATATTAAAAATGTTTCAGTTATTAAAATTTGATTTTAACTATTTTAAATCTTCTTTAAATAAAATAATATTAAATGTCCTAATCTAATCCAAGTGGACATAAATGGTCATATTGTATTCCTATGGTTGTTTTTAGTCTAACTAAATTTATCCAATAGAATTAGGACATGTGTTAGGGTAATAATAATACCATTTTTACCCTTAATTGCCCTATTTACTTTTAACCATGGTAAAAAAAGTTAAAAGTTAATATTCACCAAATATTATTTTTATCTTATTCAACCCCATTTTACTCCTTGATATTAACTTTTTCTCTGGGATTTTTTAAATTCCACTCATACAAGCTGTAAAATTATGATTTATGTAAATTTTCAAACTCTCCAAGGAGGTGGGTAAAAGACGGTGAAAAGTTCAATAAAATTTTTATATATCTCAAATTATTATTAAATGACTCAATTGAATTTATTTGAAATTATATTGTTATTATGTATCAATTTTGACCTAAAATAAATTTAAAAATAATTATTATTATTTAAATAAAAAGTCAGCTTTTAAATAGTAACCTAGTGTTTTCACTATTCATCAAAAATTGAATGTTTTCAGAAAAATAACAAAAATTCACCCTAGGATAATTTCAATATTACGAATCCAAAAATGAAGTCCAGTTTGAAAGATAAAATCTATAAAATTTCAAAAAGTGGTATTACTATTCATAACGGCTAGTTTTAATAATATTTTAATAGCATAACGTTGTTTAGTGAAACTCGGTATTGCGTACAACGCAAGCTATTGAGGAAGGTCATGATTTCGTGTAAAATAAGACCAGCTAGTGTTGTGTGTAGTGAAAGATTCCTTTGATGACGTATATAACATAAAAACCAAATATTTCTCATAAAAATATCTGGTGTTATAGTAAGTATCATAAGTTCAAACATAATGAATTCCTATCTTTGGAAATCAGGTTCCATTAGATAAAGAACCGTTTGAGGTTTCCTGTTCCATAAATAAATCCAACGGAAACAGCTTAGATGTAGTGTTTCTTAACTAGAACACATATTCTGAGGGGCGATAGAAACACAAATTAACATTTATATTTTCTATAAAATTTATTTTAGAAAATTAATGTTATTTTTTAATTCATTTTTTCTAAATAATATTCATATTGTTTTTTGTGTATTATCGTAAACTATATTTTTTTCGAGGAATAATGAAAATACCAATTTTTATTGATAAAATTATTTTAAAAAATTCAAATTCAAGCTTTGTTTAGAAATATGTTTTAAATTTTATTTAATTTTTTTATTTAAAATAGTCTAATTATCATTTTATTAAGTATTATATACAAGAATTTAGTATAAAAAAATTATATTTTAAAAGGCAATTTTTCCAAAAATCAGTTTTTTATTGTGTTATGTTGGTTTAATTTTAAATTAAATTCTGACACTTCATTTATTGAATTTTGAAAATTGGATTTCATATTTTGAATTATAATTTTAAAATTTATTAAATATTAACCTTTTCTTCGGGTTCAATATTAATCGTAATCGTGGTAATTTTTATAATCTCAGTATATGTTAAAATTGATTAATATGGATTAAAAATATGTGCTAAGCTCATACCATTCAAAAATATTTCTTACTGGATGAATTTAACTCTACCCTTAACACCTAAGGTTCAAAATTTTGTTTCCTAATTTACACATGTCCTTGAAATATACTTATATATTATTTAAATCAAAGAAAGAAACAAATTTTCAATTTCTTTATCTTAAATATATATTATGCTTCTTCATGGGAAAAAATGTGGGTTACAAATGAATATAAGTATAAATTTTAAGATTAATAAACATAATTTAATAAGATATATTTATTTAGGATTTATTGGGTCACTTGGATAAGATTATGACCTTTATAATTTTATATTTAAAGAAAATACAATGATGTCACACACTTATTTTTTAATAACTATAACATTTTTAATATAGATTTATGTATAACATATCTTAAACTATAAATATTTATTTGAATTATAAAGTATTTATCTACATCATTATTGTTTTTTTTTATAATTGGTAGTGAAGTAAGAAGTATCTTAAATTGATACGAAAGGTTGATGTATTTATTATTTTACAAATGTAAATATCAAATAAATGTTATTGAAAATATTAAAATAATTATAATTAGATATAATTAAAATGATACACAAATTCCCTATGTAAAAGTTTCATCTAATAGATACAATAAAATAGTTTTTTCAAATTTTAAATTTTATATTCATATTTTTAAATTTCTATGCATGGAATATTATTAAAATTGAAAATAATAATATTTTAGGGGATTAATATATTATTTAATTATTTAAAAATAACAAATATCTTAAAAAATAAAACTTTAATATTATATGTTTTAAAATTTCATAAATTTCCCATTTATGGTCAAATTGATACCATATAAGTAAAAATTGTTACCTTGTAATATTGAAAATTTTGTTACCATAGTTAAAATTAAATTAAGGTTGCTATTAATTATTCCAAATGATAAGGTTTAAAATAACACAAAAAAAATACAAAACCTATTGTTTTATTCTATTAAAATTTTATATTTTCTTATTTTTAATCCATCTCCCTTTTGTGGTATTTTGAGGGAAAAATAATTTATCATAATTTAACCATTTGAGAAATTCCAAAACATCCCCTCACCTAATTTATAAAAGGGAAACTCCTCCATCAATTATTTACACAACATGGAGCCTTATATTTTATCCATAATCAGAACATTTCTCTTATAAAATTAAAAAGACACATTATAGAGGTTCTGGTATTCTCAAAAGACCAACCTTAGACCCAGTTAGAGGATATCTGAAATAGACATTTCGAAGAAGAGGTAATCGCTCTGACCAACAACTTTCTTTTTCTACTATTACTTACCTCTTATAAATATATTATTCTAATAATATTATTATAATTTCATTTCCTAAATATTCATAAATGTTATTATTATTATGTTAGCATCATTATACATCTTATTACCCATCAGTCAAAAAGTGAATGTAGCACTCCTGTATGCATACGCCTTACTTTCATTGTGGGGGGATACAATTCATTTTCCAAAACAATATTTAATGGATAGATATTATAATAGTGTTAAATTAATATATATATATATATATGATATATGTTATATAATAATGAGTTTTGTATATTAATTATTATTTACCATTCTTTAATTCAAGCAATTGAAATATAAAAATAGCATTCTTGCATTTGTACGACCTACTGTCTCCGTGAAAGGTGTAATTAATTTCTCTATCTCTACATTTTTTAATGATTATAAACATTTATATAGTGAAATTATCTTATGTTCATACCATGATTAAAATTCTAGGAATGATGATACCAAGGCCAAAGTATAATGACCCAGACAACCGAACTGAAACTTACTTGGAAAACAAAGTACTTATCACCCAGAATAGTGATTTTAATTACAAATTATTAATTAACAGGTGATAAGATGCTATAAAAAATAATACATGGTATGATAGAATTGAATATATGGAATAAAATTATAATAAAATTATATTTATTATATCTGAGGATTTTACTTTAATGAAAAACGGTAGGACTTGAGGTATGGGATTTATTATCTCAATTTCAATTCATTATGTTACACTTCTACTTCATTGATTATGTCAGGATACGATTATGTGTGAAATTAAATTTTATTATATTATTTTATATCTCAATTTTTTTTTATTTAAATTCTATACACACAATATTTTCATTTTATTAATCCTCACCTCAGTGATATGATCTTTGTCAGAAACTTTGTCTCATTTTTATTTGGATAATGTATATTTTGATGTTACGCACTTATTAATGTTAATGAGGTGTATATATTAGAATATTTACTTATTAAATCATGAATATTATTTTTTTTCTTGATATTAAGTGTTTTATTTGAATTTATTTCCTACATGGGGCATATGTTTCAATGTTACCAATGTTGGAACGATTTCATTTTACAATCTCATTGTTTATAAGGATTGTTTATGATTATTTTTCTAATGATTAAATATTATGATATACCTATCAGGAAACTCATTTATGTTCTTATAAACTTATTTTTTTAGAGAATGCAGGATTTTCATTAATTTTTCTCTCTTCATGTGAACAAGAGTTAAAAATAGTTTTTTCTCACTTCCAAAACTGTGTTTTCTTAAAAAAATCAAAATTGTTATAAAATTGAAAAATATAATTTCCTCAATAAGATTTTTAGATTATTTTTTAAAAACATTATTTAATGTCTTCAATGTTACATGGAGAGGAAATTATTTCGAAAGTGTTTTATGTGATTTTCAAATAAAATTTATTTTTATCAAGAATTATTCAAAGTGATATTTCCAAATTATTTTCCATATATAATTAAATAAAATATTGTTACTTATACCTTAATAATGATATGACCTAAGTATATTATTATTATTATTACTCTTGATAATTAATATTTATGATCAAAATATGTTTATGAAACATATATATTTTCCACAAGTTATGCTATGAAAAAATAATTATGATCCCCTTTTATTTTCATGAGTCCTTATATCATGAATGATGTTTGATCATGTGGAAAAAAATACATATGGATTTGATTATATGATATGTGCTACAAATATCTCCCTTTAATAAATATGTCAAATATTTATAGCTCCTGAGATATATTGCACTAGAACTGGGAGTAAACTTGATTTACTAAGACAAGATAGGAATGGGGAGTAAACGCAATGTAATATAATAGTACTAGAATAGGGAGTAAATTTGGTTTAGTAATATAGGTATAGAATGTGGAGTGAACCTAGTTTAATATAGGTCTTTTTCTGCTATAATTTTCTTGGTTGTGATCCTTGAATAATAAGGGAAGGATTTTCTATGCTTATGTGCATGCCCAAAAATTCAAGTTTTATGTCAATGTAATCCTTTCATGGATCATGATATTTTATGATTAATATATTATGAAAATATATTATTAATTCTACTATTCAATAATATGATCTTTGATATTCAGGGTATAATTTTAAATAATATATTCATTTCCTTATACTGTTATTATCATATTACATTTATGAAATCATTGACATCTTCTATGTTTACCCTTACTATGAATATGATATCACACATTCTTATATTTTATTTCCTCTTGATACAAATAATGGTTTTAGGTAGGTAATATCTATATAGAGTACTTAATTAGAATATTTTTATTGGAGACATTGAGAGACATTCATTAAATCAAAATATGGAGTGTCTGGTCACTAATGAAACTAAATTATTATAGTCCTAAGGTATGTTTTTGCACCCTCTGTTTCAGGTATGTAAGAATTTATTTATGAAGTTATGTATATAATGTATATGGGTGTTTTTTGGAAGAGTTAGGAAAGCTTTATTTGTGTTTTTGGTGCTAAATGTATGGTGCACTATTTGTTCAAACCTTGTGATAGTCTGGGAGAAATTATGTTGCTTGGGTCTTTTGAGGGAGTGGATTTGGCATGGTTAGAAAAACTTTATGGAGACTGTAAGTGGAAACCATGTTAAGGGTTATCCTTAAGATAGTGTTTCATGTATGATTAGCACATGATTTTCCTAATTGTGTGCCTAAGATGTGTGAATGTCAAAACCACCTCCTTAGAATGTGGATCTAATGTGTTTTTCCTATAAATGTCTCATTTTTCTTTATATTCATCCCTAACATAGGATTTTTCTTCCCAAAATGTCAAGGAAGGATCTCCTGTCAATTTGTAGGTGATCTAAATGCCTCACTTGGTTATTAGAAGTTGATCCTTCAAATTATGTGATCATTTTTCGTTGTTCTTGATGTTTTTCTTAGACATACTGCACCCATATTCTAAGTTTCATATATATTCACCTATTATAGGTAGATATATGGTTGTTGAATCTGAATAATATTTTTTTGGCCTTACTTGTGATATAGGATGAGATTTAAGAAATATTTTTAGTGATTTAATGCGGGTTCATTGGTGTTCTTCATCCATTTATCATTTTTTCCAAAACTCTTGAGGTGGGTGGATTCACTCTTGACTCCAATTACTTGAATTGATTATATTAGTTTAATATTGGTTTATTTGATTGTAATTGATTTTTAAAACTTAGTGAAAATCATGATATAAATACTCTTTAAGGATGATTTATTATTTTGGTAAAATTATAGAATTTGGATGATTTTTTGTTCAAACTGATTTAGATCCTTGATTTTAAAATGGTAATACTAAAATATGACATTACTATAATTTTGAAAATTCTTGTTAGAGAAAGGGTTTTCAATAAAAATATTTCTTCATTGAATTTTTTTGGAATATTAGTATTGACATGGTTTTTTAGCATACTTGGGGTGTGTGTTCATATTGCATTTATGAGCCTTGGTTGAAATATGACCTTGTGCTTGGGGCCAAAGGTGTAATTGAACATGGGAAATAATTACCTAGTGAATACATGGTTGATCAACAAGAGACCTCTCATGATTATGAAACTATTATAATGAATCATACATAGAGGGTATTGTGGTGGTGTGTAATAAAATGGGTTTTCCAAATGGAGTTCATGGTATTGTTTTAAAAGTATGGTTTGGTTCTATTCATGAACATGTATTTTTATGGAAAATTGTTTATTATGGTACATGTTTATATTTAGTTATAATATACTTTATTATTTGTTTATATTTAGTTATAACCTGTTTTGGAAATTGTTTTGTATAATCTATTTTACATAATTGTTTCTAACTCTTTTATCCTAGTGGCGTGAGTATGGATGTCATTGAGGAAAACCTACTGTGTTTTAGTTCTCAACCCCTACTTTCTCAATTTAGTTATTTTGTATATTTCATCAACCGATACATGGGAAGAGGTAAATTATCATACCTCATTGCACTACTTCAGGATACTTGTATGTTTGGTGATGTTGAATCATGGATCATGTGGAGAATGATGTCTTGTGGTCTTCTTGGAGTTTAATTAATCATTTTATTCTATTCTATTTGATGTCAGTTGAGCTTCCTTTGTGGAAAAAATTTCTAGGTTTTGATATAAAATAATCGGTTGAGATTTTGTTCATTTTATCATGAATCATATAGTGCTTGAACATCAAGTTACCAACGATTTGGGTATATAAGTGTTTTGAAGACACTTATAGGATATTAGAATCTCATTGTCATGGATTTATCCAATGAGACGGGAAAGAAATTCATTAATGTAATGAATTACCACTAGGATTACATATTTCATTCTTTTTAATGATATATGATTTGATGCACTGTGTGGATTTTTGAAAAAAAACTTCTTTTATTTTCAAATGAAAGTCTTTGAAAAGAACACAATTAGTCTATTTTTAGTATGGATTGATTTTCAAAATTGAGTATAAATTTCTTTGAAAGATGGTAGAATGTTAAAAAATATGATCATGGAAAACCATGTTATGATAAATAATGTGATATAATTTTAAATTTTAAGCCTTCAGTTTCAAGAGAGTGAGAGTTAGGGAATTTTTTGGTTCTGTAGAAAATGGTAGCTAGTAGGCATCGTAGAAACTAACCGAAAGAACCTATAGAGAATTTGGTTGCACCTGATCTACAAATGAACAATCAACTGGATTAGGGTATCATCCACGAATTTTTAGATCCAGACCCAAGGAACCAAAGGGATGAATCAAGAAAGTGGATTATTCCATCAAGATCCAGAAATAGAATCCACCAATCTTCAGGGGTGATTCTAAACCAAAAACGGAAGTGGTGGGATGAATAGGATGAATCGTGTCATTGATTTCATTGGCACACTAGAAGAGTTGAAAGTCATGGTAATGATATATATTCTAGAGTCTCTTGCACACCAGTGGTGGTATCTAGTGGTACAAGATAAAGCGGATCGAGGCCTTGTTTGGAATGCTTTTTAGGAATTTGTCAACAAACAATTCTATTCTTATATGTTCAAGATTCCGAGAACAAAAAACATCATTAGCTTGAAGTAGGAAAATCACTCATTCAAAAAGTATTATGCTAAATTCGGGAATTTAGTTCCCTTTTCAGTAGAGGATTCTGCTAGTGTGACTATGAGAGCATATATCATTGAATAAGGCTTATGGAAGGTGTCACGATCCGTCCCCTGAGGCTCATGTCATGACTACCCCAAGCCCACCTCCCATAGGCTCGGGGATAGCATCTAGAACCAAGTAGTAATATCCCAAACAAATGAGTGGAATTTTACTAAGTACCTTTATACACACACATAACTCCAAGACATGGATTTTAGAAGGTAAATACACAATGTAAACGAACATAAGGTACATAAGTATGAAAGTAAAGGTAAACAGGGATAGACTACATTCCCTACTAGAGCATAAAAATAAATGTGAAAATAACCGGAACTCCACTATAGAAAACCCTACCTATTGGGTATGTACAGAAACAGATGTATGATTCCACATAAGCATGTCTCATCTGTTGGGTCACTCTAAGCACCACCCAACTCCTGTCCACCATAGACTCTATCAAATCGTTGATTTTCTGCACAAGAAACGACATGTGTGGGTGAAGCCCATGCAGTAATGAGTAAAAAAATACACATTAGGGACCCCAAACTACAAAGGTACACCACAAAGAAACACAGAAATCATACCACCAAAGAGGTGCACAAAGTGAAAACTCTAAGAAGTATAGTCAAGATAGTCAATAAAGACAACTCACACAAGTATAACCTAAAGTATAAAATGGAATACTATCATTCGTAAGGCTGAACATCTTGTACTGCTGATGGACTCATCCTCGATGAGTTACAGAGGTCTGTTGGGCCACTGAGGTCCGCCCATCTCTCGGGCCTCTATGGTCTGATCAATTACTGGGCCATTGAGGACCCATTTTTTACTAGGCCACTGAGGCCTAATTATCTATCAGCCCCCTTAGGTCAAATCATCTATCATCCCAATGAGGTAAACTAGTCTCTTGGGCCACTAAGGTCTGTGTGTCTGCCTGGTCACTAAGGTATGATCAGCATCTAAGCCACTAAGTTCTGCTCGTCTAACAGGCCACTGAGATCTAATCACCTACCGAGACACTAAGGTCTACTCATCTGCCGAGCCACTATGTTCCTCATAGTTGTTAGTCCATTGATGACGTCTCCTCTCTTCTATATCATCACATCCAATAGAAATATTTCTTCCCATAAATTTCTTAATTTGGGTAGAATCTACTCCTTAATCTATCAGTCATAACTCATCCTCCACAGAAACTCACATGGAGTATGTTAAATGAACTGTCTGGTCATGAGGGTGAAAACAATGTAAACAGATCATCAATCAGACATATAGTTTGGATGATATGTCAGTTTTTATAAAAAAGGGTTGCTTGGGTCCGGGCCTGGTCTTACCTGGTCGGACCGACCTGCCCCAACCCAATTCATCCGACCGGACCTGAACCGGTAGGTTATGGGATGACCATGTCCATTCTATCCCATTGGGGCAACTGGAACCAACCTGTTGGGTCGTGGGTCTAGCCCGTCTGGCCACCCAGCATCCCAGACATTCTCTATGGTGGCCTACATTAGTGGACCAGTTTTGTCCAGCGCTGATATGATAAGAACCATGTCCACCCTATGTCATGTGACCAGCTCAATCGGTCACCTCTCCTACACATAGTTCTGCAGAACACGTGCTGGTATCAACCCGCAGCTCAACTGCGGGACTCTCAACCAATCTCAGTGCCCTACGGTTGTTGTAGTTCTGTACCACCATGGCCCACTGGCAACAACCTCACGGCTTGAAGCAGTTCCCAACTGGTTTCATGGTTCTACACCGCTACGGCACCCTAGGCGTAGCCTCCCGGCTTGACACATAACCTCACTTCTACACCACTACGGCGCACCGGCGGTTCATTCCGCAGGCCACTATACTAGCTCTGGTAGACCGTTTTCCGATCTGTGAGCACCTATAAAATCATCAGGTCGTATTCATCAAAACTACGTGCTCTAATTCATCTCACCATCAATCTAGCAGTATGATCTCACTTGAAACCTTCTCAAAAACTATGACACAACTATGTGGGTTTGTTAGTGAAAAATGATAGGACGGGGGTCAGAAGAAAACCAAGAACACCTGAGGGACAGACGATGTCCTTGTTAGTTCAGACATCATTCATCATGTCAGAAAGAATCTTGGAAGTTAGAAATTATCATGTTAATATTATTCCTCCCCAAAAATAATTAACCCATCCCACATGAACAAATGTCTCATGGATCAAACAGTTAGTGGGTTGATTCATGTTCTTCATTTGGAATTAATGAATAGGGAATCCAGATCACAAAGAATAAAACCCCTACATATAATTATATCACTCATCGATGAAGAATAGAGTTGATACACCTTTTCCGTCAATTTTTGATCTACAACTCCTGTCGATGATGGGATCGTTCTAAGGGGAAGGATAGATCTTGTGGTGATCTTTAATTTTTCACCATTCATTGCTTGCTAGCACAACTCCTCTAGAGCCTTGGAGGCAATCCAAGTTCATTCCAACAACTTTGTATATCTATTAAAATTATTAATTGAGGAAACACATTTCTGAATTTCTGTTACACTGAGTCACCACATCGTTAAACTATTTCATTTATGAAATGAAACAACATTTCAATTACTCTTGAGTTTCAACACTATTATGTTGTTTCACATATGAAATGAAATATTTGGATTGACGTTTCATTATAGAAAAATATTTTTTTATAAAATAAACATTCTTAAGTTTATTTTATTTTTCTTTAAAACATGGAAAAATTAATTTTTACCCTCAACTCACTCCAGTCATGGTTAGGCACTACCTAAGGAAAGCACACCACCATGAGCTCAAAGATACTATCAGATTTTCTAAGTAAATTACAATGTTGGAGTTATGTGGTTTTGAAAATAAAATAATCTTTATATAATTATGTAATTTATGGTCATGTACCAAAACTACTTTCTATAGTTGGGTTGCACAAGCCAATGTTAGGCTCTGTCTAAGGAAAGCTCACCCTCACAAGATCAATGGTAGTGTCAGAATTTTAATTTGAGTCATTGTTCATGAATTATAAACATTTTAAAATTAAATAATCTTTTCTGAATTATTTTATTTACATTTATTTCATTTTCTAGTTTTCTCACAGGAGGTCCACGCTGACTAAAATTAACTTGCGCCTAGGGTATAACTATTTTCTAAAATGAAATGATACCCTTGTATTTCTGATTTAAGAACACATTTATGTGTTATTCCACTTTTTAGTAAAATATCTCATGAAAGTTATTTTAGAACGTAACATTTTTCGATGGACTATTTCAGGCACTCCTGGCCTTGGAATTTCATATCGTCTCAGCGCCTGGTCTCAGATTATTCCTAGAAATTTTTTAAAAATAAAACTGGGAAAGTCCCAGTCATTATATCTTCCCCACATTAATCTTTTGCATCCCCAAAATAAAAAATAATGGATTCCCAAACAGATGAGGGTACAAGAATGGACCTAAGCCTCCTACTCCCACATTCTCTTCTATAGATTCAAGTGCTACCACCGAACATGCGCTAGAGTAAAAGATCACCCACAAAGATTCCTCTTATATCGATCTTGATCTCCATCATATACCATGAAAATGTCTCCCCATCATTAGTGTCCAGCACGGACTAGTCAAATCTCTATATCCCACGTTGAGGAGAGACCTGAAAAAACACATGATCTCCTAACATGAAATCCAAGGGGCTCAATCACCCATTTGTACAGGACTTATGAAAACTATGTGGAGTCCTCATCAACTCGTGGATGACCTTCATCTTCTCTGTAGTATCCCAAGACAACTCTGGCCCATGATCATTGACTCTCTAATGTTAGTCCAGCAATGTGGCAACCTACAGGGTTTCCTGTACAAGGAATAGAATGGTTCCATGCCGATGGTGGAGTGGTATCCGTTGTTGTACAAAAACTCTACCAGAGGTCAGGGATCCTCCCAGTTGTAGCCATAATCAAGGATGTAAGAATGTATCATGTCCTCTATGACCTAAATTGTCCACTCTATATGGGAATCTATCTGTAGATGGAAACTTGTGCTCAGGCATAGTTGTGTCCCAAATTCCTCCTTCAATCCCTTACAAAACCAAGATGCAAATCATGAACCTTGACCTGATCATATCATTAATGGGACTCCATGGAGTTGAACTATATCATGCACGTAGAGGTATCCCAATCACTCTACGGGACACAGTTCTCAAAAATCTAAGAAGTGACTGACATGGTGTGTTGGTCAATGATCACCCAGATTTTACCATGTCCCATGGAAGTATGTGATAAACCTATCACAATGTCTATCAATATTCTTTATCACTCCCTTCATGGAACCCCAATGAACAAAATTTCATCCCCATCCAATCACAGGGTCTCGACATTGTGTGTTGAAAAACCACAAATCTGATTAAACAGGCACCCAAATTTTATATCAATAGGTTAGTTGAGATTCAACCTATTATATCATCCCTGGTGTCCTCCTTGACACCCACATGCATATCTCGATGAATCATGTCACTCTAGGAATTAATTTCTACTATTGGTCATTCTCTAAAATAAATTATGCTTCCCCTCCGGTCGAATATCCATCCAAGGTATTCATTATTGAAAAATGTGCACTTAATGAATCACAATTGGTGACATTGGGTTTAGCCTCCCAGATTCACATTAAGAGTGTTGGGGTAAAAAACACCAATTGGAGGGAAGTTTAATCATATCTATCCATGAAGGATAACTACAACGAGGCCAAATTATATGTTTCATTTTTTAGTAACTATGAACTGGATCTTCTTCTGAGGGAATTAGCTACAATGTTAACCTTACTAGGTGTATAGACTACTTTGAAGTCACAGTTCATGGGGAATTCCAGCCATCATCTTTGTCTTAAGTTCAAATATTTCTAAGAGAAGTTATACTTGAGACTCATGTGGTTACAGTATATAGTAATATTTTCACACATAAGGTAGTGTTACCACATCTTCAATGCAAATACTACCACTTCCAATTTCATGATTGGGGTTCTAGTCAAAATCTTTCTTAACTTTTTAAAAGCATATAAACACCTTTCTATTAATGAGAAAGGCTTCCCCTTTCAACGAACTGCTACATTCATGACCGCTTTTATAGTGGGTACTCATTCTCCATGTCACCTGGTTAATGTGCTGGTAATCCACCCATAACCTCAAACAATGGGTCTTAATATTCCCTTCCTCTAAAACTCAACAGACCTACACCCTCATCTCATGAAGCTCAAGGAAATCCATATGATATGATTATGTTGATATTGGTTTCATATTAGGGTGTAGAATGATATCGAAGTCCATCTCCATATGTGGAGGTAATTTTATAAACATATTCTTGAAAGACATCCTAATACCACACAACTACTGATGGAAACTGCAAACTCAAAGCATCAACTGCCACAATAGTAAGTAGGCCGACTCAAGTTTGATTGGATGCACCCTCCTATGCATGAGTTTATCCCATGCTTCTTGGGTTTTCTTTTTAACCAGAAAAGTAAAACCCAATTCCAACACTATAGACATACTGCATACTTCTGCCTAAAATATTCAATCTGACCATGAACTGTGGATGACAAGTCTATATCAAAACTAACGTCATATGTCCTTGATTCATCCACCAAAAGGTTCCAACTCGAACTCTCGCCTCAAGTGTCAGATCACACTTTCGGCAAATGTGTGATTATTGAGTATCCTCCCATACATATATCTGGATATAAGGGTCAATTCAATGGTTTAACCAGAAACTCTAGATCTTGATCAAGATTCATGACATGATGGAATGACTTCCACTTGTGTTTATTAATATGACAGCTAAGATTAGACACAAACCATACTTCCAATAATCCCTGGTTCCCCTAGGTCATATTCATCAATAGTATGAAGCTACTCCATTCCAATTTACCCCAACTCTATAAGCCCGGTATGGACCACATGGGGGTGGTTGTTATAACATGCAGAAATATATACCACCTCCTACTACTCTCTTAGCTCCTCTACCACATCTTCTACCACTGAAGAATCATATGTTCCTATCACTGCCTCTACCTCAGTGGCCCATCCACCATTTCAATATCAGCATGATGGGTTGGAAAATCTCTAGTGAGATTTACACCACCATTTTTGATAGGCAATACCTCTTTCTAGGCCGACTAGAATCACCTAATGATCCTTGAGTAGTAGATCCCTTATCTTGGGACCTCTTCTCAGAACATCTCACATGTCCATGTCTTTGAGACTGACTACAGCTTCCTTAAATCCCACTACTTACATCCACTGGTTGAATCTTATCAACCAAAAGAAGTTCATCCACAATGTTTCTCTCAAGAACCCTAGCATAATTAAGAATCCGTAGATGAATAGTTATGACTTGAATTTCCCTAAAAATACCTCTCTTGAAGGGCTAATCCCTGAAGCACTAGTCGTATCATAATCATCAAGTATTCAGAAAGGTCAGCATAATTTGATGAATACTCATCTACCAACAAGTCTTCCTACTGAAGATGTATAATCTATTGGGAATACATAGCCCTTAGAATTTATGGAAAGATCCACTTCTCTACAAATGTTTATCAAGCTCTGCCCATGGAATAGTCACATCATCATAAGATCAGGTAATCTAAAACCCACCATCACCCTCCCGAGCTATATAGAAGTCTCATTTCCAATACTATCATCTGATCTAATAGTTTCATAACTAGATGGAAAACACGGTCTCCTACATAAACCAGTCTTTATAAATTAGTGAGTTGGGCTCCCCTTGGAACTAGAGGGGTCTCTGTCACTAAAACTCATGAAGTGTGGTCATCCCATACATTCATATTATAGTACTGTGAGTATACTTTTCTACCCAAAATGTGGTGGTATAGATTTTACACCTCTTGGTAGTGGTGTATCTCGTACAAACCCTTGTACCCAACTCATCACCCCACAGATCATCCTCGTGATCACGTAGTGGAATAATGGTTGGATACCTATGTGGAAGCATATTGAAGAAAAACAAGATGTATCATGATCAATAGCGTATACCTAGTGAGCTGACTCGAGTAGGCCATAGTAAACAGTACCCATTCCTATATAATGCATGTGCCATCATTTTTTCTTGTCCTTAGTTTTTTTGTGTACCAAATCCAAATCTAGAATTTAGGGTTGGGGTGTATTGATACGTAACTGGCTGCACCAAAACTGGATTCCCTAGCCTAAATGCTGAATTGGAAACACTTTACACTTTTACATGAAACCAAACTCATAGACTCTAGGTTTTTAAGGTATAATTTACCTCCTTTGATTCTACTATGTCACGACCCGCCCCTTGGGGCCCATGCCGTGACAACCCCAAGATCACCAACCATAGGAATGGGGAAGGTGACTAGCACTAAGTAGAAATATCTAAAAAATGGAGAAATTTTCCTATGTACATGTACGTGCACACACAACTCCAAGACCCATATTCTAGAAGGTGAATGCAATAAGTAAAAAATCCCAAGGTACACTAGTAGAAAAAAAAAGTTAAATGAGGCCAGAATATAAGGCCAATTGAAGAAGAAATAAAAAAGTGAATGTCCCAGGAAATCCTTTCTAGAAACCCCTACCTGAAGGGTAGGTACAGAAACAGGTTTCTTGAAGACAAATAAGAATGTCTCATCTGTCGAGTCACTCTATACACCATGGGGCTCTAGTCCACCAAGGAATCAGACTGTCTGTCAATCCTCTACACAAGACATGACATGTATGGGCAAAGCCTACACAAGTGTGAGTAAAACAATACTCATTAGGGACCCCAAACCACAAAGGTATACCACAAATCAATACAAAAAGCAGACTTTTAAAGAGGTATATGAAGTGTAACCTCTAAGAAGTATAATCGAGAGAGTCACTAGAGTCATATCACACAGTTATATCCTAAAGTATTGAGAGTAAAAATATTAGTCGTATGGCTAAAAGTCGTATACTATTGAGGAATCATCCTCGATGAGCCACTAAGATATGTCGGGCCACTACGGTCTGCTTGTCTACCAGGCCACTGAGGTCCGCTCAGTTACAGGGCCATTGAGTTCGGCTCATATTTCGAGACACTGATGTCCCATAATCTACCAAGTAACTCAAGTTGGATATATTTTCAGGCCACAGAGTTCCATTTAGCTACCAGGACGCTATGATCCACTCATCTACTGTGCCACTGAGGTCCGCTCAGCTAACGAGCCACTAAGGTCTGCTCACCTATCGGGACACTAAGGTTGGCTTGGCTACTAGAACATTGAGTGTCACTCGATTATTGGGCTATTAAGGTCCCCTCATCTACTAGACCACTAATTTATGCTTTTCACTTCCATATCATCACAACCAACCGCAGGATTTTCACATGTAGCATGCATTATTTCGGGAGAATCTACTTTTAATTCCATTGGCCATAATTCAACCTCCACAGAAACCCACTTGAAGTATTTCAAAAGGACTAAATAATCAAAAGGATCCCAATTCCAGAAACAATTCATTATGTACACAAACATTTTGGATTTTATGTCTATTTTACTGGAAAGTGGATAGTGGGGTTCTGTCCCAGTTCAACTGGGGTCAGACCAGCCTGATCCAATTCATCTGACCTGACCCAACCAAATCAGATATGTGCCATCTTGGTCTATCATGGATCATTTTTCCTGGTGTTCCCAGCTCGTTAGGCTGCTGGTCCTGCCCTCAAGACTGCCCATCAGCCCAGTCCTTTCATAGCCCGACTTGTGCTATTAGGTAGGTTTCTACCCACTCGGGCCACCCAATAGAGCCTCACAGGAGCCCGGTTTCCCCCTGAACTGGCCCACATTAGTGGGCTGATTTGGTCCATCTCAAATATGGAAGCTTTTGTGTCTGCCCTGCATCATGTGACTGGCTCGGCCGACATCATCCCCTGCACACTGTCTCATGAACTGCACACCCACATCAACCCTACAGCATGGCTGTAGTTATCCTGACTTACATGGTTCCCAACTAGTTCTAGGGTTTGTCACCACTACGGGCTCCTATCCTAATGTGTTTCCCTACTGTCACTATGATTCTGCAACACTACGACCCACTAGGAGCGTCCCCCTCTGTTGTGGTGGGTCTCCGGTCATCGTTGTCACCAACACGCTAGTGATTCTTTTTCTGGAGGCCCATTTTCTAATATGGGTTCACCTCCAGAATACTCATGTCATCTTCATCCCTACTACATGTTTCATTTCATGATTTTTTTGATATGGGGGTCTAGTCATGCTTGGAACCACCCGACAATGTTTGACGTGTCCACGTGGGTCCATCGGTGAATAACGATAAGACGGAGGTTGAATGATCACCAAGAACTCCCAGCGGATGGATGATGGCCATGTTCGTTCAGCCTTCCTTTATCCTACAAAAAGGAAAATGGGAATGGAGAAATTACCAAGTTCCTCCCATTCACGTCTCGCAATATTTACCTCATCCCACATGAACAAAGTATTGAGGGATAAACATGTTAGTAGGTGGATCTGTGTTGGTCATTTGGAATGAAAGAATGGGGAATCTAGATCATAATGAATAAAACCCCTACCTATAATTAAATCACTCGTCGATCCAGAATGGAGTCGATCCACCACCCTTCATCAGTTATCGACTCATAACTCTCATCAATGATGGGATAATTTAAAGGGGAAGGAAGGGACTTGTGACGTTTTGTCATCCATCACCATTTGCCTCTTGAGAATGTCACTCCTATATGGACTCAAATCCCATCCTGGATCATGAAAATGACTCTATATCTCTGTTAAACAATTAAATAGAGGAAATGTGTTTTAGTATTTTGTTAACACTGAGTCACTGTGTCGTTATGTGGTTTCATTTATTAAATGAGACATCATTTTTGTTAGTCTTGAGTTTCAGCGTTGTTACATTGATTTATTTATGAAATGAAACACCTAGATTGATGTAGTATTGTAGTGAAACATTTTGGGATAAAATAAACATTCGTAATATTTTTTTAAACATCCAATAATTAAGTTTTATCCTTGACCTGTGTCGGTCGAGGTTATGCCCTATTTAAGAAAATCACTACATCACAAGCACCATTGTACTCTCAAATTTTCAATCCTAGTTACCCTTTATTAGTTATAAGGATTTGAAAATAAAATAATTTTTATTTGATTATTTTATTTACGGGAACGTCCTAAAAACTACATTCCATTGTTGGCCCACTCTGGACAATGTTTGGCTCTTCCTAAGGAAAGTAGAACCTCATGAGCTCAATGATGGTCTCAGATTATCAATCTGAATCATTGTTCATTAGTTATAATGATTTTAAAATAAAATAATCTTTATTTAATTATTATATTTGTGGTTATTCTATTCTTAGGTTTTCTCGCTAGTAGCTTGTTCCAACTAAGTTTATGTTAGTCCTAAGGTAAACCTACCATCTTAAATGCAACAGTGCCCTTATATTTCTAATATGGGAAACTATTTAATAGTTATTAAACTTTATCAGAAATACTGATCGCACATGATATTCAAAAACATAAAATTTTTCGGCAGACCATTCCGGGCACACCAGTCCTCAAGAATTTCACACCCTCTCAGCACCTCGTCTCATAATTTTCCAAGAAATTTTCTAAAAAACTAGATAATATGATTCATTATAGTAAGAGATTCGCTCATATATTGTCATACTCTGAATTACTGACTATAAATAGATGGTCAATAGAGAGATGGTGGCTAAACGGTACATCTCTAGAGATATGGGAGGGGGAGGTATCATGATACATATGATAAACGGTGGGAACACTAATGTTTGGATTATGAATAAGAACACATATTCCTAGGTGGGAGTGGGAATCATAATTAGAAAACCAGATCTATTAATCTTAAACTGAGACCCACGAAAAAAGTTGGGATGTTTACAATGTGGTTCCTTCGACAACATGAAGCAAGAGTGTACAACACCCCCAATATCATGCTATAATTACAAAAATATGGGAAATCTAAAGCACTATTGTCATAGTGCTCTGAGGTCAGGTGCTCGAGACACTTCTCAGTAGTCACAAGCAACGTATGTTTCGATGGGGTGAGGACATCAAAATCAGTTTCATCAGTAGAATAGAGCTAGCCATGGTGATTATATGAATTTTATGACTCCTCATTAAGGGAGATACCATAAAGTGTAAAAAGTGAAAAATGCAGTGATGATGAAATTATATGGAGCTGAGAAGATGATTTTAGATGATAAGTTTATACCATCTACAGTGAGAGGTCTGATTATTTTGAATTATACCCTTATACAAGTTCTATTTTAAAAAATTATATATCATTCCTTAACTGCTTCTCTTGGTATTTATTTCCTAATTTTAAAACAAGAGGTGATTACTTCTATGATAAAACATCAAACAACTCTTGATCCAAGAGAATGTTGGTCCTCTATGTGTAGATCATGTTATATAACTGTGGATAGATATGTGGTGAAATGGGACTTATCAGTGTTAGAGATGGATGTCTGTTACATAATCCTATAAATGGACTGGTTGAAAACATTAATGTCTCAAATCGAATATTATAATAGAATGGTTAGTTTCGGTAATGTGGATGGTGTCGACCATATCTTCAGAGGAGAAAGGGTTGTAAATATTGGTGTAAAGGATTTTTGGACACCAATAGTGGGAATGTTCTCTTATCAATTGGCAGTTTTTACTTTGGAATCGAGGGAAGAGATTGATTATAATAGTTTTTAGGTAGTCATAGATCAATTTCCATATGTTTTTTCTAATATCATCTCAGGGTTATAATATAAAAGGGAATTAGAGTTTATGATTGATCTTATTTCAGGGACCAATCCTCTTTCAATTTCATTTTATAATATGGAAAAAATAGAATTAAGGGATTTGAATGTGTGGTTAGAAGATCTAGAAATAAAGGGTTTCATTTGACAGATCACATATTTATGGGATGAAATAGTCTTTTTCATTAAGAAAGTATATGAAACTCTTCAAATTAGTCTTGATTATCATAATCTTAACTAGTTTACAATAAAGAAAAATATATCCACTTCCACACATTGATGTCCTATTTACTCAATTGAGGGGATCTTATTGGTTCTCCAAAATTTAATTACAATTAATATATCACCAATTGCATTTTCAGAAGGAGGCTATTCTAGAAACAGCAATTTGAAGCTGATATGGCCATTATAAATATAGGGTAATTCCCTTTGGTCTTGTAACGCCCCGACCCCAGCTACCCAGAGTCGGTGAATTACTTCGTTACATTGGCATGATCACAAAAGATCAAGTCTCTAAAGACCGATTAGTTTATTAGCCTTGGAAACACTAGATACATTCGTAAACGTTACATTACATCATAAAGTGAAAAACTACAATAACAAAGTCTCTATAGACCACACTCATATCCTCTTCTGACAATCCTTGCAGGTCATTCATAAAATACTTCTTCACATCCTGGAAAATATTAAAACATTGAAAGGGGTGAGCTCAGATTCTTAGTAAGGATAACAATATTGCGGAAGCTTTCATAAATAAACATTAACATTTAAGGCAATGTATAACTAAAACAAAAGCCTTTTTAAACTTGAACTTCAGAATAATATGGCAACAATAAAATTAAATAATGCCATTTACTTACTCACATGGATATTCTACTAGTCGAATAATCACATGCAATATCAATAACCACTTTCATAATGAGGGAATGTATAATGCCAGACATTCTGAAACATCTTGTCAAGGCCTCGGCCAAGACGTCTAAAATGATTAAGGCCTCGGCCAAAACCATAAATCAAATTGGGAAAGGGCCTCGGCCAATTCCACGTCTAGTTGTCTCATGAGACCAACAGATGCATCGAGGAGCTATAGCGGGCTCCACCTGTCACTTATTAAGTCCAATACATTCCTCATATGAATAGGTTTAAACATATCATAAACCATAACATAATCGTATCACATAAAACATGAATAAGGGAAACATAACATTTCCACATTTCAATCACAAGATATCAATACAACACATTGTTATAATAAAAACGCTTTCAAAACCATTTTCAATACCAAAATAAAAGAAAGTTAAAACTTTGTATTTATTTTTCATTAAAAAAAAGATGGCTTGTAGAGGAATCCGAAACTCAAATAATGGTCACGGCGGCGGAGAAGTCATTGTCGCCGCATAAGTATGGAAAGAAAAACATTCCCTTTTTTCGTTTAGCAAAACGCTTCGTATAAAAAGATTCCTTTTGAATAACTGTAAAAGTCAAAGGGGTTTATACATCGTATAAAAGAAAGTTGTGTATAAAACCAAATATGCCTCAATGAAAGGGGATTGAGACGAAGTCCTTAAAAAGATCATTTTTTTATAAAGTAGGTCTATTATGTGTATTCACTATAATTACACATAAATAATGTACAAATACAAGATAGGACATAATAATATCATGACATAATATGAAAGTAGGAGATTAACACAAAGAATGGAAGTTGGGTTAAGAAATTCCTTTACCTTGTGTCCGACTTGACTCAACCGTTCTTTAACCTCCTGAATAATAAACTTGAGTTAATATCTACCTTATTAAGAACCATTTTCAATTTCATTTTCCTTTTTATATCACTTATTACAATGTTATGAACATTATGTAATTATTTAAGTTAATAACGGTCGTTTTGTCGATCTTTGGTACTTGAGTCCACAATAAACTTCTTATAATTACAAGTTGTTCATGTGGTGAAATAACCATTATATCCAGAATTATATTCATGATGTAGTTATCATATATATCATATATATCCAGTATATACATTCATTCATAATATTACGTAACATTTAGAGGTAAGAAATGAAATGCACTGTTCATGGAGACGGTAAGCCGTACGTACACATGAACGCTACTTTCATTTCTTTTTCGTATTTAATGGAATGAAGTCATAATTATATAAAGGTATAGTATATTTCCAGTATAATATCATATATAATATCATTTACTTCATCCTTTACACATCCCACATGTGGTATTAACGATTCACATCACTTTGAGGGGGCGGTAATCTGCACTTCCTAAAATGAAAATATCACGTTTACCCATAATGGAAATCATAATTTATTTCATAAATGAGAAATACAGAAGCATAAGGAAAACATAAACATATTATATATCATATATATATATATAGTGACATCTTAATGGCCACCTTTTAAGGTGTTATATGAGTGTTGAACAATCATCGTTTCGTGAGGCAGAAATTCGCCATCCACAGAAACCGTATGTTTTTTTAACCATTAGATGTAGGTGTGTGTAAGTGTAGCTCGAATACTTTTTATAACAACATCCTAGTATATTTAGGATACTGGTTTTGTTACAAAAGAAAGGAATAAAAAGAGTTTAAGGGGTTGGAGAAGCAAAATAATACAAAATAACATAAGAGAAGATATTACCATAAAATCAGGTAACTCTTTTGATTTGAGCCAAAGGCTTCCTTGGGAAGAATTCTTCCCAAAGTGAGGCTTCTAGGAGTAAGGGGGGAAAGTTGGGAGAGTATTTGGGCAGAGGTTGGCCGAGCCAAATGGCTTGAAAGTGTGAATAAGGTGGTAGAGGTGGGGGCCTTTTATAAGAGGAGAGGAGGGTCTCTTTTGGAAAGATTGAAATGTTACATTATTATACAATGATTTTCGGATTCTAAAGGTCCCACACATATATAATTCGTGGTTAAGGTGATATGGGTTCGAAATATACCCATCAAATAGTCTTTGGACAAGTTTAAGCCTTGAATTTTACATTATCTTTTTATTTTATTAAAATCGTTAAATAATGAGGTCATCGCTGCATCATAATGATGTCATAAATAATTTAATTTATTTAATGTCTAAAAATTATAAAAAAAATACTATGATGTAGAAAATATTTTCAGATTTTTAATGAATATTTATAGTCAAAATTTGGACTTGTGTAACCCCACTTAAAAATTGTTTTAGTAAAACAACTCATGTTTGTGTCAATTTAATTTTAACAATAAATAAATATATATTAATGTCATTTTCCAACCAAAGTGGCTCCATGGGGTCCCCAAGTTGACCCATGGGTTGTCTTGGTCGTCCATGAATCATCCAATAGGAGTATGACAAGTTTCAAGCTCATCTCATATTATTAAAACATTATTTTTACCTTAAACTACACTAATTACCTCTAATCGCGATTAAGAACTTAAAAGTTACTATTCACCAAAAAATTATTTTAATCTCATTGAACCACATTTTTCTTCTTAATGAAAACCATGTATGTCGGATTTTTGAAAATCAAATCACAGAAGTGGTAATATTTCATTTCAACGAAAAATCAGTTTTTAACAACCACTTAGTGGTTTCACTATTAATCTAAAATTGTAGTTTTTCAGAATAAGGCCAAAATTTCACCCTAAGCTATAATTGATATTCCGAATTCAAAAATGATGTATATTTTACAAAATTCCAAACATATAAGTTTCATTAATTAATTTTATAATTAATTCCCACTGTTACAACAAATAGCGTGCTTTTAAGAAACAATTTATATCAAAAGATTGGCAATTGTTTATGTCCAATTTCAATGTTAAATTAATTCTAATGACCACCATTGGATAAAATGGTAAAAATATATTCTAATTATACTTTAAGACCACTAAATATTATAATTTATCACTATAAATTATTTTGATTAAAAAAGTTGTTTTTAAGTATTTTTTCACTATTCATAAAAAATTAGAAGTTCTCAGAAAAATACCAAAAATTCAACATAGGCTAATTTCGATATTCCGAATCCAAAAATGAAGTCCATTTTGAAATATAAAATTTCTATAATTTTAAAAAGTGGTTATTACTATTCATAACGACAACTTTGATTAGTCGTGGTGTTTTAGAACTTGAAGTTGCATACAATGCAAGCTATTGCATTATTGAATGAGAAGCGTATCATGGAAGCTCGGGGTGTTACATTCTCCCCTCCTTCAATAAATTGCGTCCTCGCAATTTGAAATTTTTCTTGGAAAATAAAAGGTTGAAAATAGAAAATACCTTTGTAGAAAACCCACATCGGAAATAAGGTTAATAAAAATATAACTTTTAAAGAAAGAAAGATAAGTACAAAGGTCACCCGAGATAGCCCATACTAGGATTCTATGAAAATATGGATATGGAAGAAAAACAAACCATCAAGGTCTGATGGAGAGTTGTAGAAAACTGGATTAGGAGAAAGTTAACAATAAGAAAATCACAAACTTGTGATTGGTTAAACGGTCATTGAATCCCCAGTTGGAAAAGTTAACCGGCAACGATTTTGTTTTAAGTTACCTTTTATAAAGTTAAAGAATTTATTTTGGAGATTTACTAAGAACGTAAGGGAATATACATACTTGTCATGTAGACTTTCATTCTTTAATAAATTTTTACCAAAAACCCATCTTTCACTCTAAAAGGTAATAGAAATCAAAAATATTCTATTTATCCTAATTGTATAAGGTTCCAAATGTTAACACATACCATTTAGATTAGTAAAATTATTTTGTAATAACCAGGGAATTCCTGTAGGCTAGTGGTAGGAAATAAAGGCATGTCGCACTATGGTTGTGGGTTCGATTCCTGCAGCTTTGTCCGACGCGACGGTTATGCCCCACCCTGCAGGTTGTCCTTTTCCTAAAACTATAGTATTATAATATTCCAAAAATAATCTTCATAAATTTTTTAACCTTTAACAATACTATCCAAAGATCAATATAATCCACTCCAACCTTTATAGTTATCCAAAATACCTCTGTCCAGACTTTCACTAAAAGGTCTCTTAATTCCAAAATCAATTGTAACATCAGATTCCCCAAACAATGTAAAGTTTCTCTTATTGTCACATACTAAAAATATGATTACATTCATCATATTAAAAACTTAATGAAAAAAAACAAGTACTGTAGTACAATCCTGATATATATCACATTATTATTATAACAAGAATATAATCCACGAGTCCAAAAGTACCAATACATTAATTATGCCACTTCAACTGTAGTCACAGCATAAGATTGGCCTTGATCCCTTGGCCTTTTCTGAGGTAAGTTTCCCTGATGCTTAGGAAATTCATTTGCATAATGACCCATTTCTCTACAATTGTAGCATTCAACATTGATAGCCTTTTTCTTTCCCTTACAATCACGAGCCTGGTGACCTTTTTCTCCACATTTGTAACAAACTCCCATTCCTTTTAGGCAAGTACAAGGGTGATTCTTCCCACAATTATCACATAATGGAAAATCCTTCTTTCCCTTTTTCCCTTTATCTATCTCTTGTTCCACTGTTCTCTTCTTCTCTTGCTTTACTTTGATGTCATAAGACTTAGAGAATTCCTTTTCTGTCTTGATATCACATGAGACAATATCTTCGTATGTTGAGAAAGATTGTGATATTAATGCTCGACGGAGAAATGGTTTTAACCCATCAAAGAAACGATCAATCTTACCTCTTGGGTTACGTATATAATCTGCAGAATACCTTGCTAACCTTGTAAAGTTGGCCTCATACTTTGCGACATTCTCATCCTCCTTTTGTCTCAGACTCAGAAATTGCCTTTCCATATCTTCTCTATGGTCACGAGGAAAGTATTTTTCTAAGAAAATCTCTTTGAACTCCCTCCATTCCATATTTGATACATCATCATCTTCCTTTGTGTTTTGAATCAATGACCACCATTGATCGGCATCTCCAGTGAGGCGGTAAAATGCCATGATAACCTTCTCCCTTTCGCTACTCTCCAAGGCATGGAATATTTTCTCTAAGGAGTTTATCAATTGCTCAGCTACTAACGGATTTGTACCCCCATTAAATGTTGGTGGTTGTTGCCTCATGAAGCGGTCTAACATTGATCCTCCACGTTGTGGATCAGGGTGATCCATACGAGTAAGGTTATAATTCATAACTTGAGTGAGTTGTCCCAGTATGGTAATAAGTTGATCAGCACCAGTTGTATCTCCAGATCCACAATAATTATCTTGTGCAGGAGGGAAATCCCTACACGGAGTGTGTGCATTGATACAGTTTCTATTCCTTCCACTAGGCGCCATTTCTAAACAATGGCATAAACTAGATTAGTTTATGAATCAAAATACATAATTCCATACTTGTAAAATACTTAACATAAATTGAACTATTTATGGATATAATCCATAATCATAAAAAGGTTTTATTTGAGGAATTATATACTCATAACCATTCATATTGGTTTGTAATGAAAATGAGAATTATCCTAAGCATATCCCTCGGGAGTGTCATAACCAAGAGTGCAGCAAGGCCCGTTGTCGTGCACCAGTTCATGTTTGAGTCTAGCTCAAAGCGGTGTTTTCAGGTTTTACCCCTAGGTACATCTGTGCCAGAGCCGCCTCTACCTACTCGTATCCAGACAGGGATGTATTGCATGGAAAACTCACAAAATCTCTACAATAACAAAATTCTAGGACGTTCTTCTTTACTAATCCTCAAAGTCTATCTTTGGGCTATGTGCTCTAATCAGAGTTTATCTAAATCTAGTTCCCAAGGATAGTACTAAACTGCCTCTGATACCAACTGTAACGCCCTGACCCCAGCTACCCAGAGTCGGTGCATTACTTCGTAACATTGGCATGATCACAAACGATCAAGTCTCGAAAGACCGATTAGTTTAGTAGCCTTGGAAACACTAGATACATTCGTAAACGTTACATTACATCATAAAGTGAAAAACTACAATAACAAAGTCTCCATAGACCACACTCATATCCTCTTCTGACAATCCCTGCAGGTCATTCATAAAATACTTCTTCACATCCTGGATAATATTAAAACACTGAAAGGGGTGAGCTCAGATGCTCAGTAAGGATAACAATATTTTGGAAGCTTTCATAAATAAACATTAACATTTAAGGCTATGTATAACTAAAAAAAAAGCCTTTTTAAACTTGAACTTCAGAATAATATGGAAAAAATAAAATTAAATAATGCCATTTACTTACTCACATGGATATTCTACTAGTCGAATAATCACATGCAATATCAATAACCACTTTCATAATGAGGGAATGTATAATGCCAGACATTCTGAAACATTTTGTCAAGGCCTCGGCCAAGACGTCTAAAATGATTAAGGCCTCGGCCAAAACCATAAATCAAATTGGGAAAGGGCCTCGGCCAATTCCACGTCTAGTTGTCTCATGAGACCTACCGATGTATCGAGGAGCTATAGCGGGCTCCACCCGTCACTTATTAAGTCCAATACATTCCTCATATGAATAGGTTTAAAAATATCATAAACCATAACATAATCGTATCACATAAAACATGCATAAAGGAAACATAACATTTCCACATTTTAATCACTAGATATCAATACAACACATTTTTATAATAAAAACGCTTTCAAAACCATTTTCAATACCAAAATAAAAGAAAGTTAAAACATTGTATTTATTTTTCATTAAAAAAAAGATGGCTTGTAGAGGAAGCCGAAACTCAAATAATGGTCACGGCGGCAGAGAAGTCGTTGTCGCCGCATAAGTACGGAAAGAAAAAAATTCCCTTTTGTCGTTTAGCAAAATGCTTCATATAAAAAGATTCCTTTTGAATAACCGTAAAAGTCAAAGGGGTTTATACACCCTATAAAAGACAGTTGTGTATAAAACCAAATATGCCTCAATGAAAGGGGATTGAGACAAAGTCCTTAAAATGATCATTTTTTTATAAAGTAGGTCTATTATGTGTATTCACTATAATTACACATAAATAATGTAAAAATACAAGATAGGACATAATAATATCATGACATAATTTTAAAGTAGAAAATTAACCCAAAGAATGGAAGTTGGGTTAAGAAATTCCCTTACCTTGTGTCTGACTGGACTCAACCGTTCTTTAACCTCCTGAATAATAAACTAGAGTTAATATCTACCTTACTAAGAACCATTTTCAATTTCATTATCCTTTTTATATCACTTATTACAATGTTATGAACATTATGTAATTATTTAAGTTAATAAAGGTCGTTTTGTCGATCTTTGGTACTTGAGTCAACAATAAACTTCTTATAATTACAAGTTGTTCATGTGGTGAAATATCCATTATATCCAGAATTATATTCATGTTGTAGTTATCATATATATCATATATATCCAGTATATACATTCATTCATAATATTACGTAACATTTAGAGGTAAGAAATGAAATGCACCGTTCATGGAGACGGTAAGCCGTACATACGCATGAACGCTACTTTCATTTCTATTTCGTATTTAATGGAATGAAGTCATAATTATATAAAGGTATAGTATAGTTCCAGTATAATATCATATATAATATCATTTACTCCATCCTTTACACATCCCACATATGGTATTAACGATTCACATCACTTTGAGGGGGCGGTAGTCCGCACTTCCTAAAATGAAAATATCACGTTTACCTATAATGGAAATCATTAATTATTCCATAAATGAGAAATACAGAAGCATAAGGAAAACATAAACATATCATATATCATATATAAATATAGTTACATCTTAATGGCCACCTTTTAAGGTGTTATATGAGTGTTGAACAATCATCGTTTCGTGAGGCAGAAATTCGCCATCCACAGAAACTGTATGTTCTTTAACCATTAGATGTAGGTGTGTGTAAGTGTAGCTCGAATCCTTTTTATAACAACAACCTAGTATATTTTGGATCCTGGTTTTGTTACAAAAGAAGGGAATAAAAAGAGTTTAAGGGGTTGGAGAAGCAAAATAATACAAAATAACATAAGAGAAGATATTACCTTAAAATCGGGTAACTCTTTTGATTTGAGCCAAAGGCTTCCTTGGGAAGAATTCTGCCCAACGTGAGGCTTCTAGGAGTAAGGGGGGAAAGTTGGGAGAGTATTTGGGCAAGGTTGGGTCGATACAAATGTCTTGAAAGTGTGAATAAGGTGGTAGAGGTGGGGGCCTTTTATAAGAGGAGAGGAGGGGCTCTTTTGGAAAGATTGAAATGTTACATTATTATACAATGATTTTCGGATCCTAAAGGTCCCACACATATATAATTCGTGGTTAAGGTGATAAGGGTCCGAAATATACCCATCAAATAGTCTTTGGACAAGTTTATGCCTTGGATTTTACATTATCTTTTCATTTTATTAAAATCGTTAAATAATGAGGTCATCGCTGCATCATAATGATGTCATAAATAATTTAATTTATTTAATGTCTAAAAATTATAAAAAAATACTATGATGTATAAAATCTTTTTAGAATTTTAATGAATATTTATAGTCAAAATTGGGACTTGTGTAACCCCACTTAAAAACTGTTTTAGTAAAACAACTCATGTTTGTGTCAATTTAATTTTAACATTAAATAAATATATATTAATGTCATTTTCCAACCAAAGTGGCTCCATGGGGTCCCCAAGTTGACCCATGGGTTGTCTTGGTCGGCCATGACTCATCCAATAGGAGTAGGACAAGTTTCAAGCTCATCTCATATTATTAAAACATTATTTTTACCTTAAACTACACTAATTACCTCAAATCGCGATTAAGAACTTAAAAGTTACTATTCACCAAAAAATTATTTTAATCTCATTGAACCACATTTTACTTCTTAATGACAACCATGTATGTCAGATTTTTTAAAATCAAATCACAGAAGTGGTAATATTTCATTTTAACGAAAAATCAGTTTTTAACAACCACTTAGTGGTTTCACTATTCATCTAAAATTGAAGTTTTTTAGAATAAGGCCAAAATTTCACCCTAAGCTATAATTGATATTCCGAATTCAAAAATGATGTCTATTTTACAAAATTCCAAACATATAAGTTTCATTAATTAATTTTATAATTAATTTCCACTGTTACAACAAATAGCGTGTTTTTAAGAAACAATTTATATCAAAAGATTGGCAATTGTTTATGTCCAATTTCAATGTTAAATTAATTCTAATGGACACCATTGGATAAAATGGTAAAAATATATTATAATTATACTTTAAAACCACTAAATAGTATAATTTATCACTATAAATTATTTTTATTAAAAAAGTTGTTTTTAAGTATTTTTTCACTATTCATAAAAAATTAGAAGTTCTCAGAAAAATACAAAAAATTCAGCATAGGCTAATTTCGATATTCCGAATCCAAAAATGAAGTCCATTTTAAAATATAAAATTTATATAATTTTAAAAAGTGGTTATTACTATTCATAACGGCTACTTTGATTAGTCGCGGTGTTTTAGAACTCGAAGTTGCGTACAATGCAAGCTATTGCATTATTGAATGAGAAGCGTATCATGGAAGCTCGGGGTGTTACATTCTCCCCTCCTTCAATAAATTGCGTCCTCACAATTTGAAATTTTTCTTGGAAAATAAAAGGTTGAAAATAGAAAATACCTTCGTAGAAAACCCACATCGGAAATAAGGTTAATAAAAATATAACTTTAAAAGAAAGAAAGATAAGTACAAAGGTCACCCGAGATAGCCCATACTAGGATTCTATGAAAATATGGATATGGAAGAAAAAAAACCTTCAAGGTCTGATGGAGAGTTGTAGAAAACTGGATTTGGAGAAAGATAACAATAAGAAAATCACAAACTTCTGATTTGTTAAACGGTCATTGAATCCCCAGTTGGAAAAGTTAACCGGCAACGTTTTTGTTTTAAGATACCTTTTATAAAGTTAAAGAATTTATTTAGGAGATTTACTAAGAACATAAGGGAATATACATACTTGTCATGTAGACTTTCATTCTTTAATAAATTTTTACCAAAAACCCATCTTTCACTCTAAAAGGTAATAGAACTCAAAAATATTCTATTTATCCTAATTGTATAAGGTTACAAATGTTAACACATACCATTTAGATTAGTAAAATTATTTTGTAATAACCAGGGACTTCCTGTAGGCTAGTGGAAGGAAATAAAGGCCTGTCACACTATGGTTGTGGGTTCGATTCCTGCAGCTTTGTCCGACGTGACAGTTATGACCCACCCTGCAGGTTGTCCTTTTCCTAAAACTATAGTATTACAATATTCCAAAATTAATCTTCATAAATTTTTTAACCTTTAACAATACTATCCAAAGATCAACTTAATCCACTCCAACCTTTATAGTTATCCAAAATCCCTCTGTCCATACTTTCTCTAAAAGGTCTCATAATTCCAAAATCAATTGTAACATCAGATTCCCCAAACAATCTAATGTTTCTCTTATTATCACATACTAAAAATATGATTACCTTAATCATATTAAAACCTTAATGAAAAAAAAACAAGTACTGCAGTACAATCCTTATATATATCACATTATTATTATAACCAGAATATAATCCTCGAGTCCAAAAGCACCAATACATTAATTATTCCACTTCAACTGTAGTCACAGCATAAGATTGGCCTTGATCCCTTGGCCTTTTCTGAGGTAAGTTTCCCTGATGCTTAGGACATTCATTTGCATAATGACCCATTTCTCTACAATTGTAGCATTCAACATTGATAGCCTCTTTCTTTCCCTTACAATCACGAGCTTGTTGACCTTTTTCTCCACATTTGTAACAAACTCCCATTCCTTTTAGACAAGTACCAGGGTGATTCTTCCCACAATTATCACATAATGGAAAATCCTTCTTTCCCTTTTTCCCTTTATCTATCTCTTGTTCCACTGTTCTCTTCTTCTCTTGCTTTACTTTGTTGTCATAAGACTTAGAGAATTTCTTTTCTGTCTTGATAGCACATGAGACAATATCTTCGTATGTTGAGAACGATTGTGATACTAAAGATCGACGGAGAAATGGTTTTAACTCATCAAAGAAACGATCAATCTTACCTCTTGGGTTACGTATATAATCTGCAGCATACCTTGCTAACATTGTAAAGTTGGCCTCATACTTTGCGACATTCTCATCCTCATTTTGTCTCAGACTCAGAAATTGCCTTTCCATATCAACTCTACGGTCACGAGGAAAGTATTTTTCTAAGAAAATCTCTTTGAACTCCCTCCATTCCATATTTGATACATCATCATCTTCCTTTGTGTTTTGAATCAATGACCACCATTGATCGGCATCTCCAGTGAGGCGGTAAACTGCCATGATAACCTTCTCCCTTTCGCTACTCCCCACGGCATGGAATATTTTCTCTAAGGAGTTTATCCATTGCTCAGCTACTAACGGATTTGTAACCCCATTAAATGTTGGTGGTTGTTGCCTCATGAAGCGGTCTAACATTGATCCTCCACGCTGTGGATCAGGGTAATCCATACGAGTAAGGTTATTATTCATAACTTGAGTGAGTTGTCCCAGTATGGTAATAAGTTGATCAGCACCAGTTGTATCTCCAGTTCCACAATAATTATCTTGAGCAGGAGGGCAATCCCTACACGGAGTGCGTGCATTGATACGGTTTCCATTACTTCCACTAGGCGCCATTTCTAAACAATGGCATAAACTAGATTAGTTTATGAATCAAAATACATAATTCCATACTTGTAAAATACTTAACATAAATTGAACTATTTATGGATATAATCCACAATCATAAAAAGGTTTTATTTGAGGAAGTATATAATCATAACCGTTCATAGTGGTTTGTAAAGAAAATGAGAATTATCCTAAGCATATCCCTCGGGAGTGTCGTAACCAAGAGTGCAGCAAGGCTCGTTGTCGTGCACCAGTTCCCGTTCGAGTCTAGCTCAAAGCGGTGTTTTCAGGTTTTACCCCTAGGTACATCTGTGCCAGAGCCGCCCCTACCTGCTCATATCCAAACAGGGATGTATTGCTTGGAAAACTCACAAAATCTCTACAATAACAAAATTCTAGGAAGTTCTTCTTTACTAATCCTCAAAGTCTATCTTTGGGATATGTGCTCTAATCAGAGTTTATCTTAATCTAGCTTCCAAGGATAGTACTAAACTGCCTCTGATACCAACTGTAACGCCCCGACCCCAGCTACCCAGAGTCGGTGCATTACTTCGTAACATTGGCATGATCACAAAAGATCAAGTTTCGAAAGACCGATTAGTTTAGTAGCCTTGGAAACACTAGATAAATTCGTAAACGTTACATTACATCATAAAGTGAAAAACTACAATAACAAAGTCTCCATAGACCACACTCATATCCTCTTCTGACAATCCCTGCAGGTCATTCATAAAATACTTCTTCACATCCTGGAAAATATTAAATCATTGAAAGGGGTGAGCTCATATTCTCAGTAAGGATAACAATATTGCGGAAGTTTTCATAAATGAACATTAACATTTAAGGCAATGTATAACTAAAACAAAAGCCTTTTTAAACTTGAACTTCAGAATAATATGGAAAAAATAAAATTAAATAATTCCATTTACTTACTCACATGAATATTCTACTAGTCGAATAATCACATGCAATATCAATAACCACTTTCATAATGAGGGAATGTATAATTCCAGACATTCTGAAACATTTTGTCAATGCCTCGGCCAAGACGTCTAAAATGATTAAGGCCTCGGCCAAAACCATAAATCAAATTGGGAAAGGTGTTCGGCCAATTCCATGTCTAGTTGTCTCATGAGACCTACCGATGCATCGAGGTGCTATAGCGGGCTCCACCCGTCACTTATTAAGTCCAATACATTCCTTATATGAATAGGTTTAAACATATCATAAACCATAACATAATCGTATCACATAAAACATGCATAAAGGAAACATAACATTTCCACATTTCAATCACAAGATATCAATACAACACATTGTTATAATAAAAAGGCTTTCAAAACCATTTTCAATACCAAAATAAAAGAAAGTTAAAACTTTGTATTTATTTTTCATTTAAAAAAAGATGGCTTGTAGAGGAAGCCGAAACTCAAATAATGGTCATGGTGGCGGAGAAGTCGTTGTCTCCGCATAAGTACGGAAACAAAAACATTCCCTTTTGTCGTTTAGCAAAATTCTTCATATAAAAAGATTCCTTTTGAATAACCGTAAAATTCAAAGGGGTTTATACACCGTATAAAAGAAAGTTGTGTATAAAACCAAATATGCCTCAATGAAAGGGGATTGAGACGAAGTCCTTAAAAAGATCATTTTTTTAATAAAGTAGGTCTATTATGTGTATTCACTATAATTACACATAAATAATGTAAAAATACAAGATAGGACATAATAATATCATGACATAATTTGAAAGTAGGAGATTAACCCAAAGAATGGAAGGTGGGTTAAGAAATTCCCTTACCTTGTGTCCGACTTGACTCAACCGTTATTTAACCTCCTGAATAATAAACTAGAGTTAATATCTACCTTATTAAGAACCATTTTCAATTTCATTATCCTTTTAATATCACTTATTACAATGTTATGAACATTATGTAATTATTTAAGTTAATAACGGTCGTTTTGTCGATCTTTGGTACTTGAGTCAACAATAAACTTCTTATAATTACAAGTTGTTCATGTGGTTAAATATCCATTATATCCAGAATTATATTCATGATGTAGTTATCATATATATCATATATATCCAGTATATACATTCATTCATAATATTACGTAACATTTAGAGGTAAAAAATGAAATGCACCGTTCATGGAGACGGTAAGCCGTACGTACGCATGAACGCTACTTTCATTTCTATTTCGTATTTAATGGAATGAAGTCATAATTATATAAATTTATAGTATAGTTCCAGTATAATATCATATATAATATCATTTACTCCATCCTTTACACATCCCATATATGGTATTAACGATTCACATCACTTTGAGGGGGCGGTAGTCCGCACTTCCTAAAATGAAAATATAGTGTTTACCCATAATGGAAATCATAAAGTATTCCATAAATGAGAAATACATAAGCATAGGGAAAACATAAACATATTATATATCATATATAAATATAGTTACATATTAATGGCCACCTTTGAAGGTGTTATATGAGTGTTGAACAATCATCGTTTCGTGAGGCAGAAATTTTCCATCCACAGAAACTGTATGTTCTTTAACCATTAGATGTAGGTGTGTGTAAGTGTAGCTAGAATACTTTTTATACCAATATCCTAGTATATTTAGGATACTTATGTTGTTACAAAATAATGGAATAAAAAGAGTTTAAGGGGTTGGAGAAGCAAAATAAAACAAAATAACATAAGAGAAGATATTACCTTAAAATCGGGTAACTCTTTTGATTTGAGCCAAAGGCTTACTTGCGAAGACTTCTGCCCAACGTGAGGCTTCTAGGAGTAAGGGGGGAAATTTGGGAGAGTATTTGGACAGATTTTGTCCGATTCAAATGTCTTGAATGTGTGAAAAATGTGGTAGAGGTGGGGGCCTTTTATAATAGGAGAGGAGGGGATCTTTTGCAAAGATTGAAATGTTACATTATTATTCAATGCTTTTCGGATTCTAAAGGTCCCACACATATATAATTCGTGGATAAGGTGATAAGGGTTCGAAATATACCCATCCAATAGTCTTTGTACAAGTGTATTCCTTGTATTTTACATTATCTTTTCATTTTATTAAAATCGTTAAATAATGAGGCCATCGCTGCATCATAATGATGTCATAAATAATTTAATTTATTTAATGTCTAAAAATTATAAAAAAAACTACTATGATGTAGGAAATATTTTTATCTTTCTAATGAATATTTATAGTCAAACATTGGATTTGTTTAACCCCACTTAAAAATTGTTTTAGTAAAACAACTCATGTTTGTGTCAATTTAATTTTAACATTAAATAAATATATATTAATGTCATTTTCCATCCAAAGTGGCTCCATGGGGTCCCCAAGATGACCCATGGGTTGTCTGGTTCGGCCATGACTCATAAAATAGGAGTAGGACAAGTGTCAAGCTCATCTCATATTATTAAAACATTATTTTTACCTTAAACTACACTAATTACCTCTAATCGCGATTAAAAACTTAAAAGTTACTATTCACCAAAAAATTATTTTAATCTCATTGAACCACATTTTACTTATTAATGAAAACCATGTATGTCGGATTTTTTAAAATCAAATCACAGAAGTGGTAATATTTCATTTTAATGAAAAATCAGTTTTTAACAACCACTTAGTGGTTTCACTATTCATCAAAAATTGAAGTTTTTCAGAATAAGGCCAAAATTTCACCCTAAGCTATAATTGATATTCCGAATTCAAAAATGATTTCAATTTTACAAAATTCCAAACATATAAGTTGCATTAATTAATTTTATAATTAATTCTCGCTGTTACAACAAATAGCGTGTTTTTAAGAAACAATTTATATCAAAAGATTGGCAATTGTTTATGTCCAATTTCAATGTTAAATTAATTCTAATGACCACCATTGGATAAAATTGTAAAAATATATTCTAATTATACTTTAAAACCACTAAATAGTATAATTTATCACTATAAATTATTTTGATTAAAAAAGTTGTTTTTAAGTATTTTTTCACTATTCATAAAAAATTAGAAGTTCTCAAAAAAATACCAAAAATTCAACATAGGCTAATTTCGATATTCCGAATCCAAAAATGAAGTCCAATTTGAAATATAAAATTTCTATAATTTTAAGAAGTGGTTATTACTATTCATAACGGCTACTTTGATTAGTCGCGGTGTTTTAGAACTCGAAGTTGCGTACAATGCAAGCTATTGCATTATTGAATGAGAAGCGTATCATGGAAGCTCGGGGTGTTATAGGTCTTATGAATGCATGAGCAGTATTTATGGAATTGATGAATCAGATTTTTTAGAGATAACTGGATTCTTTTATTTTTGTGGAAAACATGTTAGTGAATTGATGGATAAGTGATTAACATGAGAAACACTAGGAAACATCATTATAAACAGTGAGAGACCATAATTTGTATGCCAAATTGTAAAAGTGTGATTTTTGGATACATAAGGTACACTTTATAGGTTATGTAATCTCTGGAAGAGGTGTTTCGGTTGATCTACAGAAGATATAAGCTATTATCTCTTTGATACTACCAAATAATGTCGTTGAGAAATAATTTTTTCTTCGTATAGTTGGTTATTATCGACTCTTTGTGCATGACATTTCTTGGATAGATTTACCAATACAAACATTGAAAAATAAAAACTACCCATTTCAATGGACTGAAGACTTCAATAAATATTTCCAAGAGCTGAAAGTTCAACTTACATCTGCAACTATAATATTTTCTATAGAATCAAGATAGGGTAAAGAGGTGTATTGTGATGCTTTAGGATCAGGGTTGGGGTGTGTTTTCATGAAAGGATGTCATGTAGTGGCCTATGGATCTAGGAAGTCAAGGGTTTATAAGAATAATTTCTCAACATATGATTTAGAGTTAGATACAGTTTTCTATGCATTGATGACATGGTGTCATTATCAATTTGGTGAGAAATTTACTATGTTCATGGATCATAAGAGTTTGAAACATATCTTTTCACAAAAAATTTTGAATCTAAAGAAAAGAAGAGGTATGAATTATCTCTAGATTTTTGACATTGACTTGATGTATACACCAAATAATGTCATCATGGTGGAAGATGAATTAAGCATATGTTTATATTCTTAGTTTGAGAAATAAGATTCAGGTAAGTGGAAGTTAATGCTAATCCTAGCTGACATGCATGTGGAATTTGAAGACCAAGGTGACGTTGTAGTTTTCTTCTTAGTTTTGGTTGTTCCTAATTTAGTGAATTTGGATAAAGAGGTAGAAAAATTTGATGTTTAATGTGTTAAAATGGCTTAAAAACTAAATGGTGGGGGAACATTAAGAGTTGGAGTCTATATGTGATTTGAGTGTTGTGGTTCAAGAATCAGATGGTTGCACCTATGGTTTGTCAAAAACAATTTCTTCATGCTTAATAAAAATGAATATTGGTTCTTCATCCAAGAATATAGAGGATTTATAGGGCTTTGAAATAATAGTTATTATGGAATAGTATGAAACAAAAAGTGGTTGAGTTCATTTTTAGGAACTTATCTTGTGAGTAAGTTAGGGAAAAACATCAGCGAATAGTATGTATGTTGCATTCTTTACCTATCCCATTATGGAAATAGGATAAAATAGTGATGTATTTTTTCAAATGTCTCTGAAGAATGGTTGAAAAACATGATTCCATATAGGTTTTATTGGATCACCTCCCAAATTTGACCCATTTCATCCATATTCGTGAATCTAATAGGGTGGAGGATCTTTCCAAAATCTATATCTGAGAAGGGGTAAAGAGACATGGAATACTAGTTTAGATATTATCATATATGGATTCTAGGATCAAATCTCGTTTTTTAAAATCCATACAGAATTCACCTTGGAGTAAATTAAATATGAGTATGGCATATCAACCTCAGCAGATGATCAATCCAAGAGGATGATAAAAATGTTAGAAAACTTGCTACAAGATTTTGTAATGGGTTTTGCTAGCTCATGGGAATAGGAAAACCCAATATTGGAGTTTTCATATAACAATAAATATCAGGACTTGATACATATGGATCCTTTTGAAGAATTGTGTGGGGATACTTGTCGTTCTCCACTTTGAAGGGTGGAAACAGGGGATACTTCACAATTTGGGTCGATCCAAATCCTAGAAAAAACGAAGAAGATTGTATTAATCAAGAAATACATGGAGATGGCTTAGATTCATCATAAATCTTATGCATATAATCATCAAATACCGTTTTCTTTCATGGTGAGTGATCAAGTGTTACTAAGGATTTCTCTGAGGCATGGTCATTAACATTTTGGGGAGCAGGTCAAGTTATCTTCATGAAAAATTGGCCCTTTCAAGATTATTGAACGGGTTGTAGAGTTTGCATGTCAGTTGGAATTTCCACCATGGTTCTGTGTGGTGAATAATGTGTTCCATGTATCACATTTTAAGAAGTATTAGCTTAATCATTACCATGTGATCATATGGGATCACTTTAACCAAGATCTAGATGCTTCATTAGTAAATATCTTGGTGAAGAATTTTGATATGTAAGAGAAAATTGTGTGTGGAAAGAGGATCAATCTATTTTGGTTTTTTTGGAAACATGGTCAAATTTAGGAAATGATATGGGAACAGGATAAGTAAATGAAATAGCAATGGCCATAAATCTTTTATGACACAGATAGTTTTCTACTTTCAAGGGACGAAAAAGACAATTGGTGGGGAGAATGTAGGACCCCTAGTTTCTAGTATATTACTATTTATTTATTTATTTATGTATATAATGTAAATGGGTGATGTCTGGAAGATTTGAGAGAACTTATTTTTGTTTTTGGGGCATAAGAGAATGCGCATAGGTGGGGTACATTTTGTAAAAATGGTGAAACAGCCATGGAAAAACCATGTGGATTAGGTCTTTTGAGGTAGTGTCTTCGGCATAGTTGGTGAATGGTTATAAAAATTGTGAGAAAAACATATTATGGTTCATCCTTATGGTAGTTTCTAATGAACGGTTACTGCATGGTTTGACTAACCATGTGATAAACCATGTGCGGGTCAAAACCACATCCTTCAAAAGTGGATCTAATGCATTTTTTCCATTAAGTGTCTTTTTTCCCTCCTATGTGGCCTTAACATAGTATTTTTTCCCCCCAAAGGTCAAGGAAGTTTCTACCATCAATTTAGATCTAAAGGCTTCACAACGTGATTAAAGTATCATTCTTCATGATATGTGATTTCTCTTCGTTGTTATTGATGTTTTTCTTGGATCTACATAGAACCTCTTCCCTATTTATTATAACTACACGTTTTTTGGGTTGATATAATGTTGTGTATTCTTAATATTTTTAGTTTTGGCATTGGTTTTGATAGGTGAAGAGATCTAAGGCAGGTTTGTGAAGATTTTACCCAGTTTCATTGGTGTTCTTCATCTATTTATCATTTTCAACAAAAAACTAGAGGTAGGTGGATTCACTCTTGACTCAACATTCTATAATTGACTATATTATTTTGAAATTGGCTTATTTGATTTTAAGTTATTCTAAAATCATGGTGAAAATAATGATATAAATCCACTTTAGTGATGATTTAAGGTTTTTGGTAAAATTATGGAATTTTGATGAATTGATGTGAAAAGTAACTTAGTTTCTTGACTTTAAATGGTAATTTTAAAATATGTATTCAATTGAATTTTGAAATGAATTTTTAGAAAAAAGAGTTTTCAATTAAAATATTGTTTTATTGAATTTATTTTGACATATTGGTATTGACATGGTTTTTAGCATACTTGGTGTGTATGTTAATATTTCATTTATGAGGCTTTTTTAAAGTATGACTTTGTTCTCATTTATAAAGGTGTTATGGCACATGGGAAATAATTACCTTGTGGATACATGGTAGATCGATGAGTGATCGCTCTTGAGTATTGAATTTTCATAAGGAAGTATGCATATTTGTTATTATGGTTTTGAGAAATAAAATTTTTATGCCAAAGTGAGTTCGTGGGATTTTTTTAAAAGTATGGTTTTGTTTTTTTATTGAACAATTTATTTCATTGGAAAATTGGTTAATATGGTAGTAGTTTATATTTAGTTATAAACTATTTTATAAGTTGTTTTTTTTATAAATGATTTTGTAATTTTTTATATAAACTATTTTATATATATGTAGTGTTAACTATTATATCATAATGGCCTGATTATGGAATTAATTGAAGAAAACCTACTATGTTTTAGAACTCACCCCCCTTCTTTGGAACTTTGGTTCTTTTACAAATTCCATCTACTGGGACATGGGAAAAGGTAAAGCATCACATATATTTAGAACAAATTCCTGATACATGGTTATTCCATGATGTTGGAGCATGGATATTGTGTTGTATAGATTCGTGTGGTCATATTGAAGATGTATTAGTCATATTTTACTATTTACATTGAGTTAGTTTGGCTTCATTTGTGGTACAAATTTTTTGGGTTTGATATAAAATAATTGGGTGAGTTATTGTTATTTTTATCATGCATCATATAGTGGTTTTTTGGGTTTTATTTTTTTGGTTTTTTTTTATTTTTTTATTTTATTATTAAAGGGTAAATCAACCACCAAATGTATTGAAACCCTTCAAAATTTATTGTCAGCCTTTGGTTTCTATGGGATGTTACTTAATGTTCAGTAATTCCTTACTGCCTTCTCAATCCAATGATAAGGGATGGGATGTTACACATGTGGCTGTGTAATTTAATTAATAATCATCTACAAAATATGAAATATACTTTTATTATATCCTTGAGACATTATGCATGAACATAAATACCAAGAAAAAATTTATTTTTTGGAAGATTGAATGAGTTGATTTATAAGAAAATGATATCCCTATGGAGTCAAAGATGAAATTTTTTAACTCAATTTAATTGGAAATATATTTACCAAATTGGATGATACGTAAACACCATAGATTATAGAGATTTCATTGTATTTTTGTAAAATAATTCTGAAAAAAATGTAATTTTTTGGGATTAATGGTGGATATTTTATTTTATTTAATATTTTAAAAGTTTCAAAAATTATATCATATGGATTATTTTTATGGGATTTCCAAATATGAATAATGATAAATAATAATGTGATCAATTATGGTTTTTAAAAATAAAAGATATATAGGTGGTTATAGATAGTATTATTGCAATAATACTGTGAGAGAGATCACCCATGAAATTGACGTAATGAGGGGGAAGAATGTTATATTCTCCTAAACTATTACATAATCATACATTCTTTATGGATCATTGTTTAAGATGGTCTTTTACTATTATTTCCTTGTAATTGGATGGTTTTTGTTTTGACTTGTTTTTTCTAATGTTGTATCGGGATTAGGGATATACCATTTCTCATTGATTCATCTTGATAATAAATTTTATATTGTGTGCAGGGATAATAACCATCATAAAATGGGAATATAAAATCCTGTATTGTGTATAAACATTTCTAAATATGTTGAACTAGTTATTTATTATTCACCAAGTGAGTTGATATATTATTACAAAATAATCATGAGTGTGAGTGTGTTTAAAAAATAAAATATTTTCAATACCATTTCACACCATACGTCCAATGATGATCATCAATTTATATTATCTTAAAACTTATATCAAATGCATTGTTTACCTTTGAAAATATCACATTAAATATTTTCATGGATCATAAAAAATACATCAATAATTATGGAATTCTAAATTTTTATTTGAAATTATATCATATATGTAAGTAATAAATAAAAACTTATTATATCACTATTGAACTAGTTGTTTTTTATTCTTCACTTTATTATTTTATGTTACAAAATAAGACTAATTTATGGTTCCTATCTGATAAGAAGAATGTTGAGAGTGATCATAAGGTAAAAAATTCACTATTTTTATCATTATATGAAAAATAATTAAAAAAATTCATGGGATTCAAAAGAAAGGATATTTGGAAAAGGCTTAAATTTATTTATAAATGTGAAATGATTATGAATAATATAATGATATAACTTTTTTGATGGATGTTTGATGATGTGAAAAGGAAAGAATACTAATCTGTTGAGTTATTTACTAATGTTTATTTTATTTTTAACATCATAAGATGATGTCTAGAAACACTTTATGAAACTATATTGGTGAATATACTCATGAGAACTCTCCCATAAAAATATCATCTACTATATATTTAGATCTAAATTGCTTATCTATTTATTAAATTTATATTACTCTAATTACATGTGATATGATAGGAGAAACTACCCTAAAAAGAATGGTTAAATGGGAAAAGAAGGTAAAATATAATTATTTGAAAAATACTAATATTTAATATGAGAAGGCTAGTCCTCATGAACGTGAGAATATATTGGGATTTGATGACATTATCACTTATTTATCTATAAACATAAAAACAACTAAAGGAAAATATTCAAGTAAATTTCCATTCAAATGTTTTAATTATTTTATAATTGGACATTTTTACTATGTTTTCTTTGAGAAATAGATAGGATAATGATGGTGTTAACCCATTAAAAAGAAATTTGCCTCAAAAATGGAGAAAAATATTTTTCTTCGCAAATTATTTATAGGGAAATTTATTTCTCTTTAAGAAGGTTATTTTGAGAGTAAAGAGAGTTATATTGATGAGGAAATCCCAAAATAGACTACACAATAAGTCCACATTGATCAAGTGCATGAACAAAGATCATCATTTGATGATGATACTAAAATTAATAGTGATTTTACTACTAAATATGGTGAATTAGACAAAGAAATACCAAAATATAATTAAGATCAATATTTTCTTTAATAATAGTATATGGTCAATAGATAAAAATTCAAATCTCAAAAAAAAATTGATTGAGGAAAAAAATCATATTGAAAGAGAATATTCATTCATGTAAGATAAGAAGTTAAATATTTATAATATTAATAAAAATAATATCCCTAATAATAAAAATTATACCATAATCCTTATAGATGAAGATATTTATTAACTAAAGATGATTATTGATAAAACTGATATGTACAACAATAATTTGAAGTTCAATTAGAATAATTTTTTCATAAAAAATTCATAAATAAATCATCTTTCTTATAATAAAATTGGTTTTAATAAGTATTTGAATGAGTTTCTACATTATTAAAATTCAAACACAATTCAGTCATCGGGTTTTGAATATAATGAAGACATTTCTACTAGAAAACAACCTCAAAAGAAAATAACGTATATGATATAATCTAGTAAAAAATATATTATTATACTAGTATTTACATATAAATAAATGTTATAATATCCTAATATATTGTAGAATAAAATTACAACAAAATTAAAATGATAAACCTAAAAACTCAAGGATGACTAATAAATATCGACATAATGAAATCATTGCATCAAATCCATGAAAATGAGTTTCTATAACAAACTTTGTAGTTGCATAATTTTTATATTAAAAGATAATTAACCATTATTATTGGTGATGTGTTTTATTTCTCCATAAATCCCATAGTTATTTTTATAATATGTATTAAAAATAGTTAAAATAGAGCTAATAAATCAAGGTGTAGATAGAAATACATACAAAAAAATTCTCTCTGTTTTGAGAAGAAAATACAGGTGAAATAAAGTTTTGAGAAACATAAGGAGGTTTATAGATTGTGTGATAAAAATGGAAATATTTCTGATTAGTGTATCACTATTATAATAACCTAACAAAATATGAACATTAAATTTTAGAATTTATAAAATAAGAAAAAATCCAAATAAACCAAAATGAAATTTACTTTTCTTTTAAATTCTGGAAAACTGAGAAGTCCAAGATTATAGATAGTGATTTCTTATCACACATGACAGATTATTTAATATAACGACCCATACTTTACATACATTGTTATTACTTCAGAATTGAATCACACTTATTACAACATATAACAAAACCCGTAAAGGACCATATATGTATAGAGTCTTTAGAAACTGGGAAACATATACAACTGTTTCATAAATCATCTACATTGTCTCCATTTTATTTCATCATATCTAGAGTCCCTTTTTGCATATCCTACTTAATAGCCTTCTTCCTGACCTGGGGGAAAGAAAACATAAAAACGTGTGAGCTCAAATGCTCAGTAAGGGTAATCAAAAGAAATATCAATCACATCATATTCATAAGAACATTACATTTTGGAAATCTTAACCTGTAAAAGAGATCATAATTTCATAACATGGGATAAATCATAGTAGTGAAATGTAATCCCAATAATCATTAATTAAAACATGAAACATTTTTTCATGCACACATAATTTTGGAGAATCATTTCTTAGCAGTCAAGACTCATTGACAAGACTATCTTAGTGGACAAAGTCCATTTCTGAACTGAGTTCACTCCTCGTTTCAGTCCTGTTTCACTGAACCGTATTAACCTACCGTTCTAGCCATATCTATCTCATGAGATATAAATCTTTACCCAATGCATTGGAGGGAGATATAGGTCCCACCCATCTCATAATGATACCATTATTATGTGTGCCAAAAAATCAAAAATCATATATCATTGCATAACCCATGTAATAAAAATGGGAGTCTTAAACATCGAGACGTCATAAAACAATTCATATAAGATTAAGGAATTCATAAAAATAATTTCATCACAACATAATCAAATCAATGTAATAATAGGGATAGAAATAGAACCCTATATTATCTTATATGGAAAATAATTTTGATAAAACACTTGAACTCCATTCTTGAGAAAAATATCCTTTCTACTTCAAAAAGATTTTTCCTTTCTTAACATGTCATACAATTTTAAACTAAAAGAAGTTGATTAAAAATATACTTGAAAACTTTTAAAGGAAGATTCTTGGAAATAATGTTTTAAAAATCCATTCATGTCGTATAGGTTGAAAAACATTCTTCTCATACTTATGTCAGAAAAGTCAAAAAAGTATCTCGTACGAAAAACGAAAAATGATTCCTTTCATATCATTTACTAAAAACTCACTGAAGGGTAAAATTGGATTTAAAAAATTGTAGGTGGATATAAATAATATTACATATTGAGGAAACATGTATTTGTATGATAAATATTCCCCATTAAATTTTGAAGTATAAACAATCTCGTATAAAAATGAGATTGTGAGATTTTCCCTTACCTTAGGTCCGATTTTCTTCGTAAGTGTCCGAACCTCCTGTATAATGAATTAAATAATGTCATTGAATTATTCCAGAATCATAATTATTTTTATGATATCATATATGGCCATATTATTAGCTTCTTATTAGTAATATTGCATTGCTACTTGTTATTCGGGTGTTTATTACTTTTTGTTCTTATGCGTTTTCTGTCGAATAAATTCTTATTATTCTCTTTAGGTTATAGATACCTCATTTCCAAAATGGTATTAGTGTACTATTTATCATATTTATTCATTAAATTAATTTATATAATCATTATACAATGAATATCATGTAGAACGAGTCGCATCAAATCGTGGAGACAGTATTCTGTACGTACGCATGAGCGATGATATCATTCCCATGATCATGGAATTATATTGGAGTGTATGTATACTTTTTCAGAATCAATACAACTTTACAATAATCATATATAGTTATTTATTTTCACCATTATTTCCATCCAATTAAGGTGGTGGTGGAAAATTGATTACACCACGGTGTGGAGACGGTATTCCGTACATACCCACGCGCGGTGATTTCGTTTTCCGTAGGATGGCTAGATGGTGAAATAGGGTTGTTTCATACTTATAATAACATATCAGTATATTATTGATACTGATTTAATTACTTCATAATGAAACAAATAATTAAAAAGAAGAAGTGGAAGAAGAAATAAAGTTGAAAGAATCGGTAACGGACATTACCTCTTCTTTGAAGAGCCTCTTTGAGACCACCTTTTAAGGCACTAAAATTGGTCTTTGAAGAAGACCAGGACCACTAGGTTGTTTCTAGGGAAGTGGATAAGCGAATTTGGTAGTGGTTAGAAGATATTTAAGGATCAAAGTGGTTTTAGGAAGAGAGGGAGGAGGTGGCCTTTTATAAGGGAGGAGAGGGGCACCTTTGGAAAAACTAAAAATATTATTTTATTATAAAGTCATATTCGGTTGTTAACAGCTCCAAATTGATTTATTTCGAAGCTATGGTGGGGATGGGTCGATATCCTCTCATCTAATATAATTTATACAAGTTTAGGTATCTATTTTAACCTTATCATTTAGATTTAACTTTAAGTTAGATAATTTAACTTTTACTGTGTCTTCTTGTTTTCTTACACTATAAGGTTAATAAACTTACCATAAGAAGACAAACGAACCCCAAGTTGTTTATTATTAATATATATAACCTTATCCAATTCATTTGTCTGAACCTTATATTTTTAGGAATAAAATAACAATTAATAATATAATATTTGTTTTAAAAACTACACTATTTGGTAATTGATTTTTGAGAAAATCATTACAAAAATATTAGTTCGAAAAAAGTTTCTTTAATCAATAATAACATGTCATATTAACATGAAAAATTATTGTAATTCATAAAAAGTCTCAAATTACATTTATTTGGGTATTTATAACATCAATTATGTCAATATTTCATTAATAATATAATTACAGTATCATCATTTTGTCAAAAATAAATTAAATTATTTAAAGTCTAAAAATTACAAATAAAATAACATTATGTAGGAAATATTTCTATATTTCTAATTAATATTTATAGTCGAATTTATCTTATGTATAACCCAATATTAAAAATGATTTACTTATTAAACTTTGATTTTAACTATTTTAACCCTTCTTTAAATAAATTAATATTAAATGTCCTAATCTAATCCAAGTGGGCCTAAATAGTCATATTTTATTCCTAAGGTTGTTTTGGGTGGAATTACACTTATCCAATAGAATTAAGACATGTGTTAAGTTAATAATAATATCATTTTTACCCTTAATTACCCTATTTACTTTTAACCGTGGTAAAAAAAGTAAAGAGTTACCATTCAACAAAAACTATTTTCATCTCATTGAACCACATTTTACTTACTAACATCAACCGTGTCTCTCGGAGTTTTGAAATTCCACTCACAGAAGCTGTAAAATTATGTTTTATGTAAATTTACAAATTCTCCTAGGAGGTGGGTAAATGACGGTCAAAAGTTCAATGAAATTTTTATATATCTAAAATTATTGTAAAATTACTCCAATGAATTACTTTGAACTTATAAAGGTATTATGTATCATTTTTTACCTAAGATAAATTTAAATAAAATAAATCATTATTTAAATAAAAAGTCAGTTTTTAAATAGTAACCCAGTGTTTTCACTAGTCATCCAAAATTGAATGTTTTCAAAAAAATACCAAAATTTCACCCTAGGATAATTATGATATTCCAAATCCAAAAATAAAGTCCATTTTGAAAAATTAAATTTACAAAATTTCAAAAAGTGCTTATTACTATTCATAACGGCTAGTTTTAATAATATTTTAATTGCATATCGTTGTTTAGTGAAACTCAGTATTGCGTACGACGCATGCTATCGAGGAAGGTCGTGATTGGGTGTAAATCAAGCCAAGCTAGTGTTTGTGTAGTGAAAGATCCCTTTGATGATTTATATAACATAAAAACAAATTATTTCTCATAAAAGTCTCGGGTGTTACATTCTACCCCACATAAGATGAATTTCGCCCTCGAAATTCATCACTTCATTACAAACAGATGAGGATACCTCTCCCTCATCATATCCTCAAGTTCCCATGTAGCTTCTTCTAATTGGTGGTTCCTCCATATAACATTCACCAAGCGAGTGGTCTTGTTCTGTAAGACTGTTTCGCTACGATCCAGAATCTCTATCGGCTGTTCTTTACAAGAAAGATCTTGCTCTAGCGGTACAACTTCTGAGCTGAGTATATGTGAAGGATCAGGTATGTACTTTCTTAGGAGAGATACATGGAACACATCATGAACTTCAGAGAGATTCGGAGGAAGTGCCAATCGGTAAGCTACCTTCTCAACACGATCTATCATTTCGAAAGGACCGATATATCTAGGGCTTAGCTTTCTTTTCTTCCAAAATCTCATTACTCTCTTCCAAGGAGATATTCGTAAGAACACTTTATCACCCACATCAATATCTAAGTATTTTCTTTGGAAGTCGGCATAACTTTTTTTTTGACTCTGAGTTACTCTTATGTGTTGTTGAATAGATCTGACCTTTTCTGCCATCTCATCAACAAGATAAGGTCCTAATAGCTTTCTTTCCCCAACTTCATCCCAGCAAGTTGGAGTCTTTCATTTCTTTCCATAGAGAGCTTCATAAGGAGACATCTTAATACTAGAGTGAAAGCTATTATTATAAGAAAATTCCACCAAAGGTAGGTGTTGATCCCAACCACCTTTGAAATATATAGAGAAAGTTCTCAACATATCTTCTAGAGTTTGAATTGTCCTCTTAGACGGACCATCTGTATGGGGATGATAAGCACTGCTGAAACTCAACTCTGTATCCAGAGTATGATGAAGACTTCACCAGAACATCGAGGTAAATCTTGGATCCCGATCAGATATAATTGAAAGTTGTACTCCATGATATCTTACCACTTCCTTTACATATATCCTGGCAAGCTGATCTAGTGATAAATCCTCTCTAATAGCAATGAAGTGTACAGACTTTGTAAGATGATCAACTATGACCCAGATAGCATTATTGCCTTTGGATGTTTTAGGAAGTCCAGTGAAAAAGTCAATAGTGATGTTTTCCCATTTCCATTCAGGTATGGGTAATGGTTGTAACATCCCCTTAGACTTCTGTCTCTCAGCTTTAACTTGCTGACAAACCAAGCATCAAAAGTCATATTCAGCAACATCTCTTTTCATGTTATCCCACAAGAAGTACACTTTCAGGTCCCTATACATCTTTGTGCTTCCAAGATGAATAGAGAATTAAGAACTATGAGCCTCATCCAGCAGCTCCTTCTTTAATTCGGGGATGGGAGGAACACAAACCCGATTCCTAAACTTTATTATCCAATCACAATCAAGGTTGAATGTAGTAACATTTCTCACCTTCTTTTGTAACTCGACATCTTATTTCTGCGCCTCTTTAATCTTCACATGTATATATGGTTTAACATTCATTTGAGAAAGATACAATTTTTCCCCTTTCATTATAATTCCATGATCGGTCCATTTTAAATTCATAAATATTGGATCTTTTGTGATCCTCATTATGGATAAGCTATCATGGTCTTGTCGACTTAATGCATCTGCCACCTTGTTTGCTTTCCCAGGGTTGTAATTAATTGAGCAGTTATAATCCATAATCAGCTCCAACCATCTTCTTTGGCGCATATTGAGCTCCTTTTGTGTGAAAATATACATTAAAAATTTATGATCAGTATAAATATCACACCTTTCTCGATAAAGATAATTCCTCCAAATCATTAATGCAATAATTACCATAGCTAACTCCAAATCATGAGTTGGGTAATTTTTATCATGGATTTTCAACTGCCATGAGGCATAAGCTATCACCATATCATTTTTCATAAGAACACACCCCAACCCCATCTTAGATGCATCACTGTAGATCACAAACCTTTCTCCACTATGAGGAAGTGTGAGTTCAGGTGCACTGGATAACCTTCTTTTCAACTCCTAGAAATTCTCTCCACATTCCCCCGTCCACATGAACTTAACTTCTTCTTGAGTCAACCTGGTGAGTGGACTAGATAATCGTGAAACATCTTTCACTAAACGTCGATAATATCCAGACAAACCAAGAAAACTTCGGATCTCGGTTACTGTTGTTAGTCTCGACCGTCTTTCTATTATCTCTATTTTTGCTGGATCAACAAATATCCCCTCTTTTGAGATTATGTGACCCAAAATGCAACTTTTTGAAGCTAAAATTCACCCTTGGTAAATTTGGCATAAAGCTTCTCCTTTATCAGGGTCTTCAATATAAATCTCAATTGATCTTCATGTTCTTCCTTGCTCTTTGAATAGACAAGAATATCATCTATATAAAGACTACCAGAAACTGACCAAGATAGTCTCTAAAGACTTTATTCATAAGATCCATGACGACTGCAGGGGCATGAGTTAGACCAAATGGCATCACTATAAATTCATAGTGTCCATACCTTATACGAAAAGTCGTCTTTGGTATATCCTCTCTTTTGGCCCTTAATTGATGATACCCAGAACGAATATAAATTTTGGAAAAGTATTGAGCTCTGTGTAGTTGGTCAAATAAGTCATCAATGTGTAAGATAGGATATTTTTTCTTGATAGTGATCTTGTTAAGTTCTCTATAATCAATGCAGAGTCTCGTTGATCCATCTTTCTTCTTAACAAACAGAACCGGTGCTCCCCAACTTGACGCACTAGGGCGTATGAATCCCTTGTCAAGATTTTCTTGAAGTTGCTTCTTCAATTCCTGAAACTCAATTGGGTACATTCTATAAGGTGTCTTTGAAATATGCAAATCACTCGGTACAAGTTATATTGAAAACTCAACTTCCCGATTTGGTGGAAGACCCGGCAATTCCTCCGGAAAGACATCATCAAACTCCCGTACAAAGGGAATATTCTTAATCGTGAGTTTCTCACCAACCATTTGAGATAAATAACCTTCATTTAGTGGAATCAAGACCCATAAGAAAGAAGAAATTTCCACTGGAAGTTTATGGTCATCCTTGCATTGATAGACGATCATAGATTTATCTGGAATATGAAATGTGACTTCCCGTCTTTGGAAATTGATATGAGCTCTAAATAGAGAAAGCCAATCCATGCCAACAATCACATCAAATTCCACTATAGGAAGGATCAAAAGATTTTCATGAAGCACTTTCCCACAAACTTCAATCGGAGAAGAATTATAAACTTTTGAGGTGACTGTTGTGCCATTAGGGGTTGTCACAGCTAACTCAACATCTAATTGTTGAGGTAATATGGCGATACACATAGAAAATTCTTCATAAATAAAATAGTGGGTGGATCCAGAATCAAATAAAACATTTGCAACTTTAGAGTGGATGGTAAGTGTAAGTTTCACCAATTTGTTATCGTACTCCACATCGCTGATAGAAATTGCGTGAGACATTACATTTTCTTTAGCCTTAAGAGTTTCTTGACGTTGGTCGTCATCAACAACCCTTGGATTATGTCATTGATTGGCATAATGCCCCATTTCCTTGCACTTGTAACATTGAAGTGTAGGAGGTGCACTCTGTGTATCCTTTTCTTTTTTTGCATCACTAGACATCTTCTTCCCATCATTGCAGCATTCAAGTTCCCGATGACCTTCCTTTCCACATTTGAAACATTTACTTGTCCCTTTAATACAACTCCCACCATGTTTCATTCCACACTTTGAGCATAAGGGAAAACTCATCTTCTTTTCAGTGCGCTCTTTATATTTTCCTTTGAATTCCATTTTCCTCTTCTTATCAAAACCATATGACTGATGGGTTACTCTAATATCCATCTCAACTTTGCAAGCACATTGAATGATTTCCTCATAGCTATTGAAGTCCCTTATGGCTAATTCCCTTTGAAAACTTGGTTTTAAGCCACTAAAGAATCGATCAATCTTACTCTCAGGTTGGATAATAATACCACAAGAGTACTTTGAATGTCTTGTAAAATTTGCTTCATAGGTACCAACAGATTCATCATCCTTTTGCTTCAGTTCAAGAAACTCCTTCTCCATTTTTTTTCTAAGAATACGAGGGAAGTACTTATTGAAAAATATGTTCTTGAACTCATCCCATTCCATGGACTCAATTTCATCCCTTTGCCTTGTATTCTTAATAAAATTCCACCACTGATCAGCATCTCCTTCCAAACGATACACTGCTAAGATGAAATTATCCTGTTCTGAACATTGAAGAACTAAAAATATCTTTTCAGTGGTACTGATCCACTGTTTAGCCACTAATGGATTAGAAGACCCGCTGAATGAAGGTGGGCGCTACCTCATGAAGGATTCAACAGAATGTTGCTCCTTCCTTTTCTCGTTTGGAAGTCCTGCATGATTCATAGCTTGAGAAAGTTGTGTGAGCATAGCTACAAGATTTTTCATTCCATCTCCCATAACATTTGGTTGCTCAGGGGGCAATCATTGCATTTCCTGTCACATTCTGCATTAACACGGTTCCTTCAGGTTCCAGCCATTGACTAAAATGAAGAAGAATAGTGTAAGAAACATTAATTATAATTGGAAAACAACATTTTCAAGAATAAAATTTTACACTTAAGGTCTTATCATAGGTTGTTCATGGCCATTTCTAAAACACTAAGATTGTGTTATATGCTTAGATATATCTTTAGGGTTATTACTAAGGCTTTCACTTCCTAGTTTCCAAAGGTTGACTACACCTTTCCTCTTATACCAAATATAACGACCCATACTTTACCTACATAGTTATTACTTTAGAATTGAATCACACATATTACAACAAATAAAAAAACCAGGAAAAGACCGTATAGGTATAGAGTCTTTAGAAACTGGGAAACATAAACAACTGGTTCATAAATCATCTACATTGTCTCCATTTTATTTCATCATATCTAGAGTCCCTTTTGGCATATTCTACTTAATAACCTCCTTCCTGACATGGGGGAAAGAAAACATACAAAAGGGTGTGCTCAAATGCTCAGTAAGGGTAAACAAAAGGAATATCAATCACATCATATTCATAAGAACATAACATTTTGGAAATCTTAACCTTCAAAAGAGATCATAATTTCATAACATGGGATAAATCATAGTAGTGAAATGTAATCCCAATAAACATAACATAAAACATGAAACTTTGTGGCATACACACATAATCATAGAGAATCATTTCTTAGTAGTCAAGACTCATTACCAATACTATCTTAGCGGACAAAGTCCATTTCTGAACTGAGTTCACTCCTCGTTTCAGTCCTGTTGCACTGAACCGGATTAACTTGTCCTTCCATCCATGTCTATCTCATGAGATATAAATATTTCCCAATACATTGGATGGAGATATAGGTCCCGCCCATCTCATAATGATACCATTCTTATTTGTGCCACAAAATCAAAAATCATACATCATTGCATAACCCATATAATAAAAATGGGATTCTCAAACATCATGACATCATAAAACAATTCATATAAGATTAAGGAATTCATAAAAATAATTTCATCACAACATAATCAAATCAATGTAATAATAGGGGTAGAAATAGAACCCTGTATTATCTTAGATTGAAAAGAATTTTGATAAAACACTTGAACTCCATTCTTGAGGAAAATATCCTTTCTACTTCAAAAACATTTTTCCTTTCTTAACATGTCATACAATTTTAAACTAAAATAAGTTGATTACAAATAATCTTTAAAAATTTTAAAGGAAGCTTCTTGGAAATAATTTCTTAAAAATCCATTCATGTCGTATAGGTTAAAAAAACATTCTTCTCGTACTTATGTCAGAAAAGTCAAAAAGGACCTCGTACGAAAAACGACAAAAGATTCCTTTCATATCATTTTCTACAAACTCACCGAAGGCTAAAATTGGATTTAAAAATTATAGAAGGATATAAATAATATTACATATTGAGCAAACGTGGATGTAGATGATAAATATTCCCCAGTAAATTCTGAAGTATAAACAATCTCAGATAAAAATGAGACTGTGAGATTTTCCCTTACCTTAGGTCCGATTTTATTTTTATGTGTCTGAACCTCCTGTATAATGATTTAAATAATGTCATTGACTTATTCCAGAATAATACTTATTTTTATGATATCATATATGGCCATATTCTTAGCTTCTTATTAGTAATATTTCATTGCTACTTGTTATTCGGTGTTTATTAATTTTTTTTCTTATGCGTGTTTTGTCGAATAAATTCTTATTCTTCTCTTTAGGTTATAGATACCTCATTTACAGAATGGTATTAGTGTACTATATATCATATTTATTCATTAAATTCATTTATATAATCATTATGTAATGAATATCATGTAGAACGAGTCGCATCACATCGTGGAGACAGTATTCCGTACGTACGCATGAGTGATGATATTGTTCCCATGATCGTGGATTTGTATTGGAGTGTATGTATACTATTTCTGAATCAATACCACTTTACAATAATCATATATAGTAATTTATTTTCACCATTATACCCATCCAGGTAAGGTGGTGGTGGAAAATAGATTACACCACCGCGTGGAGACGATATTCCATACATACGCACGCATAGTGATTTCGTTTTCCGTAGGATGGATAGATGGTGAAATAGGGTTGTTTCATACTTATAATAACATATCAATATATGATTGATACTGATTTTATTAATTCACAATGAAACAACTAATGAAGAAGAAGTGGAAGAAGAGATAAAGTTGAAAGAATCAGAAACGGACATTACCTCTTCTTTAAAGCGCCTCTTTGAGACCTCCTTTTAGGGAACTAAAATTTCACTTTGAAGAAGACCAGGACCTATAGAATGTTTCTAGGGAAGTGTAGAAGAGAATTTGGCCGGGGTTGGCCGAGCATGAAGGCACAAGGTGGTGTGAGGAAGAGAGGGAGGAGGAGCCCTTTTATAAGGGAGGAGAGGGGCACCTTTAGAAAAATGAAAAAAATTATTTTATTATAAAGTCATATTAGGTTTTTAATTCCTCCAAATTTATTTATTTCTAAGATAAGGTGGGGATGGGTCGAAATAATCTCATACAATAGAATTTAGACAAGTTTAGGTATCTATTTTAACCTTATCATTTAGATTTATCTTTAAGTTAGATAATTTAACTTTTACCGTGTCTTCTTGTTTTCTTACACTATAAGGTTAATAAACATACCATAACAAGCCAAACGAACCCCAAGTTTTTTATTATTAATATATATAACCTTATCTAAGTCATTTGGCCGAACCTTATATTTTTAGGAATAAAATAACAATTAATTATATAATATTTGTTTTAAAAACTAAACTATTTGTCATTGATTTTTGAGAAAGTCATAACAGAAATATTAGTTCGAACAATGTTACATAAATCAATAATAACATGTAATATTAACATATAAAATTATTTTAATTCATAAAAAGTCTCAAATTACATTTATTTGGGTATTTATAACATCAATTATATCAATATTTCATTAATAATATAATTATTGTATCATCATTGTGTAATAAATAAATTAAATTATATAATGTCTACAAATTACAAATAAAGTACCATTATTTAGGAAATCCTTCTAGATTTCTAATGAATATTTATAGTCGAATTTATCTTATTAATAACCCTATATTATAAATGATTTACTTATTAAACTTTGATTTTAACTATTTTAACCCTTCTTTAAATAAATTAATATTAAAAGTCCTAATCTAATCCAAGTGGGCCTAAATGGTCATATTTTATTCCTAAGGTTGTTTTTGGTCTAATTACACTTATCCAATAGAATTAGGACATTTTTTAGGGTAATAATAATATCATTTTTACCCTTAATTACCCTATTTACTTTTAACCGTGGTAAAAAAAAGTAAAAAGTTACTATTCACCAAAAAATATTTTCATCTCATTGAACCACATTTTACTTACTGACATCAATCTTGTCTCTTGGATTTTTGAAATTCCACTCACAGAAGTGGTAAAATTATGTTTTATGTAAATTTGCAAATTTTCCTAGAAGGTGGGTAAAAGACGGTCAAAAGTTCAATAAAATTTTTATATATCTAAAATTATTATAAAATGACTCCAATGAATTACTTTGAACATATAAAGGTATTATGTATCAATTCTGACCTAAGATAAATTTAAATAAAATAAATAATTATTTAAATAAAAAGTCATTTGATAAATAGTAACCCACTGTTTTCATATTCATCCAAAATTAAAAGTTTTCAGAAAAATTCCAAAATTTCACCCTAGGCTAATTTCGATATTCTGAATCCAAAAAAGAAGTCCATTTTGAAAAATAAAATTTACAAAAGTTCAAAAAGTGGTTATTACTATTCATAAAGGCTAGTTTTAATAATATTTTAATAGCATATCGTTGTTTAGTGAAACTCAGTATTGCGTACGATGCAAACTATCAAGGAAGGTCACGATTGCATGTAAAGCAAGCCAAGCTAGTGTTGTGTGTAAAGAAAGATCCCTTTGATGATTTATATAACATAAAAACAAAATATTTCTAATAAAAGTCTCGGGTGTTACATTTAAATAATCTTTAAAAAATTAATATATATATATATAAGAGGTTTTATAATTGTCATTAATGTATGTTCTTAAAATATAGATGGTTTTTGAATGGAAAAAACTAGTGATAAATATTAAAATGTGAGTAATGTTCTAATTTTTTATGGGTTGAAGCAAAATATTTTGAGTGTGTAACAAAATTAAATATGAAAATGAAGTGTTTTTTGAATTAGTTATTGTATTTTGAAAATATTTAATATGGAGTAGTTATATCAATAAATATGTGAACTTATGTCAAATGTTATTAGGTTTTAGATTCAAAATTAATTTTTATACATGTATTTGGATAGAAATAAATTTAGGTATATAAGGATTGTTCGTCTTTTCCAAAAGTGTATGAGTTGGATAATTAGAGAAGAGGCTTCGAGTTATTTCATATATTTGTGGAAATATAATATAACCATTTTCAAAACATTGCAACTGGAAAATATAGGTAATAAATCAATATGGGTTTTATGATTTAAACTTGTACGACACTAAAGTTGATCCACTATGATATTTGTAGATTTATAATCAAGAAATCAACAAGTTAATATAATTATTTCATCATATCCATTGATGTGTTGTCCACAATGAAAATATTTAGGTATATGAAACATATATACCAATCATTGATCTTTTAAAAAGGTTTTAAGAGGCTTACTGAGAAGAAAAGTGGTGATGATCTAAAGTGGTTTCAAAATGAAAATCATATTGAGTATGCCACAAAATAAATTAAAATATTATAAAAACATTTAATAAGACATGATTTTAGTACACCATACATTCCATAATAAAATTGTATATTCGAAAGGAAGAAAAATACCCATTTTGATTTGTCTATAACAATGAAAAATTGAATAAGATACTTTAAGGTATTTATAGATTCATTCCATTAAAACATATAGAATAATTTAAAATAGGTTTTCCTAAAAGATAAATTAATATATTAATCAATATAAAATATTTGAAGTATCCAAATGTTTATAAATTAACATCCCTTCTGAATGTATAATGTTCTTATTATGTAATAGAGTGATCGAAAACACATGAACTACTTTAGTTATATGAGACAGCGATAGAATTTATCATGAAAAATTTAAAAGACCATTAGGCATGTTAACTATTGATAATGTAGTCATTGTACAGTGAACATTAAAATTAGTATTTATTATGTGTTATAATAAACAATAATGGAGAAAAACTAATGAATCTATGTCCTCAACCAGAATTATTTTACATGGTGAATCCCATTTGTCAAAGCTTCTGATGGATATTGAATAAAAGGGTTTTTCCCTTGACCAAGGCCAATTTGAGATTCAATAAATAAATATAAATAAAAACCAATTATAGGATAATTTCAAGCTTATTGAGATTATGGTCCAATCCATATTGTATAGAACACCCCAAGAATGAACAACCACCGCACACCAGGCCCTTAAAAAATTGGATTGTGTAATAAGGTGTTATGTCACCAGGCCCTTATAAAATGAATTTTTGTACTTTATTTTTTAAAGATTAATTAAATTATTTATGACTTTTTATTATGACTTTTTATTATAACTTTATAAATGATTATATAATTAGTTTTTTTAAAATTAGATTTTGTTATGAAGAAATCAAACATATACTTTTGGGAAATATATAGTTTCAATTAATAAACACCCTTGATAATTCCTGATTTTTTGGAATAAAATTTATTTAAATAAACTATTTTTATTAAATAATATTTATTTAAATATAGATGATAATATAATTTAATAAAGACCAAGGTAATTTTTATAAGGTTTGGAAAGTTGTTAGTGTCCTAAAACTAGTATTTTTAAATTAATAGAGTTTTTTATTTAAAAGTAGAAATTTTTATATATATATATTTATTTTTATAAAATTAATATCATATTTAAAAAAATATATCAAAAATTTCTAATAGTTATTTATTATAATTTTCTAAGATAGTAGAATTTTTTAGTAAAAATTAAATATGATAAAAATATACGATATTTATTATGACATCTTAATAGACAAAAAGTGATATAATAATGACTATAAAATGATTACACACCAAATAATTATTGCCCTTCAATGTAATTTTTTATGTTTCTATATACATTTTATAAACAATTGATGTATCCTTCAAAATCTATATTATATTTTATGTTTTTTAAATCCATTATTTGTGACCACAACTCACTTCAACATCACCAATAGTATTAGTTTATGTCTTTTAGTTATTAGCCTAATAAAATAATTAAATCAACTCATTTTTTTGTAGAAACCTTGGGACAAAACCATTTTGGGGTTTCTAATTTTGGATAAATTTGGGGTATAGAGTCCAAAAACTATGTTTACAAATTAATAAATAATTTATCACCATTTTTCTATAAATAACCACAAACCACCCACTCATATTCACTCAAAACCCATTGAGAAAGCATTAAATGTGATTACCCATTTCAAACTCCCTCCCAAGTTGTTCCCAGGATATTATTAATATCCTCCCAATATTTTATAAATAACCTATAAAGTTGATGGCATTCCCTTATAAGTCTTCTTAATTCAATAACTTTCATTGTATTATGTCATTTTATTTTTAATTAATTATGTCAGAATGTGTTTCCACACATCCATTTTACCATACATATGATTTAAAAGAAATAATAGACCAACATTCTCTTTCATTAAACTCGTACATGATTATTTATATACACCCATTATGATTCCAAAATTATCTTGAAATTTTCAATGAAAAAAGTTTGGGTAGTGAATACTTATCAACATTTTTACTCAAGGTTATTAACCTAGATGTATCTATAATTTTCTTATTTGGGACTTTATCAAAATTAACATACACTCTTTAATCATGGTATTAAATGGGATGAAATATGTTCTTATGTATTATGATCTATGTGGCACACAAATGCATGTACATGATATGAATGTGATGGGTGGGATTAGAATTATAAAACTCTCCAAAGAATTGGGTGATATTTTTATCTCATGAGATATAGTGTATGGTTCATAGTCGGTTATCCTAATCACTCTTTGTTATTAGGACTTTGTTTTTATCCTTGATTTATTCTTATTATGTCTTGTTTTATGTTGTTTCTATAATCATAATATTCCTTATTGTTATCATCTTTTATAATTCTTTACTGATCATGTATATGATTCTCTCCCCTTTTATGCCAACTTGATATGCCTATTGACAATCATGTATTCCTTTCATCATGTTATGCATTGATTACCACCTTTTTATGAATTCTTCTAGGTTATCCTATGGAGTATTAGAAGATCAATGGAACATAAGGGCATGTTTGGGTGTTTTTAAATAATTTTAGTGTACCCATGTTTCATGTTAATGTTCTGTGTACCTATGTTCCCGAAGAAACATGGACTCATTAACTTCTAGAATTTTATTATGAGTATTATTATATAATAAGTCATTAATTATGTTGTATTAAAGATATGTGTTGTTATAGTTGGTATTAGATAAACTTCTAGTTGTTTTTTTGGGATTTCAATTATAATATATTTGTAAATCCATCTGATAAGAATAAATATTGGAAGAAATACCTAATTTTTGAAAATTATAGAGTAAGTTTTTGATAAGAAAAAAATCCATATTTTGACACTATAGGAGGATGTGGCTGTGGTATAGTTGTACCTTGGGGTAAAGACACTTAAAAGGGTGAATTGGGTATTAACTCTATCATGACCTAGTGAATGGAAAAGAGGCCTTGTTTTACGTCTAGTTTGAAACTTCATGGGGATATTATATGGTAATTTGACAAGATCTCTATGAACCATTATGATGGGAAGGGAAAACTACAAAATTTTATGTTAGGAAATAGACTGTGGATAACTTAGAATGAAACCTAGAAATTAATTGGTTAGGGAATATAGGTCATTTATGAGTTATTCATTAAATATTCATAGTTTCTGTTTTATTTGTTTAATAACATATATATTATTATACATAAGTCATTTTACATGAAGTAAATGATTATCACTACAATCAAATAGTGAAATGAAGGCTTATCATCCAAATTTCATATATGAAAATGGTTATATTATTTCTTTCATATCATGAAAGATAAAAAACTATTCAAACATAATATCCAAACAAAGAGGTGGTTCTATCTTTGAAAATTTCATAGGGATAAATTATTTAGTACAAAGTATATATCTTATCCCATTTCTATATTTAATGGGCTGAACATTTCAGTGAACCTTGTGATACTCCCTTTAGAAAAATTTAATGAAATTATATGTATGAATTTTATTTCATTCTTTTATATAAGATAATGTTTTGATATAAGTAAATCAATATCTATATTAATAATAAACCCCTGATTCAATACAACTACATGGGGGAGGATGGATTTCATTTGATATCATAATCTCAAGAAAGGATATTATTTCATTATGATAAATTATATTTATATTAAATGATTAAGACAAAGTAAAAAATCATATTTGTGACATTCCCATTGTAAGGGAATATTATGATGTGACTCATTGTGAATTATTTTTCATTACTCCAAGATGAGAAGTTGAGTTCTAAATCATGATTATACCTAGAAATTTTCCAATATCTAAGACTCTATATAGAATGGCGATTGTTGAATATAAAGATCTGCAAAATAAACTAAAGGGGAATCTGAGTAAAGAGTTTATACATCCAAGTGCTTCACCAGGGGTTGCATTGGTCCATTTCATCAAAAAGGAGGATGGATTAATGCGCCTATTCATTGATTATCATGAGCATCAAAAAAATTTATAAATAACAAGTATGGATTGATGAATTGTTCGGTAAACTATTTAGAGACCAATACATCCTTAAGGCAGATCTTTGGTCGAGATGCTATCAAGTAAAGGTAATGAAGGAGGATATCCCCAAGACTACATTTCATAAAATTTATGGGCACTATGAATTCATAGTGATTACAAATTGGCTTGGTAATTATCATGTAATAATTATGTATTTAATAAATAGAGACTTTAGGGATAACCATGATAAATTTTTGGAAGTAATTATTGATATTATTCTTACCTAATATAATATAATTAAGGAACTTGAGGAGCATCAGAAAATTATACTTCATACCTTAGAAAATGAAATGTTATATGTGAAATATAGTAAATAAAATATTTGGATATAATATGTAACATTCCTCGGGGAATTTTCACTAATAAATAGATATATCTGGTCATTTAAAAACAATGGTAAATGATGTATGACCTAAAAATTATTTATGATAAAGATATATAGTTTCCTTAGACTTGATTAGTACTATCATTGATTTGTTAGAAACTTCTCAAGATTTTCAATCCCACTAACTAAGCTAACTCTAAATGGAGTGTGGTTTCTATGGACTAATAAATATATATTGAGATATTTGAATAGTTAGAGTGGATTACAATAACTACACTTATTCTCACATTACACACTATTGGGGATGAATTTTTTATTTACAGTGATGCATCCAAAAAGAGATTGTGTTTTTTTACATATATAATATGAAAAGGTAATGGAATATGCCTCCAACCTGTTAAAGATCCATGAGTATAACTATAAAAAACATTATCTAGAAATCCTTATAGTGATATTCACATTGAATATTTGTGGGCATTATCTCTTTTGGGAGGAATCGTAACATAAATACCGATCACAAAATCTTTAAGTATATTTTCACACCAAAGAAGCTAAATATGAACCAATGAAGGTGGCTAGAGTTGATCAAGGATTATAATTATTTAATCTATTCCCATCCAACAAAGGAAAAAAAAAGTGGTAAGTCATCTAAGTATAAAGGATCCAAAAAACCATTATGTGGGGAGTATTCAAAAGGATCAAATCTTCTTGGACATATAGAGGATGGACATGGGAATAATAAAAGAATATCCATCATACCTTTCTCAAATAGTTGGTCACCCATTATTTCATGATGGGATCAAGGTGGCCCAGAAAGATTATTAGGTTATAAAAAAAGGTAAAAAATATTCTCATGTTCAACTTTTCTAATACAAGGTTTAAAATGCATGAAACCTAAATATGCATCCCATCAAAAATAGAGCTAAATACAGAACTTCTAGATGATGTGAATAGTTGAAAATTATCTATTAATCCCATAATCACTATGATATATAGGGATTAAAAGAAAAAAATTATATTTGGATAACTAGAAGAGGGACATTGAATAATTGGTATATTAGTTATTGGTTTTCAGAAAAGTGAAGGTGGAATGACTTAAGTCTAATGGTATGAGGAAAAAAATTCCCATACTTGTATGGAATTGGGAAAAAATAACCATGGATTTCAACATTGTAATCCCTAGGACATCTAACGGATATAACATCATTTAGGTGGTAGTTGATCAACATACAAATTCATGAAATTTTATTGCTATCAAGGAATATGTATCTCCCAACTAAATCACTAATATAAACATAAGGGAAGCGGTAATACTTCATGGAGTACTACTCTCTACTATATCCAATCTAGATTCATGGTTTTCCCCAAGATTATAGATAAACCTTCATCCGTAATTTCATACAATGCTAAGATTAAGTACCCTTATCACCCTCAAAAAAATGGCTAGTAAAAGATAAAAACTCAAACTCTATAGGAAATGTTATGATTATATTCCATGGATTTCTAATAATTATGGAATTAGAACTATCCCCTATAGGAGTTATCATATTGAAATAGTATCCATTCTAATATTAAAAAAGAACCTTATGAGGCTCTATATAATAAGTGGTATCTGACTCCAACATTCTATAATGAAGTTTTTTAGTGGAATCTTATGGGACATAATCTAATCAAAGTTATGATAGAGAAGGTTCAAATATTAAACAACATATGTAATCCACAAAAAAAAAGTTAAAATAAATGATATGATGGAAATCGTCAATGATACCTAGAGGTTAAGGTAGAAGATTATGTATTCCATTCTATATCAACTTTGAAGAAAGTCATGAGCTATGGGAAGAAGTGAAATCTTAGTCCTAGATACATAAGCCACTTTGAGATCCTTTCTTGTGTTAGACTTATGGCCTATTGACAAGCAAAAACACTTAACATTTCATAAGTACATGATGTATTCCATGTATCCCTCTTGTGGAAGTACATACCAGACCCCACACATGAACTAAATCTGGAGGTGGTACCCTAATAGAATGATCCTTTAGATGAGTAGAAGTTGGTGAATATCTTGTATCATAAAAGAAATGTTCTAGAAATAAGATAACTCACCCGGTCAATGTGTTATGGAAGAACCCACCGTTTGAGGATGTAAATTGGGAACCAGAAGAGGTGATGAAATAGAAGTGTGCTTGTCTATTCAAGGGTATAAAATGAAATTTCAAGGCTGAAATTTTGGTAGAGTGGGATTAATGTAATTACCGAAATGTTTTATAATTAAATTCAATTCATAATGAGAAAACGCATTATTAATTAATATATTTAGATAAAACATGTGAACTTCATTGGTTATTTTAGACTGTTATAAAATATATATTGGTGGACTAAAAATAATATTATGAATATTAACAAGTGATACTATATCCATTATGCAATGAATATTATGTTTATTAAAAATTAAGGGTTATGATAAAGTCTAATTAATACATATGGAAGAAGTGATGGGCTTGACCAATAGGATTATACCATATGAAGTCCATTTATCAGAGCTTGTGAGAGAGATTGAATCACTAAAATTTTCACTATAACAATTCATATCCAAGATTCAATAACTAATGCTCAATTTAGACCATTTAGATGATAAGTTCAAGATCATTGACATCAGATAAAGAACCATGTTTGTTGAACCAGCCCAAGAAAGAACCATTACCGTAAAACATTCTCTTAGGGTGTACGTTGGTCTAATAAATGGTTATGTAATCCAGACCCTGGTAATATAATTTTTTTATAGTATTTTTAATAAAATAATTATTTTATTTATCATTTTCTTATTTACTTATAAATTATGATACAATTAGTATTATAAAAATTATATTTTTATTTGAATAAATCAAGATTGTATTTTTAGGAAATATATAGTTTCAATTAAGACACTCGTTTGATAATTTAATATTTTTTCTAAGAAAATTGTTTTTTTAAAAATATTATTATTAAAAATATTTATTTAAATATTAATTATAATATAATTTAATGAAGTCAAATGTTATATTTTAGAAGGGTCGAAATGTTTTTATTGTCGCAAAAGCAATTATTTTCAATAAAAAGTGATTTTTATTTAAACGTGAAAATTAGCATGCATAAAATATTATTTTGATAAAATAAATATTATTTTTAATTTGATCGCATTTAATTTATCCAATAGTGATTTTTTATAATATTATGATACTTACAAATTATTGCGTAAAAATTAAATAAATTATAAATATAAAATATATATTATAAAGTCATAATAGCCCAAAAGATATATAATAACTACAAAAAATAAATACATGAAAAAATAATGATTAAAACTTTAAAATAATTTTTTTGAGGTAATTTTATTAATTTTATAAACCTTTAATTATTCATGAAACCACTATATTATATTTTATTGTTGTAAAATCAATTCATTACAAACACTAAAAATTTCCACATCACATACGGTATTAATTTACGGTTTTTTTCTTAACTGTATAAAATAATGAAAACCACTCCTCTTCAGTTGTAACCATGGATTAAATTCATGGGAGGGTTTTTGTTTTGGATTAATTTATTCTATATAGTCCAAAACTTATTTTTAGAAATTAATAATAATTTCCCTCTCTTTTTCTAAAAATGTGCACCCCACCACCTTCTCTTATTCACTAAAAAAACTCATCGATCATGAGTTTCCTATATATATTTCTCTAAAAATACCTCCTGATGTATTCCCAGTATCTTATGAATATCATCCCAATCATCTATAAATACTCACTCAATGTAAACATATTCTATTCCTTCTCTGTATTCATGATCATTTTTTGTATTATACCATTTTATTTCCAATTTTTGATGTTAAAATATGTTTTTACAAATACATTTTACTATCCTTATGATTTATATGTAATGAAAAACCACCTTTCACTCTTATTAAACTCTTACATTATTTATTATATACTCTTGTTATACTAATAACTTGTCCATTTATTTTCCATGCCAACTTTTGTGTAGAAAATACCAATCCCCATTTCCACGTAAGGGCATTATCATAAATCTAAATATCCACCATTTATTGGTAACATTGACGTATATAAACCAAACTCCTAAATCCAGGGATTAAATATTATGAAATATTTTATTATGTTTTAGGATCTATGTGGAACAGAAATATATATACATGATATGAATGTGGTGGGTGGGAGAAGAATTATATATCCCTCCAATGCATTTGGTAAAGATTTCATATCTTAGTAGACAATGAATGGTGAACATGAGGTTATCATAGGTACATTATTTTATTATTTATTTGTAGTTATCCTTAACATATTCTTATGAAGTCTTGTTTTATATTATTTTAACATTTCTAATATACCTTAATATTATCATATTATATCGTGCTTATGTGAACTTTTTTATGATTCTCATCCCTTTTATGTAACCTTTATATGACTCATGAATGACATATATTACCCTCATCATGTTATTCTATGATTATTTCCATATTAGGATTTCTAAATCACCCATTTAATATGTATATCCCCTGGTTATCCCATGCAGTATTACAAGATCAATGGAATATAAGGGCATGTTCTGGAGATTTAAAATAATGTTTTTTACCCATGATTTAAGTTAATGTGCTATGTACCTAATTTTCCAAAGGAAATAGGCCTCACAATATTATAGGATTGTGTTATGAGTATCCGAATGTAATAAATCATAAATTAAATTATATTAATGAAATGATTTTTCATAAAAAATTTTCAACAATATTCCGAATAAGAAACATTACAGAGTGTTTAAGATTCTATTCTTGGTCAAGAAGAAAAGAAAATGTGGTGGAAATTTCAATGGGAATGTCAAGTGTGGGATATTTCATTTATATACTATAAATTTAAGATCTTTTCAATGCTAAAAAAATTAAATTGAGATGATAGTTGACTTTGATGAGTTTATTTTCATTGAAAATGAAGTTAATATGAAAAAAAATTAATCATAGATAATGATGAAGATTATGTTATCACTATTTAACCTATTGTGCAAACTAAAGATAATAGATAAATTCATGATACAAATTTATGTTCTACATTTCATGTTATTATGTTAAATGCTTTAGTTCCATAAGAGAACAGACATGATTTATAAGTCATATTGATATTAAAAATATGATTATTTATCATAATCAAGTGTTACAAACAATAATAAAAATCGAAATAGTTATCCATACTACTTTTTTTCAAAGTTAATCCTCAGACTATGGGTAAATTAATTGATAAAAATGAATGGATTAAATCAATGTTTGGAGAGGTGATCCAAATTATAAATAATGAAACATGAGATTTTTTACCTTAGACTAAAGACAATAACATCATTGGAACAAATTTTTTTTCTCATAAATAAGATTAATTGTAATTGTGAGGTTATAATAAATAATTCTAAACTAGTTTGTATGATTCATTCACAATGTAAATTAATTTATATATATGAAAAATTTTCCTGTATAACTAGTTTTGAGACTAATAAAAAATTTCTTTACATTTTAGAAAAATAAAATTTTAAAATCCATCAAATGGATTCGAAATAATCATTTTAGATAGGTGAGATGAATTATTTTTTATATATTGAGAAACATGAGGGATTTATTCTCGATAAATATGTTCGAAATGTATTCAAATTATATAAGGGTCTTTTTGGTTTTAAATGATCCCCAAGATCTTGTAATTTTAAGTTATATGGGTATTTAAGAAGCATGAAATTCCAAACAGGATAAGCTGATAGAAACATATATAAAAATTTAAAGCACTACATTACTCTTTGTGATTATATATATTTATCATATAATCATTCCAAGTAATGAGTAATTGTTTTGAGGATTTTTACACACCATGTAAAAGAATATATGAGATATACCTGCTCTACGAGATGAATTTTTTCCTAATTATAAAAGTTACTAAAAGTACTAATAATCATTTTATCTCTCAAGTATTTTATTATAAAAAAGTTATTGAAATTATTTGGCATGTAATAATTAGTATTGTATACACCAATTAATGTGGATAATTAATTGAATAAATATGATGAATAGAAATTTATCAATTAAAAAAATCAGAAAATTGATTAGTAGTTACTTGTATTTGATTACTTCAAGGATAGACATTTTCATTGTTATCATACTATGTTATAGACATCAATCAAACCCAATGGATTTATAGTTAATGTTATGAAAAGTATTATAAGGTGTTTCATGAATATTTCAAATTGCGGACTATTATATGGGAAGAAAGGATAGCTAAAATAACATGGAATCAATGATTTTGACTAGAAAAGTCATGTAGATGAAATAAAGTCCACATCAGGCAGATCATTATTCATTAGTAGAATATGTGGGGAATAGAATTCCAAGTAGTAACCATTCACTATGAGTAATATTCAGGATTAGTATGTTATTTCATCCCATGTAGCTACAAATGGATTTCAATACATACACAACTTAAATATAGGTATATTATTGATGAGTATCCACCATTAATTGGGTATACAAACCAAAGTGTAACAAATATATATAAGAATAAAGTACAACATTTACGGTAAAATCATATAGATATAAAATATATTTTATCAAAGGATAAGGTGGATGAAGGAACATTAATGCAGAAAATTTGTCTATCCAATAGAGCATGGTGTTCACATTTTTATAAATAAAATCTAGACTAATACATTTGTGAATGTAAGATAAAAAAGATTGTGAAACCCATTATTAAACATCATTGAGGCATGTTTCTAATACTTTACCACACATTTAATCATGTTTTATTTGATTCAAAGGTGTATATATAAACTGAAGGGGGATAAACCTACGTTAGCTTAAATTATTATAAAATATTTTAATAACTAACTATAAACTATACATGGAATTTTCTACTATTGTGATTTCTGAGATGGAATCACATTCATAATTGGTTTATGGACATATTTGATATCTATATTAATATCAATTATTTTCTATAGTAAGATACTACATGTACACTTAGATTCTATTGATTCATAGATCTAGTCCATTAAAAAAGAAATATTGTCATTATCTTTAATTTGGGGGAGGATGGAATATTTATTTTCTTAAGTTTTGAATAAAAGTAATCTATTTAATACTAATTGATATGTCATTTTAGAGGGAGAAAAATTAAGATGAGATGGAACTAAAATGTATTGAGTATTGACAATGAATCCAGGGGGATTATTATTCCTGTGGATAATGATGTTTTATTTATTTAAAATACATGTCACAAGATTCAATTCATTTGAGAATTATTTTAAGTTTTTTATACTATTTTGTACTAATATGAAGTGGTCGAAGATAATTGAATATGGCTTTAGAAGGATGGGAGTTGATATGTAAGAGCTATAAGAGTCTTTCTATATCAGTATAATAATAACTTTGCATGCTATTTATGATTAACTATGCTTGTTAACTTCATATGTAACATCATAGGATGTAGAAAAAGAAAAAATTAAATACATAAGATCCTGTAGTTGATGAAATTAGAAATTTTCAACGATACGTAACAGTAACCCTATGTTTTAAATGAGATACAGAAGAGTAACTTGGTGACATAAGACTAATTATATGATATAAATGAGTAAATTTAAAGATTTAGTGATTATGTGGGTATAATTTAGATAAAATGTAAGACTAACCTGAGATGTCAATGAATGTGTAATATCCTTTAGGAGGTCTGCAAATATTAAATGTGTGTTTTTCTAGGAATTTTATGTCTAAAACTAATGATGTTTTAATTATTTTAATGAGTTAAATATCATGATGGTCATGATTCAAGACAAGGTGCCTTGGTGATGAGTTCTAAAGATTAGGATTTCACCATAAGATAGAACATTGCAATAAAATTATTTCAACATGTGAACATAAAGATATAAAAAATAAGAAGTGGATTTTTAGGATGTTTGAGTGACGTGGCTGCTAAGAATAAACAGAGATTTATGGAGATTCAAATGTGTTATTATTTATTTAAACAAATTAAAATAGTAAAATATTGATCAAATTCTATGGTGTTTGAAATAAAAAAGACTATAAGAATTTTATAATATCATTTTCAAAAAATTATGTAAATTCAAATGTAATATTATTGGGTTTGAATCTAGATATTTTATCTGATTGAATATCTAATTAGTTTTAAAAAGGATATACCATGACTGATTTTCATGGGGTTTTTAAAATTTGAATATTGAATATTTTAAATTTCATTAATCCTAATATTTAATAAGATAATAGATAGATACACTCATTATATTATTATTACAATAATAATTTAAGAGAGATAACCTAAATAGATTTATATCCCTGAGAAAAATAAGATCATATTCATTTAATCTATTGGAGACTCATAATTATTTTAGTGAACATTTTCTAATATGTTTTTTTTATTTTTTATTGGTAATAAGTTGTTGATTTTCAATAATTGTGGGTTTTGGTGTTGTATATGGTTTGAGGATATTCCCATGATTATGGAGTTATCTAAATTATAAAATAGAAGTTGTGTTTGTGTGTGATAAAAACCCCCATACACTAAGGTTGTGGTCACCAATATTTAGATTGAACCATATTCAAACAATTACAATGCATCTCTATGTTGTGGGGTATGGATTACTATAATAATAAAATTCAACCAATGAGGTTTCTTCCACCATCTAAAATGATATTTTCTATTAGTAAATTCAGTAATGTCTTAAATCAAACAACTCATTTATGAAAACACTACATTCTCATATGAACATTGGGCGTAATTGGAAATATATATGATATACATAGATTCCTAGGTTTTTGGGGATCTTGTGATAGAAGAAGTAATTAATAGGGAATATTAATATTATGATTCTCTAGTATATGGATGGAACAAATTTTATTTGTTGGACCAAAATAAAATATAAAAACTCAAAAATAATGTAGTATCAATGGTGTAACTCAGGTTATATCCCAAAGAGCCACTAAGTTATGGTGGTTATATTGTTTGTGTGAATATTGGAAAAAACTTTTATTGTGTATAAATATTATGAGAAATACTTTCCTTATAATGGATATTTCTCCCAAACTATATATCACATTCCCTTAAACAAAGTCATTCACCTGTTTCACTCATTAAGAAGTTTGTGAAAAAAACCACTTAGTGAGTTTGACTTAGATGGCTATGCACAATAACCACTATTTGAAATTTTCCCAACCCTCCTAAATTATTCAAGGACATCTAGTCACTCCTTATCTAAACTCACACCCCTCCACCATATGAGGAATGAGAGAGACTGGGGGTGATATATGTGAAATCCTAAAGAAAGTGAAATAGTTGAGAGACACATACAAACACAATGATAACCACATCGTACTCCCATGAATAAAAATGTTACCTCTATAAGATCAAATATGTGGATAATAATGTAGAAAAACCATCAAGATTCAAAATTAGAATCAGGTAAGTCTCCTCAGATTGTAAACAAAAGGATTAGCGCTCTAGCACTAGAATTACATAGAATGTATAAAATTAAACATAAATTTGATGAGCCATACTACAATAGGATTCATTCACATTTATAGTATCAGGGAAAATATTTTGTAATTATTCCCCTTGTTTAAATAATTTCCATTTAAAAACAAATACAGGATATGCCCACATGTGCGACCCCTTGATGATTCCTTCTAGAATCATCTATCTCTACCTTATTGAGACTTGAGGGGGTGTGGGATTCTGACCTAAGATATTTTTTTCATCTATCAGTGAGAAAAGACTCCCCATATATAATTTATTACTTAATTATATAATATTATTTGGTAATTATTTTACAAACTTATTCTCTCCATGTATGGCATACAAATATACCCAGATCCCATTAACATTTTCAAATGTTCTTCCCAATCCTTCTAGCTACCACAATAGTATTTTCTGGATCTATACAAGATGATTCAATGTTAATGGAATATTCTGCATTATATTTTGACCTTGTTTGTGGAAATAAAAAACTAATAACTTTTTTATAGAGATAATATCTTTATTAACCTTAGGTATTATCTTGGATTTGATGAATATGTGAAGAGATTTGAGATGGTCCTCTGTATTCTTCAAAACAAAATTAATTTTCATAGAACACTGAACACTGCATACTTTGTCTTAAAAAAATCATCCAAAATATACTAAACAATTCACGATGTGTTAAAGTGTATAATATTATACATCAACCAAGTTACGCTTATGTAGCCTTTTGATTTCGATGTTTAATCTTACATTCAATGTTTATCCATCAATTTAATGATAAAGGAAAAAACTTATATATATTCAGGCCATGTATCCAATTAATATTTCATAACAAGAGTAAAATACATTTTTCCATAGGAATGTATCCTTGGAAGGAATTATATGATTCCCTTTTACTTTTAATCTTGTTTTATGTGGCTAGGATTATTCTTAAATGGATTAGAAATATTTCCTTTAATTATTATTAAATTATTTGGAATAAAAATCATAACATGTAAAAAAATTTAAAATTTATACCCACTAACTACTATAGATGTGTCTGTTAGGTTTTAACCATAGAGAAACTTTATGCAAACCCTTGGAATATCCCCTAAAAGAATGATTAGTCATATGAGTTTTAAAAGTAATTAACAACTAAAACATATAAAAACCAAAAAATATTAAAAAATAACTACTCAAATTAACTAAAACTATCTAAGTGAAGTAAATTGGGAAATAGATGAAACTGGTTGATATGGAAATGTCAAGGTCATGGCATCCATTCAGGTGAAAGAAATGATAATTATTTAATTACCAAATATGAATATTTATTTATTCAATTATCATTGATTCAAAATTCAATAAAAATACTTTTTAGTCCCATTATCTGATGTTAAAAATTATTAGAATTTTCAGACAAATTATTCTTTAATTCATTCTATGTCCTGATGAATAATTTTCACATCATTATAGCACCAAATCAAATAATGAAATACCATAACCCATTTATCACAAAGTCGAAGTGTCTATCTGTATAAAGTTCACTCACACGAGATCACTTATTAGGTATCACTCATGAAAGTTTGATAGAGTATACAAATAAAATATTAATATTTAAATTAATATATTTATTTATTTGGAATTAGATTGAGTGGGATTTATAATTCTCTCATACACGTGATCGAATTCTAGAAAAATAAATTCTCTGATGAACTTCTACCCATTATTACTTATTAGGTATCACACGAAAAAACACCAAAAAATGTGTGTTGAATTTGAAGAACAACTCATTCCAACATATATATAATTAATTATAAAATAATAAAATCTAAAATAATTAACTCACAATAAAAAGTTGAAATAAAATAAAAGAATTAAATTACCATCACATTTATCAGAACTCTTACACTAAAGTATTATCCATCTATAACGACAACACATCACATAAAATAATAAACAAATATGATGGTGATCTTGTCGTCACAGTGGTCACTGCAAGCCACGACCGATGATTGAAAAAAAATAACCATTCTCATATTGATCATCATCATGTTGAACCAATCCATCGCACAACTGACAAAATGATTGGATTAGTGTTCTCTCTTGGAAAGTAAATAACTTGTCTTCTTTTAATTTACAAATGAAAATCAAACCTTTGTGCACCTACCTACACTGCACAATGACTTCGCACCCACCCAAGATATGGTATGTAGAATCTTCTTCAGTAAAAAATGAGGGTGATCCACTGTAGAAGAGGGGTGATGGTCTATGATGTTATTGGGGGGTGTTTACAAGCTGGTGATGCTGGACATTAGGGGGAGTGGGTGTCTATGGGGTTGGTGGGGGAAATGGTGCATATGGGTGAATAGGGATATAGCGACCCCTCATTTTCTTACATTACTATTACATCATTTCAATGATAAACAACATAATAGTATTACAAAAAGAGTATCCAAAGGCTTAGTGTCTTGGGAAAACTAGGACCACACATAACAAATACAACGTCTAGCATAAACATTTATTTAATTTCTTCTTCTCTATATTCTTATTGGTACTTGTACCCTCAGTACATGTATCCACCTGAGGATATACATCAAAATGGGTGAGAAAGAATCCCAATAAGGGGATAGATAAGAGCAATATATCAAGTGGTGAGAATAATCATAACATAGGCAAAAGATCATGAATATGAGAGGAGCATAAATAAAAGACTTGAAATGTGGAAAAGCATAAAAATGAAACATCATGTCTTAGTGGTTAGCTACCACACATACTTGTGAACTAATATAGAATCTTGTTCACACATCATTTCACATTTAATCATGAGATTAATCACTTTACCCAATGCATTGGAGTGCAATATAATTCCGGGTGCACTTGTCACATCATAACATTGTCATTTATCATGAATACCACAGTGAACATATAACATAAATGAACATAACTGACCCATGAAAAGGAATGTGTTTCATCTCATAAGAACACATTCATAAACTTAGGTTCTCAAAGTAAATAGGGAACAACATACTTGATACAAGGACCATGAACCTTGAATGAAAGGTAAAAGTTGAGTCTTTAAGAGAAGAGTTCTTTTGGAAAACATTTGGATTGACAAAAACATCATTATAAAACATGTATATCCCATAAAAGGAAATACAAAGATGAAATAATGATCTTTAAGGAGTGACCATATCAAAAATTGAGTGAAAGAGGTAGAACCCGCAGGATGAAAGTTGGGTTCGAGAATTTCCCCTTACCTTGTACCTGGATGCATCCTTCTCTTTAATGTCCTATATAATGAAATTATATTCATTAATTAGAAATCCAGAATTATGTGTACATTAATAGTGTTAATTATGGTTTTATGTGTCAATTTATGTTCCTTTGGATGACTTATAGAGTTTGAAAACATTTTTCGGGGATGTTCGTTTTTATGGTTTTTCTTGGGTTGTTCACTTGTATTCAAAAATTGAAGTTCGGGTAGAACATGGATAGACATACAGAAATGATATTACATTTAATTAATTATATTAAAAGAGTTTTAATGATCTTATAATTAATTATATTAGATCCATGTGGATGAATCATTAGATAAGAATTAAATGATGGTTATTTGGGTAAATTTGGGCGGTTTTTGGATCACAACGAACTTGTTTTAACTTATCACTTTGTAATATGGCCATAGGTTATTTAAAGAACATTAAATAGGAAATAAAACATATAACATATTATGTTTCAACCACAAAAATGGTTTTATGACCAGATCTCAAGGTATAAATGGAAGAAGAAAGCATGTCCTTCTTGAAGGTGATAAATTGACACCTCACAAACAACGTTCTCTTTATTAAAATAAACGGAAGAGGAAAAGGGGGTTGGATGATATAATATCCCATTAGAATCCTAAAATTTCATTATATGTATAATACTAGAGTTCAATATAATTTGGATGAAGATAGGTGGGGGGATATGAAGAAATGAACTAGAACTTGAAAAAAAATTAAAGGAGAAGAGGGAGGGAAATTACCTCTTGAATCCTTCTCTTGAGAACCTCCTTAGGGGCCTAATATTGGTCTTTTGATGAGACCAGAAGCTATTGGACATGGGGGAGGGGATGGGGAAGGTGTTTTGGCAGAGTTTATAGAAGGATTAAAGCTTGATAGGTGTGAGGAAATGAGGGTGTGAAGGGTGGCTTTTATAGTGGAGGGGAGAGGGGTTTCCTCAATATAAAATTCATTAGTTTATTATTTCCCCACAAGATAGAGAATAGTGAGTCTTGAATGACCAAGAATATTTATTCTATAATTTATTCCCTAACCAAGTGGGCTTACGACAGCATAACGACACACATGACCCTATAATTAGCTTATTTCGCATATTTTTTAAATTACAGTATTTCACTATTCATCAAAAATTCAAGTATCTCAGAAAAATCCCAAAAATTTAACCCAAAATATTTTCAACATGTAGAATGAAAATATGAAGTACATATTAAAAAATAATTTTCTAAATATTATTAATTTAGTATTTAATTAAAATCATATTTTTAAATAACAGTTTTTAAGATTAAAACTGATTTTATAGTGCTTTCAAAAATTACGCAGGGTCTTATAAAATTATCTAAAAACTATAATACATTGATTAAATAATTTATCAATAAATTTTAGGGAAATAAATATTCTTTTAAATTATTTAATTAATTATAATTAATTATTTATGAATTTCAAAATACCAAAACGTTTACTAAGGTCAAATTGTCACTTTCTAAGAAGTCTATATTTTATTTTATTATTCATAGGTAATGTTACTCTTATGTTGAATTATTTACTATTCATAAGAGTCGTATTAATATTCATAAGGAAATGTTACTATTCCTAAGGGTATGTTAATATTCACCAAAAATTATTTTGATTTCATTAGACTCCAGATATCATCTTGAAAAAAACAGTGTATGTTGGATTTTCAAAATTCCAAACATAAGAGTGACAATATTATATTTAAAGGTCACTTATCACATATTAGTTCATTATTTTGGGTTTTTATGACATAAATATAAGAAGTAAATTTTCCATTGAAAAACATTGGGTCGTTACATTCTTCCCCCCTTAAAAAATTTCGCCCCTGAAATTTCACTCTACACTAACAGGTGAGGGTACTTCTCCTTCATTGCCTCTTCTGGTTCCCAAGTTGCTTATTCAAACTTATGGTTCCTCCACAACACTTTGACATGATGGGTTGTCTTGTTGCGTAGAACCTTATCTCTCTGATCCAGAATCTTTACAGGCTGCTCCTCATAGGAGATATCATCTTCCAGCTGCACCACCTCTGAGTTTAGTACATGTGAGGGGTCTTGTATGTATTTCTTTAGTAGTGATACATGAAACTCATCATGAACTTGATCCATATTCGGTTGAAGTGCAAACCGATAGGCCACGACTTCTATGAGGTCAAGTATCTCAAAGGGGCCAAAATACCTTGGGCTTAGCTTCCCTTTCATTCCGAATCGCATGACTCTCTTCCATGGAGATATTCTGAGGAAGACTTTATCTCCAATGTCGAACTCCAAGTCCCTTTGACGGTTGTCAGCATAGCGTTTTTTCCAACTTTGAGCAGCTTTGATGTTTTTATGGATGACTTGAACCTTCTCTGTCATCTCTTGAACAAGATCAGGTCCAAGTAGCTTTCTTTCTCCCACTTCATCCCAAATGGTTGGAGTTCTACATCGCTTTTAATACAGAGCTTCATATGAAGCCATCTGAATACTCAAGTGGAAGCTATTGTTGTATGAGTTTTCAACCAATTGAAGATGATGATCCCAACCACCTTTGAATACAAGAGAGCAGGATCTTAGCATATCTTCAAGCGTCTGAATAGTCCTTTCAGACTGGCCATCGATCTGGGGGTGATAGGTCGTGCTGAAATTTAATTCAGTACTCAAATCATGTTGAAGGCTCCTCCATGATTTTGATGTAAACCTTGGATCATGGTCAGAGACAATTGAGAGTGGAACACCATGCAGTGTCACCACTTCCTTCGCATATATCTTTGCAAGTTGTTCAAGCGAGAGGTCTTCTCGAATAACGATAAATGGGCAGTCTTGGTGATTCAGTCAACCATAACCCAAATCGCATTATTTTCCTTTGACGTATTCGGGAGAACTGCGACAAAGTCCATAGTAACATTTTCCCATTTCCACCTGGGTATAGGCAATGGTTGCATCACAACTTTGGACTTTTGTCTCTCAACTCTAACTTTCTGAACTACCAAGCACCTTGATATATATTCTGTAATCTCCTGCATCATGTTTTCCCATAATAAGTGTTCTCAAAGATCACGATACATCTTGGAACTCCGAGGATAGATAGAGAAAGTTGAGCTATGTGAATTATCTAATAGCTTCTTCTTTATCCCAGGTGATGAAGGCACACAAAGCCGCATTCTAAACCGAATCACATCATCATCATTGATATGGAACTCTTGCAGCTTCCTTTCCTTTACTACATTCACCCTCTTTGGTATCTCCACATCATCCCTTTGTGCTTCATTTATCTTCTCCTAGATGGATGGTTGCGCAATCATTTGGGAAAGGTATGATGTATCCCCTACCATTTTGATTTCCAAATACATTATTTTCATATCCATGAAGATAGGGTCTTTCTCAATCCGCATCATGGATAGAGTAGCAGGTTCTTTTCGTCTTAGAGCATCAGCCACCTTGTTGGCCTTTCTAGGATGATAGTGAATAGAGAAATCGTAATCATGGATTAGCTCTTACCATCTCCTTTGATTCATGTTGAGCTCCTTTTGTGTGAATATATACTATAGGATCTTGTGGTCGGTGTATATGTCACACTTCTCTCCATAAAGGTAGTGCCGCCAAGTTTTCAAGGCAAAAATCACAGCTGCCAGCTCTAGATCATGCGTCGGATAGTTCTGCTCATGGATCTTCAACTGTCATGAGGTTTAGGCTATCAAATTATCATTTTTCATGAGTACACATCTCAAGTCTTTCATTGAAGCATCACTGTATATCACAAAACTTTATCCACTTTTTGGTAGTGAGAGTATAGGTGTAGTGATCAGCCTTCTCTTTAGCTCCTTGAAGCTTCCCTCACATTCTTCCGTCCAGACATACTTTACCCCTTTTCTTGTTAAATTAGTTATCAGGCACGAAAATCTTGAGAAGTTTCTCACAAAATGACGGTAGTACCCAGCTAATCAAAGAAAACTATGGATTTATGTGACACTAGAGGGCATGGGCCTTTCCTTAATCACATTTGTCTTTGAAAGATCCACATAAATTCCCTCACTTGTGATCACCTATCCCAAAAATGTGACTTGATTCATCCAAAAGTCACACTTTATGAACTTGGCGTACAACTTCTCCTTTATCAATGTCACCAACACAAGTCTTAGATGTTCTTCATGTTCCTCCTTTCTCTTGGATTAGATGAGAATATCGTCGATAAACACTACCACAAATTTGTCAAGGTAATGTCTAAAGACTCTATTTATAAAATACAGGAAGATTTTTGGGGAATTAGTAAGTCCGTATAAAATCACCAAAAACTCATAGTGCCCATACCTTGTATGAAAGGCAGTCTTCTGAATATCTTCATTATTCAACTTTACTTAATGATATCCAGATCAAATATCCACCTTTGAGAAGTATTGAGCTCCTCTTAATTGGTCGAAAAAGTCATCAATCCTTGGGAGAGGATACTTGTTCATTATGGTGATCTTGTTAAGTTCTTGATAATCGATACACGGCCGCATTGTTCCATCCTTCCTCTTCATAAAGAGCACTGGAGCACCCCAAGGTGATGCACTAGGGTGTACAAACCCTTTGTACAGATGCTCTTGCAGCTGCTTCTTTAAATCATCTAGTTCTATAGGAGCCATCATATAGGGGCACTTTGAGATAAGATTAGTTCCAGGTATGAGTTCAATTAAGAACTCCACCTCAAGATCCAAGGGAATTCCAGGTAACTCTTCAGGAAATACATCGCTGTATTCCCTCATGATGGGCATTTCTTCAATGTTGGATCTTTACTTCGACTCAACCATTTGGGAGAGGTATGCTTCTTCATAGGGAATCAACACCCACACCATTGAAATATTTTTCAAAGGAGATTCATGATCTTCCTTGAATTTATAGAGGAGCATGGGTTAGTTCAAAATATGAAAAAATATTTCCTTTTCCCATCAGTTGATATGCGCTCTATATAACGAGAGCCAGTCCATTCCCATTATAGCGTCGAATTCACCAAGGGAAGTATTACGAGATTTCCTGGAAGAATCTTCCCACATACGACAATAGGAGAAGATTCAAACACTTGGGTTGTAATGATTGTAGCACTTGGTGTTTTTTCTGATATCACTACTTCAAGGTTTTAGGGCTTCGATTATATAGTTATAGCAATGTTGCAAGATATAAAGAAATGCGTAGAACCAGAATCAAATAAGACTTTTTCCATTCTTGAGTGAATAGGAAGTGTACCTTGTACGACTTCATTATCATGCTTCACCTCCGCAATAGTGATGGCATAAGACTTCCCTTGTCCCTTTGGCTTTTGTGGCCGCTGACGCTGATTACCCTCGAGAACTCGAGGTTTAGTGCACTGGTTTTCATAGTGCCCTAGCTCCTTACAGTTGTAGCATTGAACAATGAGTGGTTCTCTCCATTCATCGGATACATTCTCCTTCCTTTTGGTGTCTTTTCAACACTCTTGATCATGGTGTCCTTCTTTCCCACACTTGAAGAATTTCCCCATCCCTTTTAAGTCGTTCCCATGGTGCAACATCCCACATTTTTGGCATGTGGGTCATTGATTTTCCATCCCACCTTTGTCACTAGATCCACTAGCTTGAAACTCCATCTTTCGTTTCTTATCCCCATAGCCATGGGAACATTCTCCAAAATCCCTCTCCACTATGAGAGCACACCGAACAACTTCTTCATAACTCCCAAAGTTTCTAATTGTAAGAGCCTTTCAAAGGTGTGATTTTAATCCACTAAAGAATCTATCAATTGTGCTATCGTTGTTGAAAACAAAACCCAAAGCATACCTTGTGAGCCTTGTGAAATTTTCTTCATAGGTTGTGACAGACTCTCCTTCTTTTTTCTTGAGATATATGAATTCTCTCTCCATCTTCGTGTGAAGAGTTCATGGGAAATACTTATTAAGAAACATTATCTTAAAGTCTTCCCATTCCATCTCTTCAATTTCCTCCCTTGGCTTGGTGTTATTAATCAAAGTTCATCATTGATGAGATTCTCTATCAAGACGATAAACGGATAGAGTAACCTTCTCCATCTCAGAACAGTGAAGCACAGAAAAGATCTTCTCTATGGAGTTGACCCACTGTTTTGCAATTAGTGGACCGGAAGATCCACAAAACGTCGGTGGTCATTGCCGCATAAAACATTCAATATCCAGTTTCTCCCTCTTTGGTGAAGGAGGATGTTCTCCATTATTATGGTTATTATTCATAACCTGAGATAATTTGGAAAACACTGCCATGAAGTTTTGAACTCCACCTCCCAAATCATTAAATATTTCGTTCAGGCAATCATTGCATTGGCCCTCGCATGAGTTGTTGTCCATATTTCCCCTGGTTCCCACCATTTTCTAAAATAGAAAAGGATACAACAAAACATAACTAAACAAGTCATGAACCACTTATTAATTTAGAACATTATTCCAAAAACATAACATATGGGATTTTAAGGTAAATATTCTTGCATGCATATTTTTACTTAGTCTCATACTAGAATATTTCACTAGGGTTCACTAATCTGAATTCCCAAATTAACTAAACCTTGCCTATGATACCAACTATAGCGACCTGGCCTTTTCTTACATTAATATTACATCATTTCAAAGATAAAAAACATAATAGTATTACACAGATAGGATCCAAAAGCTTATTTTCATTGTAAAACTAGGACCACACCTAACAAATAAAACATCTAGCATAAACATTTCTTTAATTTCTTCTTCTCTAGCTTCTTATTGGCACTTGTCCTCTCCTTAGTACGTGTAGCCACCTAAGGATATACATAAAAATGGGTGATCTAGAAGCCCAGTAAGAGGATATATAAGAACAATATATAATGTGGTGAGCATAATCATAACATAGGAAAAAGATCTTGAACATGAGAAGATCATAAATAAAAGACTTGAAATGTGGAAAAGCATAAAAATAAAATATCATGTCTTAGTGGTTAACAAACACACATACATGTGAACCAAGATTGAATCTTTTTCACACATAATTTCACATTTACTCATGATATTCACCACTTTTCCTAATGCATTGGAGCACCATATAATTCTGGGCTCACCAATCACATTTAAACATTCATATTGCGCTATATAATTCTGGGTGCACCCATCACATCATAACATTATCGTTTATCATGCATGCCACAATGAACATATAACATAAATGAAAATATCTGACCCATTAAAAGGAATTGGTTTCATATCATAAGAGCACATTCATAAACATTGGGATCCCAAAGGAAAGAGGGAACAACATACTTGATACAAGAGCCATCAACCATGAATGAGAGGTAAAAGTTGAGTTCTTAAGAGAAGAGTTCTCTTAGAAAACATTTGGATTGATATAAACTTCATTAGAAAACATTTATATCCAATAAAAGGAATTAAAATGATAAAAAAATTATCTTTAAGGAGTGACCATATCAAAAATGGAGTGAAATAGGTAGAACCTGCAGGATGAATGTTGGGTTCGAGAATTTCCCCTTACCTCGTACCTGAATGCTTACTTCTCTTTATTGTCCTATATAATGAAATTATAATCATTAATTAGAAATTAAGAACCATTTTTACATTAATAGGGTTCATTCTGGTTTCATTATGTCATTTTATGTTCCTTTGGATGACTTATAGAGGTTAAAAACATTGTTCGGGGGTGTTCGTTTTTATGGTTTTTCTTTGGTTGTTCATTTGTATTCATAAATTGATGTTCGGGTAGAACATGGGTAAAGAAATGATATTACATGTCATTAATGATATTAAAAGAGTTTTAATGATATTATAATCAATTATATTATATCCATGTGGATGAATAATTAGATAATAATTAAATGATGGTTATTTGGGTAAATTTGGGCTGTTTTTTGATCACAACAAACACGTTTTAACTTATCACTTAGTAATATGGCCATAGGTTATTTCCAGAACGTTAAATAGGAAATAAAACATAAACAATATTCTGTTTCATCCATAAAAATGGTTTCAGGACCATATCTGAAGGTAGAAATGGAATAAGAAAGCATGTCGTTCTTGAAGGTGATAAATTAACACCTCACGAACAACGTTCTCTTTTATAAAATAAAAGGAAGAGGGAAAGGTGGTTGGATGATATAATATCCCATTATAATCATAAAATTACCATATATGTATAATATTGGAGTTACAATACAATTTTCATGAATATAGGTGGGGATAGATCAAGAAATGAACTTGAACATGAAAGGAAATTAAAGGAGAAGAGGGAGGGAAATTACCTCTTGAATCCTTCTCTTGAGAACCTCCTTAAGGGGATAAGAATGGTATTTTGATGAGACCAGAAGCTCTTAGACGTGGGGGAGGGGCTATGGCAGGTGTGTGGGCAGAATTTAGATAAGTCTTGGAGCTTGAGAGGTGTGAGGAAATGAGGGTGTGAAGGGTGGCTTTTATAGGGGAGAGGAGAGGGGTTTCCTTAATATAAAATACATTAGTTTATTATTTCCCCACAAGACAAGGAATAGTGAGTATTGAATGACCAAGAATATTAATTGTATAATGTAATCCTGAACTAATTGGGCTTACATCAGCAGAACATCACACATGACCCTATAATTAGCTTATTTAGCTTATTTTGTAAATTACGGTATTTCACTATTCATCAAAAAATCAAGTATCTCAGAAAAATCCCAAAACATTACCCCAACCATTTTTAGACATATAGAATCCAAAAATGAATTCCATTTTTCAGAAATAAATTTATAACTATTATTAATTTAATATTTAATTAAATTCATAATTAAAATAACAGTTTTTAAGATTAAAACTAATTTTATAATGCTTTCAAAATTTACGTAGGGTCTTATAAAATTATCTAAAAACTATAATACATTGATTCAATAATTTATGAATAAATTTTAGGGAAATAAATATTTGTTTAAATTAATTAATTGATTATAATTAATTATTTATGACTTACAAAATACCAAAACGTTTAATAAGGTCAAATTGTCACTTTCTAAGATGTCTAAATTTTATTTTATTATTTATAGGAAATGTTACACTTATGTTGGATGATTTACTATTCATAAGGGTCCTATTACTATTCATAAGGGTATGTTACTATTCCTAATGGTATGTTACTATTAACCAAATTTTTTTTCATTAGACTCCAAAAATCATCTTGAACACAGTTGTGTTTTTTGGATTTTCAAAATTTCAAACATAGGAGTGACAAACTTATGTTTAAAGGTCAATTATCACTTATTAGTTCATTATTTTGTGTTTTTATGACATAAAAATAAGAAGGTAATTTTTCATTGAAAAACATTGGGTCGTTACAAGGGAGGGGAGGGGACATATGAGTGGGTGGGGAGGAGGAGGGTTTTGGGAAATGTAAGGGTGATGTAACACCCCGACCAGAATTACCAAGATCTGGTGCAGTATTTTGATACATTGGCATGATTACAAGGAATCATTTCCCACAGGACCAATCAGTTTAACAGTCTTGGAAAACATATTACAAACATGAACATCACATTATAATTTCAAACATAAAATACAACATAGATAATCCTTTGATAATTCTATTATTTTACTTTACTAAACATATATATTAATCATAATACTCTTCTTTGCATCCTGGGAAAATAAAACAAATGAATGGGGTGAGCTTGATTCTCAGTAAGGATGAACAATTTAGAAGAAGCTGTCATAAATAATCACAAACATTTATGGAAGGTATAGAATTGAAACACAATACCTTTAAACATAAAATTAAGAATAGTATGGTAATTATAAATGAAATAATTCAATTTAGTTATTTACATGGATATTCTACACATTTAATAATCACATGTAACATCAATAACTAATCTTATAATGATGGAATTCATAATGCTGGATATCTTAACCACAATGTTATGGCCTCATCTCAATACCCTAAATATAAATTTTTTCAACGCCTTATGTTTAGACAATAGTTTTTCTCATGAGTCATACTGATGCATCGAGGGCCTATAGTGGCCCCCTCCTGTCACTTACTAAGTCCAATGCATTCCTCAAATAAAAAGGTTCAAACATAACATAAACATTCATATTAAAACTAGCATATGAAATGTTAATACTTTAACCATAAATCATGAATGGTATAAGAATATCACATCCATGGTCAAATATATAATAACTCATTCAAAATGATATAAAATATTTTATTATAATAAATCAACCTCAATAAAAAATAATATCTTATAAATGATGTTGACATAGTTGAAAATGAACATTAAAACTATTTTGGAGAAATATCCCTTTTTGAGGAAATCATTAAAAAGTCAGACAATTTATAAAGGAATTAAACAAAAATATATTTTTGAATCAAAGTGTCCCATACCAATTTGGACCTTTCCAAAGGAATTAACATTTCAAAACAATCATGTGTATATAAATAAATCCTTAAAGTCATATTGAAAACATGGATATTAATTAAATAGATTTATAATAATAAATATTTAAAAAATATAAAATTGTGATATATTTAAATATTCCCTTCCATAAAACCTTATAAGATACCTTTTGTAAACATTCTTATGAAAGATGGACATGGATGATAAATATGTCCATGTAAATACTTACATATAAATAATCTCAAATAATAATGAGATTGATAAATTAACCCTTACCATAGGTTTGATACTATTTGTACGAGTCTGAAACTCCTATATAATGTTTTTAAACATATTATTAACTTAAATCAAGAATAATAATAATATTTATAATATCATATATGATTATTTTATGACATTATATTTCCAATTTATTAACACTTCCATGTTAATAGAACATTTCAGGTAATATAGCTTTGTTTTTCGTACGTGTTTTGACTTATTATTCGTGACCATATTACATAGATCCTAATTTAATTACTTCTAGAATTTATAATCTGATTTATATATCATATATATTCATAATATAAATATATATAATAGATATATTTATAAAATGGAAAATATCATTCATGGGTATAGTAGGCCATATGTATGCATGAACATTATTTCTATTTTCTAATCGTATTAAATGGAATTAATTAAATGAAATATATGTACATACAGACACATATATATCCTTATAGTAGACTTATTGTGTCATATATTTCATAATTTTGAATAATATATATTTATAACACTCCTGGATGGTTAAAGTAGAGAATAAATCACATCACGTTGGGGAGACGGTAAGGGGTTTGTACGCACGAGCGGCAATATCATTCTATTGACGGTGAAATAGTATTTAATTGGATGGTATATTATATATATAGAATCATTAACATGTTAATTTTATTATTTATATCCATTATAATCATTATTATACCCATTCAAATAATGAAGTGTTTAATAACAAACTACACCACAACATGGAGACGGTAAGTCGTACGTACGCACGTATGGTGACTTTGTTATTTATAGGATGGATAGAATATCAAATATGGTCATAATATATTTATAATAACATAATAATATGTAGATGGTACTATAGTTATTTTTTTAGTAAGAAAATAACAATGAAATGGGAAATAGAAGAATAAATGAACATTGAAAGAGGTGATAAAATAATTACCTCGTCCTCTGGTGCTTCCTTTTGATTTGAAGAATAAGGATTCATAGGTTGAATATTTGACCAAATTAAGACCTTTAGGATTAAGTTAGGGTAGTTTTGACGATATTATAGATGGTTTTGTCCATTCCAAATGGCTTACGTGGTTTGAATTTAAGAGAAGGGGAAGTACCCTTTTATAAGAGAGATGAGATGTGATTTTGGAAAAGATAGAAATATTAATTTATTATAAATTCATTTTTAGTTTCCAATAGATCCAAATGGATTTATTTAGAGGATTTGGTGGGTACGGGTCAAAATAATCTCATACAATGGGTTTTATAAAATTTTAGTTTCTCCATATTAACCTTATCTCTTAGAGTTACTCTTAGTTAAATATTTCAGCTTTTATCATGTCTTTTTGTATTTTAATACATCATGGTTAATAAAATTAATATAAAATTCCAAGTAAACCTCAAATTGAACATTAATGACATATCTCACATTATATATGTTATTTGGAGGATTTTAGTTTTTTAGGAATATTATATCATTTAATAAAATAGTATTTGTTTTCAAAAAACATTTATGTCAATTTTGTCACTATTTTGTATTGGGTTTTAGTGAAAGTCATAACAACTTGATTACATGGAAAATAACATATTGAATCAACCCTAATATTGCCTTATTCTCTTATAAAATTCGTGGATAGCATCAAAAGTTTCAATTTACATTTATTTTAATATTTATTATATCAATTATTTTAATCTTTCATTAATAAGGTAATTACTGCCTAAACATTGTGTCATAAATAAACGTATTTATTTAATGTCTAAAAATTATAAATATAATATGATGATGTAGGAAATATTTTTATCTAAATAATTAATATTTATATTCTGATTTATCTTATGTATAACCCTATATAAATAAATTTTTAGTTATTAAAATTTGAATTTAACACTTTTAACTCTTCTTTAAATAAAATATAATAAATGTCCTAATCTTACCCAAATGTATCAAAAAGGAAATAATTTTCGTCCTAAGGTTGATTTTGGTCTAAATACACTTATCCAAATTATTTAGAACATGTTTTGGGTAATTTAGTAATATTATAATATTATTTTTACCATTAATTACCCTATTTACTTTTAACCATGGTAAATAACATTAAAATGTTACTATTCACCAAAGAAATTACTTTCATCCTATGGAACAACATTTTAGTTACTGATGTCAACTGTGTCTTCCATATTTTTTAAATTCAATTCATATAATTTGTAAAATTACATTTTATGCAAATTTAAAAATGTGTTGAGTAGGTGGGTAAAAGACATTAAAAATATCAATATAATTTTATATATCTAGTCTTAATATAAAATTACTCCAATAAATTACATTAGACTAATATTGGAATTATTTATCTATTTTGACATTAAATAAAATTTAAATTTAAATATTATTATTTAAATAAAAAGTCATTTTTAAGAAATAATGTATTGTTTTCACTATTCATCACAAATTTAAAGCTCTCAAAAAAATAACAAAAAATAACCCTAATTTATTTTTGATATTCTGAATCCAAACAACAAAGTCCATTTTACCAAATTCAATTTTTTGGAGTGTCTAAATTAATTTTAAAGTTGTTCACAAAAATAAATAAAATATAGTTCTTTTAAGAAAATATATTTTTCAAAATATATAACAATTTTAACAATACTTATACATTTATTTATAAATATTTTTTATTTATGTGAAAACATTATAAATAAAATTAAAATTCATTTGTTACTATTCATATTACAATATTTAATTGATAAATAAATATATCAATTAAATAATTATAATAACAATGTGTTATTTTAGAGAAAATCAATATTGGGTATAACACCAGCCAAATCGGTGTTGCGTGCAATAAAAGCTGTTAAATTACTTTAAAGTGAAAACGTACTATAAAATCATGGGATGTTACATTCTCCCCTTATCCAATAAATTGCTTCCTCACAATTTAAAATCAGTATTTAAAACTAAGGGTTTGACATATCAAAGTATCTTAGTTGAAATCCCACTTCAAAAAATCGATTAATGAGGCCTTTATTTTAAAATAAAGACCGGTATGTATGAAGGTTATCGGAAATAACACAGACTTGGGTTCCACATAAAGAAACATGGATATGGAAGTGAAAACTAACCATCATGTTCTGATGGAGAGTGATAGAGAATATTATTATGATAAAGTTAACAATCTGAAAGCCTTTAATCTGCGATGCTCCAAGGCACCGTTTGATTCATTTCAAAAGAAAGTACTTGGAAATCATTTTTGTTTTACAAGATCCATTATCTAAATTTTAATAACATTATAAGAAAAACATACTTGATTTCATCACATCATCGATATTGGCCATGTCTTGAAAAATTTCCACTTCATCTCTTATTTAAGGAAATGAAGATGAATATTTCATTTTTAAAGAGCAATAAGACAACGCGGTTCATAAATATAATGAAAAGTCGTTCCATCTATCAAAAAAACTTTACTTGGGTTATCACATATGCATAAGTCCACCTATAGTGTGATAATACATTAATATAACAAACTTCAACTGGAGTGAAACTTATACTATCCATAAGTGAATAACATTACAGTCCTTTCAACAACTAAAATTCCACCAACTTAGAAAGAGGAGAACAAAATTGACTTAGAATTTATCTCCCACATCTAATAAGGTAGTTCTTGGTTGTCACATTCCAAACATTTTAACACCTTAATAATGTATTATCTAGAGTCACAGTAGACACCTGAATTATAAGATATCCTTGTTGAAAATCGTCATGTTTCCTTATTCCAAAACATAGTGGATTATTCAATATGTCCTAAAAATATGTATAATTCATCCTTGAAAGCATGAACCTATTTTCAAAAAATACAAAATTAGTTCTCAAGAAACTTGCATAATCTAATTTACATATTAAAATCATACATATCTCTATCCAAACATCATTATGTTAACATAAGGACCCCATTAAGGGTTATCTTTACCTTAATCATATGTTCTCAAAATATAATCTTTCCCTAAAATCAATTTTTTTATCCATTATTACTATTCAACATATTCTTGAAAATCCTTAGCAAAAAACATAAACTAAATACTCCATCTATAATTCACATATTCATAATTCATGGATCCAAATACATAAATACTCTAATCCTTCCAATTTAATGGTTAGAAAGGAATTTTTCCTTCCTTAGTTTATAGGTAGATTCTTACTTATAAGAATTGATTTGGGTAATTCCCATGACTTCCACAGATGAGGTATTGAACTCCAGAAACATAGGTCACTCTATACCCCTTTTTATTATGTATATAATATATTCCCCTCCATTTGAGGTATTCCTCAAGGTTCTTCTTTACTTCCTCCTGACATATATAAACCAAATATTCATTCTTTTATTCTTCTTAAAATATGAAAATTTATAAAAATCATTTTCCTCTTACGCCTATCATTAGGAATTTCATAAAAGATCACATTATTGATCATATATTGCGATAACTAATTTGGAATAATCAAAAAATATCTCTCTTCAGTCATTATATTATTTTGTTGCACGAAATCACCAGATTTTCCATCAAACTCAATGTTAATCCAATTACATCTAGTTTTATACAGTAACTAAGACCAGAACACACAAGGTGAGAAACATATCTCGTTTGTGAATACCACCTAATCAAAGGATGGAAATTTCAATCTATAACATCTTAGGTTAAATACAAGGTTATCCATGATCATTACCAATATTCTATGAGGTTCTTATATTATTATCCTCAATGTCATTCGTAGGTTTATAGTCCCAATATAAGTTTTTAAATTCTATTTCCAAGGTTGTTCATAAACTTCCTCTGATGCCAACTGTAATGCCCCAACTAGAGTTACCCAATGCCAATGTATTTTTTTAATACACTAGCATTTTTACAAGGAATCAAGTCTCAAAGGACCAATCATTGTAGCAGTCTTGGAAATTAGATTACATACATGAAAATAACATTACCATTTCAACCATAAAATAGAACATAGATAATCTTTTGATAGTTCCATTATTCACATAACTTAAACCTACATATAAATTATAGTACACTTCTTGCCATTAATGTAAAATAAAACAAATGAAAGTGATGTGTTTAGATTCGCAGTAAGGGTAACCAATAAAACAGAAGCTATCATAAATAATAACAAACTTTTAAGGAAATGTATAAAATTGTAACACAAGACCTTTAAACATAAAATTTTGCATAATATGGAAAATATAAATAAAATATTTCCATTTAATTATTAAAATGGATATTATACTAGTCTAATAATCACATGTAACATGAATAACTAATCTTGTAATGATGTAATGCATAATGTCGGACATCTTCACCACAAATTCATGGCCTCGTTCTGAGACCCTATATGAAAAAAAATCAAGGTTGTGTGCCAAGACACTAGTTTCACTAATGAGTCCTACTGAGGCATCTTGGGGCTATAGCGGGCGATGTTTGTCAATTACTATATCCATTGCAATACTCATATGAAAAGGTTTAAACATAACATAAACATTCGTATTGAAACTAGCATCTGAAATGTTAATACATTAACAATAAATAATGAATGGTATAATAATAGAACATCCACAGTCAAACATATCATAACTGATTAAATAAAATTGGAAAGATTGTAATATAATAAATCAACCTCAATTAAGAATATTATCTAGTAAAGGATGTTGATATAGTTGATAATGATCAGTAAAACTATTTGAGAGGAATATCCAATTTTCATAAAATCATTTAAAATTCACTCAAATTATAACGGAAGTATTTTAAAATATATTTTTTCATAAAAGTGTCTCATTCAACTTTTGAACTTTTGAATGGAATTAATATTTTAAAACAATCATGGCCATATAAATAAATCATTATAATCATTTTCAGAATATGAACATTAATTAAATAGATTTTGAATAATAAATATTTGAATCATTTAAATTAATGATAGAGTTATAGATTCCATTACATAAAACCGTAATATATTCCTTGTGAAAATAAATTTATGAAACATGTACATGGATGATAAATATTTCCAAGGGAATACTTACACATAAACAATCTCAAATAATAATGAGATTGATGAATTAACCCTTACATTAGGTCTCATAATCTCCGTACAAGTTCAAAACTCTTGTATAATATTTTTAAACATATTATTAACTTATATAGAAATAATAATAATATTTATGATGTCATATATGATTATTTTAAGGCTTTTTATTACCTTTTTGTTAACAATTACAGGTTAATGCAACATTTTGGGTAATATCGCTTTGTTAATCGTACATGTTTTGACCTTTTATTATTGATAATATTACATAGATCATGATATTATTTATTAAAGAATGAATAATATGATTTATATATTATATATATTCATAATAAAAACATATATAATATATATATTTATAAAATGGATTACATCATTAATGGAGATGGTAGGTCGTACGTATGCATTAAAGTTGTTTCTGTTTTCTAATCGTATTGAACTGAAGTAATTGACTAACATATATGTACATAAATACATATATATATCATTATAGTAGACATATTATTTCACACATTTCATAATTATGAATAATAAATGTTTATAATAATTCTTTGAATGGTAAAGTAGAGAATAAATCGCATCACATCGTGGAGACGTTAAGCCCTACGTACGCACGAGCGACAATATCATTCTATTGATAGTGTAATCGTATGTAATTGGATGGTATATTATGCATAAATAATAATTAACATGTTATATTTATTATTTATGTCAATTACACTCATTACTATACCCATCCAAATAATGATGTGTTAAATAACAAACTACACCATGACGTGGAGATGGTAAGTCATACGTACCCATATATTGGGACTTTTTCATTCATAGGATAGATAGAATAATAAATATGGGTGTACCATATTTATAATAACATCTTAGTATATAGAATTTACTGGAGTTATTATTTTATTATGGAAATAACAAATAAATAGGAAGTAGAATAAGAAAATAATTTGAAACATGAGATAAAATAATTACCTCTTCTTCGCATGTTTCCTTTTGATTTAAAAAAATAGCTCATTAGGATGCCTTTATGATCAACTTAAGGACTCTGGGATTCAATTAGAATATTTGGGAGGAGATTTCAGTAGGGTTTTGACCGAGCCAAATGGATTTGGAGGTGTGAATTTAAGATAAGGGTAAGTACCCTTTTCTAAGAGTGGTGATCGGGACTTTAGGAAAATCTTGAAATATTAATTTGTTATAAGATTATTTTTAGTTTCTAATAGCTCAAAAATATTTTATTTATAGGATAATATGGGGATGGGTCTAATTCCTCTCATCCAATAGTTTTTAAATAATATACGGTCACCATATTAACTTTATGTTTTAGAGTTAACTCTTAGTTAAATAGTTCAACTTTTACCATGTCTTGTTTTATTTTTATAATACATGTTTAAAATAGTTACTACAAAATTACAAGAGAACCTCAAGTATATAATTAATGACATATCTAACATTATATAAGTTATTTTTATGCTTCATATATTTTGAGGAATATTATTTCATTTTATAAAATAGTATTCTTTTAAAACTCATTTACGTCAATTTTGACACTATTTAGTATTCGGTTTTGATGAAAGTCATAAAAACTTGATTAGTTTGAAAAAAATACATTTAATCAACCCAATAACCTAATATTCACCTGGAAAATTCGTTTACGACATCAAAATATTCAAGTTACATTTATATTAATATTTATACTATCAATTATTTTAATCTTTGATTAAAAAGATAATTACTACATCATCATTGTGACAAAAATAAATTTAATTATTTAATGTATAAAAATTGAAAATATAATACCATGATGTAGGAAATAATTTCAGATTTATAATTAAAATTTATAGTTGATTATATCTTATATATAACCCTATATTAAAAATGGTTTATTTATTAAAATTTTAATTTAACACTTTTTACTCTTCTTTAATTAAAATATAATAAAAGTATTAATCTAACCAAAATGGATCAAAAAGAATCTTTTTTTGTCCTAATGTTATTTTTTTATGATGAAAATTTATCCAATAGAATTAATTCAAGTTTTTTGGTAATTTTATTTTATTATAATATTATTTTTACCATTAATTACCCCATTTATTTTTAACTATGGTAAATAAAATTCAAATGTTACGATTAAAAAACAAATATTTTCATCCTATTCAACCCCATTTTACATACTATTTTCAATCGTATCTATCATATTTTTGAAATTCTATTCACAGAAGTGGTAAAATTATGTTTTATGAAAATTTGCAAATGTGCCTAAAATGTGGGTAAAAGACGTTAAAAAGTTCAATAGAATTTTACATATATAATTTTATTAAAAAAATGACTCCACTGAATTAAATTGCACAAATATATGTATTGTGTATCTATTATTACATTAAAATAAATTTAAATAAAAAATAATTATAGAAATAAAAAGTCTGTTTTAAACAATAATGGTGTGTTTTTTACTATTCATCATAAATTGAATGTTTTCATAAAAATACCCAAAATTCACCTATGCTAATTTTGATATTCTGAATCCGAAAAAAATTCCAATTTACAAAATTCAATATTCAGGAGTGTTTAAAATTAATTTTTTTATTGTTCATAAAAGTACATAAAAAAGTAGTTCTTTTTATAAAATAGTTTTCCTAAATATAAAACTACTTTAACAAACCATATATGTTTCATTATAAATATTTTATAATTATGTGAAAAAATTGTAAATAATATTTAAAATTTATTTTCACAATTCATATTACAATATTTAATTGATAAATAAATATATCATTAAAATAATTCTAATTCTAATTTTTTGTTTCCTAGAAACTCAATATTGTGTATAACACAAGCCAAGTCGGTGTTGTGTTCAATATAAGCAATTAAATTACTTTAAAATGATAATGTACTATAAAATATTTTGGTGTTAAAGGTGAGTGGTTTTTCACTAGTTGGATGAGACGTGAAGGGGGTGGGAAGGGGAATGGGGTGACATGGGAAGGTGGAGGGGAATGGGAATTGGGGTATGGGGTATGGGGAGGGAAAGTAGGGGAGGCATGGGAAGGGTTGAGGGGTGGGGAAGGGGAAGGGAAAGGAGGGGGAGGAAATGTGAGGTTTGGTGGAGGTGTTGCAAGTTGTGTCCTTTAGTAGAGAGAGATCTCCTTCTAGCTGGTTCCTCCTGCATTTAAATAAAAAATTAAGTAAACAAAAATGAAAAAAAAAACAATTAATGAGAGTTTGAAATTCCATGCATTAAAATATGAAATTAATAAAATAAAATAATGAAAAAATTAAACAAAGATAAAAATTTTAATATTAAAAAATGTTAGATTAAGATAATAGTAATAAAAATAATAATTGTTTGATTTAAATAATAACACTAATAAATAATATTATAGTAATTAATTATATAAATACAATTTTAGAAACATGTATTTATACACTCTCATGCATAATTAGAAATATTAGTAAAAATACATAGAATATAATAAAATTATAATATATAATAAATATAATAATACTTCTATTAATCCAATTTAAAAATAAAAAACTAAAAATAATAATTATTATATTTTAATTAATATATAATTCTAAATAATATATAATTTAAAAAATTTAAATTAAGAGATTACTAATAAAAATTTATAAACTAATAATAAAAAGAGTATTAATTAAGCTACTAAAAAGGTAAAAGTGTTAGATATTAAATGTAAATAAAATATAAAATTAATGTAAACTAACAATAACAATAAAAAGAATAAAAATTTAATTAAATAAATTAGGTTTACATGTTAAATTAAATTAATAATTATGTATATAATTAATATAATAATAAAATATAATATGAAAGTAATGTAATAAAATAATAAAATACTAAAATTAGTATATAAATTAACTAAAAATTATCAAAATGTATAAAATACTAAAAAACTATAAAAACAACATTAAAATGCTAAATGTGTTTAAAAAATTATAAAATAATTTAAAAAATATATATAAACATTATTAGAAAAATCAATGCACATAAAATCCCCCACACTTTTATATTTTCACTCAAAGGAAAAAAGCCACCAGAATACAAAAATTTACTTGTAGACAAATTAAAACCTCAAAATTAAAATTTCAAAAAAATTAAATATCTTTTAACAACAAAAAATTAGGCTTCATTTAAAATTAAAATTTTCAAATATAGTTTCCCTTCAACTCATAGTCTATCAAAAATAGGTACCTACACTCATGCATCATTTGACCTACCTCACAGTCATTCTCATCGCTCAAAAAAATTGATAAAAAATTTCCTATTAATCATGCACATTCGTTATTACAATAGGCTTTCCCAAAAGTTCACATCTCCACTATTGGAAATCGAAAGAATAAATTAATCTCAAGGACTTCACATAAGGTTCAAATTTCTATGAGGCTCCTGAAGGGTGGTTCATAAAATAAATTATGAGAGTTTTTGAAAAAATGAGGGTTGAATCTTGAAATAAATGTATGAAAAGTGTCAATCAAAATGTAAACCTAAAAATCCCACTCCCCCACATATAAAGATTTTTTTTGTCCCCATGCTTATGATAATATAATGTTTAACTCATGTTATTTTTAATTTTTTTAATTTGTTTTGGGATACAACTCGCCCAAATATGATGGATAGAAAAACTTTTGAGTAACAGCTCTCAAACCCAATGAAGAAAATGAAATAAAAAATACAGTCAAAATATACACAAGTTGAATGTAGGTTGTATCATCTCAATGGAATTAAGTCTTATAGAAAACTCTCTAGCTCCTATAATAATGCATCATCACTTTTATAGGTATCCCTAAAGGCAAGGGTTATCGGATAACGACAAAAAAAAGTACTCATTTTCAGAACAAAAAAATAATTTATATTCCCATATAAAAATACACGTATTGATTGTAGAGACTAAGAAATATAACACATATAATCATGATGGGATAATTTCAATCAATGTGAATCAAATGACTCATTACCCCTAAAAAACCCTCTCCATGAATAAATATCTACACCACACATTGATTGAAAATTTTCATGTAAATATTATAGAAATTTCAAGGGAAGGGTATTGAAAGTGGGCTCATTATAAAAGGATTATTCATATATTATACATGATACATTATGGGGAAAATTTATGGGTGACTCAGTGGGTCAAAGGGTCTAAAAAACATTCAAAAATTCCTCGATCATTTTACTAAAACTTTTAAACTTTTTATCACATTGATTGAAAAACATGGAATGTAACATCCCAATTAAGTAATGAATAATAGATATTTTTATCTAGGTATATTAATGATTAAGATAGTGTTTTAAAGGCTTAAAATGAAAATAAATCCAATCTTAAGCATGGAATACACTAATATTCTTAAAAGATTATTTTACTGCCTTATGATGGAAAACCCTTTTTAAATCTATCTTTTGACAATTTTATAAACTATGTTTGTCAAAATAAACTTATTCTTTATGATTGGGACATAAAAATTTACTTTGTGTGAATTTTTGGTATTTTTCTGACAATGATCATTTTTTAATGAATAGTGAGAAATACTGCATTTTACATCAAAACTGCTTTTTAATCTAATTTATTTATATGTTTAGATTATCTTTTGAATTGGTTTTAAAGTGAAATTAGAAAATATTTTTACCATTAAATCCAATAGTGGTCATTGGAATTAATTTTACTTTGAAATCGGACTTAAACTAGTGTCAATCTTTTTGATACTTATTGTTCCATAAAAACACGTTATTTGCTCTGACAGCGGAAATTAATTATTAAATTAATTAATGTGACTTCTATGTTTTGAATTTTGTAAAATAGACTTCATTTTTGAATTCGTAATATCAAATGTAGCTTAGGGTTAATTTTTGGTAATTTTCTGAAAAACTTCAATTTTTGATGAATAGTGAAACCACTAAGTGGTACTTATAAAGACTGATTTTCCGTTTAAATGAAATTTTGCCATCATTGTGTTTTGAATTTCAAAAATCTGACATACATGGTTGTAATTATGAAGTAAAATGTGGTTCAATGAGATTATAATAATTTTTTGGTGAATAGTAACTTATTAAGTTTTTAATCGCGATTAGTGGTAATTAGGGTAGTTTAAGGTATAAATAATGCTTTAATAATATGAAATGACCTAGACACATGTCCCGACCTTATTGGTCGTGTCATGGCCGACCAATACAAGCCATGGGTCAACTTGGGGACCCCATGGAGACACTTTGGTTGGGAAATGACATAAATAACTTTTTATTTAATGTAAAAGTAAAAATGACACAAACATAATATGTTTTACAAAAAAACATTAACATGGGGTTATAAAGATAAGATTTTTGATTATATATATTCATTGGAAATATAAAAATATTTCCTACATAATAGTATGTTTTTTAAAAAATTTATACATTAAATAAATTAAATTATTTATGACATCATAATGATGCAGCGATGACATCATTATTTGACAATTTAAATAAAATGGAAGGATAATGTAAAATCTATGAACTACACATGTCCAAAACCAATTGGATGAGTGGATTTAGAACGCTTATCACCTTATCCTCAAATTATATCAATGTGGGACCTTTTAAAACCGAAACACATTTTCAAATAAAGTAATATCTCTTTACTTTCCAAAAGTGCCCCTCCTCTCCTCTTATAAAAGGCCCCCACCTCTACCTCATTTCAAACACTCCTCAAGCCTTTGGCTCGGCCAACTCCTGCCCATTTACTCTCTCCACATCCCCCTCCTCATCCTATAGAACTCCCTTTGGGCATAATCCTTTCAAAGGAAGCCTTTAGGCTCAAATCAAAAGGGAGTTACACTTTTAAAGGTAATTCATTCTCTCTTGTTCATTTGTTTTATTTTGCTTCTCCAACACTCTAAACTCTTTTTATTTACTTCTTTTTTAACAACACCAGTATCTTCAATATACTAGGATGTTGTTATAAGATTTATTCTAGCTACACTCTCACACAACTACATAAAATGGTTAATGAACATACGGTTTCGGTGGATGGCGAAATTCTGCCTCCCGAAACGATGATTGTTCAATACTCATTTAACACCATCAAAGGTGGCCATTATGATGTCACTATTTTTATATATGATATATAATATGTTTATGTTTTCTTTAAGCTTCTGTATTTGTCATTTTTGGCATACCTTCATGGTTTCCATTATGGGTAAACACGATATCTTCATTTAAGGAAGTGCGGACTACCGCCCCCTCAAAGTGATGTGATTCGTTAATGCCATATGTGGGATGTGTAAAGGATGGATTTAATGTTATTATTTATGATGTTATACTGGAATTATAATATACCTCTATATCATTATTATTTCTTTCCATTAAAGTATGAGATAGAAATGAATGTAGCGTTCATGTGTACATACGGCTTACCGTCTCCATGAACGGTGCATTTCATTTCTTATCCCCAAATGTAATGTACTATTAAAAGTACATGTATATAATGGATATATATAATGAATATTATATCTAAATGATGAATATAATTCTAGAATTAAAATATACATACCTCTCATTTAGTTTTAATTCCATTAATATGACAAAGAAATGAAAGTAGCGTTCATGCGTACGTACGGCTTACCGTCTCCATGAACGGTGCATTTCATTTCTTACCTCTAAATGATTATGTAATATTATAAATACATGTATATTCTGGATATATATGATACATATTATATCCAAATCGGGAATTTCATTCTGGATATAAAGAACCTTTGACCACACGAACAACATGTAATTGTAAGAAGTCCACTTTTGACTTAAGAACCAAATATTGAAAAAAAACATTATTAACATAAATGGTTAAATAATGTTTATAATAGGGAAATAAGTGATATAAAAGGAATAATGAAATTTAAAAAGTTTCTTAATCAAGTATAAATTAACTCAAGTTTATTATTCAGGACGTTAAAGAACGATCGAGTCAAGTCAGACCCGAGGTAAGGGACTTCGTCTCAATCTCCTTTCATTGAGGCATATTTCATTTTATACACAACTTTCTTTTATACGGTGTATAAACCCCTTTTACTTTTACTTTTATACAAAAGGAATATTTTTCTACGAAGCATTTTACTAAACGACAAAAAGGAATGTTTTTTTAACGTACGCGGTGACAACGACCTTTTCCGCCACCGCGAGTATTATTTGGTCTTTGGATTTCTCAACAAGCCGTAATGTTTTTAGAATAAAATAAATACCATATACACTTTTATGTATTTTGGTATTGAAAATGGTTTTGAAAAAGGATTCTATTATGTCAATATATTTATGATATATTGTGATTCAAATGTTGAAATGTTATCATTCCTTTATATTGGTTTTATGTTTTATGATTTTATATTGCTACTTGGACATTTTAATGGGTGGTTACATTATAAACCATATGACGGGTGGTGTCGTGAATACTAGGACGGGTGGTTACGTTATAACCTCCAATGCATTGGGTATGGAAGTCGGTCGTATGGCTATTCCATTAAGTATGTATGGAAATTGGCCGTATGGCTATTCCATTAAGTGATATGTGTGGAAGTCGACCGTATGGTTATTCCACTTAAGTATGTTTATGTCCCAAGTTACCTTTATATATGTTATGTGTTCTTTTTATGGGTTTTATGGTAATCCTTTGGTTACAAAAAGGTAAGTAATGATACTTTATTCAGTGAAGAGTTTTTACTACTTCATGAAGGTGAAGGTATTACTTTGATAGAGTATATATGGTTTACTTGATGTTTGAAAAACTAATAGTTTTCATTCTTTCTGTATCCCTTACTGAGCTTTTTATGCTCACCCCAAGTTTTTTTTTGAAATGTTTTCATAGGACTTAATGTGGAATAAGGTCAAGGATGGGATTAAGGGAATGTCATCCTATATAAAACATGGAACTAGACACGTTCCTTTTTAAGAGTTTTTTTTATTATGGAAACTTAGTAGAAGTGACTACTTTTTAATCTTTTGAGATGTAATAGTTATGTTCTAATTCTCTAAAACTCTAAACCTGATAAGATCCTCAACGTGAATTATTCGTTTAATTCAATATTAAGTAAGGTTTAAGGTCGGGGCCTTATAGTTGGTATCAGAGGTCGGTTTAGACAACTTTAGGAGTTAGAAAAGTGTTAAATTATAATATGATTGAAATAATATAGCATTTACGGATTACCATGTTTCTTCACCTAAGATAGTTCTGTGTTCAGAATGGTTTTCCGTAGAGGAAACAAAGCAGCTATGTTGGGACGACATCAGGAGGAAGATAACCTTCCAAATCAGCAACCTGAGATGGTCGGAATTGGAACTGAACAGTTTGTTGCAGTGATGGCACAATTGACTCAGGTTATAAATGGTGGTTGTATCCATGCACGAGATCAGCCAGATCAACCGCAGAGGAACATGTCAGTGGTGGAACATTTCATGAGGCAACATCCCAAATCATTTAGAGTATCATTTGACCCTGTGCAAGCTGAAGGGTGGATTAAAGCACTGGAGAAGATTTTTGATGTCATGGGGTGTTCAGAACATCAAAAGGATAGTCTTGCTGTTTACCGTTTTGAAGGTGAAGCTGATCAGTGGTGGTCGATGGGGAAAAATATAAGGTATAGTGATGAGATTGAGGATCTTCACTGGGACGAATTCAAATGTATGTTTCTTGAGAAATATTTTCCTAAGGTGGTTCGTCTTAGTATGGAAAAACAATTCCTAGAATTGAGGGAGGAGGATGATTCAGTGGCTGCTTATGAAGAAAAGTTCACTCGATTGGCAAGGTATGCTCCAAACATCATACGAGATCTTGATAATAAAATAAACCATTTTTACTCAGGGTTAAAGCCAAAGTATTGAAGGGTTTTAGCTTCTCGTGAGTTCAAAAGTTATGAAAAACTTGTTCAATGTGCAGAGAAGGTGGAAATGGAGTTTTCCGATGATCAGGTGTTCTATGACAAACAACAAAATAAGAGGTCTAGTTGGCAGGCAAAGGGGAAGAATTCATCAAAGAAGCAATGAGGTAAGAAAACCAAATATCCATCCTGTGAGAATTGTGGTAAAATGAATCCTAGAGAATGTTTATCCAAGTCTGGTAAGTGCTTTCGGTGTGGTAAGTCTGGTCATATTGCTCGTAACTGTAAAGAAGATGATCAAGTAGGCAATGAAAAGCCAACGGTAAGATGTTTTAAGTGTAATGAAATGGGTCATTATGCAAACGAGTGTCCAACGAAGAACTCAACTGGGGGAATGCAGCCAGACTACAAGCAGAAAGGGATGGTAAAATCCTTTGCAACAACTTCAGCAGATGTTGGGCCATCAAATGAAGTGGTATCAGCTCGAGGGAGCTCAGTATTTTTCGAAGATTGACTTGAGGTCGGGGTACCATCAGTTGAAAGTAAAAGAAGCAGACGTTCCGAAGACTACGTTTCGTACTAGATATGGCCATTATGAATTTGTAGTTATGCCTTTTGGGTTAACCAATGCACCTGCTGTATTCATGGACCTTATGAATAAAATTTTCCATGAGTTCTTGGATAAGTTTGTGTTTGTGTTTTGAGGTTTGGGAAGAGGTTATGTGTGCCTTGTGATTCACAGTTGAAGAATGAGTTGTTATGTGAGGCTCATAGTTCCCCATTTTCAGTTCATCCTTGCAGTAGTAAGATGTACAGAGATCTGCAGGAGTATTACTGGTGGGATGAAATGAAAAGAGATATTGCTGATTTTACTGTGAAGTGTTTGACATGTCAACAGGTTAAAGCAGAGCGGCAGTTACCGAAAGGGATGCTTCAGCCTTTACCAGTGCCAGAGTGGAAATGGGAAAACATATCCATGGACTTTGTTGTGGGATTACCGAAGACATCTCAAGGTAATAATGCAATATGGGTTATTGTTGATCGCTTGACCAAATCTCCTCATTTACTTTCTATACGAGATACTTTTTCCCTGGATCAACTTTCCCGTTTGTATCTTAAAGAGATAGTTAGGTTACATGGAGTTCCTCTCTCCATTGTATCTGATCGTGATCTCAGGTTCACATCTAACTTTTGGAAAGGCCTTCAGAAGTCGTTGGGTACTGAATTAAATTTTAGTACAGCGTTTCATCCTCAATCAGATGGGCAGTCAGAACGATCAATTCAGACCTTGGAGGATATGCTACGAGCTTGTTCGATGGATTATCAGGGAAGTTGGGACCAACATCTTTCTTTGGTTGAGTTTTCTTATAATAACAGTTTTCATTCCAGTATACAGATGGCACCATTTGAGGCATTGTATGGGAAGCGGTGTCGAACTCCAGCATTTTGGGATGAAGTGGGTGAAAGGAAGCTGATGGGACCAGAATTGGTAGAATAGATGGCAGAAAAAGTTCAGTTGATTCAGAAGCACATGAGAACAGCCCAGAGCAGGCAGAAGAGTTATGCGGATAACCTGAGGAAGGATCTATCTTTCAAGGTAGGTGATCATGTTTTTCTCAAGGTTTCTCCTTGGAAAAGTGTGATGAGATTTGGTAAGAAAGGAAAGCTGAGTCCAAGGTTTATTGGACCATATGAAATTCTGGAGAGAGTTGGATCAGTTGCATACCGGGTGGCTTTACCTTCGAGTTTATCTCAGGTACACAATGTTTTTCATGTTTCAATGTTGAGGAAGTATATGCCAGATCCATCTCATGTTTTGAGTCCAGAGGTAGTTCAGCTGCAAGAGAACCTATCTTATGAGGAACAACCGATCCAGATTCTTGACCACAGAGAGCAAGTGTTATGGAATAAGGTGATTCACCGGGTAAAGGTTTTGTGGAAAAACCACATGATTGAAGAGGCAACAATGGAATCTGAAAATGCAATGAGGGATAAGTACCCCCATTTATTCGATAAGTAAATAAATTGCGAGGACACAATTTTCTAAAGGGGGGAAGGATGAAACATCCAAAGTAAGTAATGAATAATAGATATTTTTATCTATGTCTATTAATGATTAAGATAGTGTTTTAGATGCTTAAAATGAAAATAAATCCAATCTTAAGCATGGAATACACTAATATTCTTAAAAGATTGTTTTACTGCCTTATGATGGAAAAACCTTTTTAAATCTATCTTTTGACAATTTTATAAACTATGTTTGTCAAAATAAACTTATTCTTTATGATTGGGACATCAAAATTTATTTGTGTGAATTTTTGGTATTTTTCTGACAATGTTCATTTTTTAATGAATAGTGAAAAATACTGCATTTTACATCAAAACTGCTTTTTAATCTAATTTATTTATATGATTAGATTATCTTTTTAATTGGTTTTAAAGTGAAATTAGAAAATATTTTCACCATTAAATCCAATAGTGGTCGTTGGAATTAATTTTACTTTGAAATCGGACTTAAACTGGTGTTAATCTTTTGATACTTATTGTTCCCTAAAAACACGCTATTTGCTCTGATAGCGGGAATTAATTATTAAATTAATTAATGTGACTTATATGTTTTGAATTTTGTAAAATAGACTTCATTTTTGAATTTGTAATATCAAATATAGCTTAGGGTGAATTTTTGGTAATTTTCTGAAAAACTTCAATTTTTGATGAATAGTGAAACCACTAAGTGGTACTTATAAAGACTGATTTTCCGTTTAAATGACATTTTGCCATCATTGTGTTTAAGGTATAAATAATGCTTTAATAATATGAAATGACCTAGACACATGTCCCAACCTTATTGGTTGTGTCATGTCCGACCATGAAAAGCCATGGGTCAACTTGGGGAACCCATGGAGACACTTTGGTTGGGAAATGACATAAATAACTTTTTATTTAATGTAAAAGTAAAAATGACACAAACATAATATGTTTTACGAAAACAATTTTTACATGGGGTTATAAAGATCAGATGTTTTATTATAAATAGTCATTGGAAAGAGAAAATGATTTCCTACATCATAGTATTTTTTTTATAATTTTTAGACATTATATAAATTAAATTATTTATGACATAATAATGATGCAGCGATGACATCATTATTTGACGATTTAAATAAAATGGAAAGATAATGTAAAATCTATAAACTAAACATGTCCAAAACCAATTGGATGAGTGTATTTCTTACCCTTATCACCTTATCCACTAATTATATCAATGTGGGACTTTTTAAAACCGAAACAAATTTTCAAATAAAGTAATATCTCTTTACTTTCCAAAAGTGACCCTCCTCTCCTCTTATAAAAGGCCCACACCTCTACCTCATTTCACACACTCCTCAAGCCTTTGGCTCGGCCAACCCCTGCCCATTTACTCTCTCCACATACCTCTACTCATCCTAGAGGATTACCTTTGGGCAGAATCCTTTCAAAGGAAGCCTTTAGGCTCAAATCAAAAGGGAGTTACACTTTTAAAGGTAATTCATTCTCTCTTGTTCATTTGTTTTATTTTGCTTCTCCAACCCTCTAAACTCTTTTTATTTACTTCTTTTGTAACAAAACCAGTATCTTACATATACTAGAACGTTGTTATAAGATTTATTCAAGCTACACTCTCACACAACTACATCAAATGGTTAAAGAACATACGGTTTCCGTGGATGGCGAAATTCTGCCTCCCGAAACGATGATTGTTCAATACTCATTTAACACCTTTAAAGGTGGCCATTATTATGTCACTATTTTTATATATGATATATAATATGTTTATGTTTTCTTTAAGCTTCTGTATTTTTCATTTTTGGCATACCTTCATGGTTTCCATTATGGGTAAACACGATATCTTCATTTAAGGAAGTGCGGACTACCGCCCCCTCAAAGTGATGTGATTCGTTAATGCCATATGTGGGACGTGTAAAGGATGGATTTAAAGTTATTATATATGATGCTATACTGTAATTATAATATACCTCTATATCATTATTATTTCTTTCCATTAAAGTATGAGATAGAAATGAAAGTAGCGTTCATGCGTGCGTACGGCTTACCGTCTCCATGAACGGTGCATTTCATTTCTTATCCCCAAATGTATTGTACTATTAAAAGTACATGTATATAATGGATATATATAATTAATAGTATATCTAAATGATGAATATAATTCTGGAATTAAAATATACATACCTCTCATTTAGTTTTAATTCCATTAATATGACAAAGAAATGAAAGTAGCATTCATGCGTACGTACAGCTTACCGTCTCCATGAACGGTGCATTTCATTTCGTACCTCTAAATGATTATGTAATATAATAAATAAATGTATATGCTGGATATATATGATACATATTATATCCAAATCAGTAATTTCATTCTGGATATAAAGAACCTTTGACGACACGAACAACATGTAATTGTAAGAAGTCCACTTTCGACTTAAGAACCAAATATTGACAAAAAAACATTATTAACTTAAATGGTTAAATAATGTTTATAACATGGCAATAAGTGATATAAAAGGAATAATGAACATTAAAAAGGTACTTAATCAAGTATAAATTAACTCATGTTTATTATTCAGGACGTTAAAGAACGATCGAGTCAAGTCGGACCCGAGGTAAGGGACTTCGTCTCAATCTCCTTTCATTGAGGCATATTTCATTTTATACACAACTTTCTTGTATACGGTGTATAAACCCCTTTGACTTTTACTTTTATACAAAAGGAATCTTTTTCTACGAAGCATTTTACTAAACGACAAAAAGGAATGTTTTTTTAACGTACGCGGTGACAACGACCTTTTCCGCCACCATGAGTATTATTTGGTCTTTGGCTTTCTCAACAAGCCGTAATGTTTTTAGAATAAAATAAATACCATATACCCTTTTATTTATTTTGGTATTGAAAATGGTTTTGAAAAAGGATTCTATTATGTCAATATATTTATGATATATTGTGATTGAAATGTGTAAATGTTATCATTCCTTTATATTGGTTTTATGTTTTATGATTTTATATTGGTACTTGGACATTTTAACGGGTGGTTACGTTATAAACCATATGATGGGTGGTGCCGTGAATACCAGGATGGGTGGTTACATTATAACCTCCAATGCATTGGGTATGGAAGTCGACCGTATGGCTATTCCATTAAGTATGTATGGAAATTGGCCGTATGGCTATTCCATTAAGTGATATGTGTGGAAGTCGACCGTATGGTTATTCAACTTAAGTATGTTCATGTCCCAAGTTACCTTTATATATGTTATGTGTTCTTTTTATGGGTTTTATGGTAATCCTTTGGTTACAAAAAGGTATGTAATGATACTTTATTCAGTGAAGAGTGTTTACTACTTCATGAAGGTGAAGGTATTACTTTGATTGAGTATATATGGTTTACTTGATGTTTGAAAAACTGACAGTTTTCATTCTTTCTGTATCCCTTACTGAGCTTTTTATGCTCACCCCATGTTTTTTTTGAAATGTTTTCACAGGACTTAATGTGGAATAAGGTCAAGGATGGGATCAAGGGAATGTCATCCTATGTAAAACATGGAACTAGATACGTTCCTTTTTAAGAGTTTTTTTTATTATGGAAACTTAGTAGAAGTGACTACTTTGTAATCTTTTGAGATGTAATAGTTATGTTCTAATTCTCTAAAACTCTAAACCTTATAAGATCCTCAATGTGAATTATTCGTTTAATTCAATATTAAGTAAGGTTTAAGGTCAGGGCCTCATATGGAATGTAATAGAAGACATAACATGCCAGATATACCCTAAAATAAGATATACAAGAAATTATGTAAAATGGTCTAGAGTCCTCATGGGTATCGAAATGTAATGTTTGATATTATAGATGATCATGAGGGAAAATAAGTGTCCCAAAAATATAAATGAATTGAAAAAAAAATTCTCATCAAATACTAACAAAAACCTAAATCTATGTATCAAGGATCAATGTATTCACAATAAAAATCAGGTTCTCAAACTACCCTGTAAAACAAGTGGTATTCCACCAGCCATGTTACAAAAAAAGTTAAACCATTTTTATATGGGTTCAATAGATGATGGTAATGTTTTTTTTTCATTTTTAATAATTTTATTGCTATTTATTTATTTTTTTACATTGGGTTTTTAGAAGAATACAATATGGAAAAAAATTAAAAACACATCACTATGTAAGTGAAAATATATGTGGAAAGGCTTTCTTAATTTGATGATACTCATAAAATTATGTACTTATAAAATTTGCACATAGAAAAACATATACACACATCATATCAAAAAATTAACCCCATAATATAAATTATGTGGGTGATAAAAATATGTATGATGAATAATCAACATGGATGAAATTCCAAAATGAAAAATATTTTGTTAAATACATTCCATTTAACATCTAAAAAACTAAATGAAATTAGACTAAGTACATTGTAAGAAAAATAAACTTATGATGGTTTGATGCCCTTTTAACACTATTTTTACATAATATTCTTGTAGACATTGTTGAAATTACCCCAAGATTGATTGTAAATGTATACCATGAATCATCTTCTTTATCAATGGGTGTGTGGAATCCATTCATTGAAACTGTAATTATTCTCGAAATTACACAATATATTAATGGAAAATTGTTATAAAATGGATGGGTGGAATTAAAAAAAATACCTCATCTCATAATGAAATGAATATTACTCATCTGAATAAATAGTCATCGAATAATTGAAATTTTTTTAAAGGGAATCATCATGATGATCAAAATGATTATATTTTTTAATTTCTACAAGAGAAAAAACTCCCTAACAAGAATATTTTAGGGGTCAGATTATATCCATAATATCCTTGAATGTAGTATCTGAGATGGTGATTTATCCCAATCAATTTTCACTTACAAACACATGTACAGGGAAGTCAACTAGTTTCTAATTCAATTCTTGGTAGATTATTGGATCATGCAGGGCAGGCTTAATTGGTGTAGATGACTCCATTATATCAAGAATAAAAACGTTTTCAAAAAAATCTATAAATACCAAATCATATTTATCAAATGGAACATGTTTCACCTTGTAACTAGGGTCATGTAAGAAATCACATTCTTCCATTACTTCTATAAAATTAATAGTATCTTGTACTACAATTATATGCTGATTTTATAACTCTTGAAATTTTTTAGATGTCAGTATTTTGGAAAAAAAATCAGACATGAAAATATTTTGAGATAGTGGTAATTTAATGTCATTTGAATTGATTTCCTCATGTGTGTTTCATTACATGTCTTATTGGATAAATTTGGACTCTATCATGTTAAAAAATGGTCCTAGTTAAATTTTGTCATCATCATAAAAAGGTGTAATTTGACACACATTGGATGTGTCCTTTTCACTTTGGGATTTATGGGTTGTGAACTTATAGAAGAAGAAAATAAAATCACACATTTTATGAACCATTATGTTTAATAAGGTGGAAGACCAAGATATAATATTCCAGATATGTGATTAGATTAAAAGAATCAAATTTTGATTGGGGGGATTCATCAATGGTATAACAGGAATATTGATCAATCAAAGCAGCCTCAACCTCAGAATCAGAAAATGAATGCATTTTATATTGAACCTCTGCTAAAAACCATTAAAATTATTTTTTTGAATTGCATCATCAATTTAGAATGAGGTGGCTAGTTTTAAAACATGAGTTAGTTTATTGTTTTAAATTTTCATTTTATTTTCAATATCTTTCATTTTATTTTCTAATTATTTCATTGAATACAGGAACATTGAATTATTTTAAAAATTTTGTTCGAACTTTATTTTTTTTGTTTATAAATGTTGAATGCAACATGTTATGAATTATTAAATAATCTATTTCTCAATAATTATTGAGATCTAAAATTTAAATAAAGATTATACTTTCAAAATGATCATAATGTGTATAATGTCTTTTTTGATAACATAGTGAATCATTCTCATAAGGATCATAACACATACATTATTAAATATTATTAAAATAAACAATATTACCTATAGATCTCTTTTATGGTGTATGATTGTATTCTATGTCGTGAAATGTTGGTGGGTAGGGTGGGTATTGGTTGTAACTGTGTTGTGCATACCTTTCAATTCTGAACTTCAAGGTGCCTTGAAATTCCTACAATGAAAAATTCCCAGATTAGTAAAATGATATTTTTTATTAAATTTTTTTAATCATTTTGACCTAAATCACTATTTTAAAGCACTCCTAATGATAAAAATATCTTTTTTAATAGTTCCATAAATTTGGCACATGAATTGTAATGTCTACAAATTTATAAATTTTTAAAACTATTAACTACTATAGAAGTGGCAAGCAGGGTGGAACCACAGATAGAATGTGTTCAGACACTAGGAATATCCTCTAGTATAATATTCAAGAAGATTATTTTTAAAAGTTATTAACAACTTAAAATTCAAAAAAATAAAACAAATATTTCAAAATTAATAATTAAATTAACTAAAACAATCTTATCGATGTAAATTGAGTAATAGAAAAAAAAGGTAGAGATGGATGTGTTAGAGTTCTAACATCCATTCAGGTGCATGAAATTCCAATTGTTTAATAACCACGTATTAAGATTTATTTAGGCAATTATCACTGGATCCAAATTTAATCAAAATACAATTAGTTCTTATTATATGATTCTTGAATGTATTGAAATTATCACATATATTATCCATCATTTTTACTCAAGAAAGAAGAATAATGTTCTCAACATTGTAGCAGAATATCACTTAGTGAAAAACCATAACCCATTTCCCACGAAGTCAAAGTTTCTATTTCTATTGGGTTCACTAGTAAAATATCACTTATTAGGTATCAGTCTTGAATGTTTGAATAAGAATGCAAATAAAATATTAATTTTTCAATTAATATATTTATTTATTCATAATTATATCATTTTTTATTTATGATTCTCTCACATGCACGATTGACTATTAGAAAAATAAATTCTTTTATGAACCCTTGTAGCACCCCAAGATTTTATGAGAAATATTATTTTAATTACTTTGACGTCTTGTGTTACACGCTACACCAAGATTAGTTTGTGCTATACACAAAACTGTATTAGCTTACAGTATACAAAAACACTGTTCTAGGCTTGTGTTGCATGCTAGATGCAACCTTTCTCGATAGCATGTGTTTTAAGCAATACCGAGTTTCCCTAAATGAGATATTACTATAATATTATTATGAACTAGCCGTTATGAATAGTAATACCCACTTTTTGAAATTTTATAAATTTTATCTTTCAAAATAGACTTCATTTTTGGATTCAGAGTATCGAAATTAGCCTAGAGTGAATTTTTGGTATTTTTCTGAAAACATTCAATTTTTGATGAATAGTGAAAACACTAGGTTACTATATAAAAACGACCATTTTATTTAAATAATTTATTATATTATTTAAATTTATTTTAGATCAAAATAGATACATAATATATATATATATATGTTCAATATAATTCATTGGATTCATTTTATAATAATTTTAGATATATAAAAATTTTATGGAACTTTTTACCGTCTTTTACCCACCTACTAGGAGCAATTCCAAATTTACATACAACATAATTTCACCACTTCTGTGAGTTGAATTTAAAAAATCCAAGAGACATGGTTGTTATCAGTAAGTAAAATGTGGTTCAATAAGATAAAAATATTTTTTGGTGAATAGTAAATTTTTACTTTTATTTACCACGGTTAAAAGTAAATAGGGTAATTAAGGGAAAAATGATATTATTATTATCCTAAAATATTTCCTAATTATATTGGATAAGTGTAACTCGTCCAAAAACCACCTTATGTATATAATATTATCATTTAGGTTGTACTTGGATTTGATTAGAACATTTATTATTTTTTAATTTAAAGAAGAGTCAAAAGAGTTTAAATCAAAGTTTAATAACTAAAACATTTTTAATATAGGGTAATAAATAAGATAAATTAGACTATCAATATTCATTATAAAGATAAAACTATTTCCTACATAATTTTATTTTAGTTATTATTTTTTAGATATTAAATAATTTAATTTATTTATGACACAATGATGATGCAAAAATTACCTTATTAATAAAATATTAACATAATTGATGTTATAAATACCCAAATAAATGTAATTTTAGACTTTTTATGAATTAAAATAAATTAATAGGTTAATATGACATGTTATTATTTATTTAATTAACTTTTTCAGAACTAATAATGCTATTATAATTTTCACAAAAAAAATTACCAAATAGTGTGAAAATTGACATAAAATAGTTTTTAAAACAAATATTATATTATTAATTTATATTCTATTCCAAAAAATCTAAGGTTTATCCAAATGACTTATAAAAGGTTATATATATTACTAATGAACCACTTGGGGTTCTTTTTTCTTGTTATAGTATGTTTATTAACCATATACTGTAAGAAAACAAGAATACATGATAAAGGTTTAATTATTTAACTTATAGTTAAATCTAAATGATAATGTTAAAATAGTGACCTAAACATGTCTAAAACATATTGGTTGAGAGGATTTGTCCCATCCCCACTTCAGCTTCGAAATAAATCAATTTGGAGCTATTATAAAACGAATATGACTTTATTTTAAAATAATATTTTATGTTTTTTCTAAGGTGCCCCTCTCCTCCCATATAAAAGGGCACCTCCTCCCTCTTCACTTTACACAATTTTGAGCGTTAATTCTCGGCAAAAACCTGTCCATTTACCTTCTCGACTTCTCTTGAAACATTATATAGGTTCTGGTCTCCTCCAAACACAAACTCTAGTGCCTTGAAAGTAAGCTTAAAAGAGGTGTGTCGAAGAAGAGGTAATCTCTTCTACCGATTCTTCCATGTTTCTTTCTTCTTCAACTTCTTCTTCTTTAGTTGTTTAATAATAAATTAATAACAACAGTATCCATAATATACAAATATTTTATTTCAAATATTAAACAACTTTATTTAACCTTCTATCCATCCTACGGAAAACGAAATCACTACGCGTGTGTACGTACGGAATATCGTCTCCGCGTCATGGTGTAAAATGCTTTTCCACCACCACCTTACTTGGATGAGTATAATGGTGTAAAGAATAAATATATATAGTTATTATAAAATCATAATGATTCTGATATATTATATCATCAACTCCAATTCCATTTAATAATTTTGGGAACGATATCATTGCTCATGCGTAAGTACGGATTACCGTCTCCACGACGTGATGAGATTCATTCTCCATGTTAACCATTCAAGAATGATTATAAAGTATATATAATGAATATTAATTAAAATATATCACTTAATAAAGCATCTATATTTCTGTATATATATATATGTCATCTATGTACTTCCATTCAAGTCAATAAAGAAAAGAAAATTGTGTTCAAGCGTACGTACGGCCTACCGTCTCCATGAACAGTGTATATCATTTCATTCATCCATCTATTATTTATATATATACGGAATATATATGATATATAAATCGTGATTTAAATTCTGGAACTAATTAAATCATGATATAAGTAATAATAATATCTATAACAATAAGTCCAAACAAATACGATAAATAAAACGATTTTACCCAAAATCTTTCTTTAACATTGAATTTACAAAAGAATAGGTAATTTAAAGTCATAAGTGAACCATATATGATATAATAACAATGAATATTATTCTTTAATAAGTAAATTACATTATTTAAATCATTATACAAGAGTTTTGGATATGTACAAAGCATATCGGTCCTAATGTAAGGGATAACTTTTCCAATCTCGTTTTTATCCGAGATTATTTATTCGTAAGTATTTTCTGGGGTTATATTTTTCATCCATGTCCATAAAAAAGTTTTAATAAAGTGTTTAATATTCTTCCATGTATTTTTAAAGTCATGCTTACCCCTCTTTGAATTTTACAATGTGTTATGGAAGGAATCTTTCTTTTTTTTACCATACTAGAAACTTTCTGACTTTTTCGGAAAAAGTACAATGAGAATGATTTATTAACATACACGGCATGAATGGATATTTACAGTTTTATAATGACTAATTTTCATGAAAAATACTCTAAACGTTTTCATGGTTATTTTCAATAAAATACTTTTCTTTTAAAATTATGTGGCATTTTTTGAAAAGAAAATTATTTTGAAGAAGAAAGGATATTTTCCTACAGAATTAATTTCAAGTGTTTTATCAAAACTATTTTCCATCTACGATGACATTATTTAGCATGTTAATGTTTTAAGTATAATGCCTCTATTATTTACATGGTGTGATTTTTCTTATGATGAAATTATATTCATTTTTTTATATGGATTATGTGATGATGGGAGGATGTTTATGAAACCCATTTTATTCTTTTGGTTATGATAAATGTTTTATGTTTATTGTGTGGAACAAGTAAGAATGATTTCATTATGAGATGGGTGGGACCTATATCTCCCTCCAATGCATTAGGTAAAGATTAATATCTCATGCGATAGACATGGTTGGAATGGTAAGTTAATCCAGTTCAGTGATATAGGACTGGAACGAGGTGTGAACCCAAATCAGAAAGGGAGTTTGTCCACTAAGATGGTCTTGATAGCATTGCCTTGGCTACTATTGAAATCATATCATGTTCTTAATGGTTTTCCACAATTACATTTTTTTATTCCTATACTATTTTATCATGATTGAGGTTCCTTTATGATCTATGACATATATACTACTAATATTTATATCATTTTAATGTTTTTATGTTCAAATGTTTATGGGTTGTTTTATGTTCTCCATGTTTACCCTTACTGATCATTTGAGATCACCTTTTTATGTTTTCTTTTACCCTGGATATAAAGAAAGGTTTTAGGTAAGAAAACAAAAGGGTAATATCTTTATGGGATATGTTGAAGATCTTTCACCATTATTAGAAGATTATATTCCGAGTTTCCAAAGACACTAAACACTTACGGTCCATCGGCGATTGTTTTTGTTATGTATTACGTATTTTGAAAAAGTAATGTAATGTCCATGTACATCAGGCTTGGGTCTCTACAGTTGGTATTAGAGGAAAGTTTTAGTTACCCTATGGAGACTAGCATGTGAAAACTTTAGTGAGATCCCGAGAGATATTTCTAATGTATGTCTTGGTATGTCCCTAAGGGTACGTATAAGTATAGGTTATAGCCCTAGAATTATGGTAAAGATCTTATAATTTAACCTAAGATGTTAGATATTGAAGGTACTCCCCCTTGATTATGATTTTTTCCTCTCACACTATTCTTTTTGTGTGTTTTAAAATGGTTGGAAACTGGATTATTCATAATAATGGAGGATATGATAAACAATGGAATGAAATTCTTCAAGAGTAACCAAATGAAATTGGATCTAGAAGTCCACATATCATTATTATGCATAATCATAAATATAATGATATGATTAATAATATCAACTTTGGTATGTTTTCTGACTCATCTAATAATAGAAAGATGGAGTTTCATGATGATCAGAAAGGAAAGAAAGTTCAATTTTCCCAAAGTAAATCATGTGGGAAGAGGCATCAGGGAGAATGTTTCAAAGAAACTAGAAGATGCTTTGGGTGTTGAAAAGAAGGACACAAAGCAAGTAGTTTTAAATAAAAAGGTTCAGTTAACACCATGGACAAGTATAATGGTATTTCTAAGACATCAACAACGGTTATATTTTTTAAATGTGGAATGTACGGGCATTATGCAAACCAATTCCCTAAGGGAAAATCTCATGAAGAGAGTCTTCATGGTCCAATGGTGGTATTTATGTAGATGATGATAAAGAGACTACAAATGATATATGAGATGAAAGAAAGGATGAAGCTCAGTCATTATTTTAATAAGGTAGTGGAATTATTGTATTTTTATCAAGAATAATGTATGGTTGTATGGAATAATGAAAAATCTAAGCATTGTTACACTATTGTCTTTCCTTGAGTTTTTGAAAGTATATGATGAATGGTACCTGTAACCATAAAAGTTTATTAAAATATTTTTTGTAAGGTATATGATATGTGAATAATTAAAGGATAAGGAGATAATGAGATGTTTGATAGTATTAATGAGCTCATGACTGGTATAAGGACAAAGTGATATCATGGTTTGAGTATACAGAATTTTGGGATTTTGGTATGCGGAAAGAGATAACTTTTGAAAACATTCAAGTTTTCACTAAGGTTCAATGGGTATTCATTTTTCAAAAAAATACATGATTAATTAATTCACTTGTTTGGATTGTGACCAACAAGATATATATCTTATGATATATATGGGAGATAAATGATTGTATTCAATGCTTGGTAGATGACCTTTCTAGTAATCGTTTTATTTATACTATGAGATTGGACAGAAGTATTTTGGATAAACCTAAAGATTGGAATGGATTAAGTTATACATCAGATAGTATTGTTTAAGGCGAGAACATTTTGTTATTTTATAGTAGTATAGTTTTAGAAAAAGGACAACTCGTAGGATGGGAAAAAACCCATCATGTTGGACAAGGATGTGGGAATCGAACCCACAACCGAAGTGCGACAGGCCTACAGGAAGTCCCTTGTTATTAGAAATTAGTTTTATTTTATTAATCGCTATGATAGATGAAGTATAAGTAAATTTTATCAACCATATATGATTAATCTCTGCATAGATGTACTTATGTATATTTAATAAATTGAGCGACACTTTTTGTGATAGAAACAGATGGAATGACCTATCATTCTATCACATGATCTTCGGACACTTCGCGAATGACAAATTCAACGTCATTTATTTAGGAGATGAAGTGGAAATTGTTCAGGGAATGAACAATAGTGAGATTGTACCAAAATCATGTAAGCATTTATTTTAATTCAACAATTCTTCAACATTATCGAAATGATCTTGAGAACTAAAAACGTTGTCCTAGTACCCTCATACCTGATGAATTAGATGGCACCTTAAATCATCACAAATTTATGGCTTTTCTATTGATGGATTTTTTATAGCCATGTTCTCTACCACTATCCATGAGAACTTGATGGTTAGATATCTCTTCCATATCAATATTTTCACCTATGTTATCCTATGTCGAAACCCAATGCTGAGTTACTTTGGGTGACCGTTTTGATTCTAACATTCCTTAATAAAATGAAGTTTTAGTATTCCTTTTTACGATGTGTGTTTTTATGAAAGAAAATTTTATGTAGTAAACCGTTTATAACCCCGACAAAATTCAAAGGTGAAATTTATTTTAAGGGGGTAGAATGTAACACCCCAAGATTTTATGAGAAATATTAATTTAATTACTTTGATGTCTTATGTTGTACGCTACACCAAGATTAGCTTTCACTATATGCAACACTGTATTAGCTTACAGTATACGCAAACATTATTCTAGGCTTGTGTTGCACGCTAGAAGCAACCTTTCTCGATAGCGTGTGTTTTACAAAATACTGAGTTTCACTAAACGAGATATTACTATAATATTATTCTGAACTATACATTATGAATAGTAATACCCACTTTTTTAAATTTTATTAATTTTATCTTTAAAAATGGACTTAATTTTTGGATTTGGAATATCGAAATTATCCTAGGGTGATTTTTTGGAATTTTTCTGAAAACATTCACTTTTGATGAATAGTGAAAACACTGGGATACTATTTAAAAACCGAATTTTTATTTAAAAAATAATTTATTTTATTTAAATTTATTTTTTGGTAAAAATAGATACATAATATATATATAAGTTCAATTTAATTCAATTAATTCATTTTATAATAATTTTAGATATATAAAAAGTTTATTGAACTTTTTATCATCTTTTACCAACCTCTTAGGAGCCATTGAAAATTTACATAAAACTTAATTTTACCACTTATGTGAGTTGAATTTCCAAAATACCAGAGACATGGTTGATATCATTAAGTAAACTGTGGTTCAATAAGACAAAAATAATTTTTGGCGAATAGTAACTTTTTACTTTTATTTACCACAGATAAAAGTAAATAGTGTAATTAAGGGTAAAAATGATATTATTATTACCCTAACAAATTTCATAATTCAATCAGATAAGTTTAATTTGACCAATAACAACCATCAGAATATAATATTCTCATTTAGGTCCACTTGTATTAGATTAGGATATTTATTATTATTTAATTAAATGAAGAGTTAAAAGAGTTAGAATCAAAGATTAATAACTAAAAAATTTAATATAGTGTTATACATAATATAAATTCGACTATAAATATTCATTAGAAATATTAAAATATTTCATAAATAATGGTATTTTATTTATAATTTTTAGACATTAAATAATTTAATTTATTTATGACACAATGTTGATGTAGTAATTACCTTATTAATGAAATATTAACATAATTGATATTATAAATAATCAAATAACTGTAATATTAGACTTTTTATTAATTACACTAATTTTATAGGTTAATTTGACATGTTATTAGTGATTCAATTAACGTTTTTCTAACTAATCATGATGTTTTGATTTTCACAAAAATCAATTACCAAATAGTGTCAAAATTATCATAAAATAGTTTTTAAAACAAATACTATATAATTAAATGATATTCTATTCCTAAAAATCTAAGGTTCATCCAAATGACTTATAAAAGTTTATATATATTAATAATGAACCACTTTAGGTTCTTTTGTCTTTTTATAGTATTTTTATTAGTCATATAGTGTAAGAAAATAAGAAGACATGGTAATGGTTAAATTATTGAACTTAGAGTTAAATCTAAATGATAAGGTTAAAATAGTAACCTAAACTTGTCTAAAACCTATTGGTTGAGAGTATTTAGAACCATACCCACTAAAACATCGAAATAAATCAATTTGAAGCTATTATAAAATGAATATGACTTTATTATAAAATAATATTTTATGTTTTTTCTAAGGTACCCCTCTCATCCCTTATAAAAGGGAAACTCCTCCCTCTTCAAATTACACAATTTTGAGCCTTCAAGATTGTCCAAACCAGGACCATTTCCCTTATAAACTTCTCTATAAACATTTTAGAGGTTATTGTCTCCTCAAAACACCAACTCTAGTGCCTTAAGAGGAAGCTTAAAAGAGGTGCGTCGAATAAGAGGTAATCTCTTCTACGGATTCTTTCAAGTTTCTTTCTTCTTCAACTTATTCTTATTTAGTTGTTTAATTATAAAGTAATAACATCAGTATCACTAATATAATTATATTTTATTATAAATATGAAACACCCCCATTTCATCTTCTATCAATCCTATGAAAAATGAAATCACTACCCTTGTGTACATACAGAATACCGTCTCCAGGCCATGGTGTAATCTGTTTTTCCACCACCACCTTACTTGGATGGGTATAATGGTGTAAAGAATAACTATATATAGTTATTATAACATCATACTAATTTTGAGATATTATATCATCCATTCCAATTCTATTCAATAATTATGGGAACGATATCATCGCTCGTGCGTACGTACGGATTTCCATCTCCACGACGCGAGGACATTCATTCTCCATATTAACCATTCAAGAATGATTATAAAGTATATATAATTAATAAAAATGAAATATATGACATAATAAAGCTATTGAATTTATATATATATATATATTTGTCATCTACTTACTTCCATTTAAGTCAATAAGGAAAGGAAAATAGCGTTCATGTGTAAGTACAACCTACCGTCTCCAAAAACGGTGTATTTCATTTCATTCATCTATCTAATATATATATATATATATATACTGAATATATATGATATATAAATCATTATTTACTTTATGGAACTAAGTAAATCATGATATAAGTAATAATAATATCAAGAATAGCAAGTCCAAAAACGTATGATAAATAAAATGATTTTACCCAAAACACTGCTTTAACATAGAATTTACAAAAGAACAGGTAATATGATGTCATAAGTGAACCATATATGATATCATAAAAATTTATATGATTCTTTAATAAGTAAATGAAATTATTTAAATCATTATACAGGAGGTTCAGATAGGTACAAAGCATATCAGACCTAAGGTAAGGGATAACTTTTCCAATCTCTATTTTCTCGGAGATTGTTTATTCGTAAGTATTTACTGGGGTTATATTTTTCATCCATGTCCCCAAAAATGTTTTTATAAATTGTTTAATATTCTTACATGTATTTTTAAATTCATGTTTACCCCTCTTTGACGTTTACATTGTGTTATGGAAGGAATCTTTCTTTTTTTTGCCTTACGAGGAACTTTTTGACTTTTCCGGCAAAAGTGCGAGGAGAATGTTTTTTTAACTTATACGATAGGAATGGATTTTTATGGTTTCATAACGCCTAATTTTCTTGAAGCATACTCTACAAGTTTTATGGTTATTTTCAATAAAATCTTTTTCTATTAAAATTCTGTGGCATTTTGGGAGAAGAAAATTATTTTGAAGAAGAAAGGATATTTTCTTGAAGAATTCATTTCAAGTGTTTTATCAAAACTATTTTACATCTACAATGAAATTATTTAGCATGTTTATGTATCAAGGTCAATGTCTCGATTCTTTATATGGTGTGATATTTATTATGATGAAATGATATCCATTTGTTTTATATGGATTATGTGATGATGGGATGATGTTTATGAAACCCATTGTATTCTTTGGGTTAAATGAATGTTTTATGTTTATTTTGTGGCACAAGTAAGAATGATTTCATTATGAGATGGTTGGGACCTATATATACCTACAATGCATTGGGTAAAGATTTATATCTCATGAGATAGACATGGTTGTAAAAGTATGTTAATCCGGTTCAGTGATACAGGACTGGAACGAGGAGTGAACTCGACTCAGAAAGGGACATTGTCCACTAAAATGGCCTTCGCAGCAATGCCTTGGATACTATGGAAATTATATCATTTTATTAATGGATTTCCATAATTACATGTTTTATTCCCATGATATTTTATCATGACTGATGTTTCTTTATGATCTATGTCTTATGTTCTGCTAATATTTATGTCATGTTAATGTTTTTACGTTCAAATGTTTATGGGTTGTTTTATGTTCTCCATGTTTACCCTTACTGAGAATTTGATGTCACCCTTTTAATGTTTTATTTTTCACAGGATATCAATAAAGGTTATAGGTAATAAAAAAAGGGAAATATATTTATGGGAGATTTTGAAGATCTTTTACCATGATTAGAAGATTATACTCTGAGTTTCCAAAGACACCAAACTATTATGTTCCTTTGGTGTTTGCTTTTGTTATGTATTAAGTATTCTGCAAAAGTAATGTAATGTCCATGTACGTAAAGATTGGGTCTCTACAACCCTCTTCCATGATTAATTTTTAAGTATCATTGTAAAGGACACCAAATCATGTGTGAAGACTCTAAGTGAAAATTAATTCAAATATAGATATAATTAATTAAATAATCAAATAACCAAAAATAATTAATTGGAATTCAAACATTGAAATAAATTGATATCAAGAAATTACCATCAAATTTATCAAAACACTGAAACTAAATAATTATTCATCCATGGTGAAAAAAACACATAAAATAATAAAAAATTATCACTGTACTCATTTAATCACTATGGTATGTGCATGCCTCGATCTATGCTCGCAAAATAATCACCATTTTCACATTTTTCATCATCATGTTGAGCCAAACATTCACTCCACTGAAGCAATTTTAGAGACCCAAAACCTTACGTACATGGACATTACATTAATTTTTTGGAATACTTAATACATTACAAAAACCAAAACTCAAGGACTGTAATAGTTTAGTGTCTTTGGAAACTCGGAACATAATCTTCTAATCATGGTGAAATGTATTCAACATCTCCCATGAGGATCTTCCTTTTTTTTATTACCTAAAACCAATCTTTATATCCTATGGAAAAGAAAACATATAAAGGTTGAGATAAAATTCTTAGTATGGGTAATCATAGAGAAAATAAAACAAACCACATACATTTGAACATAAAAACATGAACATAATGTTTAAACATCAAAATCTTGAGCAATGACATAAAACATGGTAGTACCTAAAGCATATATCATAATGTAACATAAATCATGATAAAATTGTTTGGAAATAAAACTTGTAATTGTGAAAAAACATTAAGCACATGATATGATTTCCATAGTATCCAACCCATTGCTTCCAAGACCATCTTAGGGGACAAAGTCCCTTACTGAACCGAGTTCACTCCTCATTCCAGTCCTGTATCACTGAACCAGATTAACTTTTCCTTCTAGACATGTCTATCTCATGAGATATAAATCATTACCCAATTCATTGGAGGGAGATATAGGTACAACCCATCTCATAATGAAATCATTCTTACTTGTGCCACAAAATAATCCTAAATCATTCATTATAACCCAAATAATAAAATGGGTTCTATAAACGTCATCCCATCATAACATAATCCATATAAAACAAATGAATAACATTTCATCATAAGAAAAGTGAAACCATATAAACCATTGAGACATTATACACATATGAAATAATTTCATCAAATATGTAAAATAGTTTTGACAAAACACTTGAAATGAATTATTGGGGAAAATATCATTTCTTCTTCAAAATCATTTTATTTTCACAAAATGACATGAAATTTTAAAAGAAAGGATTTTGTTGAAAATAATCATGAAATATTGCACATGAATGTTTGTGGAAATAAGGAGCTATGAAACCGTAATAATATTTTCATGTTGTATAAGTTAAAAAAACATTTTCCACATACTTTTGTCAAAAAAGTCAAAAAGTACTTCGTATGGTCAACAAAAGAAGGATTCCTTCCATACGATGTAGTAAAAGTAAAAAAGGTTAAAATGAATTTAAACATACATGGAATAAAAGTAAGCATTTTATGAAATAATTTTGAGAACATATGGACCTAGATAATAAACATAACCCCAGAAAATACTTACAAATAAATAATCTCGGATAAGAATGAGATTGGAATAATTATCCCTTACCTTATGTCCAATTTCTTCTATATGTGTCTGAGACTCCTGTATAGTGGGTTTAAATATATTATTAACCTGTAATAGAACCATAATAATATTTATGATATCATATATAATTCACTTATGACTTTATATTATCCGTTCATCTGTCAATTCTATGTTAAAGCGGTGTTTTGGGTAAAATCGTTTCATTTATTGTCCGTGTTTTGACTTGTAATTAATAATATGATTACTTAGATTATGATTACATAATTCCAGAATATAAAACATTATTTATATATAATATATATTCAGAATATACATATATATAATAGATCGATAAATGGAATGAAATACACCGTTCATGGAGATGGTAGGTTATACGTACGCATGAATGTTGTTTTTTGTTTCCTTATTGAATTGAATGGAATTAAGTAGATGAAATACATACATATATATATATATTCATAAATAAATTAGAATTATTATGTCATATATTTCATGATTACGTATTATATATACTTTATAATCATTCTTGAATTGTTAACATGGAAAATGATTCTCATCACGTAGTGGAGAAAGTAATCCGCACGTACGCACAAGCGATGAGATCATTACCATATTTACTGAATGTAATTGGAGTGGATGATATAATATATTATAATCATTATGATGTTATAATAACCATATATAGTTATTCTTTACACCATTATATCCATCCATGTAAGGTGGTGGTGGAAAAACTAATTACACCACGACGTGGAGATGGTATTCTGTACGTACTCACGCGCAGTGATTTCATTTTTGGTAGGATAGATAGAAGGTTAAATAGGGTTGTTTAATATTTATAATAACATATAATTATATAAGTAATAATTATGTTATTACTTTATAATGAAACAACTAAATAAGAGGAGGTAGAAGAAGAAAAAAACATGAAAGAGACAGTAGAAGAGATTACCTCTTCCTTAACGCACCTCCTTTAAACTCTTTCTTAGGGCACGAGAGTTGGTATTTTGAGAAGACCATAACCTCTATGATATAACTAGAGAGGTTTATAATAGTAATTTGCAGGGGTTCTCTGAAATTCAAGGCATATAAGGGTTTGAAGAGAAGGGGTAAGGGGTTCCCTTTTTATATGGTAGGAGAGGGGCACCTTTGGAAAAACATAAAATATTATTTTATAATAAAGTCATATTCGGTTTATAATAGTTCCAAATTGATGTATTTCGAATATTAAGTAATGATGGGTCGAAATACTCTCAAAAAATAGGTTTTATACAAGTTTAGGTTACTATTTTAAACTTATCATTTAGATTTAACTCTAAGTTAAATAATTTAACTTTTACCATGTCTTCTTGTTTTCTTACACTATATGGTTAATAAACATACTATAACAAGGAAAAAATAACCCCATGTGGATCATTATTAATATATATAACCTTACATAAGTCATTTGGTTGAACCTTAGATTTTTAAAAATATAGTAAATAATAATAATAAAATATTTGTTTTAAAAACTATTTTATGTCAATTTTAAAACTATTTGGTAATTGATTTGTTTGAAAATTATAACAACATGATTTGTTCTAAAAAAGTCAATTTAATCAATACTAACATGTCATATGAACCTATAAAATTAGTTCAATTCATAAAAAGTCTTAAATTACATTTATTTGGGTATTTATAACATCCATTACTTTAGTATTTCATTAATAATGTAATTACTTCTTCATCATTGTGTCATAAATAAATTAAATTATTTAATGTCTAAAAATTATAAATAAAATACCATTATGTAGGAAATATTTTTAGATTTATAATTAATATTTATAGTCGAATTTATCTTAGTTATAACCCAATATTAAAAATATTTTAGTTATTAAACATTGATTTTAACTATTTTAACTCTTCTTTTAATAAAATAATATTAAGTGTCCTATTCTAATCCAAGTGGACCTAAAGGGTAATATTTTATTCATAAGGTTTTTTTAGTCTAATTACACTTATCCAATAGAATTAGTACATGTGTTAGGGTAATAATAATATCATTTTTACCCTTAATTACCCTATTTACTTTTAACCGTGGAAAATAAAAGTAAAACGTTACTATTCACCAAAAATTATTTTTATCTTACTGAACCAAATTTTACTACTTGGTATTAACCATGACTCTCAGATTTTTAAAATTCCACTCACAAAAGTGGTAAAATTATGTTTTATGTAAATTTTCAAACTCTCCTTGGAGGTGGGTAAAAGACGGTGAAAAGTTCAATAAAATTTTTATATATCTAAAATTATTATAAAATGACTCAAATGAATTACATTGAACTTATATAGGTATTATGTATCAATTTTTACATAAAATAAATTTAAATAAAATAAATAATTATTTAAATAAGAAGTCGGTTTATAAATAGTAACCCATTGTTTTCACTATTCATAAAAAATAGAAAGTTTTCAGAAAAATACCAAATATTCACCCTAGGATAATTTCGATATTCTGAATCCAAAAATTAAGTCCATATTAAAAGATTAAATTTATAAAATTTCAAAAAGTTTGTATTACTATTCATAACGGCTAGTTCATAATAATTTTATAATAATATCCCATTTATTGAAACTCGGTATTGTGTACTACACACGTTATCGAAGAAGGTCTTGATTGCATGTAATGCAAGCCAAGTCAGGGCTGCATGAAGTGAAAACTCCTTTTGGTGTTCTGTATAACATAATCAAAACTTATTTCATTTATTCATTAAACAAAATCTATACTTAATGTTGCATAGAATAATTTCCAAAAAACGAACTTGAAATTGTGTGTAACACGAGCCAAGAATAGTGTTGTGCATACTGTAGGCTAATACGGTGTTGCGTATAGTACAATATAATCTTGGTGTAGTGTATAATTGAAGACATCAAATAAATTAAAAATAATATATCTCATAAAATCTCGGGGTGTTACAAAAATGATAGAATTAGTATTCTCTCTTGGTGTGTTAAGAACACACTATCTCTTGATCTCTGAATGAAAAAAAGAACCTTCATGTATGATCCATTTCTCCACAAAGACTTTACACCCACCTGTAATTTGGGATCCAACCACTTATTTGGTGAAGGAGGAGGGAGAAGCACTACTGCTGCGCTGTAGTGGAGGTGTGATGTCTTGTGATGTTTCTTGAGGGTTAAGACTGGTTTTTGATTCTCTGTTCTAGAGGGGAATGAGATTTGAGGTGGTCAGTGAGGGAAATTGTGTAGGAGGGTAAAGAAGAAGGGGAGTGGGAAAGTTTAGTGGTTGGGGAATGGGAGGGTTAGGGTGATGTAGGGGGTGAATGGTGTGGTACTTGGGAGGGGTAATTAGATATGAGGGGGAGGGAAGGGGGAGGGGGAGACCTGGGAAGGTTGGGTGAGGGGAAGGGGATATGGGGGAGGAAGAGGAAAATGAGTGGGGTGACCTGGGAAGTGTGGGGGAAGAGGGGTAGGGGGAAGAGAAAGGAGGGGGAGGTGATGTGAGGTGAGGTGGAGGAACTACAGGATGGGTCCTCAAGGAGTGAGAGATCTCATTCATAGTGGTTCATCTTATATTTAAATAGAAAACTTAATAAATTAAAATGTAAAAAATATTTAATGAGAGTTCAAAACAGCCTTCATGAATACATGAAATTTTAAAAATAAAAAATAGAAAAATACTTAAAGAATGTTTAAAAATATCATATTAATAAATGTTGGTTTAATATAATTGTAATAAAAAAATAAATGTTGGAAGAAAATAATAACACTCTTAAATAAGTTGATGATAATTAATGATATAACTAGATTTGTTAAAAAATATTTGAAAAAATTATATATATACACATAATTATACATTTTAAAAATAATACATAAAACATAGAAAAATTATAAAATGAACTAAAAATAATAATACTACTAATAAAATAATATAAAAACACTAATATCTAATAGTAATAATAATACGTTAAATAATATACAATGTTAAATAACATATAATACTTAAATAACTTAATTAAAATTTACTAATAAAAATTAATAAACTAATAATAAAAATATTATAACTTAAACTACTAAATAACTAAAAGTTCAAGATATTAAATGTTCATAATATATAGAATTAAATTAATCTAATAAAGAATTATAAAGAAAATTATAATGTTAAAGAGATATAATTAAACAAATATACTTAAATAAACTAGGGTTACATGTTACATTTAATTAATAGTTATACAGATAATAAAATAATAAATAAATATAAAATAAAATAAAATAATAAATTACTAAATTACTAAAATTATTATATAAATTAACTAAAATTTAACAAAATTTACAAAATACAAGAAAAACTATAAAAACCCTAAAAATGAAAAAAGGAGATAGAAACATAACTAAAACTAAATTAAATGTTTATAAAAAATGATAAATAATTAATACACATCATTATTGATTAATATTTCTCTAGTCCCATATTACTCTTACATAAGCACCAGTTGTTCCAATTTAATAAAATGTTGTTTATGGTTATTTTCATTTAATATTATATAACTGGCCTCATATTTTTTTCATAGGCGTGAATCTAAGAAACACCATACCAACATTAATGTAGGGTTTTCCATTAATTTTCCACATTTATTATCTTACTTAAAATTCAAGGGTTATTCCATTTTTAATTTAATTAAATTGTTAATTAAAATAGCACGGTATATCGTTATTATCTATGAATAATATAGGAATGAATCACTGACATACTGTAAAACAAATGAAAAATAAATGAAAATGTGACAAAATTTATCCCCTACACTTGAACAATAAATGTCATCAGGTAACTTATTTCACAATGGTTTCATTTTTTCACTAGTTTGACCCCTAGATCAATGAATTTTAAAAGAATATAGATCATTTGAATAAAAACAATACAAATTATCCACTTCTTGAACCCTCCCTCTTATGATACTCATTTTACTATTCCATTTCGAACATCCTTTATCTATCCTAAAAAATATGATACTTCATCTTCCCCATATTCATTTTAGTTCAGTGTTCCCTATTATTTATATTTCCTTTCACAATATAGAACACACTATAAATAAAATGAACTTATTTTAGGCATATATCATATTCAAGAATTTGGGATAGCTAATATAGAACGTATTCATTATAAATAGCAGACATACCCTATAATAATTATAATAACTACAACATGAGATCTTGGTTGGATAATTGGATCTTAAATTTCATTTTAAGTCTTATTCATGGATCATTTTTTGACACTAATACATTGGGATAATCTATCTTATAAATCCTCAAATTTGGTTCTCAAATGTTAATTTTACTCCAATTCATGTGACATATCAAATTTTCATCTAGGATAAGTCCCTGGGGTGTTACTTTTTCATAGTAAAAATTTTAAAAATAAAAATTCTCCGATGAAAACATAATTCCCCTAACAACATTTCAATTAAACATAATTTTCCAATTTCTATATAATAGGTTCCATATTATCCATGTGATTAATTTCTACTATTATATTGAAAAATCACACCAAAATATAAATAAATAAAACCTGTGAAAAATATTCACAACCACAAACTATCATGTCCCCTCCCCTATACAATTTTTTGACACTACTTCATGTGATTTTAGACATATACATGACAATGAAAATTGGGATGGGGATTTAATGTATCAAAAAACTACCAAAGAAAAAATAATGAGGAGGAATTAATTGTACATAGTAGGGAGGATAATAGAAAACTATAAAGGAATATTCAAGAAATCCTCATAAAACCTCTTGATTTGGTTCCTATTTAGGTTTAAATGATTATTTTTATTTTTATCAATGATTTCATCTGCACCATATGGTAATATTTTAGTGAAAACATATTGTATAATATATTTGGAATAAATATTATCTCGTATGAGCTTCAATGTTGATGATAAAAATATTTCTTTGTTTATAGCTTGATAACATTTTTTAATATTATTTTTTCATGTGAATATCATGTAATTTATTTATAAATCATAGATTTTTATTATGCATCCCTCCTCATATCATCTAACTCTATAATTTGGAATCACATGTACTTTATATCCTTTATTAATTCCATGTTCAATTTCATTACAAAACAGAGTGCTTTATACTATAAATAAACATGAAAGTCATAATGGTTTTCATAAATAATTCTATAATAGTACATACCAATATGTATTTTAAATGTAGTGTTGTATCCCATATAATGTCATATGACATCCTTCTAAAATTATTCTTATTTTTTTTCATTCCCATCTTCAATATTCTTTTCACATTTCAAATAGATACATCATATTACCTATTTATATGTAGATGTAATGATATTGAGGTTTTATGTTGAACTTCATGTCATCTCATAAATTCTCCCATACTCCAATTACAATAATCTGCACCTTGATCACTAATCATCACCATTGGTGATTTAAATTTATAAAAAATATGATTATTGAAAATTAATCACAACCGTGGAATCATAATTTAATGCAACTTTTTCCAAAACCTATTTAGTCACATGGCCTTCTTGTAACAAGATGTATGTAAATGAAAAATACACAAGGAATAAACCCCATGAAATATAATCTCCATGCATCAATAATATCAGAAAAACACAAAGTTTATTGTGAATTTTTAGGTCTATTGGAGATTATAGTAGTGAAATTAGAAATCTTACAAAATTTGAAGAAATAATATTAATATTTTTATAGTGTAAAATAATAATTTTTAATCTCTTAAACTTTTTGGTAGTTTTTTGTCTAAAATTACATATATATGAAATTGTGTGATAAAACATGATGAATGATGGTACCTCATCTCCTAGTATACCTCTCTTGATAACTTGATCACTAAAAATTATCTATAAGTATGGATCCTCCGAAATAAAGTACCTCAACTTAGTATTCAGATTTGAAAAATGATTCTTAAGAAAGAATGGAAGTACATAAATTTTTTTATAAAAATTTACCATTATCCACATACCATGGTTCCATATCAGTTATTATATAATTTTAATTACAAGTGGTGTAATCATGAGAATGTATTTAAACTATAATATCAACCTCAATGGTATAAGTATGTCTACTAACATGGTTTGAAATAAAATTAACATAGACATTCAAATATATAATCATTGTATTGAACTCTTGAATAAGTAACATCCATCATATAAGACAAGGTTTAAAATATGAATTTTTACTAAAGTAACTAAGAGATTTATGCTTTCAATAAATATAAACTTTACTTCATAATAAATAAGGAAAAAAATTCCATGTGAAAAGAAAAATTAAGTAAAATTCTTATCATTGGTCATATAATTGATCTAAATTGAATATAACATTTTTGAAGAATATACAATCAGATGCATATTTCAAAAAACTTTTTGGGGAAAACTAGTCTAACTATATGGTTTAAAGCATTATAAATAAACTAAAAAGGTAAATCCAAATAAAATTTCCGAATAATGTGGGTTTTGGTCAAACTTTTCATTATTTTATCAAAATATAAATTTCGTGAATCTTTAATCAAAACTATTGTTTTGTTATTTTAAATATTAGATAAATGAATAGAAATTTTGGTAATTCACTAATGAATATATTATAAAACCAAGAATTACCCAGAAAAGTTATAAAATATATAATATAAATTGGGTATGGTAATGAGGATATGAAATTTTTCAAAGACTTATCTACTTTTATCCCTTCATTAAAAATAATAAGACACAATATTATTCCACATTCTACATTAGAACTATGACATCCCTACCAAGGATACACTAAATAGTGCCCTGCTCCATTGGGTCACATGGACTCAAGAGAATTTCCCCATACACCATAGGCAACTGACTAGTAGCCAAGGTCTATAATAGTATGGTGCGGAGACTATACCCTCATGAACTGAGTACCATATCAGTATTATACATGAGTAAATAAATTAAATCATTATATTAATCCAAAATGTCTAATAAAACATCTAGAAAACATTAATATTAATCAAATCCAAACAAAGCCTCATATACAAAAAAATATGACTTTTTCATGTCTCTATAGAAAAAAAATATTCATTACGTGGAAATGGGTATCTAGTATAATACATGTATCAAAAGTAAAAAAATACCAAAAATGATTATCTCAAGATAGTATCACAATCCAAGAATCGTTCTGGTGAACACCTACTCCATTTTTATCATCAATTATTAATCACAATTTGGTTTCCTAGCTCAATCACTGTCCACACCCGTGATGTTTTTCTGGGTACCAAATGACAGCATAAACAGGGTGTTAGATAACACTAAATAGGCCACCACCAATGGTGTTTATAAAAAGTTCATTCTATGAATATAAGATGAGTTGGTGCGAAATAAATAAATAAATTAATATATATATATATATATCAGGGAAAATGTGGTATAATTATTAGTGGTATTGTCTAACCTATCATGTAAAACCATGATCAAGAAACTATATCATAAGGGCTAACTATAAATCATCTAGATTTCAATAATGGCCTATGTTGAGTAATAATTTGTTAATCCAATGTGGGACAAGATCCAAGGATTCAAATGACCATGTAATCATAGTGATATAAGAGAAATAATTAAATAGAATGAAAGGAGTACAAATGTTAATGGAATCCTAAGAGGTTGGATCTAATGAGTAGAAACATCAAAGGCATCCTAGTAAGGGGGTTAAACTGGATTTGTGGAGTGGAAATGTCTATGGAATCGTAAGAGGTCAAGTAATATATATCCAAGTGGTAAAAATGTCCATGGTTTCCTAGTGATTCATCTCATCCATGAAGTGGAGATGTCCAAGATATCCTAGTGAGCTATGTAAAACATGTAAATAGGATCCAAGGAGTAAAAATGTCCATGGAAATCCAATAAGTCATATCTAAGTAGTATAAATGTCCAAGGCATCCTAGTAAGTGGATTAAATTAGATACATAGTGTAGAAATGTCCATGGCATGCTAATTAGTTCATTAACTGGTTTCATAGAGTAAAAATTTCAATTCCATCCTAATGTGTTATGTAAATCGGATCCATGTAGTAAAAATGTCAAAGGAATCATAATAATACAAATACATGGAGTAGAATTGGCCAAGGAATCCAAGAAATCTAAATACATAGAGTATAAATGTCTAAGGGTTAAAACATGCATCAGTTCCATACTACAAACAAATTTACCACTATCACCACTTGATTCATACAAAATCCATGAGTTCATCTAACTCATTCAACAGTTCCATTTAAACTATTTAACTAGTTATCCACATTTTATAACACAAAAAGGATTAATTATACCTATCCTAACATTTCATTTAATTACAAAGACTCCCATAACAATTGGGGATCTCACACACACCCAACGGGGTGGTTTATTATGGGGAAAATATATGAACACACCTCATAGTTTTTTTGCGTTGAGGTTCACAACTTCCAACCAAAACATAGGGAAAAGTGGAGAACCTATTAAGGATCCAGTAAATTTAATCAATGCATTGAATTAATTTATGAGAAATGAATTGAAGTTTTATTGTTCATCACAAAGGAAATAATAAATAAAACATCAAGGCGTTGAGGGAAAATGTATTGACCACTAAAAACAGTATGGTAGAGAAACACACATCTAGTCTCAGCCTCTGATTTAGTTCATATCAAAATAAAACTGTAGCATATATGAATACCCTAAAATTAGGGCATATAATCTCACACCAAAATAGTGAAAATATAGTAAGATAAATGATGGAAGGATAGATGTGGAGTGGAGAGATTAAAACTGTAGATCCAGCACACCCAATGACAAAAAAAATATAACTCAAAGTGAGGAGATGTTGTGGAACCTAGGTGAGCTGAATAGGAGATCCCTTGTAATGATGATCCCATGTGGAAGAGGGGACGGGGTTTTATCGAAAATGAGAATTTTCATCAATTTTTAAAAACACCACATAGAATTTTCATGGAATGTAAATTTGACACATAATGTAATGTTTAAGCCCAGATGGATTGAAACATTCATTTATGACATGTATGATAGATACACATCGTGCAATGAATACACGCCTTGTGTTTCATTCACTCCATGTAATAGAATATAAAAAACTTCATACCACCTTCTATAATTATTTCCCAAAATAAACCAAGAAGCCTCTGTGTTGGGTTCCGATTCTATTAAAAATAACACATTAAAAAAATTAACAAAAATTTAAAGGATCTATACATCATTGAAAATCAGGGTTCTTACAATATTCCACCATTAAATCATTTCATCCCCAAATTACCCTTCCAAGGTTTTTCAAGAATATTCTGAGAAGAAATCATGTCACTAGGAAATTATTTTGGTATCTCTCTACCTAGTATTGTTCTGCAAATGGACATGATTCCATATCACCCACACTAGAGGAATTGAATGGTATCAGAGAAAATTTGTGATATGATCAACAATATTGATTGGATTCTACTCAAAGAATTCATCTTCCACTTATTAAAACTCCTTAGGTTGAAATAATATGTGACAGATCAAAATGATATCAGTAAAGCTGAGATACCTGTAAGACGTTATATATGGCCTGGTACCTCTATGGTAATGACTAATGATATGCTACCAGGCCAACTCTATCTATAAGTTTTCAAGGCCCAACAAAATGAGGTGGTAGCTTCCCTTATTTATAAACCCAAATATTCCAGACTCTAGGAGAAACTCACAAGAAAACCTGACTCCCTACCTTGAACTCTAGTGGTCGACGGTGGCGATAATCATATGACTTCTATGTAGACTGACATGTACATATCAACATCCTAATAAGTAGAACCTACTCTTAAGTATCCTAAATAATATTAGGACCCAATTGAACTACCTATCCATTCCTTAACCATCACACGGATGAATGGACTGACCTACCATATATTTCATTATAAGGATCCATTTGCAGGTTTCTTGGAATCTATTATTATAAGTAAAATTGGTGAGGGGTAATAGTATCTCCCAATAATCTCTGAAAAAATAGTTGAATTAACATAGAATTTTCTCCAGAACATGTATCATAGGATCAGATTAACCATTGGTATGTGGGTGATAGGCTATACTCAGTAGTACCAATTAACCCAGTGCCCTTTGTAACCCCTTCTAGAACTGTGATTTGAAACCAGTTTCTATTTCACATTCAATAGAATTAGGAACACCATGTATGATTATGGTATCATTAATTTAAATAATTTTGAACTCATCCACTGAATAAGTCTCCATAATATGCATAAAATGGGTGATCTTCTTAAACTAATCTATGATAACATATACGGTGTCACTTCCCTGATATGAACTAGGAAGTCCTATCACGAAATACATGGTAAAATTGTCCCACATTCACTCAAGAACTGGATAGGGCTATAAATGTACAACTAATTTCTTATTCCCCACCTTCACTTACTAATAGGTGGAACACTGAGTAAAAAAACAAGTTATATCTTGTTTATCCCTAACCACAAGTTTTGATGGTGTATGTCATGATACATCTTGGTAAAACCAGGATGTACAAAACAAATATAGGCATGTAACTCTTTCATTAACTCCCTCACACATATTTTTCAACCTAGAAACATCCATATACGCACAAGATCTCATCATCATCATTGATACAACTGGTAGGTGGGTCATCACCTACAATGAACTCTCATAGGACCAGTCCTTTAGAATATGATAACTTTACCATCCTCATGTTATCCAGAAGTGAAGAGGTCACTAATAATGATAAAACTATAGAATATCTATGATGTTTTTGAACCACTAAGTGCATCTCATAAAATAAAGTTGTCAGATTCCACTTTCTACAAGACTCATAAAACACCTGCATCTGAGTCCCCCTACTCAAAGCATCAGCAACTGTATTGTCCTTCATAAACATATAATCAAGATAAAAGTAAAAGGAATATAGGTATTAAAATAACATTCAATGCATAAGATTAAATTGATTCTATTTAAATATATACTTGAGTATTTTTTGGTCTATTTACACTACATAATTCCCTCCTAGTAAATTATGCCTCCAATAGCACAAGGCATGTACAATAGAGACTACCTAAAGAACATGTGCCAGGTTGTTCTTGTCATGTGGCCTCAATTTATGAGAACTATAAGCCAAAATCATTCAACCTTTCATCAAAAATTATCCTTTCCCAATTCCTATTTCATCAAAATAAACATTATAACTTCATGATATCTCTGAAAGAATCGGGATCCATACTAAATCTAGTCTCCCTCTCAGCTCCTAAAAGGCTATATCACAGGTGTATGGGCAAATAGACATCACAAAAATAATAATAATAATACTATAAGGGGTGATTCAAAGCATGATATGTCTTGAATAAAGCACATGTAATTTCCAAATATCCCCAATAAACTCTAGATGTCAGTGAAATTCTTGGGATGCTCCCAGGAAACCTATAAGGCCCCAGCCTTAAACCTTACTTAATCTTGAGTTATTACAAGATTACACATTGAGGATCTTTTCAGGTTTAGAGTTTTAGAGAATTAGATCATGAAACTTGCATTACATTCCACATTTAATCAAAGTGGTTACATAAAAGACAGTATTCATTCTTCCCATCAACGGAAACATATTGAAAATAAAACATGGATTCTTTCTTGACACATCCTTGACACTATCATCACATCATGTACCTTTCCCTTGACCTGTGAAAAACATTTCAAAAACTTGGGATGAGCATAAAAAGCTCAGTAAGGGTTATAAAAATATGGAAAGGAAACATGAGTTCATATATACATAAGAATGAAATCATACTTTACCCATAAAACATAGGCACTTTATCATACCTCATCAAACCATGAATAAATCATAGAAAACATAAGACATAAAGGTAACATGAGGAATTCATAACATTCTTACAAAGGGAGTAACCCTCTTGGTTACGTTTGGAATACCCATCACAGTATATTCCCAAAATCTCTTCGGAGAAACCTTAACGTTTCACTCCTTCGCGTTACCCAATGCATTGGAGAGCTATATCGGGCTCACCTGCCCTTAGTTTATCACGGAACCACCCGTTTTCATAACAATGCCCAAGAACCATAACATACACGTATCACATAAAATATTCATAAAGGAAACAAAACATTTCCACATTTCAATCACAACATAACATTTTTGTATTTTGAAATAATGAATCCATACAAAAAGAAACCATTTCCAAAACCATTTAAAACATTTAATAAAAATATTTTTGAATCAAAGTGTCCCATACCACCTTGAAGCTAAAAATTTTAAACCATTAATATCCATATAAGTAAATCCTTAAAACCATTTTTAATACATGGATATTAATAAGAACAAATAATTAAAACATTTAAAACGATATTTTGGTTAAAGGGGTTTTACCAAAATTAGAGACACTTGAATACAATAATTGAGGAATAACATTTAGTCAGAACTTTATAATATCATGAGAATAAATGAATTCATGATATAATACTCCAAAGGACAGTATATACACCATATAAGAGTGAATTGGTGCATAACAACAATGAACCCTCAATAGAAATGTCAAATGTGATGAAATCCCTTATAAAGAAGGTATCTTTAAATTAAGGACAAATCAATCTCAAAAATATGTGTGACAAATATAAATACACCCAATATAAGTGTATATTAAGTGTAAAACAATAAAAGGTCATTCACACATATTCAAAGGATGACATATTCAATAACTACATGTTGAACCCAAAGAAATCGAAATTGGGTTAAGAAGTTCCCTTGACAGCCTAACGGCGTCACATCAAAATGAGTTGATGAGAGATAAAAAGTGTATCTCATCACTTGGACATAAAATTTACATCAATAAGGATATATGAGAACATATCCAAACATAATAATATGTAAATTAAAAGACCCAACAAAAGAAGTCTTTTAAAAAACAGGAGGGTGAAAGGTTCCCTTACCGACTTGGGTATCTTTCAAAACATACACCCCATGAAAGAAGGACAACAGATCATTGATGTAAATACTCATAAACGAAATTATATTGCACAAAGAGTATAATAATAGGAATTACATACACCACTCAATGGAATTTGTGGAAAATGTAGCATAAATATCATTGGAATAAAAGTGAGATTAAAAATCCCTTACGAAAACTCGGCAGCCTAACGACGCCACATAAAACTTCCGAATTTGGATTGATGAGATCAAATAGGGTATCTCATCACATTACAATAAAATGTACATCAAGAGGAAAATAAAATAGCATCCCCCAACATTACAACGATTAGTTTAAAAGAAGTGACATAAAGGAGAGTACTTAAAAAGAAAGAGAGATGTTAGATCTCTTACGAAAGTTCGGCAGCCTAACGGCGCCACTCAAAACTTCCAAAAAGGATTTATTAGAGAGAATAGGGTCTCTCATAACATGAACATAAAAATTACAGTATGTTTAATATAAAAGATCATCCCAATAACAAGAAATATGAGCTTTAAAAGGAATGACATAAAAGTGTGTACTTGAAAAGAAAGAGAGGAGTAGGATCCCTTACCTCGGGTCCGACTTGACTCGATCATTCTTTAATCTCCTGAATAATAAAATTGAGTTATTTTCTACTTCCTTAAGAACCTTTTTAAAGTTCATTATTCCTTTTATATCACTTATTACCATGTCATAAACATTATGTAATCATTTAAGTTAATAATATTTGTTTTGCCGATATTTGGTTCTTAAGTCGAAAGTGGACTTCTTACAATTACATGTTGTTCGTGTGGTCAAAGGTTCTTTATATCCAGAATGACATTACTGATTTGGATATCATATATATCATATATATCCAGCATATACATGTATTTATAATATTACATAATCATTTAGAGGTAATAAATGAAATGCACCGTTCATGGAGACGGTAAGCCGTACGTACGCATGAACGCTACTTTCACTTCTTTATCATATTAATGGAATTAAAACTAAATGAGAGGTATGTATATTTTAATTACAGAATTATATTCATCATTTATATATATCATTCATCATATATATCCATTATATACATGTACTTATAATAGTACATTACATTTGGGGATAAGAAATGAAATGCACCGTTCATGGAGACGGTAAGCCGTACGTACGCATGAACGCTACTTTCATTTCTATCTCATACTTTAATGGAAAGAAATAATAATTATATAGAGGTATATAGTAATTCCAGTATAACATCATATATAATAACATTAAATCCATCCTTTATACGTCCCATGTATGGCATTAGCGAATCAAATCACTTTGAGGGGGCGGTAGTCCGCACTTCCTAAAATGAAGATATCGCGTATACCCATAATGGAAGCCATAAAGGTAAGACAAAAATGGAAAATAAAGAAGCATAAGTAAAACAGAAACATATTATATATAATATATAAAAATATTGACATCATAATTGCCACCTTTGAAGGTGTTAAATGAGTATTGAACAATCATCGTTTCGGGAGGCAGAATTTCGCCATCCACAGAAACCGTATGTTCTTTAACCATTTGATGTAGTTGTGTGAGAGTGTAGGTCGAATAAATCTTATAACAACATCCTATTATATTGAAGATACTGGTGTTGTTACAAAAGAAGTAAATAAAAATAGTTTAGGGGGTTGGATAATCAAAATAAAACAAATGAACATGAGAGAATGAATTACCTTTAAAAGTGTAACTCCTTTTGATTTGAGCCTAAAGGCTTCCTTTGAAAGGATTCTTCCCAAAGGGAATCCTATAGGATTAGAAGAGGGATGTGGAGAGAGTAAATGGGCAGGGGTTGGCCGAGCCAAAGGCTTGAGGAGTGTGTAAAAAGAGGTAGAGGTGGGAGCCTTTTATAAGAGGAAAGGAGGGGCACTTTTGGAAAGTAAGGAAATATTACTTTATTTGAAAATGTGTTTCGGTTTTAAAAGGTCCCACATTGATATAATTCGTGGATAAGGTTATAAAGGTTCGAAATCCACCCATCCAATAAGTTTTGGACATGTGTAGTTCATAGATTTTACATTATCTTTCCATTTTATTTTAATCGTTAAATAATGATGTCATCACTGCATCATTATGATGTCATAAATAATTTAATTTATTTAATGTCTAAAAATTATAAAAAAAATTACTATGATGTAGAAATATTTTTATCTTTCCAATTATTATTTATAATAAAAAATATGGCTGTTATAACCCCACTTAAAAATTGTTTTAGTATAACATATCATGTTTGTGTAATTTTTAATTTTAACATTAAATAAAAATATATTATTGTCATTTTCAAACTAAAGTGGCTCCATGGGGTCCCCAAGTTGGCCCATGGCTTGTCTTGGTCGGCCATGACTCACCCAATAGGTGTAGGACAAGTGTCATGGTGTTTTCACATTCTTATAATATCATTTTTACCTTAAACTACACTAATTACCACTAATCGCGATTAAAAACTTAATAAGTTACTATTCACCAAAAAATTATTTTTATCCCATTGAACCACATTTTACTTCTTAATGACAACCATGTATGTCGGATTTTTGAAATTCAAAACACAAAGAGGGCAAAATTCCATTTAAACGGAAAAATCAGTTTTTATAAGTACCACTTAGTGGTTTCACTATTCATCAAAAATTGAAGTTTTTTAGAAAAATCCCAAAAATTCACCCTAAGCTATATTTGATATTCTGAATTCAAAAATGAAGTCCGTTTTACAAAATTCAAAACATATAAGTCACATTAATTAATTTAATAATTAATTCCCGCTGTCATGACAAATAGCGTGTTTTTATGAAACAATAAGTATCAAAAGATTAACACTAGTTTAAGTCCGATTTCAAAGTGAAATTAATTCCAAAGACCACTATTGGATTTAATGGTAAAAATATTTTCTAATTTCACTTTAAAACCAATTCAAAATATTATCTAATCGTATAAATTAATTAGATTAAGAAGAGGTTTTGAATTAAAACACAACATTTTACACTATTCATTAAAAAAATGAACTTTATTGGAAAGATACCAAAAAATTACACAAAGTAAAATTTGATGTCCCAATTCTTAATAAGAGTTTTATTTGGTCTAAAAATGTATAAGAGTGATCAAAACTATATTTAATGACGGTTCTCCATCAAAAGGCGACAAGTGAACCTTTAGTGAAAACTAGGGCATATACGCCTAAAATTGAATTCTTTCCGTATTTTAAGCCTTTATCTTTTATTGTATAAGTGTAAAAACATTTAAAAACATATATAATCATATTTTAGTTATTTCTATCCATTCCCGCCATTACAACGGCTACATGTTAACTACCATTTAAAATAATATTATTTTATTATTAGAGTGCAACGTAAGATTCCCAAGAAACTCGTTGTTGCGTGTTGGGTAAGCCATCAAGCATAGAGTCCCCTTTAAAGTCATATTAATACTTTATTCACAAATATGGATAAATATGAAAATTTCATATTCTTTATTTACCTGGGGTGTTACATCCTTCCCCCCTTTTGGGAATTGCTTCCTCGCAATTTTAAAAAATTGAGCTTGGAAACATCCTTGAAAGTCCCACATCGGAAAAAGAGTCGGTAAAACAATCACTTTAAAATAAAGAAAGATAAGTACAGAGGTCACCCGAGTTAACCCATACGAGGAATCCATGTAGGAAAACATGGACATGGAGGAGAAAAAATAGGGTCATGTTCTGAGGGAGAGATATAGAAAACATGTTTATGAGAAAGTTAACAATAAGAAAATCACAAACTTGTGATGGGTTAAACGGTGTTGGGTTCCCCAGTAGGAAAAGTTAATAGACAACATTTTTGTTTTAAGTTACTTTTATTGAGGAATTTTATTCATAAGGAAACATAATCACTTATCATGTTGACTTTCAACTTTTACTAGATTCCTTAATCAAACTCATATTTTTTCCAAAAGACAAGTATTTAGGGAGACTTGTTCGCATTAAGAGTACTATAATCAACTTCTAGAGAATCACCTAATCCACAAAAGAGAACTATATACTTCCCATGTCTTTAGACTTTAACCAAAACCAAACAGGCTAGTACAAGATCAGATAATCCAGAAAAGGATAACCCTTTATAAAAAGAAAATCTATTCTTAATCTCCAAAATTTGTCAAACAAAACCCAAAGTTCAACAAGGATATTCCGATAAACAATTTGTCCATAAAATTCTTCAAAGTCAACCAATATAAGATTGAAACCCAAATATTTGAAGGATTTAGTCACATAGTCTTCCAAGTTAAATCGTAACATTTATCTCCAAACAACATCAGTTGCTCCTAAAGTCTCGTATTGAAAAGTAATTAACCTAATCACATATCCTCTATGATAGGTTAATCATTTTCATAAATAACCCAAACTCAACTTACTATTAATTCATAAAATCATATAACTAAAAAGAATCAGTCAAACTAACCAGGGACTTCACGTAGTCCAGTGGTAGGCGATAAATACCAGTCGCACTTTGGTTGTGGGTTCGATTCCCACAGCTTTGTCCGACGTGACGGGTTGTCACACGGTCTGCGTGTTGTCCTTTTTCCAAAACTATATAATTCTTAAAACATTCCCCAAAATGAGATAAAATCTTCAAGAATAATCATAACATATTTTAACCTCAAGTTTATCTCATGCCCTTCATTTTCCATCATATCATAGAGTAACCCATAATTACTTAAAAAGTAAGGATCATATAAACCCTAATGGTTACCTTAATAATTATTACCTGAATTTCCACATCAAGTTGTCCATCTCGTACATGATGCATTAGAGAACTCACCAAGGTTGAAGTGGTTGATCATGAATCCTTGATAGTTGGTTTAGAACAGCCATGAGATTCCTCATTGAATACCCCATTTCATCGAGTCTTTTAATCAGAGAACCAGCACAGTTTCTTTCAAACCAATTGTCACTTTGGTGCCTACTAGATCCATCCATTCACTAAAAACAGAAATGTCAGTGTGAGTATATCAACAAAATCATCATGTACTAATGAAGAAGGTAAACACTAAGATACACTTACTCATTCACTTTATCTAAAACTAGGACTCTTTCTGAAATCCTAACCATTATGGTAATGTCACTTATGCTTAAAGAATAACCTAACCTCTAAAGTTATTTAAACCGACCTCTGATGCCAACTATAAGTCCCCAGCCTTAAACCTTACTTAATCTTGAGTTATTACAAGATTACACATTGAGGATCTTTTCAGGTTTAGAGTTTTAGAGAGTTAGATCCTGAAACTTGCATTACATTCCACATTTAAATAAACTGGTTACATAAAAGACAGTATTCATTCTTCCCATCAACGGAAACATATTGAAAATAAAACATGGATTCTTTCTTGACACATCCTTGACACTATCATCACATCATGTACCTTTCCCTTGACCTGTGAAAAACATTTCAAAAACTTGGTATGAGCATAAAAAGCTCAGTAAGGGTTATAAAAATATGGAAAGGAAACATGAGTTCATATATACATAAGAATGAAATCATACTTTACCCATAAAACATAGGCACTTTAACATACCTCATCAAACCATGAATAAATCATAGAAAACATAAGACATAAAGGTAACTTGAGGCATTCATAACATTCTTACATAGGGAGTAACCCTCTTGGTTACGTTTGGAATACCCATCACAGTATATTCCCAAAATCGCTTCGGAGAAACCTTAACGTTTCACTCCTTCGTGTTACCCAATGCATTGGAGAGCTATATCGGGCTCACCCGCCCTTAGTTTATCACGGAACCACCCGTTTTCATAACAATGCCCAAGAACCATAACATACACGTATCACATAAAATATTCATAAAGGAAACAAAACATTTCCACATTTCAATCACAACATAACATTTTAGTATTTTGAAATAATGAATCCATACAAGAAGAAACCATTTCCAAAACCATTTTAAACATTTAATAAAACGATTTTTGAATCAAAGTGTCCCATACCACCTTGAAGCTAAAAATTTTAAACCATTAATATCCATATAAGTAAATCCTTAAAACCATTTTTAAAACATGGATATTAATAAGAACAAATAATTAAAACATTTAAAACGATATTTTGGTTAAATGGGTTTTACCAAAATTAGAGACACTTGAATACAATAATTGAGGAATAACATTTAGTCAGAACATTATAATATCATGAGAATAAATGAATTCATGATATAATACTACAAAGGACAGTATATACACCATATAAGAGTGAATTGGTGCATAACAACAATGAACCCTCAATAGAAATGTCAAATGTGATGAAATCCCTTATAAAGAAGGTATCTTTAAATTAAGGACAAATCAATCTCAAAAATATGTGTGACAAATATAAATACACCCAATATAAGTGTATATTAAGTGTAAATCAATAAAATTTCATTCACACATATTCAAAGGATGTCATATTCAATAACTACATGTTGAACCCAAAGAAATCGAAATTGGGTTAAGAAGTTCCCCTGACAGCCTAACAGCGTCACATCAAAATGAGTTGATGAGAGATAAAAAGTGTATATCATCACTTGGACATAAAATTTACATAAATAAGGATATATGAGAACATATCCCAACATAAAAATATGTAAATTAAAATACCCAACAAAATAAGTCTTTTAAAAAAGAGGAGGGTGAAAGGTTCCCTTACCGACTTGGGTATCTTTCAAAACATACACCCCATGAAAGAAGGACAATAGATCATTGATGTAAATACTCATTAACGAAAGTATATTACACAAAGAGTAGAATAATGGGAAGTACATACACCACTCAATGGAATTTGTGGCAAATGTAGCATAAATCTCATGGGAATAAAAGTGAGATTAAAAATCCCTTACGAAAACTCGGCAGCCTAACGACGCCACATAAAACTTCCGAATTTGGATTGATGAGATCAAATAGGGTATCTCATCACATTACAATAAAATTTACACCAATAGGATAATAAAATAACATCCCCCAACATTACAAAGATGAGTTTAAAAGAATTGACATAAAGGAGAGTACTGAAAAAGAAAGAGAGAGGTTAGATCTCTTACGAAAGTTCGGCAGCCTAACGGCGCCACTCAAAACTTCCAAAATGGATTTATGAGAGAGAATAGGGTCTCTCATCACATGAACATAAAAATTAAAGTAAGTTTAATATAAAAGATCATCCCAATAACAATAAAGATGAGCATTAAAAGGAATTACATAAAAGTGTGTACTTGAAAAGAAAGAGAGGAGTAGGATCCCTTACCTCGGGTCCGACTTGACTCGATCGTTCTTTAATCTCCTGAATAATAAACTTGAGTTAATTTATACTTCCTTAAGAAGCTTTTTAAAGTTCATTATTCCTTTTATATCACTTATTACCATGTCATAAACATTATGTAATCATTTAAGTTAATAATATTTGTTTTGCCGATATTTGGTTCTTAAGTCGAAAGTGGACTTCTTACAATTACATGTTGTTCGTGTGGTCAAAGGTTCTTTATATCCAGAATGACATTCCTGATTTGGATATCATATATATCATATATATCCAGAATATACATATATTTATAATATTACATAATCATTTAGAGGTAAGAAATGAAATGCACCGTTCATGGAGACGGTAAGCCGTACGTACGCATGAACGCTACTTTCATTTCTTTGTCATATTAATGGAATTAAAACTAAATTAGAGGTATGTATATTTTAATTACAGAATTATATTCATCATTTAGATATATCATTCATCATATATATCCATTATATACATGTACTTATAATAGTACGTTACATTTGGGGATAAGAAATGAAATGCACCGTTCATGGAGACGGTAAGCCGTACGTACGCATGAACGCTACTTTCATTTCTATCTCATACTTTAATGGAAAGAAATAAAAATTATATAGAGGTATATAATAATTCCAGTATAACATCATATATAATAACATCAAATCCATCCTTTATACGTCCCATGTATGGCATTAACGAATCACATCACTTTGAGGGGGCGGTAGTCCGCACTTCCTAAAATGAAGATATCGCGTATACGCATAATGGAAGCCATAAAGGTAAGACAAAAATGGAAACTACAGAAGCATAAGTAAAACATAAACATATTATATATAATATATAAAAATAGTGAAATCATAATGGCCACCTTTGAAGGTGTTAAATGAGTATTGAACAATCATCGTTTCGGGAGGCAGAATTTCGCCATCCACGGAAACCGTATGTTCTTTAACCATTTTATGTAGTTGTGTGAGAGTGTAGGTAGAATAAATCTTATAACAACATCCTAGTATATTTAAGATACTGGTTTTGTTACAAAAGAAGTAAATAAAAAGAGTTTAGGGGGTTGGAGAACCAAAATAAAACAAATGAACATGAGAGAATGAATTACCTTTAAAAGTGTAACTCCTTTTGATTTGAGCCTAAAGGCTTCCTTTGAAAGGATTCTTCCCAAAGGGAATCCTCTAGGATTAGGAGAGTGATGTGGAGAGAGTAAATGGGCAGGGGTTGGACGAGCCAAGGGCTTGAGGAGTGTGTGAAAAGAGGTATAGGTGGGGGCCTTTTATAAGAGGAGAGGAGGGGCACTTTTGGAAAGTAAGGAAATATTACTTTATTTGAAAATGTGTTTCGGTTTTAAAAGGTCCCACATTGATATAATTCGTGGATAAGGTTATAACGGTTCGAAATCCACCCATCCAATAAGTTTTGGACATGTGTAGTTCATAGAGTTTACATTATCTTTCCATTTTATTTTAATCGTTAAATAATGATGTCATCACTGCATCATTATGATGTCATAAATAATTTAATTTATTTAATGTCTAAAAATTATAAAAAAAATTACTATGATGTATAAATACATTTAGCTTTCCAATTATTATTTATAATAAAAAATATGGCTGTTATAACCCCACTTAAAAATTGTTTTAGTAAAACATATCATGTTTGTGTCATTTTTAATTTTAACATTAAATAAAAATATATTATTGTCATTTTCCAACTAAAGTGGCTCCATGGGGTCCCCAAGTTGGCCCATGGATTTTCTTGGTCTTCCATTACTTACCCAATAGGTGTAGGACAAGTTTGATGGTGTTTTCGCATTCTTATAATATCATTTTTACCTTAAACTACACTAATTACCACTAATCGCGATTAAAAACTTAATAAGTTACTATTCACCAAAAAATTATTTTTATCCCATTGAACCACATTTTACTTCTTAATGACAACCATTTATGTCGGATTTTTGAAATTCAAAACACAAAGATGGCAAAATTCCATTTAAACGGAAAAATCAGTTTTTATAAGTACTACATAGTGGTTTCACTATTCATCAAAAATTGATGTTTTTTAGAAAAATCCCAAAAATTCACCCTAAGCTATATTTGATATTCTGAATTCAAAAATGAAGTCCGTTTTACAAAATTCAAAACATATAAGTCACGTTAATTAATTTAATAATTAATTCCCGCTGTCATGACAAATAGCGTGTTTTTATGAAACAATAAGTATCAAAAGATTGACACTAGTTTAAGTCCGATTTCAAAGTGAAATTAATTCCAAAGACCACTATTGGATTTAATGGTAAAAATATTTTCTAATTTCAATTTAAAACCAATTCAAAATATTATCTAATCATATAAATAAATTAGATTAAGAAGAGGTTTTGAATTAAAACACAACATTTTACACTATTCATTAAAAAAAATGAACTTTATTGGAAAGATACCAAAAAATTACACAAAGTAAAATTTGATGTCCCGATTCTTAATAAGAGTTTTATTTGGTCCAAAAGAATGTATAAGAGTGATCAAAACTATATTTAATGATGGTTCGCCATCAAAAGGCGACAAGTGAAACTTTAGTGAAAACTAGGGCATATACGCCTAAAATTGAATTCTTTCCGTATTTTAAGCCTTTATCATTTATTGTATAAATGTAAAAACATTTAAAAACATATATAATCATATTTTAGTTATTTCTATCCATTCCCGCCATTACAACGGATTCATGTTAACTACCATTTAAAATAATATTATTTTATTATTAGAGTGCAACGTAAGATTCCCAAGAAACTCGTTGGTGCGTGGTGGGTACACCATCAAGCATAGAGTCCACTTTAAATTCATATTAATAATTTATTCACAAATATGGATAAATATGAAAATTTCATATTCTTTATTTACCTGGGGTGTTACAAAACCATAGCTCTTAACTTCTCTAGGTCAATTGATACTCCTGCCTCTAGAATAATATCACCTAGTATGTGAATCTTAACCATCCAAAAGTGGCATTTTATGGGCCTATAATATAACTAATTTTATCCCAATGTATCCAATATGATATGAAGATGTTTGAAATGTTCATTTCAAGTGAGATAATACACCAAGATAACATACTTGAATACAACCACACATGAATCAGGATATGGATGGAAAACATGGTTCATTAGTTTCATAAAAACTATTAGTGAGTTCATGAGATTTAAATGCATATATAGATAATCATATAGAATATAAAGACTATGAAATGTTGTATGAGGTATTTCTACAGGTCAAACAAGAACATGATTATAACCCGTTCTCAGATCACTCTTTTAAAAACCCTAGATCCGCAAATCTGGTCAAACAGATCAACTATCTGAGGTAAAGGTTATCATTTCATACCAATAAAATAATTAAATATTTTTTAATACACACACAAATGATGGGTTTTGTATGAATTCCTGGAAAAAATGACCATTGAACCTCATGAATATGCATTGGGTCATATAAACCCTTTTTTCATCCAAATCCTCTAGCTACCTCTTGAGCTCATACAACTTAGTATTATTTATCCTATAATGTGGAATATATTATGGTGCACCTCCTTGAACTATCTATATGGTAAACTATATCTCTATATCAAAAGGTATTCCTAAAATGGTGTATAATAATAAATTTATGAAATGATCAATTACCGGTGGAAAATCAACCTAATGCATTCTCTAATCATCCAGATATAATCTAACAATCATGGTTTTCATCCCAACCAGAAAAATATTCTCAAGTCTATCTCGAACATTTTAGAAATCCAAATTACCCTTGTGAATAAAAAATACACCCTTCAGGGATGTGAATATCACCCTTTGGTGACAATAGTCAATGTTTTCAAGAAAGAAAACCAACCAGTCCTTCGTGATAATGATGTAAAACCTTGTCATATAAAGTGAAAAGATTCTACACACAAAGTGACATCCTCCTATCTCAAGGGGTACTCCATTCATTGGAATAAAATCTCCGATCGAATCACCAATAGAGTATCAATTGTAATCATTCCAATGTTATATTGAACATCGAGCCCGAGGATCTCCACAATAAGTAATACTATGAAGGAATAAGAATATATTATATTAAAAAGAGTAGATACTAAACTAGAGGATACTAGAATAGTACTTCTCTCTATATAAGGTTCAGCACACTACTTCTTAGGTATTGGAGGCATGATATATAGTCAGCCTGAATCACACCCCGAAGTTATAGCACGATTAACATAAGTAGGTCTAATCTACTGATGCTTTAAAATTATGGTTGTATTTCCCATCCTTTACCACCATCTTAGCCAAATATTTCATTCGCACTATAGCTCCCTCTTTGAATAAAATATGCTAAACCCACTCCTAAACATAGAGTTGGTGCAGACCCTCTCTCCCTTTAGCTGTTGGTGGAGGGGTCATTCCAAAAATCTATAGATGGCTCATATTATCATAATATCAACACTTGAATGGGTCTCTATGACACTATCTTTTTATGTATTCCTTCCTCCCACACTGATTATAAAAGGAATAAATAGAATCTATATTGCTCTGACTTGTACTCCCCTAAACAAGGTCCTCAAAACATCACTAACTTCCACCTAACATTAATACCCTTGTTCTATATGTTGATCTACCCTGATCTACTCCACTATCCTCTCCCATGTCACATTCAATATATAGAACCTTATTTACTATCTCTAATATGGTAGTAAGAAGAAACACATTCACCTACAATCATATGTCATAACTGTGACCATTCTTTAATCATCTAGCTTTCAATACCTCGTCACCTAATTGAATTTGTGAAAAATTCTAGAGATCTATAAAATGAGATGAATAGTACATGGTTGAAGAGACTCTCTAATAAAGATGCCTAAACTCTTTGGATATATCACCCATCAGTGTATGAGGATAAAAATATTTGATGAAGGTTATCTTAAAATTAATCCAATCCATGTTATAATAATGATCCATTTGAGTAATCATGTCCCAACATCTATTAGAAAAATCCTGAGGAATATACATAGTGATATTCACTCTCCTATCAGGAGGTGTCTTGAGAGGATAAAAAATCCATAACATGGCCTCAAACCCTGAATCATTATTCTGTGGTCTTCTATCCTTTAAAAAATGTGGCTCGATGCTACTGTTGGAACTCACACATCAACTCTTCCATAGTCAGGGAAAGTTGTGATGCTCCCTGAACTATCTACATGAAATGTAGGAATCCCTCATGAAACGAAGCCTCAACACCCATATCAAGTATAACTAGAGTTTCAAACATAGGAACTAATAGAGGTTCTAAGGGTGACCTAAATCCCATTATATCTAGATCATGGTTTTCTCTACCCTCATATTGCACAACTGGATGTCATTACAGTGGCATGTATCTATCAATTTTAAGTGCATGAATCATACAAGAATTGATAGCATCATGTTCATATATATACAAATAGGACAAGCATAAGCCTTTTAAAGCACATGTCTCACTGCTAGCCTTATTCAAAAGTTGTGTCTGGGTGACATACAAGTTATTAGCTAAGAAATGGATGATGCCTACATCCCCCTTTTATAGTCATGTTAGGTTCATGTTCAATTCTATAATATAAGTGTCCCAGTATATAAAATGTCAAAATTTATAGAGTAAACACTCTTTAATTAATAATTGGCATCCCCGTTTATTGGATACCATTTCATTTTGGAATTTAAATTCATTTAATTCATTTTTGTTAATATCTCAATTATTCTAAAATGGTTGAATTTTATAGATTACCATTTTCAATTTATAAAATCACATACACTTCAGAAATTTAACTACTGCATCAATTTAATCACAATAATAAACATGTTCCAGCCAATGAGAATAGTGGTCCGTGACTCAACATGCCAATTTTTACTACATAAGGTGAACATATTAATCTATGGAATAAAACACGATTAGGTTATTTTAGGAACATTCGTTAACCAATTATGTTTTTCAATCCACTAAAAGAGTCATTAGTCATGTAAAAAATTTATCACACAACTTACAAACAAAAAATGTCATCAATCAAGCAATGCATCCGATATGGCATAGATTAGGAACGACATTCAAATTACTATTTTCCTAACGTGATAAAGAATCAATGTTATCTTTTATATATTGGTACAACGATAAAAATATAATCCAAAATCATACTAATTATAAAATAACATATCATGTGCATCATCCAATGATGGAATCAAATCAACTATAATAGGAAAAAAATAGAACTATAATTTCCAATTCTCATGAAATATTGTATTTAACCTAAATGAGGGTTAGATACTCCAAATAACAACTTATAACTATGATCCAACACATTTTTAACAAATAAGAGGAAAAACTATAATAACACTTTTTGACGTCCCGAATCATGATCCACTAAATGGTTCCCCAATCCAGTAAGTCACAAGGCCTTAAGAATGCCTCCCCATTAACTAGAGCCAACTGAATAGTCGCGGGGGTCCATAATGGTATAGTGGGGAGACTATACGAACATGATCAAAGTAGCACAATGGCATCACACATGAGTAAAGAAACAGAATCATAATATCAATCAATAATGGAAAGGAAATTGTCCATGAAACTGTCATAAAAATCAAACCCAAATGCATCTTCATATAAAAAAATGATGAGTATGTCATGTATCTATAAAAAAAGGTTTGAATTCCATTGAAATAGTAATCTATTACAATATATGCATCGAAAGAACAGAAATATAGAAATTTACTTTCTTTAGATAACATCCTGATCCAAATCTCAATCTAGTTCTGCCCCTCTCCAATTCCATAATCAATCATGCAACATAACGAAAGTGATTTTCCTAGTCTATACATATATTCTTGAAGTCCTTCTGGGTACCAAATGGTTTCACAAATTGGGTGTGATATAACACTTAATAGGCCACCACCAATGGTTTCTATAACAGGTCTTGTCTATGAATATAAGATAAAGTAGTGTGAAATATATATATATATATAACATGGATAAAGTGGTATAGGTATAAATGGTATTTTCTAGACTACTATGGAAATCCACGATCAAGAAACCATATCATAAGGGTTAACTGAAAAGCTTTTTAAATGTCAACAATGGCCTGCATCGAGTAATCTTGTGTCATGGCTACATGATTTAAGTTCTAAGGAGTAGATATGGCCAAGGAATCCTAGATAACTAAGTAAAATAAGTAAATAGGATTGAAGGAGTTGAAAAGTCCATGAATCCTAATAGGTTGGTTCTAAGGAGTATAAATTCCCATGTTTCCTACTAATCTAATTAAATTGTATACATGGATTAATAATGTCCATATCATCCTAATAGATCATGTCATCCATATACAATGAGTGTAATGTCTAAGGCATCCTATTAGATCATTGGATCGAAGGAGTAGAAGTTTCCAATGTATTCTAGTGAGCTAATTAAAACCGGTAAAGGGGATCCAAGATGTATAAATGTACATGGAATCCTAATAGTTCATATCTAATGAGTTAAAATGTCCAAGGTATCCTAGTAAGAATATCAAATGAGATCCTTGGAGTTGAAATTACCATGGAATATTTATAAGTTGATTAAACTCGATCAACAGAGTATAAATGTTCATGGCATCCTAACAGGTCATTTGAATCTGGTCTAAGGATTATAAATGGCTAAGGCATCCTAATAATCTTAAGTTATGGAGTATAAATTCCCAAGGAATCCAAGAAAGCCAATTCCTAGGAATATAAATTTATAGGGTGTGCAATTATGTCATCACATCAATATCATGAACCCCAATACCATTATCACCATTTCATTTTGTACATAATATATGACTTCTCCAAAAAAAATCCACACTTTTCATTTAAACCATTAAACAAGTTAACTAAATTTAATCACATGGTAAGGATGAATTATCCTTACCCTAACAATTCATTTAATTTAAAAGTCTCCCACTATAGTTGGTGAGCTAAAACGCACCTAACAGTGTGGTTTATCATGGGGAAGATACATGAACATGCCACATAGGTTTACTAAGTTAAAGTTTACAATCTCCAACCACAACATAGGGCTACGTGAAAACCCTTTTGAGGTTCCAAGTAATTTAATCAAGTCAATAATTTAGTTTTCAAGAAGCGAACAAAAGTTATGATGTGTGATACAGTTGAAACAATGAAAAGAGTGACCACAAATTGAGAGAAAAATTATAAACCACCTATCTAATCTAGGTAGAGGAATAGTCATCCAAAATCATCCATTTAATTCAGTCCAGAACATAATAAAAAATAAGAATGTATGAATACACTAAAATTAGGGAATATGATTTCAAACCAAATTTAAAAAAATGGTAATAAAAATAATGGAGGGAAGGAATAAGAGTGGATATCATACCATTTCGGATCCATTACACCTCATAGTGAATAAAATGGAGCTTGGATGGAGGATATGCGGTTAAAACTATGTATGGAGTGGAGGATCTCCCACACATGGCTGCTCTTATACAGAAGAGGGGAAAGGTTCTATCAAAAATAAACCCCTACCTATTTTTAAAAAGAAATTCCCAAGGAATTTACATAGTGTGTAAATGTTTACATACAACTAAATTCTTATTCTTGGCTACCTTTCCCAAACCATTCACTGGGTGAATGAAAAATAAATTTCTTGAATTGAATAAACTATGAGTGTGATCTTCACCCCATGTATTAGTCTACAACCAGCAATATACAACCTTATACCCATATTCCCTATAACAAACTATATAACTTGCAAACTAGGTTCCGGTTTTAAGACAAAAGAATCCTTTAATCAAGTTTAAAAAAATTATATGATTCATACCTCATAAAAAAGGTGGGTTCTTACAAAAATGACATTTCACAATTTTCCAGACTAATATCGTTTTAATTAATTATTAAAAAAAATAAAACTCTTAATACAACTATCATGTTATATACGATATATAGTAACATAATAAAAGAAAACCTATAAGTATAATTAAATGAGATTTTATAAAAGAATCACCTTGAAATTTTGAAAAGTATCTGGAGGATTTCATAACCTGAGATTCATTCTGCAATAAGAAGACATGCCAAAAGGGAATGTAATCATTGTTTTTTCTGGATACCCAAGTTCAATAAGTATACAATATAGACATAAAACCTAAAAAAGTATTAGATTATCTCTATTAAAATATTGATTATTTATTAAATAAATGGAATTTTGAAGAGATATTTTTAGGAGTATGGCTTGAGTTATTGATATTCAATTATAACCCTCTAACTATTATATATTTGAGTGCGAACAAGCTGATTATTATAACATTTTACCATGTTTATTCTAGATTTCCTTATGAAAATTTGAATGGGAATCAACCACTAGAAATATGGGATAAGATAAATTATGCTATTTTTCAAATGATTTTTATCCTATTAAATAAAAAATTAATGTAACTAGGGGTTTATATTATTTGGGTTTCATAACTGGTTTTCATTTATTTAAAACAAACTACACATATACATTAGAGATTAATCTAGTTGTATCACTATGTTTCTATTATATTAACCTTGAATTTTGTTTAGAAATATGTATCTTTTATAATTTATGATTTACGATCAAATTATATACCATTATTATAGGTAACTTATGATTATACATGAGGTATGTATATTTAAGGTTGTAGGGTAATAATTTCAATTCCAATAAGGGTGGTTATTACAGAAAATCCAATACCATTGATTTACTCAAACCAGAAACCAACATGTGAATAGATGAATATCTAGTATTAGTATTATCAATAAATAAAAAATCATCACAACCAACAAATTCATTATCCTAATCATCTTTAGGATGATCAACATAGTCATTTTCCTTAGTTTCAAAGGCATTTTCATCAATAGTTAAAAAAATTGATACCAGAGATTATAAAAATTTTATAACCTCTTTTAATAAAGGATTAATTTCACAGGAATATAAATGAATTTTAAAATAAGTGAATGTGAGAATAGATTATTCAAATTAAGGAAAATGTTTATACTACAATATATTAAAATTTATAGTATCCTCACCGAAATACATGGAGAGTGATTCTTTAAGAACATTGATTATTATTATTTATATTTTAAGTAATAGTATTTATATAATGATTAAGGAATGACTTATACCTTTATCTTACTCCATGTTCAGAAGATGAAAATCATCAGAAACTCTCACCAAAACATCATTAAAACACTAACAGGGTAGGTAATCAATCTACTTCCATGCTTCACCACTACTCATATTAGGTTATCTTATACAACCAATAAATTAGAATAAATTATTAACATTGATAAATTCAACTAAGTCACACACATTATTATTGAATGTAAAATTCTATATAATAAAAGGGATAGGGAATGTATCCATATATTAGAATTTGACAAGTAATTTAGATGTAATTAGAGAAGAAATCATCTTTCTCAAACATACACTTTGAACCCCAGGAATTAGAATCCTCATAGTAAAATGATATTTAATAAATTTTGAGTTCATTAAGATTTTGTTGATGGATTCTATGATATGTGAATATATTTAAGCATTTTTATGAGTATAAAACACGCCATTCATTAATTATTCCTTGGTATCATTCTTTGTTAGGATTGTTTATGAGGGAAATAGTGGTGATGGTTGAGTTGGTTTATCCCTATTATGTTTAACTTTGTACTAATTATTTAATTGATTCTTCATAGGTACATCCACATGTTGGTATATAAGATCCAACTTCTCCTTAGTTGTGTTCTCAGTTTTAGATTATAATAGTGGCTCTTAATTTTTTTAGTGAACTTTTCTTATACTCATTATTGAAATATAACTAAGATTATTTTTAGGGTACGGAATATGTTGAGATGGAAATTTTCATGGAACTTGGATAACCAATGTGATCAAGGTTGCACGAAATTTCCTAAACTAATTTTTTGATAATTTTTTATTAGAACCATTTTTTATCAAAGACATTTTTTATTACCTAGAAAAACTAAAATTTATCAAATTTTATCATTAATTTAGGGTTCTTCCTTCACTTGAGCTTCTATATGGGGTTGGTAACAAGTTAATGGTTAGAAATTTTACATCACGTATTGAAATGGTGGTGTTTAAAATTATTTTGGGAAGCCTAATTGGAATGTTTTCTTCTAGAGATATCATTTACCAATTTTATATTTCATATTACAATACTCTTTCTATATTTGATTATTCATCATTTGTTAAAACAGTCAGTGGGGGTAAATGGAATCACAACTCTCATTTTCATCCAATTAAGGGACACAATCTATATAATGATCCAAATTCATAAAAATTATTATACTGTAGTGGGCATTGAATGTGATACAATCTATCTAATGAGATAAGTGATTTCCTTATTTCAATATTTAAGTAAAGAAGAGTAAGAAAATTTTACCTGACAAACACCCCTTGATGTAGTATTTCTTCTTTCATATTTTTTGTTGTTTTCCTAAGTTAATCTAAAAAAAGTTTTATTTTAGTTTGATACTTATCATTGAAGTATTCTCTGGAGGATGTGTCTAATTTGTTTCTATCATTATCCTAAAACAATGGTAGAAGGTGACCAAGAACTTTTTCCCCTCTATCGCTTGATGTTGATAACTTTCATATAATTTCTGCAACCATTCTACGTATTTTGATTGAGTATCACTATTGGATTTCTGAATATCATAGATCTCATCTTTAAATGTTGTACTCATTTTTGGGGGGAATAATTTTTTATCAACAATTTTTTACAGCTTATCCCATCTTGATACTTCTCTAAGTTGTAAGTTGTACAACCACTCCATTACTTCTTCTTCATGTGAAAACCAGAAATTCCTCCACTTGATTTTATAATAAGATATAACTCTTGGATTCAATGTAATTTACATATCGTTAAATTCCTTTAATTCTTTTATTATATTCACCTATAATTCAATGAAACATTTTTTATAATATCTGAGAACTTACTATATCATTTAAACACCATATCCTAGATTACAACACAATGCACACTCGAAAGTGCATTTATTAATGATTCTATCTAAAATATTCATTTCTAAAGGTTTGGATTTAATTTAAAAAAAATAACCATCATTTTTTAATTCATAATTAATAAATTAGTTGAAGAGGAAATTCTCTGATTTTTCCAAAATTATTGGTATTTTATGTGAATAAGGAAAATAATATTTTTGTTAAAACTACGACTCGTATGAAATCTCTAGAAGGTAAGAATAAATTCAAACTAAAAAACCTTTTAATTGATAAAATATATATTTAAAGATTAAAACTATTCATTTTTAAAAAAAATTAGTTTATAAACCAGTGTCCAAAATTTTAGAACAAATTAAAATGTTAGTTTTATAAAAGTAATTTTCAATATTTTCTCAGAATTAAGTATTTTCAAGGATATATTAAGTTTTATATTGATTTTAAAACCTTATAATTTTTATTTTTTATAATAATTTAGTTAATTTAATTAAAATTAGTATCAAATATAATTTAATTTGGTATATAAATTTAAATCTTAAAAACATTATTTTTCTAAAAACTATTTTTATGCTATTACGTGTGTTTATTTTAAAATTAACATATCAAACATTTGGAAATTTTATTGATAAATTTATTTTAAATTTTTTAATCAAAAGTATCAAATTACTTAGATGTATCAATGTTGATTTTAATCATTAAAATTAATTACTATGTTTAAATTTTTATTACCAAGAAAAAATTAAATTTTGGTAAAAGATAGAAATATAAATGAAAAATCCCTTTAACACTGAAAAATGTTCCAAAAAGGATTTTTTGAGGTTATTTTAGACCAATAAAAACATTATCCTCCACATTTCTACATTTTCTCCATAGATTGTTAAATTTTTACTTTACATTATTTAAAATTTAAAGAGATGTTATAACACTCGAGCATTAATTATATTAAGTGAGAATTTTATATCAATAAAAATATAATAAAATTCACATTTTAAGTTTTCATTGAAAAAAATTCATATTTTATAAGATGAATAATGAATTTGAATATAAATGGTCAAAATATGGCTAAATGATTTTTTAAAATTTTCCATTATAAATTATCTTTTATGAATAATTTAATTGTAAAATTTAAATATTATTACTTTTATATATAATAAAATTTTAAATATTTATAATTACCAATTTATTGATTATAAATTTTACAGAAATAATGATTTTATCATTTGTAAGTAAAAAATGGATATGTTTTTGAAAATTATTTTTTAAATGCATAATGTCTCTCCATTTTAATTAATAAAAATTGTCATTAATAAATAATGAGTTCAAATAAACGTAATGATAATATATCTAAATATATGAATTTAAAACCATATAATTATGATTTATATTCATATATTTAATATAATATCATTTTATTCATGAAAATGCATTTCTTAAATAACCAATTAAGGCATGTTTTGGGGTTTATATATTAAACTTAAATTATTAAAATTATGTGAATTTATTTTTTAAAAAAATCATTTCAATATTTTAAATCATAATAATTAATACTAGTAAATAATCTAAACATAATTATTAGTTATAATAAAATGTAAAAACAGTAAAAAAAAATTAATTATTGTGATTAAGGATTAAATGGGTTTACCTATGGTTAACCTAAAAATATAAGGGTTAAAATGTCCTTAAATATTGTTTAACCCAATTGGTTGGTTGGTTTTATAACTTTACATTACCACCTTTGAATATGATACATTTGGGATCCATATTTCTACGAAAGTGACTCTTTGTTATTTTAAAAAATTAAAAATTTTCAAGTCTGTCACTAACCTCAATTATAAAAGGTTACATACTCTCCTAGATTACTCAAACCTCTTATGATATTTATATTGAAAAAACACTATCATAATATCTCCCCAAAATCTGTTTCAACATTATAGAGGTTCTTTTGAACTAAAATACCATCCCTGGCATCCATAATCAGTTATCCAAATGTGGTTTTTCTAAGCAAAGATAATCATCTTCCCCAATCTCTTTCATTTTTACTTATTTTTTTCCACCATCAACAATGTCTTAAAATTTACAATATAATAACACAAGTATCTCTTATATACTTATATTTTATTATTTTCATGATATAACATTTATCCATATAATTCTCCACCAAATGGGAAACAAATCAATCACTCATGTGTACAACAGACTACTACCTCACAAAACATGGTAATTTGTTTCCATAAAATACACAAATAGATAGATATAATAATGTAACTAATGAATTTATAAGATAACAATTAAAAATAAATTTAAAATTAAAATTTCATCCACTTCATTTCCCTTTCATCCACTAAGTATATTATTATATTGGTCGTGCATACGTATGGCCTACCGTGTCCATGAACCGACATAGCTCATTTTCACTAAAACATTTTCAAGAATAGTTTTAAATATATATATATATATATATAATGAATAAAAAAATATATTTATAAAATTATTAAAATTCTTGGGATTATGTAACCATGATCAGTGTATAATTACGTAAACTATTGAATTGAACGTTACATTAAAAATGAAACAGTTAACACTTGAAACGGAATATTTAATAAATAATAATTTTTAAATGGGTATTGAAATGTTATAATTGGATGATATATGAATTATAAGTATGTAAATAGGTATTTTATATAATTATAAGATATTTGTATTTATTATAATTGAGGAAAATCATACATATAATGCAAGTCAGGCCAGTAGTAGGGGTTTATTTCAAAATCTCATCATTATTCATGATTAATTATGTATAAGTTGCCTCTAACTTAGTTTTTTTATCATAATATAATAAAATAAGCCTATTTTAATATTCTATGGTTATTTAAATCAATTATAAATTTTCCTTTCATTTCCCTATCCTTTAAGTAGTCAAAATACTTATTTAATATTTTTAAGGAAAACATGCCTTGTTTTTCTATAAGGTTGAGAATATTTCTCTACCATGTCCATATTTTCATTAAAATAAAAAAAATATTAATATTCTCCAATTATATTTTGAATACATTTTTACACATATTTTAGTTTTTAAAAAATGTCTTAAAAAGAATATTCTTGTCTTTTTCCAAATGATGTACTTTTGAACTTTTTAAAAAGGATTAAAAGGAATGTTTTTTATACTTATATGACATGAAGGGTATTTAACAGCATCATGAAAGCTCATTTCATTGAATCATACTTTATAATTTGGAAAGAATACTTTAAAATAAAAAATATTATTTATATTTGTTGAATTTTAAGATTTTTAATAAGTTATTTGAAAACTGAAAGGAGCCCCATAGGGCGCAGTTCAGTGGTTGTGCCCTTGTTGTACCTATAGGGGTGAGTTGAGGAGGACCTACTTTAACACCTCCATGTATACAAGATTATTTGCTTTTTAAAACCACCCTTAGACCTACCATGAATTTTATAATTAAAAGGTTATTTACCTCAATAAATATTCCAATTGTCTTTATGACATATATTCATCTTTGTCAACGTTATTCTGTGAATAGCATGGTTTAATGGCGATGTACTCTTCTCATAACATTCTAAATATTATTCTGTATGGCTTGTGATTGTGTTTATTAATTGGTGAATTATTAAAATTTCTTATGTGAGTTCCCCAATTGAAATTTTTACATTGATTATGTTTCACCTCTTTCAGATGATGAATACATTAGACATGGTAAGTGATCGGTGTGACCATTATAGTCCCTCAATGCATCAGTAGATTTTATGAGATATAATAGTTTGGGTATTATCATATACCTTACTTGTTTATGTATGTTTTCTTATAATAATACATTGATGATAAGATTAATATGATTGAAATTTTGTACTCAACCATTAATAAACTAGTTTTTTTATCCATATGATTATTTATATTATTATGTTATACATGAATTTATACCCCATTATTGTATTTATTTTATGAAATATCTTACTGTTTTTTATCTCAGCAATATTATTAATTTTTTATTTAATTTTTGATAGATTTTGTTTTATTCTTTCCCTTACTGGGCATCAAAGCTCACCCATTATTATGATTTCCTTTCCCTAGGCTACAAATAAAGGATATATGAGTCAAATTAGTTATTTTAAGGACCCAACCCCAGTTTCCTAGAGCCAGTGCCTTATTTTATATCATTGGAATATAAATAATGAATATGAATACCAAAATATTGAGTAGTTTAGTATATTTGGAAACAAGATACATGCATAAGTTCAACAATACAAATTTAAAGGAAAACCAATTTAGAAACTCCATTGACAACATCCATAACTCCTAGGTTATTTTTGCATGTCATTCATAATATACCTCTTCATTTCCTAGGATAAAATGAAACATAAGAAAGTGTTGAGCTCAAATAATCAGTACTTTTATGCAATATAGTGGAAGATATCATTAACATAGACATTAGTCATTATGAATAACTAAAAAAACATGCCTTTAAAAATGAACATAACACATACAGCAAGAATAAAGGCTCAATAAATAATTCCATAATAAAGAATAATAATGGGTATTCTACTAGTAAAATAAACTCATGAATTTTTAATTACTGTTTTCATAATGATGGAATTCATAATGCTTGACATCATAACCTTATTGTCAAGGCCTCATGCCAAGACCATAAAAAACATTTCGTGAAGGCCTTGTGCAAAGACCGTAGTTTGTCTCATGAGACCTACTGATGCATAGATTTGATATATTGGGACCCACCAATCACTTAATAAGTCCAATTCATACCTCATATGAATGGGGATAAACAAAAACAACATACACATTCATATTGAAACTATCATATGAAGTGTAAATAAATTCCATGAACACTATCCATAAACACTAACCTTTCGAAATAAATTTGTTAATGGTTTTAAGATAGAACATCCATAGTAAAAATAATATTAAACCATTAAATTAAATATTATATATTATATATTAAAATATTAATTCCAATAATGCATAATAATTAATAGGAGTGTTGAAATATATGAAGTTACTCTTATAAAATCATCGAGAAATTCTTGAGATAAACACTCTTTTAATTTGAAAAGAAGAGTTCTATTGGAAAAGCATTATTATTAAAAAAATTGATGTAAGAAAGTATATACATAATAAAATGAGTTTTTTTTTTGAAATTTAATGGTCTCAAAAAATAGATTATATAGTTCCCTTGAAAATAGGTAAGAATTTGTGAAATTCCCTTTAATATGGATTGTATTTCGAGAATAATTTATGAAAGGTCCATTTAAAACATATAAATTAAAATTAATTAAAAAAGGATTATGTTTTTTACACATATATAGTACATTATCACTGAATATTTTAGGATTACATAGGAATAAAAATATTTTAATTGTGGTAAGTAGAGAATAAGAGTATCCCGAATGAAAATGGAGGTTCGGGTAGAAAACCCTTACCTTAAGTCTAAAGGTGTTCTTAACTTGATCTTAATGACCAGAATAATCAAATTTAGGTTCATAAATTAAAGAGTACATAACCTCCTTGACATGTAATTTATTTGTTATAACCTTAATTAGGTAAATTTATGGCCTTTATAATGGTTAATAGATTCAATTTCATTGTTTGGGAGTGTTTTCTTCCTTGGTTGTCATGATCGGTTTACTTATATTTATGTACAGATAAACATGTATAATGAGAATGGTTGTGTAAAAAATAAGTGGTATGTTATTAGTGAACAAAAAGAAGATTATATGGTAATAAAATTTATTTGGTTATTGGTATTGAAGATGAATCATTATATAAAACATTAATGATAATTAATTGTCTGTTTTTTATCACAATGAAATCATTTTGATTTATAATTTAATTTAATGTATAAAAAAAGTTTTTAGAACCATAAATAAGTTATAATACATATATTATAGTTTTATTAGACCAAAAAAAATATTTTATGATTGTAATTGAAGATGGGAATATAAATTGAATACCTTTCATCCTTAGATGTTATTAATTGACACATCTCAGATGGTTTTTTAAATTCTTGTACAAAAGAAGGGGGAATGAGATATAATGTAGAATTATTACATTATCATAAAAAATCATCTAATACATTTAATTTACTATATTAATCATAACATTTGGATGAAAGGAGGTGAGGAAAGAAAAAAAGGAAGCTTCAAATAAAATAAATGAAAAGAACAATTTACCTATTGAAGTGTTCTTCCTTGAGAGCCTCTTTATTGGAGAGGTTTTGGTCTTTTTGTGAGATCAAGGGCTTTCAGACCTGAAGGAGGAGATTGGGAGGATATTTGAATAGAATTTATTCAATGAAAAATTCTTGAGAGGAGTAAAGAGAAGAGAGAGTGAGGGGGGTTTGTAGTGGAAGAGAGGAGGGTTTTCCCATTATTTTACTCATTATTTTATTATTTGGCCAAACACAACCAAAAATATTGATTCTTCTAACCATTAATAGTAATATATTCATGTGATTTTGATCCAAGTGTGCTTACATCATCCATGATTCTACGAATAGTGAATTTAACTGATAAAGTACATATACTGCAAATTACCGTATTTTCCTATTCATAAAAAATTTGAGTATTTCATAAAATAAAACAAAATTCTCCTTAACCAATTGTAAATGTGTAGAATTAAAATATGAACTCTATTTTTTAAAAATATTTTTCTTAATATTATTTATTTTATTTTTAAATAAAATCATAATTTACTTGAAAAATAAAAATTTTAAAACTATAATTTGTTTTATATCACCCTATAAAATTAATCAAGATATCATTATCTTATAACCTTATGACAATAAAATAATTATATAATTTACTATTCATAAGATTCGTATTACTATTCACATTACTATTCATAAGGGCATGTTACTATTCACCAAAAATTATGTTTTCCTTATCAGACTCTAAATATCATACTAAAGGCAATCGTGTATGTCATTTTTTTCAAAATTTAAATAATAAAGGTGGAAAAGTTAAGTTTACTAGCTAGGTTATAATAAAATGTTGTTTTTATAGAAATATTGTTTCATTCATTAAATATTAATGTTCAAAAACATGTGATGTTACATTATCCAGTCCTTACAAAAAGTTCATCCTCAAAATTAACAGAATGTTACCTTAACCAGATTTGGGTTGTTCTTTATCATATTCTCCTCAAGCTCCCAAGTTGCCTTTTTGATTTTATGATTTTTTCCCCAAAAGTTTTACCCATTGAGTCATTCAATTCCCCAAAACTTGTTCTTTAGTTTCAACAATCGGGATAGCCTCTTCATGGTAAGATAGTTCAGGTTCCAATTCTATACCATCAGAAGTGAGGACATATGTTGGGTCTGGCATGTAATTTATCAGCAATGGTACGTGGAACACATTGCATACTCTAGAAAGGATAGGTGTCATTTCCAAAAAATATGTAACAACTCCAATTATCTATAGGTTCTCAAAATGTCCAATGTACCTAGGGCTCAGTTTTCCTCTCTTCCCAAATCATATAACACCCTTCAATAGAGATACATTTAAGAGAACATGATCTCCCACATGGAATTCCAAATCTTTCCTTCAATAATTAGAATAGATTTTTATCTACATTGTGCTTCTATAATATGGCCTTGAATAGTATTTAACATTTTTGTTGTTTCCTCCACATGCTCTGGGCCCACAATCTTCTTTTCCCCAACTTCATCCAAGCAATTTGGTGTATGAAATCTCTTTCTATACAATGCTTAATATATAGCCATTTAAATACATGAATGGAAACAATTATTGTAGGAAAACTACACTAAAGGTAAATATTGTTCTCACATACCTTTAAAGTCATGTGATCATGATCTCAACATGTCCTCTATGGTTTGGATCATACTTTCTGATTTCCCATCAGTTTGAGGATGATAAATAGTACTCAAACAAAGATCAGTATCCAATGATTTCTGAATAGTTTTCCATTATTTTTATGAAAATAATGATCATGATCTGACACTTTTGAAAGAGGTACTCCATAAAGTCTTACAACTTTATTGATATAGATTCATGCAAGTCTCTCCAGTGGAAAATCCTCCCTTATAGTGAGTGAATGTTAATATTTTGTAAGATGATCAATAATTATCCATATTGCATCATTCTTTCTTGGAGTTTTTCTAATTTAGTGACAAAATCAATAGTGATGTCATACAATTTCCATGTAGGAATTGGTAGAGGTTTCATGACTCATCTAATATGTTGTTTTTCAAAATTCACTTGTTTACAGACTAAACATCTTGATACATAATTAGAAATTTCCCACTTCATGTTGTCCAACCAAAAATGTTCCTTCAAATCCCTATACATTTAGTGCTACCAGGGTTTATAGAGAAATCTGAGCTATGGGAATCATCCAAAAACTATCTTTTCAACTCTGGTATAGAAGGAACACATAGAATCTTCCCAAAATTCATAATTCCATATTCACATATGAAGTTATCCAACTTCTCATATTTCAAAACATTAATTTTCTTTTGAAGGCTCTCATCATCAAGCTGAGAGATTTTAGTTAATTATAATAAATATGCTTGGGCATCCAATTTAAAAGTAATTATTTTTCACCTTCTTTGATAATTCCCATGTCCAAAATTATTAGATCCATTAATACAGGACCCATTTCAATCTTTATTTTTTAAAACACCATGATTCTTCTTGTGCAATGCATTTACTGCATTATTTTCCTTTCCTGGGTGGTAGTGTATGGAACAATCGTAATACTTGAGTACTATAATCCGTCTCCTTTTCCTTATGTTCAGTTCTTTCTGTGAGCATATATACTTTAGACTCTTGTGATCTGTGTATATCTCAAATATTTCACCATAGAGATAGTGTCTTCATATTTTTAGATCAAATATCACAATAGTTAACTCCATATAATGAGTTTGATAGTTTTCTTTGTGAAATTTTAACTTCCTTGATGCATTGGAAATAACTCTATCATTATTCATAAGGATGCAACCAAGTCCTTTATTTGATGCATCAATACATATCAAACAACCATCATTCCTTGATGGTAGTGTTAGTATTGGATCATTCGCTAATATCCTCTTCAATGCTTCAGAACAATCCTCATATTCATTTGTCCAAACAAACTTAACCACATTATATGTAATCTTGGTCATTGGGTTGGTAAATAGGTGATGTACTTAAAACAAGCTGATAATAACTTTCTAAACCAATAAAACTATGTACCTCTATTATGTTTGTTGGAGTAGGCCATTATTTCACAACCTTTGTCTTTGCGGGATTAGTAGATATTCCCTCCTTTGAGACAAAGTGGCCTAGAAAGGAAACCAATTGAAGCCAAAATTCACACTTTCTGAACATACCATATAATTCATTTCTTCTAATATTCTTCACAATAGTGTTTAAGTGTTTTTCAGGATCTTCATATTATTTGGATTATACCAAGATATCATCAAAAAATACCACCACAAAGTCAACAAGATATTAATTAAAAACTCTATACATTAGATCTTTGAAAATATACGGTGAATTACTCAGTCCAAAAGGCATTAATGTAAACATATAATTCCCATACCTGGTTTGAAATGTTGTCTTTGGAATATCTTCCTTTCTCACATGTAACTGATGATATCCTGATTGAAGATCAATCTTAAAAAAATATTGTTCACCTTGTAGTTGATCAATTATATAATCAATGCGAGGTAAGGGATAATTGTTCTTTGTTTTTATAGCATTGATCTTCTAATAGTAAATTCACAACCTCAAAGATCAATATTTCTTTTTAACAAAAAGAATAGGGGATCCCCATGAAGAAAAACTAAGGAAAATAAATCCCTTATCACAAAGTTAATCTCGTTATTTATTCAGTTCCACTAATTCAACAATGGCCATTCTAAAAGTGTAATTTCATATAAGTCTTGAATTAGAAATTAAGTCAATGGAAAACCCAATTTTCTACTCTAGAGGATGTCCATGTAAATCCTATGGAAATACATCAACATATTATTGCACAATAGTTATGTCCTCTATTTTAACCTTCTTTTCTTCACCCATATTTATTGAATTCCCTTCCTCCCTAAGGATTGAATTCAGTAGAGCTACTGGTGGTGGATCTAGATAATAATCAGAAGGATATGTTTATATCCTATAGATAAGGACTCCACATCACCCTCAGAAATTGTAACATCCTTCTTCTTGCTATAGATTTTTGCATCATGGTTATAAATCCAATCCATACTAATGATTATATCAAAGTAAATATTGGGAATTATAATAAATTCAGAAGATAAATCATGTGTATATTTTAAAATGGGGACTGTCAGACCCAACATTGTTGCAATGATACTTCCATTATGAGGTTCAACTTACAACTCCCTTATTTAATCAAATTGTAAATATCTAATTTTTCTAGAAATATGGAAGATATGGAAGAATGTAATGATCCAGAATAAAATAATTCATTTGATAAGTTCTAGGACAATATTAAAGTACACGCAAACACATCGTTAGGAACATCCACCTATGCAGTTGTGACCTCATAAGCTTGGCATTGCTCCCTTGGTATTCTTTGGGGATCATTTCCTTGATGCCAAATACAATCATTTTCATAATATCCCTACAATTGTATCATTGAACATTGGTATTTTTTTCTTCACCATACTATCATTGGAAATGTTTCATTATTATCTACACTTGTAACAAAAACCAATACCCTTCAGGCATGTACCTGGGTGTCTCTTCTGACAATTATCACAGGGTGGAAGTCATCTCTTCCCTTCTTCCCCATTTCCTTATTTCCTTTTTAAGAGTTTCCAGCATCCCACTTCTTCTCTTTATTTCCCTTAAAATCAAAATACTTAGATTTTTTATTTTTCTTCTTGACATCACTTGAGACTATATCTTCATATAATAACAAACTTTTTGAGATTGGATCCCTTTAGATGAATTGTTTTAATCTATCAAAGAATTGATAAATATTTCTCCTTGGATTAAAAAATGCAGTATGTGGCATGTCTTTCAAACCATGTGAGGTTAGCTTCACACTTTGAAACATTCTCAACCTATTTTTTTCCACATATTCAGAAATTACCTTTCCTTATCTTCTTATTTTTCATGAGGGATATATTTTTCTAGGAAAATTTCTTTAAAATTCCTCCATTCTATTTATTCTACTTCTTCCTCCACATTTGTGTTTTAAGTTAAAGACTACCACTGATCTGCATCTATAGATAGAATATAAACCTCCATGAAAACCTTCTCTCTTTAATTACATCCCAAAGAGAGAAATATCTTCTCGAATGAACTTATACACTGCTCTACTACAAATGGGTTTGTAGTGTCACTAAATGATGGAGGTTGTTATTGCATAAAGAGGCCTAACATAGCTCTCACACATTGGCGATTTGGATGCTCTATACGGGTAATATTATTATTCGAAGCCTTAGTCAGATGTCCCATTATAGAAATAAGTTTCTTGACACTAATCACAACACTAGAGCAAACATCATAATCTTTCATCAAAGGGAAATCCATACTTGTGCCACATGAATTTATTCGGTTTCCATTCCTTCCACTAGGTACTATTTATAAATATTGACATACACTAGATTAGGTTATGAATCATTTTGTAAAATATCAATCTAAAAAAATACTTATCATAAATTAAAATTATATATATAGTTATTATCAAAATCATAAACATGGATTCTATTGAGGAAAAAATTACATTTATATCCTTCATAATGTACTATAAAAAATGTGAATTATACTAGCCATATCCCTTAGGAGTATCAAACTAGGTGCGTAGTAATTTAAATTGTTGTGTCCCAGGATACCCAAGGTCACACCTAAAACTCCTTTTATATGTTTTCACTCCTAGGTACATCTATTATAAAACCATGATCACTTGTAGTTTCTTGATAGGTGTATATTTTCTAAAAATATACCCATAATCTATTCCTTTCCAAAAATCTAGGATGTTCTTTAATTTTTATCCTCAAATACTATCTTAGGGTTTTCCTCCCGAATTTACATTTTCTAAATCTAGTTCCCACGTTTTCTGCTAAACTTCCTCTCATACTAACTATAAGGACCCAACCCTAGTTTCCAAGAGCCAGTGCCTTATTTTATTTTATTGGAATATAAATAATGAATATTAATCCTGAAGGACCTAGTAGTTTTGTATATTTGGAAACAAGATCCATACATATGTACTATATTACAACTTTAAAGGAAATAAATTTAGAAGATCTTTTGACAACATCCATATCTTCTACCTTATTTCTGCATATCATTCCTAGTATACCAATTCATGACCTGGGAAAAATGATACATAAGAAAGAGTTGAGATCAAATTATCAGTAAAGGTAAGCACTACCATGAAATATAACTTCATCACAAACATTAGGCATGGTGAATAACTAAAAACACATCCTTTAAAACTGATCTTGAACAAATTATACCAGGAATACGAGTTGAATAAACAATTCCACAATGAAGAATAATCAATGTTTATATAATAGTTGAATAACCTCATGAAATTTAAATTAATAGTTTCATAATGTGGGAATTTATAATTATAGAAATCGTAACCAAACCATTAAGTCCTTATGTTAAGACAATAATAATCATTGTGTCATGGCCTTGTGTCGAGACTGTAGTTTGTCTCGCGTGACCTACCGATGCATTGAGGATCTATAGAGGGCCCCATCTATCACTTACAATGTCCAATTCATTCCTCATATGAATGGGGTTAAAAATATACAATATAGACATTCATATTAAAACTATCAAATGAAATATCAGTAATATTCCCCGAACATTTTGCATACACTAACTATTCTAAGTTAATTGGTGAATAGTTTTAAGTTACTGCATCCACAGTAAAAATATTCATAGATAATTTAATTAAATATTTTATATGATATATTAAAATATCAATCCCAATAATACATAATAATCAATAATAGTGTTTAAAAATATAAATATACTCTTATAAATTCATCGAGTAATTCTTAAGATTAATACTATTTTACATTGAAAGGAAGCGTTATTTTGGAAATGTATTCCTATAAAAATAGAACTGAATTAATATAGTATTTCTAAAATAAAATTATTGTTTTCATAAATATAATTTTCACTAAAAATAGATTATATAGTGCCCTTGAAAATAGGTAGTAATTTGAGAAATTTCCTTGAATCTAGCTTGTATTTCGAGAAACAATTTTGAAAGATCATTTTAAAAAAATATAAATATCCATAAATGAAAGTACGATTATGGTAGATACACATATATAGAAAATTATCAAATAATATATGAGGGGTAAATATTAATAAATAATAATTTAATTGAGGTTTTAAATAATAAGAGTAACCCGAATGAAAATGGAGGATTGGGTAGAATATCTTTACCTTAAGTTCGAAGGTGTTCCTCACTTGATTTTACTGACCTAAATAATAAAAATTAGGTTCATAAATTAATGATTACACACATCATATAAATTTAATTTATTTATTATAACCATTTAATTCATGGATTTTTATGGGTTAAGAGATTCAATTTCATTGTTTTGTAGTGATTTATTCCTTGGTTTTCAAGATTGGATTAATTATATTCATATACGGATAAAAATGTAGATTGAGAATGGTAGTCCAGAATATTAAATGTTTTTTATTAGTAAAAATCTTGAAAATTACATTGTAATAAAAAAATTTGGTTATTGGGAGTTAACAGGAATCATTTTATAAAACATTATAGATAATTGTGTGGGTTAATTAGCGGTTTTTATCACAATGAATACATTTTGATTTATAAATTAATATAATATGTAAAAAGGATTCTAAAACCTTAAATAAGTTTTAATATATATAAAATGTTTCATGACCAGAATTAAATATGCTAATAGAAATTGAAAACATGTTGTCCTTAAACATAATAAATTAACACATCTCAAAAGGTTTTTTCATTCCTAGTATAACAGAAGAGGAAAGGATATATGAGGAAAAATTATTATTTTATCAAAAACAAATCTAGTAAATGTAAGGTATTAGGTTTATAACAACATTTGGATGAAATAAGGTGAGGAAAAAAACAAAAGAAAGGGACTTGAAATAAAATAAATTAAAAATAGGAATTTACCTCTTAAATTAATCTTCCTAGAGATCCTCTTTATAGGAGAGGTTTTGGCCTTTTTTTAGACCAAGTTCTTATGGTTGGGGAGGAGGTGATTGGTTGGATGTTTGAGAATAATTTAGTGAAGGAACAAGGCTTGACAATATTGAAGAGAACAAGGAGTGAGGGGGTTTATTATAGAGGAGAGGAGGGTTTTCGTATTATTTTATTATTTTTCCTAAGGCAACCAATAGTATTGATTCTTGTGACCATGAAGAGTAATATGAGAATTTTAGTATGAAATATGTGAGCTTACATTATCCATGATGCTAGTAATAGTTATTTTAACTGATAATGTATATATACAATAAATTAAAATATTTTACTATTCAAAAAAAATTCAGTATTTAAGAAAAAACCCCAATATTCACCCTAACCATTTTTCAACATGTAGAATTCAAAAAAGATCTACAGTTTTTGAAAACATCATTCTAAATATTATTCATTTAATTTTTAATTAAAATCAGAATTTATTTGAAAAATATCAATTTTAAAACTATATTTCTTTTTATATCACCTTGAAAAATTAATCAATATTTCATTATCATATAAGCATGAAAATATAAAATAGTAACATGATTTAAAATTAATAAGATTCAAATTACTATTTATACTACTATTTATAATGGTATTTTAATATTCACCAAAAATTACATTTGTCTTGTCAGACTCAAAATATCTTACGGAAGGCAACCATGTATGTCATTTTTTGGAAATTCAAATCACAATGTTGGAAAAGTTTTTTTCTGGGTAGGTTATAAAAAAGTGTTGTTTTGTGTATACTCAATGTTTCATGCATTCAATAATTATTTTCAAAATATTGCGGTGTTATAGATATTTTCAAGAACTAATAATAATATCATATAAGAATTATTATATTATATTTCTTTTTCTATTATATAGTATGAGAAGCATGTATTTATCTAGTCTCCCAAGACTATTAAACTATTTGTTCCTTTAGAATGTGACCCTAGATTCTTTTTCCAATTCAGTAAATTAACTGCAGGATCTAAACTACTGGACTTGTTGGGTTATAGTTGGTATCAAAAGAAGTTAAATAGATCCTTGGGAAGTAGAATATGAAAACATATATTAGAGAACATAAAACTATGAAAAACTCAATAGATATGTCTAATTGTGAATAATATCATAATATTTTTGGTAAGGGATAGAATATGTTGTTTTCCAAAAAATATATCCATTTTTGGATAATATAAGTGGATATAGTGTTGGCATAGATTCATTTAGGTAATAACCCTAAAAATAGTTGGTCAAGTATATCTTGGCCATCATTTCAGTGCCTGATGAGTGCACCCTTATTTCTCATCTGATTTTTCACTCCTAGTGAATATGTCTCTATTAATTCATATTATCTTTACAAAACAATGTTAAATATTTAAAAATATAGATAATATTCCCAAAAATACCAAGATTAATATTATCATATTATCTATGAATAAATGTTTAAATAACTCAATGTTTTTCACAAGTTTTAAAATTATGAATAATGTTTCATAATATTATGATACAATATAATTAATGAAATTGTTTATAAATTTTACCTTGTATAAGGAATGGGATGTTTAACAATGAATGTATTCTACATTGGGATTTACCTCATAGAAAATATAATGAAGCTGGAGCTGAAGTAACAGTTAGAGAAAAAACAGTTATAACCATATTGGGATAGCTAAATCTGTTTGAAACTAATATCCTTGATTATATAGAAAAGAGTTTTAATCCACAACATGTTTGCAAGAATTATTGAACATTCCATTTTTCATAATCATATTTCACTCAATGGTAGTACAAATCCATTTGTTTACAATCAAATGATGAGTTTCTTATAGAAGATATTCCTTACGATGGGGAGTAATGAAAGAGAAATGGTTTTCATGGTAGTTTATCATCTCATGGGAGATGAAGATCAATGGTGGTCATTAATTCAAAACACCAGGGACGTGGAAGAAATATAAAATGGATTGGATGAATTTTAAGGTACTCTTCTTGAAGGAATTTTTTATCACGAGTAATGAGAAGATATAGAGAGACAATTACTGAATCTATGAAAAAAGGAATATGAAAATATTGTTAAGAATGAATCCTAATTTTTAAGGCTATAAAGGAATTATATAGACTTCATAAATATTATAAATATTATGATTTACTATATATATTATAGGCTAAATCCAATTGTTCTAAGGGAACTTGTCTCCCAAAACTCCTCATCATACAAGGACTTAATATCATGTGCCATGAAGATAGAGAAACAATTCTCCATGTCTTATGAATTTAGAGGAATGAAATATAAGAATATGTTTCCTGAGAAATCTAGAAAATGAAATATTTAAAAAGGGATGAATTGTAGGATGGAATTCAAAACATTTAATAAATGTTGAAAGAAACGCCATGAAACATGCTTATTTAGAATGGGTTTCACTTCAAATGTGGAGAGTAAGGTTGTGAGGATCATGGTGGAAATAGAATGAAATAATCTACTAACATTCAATAGTTCCATTATAAATATATGGGTGAATATGGATATGATTTACCCAGGTTTCAATGGAGTTATCCATAAAAAATTTTAAAGGATAAAATTAAATCTTATGTGATCACAATAGATGAGGCTGAAGTTCCAATTGATGTGGTGGTAGGTACTCTAATCATATACTAAAATTCAGTTATGTTTTTTGTTTTTGATTCTGTGTCTTCATACTCTTTAATGAATTCTATATTTGATAATAAAATTTGATATTACCCTAGAACCATAAAAGGGACTAATTAATTAAGACTCCTAGTATAAGTCCCATATCAAAGAAAATTTGTCAGTCAATTCCCATTATGACACATAATGGTGTTGTATTTTGCTAAATTTATTATTATACCTATGGTTGATTTTTATATAACCCATTGTATGATATGGATTTCAAAATTTTATTCACAAATTTATTGTAAACATAAGAATATTACAATTTGTGATGAAGATGTGGAATTCATTCTCTTTAGTGTGGGGAAATTACCATATGATTTAGTTCTATATCCATCATTGGTAGTTGTTCTGAATGATATTATTTAGAAATAAGAGGAGACACAATCTATAGATGGAAAATTTGATCATAAAATTGATGATATACCTATTTTATAAAAACAATTAATGTAATTTTTTAGTAATTTACTAGAAATACACCAGAGTGAGATGTTGAGTCTTCTATTTATTAAATCTCTCTTGAAAGACCTATATGAAAGTCTCCTAATAGAATATACACTATAGAATTAATAGAGTTGAATAAACAAATAAAGGAGTTTATTTATAACAAATTTATACTCCTGGTTTTTTTTCATTGTGGATTCATTATTCTTTTAATTATGAAGAATGATGGATCTATGAGGATGTACATTGATTATAGGGAAATTGAGACTATTATGATAAAGAACATGTATAATGTACCTAGCATTGATGACTTGTTCAATCATCTTCATAGAGATTAATATTCTTTTAATATTTACCTTCATTCTGGGTATCATAAATTGTTAGTAAATAAGGAAGATATTCTGAATATACCATTTCATATGAGGTATGTACATCACAATTTTATAATAATTCAATTTTGATTGACTAATTCATCCACTATTTTTATGGATATAATGAATAGATTATTCATGGAATATCTTGATAATTTTTATGTGGTATTTATTGATAATTTCTTAGTGTAATATGAGAGATATGAGAACCATAAAAATGATTATAAGATCAATCATGAGATTCATATAAGAAAAGAGTTATATGGGAAATTTAGAAAGTGAGAATTCTATATTTGTAAACATTCATTTCTTAAGCATAGTGTCTCCATGGATGGAATCCCAGTTGATCCTATAAAGACATATGAATTCCAAGATTGGAATACACCAATGTAAATAATTGAGGTATGTCATTTCATTGGTTTTATAGTTTAATATCAGTGATTTGTTCAAAATTAGTCTTTATTGGAAAACCCTTTAACCAAAATTACTCATAAAGGGCTTAAGTTCAAATAGATAAAGAAATGTGAAGAATGTTTTGAATAATTTATGAAGATATTGGTGAATTATATGATATTGACTCACTCATTTGAAAATGATGGATTTGAGATATATAATGATTCATTGAAGAATGTATTTGGTTAATTCCTCTAGTAGAATGATAAATTCATTATATAAACATCAATGTAGTTAAATACACTTGAACAAAACTATACAGATCATTCTATTGAGTTGGAATCCATAATCTTTTCTCTGAAGATATAGGTTAATTGTCTATATGGTGAAAAATAAGAAATATATAATGATAAAAATATTTTGAAATATATATTTTCATAGAAAGATCTCAAAATGAGTCACAGGTGATGGTTTGAGATAATCAAGGATTATGATTCCTCAATACACATCCACATATTATGGAAAACTAAATTAAAGGATGTATTGAGTTGGAATGACCATTGAGTCCTGAGAAATTTTAGGAGGTATTAGGATCATATGATTGTTAATTTAGTAATGATAGATCATAAAAAAATTAAGGAATGTGATCATCACTCCATTTTCAAATGATTATAGAAGTATATTAATTTAAAAAGATAAAAAGTTCTTAGATTGATTATGATAATTTTTAGAAGAATCTTAAATCTATGAATGATGGAAAATTTGAAGAAATTATATATGAAGTCAACATTATGAAATTCAGAAATGGCTATGTATTCCATATATACCTCAATTAAAAAGGAAATTATTATAGGATTCTCATATCTTAAATTTCATTATAGTCTCTATTAGCACAAACATGTATAGATATTTAAAGGAGCATTTTTTTTGAATCATGAAATGAAAAATTTATTATTATGTGTAAAAATTATTGGTTTATCAATAGGTGAAGGTTGAGAGACAACATCATAGAGGAGTCATAAAACCTATATCTATTCTTATATTAAAAAGGGATTACATTAATATGTAATTTACATTAGATTAGAAACGACTCTTAGAAAAAACAATTCAATATGGATTATTCTTTTTTATCTTACAATGTTTGCACATTTTATCACTATAAGAGAAGATTTAATTCTAGAGAACCTTGAACAACTCTATATTAGTGAAGTTTTAGAAAATCATAGAACACCTATTTCAATTATTTCTCATCATGACCCATAATTTACATTGAAATTTTGGGAAAGTGGTCATAAGTCTCTTGATATCGAATTTTAATTGAGCACTGGTTATCATCTAAAAACTGATGGGTAGTCCAAAACGACTATAGAAACATTAAAATACATGTTGAGGTTATGAAACAATTACTTTAAATGTTTTTGGAATTATTATTTAACTTTTCTAGTGTTATCATATAATAATTTATTTCATTCCTGTGCTTAGATGGCATTGTATGAAGCATTATATGGAAACAGATGTCATAATCTAACTTTTTGGGATAAAGATAGGGAAAGTTATATTGTAAGCCCAAAACATTATAAGGAGATGATAATTAAGGTATGTATTTTTCAGACTTATATTAAAGAATACCAACATAGGAAAATGAATTTTGTTTATAACTAATGGAATGCTTCTAAAATTCTAGTGTGATATCAAATTTTCTTGAAAGTATCTCAATGGAAGGATTTTATAAGATACGATAAGAAATAGAAACTGAGCACCGATTACATCATACCTTTTTAAAATTTGAAAAGAACTAGAGATTTGGGATACTATTTGGAAATTCTGACTAGAATCTCTAAATTACATGATGTGTTCCATATCTCATTCTTAAGTAAGTACACAAGAGACCCAATGCATGTGCTAACATATGAAGAAATAAAAGTGGAATATTATTTAACTTCTATTGAAGAGCCTATCTATGTTTTTGGCACTAAAGAGAAGGTATTATGGAATTAGATGAATCTACTGGTAAAGACACATTATAGAAATAATTAAATGTAATAATCAACATTGGAACCAAAGTATGTTTTGAAGAAGAACGACCCTCATTTGTTTAGAAAGTAATATCCTTGAAAATTTTGAGGATTAAATTTTTGTAGGAGGAATGAATATAACACAAAATCATAAAGAATAGTAAGTGAAAATTATATTGTAATAAAACCATTATAAAATTCAAATTTTAAAATTTCAGGTAACAAATATTATAATTTTAAATGATTAATTTTAATTTTAATTTTAATAGTCCATAGTAATCCAAGAATGAATTTCTGAAAATTTCCCTTAGAAAAAAGTTTTTATTAATAATTAAAAATGTAGTAGTTTACTATTCCTCCATTTATGTATAGTAATTTTTTATAGTATGTATAATTAACAATTTACTTATTATAAATTTTATAAAAATAAATAAAAGATCATTTGGATTTAAAAAAGGTATAATTTTTAGAAAACATTTTTTTAATGCCTAATGTTTGTCCGTTATAGATAATAAAAATAAGCATTAATAGGGAATTATCATAATGATATTTATAGAGTATATATATAAAAATAATAATTTAAAAACATATAATTTTTTTCATTAATAATGTAGTTAATATAATATATTCTCATTATTCAAAAATGGAATTCTTGAAAAAAATATTTTTGGACACATTTTACAGGCATATTTTCTTAAAATCAATTCAACGAATTATATGAATTGAAATTGGAAAAATATATTCCATATTTTAAATTATCATAATAAATATTATTTAATAACATTAACATAATTTTTTCTAATAATGAATAGTAAAATTGTAAAATAATAATTATCATGGTTTAAGATAAAATGGGTTTTCATGGGGCTAACATAAATAGATAAGGGTTAAAATGAACTAAAAACATTTTGAAACCAAATTGGTCAGTTATATTTTATCCTTACCCCTAAAAAATATTATATGTGCCCAATTAATCAATATTTCTATGAAATTTACTTGAAATTATTTTAAATTTATCTAAAATTACAAGTGTGCCACTCAACTGAATTCTAAAAGAGAACCTCTTCTAATCACTTAATTATACATATTATGCCATTTATCATTACCAAACCATACCAAAATATCTACCCAAAATCTTTAGGAAATATATTTGAGGTTATGGTATTCCAAAAAGATAAACCCTTGGGACTTTAATAAGAGATTCAAATATGGTTTTTCTAAGAGAAAGCAATCATCTTCACCAATCTCTTTATTTCTACTTTTTATTTTGCAACCATAAATTATATCTTAAAAATTAAAATATAATAACACCATTATATATAATATAGTGAGATGTTATTATTTTTTTGGAATAATATTTATCTTTATTCTTCTCTGTCAAATGGGAATAAAAACCAAAGGTCATGTGTAAGGTAGGTTATCATCTCACGAACTGATGTGATTTATTCCTTATAAATAACCGATATGAATTATCATAATGATGGAAATAAAAAATATATTTGATATTTATGACATTATATTTATTATGGAAAATTAATATATCAGGCACTACATTTCTCTTTCACAAATTAAGGAAATTATAATGTCCCTCTTGCATAAATATGGCCCGGTGTCTCAATGAAGTGATGGGATTCATTTTCCATGTACAAATTTATATAATGATTCTAAAAAAGTTTCTAATGAATAAATAATATATTTGTATCATTATAAAAAATTTGGAATATTTTTTTACTATGACTAAATTACAAGGAACAAAACTACAAAACCCAAACGTACAAGAAAAATGAAAATGTTAACACTTGAAATAATGAATTTAATAAATAAATAATAATAAATGGGTATTTAAATGTCATAATTAGATCTTATATGATATGATAATTATTTATATTTTTCTATTATAGTAGTACGATAAATTTAAATTGATTATATATGAGGTTAAGAGAACATACAATGTAAGTCAGATTGGAGGTAAGGGATTACTTCACAATCACATAATTATTCAGGATTGTTAATTTTTAAGTCCCTAGAGGTTTAATTATTTGATCCTTCTATCCTAAACATAATATATTTAATTATTCTTTAGTTATTTTGGTAAATAATGTTTTTCCTTAAATTTTACTCTCATTTATGTACTCAATAGAATAGAATAAGTTTTTTGAGGAATCCCAATCTTATTTTTCTACTCGGTTCAGACTATATCACTTCCATGTCAATATTTTTCATAAAATTTATGAAAGAATATTATAAATATTATAAATATATTTATCATATAAATTTTCACCCATGACCTGTAACACCCCATTAATTTTTATTATAAATTTAAATACATTTAGTAATAAAAAATAATAATTTTAAATAAATTTATTTAATTAATAATACTTATATTTAAATTTATAGATTTCAAATTAATTTTGAAATCAAATACATTTTAATAGTATTATTTTGTGTAAAATAATATTTTTATATGAATATGTGTCTTTGATTATAAAAAAAATAAATTTTACCAATAGATTATAATATATATGGACTATTACATTTTTTTGGATAATTAATAAATAATACAATGAATATATTCACTATTATTTTGACACTTCAAGATTTTATAGTATATTTCTTCATAAATAATTTCAATTCATTAGATAACTTATATGAACCCCACACTGAGTCAATGTGAAGCAGCACTTTGTTATAGTTATAACCGATATGTTAAAAAAAATTTCCACTTAAATGTTTTAAATTTTGAAAAAACAAACATATAGGGCTGTGTTCAGTAAGATATTTAGAGTCTGATAGAATCGTCTTAACTTTTTTTTGAATAGTAACTTACCCTTACGAATTGTGACTTACCCTTATGAATAGAAACATACCTTTATTAATAGTCATATTACCCTTATAAATAGTAATATCACCCTTATGAATGGTATCCTTACCCAGGAGTGTGTAAATAAAATTTAGGCACCTTATAAATTAGGGTGAATATTTTAATTAATCGTTGGTGTTTTGTGAGTAATAAATATTTAATTACAATATTATAATTAATAAAATTATTCTAAAGACAATTTATTTTCATAATATGTATTCATAAATTATATTTTTAATTTCCAATGAATTTAAGATAATTTAATTATACCTTACTTAATTTTTCAATGTGTCATAAATTGGTTATAATTTTCAATTTAGTATTTTTGGACTAAAATATGATTTTAATTAAAAATTAAATTTTTCATAAAAAACAAATTATTTTCATAAAATTGATTTAATTTCTCGATTCTACATGTTTAAAAATGGTTACATTGAATTTTTTGTATTTTTCTAAATTACATGAATTTTTTATGAGTAGTGAAATTTGAAAATTTAGGAAATATGATAAATAAATGAATTTTTGCATCATGCTTGAGTCATGGCTGATGTAAATGGTCGTTTTTTAGAACACATATTCACTTATTAGTTTTTCACAAGAATAGTTACTATTCATATTCTTGAGCCAAAAATAATAAACTAATGATTAATATAACGCAAAACCCTCTTCTCGACCACTATATAACCCCCCCCCCCCCCCCATTCCTCTCACACCACTCAAGATTATATCCCCACATAGGTTATTCCAAATACAAATCCTATGACCTAACCTCATTTCCAATTCCTTCTGGTATCACCAAAATGCCAAAAACAAAGGCCTTAAGGACGTTCTCATAGAGAAATACTCAAGTGGTAAACTTCTGTTCCTTTTCTTTTCAACTTCTTTTACAAGTTCCATTTTATAATTTCTATCTCATCACCTCCTATAATCAAAATAAAATGATAGTTACATTACTATTCATTTAATATAATTTTATTATGCTAATTTAATATTCCATCATCATCTCTCTTTCCCCCTCCCCTTATACTAAAAATGAAAACACTATCTGATATGTGTTAATTTATCACATTCTAGAACAATGGGTTTTAAATTTCCATTAATATATTCAATTATGGTCATTAAATTATTTCTATGGTTTAACAAGATCATAATATATGTATTATATCATATTTAATGTTATAGAATCATTTTTACACATGGTATTTAATTATAAAACAAAATGTGTTCGTGGTGATCAAAAAACTATCAAAATAATCCAAGCGTTTATCATTACAATTTTATATAATGATTCATCCTCAAACCATATAACCAAATGATATGTATAACCATTAAAAATATTTTTTTTCATTAATAACATGTAATTCCAAATCTAGATATTTATATCATTTCCACAAGAACTGTATTATTCATAGTCAAGCGAACCGATCATGAAAATCATGTTAACGAACACTCTGGAATGATGAAATTGAATTTTATAACATATCTAGAAGACCAAAAATGAATATAATAACACTATAATGAATAAAATTCATTTATAAAATCTTCATAATTATTTAATTAATGGATTTAATTTTACTGTCCAATATGTTAAGATCAAAGGAAGAACCCATTCGGGAAATAGGTAAGGGGTCTCTCTTATCACTTTCATTTTAGTGAGATTTCAATTGTTCACCACTTATTTATTTTATGTTGTGTATGTATACATCCATTTGAAATATAATATCATTATTATACTTATATTTATGGTATTCATTTATTCAGTTGATCATTATTAACTTGATTGATTACAATGTTATAAGGGACTTTGTTTCAATTTCCAATTCAGTGTGATTTACTTGGTAGTGTGCACCAAATAATTTTTATGTGGTGAATCTACTACCCCTTGGATATCATTTTTAATATTAAATTATAATTATATTATATATCCATTTTCTTGTTACATGGATATGATTTTATTTCTCAGTCATATATCATTTTACATACGATGTTTATGTGGAATGATTCTTTAATTGTGGAAATATTGATGAATATGTATCCTCTACTCAATACGAATATAGAAAAAAAAATATTGTATTAAATTTTTTTATAAATAATGATTTGGACCATAAGTGATGTCTGGGGCCTGTTATAGCCTCTCGATACATCGATAGGTCTCATGAGACAAATCATTTGGCGAAAAAACCTTTGAGTTTGATTCCAAAAATCAGATGGGTTTCTACCCACGAACATAAACTGTAGCAATGGTATAATGGTTCATGTGCCAGATATTTGAAGTCCAAATAATAATAATGAACATTATTCATTATTTAGTTTTTACTATCCATGAGTTTTTCACTATGACAAAATCTATGGATGCACTTTCATTCTGAGTTTATTGATTGTCAGTGTTTTTCAGCTACTCACCATGTCATATTGATTATGTCTAATTGATTATGATCAAAAAATTATTTTTTCATGATTCCACTGTATATAATACTTACTGAGAAATTTAACTCACCCATTTCATTTTTCCCTTCTAGTGATTATAAAAAATAGATCATTTATTTTGTTTCCAAGGATTCTGTTTATTTGTTTTTGTATTGTATCTTAGTCTGTTTCCTTTCCCAATGTAAAATGTGTTCATGTATGTATGTAGTTTATTAAAGACTACTAAATTGATCAGAACTTTGGGATTTTATTCCTTAAAATCATTCCAATGTAATAGAATAATACACTATATCTAGTCTACTGGGTTTGGGAATTATAGTTGGTATCATAGGAAGTTTAGTAGAAACCTTGGAAACTAGATTAAAAAAATGTAGGTTACTAAACAAATCCATTTGATAGACATTGGGGATAAGCTTACAGGAACTCCTAAAATATGGGTATGTTATTGATTATGTAGATATTCTAATAAAATATATCTATGTACGGATAACACAAGTGGATGTGGTTCTGGAACGAATGTACTTAGGAGTAACCAATCTAACAAGGTGTTTTGGGCTAGACCTGGGTAACCTTGTACACAAAAAAGGGCCTTATTGAACACCCATTTTCACACACCAATGGGATATTCTTAGGATAATTCACATTTTCATTAAATTTCATTATAAAGGATTTATTCACCTAATGTAAAAAAATTATATGGTTCTAGGATTTTCAATGCATAAATTTATATTATGTGTTATACCATTTATATATTTATTGAGTGTTCATAATCTTATGAGCTAATATAGTATATAGAATTGATTAGAAATGGAACCTAGTAGAAGTAATTAGAGCTTCACTAATGCATGTTATTCAATGAGTAGGAAGGATCGTATCTCCAATAATCTTAAGCCATCATTTCAAAGGAAGATAATATACTATGTATCATCATCATATGAGGAAATAGTATCATGTGTTAACAAGGTATGTAAAGAATCTCTGAGTCCTATGGCTTTGAGGGGAAGCAAAAGAAGAAGATGATGGTAGAGAAAAATATAGATAAATGGATGAAGGGAAATAAGGTTTATTTTATATTTGATAATTGTGGAAATAATCACCCCGGTAAATGTTTGAAGGGAATGGGAGTTTGTTATAAGTGTATAGAAAAGGGACACAAAGTTTGTGATTTCCACAGTAAGAAAATAATTTCCAATGTACAGAGCTTCAACTACAAGAAGATAGGACACTATGTGAAACCACATCCCAAGTATCAAAGAATATATCCCAAATTATGTTATTGTATAATTCCCAAGTTATGATGTTGTTAGGAAAAAATCCCCCAAGGCATCATTGAAGCATTTTTGATGTGATTGTTTTTATTTACAAAGAAGACCCTGATGTATGAGTGTAGTGAAAAAGGTGGTTTACATGGTGATTTTTAGGGTCAAGGGATGCCTCCAAAAATCCATGATTGATTGAAGAACCTCGACAAAGGAATGGATGATCTAGAGGTGGTACAAAAAGAGCAGATACAAGGTGGCACTGTTTTCCAGTGTTTGCCAAATTTTTGGGCCCGAAAATCAGAAAATGGAGTGATGTGTTATTTGAAATGGGTGGTGTGCAAAAAATTGGAGTGGTGTGCAAAAAAATAATGCAGGGATAAAAAATCAGCGTGGTGTGTGAAAAAGATAGTGGTGCACGAAAAATAAGCATAGTGTGTGAAATATTAGTGCGGTGTGCGGAAAAATAAAGTGTGGCATGAAATATTGGCTCGGTGTGCAAAAAAGGAAAGTGATGCATGAAATTGTGGGATGATGTTTTTCACGCAAGAGGTGTTTTGAGGTATGAAACTTGAAAATTGGAAAAGGCATGAGGTGCGCGAAATATTAGGGCAATGCGCAAAAAATAGTGTTGTGTAGAAGATTTGTTTTTTGTGCTCAAAGTGGATTACGCGCTAAAGGAGGGTTTTTCACGCGGGGTCGATTTTGCATATAAATATGAAGTGAATCCCCTCCATTTACAGGAGCTCAAGACTTAGAGATTATCTGAGCTCTGGCACATGAAATTGTAGTGCACAGGTGAGTTGCACGAAATGAAGACTGTTGCGTGAAAAGTGAATTTCGTGCAAAAGCGGAGAATTCCACATAAGGCAGTGAATAGGCTACACATAAAAACTGGTGTTCACAAAATAATTTGTTTCATGTAGAAGGAGTGTTGTGCGTAAAAGGGGTGTTGCGCAAAAAGTGTATTTTCACAAAAACATTGAATTATGCACAAGGTCCAGTGAAGTCTGCACGTAAAAATTGGGGTTTCCCAGTACACCCAGTACAAAGAGAGATTCATCTGCAGGTTAAAGTTGGATGTCAACAGAGAATCTATCAACAACTAAGGATACATATTTCGTTAAAGATAATTAAGAGACCTACATTTCTATAAATTGTGAGTGGATATTCTGAAGAAGTAGTGATCACCCTTTCGTTGAGAGAGCAGTGACCTTTCATATTGTGAATGGTTGTAAACCAAGAGGGACAGTGAGTCCGCTCCGAACTTGTAAACAGTAGTGCACTTATAGTGGAATTTTTACATCGGCCCACTGATGGTTTATGCTCCTTGGAAGTAGCCCAGCGAGGTTGAACCAAGTAAAAATTGTTTTTTCATGTGCATGCTTTAAGGTTTGTTCATACTATGCATCAGAAAGGATAGAGAAAAGGGTGTGGTCTAACAGTAAAAAAAGATCAAAAGGTGTCATTGTTTTTATCTATCATCACTTATTCACCCCCCCCCCCCCAGGGTATCTAGCCAAGTGGACCTAACAAATGTTGTCATAGATGAAGAAGAATTATTAATATTCCTAGTCAAGAATCATCTCATTTGAATATTTTGTCAGTGTTATATTGGCTATAAGAATTATGGAATATATGAGGATTATACTTTAGTACTTTTTAATTATAGATTTAAAACAATAATTTTAATGGTACCAAGAATAAATACTCATTGGAAAGTTAAACTTTTTGTAAAATTCATCACTGATGGAAAGACTACCCTAAAAATATTCATGATGTTGAGATAATGATGAAGAAAATATTTATTTGGATAAGTACTGACTACCTTGGAATTGATTATTGACTTTTCAAGAAGTTTTATATACTATCATCAAAGGAGTTTACAATAATTTTGGATTTAAGGAATAAATCCAATAACATGTATCTAACATAATGAATATGGATGAATGATTTTTCAAATAAGGTTTTATGGTAATTTGAGTTATTACCATATTTTAAGAGGATATATGATGAAGTTACTCACTTTTTGGAATGTGAAAATTCCGAGCTACATCATACTGACTATGGGCTAATGATCAGTTCATCTTGGAAATTCAACTACCTTCTTTTTAAGGAGTTTATTCATTATGGAAAGTCTAACCATTTATGAATGGTTTAAGTTGATAATTATATAATATTTTAGAGGTTAATGTATTACTTCCCCACATGATACAACCTTTGTTAAGTGATGAAGTATAGATAGTTCAAGGTGAAACTAAAGGATTAGTTTGTATATATTTATACTCATATAGAGTGTAATAATTCCTCAACTCTGGAAAAAAGGTCATAAAAAATGGTGTCATATTATCAACATTTTTAATTATACCAATGATACTTTCCAAAATTGTAGTTTATGGTTTTGTGGTAATCAAATTTCATTGAACATGTTATTTATCACGTTCCATCAGAACATGAGGGTTCGATTATTCCTTCATTTCCATATTTTCACTTCACACTAATGTCATCCGTTTCGAATGCATAAATTTGTGGAAACTTATGTATTTCATTTTCCCCATTATTAAGAGAATATTTTTTTAACCTCATTTCCAATGTGGGTTTCCTATAACATAATTTTCAAGTATCAAATTTTAATTTTTGAAGTGCAATTTTGAATTGTGAGGACCCAATTATGTTTAGGAAGAATAATTTAAATCAGCCATAAGATTTTTTATAATATTAAATATATTAATAAATGAAAATTAATAATATAAAATTATGTATTTTAATTAATAATACTTGTATTTATAATTTATAGATTTCAAATTATTTTTTAAATAAATTACTATTTTACAGTATTATTTTGTGTAAAAAATATTTTAATATGAATATGTGTATTTGATTATCAAAAAATTAATTTTTATGAATATATTATAATATATATTTTAACTATTAAAATTATTTTGATAAACACTAAATTATCTTATGAATATATTCACTATTATTATTACATCCCAAGATTTAATGGTATGTTTCTTCATAAATAATTTTAATTCATTAAATATCTTATATGCACACAACACTGAGTCACTACAAAACAAATTTTTTTTATAGTTATAACCTAGATGTTACATATAATTTTGCAACTTTTGTGTTTTGAATTACGAACAATGGACATACATGATTGTGATTAGTAAGAAACTGAAATTCTAGTAGAATCATCTTAATTTTTTGATGAATAGTAACTTACCCATATGAATAGTAACTTATGCTTATAAAATGTGATGTAACACTTATGAATAGTAATATAAACCTTATTAATGGTAACCTTACCCATGAGTGTATAAATAAAATTTAGGTACCTTATAAATGAAGGTGAATATTTTAATTAATCATTAGTATTTTAGTGAGTAATAAATATTTAATAATATTATTATAATTAATAAAATGATTTAAAAGATAATTCAATTTCATAAAATGTATTCATAAATAAATATTTTTCAGTCCCTAATATTTTAGGAAAATTTAATGAAACCTTAGTTATTTTTTTCAAAGTGTTATAAAATCCGTTATAATTTTAAAATTGGTATTTTTCGATTAAATGATGATATTAATTAAAAAATAAATTTCTAATATATATATATATAAATATATATTTATTTTAATAAAATGGACTTCATTTTTTATTCTATACAACAAAAAATGGATAGGGTTATTTTTTGGTATTTTTCTACAATACTTGAATTTTTGGTGAATAGTGAAATTCGATAATTTACAAAATATGCAAATAAATGAAATTATGCATGTTGATTCATACATGGATAATGTAAATGGTCATTTGTTCAAACTAAAATGAAATTATTAATATTTTACAATAATTATGACTATTCATAGTATTGTTCCAAAATAATAAACTAATGATTAAAATAACGCAAAAAACCCTCCTCTCCTCCACTATATACACTACCCATCACCCTACCCCCAGACACTTCTTCTCGCACCACTCAAGATTTTAGCCGTTCATTAGTTCTTCAAAATAAAATTTACATGCCCTCACCCCATGTACAAGTATTTCTAGTCTAACCAAAATTCCAAAAAATGCCTTAAGAATATTCTCAAGGAGTACTCAAGAGGTAAACCTCTCCTCCTTTTCCTTTAAACTTCTTTTATAAGTTCCATTCTTTTGTTTCTCTCTCCTCACCACCCCTAATACAAATGATTTGGAAATTATATTACCATTCCTATACTATAATTTTATTATGCTAATTGAATAATTCATCGTCATCTCTTTTTCCACCCATCTTTTATACAAAAAATGAAAACACCATCAGAGATATGTAAATTTATCACATTCATGGATGACGGGTTTTAAATTTCTATTACCATATTGAAATATAGTAATTAAATCTATTTTATCATTAAAACATGTAATAAAACATATAATATATCATATTTAATGTTCTGGAATAATTTTTTTACACATGCTATTTAATTTTAAAACAAAATGAGTTTGTGGTAATCGAAAACCCATCAAAATAATCCATGTGTTTGTCATTAAAATTTTAAATAATGATTCATCCTCAAACCATAAAACCAAATGATATGTATAACCATTTATAATTTGGTATGTTCATTAATAAAATTTAATTCCAATTCTGGATAATTATATCAATTCCCCATGAACTCCATTACTCATAGTCAAGTGAAGCTATCATGTAAATCAAGTAAACGAACACTAAATAATGACAGAATTCATTTTTATAACCTATCAATAAGACCATAAATGAACATTATAATGATATAAAGAATAAAATATATATAGTTAAGGTTCATAATTAATTAATTAGTGGATTTAATTTTACTATCCAGAATATTAATATCAATGGAAGAACACATTCAGGCATAAGGTAAGGGGTCTCCCATCTCACTTTTATTTCCATGAGATTTCCATTATTATCCACTTTTTTATTGTATGTGGTGTATTTTTACTGATATTTTATATATAATACCATTATTATCTATATATTCATGGTAATAAATGATTCACTTGATGATTATTTAATTGATTGACTACAATTTTGAAAGAGACTTTGTTACAATTTCCATTCTATTGTGATTTACTGGTTATTATGAACCTAATAATTCTTATATAGTGTATATAATGACCATTTGAGAAGATTTTTCAATTCAAATTATAATTATATTGTATATTCATATTATCGTTAATGGATATGATTATTTTATTAGTTGTATTCCATTTTGCATATGGTGTTTATGTGGAATGTTGTTTTAACTGTGGAAATATTGAGGAATCTATATCCTCTACTCAATACGAAAACTGAAAATTAATATTGTTTGTATATTAAATCTATGTATAAAGAATTATTCGTAATTTCAATGATGGTCGAGGCCCACTATGGACCATCTATGCATCAACAAGTAACATGAGAAAATTCAATTGGAGACAAACCCTTCGAGTTTGTTACCAAAAAACATATGGGTTTCTACCCACAGACTTAAACCCTCTCAATTGTATAATGGTTCATGTTCCAGATACATGAAGTCCAACTAATAATAATTATCTTTATACATTATTCATTTATTACTATCCATGAGGTTTTCACTATGACAAAATCTATTGATGCACTTCCATTATCAATTTATTTATGGTGTGTGTTTTTCAATTAATCACCATATCATATAGAATATGTATAATTGATTAAGATATAAATATTATTGTTTCATGAATCCACTATATGTGACCCTTATTGAGAATTTTATCTAACCACATTACTTTTTTTCCTTCCCAAGGTTGTGAAGAAGATATCATTTATTGAGTTTTCAAGGATGCATTTTATTTGATTTTTTAATGTATCTTGTTTAGTTTCCTTTCCAAATGTAAAATGGGTTGCATGTATGTATCTATTTTCTTTAAGACTACTAAATTAATCTGTCCATTAAGATTTTATTTCATTTAATAAAGAAAATGAAAAAAATTTGGTCACCAGCTCTGGGCTACAGGGGTTGGGGCGTTACATGTTTGACTTTCTACAAAATGGATTGTCATTTTATAAATGATGTATATTTGACCTTTTTCAAAAGGTTCAAATATATTTTTTTACTTATATGATATGGAAAATGATTCTCAACATCATGATATCTCATTTATTTTAAGTTTCACTTAAAGATTTACAAGATTCATTTCAATGAAAATTTCTTCCTTAATATTTGTGAAATTTTAGATTTTTAATTAGTTATTTCAAAATAAAAAGGTTATTTCCCCTAAAAATCATTAATTGATTTTTTTAATCTATATTCAAATATGCCAACATTATTTTGGGAATATTATGATTTAATGGGGATGTAATATTCTCATAACATTCAACATATTACTCATGATATATTATTATTATGTTTATTGATTCAATAATTATTCAAATTTCGTATGTTAGTTATCTAATATAAATGTTTGCATTTATTTTGTTTCACCACATTAATATAATGAATTAATTGGATATAGAATGTGATGATTGGGGCCTATTGTAGCCTGAAAATTCATCATTGGGTCTCATCTGATAGAATAGTTTTGGTATTTGGCATAAATATTCCTAGGATATGTATGATATCATGGAATAAGTCCTTAATAGTAAGATTATAATTTATAGAATTAAGAATTCAATAATTATAAAACTATTTATTATTATCAATATTATTATTTATGTTTCTATATTTTCTATGGATTTATCCCCATTTATGTGTTTTTTATATGTAATATTTGATTAATTTTTATCACAGACATAATATTCATGTTTTATTTACTTTTTGGTAGATTCTCTTGTACTATTTCACTTACTAAGTATCTGAGACCACCTTTTTTTCTCTAAAAAGTATATGGTTAAGCGATCTATAAATTAAATCAGTTATTTACAAGAAGAAATAATAAATTTCTCATAAGAGTTATTATATTATATTTTATGGTATTCTTATATAACTTGAGAAAAATGTATCTACCTAGTCTCCCAAGAATATTAAATATTCATTCCTTTGGGATGTGACCCCTTTTTGTTTTACAATATAGAAAACAAACAATAGGCTCAGGCTTACTAGAGTCAGGGTGTTATATAACTCCCAAAACAATCATTTTCCTAACTCATAAATGCGTAATACTTCCACAACTTCAATACTCACCTATCATTAAAATTTATTTTTGAAAATATAAATATTTCTCACTCCATACCTATCTACCATGTTCAAAATCATCTAGTGTCCAATATTTAGCATAATTCCTTCATTTTATGGATAATTCCAATGAAAATTCAAGTTCTTTACACGAGTATTACCAAGTAATTAGATTTTCATCTTAATAGTATTAATTAAAAAAATTCTACACAAACAAATATAATATTATTATTATAATTTTAATACTATAATTTGTTAATATTAAGTCTCTTATCATTTTATATTCATATATGAAATCCAGTAAGAAAATAATAATCATTCTTGTGTACGTACATTCTACCACCGATATGAGTAACGAAATTCAATTTTCATCACCTCCCATGATTTATGGTTCCAATTATGGATTTAATGAGGAAATATTATTTTTATGATATAATAAAGGTTCTAGTATTAAATATTTAAGAACCAATAATTGATATGGTCAATAAACTATCATTTTTAATTCAATTGTTTAAAATAAATGTTATAAAAAGAAAAACATTTATTAAAATTATGTAATATTTTTCATATCCAATACGTATTTTTATAATTAATTTATAATTATGATAAATAACACTATTAAACACTAAATAATTTCATTATGCTTCTAGTAAAATGATAAAACAATAAAACCACCTCATATTTATTTATTAAATCAGGTTATGTCCATGTTTGGGTTATTTTAACCACCTACTTGAAAAATATGATGAATATGTATCATGAATGAAAATGGGAACATAATTATTATTATAAAATAATATATAAGTTTAAATAATTATTATTTTTATTCCATATATGTTATATTAATACTTAATTTATTAATTAAAAAATACACTTTGATCTAAAATAATAAAAAAACTTTCTTATTATCAATTTAATATTCATGGATAAATATTGAAACAATAATAAAATAAATTAAAAATAATAATTAGTAATTAAAAAACATCACAAAAAATAACATTAATGATATTTTAATAGTGGAAGTTTTAAGAAGAGTGAATACAAACACAGCTAATGTGAAACCAGTACAAAAGATCAAAACTATAAACATGTGATGTGGAAAATAAGTGGTGATCATATATAGAATGAATATTTAAACAAAGAATATACTAATGTGGATATTATTATGGTTGTGAATTAATTTATTAAGATATCTAAGTTTGTGATAAATGAGGACAATGTACATTCGTGGAAGTTAGGATAAAAGGTGAGGGTTCTCCATCTCAAATTTCTCTTTTTGCAACATGTTATGTTTTATCCACCAAATTAACATTATGTGTTGTGCTTACAATAAATATTTGAGAAATTATATCATGAAATTATTTTATTCATGGAATTTTGAAAAAAAAATTAATCCCTATCATTCAATAGGTTTTGATTCAATTTATACTCAAACAATTAGTTGGATTTCCCATCTCCATTTTAATTATTTGGGACTCATGCTAGATTCACCATTTGATTCCATTTTTGTGGTGTATACATTACCATTAAATACTTATAATCATATTAAAAAAAATTAAATGTATTTAAAATTATATATTGTTATACCAATATTATATTATTTTTATTCATGAGTTACTGTTGTAAAGATCAATATTTTCCATGGTGGAAAAAAATATTAATTTTTTGAAAAGTAAAAGAATGTGTATCATATTAGAAAATAAATCCCTATATAGATAATAGAAAGTGTATGTGGCTATATAATAGAATCACCTAGGGTTAATCATATATAAAATGGTTGGTTGATAGTTGACCCAGTCATCATTCTGATCCACGATAAATTTCCAAAGACTACACACCTGGCTAGACACTCCTGTGGATATGATTTAGAATATCCACATGCTCTTTATGAACAAAGATGAAGTATTATTCCTTATATTTCCTTATTCTACTACCAGATAAATCTATTGAACCCAATTATAATCTTCCTTTTATCACCCATCATATTGAAAGTACCCCTTCAAATATATTTCATTGAAAATGGTACTTCCTATTACATTGATAGTACCCCATAGTTTCTATGTTTATAATAATATGTTCTCCAAGACATCAATATTATTATATTAAATAGATAATTTTTTCCCACATTTCTCATTTTATATATAGTCATGTTTTTAGTCATCTAGAGGTTCTTTATGAAATGGTATAAAATATCTTTATGACTCTTAGGGGGATTCATTAAACATAATCAGGTTACAGGTGGAACCCAGAATAATATATATCCTTTATACACTTATATGTATTATGATATAAAACATTATTTTTTTGGTGAATACCACTTCCTATATCAGTATATTTCATAGGAACAAGTCCAGGACATTATTCTTTGATATCTGAGATTATACATTCAATTAGTACAAGATTTATTATTATTATTATCCATTTTTTCATTTATTTCCATGGATTTATAATTTAATTAGTTTTCATTGATTATGATTTCATGTTTTTTTATTCATACCATATAACTTTTCCCATGAATTTTTTATGAATGATTCTATTTTATGATACTCTTTACTAAGAATCAGATATTGCCTTTATTTTTTCCCTTTACCGAGGAAACCTAAAGGGGAGATATATATAATTTTCAAGGATATGATGGAACACTTAATAATATTCATATAATGTGGTCATTATGTATCATATGTTTTAAAATGTAATTTATATATGTATCTAGTTTTACAAATCATTTAATCTATTGGATGTTATGGGAACTCTTGTATATTGTACCAATAATGTAATCTAACTACCTACATTGGTTTTCGAGAGTCTACAATGTTAGAGTTGGTATGAGATAAATTTTAGTGGGAACCATGGAGAATATATTTTGGGGAACCTATATAGATAGAACATGTACTATAGAAAACACTCAAGATTTCTAGAGAACACTCTAGAAAACATAATACTTATTATATTATATAATTCAATGTCTTGACTAAATAATTTGTATTCCATTGTGGAATGGTAGTGGATAATAGATAATATGGGAACTATATCAACAATAATATTCTATATAGGTATGTTACCCATGAGTAATTCAATGAATCTAGAGTTTGTCTAACCGTATCATAACCATATTAATGAAGATGAACTAAGTTATGACAAATAATCTCACCATTATAGAGTGACCTACTGATCCACAACATGGTGTAACTATTTTGTATCTCATCGTGAAATATCAACCTCCAACATTCAGTGGAACTACAAATCCATTGGAAATTGAAAAATGGGAATGTTCCTATAAACGATATTTCTCACATTAGCACATTGTAAAAAGAAAAAAAACATCATGGAAGTCTATCATCTGATGGGGGTGGGGACCAATGGTGGTCACTAATTCCAAACAATAGATAGGAGGATCAAGCATGATATATAGATAAGGATAATATTATAATAAATAATATGGACCTATTGTATAAAAAGTCATTGATGTTTTTCCAAAATAATTACATATCCATCCACCAAATCATGAACTTCAGTTATCTATTGAACATATCCTTGATGCAAGACCTATGTCAAAAACTACTTATAAAATGACATGAATGGAAATGAAAAAATAGATATAATAGTTATTTGATAATGTACTTATACTCCCTAGTGTTTTCTAATGGGGATCCCTGACTTTATTTAGGAAAAAGAAGGATGGGTCCATTAGATTATGCATAGATTATAGTGAGATCAATTCCAATATTATAAATAATAAGTATAATTTACCAATCATTTATGATTTATTTAATCAACTTCATGGACCTCAAAAATTTTCAAATTTCGGTCTTTACTCTCTTTATCATTGACAAAGGGTGTAGAAGGATGATATACTAATTCTAATATTACAAACAAGGTGTAGACATTATAAATTTTCCCTAATTCCTTTTGGATTGACTAAAGATCCTTATTCATCTATAGATCAATGATTTGAGTATTAAATTATTATCTTGATAACTTTTTAGTGTTATACATTGATGATATCATGATATACTCTAAGAGATATTAATAGAATGATATTCATCTTAAAGTAATTCTGCAAACCCTAAAAAATGATTTATATGGGATATATTATAATTGGAAATTTTTACTCAATAGTGTTCATTTTTTTAGTCATAAGGACTCCCAATATTGAATATTTATTGTTCATTTAATGAAAAAAGTGGTCAAATAATTCTCCATGTTGATTTACATAAGGGAAATCAAAATATACCTTGATTTAAAAAGGTTACCATCGGCAGTTCATTTTCTTTTTATCCAGGATGGCCAAATTGTTAACCATGTTAACATGTAAAGGGGTTAAATTCACATGGTTAAGGTAATGTGATGGAATTTTTGAAGAGATAAAGTGGATATTGATTAGTGCACTAGAATTATCTTTACCATCATATAATTATGTATTCATAATATATATTTATGTATCAAAGTAAGGAATTAGTTGTGTCCTCGTAGATAATTATAGAGTCATTGTAGACACATCAAAGAAATTGAAAATTCATGACCATGACTATTCACCTCATGATATTAAGAAGAAATCCATAATCAGTTCTTTGAAAATATAAAATAAATTCCTTTACAGTGATATTTGTGATATATATATAGACCATAAGAGTTTGGAATACATATTTTCTAAGAAGGAGATCAACATGAGGAATATAAAATGGTTGTAACTACTCAATGACTGTTATATCTTGATACACTTCAAACCTTGTAAGAGAAACATGGTGCTTGATTCATTATGTTGGAAGGACCCTGGAGTTCTCACCATGATGAGTATTAAGAAGTATCCTTTATCAGAGATCTATTAAAGATAGATTCTATGATTTTAAGGATATTGGATCCATAATTCCTTTTATAGGAAATTAATAAACCATACTTATAAGAAATGACATAGAATACCTGGTAGGATGATGAGAATTACAAAGGAACATTAAAATAGTAAATGATGCGAAATTGAGAGACTTCATTTATATATATTGAGTGTTAATGTTTGGAAAGATGTTATGTGTTCCATATGTACCATATTTATAGATGGATTTGTTAGAGGAATCAAATACCTACAATTTGTCTATACTCCTTGGTAGCTAAAATATGTGTAAAGATTTATGAAAATATTTCTGGTGGGATGGTATAAAGAGGAAAATTTATGACTATGTGTCCAAATGAATAGTATTCTAGTAGGTGACGTTTAAAATAAAACATCCTAAGGGATTCAGTAAACCTATACCTATAACTATATATAAGTGGTAAAATATTACAATAGACTTTTTCACTGGACTCTCAAGGAATTCATGTAATAACAATGATATATGGGTCATCATTAATCATTTTAATTATTATTCCAAATTATTATTAATAAAAGAAGATATACCACTTCAGAACCTTTCACATCTCCATATAAATGAAATAGTAAGACTTTATGGGGTGCCTCAATTAATTGTATCTAATCTTGATCCTTGGATTACATCAAGATTATGGGACAACATTCAAAGGATTATCGACACAGAGATACATGTATGAACTTACAATCATCACCATAAAAATGGGTAGTTTGAAAGAACTATCTAGAATTTAAAAGACTTTATAGGGTCATGTTTTATATACATACATCGTATATCAGATAAATATCTTCCATTATTGTAATTTTCAAAAAATAATATCTTCCTTTCATGAATACAAATGGCACTATACAAATCATTGTATGGGAAGAGTGGGATTTCTCCAACCTATTGGGATGAAGTTAGGTAAAGAAATATAGTTTTCCAAAAGATTGTAGGGGAGATGTCTCCTAATGTACAAATTACTTAAGATCATATTATAATGTTACATAGTATATAAAATGGTTATGTGTCTAATCATAGTAAATATGTGGAATTTAATATTTGGATAATATATTATTGATGGTTTCACCAGGGAAAGTTGTTGTAATATTTCATAAAAATGTATATTTATGCTCTAAGTAAAATAGACCTTTTGAATTGAAAGAAATAATTTGATATATATATTACCATTTGGTTATTTCACCATATATTTTTAAACAATACATTCACTTCCTTGTTTCATTACTAATGAAATTCATGCTAGATTCCACACATCTGATCTGATCTGAGGGAATTGATTTGAAGAATAACTTTTCTTATAACGAATAGCATGTCTAGATTCATAACACTAAATAGAAAGTGTTGTAGATTCCAAAAATTGTATTTTTAAAAGTCTATTGGAGAAATAAAAAACTATAAGAAGAATAATAGGTGCCTGAAATACCCAAATTTAAAGAATAAAATTATTTAAGGGAGGAATATAATACCCAATACCCAACTTATCAGATAAATACTAAATCATATACTATGTAACAAGCCATAATCTATAGATCGTTTATTCTTTAGTATATCTAAAATTTCAATTTATGAATATTTCAATATGGTCTTAACAAAATGAAATTCATTTTTGAATTCATTCTAAAGATATAATCTTAAGATGAGATATTGGGATTATTCTAAAATTACTGATTTTTTAGGTGAATTGTGAAAATATATTATTTGTTAAAACCTCAAATCTTTTGACATACATAGGATTTAAGAAGAAATAAAAACACACAAATAATTAAATTAATAAAATACGTATTTAAGTAATAAAGTTATGAATTTTAAAATTTCCACATCTTGGCTCGAGTTAATCAATGAACAGTAAATGAACTAGTTAGAAACATGGACCCAAGTTCACTTTTTCATATTTCATAGGATTTTTACTAGAAGTGGGGGACTAGGGTGTGTCCATTGGAATAAGATACCCCCATATTAGATTGAAAAAATAGCAGAAATAACAAAACATCATCTGTAGAAGTAAACAATCATAGTGCATAAGTAATAAATATAAACATGGTTGTAATAAATAAATTTAACTAAAGGATCGAAAATCCATTTCTAAATAAAAAATTATCACCCACTAGACTGATCACATATATAAGAATAAATTAAGTATAATAAATATACATGGATGCTCTACTACACTGACATGAACCTTATACCTAATGTCCAAAGACTCTTGAGAATTTTTTGCATGATTATAAGAATACCCATGAATATCTCTTCCTAATTATAAAACATTGGGCATCTCCCTATCTGACATACATATATGATCAACTATAAATAATACAAAACTTCATCAAACCTGCTATGGTTTATGTATATAGGGTGAGAAATAATCTTAGTAGTCCACCCTCAATGATGAACCTATAACATGTTGTCATACATTCATCCTCATGAAATATTCTAATCCAAGTTGACACATAACTATAAAAATAATAGATTAAATATATCCCTGTAAGATACTTGAGTTCATGATCTAGATCAACTAAACATCATTTTAAATAGGTTATTGAGAAAATTTCATACCACTCAATCCATGTGTAATCCCATCGACCCCCTAGTCCATGATCTCGAGGGACCATACATACATTGTCTAGTGCTAGAATCTCTTTAAGAAATCTATGTCACCATAGGTGTAAAAATTGACTTGGGATCAGTTCTACTCAACTCCACTATATAATGATTTATTCTACTAATAAATGGGCATCCTATAAATATGGAATGGTTTTGGGTGTTTGGAAACCTAGGCATATCACTCAAGTTGTGTAAATTCAGTCTCATATCTAATTCCTTGGTCCTGGTCTATAGCCAATCATGAAATTATGACTAGATGACTCTTAAGGTGGATAAATATTAGGAAATCTAAAAGGAATACTCTTCTATCTCTTATGTAAAACCATTGTATCATTAAATAAACTTGTTCAACATCCCATTCCAATGTAACTTTGGGTAATATAGTAATGATACATCCACCCGACCATATAGAGTATCTTATTTATCAATCAAGGGGATTAATTTTATTCATCATATATTTCACAACAATCACTATATGTGGGGTAAATGTTCCCACTCAGTATATCTATCCTCACCTAGATCATATCACACTAGTCATCCACTAGGCTTCTCAAAATGAGAGGGGATATGAGGTGCACTTGGCAACCTACCATTTTAATGCCCTTAAAAGAGGATTTCCAAAGAAAATAGAATTTCTAGTAATGTAAATATTAAATCTACGATGGATCCGAATTTAGATCCCATTAAGTACCTCAAGGAATCCTGATAAAGTAATATTCAATCAAATAGGCTCATAAGATGGATAATAAGAATTACCTCTTGGAATCCCCATCGTAGCATCAAATTTTATCAGGAACCATGGGATTTGTTATAGCATGCGCATCTAGAAATCAAAGCTACATCAAGGGTAATATTGTGAAATCATGTATGAATAAAAGAGTGAGGTTGGAAAAATGTGTAAAATAATAACAACTCCAATAACCTCTCAGGACTACATGTTTGGTATGGGTATTAAGGTGGAACCTACTACCATTTCTACCTACAACCAGAACACACATTATCTGGGTCAATAGGTTATCTGGGAACCTACTAGGGTCCCCTAGGTAAAAGAAGTGGAGATGCATCCCTTGCAAGATCCTTGAGGTCTACACATAAGTAGAAGTATCCCTCTTGGGCCCCTCTAATCTCAAATATATTCAAAGGAAACACTCTTAGGATTATATGGTTAAACGTGTACATAGAGGAATCCCTTATGGAAACCTATTGATCATAACATAAGAAGAATCATCCCTCTTAGGATCCTCAAAAAAACATAAATAGAGGTTTCCCACATGGGGTCCTCTAGGTTAGATCACAAATAGCATCATACCATATGATATCCTTGGTCACAAACTAATCCCTCATGTCATACCTATCTCTCAATGGTAACACACTCTTTGGCAATCTCAACATATGGAACATCCTCTTGGTTTCAAAGGGATGTTAATATAAACATCAGTCTTGGGAGATGGCTAATAGCCCAACTCAACTCCAATGTATCATTATATGTTGGATGAAACACAAAACCTTTCAGTCTCCTTAAGTTGAAAACTAATCATTCTAACTAGATATAGTCTAAAAAAATAACCCATATAAGAACATTAGTGACACCATTCCAAGTCCACCAACCATTAAAACAACCTCAAACTGGGTATCATCCCTCGTCTCACACTCAGGAGATAGCTAGATTCAATTATCATACAAATATCAACTATTTTATGAGCAAATCAACTCAAAACGCCTCATATAAGTCCTCATATCACCCCAAGAGTTTCACCATGATGATCTACATGAAAAATTACTGAAAATGGACTCCTCTTTTTACCAATTCCAACTCTGGTCTGTAAAATCACTAAAAACCATTAAAAGGGTTATAAAGGGTCAGTACATAGTGAGAAATCCATATACACTACATATACTCCAAAACCTCCAACCTAGTTCTACATGGCCTATCTCACATTGGGTCTAAACATGTACAACTACATGGTTGAGGCATACATGGTGTCTGGATATTGAGTATTACACGACCAAGAAACCCCTAGGTCGGGCTATGAACATCTACATAGTCATGTCCCCCAAACATGGGATGACTTCCCAAGTACCTAGCCACAAATCCATGTACTATTATATGGTGTGTACTTACAAAAATTTATCTTCCTCAAATAAGAATAAAATATTTTGTTTTCATTAAACAACCCATTATGTACAGAGGTTTTCCCAAACAGAAAACCGCCAAAATAGATATAACCCTTTCTTTACCGGTTAAGCATTGTTTGACCCCCATGGGGTCCTTAGAAACCCGAAAATGGATTTAAATCTATAAAAAGTAAATATATTTGAATTATTGTTGAAAAAATAAAAATGGACTACCTTTGAGATTAATCCTCTGAAACTTCACCGGTATCTGGGTTTTACAGTTATCGCATAATGATTCAGCTCTTTTCGAGCTCTGTGGTGGAACCTTCATTCTTATATCCCACTCTATCTCTATTTCCCTATCCCAGTACTCTCATAAACATGGATAATGGAATCCAAAATGGTGTCATATCTTGGAAATAAAATGAAACAAAATGGGGCATGACCCCATCCTCAGCACCCAACATGACTTTATTCCTCACCTTAGAAAAAAATCTTATTCCATGCTCAATTGAAAATATGGAATATCAATATGATGATACATTAAAAATATATAAATAAGTTAATGTCTAAAATCAAATTAATATTTATGTAATTAAAGATTAATTATTCCAAAAAATTCAAACAACATAGATTTCCACCAAACTCATTCCTAGGGTGAACTCCTAGTTCAAGGATCAAATGAGTGGTCATAAAAATTATATAAAGAAATCTAATAGAATAAAAGGACCATTTTTTCCCTATTGAGCATCCAAAACAAAAAAAAATACAATTTCGTTTCATAGTCTATTAAAACATAGGATTTTACAACCTACATACATAACCCTTTTCATCCCTGAGAATCCACGATGCTCAACTAGATTCCATGTTTCCATACCGAGATTATATAAAACTATTCTATCTTAACCATCCAATAACCAATATCATAGTGTCTAAATCTATCTCTCAACATTGGTTATATTCAATTGTGACTGATCTCGTACTCCCCATCATAGCAGTATCATTATCATCACCTTAAAATTGAACTCTAGGTTCATAGGACATGATCTATCCATAAAGAAATGAAATTTTTGGAATGGTTAAAAATGCACATTACCATGAACCAACCCATAACATCATCCATTCTAGCTTCATGGTAATATTTTTCATTGAAAATATTGAAATTCAACTTAAAACGAGGGTGACCACCCTCAAATGGCCACTAGTTCACTCCCCACCAAATGGAGTACCATATACCACCCCTCAAGAGAACCCTAAATTGGTTTTATAATTAAAAGTGCTTCTCTCCTAATGATCTATTATCACTACCATGTCAACAATTGGATAATATTTAGCTATATTTCCCATCACATCACACTCAATCCATTCTTGATGTATCCTCTACCATAGAGAGACATTTCACATTTCATCACAACAATGGATCATCCAAGCCTGTATAATTTCATTGAAACCATAAGTCCTTAGATAACTCATGGTTTCTCACCAATTAAAGATTCAAATTTTAGCACATGCTACTAGAACATACCATTACTATGTCTCCCATAATAGTGTCTGTACAATCCCATGCCTAGTGGTTACACCACTTGACTCACATTTGGTGAGTCATACTTTAATAAGTACATACTATTCTTACTATATGAAATGCTGGTCTAAATACTCCAGGATTTCCCTTTGAACTCATCTTCAAAATAGGTAACCTCGCCAAATAAATAACTTATTGCACAAACTTCCACCTCATGAATCCATTAGAAAACTATAAGTACTCATCCATGGTCTAAGGAATATCAATCTCATCCAAAATCATAATTGTCACCTTGTTCCATTTTTTCAAAAGAAACCACCTATTCTCTAACCACATTCATAAAATCACACTCTCTGGTCAATAGGGCCAAACAACTAGACATACATTCTATTTTGAGCTAGTCCTGATACCTAAGCACCCATGGTGATTCCTCGGAAACCAAAGGCATCATCCATCGCATATCAAAACAATTTATCACCTATGATTCATTGGTCTCAACATTAGTGTAAAACCAAACTTACTACCTCAAAAGGACTATATAAACGTTGGTGAATTCCTCTCATATATATCCATCGATCTTACCAAATGCTAAATCCCTGTATTCCAAGTCAATGATATGGACCTTCAGGTCTCCCACATTTCCCAACTAGTCAAGTATCATAACATGGTTACTAGGTCCAACCACCTAACCCAAAGGTTAAACATATCTATGGTAGGTAAAGATATAAATGAACTATGAGGGTCAAAACCTATCAACAAGGGTTCAATTATATAGTTTTAAAATTCTATGTTATAGATGAAAACACCCTATAAGGTATAATTAGAAACCCATTTAAGTGTAGCTCATTGGTGTCTACTAACTTAAGGAAGGAATTATAATGGAATCACCAGCCAATCATCTACCTACTAGGCCCTGATCATATCCAAGCATCCTAATGTAGGATTTCTACCTAGAGGTTCATTATAAGTATATATAAAATATGATGTGTTGACACTCACTGGGAAGATGTATATGATAGTACCTCATTGAGGACCTAGTTCACTAAAAATGTTTTGGTACCTACCATCATCACACTCAATTATGTGCATATATAACAACAAACAAAGGTTGGTTAAGTAAAACATCATAAAAATTTTGATGGGAAAACATCATGTAGGTCATTATGAATCCTTTGTTAACCACACCTAGAAATGATACACCCAAAAAGGGTCCACTGAAAGGGAATTACCATCCATAATTCAACTATGAGCTTCAATAGTACACACATAGAATTGTCTCAATGATATATGTCATAGAACACTCACATAGTTTGGTTACATAGTGTCACACCCAGTTTTTCATGTTTTGGATTATGGTATCGTTTGTTGAGAATCCCTATCTTTTTTATGGGTCCTAGGTGTGACTGGGGTTATTTTTTGAAGTGATAACATTGTATAATATTTAACTCTTGGATTTACTTGGTTTGTGTAGGGATAAAGTTGTGTGTTGAAGATTTTTGGACACCCACAGTGTCACCTTTTTGTGTTTAAATCATTCAAGAATTATTGGGTGGGGTTCCCTACTGTTTGGGGTGAAGTTTGAGGGTTTTAAGGAACATTTTCTGGTTGCACGGTTTGAGAACATTTTTCCAAAACCACAAAACCTAACCATGCAATGTTATAGATTCATTATAGTATCCCTTGCACGATTTGTGCACGGTGTGCCAAACCGTGCAACCACTTATGGGCATAATAACTTTCACTCTAAAAATATGATTTCTGTGATTTCACCTCCCATTTGAATATATACCTATATTATATCAACCATATGGCTCCCCCCTTAGTTCTCCATCGTTTTGGGTTAGTTTTTTGGTGATTTATCTTTAATGGTTAGTGATTCTTCATCAAATCCTTCAATTTCCTCTTCTCCTCCATTCCATTTTCTTTCTCCTATCATTTAATCTTGGTTATCTATTCTCCCCTGGTCATGAAAGACCTTGCATTTTTTTCAACAGGATTTTATGGGGTTTCTGTTCTATTAGGTCTAGTATTTGAAGATCTAGGGTTTCAGAATCCGCATTAAGGGTTTTTGGGTGTGTGTTTCCATTCTACCTTGCATTTGAGGTGTGTTTCCCTTTCCACATTACCTTTAAATTAAAGATTCATTAATTTCATGATTTTCACCCAATATTTCATTACTAAATATTTATTTATGATCCTTGTTTTTTATTTTCTGGTTTGAAAAGTGGTGTTTTATACCTTGACATGTGATCAATAGAATTTTCGTGTTAAATATTTCACACCATGTGTTTGATGAAATGACTGGTTGGATTTTGTGATTAATTTTTTCTATGAAAATAATGGTTTGGGTATTTTAATAATTATTTGTCATGTGAAATGATGATTTTGGGCTTCCTGAACAAGTTTTAAATGGTTTGAATTCATAATAAATGTGTACTTGGATTTTGAAAAAAAAAATTGGTTGTGTGACGATGAATTATGGCCCGATTGGAACTTTCATGGAAAATGGCTTTGGTTTGAAAGTGGTCGAGAAATTTTTTCATATAATTTTATGATTTTTTTATTTCTAAATTGTTTTTTTACACCCCTTTATGAAAATTTTATTTTGTACCTTTGGAAAATGTTAGTTTTACAAAATGCTTAAAGGCTTGTTTGGAAACATTGTGAAAAAAGTGAAATGCTTTATTATGGAAGCTTCTTATGGATGTTTCACAGGCCTTGATTGTATTTATATAATGTGAGGGATTTCCTTATTGATTAATCCTTTTGATATATTATAAGTATTCCTCAGTTTTGACTCTTTATGTTCTTTTTTATTAATGGCATGAGATCGGTCCATGGAGTGACCTAGGGTGATGTCTGTTGTGGATTATCATTATATATATGTTGTGAATGGATGCTCAGATGGAATTGATTGGATCACCCCCTTTAGATACATGAGTCATGGGAACTGGGCATATTGAGAGAATATTCTAATAATGATTGATGCACTTTTATGTTAAGTAACTAACCAGTGGCCCATAGTAGGTTAATATATTGGGTTTATTACAATGAATTTTCCCTCGGAATACCTGAGAAAGTATGGTCGATCATATTGGGAATTATTATTTCATCATGCATGACATGTAAACATGGATGAGGTCTCATGTACTGGTGTCTTTTTTATTATTCTTGATCTCCTTGGTTCACCCATGTCAATTGGATTTCAATTGCTTGATGTTATGAATATAATGCTTGTATGCATATTTAGATTTCCCTTAATGTGTAATCACTATTGTACATTATGGTTTATTATTTTCCTCTAAAATTGATGGTTTTATTTGAATATGTTTTATAAAAATGGTTTTAAAATGAAATTGTTTTATCCACATTGTATAAATATGAAAAATGTAAGCATAAATTTCCCCTTGAAAATACCAATGGCATTCTAGATGAATGAATCTAGTTTTGGAAATGAATAAGGGTAATAGATCATACTATGTTTTTGGGTAATCTTGAAGAAAAACATAAATTTATATATTGTATCTAAAACATAAAATTGATGTTTCTTTTATTTTAATGGATTTGAACTGGGAATAGATTATCAGGCTAGCCTACTGAGTTTTAATACTCATTCGTATAACTCTTTTAAATTTTTAGACCCTGTGAAGGTTTTAATCTTGATTTTAGTTTCCCTGAGCAATGTGTTTTTTGGAGGGTGACCCACGGGGTCACATGGAGATGGTGTAGTCTTTTAATCTAGTTGGTTGATCACTTGTATCATCTGTTGTACTCACAGTTCTTGTATAAATGTTGTTCAGTTTGACGTTATTTATATATTTGTCAATTTATTTCTTTTATTTGTATTGTTTCATATATTGTTTTGTGAGAAATTGTTACTTTATGTTCTCTAATGATTCTTGACACTAGTTTCCAATCTGTGGGGATCAAAAACACCCTTCGAGCCATCCCATAGATGGGTTCATGTGCCTGGTTTGGGGTTGACCAGAGCTGGTTTGTGAAAAAATGGTATCAGATGAGATTGGCTTTTAGAGGACCTTTCTTTTTAGAGTTACCTATATTATATGGGTTTGTATGGGTAGATAGAGTAGGTTTCTCAGAACATGAGGGGTAGGTGCAGGAAGAGCGTCATGATTTCTTTCTCATTTTGATCATAAAGTTGCCATTGGAATTCTGGTTTTCATTGTTTCATGGACTTTAGGTGTTTTTTGGTGATTTGGATATGACAAGGGGACTTTTACTAAAGGTCTTCATGAGATCGTGGGGCCTGGAAAGCCATGTGGAGTCGGGGCATGGTCATAAGAAGGCTCTCCATGTTGGAGGTGTATTTGACATATGGATGCAAACTATATGGTCATGTCACCCATTAACACTAGTTCCATTTTGTGGGTCACTTGGAACATTCTTGAATTATGAATTTGTTTTGAAAATATTTGTGTGAGAATTGTGAAAATTGGTTTTAAAGAAATGGTTGATTTTTGAAATGTGGAAAATGTGTTTTAAGAATTTAATATGAGAAAAATTTTGTGATTGTGAGTTTTTTGAAAAATATATTGGGGATAAACTGAAAATTGATTAACGATATTAGATTTTTCTTAACTTAAACTCATGGTTTGTTGAATTTTATTTTTTGAATGAATGGATTATTTTGATGTGATTCTAAATTTTTTTAATGGGATGTGTTGGGATATTGAAATGTTTTTGAATCTGATGAATTTTCTTTGGAAAGTGGTTTTGAGAAGTTGTGGGTTTTCTGAAAAGGGTTTTCCTCCACATGGCTATTGGATTAAGTAGTGTGACCTTGTTGAATTTTTGAAATGGAAAATGGATTTTGAATGATTTTATTGTTTTTCTAGTTGTTTTAAAATAAATGGAATGGTTTCTTTATTAAATGGTTTTTTATGAAGTGTGGTATGTTGAGATGCTGAGAAAAAATTGAATAAAGAAAGTGTATTTTGATAGAGACCAATGGGGGTTCTTTTTTAGTAATAGTAAAGTGTTTTGTTTTGTGGTAATCTAAAAAATGTTTTTTAGTTGGTGGTTAGTGTGCCTTTGGAAGGTACTTGATTTTTGAATTGAGATGAATGTTTTGTTTTATCTTGGAAAATGTGGATTCTTATTTTATCCTTTGGTGTGTTTTGGGGTTCTCACATGCATGGTGGTATATTGAATGTGGATTTTATCTCGAGGTGGAAATGAAATGTGCATGTGAGTGAGAATCGATGGAACACCATCGATGAGAGAGAAATTCAGTAAGTTTGTTTTTTTTCAAAAGTGTTTTAAGATGAAAATTTTGTTTTTTGTTTATAAACTAATGGTTATGTGACTAGTTTTTCTTATGTCTTGGAAGTTTTGTTTTTATGGTATAATTCCTTGTGATCTGGAAGTCATACTCTTGTTATGTCTAGAGATGGGATCTTGTTGGTGGATCAGTTTAGGAGCAATGTTTAGTCGGTTTTTGAAGATGTGTTGGATATTGTGATGTGGCTATGAATATTTCTCTGTTGGAATGATTTCAAGTTGATTAACCTAAGGATTCATTTCAAATATTAAATCCACCTCTTCGGATGATGCCTCAACATGTAATTTTAATAGAGGGTTGTTTGGGTTTGATTGAATGTGCCTTTAGATTATGGTTATTCTATCGGTTTTGGTAATTGTGATCAGTGGTATTGGCGTGCTTCATCATGTTCCGTGTTCATTATTCTCCCTATTTGTAGTGAGGTAGAATGGTGATTTGTATTCTAAAGTCCCTTCCTGGGTAAAAATTCACTTTTGGAGGAAGTGAGTTTCATTTTCCGTCATAATCTGTTGTTTTTGCTAATGAGTGTTTTGTTGCCCCATGTAGAACTAGATGAAGAGTTCCGGTTATGGATTAACAGCTCCTAACTGTGAGGCGGTAGATGCTTAAAGTATTAGAGCTCCATCCATAGATCTCATAGTGAAGCTGGCATGTAGTCATGAATCCAGATGGTGTGGGAAGTTAGGTTGAATTTGTACCTCCACCATTTTCGTGAGGTAGTTTTTGTATTCTTATTCAAATCCTCAGCATCGTAAATTCTCTATAGATTCAAAGAGCATGCTATAATTACCCCTCATGCAATGTATCTGATTCCACTTTCAAAAATGAGGGTTTTAGATGAATTTCATTATGAAGATCACCCATGTGAATCAGGTGTGGTCAAGGTTTTATTTGTTCATAGGTGAAGAGTGTTGGGTGTTTGTCAGTTATGGCTTCAGTATCCCAATCATGGGGCCCCCTTCCCTCCCCTCACCATGTGGTGTTTTTTTGTTTATTGTGGGATTTTTTGGATCAGTTCTTATCCCCTCTTTTTGGTAGTGGGTAGTTTAAATATCCTTGATGTGTTTTTCTTAACATGTCTCCTAATCTTGGGAAGGTTGTGGAAGAAGAGTTTCGGTTGGCGTATAAGGTAAAGGATAAACTTTTGTACAAGTTGAATGATTAGTTGGTCATTGTTAGTTGATTCTTGAAGGTGGGGAGACCCACTGCGGGTCTCGTTAAGTTCTCTCTTGGAGTGTCGACAGAGGTTAGTTGAATTCCAATGGTAGGGAGACTGTTCGGTCCTCCCCTCTACTGGTGATCTATTTATGGTTTTGGATTCGATTTAATCGGTTCATTGTAGCTTTCTATATAGGTGTTAGGTTCCTCAGTCTCCTCTTTTTTTGGGGGGGGAGTGTTGAGTTTCTTTAGAGATGTGGTGGTTTAAACATTCCCATTGTTCTTGGGAAGTGGTTTTTAGTTGTTTTTTGTTTCTGGAAAGATGCTTAAGTTCCATTTTTGGTGAGTGAAATTTCCTTAGATGATGAGGTTGGATCATGTGGATGTCAAATTCTTAAGCATTCATCAATTAGATGGAATGTTTTATGGCTTTCCAGGGATGGAAAGCATTAATGGTGGGGATAATTGTCACGCCTATTTTTTCATGTTTTGGTTTGTGGTCTAGTTCTTTTAGAATATTGGTATTTTATTGGGTCCCAAGTGTAATCGGGGTTGATTTTTGAAGTGTTTCCATTGTTTAATAATTCACTCTTAGTTTTCCTTGTTTTGTGTTGGGATAAATTGGTGTGTTGGATTGTTCTGGACAGCCATGGTGTCACTTTTTCTGTTTAAATGATTCAAGAATATTTGGTGGGATCCCTTGTGTTTGGTGTGTCATTTGGTGGTTTTAAGAAAATTTTTCAGGCCTCATGGTTTGATCACATCTTTATCAAACTGTGCAACATAACCATGTGAAGTTATAGATTCATTCTAATAGCCCTCGCACGGTTTGCGCATGATTTGCCAAAATATGTTGCAAAACAATGCATCCACTTACAGTCTTAATAACATTAACTCTAAAAATATTATTTGAGAGATTCCACATCCCATTTGAATCCCTGACTATTTTATATCAACCATAGGGCTCCCCCCCCCCCCGTTCCCCATCATTTTGGGTCAGTTGTTGGGTGATTTCTCACAAAGGTTAGTGATTCTTCATCAAATCATTCAATTTCCTATTCTCCTCTCTTCCCTTTCCCTTATACTCTCATTTTATTTTGGTTATCTATTCTCCCCAAGACATGATATACCTAGGGTTATGTTTTCCCTTGGATTCTTATTAGTGTTTTTTTCTATTAGTTCTGGTCTTTGTAGATCTAGGGTTTCGAAACCCGCAGTGAGAGTTTTCCTGTGCGTGTTTCCATTCCACCTTGGATTTGAGGTAGGTTTACCTTTTCACTTTCCCTTTTAATTAAGGATTCATTAATTTCATGATTTTCACACAACTTTTGATTAATAAATATTTATGTATGATCCTTGGTTTTATTTTTTGCTGTGCAAAGTGGTGTTTTATACCTTGATATGTGATAAATAGAATTTTAAAGTTAAATATTGCAGACCATGTGTTTGATGAAATTCCTGGTTAGATTTTGTGAGTAATTTGTTCTATTATAAGAATAGTTTGGGTATATTAAAAATTATGTGACTTATGGAATAATGATTTTCTAATTCTTGAAAGCATTTTCAATGGTTTGAATTCAAATTAAATGTGTTTTTGGATTTTGAAAAATGGTTTGGTTGTGTGACGATGAATTGGGGTCTGGTTGGAAATTTTATATAAAATTGGATTTGTTTTTAAAGTGGGCTAGAAATGTTTTATGAATATTTCATGAATGTTTTGATGTGGAAATGGTGTATTTACACCCATTTATAAATAGTGGATTTTTTACCTGTGCTAAATATTGGTTTTTTGAAACGCTTAAAGACCGATTAGGAAACTTTGTGGAAGATGGTGAAATGGTTTATTATGAAAAACTCCTCTAGATGTTTCTCATTCCATTATTGTATGTATATTATTCATAATATTTCCTTATTGAATAATACTTTTGATCCATTATAAGAGTGCATCGGTTTGGACTCTGTATGTCCTTTTTTATTAATGGCATGAGATTGGTCCTTGGAGTGACTCGAGGTGATGTCTGTAGTGGATTATCATTTTACATTTGTTGTGATTGGATGATCAACTTTAATCGATTGGATCAACCTATTTAGATAATCGAGACATGGGAACATGGAATATTGTGATAATATTCTATTAATTATTGCTACACTGGTAGGTTATGGTACTGACCAGTGGCCCATAATATGTGGATAATTTGGGTTTATTTCTATGTGATTTTCCCTCAGCCTTCTTGAGAAAGTATGATCGAGTGTATTGGGTGTTTTTATTTCATCGTGAGTGATAGGTCAATGGGGATGAGGTATCATGTATTGGTTTCTTCTGGATTATTCTTGATCTCCAAGGTTCACCCATGTCTATAGGATTTCAATTGCTTGTAGTGATAAATATGATTCTTGTATGAATATTTACATTTCCCTTATTGTGTTATCACTATTGAAACTTCTTGTTTATTATTTTCAATGGAAAATAATGGTCTGATTTTAATAAGTGTAATGAAAAGTGTTTTATCCTCTTTGTATAAATCTGAACAATGTAAGCATTGCTTTTCCCTTGAAAATGCCAACATCACACTAGTTGAATTAATCTAGTTTTGGAAATAAATAAGGTAAATGGATCATACATTATTTTTGAGTAATCTTGTAGAAAACTGTACTTTTATATATTGTATCTTAAACATGAAATTGATGCTTCTTATATTTTAAAGGATGTTCTTTGGGAATTGATTATCGGGCTAGCCTACTGAGTTTTAATACTCATGCCTGTTATTCTTTTCTATTTTTAGACCTTGGGCAGATTTTTGGCTTGAGTTTGGTTGCCTTGAGAAACGAGTGATAGTTGTGTTGGAGGGTAACCCATGGGGTCACATGGAGATGGTGTAGTCTTATTGTATGGTTTTTTGTTCTATTGTATCATCTATTGTACTCATTATTCTTGTATAAATGTTTTTCAGTTCGATTTCATTTATATATTGGGCGATTTATTTATTTATGATGTTTATTTTCTCAATTATTTGTTGGTAGAAATCGTTCCCTTTTGTTCTCTAATGATGAATGACACTAGTTTCTAGTCCGTGGGGATCAGTAATTCCCTTCAGGCCGTGCTAGGATCGGTTCGGGTGCCCGGTTCGGGGTTGACCCATGCTGGTTCATGATAGGTAGAATGTAATTCTAAGAGATATTATAAAACACCATATACATTTTTACTGTCACATTAAATAACAGAACCCAAGTAAAAATGCCCTAAAAAGGGTCCAACACATGGGAACCATGTCCCCTATTGACCTACAATGGTCACTACACCTCTTATCCATAAGGACTAAGTCATCATCCTCACTGTTGAACACCTCAACATAGAACCACATGACCTATGATCAAGAGGATGTATATTTATATATATAATTCTCCCCATTTGATTATAATTCCACCAAGAAGATATATGGGGTAACACCATTTCTGTTGTAGTTGACACATTAAACTATTTTCCATAGTTGATAGTAATATAAATCACACACTAGAATTCTTATAACATGTAGACCCTATATTCTAAATTTGATGCATGAACAAACACCACTTTCCTCTACTAGCCAAGAGTAAAACCCAGTCGAAAATTTATCTCAAATAAGATGAGACCCATAAATCCATAATGAATCAAATAATTCACTTCACATTTTCATTGCTCAAAGTGAAAATCAAACTCAATGGTAACATCATATATCAAGAACTGCAATCCCATATCCCTGCAAACTAGGAATTCTTACCAGAATAAGTGTTATCAATGCATCGGTATGATATCCATCATGGGCTCTGACACATTCCAAAAAATGTTGTCTTCCATATCCAAAAAGAGTAAAATAGTATGAAAATAATTCATTTAATAACACTTTGTCAAATCCCAATTAGTAACACTTTATGAGCTATCATCAAATGGATTAGCGATAAGGCCTCAACAATTCCATACGATATTCCAACGGCTAAAGAAAAGAAACAAGGGCCTAGGGTGTGTTTATGGGGAGACTATTACCTCGTATTAGAGTAATAAAATTACATAAATAAAAAAAATGTGATACATAGAAGAAAATAGTCATAGTTTGAAAGTAATCGATAAAAATAAGGTTATGATTATTGAAATATAATAAAAACCTTAGTAATCATGAAATACATACAATATTGATCACCCACTTGGCCAATAACATATAAATAAATTAATTAAATACAATAAATGTTAAATTATTCAATTATAATCTTAATAAAATCACATACCTAGTCTCCAAAGACTCTCAAGATGCTCTATCTAGGTCCTAAGAATCCATACGAGTGGCTTCACTCGACCGTGAAACCATAGGCCTCACCCTATCCATCACACATTTTTAATCAACATGAAATCATTCATAAAATCATCATGCACAATAAGGTTCATGTACATGGGCTAGGGGGTAAGAAATAATCTCAATAAGCCAACCCAAATAGTAAACCTTTAACCTATTTTTATTTCCGAATGCTCATTCAATATTCTTAGCCGAGTTGAGAGAGTATAAAAATGTTAATAAATTAAATAAATCCAATATTGATACTTGGGTTTTTGATAATGATCGGCAAAACAAACTTTAAAATAATTAATTTAGCTAGATTTCATACCACTCAAGCTCTATGTAAACATGTTGATCCCTAGGTCTGATCTGATCATCCATACCCACTTCATCCAGTATCATAATGTCTCTCAGCAAGCTATGTCACCATAGTGGAATATAATTCCTCGTTCTGTAATCACCCGTACTCACATACAATATAAAAGTAAAGATTTTTGTCATAATTTTTTCCATCATTGTACATCCTATAAATATGGAAGGGCACTGGGTTCTTGGAATCTGAGACATACCAGTCATGCCATGTAAATTTGTTCTGATGTTTAATTCTTAGGTCTTGATCCATATAAAACCATGAAATTTCGATATGTATAATTCCTAAGTAGGATGGACCATAGGAAATCTATAAGGAGTACTCTCCAATATCTGAAGTAAAAATATTTGGCATCATTAAATAAACTATATCAACAACCCATTACTAATAAACTTTGTGTAATGTAGTAATTGTGCATCCACTGGGCCCTAGGGAGTATCCTGAGCATCAATGGAGGAGATTAACATCCATCCTTGGTGATTTCACATCTTTACCTATTAATGGGGAAAATGAGGGTGCCCAATATCTTTAGCCTCATCTAGATCCCAAATCACTAATCAGCCACTAGGAATCGTCAACTAATAGGGGATCTATGGTGCACTCCGTAACCTACCTATATAATCACTATTAGGTAGAAACCCCAATGGAAGAGATGTTTTTACTAATGATAAAATTAAATCAAGTACGACCATAATTTGAATACTAGTAAGTACCTCAAGGTATCCTGAAAAGGTAACATTCAATCAAATAGGCTCAAAGTTCATATTCTAGGAATTACATCTAGGAATACCCCATGGGTAATTTTTTAGGAAGAATGTATAAAAATCATCACTAAATCAATAGTAACATAGTAAAAGAATGTATAAATTAAAAATTGAGGTTGTCCAAATTCCCAAAACCATCACTAATATGATGGATCCTCAGGATTACATGTTTATTATAGGTTCTAAGGTGATACCCACATCCATCTCTACCCAAACCCTATGGCACTTCCTTAGGGTTTCCTAATCACTACGGAACCCATTGGGGTCCCCTAGGTAATTACACTAGAGAGGCACCCCATTCAAAATCCATTATGTCTACACATATGTAGAGTTATCCCTCTTGGGATCAACAATTTTGCCATGTGAGTAACTCATCCCACTTAAGATCTTAAAAATAGTACAAAGGAAGGGGCATCCCTCTTGAGATCATAAGGGTAAACACATAGTTGGAGGAATCATGTATATGAAACTCTAGATCATAAAAAAATTAGATATATCCCTCTTAGGATCCTCAAAATAATATAAAAATAGCAATCTCTCATGGGGTCCTCTAGGTCAGATCATAAATTGAGACATTCCATAAGAGATCCTCAATCATAGACTAGGCATGTGAGCCATGCCCTTTTCTCAAGGGTAACAAAAATTATCATAGTTTCAACACAAATAATAGACTATTGGACTCAAATGGAAAGTCACAAATACATATCTCTATGAAGATAGATCATGGACCATCTCCACTCCGGGGTCCAACACTATGTTAGCCCAAACACACAACCTATTAGTCTCCTAAGTTCACAAACCGGTCTAGATAACAAGGGATTGTCCCAAAAATTCACCACCCTATAATATTTGTTACCACATTCCAAGTCCATATACTGTTTATGTTACCAAAAATTTGGTATAATCCAATGTATCTTTCATAGAAGATAGCTAAAATCAATTAATAGAGGAAGAATATCTATGTTATAAGTCTATCACCCCAAAAATTCTATTATAAGTCCTTGAACAATCACAATGGTTTCACCATTATGATATATATGGAAAAATACTTTAAATAGACTCCTCTTTTTTCTAATTATGAATTTGAAGAATAAAATCACTAAAACCCCTCAATTGGGTAGTAAAGAGGTAGTACACGGTGTGTACCTTGAGTACACAGAGTGTGATTCAAAACCTCATGCCTAGCCATGTAATTCTACAAAGCATGTATCACATGGTGGTATAGATGTGTTCTATTATATGGAAATGGTATACATGGGGTCTAGGCATTTACTAAAACACATCCAAAATACACTTGGGGTCAGGTCGTGTACTATTACATTGCCATGTTCCCCTTACATGGGTTGTCAATCTAAGTACTCAGCCACATGGATATATAATACAACATGACATGTATAAAATTACACGGTGTGTACTTCTAAAAACTCATCTTCTATAAAGAAGAATAGCACAAGATGTGTGTTTTCTAAAAAAATGCCATGTATATCGGTTTCCCTGAACCTAAAAATCTAAAAACTCCATGAACCCCCATTTTTCTAAGGATAAGCATATATCAACCGCCAAGGGGACTATAGGAACAACAAATGTAACAGCCCAAGATTTTATAAAAAAATATTCTTTTTAATTTTATTAATGTCTTGTATTGTACGCTACACCAAAAGGAGCTTGCACAACACACATCCTTGTCTTACCTTGCATTACACGCAATCGCGACCTTCCTCGATAGCGTGTGTAATACGCAATACCGAGTTTCACTAAACAACGATGTGCTATTAAAATATTATTAAAACTAGCCGTTATGAATAGTAATAACCACTTTTTAAAATTCTGTAAATCTTATTTTTCAAAATGAACTTCATTCTTGGATTCGGAGTATCGATTTTAGCCTAAGGTGAAATTTTGGTACTTTTCGGATAACTTTCATATTCTGATGAATAGTGAAAATTACTAAATTATAATTAAAAACAACTTTTTTAATCGAAATAATTAATAGTGATAAATTATTAATTTGAGTGGTTTTAAAGTATATTTAGAATATATTTTTACAATTTAACACAATGTTGGTCATTGGTTGTAATTTCACATTTAAACCAGACATAATCAAGTGTCAATCTTTTGATATATATTGTTTCCTAAAAACACGCTATTTATTTTAACAGCAGGATTTAATTATAAAATTAATTAATGCAACTTCTATGTTATGAATTTGGTAAAATAGATTTCATTTTTGAATTCGGAATATGAAATATAGCTTAGGATGAAATTTTGGCATTGTTCTGAAAAACATCAATTTTTGATGAATAGTGAAACTACTAAGTGGTAGTTAAAAAAACTGAATTTTTCATAAAACTTAATTTTGCTGCTTCTGTGAATGGAATTTCGAAAATCCGAGAGACACGGTTAATATCAAGGACTAAAATGTGGTTCAATGAGACGAAAATAATTTTTTGGTGAATAGTAACTTTTTACTTTTTTTACCGCGGTTAATAGTAAATAGGGTAACTAAGGGTAAATATGATATTACTATTACCCTAACACATGTCCAAATTCTATTGGACAAGTGTAATTCGACCAAAAACAAACTTAGGAATAAAATATGACCATTTAGGCCCACTTGGATTAGATTAGGACATTTATTATTAATTTATTTAAAGAAAGGTAAAAATAGTTAAAATCAAAGTTTAATAAGTAAATCATTTTTAATATGGGGTTATACATAAGATATATTCGATTGTAAATATTCATTAGAAAGCTAAAAAGATTTACTACATGATGGTATTTTATTTGTAATTTTTAGACATAAAATAATTTAATTTATTTATGACACAACGATGATGCAGTAATTATCTTATTAATGAAATATTGACATAATTGATGTTATAAACACCAAAATAAATGTAATTTGAGATTTTTAATGAATTCCACTAATTTTCTAGGTTACTATGATATATTAATGTTGATTTAATCAACTTGGTTCGAACATTTAATTCTGTTATGACTTTCAAAAAAATCATATATCAAATAGTGTCAAAATTGACACAAAATAGTTTTTAAATAAAATATTATATTATTAATTGTTATTTTATTACTAGAAATCTAAGGTTCGGCCAAATGACTTAGATAAGGATATAGATATTAATAATAAACAATTTGGGGTTCGTTTGGCATGTTATAGTAAGTGTATTAACCATATAGTGAAAGAAAACAAAAAGACATGGTAAAAGTAGAATTATTTAACTTAGAGTTAAATCTAATTGATAAGGTTTAAAATAAGATCCAAACATGTCTAAATTTGATTGGTTGATGATATTACAACCCTATCTCATCTAAGCTTCTAATATGAGTCATTTTTGGAGGTTTTTAAGTGGGGTTAGATTTATTATAAATTAATATTTTTAAGAATTCCTAAGGTGCCCCTCTCCTCCCGTATAAAAGGACACCTCCTCCCCCTCCTCCTCACACCAATTTGAGCACTCAAGCTCGGACAAACCCTGCCAAAATCTCCTCTCCACTTCCCTAGAAACATCCTAGAGGTGCTGGTCTTCCTCAAACACCAATTCTAGTGCCCTAAGAGGAGGTCTCAAAGAGGCACTTCAAAGAAGAGGTAATTACCGTTACCAATTCTTTCATCTTTATTTCTTCTTCCACTTCTTCTTCTTAGGTTGTTTCATTATGAAGTAATAACATCAGTATCACTCATATACTGATATGTTATTATAAGTATGAAACAACCCTATTTCACCATCTATCCATCCTACGGAAAAAGAAATCACCGCGCGTGCGTACGTACGGAATACCGTCTCCACGCCGTGGTGTAATCTATTTTCCACCACCACCTTACATGGATGGGTATAATGGTGTAAAGAATAACTATACATAGTTATTACAACATCATATTGATTCTGATATATTGTATAATCCACTCCAATTCAATTCAATATTTATAGAAATGATATCATCGCTCGTGCGTACGTACGGACTACCGTCTCCACGACGCGATGAGATTCTTTCTCCATGTTAACCATTTAAGAATGATTATAATGTATATATAAGAAATATTAATGAAATATATGACATTATAAAGCTACTGGATTTATGTATATATATACATATGTATGTCATCTACTTACTTCCATTTCAAGACAATAAGGAAAGAAAAACAGCGTTCATGCGTACGTACGGATTACCGTCTCCATGAACGGTGTTTTTCATTTTATTTATCTATCTATTATATATATATATATATATATACTGAATATATATGATATATAAATCATATTTTATATTCTGGAAGTAAGTAAATCATGATATAAGTAATAATGATGTCAAGAACAACAAGTCAAAACACCTACGATAAATGAAACGATTTTACCCAAAACGCTTCTTTAACATGGAATTTACAAAAGAACGGGTAATATAATGTCATAAGTGAACCATATATGATATCATAACAGTGAATATGATTCTGTAATAAGTCAATAACATGATTTAAATCATTATACAGGAGGTTCGGACACTTACAAAGCAAGTCGGACCTAAGGTAAGGGAAATATCACAATCTCAATTTTATCCGAGATTGTTTATTCGTAAGTATTTACTGGGGTGTATTTTATCATCCACATCCATGTTCCCTAAATATGTAATATTATTTCCATCCACCTAAAATTGTTTAAATCCAATTTTACCCTTCTATGAGTTTTTAGTAAAGGATATGAAAGGAATCTTTTTTCGTTTTTCGTACGAGGTACTTTTTGACTTTTCCGAAAAAAGTACGAAGAATGTTTTTTTTAACTTATACGGCACGAACGGATTTATACTGTTTTATAAAGCCTTATTTTCATGAAGCTTCCTCTAAAAGATTTCATGACTATTTTGAATAAAATCTATTCCTTTTAAAATTGCATGATGTTTTGTGAAAAGAAATTGATTTTGAAGAAGAAAGGATATTTTCCTCAAGAATTCAATTCAAGTGTTTTATCAAAATTATTTTCCATATAAGATAATAAAGGGTTCTGTTTCTATCCATATTTTTACATTGATTTGACTATGTTGTGATGAAATTATGTTTATGAATTCCTTTATCTTATATGAATGGTTTTATGATGTCATGTTGTTTAAGAATCCCATTTTTATTACATGGGTTATGCAATGATGTATGATTTATGATTTTGTGGCACACATAAGAAAGGATTCATTAAGAGATGGGTGGGACCTATATCTCCCTCCAATGCATTGGGTAAAGATTTCATATCTCATGAGATAGACATGGCTGGAATGGTAGGTTATACCGGTTCAGTGAAACAGGACTGAAACGAGGATTACTCGATTCAGAAAGGGACTTTGTCCACTAAGATAGTCTTGGCAATGAGTCTTGACTAACAAGAAATGATTCTCTATGATTATGTGTGTATGCCACAATGAGTAATGTTTTAAGTTAGGATTTCATTTCACTACTATGATTTATCCCATTTTATGGAATTATGCTCTCTTTTGCAGGTTAAGATTTCCAAAAAATGTTATGTTCTTATGAAAATTATGTGATTGATATTTCTTTTGTTTACCCTTACTGAGCATTTGAGCTCACCCTTTTATGTTTTCTTTTCCCCAGGATATAAAGAAAGGATTTAGGTAAAAAAAGGAAGATCTTTATGGGAGATATTGAAGATCTTTCACCACGATTAGAAGATTACGTTCCGAGTTTCCAAAGACACTAAACTATTACGATCCTTGTGTGTGTGTTTTTGTTATGTACTAAGTATTACGCAAAAGTAATGTAATGTCCATGTACGATAAGCTACGGGTCTCTACAGTTGGTATCAGAGGAAAGGTTTAGTCAACCTTTGGAAACTAGGATGCGAAAACGTTAGTGAGATCCCTAGAGATATTTCTAAGGTATGTCTAGGGATGTCCCTAGGGATAAGTATACGTATAGGTTATAGTAATAGAATTACGCTAAAGATCATAGAATTAAACCTAAGATGTTGGAAATTGAAGGTACTTCCCCTTTATTATGTTGTTTTCCCTAGCATGATTTTTGCCTCTCACACAATTCTTTTTGGGTTTTAGACAATGGCTGGAACCCGAAGGAACCGTGTTGATCAATGCAATGGACAATGCAATGATTGCCCTCCTGAACAAACAAATGTTATGGGAGATGGAGTGCAAAATCTTATTGCTATACTTACACAAGCTATGAATCATTCTGGACTTCTAAATGAGCAGAGAAGGGAACAATATTCTATTGAGTCCTTCATGAGGCAACGTCCACCTTCTTTCAGTGGGACTTCCGATCCACTTGTTGCTGAACAATGGATCAGTACCACTGAAAAGATATTTTCAGTTCTTCAATGTTCTGAACATGATAAAGTCATCTTAGCAGTATATCGTTTGGAAGGTGAAGCTGATCAATGGTGGAATCTTATCAAGAATACGAGGCCAAGGGATGAAATTGAGTCCATGGAATGGGACGAGTTCAAGAACTTGTTTTTCAGTAAGTACTTCCCTCGTATTCTTCGAACAAAGATGGAGAAAGAGTTTCTTGAACTGAAGCAATGGGACGATGAATCTGTTGGTACCTATGAAGCAAATTTTACAAGACTTGCAAGGTATGCTTCTGGTATTATCATCCAACCTGAAAGTAAAGTTGATCGATTTTTCAGTGGCTTAAAACCAAGTCTTCGAAGGGCATTAGCTATAAGAGACTTCAGTAGGTATGAATAAATTGTGCGTTGTGCTATCAAGGTAGAAATGGAAGTTGGTGTTACATATCCATCTCATGGTTTTGACAAGAAACGAAAGATGGAGTTCAAGGAGAAATCTCAGAATAATGGTGAAAAGAAGATGAATGTTTCCTTATGCACAAAGTGTGGAAAGAAGCATGGTGGAGATTGTCTTAAAGGGACTAGAAAATGTTTTAAGTGTGGAAAAGAAGGTCATCGAGCAGCTGAGTGTCGAAGTAATGGACAAAGGATTTCTAATGATGTGAATAAATCAAACACTGCAGAGAACGCACCGCCAACACTTCAATGCTTCAAGTGCAAGGAAATGGGGCATTATGCTAATAATTGCCCTAATCCAAGGGTTAGTAATGATCAACATGAGAAACCACTGAAGGCAAAGGACAAGGGGAAATCACATGCGATCACTATTGGCAATGTTGAATATGACAACGATGTGGTGGAATGATTAAGTGTTTATGTAATGGGATTCCAAAATAATGTTGTATCATTGAGTATTACAATATTTATTGATGTGGTATTCAAAGTGATTGAGATATTTTTTTTTTTGGAAATAAGATGATATGCGCATAATGAAGACGAGAAAATGAAATGTTTAATAGTATTCATGAGCTCATGATTGATATAAGGACTAAGTGATATCATGGTTTGAGTATATAGAATTTTGAGGATTTTGGTATGTGGAAAGTGTTAACTTTTAACTGCACTCATGTTTTCACTAAGGTATTCAAGAGAATACACGATTAAGGACTTTGAATGTTTGGAATGTGACCAACAAGACATATCTTATGATATGTGGGGATCAACGACAGTATTAAATCTCTGGTAATCGTTGTCACTATATTATGAGAGTGGACTGCAGTATTATGTATCAGCCTAAAGATTAGACTGGATTATGTTGGACATAAGTTAGTATTGTTTAAGGATAGAAGATTTTCGATATTATTGATGGGATGTTATAGTAATGTAGTTTTAGAAAAAGGACAACCTGCAGGACGGGTGACAGCCCATCGCTTCGGACAAGGCTGTAGGAATCGAACCCACAACCGAAGTGCGACTGGCCTTTATCGCCTACCACTGACCTACAGGAAGTCCCTGTTTAGTAGAAACTAGTTTTATTATATTAAGCAGTATGATATATGAAGTATACGTCCATTTTAGGAACCATATATGATTAATCTCACTATAGATCGATTTATGCATATAATTTTTGCTAACCTTTTGTTTGAGATAGATGGAATGACCCGTCATTCTATCACATGATCTGCTAACACTTCACGAATAACAAATTCAACTTCATTTATTTAAGAGATGAAGTGGAAATTGTTCAAGGCACGAACAACAGTGAGATTGTACCAAAATAAAGTAAGTATTTATTTTAATTCAAATTTTCAACTTTAGGGGAAATGATCTTGAAAACCAAAAATGTTGTCCTAGTGATCTTATACCTGATGAATCAGATGGTACCTTATATCATCACAAATCTATGGATTTGTGATTACTGGATTTTCCATAGCCATGTTCTCTACCACTCTCCATCAGAACATGATGGTTAGATTTCTCTTCCATATCCATATTTTCACCTATGTGGAAACCCAATGATTAGTTTATTTGGGTAACCGTTACGTTTCATACTTTTGTTTTTAAAGATTGGTTTTGATATTCCTTTTTACGATGTGGGTTTCTATTAAAGAAACTTTCGAATAGTAAACCATTTATAACCCCGACGAATTTCGAGGGCGAAATTCATTTTAAGGGGGGTAGAATGTAACAGCCCAAGATTTTATAAAAAAATATTCTTTTTAATTTTATTAATGTCTTGTATTGTACGCTACACCAAAAGGAGCTTGCACAACACACATCCTTGTCTTACCTTGCATTACACGCAATCACGACCTTCCTCGATAGCGTGTGTAATACGCAATACCGAGTTTCACTAAACAACGATGTGCTATTAAAATATTATTAAAACTAGCCGTTATGAATAGTAATAACCACTTTTTAAAATTCTGTAAATCTTATTTTTCAAAATGAACTTCATTCTTGGATTCGGAGTATCGATTTTAGCCTAAGGTGAAATTTTGGTACTTTTCGGATAACTTTCATATTCTGATGAATAGTGAAAATTACTAAATTATAATTAAAAACAACTTTTTTAATCGAAATAATTAATAGTGATAAATTATTAATTTGAGTGGGTTTAAAGTATATTTAGAATATATTTTTACAATTTAACACAATGTTGGTCATTGGTTGTAATTTCACATTTAAACCAGACATAATCAAGTGTCAATCTTTTGATATATATTGTTTCCTAAAAACACGCTATTTATTTTAACAGCAGGATTTAATTATAAAATTAATTAATGCAACATCTATGTTATGAATTTGGTAAAATAGATTTCATTTTTGAATTCGGAATATGAAATATAGCTTAGGATGAAATTTTGGCATTGTTCTGAAAAACATCAATTTTTGATGAATAGTGAAACTACTAAGTGGTAGTTAAAAAAACTGAATTTTTCATAAAACTTAATTTTTCCGCTTCTGTGAATGGAATTTCGAAAATCCGAGAGACACGGTTAATATCAAGGACTAAAATGTGGTTCAATGAGACGAAAATAATTTTTTGGTGAATAGTAACTTTTTACTTTTTTTACCGCGGTTAATAGTAAATAGGGTAACTAAGGGTAAATATGATATTACTATTACCCTAACACATGTCCAAATTCTATTGGACAAGTGTAATTCGACCAAAACCAAACTTAGGAATAAAATATGACCATTTAGGCCCACTTGGATTAGATTAGGACATTTATTATTAATTTATTTAAAGAAAGGTAAAAATAGTTAAAATCAAAGTTTAATAAGTAAATCATTTTTAATATGGGGTTATACATAAGATATATTCGATTGTAAATATTCATTAGAAAGATAAAAAGATTTACTACATGATGGTATTTTATTTGTAATTTTTAGACATAAAATAATTTAATTTATTTATGACACAACGATGATGCAGTAATTATCTTATTAATGAAATATTGACATAATTGATGTTATAAACACCAAAATAAATGTAATTTGAGATTTTTAATGAATTCCACTAATTTTCTAGGTTACTATGATATATTAATGTTGATTTAATCAACTTGGTTCGAACATTTAATTCTGTTATGACTTTCAAAAAAATCATATATCAAATAGTGTCAAAATTGACACAAAATAGTTTTTAAATCAAATATTATATTATTAATTGTTATTTTATTACTAGAAATCTAAGGTTCGGCCAAATGACTTAGATAAGGATATATATATTAATAATAAACAATTTGGGGTTCGTTTGGCATGTTATAGTAAGTGTATTAACCATATAGTGAAAGAAAACAAAAAGACACGGTAAAAGTCAAATTATTTAACTTAGAGTTAAATCTAATTGATAAGGTTTAAAATAAGATCCAAACATGTCTAAATTTGATTGGTTGATGATATTACAACCCTATCTCATCTAAGCTTCGAATATGAGTCATTTTTGGAGGTTTTTAAGTGGGGTTAGATTTATTATAAATTAATATTTTTAAGAATTCCTAAGGTGCCCCTCTCCTCCCCTATAAAAGGACACCTCCTCCCCCTCCTCCTCACACCAATTTGAGCACTCAAGCTCGGCCAACCCCTGCCAAAATCTCCTCTCCACTTCCCTAGAAACATCCTAGAGGTTCTGGTCTTCCTCAAAGACCAATTCTAGTGCCCTAAGAGGAGGTCTCAAAGAGGCACTTCAAAGAAGAGGTAATTACCGTTACCAATTCTTTCATCTTTATTTCTTCTTCCACTTCTTCTTCTTAGGTTGTTTCATTATGAAGTAATAACATCAGTATCACTCATATACTGATATGTTATTATAAGTATGAAACAACCCTATTTCCCCATCTATCCATCCTACGGAAAAAGAAATCACCGCGCGTGCGTACGTACGGAATACCGTCTCCACGCCGTGGTGTAATCTATTTTCCACCACCACCTTACATGGATGGGTATAATGGTGTAAAGAATAACTATACATAGTTATTACAACATCATATTGATTCTGATATATTGTATAATCCACTCCAATTCAATTCAATATTTATTGAAATGATATCATCGCTCGTGCGTACGTACGGACTACCGTCTCCACGACGCGATGAGATTCTTTCTGCATGTTAACCATTTAAGAATGATTATAATGTATATATAAGAAATATTAATGAAATATATGACATTATAAAGCTACTGGATTTATGTATATATATACATATGTATGTCATCTACTTACTTCCATTTCAAGACAATAAGGAAAGAAAAACAGCGTTCATGCGTACGTACGGATTACCGTCTCCATGAACGGTGTTTTTCATTTTATTTATCTATCTATTATATATATATATATATATATATATATACTGAATATATATGATATATAAATCATATTTTATATTCTGGAAGTAAGTAAATCATGATATAAGTAATAATGATGTCAAGAACAACAAGTCAAAACACCTACGATAAATGAAACGATTTTACCCAAAACGCTTCTTTAACATGGAATTTACAAAAGAACGGGTAATATAATGTCATAAGTGAACCATATATGATATCATAACAATGAATATGATTCTGTAATAAGTCAATAACATGATTTAAATCATTATACAGGAGGTTCGGACACTTACAAAGCAAGTCGGACCTAAGGTAAGGGAAATATCACAATCTCATTTTTATCCGAGATTGTTTATTCGTAAGTATTTACTGGGGTGTATTTTATCATCCACATCCATGTTCCCTAAATATGTAATATTATTTCCATCCACCTAAAATTGTTTAAATCCAATTTTACCCTTCTATGAGTTTTTAGTAAAGGATATGAAAGAAATCTTTTTTCGTTTTTCGTACGAGGTACTTTTTGACTTTTCCGAAAAAAGTACGAAGAATGTTTTTTTTAACTTATACGGCACGAACGGATTTATACTGTTTTATAAAGCCTTATTTTCATGAAGCTTCCTCTAAAAGATTTCATGACTATTTTGAATAAAATCTATTCCTTTTAAAATTGCATGATGTTTTGTGAAAAGAAATTGATTTTGAAGAAGAAAGGATATTTTCCTCAAGAATTCAATTCAAGTGTTTTATCAAAATTATTTTCCATATAAGATAATAAAGGGTTCTGTTTCTATCCATATTTTTACATTGATTTGACTATGTTGTGATGAAATTATGTTTATGAATTCCTTTATCTTATATGAATGGTTTTATGATGTCATGTTGTTTAAGAATCCCATTTTTATTACATGGGTTATGCAATGATGTATGATTTATGATTTTGTGGCACAAATAAGAAAGGATTCATTAAGAGATGGGTGGGACCTATATCTCCCTCCAATGCATTGGGTAAAGATTTCATATCTCATGAGATAGACATGGCTGGAATGGTAGGTTATACCGGTTCAGTGAAACAGGACTGAAACGAGGATTACTCGATTCAGAAAGGGACTTTGTCCACTAAGATAGTCTTGGCAATGAGTCTTGACTAACAAGAAATGATTCTCTATGATTATGTGTGTATGCCACAATGAGTAATGTTTTAAGTTATGATTTCATTTCACTTCTATGATTTATCCCATTTTATGAAATTATGCTCTATTTTGCAGGTTAAGATTTCCAAAAAATGTTATGTTCTTATGAAAATTATGTGATTGATATTTCTTTTGTTTACCCTTACTGAGAATTTGAGCTCACCCTTTTATGTTTTCTTTTCCCCAGGATATAAAGAAAGGATTTAGGTAAAAAAAAGGAAGATCTTTATGGGAGATATTGAAGATCTTTCACCACGATTAGAAGATTACGTTCCGAGTTTCCAAAGACACTAAACTATTACGATCCTTGTGTGTGTGTTTTTGTTATGTACTAAGTATTCCGCAAAAGTAATGTAATGTCCATGTACGATAAGCTACGGGTCTCTACAACAAAAGGGATATAAAACTAAAAAGAGTTTAATATATGTAGTTTTTTGTTAAAAACTAAAAATGACCTAGCTTTTTATGTAATCTACCAAAGCTTCACCCATATCAGTATTTTTAGATACTCCACAACAATCTGGATCTTCCCGAACTCTGTCAAGGCACCTCCCTTATTCCATCTCTCTATCTCTCTCTATCTCTCTATATATATCTTTCCCTCTCTCTCTTTATTTCTCACTCTCCCAATACATATCCTATCTTTGTTTTAGAATAGATAATATACAAATGGGGAGTACCTGAGAAGCAAGTGAAGTAATAGAAAGAAAATTTGAATGAAAAGGAAGAAGAAGAGGAAAAAATGCTCGACCCTAGCACTATTTCCAATCATGAGTTTATACCTCACCTAGAAAAAACCAAAACATTTGGAACTAACCCTAAAGACAGAATATCAATACAATGACCCATTAAAAATAAATCATTGAATGAACACCTATAAATAAATTAAAATTTAATTAATTATTCTATGAAAATTAAAATGACTTATAATTCCCAAGAACTCATTTCCTAGGGTAAAAATCCTATTTGGTGACCAATGGAGGGTTTATAAAAATTATCTATGATCATAATCTAGGAGGAAAATAAAATTTTACCTCTTATAATCATTAAAAAGAAAAAATTAATATTTTTACTCAATTTCATTGTCTAAAAAATCAATGGTCTTTTTAAAAATATTCTTTGAACTTATAAATCATAAGACTAACATTTTTATAGCTCATTAAAATTACACTTTAATAAAAAAATATTTTTGATATTTTCTTTGAATTAAGTATTTTCAAGGCCAAATTTGGTTTGCTTATTCCTTGAAAACCTCATAAATTTTATTTTTTTCATTATTAATCAATATATGTCATTAAACTAATTATCTAATGTAATTTTATCTTATATATAAATTTAAATCATAGAAAAATTATTTTTCTGAAAACATTTTTTACAGTATTAAGTGTGTTTAGTTTAAAATTATCCTTTCACACCTCTAAAAATTATATTTCATAAAATGATTTCTGAATTTCAATAAAAAGGATAAAATTAGGTAAAAGGATCAATCTTAATTTTTACATTAAAATTAATCTCTAAGGTAATAAATTAATTAACAAGGTCAATGTAAATTAGTGTAAAAGTTAAAGAGATAAAATAAAATCCATAGAAAATAATTATTTCTTAAAAAGGATTGGTTTAGGAGAGTTTCAACCCAATCTCACTTTCACCTCATATTTTTTATCACTTTTCATCCATTGACCCATTTATTGTAACATTATGTTATTGAAAATGTAAGGGTTACTCCCAAAACTACCCTTCCCTTAACTTATAAAAGGGTGACACTTACACAAATTCAAAAATCACCCATCCACTGAATTTATTATTGAAAATCGAAACATTTTATCGCCATATAATCCTAACCCATTTTAAAAAGATTCTACTCACCATTAGTTATTATAAACCATTCAATTCATTGGATAATTTGAAGTAAAATTCATGTTCCTAACATGTGTGTTATCAACTACATAGCTTTCCATCATAATTATAATAAATAAATTATATTATAAAAATAATAATATAATGATATTATTATTATTTAAATAATTTAATATTACAATACTAAGGGTTCTATCATTTTCTTTTCATCAATCCCATCCATTAAGAAAAATGAAATTGTTATTTGTGCGTGAGTGTGGACTACCGCCACCGCAAGAAATGAGATTCATTTTTCATTACCACCCATAATTTATGGTTCCCAGAATAGATTTAATTATGAAATATGTTTTTTATGATATCATTAATGGTATCATATGAATCATTAAATAAACAATTAATGAAATGATCAATAAACCATCATTGTTAATTCAATCATATAAAATAAGTGTGCTAAGAGGATTATCTTTTATGGAAATAATATAATTTTTTAATATCCATTACTTCTTATTTTATATCATTAATAAATATGATATATCACACTATTAAACATTAAATAATATCATTATTATTATTATATAATTATATATCAAAAAACCACATCATAATCATCCATTAAATCTTGGTTTGATCATGTTTGGTTTGGTTGAACCACCTACTTGAAAAATATGATGAATTCATGTAATGAATGAATATGGGAACAAAAATAAGGGAATACAATATTATAAATTTTTAAATAATTAATTTTTTTATTTTTAAATGTTATATCAATATTTAATTTATCAATTAATAAAACACCCTTCGATCATAATGAATCACAGAAACATGCGTGTTATCAGTTTCATTTTCAAGGATAGAGACTAAAACACTAATGAAAGTAATTTGAAACAAAAATATTAATTATAAATAATTTATATTAGTAAAATTAATGACCTAATAATGATAAAACATGGAAGAATAATGAATACCGACAATGCAGTTATGAAACTACTAAAAACTATCAAAACTATAAACACTTGATAATGAAAATAAGTAGAATTTATACAGAGAATGACTATTTTTGTAGCGTAAAAATGAAAATTAATATGAGAAAATTTTGGAATTAATTTATTATTATATATTTTTTTGGATATAGTATGTTATAGTATGTTGTGGATATCCATAAAAGAGGTAACTGTTTTTTTGTGTCAAATTCTTCTCTTTGATGCGTATTTTGTATGTTTTACCTACTTTTCATTCTGTGGTGTACATATATTCATTATTTACGTTTTTATAAAATTAAATTATTTTATTAAATGTATTTTAATATCAATGTTAATACTAATCATTCAATAAGTTCTGATTGAATGGTTACTCGATCCATAAGTTCGATTTTCTTTCTAAATTTTCATTCATTTGAACTCATGCTATATTCCAAACTTATTTATTTTTTTATGGTGCATATAATTCTATGAAAGTATTTATCCCATATTCCTCATGAAATTAAATGTATTTATAAGTCTATATTTTTATCCATCTCTTATATTCACTTGATTCAAGTGTTGAAAAAAAACATTGTAAAAATCAATCTTTACTATGGTGGAAAAAGTATCCTACATTTTTAAAAAGAATAGGTGTGTGTATTTACTAGAAAATATGTCCATGTCTAGATATTGTAAATTAGATATGGTTTTATCATATATTAACCAAGGGTTAATCACCCTAAAAAGGTTTATCTGAGCATTGACTCATTCATCAACCTGATTCATGATGAATGGGTCTAAGACTGCATACCTAACTAAAAACTCCCATGAGATATGTTTTAGAACATTCACCTAATCTAATTTATATATATAGTTATATAATATTTTTAATTGGTTTTAAAGTGTAATTATATTATATTTTTATGATTTAGTCCAATTTTGGTTATTGGAATTAATTTCACTTTGAAATTGGATATAAAAAAGTGTCAGTATTTTGATAGTTATTATTTCATAAAAACACACCCTTTGTTTTGACAGTGGGAATTAATATGAAATTAATTTCTTCCACTTATGTGTATTTTATTTGTAAAAATGGATTTAATATTTTGAATTAGGAGGTCCAAATTGTGTAAATAGGTTACTTTTCTTTTTATAAATTATGAATATTTTACTTCAGTAACTATTTTACTTACCATGGTTAAAGGGTATATCTGGTAAATAAGGGTAAAACAATATTACAATAATAATATAAAATTACCCTAACATGTGTCCCAATACTATTGGTTGATACACGTCTATCCATGAGCATTCTTGGGCTGATTTTGGGATCTCATGGGGCCACTTGGGTGTGATAATGACTCTTTATATTAATTATCATAAAGTATTGACAAAAATGACATAAAAAATATATTTTAGTAAATTAATTTTTATATAGGGTTATATAAGTTATCTTTTAGACTAAATATTCTTTATAAAGATAAAAAAATTCCTACATCATTATATTTTTTTATAATTTTAAGACATTAAATGAATTAAATTATTTATGACAGAATAATGATGTAGTGTTTACCTCTTTAATAAATGATTTAAATAAATAAGATTATAAATATTAAAATAATATCCAAAACCTATCCAATTCTTATTGGATGATTTTATTTCTACCATGAGTCATCTTATCTTTGACTTTAATAGGTTTTGGACATTTACAAACTGAAAATCATTATGTAATAAAATAATATTTTCACACTTTCCTAAAGAGCCCATCCTCCACCTCATAAAAATCCCTTAACTCTAACCCATTCCTCACACCTCTCAGGACCCTTGGATAATACAAACTGTACCTAATTAATCTCCCTACATCCCTCCCCTCCTCCTAAAAGCCTTAACTTAGTCAGAATTCACTTCAAAAAACTCTTTTGGTTGAAACCAAAGGGAGTTACCCGGTTTAAAAGAGATTAAGATTGAACGGGTAAAATCAGACAAAAGGGATGGGAATTCATCTCAATATCCTTTCATTGAGGCATATTTTTTATAATCATGACATTATTTTATATGTTTTATATACACATTTGGCATTTCTTTTCATTCAAAGGGAATCATTTTCTACCTAGTGTTTTACTAAACGACAAAATAAATGTTTCTTTTAACGTAAGTGGTGACAATGAACTTTTACGTTGCCATGAGTATTATTTTATCTAGGGCTTCCTTAACAATCCATAATGTTTTTAAATGGAAAATAAATACCATATACTCTTTTACATATTTTGGTATTGAAAATGGTTTTGATAATGGATCTTTCATGTAAATATATTTAAATGATATATTGTGATTGAAATATGGAAATGTTGTCTTTACTTTATATTTGTTTTATGTGTTATTAAAATGTTATGGTTCTTTGGAATTGTTATGTATATGGGTGGTTCCGTGAAAAACCTTTGGCAGGTGAGCCCAACATAAATCTCTAATGCATTGGGTAACGTGACGAAGGTAAATGTGAATGTTTCTCCAAGAAGATTTAGGGAATATACTATGATGGGTATTCCAAATATAATTCCCTACATAGCTATGATAGATACAATGTAAGTATGATATGGATGCCACAATTTACCTTTATTATTTATGATTTCTACATTTTATTCATAAATCTTATGATTACTTTAGGTATGTTAAAGAGAATATGTAATGTATGTAATGATAAACTAATGTTTTGTTTATTTGTTTTATTACCCTTACTAAGATTTTTATGTTCGTCCCAAGTTTTGAAATGTTTGTCATAGGACTTAAAGATGAATAGGGTCAAGCATGGGATCAACAAAAATTTATGTTGTCAAAAACATGGGACTATACATGACTCTTTTTTCAAGAGTTTTTATTTTATGAAAAAAATTGAAACTGAATATAAGTCTCTACCTAGTAATTTTTTAGATGTAATGTAATTTTTATGGCCTAATTCTATAAATTATTGACCTAAAAAGATCATCAATGTGAATAATTCATTTAATTCAAGATTATTTAATATTTTAAGGTTGGGTCCTTACAGTTGGTATTAGAGGTCGGTTTAGATAACTTTAGAAGTTTGGATATTCTTAAATTAGTTTCCACAAATTAATTTAGGGTAATATTGAAGTGATATAGAATTTATGAATAACCATGTTTCTTCACCTAAGATATCTTTGTGTTCAGAATGGTTTTCTACAGAGGAAACAAGGCAGCTATGTTGGGAAGACATTTTGTGGAGGAAAACATTCTAAATTAGCAACCTGATATGGTAAGAATTAGAATTGAATAGTTTGTTGCAGTGATGGAATAGTTGAATCAGGCTATAAATGGGGGTGGAATCCATGCACGAGATCAGCTAGATCAACCACAGAAGAACATGTCAGTAGTTGAGCATTTCATGAGGCAACATCTCCCATCTTTCAGAGGATCATCTAACTCAGTGCTATCAGAAGGGTGGATTAAAGCACTAGAGAAGATTTTTGATGTCATAATGTTTTTATAACATCAAAAGGATGGTCTTGTGGTTTACCATTTTGAAGGATAAGCTGATCAGTAGTGGTCGATGGTCAAAAATATCAGGGATAGTGAGGAGATTGATGCTCTTGATTGGGTTGAATTCAAAGGTATTTTTCTTGAGAAATATTTTTCCTAAGGTGGTTCATCTTAGTATGGAAACAATTCCTAGAATTAGGTAGGAGGATGACTCAGTGGCATCTTATGAAGTAACATTCACTTGACTGGAAAGGTATGCACCAAATTTCATACACAATATTGATAGTAAAATCAATCATTTTTCTCAGGATTAATGCCAATGTATCAAAGGGATTTATCCTCTTGCGAGTTCAAATGTTATGAAAAGCTTGTTCGATGTGTGGATAAGGTGGGAATGGATTTTTACAATGATCAGGTCTTCTTTTAAAAACAACTGAATAAGAGGTCGAGGTGGTAGATGAAAGGGAAGAACTCTTCAAATAAGTCTAATGGTAAGAAACATAAGTTTATAGTTTGTGAAAAATGTGGTAAAAATCAGGCTGGGGAATGTCTTCTGAATTCTGGTAATTGATACCAATATGGTAAAATGTGACACAAGGCTTGTAATAGCACTGAAAAAAATTAGGGTAATGGTAAGATAAAAACTGATTTACAATCAGTAAAATGTTTTAAGTGTAATGAAATGGGTCATTATGCAAATGAGTGTCCAATGAAGAACTAAACTAAGGGAAAGAAACTAGAATACAAGTAGAAAGGGGTGGTGAAGTCCTTTGCAACTAATTCAGTAGATTTTGGTCCATCAAATAAAATAGTATCAGGTATATAGTTTTTTTTAGATTATTCCAATTTATTGTTTGATTTGGGGTCTAAACATTCATTCATTTCTTATAAGTTTTCTAGTAAATTGGGAATTCCATCTCCAGATATGAATCTTGAAGTTATAATAAAAACACCTTGAGTAAATGTTGAAACAAAAAGAAATTATAATAAACTTATTGTCCTTGTGTGTGGAAAGAATCTACCTAAAAACCTTATTATCTTTCCTCTAGTATTGTTTGATGTTATTTTGGGTATGGATTCGATTTCTGTTTATCATGCTAATATTGACTGCAGAGCTGAAGAGTTTTCTTTTCAGAAAGATTTTTTGTTTGTGTACTTGAATGAACTCTATCTTTTGATAACATATCAGGAAGTTGAGAAACTAGTAAAACATGGAAATGACTTTTCACATATTGTTGAAAACAAAGAAACTATTCAGATTAATGATGTGCCAATGGTAAATGAGTACCTTGATTTTTTCCCTAATGAGTTTCCTAGTATTACACCTGATCGGGATGTTGAATTTACTATTGACATATTTCCTGATGTTAAGCTAATTTCAAAACCTGCTTATCGAATGGCTCAAATTGGACTTTTAGAGTTAAAGAATAAATTGCAAGATTTATTAGATGATGGTTTCACCCGACCTAACATGTCACCATGGGTTGATCCAATATTATTTGTTAAAAGGGGAGATGGTTCAATGAGAGTTTTCATTGATTATAGAGCATTGAATAACATCACTATTGATAACAAGTATCCCTTGCCTTATATCGATGATTTGTTTGATTAGCTCCAAGGAGCTCTGCATTTTTCGAAGATTGACTTGAGGTTGGGGTACCATCAGTTGAAAGTATTGGATGCAGACATTCCAAATACGATTTTTCATACTCTATATAAACATTATGAATATATAATTATGCCTTTTAGTTTAACCAATGCACCTTCTGTATTCATATATCATATGAATAGATTTTTCTGTGAGTTCTTGGATAAGTTTGTGGCTATGTTCATTGATTCTATTTTGGTTTATTTTAAAAGTAAATAGAAGCATTAAAGTAATTTAAGGGTTTTATTTTAACCCTTAAAATAAAATAAACTATTTTGGACATTCCGAAAGTGTGATTTTTGGTTACAAACAATTTCTTTCCTTGGTCACATTGTTTCAAAGAATGTCATTACTGTTGATCCTGATAAAACAAAAGTTGTTGAATAATGTCCAAGACCCACAAATATTCTTTATATCCATAGTTTTCTTGGTTTGGTAGGTTATTACTTGAGGTTTGTCGAAAAATTTTCACAGTTATCTAGTCTAATGACTATGTTAACTCGAAAAGGTGTTAATTTCGTTTGGCCTAAAGAATGTGATGATTGTTTTCCAGAATTGAAATGAAGAATGGTGAATGCTCCAGTTTTGGAACTACCTTCTATAAATGATGATTTGGTTACTTAAATTGATTCTTCATTGAAAGGAATGGGATGTGTCCTTATGCATAATGATCAGGTAATTTCGTATGCTTCACGTGAGTTGAAACCTCATGAGTTAAATTACCCTACACATGAATTTGAATTAGCTGCTGTTGTTTTTGCATTAAAAATTTGGAGGCATAATTTGTATGGAGTTAAATTTGAAATATATACTAACCAAAAAAATTTGAAGTATATATTCACTCAAAAATAATTGAACAAGAGACAGAGGAAATGGTTGGAATTAATCATGGATTATGATTGCACGAACTTTTACCATCCGGGTAAAGAAAATAAAGTGGTTGACACTTTAAGTCGAAAAACTAATACTTCATTAACCATGCTACATTTGGAATGAGATCCTTTGTTTTTGGATTTGATGAACTTTGGAATAGATGTTTTTTTTAGGAAATTCTACTATTTTTTTCAGGTGTCGGTGAAATCATCGCTATTAGACAGAATAAAGCAAGCGTAGAAGGAAGACAATTATTTGCAGAAAAAGTTAGAGTTGGTTCAGAAGGGTAAGTCACCTGAATTTTAAATTGATAATGATCGTGTTTTGAGGTTTGAGAAAATATTATGTGTGACTTGTCTTTTATAGTTGAAGAATGAGTTGTAATGTAAAACTCATAGTTACCCATTTTCAGTTAATCCTGGAAATACTGAGATGTAAAATGATCTTCAGGAGTATTATCGGTGGAATGGAATGAAAAGAGATATTGCTGATATTACAGTGAAGTGTTTAACTTGTCAGAAGGTTAAAGAAAAGTGGAAGTTACCAAAAGGGATGCTTCAGTCTTTACCAATGCCAAAGTGGAAACTGGAAAATATATCCATGGACTTCATTGTGGGATTACTAATGATATCTCGAGGTAAAAATGAAATCTGGGTTATTATTGATCTATTGACTAAATCTAATCATTTCCTTCCTATTTGAGATACTTTGTTTCTCAGTCAACCTTCTTGGTTGTATATTAAATAGATAGTTAGGTTGCATGGATTTCCTTTATCCATTCTATTTAATTATGATCCCAGGTTTACTTCCAACTTTTGTAAAGGCCTTCAGAAGTCATTGGGCACTGAATTAAATTTTAGTATAGCTTTTCTTCCTCAATCAGATGAACAGTTAGAATGAAAAATTCAGAACTTGAGGGATAGTTTACACTCTTTTTCACTGGATTACTATGGAATATGGGACCAATAACTTTCTTTTGTTGAATATTCTTATAATAACAGTTTTCATTCTAGTATATAAATGGATCCATTTGAGGAATTATATGGGAAGTTGTGTTGAACTCTAGCATTTTGGGATGAACTAGGTCAAAGGAAGATGATGGGACCAAAATTAGTAGAAGAGATGGCAGAAAAAGTTCATTTGATTCAGAAGCACATTATAACAACTTAGAGCAGGCAGAAAAGTTATACAGATAATCGAAGAAAGGGTCTTTATTTTGAGGTAGGTGATAATGTCTTTCTCAACGTTTCACCATGGAAAAGTGTGATGTGTTTTGGTAAGAATGGAAAGTTAAGTCTGAGATTCATTAGACCTTATAAAATCCTATATGATGTTGGATCAGTTGCATACATAGTGGATTTACCTCCATGTTTATCCCAGGTACACAATATTTTTTGTGTTTCAATGTTGAGAAAGTATTTTCCAGATCAATGTCATGTATCAAGTCCATAGATAGTTTAGTTGGAAGATAATATCTCTTATAAGGTATAGCCATTCCAGATTCTTGATCGAAGAGAGCATGAATTGCGGAATTAGGTAATTCAACTATTAATGGTTTTTTGGAAAAAACATATGATTAAATAGGCAACGTGGGAATCTGAAAATGCTCTGAGGGATAAATACCCCCACTTATTTGATAAGTGAATAAAATTGAAAGGATTCAATTTCAAAAAGGGGGAAGGATATAACATCCCAGTTAAACAAAGAAATAATACATTTTCATTTTAATTAATATTTTGTGAATTAAATATTAATTTCACTTTGAAGTGGTTTCTACGTATTATGGCGTACCTGATACGCAACAACGGGTTTCTTCGAAATATTACATTCCACAATAATAATAAAATATTATTATTTTAAATGGTAGTTAAAGCCTTGCTGTTTTATTTGTGGGAATGAACAGAACTAACTACAATAAGATTATACATGTTTGTTAAATGTTTTTCCATTTATCCAATAAAAGTTTGAGGCTTAAAATGTGAATGAATCGAATTTTAAGCATAATTTACTTTAAAAGGTTGATTTACCGCCTTTTAATGGAGAACCCACTTTAAATATAGTTTTGGTCACTTTTATATGTTCTATTTGACCAAATAAATTTCTTATTTATAACTAGGACTTCATAATTTACTTTGGGAAATTATTGGAATTTTTTTGATAAAATTAAATTTTTAATGAAAAGTGAAAATGCACTATTTTAATTCAAAATTGTCTTTTAATCTAATTTATTTATATGGTTAGATTATTTTTCAATTGGTTTTAAAGGGTAATTAGATTATATTTTTACCATTTAATTCAATTTTGGTTGTTGAAATTAATTTCAATTTGAAATTGGACATAAACAAGTGTCAATATTTTGATAGTTATTGTTTCTTAAAAACACAACTTTTGTTTTGACAATGGGAATTAATTTTAAATTAATTTCTACCACTTATGTGTTTCGAATTTGGAAAAATAGATCCCATATTTGGAATCAGGAGGTCCAAATTCTATAAATAGGAAACTTTTAGTTTTAGACATTATGAATATTTACTTTAGTAAAAAATTTATTTACCATGGTTAAAGGGTAAATCTGGTAAATAAGGGTAAATAAATATTAATATAATAATATAAAATTACCCTAACATGTGTCCTAATCCTATTGGTTGATTGACATCCAAACATTATCAAACTTGGGTTGATTTTGGGCCCCCATGGGGCCACTTGGGAGTGATAATGACACTTTATTTTAATTAACATAAAGTTCAGCAAAAAATATCATAAACAAATATATTTTAGTAAATAATTTTTACATAAAGTTATATAAGTTATATTTTTTACTATAAATATTATTTCGAAATATAAAAATATTTTCTACATCATGATATTGTTTTTATAATTTTTGTATATTTTGATATACTAAATTATTTATGACATAATAATTATGCATTGTTTACCACATTAATAAATAATATAAGTAAATACTATTATAAGATTATAATGATTAAAATAATATCCAAAACCTATCCAATTATTATTGGATGATTTTATTTTAACCATGAGTCATCTTAACTTATACTTTAATAAGTTTTGGACATTTAATAAATGAAAATATTTATTGAATAAAATAATATTTTCACACTTTCCTAAAGAGCCCCTCCTCCACCTTATAAAAATTCATCACCTCTAAACCATTACTCACACCTCTCAAGCCCCTTGGATCATCCAAAATCTTCCCAATTAATCTTTTTATATCCCTCTCATCCTCCTTGAAGCCTTAACATAGGTATAAGGCACTTCAACAAACCCTTTTGGTTCAAACCAAAGGGAGTTACCTGATTTAAAGATGATTAAAGAAGGAAGTGGTCAAATCGAACACGAGGTAAGGGACTTCGTCTCAATATCCTTTCATTGAGGCATATTTTATTTTATAAATTACTTTATTTTATACTATGTATAAATACCTTTGACATTTCATTTCATTAAGAGGGAATCTTTTTCTATGAGGCATTTTACTAAAAGACAAAAAAATGTTTCTTTTAACGTAAGCTGTGACAACAACCTTTTTCGCCACTGCAAATATTATTTGATATATGGATTACTTATCAAGATTTAATGATTTTAAATGGAAAATAAATACCATATACTCTTTTACATATTTTATTATTGAAAATTATTTTGATAATGGATTTGTAAAGTCAATATATTTAAATTAAATATTGTGATTGAAATATGGAAATGTTATCTTTCCTTTATATTTGTTTTATATGTTTTTAATATGTTATGGTTCTTGAGAATTGTTATATATATTGGTGGTTCCATGATAAACCTATGGTGGGTGAGCCTGTGATATCTCTCTAATGAATTTGGTAACGTGACGGAGGTAAACGTTAATGTTTCATCTAAGAGATTTAGGAGATATACTATTATGAGTATTCCAAATGTCACTCCCTATGTAGCTGTGATAGCTACAATGTAAGTATGATATAGATGCCACAAGTTACCTTTATGAATTATGATATCTATGTGTTATTCATAAATCTAATGATTTCATGAGGTATGTTATAGAGCTTATGTAATGTATGTAATAATGAACTAATGTTTTCTTTCTTTGTTTTATAAACATTGATGAGATTTTTATGTTCATCCCAAGTTTTGAAATGTTTTTCACAGGACATAAATATGAATAGGGTCAAGGATGGGATCAAGGAAAAGTAATGTTGTCTAAAACATGTGACTATTCATGATGCTTTTTTCTAGTGTTTTTATTTTATGAAAAAATTTGAAACTGAATAGAAGTGTCTACCTTGTAATTTTTGAGAAGTGATGTAATAGTTATGGCCTAATTCTCTAATACTATAAACCAGAATAGATACTCAATGTGAATTATTCATTTAATTAAAGATTATATAATGTTTTAATATCGGGTACTTATAATTTATTTTCCATTTTTTCTTTTATAGTAACTATATTTCCCTCTAAAGAGTAAAAACACCATTATTCGTGGTAATTGTCAAAAAGGGTTTAAGTGGGTTAAAACGAAGATATATTGGAAAATACATAACATAAACATGTACAAATATTGTATTATTATATTATTTATACCCATAAACAACATATATTATTAATATTATCGATTTTTAACCATTTTATTATGAAAATGAATTTTTATTAATGTAATACTTTAAAAAATTCTAAAAGGGCCCCATGCTCTCTTGTAAAAGTGTGCATTTTTCCTCTTTTCGTTGCATATAAAGAACCACTATGCTCAATCAAAACCAGCATAAAATCCTTTAATATCTTCACTAACCATGTTATATAGGCATTATTTTGGGTATAACACCAACCTTGGAGGACTTTAGGTGTAAATAAAAGTAGGTTTTCCGAAGAAGAGGTATAGTTTTTAACCAATTGTTTTTATTTTATTTCTTATTATACCAACTAAAAATGTTATTAAAACATTATTAAATAATATGACCAGAATATTATCAACATTGGTATGTTATTACTTTAATTTAAAAACCTATATCCACCTCCTCTTCCATAAATTAGGAAATGAAAACATTGTTCATGAATACGGCGGACTACTGCCTCGCTGACTAATGTAAATCATTTTTCCTCATCACAACTCATGAATGGTTAAAATGATATAATTAATGTTGTTATGTGATACTAATTACTTATTTATCATTTTGATAATATAATATATCATCTACTTTCTTACCTTTCCAATTACTGAAAAAAGATAATTTCATTTGTACGTACGTGTGGACTACCACCTCCACAAAGCAATGTGATTCATTTTTCATCCCCACATCACATGGATAATCTATATAATTTTATTTAAAGAAATAATATGGTATTTATGATATTAATAACATTATTTAAAGATAGTTTAATTCTTATCTTCTTTCCATATTTATCGTTGAACAATGAAAATGTTTCTCATGCGTATGCATGACCTTCATTCTATATGATCGTAACGTATTTTATTTTTCATAATCATCTTTCAAGATTGGTTTAAAAGTATAATTTACATATAAAAATGATAATTATTTCATTATTACTATTTTTTAATTGATTTAATGAAAAATCCCTTGACCATGGTAAACACACCAATTCTATTTTGAAATTATGAAATGAACATTTTCAAAACACCTGACGTGGAATTTACTGATTAATTAATTTAATTTTTTATTAAAAATAGTTAAATAAATTGTTTAAGGATAAGTTATTAAACCTATAAATTTTTATTTTAAAATAAAATTATTTATGTTAGTATATTATACATGAGTAAAAGTATATACATGGAATGTATGGACTGGTTGTAAGGGATTTCATCTCAATTTTCCATCATTGTGTCATATTTATTATTATGCAAGTAATTTATTTTATTTAGTGTTTATACTACCCCATATATTTCTTATATAATTATTCATTCATAATTAATGGTATTTTCCATTTAATTTTTATTTATCTCATCCAAGGGGATTCGACTTGAATGTTATCAAGTGGTAATGGGTTTCTTAACTCTATTTCCTTATATCCGGTAACAACTCCTCTTAATTGAATTTTTTGTGCATTGATTATGTTTGAATTGAAATATAAATTGATTTAGTATATATTTACAAAAAAATTGAATTTACATTTGTTACACATAATCTATGCATTTATTAACATTCAAATCAAGGATATAAACTTTGCAAGGATTTTCATTGTCTCAGTAGATTTTTCATGAGACATAATTCATGTTATAAAGCATGATTTCTTATATGGTGTGATTACATAATAATGATTAAATTATTACATGTTGATTAATTTAATCCATGATATTTATAGATATATAAAATATTCTTACTATCAATGGCATTCTATTGAAAATTTTCCTAAGCGGTAAAGGTTTTATGTTACAATCTATTTTTATTTCTAGATTTTTTATCATCAAGGAACCTTTAAAGGAAATCATATGATATTATTTTTCTAAACCGTATATATTTTCTTTGTATCTAGTTACTAATGAAATTTATATGTTTATTTTCCATTTCGTCCCTTATTTATTAAGGATACATCCAGAACATTGTTTTTAAGTGATACTTATCTTGTACCTTCTTTTAGATCATGGCTATTTCACATCCATATTCATGTTTTCAAAAATTATTTCATAAATGATATTTTATAAACATAAATTATGTATTAAAGTTATTTTACATGATCTTTATCCTTCATTTAAAGGTTTTTAGAAGGAAATTTCTTAACATTTTCCAAATTTGTAACTTTTGAATCCTTTTATTAAATGTTTAAAAAGATGGTATATTTTTAACATTTATGACATGGATAGATTTTCCACCATCATTACCACTTTTTATTTTGAAGCATCCTTTATAAGTCTCCTAGGTTATTTAAAAAAATTATTTTCAAAATATTTTGTGAAATATATATTTTTAAAAGTGATTTTCAAAGTGAATATATTCTTTTCTTAAAGAATGTATTTAATGATATTTTCATGGTATTAACATTCATCAATGTCAAAAAACATTATAATTTTATTTATGCTCCATTGGAAATATTTTTTAATGATATTAACCCAATTCTTTATCTAGTTGGATTATGATTATTTCAAGAGATTTTCAGGGAACCCATTTCTTTTCAACATGTTTATCATGTTATGAAAGTAATAATGATTGTTCTAATTAGTTTTATGGTAAAATAATATATCTATGTACTTTATTCATGTTATGGATCTTAGAAATTTTCTATGATTGGGTTATCCTTGTATATCTCTCCAACGCATTGGGTAATGATTATGTTCATTGGGGAATTATATAGAAAGTCTGATGTATAGTATTCCAATTTTAATGGTTCTTGTAAGGGTTATTTAAGGGTTCTATAAGGATAATTTTCTTAGATAACAACATGTTTTCATTATAGATACTATAGGTTCTTAATGATTCCTTTGACCAATATTGTTCTCAAATGTCTCATGATTATTGATCCATATGACTCATTACTTTTTTAAAGAATTAGTTCATGATTCATGATTGATTATTTTCATATTGATGGGTATGAATTCTTTTATGCTATGATCAATATATATGGTTATTTCATCATACCCTTATTATCATCTTACACTCGTAGATTATGTTCAATTGTTATTTCTTATATTTACCCTTATTGAGAATTTTATCACACCCTTATTATGTTTCATTTTCCTTAGCTTATGAGGAATGATGTTAAATGATTTTTTTCTATAAAGTTTGAAATTATAGAGAATTTTATTGGAAGTGATGTAGATTTTTATGAATAGGATATTTATATATCCATGTTTTTATATATAATTCTGTCATATTTTTCTAAAAATATAATCCTAATATTTCCTTGGGTATGTATGTGATCCAATATTTCCTTTTGATATTTTTAGTATTGGATATAAAATATAGGGTCACATTTATCAGTATCAAATCCTGAAACTTAAATTTTATGTTTTTCGAACTGGATCCAATAGTGTGGGTTTTGGGATCTTACAGTTGGTATTATAGCAGGGTTTATATAACATTGGAGAGTAAGATATATTCATGTCACTTAATATAAATATTTATGGATACCATATTAGGTTTACATGTTTACGGTTGATCAAAAGTTCAATTTCTTAGTCACCCCTTTAGAGGTTTTAAGTATTGAAATATTTAAGTGATTAATGATATTTTTGGGTGTGTTTTATTGGTATAAGGTATATATAACCCTTTGGTTTAATTTGAACTGTTATATAAAGAATAATTCCACAAATGTTTTGGGAAATAATTTTAATGGTATTGGTTTTCTTTAGGGTTTATCATATCTTTGATGTAGAGGTAGTTATGGGTTATTAAAATTTGTGAACATATGATATTGTTAACCATGGTATTGAAAACTGATTTATTGACTATGTGACTAATGAATATGTTTATTATATTGGAGAACATTTTTTATCAATGTAAATGGAATGTTATAACATTTTATATTAGGAATAAAATTTGAATAATTTTGGAAGAAATTAAATATATCCTTTTGGTAATTATAGTTATTTATAGTAATAGTTATCATATATTAGTCATTATAAGATTAGGAGATACATATTTTTATTATGAAACTTTAAGAATGATTGATACTATTTTGAGATAAATGGTAAATTTATATTGGAATAATATATGGTCCAGTCCTTCTGATTTTTTTTTGTGTTTCAAGCAGACCTATGAATATTTTAAATAATTTTAAGGATATTAATTTATGGAATGATTTAGTTAGAACTTTGGGTATTACTGTTTAATCATTGGTGATTAATGTATTATTTCTCAACATGATGTTTTATTTATTTAGGAAAATATTTTAACTTATACTAAATATTTTTGTTTATTTTTATATATCTAAATAAAATTGGAATATATTATTATACGTTTTTGGATTATATGATCTATTATAATTTAATTCTAGTTCTTCAGGCATGAAAAATTCATCTTTAATACTCATCGTTTATATAAATAGAGAATATTATAGTAAAAATTGATTAAAAGGGATAAATTATACTTCAAAAGTAAGTGAATTTATTTATGTTACCATTATATATGATAAATTCATTCTTCAGAACTCAATAAAGGATCTTGAAATAATAATTATATCATATTATGATCATTTTCAATGAAATGATGGTCTATTTCACACATATTGGTTTTTTTGTTTTTTGGTCGTTGACTTTCCTATGGTCATTCAATTTCTTACAATAAAAGGCATTTTTTAATCTCAACTTAGAAACTATGTTTCTCTTCAATGTCTATATTTTCACTTCTCACAAATATTCTCTTAATTTGAAAACCTGAATGTTTTATTTCAGATTACCTCTGTATTTCTTTTTCACTCATTTCAAAAAGAATTTTTATTGAACCCTTTTTAAATGTGGCATTTCAATAAAATGTATTTTCAAATTTCAAACAATTAATTAACAAGCCTAATTTAAAATTTGGAGGATGAAATTTATAAAATTTAGGGATAATTTAATATCCAGATATTTTTATGGAAGGATATATTCTACAGTGTATAATAAATACAACACTGCGCTTAAAAAACAATGAAATATTATTATATACATATGATAGTTATAAACTAGAAATTAAATTGGAGGTTAAGAATATAATTAACCAAATAATAAATTATATATAAATTTAAAAATTAATAACAAATTATTGTTTAGTTATTAGTAAAAAAATAACTCAGTTTTTCAGAAAAGTGGTTTTTTGATTTTTGAAATATTTTTTCTTCAAAATTGGGTTTTATTTCTTTGTGTAAGATAATATTATAATTAATTTATGAAACTTTTAGAAATGGTATTTTACAATAATGATTTCATTTATTATATCAACATTTCCTAATTAACATAAATTGATTTTTTGGGATTTTTTTTGAAAAAAAATTGATTTTTCCTTTCAATAGTGAAAAGTGATGATTTCCATTGAAAATTGTATTTTATTTTAATGTATTTACAATGTAAGAATATATTTTGTATTAGTTTTAAAATTTATTTAGTTAAATTTTATTAAACATAATCCAATTATAGCCTCCTAGTTGACTTTTATAATTGAATTTTGTTTAAAAATATTTTTATACTTAAAAATACAATTTTTTTAAAAAAACATATTTCATCACGTTTTTTCTATTTCATTTTGAATTAAATTATACCAATTTTTATAGATTATTAAATAACACATTACCCCAAATTAGTTTGATTTTGTTCCATGTATATGCATACTAAATTTCTTATTTACTACTTCTAAGATTATCTACTCAATGAAAAGAACCTTAAAGAAAGGAATTTTTCCCTCAATATTGACATATATAACGATTTTTATACAAAAAAATAGAGAATTATTTTTTAGTTATTCAAATAGTGTGTATTTTTAAATGATTTTATCATGTTTATTTACACCATTATCACTTCTGCATGACTGTCCTTTTTAGTCAGTGGATCCCCTATAGTCTACTTCTCATGCGTTAGGTGTGTTCGTCAAGGGGACCCTCTTTCAGGGATCTTGTTTTACCTTATTGAGGATTACATGAGTAGACGATTTAATGAGATTACACATATTGGTATTTATAAAAAAATTAAATATGGTCGGAATACACCTGTACCATCTCGTTTTCACTATGTAGGTGATATCTTTTTGTTTGGATAGACCTCAAAAAATAGAATTTGTGCGATCAAATTCTTCTTTAACCAATATAAATAGGTTGATGGTCTATCCATTAGATGGGGAAAACAATTAATTAATTTTTGAAATGGCCTCCTAGTTAGGAAACAAAACAAAATTTCTAAAACAATTAGTGTGTGAAATGGCTAACTCCCTTTCACATACCTTTGGGTTAACTTATTTTGGGGAAAAGTCCAATGCCATTATCTTAAGAATATATAATCCAAAACTATACATTAGCTTGTTGGGTGGAATGGAAAGACCATGTCATAGGCTTGAAGGGATTCCCTCATCAACTTGGTTATCACTTCTATGTTTGTGTATTCCTTTTCTCTCTACAGATATCCTATAAGTATGTTAAATAACCTTCAATGTAGGATCGAGATTTTCTTATAGATATTCTTAGTGCATAGAAGGAATATTATAACTATTACTTAGAGGTATTGTACTATGCCTTTTGATATGGGAGTTTTTGGGGTCAAGGATCTCAAAACCATCAATGTTCTCTTGATTAACAAGTTAATATAGAATCACTTATCTTCCAATGATCCCTCGACTGACTTTTGTCATACATGTTCAATCAAATAATTTTACATGGATATCCACACTACCTCAATTCATCTGTATAGACCTCCCTTTAGTACTCTTTAAATGATATCATGAATCACATGAAGTGGTTGTTTATTAGGGACTCTAATATTAATTTCTAGTATAACCCATGGTTGGACTGTCCCATTGATAACACAACTATCCCATCCACCATGACTCATATGACTATAACTAATTCCATGAATCAAAATTCTTCTCTAGATGACATCATATCACATCAAGTTGTTTTAGAAATACAGGACTATGCTTGTATGGATAAGGAGGCCTTGATATGGTATCCCAATATGAATTTCCACTTTAATTCTAAAGAATATTATATCCTACAGTGTGATAGAACCCACAGAACACCAAAATGGTTGAATCAATTTAAGGATCCTTTTGTTCAACCTTCAAAGATGATTCATATTTGGAGGTTATGGAGGAACATGCTTCCAATGCATGACCAATTGTATAATTTAGAGCAACAACTTGCCTTTACTTTTCATCTTTGTATGCGATATGAGGAATATACAAAACATTTATTTTTTGGACTATGTATATACTAGGGAGATATGGAAATATATTAGTTTTAGGTTTTGTTTTGATGTTAAATCATGTAGGAACCATGATGAACTCCAATCGCACATAATCAAGAGTAAGAAGAGTTCCCAAGTTCAAAATATGATTCTTTTGCCTTCTACTTCATACATCCATGTTATTTGGGCTTATTGAAATCATTATCTATTATTAAATCAAACTACATGAATCCATATAGGTTCTATCTTTATTTATATGGATATACATTCTACTACTGTAGTTCAATTAGGCACAATGCAGAATTTCTTTGATGACCTTCATACTCTCAGGCTTCTTGTTGTTTCAAGGAAACTGAGGCGTCATCTTGAGTTCATGTTTTTTAGATGGATTCCACCAATCTCACCTTTCATTAAATTTGATATTAATGGAGTAGTTCCTAGCTCACCTGGACCCTTAGGATGTTGGGGTGTTTTCTGCACCTACCATGAGTTTATCAAATGTTTCTATCGCCGCTTCATTTTCCAAGGTACTGCTTATGAAGCGGATCCTTGGGATATGATTTACGAAATCAAGCATGTTTTCCACAACAATTGGACACCCTTATGGATTGAATCAGACTCACAACACGTTGAGAAGGCATTCAAAGAACAAACTAGAGATGTGCCCTGGAGACTCCTCCCACACTGTACTTCATGACTCAATTATTCCAAACACCTCCAAATTTTCAAATAACATGTTTATAGGGAAGCTAATCATGTTTCTTGTTCTCTCTAGAAGAGGTTAATTGTAGATATGAGTACCATGTGGTCTTTTAGGGTACCTAATATTTGATTAGTATGGTGGATTATGACATGTGGGGTGTGATACACTCCCGTACTTATACCACCCCATGTAATACCTCAATTCTATACTTTTATGTTTTATTTAATGATTTTAGGGACGGCTTACCATGATCCAGGATCTTCATACTAAAATAAATGATTTTTCAAATATAAAAAGTAAAGAAATTTGAAAAAATTATTATATTTCATGTTTTTTTAGATAAAAATATATTACTATTGAATTTTTAATGGATTATAATTGAATTCAATCTTCTTCTTGGTGTTTTTAAATCCAAATTAAATGAATAGCTTTGAAATTGATATTAATGATATTTTATAATAAATAATATATTATCATGTAATTTAAAATTAATATAAATAATAACTCGGAAAAAATTATTGAAATAAGTTTTAAAATATCAACCACGGTCCATTTATAGGGTAATTTTCCTTTTAATATAAATATATTGACCCCAAAAGAGTAAAAATTTTGTTATCACATTAGTTGTCCAAAAGGGTTAAAGTGGGTGAAAACAATGAGATGAGAGTAAAAATTCAATATAACTATAAGGGCCAGCCTTAAACATTACTTAATCTTGAGTTACTTCAAGAATACACGTTGAGGATCTTTTCAGGTTTAGAGTTTTAGATAATTAGATCATAAAACATGCATTACATTCCACATTTAAACAAAAGGGTTACATAAAAGATACTATTCATTTTTTCCCATTAATGGAAACATATTTAAAATAAAACATGGATTCTTTCTTGAAACTTCCTTGACACTATCATCATATCATGTACCCTTCCCTTGACCTGTGAAAAACATTTCAAAAACTTGGGGTGAGCATAAAAAGCTCAGTAAGGGATATAAAAATATAGAAAGGAAACATGAGTACATGTATACATAAGAATCAATGAAATAATACTCTACTCATAAAACATAATCACTTTAACATACCCCATCAACTCATGAATAAATCATAGAAAGAATAAGACATAAAGGTAACTTGATGCATTCATAACATTCTTAAGTAGGGAGTGACCCTCTTGGTTACGTTTGGAATACCCATCACAGTATATTTTCTAAATATCTTCGGAGAAACCTTAAACTTTAACTCCTTCATGTTACCCAATGCATTGGAGATCTATATCAGGCTCACCCGCCCTTAGTTTATCACAGAACCACCCGTCTTCCTAATAATGCCCAAGAACCATAACATAATCGTATCACATAAAACATGCATAATGGAAACATAACATTTCCACTTTTCAATCACAAGATATCAATACAACACATTGATATAAAAACAGTTTGAAATACATTTTCAATACCAAAATAAAAGAAAAGTAAAACGTGGTATTTGTTTTTCTTTTTAAAAAAAAGGTATGGCTTGTAGAGGAATCTGAAACACAAATAATGGTCACAGCGACAGAGAAGTCATTGTCACCACATACGTACGACAAAAACATTCCCTTTTGTCGTTCAGTAAAATGATTCGTATAAAAAATATTCATTTTGGATAAACGTAAAAGTCAAAGCGGTTTATACACTGTATAAAATAAGGTTGTGTATAAAACAAAATATGCCTCAATGAAAGAAGATTGAGACAAAGTCGCATACAAAGATCATTTTCAAATAAAATAGATATATTATTTGTATTCACTATAATTACACATAAAGAAAGTACAAATACAAGATAGGACATAATAATATCATGACATCATTTGAAAGTAGGATATTAACACAAAGAACAGAAATTGGGTTATGAAGTTCCCTTACCTCATGTCCGACTTGACTCGATCGTTCTTTAACCTCCAGAATAATAAACATGAGTTAATTTCTACTTTCATGAGAACCTTTTTCAAGTTCATTATTCCTTTTATATCTCTTATTACCATGTCATGAACACTATATAATTATTTAAGTTAATAATGGTCGTTTTGTCGATCATTGCTACTTGAGTCAAAAATAAACTCATTATAATTACAAGTTTTTCATGTGGTATAATATATATTATATACATAATTATATTCATTAAGTAGATATCATATATATCATATATATATCCATTATATACATTCATTTATCATATTACATAACATTTAGAGGTAAGAAATGAAATGCACCGTTCTTGGAGACGGTAAGTCATGCGTACACATGAACGCTACTTCCATTTATATTTCTTATTTAATGTAATTAAACCATAATGATACATAAATTTATTATAATTACAGTACGGTATCATATATAATATCATTAAATCTATCCTTTATGCGTGCCACATATGGTATTAACGAATCAAATCACTTTGAGGGGGCGGTAGTCCGCACTTCCTAAATTGAATATATCGTGTTTACCCATAATGGAAACCAAAAATGTATGCCATAAATGAAAAATACAGAAGCTTAAGGAAAACATAAACATATTATATATCATATATAAATATAGTGACATCTTAATGGACACCTTTTAAGGTGTTTAAAAAATATTGAACAACCATCGTTTCGTGAGGCAGAAATTCTCTATCCACAGAAACAGTAGGTTCTTTAACCATTAGATGTAGGTGTGTGTAAGTGTAGCTCGAATCCTTCTTATAAAAACATCCTAGTATATTGAATATACTGTTTTTGTTACAAAAGAAAGTAATAAAAAGAGTTTAGAGGGTTGGAGAAGCAAAACAAAACATAAGAACACAAGAGAAAACACTACCTTTAAAACGAGTAACTCTTTTTGATATGAGCTCAAAGGCTTTTTTGGGAAGACTTCTTCCCAAAGTGAGGCTTCTATAAGTAATAGAGGGATGTGGAGGGACAAAATGGGCAGAGAATGGCCGAACCAAAGGCCTTAGAGGTTTGGTAAGGAGGTAGAGGTGGGGTCCTTTTATAAGAGGAGAGGAGGGGCACTCTTGGGAAGTTATAAAATGTTACTTTATTATAAAATGCTTTTCGGATTTAAAAGGTCCCAAAATTATATATTTTGAGGATAAGGTGATAATAGTTCGAAATAAACCCATACAATAGGTCTTTTACATGTGTAGGTCTTATATTTTACATTATCTTTTCATTTTATTTAAATCGTTAAATAATGAGGTAGTCGCTGCATCATCATGGTGACATAAATAATTTAATTTATATAATGTCTAAAAATTATAAAACAAATATCATGATGGAGGAAATATTTTTATTTTTCTAATGAATTCTTATAGTAAGAAATATGACTTGTATAACCCCATTTAAAAATTGTTTTAGTAAAACAACTCATGTTTGTGTCATTTTTTACTTTCACATTAAATAAAAGGCATTAATGTCTTTATCTTACCCAAGTGGCTCCATGGGGTCCCAAAAATCGACCCATGGGTTGTCTTGGTTGGCCATGACACATCCAATAAGGGCAGGACATGTGTCTAGGTCATTTCATATTATTAAAACATTATTTTTTCCTTAAATTACACTAATTACCTCAAATCGCGATTAAAAACATAAAAGTTACTATTCAACAAAAAATTATTTTAATCTCATTAAACCATATTATACTTCTTAATGAAAACCATGTATGTAGGATTTTTGAAATTCAAAACACAGAGGTGGTAAAATTTAATTTAAATGAAAAATCAGTTTTTTTAAGTACCACTTAGTGGTTTCAATATTCATCCAAAATTGAAGCTTTTCAAAAAAATACCAAAACATCACCCTAAGCTATATTTGATATTCCGAATTCAAAAATGATGTCTATTTTACAAAATTCAAAACATATAAGTTACATTAATTAATTTAATAATTAATTCCCACTGTCAGAGCAAACCACATGTTTTTATGAAACAATAAATATCCAAAGATTGATAATAGTTTAAGTCCAATTTCAAAGTGAAATTAATTCCAACAACCACTATTGGATTAAATGGTAAAAATATTTTCTAATAGAACTTTAAAACCAATTGGAAAGATAATCTAATCATATAAATAAATTAGATTAAAAAGGGGTTTTGAATTAAAATACAACATTTTTCACTATTCATTAAAAAATGAACTTTATCAGAAAAATACAAAAAATTTACCCAAAGTAAATTTCAATGTCCCAATCATAAAGAATAAGTTTATTTTGATAAATAGAGCTTATAAAATTGTCAAAAGTTTTATTTAAAAATGGTTTTCCATCAAAAGGCAGTAAAACAATCTTTTAAAAATATTAGTGTATTCCATGCTTAAGATTGGATTAATTCTCATTTTAAGCCTCTAAAACACTATATAATTCATTAATAGACATAGATAAAAAATCTATTATTCACTACTTACTTGGTATGTTACATCCTTCCCCCCTTTATGAAATTTGTGTCCCTGCAATTTATTTACTTATCGAATATGTGGGGGTATTTAGCCCTCATTGCATTTTCAGATTCTCATGTTGCCTCTTCAATCATGTGGTTTTTCCAAAAAACCTTTACCTGATGAATCACTTTATTCCGTTACACTTGATCCATGTGGTCAAGAATCTAGACCGGTTGTTCCTCATAAGATAGGTTCTCTTCCAGCTAAACTACCTCTGGACTCAAAACATGAGATGGATCTGGCATGTACTTCCTTAACATTGAAACATGAAAAACATTGTGTACCTGAGATAAACTCGGAGGTAAATCCACTCGGTAAGCAACTGATCCAACTCTCTCTAGAATTTCATATGGTCCAATGAACCTTGGACTCAGCTTTCCTTTCTTACCAAATTGCATCACACTTTTACATGGTGAGACTTTGAGAAAAACATGATCACCTACCTCAAAAGAGAGATTCTTCCTCTTGTTGTCCGCATAACTCTTCTGCCTACTCTGAGCTGTTCTCATGTGTTTCTGTATCAGCTGAACTTTTTCTGCCAACTCTTCTACCAATTCTGGTCCCATCAGCTTCCTTTCACCCACATCATCCCAGAAAGCTGGAGTTCAACATCGCTTCTCATATAACACCTCAAATGGTTCCATCTGTATACTAGAATGAAAACTGTTATTATATGAAAATTCAACCAAAGAAAGTTGTTTGTCCCAACTTCCCGGATAATCCATTGAACAAGCACGTAGAATATCTTCCAAAGTATGAATTGTTCGTTCTGACTGCCCATCTGATTGAGGATGAAAAGCTGTACTAAAATATAATTCAGTACCCAACGACTTCTGAAGGCCTTTCCAAAAGTTAGAAGTAAACCTGGGATCACGATCAGATACAATAGAGAGATGAACTCCATGTAACCTAACTATCTCTTTAAGATACAATCGAGAAAGTTGATCGAGAGAGAATGTATCTCGAATAGGAAGTAAATGAGCAGATTTAGTCAATCGATCAACAATAACCCAGATTGCATTATTACCTCTAGATGTCCTCGGTAATCCCACAACAAAGTCCCTGGATACACTTTCCCATTTCCACTATGGCACCGATAAAGGCTAAGGCATCCCTTTCGGTAACTGCCACTCTGCTTTAACCTGCTGACAATTCAAACACATTATAGTAAAATCAGCAATATCTCTTTTCATTCCATCCCACCCGTAATACTTTCGCAGATCTCTTTATATCTTAGTACTTCCAGGATGAACTGAAAACGGGGAACTATGAGCCTCACATAACAACTCACCCTTCAACTGTGAATCACAAGGCACACATAATCTCTTCCCAAACCTCAAAACACAATCATTATGAATGTTGAATTCATGCAACTTACCCTTCTAAACCAGCTCTACCTTTTTCTACAACTCACTATCTTGCTTCTGTGCTTGCTTGATTCTGTCTGATAGAGAAGATTTCACTGATACCTGAAACAAAACAGAAGAGCTTCCCACACAAAAAAATTCCATGCCAAAGTTCATCAAATCAAAAACAAAAGGATCTCATTCCAAACGTATTATGGTTAATGAAGCATTACATTTTCGACTCAAAGCATCAGCCACTTTTTTTGCTTTTCCCAGATAGTAATGAATTGTACAATCATAATCCTTGATTAATTCCAGCCATCTCCTTTCTCTAATGTTCAATTCTTTCTGAGGGAATATATACTTTGAACTTTTGTGATCTGTATATATTTCACACTTCACTCTATACAAATGATGCCTCCAAATTTTTAGATCAAAAACAATAGCAGCTAATTTCAAATCATGTGTAGGGTAATTTACCTCATGAGTTTTCAACTGACGTGAATCATATGCAATTACCTGACCATTCTGTATAAGGACACAACCAAGTCCCTTCAACGAAGCATCACTGTCTATAACAATCTTACCATTCCTGGAAGGAAGTGCCAAAACTGGAGCATTCACCAATCATCTTTTCAACTCCTAAAAACAATCATCACATTCTTTTGTCCAGATAAACAAAACACCCTTCCGAGTTATTTTAATCATTGGACTAGATAACCGTGCAAACTTTTCAACAAACCTTCAGTAGTAACCTGCCAAACCAAGAAATCTACGGATCTCGGTTACATTTGTGGGACTTGGCCTTTCTTCAACAACCTTTGTTTTTGCATGATCAACAGTTATTCTATCTTTAGAAACAATGTGACCAAGGAAAGAATTTTGTTGCAACCAAAACTCACACAAGATGAATTTCCCATACAATTTCTTTTCTTTTAAGGTTTTCAAGATAACCCTTAAATTACTTTCATGCTACTATTTACTTTTAGAAAACACCATAATATCATCTATTAAAACAACCAACATTTTCCACCTGAGTCAATTGAGCCATCACGGAAACAAACTATTTAGTTCTGATTTTGACCATCTCAGGATGCTGATTCGGAAGGTCATTTCCTTTTGTATGCCTTCCTATCACTAATTCCCTATTTCCTCTGCGGAAAACCATTCTGAACAAACTTGTCATAGATGAAGTAACATAGTAATCTTCAAATGCTATATCATTTCAATTTGACCATAAAAAAATATTTCTGGATAATCATTTAATAGAATTCTAACTTCTAAAGATATCTAAACCGACCTCTGACACCAACTATAAGGCCCCAGCCTTAAACATTACTTAATCTTGAGTTACTTCAAGAATACACGTTGAGGATCTTTTCAGGTTTATATTTTTAGAGAATTAGATCATAAAACATGCATTAAATTCTACATTTAAACAAAGTGGTTACATAAATGATAGTATTAATTTTTTCCCATCAACAGAAACATATTTAAAATAAAACATGGATTCTTTCTTGACACTTCCTTGACACTATCATCATATCATGTACCCTTCCCTTGACCTGTGAAAAACATTTCAAAAAGATTGGATGAGCATAAAAAGTTCAGTAAGGGATATAAAAATAAGGAAAGGAAACATGAGTACTTGTATACATAAGAATAAATGAAATCATACTCTACTCATAAAACATAATCACTTTAACATACCCTATCAAATCATGAATAAATCATAGAAATAATAAGACATAAAGGTAACTTGAGGAATTCATAACATTCTTACGTAGGGAGTAACCCTCTTGGTTACGTTTGGAATACCCATCAAAGTATATTCCCTAAATCTCTTCGTAGAAACCTTAACATTTAACTCCTTCATGTTACCCAATTCATTGGAGAGCTATATCGGGCTCACCCGCCCTTATTTTATCACGGAACCACCCGTCATCATAATAATGCCCAAGAACCATAACATAATCGTATCACATAAAACATGCATAAAGGAAACATAACATTTCCACTTTTCAATCACAAGATATAAATACAAAACATTGATATAAAAACATTATGAAAAAAAATTTCAATACCAAAATAAAAGAAAAGTAAAACATGGTATTTATTTTTCTTTAAAAAAATGTATGGCTTGTAGAGGAAGCCAAAACTCAAATAATGGTCACGGCGGCGGAGAAGTCGTTGTCTCCATATACGTATGACAAAAACATTCCCTTTTGTCATTTAGTAAAACGCTTCGTATAAAAAATATTCCTTTTGGATAAATGTAAAAGACAAAGGGTTTTATACACCGTATAAAAGAAGGTTGTGTATAAAACAAAATATGCCTCAATGAAAGGAGATTGAGACGAAGTCCCATACAAAGATCATTTTCAAATAAAATAGATATATTATGTGTATTAATTATAAGTACACATAAACAATGTAAAAATACAAGATAAGACATAATAATATCATGACATCATTTGAAAGTAGGATATTAACCCAAAGAACCGAAATTGGGTTAAGAAGTTCCCTTAGCTCGTGTCCGACTTGACTCGATCGTTCTTTAACCTCCTGAATAATAAAATTGAGTTAATTTCTACTTTCTTAAGAACCTTATTCAAGTTCATTATTCCTTTTATATCTCTTATTACAATGTCATGAACACTATTTAATTATTTAAGTTAATAATGGTCGTTTTGTCGATCATTGCTACTTGAGTCAAAAATAAACTCTTTAAAAGTACAAGTTGTTCATGTGGTAAAATATATATTATTTCCAGAATTATATTCATTATTTAGATATCATATATATCATATATATCCATTATATACATGTATTTATAATATTACATAACATTTAGAGGTAAGAAATGAAATGCCTTGTTCATGGAGACGGTAAGCTGTACGGACGCATGAACGCTACTTCCATTTCTATTTCTTATTTGATGGAATTAAAACATAATGATACATAATAGTATTATAATTCCAGTATGGTATCATATATAATATCATTAAATATATCCTTTATATGTACCACATATGGTATTAACGAATCAAATCGCTTTGTGGGGGCGGTAGTTCGCACTTCCTAAAATGAAGATATCGCGTTTACCCATAATGGAAACCATAAAGGTATGCCATAAATGAAAAATACAGAAACTTAAGGAAAACATAAACATATTATATATCATATATAAATATAGTGACATCTTAATGGCCACCTTTGAAGGTGTTGAAAGAATATTGAACAATCATCGTTTCATGAGACAGAAATTCACCATCCACAGAAATAGTATGTTCTTTAACCATTAGATGTAGGTGTTTGTAAGTGTAGCTAGAATCATTCTTATAAAAAAATACTAGTATATTGAAGATACTGGTGTTGTTACAAAATAAAGGAATAAAAAGATTTTAGAGGTTTGGAGAAGCAAAATAAAACATAAGAACACAAGAGAAAACATTACCTTTAAAACGGGTAACTCTTTTTGATTTGAGATCAAAGGCTTTCTTGGGAAGACTTCTGCCCAAAGTGTGGCTCTTATAAGTAATAGAGGGATGTTTAGAGACAACATGGGTAGATCTTGTCTGAACCAAAGGCTTTATAGGTATGGGTAAGGAGGTAGAGGTGGGGGCCTTTTATAAGTGGAGAGGAGGGGCACTCTTGGGAAGTTATAAAAGGTTACTTTATTATAAAATACTTTTTGGATTTAAAAGGACCCAAAATTATATATTTCTAGGTTAAGGTGATAAGAGTTCTAAATCCACCCTTCCAATAGGTTTATGACATGTTTATGTCTCATATTTTACATTATCTTTTCATTTTATTTAAATCGTTAAATAATGAGGTAATCATTTTATCATCATTGTGACATAAATAATTTAATTTATATAATGTCTAAAAATTATAAAAAAATATCATGATGTAGGAAATGTTTTTATCTTTCTAATTAATATTTATAGTAAAACATATGACTTGTATAACCCCATTTAAAAATTGGTTTAGTAAAACAACACATGTTTTTGTCATTTTTACTTTTACTTTAAATAATAGGAATTAATGTCTTTATCTTACCCATGTGGCTCCATGGTGTCCCAAAAATCGACTCATGGGTTGTATGGGTCGTCCATGACACATCCAATAAGGGTTGGACATGTTTCTAGGTCATTTCATATTATTGAAACATTATTTTTACCTTAAATTACACTAATTACCTCTAATCGTGATTAAAAACTTAAAAGTTACTATTCACTAAAAAATTATTTTAATCTCATTGAACCACATTTTACTTCTTAATGACAACCATATATGTCGGATTTTTGAAATTCAAAACACAGAGGTGGTAAATTTTCATTTAATCGAAAAATCAGTTTTTTTAAGTACCACTTAGTTGTTTCACTATTCATCAAAAATTGAAGATTTTCTTAAAAATACCAAAACATCACCCTAAGATATATTTGATATTCCAGATTCAAAAACGATGTATATTTTACAAAATTAAAAACATATAAGTTACATTAATTAATTTAATAATTAATTCCCACTATCAGAGCAAATAGCGTGTTTTTATGAAACAATAAGTATCAAAAGATTGACACTAGTTTAAGTCCAATTTCAAAGTGAAATTAATTACAACGACCACTATTGGATTAAATGGTAAAAATATATTCTAATTGAACTTTAAAACCAATTCAAAAGATAATCTAATCATATAAATAAATTAGATTAAAAGGGGGTCTTGAATTAAAATATAACATTTTTCACTATTCAATAAAAAATGAACTTTATCGGAAAAATACCAAAAACTTTCCCAAAGTAAATTTCAATATCCCAATCATAAAGAATAAGTTTATTTTGACAAATAGAGCTTATAAAATTGTATAAATTTTTATTTAAAAATGGGTTTCCATCAAAAGAAAGTAAAACAATCTTTTAAAAATATTAGTGTATTCCATGCTTAAGATTGGATTTATTCTCATTTTAAGCCTCTAAAACACTATCTAATTCATTAATAGACATAGATAAAAATATCTATTATTCATTACTTACTTGGGATGTTACATCCTTCCCCCTTTAGAAAATTATGTCCCCACAATTTATTTACTTACCGAATAAGTTGGGGTATTTATCCCTCATTTCATTTTCAGATTCCCATGTTGCCTCTTCAATCATGTGGTTTTTCCACAAAACCTTTACCTGATGAATAACCTTATTCCGTAACACTTGCTCCCTATGGTCAATAATCTGGACTGGTTGTTCCTCATAAGATAGGTTCTCTTCCAGCTGAACTACCTCTGGACTCAAAACATGAGATGGATCTGGCATGTACTTAATTAACATTGAAACATGAAAAACATTGTGTACCTGAGATAAACATGGAGGTAAACCCACTCAGTAAGAAACTGATCCAACTCTCTCCAGAATTTCATATGGTCTAATGAACCTTGGACTCAGATTTCCTTTCTTACCAAATCACATCACACTTATCCATGGTGAGACTTTCAGAAAAACATGATCACCTACATCAAAATATAGATCTTTCCTCCTATTGTCCGCATAACTCTTCTGCTTGATCTAAGCTATTCTCATGTGTTTCTGTATCAACTGAACTTTTTCTTCCAACTCTTCTACCAATTCTGGTCCCATTAGCTTCCTTTCACCCACTTCATCCCAAAAAGATGGATTTCGACACCGCTTCCCAAATAACACCCCAAATGGTGTCATCTGTATACTGGAATTAAAACTGTTATTATATGAAAATTCAACCAAAGAATGATGTTGGTCCCAACTTCCCTGATAATCCATCGAACAAGTACGTAGCATATCTTCCAAAGTCTGAATTGTTCATTCTGACTGCCCATCTGATTGAGGATGAAAGGTTGTACTAAAATTTAATTCAGTACCCAACAACTTCTGAAGGCCTTTCCAAAAGATAGAAGTAAACCTGGGATCACGATCAGATACAATGGAGAGAGGAACTCCATGTAACCTGACTATATCTTTAAGACACAATCGATAAAGTTGATCTAGAGAGAATGTATCTCGAATAGGAAGGAAATGAGAAGATTTAGTCAGTCGATCAACAATAACCCAGATTGCATTATTACCTCGAGATGTCCTCGGTAATCCCACAACAAAGTCCATGGATACATTTTCCCATTTCCACTCTGGCACTAGTAAAGGTTGAAGCATGCCTTTTGGTAACTGTCGCTCTACTTTAACCCGTTGACAAGTCAAACACTTTACAATAAAATTAGCAATATCTCTTTTCATTCCCACCCACCTGTAATACTCCCGCAGATCTCTGTACATCTTAGTACTGCCAAGATGAACTGAAAACAGGGAACTATGAGCCTCACATAACAACTCACCCTTCAACTGTGAATCACAAGGCCCATATAATCTCTTCCCAAACCTCAAAACACAATCATTATCAATGTTGAATTTAGGTAACTTACCCTTCTGAACCAACTCTACCTTTTTCTGCAGCTCACTATCCTGCTTCTATTCATGCTTGATTCTCTCTGATAGAGAAGATTTCACTGATACCTGAAACAAAACAGAAGAACTTCCCACACAAACAAATTCCATGCCAAATTCCATTAAATCAAAAACCAAAGGATCTCGTTCCAAATGTATAATGGTTAGTGAAGCATTACTTTTTTGACTCAAAGCATCAGCCACATTATTTTCTTTTCCCGGATGGTAATGAATTATACAATAATAATCCTTGATTAATTCCATCCATCTCCTCTGTCTCATGTTCAATTATTTCTGTGGGAATATATACTTTAAACTTTTATGATCTGTATATATTTCACACTTTACTCCATACAAATGATGCCTCTAAATTTTTAGAGCAAAAACAACAGCAGCTAATTCTAAATCATGTGTAGTGTAATTTACCTCATGAGTTTTCAACTGACGTGAAGCATATGCAATTACCTGATCATTTTGCATTAGGAAATAACCAAGTCCCTTCAATGAAGCAACACTGTATGTAAAAAACTCATCATTCTTGGAAGGAAGTTCCAAAATGGGAGCATTCACCAATCTTCTTTTCAACTCCTGAAAACAATCATCACATTCTTTTGTCCAGATAAACTCAACACCCTTCCGATTTATCTTAGTCACTGGACTAGATAACCGTGCGAAGTTTTCAACAAACCTTCAGTAGTAACCTGCCAAACCAAGAAAACTATGGATCTCGGTTACATTTGTGGGTCTTGGACATTCTTCAACAACCTTTGTTTTTGCAGGATCAATAGTTATTCCATCTTTAGAAACAATGTGACCAAGGAAAGAATTTTTTTTCAACCAAAACTCACACTTGCTTAATTTCCCATATAATTTCTTTTCTTTAAAGGTTTTCAAGGTAACACTTAAATTACTATCATGCTACTCTTTACTTTTAGAAAACACCATAATATCATCTATAAACACAACCAACATTTTTCACCTAATCCAACTAAGCCATCACTGAAACAAACTATTTAGTTCTGATTTTGACCATCTCAGGATGCTGATTCGGAAGGTCATTTCCTTTTGTATGCCTTCCTAGCACTAATTCCCTGTTTCCTCTGCAGAAAACCATTCTGAACAAATAGGTCTTTGATGAAGCAACATGGTAATCTTCAAATGCTATATCATTTCAATTTGACCATAAAAAAAATATTTTTGGATAATCATTTAATAGAATTATAACTTCTAAAGTTATCTAAGCCGACCTCTGATACCAACTATAAGGCCCCAGCCTTAAACATTACATAATCTTGAGTTACTTCAGGAATACACGTTGAGGATCTTTTCAGGTTTAGAGTTTTAGATAATTAGATCATAAAACATGCATTACATTGCACATTTAAACAAATTGGTTACATAAAATATAGTATTCATTTTTTCCCATCAACGGAAACATATTTAAAATAAAACATGGATTATTTCTTGACACTTCCTTGACACTATCATCATATCATGTACCCTTCCCTTGACCTATGAATAACATTTCAAAAAATTGGGATGAGCATAAAAAGCTCAGTAAGGGATATAAAAATATGGAGAGGAAACATGAGTACATGTATACATAAGAATCAATGAAATCACACTCTACTCATAAAACATAATCACATTAAAATCAGGAATAAATCATAGAAATCATAAGATATAAAGGTAACTTGAGGCATTCATAACATTCTTACATAGGGAGTAACCCTCTTGGTTACGTTTGGAATACCCATCAGAGTATATTCCCTAAATATCTTCGGAGAAACCTTAACGTTTTACTCATTCACGTTACCCAATACATTGGAGAGCTATATCGGGCTCACCTGCCCTTAGTTTATCATGGAACAACCCGTCTTCATAATAATGCCCAAGAACCATAACATAATCGTATCACATAAAACATGCATAAAGGAAACATAACATTTCCACTTTTCAATCACAAGATATCAATATAACACATTGATATAAAAACATTATGAAAACCATTTTCAATACCAAAATAAAATAAAATTAAAACATGGTATTTATTTTTCTTTTAAAAAAGGTATGGCTTGTAAAGGAAGCTGAAACTCAAATAATGGTCATGGCGATGGATAAGTCTTTGTAGTTGCATACGTACGACAAAAACATTCCCTTTTTTCGTTTAGTAAAACGCTTCGTATAAAAAATATTCCTTTTTGATAAACGTAAAATTCAAAGGGGTTTATACACCGTATAAAAGAAGGTTGTGTAAAAAAACAAAATAAGCCTCTATGAATGGAGATTGAGACGAAGTTCCATACAAATATAATTTTCAAATAAAATAGATATATTATGTGTATTCACTATAATTACACATAAAGAAAGTATAAATACAAGATAGGACATAATAATATCATGACATCATTTGAAAGTAGGATATTTACCCAAAGAACGGAAATTGGGTTAAGAAGTTCCCTAACCTCGTGTCCGACTTGACTCGATCGTTATTTAACCTCTTGAATAATAAACTTGAGTTAATTTATACTCTCTTGAGAACCTTTTTCAAGTTTATTATTCATTTTATATCTCTTATTACCATGTCATGAACACTATGTAATTATTTAAGTTAATAATGGTCGTTTTGTCGATCACTGCTACTTGAGTCAAAAATAAACTCTTTATATTTACAAGTTTTTCACGTGGTAAAATATATATTATATCCAGAATTATATTCATTATTTAGATATCATATATATCATATATATCCATTATATACATGCATTTATAATATTACATAACATTTATAGGTAAGAAATGAAATGCACCGTTCATGGAGACGGTAAGCCGTACGTACGCATGAACGCTACTTCCATTTATATTTCTTATTTAATGGAATTAAAACATAATGATACATAATAGTATTATAATTCCAGTATATTATAATATATAATTCCACTAAATCTATCCTTTATATGTACCACATATGGTATTAATGAATCAAATCCCTTTGAGGGGGCGGTAGTCCACACTTCCTAAAATGAAGATATCGCATTTACCCATAACGGAAACCATAAAGGTATGCCATAAATGAAAAATACAGAAGCATAAGGAAAAAATAAACATATTATATATCATATATAAATATATTGACATATTAATGTCCACCTTTTAAGGTGTTAAAATAATATTGAACAATCAACGTTTCGTGAGGCAGAAATTTACCATCCAAAGAAACAGTATGTTCTTTAACCATTAGATGTAGGTGTGTGTAAGTGTAGCTCAAATAATTCTTATAAAAAAGTCCTAGTATATTGAAGATATTGGTGTTGTTACAAAATAAAGGAATAAAAATATTTTATAGGGTTGTAGAATCAAAATAAAATATAAGAACACAAGAGAAAACACTACCCTTAAAACGGGTAACTCTTTTTGATTTGAGATCAAAGGCTTCCTTGGGAAGATTTATACACAAATTGAGGCTTCTATAAGTAATAGAGGGATTTGGAGAGACAAAATGGTCAGAGCATGGCCGATCCAAAGGATTTAGAGGTGTGGGTAAGGAGGTAGAGGTGGGGACCTTTTATAAGAGAAGAGGAGGGGCACTCTTGGGAAGTTATAAAAGGTTACTTTATTATATGATGATTTTCGGATTTAAAAGGTCCCAAAATTATATATTTTGAGGATAAGGTGATAATAGATCGAAATCCACCCATACAATAGGTTTTTTACATGTGTAGGTCTTATATTTTACATTATCTTTTCATTTTATTTAAATCATTAAATAATAAGGTAATCGCTGCATCATCATGGTGACATAAATAATTTAATTTATATAATGTCTAAAAATTATAAAAAAACTATCCTGATGTATGAAATATTTTTATCTTTCTAATTAATATTTATAGTAAAAAATGTGACTTGTATAACCCCATTTAAAAATTGGTTTAGTAAAACAACTCATGTTTGTTTCATTTTTACTTTTACTTTAAACAAAAGGCATTAATGTATTTATCTTACCCAAGTGGCTCCATGGTGTCCCAAAAATTGACTCCTGGGCTTTCGTGGTCTCCCATGACACATACAATAATGGTAGGACATGTTTATAGGTCATTTCATATTATCAAAACATTATTTTTACCTTAAATTACACTAATTACCTCTAATCGCGATTAAAAACTTAAAAGTTACTATTCACCAAAAAAAGTTATTTTAATACCATTAAACCACATTTTACTTGTTAATGACAACCATGTATGTTGGATTTTTTAAATTCAAAACACAGAGGTGGTAAAATTTCATTTAAATGAAAAATCAGTTTTTTTAAGTACCACTTAGTGGTTTCACTATTCATCAAAAATTGAAGTTTTCAGAAAAATACCAAAACATCACCCTAAGCTATATTTGATATTCCGGATTCAAAAATGATGTCTATTTTACAAAATTCCAAAAATATAAGTTACATTAATTAATTTAATAATTAATTCCCGTTTTCAGAACAAATAGCGTGTTTTTGGGAAACAATAAGTATCAAAAGATTGACACTAGTTTAAGTCCAATTTCAAAGTGAAATTAATTCCAATGACCACTAGTGGATTAAATGGTAAAAATATATTCTAATTGAACTTTAAAACCAATTAAAAAAATAATCTAATCATATAAATAAATTATATTAAAAAGGGGTTTTGAATTAAAATACAACATTTTTCCCCATTCATTAAAAATGAACTTTATCAGAAAAATACCAAAAATTTACCCAGAGTAAATTTAAATGTCCCAATAATAAATAATGAGTTTATTTGGACAAATAGAGCTTATAAAATTTTAAAAATGTAGATTTAAAAATGGTTTTCCATCAAAAGGCAGTAAAACAATCTTTTAAAAATATTTGTGTATTTCATGCTTAAGATTGGATTTATTCTCATTTTAAGCCTCTAAAACACTATCTAATTCATTAATATACCTAGATAAAAATATCTATTATTCATTACTTACTTTTTATGTTACAATAAACTTGTCAAAATTTTATTTAATGGCATTATTTATACCCATAATCATCTTATATTTTAATATTATCCATTTTTATAAATTTTAATATGAAAATTAGTATATATCAATTTAATATTTTATGAAATTCCAAAATTTCGCATCCCCTCTCTTATAAAATGGTGCCCCCTCCTATTTTATTTACACTTCAAGAACCATTTGATTTAGCGATTACCTTCATAAAATAACTTCTTAACATCCCACCCCATTTTTTGGCCTTATATTTTGTATAATGCCAACCTCATAGGTCATGAGGTATAAAGAAAATAAGGTTCAATGAAGAAGTGGTATTGTATCTAACAAAGGTTTTTACTTTTATTTATTCTTAAAAACCCATAAAATTTTATAAAAATATTATTAAATAATAAAAATAATATATTTCATATAGTTTTATTTTATTATGTTAATTTTATAACCTATATCCATCTCATATTCCATAAAATGGTAAATAAAAACGTCATTAGTGTGTACGGTGGACTAACGCCTCATGAACTAATGTAATTAATTTTCCATCAACAATTCTCAAAGATGGATATAATGATTGAATTAATATTTATATATAATATTCAAGACATATTTATTATTCTTAAAAGATAATATATTTTCTACTTCCTTACATTTTCATTCATTGAAAAATGATAGTGTCATTCATGATTATTATTCTGGATTTTATGGAATAATTACTACTTTGACCTTGATCAACACACCAGATCTATTTTGAAATAACAAACCGAGTGTCCTCAAAACACCTAATGTGGACTAAACTAATTAAGTTATTAAATATTTCATAAATATAAATTAAAAAAATGGTTTCAGTATAATGGATTATAAATTTAAATTATTCTTAATAAATAAAATTATTTATTTGAGTTTATCATACAAGAGGTAAAGGGAATAAATTGAAAGTATGGACTCGAGGTAAGGGATTTCATCTCAATTTCCCTCTATTGAGGCATATTAATTATTATTCACTTAATTTATTTTAAATCATTTATATAATACCCATTTTATATGATATATCATTAATCCTTCACTATTTATGGTATTTTATGATCAAATATTAATTATGTTATCCTAGGTTATTTGGATAGAATGTTACCAAGTGGTAAAGGGTATCTTAACTCACTTTCATTTCATTAGGTCATAACTCTTCTTCGTTGACTTTGTTATGACATGATTATGTTTGAATTAATATATTAATGTTTTATTCTATAATTACATATTTTTTGTGAATTTTCATTTTTTACACATAATTTATCCATTTATTAACTCTCACATCAATTATTGGAACATTGCAAGGGTTTTCATCATCTCAATCCATTTTCCTTGAGACATGATTCATGTTGTACACTATGTTTTCCTTGTATTGTTCACATAATTAATCATGAATGAATTTTGAAATGTCAATTCATGTAATCCATGATATTTATAGATCCATATCATATTCTTAATTTCAATTAATTTTTATTCAAAATTTATTAAAGCGATAAAGGCTTTACATTACAATCTCTAATACTTTCAGAATTATTAATGTTCTAGATTCATTTGAAGGAAATAATATGATCTTATTTGTATGAACCACGTCATTTTTATTATCATTTATTTATGAATTTTTTTACATCTTTAATATACATTTCCTCTATTATTAGTTAAAGAAACATCTAGAATGTTTTTTAAGTGATACAGAACATGTACCTTTTTTGATCATGGATCTTTCTCTTCCAAATCCATGTTTTCTAAAATAATTTTTAAATTATTATTTTCTAAACATAAATGATTTCTTAAATATATTTTATATTATTTTTTTATTCTTTTAAAGGGTTTTAAAAAAATTCATAATATTATCAAAATAGGTCACTTTTGACTTTATTTACAAATTGTTTGAAAAGATTATTTATTTTTAACATTTATGGAATGAATAGATTTCCCTCCATCATTACAATTATTTTTGTTGATGATTATTTTGTATGTATCTAGGGTTATTTTCAAAGGATATTACATTCAAAATGATTTCTGAATTTTTTTCTTTTAAATGTGATTTTCAAAATGAAAAAGTTATTTTCCTCAAGAATTTTGTTAATGATATTTTAATGGTATTTCTATTCATTAATTTCAAAAACATTGGAATATTAATTATGCTCCAATAGGGATATTTTGTAATGATACCAAACTAGTAATTTATCTAGATGAATTATGATTGTTTCAATACATTGTCATTGAATCCATTTATTTTCCATGGTTTATATAGTTATGGAAGAAATATTGATTGTTCTTATGAGTTTTATGATGAAATGAAACATCTATATATATTTTATTCATGTTATAGCTCTTGGAAATATTTTATGATTGGATGATACTGGTAAATATCTCCATTGCATTGAGTAATAATTATGTTCTTGGGAGAATTATAATAGAGGTAATTTGTATAGTTATTCCAATTGTAAGGGTTTCATAAGGGTTATTTGAAGATAATGTTATGTGAAACCAACCCACTTTATTTATCCTTTATATGTGTTTTTAATGATTCTTCTGATCAATATTAATATCACATGGTCCATTATTATTGATTCCTATGACTCTTTCCTTTGTTAAAACATTATTACATGTTTCATGATTTATGATCCTAGTATTTATGGGTATGAATTCTCCTATGTTATGATCATGATCTTCTGTTTATATCCTCATAAAATTGTGACCATATTATTCTTACTGAGGAAATTTTATTTTTAATGGTTATATTTACCCTTACTGGTAATTTTCATTCACCCTTATTATGTTTCTTTTTCCCCATGTTATGAGGAATGATGTTAAATTATTTTTATTCTATAAATGTTTCAAGTGTATAAAATTTTATGGGAGATTATGTATATTTATATGAACCACTTGTTTATGTGTCCAAGTTGTTATGTAATAGTTTTCCCAATTTCTATAAAACTAATCTTAAAATTATATTGGATGTGTATGTGATCTAATATATCCTTTTGATGTTTTATGTTTTGGATGGGAAAAAATAAGTCACATTTATATTTATCAAGGCCAAAAAGGTAATGTTTTTCTTTTTTGCACTAGATCTAGGATAGAGGATTTAGGGATCATATAGTTGGTATAAGAGTAGGGTTTAGATAAATTTTTATAATGGGTTTTTTGTGTGTGATGAAATATAAAGATTTTTATATACCATATTGGGATTAAAATGTTAATGTTAATAAATGTCTTGGACACCCCTTTTCTGGTTTTATGTAATGAAATTTTGACATGCTTAATGACATTTTCGGTTATATTTTATTAGGTTGAGGTATATCTAACCCCTATTTTTAATGTGATGTATTATTTTAGAAATAATTACATTAATTTTTTGGACATAAGTTTAATAGTATTAGTGAACTTTAGGGTTTATCATATCTTTGATGTTTAGGTAATTATGGGTTATTAAAATTTTAGAAAATATGATATTGCAAACCATGTGGTAGAAAATATATTTTCTGAAAATGTTACTCATGAATAAGTTTATAATTTTGGAGATCATTATATGATAATGTAAAATAGAATATTATGGTTTTTGTTTGAGGAATAAAGATTAAATTTGATTTTTGAATCATTTTATTGTATATTTTTTATACTTTTGGTTATTTATGGAAATATTATCATATAATGGATATTATATGATTAGGTCGTATAAAATTTTAAAATGAGACTTCAAAATAGATTGATGTTATTCAAAGATAAATGTTAAATTTATCTGGGAAGAATATGTGATCAAATCCTTATGATATTTTTTGGGTTTTAGAATTTTTTAGGAATATTTTGACAAAATATATAAGGAAACATACATATGGAATGATTTAGTTCAATATTTGGGTGTTATTGTTGAATTTTTTAGATTAAATACTTATTTATTCATGTGATGGTTTATTCATTTTGATAATTATATTAATTTGTGTTAACCATTTTAGTTTTAGTTAATGTCTATAGATAAGAGTAATATCTTATCATTAATTTTTGGATTGTGTGATCTGTTAGAAGTTGATTCTAATGCTTCAGGAATGAAAAAGTCATCTCAAATACTCATCGTTTAGATAGAAAGATGTTATTATGGTGGAAATTAATTAAAGTATAAAATTCCAATACACAAGTAAGTTATTTTATATTATCAGTATATATGATATAGGAATTCCTCAAGTCTCATAAAAGGATCTTCAAATAAAAATATTATCCTATTACAATCATTTTTGGGGAAATGGTGGTCTTTTTACACCTATTTTGTTTATGGTTATGTGTTCATTGACTTTCTCCCGATCATTTACTTTATATCAATGATCTGTGACAATCTCTTTTTTGACAATATGTTTCTCTTATATGTTCATATATTCACTTACCAAAAATTTTATCCTAATTTTAAACCTAATATGTTTTATTCTAAATTAAATTCATATTTTCTTTTCCCTCTTTTCAAAAATATTTTTTGTTAACCCTTTTTACAATGTGGGATTTCAATAAATCTAATTTCAAATGTCAAATACTTTTTTAAGAAGACCAAGTTTAAATTTAGAGGATGAAATTTTTAAAGGTGGGTAATGTGATATCCTAAGAGTTTAAAAAAAGGCTATATTCAATGTTTTACAATATACGCAACACCAGGTTTACATGAAAAATGAAATTTTATTATTTAAATATGATAGTAATAACACAGCCATTGAATTAGGGGGTATAAATAGGATTAACTAAATTATAAAATACATATAAAGGTTTTACTCAACAAAAGTTTATTTATTAATTATTATTAAATATGGTCTCAATTTTCCATTAAATTAGTTTTATTCTTCAAAAAAATATGTTTTTATCTAAACAAATTGTTTTCTTTGAAAATGGTTTTTATTTCATTTTATGACAGAATATTATAATTAAATTATCAAACATTATGAAACATAATTTTATAAAAAGGATTTAATTTTTCAAATTTTGATGTCAAAATACATTTAGATTACCTTTTTTATAATTTTTCTGAGAAGATTGGTTTTTTTAATGAATAGCAAAAAGTTCTAATTTTTATTTAGAACTGTCATTTCTTTTAAAGTATTTAAAACTAAAAATTATATTTTGGATTAGTTTAAAATTCAATCAGTTTCATTTTAATAATAATAATACTATTATGTTCTTCATAATTAATTATATTCTTTAATTTGGTATAAAAATAGTTTTATACTTAAAAAGGCAATTTTCTAAAAAATCATTTTTTGTCATGTTTTTTCAGTTTAATTTTATATTAACTCTTTCCACCACTATATTTAAAATATTTAACAAATAGATTTATTTTTTTAATAATAGGGTCAAAACAGTATTTCCTGTTTATTGTTTCTCATTATTAATAGAATCCATTGTATATTATTATTACTATAATGTGGTTAAATCAGGTAAGTATGGTTAAAAATCATTTTAAAAGAACAATAAAATGACCCTAAAACATGACTTAATTTTAATGGATGATTTCATTATGTCCATAATCATCCAAAATTATAATATTTGACTTTTTATTTCTATTTGGATGTGATTTTTATCTTCATAATAATTTATGTAATGAAAATTTAAAAATATCATTCTCTTTGTTTTATTATCATTTTGTTTTTTACATAAGGATTAAAAGAATGTACACTCATTTATAAATATTTATTTTGAAGATAAATTATTTTCATTAATCATTCAAATTTTTTTGCAATTTTTATTAATGAAATATTTACCTTAAAGTCATACACAACAGAGTCGGAGAATTTATTTAAATAAAAGAAAAATAAAATAAATGATTTTATAAACATAAAAATTATATAATTTGAAATAATTACTTTTTCCAAAAAAATTATAGATAAAATTAACATATTATATAATTTTTAAATTATTATATTCAAATTTCATATTTTTTTTAGTTATTTTAAATCATATTTAAAGGAATAGTTCTAAAATTAATATTAATGATATTTTATAATAAATAATATTTTATGAAATCATTTAAATTAATAAAAATACTTTATTAGGAAAGTTTATTGATATAATGTTTAAAATATAAAACATAGTCCATTTAAGGTACATTTATCCTTTTATAATAACTATATTGACCTCTAAAGAGTAAAAACATTGTTATTAGGGTAATTGTCGAAAAGGGTAAAGTGGATTAAAAATATATATAAGGGTTAAAAAATAATATAAACATGTCAAAATTTTATTTTATAATATTATTTCGTCCCATACTAATATTATAATTAAATAATATCAATTTTGATCCATTTTAACATGAATATTAAATTATATTAATTTAATATTTTAGAAAATTCTAAAATTGTCCCTCCCCTCTCTTATAAAAGGGTGCCCCTTTCCTCTTTTATTCACACATAAAAACCCATTTTTTATATAATGACTAAAAAATAAATTATTCACCAAACTATACATGTTTTAGAGTCCCGTTTTTGTATAATATCAACCATGGACGTCTTAAGGTGTAAAGCAATGGAGGTTTTCTGAATTGAAGGTATAGTTATTAACCAAGAATTTTAGTTTTATTTCTTTTTATTCCTCTATCAGATATAATTAAAAAGGTATGAAATATTCACCTAAATAACATCCATATACTAATATTTTATTATTTTAAAGGAATAACATGTATTTATTTCCTCTTAAAACAAATAAGAAATGAAAATGTGGTTCATGTGTACAGCAAACTACCCCCTCACGAACTGAGGTAGTTAGTTTTCAATAATAACCTATAATGGATTGTTATAATGAAAAAATTATTGTTTATATATGATACTAATGAAATATTTTTCATTCATAAAATATAATATATCATATAATTTCATACCTTTTTATTCATTGAAAAATGATTACGTCATTAATGTATTTGTGTGGACTACCAACTCAACAAAGTGATGTGATTCATTTTTTATAACCACATTACATGGATGCTATATATAAGTGTATTTAAATAATTAATATCGTATTTATGATATTATTATAATTATTTAATGATAAAATAATATTTATCCTCTTTTCATAATGATCGTTGAATATTGGAAATGTTACTCATGCGTATGTATGACCTTCCATCTCCATGATTCGAACGTAGTTCATTTTTCTTAACGAAAATTCATGTTTGGTTTTAAAAGTATAATTGATTTAAAAAATTTATAATTATTTAATTATTCTTATTCTTATGTATATGTAACAATGACCCCTTTAACCATGTCCAACACACCAAATCTATTTTGAAATTATGGACTGAATAACCTCAAAACACCTGATATGGAATTAAATTGTTAATTAATTCTATATGTCATAAAGATAAAAGAAATAAATTTTTTTAGGATAATTTATTAAACTTATATAGTTTTATTAAAAAATAAAATTATTTATATGTGTTTATTATACTTCAGTTAAAGGACATACATGGTTATTCTAGACTCGAGGTAAGGGACTTTGTCTCAATTTTACTTCATTGAAGCATATTTATTGTTATGCACCTAATTTATTTTATATAGTGTATATACTTCCCATTTTATATGTTATATCATGAGTAATTCATAATTAATGGTATTTTAATTTTAAATTTGAATTATTTCATCCAAGGGGATTTGGATTCAATGATATCAAGTTGTAAAGGGTTTCTTAACACAATTTCATTTCATTCAGTAATAAATCATCTTTATTGACTTTGTCATGCAATGATTATGTGATAATTATCCTCTAAATTTTATTATTATATAATTAAACTTTTTTATTTAATTATTTTACTCATATTCTCTCCATTTATGAACTCTCAAATTAGTGGTATGAACTTTACATGCGTTTTCTTTTTCTCAATCTCTTTTTTCTTGAGACACGATTCATGTTGTACACCATGATTTACTTGTATGGTGTGATTAATGAATCATGAATGAATTTTGATATGTTAATTCATATAATCCATGAGATTTATAGTTCTATGTCATATTATTACATTTAATGACTTTTTATTGAAAGTCTTCCAATGTGGTAAAGGATTTGACTGAAAATTCATTTTTTATTTCAAAATATTTGCTTTAAGGATAAGAGGAGTCCAAAGATACAATCCCAAAACATTACTAGGCGGGAATCAATGTTTCAAAATACAGAACCTAACCAGTTTCCAAATTAGAATTTTATAAACAACACAAAACCCGATGCATGCCTCGATTCAGGAGTCGCTAGTGTCTGTCGGAGTCCCTTCATTTTCCATCAGCCATCAACAGCATTGGAAATCCACCATAGTCGTCACCACCCATCACCAATCACTGGTGATGAAGCTTCCAGGATCCATCATCGTCGACGATAAGAACTAGCATCTTTTTCAAAAAAAATACCACTTTAATCGTCACCGTTGTGAACCGAAAAATCACCATCAGAGCATCCACTGTCTTCCAGGTCACACCTCCTAAGAAGCCATCTAAAGCTCAAAGCACACCATCCCAAAACCTCACCAGGATCCAATGCACCTAACCGACTTGGCTTTGCGAGAAGGATCCAGAGGCTAGATTAGAGTTTGAAATGGGAAAGCCCAATTAGGGAAGAGCGATCTTCAACTGGACCACAAACCGCACACTTCGGAACCACCATCATCATCAAACCAAGCATATTCATCCAACCAAAAAAGAAGAAACTTGAAACGACCAAATAAAATAAAACCATTGGGAAATCACATCTGAGATGAATGTGACCAAAAAGAAGAAAAAACCATTGTGAATGCTTGAAAATAGTATAAATCTAGTGGAAAAAGAGTTCAATATCTGAAGACTTCAACATCAAATAAAAAAATAGCACAAAACGAGGGAAAACCCAAAACAATTAGAAGAGGGGATGATTCGGGAAATGCCTCGGCAGAAAAACTCGACCGCAAACCCTAGAACATACCAAAAAACTATGAAGAATTCCAAGTAGGACAAGAAATGGAGTTTAGCATGATAGATCTGGTTAGCAGAGCAGTCGAGATTCATGGCCGAAGGTCCAAAAACCTGATACACAAGACCATAAAAGGGAAGAATGGAAAAGAGATGGGCCACTCACTGTTGAAGAAGCGCACCTGAAGCCAAGGACATCGAAATAGAAAGAACCACCATAGAGGAATAGCCCAAGGAGGACCTGATGAAAGAAAGGAAGTAGAAGAAAAGGTGTGAGAGAAGAATTAAGCAAAGGCTGAGAGGTGGTGCTCCATCATGAGAGGAAAAAACCCTAGGGGAGAGAGGCTGAGAGGCGGAGTTCTCCAAGTGAGAATGGAGTTGTCTCCACAGTAAAGGATTTATGTTACAATGTTCTTCCCTTTCAGGATTATTTAAATACAAGGTTACTTTGAGGGAAATAATATGATATTAATTTATTAACCTAAATATATTGTATTCCCCTCTATTTAAGAATGTGGTTTACATGTTAATTTTCCATTTCATTCCATATTTATTAAATAAACATCTAGAAATATTTTAAAGTGATACTGATCTTTTACCTACTTTTAGATTGAGAATATTTTTATTCTATATCCATGTTATATAAAATGTTTTAATATATGTTTTCTTATAAAAACTAATGATTTTTTAATGTTATTTTACGTGATATTTGGCCTTATTTAAAATTTCTCAAAATTATATTTCATTACATTTTTCAAAAGGGTAACTTTTAACTCCCTTTACAAAATGTTTGAAAAGAATGTTTATTTTTAACTTTTATGGAATTAGTGGATTTCCCACCATAATAACCATAATTTTATTGGAAGCTTCATTTTTACGTCTCTAGGTTTATTTTCGAGGAAAATTATTTTCACAATATTTTGTGAATTTTTAGCTTTTAAAAGTTATTTTAAAATGGAAAAGGATGTTTTTCTCATGAATGGTTTTAATGATATTTTAATGGTATTTGAATTCATAAAAATTAACAACCCTTGAATGTTACATATTCTCCACTATAGATATTTTTATTGATACCATCCTAATTCATTCTCAATATGGATTAAGATTGTTTTGTGATATTTTTATGGAACCCATTTTTTCAATAGGTTGATAATGTTATGAAAGGAATAATGATTATTAATATAAGTTTTATTATGAAATACAAGATCTAGGTACATTATTCATGTTATGGTTATTGGAAATTTTATATGATCAGTTGAGGTTAATGTAGCTCTCTAATGTATTAAGAGACTATTATTTTATTTAGAGAATTATATTATAAGTCATCCATACTATTAATCTAATTGTAATTGTTCTTGTTATGGTTCTATAAGGTCACTATGAAGATAATTTTCCAAGATATGAAAACATATTTTTTATGTTTATTATGGGTTTTAATGATTCATTTCATCAATATTAACAATTCATGGTCCATTATTATTGATTCCAAGGACTCTTACCATTATTAATGTTTTATTCCATGTTTCATGATTGATGATTCAGGAATTGATTGGGATGAATTCTATTATGTTATTCTCATTCTCTTTGGTTATTTAATCGTACCGTTATTCTCATATTATTGTCACTAATGAAAATTAAATGTTAATTATTATTTTTACCCTTACTAAGTATTTTTGTCCCCCTTATTATATTTTCTTTTCACCAATTGATGAGGAATTATGTAAAATGGTTTTTCCTATAAAGTTTCCATGTGTATATAATTTTATCTTATATGATATGGAATTTAATGAACCATTTGTTTATCTATCAAAGTTATTATGTAAGAGTTTTTACTATTTCTCTAAAACATTATATATACAAGTTATTTGGGTATATAAGTGATCCAATATTTCTTTTTTATATTGTATTTATTGTATGTAAAAAATTTGGTCTTAATTATCATTATCAAATCAAAAAATGTAAAGTGTATTATTTTATGCACATGAGCCTAAGCCTAGTTAGTGAGGACTTCTTAAGTGCATCTAGGATACCCGGGATCAAATCTTGTTGGAGGTTAATTTATGTGGCGGTATTGTAGCAGTACTTTCGAAGGAACTGTAGCAGGAACTGTGCAGAACTATAGAAAATATTGTAGTGGGAACTGTAGTAGGCACTATTTAGCACTGTAGTAGCTGGGAATATTCTCTTATTTGGGACTCTGGGACACCGTTTTGGTCCCTTGGTCCTTTCAGGAATTCGGGCCACCCAAGCCTTTGGGTTAGTAAGTCCTTCGGGCCACCTTATGTGCAGATTCAAACCATACAACGTACAAAGAACAAGCTTCAGAAGGAGGAGCAGCAGGGTTCTTTCACCATAGCAGAAGATATATAGATTGCAAGAATGAGAGGGTATGGCAGCTACCAACGAGACAAGCCTGTGTATGCATGGGAAAGCCTTCCTGAATAACCATGCGAAGGTGGAGATCTAATTTCATGGTGAAGATGCTAGGGAGGAGCCATTCCAGGTAGATAGTCTAGGTTGTATGTAATTTTTGAAGCTTACAAGTTGGTAATTCCTCTAAGACCTACGGGACATGTAACACTTATGCCTACGGGCCTTTTAAGGGTTCCACCTCACCCCTTGAAAGGTGGATTATCAAAACCAATAACAAATGAAGGCCTTCGGGCCATTAGAGTTAGGTGTATTCTTTTATCACCAGATTTCGGAGTGTGGGTTCAGGGATCTTATAATAATCCTATTTTTTATTCATTGAATCATTAGTATGATTCTCCCACATTTTTATGAGCGTTATTGAGGAGATTTCTACTAAGTATATGGGTTATTCTAACCCTTATATACATATAAATATATATTTATATATATATATATCCATTTTACCAGTTTCTAGAAGGGATTTGGTGACCTTACTAGAGGGTACTAACTTGGAGCTTGGTATTGGCTATAGAGTAGTTTCAATAGGACTATTTATGTTTTTTTATTTAGAGATTTTTTATTTATATGAAGTTACGTGAATTAATGGGATATTATTTTTATTTGTATTATGGTGTTTATTGGGGTTCTTTCTCATTATATTCCTATAATTTATGAGGTCAATGACGTCCTTACGTGTGATTTATACACTTGGTTCTAGTCACCACCCCTTGGCCCTTTGGAGTCATGCTTTACGGGTCACTCCCAACTTCACTATAATCCCAATAGTGGTTCTCAATGGAGTAGATTCATTACATTGAGTATGTGATGCACTTTATGAATGAAAATGTCACTTTTAAATAAAAAAATTCACTTTTAATCAAAATGGTGACCCAATGTGTTAGATTGATGTGTGGTAAATTATTACATGTTGTAAAGGGTTACAAATATTTCTTCTAAATTTTTAAGTCATTTAGAGTTTTTTTTCATAGTTTTGAGTATTTGATGCAGGTTTTTAGCAAAAAAATAACTTTGAAAATGAAAACATGCACATACAGTCATATCATACACACCGTGTGTCGGATTAATCAAAGGAAAATTCCTAAATTTAATTTATAAATTATAGATCTATATCCTTAAGTATCAAGACAATCCAATCATGTAACTACAATTTCATTTTAAATGAAATCTTGCACTTTCAATCATAATGGCATCATTGTGTGTCAAATTGGAATGATTTTAGTCCCTAAAGATCAAAAATGAATTATTAAGCTCTTTCTTAAAGAATAAAGATTATATTATAGTATTTAATTTGTTATGAGTTTGTGACATATGTTTGGAACATAATTGTCACTTTTAAACTAAAATCATTAACTTTTAGTCATATTATCTAAATTTTGTATCATATTGACATGAGGTTATTTGATATACATAAAAATGAATTATCAACAATTTTACTAAAGTATCAAGAAAATATAAATATATTTTCATAGTTTTGAGTATGAGTTTCTTTTTTTCAACTAAAATGTCACTTTAAATAAAAATGCGTGTGTTCAATCATGCTCGTCACACTATGAATTTGATAAATTTTATGTTAATTACAATAAATTAAAAATAAATTCTCAATATTTTTCCTAAAATATCAATAAAATTTGACATATTTTCATTTTCTAATATTTCATGCACAATTTGAACTAAAATTTAAATTTTAAATAAAACAAATAAACTTTCAATATTAATAGCCAAATCATGTTCAATACTAACATGCAGTTAATTCATATATGTCACAATTAAATTATCAATATTTTCATAATTTATTGGCACAATTCGATAATGTTTTATTAGTTTTGAGCATGTGATATTCATTTTGAACAAAAATTTCACTTTTAAATGAAAACATAAGCTTTCAGTAATAACTGTCACACCATGTATCGAATTGATGTGTGGTTAATTTTTAAACATAAAACATGAATTATTGATATTTTTCCAAAAATATTAATTCAGTACAAAAATATTTTCTCATTTTTTGAGTATGTGGCCACTGTTTTGAAAAAAATATTACTTCTAAATGAAAACATACACTTTAAGTCATAGCATTGTGTGTCATATTGATGTGTGATCAATTCCTACATGTAAAATTTAATTATATATCTTTTTTCTAATGTATCAAGACAATATGAGTATGTTATCTTGGTTTTGAGTATTTATCACACATTATGAACTAAAATGTTACTTTAAAATTGAAGACATTAACTTTTAGTCATACCGGCTTCACCATGTATCATATTGATACGACATTAATTCTATATGTAAATGTTTAATTATACATCATTTTAAAAATATCAAGAAAATATATGGATGGTTTCTTGGTTTTGAGTTTGTGAAACACATTTAAAACTAAAATAACCCTTTGAAATAAAAATAATGCACTTTATGACATAACATCCAGACCTTGTGTCAGATTGACCATTGGTTAATTCCTACACATCTATGATAAATTATCAATATTTTTTAAAATTATCATGAAAATATGATTAGGTTTTATTTGTATTGAGTATGTTACATGAGTTTTGAATACAAATGTCACCTTTAAACTATAAACATTCAATTTCAGTCATACTAGCCACACCTTGTGCCAAATTTTCATAAAGTTAATTCATATATTTCTCAAATTAATTATAGATCGTTTTCCTAATGTATCAAGAAAATCCAAGTGTGTTTTATCATTTTTGAGTATGTGATATGAATTTTGAAAAAAAATGTCACTTTTAAATGAAAACATTCACATGTAGTCTTATCGGCCACATCATGTGTCAAATTTATAATTATTTCATTCTAACACATAACATGTAAAAAAATAGAATACATAATCCTAAATTAGTTATTTTTATTATATTATTGGTATATAATACAATAGTCTGTATAGGATACAATATCCCATTAGTCTTGGAATACTAGCTACATGAATACATTACATTTTAAAACATAAGATGCAGCATGATCACATTACAGGAACATGATTATCAATTCCATTGTATTCATTAAAATTACAATATTTTTCCACCAAGTTTCTTAGGTAAAGGAAAAAAATAAGGGTGACCTCAAATACTCAGTAACGAGTAACATACAATAGAAGATATCATAAAATAAACCTGGCAGTAGTGATATAGGAAGGGTAAATAAAGAAATGAATCTATAATCAATTTAAATTGAGGGAATTATATATCCATGATATTAAATGAATACATGGATAATAATAATCATTGATCTCATACTAATGGAAGACATAATGTCAGATATCAGAACTTGTTGTCAATTTCCTAGGCCAATCCCCTATACTAATATGGGGAGAGGTGTACACCAAAACTCAAGATGTTTTGTATCATGAGACCTATAAATTCTTTAGGGGGATATATAATTTTAGGCTCCACCCATCACTTAATTAATTCCAATGCATTCACTATAACAGTTAAAAAGACATGTCATAGCATTCTCTCAAGAACCTATGACTGGATAAGAGGGTTGTTATTTAGATAACGAAAACATTAGCAAACAAATAATTCCCCATTAAATAGAATAATGTGGATTTCTAGGAGAAAATCCATTTATAAACTTATAATATATTTGGTTTCAACAAATTAATAGGAAGTACCCTTGTCAATGAAATATAATGGTGATGGTAATTTCGGTGTGTTGGGATATCCATGGAAAATAGTAATTGGGTTCAATAGTTTTTATTGGTATGAGAAAAATGAAATGGAAGGAAAAATCATTCATCATGGTTCATAAAGAGTGTATGGATATTCCAAATCTTAACCCCATGGAGTGTCTATCCTGGTGTGTAGTTTTAGGCCCACTCACATCAGAGTAATGATTGAGTCAATTATCAACTAAACCATTTCCGGATGATTTCTCCTATGTGCAAATTTTATGTAACTACATCCACTTTTTGGTATCTATATAGGGATGCATTTTCTATTAAAATACAAACATATTTACTTTACCAAAACTTATGGTGGTATTTCCACCATAGAAAAGATTCTGTTTTACAATGGTTTTGGTAACTCTTAACTCAAAATAATATGAGATATGGGTTATAATATAGGATTGTAAATCCCTTTATATTCCTTAATAATATGCTAAAAAATATTCCTTCACAATTTATACACTATAAAAATTTAAATAGGCGGTGAATATATCATGATTCCCAAATAATGAAAATTTAGAAGAAAAAACCCACTTCTGGATTGGGTAGAAGTTCAATTAAAACCCCTTGAAAGAACGGGATTAAAATTATTCTAAAAATACCATAAATAAAATTAATTTAATTATATTAAATCATAAATGGGAACTATATACATCACATAAAATAAATAATGTTTTAATACAAAACATGTCTCAATGAGAGGAATTTAAGGCCAAAAACCCTTACCTCTTTTCCTAACTTTCAAGAATGTACTTTAACCTCTTGTACCACATAAATATATATATTAGAAACATAATTAATAACTTTAATCATTTACATGTTCATTTATACTCTTCTTGAATATTCATTCTCTATATGAATTGTAGTCAATTTTTACTAAATTTTCTACATCGTGTGTTTATAGTTTGATTGTTTGTACTAGTTTTGTAATAATGGTTTATGTGTTCATTATAATTAAATATTTCATCATTATTAGGTAAATAAATTTAATATTAGGTGTTATTTATAATAATTTATGATTTTTATACTTCCTTTCATGATTGTTTTTGCCTTTATCCTTGAAGATAAACTCAATAACAAGCATGTTTAGCTGATTCTTGATGATCAAAGGGTGTTTTCCTAACTAAAAAATTAAATATTGATTTAAAATCCCAATTACAAAATAAGAAACATTATTTAAAAATTTATATCATATTAAACATATAATTATGTCCCCATGGTCATTCATGATATAAATTCATCATATCGTCCAAGTACGTTGTTAAACCAACCCAAACATGAACATTACATGAATTAATGAATGATTATGAGGTGGTTATGTTGTTATATATTAAAAAAATAATGATATTATTTAGTGTTTATTATTATGATATATTATAATATTATGGAATTATAAGAATATTTAATTGATATGAAAATATTATATATTTTTTATAAAAATCTTTTCTTTTTAGTATGCTTTTTTAAGATAGTTAATTTTATAACGATTGTTTTTTATTTTTATCATGAATTGGTTATAAAATTTGTATTAATAGAACCTTAATAGTGTCATAAAAATAATATATATCTTTTAAACCCATTATTAATTCCATCCATTAAATGTGGTAATGAAGAAATTGATTACATCATTCCAGGGAGCTAGTAGTCTTCATGTATGAATGGATGAGGATTTCATTTTACGTAGAATTGAAGAAAGGAGTAACATGGATTATTATACTAAAAACAAAAAAATGTGATATATATCATAATTAATTACTAATTTCCCATTTTGGACCATCTATTTTATGTGGTGAAGTAAAAAAAACATTGATTTATGGAGGTGAGAGTCTGCACAAATGCAGAAATCTCATTTTTATATATTTTAGGGAAAAGGGGAAAGGTTGTTCCTGATTATTCCCATAACTTAATAACATTATTTATATAAAAATTAATTTCCTTCCCAAAAGGTATGAAATTTTTATAATTATAAATATAATATAGAAAGGAAATAAATTAAGTAAAAATGATTACAGGCATTGATCACTTTAAGATATCCTTAGAGGATCCCTTAGAAATAGAGGGAATAGGATAAAATAATGAGACCAAACGATAATGAACGATTTATAGGACTAAATGGGGAGAACAAATGGTAGGGTTTTAGGGGGTAATTTTATTTTTTCAGTGGTATTGAAGGGGTAGTGAGAGGCCCCACTTTTAAGTGAAAAGTGATGGCATTTTTGTAAACACTCACAACATTTTAATAATGAGAAGTCACTATAAAAAGAAGTGGATTATAAAATTAATAAACAACAGAGTGTTGAAGATATAAGGTTAATAAATCCCCCACCATTAAATTTATCTCACATTTTTTTTATTTTTTAAACTCATTTCTATTATATTTTTTTTCTTTTACAATTTTAACTTTTACCATGGTAACTAGTTTTTACCTTGAAATTTATCATTTATGATGATATTTAAAATGATAATTTTTTAAAAATATGGAGTTACAGATTTCAAATTTCAAATCCATTTAATAATACTAAAATTCATATAATTTCATTTTTAAATTGTAAATATATAATTTTGTAAAATATTTTTAATGAAAAAATGTGACTTATATTTTAAAATATACAATATAGGTTTGTGAATTATACATAATATTTTAAAATGTATAATGATACTAATAAAAAATATATTATTTCATGATAATATTCTACTGAGTTTTATTTTATTCTTACATCCTAATGATAAGTCAATGTTATAACAAAAATAGAATTTTCAGAATTTTCGTAAAAATAAATCTTGTCAAAAAAATACAAAAATTATATCTTAAAATAATATCTTTATGAAAAAATCAAAAAATTAGGATTATTTTTTAAAAATAAAATTCATAAATTCATAAATTAAAATTTTAAATATAATCAAGAATAAAGGTTCTTTATAGTACACATTGTGTGATAGTTTAAGATATAGTGTGTACATGTTATTTAGGGTCGAGGGTGTTAGACCCCCACTATATAATTTCTTCCTATAAATTGGGATATGTATAGGTTATCACACAAATGTGGATATTCATTACTTAATGATTCTTCAGAATCTCATACTTCCTCTTCTAATTTTTTACTGATCCGAGGGACTTTCACAAATTCAATTTCCTGATTCTGTAACACTTTCTCTTTGGTGTAAAAAATCATTACATGATCTTCATTATAATACAAATCAGGATCCAAATCTATTCCCTCATTTGTGAGAACATGTGTTGTATCTTGTATGTATTTCCTTGGTAATGAAACATTGAGGATATTGTGTAAATTAGAATGTTTGGGTGGCTTATCTGATCAGTATGTTATAGCTCCAATTATTTCTAGTATCTAAAAGGCCCAATGTACCAAGGGTTTAACTTCAACTTTTTACCAAATCTTATAACTCCATTTAATAGAGAAACATTAAATGATACATGATCCACCATATGAAATTCTATATCATTCCATCAATTATCAACATATTTCTTTTTTTCAACTCAGGGTTTCATTAATGTGATACTAAATAGATTGTACTTTTGCAGTCATCACTTCCATAAGATCTTCACCAACTAACTTTATTTTTTCAACTTCCTCCCTACATGTTTTAGTACAACACCTCTTCCCAAAAGATTCTTCATATGGTTTTATTTTTATTGTTGAATAAAATCTATTATTTTTTGAATATTCCATCAACGTTGCATACTGTTCCCACATATCTCTAGATAGTCCTTTTAGTATGACCATCAGTTTGGGGATGATAGGCAATTATTAAATATATCTTATTATCAAGATCTCTTTGAGGAATATTTTATAATTTTAATGTAAACCGAAGGGAGTGATCAAATACAATTGATGTAGTTTCCCCATGAAACCTTGTCACAACCCGTCCTCGGGGCCCGTGCCGTGACTACCCCAAGCCCGCCTTCCATAGGCCAGGGGCTGGCGACTAGCACCAAGGCGTAAAATCCCAGTAAACAGGGAAGGCATTGCCTTTATAAGTAACAACCACACAGAGTCAGCAAGCGGAAAGTAAAGTGCAGAAAGTAAAGGGGGCCGGAAATACAAGCCCAACTGTAAAGTACAACTGAAAAGAAAAACAGCAACTGAAGAAAAAACGGCGGCCTCGTGTCGTCCACTGGCAATCCCACCTGAAGGGTGGGTACAGATAGCCTCCAAGCTCCTCGGGTCCCACGTCCGCTCCGAGTACGTCCCGCCCAGTGGTCCACCTCCAGGTACCGTCCTGCTCCACGCCCAACCGTGATCAGCGCTGTCCGTCGTCTGCAACCAACACAACAAGGTGCGGGCATAGCCCGTGCAGGGGTGAGTACAACTACTCAGTAAGGACCCCGAGACCCCCGAAGGTCTCCCGAAATCCACAAAGGATATAGCACAAAGAAAGATGCAATCACGAAGTAACATCTGACTCGACTTAGGTATATGCCCATACATATACCTAAGTCCCCAATTCTAGCTCTGCTCACGAGCTCAAGAACAACTCAATCCACAAAGGAAAGCAAGACCCAAATCCACAAAGGAGAGTAAACAGTAAATCCACAAAGGATGGTTCAACACAATCCACAAAGGAGAGTAACATAAGATTCAGCTCAACCAGGTATACTTTTTCAGATGACGTCAAAGACGATCACTGATCCGTCTCAGTCGTCGGACCCACGAAGGATCGATAGGTACTAACCCCCGCAAAAAGACCCACGTAGGATCGGGCTCACACAGAACCTGTAGGCAGTGGCTCACACAGAACCGGTAGTAAGGACCCACGGAGGATCGGGCTCACACAGAACCTGAAGCACTGATCCACGTGGGATCGCTGAGTGCAGTAGTCGACGCAGTCCACTGAGGATCTCTGCACAGTCGTCGCCGCAGTCCACGAAGGATCTCTGCTCTGCCGTCGTCGCAGTCCACGGAGGATCTCTGCTCTGCCGTCGTCGCAGTCCACGGAGGATCTCTGCTCTGCCGTCGTCGCAGTCCACGGAGGATCTCTGCTCTGTCGTCGAGGTCACAGCCAGCGCTAGGGTTCCCGCACGTAGCGAGCTCGTTTAGGAGGGTCCGCTCCACGAGCCGAGGGGCTGATACATCAACTGACACGTAGTCCGAAGTTGATGTATCCAAAAGTTCCGTATCGACAACAGGATCTCAACGCGACAGACGGCGCGTCAATCGGACGCCCGGTCTGAGAGTTATTGGCATTTTCGTCCCAGGGGCCCGGTTGGTTTTTAGGGCAAAACCAACCCGACCGTACTCCGCCTGTATCCGATCCTCGGGCGGAGTATGCCAAAAGTTCCGTCTCACTTAGAGGAAACTACCACAGCTGACGGTACGTCGTTCGGACGTCCGTAGCTCAAGTTATGAGCGTTTCCGCTCCGAGGGCCCGGTTGGCTTCGTGTACGAACCAACCCGGCCGAACCCAAAGTCTTCCGAAACCTTGAGTATAATATACCGAAACGACCGTCTCGATCCAAGGATCGCGTAGCCGCTGACGGTTCGTCAATCGGAGGTCCCAGGCCCAAGATATGGGCGAAAGACCGTAGAGGGCCCGAAACGGGGGTACTGGGCCCGGGGCGACCCGGCCCGAACCCCCCCCTGGGGTCGGCCGAACCGGGTCGGCCCGAACCGGGTCGGCCCGACCCGGCCCGAACCGGCTCGGCCGGGTCCGGTCCGGCCTGGGCGCGGCCCGGCCGACCGGACCGGCCGGCTCGGTCTTCGGCCGCGCGGCCGAAGAGCCGCCGCCGCGGGGTTGAACCCGCGGCTTGAGAGAAACCGCGGCCCCGCGGGGGGCCGCCTGTCACGCGGACGCGGCCGGGCCGCCGCGTCCGTCCCGGTTCCGCGCGGCCGCGGAACCGGCTGCCGCCGCCGCCGCGGCTTCAGCCGCGGCGGAAGGTTTCCACGGCGGCGCGCCTGGCGCCGCCGCCTCCGGTCGCCGGCGCCGCCGCGCCGGCGACCCGCGCCGCCGCCGCCTTCCGCGGGCCGCCGGAGATGCTCCGGTGGCCCGATTTCTTTCCCGTCTGCGCCGATGCTCCTCCCGGGGGACGATCTTCACTGCGGAATCAACAAATTGCCCGTGCCGCACGGTTTGTCGTCGTCCGCCAAATCCGAACAAAAGAGAAGATCGGCGGAGGGTTGCCGGGTCTTGTTCGTTAGACCCGCACCCTCCGCGTTAGTCATAAACGTCACCGGGAGGGAAAATCAACAACAATTTTAATTAAATTAAAATTGTCAGAGATTATGTTCTTTACTTAAAAAGAATAAACACGGGAAAAAGATAAAACAATCCAGCATCCCTTACCTTGTCGTCGTCGTCGGACGAGAGGTCGTCGCGGAATCGCTCGTCGCGGAGGAAGGAGATCGTCGCGTCGTCGCGGTATCCGGCGTCGCGTCGCCAATCTCCGGATCAAGATCAAACGGATTTAATTAGTTTAAATCCGTTGATATTGAAATTAAAAAGGGAGAAGAAAAGATCCGATTCTCACCTTTGTTGCCGAACGAGGGTCGGCCGCGGAAGAAGAGGCGTCGCCGAAGAATGTCGCGGGTAGATCTCGTCGACGTCGCAGATCTTGGTGTGCGTCGTCGAATTCCGGTCGCCGGCGTTCTTCGCGTTCTTCGCGTTCTTCGCGTTCTTCGCGTTCTTCGCGGAGAGGGTGGAGGAATGAAGATTCTTTCAAATCCTTTCCAAGGATTTTTGGGTTGGTCTTATTTTATAAACATGCCAACACACGAAACCGGTTAAGAAACGATCCATCAATTCGTTGAATTAATTCAACGAAAGAAACGACCCATTTAATTCACGAAGAAACAGTCCATTTAATTCACGAAATAAACCGCCCAATTAAATGGTCTGTTAAGAATTAAAGAAAACGCGTCGGTTGACTTTTCAGTTACTTTGACGGGTTTTCGCGGGTGCGTTACTTAGCGAAAGAAACGGCGGGGCTCGTGCGGGTCCCACCGCACAAATATCCTACCAAGGGGTAGGATATTTCTGGATAGCATCCTATCCAGTTCAACTCAGTTCAAGCCGTCTTTAAGTGACTTCAAGTGGCTTCCAAGCAGCTTAAGTGAAATAAAATAAAGTTGTCGCACAAACTTTATTTTATTTCTGACTTAAAGCCGTAAAATTTAAAAACCACGTCTGAGCAAACGCAACTCCGGAAGAGGCGTTTCTAAGCAAATACCGGCGCTGCGATTTCATCGGTGCCCTCAGAATTCGATTCCGGGCACCGGTTCAAAAGATAGAAAAACCCGCTCGTCCGTTCACTGAACGTACCCGAGCCAAACTTCGGAAATTGATTCCGGGCACACCGGGCCTCGGAATCAGGTGCCGTCTGAAGCTGCGTTCTTGTAAAATTCCAAAGAAAATTAAGAAAAAAATTTCCTTGAAATTTGCGGGTCTTTACATTACTCCCACCTCAGGGCTTTACGTCCCCGTAAAGATACATCAAAACTAGGGGAACAAATGGGGGTACTGAGCACGCATCTGAGCCTCCCGCTCCCAAGTGCTCTCCTGGAGGTTCCCGTGCTGCCATCTGACGCGCACAAGAGGAATCGACCGCCCACGTAGGACCCGCTCCTGTCGATCCTCGATCTCCACTGGAACCTCCGCAAAAGTCGCCCCATCGTCCACGTCCAGCTCCCCAAAGTCGATGATGTGCGTCGGGTCGTGCACGTATCTCCTCAGCTGAGACACGTGGAAGACGTCGTGCACCCGGTGCAACTGAGGTGGTAGAGCCAGGCGATAAGCCACCTCTCCTATCCTGCTGAGGACCTGGAAAGGCCCGATGAAGCGGGGAGACAGCTTGCCGCCTCGGCCAAATCTCCGTAAACCACGTCGAGGTGAGACACGCAAAAAGACGTGGTCGCCATCCTCGAACTCTAGTGGCCTCCGCCTCCTGTCAGCATATGACTTCTGCCGGCTCTGAGCTGTCCTCATCCTCTCCTGGATGATTTGGACCTTCTCTGTCGTGGCTCGGACCATCTCTGGTCCCACGAGTGCTGACTCCCCAGGGTCTGTCCAGCACAACGGTGATCTGCAGGGTCTGCCGTACAACGCCTCGTATGGTGCCATCCTGATGGTGGAGTGGTAGCTGTTGTTGTACGCAAACTCCACCAAGGGTAGGTGGTCCTCCCAGCTGCGACCAAAGTCGAGAACACATGCACGGAGCATGTCCTCGAGTGTCTGTATGGTCCTCTCCGTCTGTCCATCCGTCTGAGGGTGGAAGGCTGTGCTCAGATGGAGCCGCGTCCCGAACGCCCCCTGCAACCCCTTCCAAAGCCTGGAAGTGAAACGAGCATCTCGATCGGAGACGATAGACGATGGCACACCGTGAAGCCGTACGATCTCCTGGACGTAAAGACGTCCCAAGCTCTCTACTGAGCCCTGCTCTCTGATGGGTAAGAAGTGTGCCGACTTGGTGAGTCGGTCGACAATCACCCAAATGGAGTCGTGACCTCTGGAAGTGCGTGGAAGTCCAGTCACGAAGTCCATAGATATGCCGTCCCACTTCCACTCCGGGACCTCCAAGGGCTGTACCAAACCTGCTGGTACCTGGTGCTCTGCCTTCACCTGCTGGCAGGTGAGGCATCGTGAAACGAACTCTGCCACAGCTTTCTTCATACCCGGCCACCAGTGCTGTCGCCTGAGATCCTGGTACATCTTCGCCACTCCGGGATGTACCGCCAAGGGAGAAGTGTGAAACTCTCTCAGCACCTCCTCTCGTAAAGCGACTGGTACGAAGGTACGTCCTCTGAAAAGGATGTTGTGCTCTGCTCCAAGGGAGAAACCATCAGGCGCCTGACCTGAGGATATCAGTGCACGCCGGGTCTCACAGTCAGCGTCCCCACGCTGAGCCTCTCTGACCCGCTGTAGAAGTGGAGGAGAGACTGTGAGAGACTGAAGAAAGGCTGTTCCGTCTCTATCCACGAAGGATATCTGCAAGGAGGCTAGCTGCTCCGTCGCCTCCTCAAGCAGCTGAATGCCCGTCCTCCTGCTGAGGGCATCGGCTACCACGTTCCCCTTCCCAGGAGTATAGACTATCTCAAAGTCATAGTCCTGGAGGAACTCAAGCCATCTCCGCTGTCTCAGGTTCAGGTCCTTCTGAGAGAAGATATACCTAAGACTCTGGTGGTCAGAAAAGACTGTGAAGCGCTCGCCCATCAGATAGTGCCGCCAAGTCTTCAGAGCGAAGACCACTGCTGCTAACTCCAGGTCATGAGTGGCGTAGTTCTGCTCATGCGGCCTCAACTGACGTGATCCGTAGGCGATCACGGCCCGCTCCTGCATCAGGACGCACCCGAGTCCAGTCCCTGATGCATCGCAGTAAACTACGTACCCAACTCCCTCCTCAGGCAACCTCAAGATAGGTGCGCTGGTCAATCTCTGTCTCAGCTCCTGGAAGCTCTGCTGACATCTGTCTGACCACACGAAGGGTTTCCCCTTCTTTGTCAACGCTGAGAGTGGTGCCGCAACTCTGGAGAAGTCTGGCACGAATCTCCGATAGTATCCCGCTAGGCCCAAGAAGCTCCGCACCTCTGTCACGCTCCTGGGTGGCTCCCAAGCTAGCACTGCCTCGATCTTCGCGGGATCCACTGCAACTCCCGCCTCAGAAATGACGTGTCCCAAGAAATGGACCTCACGTAACCAGAACTGGCATTTTGAGAGCTTGCCATAAAGCTGGTGCTCTCGGAGTGTGTCTAGCACAACTCGCAGGTGGTAGGCATGCTCCTCCTCAGTCGTCGAGTATACCAAAATGTCGTCAATGAAGACAACGACAAATCGGTCGAGGTATGGCTGGAAGATCCTGTTCATGAGGCTCATGAACACCGCTGGAGCATTGGTTACGCCGAACGGCATAACCAAGAACTCATAATGGCCATACCGACACCTGAAGGCCGTCTTCTGCACGTCCTCGTCTCGAACTCTGAGCTGATGATAGCCTGACCGGAGGTCTATCTTCGAGAACCACCGCGCTCCCTTGAGCTGATCGAAGAGGTCATCAATCCGTGGCAGCGGATACTTGTTCCTCACTGTCACCTGGTTCAGGCGACGATAGTCGACACAAAGTCGCAAGCTCCCGTCCGCCTTCTTGGCGAACAAAATCGGGGAAGCCCAGGGTGAAACACTGGGTCGGATAAACCCCTTGCTCTGCAAGTCCTCCAACTGTACCCGCAGCTCTCGAAGCTCGGCGGGGGCCATCCGATATGCTGGAGTAGATATCGGGGCTGTCCCGGGGTACAAGTCGATGTAAAAGTCTACCTCTCTACGAGGAGGTAGCCCTGGAACGTCGTCGGGAAAGACGTCCACGTACTGGTCCACCACTGCAGGAAAAGCCGGACTCCGCACGTCCACTGCTCCTAGGATGAGGCTAGCCAACTGATGTGAGATGGGCTGCACTCTCCTCCGCGGAAGTCCATCCTGTGCTGCAAAGGTTCCCTTCTCGCCGGTGAAGGTAAACCTGCTCCCGTCGGTACGAACACATCGTACCTTGCGCCTAAAACAGTCGATCTGGGCATGAACCGTGGATAGCCAATCCATGCCCAAGATGACGTCGTAAGGCCTCGACGCCGCTACAAGGAGATCCCAGCCGAAGCTCTCGCCTCCTAGAGTAAGCTCACACTGCCGGCACCAGTGCGTAATCGTCGAGTCTGCTCCCGTAGGAGTCTCTAGCCGTAAGGATCGAGCCAACGGCTCAGTCGGAATCTCCGAGCTCCGAACAAGGGCAGAGGCTATGAAAGAGTGACTCGCTCCTGTGTCTATAAGTACTGCAGCAAGGGTGGAATAGACACAGATCGTACCTCGAATCATCTCTGGCATGTCGGGGTCGTAGGCCTCCACTGCCTGGAGCTGGGCCTGTCTCTGCCCGCCAGCTCCCTGTGGTCGAGGTGGCCCTCCTGGTGGTGGTGGGGGTAGAGCCTGGAAGCGTCGCCCACCACCCGCTGCTCGGCCAGCTCCTCTGCCTCGTCCGCCTCCTCCCTGCGGACCGCCACGGTCGACCCTCTGCCTCTGCCTGGGTGGCCCCTCCACCGTCTGCTGCTCCTCTGGTCGGCGAGTCGGGCAGTCACGAGCCATGTGACCCTGCCCGCCGCAAGAGTAGCACAGCCTGCCTCTCGAAAGGCTGGCACTCCGCTGTGTGCCCTGCACCGCTGAGCCGGTGTCCTGAGGCCGTCTGCGAGGGGGTCTGGTCTGCCTGGACCCGTGAGTCATCCGTCGGCTGCCAGCTGCCGATGACTCAGCTACCTGCCGCCCTGCGCTAGGTCTCGCTGCTGAAGAAGGCTCTGCCAGGAAGCTCTCGATCAGGAGGGCTCGCTCCAGCACTCCTGCCTGGGTCGGAATGCTGAGGGAGATCAGCGACGCACGAATCTCCTGTCGCAAGCCCTGCTCGAAGGTCCGGGCCCGGAAGAAGGGGTCCCGTACCATGTCGGTCGAGTAGCGAGATAGGTCCGTGAACCTCGCCGCATACTGAGCGACCGTCATGCTGCCCTGGCGCAGCTGGAGAAGCTCCTGGATGCGCACCGCTCGGAGGGTGGCCGGGACGAACTCAGAGCGGAAGAGGCTCTCGAAGTCCGTCCAGAGCAGGGATGCCTCATCGTGAACCTGGAGCATCAGGCTCCACCATCGTCCTGCCGCCGCCTGCAGGAGGCTCGCTGCGAGGATCACCATGAGATCCGCTGGTGTCCTCACTAGCCTGAAGATCCGTACCACCGCCTCTAGCCAGTCCTCGGCGGCCTGGGGGTCCGCCTCACCGCGAAACCTGGGCGGTCGCTGGCTCTGAAACTCGTGCAGTGCCCTGAGGCGACGTGCATCGTCGGCGTCTGGTACTGGAAGCATCGGTGGCTCGGCGGGTAAGGCTACCGCCGGTGCCACTGCTGGCAAAGGGCCCTGCACCGAGGCCTCGTCGCTCGGTGGGCTGCCGTCGCGCCCTACACTCGGAACCCTAGCTGGCAGTCGTCGCGGGGCCATCCTGAAAAGGAGAACAAGAGCACCACAGTCAGAACAGTATACCTGGTGAGCTGGCACAAGTAATCACAAGGAAAACTTGAGACTTTCATAAAGCAGATCAGTATACCCGGTGAGCTGACATAAGTAATCACAAGGAAAACTTGAAACACACACGCAATCAATGTTTTCATGCATTAAGTCGGAAATCAGGAGTCAGGGTCCTGGTGTACGGATACGTCGGCCGCCGCACCAACACTGGGCTCCCTGAACTGATAACCACACTCAATACACTAAACACTATTGCTTCACATAGAAAGAAAGGACGATCAGAGTCTGCGGTAGAACCGACCGCCTCTGATACCAATTTGTCACGACCCGTCCTCGGGGCCCGTGCCGTGACTACCCCAAGCCCGCCTTCCATAGGCCAGGGGCTGGCGACTAGCACCAAGGCGTAAAATCCCAGTAAACAGGGAAGGCATTGCCTTTATAAGTAACAACCACACAGAGTCAGCAAGCGGAAAGTAAAGTGCAGAAAGTAAAGGGGGCCGGAAATACAAGCCCAACTGTAAAGTACAACTGAAAAGAAAAACAGCAACTGAAGAAAAAACGGCGGCCTCGTGTCGTCCACTGGCAATCCCACCTGAAGGGTGGGTACAGATAGCCTCCAAGCTCCTCGGGTCCCACGTCCGCTCCGAGTACGTCCCGCCCAGTGGTCCACCTCCAGGTACCGTCCTGCTCCACGCCCAACCGTGATCAGCGCTGTCCGTCGTCTGCAACCAACACAACAAGGTGCGGGCATAGCCCGTGCAGGGGTGAGTACAACTACTCAGTAAGGACCCCGAGACCCCCGAAGGTCTCCCGAAATCCACAAAGGATATAGCACAAAGAAAGATGCAATCACGAAGTAACATCTGACTCGACTTAGGTATATGCCCATACATATACCTAAGTCCCCAATTCTAGCTCTGCTCACGAGCTCAAGAACAACTCAATCCACAAAGGAAAGCAAGACCCAAATCCACAAAGGAGAGTAAACAGTAAATCCACAAAGGATGGTTCAACACAATCCACAAAGGAGAGTAACATAAGATTCAGCTCAACCAGGTATACTTTTTCAGATGACGTCAAAGACGATCACTGATCCGTCTCAGTCGTCGGACCCACGAAGGATCGATAGGTACTAACCCCCGCAAAAAGACCCACGTAGGATCGGGCTCACACAGAACCTGTAGGCAGTGGCTCACACAGAACCGGTAGTAAGGACCCACGGAGGATCGGGCTCACACAGAACCTGAAGCACTGATCCACGTGGGATCGCTGAGTGCAGTAGTCGACGCAGTCCACTGAGGATCTCTGCACAGTCGTCGCCGCAGTCCACGAAGGATCTCTGCTCTGCCGTCGTCGCAGTCCACGGAGGATCTCTGCTCTGCCGTCGTCGCAGTCCACGGAGGATCTCTGCTCTGCCGTCGTCGCAGTCCACGGAGGATCTCTGCTCTGTCGTCGAGGTCACAGCCAGCGCTAGGGTTCCCGCACGTAGCGAGCTCGTTTAGGAGGGTCCGCTCCACGAGCCGAGGGGCTGATACATCAACTGACACGTAGTCCGAAGTTGATGTATCCAAAAGTTCCGTATCGACAACAGGATCTCAACGCGACAGACGGCGCGTCAATCGGACGCCCGGTCTGAGAGTTATTGGCATTTTCGTCCCAGGGGCCCGGTTGGTTTTTAGGGCAAAACCAACCCGACCGTACTCCGCCTGTATCCGATCCTCAGGCGGAGTATGCCAAAAGTTCCGTCTCACTTAGAGGAAACTACCACAGCTGACGGTACGTCGTTCGGACGTCCGTAGCTCAAGTTATGAGCGTTTCCGCTCCGAGGGCCCGGTTGGCTTCGTGTACGAACCAACCCGGCCGAACCCAAAGTCTTCCGAAACCTTGAGTATAATATACCGAAACGACCGTCTCGATCCAAGGATCGCGTAGCCGCTGACGGTTCGTCAATCGGAGGTCCCAGGCCCAAGATATGGGCGAAAGACCGTAGAGGGCCCGAAACGGGGGTACTGGGCCCGGGGCGACCCGGCCCGAACCCCCCCCTGGGGTCGGCCGAACCGGGTCGGCCCGAACCGGGTCGGCCCGACCCGGCCCGAACCGGCTCGGCCGGGTCCGGTCCGGCCTGGGCGCGGCCCGGCCGACCGGACCGGCCGGCTCGGTCTTCGGCCGCGCGGCCGAAGAGCCGCCGCCGCGGGGTTGAACCCGCGGCTTGAGAGAAACCGCGGCCCCGCGGGGGGCCGCCTGTCACGCGGACGCGGCCGGGCCGCCGCGTCCGTCCCGGTTCCGCGCGGCCGCGGAACCGGCTGCCGCCGCCGCCGCGGCTTCAGCCGCGGCGGAAGGTTTCCACGGCGGCGCGCCTGGCGCCGCCGCCTCCGGTCGCCGGCGCCGCCGCGCCGGCAACCCGCGCCGCCGCCGCCTTCCGCGGGCCGCCGGAGATGCTCCGGTGGCCCGATTTCTTTCCCGTCTGCGCCGATGCTCCTCCCGGGGGACGATCTTCACTGCGGAATCAACAAATTGCCCTTGCCGCACGGTTTGTCGTCGTCCGCCAAATCCGAACAAAAGAGAAGATCGGCGGAGGGTTGCCGGGTCTTGTTCGTTAGACCCGCACCCTCCGCGTTAGTCATAAACGTCACCGGGAGGGAAAATCAACAACAATTTTAATTAAATTAAAATTGTCAGAGATTATGTTCTTTACTTAAAAAGAATAAACACGGGAAAAAGATAAAACAATCCAGCATCCCTTACCTTGTCGTCGTCGTCGGACGAGAGGTCGTCGCGGAATCGCTCGTCGCGGAGGAAGGAGATCGTCGCGTCGTCGCGGTATCCGGCGTCGCGTCGCCAATCTCCGGATCAAGATCAAACGGATTTAATTAGTTTAAATCCGTTGATATTGAAATTAAAAAGGGAGAAGAAAAGATCCGATTCTCACCTTTGTTGCCGAACGAGGGTCGGCCGCGGAAGAAGAGGCGTCGCCGAAGAATGTCGCGGGTAGATCTCGTCGACGTCGCAGATCTTGGTGTGCGTCGTCGAATTCCGGTCGCCGGCGTTCTTCGCGTTCTTCGCGTTCTTCGCGTTCTTCGCGTTCTTCGCGGAGAGGGTGGAGGAATGAAGATTCTTTCAAATCCTTTCCAAGGATTTTTGGGTTGGTCTTATTTTATAAACATGCCAACACACGAAACCGGTTAAGAAACGATCCATCAATTCGTTGAATTAATTCAACGAAAGAAACGACCCATTTAATTCACGAAGAAACAGTCCATTTAATTCACGAAATAAACCGCCCAATTAAATGGTCTGTTAAGAATTAAAGAAAACGCGTCGGTTGACTTTTCAGTTACTTTGACGGGTTTTCGCGGGTGCGTTACTTAGCGAAAGAAACGGCGGGGCTCGTGCGGGTCCCACCGCACAAATATCCTACCAAGGGGTAGGATATTTCTGGATAGCATCCTATCCAGTTCAACTCAGTTCAAGCCGTCTTTAAGTGACTTCAAGTGGCTTCCAAGCAGCTTAAGTGAAATAAAATAAAGTTGTCGCACAAACTTTATTTTATTTCTGACTTAAAGCCGTAAAATTTAAAAACCACGTCTGAGCAAACGCAACTCCGGAAGAGGCGTTTCTAAGCAAATACCGGCGCTGCGATTTCATCGGTGCCCTCAGAATTCGATTCCGGGCACCGGTTCAAAAGATAGAAAAACCCGCTCGTCCGTTCACTGAACGTACCCGAGCCAAACTTCGGAAATTGATTCCGGGCACACCGGGCCTCGGAATCAGGTGCCGTCTGAAGCTGCGTTCTTGTAAAATTCCAAAGAAAATTAAGAAAAAAATTTCCTTGAAATTTGCGGGTCTTTACAAACCTTATGATTTCATTTATATAAATTCAGGAACGGAGCTCAAGGAGTATATATTATCCTATTGTTAAAAAATGACCAGACATAGTAAGGTGATTGACAATATCCCAAATTTCATTTTTTTTTATTTAGAGGATTTGTAAGCCTAATGACAAAGTCCATTATAATATTGTTCCACTTCCATAAATGTATAGGTAGATATTTTATTACTACCTTAGGATGTTTTATTTCAGCCTTTACCTTCTAGAATACTAATAATTTGGACACATAGCCCATAATTTCCCCCTCTATTCCAACCCACTAGAAATGTTAACTTAAATATTTATATATATTTTTGATACCATGGTGTGCATATAATTTTGAGTGATATGCTTCATCTAATAGTTCCCTATTAAAATATGGTATATATGTAAAAAATAACCTCTTTTCAAACTTCAACACTTCAACTCTATAGAGAAATTATATCTAATTCCCATCATTTACTACTTTTATCTCCCTTTTTAAGTACTCATAACCCTTCTATGACATCACTATATTTTCAAATAAGGATTGTTTTTCAATTTTATAGAAATGGAATGACGGATCACATTTCCTAAAAATCACCATTTCCATATTTACTAGATCTTTGTGTAGAGGTACCTTGATAATCCTCATCATGGTTAGAATTCCTAGGTTCCTCCTACTAAATTCATATTCCACCCTATTTTCCTTTCTAGATTGGTTGTTTATTGAGAAATATTATTCCATTAGTAGTTCTAACCATCTTCTTTTTATCAAGTTGATCTCCTTGTCAGATAATATATACTTTAAACTGTTATGGTTAGTATATATATCGTAACTTTCACCACATAAGTAGTGTCTCAACATTTGGAAGCATAGACACTATGTAAAAAATCAAGATCATGAGTTGAATAGTTCTATTCCTTGATATTCAACTACCTAGATTCATCTGAAACCACCATGTCATTCTATATAAGGACATAGCCATGTCTTTTCTCTAATTCACCACACTATATTATAAATACTTCCTTACATGATAGTAAAGTTAATATCTATTCGTTATTCAATATAATATTTATCTCTTCAAAACATTATTTTTATTTCCCTGACCATGTGAGTTTAACCCATTTACATGTTAACATAGTTAATGGGTCGGTAAACTGGGTGAAATCTTGATCAAACCATTGATAGTAACTTTCTAAATCTAAGAAACTTTATATATTGATTATGTTTGTTGGTGCATGATATTCTTTGACTACCCTTGTCTTTTAAGGGTTAATAAATATTTTATCCTTGTAAAAAATATAAAAATTAAGAGAAAATTCATGGAGACAACATTCATACATACTATATTTACTATATAATTATTTTTATAAGAGTTTCTAGAATTATTTAAAGATGATTAATATTCTCTTCATAAATCTTAGAGTATATATAGGTATCATCAATGAATGGCCCCATGAAATTATCAATATAATACTTGAACCATATATTTATTATATCCATAAAGATAAAAAGGTTAATTAATCAATCCAAATGGAATTACAATAAAATTGTATCATCCATACCATGGTCAAAATTTAGTCTTCGGTATATCATCCTTCTTCACCTTTACCTAATGATTACCAAAGAAAAGTTAAATCATTGAAAAGTATTAAGCTTCTTTAGGTTGATCAAATAAGTTATAAATTCATGGTAAATGATACTTATTATATATATTAATGTAATTGATATCCTTATAATCAATTTACAATCTCATCTACTCATCCTTATTTTTCACAAACAAAACATAAACTCTCTACACTGAAACACTAAATCATATAAATCCATTATCATACAACTCCTGTAATCATTTTTTCAATTACACCAACTCCATTGGTGTCATTATATTGAGTGTTTTATAAATAGTTATTATATCATGAATGAGTTCAATGGTGAACTAAACTTCATTCTTATGTGGATTACAATGTAAGTCTTCAAGAAAAACATCAATGAATTTTTATACCTTAGGTTCATCCTCTATTATTAGAGTATATTTTTTATCCATATATCATTCTTGACCTTGCTCGATTCTGAAAAATTCATTATATATAGATACTAGGGTAGGATCAAAACATTATTTAGATGATGAAGTATCCCCTATAAATATAAGAGATTACACCCCACCTTTTTGGATTGTAATTTCCTTCACTTGAAAATAAAATATTCCATTATTCTTTCAAAGACAATCCATACCAAGGTGCATATCAAAGTAAACCATAGTTATAATTACCATGTTTGAAAATAGGTTATGTCTATTCATCATAATTGTAAATAAATAATGTGTGTGTGTGTGTATTACGATAACATTTCCACTATGTGTATTAATTTATTACTCCCTTAAAAGGTTCTATGAAAAAAATTATGTTTTTTTCAAAATATAAAATACATTGAATAGTGTGAAGATTTATAATCTAATAAAATTTTATTTATCTTTGAGGATAATATCAATTTACCTTCCACTATTTAATTAGGAACATTGAATTTAGTTCTGATAATCATATAAGATTAGACAATATCCATTATCATTTTTTGAGGCAAATTACTTTGACATTTATAGAATTGATTTAAATAATGTCCCTTATCCTTACAATTAAATAATTGAACATCAAAAAATTATACCTTTCCTTTGTATTCAAATTATTAATGACCATTTTATCTATACTTATAAAAAAACTCATGTTCTATTCTTATATTCCATAGGATTTTTCTTCTCACAGTTATCACATGTGGGAAATCTCATCCTTCTTTCTTACACATTGTCACACTATTATTCTCATGATGCTCAGTAAGCCAAATTTTCTCCCGATTTTACTTGAATACATATATCCTTGAGAACTCATTTTCAATATTAATGGTACTTGAACTATATCTACATATTATGAAAATTTTGGGGAAACTAATTCCCTTCGATGTATCAGCTTTAACACATTAAATAAATGATCAATCTTTCATTTTGATATATGTATATAATCCATAGAATGTCAAGATAAATTTGTTATGTTAGCTTCATACTCACCTTAATTTTCCTTCTAATTTTGTCTAATCTTGAGGAACAATCTTTCCATTTCATATAATTACTCATATGGAAATTATTTTTCATAGAATATCTCTTTAAAAATTCTTCATTCCATGCACTTTATCTCATATTCTTCTTCAGTATTTTGAATTGGTGACTGCCATTTGTCCACATCTCCCTTCAATTGGTATACTTATGTGAGGAATTTTTTCTTTTCACTACATCCTAAAGTGAGAAAGGTATTATCTAGAGAATTCATCCATTTTCCAACTACTAATTTATTAATAATTCCACTGAATTTTATATATTGTTGTTGCATGAAGCGATCTAACAAAATAAACCATGTCATGGATCAGCATGTCTCTATAAGTAGAAAAATATTATTTTTCATAACATGGGTTGACATCCATAATATGGTTATGAAATTATTAGCCTCAACTCTAACTTCGTTGACTTTACCCTAGGGAAACATCCCTACCTTGACTTTGGGTTTTGATATGCTTCCCATTTCTCCCATTAGTGGTAATCTTCCATAATGGAATTAACACAGTTATCTCATTATATTGAATTATAAAATAAAATTCGTATTAGTTTTTCTAGAGTATTCCCTTGAAATATTTAGTTTTATTCATAGTTATTAATTTTTGTAATTGGGTTTCTCAAAATCTTTCCCACAAGTATTTATAAAACATGATCAGATACCAACTGTAATAACCCAAACACTTGAAACCCAAAGTTAGTAGTTATATTACCTTATTGGTACAAAAAAATATTATTTTTCACATGATCAAGAATTTTAGTAGTCTTGGAATATTATATATATTGATACATTACTTTTGAAAACATAATATACAATAAAAATACATTTATAGAACATGATTATCCCTTCAATAATATCCCAGAAAACAATACATAGTTTTCCTCTATGTTTATTGGGGAAAAGAAAACACACACGGGTGAACTCAGATTCATAGTAAGAAGTAGAATAAAAGAGAATTTATCATAACATAAAAATTAAAGAAGTGATATATATGGAACAAATAAATAATATGATACCATATTCAATTGTAACTTATAGAATTATATATCATTGATAATAAATCCAACCATGGATAATAATAATCATCAATCTCATAATGATGGAAGGGATATTGTTAAAAATTAATATATACTATCAAGGACTTGTTTCAAGAAACTATAATGAAATGGGGAGAGGTATACACTATAACCCAAGATGTTTTTTCTCATGATAACTATCAATGTATCAAGGGTATATATAATTTTTGCGACCACTCATCACCTGATTATGTGTAATGAATTAATCATAATATTCAATAAAAAATTTCATACCACTACCTAAGGAACTTATAGCTTAATAAAAACATGGTTATCAGTGTAATGAAAAATATGGAAAACAAATACTTCTCTATTAAATGGAATAATATGGGTTTCTAGTAGATAATCCCTTAAATAACATAGAAGTTGTGGGGTGTCATCAATTTAAAAGGAATTAACCTTATCAATGAAACATAATTATGAGGTTATATTAAATTTATTAGGTTATCCATAGAATATAGTTATTAGGATACATAGTTATCATCATTGGGATACTAATGAAATGAAAAAAAAACATCACCATAGTTCAAAAGGAGTGTGAATATTGTAAAGCATATCTCCTAGGAATTTCTATCCAGGTGTGATGTATTAGGTTCACTCATCATGCATCAGAGTGATGATTGATTCAATGATAAACCAACACTTTTTGAGTTGAGTACTCATAGGTTAATATGTTCTATGGTAATATCCACTTTTTATTATCCAGAAAGATATGTATTTTCTAGGTAACTTCACACACATATATTTACCAAAACTTATAGTGGGTTTTTCACCATGGAAAAGATTGAGTCCAACAATGATTTTGGAAACTCTTGAATAAAAATAATGTGAAGGAGTTATAACAATATATAATTTTAAATTCCTTTAAATTCAATAGTAATATGGTAAAAATTCTTTTATAAAAAAGAATGCACCGCAAAAAAGTAAATAAGTCGTGAATATAGAATGAGTCCCAAAAATGAAAATTGTGATGGAAAACCCCACAAATGGCTTAGTTAAAAATTCAATCAAACCCTCTTAAAAAAGAGGGATTAAAATTGAGCTAAAAATACCATGAATAAAATTAATTTTATTATATTACATCTCAAATAGGCTGTCTATACACCTAATAAAAGAAATTAGTTTCATAATACAAAACATATCTCAAAGAGAAGAATTTGAGGTGGAAAACACTTACCTCTTTTCCTGACTTCCATGAATGTAATTTAACTTCTTTTATCATAAAAATAGATATAATAATAAATTAATTCATATCCTTACTCATATCCATTTTCATTTTCACTCTTCAGAATAGTGATTCTCAACATGAATTCAAGTTGTTATTTTTTTAGCAATTTTCCCACATTAGCTATTTTTAGTTTGATCATTTGTACTAGTTTCATAATATTGGTGTATGTATTCATCATTCATAAAATTTAAATAATTAATAGATAATTAATGTTTCTATTAGTGATGATTTATAATAATTTATGATGTTTAACATTTCATTCACGAGTGTTTTAGTCTTTATCCTAGAAAACAAAATCGATAACAAGAATGTTTCAATGATTCCTAATGATCAAAGGGTATTTTATTAATTAATGAATTAAATAATGATTTAACATCCCTATAACCAAAAAAGAATAATTATTTAAACATTTAAATCATAATATACTATTAATTATGTTCCCATTGTCATTCCAGATAAAACGTCAAAGTATTGTTCAAGTAGGTAGTTAAACCGACCAAAAAATGAACATACCCTGATTTAATAAATAGTTATAAGGTGGTTTAGTAGTAATATAATTATATCATATCCATAATTATATTAATTATTTTTTATTACTGTGATATATTTGAATTATAATTAATTATAAGAATAAGTAATGCATATGAATATATTAAATAATATGAATAAACAGATTTTTATCTTAGTGTGATTGTTTAAGATGATTGATTTTATAATGTTTTTCTTATTTATATCCTTACTATGTTATTAAAATTATATTATAAAACCCTTAATAGTGAAATAAAATCATATTTATATTTTAAACCCTCTATTAATTATAGTTATTAAAGGTGGTAGTGGAAAAATGTAGTACATAGTTCTATAGAAGCGGTAGTCTACGCGTACTCATGGATAATGATTTCACTTTCCTTAGAATGAAAGAAAAGAGTACAAACAACACTTATACTAAAATATAGGTGTTATAAAATTATAATTTTTATGTTAATATAAGAATTGAAATAAGTTAATTAAGAAGGATTACTCACATTGATCACTTCAAGGTTTTCTTGGAGAATACATTAGAAATAATGGTCTTAGGATAAAATATTATGACCAAAAGAAAATAGATGAAATATAGTATTAAAGGGTAAGGGAAAAAGAAAGGTTTTCATGAGGAAATAGTATTTTAGGAGTGGTATGGAAGGGGTGGTGGGAGCCCCCTTTTATAAGTGAAAATGGATGGTATTTTTGTAAATAATCGTAACACTTTAATAATGGGAAGTCACTCTAAGGGAAAGGGGCTCTAAAATTGAGAAATAAAAAAGTGAAGAAGATATGTGGAAGATAAAGCCTCATCTATTAATTTTCACACATTTTTAAAAAAAATTAAAACCCTTTTCCATTGTATTATCCACTTTTATCATTTTAACCTTTGCTATTGTAACTAGTTTTTACCTATGGAATTTATCCATTATGCCAAAAAATGGTCCTATTAAAATAATTTGTACCTAACGATTCCAAATTTGAGATAAATTTAAAAAGTTTAAATTTATAAAATTAATATATGATAATTTTAAATTAGTAAATATATAATGCATTAAAATGGTTTTAGTGAAAAATATGACTTAAATTTTAAAATATCAAATATAGGTTTCTAAATAAAACATAAAATATTAAAATGTATAATGTTACTTATAAAAAATTTATTTTTTAAGAAAATAATATTGTGAGTTTTAGTTCATATTTACATTCTAGATATTCAATAAAATTAAAGGTTTTAACAAAAATCGTATTTTCCACAATTCATCTAAAAATTCATATTTTCAAAAAAACTCCAAATTTTAATCTTAAGATAATATTTATGAAAAATTAAAATATTGAATTTTATTTTGACAAAATAAATTATAACATTCAAAAAGTAAACTTTTCTAATATACTAATGAATACATACTCTTTAGAGTGTGCATTGTGTGATGGATCAAGATATGGTGTTTACCTGCTATAGTAAGGTATCTGGTATTACATCACAAATGAATTACAGATATCTTTTTTAATTTATCATGAAAATATGAATTTGTTTTACTGATTTTGTGTATATGATGTGTGTTTTTAGAAAAAAATGTCACTTTTATACTAAAAACATACACATTCAGTCATACTAGCCACACCATGTGTCAGGTTGACATCAGGTTATTTCTTATACATCACAGATTAATTATCAATATTTTTCTTAAAGAATCAAGACAGTATGATTGTGTTTTCACAGTTTTGATTTGGTGGAGAAAGTTTTGAGCTAAAATTTCACTTTTAATAGAAAGCATAGAATTTTAGTCATAACAGCCACAATGTGAGTTATATTGACATGTAGTTAATTCATACAAATAAAAAATGAATCATTGATAGTTTTCCTAAATTATAAGTACAATAAAATTATATTTTCTTAGTTTTCATTATATGAATTTTGTTTTGAAATAAAATCTCACCTTAAAACAGAAATCATAAAATTTTTGTCATACTAGACTCACTGTGTATCGAATTGACATGAGGTTAATTCTTATTTGTCCGAAATAAATTATAAAATTTTTACTAAATTTTCAACATAATTTGAGTAGTTTTTCTCGACATTTAGTTTAGGATGAGTGTTTTAAACTAAAAAATTCACTTAAATGAAAACAGACACATTCATTCATACTAGAAAAACCATGTGTCAGATTGATGTGAGATTAATTGATACACATAAAAGATAAGTTGTTGATATTTTTCTTCAATTGACATGAAAATATAATAATTATTTCTTGGTCTTCAGTATATGATGTGCATTTGGAACTAAAATGTCACTTTTTAATGAAAACATACACTTTTAATCATAACATCCACACCGCATGTCATATTTAAGTGTCATTAATTATTACATATCATAAATGAATTATAAAAATTTTAAATTATGTATAAAGAAAAATAAAGGAATATTTGATTATTTTTGAGTATGTGATGTCTAATTTGAACTAAAATGTATCTTTTAAATGAAAACACACACTTTTTTTCATAATTGACACATTGTGTGTCAGATTAATGTGGGGTTAATAACTATATTTCACAAATATATTATAAATATTTTTTCTAATGTATCAAGAAAATATTTTTTTTCTCAATTTTGAGTATATGACACGTGTTTTGAAATAAATTGTCACTTTTAAATGAAAACATGCACTTTCAGCCATCACGTCCAAACCATGTGTCAGACTGACATATGGTTAATTCCTAAAATTTTCAAATTAATTTTTTATGTTTTCTTAAAGATTCAAGAAAAAAGTATCATTTTTTATTGGTTTTGATTTTTAAATTCTTATTTTAATATAAAATGACACTTTAAAACATAAAACATTCACATTCGGTCATACCATCCACACCATATATGAAATATATGTTGGATTAATTAAAAAACATAACAAAGTACTTTCCAATATTTTCAAAAATTATCAAGAAAATCTAATAATTTTTCCTTATTTTTGAGCTATTATGTGTTTTTTGAACATAAAAGTCATTTTTAAATGACAATATGCATTTTCAGTCATAACAGCCAAATCCTGAATCAAATATAATTGAAGTTACTTCCTATACATCACAAATTATTTATCAATATTGTTTCTCAGATATCAAGATAATTCAACTTTTTTCATGATTTTGAGTTTGTGGTGTATGTTTTGAACTAAAATTTCACTTTTAAACTAAAAACATGCACTTTTAGTCATATAGGTTACACTATGTGTTATATTTAAATGAGGATAATTATTAGACATAAAAATAATTAATTATATTTATAAGGCCTCAACCTTAAACCTTACTTAATATTGAATCAAATGAATAATTCACATTTAGGTTCTTTTCACGTTTAGAGTTTTATATAATTAGATCATAAATCATGAATTACATTCCACATTTAAACAAAGTGGTTACATAAAATATAGTATTCATTTTTACCATCAACGGAAACATATTTAAAATAAAACATAGATTCTTTCTTGACACTTCCTTGACACTATCATCATATCATGCACCTTTCCCTTGACCTGTGAAAAACATTTCAAAAACATGGGATGAGCATAAAAAGCTCAGTAAGGGATATAAAAGTATGAAAAGAAAACATTTTTCCATGTATGAAATCATACTTTACTCATAAAACATAAGCATTTTAACATACCTCATCAAACCATGAATAAATCATAGAAATCATAAGGTATAAAGGTAACTTGAGGCATTCATAACATTCTTACATAGGGAGTAACCCTATTGGTTATGTTTTGAATACCCATCACAGTATATTCCCTAAATCTCTTTAGATAAACCTTAATGTTTAAATCCTTCGCGTTACCCAATGCATGGGAGAGCTATATTGGGCTCACCGGCCCTTAGTTTATCAGGGAACCACCCGTCTTCAAAAACAATTCCCAAGAGGCATAACATAACCATAGCACATAACATAATCATAAAGGAAAGAAAACATTCCCACATTGAAATAACAATATAACATTTTAAGATAATGAATCCATTCTAAAAACCATTTTCAAACCCATTTAAAACATTTAATAAAAAGATTTTTGAATCAAAGTGTCCCATAACACTTTTAAGTTTTTAAAATTTTAAACCATTAATATCCATATAATTAAATCCTTAAAACCATTTTTAAAACATGGATATTAATGATAAATATTTATATGAATAAATCATTAAAACATTTGAAACGATATTTTAGTTAAAGGGTTTTTAACAAAATGAGAGACACTTGAATACCATAATTTAGGAATAACATTTAATCAAAACTTTATAACATCATGAGATTAAATGGATTCATGATATAATATTCCAAGGGGCAGTATATACACCATATAAGAGTGAATTTGTGCATAACAACAATGAAGTCTCATTAGAAATGTAAAATGAGGTGAAATCCCTTATAAAGAAGGTATCCTTAAATTAAGGATAAATAAATCTCATAATTATGTGTGAAAAATATAAATACACCCAATATAAGTGGATATTAAGTGTAAAACAATAAAATTTCAATCACACATATTCAAAGGATGACATATTCAATAACAACATGTTGAACCCAAAGAAATCGAAATTGGGTTAAAAAGTTCCCTTGGTAAAATTAGACATCCTAACGGCGTCACTTTAAAATTCAGAAAATGAGTTGATGAGACATAAAAAGGGTAACTCATCACATGGACATACAATTTAAATAAATAAGGATATATAATAACATATCCCAACATTACAATATGTAAATTAAAAGACCCAACAAAAGAAGTCTTTTAAAACAGAGGAAGGTGAAAGGTTCCCTTACCAACTTGGGTATCTTTCGAAACATATACCCCATGAAAGTAGGACAATACAACATTGATATAAATACTCATAAAAGAAATTATATTACACAAAAAAGTAAAATAATGGGCAGTACATATACCACTCAAATGAAATGGTGGAAAATGTTGTATAAATATCACGGGAATAAAAGTGAGATGAAAAACACCTTATACGAAAACTCGGCAGCCTAATGGCACCACTTAAAACTTCAAAAAAATGGATTGATGAAATCAAATAGGGTATATAATAATATGAAAATAGAAGGTACAGTAATAGGAATATAAAATAACATCCCCCAACTAAGAAATAGTAGCTTAAAAGAAACGACATAAAAGAGAGTACTTAAAAAGAAAGAGAGAGGTTGGATCCCTTACCTCGTGTCCGACATGACTCGATCGTTCTTTAATCTCCTGAATAATAAAATTTGGCAAATTTATAATTTCTTAAGGACCTCCTTTAAATATTATTATTCATTTCATATCACATATTATAATGTTATAATAATTGGTTAATAAAGTTAGTTCATATTAGATTTTTTTGTCAATGTTCGGTACATGAGTAAAAAATGAACTTGTTTGAAAAGAATTTTCCATGTAGTTATAGGTACATAATATCCAGAATAGTATTGATGTTTTAAATATAATATATATCCAGTATATATTCATTTTACACTATTCCATATCATTTGGAGATAAAAAATTAAAAGCACCGTTCATGGAGACGGTAGGTCGTACGTACGCATGAACGCTACTTTCATTTATTTATTTTTTTGTATTAAATGGAATGAAATAATAATTATATAAAGGTATATTATAATTACAATAGGATATCATATTTAATACCATTAATTCTATCCTTTATACATCCCACATATGGCATTAACGAATCAAATAACTTTGAGGGGGTGGTAGTCCGCACTTCCAAAAATGAAGATATCGCATTTACCCATAATGGAAACCATAAAGGTATTCCATAAATAAAAAATACAGAAGCTTAAGGAAAACAAAAAAATATTATATATCATATATAAATATAGTGACATCTTAATGGCCACCTTTGAAGGTGTTAAAAGAATATTGAACAATCATCATTTCGTGAGGCAGTAATTCGCCATCCACAGAAATAGTATGTTCTTTAACAATTAGACGGAGGTGTGTGAAAGTGTATATCTAATAAATATTATAAAAACATCCTATTATATTTAAGATACTGGTTTTTTTACAAAAAAAAAGTAATAAAAAGGGTTTATGGGTTTGGAGAAGCAAAATAAAACAAAAGAACACAATGGAAGACATTACCTTTAAATCGGGTAACTCTCTTTGATTTGAGCTCAAAGGCTTCCTTGGAAAGGATTATTCCCAAATTGAACCTTCAATGATGAATAGAGGGATGTGGACAGATGAAATGGGTAGGGTTTGGTCGAGCCAAAGGCTTGAGAGGTGTGTGTAAGGTGGTAGAGGTGGGGGCCTTTTATAAGAGGAGAGGAGGGACACTCTTGGAAAGTTATAAAATATTACTTTATTATAAAATTATTTTCGGATTTTAAAGGTCCCAAAAGAATATATTTCTAGGGTAAGGTGATAAGGTTTCGAAATACACCCATCCAATAGGTTTGTGACAAGTGTAAGACTTATATTTCCCCCTATCTTATCATTTTATTTAAATCGTTCATTTATGAGGTAATCATTGCGTCATCATGGTGTCATAACTAAATAAATTTATTTAATTTATAAAAATTATATAAACAATTATCATGATGTAGGAAATATTTTTATCTTTCTAATGAATATTTATAGTCAAAAATATGACTTTTATAACCCCATTTAAAAATTGTTTTAGTAAAATAACTCATGTTTGTGACATTTTAATTTTAACTTTAAATAAAAAGTTATTAATGTCATTTTCCAACCAAAATGGCTCCATTGGGTCCCCAAGTTGACCCATGGATTTTCTTGGTCGTCCATGACTCATCCAATAATTGTATAACATGTGTCAAGTTCATTTCATATTATTATAACGTTATCTTTACCTTAAATTACACTAATTAACTCTAATCGCGATTAAAAACTTAAGAGTTACTATTCACCAAAAAATTATTTTAATCCCATTGAACCACATTTTACATCCTAATGACAACAATGTATGTTGGATTTTTGAAATTCAAACCACAGAAGTGGTAAAGTTTCATTTAAATGAAAAAAACAGTTTTTAAACTACTACTTAGTGGTTTCACTATTCATCAAAAATTGATGTTTTTCAGAAAAATACAAAAAAATCACCCTAAGCTACATTTGATATTCCGAATTCAAAAATGATGCCCATTTTAGAAAATTCAAAACCTTTATGTTGCATTAATTAATTTAATAATTAATTCCCACAGTCAAAACAAATAGCGTGTATTTAAGAAACAGTATCTATTAAAAGATTGACACTAGTTTTAGTCCAATTTCAAAGTAAAATTAATTCCAATGACCACTATTGGATTAAATGGTAAAAATATATTATAATTTAACTTTAAAAACAATTCAAAATATAATCTAATCATATAAATAAATTAGATTAAAAAGATGTTTCGAATTAAAATACAACATTTTTCACTATTCATTAAAAAATAAACTTTATCGGAAAAAAAACAAAAATTAACACAAAGTAAATTTTAATGTCCCGATTCTAAAGAAGAATTTTATTTTGTAAAATAGAACACATAAAATTTTTAGAAAGTGTATTTAAAAGTGGTTCTCCATCAAAAGGCGGTTAATCACCCTTTTAAAGAATATTAGAATGTTTAGGCTTAAAATTGGATTCATTCGCATTTTTAATCCTCTAAAATTTATTGTAAAATGTAAAAATATTTGACAAACATATATAATCATTTTTTAGTTAGTTTTGTTCATTCCCACCATTAAAATGTCTAGGCATTAACTACCATTTAAAATAATATTATTTTATTATAAGAGTGCAACGTAAGATTCCCAAAAAACTCGTTGTTGTGTATTGGGTACGCCATTGAGAATAGAATCCCCTTTAAAGTAATATTAATATTTTATTCAAAAATATGGATAAATGTGAAAATGTCATATTCTTTAATTACCTGTGGTGTTACATCCTTCCCCCCTTTTGAGAATTGCGTCCTCTCAATTTTAAAATTGGGCTTGGAAACATCATTGAAAATCATACATCGGAACAAGAGTCAGTAAAACAATCACTTTAAAATGAAGAATGAAAAGTACAACGGTCACCCGAGTTAACTCATACTAGGATTACATGTAGGAAAACATGGATATGGAGGAAAAAATAAAGGGTCATGTTCTGAGGGATATTGATAGTAAACATGTCTAGGAGAAAGTTAACCATACGAAAATAACAAACTTCTGATGGGTTAAACGGTATTCGATTCCCCAGTAGGAAAAGTTAACAGACAACATTTTTGTTTTAAGTTACTCTTCATTGAAGAATTTATTTTTGAGCTTAACTAAATCATGATGAAACATAATTACTTTTCATGTAGGCTTTCTAAATTTACTGGATTCTTTAATCAAACTCATATTTTCTCCAAAAGACGAGTATTTAGGAAGACTTGTTTGCATTAAGAGTACAATAATCAACTTCTTGAGAATCACCTAATCCACAAAAGAGAACTATATATTTTCCATGTCTTTAGACAAAAACCAAAACCAATATTGTTAGTATGAGATCAGATAATCCATAAAAGTATAATCCTTTATAAAAAGAAAATCTATTCGTAATCTCCAAAATTTGTCCCAAAAAACCCCAAAGTTCAACGAAGACCATTCGATAAAAAATTGTCCATAAAATTCTTCAAAGTAAACCAAACTAATATTGAAACCCAAATATTTGAAGGATTTAATCACATAGTCTTCCAAGTTACAAATTAACTTTTATCTCCAAATAACATCAGTTGCTCTTAAATTCTCATATTGAAAAGTAATTAACGTAATCACATATCCGCCATGATAGGTTAATCATTTCCATAAATAACCCAAAATAAACTTACTCTTGATTCCTAAAATCATCTAACTAAAAAGAATTAGTCATACTAACCAGGGACTTCACGTAGTCCAGTGGTAGGCGATAAATACCACTCGCACTTTGGTTGTGGGTTCGATTCACTCAGCTTTGTCCGACGTGACGGGTTGTCACATGGTCTACGTGTTGTCCTCTTTCAAAAACTATATAATTATTAAAACATTCCCCAAAATGAGATAAAATATTCAAAAATAATCATAACATATTTTAACCTCAAGTTTATCTCATGCCTTTCATTTTCCATCATAACATATAAAAACCCATAATTACCTCAAAAGTAAGGATCATATAAACTCTAATGGTTACCTTTAAAATTATTACCTTCACTTCCACATCGATTGGTCATCTCGTACTTGATGCATTATAAAACATACCAAGGTTCAAGTGGTTGATCATGACTCCTTGATAGTTGGTCTAGAATAACCACGAGTTTCCTTATTTAATCCCCCATTTCATCCAGTCTCTTAATCAGAGAACCACCATAGTTTCCTTCAAACCTATTGTCACTTTGGTTCCTACTAGATCCATCCATTCACTAAAAACAGAAATGTCATTGTGAGTATATCAACAAAACCACCATGTACTAATGAGGAAGATAAACACTAAGATATACTTGCTCATTCACTTTATCTAAAACTAGGACTCTTTCTAAAATCCTAACCATTATGGTAATGTCACTTATGCTTAGAGAATACCCTAACCTCTAAAGTTATCTAAACCAACCTCTGATACCAACTATAAGGCCCCGGCCATAAACCTTACTTAATATTGAATTAAATGAAAAATTCACATTGAGGATCTTTTCAGGTTTACAGTTTTAGATAATTAGATCATAAATCAGGAATTACATCTCACATTTAAACAAAGTGTTTACATAAAATATAGTATTTGTTTTTCCCATCAACGAAAACATATTTAAAATAAAACATGGATTCTTTCTTAACACTTCCTTGACACTATCATCATATCATGAACCTTTACCTTGACCTATGAAAAACATTTAAAAAACATGGGATGAGCATAAAAAGCTCAGTAAGGGATATAAAAGTACGAAAATAAAACATTAGTCCATGTATGAAATCATACTTTACTCATAAAACATAATCATTTTAACATACCTCATCAAATCATAAATAAATCATAGAAATAATAAGGCATAAAGGTAACTTGAACAATTCATAACATTCTTACATAGGTAGTAACCCTCTTGGTTACATTTGGAATACCCATCACAGTATATTCCCTAAATCTTTTCGGAGAAACCTTAACGTTTAACTCTTTCGCGTTACCCAATGCATTGGAGAGCTATATCGGGCTCACCCGCCCTTAGTTTGTCACGGAACCACCCATATTCAAAAACAATCCCCAAGAACCATAACATAATCATAGCACATAATTTAATCATAAAGTAAAGATAACATTCCCACATTGCAATAACAAAATAACATTTTAAGATAATGAATCCATTCTAAAAACCATCTTCAAAACCATTTAAAACATTTAATAAAGAGGTTTTTGAATCAAAGTGTCCCATACCACTTTGAATTTTTTAACATTTTAAACCATCAATATCCATATAATTAAATCCTTAAAACCATTTTTAAAACATGGATATTAATGATAAATATTTATAAGAATAAATAATTAAAACATTTGAAACGATATTTTAGTTAAAGGGTTTTTAACAAAATGAGAGACACTTGAATACCATAATTGAGGAATAAAATTTAATAAAAACATTATAATATCATGAGAATAAATGGATTAATGATATAATATTCCAAGGGACAGTATATACACCATATAAGAGTGAATTGGTGCAGAACAACAATGAAGTCTCATTAGAAATGTAAAATGAGGTGAAATCCCTTATAAAGAAGGTATCCTTAAATTATGGATAAATCAATCTCATAATTATGTGTGAAAAATATAAATACATCCAATATAAGTGGATATTAAGTGTAAAACAATCAAAGGTCATTCACACATATTCAAAGGATGACATATTCAATAACTACATGTTGAACCCAAAGAAATCGAATTTGGGTTAAGAAGTTCCCTTGGTAAAATTAGACAGCCTAATGGCGTCACATTAAAATTCAGGAAATGAGTTGCTGAGAGATAAAAAGGGTTACTCATCACTTGGACATTAAATTTTCATCAATAAGGATATAGAATAACATATCCCAGCATTACAATATGTAAATTAAAATACCCAACCAATGAAGTCTTTTAAAAAATAGGAGGGTGAAAGGTTCCCATACCGACTTGGGAATCTTTCGAAACATACACCCCATGAAAGAAGGACAATACAAAATTGATGTAAATACTCATAAACGAAATTATATTACACAAAAAGTAAAATAATGGGAAGTAAATATACCACTCAAAGGAAATGGTGGAAAATGTTGCATAAATCTCACGAGAATAAAAGTGAGATGAAAAACCCCTTATACGAAAACTCGGCAGCCTAACGACACCACTTAAAACTTCAAAAAAATGGATTAATGAAATCAAATAGGGTCTATAATCATCTGAACATAGAAATTACAGTAATAGGAATATAAAATAACATCCCCCAACTATGAAATAGGAGCTTAAAAGAAACGACCTAAAAGAGTGTGCTTAAAAAGAAAGAGAGAGGTAGGATCCCTTACCTCATGTCCGACATGACTCAATCGTTCTTTAATCTCCTGAATAATAAAATTTGGTCAATTTATAATTTCTTAAATACCTCCTTTAAATATTATTATTCAGTTCATATCACATATTATAATGTTATAATAATTGGTTAATAAAGTGAGTTCATATCAGACGTTTTTGTCGATGTTCGGTACATGAGTAAAAATTGAACTTGTTGGAAAAGAATTTTCCATGTAGTTATAGGTACATAATATCCAGAATAGTATTGAAGTTTTAAATATAATATATATACAGTATATATTCATTTTACACTATTCCATGACATTTGGAGATAAAAAATTAAAAGCACCGTTCATAGAGAAGGTAGGTCGTACATACGCATGAACGCTACTTTCATTTTTTGTCATATTAATAGAATTTAAACAAAATGAGATATATATATTATAATTGCAGAATGATATCCATAATTTATATTTAATATATTACATATATATCCATTGTATATATGTACTCATAATAGTACATAACATTTGGAGATAAGAAATGAAATGTACCGTTCATGGAGACGGTAAGCCGTACGTACGCATGAACGCTACTTTCATTTCTTTTTTTTTGTATTAAATGGAATGAATTAATAATTATATAAAGGTATATTATAATTACATTAGTATATAATATGTAATACCATTAATTCCATCTTTATACGTCCCACATATGACCTTAACGAATCAAATCACTTTGAGGGGGCGGTAGTCCGCCCTTCCTAAAATGAAGATATCGCATTTACCCAGAATGGAAACCATAAAGGTATGTCATAAATAAAAAATACATAAGATTAAGGAAAAAATAAACATATTATATATCATATATAAATATAGTGACATCTTAATGTCCACCTTTGAAGGTGTTAAAAGAATATTGAACAATCATCGTTTCGTGAGGCAGTAATTCGCCATCGATAGAAACAGTATGTTCTTTAGCCATTAAATGGAGGTGTGTGAAAGTTTATCTCAAATACATATTATAAAAACATCCTATTATATTTAAGATACTGGTTTTGTCACAAAAAAAATTAATAAAAAGATTTTAGAGGTTTGGAGAAGCAAAATAAAACAAAAGAACAGAATGGAAGACATTACCTTTAAATCGGGTAACTCTCTTTGTTTTGAGCTCAAAGGCTTCCATGGAAAGGATTCTACCCGAAGTGAGACTTCAATGATGAATAGAGGGATGTGTAAAGATGAAATGGGCAGGTTTTGTCCGAGCCAAAGGCTTGAGAGGTGTGCGTAAGGTGGTAGTGGTGGGGGCCTTTATAAGAGGAGAGGAGGGGCACTCTTGGAAGGTTATAAAATATTACTTTATTATAAAATGATTTTAGGATTTTAAATGTCCCAAAAGGATATATTTCTAGGATAAGGTGATAAGGTTTCGAAATACACCCATCCAATAGGTTTGTGACAAGTGTAAGACTTGTATTTCACCCTATCTTATCATTTTATTTAAATCGTTCATTTATGAGGTAATCACTGCATCATCACGGTGTCATAAAAAAATTAATTTATTTAATGTCTAAAAATTATAAAAAAACTATAATGATGTAGGAAATATTTTTATATTTCTAATGAGTATTTATTGTCAAAAATATTACATGTATAACCCCATTTAAAAATTGTTTTATTAAAACAACTCATGTTTGTTTTACATCCTAATTACAACCATTTATGTTGGATTTTTTAAATTCAAGCCATAGAAGTGGTAAAGTTTCATTTAAATGAAAAAAACAGTTTTTAAACTACCACTTAGTGGTTTCACTATTCATCAAAAATTGATGTTTTTCAGAAAAATACCAAAAATTCACCCTAAGCTACATTTGATATTCCGAATTCAAAAATGATGCCCATTTTACAAAATTCAAAACATATAAGTTGCATTAATTAATTTAATAATCAATTCCTGCTGTCAAAACAAATAGCGTGTTTTTAAGAAACAATATATATTAAAAGATTGACACTAGTTTAAGTCCAATTTCAAAGTGAAATTAATTCCAATGACCACTATTGGATTAAATGGTAAAAATATATTCTAATTTCACTTTAAAAACAATTCAAAAGATAATCTAATAATATAAATAAATTAGTTAAAAAGAAGTTTTGAATTAAAATACAACATTTTTCACTATTCCTTAAAAAATGAACTTTATCGGAAAAATACCAAAAATTTACACAAAGTAAATTTTGATGTACCGATTCTAAATAAGAATTTTATTTTGTCAAATATAACACATACAATTTTCAAAAAGTGGATTTAAAAGAGGTTCACCATCAAAAGGCGGTTAATCAACCTTTTAAAGTATATTAGAATGTTTACGCTTAAAATTGGATTCATTTGCATTTTTAATCCTCTAACATTTATTGTAAAAAGTAAAAATATTTGACAAACATATATAATCATTTTGTAGTTAGTTCTCTTCATTCCAGCCATTACAATGTCTAGCCATTAACTACCATTTAGAATAATATTATTTTATTATTAGAGTGCAACGTAAGATTCCCAAGAAACTCATTGTGGCGTATTGGGTACGCCATTGAGCATAGAATCCCCTTTAAAGTAATATTAATATTTTATTCAAAAATATGGATAAATTTGAAAATGTCATATTATTTATTTACCTAGGGTGTTACAATATTTTTTATATATTATCAATGTAAAATAAGAGTATTTTATAATTTTTGAGTAAGTGATGTGTGTTTTGAACTAAAATGTCACATTAAAATGAAAACATGTATATTTAGTCATAGAATCCACACAATTTTTTTGATTGATGTTTGTTTAATTCCTATAAATCAAAAATAAATTATTGGTATTATTATTAATGTTCCAAGAAAATATTGGTGTTATTTAATATCTTGGAGTATGTGACAATTTTTTTGAAATAAAATGTCATTTTTAAATTGAAAACATACACTCTAGTAATAAAAGTTACTCAATATATCAAATTGATGTTTTATTAACTCATAAACATCACAAACTAATTATCAGTCTTTATAATAATGTACCAAGAAAATATATGTTATTTTCCTTATTTTTAAGAATGTGACGTGTTTTGAACTAAAAGGTCATTTTTTTTATAAAAACAACACTCTCAATCATAACGACCACACCATGTGTCATATTTATGTTTGGTTCATTCTTATAAAATTTAAATTAATCAAATATAATGGTCCTAAATTATCAAGATAATTTGAGTGTTTTTTCTTTGTTTGAGTATGAGGTGTGTGTTTTGAACTAAAATATCCTTTTAAGTCTACCTATACTTTTTTTATAAGTGAATTTTTTTTATTATTACCTTATTAACACCTCAATACCTATATATTCTTTTAAAATGTCTAAACCATATTAATCTAGTCTCAGATATCTTCTTTTCAATCGAAACCACTATAATTTTCACTCAAACACATTCATTTCAAATCATATCCATCTTAGTATACCCACATTTCGATCCTAACATCCTTATTTTTATGATATTTTCCCTTTAATTTCAATGGTGTTTTATGATCACAATGTATCCTAGAATACTTTCTCCATTTTATTTATCTTGTTTGAATGATATGAAATATATTTACATTAATATATCCACTACATTTCATAAATGAGCCTAAATATCCATAATGATCATCTTTTGACATAATGTGGACTTTAAATCTCACATTCATAACATTATTATACATTAATTTACTAAAAAAACTCTATCTATTTTGTATTATACATACTAAATATGGAAACCTTTCAATTATAATTCCTATCACTATAACACTAACTAAAAATTCTAATAAAATAAACAAAATTAGCTTTAGATAAACAAACTCTTCATGATAGCTATGAAACAAAAAAAAATTACATATGTGATAGTAAATCACCTCCTTATGATTTATATAAACATTATAATACCATTTAAGTTTTCTACTCATTCAAAAAAAACTATTTCCCGTTTTAAATATATTGACTATCGACATTCCTAGTAGTACTAGAAAAATATATAAAAGCAAATGGTCAATAAATATTTTAACTGATATTGAATTTTCCATTACAATTACATATTTTGGGATTCTAGTTTGTGGATGGAATATGATATCTTTAATAAATTTTAAATTTTAATAACCACAAACATTTTTATTACTTTATTTTAGGAAATGAAAAAACATTGAGAAAACTATGTAATTTGTTTTTATATATTTTTTTATAGTGAAAAAATGTTATATATACCCTTATACTTATATAATTGTTCAAATTTATAGTATTGTTACATGTAATGGTCATAATTATCCCATGGTTTTGATGATAAATAAACAATATCTTATCACTCTTACATCCTAGCCCATGGTCCACTAATATGGGTGCCCTAAACTGGTAGACCATTTGACCTAGAGCATGCCTCCCCGTATACCATTGGTCGGTGACTAGTAGCGAGGGTCTAATGAGATACATGGGGAGACTACATCATATTTAGTAGAGTAATAAAACAATATAAATCAATATAAAACATAACAAATAAATGAAAATCAATAGCCATGCTTCATAAAATATATTCCCAAAATGTGGGATAGGCCTAAAAATATATACAATGGTATTCCATGTCATATAGTGTCAAGTTACAAGATCAAACCAAATAATAAAACATGTAAAAATCCAAAAAATGGTTCCTAGAATCATGTATGGTCCCCTCATCCATTCTCTATATTGAATCCCAAATTAGTCATTTAATATTGGGCATTTTACCTTATCCTAACTTACAACTTTGAATCCTCTTCAGGTACCCACAGTGGCCTGGGTAGAGAGTAAGTAAAACTCAGTAGGCCACCACCAAAAATGTATAAAGCAATATATAATCTAATAATCGTGTATGAATAGTTACATATGATTAATCAACAATAAATTAAACAAAATAGGTTGATTATATAATCGACTGAATAGACTGAAGGCCTTTTTTTATTGATTTTTTATAACCCCCTTTCAAGAGATGAGGGGGAACCCTTACAAGGCCCATTAGCATAGAGATTACATGACATATAGGTCATAGGAAATAAATAGGATATAACTACATGGAACTTCTCAGGTAGATTATATATTAATATTCTATTTAGCCAAATTTTCCCTTGGGTTCCAAGTGACTCCACTTTCCATCAATCCTAATTCATATCATGCTAGAAGATTGAGCCATACCAAAGGGGTTTAACACTTTTAAAAAAAATGGAGGCTATTTTTTAAATTCTAATTAACGATTTACCCTTGAGCCTCATTTCAGGCACACATACTATGGTCATCTCATTGGAGCTTGGATCAACAGTCCAGCATCTAATCTATACAATACATCAGTTGTCCATAGAGAACTAGTCTCGCCTAAACTAATGACGAGGAGGATTGGTACATAATCCCAAACATACTATTAATCATCTCTTTTCAAGGTTCATCATCTGTGCCCTAATTTTAAACAATAATAACATGGGACATTTATTTCTTTTATCAGCATTATCTTTGTTCATTTCATTCCACATCTTGACTTATTTCCCAAAAATATTTCATTCTATCATTTTTCATTAAACAAAACCCTCAAATAATATATTTACCCCTTGAAAAAAAACCATGACACATTGACAATTTAACACTCTTACTCATAATCATCACATACCTCATTTATCTCTCTAAATTAATCTAAACACACCTTTATTTCATGTTCATATGTCCAACACAATTAGAATTGGTTTAATCACATAATTCCAATTCATCCCTTAGAAACTAGATTCATCCATTTCAAGGAATTTCAAAACCCCAAAGGTGACCCTAATCTCAGTCTTCAAATAATTATTGGGTCCAAGGGGGTCCATGAAGTGACTCTTCTATCCATTAAGGGGTCAATTTTATTTTCTTAACCAAAGACACAAAAATACAGCAAGGTAGCGCATAGAGGAAACTACACACACATGAACACTATATAGAGCATGGTATAATTCTTATAGACCACCTAGCGCAACCTCATACACATGCACTTACCCAATTGCTACCCTTGATTCAGGTTTTAATGGACATAAATGCTAGAACTATGAATCTTCTAGAAAACAAGGGTTTTGAGACTTTAAAAGGAGAGAAAACAAACCACATAGTATTTCTATAAAAACTAATGAATATGAGTATTAGATATTCTAGGAGATTTTATTTGTAACCAATAGTGATTTAAATTAAGATGGATCTAAGGAGAATCACTATTGAAGGGGGAGAGAGGCAAGGTACATAACTCTTTCTATTAGAGGTGGAAATGAGAGTAAATAAGGTAAGAACCCTTAAGACCTCATTGGGAAATAGTTATTTCACCAAATTTAAATAGTTTCATGGTTTTTCTACAGGTTTGGATAAACTATTATCCAATCATGTGGTTCCCTCTATCCAAGAGGGGGACATGCCGCACAACTTGTCCAATAAACCAGCACGGTTTGAAAAAATATACAGTGGTCGTGCACTCATCTATATCCAACGGGGAGTTGAAATACATGATCTCCTAGGCCTTGGAGCATAGTTTACTAATTGTACATCACCCTCTTTGAGGCTACATTATTTTGGTACATGGTTGTCGCTAGCCATGCGCTAATTGTGCAGCATGCACTAGATGGACACTTTTTTCAGTTTTTCATTCCTTATACCCCCAGGACACCCTCAAGACTTTCCCTATCCCTAGAAAACATTCCATTAACCATTTTAAAAGAATTTTAAACAAATTTAAATAATATTTAACTCGATAAAAGGGGTGTAGATGATACAACCTCCCCAACTTATAACAGCTCATCCTTGAGCTACTATCCCAAGCATCGATAAACCTCCATGGTAAAATGATCGGGCCACTAGGCCCTCATATCCACCTCTCTATCCCATGTTTTTTATTGGAAACAACTATCCTTCCATAATACTCAGACTAAAAGAATGCTATTACCCAGAAATACTTTATCACTGTGATCCACAATACAAATTGGATGCACCTCAAAGGACACAGCAGCATCAAGCTCAACATCATCAACATTAATGACATGTGATGGGTTGGTGTGACACTTCCAAAGAAATGACACATGAAAAACATTATGCATACCACCATACTTATATGGATGATCCAATCAGTATTCCACCATTATGATCCTCTCTAAAATCTCAAGTAGCCCCACATACATGGTCACCAACATGCCATATTTTTGAATCTTGCAATGAACCAACCATTGAGACATCCAAAGTAACAAATAGTCTCCCACTACAAACTCAAGGGGAAAATAGTGTTGAACATTGTAAGATGTATGCTTACTCTATGTTATATTAATACACTTTCAGATCAACTAAACATGATATGAGGTTTCCTTCACAAGACTATGTCCCAACAACGTATAATATACTGCTTTCATCCAATGAAAATAAGATATATATGTACTACCATAGGGCACATAATATTATTCCATTTAAGGATTAATCTGATAATTATTGTTATAGGAAAACATTAAATGAACTAAGTGTTTCTCCAAATTCCCATCAAATTAAAGGATGTGTTCTCTTATCATTCCCTATCATAACTGAATAGTACGTTCTAATTTTTCATCAATCTGTTAGTGAAAATTCATGCTAAAAAACACTCGGGTACCAAGTGACTTCTACAAACCCTCTATTAGAATAAATTAAAATATAGAGAAAAGTCTAATATTATATTCTAAGGAAGCCTATGTGAACATACTATCTCCTAAATGTACAAGTCTCTTTACTGGTCGATGGGGAATGTATCCTAAATCAGTAAGAAATTTGAAAAAATTGTCAACTAATCCACAAATAAACATATTATGTCATTATTTTGATGTTACTTAGAAATACCACCACAAAATACATGGTAACATCTTCCCACTTCCACTTGAGAATGGGAAATAGATATAAAATTCAAGAAGATCATAGATTCTCATCCTTAACCTAATAGTAGGTGCAGCATCATGTCACAAAACTTTTGAACTCATTTTTCATTCAAGGAAACCAATACAATATATGAGTATCATGGTATATATTACACAATAAAGGTTGTAGTACACATTTTGAGGAATGAAACTCTCACATCACCTCTTCCAGTATACAAGTCTACACAACAACATACCCCCAAACATAAATGTTATCATCGCCACAAATAGTCATGTCGGAAGGTATCTCCCCACCTTCGAAACTACCATTTAAAATCTATCAAATAAAATCCTCATACTATTTTTATATAAAATGGATTTAATGTGTGGGATAATTTGATAATTAAATAAGGTTTTTGTGCTCTTATTTCTCTCAAAACCTTATATGCATCTTAGGGAACAAATATATAATATTCCACTTGTAACTATATTCCTAAACCACCTGAGTTAGAATCTTTTATCTCAAGGCATCTGCAACCCAATTCCCTTTTTCAGTTGTATAAGCTATCTCAAAATCGAAGGATTTAATATACTCAACCCACCTATACTATTGGATTTTTATATCACATTGGGAAAATATATATTTAAGGATCTTATGATTTGTATAAATAAATATCATCTCATCTAATAGATAATTTCTCTATAACATCAAGGCATGATCCATGGTGGGAAACATGAGATCAAACATAGGATAATTCTTCTCATGTGACATCAATTGTCGTTATCTATAGGCCACAACTCAGTCTCTCTGCATCAACACGACTCTAAGAAGAATGTCGAATTCATCAAAAAAAAGGTTTAATCTCTTCTGGAATTATGTAAGATAAAAATTGATGTTGTGGTTAATTATCACACTAACTCTTGAAAAGCATCCTCACATGATCTAGATCATTAAAAACTAATGAATTTCTTATTCTGGTTTGAGAGCAGTGATTCAATGTGAGAAATGTCTATGATGAACCCTTGATAATAACCCTCTAAACCCAAAAATCTTCAAATATCAAAAACATTCTTGGGATACTCCCAAGGAACAACTAATTGATCATTATATGAGTCCACTAACACACATTCCTCCTAGATGATATCATTTAATATGTATACATGATCAATCTATAAATGACACTTAGATAGCTTAGCATATAGCCAAAGCTGCATTAGTTTGTTCTGGATGAATTCAAGATTTTTGGAACGATTGTCATGATTCTATGATTACACCATGATATAATCAAAAAAGACAACAAAAAAATAGTCTAGGTATGGGTGGAATATTTAGATCATCAAATCCATAAACACAATAAGAGTGTTCCTCTTCCCTAGAGGCATCATAATGAACTCATACAAACTATAATTTCTCTTAAAAGTAGTCAGCGGTATATCAGAAAGTCTCACACTTAACTGATGATGCCTATATCTCAAATAAATCTTAAGTAATATAAAAGAAACCCTTAACTACTCTAAGAGATCATAAATATATGGTAGAGGATATTGGTTCTTAATTTTCATCTGATTCAACTTATGGTAATCAACACATAAGTGTAATGTCCCAATAGACTTCATGGAATACAAAATCAGGGAACCCCAAGGTGACATAATCAAATGAATACACCATTTTCTCTCAAACTCCTCTAATTGACTATTAATTTACTATAGTTCTGTTTTTCTATTATATAGGGTGGGATAGAAACCATCTTAACCCCTAGCCTTAGCTCAATCATGAACTCAACCTCCCTCTCATGTGGAAGCCTTAAGAATTCCTCAAGAAACACATCCTGCAATGATATACTATGGGAGGAAAGAAATCATGTTCCACTTAATCATCATCAAGAAAAGGACTCACAAAATAGGCTCTGACCTCACTGAGTTATGAAATAACTGACCCTGCATGGCCATCCTAGATATCCTACTCACTGCGATAAACATAACTGTCACCCTCAGAAGATATGAATGTTACTCTTTTATACTAACAGTAAATATGGTATTGATATGAAACTAACCATTCCATTCATAGTATCTACTAAAAATCATAAATCTCAAGAATATAAAAGTCCCAAATAATATAGTACCCACCAATCTTGATGGAACATTCCTTAAATTGATGGATACTCTATGAAAGCACCCCTAACTATGTGTCCATCGATATTACACCAAACATAAATTCCCCCACTACACCCAAAAAATTAAAAAACCAAAAATATATAAAATAATGATAGGTTCTAGTATCAAATAAATCACTTTAAATGATGGAATCTACAAGAATCTTACCTTGGATAATCAATTGTCTTGGCTCCCCACCATTGGGTGTAGGCTGAACTACATGTAACTGAACTATCCCACTAGCTCATTCTCTTGCATGATCCCTATATGTTGTGATGTTATAGTGATATGGATTATATTGTCTTGATGTACCAAATCCTCTGCTCTGACTATTGTAACCAATAGAACTCCAACTACTTGACTGGTATGGGGTAGCAGATCCCTTACAAACACTCTGCATCAGCCTAGGTCCTCCATCACTACCATATATCATGGGTTTCCATATAAACAATTTATATGTCCCATCATATTGAAAGCTAGTAACTATAATAGGGGTAAAATACACTAACTACTCATGTGACTTGGTCTTCATCACTGATAGGAAAACACTCGATCACTTCCCTGAGAGTCTGACCCTCTCCCCTATACACTCTATCTTCCAGCACCCTGGTGAAAGATCTTATTAGGGTTTTTCTTACCATAAATAGAAACACCACCTAACCGCCTTTTTAAAACCATATTCCCACCACTAGAATCCTACTTTATGATCCCCACAGATATTATATCTTGATTCACTACCTTAATAAAATTCGATAAATGGAAGATATTCACTTAGGACTTGATCTCACATTGAATTCCATCATGTAAACATATTGTTTCTACTACCTCATACTATACTAATATTGGAGTAAAATTTTGTAAATTATTTAAGATCCCATTATAATCCATCACTAACTTTGTCTATTGGGTCAACCATATAAACTCTCATTCTCTCTCGTACCTCAAGGTCTCTCGGTAAAAGTTCTCCAAGAACATTTCTTAGAAATATGTCCAAGCCATATTCTCTAGTTGCTCATCATGAACCTGAATATCCCACCAGCACTTTTCTGGTCCATGAAACATATAAAATTTCAACTTAAATCTCATCTCATGAGGATTCTTTAAGTGATCTAGAATCATCTATATAGACTCAATCTAGAACTCTGCTACCTCTATTCTAACCTCTCTTGCAAACATCAGAGGTTTCTATAGCTGAAACTCTGTCCTTCGGTAAAACATACTATATGTAGCCTACCCTATGTATCTATCCATAAACAATATAAAATGAGAAAATTTATCAAAAAAATATCTTCCACCCTCTCAAAAAAAAATCATCAGGGCCCTTGTCTCAGAACTGGAGGTGTATTCTTGTTTATGCCCTCCTATCTCCCTACTGTTAAATGTTTTCATAGAGGAATCTCCCTATAATGACAAATGCACATCTCAATTCATGTAGTATATCACTTATATGGTTATAAAAAATGTGGTTTTGACCTATAACCATAAACAACCACTCTATATACACTATATGTGCTGTCAAAACCATCACACTATCACTACCCTCAACCATCCTCGTCTTGGTACATGGCTAACACGAGTTAACCGAACATACATAATCACAATTCATTCATTAGAAAATAAATTTAACCATTTCATTTAATATATTTTATTTATTCAATCAAATGAAACATAATTTTTAGGCACTATCCCTTTGAAACCATAGGAATTAAAAATACATTTTCATTTTTCTCATCTCAACAACAACATTCTATCCTATGTGTGCCTAATATAGTGCATGTCACATCCATAATTATGTTCCTAAATTATGTGTGAATACAAAAACCTAATTTCATAACATACCATATGTAAAATATCATAAAAATAATAACATCACATGGCAAGTGTATCACCCAAGGTTAAGTAAAATCCAAATTTGACAAGAAAGCATAAAGTATAATAATCCCACCCTAGGAACATTGGTTTTCCCCCTAAAATGGGTAATCTATTTCAATACATGAACTCATATTCAAGCCCCAAACATCTTAATCTCTCGTATTCATTTCTAAAATAATAAAGCGATATAAAAGAACTGATTGGATACAACTTTATCATGTCCTTACTCGCGTTCCACTAATATCGATGCCCCAAGATGGTGTGCAACATGACCTCAGGCATGCCTCCCCATATTTTATATGTTTTTTACTAGTGGTGAGGGTCAAAAGAGGTATATGGGGATACTATAACCTCTTTACTAGAGCAATGAAACTATAAAAATCAATATAAACCATATCCAAATTAATGAGAATCAATAACCATGCATCATAAAATATATTCCCATAACTAAGTACAATCCCAAAACTAGTAAAAAGATATTCTATGTCATATAGTGTGAAGTTCCAAGATAAACCAAAATTAGAACACAGAAACAAATAACCCAAATGGTTCCTAGAATCATGTTTTTTCCTCTAACAAATACATCATCCCAAATCCCAAATAAAAAATATAACAAAAAGTAATTTACCCTATCATAACCTATAACCATGATGTCTTCTCGGGTACCCACGCTGGCCCATGTAGGGTGTGAGTATAACTTAGTAGGCCACCACCAATGGTTTCTAATGAAATATACTATCTAATAACATGGTATGGAAAGTTACATATGAATAATAAATAAGGTTTTAAACAAAATAGGTTCATTATTTTACAATATTTAATTTAACCACATTTAGCCTTAGGTTCCAAGTGATGCCCAAATCCATCAAAACTGCTTCATTCCATATTGAAAGTCTAAACCATAATAAAGTCATTTGACTATTTTAATCACAACTGACAATATTATAATAATTCCACTTAAAAATGTACCTTGGATCCTCAATTCAGGTACTCATACCATGGTAATATCATTGGATCTTGAAGCGTTGGTACAACGACCAATCCATAAAATACATCGGTGGGGACTAGAGCATCAATCTAGCTTGACCCACTGATGGGGAGTCTTATTCCATCATCTTAGCAATACCATTAATCATCAGTGACCTTATTATAAATAATTATATCATTTGTGTATCATTTCTTTTATCGATATTTTCATTGTTCATTTAATTACACAATTTTAATCACTCACATAACCAGTCCATTCTACCATTTATCCATAATCATTACCATTAAAATTTATATTGAACCCTTAGAAACACAACCATCCCCTTCGAAAATTTTACATTTTTACTCATTATCATCCCATAACTCATTTATCTATCCATGTTGATCCAAAAAAACCTTTATATCATTTTTCATATGTCCAACACTATTAGAATTGTTTTAATTTCATAAAATGTTCAATCCATCCCTTATAAACTAGTTTCCCCATTTTTAAGGAAATGGAACACCCCATGGGTGACCCTAAGCTCGATCATGAAATTATCAATGGACTCGAAGAGGTGTGTGAAGGGTCTCATGCATCAGTTAAGGGCTCACTTTAATTCTCTTAACCAAAAACACAAAAACATAGGAAGGACGCATATAACCAAAACTATGATCACATTAAAATAATTAATACTATAGAAGAAGGTTTATAGAATACAGACCTCAAACTCTTAGAAACTCACCTTCTATACCTTGACCATTGATTCGATATAGAATAGCTAAAAATTCCCAAACTAATAATCTGATAGAAAATAAGTGTTTAGAATATTCAGAAGGATAGAAAACATACCACTATGGGTTTTCAAGAATAATGATGAAAGGTCAGTATTTTAATTACCGAGAGCTAAGATTCGTAACTAACGATGAATCAATTGACCCAAAATATAAGGATAATCAACCTTGAAGGAGGATGGAATCCATGGTTTGTAACCCTTCCTATTGGAGTAGGAAATGAGAGAAAAATGTGGCATAACCCTTAAATCCTATGATGGAAATGGGAACTTCCCTAACTTTACAGAGGTTCATGGTTTGCCCGCATGGTTGGAAAAAGTCTATACCAATTGTGTGGAAGCCTCTATCTAAGTGGGGGCAAGGATGCATGGATTAGCTAGGAAACCACACAGTTTGATAGAACATGTGGGGGTCGTGTGCTCATCTATTTCCAAGGGGTACTTGATTAACACAGTCTCTTAAGCCTCGATGCCCAATTTTATAACCATGCACATCTATGAGGCCATACATTTATCCATAACTCTGTTCCAGCCATGTACCATGAATTAAAAGAACATTTTTCAATTTTTATGCCCCGAACCACCATGAAACCGCTTAAGAAATTACTTATCCTATGGAAACATTCCATTAATTGTTTTAAAATAAGTTTAACTAAATTTAAACAAGACTTACCTTGGTTGAAGTTTTCAGATATCAAAATCACATTGTTACATTTAATATGAGTGCAAAATTGTACGAAAAAATAATTCATTCCATATATAAATAGTATAAGATTGGGGTTTCTTGTCTTATTTCCAAATTTAGGATACTCGTGATAAGTTTTGTCTCACTAAGGAGAGTCGGTTGAGTGATAAAATTTCTCATCTTGAATTATTGTATTTTTGTGCTATATAAACTTTTTTATAGTCTCATCACTTATATATATCCATATAAACCTTGAAATTATTAGAATGTTCCATTAAAAATTCAAATAACTTGATCCATATTCCTTGGAAAAAGTTTCACCAAACATAAGGAATTTTTTCCGTGAACCATAGTCCTTATAAAACAATAACCCATCATTTGGAAAGGCATGTATTATTTTGGAGATCATACCCATTGAATATAAAAAAAATAGATTAATATGTTAGACATGGAATATCATTATCTTTTAGTAGAATATCATTAAACAAAGAAAGTAGTTTAGTAAATCTAGGTTCAAACATGAATAAAATGTTTTCAATCCATGTAAAACTCAAACTGACATATAACCATAAAATATTATAAAATTAGTTTAAAATGAACACTTTCATGAAAAAATACTAATAAAGTCCATACTTAATAACAAATAAAGATCTGAATCAATTAAATCAAATCGATATTCATTCCAAAACCAATATTATACAAGTAAAGAAATTTGTTATGAAAATAATTAAATTTTAAATTAAAATAAAAAAAAGGTACATTAAACACCTAAAATAAATTTCCTACCATAAAACCTAATTAAAAATAATAAAAAATCTTATACAAAACAATTAATTCTAAAAAAATATGCCTTTTGAGAAAATACCACCAAAATATAGTAAGGATAAAACTTATAAATTTTTATATATAGGTATTTATATGTGTGTGTGTGTGTGTGTATATATACACGAAAATATAAATATTATTGGGTGAATAATGAGAAAAAAATAAAGGAAATAAAAAAATAGGAATAAAACTAAAAAACACAAAGATAACATTAAATAATCAAATTTAATGATAATTCTAGAAAGAAAAACCAGAATATCATGAAATCCCCATGAATGATAGATGTAGAAATCATTAAAAACAAAATTCCAATAGAAATAATTATGTTTTAAGTGTGTATTAATCCAAAATAATCTATGTAGGAAAAGCAGCAACGTCAAGTTCTATAAAATATAAAATATAAGGGAATTTCAACATGACAATTAAGGTTCTTTTAAAAAGTGAAAAAACGTTTTATCAGAACGTACCAGAAATAATTAATAAATTTAACATTTATCGCTACTAAAACACTAATAAACATTTTTTTATTGCTATGGTTATCGATGATAAAAGCTCTGGTACATAGAAAACCAAGATTGATTAGAAACTCCAATGAGGATTAGGCTTGATCTAAGGATTCAGTTTTGATGGTTTTGGTGGTTTATTTGGTTTCGAGATAAGCTACTAAGGGAGGTGATCTATTTTCCAATAGTTGGATGGATCATATTTTGGGTATTATATTTCCTTGAAAAAGTGTAAAATTATTGGTTCTAGGTATTTTTAAAGTTCATATAATATGAATGTAGTATCCTATTATTAGATAGTTTTTGGTACCACTATTTCTTTAGTACCATATAATTATAATTATAGGTTGAGTATAGATGTTTTACTGGATGAGTCTCCCTATGTTTCATTTAATGACAAGATTGTGAATTCTACATCTAATTCTTGAGATGCAGTGGGTCACTCTATCTCACTAGTTCCAAAGAAGACTATGGATAATGTGAATTTTAAGTTAATTCATTATATATAATCTATCTTTAATAAGGGGAGCTTGTGGGATGCATCATATAACCGCAGTGATATAAATTTTGATTTGTTTCATAATTACTATAACTTATCATCTCATAAAATTATGTAAAATTGTACATTGCCTTCATAAAAAATATATAGTGTATTCTAGAAGATAAGTTGAAAGAATTAAAGTATTCTATTATTACACATTTATCTATTAAAGATATATATAATGTATTGAGCCTTTTCAATATTAGGAATCTATGAACTTATTTCGGAGGTTTTGGTGTCTGGAGGATCACATTTATAGGTGAGGGTTTTCCCACATTTTATTTCCTTCTTTGGATTTAAAATCTAAATCCTATGGACATAAAATTTGAATGCTAGAATCCTTAGGATTAAGAAATTGGATCCACAATTTAATCCCTTCGATTTCAATAATTTTGTCACCTGAATTTGGATTACAAAGGGACTATGTTGAATTTTCTAGAACCCATAAATTATATGGGGTAATACATCATCTATTGGTGACCCTGTTATGATAGATAATTAAATAGAAAAAGAAAAAAAATTACACTTTTCTTGACTACTTGTGCGGGTAGACCATATCTCTTTTTTAATTAGAAAAGTTATTTTAAAAGCTAAATTACATAGATTTTATTTTCTTATTGAGTATGAAAAAAATACCGATTTCAATAATGGTATATATAATGTTGGTAACTCTTTTGAAAAATGTCACAAAATATTTATTTGTACCTCTTGTGGGATGAATGGAAATTCCATGGAGGAATGCAGAAAAGGGAACCCTATGATGGATCCTTTTGATAACCAGAAAGAGTTGGGGTCCCAAGAGAAAGTAATGGATTATCATTTTCTTTATTCCAAGAAAGGGACTTGGAATATATAATTTCTCAAGAAAAACATCAAGGATATGATATAAAAGATCATAAATTAAATAAATCTTACAAGGATAATGTGAATCAATTTTCAATCCTAGCTAAAAATGATAAATATGTTAGCAATGATTTTAACTAGTTGTGGTCTTTGGAGGGTGAACCCAAACTAAATTCACTTGATTTATAGGAAAATAAAAATCTGAATTCTAGTGGTAAGAGGGGTAAATTAGGTACACTATTAGTGAACACACCTATTAAACTAAATTAAATAAGGAATAATTTCAGCCAATCTAGATCTAGGAAAGTGGGATCTATAGAAACACTAGTTTTGATGAATTCTACTAGGAATCTAGAACCCTATATAGTTAGAGACAACAAAGAGGCTATTGTTTCTACACTATGGTACACCCTAGTCAGTTCACAAATGATTGATAATCCAAAAAGATTCTTTTAGTCCATCAATAATGTAGAGTAAGAAGAATTTGTACGTTCTATTTCCACTGAGTAAGGTACTAGTATAGCCATTAGGGTTTATGTTTGAAATCATGGTGTGTCATCACTAGTGGATGCAAGGTCAATGAATTAGTTGTATAATGATAAAATTCAAATAATTGATAAGATGGTTTGAGTGAAAACTATAGTAAATTGTTTTCCTATTACATATATAGACCGGAATACTATTAAAATAGAGGAATGTTCCTTTAACCATACTATAATGGTGTCAAAGGGTGATGTTAGTTCATCATCAAGGATCTCAGCTTCATGGTCTATGGTCCCTACTTCTAAACATGCCTCTAACAAAGTGGATAAAGACTTTTTTCATCTTGTTAAATGTATACTGTAATTTCATGTTTCCATCTCTAATACTTTTGATATGCTTAATGAATCAAGAAATGGTCCTAGGTCTATTATGATGGAGGATGACATGTTTCATAAGAAAATTTTGATTTATGAGGACTCACTTCCTTTTATAAATTCTTTGGAAATATACGTTGAGGATCAAGATAACTCTTAGTGGGGAGTAAAGAGGTATAGTTGAGATAGACACTCATATGGTAGAGGCAACCCTGGAGGTTGGGTTAATTGGGAAACTCAGTATGGAATCTGTCTGTGTTATCAAACTAAGATCATAGAGATGTTAGGACTTAGAAGCTTGTAATGAGTTTTCTTTATATAACTTGAAATTTTCACTAACTATTTCTTTATTTTTCCCTTTTTTCCTTCTTTTCATGGGAATTTTTGTAAATACCCTAACTCTATTAGACTATAGTCAGTGGTTACTTTATTACATGGGTGTTAGATATATGTGATTTCATCCCAAATGACTGAATAGTTTATTAGTCTTGGAAAACATGATACATACTTGAATCTCACAGTTTAATTGAAAATATAAAATAAATCACGCTATTTTATTTGAGTACTCCATTATGACCTTTATCATATCCCTATATATCATTCATAATCCAATTCCTAGTGTCTTAGGGAAAGGAAAAATTAGAAATAGGTGACCCTAGATGCTCAGTAAGGGTGTGCATATTGGGGCAACTATTATGAATAAATAAGTCAGAATCAATATGGAAAGGTAAATAACATAAACATGTTCTATTTAATCAACAACGTGGTCATAATATGGTAGGAATAAATAATGATGAAATAAATAAGATATAAATAATCACATGATCTTTAAACTTTTCCATGACTATTCAAAAAAATTGAAAAATAACATGGACATCAATAACTAAACTCATAATGAGGTAATGCATAATTTCATATATCATCAACTTACAATCAAGGCCTTATGCTAATATATCTTACATAAATGGGTAATTACCCAACCAAATACTCAAGATAGTTTGTCTTATGAGACCCATTGATGCATCAAGGGGATATAGTAGGCACTTCAAATCAATTACTAAGTCCAATGTAGTCCTCCTATGGAATTGGTGAAACATAATCAATGCAAAAATTCATATTGAAAAAGTATCATATGAAATTTTACTACTTTCCCCAATCAATAATCATAATCATAATCCATCCAGAGTAATATGGTGAATGCTATCAATATATTTTATACCCATTCTAATAAATCATAAACCATCCAAATAAATTATAAGTATAGTATCATTACTGTATATACCCAATGGAGCATAATTAGAATAAGTGTTTTTGTTATTGATGAATAGAAATTCAATAAAGAAGTCATTAAAATATTCTTGAGTAAAATAAAATTTCCACTTTTAAAATCGTTTTTTTATAAATAAAACATAAAAAAAATATTTTGAAAATAATTTTTATTGTAAATATACATTTAAATGTATAAATTAATCCTTAAAATATTTATTTCTCATGATGGAATGAAATATCATTCATGCTGAGTATGTTAAATTAATTATTCCTTTCACATTTTTAGTAAAAAGTCAAAAAATACCTACTTTGGAAAATGATATGAATATTCCTTTTTAAAAAATTTATTATCAGTAAAATATAGAAAAAATTTCCTTAATAAATCAATATATAAATTAAAATCAATATTGAAACAAATTATAAAATAATAATTTTGATGAAAAATGATTTTCGACCGATAAGAGAAATAAGGTCCAATTTTCGTTAAAATATTTCTCTTTCATTTTTTAAAAAAAAGAGGAAATGGTAATATTAAAAAAAATTATGAATATATATATTTTAATAAAATTTATTTGTTTTATGATAAAAAAAATTTCCTAATGGTGACATAGACCTAAATAATCTTGAATAATAATGAGATTGTGAAATAAACCCTAATCACTTCGGTAACATTTGAATTATAATCCCCATGATGGAATAACATCAATTAAAACTACAAATATCATGAAAATAATATTATTCATTATCTAAAATATAAAATTGAAATTTAATACACTACACAAAAGAAATAAGTAGTAAATATTGCATATGTCTTGTGAAAGTAAATGTCAGACGAGAAATCCTTACCTCATGTCTGCCTTCCTTCATTTGTGTTCAAAACTCCTATATAATAAATTTATTTTTATTATACATATATTATATAAATATAATTATATATATCATACCATATATGCTTTGTATATAATATTTTATCACCCATTTATTAACTATTAATTGCTAAAATCAATGTTTTGGATAATAAATACTTCATTTTTCACATATGTTTTTTGTTTGGTAATTTTAGTCATTATACAATGATAATGGTTTAATAATATACATATTGTTATCCAAGATATAAATATAATATATATTCATTATATACATATTTATAGTCATCCGTAAAATTTATAGACTGATAATTGAGTTACAGCATTCATGGAGACAGTAGACTGTACGTACGCATGAACGATGTTTTCATTTTTCAAAAGATAGAAATAAATAATAGTAAATAATATTTCACCTTAAAATAATGATAATTATATCATATATATTATATATATATTCATTAAATATATCCTTATAACTATCCATGTAAAAATAAAAGGAAAAATGAATCGCAATGCTTTGCAGAGACGGTAATCCACACGTATGCACGAGCAATGTTATCATTTTCCAAGGTATTGGAAGTTAAGAATATATTTGAAATATTATAATAAAAGAATTATCATTGTGTAATAACTATCATAAGAATATTAAATCTATAATTATATCCATTCATGATAGGTGGTGATGAAAAACAAATTATATTGGATCACAAGTCAGTAGTCCTTCATAAACATGATCTACAGTTTTGTTTCCAATTTAATGGAAGAGGATGTGGATATATATTATCCAACTAAAATAATACCATATAATTATATATTAGATACCAGTTTTATTATTTTATCATTTTTTAAATACATTTGGAGTTAGAAGAAGAAGTAAAATGAGAATGCATGGTTAAGAACTATACCTCTTCTTTAGACAACCTCTTTTGGTTTATACCTAAATCCTTCCTAGAATAGTTTAATGATCAAACCAAAGACTCTATAATGCTAATATGGAATTAATTTAAGGAATTTTAAATGGATTTTTTGAACAAAAATTTTCCTGGAGTGTGTAGAGGAGAGAAGAATATGATGCCTTTTATAATTGAGGTGGAGTTTCATTTTGTAAATACTAAAACTATTCAACAATTGAAAGTCACTCTCATCCCAACATCCTAAAAATTTATAAATAACATATATTATGTAATTTATGTTCTATCAACACCTCCACACAAAATCAAGAGTTTAAGATCTTATTTCCTATTCCTCTATGGTTACTCGCTTTTACCATTTTAATTTTCTCCAGAGTAACTATTTTTTTTATTATTTAGGGGGAAATATATATATTATTAAAGGAAAAGTGTCACATAATTGGATCGTGGTTGATCATTTAAAATATATCACAATATGTTGGTATAATATATTTTTAAAAAAATTTAAATCATTTATTAAAATATTATTTAATATAAAAATTCATTGATGTCAATTTTGATACTATTTAATTAATTTGACTTTATAAACATAAATACAATGATGGAATTAAAATATATACCTTCAACAGATCACTAAAATTTTAAAATTTTCTAAAAAATTCATAGAACATAATAATTCATTAAATTTATATGACTTTTTTTATTTTTAAATTCATTTATTTTATTTTCATTTTAATTAAATAATTATTTTTTTAGTGTTGCATGGGAATTTAATGTAATTATTTAATTTATGAAAATAAAAAATAAATTAACATGAAAAAATATCTAATTTTTTTTAAATAGACTATTTATAATTGAGCATGAGTTTTTTATCCATGTAACAAAATATTATAGAAATTAAAAGCAAGAAAGGGATATTTTTTACTTTTCATTACAAAATATATTATAAAGGTCACAATCATGTACATATAGAAACAAAGTAATTATATTCTAATTTTTTATAAATATGGTGGAAATATACTCATAAAATAAAATTTACTCAAGTGTTATGTTTACTTTTTAGTATGTATCAAATTATTTTCACCTTTAATGAACCCATTTTACCTTTTACCATAGAAAAAACATTTATTACGGTTGTTATTAATAATGATCAATAATTAAGTTTCCATTTTTAGACTAATATGATTTATTATTATTCCAAAAATGTAAGAAACTTAATTAAAATAAATTTATAAAAGTGTCATAATTAAATTTAAAATTAAACCCGCAGACCCGACGAAAAAACGGTTTTCCAATGAAACTTTTTCAAAAGTATAATATGTTTATATATAACAATTAAACTTAAAATTTATTCTATGGACCTAAATTGGATTATTGATATTATTATTTTACAAATTTTACTTTTAAAACAATTTTAAACAAAATTTACCTTTTCAAATTTATTAAATAAAAAGGTTGTTTTCAATAAAAACTAGTACTTATCACTTTTCGTTGAAAAATTAATTTTTTCATAAAATTTACCAAAAATCACTATAATATAATTTTTAAATGATTATTTTAAAAAATAAATTCATATTTTCAAATACCTTTTTAAATATTTAAAAATATAATTTTAAAATAAGTGCGCAGAATGCTATGAAACCTCTTTTTAGAAACATAATGTTTTAAAAATAAAATTGGATTTATACTTATCCCATTCCCAAAAAAGATGATTGAGAAAAAAAATTATTGAATATATTATATATAAATTTCATTAAAATAATTCACCATTAGTGGTTAATTAAATTTATTAAGATAAAGTCGTATTGTGTTCATAAAAACAATTATTCAGAAAAAAGTTTCTTTTTCTTTAAATTGTTTTTTATTTTTATTTATAATGAATTTCTAACCGAAGAATTTATTTTATAAATTTGAAATAAATATAATTTTCATAATTTGATTATTCATTTTTTTAGCTTCTAATTTAATGTCTTTTTCCTAATGGTTATATTTAAATAATATATTTTATGTGTTTTTCAAGCATAGTGTTCAATTTCATATACGCTATCAAACACAGTGTACTTATTTTAAAATATCAGGGTATTACATTCTCCCCACATTTAATAAGATACATCCTCAAAATTTAAACTTTTCATCATAATATCATGGTTTTTCCATATAAAAATACTTTTGTTTAAATCTCACATCATAATAAGGGTTAAAACAATTTCTCTTAATAAGATAAAAGGTAGTGTGAAGGCCATTTATAATAACACACATCTTGGATTCCTAGTAGGAAAACATTTGTGGGAAGTGAAAATTTGTACATTAAAGAAAAACATTAATAATTATGGAGAGTGATATAGATAATTGATCATAATAATGTGAATAATCATAAGAATGCTAACTTCTACAAAACCATAAACTGATGAGGTGTGAAAAAGATAACTGATTCATCAAAAATGAATGTATTAGGAAAAAACATTTGTTTCAAGATCATTTTCATAGAGTAAAGGAATTACTTTGACATCTAAACTAATAATATAAAGAAATATTCTTACATTAAAAGAATAATATCATCGTTTAATGAATTTCAACTACAATCTCGTTTGTTTCCCAAAACTATGAGTATTCAGGATGAATTTTCCATGCTTAAAAAACTAAAATAAAATTCAAATGGATCACATGATTCCAAAAAATAATATCAAGATATACCTTCAAACTTTAGACATTAACAAAAACTACAAATGGTTGTTATAAGGGTATTATAGTCCCTAAAATGAATATATCTACATATTAATCTCCAAAGATAAATTTCAACTTAAGTAATTCCATAAATAAGTAACCATACCACCCAAATAAACTCAATAATTAAAAAATTAATTATTTTGTTCACATATAATATTTCATGTTAAATAAAATGTTAGACCTAATGGTTACATATACCACAACCCTATGAAACCTCTCTCAAACATCATTAATCACCTCAAAATCAAAAGTATTTGATTGTATAATATGCTTTGCAAAATGAAAAAAATATTTAATATTTAAACCAAATAAGTAAAAATTATTCCATACTAATCAGGGTACAACATAGGTCGGTGGTGGGCACAACACTTTTATCTCCCTTAAGTTGTGGGTTCAAACCCAAATGACTTTTTGGATGTGACAAGTTGTTACTCGGCACTTGGTTTGTTATTTTTAAAAAACAATACTAATATAATTCCTATTAATTTTCCAAAAATATGATGAACATTCTTGAAAATAAAATTATTCATTAAATCACTTTTTAACCACTATGTTTTTCTATACATGTCATTTTTTTCAACAAAATCTGATAATCTTAATTACGTATTATTACTATAATATAAATTATTATATTAATCCTAGTGGTTATCAATACCAATAGACTTATGTTTAAAAATTATAAAGGAATTATTCTCCAAATTTCATTTTCACTAAAACCGATACTAATCCCAAGTGTTGTATTATAATAAATGTCTCCCAAAATGTCATTATTCAGATGAAAATATCATCAATTAAAACCTCAAAATGGCTATCTAATACATTAAACATGTGAATCAAGAACACGTAATGGTATCCATAACTCTTAAGTTAATATTATATTAAGACATATATGCTTTCAAAAATTAACACATCCTTATATGTTTCATAATTCATATGACCAAATTATCTTTGATATAACACTTCAATAACATAATTCTCAAATCCCAATACAAAAATATTTAATTCATCCACTTAAATTATTTACACGGGATTGATACTTCCTTAGTATAGTATTTAAACCCTTTATTAGGTGATTAAATTGGATAATGCCCAAGTTCCAAAGAAATAATATATTGAACTACATGAAAATTCATTGATCTTTACCCTTTTTCCAACAAATAAACCAATTTTATCTTCCTTTAATACATACCCCACTGTGTCTCTTTCTACATTTATAACGTAAATGGAATGAATTATTCTTTACTCCATAGTATCCACTATATGATATCTTATAAACCCCATCCTTATATTATTTGGTGAGTCTGAGAGTTAGTTATGGTGAAAGTTGATAATCATATTTCATGATAACTTATTAATCATAATCCCAATATCTTTCTATATAATAATAATCCAAATTGGTTTCTCATAATAACCACATTTTCTATCATATTCAGTGTTAACATTATTCCTCTTGGTTTTATAAATTGAGTAAAACCAAAAAGAATAGTATGAGAAATAATAATCATAGTGAAAAACCACATAAATATTTATAAGATGTCTAAATAATTACAAATTATTTTCAATCTATGATACCATAGGTTTAACCTAGTCCATCGATGATCATAATCTAATCAAATCCTTCATAATGGTTAAAAGTAAAATGGGAATTAACCAGAACTTATACCCCAACAATGTCAAACTAGGTGTGCGGTAAGGGTACACTCACTGTGAAACCGAATGATGCCTAAGATATACTCAAACAAACTCTTTTTTAGGTTGTTAACCCAAGATGAATTTGTTCCAAAACCACATCCACTTTTAGTATCTTGATAAGGATATATTACTAAAAACCACATAATCTCTACATTACCAAAACATTATAATGTCATCATATACATAGACTTCAACTTAATGTTAGTTATAGGGTTATATTACCTAATAAATGTTTTCATAAATGTAGTTGCCAAGGTTTCAACTAAAGTTGATCTAATAACAACTATAAACACCCTGACTCCAATAACCCAAATACTATTTTTTACATTATTACATTGGTGCTAGATACAAGAGATCACATCCTAAAGGACCAAATATTTTAGTAGTCTTGGAAAAATAGATACATGCATTAATATAAAAATACAATTGAAAACATAAAATAAAATAAAATATTTTATTTTAGTTCCTCAATATTCCCTTTATCATATCCCTTATATCAATCATAATACACTTACTGGAATCTTGTGAAACAAAATCATAAGAAAGGGGTGAGATCATATACTCAGTAAGGGTATGAATATAGTAGAATATATCATGAATAAATATGTAATAATCTATATGGAAAGGTAAATAACTAAAACACATTCCTTTTAATCAATAAATTGAGCATAATGTGGAAAGAATAAATAATTATCAAATAAATTGCATATACAAAATCACATGAGCTTGAAAATTTTTCATTGATATTCTAACTATTTGAATAATCATATTTACATAAATAACTAATATCATAATGAGGGAATTTATTATATAATAAACCATAAAAATAACATCAATAACTTTTTCTAAGGAATCTTACATAAATGGGTAAGGTCATGGTTAAAACCCAAGCTAGATTTTCTCATAAGACCTATCAATGCATCAAGGGGATATGGTAGGACCCACCCATCACTTACTAATTTCAATTAATTTCTCATATGAAAGGGGTGGAAAATAATAAATGTAAACATTCATTACTAAAAACTAGCATGTAAAATGTTGATACTTTCCCTAATCGATAAGCATAATCATAAACCGTCTATAGTAATGTACAAAATGGTATCAACATAGTGCACCCCAATAAAATTTATCAAAAACCAATTGAATAAATAATAAGGATAGTATCATTAAAAAATATCCTCATTGGATCATAATTAGAATAAGGGTTTTTGAATATTGTGGATAGAAATTCCATAAAGAGGTCATTAAAACATTCTTGGGGAAAATAACTTTTCCTCTTTAAAAATCATGTTTTAAAACTAAAAAATCACAAAATATTGTGAAAATTATTTTCATTGAAAATAACCTTTGAAACTTATAATGTAATCTTTAAAACATTTATTGGTCATGACGGTATGAGATTTAGTTTATGGCAAGTACTTTACAAAAATATTCCTTTCACATTTTTAGTAAAACCTCAAAAAATACTTCATTTAGAAATAGATAGGTGGATTCTTTTAACAAAATTATAAAAGTAAAGAATGGTTAATTTTTTTTAATAGATAATTATATATTATAAAAAACATTTTTTAAAATATTTATGTAAAACATGAATTTGGATGAAAATGGATTTTCGACCGATGAGAGAAATAAGGTCGTATTTTCTTAAAAAAACTTTCTCAATAATTTTAAGTAAAAAATAGAATAAAATGGTAATATTACTTCAAATTTTTTTGAATATCTAGAGGATAATAAAACATATTTGGTTTATGATAGAAATAATTTCTCAGTGGATACATAAATATAAACAATCCTAAATTATGTTGAGATTATGAAATAAAGTCATATCATTTTGGAAACTATCGAATCATAATCCCAATAAAGGCGTATTATTAATTGAAACGTTAAATATCCTGAAAATAATTGGATTCATGATAAAATATAGAAAATATGTAGTTTATGCACCACATAAGGTAAATAATTGGTGAATATTCAGTTTGTCCCACGGATATAAAAGTGAGATGAGAAACCCTTACCTCAGGTCTAACTTCCTTTTTACATGTTCAAACATCTTGTATAATAAATATATATTTATTATATATATCATATAACCATAATTATATATATAATACAATAAATTATTTATATATAATATTTTATCACCCTTTTATTAATAATTATTTTCTAAAATCAATGTTTCATGTAATAACATCTTTATTTTTCACGTATATTTTGGTTCGTTAGATTTGGTCATTATAAATTTATCCTAGTAAAATCATCTCTAAAATTTTATACATGAAATAAATATCATATATATTCATTATATAATTATTTATATTCATCCATAAATTTATAGATTGAAAATTGGGTTACACTATTCATAGAGATGGTAGATCATACGTATGCATGAAATATGTTTTCATTTTTTGATAGAAAAGGTAAATAATATTTTAACTTTATAGAATAGTAATTATAGTATATATAGTATATATATTCATTAAATCTATCCTTATTACCATCCAATTAAAAAAACAAATCACTTCGCTTTGCTTCATAGAGGTGGTAGTCCACACATACACACGAGTGACATTATCGCTTTCCAATGGATTTAAAGATAAGTATTTTTTTGAGATATTATAATTAAATAAGTTTAATTATGTCAAAATTATCATATATAAACTCTAAATATATAATTATACATTTTCTTTAAAGGCGTTGATGGAAAAGGAATCACATTGGTTCGTGAGGTGGTAGTCCATCATACACACAATTCACAGTTTCATTTCCCATTTGACGAAAGAGGAAATTGATATATGTTCTAATAATATCATAATAACGTATCAGTATATATTATATAGTAGTTTTATTATTTTACCATATTTTAAGAATATTTTAAGGAGTTATAAGAAGAAGTAAAAAAATGCATGGTTAAGAACGATACCTCTTCTTCGGGAAACCACTTAGTTTTATACCTAAAGCCTTCCGAGGATAGTTTTATGATAAAACAATGCCTCTATGATGTGTTTAGAGGAGTAAAAAATTATTTTTGTAATAATTTTAAGATAGAAAAGGATATTGTAGTGTTTTGAGGAGAGTATAATATGTATCCTTTTATAATTGAGGTGGAGTTTCATTTTTTGTAAATACCAAAACTATTTAATAATTAGATGTCACTCTCAACCCCAGTATAACGACCATGCCTTTTCATGAATTAATATTACATAATTATAAATATAAACAACCTAAAATTATTACAGATCAAGGATAAAAAGTTTTAGGGTCTTGGAAAAACTAGGACCAAACATAACATTTACAATATCAAGCATAAATTTTTTTTAATTCCATCTTCTCTAGCTTCTTGTTAGATCTTAACCTCTCCTTAGTATATGTATTTGGGATATACATCAAAAAGGGGTGAGATAAAATCCCATTATATAGATAGATATGATCGATATAACAATGGGAGAGCACAATCTCAACATACGCAAAGGATCATGAACATGAGAGGAAGCATTAACAAAAGACTTCAAATGTGACAATGCATAAAAATGAAACATCATGTATTAGTGATCAACTACCACACATAATTGTGAAGAATGATAGAATAATGATCACATATCATTTCCTTTTCAATCATGATATTCACTACTTTATCCAATTCATTGGAGCACTGTATAATTCCGGGAGCACCAGTCACATTCAAACTTTCATATTACTCTATATAATTACGGGGGCACCCGTCACATCATAATATTTACATTATCATGCATGTAACATTAAAAATATGTAAAACTTAAACATAACATAACCCATGAAAATAAATAGGTTTAACATAGTATATCATACTTTTATAAACATTTGGTCCCCAAAATAAAGAGGTAATATCATTCTTGACATAGAGCCCTTAACCAGGAGTGAACAGTGAAACAATATTCATGAAGTAAAAAGGGGGTGTTTATTTAAAAGAAGCTTTCATTCAAAAAATATTTGTATTTTCATAAAATAAATTAAAGAACATGTATATCCTTGAAAATTTAAGATAATTATAAATAAATTATTTTTATGGAGAACCCATACCGAACATGTAGTGAAAGAGGGAGAACCTGAAGAAAGAAAGTTGGGTTCAAGAATTTCTCCTTACCTTGTATCTGAATTCCTTCTTCACTTTAATGTCTTATATAACCACATTATATTAATTAATTAACAATTAAAGAACTTTTTTTACAGTAATATGGTTCATTTTTGTTTCATTATTTTATTTTATGGTCTATTGTATGAGTTATAGAGTTAAAATAAATTGTTCTGGAATGTTCGTTTTTATGGTTTTCTTGAGTAGTTCATGTGTATTCATAAATGGGAGTTCATGTAAAACATGTATAAACAAAAAGAAATGATATTTCATTTTATTAATTATATTCCATGAGCTTAATTTATCTTATAAATAATTTAATTTATACCCTAATAATGAATCATTAGATAATAATTTAATGACGATTGGTTTGGTTAATTCAGGTGGTTTTTCACCACAATGAACTTTTTTTGTTTAATCATTTAGTAATATGTACATAAGTTTGTTCCAGAACATTAAATAGTATATAATAAATATTATATAATCTTTTTCAACAATAAGAATCTTTTCATGAAAAGATCATAAGGAGGTAAAGGAAAAAAGAATACATGTCATTCTTGAAGGTGATAAATTAACACCCCATGAACAATGTTTTCTTATCTAAAATAAAAAAAGAGGGGTAGGGGATTGGATGATATATTATCCAATTAGTATCCTTAAATTATATTATATGTGTGATAATGGAGTTACCATACCATTTATATGACAATATATGGGGAGAGAATAAGAAAATAACTGGAAAATGAATGGAAATTAAGAGAAAATCGAGAAAGAGGAATTACCTCTGGAATCCTCCTCTTGAGATCCTCTTTAAGGATCCTAGTTTTAGTCTTTTCATGAGACTATAATATATTTGATATGGGGTAGTTTCTAGGGAAGAGTTTTGGGTTGAGTTTGGAAAATTATTGAAGCTTTAGAGGTGTGAGGAAATAAGGGAGTGAAGGGTGGTATTTATGTTGGAGGGGAGAGGGGGTTTTATTAATATTTTAAATATTAGTTTATTAATTTCAATAAAGTTAAAAAATAGTGATAATTCAATGACCAAGAATAGTAAATATCACATGTGTGTTCAATATTAGGGATCATACATCACTTTTGATATCTATTATAGTGGATTTAAATTTTAATGTATTTATACGGTATATTAATGTATTTTATTATTCACCAAAAATTCAAGTATTTCAGAAAAATCCCCAAAATTCATGCTAAACATTTTTTGATGTGTAGAATCAAAAAAATAAGTACATATTTCAGAAACGATTTCCTAAATATGATTAATTTAATTTTTAATTACAATCATAATTTAATTGAAAATTTTTGTTTTTAAAATTAAAACAGATTTTATAAAGCTTTTAAAAATTACATAAGGTCTTATAAAATTATTATAAAACCAAAAGACATAGGATTTTTAATTTATGAAAACATTCAAGTAAAATACATTTTACTTTAAATTAATTAATTAATTATAATTATTTATTTATGACTTACAAAAAAATATTATTACTTTTTCTATGATCAAATTGTCACTTCAAATATGCCTAAATTTTATTTAATCATTCATAGGTATGGTTTCTATTATTTTTGAAAATTTACTATTCAAATGGTTCATATTACTATTCATAAGGTTAGGTTTCTATTCAAAGGGTAGGTTACTATTTACCAAAAATTAATTCTGTCATATCAGACTCCAAGCATCTTATTGATCGTAACTATATATTTTAGATTGTTGAAATTCAAAACCCAGTTTTGTCAAAATTAAGTTTAAAGGTCACATAGTAGTTCATTTAATAATTATGTGGAATTGTGGTCCCTAATTTTATTATACATTAAGTCATAACTATAAGAAGAGAATTCCATTGAAAAAACATTTTTTCATAACATTCTTCTCCCCTTATTAAATTTCGCCATTGAAATTTCGTTTTACGCAAACAGGTGAGGGTAGTTCTCCTTCATCGCCTCTTACAGTTCCCAAGTTGCTTATTTAAACATATGGTTCCTCCACATCACTTGTATAAGGTGGGTTAAATTTTTGAGTAGAATCTTATCTCTCCTATCCAGAATCTTTACTGGCTACTCCTCATAAGATAGATTATCTTACAGTTGTACCTCCTCAGAGTTCAATACATGTGAGGGATCTGGTATGTACATCCTCGGGAGTGATATGTGAAACACATCATGAACTTGATCCATATTCGGTGGAAGTACAATCTGATAGGTCATAGTTCATATTCATTAAAGGATCTCAAAGGGGCCAATGTACCTTGGGCTTAGCTTCCATTTCTTTCCAAACCACATGACTCTCTTCGATAATGATATTCTAATGAGGTCTTTATCTTCAATGTCGAACTACAAGTCCCTTCAAAAAAATTCAGAATATCTCTTGTGATGACTCTGAGCATCTTTGATGTGTTTATAGATGACATGAACCTTCTCTATCATCACTTTAAAAAGATCGGGTCCAGGTAGCTTTCTTTCTCTAACTTCAACCCAACAAGTTGGAGTTCTACATCGCTTTCCGTACAAAGCTTCATATGGATCCATATGAATACTCAAGTGGAAGCTATTGTTGTATGATAACTCAACCAATAGGATATGATGATCCCATCCCCCTTTAAATTCTAAAGAGTAGGCTCTTAGCATATATTTAAGATTCTAAATAGTACCTTCATACTAAGAATCAGTTTGAGGGTGATAGGTCATGCTAAAATTTAATTCGTTACTCAAATCATGTTGAAGACTTCTCTAGAATTTAGATGTGAACCTTAGATCATGATGAGAGAAAATTGAGAGTCGAATACCATTCAGTCTCACCACTACCTTCACATATATATTTGAAAGTTTTTCAACTAATAGATCTTCATGAATAGCAATAAAATGGGAAGTCTTGGTGAGTTGGTCAACCACAACCAATATCTCAATATTTCCCTTAGTCGTCTTTGGGAGACCATTGAAAAAGACCATAGTTACATTCTCTCATTTCCACATTGGTATAGTCAATGGTTGCATCATCCCTTTGGATTTTTTTCATTATTATTTAACATTGCTGACATATCAAGCACCTTGATATGTGTTCCAAAATCTCCTTCTTCATGTTATACAACTAGATGTGTTCTCGGAGATCTCGGTATATCTTGGTGCTACTAGGATAGATAGATAAAGTTTAGTTATGTGCATTGTCTAATAGCTCCTTCTTTTTCCTGGGTGATGAAGGCACACAATGTCTCATTCCAAACCAAATAACACCATCATCATTGATATGGAACTCTTTCATCTTCCCTTTACTATATTCACCTTCTTTTTTAAATCCAGATCATCCCTTTGTGCCTCCTTAATCATATCTTGGATTGATGGTTGCACAATAATTTCGGAAAGGTATGATGTATCCCCTTAACATATGATTTCTAAATTTATCCTGTGAATACCCAAGAAGATATAGTCTTTATAAATCTATAATAAGGATAGAGTAACAAGTTTTTTTCTTCTTAAAGCATCAGCTACCTTTTTCACCTTTCCAGGATGATAGTGAATAGAAAAATCATAGTCCTTGATTAGCTCTAACCATCTCCTTTGTTGCACTTTGAGCTCCTTTTGGGTGAATATATACTTTAATCTCTTTTGGTTAGTGTATATGTCACACTTATCACCATAAGGGTAGTGCTTCCGGACATTGAAGGCAAAAAACACTGCTGGAAGCTCAAGATCATACGTTAGGTAGTTCTTCTCATGGGCCTTCAACTGTCGTGAGTAATAGGCTATCAAATTATAATTTTTCATGAGTACACAACCCAATACTTTATTTTAATCATCACTATATATCAGACAAAATTATACAATTTTCAGTAGTGTGAGTATAGTTGCAGTGATCAGCATTCTCATTAGCTCCATGAAGCTTCCCTCACATTCTTCCATCCAAACATACTTTACCCCTTTCCTTTTCAACTTAATTATTAGGCTTAAAAATTGTGAGAAATTTCTCACAAAAATTCAGGTGTGCCCAGCTAATCCAATAAAACTATAGTTTTTGTGACTCTAGAGGGTCTGGGTCGTAACTCAATCGCCTTTTTTAAGGGTCCATAGAAATTCCCACACTTGTGATCACATGTCCCATGAACGTGACTTTATTAATCCAAAAGTTACACTTCCTATACTTGGAATACAACTTAACTTTTATGAATGTCTTCAACACAAGTCTTACATGTTCTTAATGTTCTTATTTATACTTGTATTATATGATAAAATCATCAATAAACACTACCACAAATTTTTTGAGGTAATGTCTAAATACTATATTCATCAAATCCCTGAATATTTTAGGGGAATAATAGGTCTGATGGGAATCACATTAAACTCGTAGTCTCTATACCTTGTATAGAAGGTTGTATTCTAAATATATTCCTTCTTCACCTTTAGATAATCATATCCAAAATGAATATCCACCTTTGAGAAGTATTGAGATCCTCTTAACTAATTGAACAAGTCATCAGTCCTTGGAAGAGGAAACTTATTATTTATAGTGATCCTGTTAAGTTCCTAATAATCAATACATAGCCATATTATTCCATCCCTCTTCCTCACAAATATCACTAGTGCACCCCATGGTGATGCACTAGGTAGTATGAACAATTTGTCCAAATCATCTTGTAGCATCTTCTATAACTCCTCCAGCTCAACAGTAGCCATGCTATTGGGACATATTAAGATAGGAGTAGATTTGGGTATGAATTATATTGGTAACTCTACCTCACAATCCAGGGGCTGTTCTGGAAACACTTCCGGAAATACATAACCATATTCCCTCATGATGTGAATTTTTGAAAGTTCGGAACTATCCTTTAACTCAACCATTTGTTCGAGGTATGCTTCTTCATAGGCAATCAACACCCACACCGTTGAAGGATTTTTCAAAGGATATTCATGATCTTCCTTTCATTTGTAGAGGATCATGGTATGGTTCATAATATGAAAAGATATTTCCTTTTGTTGACAGTTGATATGCACTTTATATAACGAGATCCAATCCATTCCCTTTACAGTGTCAAATTCCACCAAGGGAAGTATTACGAGATTCGGAGGAAGAATATTCTCACATACGCTAATAGGATAAGAGTCAAACACTAGGGATTCAATGATTTAACCATGTGGTTTTTTTACAAACATCTATACTTCAAGACTTTGGGGCTATGATTATATTGTTCTCAAAATCTTTCAATATATAAAGGAGTGCGTATAACCTGAATCAAATTTGTTTTTTTTTCATTCTTGAGTGAATAGGAAGGGTACCTTGTATGATATCATTATCTTTCACCACTTATGTATTAGTGATGGCATAAGCCTTCCTTTGTTCCATTGGCTTTGGTGTCTGCTAACACAAATTACCCTTGAGGACTTGAGGTTTAGTGTGTTGTCTTGCCTAGTGCCATTTCTCCCAAAAATTGTAGCATCGAACCATGGGTTGGGATCCCCTTTCTTCCACTACATTCTCCTTCTTTCTCATGTCTTTTTAAAACACTTGAGCATGGTGTCCAACTTTACCACACTTGAAGCATTTCCCCATCCCTTTGAGGTAGTTCCCATGATGGAACACCCCATATTTTTGGCATGTGGGTCATTGAGTTTTCTTCCCACCTTTATCGTTAGATCCTCCTTCTTGAAACTCTATAATTAATTTATTATCAACATAGTCATGGGACCATTATCCAAAATCCATCTCCACTTTGAGGTCACACCAAACAACTTATTCATAACTCCCAAAGTATCAAATTTTAAGAGCCTTTAGAAGGTGTGGTTTTAATCCACTAAAAAATATATCAATTTTTTGTCATTGATGATAACAAATCCCGAAGTGTACCTTGAAAGCCTCATGAAATTATCTTCGTTGGTCATGAAAGTTTATCATTACATTTTCATGAGATCTATGAATTCCCTATCCATCTTCTTACGAAGTTATCGTGGGAAATACTTGTTAAGATTCATGATCTTAAAGTCTTCCCCTTCCATCTCTTCAATTTCACCTCTTGTCTTGGTGTTCTTAATTAGAGACCTCCATTGATAAGCCTATCACTCTAGATGGTAAATGGATAATGTCACCTTGTCCATCTCAGAAAATTGAAGCACAGAAAAATCATATCCATGGATTTGAACCTCTATTTTGAAACTAGTGTATTAGAAGACCCATTAAACATCGATAGTTGTTTCCACATAAAACACTCGATGGCCAGTTGCTACCTCTTTGGTGAAGGAGGAAATTCCCTATTATTCTGGTTATTGTTCATAACCTGATATAGTTGGTTAAGAATCACTATGATTTTCTTAACTCCACCTCCCAATGTATTGGGGATGTCTTTCAGGAAATCCTTACATTGGACCTTGCACGGGTTGCTAGCTTGGTTTATATGGTTCCCGCCATTTTTGAAAATATAAAAGGTTAAAAGAAAACATAATTCATCTAGTCATGAATAAAGAAATTATTCGTTTGTAAAATTTACACTAAAATCATAACTTATGGGATCCAACTGTAATTCTTCTTATGTGCAAATTTTTACTTAGTCTAATACTAGATGTTTTCTCTAGGGTTCACTAATCCAAATTCCCAAATTAACTAAAACTTTCCTCTAATACCAAGTATAGTGACCCTGCCATTTCATTCATTATTATTACATCATTATAAATATAAAAAAATATCATTGTTACACATTGAGGGACCTAATATTTAATGTATTAGGAAAACTAGGACCAAACATAACATTTAAAACATCAAGCATAAACATTTGTTTAATTCCATCTTCTCTATCTTCTTATTCGCTCTTGACCACTCCTTATTACATGTAGTCTTTTGAGGATATACATCAAAAAGAGGTGAGATAAAATCCTAGTAATAGGATAGATGTGAAAAATATAAAAATGGGTGATCACAATCACAACATATTAAATGGATCATGAACATGTGAGTAATCATTAATAAAAGACTTTAAATGTGGAAATACATAAAAAAGAAACATCATATCTTAGTGGTTAACTATAACACATAATTGTGAACAGTGCTAGCATCATGTTCATGCATCATTTCCATTTCACCCATGACATTCACTACTTTACAGAATTTCCTGGAGCACTATATAATTTTGTGTGCACCCATCATATTCAAATATTTATATTGCGCTATATAATTCTAGGTGCACCCGTCACATCATAATATTTACATTATCATGCATGCCACATTAAAAATATGTAAAAAATTAACTTAACATAACCCATGGAAAGAATTGGGTTTCACATAATAAATCATACTTTAAAAAAACATTAGGCCCCAAAATTATGATGTAATATCATTCTTGACATAGAACCATTAACCATGAGTGAAGAGTAAAAAAATATTCAAGAAGTAAAAAAGGTGTATTTATTTGAAAGAAGAGTTATTTTAGAAACATTGGGTTTTTAATAAAATCAATTAGAGAAAATTTATATCACAAAAAAGTTAAGGTAATGATGAATAAATTATTTTTGAGAACCCATACTTCACATGAAGTGAAAGAGGGAGAACCAGACGAAAGAAAGTTGGGTTCGAGAATTTCTCTTTACCTTGTATCTGAACGCTTTATTCATTTTAATGTCAGGTATAACCACATTATATTCATTAATTAATTATTCTAGAACCTTGTGTAAATGAATATTGTTTATTTTGGTTTCATTAATTTATTTTATAGTCTTTTTAATGAGTTAAATATTTTAAATACATTGTTCATGAATGTTTGTTTTTATGGTTTTATTGAGCGGTTCACGTGTATTCATAAATGGAAGTTCGTGTGAAACACAGATAAATATACAGAACTGATATTTAGTGTTATTAATGTTATTCTAGGAGTTTAAATGGTCTTATAAATAATTTTTTTTGTATACCATGAGAATGAATCATTAGATAAGAATTTAATGATGTTCATTTGGGTTAATTCTGGCAGTTTTTCGACCATAATGAACATATTTTATTTAATAATTTAGTAATATGAACATAAGTTAGTTACAGAACATTTAATAGAATATAATATGTATAATATAATCTGGTTCAACCATAAAAATGGTTTTTGGACCAGATCTTAAGACCGTAATGGAAATAAGAAAACATGTCGTTCTTGAAGGTGATAAATTAACACCTCCCGTTCAACATTTTCTTTTTGAAAATAAAAAAAAAGATCAAAAAAGTTTTGAATAATATATTGTGACATTATTATCATAAAATAAAATTATATTTGCAGTAATGGAGTTAACGTACCATGTGGATGAAGTTAGGTTGGGAGAGATTAAGGAAAGAACTTTAAATTGAAAGGAAAATAAAGTAAAGGAGAGAGGGGAATTACCTATTGAATCCTCCTCTTGATATCATCCTAAAAAACATAGACTTGGTCTTTTGATGATACCAGAAGATATTAGATGTTGGGGAGGATCTAGTAATGATTTTTGGGTAGAGTATATACAAGGCTTGAAGCTCTAGAGGTGTGAGAAAATGAAGGAGTGAATGGTGGTGTTTATGGTGGAGGGGATAGGGGCTTTCTTAATATTTTAAGCATTAGTTTATTAATTTCCACCAAAAAATAAATTGTGGTGATTAAATGAATGAGAATAGTAAATAGGAAATTTGAATTCAATATTTCATTGCTTACAACACTTGTGATTTCAGGAATAGTGTATTTAAATTATAATGTATTTATATGGTAAATTACTGAATTTTTCTATTCAGCAAAAATTCAAGTATTTCAGAAAAATATCAAAAATTCACCCTAAAAATTTATCGATGTGTAGAATAAAAAATGGAGTCTATTTTTCAAAAATATTTTTATATATATGATTAATTTAATTTTTAATTAAAATAATATTTTACTTTAAAAATACAGTTTTTGAAATTAATAATGATTTTATAATGCTTTCAAAAATTACATAATGTCTTATAAAATTATCTTAAAACCATAAGACATAGAATTTTTAATTTATGAACACAATAAATGAAAATAAATTTTCATTTTTAATTAATTATTTAATTATAATTATTTATTTATGACTTACAAAAATACTAATACTTTTACTATGGTCAAATTCTCACTTCTAAGATGCATAAATTTTATTTAATAATTCAGGGGTAAGGTTACTATTATTTTGGATGATTTAGTATCCACAAGGTTTAAATTTCTATTCATAAGTTTAGGTTACTTTTAATAAGTGTAGGCCACTATTCACCAAAAATTAATGTTGTCCTATAAGACTCCAAACATCTTACTGATCGCAACTATGTATGTTAGATTTTTTGAAATTCAAAACACAGAGGTGAAAATTTTATGTTTAAAGGTTACATAGTAGTTCATTTAAGAGTTATGGGTCATTTTATTTCCTAATGTGATGATACTTTTAGAAATAATTATAATAATGGAATTCCATTGATAAAACATTGGTTCATTACACCAAGTGCCTCCTAAATTTATAAGTAATAGAATTTAGGTAAGTTAAGGTTGATACAGACCCCCACATCAAAAAAAAGAAACGTTTTTAACCATGTTATTCCCTATTCTTATAAGGTTACTCACTTTTACCATTTTGATTTTCAACATAGTAACTATTTTTTACTTATTAGAGGTCAAGATAATTACTATGATAAGAAAATTGGAACATTATTGGACCATGGTTGATATTTTAAACTATATACTAATATCTTATCATAAGAAATGTGTTTAGAAATTTTATATCATTTAATAAAATATTATTTGTTATAAAATATCATTAATATCAATTTTACACTATTTCTTTAATTTGACTTTATAAAAAAAATAAAAAGGATAGAATTCAAATATATGCCTTTAAAACATCCCTAAAATGTTATAATTATCTAAAAATTTATCTATTTCATTAATTAAATCAATTTTTAATAATTTTTCTATTTTTTAGATGATTTATTTTCTTTTACATTTTGTTAAATAATTACCATGTCAACATTGAGTAAGAATTTAAGGTAATTATTTCATCTATAAGAATTAAAAATAAATTAATATGATAAAAATATATTTATCTTTCAATTCAAAATTTAAAATTAAATGTAAGTTGTGTTTATTCCGATCAAAATATATTATAAAAATTAAAAGTAAGAAAGTGACATTTTTTAACTTTTATTTACATAATGTATTATAAAGGACACAATCATGTACATACTGAAACAAAAAATCATTATATTAGAATATTTGATGAATATGGAATAAATATACTAATAAAAAATTATTTTCAAAGTGTCATGGTTACTTTATGTCCTTACCAAATTATATTTACCCTTAATTATCCCATTTTACCTTTTACCATAGTAAAAAATATTTACTATGATTAATATTCATAATGAGCAAAAATTAAGTTTAAATTATTTCATAATATTGATTATTTTGATTAAAAATATGGAATAAATTTTATCAAATTTAATTCAAATAAGTGGATTAATTTAATTTAAAATCAAACTTTCCGACATTAAGAAAAAAACAGTTTCCAAAGAAAAGGTTTTTATATCTAAATTGAACATAGAATTGATTAAAATGACCTAAATTGAATTAATTATAATATAATTGAATTAATTTTACTTTTAAAAATACTTTAAATGAAATGGGACTTTGTAAATAGATTAAAAAAGGTACTTTTCAAACAAATATATGTATTTATCACATTTCATTGAACAATTAATATTCTCATAAAATTATAAACAATTCACTCTAATAAAGTTTTCAAATATTAATTTAAAACATTAATCTCATTTTCTCAAAATATATTTTCTAAATTTGGTAAAAAAAATTTAAAATAAGTGATAGAAATATGACAAAACATCTTTTTAAAAAATAATGTTTTTAAGAATAAAATTAAATTTATTCTTATCCCATGCAAAGAAAAAATGAATGAAAAAATATTTGAATGAATTTATTGTCTATAAATTTAATTAAAATAATTCACTAACATTGATTAATTAAATTTATTAAGTTAAAATCATATTTTTTGTATAAAAATAGTCTTTATAAAGAACATTTATTTTACTTTCAAATGATTTTTATTTTCATTTCAAATCAATTGATAACGAATGAATTAATTTTATACATGTGTAAACCATATAATTTTAGTAATTTAGTTTTTCATGTTAATAGATTCTAGTGTAATGGATTTGTTATGCCATTAATATTTAAATAATATATTTCATGAATTGTTTAAGCATGGGGTTGTGTGTCATATACGTTACTAAACACAATATTCTTATTTTAAAATATTTGGGTGTTACATTTTATGTGGGAGTAAGGGAAGTTATTATTTTTCTAATCCCATCTACCTCTATTCTTCATTTTGTTTCTTTAATATAGGGGGCATAGCCCTAGATTTTTTTTGATTATAAATATTTCTATAAAAGAATAAATATTTTTAACAAATATAACAATGATTTTATAAATTCATAATCATATTCATAAATTATTATAAGTATACATACATAAAGATAAATCCCAAAGATAAATATTAATTATTTTTTAATGAAAATAATGTTAATAATATTATATATATAATATTAATATGTATTAATTATATTTAAATAATATTTGTGAAACATATAAAAATATTTTTAATTATTTTAATGAATAGATATTTTAGACTAAAAATATATAATTGTATTTATAAATATTAATTATATTGTATTTAAATTAAAAAATTCAATATATTTTACTAATTAAATTTCAATTTAAATTTATTATTTATTTCATTTTTTTAAAATTATTTATTATTTTTTTAATTTTAAATTATATTTATTTTAACAAATTAAAAAAATTATAATTAATGTTTTTTTATGAATAATATTAAAATGCATGATTGTGTTTGCATATGTGGGTTTTATTATAAAAAATACTTTAATTTCATTTTAATTTCATTAATTATTAAAATTTTAAATAATTATATATATATAAATGATGATAATAATATTTATAAAATATGAAATATTTCCCTACAGATTTGTTAAACTCAATTTCAGTTAACTAAAATTATAATTACAATCCATTATAATATATTGATATTATATTTTAACAGTGCATACACACACACATTGGAAATGTATATGAAACTATGTCTATGTATGTATGTATGTATGTATTAATTATACATGAACATGGATATCTGGGTTTATGTGTACATGTGTGTGTGTAACCAATGAGATTTGAGAAATTGAAAAACCAAAAGCGTATGTGTGTGTTCGTGTGCGTGTATATGTATATATATATACACCTAAAAATTTTAGTTACATATCTCAACCTGATAAATGCATGAATATGATGATCTTTTAATAATCATTTTTTGGCATAAGAAAGTCATTTATTTGAGCATGTAATTTTCTGTTTAAAGATGAAGGCATTTTATGCCTTGTCTAATCCATCTTTCCCCTTGTATCATTATTCATTCGTTTCAAAAAAAGGGATATAGTCTTTGGACTCTAATTTCTATCTATTTTGATATTACATATAAATGTATAAATTATAATAATAAAGCTATAAGTATTAATGTTATATAAAAAAATATTAAAAAATATAAGTAACTATAAAAATGTAAAATTAAAAGTAATAATTTTTAATACTTATAAATAAATAGATTTACAATTACTAATATATATACACATATTTATTATTACTAATTAATTATACATATGTAAATATTATATTGATTGTATATAAAAATATAATTAATTTCTTATTGAATATAAAATTAATTAATTATAAATATATATATTATTATTCATATAAATGAATAAATATTTTATTAAATATATCTTTAATCATATAAATGTATAAATATATTCAGAAATAATTGTATATACAAATAAAAAAAGATATAAAATATACATAAGAAATTACTTAAATATAAATATTTTTTAATTATTTTATTATTATAAAAACACATAAAAATGATTATAAAATTAATGAAATTTTAAATATAAGTTCACTTTATAAATTAAATTCATTTAAAGATTTGAGATTTAATTTTTTTAATTATTGAATTACTATTATGAATTATCATTTATGGATATCGTAATGTCTTTATTAATGAGTACATCTCATTTCCCAAACCCTTGATAATGGCTAACATTAATGGGTTTCATCACCCTTAGGAATTATAACCTATATATTTGTGTAAAAAATATAATGTGAAAATCCCCCTCTTGGTGATATATATTTTTTTTCTTTATTGTATTATATTTCATTCATTCTATTTTCATTGAATCCCTTTTTCTATCACCATTCCAAATATTCAATGTTACTTTATGTTCACTATCTCTTCACCTTTGATCAAAGTTTTTATACATATTATGAAAATCACTATTATTTTAATTGGTGACCAATTCATTTCACAACACTTAGCAGCACAACTGTTTTACTAGGAAAAAAATGCTAGTCAAATTGGTAAGTGATATTTTTTCTCGGTGAATATTCCAAATCATGGTTTTCTCCCACATTATATTTCTATAAAGAACTACATTTCAGGGATTTTGGTTACCAAGATGCATCTTGAAGCATATGGCTTTAGACAAATGATTAAAGTTTACAATCACAAATGTTTCCAAGACTGTGCATGAGCCCTAATATCCCTTCACTACCACCTCCATAAATATTTAAAGGAAAAGTAACTAATGATGAAGGGTCCTCTAGTGTTATGGAAAGTACTCAAGGAGTGGTATTATCACCTTCAACCAGTGATCTTTCCAAAATAAAGTTATAAGTGGAGTCATATTTGATTATAATACTTTAAAAAGGTCTTGAACATAACTATTCCATGCATAAAATAAATTCAAAATTAAAAATATATCGAGATAATATAATTGAAATTGATATAATATTTAAAATATATTTTTCTTTTAAAGCCTAAAATTTAATTCTACAACAAAAATATCATTAGAAGAGATTTACTAAATATTTAGAGTTACTCTCTTACTTTCTTGTTACGGAACAAAACTATTCACTCCAGGTGAGAAATCCTGAATCTAGACCTACTAGCATAGATCCATTCTGTGAAGTAAATGAAGCTTCTTATAATCAAGGTCACAAAATGAATTAATAGATATGAGGTCAAGGAAAAAAATATGATTGAGGTGGTCATACACCAAATTAAAATAGGAAAGGGAACCACCAAAATTGGAAAACTAAAGTATAACCCTGACCAAAGAAAACATATAATGGTGAAAATGAATGTTTTTAGTGTGGTGTGAATAGTAACTGGTCATTTACCTATCGTACACCCAAATAACATGTTCTTTATTCTCAAAAATCAATCTATGGAAAAGAAATGTGCATTGATGCCAATGTTTATGACCGATCATCGAAACATATTGATAAAATTCTAAATTATGATGTATCTGGTTATTTTGTGTACCCTAACAGTATTTAACATACTGATAATGTGTAAATTCTCATGATGGAGATGTCTTTTTTATAATACTATTTGTTTAATTTTTCATGTTTTATTTTATTTATTATGTACAGATATTATTTATTTTTAATAGAATTGAATGATGTAAAATGCTATGTTGGGATTAGTCCTTGTGATGAATAAATTTCTTCATTGATAAGGCCATGACACACATAATTTTTAAATATGAGAAATATTTCATCAACCTTAAAAATATACGTGATCCTGTAAGTAAATTAATCAATAGTGGGAAAATAATTAAAGCACCAATATAGAAAAATTATACTTACCTTGTGGTACATATATACTAATAAATAATGCTTTGTTTTCATCTAAGTCTTGATTAAATTTTTTATGTTTTAAGGATATTCTTGAAAATAGATATCACATCACAAAAATGGATAAAGAAGGTATTGAATAATACTATATAAAAATCATTAATAATAATCATACTTTGATTTTATAGAAACTTCCAAGGATTCTCTCGGGATTGTACTATGTTAATATTTATAAAATTGATAAAAATATGGTAACCCTTAATCTTAGAAACCATGATATATTTATTGTATGGAATTACCATTTAGGGAACACTTGATTAATAATGATGTAGAAAATTGTTAAATATACTAATTGTCATCCCTTTGTTGATAAAAGGGTTCTCACATATAATGATTTTTTATGCACTCCTTTTTCTTAAGGAAAATTTATCATAAGAACAACAATATCAAAAATTAGGACTGAAACCCATATATTCTTAAAATGGATTCATGGTGACATATGTGGTCTGATTCATCCACCATGTAGACCAGTAAAATATTTCATGATCCTAATTGAATCATCAACTAGATGGTCTCATGTGTGTTTATTATCAACTCAAATTCTTTATGGTACCAGGGTGCGTAATGGAATCTAGTGGGGTGGGGATTTAAAAAATTTCATCACCAAAGTGATGAAACATCATTTTATCTAGTGATATGAGCCCCTATAGAGGTCAATGGATCTCACATGAATATATCAAAGTACAAAAATTAATCATGAATGATTACCTCATTTGAATCGATGCGCATTCAACTGCATTCCATCGTCAACAACCATTTTTCAAATTATCTGTGCTCAAACCCCTCTAGATCATCCGCACTCGCTTTAAGAGTCCACAAAAATGTTGATCATTAAATTTCATATGCTATCACGGATCTATAATGATTTCTTCATTGACATGATAATCACCATGATCCCGTCCCTTCGATCCGTGAAGCTGTTCTTGGATAAATTACTCAGATGAAGACTTTTATTCTATATGATGTTGGAAGAAGAGAGGGGAGCTCTCAAAAATCATACTAATAGATATCCACACTCAAAAGTGCTCCATATTTCTTATATAGTGGTGGTTCAATACTCGAAAAGGGTTCCCCATCCCCCGTATAAGTAACATGCACTAAATAAGAAATAAATGACATGTTAAGACAAACTAACTATGTCATACAAATCATTTATATTTTATCAAATACTTGTAATATATAATTAATATATTACATGATAAATATGAGTCATTAACTTGACTCATAATTCCCTCAATGTTAAATAAACATTGAATATTAAAATAATATCTTCTTGTATAAAATATTTTCAGGTATTTACATAATACCTTGTGAATACCTATCTAAGTAAATTATACACAATTATTTTGTACTCATGTAATAATGAATTTTTTTATTTATTGGTGATTGTTTATTCTCAGACACATCTCATACCCCATCATGGGGACCACCATGTCCTATATTCCTAATCATCAAAATATAGAAGACTCTTGAATATACTATTGTGTGTGACCCTCTCGGTCCTTATATTGATATTCATGAATACAATTCACAGATCAGTTGTAGAGTCTAACAACCCATCAAGACGTGTAAAGAGATAAGGAAACGTCATAGTACAGACAACCTTCCTACAAACTCATATCATGTAATATAATATATTTGTCTCGCAATATCTCATAATGCAAGATGCACACTTCATTTCATCATCCTTTATTTATTTATTATTTGTTAATATAAATGGATAAACTTACCTTCTTTTACCATGTCTACAGATTTAATGAAGTTACTACAATCCTGATCTACTAGGACTGAGATATCACTTCCTCAACTCGGAAGTGAAAAATTATATCTTGATCATTCAACCAATGTCATACCATCAAAGACGCACCAAACATAAGATACATTTCCAAAACATCAATGTCATAGTGTTTTCCTTACATCAAAATATGTGATAAAATTGTATAAATTCATAAAAATCACAAATTAGGATACCAATACACATGTTTGTAGATAAGAACAACCAATAACACATGAAACAGGTGATGTTCCTATTGGTGGGTCTATCCTCGTGATTTTATCTACTTGTGATCACCAAGTGATAACTTCATGAGAAGATGTCTCAATGCTTATAATACCCCAAAACCTAGTTTCTCATTATACTCCTTTCAATATAATGTATCTGGACTATAGGACATAACTATAATATTACTATCATGGTCTATCTTGGTTCTCATTATAGCCTAAGAACTACTATAATCTTTATATACAATATGTAATCTATGGAAATTACCACAAATATAGTGGAAACATAAGTATCAACAATATTATAGTAATATAAACACACACACACATATATATATATATATATATCAAATTTTATACATGTAATGTTAATCAAAGTATATATTTATGTTGGGTCTACGGTACCCACATTCATCACTCCCACTTTCACTATATCAATCTACTAACATTTCTCGATCCGCTAGACCTCACATGAGTATCACGATTCTACTAAAATACAGCTTTAGTTAAGAGATCTTCCATGTTATCCTCCTTGGCTACTCTTTTAATTGAAACATCAATACTTTGAAGAAAATACATCAATGCATAAAACTTCTAAATTATATGATTTATCCATTAGTGTGACTTGAGATCCCTTAAAAGCACCACTACTACAGTATTTTTACAATAAACTAGAACAGGATCTACTTTTCTAGGAACAACACTAATGTCTAATACACATATGCATATCCAAAACACCTTCTTAACTTCATTAGAGGTCTTAATATAATCAAATTCTGCTATATATTTGGTGATTGTAGGTTACATTGGGATTCTCCGAATCACTACACCACAATTAAAGAAGAAGGTATAGCCTAAATTTGATTTAAGAACTTCATGACCTATCTAGAAACTATCATCAGTGTATCCTCTCGCAATTAATTTCAAAATATCCTTCAAACACTAGGAAGTTATCCATTATATGACTCAAGACATAAGGATAGTATTCACAGCTTCCCATTATAGCTCTCTTGGATTATCTTGATATCGATCCACCATGATTGAAGAAAAGGAAACATCAAAACTAGTACATAACATTGCATACATGATAGATCTCTTGGCTGAGGAATAATGGATTCTACTCATTCTTTCAACCTCCTTCTTTGTTTTTAGAAACATTTTATTGAATATATTGATACCATGTGACGTTGGCTATAACCTCCTCTTGGATTGTTCTATATTGTACCTTTTCAGTACACTATCAATATATATACATTAACTTAGCTCAAGCAGCCTATGAGACCTATAACAATAGATATTGATCCTTCGAATGAAGGGTTCTTCACCTAAGTCTTTCAGGGAGAAGCATTCAATTAACCAAGTCTTGACTGAATAGATGACCAGTACTTTGTCTCCTATGATTAATATGTCAACAACATATAATACTAAGAAAAAAAATGGAATTTCCACTAACTTTATTATATACACATTGCTCTATTTTATTCTATAAGAAACAAAATTCTCCTATGGACTCCTCAAAATGAAAATTCCATGACTGTGATTTCTACTTCAACCCATAAATGGGCCTTTGTAGCTAGAATACATTATTAGAATTTTATGAATTAATAAACCCTTGGGGTTGAATCATATAGAAATCTTAAACCAAATTCCCATTAAGAAAATCGGTTTTGAAATACATTTTCTAAATCTCATAATCAAGAATGGTTATATTTCATGTAATATTCTGATAGATTTCATCATCACTACTACTAAGAAGATATTTTTCTAGTCTATTCCTTGAAATATCATGAAACCTTTTTATACCTGTCATGACTTATAAGTATAAACTTTTCCATATATGCCCACCTTTTTCTTTAATACCCATTTACACCTAATGGATTTTACATCAGAAGGATGGTCCACCAAAATACAAACTTGATTTTGATACATGGACTCCATCTTAGAATGAAAGGAATTTTTACATTTAGTATCATCCTTTTTTTATATAGATCCCATATAGATTAGAGGTTCATCATTCTCTTGGATTAATGTTCTACCTGACTCAGTTAAGAAAACCATCTCTCTTTGGTTCTCTAAACTCTAAAGTAGACCTACGTAGTACTTTTGACTTGGGAAATCTTCATCTCCAACTTTATCATGTATATATAGTTCACGTACCAACTCTTGTTTATCTAGAGAAATAAATTCATGGAATTCAATTTTTTCCAAATATTTCCATTAGAAATGTGTTCCCTTTATAGAAATAAAGTATGTATTTCCAAAAAAAACTTTCTTATTTGAATTTTTATATGTGTAATATACTTTATTTTATTTAGGATTACCTATAAATATGCACTTAATTCTTCATGATGCTAATTTTTCTCTAGGTATATTCTTGACAAAATCCTCTCATCCCCAAATACATATGTGTGAGAAACTGAGTATATTTTCATTCCACAACTCATATGGAATCCCATATTTAGATTTAGTTGGTACTCAGTTAAGGGTATATATTATTTTCTGTAATGTGTAACCCCAAATTATAATGGAATATTTCTCTAACTTATCATTGATCTGACCATGTCAGGAAATATCTATTTTCTAGTTTCACTAACACCATTCCACTGAGGTGTGTATGTAGGAGTGATTTGGGATACCATCCCACACAGCTTCAAGTGATCTATAAATTCTTGTTTAATATAATCTCTACCTTGGTCTGAGAAGAGAGACTTAATATTTTTACCAAAATAGTTTTCTAATTCATATTGGTCTTCCTTAAACAACTTATATAAATCATACTTATAACTCATTAAGTAGATAGATCTATACCTACTCTATTAATTTATAAAAGTAATGATGTATAAGACCCCACATTTTTCTTCTACTATAAATAGTACACAAACATCAGTATGAATTAATTCCAATAATTCTACATGCCTTAATCATTTCCCTAATAACAATGATTTGGTTATTTTACCTTGTAATCAAGCCTGACATACATATAGGGGTTTTAACTCAGCTAAGTCTAAAAACATTTCTTAGTATAATTCCTATAAGAAATTATCATTTACATGAAAAATCTTGTAGTTCCATAGGTTGGTGTTATATGATTCATTTTCACTATTATTTTCAATAAATTCTGTTATAGGGTTTTCATGTTCAAGTATATACAATCCATTGTCAAGATGTGTTATATCATAACTTATGTTATTCTTACAAAAGAGACAAAATTTATTTGAAAAAATAAAATAAAATCCCATGGTGTCTAGACATGACATTGGGATTATATTTCTGGTAACTAAATGAACATAATAACAATTATTTAATATAATGACCAAACCTTTAAGATAATTTAAGTGATAATCTCCCACTTTCAATGATTCTAGCCTCGCACCTCTTGTGACTCAGAGATCCACCTCACCCTTTGCAATATTATGGAATCTACATTGTTATTATATATGAATACATATGTGTGATACACATACTATATCCAAAACTCTTCTTATAGATAAATATATATTTCATTCAATGAAAAAATAAATGAAGTGTAAGGGTATCCTTTCTTCATCTTCTCAACTCTGTAATTGTTATTCCAGTGGCCTTTCTTACCACATAAAAATAATATATCCTCCATATCATTTACCTCCCTCTATATCTTTGGATTCTTGTACAGAAGGTACATCAGTGTCTTTGGCTTGAACATAACCATAGACGCTTTAGCCTTTCCCTTCCTCTTGTTGTTCACTATAAGGACTTAATAATTAGTATTCTTCATATCCTTATCAGCATAATAAACTAATTCCAAAATATTTGGGAATTATTTTTTAATGTAATTAATATTTTATTTAATAATAAAATTCATGATGCTTGGTGGTAAAGAGGAAAGAATGTGATCAGTTTCTAGTTATTGGTTTAGTTTGAACACAAGAGATTCAAGTCTCTCAATATACCTAACCATCTTGACTACATGAGGTCATTCTTAATTCCCTTTTTCTAGCCTACACCCATATAGTACAATGGATATATCATACATTTCATTCCTCAATCTATCCTGATATAACTATTGGATATGGGCTAACATCCTATATGCATATTTTTTCTCATGCATTTTCTTTAATTGAATGTACATTAATGACGACATAATATATATTTTATCTATTTTATCATCTATATACATTTTATACTTGTCTTTATCTTCTTTTATTTCTCCATGAGTTGGATCATCAGGAAGTGAGGACTCCAGTACATAAAGCTTCCTCTCTGGGCGTAGTACTGTTCACAAGCACATGTACTGCTCCTAGAAGCTATGACTGATCAAGATATTTTCATTATACTGTATCGATCACAGTGATGATAATATAGTTTTATTTGTAATTTCCATTGTTATCTAAAATAAATAAACATATAAGTTAGTAAATTGTCATGATTACCTTTTATAAATTAATTATTTTTTAATAAATCGTGAAATTTTTTCCACTAATTTATCGAACCATAGTAGCCATCACTAAAAGATCCAGAATACTCTATCACTTGAGTATTGTTGTTGAAAGGATCCTTGAAACTTATCCTCATAGTCCAAGTTAAGGGTACACCACTACTCAGATAGTTCCAAGTTATTCACTAGACTGGCCAACCGAATTTACTCATGGTTCATTTAATGTTGAGTGAAGTCTTGAGTAATCATAATTGTAACCTTGATTCCCTCAAAACATTCCCTCTAAAGGTGTAAAAAGAAAAATATGGATATTTTTTGCGACCAAATTTAGTTAATTCAACCCATCACCCATATTGAACACCACAATAGTAGGTAGTACACTCAACTAGGGGTGATGAGAAAACCAAACATCCAGTTTTGTTCAAATATATGTGATGGAAGTTTAGTGTCCTGGTAGTTCCTCACTCAAGATGATGAAAATTCCATCAAACTCAGAAAAAGAAAGAAATAAAATTCTGAAGGAAGATTCAAAAAATAATATTGGACAATCCAAATTTGGAAAATTAAGTTAATCTATCCATGTACTAATTTCTAGGAATGGTTCACGGAAGGCATCACCCACGAACCAAGCAATACGCAAAATGAAGAATCATGGTGCCGGCTCTCGTGAATGAGGTCATTCACTGAAACGAAATGGAGAAATCCACTCTGCATATAGTTCTAGTGAAGTAAGAAGTACATGGAATGAATAATTATGCTTCTGGCCCCGAAAAATGAAGATGTTCTCCAAAACAAGATGGAGAAATCTGCTCTGCATACAGTTCCAGCAAACCAATCAGGTTGTGGAATGATGAAGACGGTTCCCTTGCCCCATGAACTGTGTCATTGGCGAAATGGAGGTGGAGAATTTCTTCCCCATGTATGATGACCCCCATATACAATATCCCCTATGAACTAAGAATTTCTAAGGATGAGGTGGAAACACCAGCCCTCGCAAATTAATCCACCTAAAGACTAAGACCACCATGGGCTTCTGTAAAAGGCACTACACAGACTATCGATCCAGCACTCAGCACCACTATAAATAAATTCTAAGGAAAATCAAAAAATAACTCTACCAAGAGCTGAAAACAACTACCCTAATGGGAAAAAATGAACGAATCACATATAAAAAATATAAGGGGTGCGGGGGAAATCCCTCCCGCACCCAAAGCAGTTCACAAAAGCCATCTCGCGAACAATATCGTTGTGGGCCTTCGTGGACTCCATCCCTTGAATGGTACGTAGAATACCCTCCACTAAAATAACATGTGGGTGAAGTGTTGTTTTTGGAAATGAGGCATCATTTATAATCCTCATGAATGAATAAAAAATTGTACAAATACACTATTATGGGGAACTTGGTTCGTAGATAACCCCATGGAAAAAAATGGTCTATGGGATTCCATATGTGGAAGATAGTATGCGGGACTCCCCTATGTATAAGATAGTACAAGGAACCCCCCCCCTGTGGCTGACCATACATTGGAGCTCCTATGAGTACAGCTCTTACGTAGATTCTCTTATGTGGAAAACAATACACAAAGGAAACTTGGTGGGAAATAGTGCACAGACAGCACCTACACAGATGCTCCTACGTGGATTCTCTTATAAGGCTGACTGTTTTTGGAATCTTCTACATGCCCAAACTTATATAGGGAATCCCATAGACCCACTAGTCCATACCACAGGGGGTGCGCCTCCACACCCCAGCTCAAGATCAGTGCCGGTCCAGTCCCTTCGCTACACTCATTGACCCCAATGAAAAATTTAGAGTCACACCACGAAATTATTGGGATGGGTTATCATCATTTTCTATTGTGCCTTTCTTCCACCCCATCATCCATCCCTTAAATACCATGAGTTGAGATACTCTTTATGAGGCTCCTAAAACCCCATCACCTGCCTTCTATTGCTGGATGATATTGAACTCTATGGAAAATTGTAGTCTTCATGTTTCTTACATGCTTTGACACTCCCTTCTCCATCCATCAAACTCTATGTCCTAGGTTTCTTTGGATCTTTATAAACCTCCTTGCCATATAAAATGGATGGTCAATGTACTGAGGATAACTTTTCTTGTCTATGAACAAAATTCCCTGGTGTATTTGCATATTTTTCCCACAAAAAAGGTCTATCAACAAGAGGCATGTTCATCCTCAGGATAAGATTTTCCTAGTTCTATATTCCTAATGGCTTCCATGCCCTATATAATTTCTCATGATCTGAGATCCTCCAAAATCATGGTTTACACATTCCATCCCTCTCATATTTGAGACATGTCAAAACATCCTAAGCTGATTATCCTCTAATTAATCATGGATTTAATAACATGTTGTCCAAATCATATGACCTCAAACTACAAGACCCCAAATTGTCCTCTCCACATGAAATTAAATTCTGTGATATTAGTCCCTACAACACAAAATTAAACTATAATTTCATTATCCCAGCTATATGAATTTAAAATATAGTATATCAGGTGATTTTGGATCTTCATAAACATCCAGACCATTTGAACTGGAAGGTTAGTGTCATGGGGACACCTTTGATTGACTATGCAGACGATTCCCCGATGGCTCTACATATATTTCCCACAAAAAAGGACCATCAACCAAAGAAAAATTTATCCTCATGAGAGAATTTTCTTATCTTCATACACCCTAATGGATTCCATGCCTCACATAATTTATCTTGATCTGAGATCCTATATAAACATGATTATCCTCCAGTTAATTATCATCTAATATATATGATTGTAAACTATAGTATACCCCATATGATTCTCATAAAGTAAGGGTTCTTGAGTTATGTTCCTAACCTTTCCACAGAAGGTGGAACTCTTTCTCCTCTTAGTCTTATCCCCATAAATGTCTATATAATTTTCCAAACATGACTATCCAAGATATCTACACAAGAGAGGAATTTTTCATATTCAAATCCCCTCTATCTCTCCCTCCCTTTGGGCTCTAACACCATCTATCAGTAGATGAAGTGGGATGTGTGATCTCCAAACCCACTACCTCCTCTGGTTTCTCACACTAAGTATGACCCATGTGGTCTTAGAGGTTGGAAACGGTCATGACACCTGTATAATCCCAATCATGGGCCTCCACTTAGGTGTAACCCCCAATCAATCCTTCAAATCATCATGAGTGATATCCTCATCATACTTATAGAAATATGGGAAGCTTCTATGCATAAGCCCCACAACATGAACATAGAGAACGTTGATTCCAAATACAATTGGGATATGTAGGAAACATTTATCTAGACCCAATATCTATATCATCTTATCCATGAAATGAGAGATCATGCACCTCCAAGTGGGCAGCTTCTGCATGTAAACCCCACCCAAATTGAACTATGAGAACTATGATTCCTACTCTAACATGGATATATAGGACGCCTACCTAAGTCCCGAGATCAATGGATATCCTCTTTAAAGGTTAGTCATAATGTGAATTTCCCTCGACTCACTAGGACCTCCCCTTGAGAAATATTCCTAAACTTGACTATTTCAAGAAAGGCATCCTATACGGTGTAAGCCCTGGCCATATCTCTAGAAATGGGCAGCTGTTGTGAAATTGTCCCATATGTTGAACAATGAGAGATTCAATTCTCAACTAACTGGGATATGTAGGAAGCCTCCCTGAGGTCTAAACCAAGAATCCAAATCACCCTAGTATTCCCAAGGCCACATCCCTAGAAGGTTCATATTCACCCAAAAGATCAAACTCTTCACGGGCTTCCTGGCCCCCCACGACATAAGCACCACATTGGATCTTGAATAAGAACCTTTCACCTAGACTTCCCTAACACATGATGTTAAACTAAAAGGATGGGTCCTCATCACATGACCATAAAAGGTGATGTGCACAGTTATGTGGCACTAAACTATGTGGGTTCTGATTACTCTCACAGGGATACTTAGGAAGCCCATCTCAATGGTTCGATCCCGACATCAATGTAATGTCCATCCTCTCAGGATGATGATAAACTCCATAGAAACTCATCATTGGTCTTAAAATCGAATTTTCTCAGTAATTTCTAATCCATGTCTATCCATGGTTGTTCTTCAAACCCAGGGTTAATCTGTGGACACACTATTCGAGAAAAAACCAAGGATTCACAAACATATGAACATTTCCTAAATTTATAAGAGAGTTCCAAAGTATGTAAAAATTTCCCCCAAATGGGTTTGATGAGCCTGAACTCCCATCCTCTCGACCAATGGAGTCCTGAAGTGTTGTTTTCCAAATCTTCAACCAATGAGAACCAACCTTTGGAAAGCGGTCCCATGAATCATGGATACTCGGGTCATCAGGTGTTTCTTAATCCATGAATAAACCTATTAGAGACCATCCGAGGAAATCATACCCAACATAGGTTTATTTCACTAACATATAACCCTCTTTTATGTCTCCCACTGGGATCATGAAAATGCGGCACCTCCTTAATAACATAAAAACTATACACTGCCCAATCCCGGTGGGACCATCTGGCCCTATCAGTACTCGATGCAACACAAGTTGGGATCACAGAAGAAGGCATTATGAATTAATATTACTTTGAGTGGTTTTTAATATTTCTTGAGGAATGTAATGACTTTTTATTAATTATGTTCATAATATGTTTTTTCACTCACAATTTAACATGTATTAATAGAATATATTCATTGAGTCTTTTTGATTTTTTCTATTTATTATTATATGTGTTTCCCACTGACATGAAAATGCATAAAATAATAAAAAATATATAATGTAAATAAATTACTCTACTGGTCTTGATCATCTAATATTGTTTGATCCATTTTTACTCAATGGATCACCTGTGGCCTATGGGTATAACACCTAATTTGTACTATGACACATATCACAAATCGTCCTTGTTCTAGTGTTTTTACTTCTTATTTGGTATACTGCATCATCTTAGTATGGTCTAAATCTTAAATAATCATCATTAATAGTAAAAATGTACTCTCATATAGGCAAGGGGGTCTTGAGAAGCACAATATATATAAAAATAATAATAATGATGGACACGAAGGACCTTATACATATTCAAACAAAAAAGATGATGTGCAAACCATTGAGAAACTTAATTAAATATAAAAAATATCACACACAATTGTAATAAATAATTAAATAAAATAAAATTAGACATGAAATGTAGGTCACTATTCAAGACCAGTTGGTGAGAAAATTTAATGCATGATAAAATTAAAATGTAATAGATTTAATTTTGAGGGTTAATTCGGCCCTTGAAATAATTTAATTTTTCTCCTAAAATTAAATTAATACATTACTTTTATCTTACAGAAAAATCAAATTAATTGTTTTAAAAATTATTTTTTAAAAAAAATAAAAATTAATAAATTAATTTTTGATTATATTATTATTTTCTGGCCCCATAACCCCGTCCAGGCTCATTATGAGTCATAAAGAACCTGTACGTGGTATCTTGGGTTGAACAGCCCTCATACAATGTGTTTCAGGTCAGGTAGACCCACTCCAACCCATTCTGAGTTGGGTAGACCCGCAAGATAAGATTGGTAAGCTCAATCAGGAAAGGAGGTTTATGGTCGGGGTTCCCCAAAAATCACGTAGTGCCGTAGAGGGTGAATGTAGTGGTGGAGTCATGGATGGATGGGTTTGTGTGTGTGTGTGTGTGTAGCAGTGGCTCAGTTTTCTGCTACGGATGAGGTCGAGGTTTTTAGGTAAGTAGGTGCCTATGAGATCTGATGAAGCGGCAGTGTTTTGGAGGAGGAAGGGCTGGAGACCATGTTCGACCTATGATGATGGTGATGTTCGACCAGGCAGTAGAAGTGGTAGGACCAAGAAACGACGGCAGGGTTTGATGGTGGTCATGGTGGGGAGACACTAGGAAAGGGGGTTTTCTTCCTCGGAAATCCTCCTAGTTTTTAAAATTAATTTTTTTTCCTTTTTTTAATGTCTCACCACCTCCCACTAAAGTAAAAAAAGGCCTTTTGGTTTTATTGTTAGCAACCACACCCTATTAGAAATAGTTTTCTATCTTCTAACCCATGAACCATATCTTATGTTTATAATGGTTTTTTAAATCATAAATAAACCCCTATTTCTTAGGCCATAAAAAAATATATTAATAATTTCAACAAATTTATGGAAAACAACATGCTGGAAATTTCAATACCAGCCATCGGATTCTTGCTAAATTTAAGGTGTTGATCAAAAATTGTTTACTCCAACATTATCTGGTCAATTATAACATATATATAAACCATGTGTGTTAATCAATTTTAATACTTGAAAAAAATGCAGACAATCCATATTAATTTATTTAGATGGTCGTAATAGGGCCATCTAAGATCGGATTGATATGTGGTCTGAACTATTTGGTTTGTAATGAATCACTCTGCTTGATTTAAAGAATTTTTTTTCTTGGATCATAAACTTCATGGGATTTCCCAGATACTAATTAATGTTATCAGAGCCCGTGTTGAAAGCTGGTAGACATGGGATTTAATATTTTTCATTGTTAGACTGATGAAACTATATCCTCTTTGGAAATATGATCCCTAATCGAGCTTTGAGTATCTCACAAGAATATATAAAACCCAAAAAAATAACCATGAATGATTACCTCATTCAAATCAATGTGTGTTTGGATACAGTTCATTGTTGATGACTATTGCTCAAACGATTTGAGCTCAAACCTCACTAAATCATCCACACATGATTCAATATTCCACTTGAACACTAATTTTAAAATTTTAGGTACTAGCATGGAGATATGAAAATACCTTAGATGTTACAATTATCACCACGACTACATCCTTTCAATAAAAAAAGGTGTTCTTGGATCAATTTATTTGATAGAGTCTTTATTTCCTTAGGATGTGGTAAGAAGAGAGAGGATCTATCAAAATTGTCGGGACAAATAGTCACATAGAAAAGAGATTTTCATTTATTATATAGTGGTGTACAAATACCCATAAATGGTTCCCCGACCCCATATAATTAATTCTTACTAAATAAGAAATGAACAACACGTTATGATGAAATAATTGTATCATAAACATCATTCATATTTTATCACCTACTTATATTATATAATAAATATATTATGTGATAAAAAAAAGTCTTTAACTCGACTTGTGACTTCTGAAATATTAATTGAACCTTGAATATTAAAATAATATTTGTTCATATAATATCTTTCCATGTATAAACATAAGACCTTATGGATAATTTAACTAAATAAATTCAACCTATTAATTTTGTACTCAAATAATAAGGAATTTATCTGTATATTGGTGATCATTATTTTCAGACACATCCCAGACACTATGGTTGGGACCACCATGTCCTATATTCCTATTCACCAAAATAGGGAAGACTCTTAAATATGCTATTGTGTGTGACCATATAGGTTCTTATCTTGATAGTAGTTAATATTATTCATAGACAAGGAGTAAAATGTAGAAACCCATCAAGTCCCCTAATGAGATAAAGAAAATTCATAGCAATGACAACCTTCCCATAAACACATGTCATGTAATATAATCTCTTTATCTCACGATATCTCAAAAATAATGACACACACTTCATGTCAACATTCTTTTGTTACTTTATTTTAGTTGATCTAACTCGATGGACATACCTTCTTATACTATGGCCATTATTTTAGTAAAGTTAATACCATCCTGATCAACTAGGCCCAAGATATCACTTCCTCGACATGGAAATGATAAATTCTATCTTGACCATTCAACCAATTCCATACACCAAAAAAACGAATCCAACACAAGATACCTCACCGTGATATCGATGTAATATTTTTTTCTTTGCATCAAAGTAAATGATAAAATGGTACATGTTTATAATGATCCCAATTTAAGAGAACAATACACGTGTTCATGGATAGTAATAAAAAATGACACATGAAACATGTGATGTTCTTATTGGTGGTTCTTTCCTCGTAATCTCATCAACTCAAGATCACCAAGTGAGAACTTCATGAGAAAAAGTATCAATGCTTATGATCCCCCGACACATGATTTTCACATATCATATGTTTCTTGGAAACATGATGTATTTAGACCATAGTAAATAACATTAATATTATTTTCATGGTATCTCTAGGTTCTCATTATATCATGGTAATGAAATGTATTATAAAGACATTACAATAAATATAGTGGATGCAGAAGTATCAACACTATTATGGAAACCTAAACATATGTATATACCAAATTGTATACATTTAATGGTTATAAATGTTCCTATATAATTTAAATCTACAGAACCCACTTTCATCAAGCCTACCATTTATGAAATCTCTTTCCAAAATAATAATGTTAAGAGAATTATTTCTCAATTATTCAATCAAGCATATCAAGCTTGATAATGTTGGTTGAATATTCATCACATTGTTTTAATGGTTATTTCTTGTCACTAGGAATAAATTTTTAACATCTTGTAGATCATGTTCATACTCAAAATAGTCTATTTGAATCATTTATAAAGTGGTTACAACATATCTCTATACCACTACTTATGAAAACTAAATGCCCAGTTTATCATGGGGACCTGTAATTTTTCATGTTGCCTCACTAATTAAAATAAGACCATTAATATATGATGAATATTCCCCTCCTTAATTAGATTATAAACATGAAATAAATATACCACAATTATGAATTTTTTGTTGTGATTTATATGTGCCTATAGAACCCTAGAAATGAAAAAATATGGGACCCCAAAGAATAATTGAGATTTATATTGGATTTGAATCCCACTAAATTATTAAGTATTTTAATACAATGAAAGGATATTTATTCACATCTATATTTTTTGTTTTTAATTTCAATGAAAATATACTACCAAGATTAAAATGGAAAAATCATTCAACAATAAAAAAAGATCATGGAAAATGTCTTCCGGATTATATCTTGAACCTCAAAAAAAATACGAGTCAACTTGATTGTCAAGAGATTATAAATTTGAAAATATTATCAAATCAGTTTCTAGATGTATTCAATGATTCAAAATGGGTCCCTAAATCATATATACCCACTTAAAATTCTCCAATAAGATTATATTTCATTGAAGCACAATTTGATGGTGTTACCAAAAATTATTAAAATATACACTTGAATCATGGAAGACCACTCTATTCAATATAAAAAATCATCATCAAATGAAAGGGAAACAACCCATGTTGGTAGAAATAAATGAACCTGAGGATAATGTAAATTCAGTTGGTCATGAAATTCCTCAAGAAATCAATGTACTATAATTAGTAGATCATGATCAAGATGAAATTTAAATAAATATTACTCACACTAGAGTATGTTGGAATTTAGTAGAGACCATTTCTTAGAGAACATTTTCATTTAATGTGGTGCTTGAATTTTTTTGGGGTGGATCAAAAACCCAAAACAGTTAATGAACGTTTTGATAGACCATATTGGGATCAATGGAAATATATTATTCAATATGAATTATACTCATCTTATAAACATGAGGTCTTTGGGTTGATTTTAAAAATACCTGAAGAGATTAAACTTGTTTGTTGTAAATTGGTATTTTTGTAAAAGAGATATACAAATAATAAAGTCCTAATATTTATATCATGACTTCCTGATCAAAGATTTTTACAAATACCCAAGATTGATTATAATGAAAAATACTCCCCTATAATGGATGAGATAACCTTTAATTACCTCATGATGTTTTTTATACATGAGAAACCTGAACTACACCTGGTCGATGTTGTTTCTGCATAAATTTATGGTAATATTGTTAATGATATTTATACGAAAATCCAAAAAGGATTCAAAATGATATAAAAATATGTTAGATCTCAATATATTTATTTTGTTAAGTGGAATAAATCATTTTATGGTTTAAAGAAGACAAGTAATAGGTGTTATAACAGTCTACGTGAATATTTGATGAATGAAGGTTATAAAAATTATCTAATTTTTCTATATGTATTCGTTAATGGAACATTATCTAAATTTGTGATCATTGCAATATATATTGATGGTTTGAATCTTATTGGAACACCTGATGAAAATTCTATGGTTGTTGAATATCCAAAGATTGAATTTGAAATTAAATACATTAGGATAAAATTCTTCCTCGGATTAAAAATTGAATATCTTGAATGTGTAATTATTGTGCATCAAACATGATATACTGAAAAATTCCTATAAAGATTTAATATAGAAAAATTACACCTAGTAAGTGAACAGATGTTTTTACAAACTTTTGATAAAGATAAATATCTTTTTAAACCATGAGAGGATAATAAAGAACCTTTAGGTCTGAAAGTAGAAAAAATGATTGCTACTAGAGAACTAATGTATCATAAAATTAATACAACCCCAAAAATATCATTTTCTAAAAATTTATTTAAAATTTATAGTTCATCTCTTAGTCATCGATATTGGAATGGTATCAAAAAGGTATTATGATACCTTCAAGGATATAGTGATCAAGAATTGTTTTATTTCAAAATTTTAGGAGAGAGATTAGTTGGTTATAAAAATGTTGGATACTTTGATATATATAAAGAAATATCTGATACATGATATTGAATAACATTTGGTGGAACCACTATTTCTTGTTGTTCTATAAAATAAACCATTTCTGTAACTTCCTCTAATCATGTTGAGTTAATTGTGATTCATAAAGAAAGTCGAGAATGTGTTTGGTAGAGATCAATAATTTATCATATCATAAGTAATTATAGATTATATATGTATGATAATATTCCAAGTATTTTATATTAAGATTATGACGCTCGTATAACATAATTAAAGAGTGTATATTTTAAAGGAGATGGAACAAAACATATCTCACAAAAATTCTTTTTCACTAATGATCTTAAAAAGAATGGTGAGATTTTTATCCAACAAATAAGGTCTTGTTATAATCTTGAATATTTATTCATAAAGGAATTATTGACAAAATATTTTAGAAATTGATTTATAAAATTGGAATAAAAAGACTGAAAATTATATCATGACTTTTTGAGTAGAAATTTTGACTATTTTAATATTTTCCTTTGGTTAAGTAATTCCCATTTGGTTTTCTTGATATGATTTTTAATGAGGAAACACTATGAGGACTTGATGTTGATTATACTCTTTTTCCCCAATCAATGTTTTCCCCAAAAATAGTTTTTCATTAATAAGGTTGTTAATGAGGCAATGACACATCATAACAGATATTCAAGGGAGTGTTATACATTATTATGGATATCTATAATTAATGGTAACTAGTGGCCTTACCTATGAGTTAAAGTTTTCAACAAGACACTTCATTCGGACCTATGGTCTTCTTACTATGTCTTGAAGACATAATTAAATAATTGTTGTCCTGAAGAAATAATGGAATGATCTAATCCGGGGGAGATGGGAATATTTCACTATTTTTCCCTCCATGAGGTTTTTTCCTTTGGATTTTCCTAATAAGGTTCTTAATAAGGCAGCATGACATGGAATCCAACTACTTTTGACTTCACTTGTTTTTTATTTGGGATTTTTTTAGTGAAATTTATATAAGATTCCAAGAAATTATGACATCCAAGTGGGAGTGTTATGAATTATATTTTATATAAGTCATAATGTCCAAATTTATGATGAAAATTCATTTCCCAAACCCTTGATAATGGCTAACATTTATGGGTTTCATCAACCTTGGAATTCCATCCTATATATGTGTGTGAATAATATAATGGGAAGATCATCCTCTTGGCGATACACATTGTGTTTTTTATGTCTTTTATTTCTTTAATTCTCTTATCATTGAATTACTTTCACCATTTTCATTCCTAATTTTCAATGTTGCTTTACATTCTCCATGGCTTCACCTCTGATTGACGTTTTCATACAGGTTACGAAAATCATTATTGTTTCAATCGATGTCCAGTTTGTTTCAAAACATTTATATATATATATATATATATAAACATTTATTCCCATATAAATATTTCTATGCATGTGTCTGAAGAACTCAAGGACATGTGTGTGTAATAAATCAGTGAACCTAATAAATACCTGTGTGAATCCAACTCTATATATATATATATTTAAAATTATGAAAATAAAATTGATAATAATTTTTTTACCCTATTGTGATTTATATTTTTAAATATATTTTATTTGTAAGCATACAAAACATACATACATACATACATATATACGCACACATACACATACATACACTTACACACAAACACACACACACACATACACACATACATACACATGCACACATACACATATAAATACACATACATACACATAGACATACATGAACATACACATACACATACACATACAAATACATACACATACTCATACATACACATAAAGATACGCACACGTACATACATACATATGCATATATATACATATACATACATACACATACATACACATACACACACATACACATACATACACATACACATACATAACCATTTACAAGCACGTGCACATTCCTACACATACACACACATGCACATGCACATACTCATACGTATAGATAGACATACATACATAATCATACTCATACACATACACAAACATACACATTGATACACGTAAATACATTCTCATACACATGTGTGCACATATATACACATACATAGACATAAATACATAAATACACTTACATACACATACACATACACGTACACACACACATATATAAATATAGATATATACACATACATACATATACAAAAACATACACATATACATACATACATACAGATATATACATACTTACTTACATACTAATTTACATTCATACACACACATATACATACATATACACACATAAACAAACATACATACCCACATACACACATACATGCATACACATACATATTTTATATACATATATATACTGACACCCCCACCCATTTTTTACATTTCAGAAAAAAAATTATTATTATTTAAATAATATTAGTTATATTTATAAAAATATTATTATTTATTTAAATGAATAAATATTTTAGAGAAAATAAAATTGTATAGTTGTATTTATAAATATAAACCGCATTGTATTTAAATAAAAAATCAATATATTTTACTAATTAAATATAATTATTAAATTTATTATCATTTGTATTTTTTATTAAAAGTCTTCGTTATTTTTAAAATTTTAATTAAATTTTTTAAAAAATTAAAATATATAATTGATATTTTTTACGAAGAATATTAAAATTCATGATTTTGTGGGAGTGTTCTGTGTGTGTTTCTTTATAAAAATTAAATTAATTACATTTGAATTATATTAGTTATTAAAATTATAGATAATGAAATTCATATATAATAATTTCTTTAATAATATTCCAAAAATTTGAATATTTCCATTGAAATTAGTTAATCTCAATTTAAGTTAATTGAAGTTACAATTACATTGTAGTATAATATATGGATATTATATTCTAATTACACACAGACACACTAAAAATGTATATGTGATTGTGTCTTTGTATATATGTATTTGTGTATGTATGTATGTATGTATGTATGTACTTTACACGTACATGGCGATGTATGATCATGTGCACATGTGTGCATGTGTGTGTTATTAAAATTATTAATCTATTGAATATTATGAATAAATATTAATATTATGTATAAACATATCAATAATAATAATAAATGTTTATATATTATTAATAATAAATGTATTACTAAATGAAAAAAATTATAAGTAATAAATAAATATAATTAATAATTAATATTATGAAAAATAAAATGTGTAAAAATTATTAGTATTAGGAGTTATAAAAGTATTAATATATGAATTTATATTATGAATAATAATAATTTTATTAATAAATGATTAATAAGTGTATTAACATTGTGAATAAAAATATTATGAATAAATGTATTCATATTATAATAAATTTGTTAGTATTATAATAAATGTATTAATGTAAAAATAGATATAGTATAAATATTAAAATAATTTTATTAATATTCTAATTACTATATTAATTTCATAATAAATGAACTATTAACAAATATATTATTCCATATTTAGATAATGGGGATTACAAACCACTCATATGCACCCAAGACACTCAAGGGGGTCCAGCTTCATATCTCTCCACAAGGACAAGAAATCACCCGCTAGAACCATTACAATTTTATTAATAGCATGAAGGCCCAATATTTGATGGCCCAAACACCTTGTGGCTCGAAGGCCTAATCTCATGGTCCGAATTCCTTTTTTTTAATAGTATTGTTGTTACAGCACCCTTCCGGTTACAGTAACCAATTTCTATAATTCCTACATTCACAGTGTTATATTACCGAGTGATGTTTTATGAAAAATCCTCCATAAATAGGGGTTGTCAAGGGTTGAACCCCCAACCTTGTGGAAGTGAAGGATCGGCTTGTGCAACTTAGGAATGGGATGGACCACTTATTAATAAATATATTAATATTATAATAAATATTATGAATAAATGTATTCCTCTAATTCCTTTATAAATAAAAGTATTCATATTATAATAAATATATTAACAAATGAATTGATCTTATAAATGATAATTAATGTATTAATGTCATGAATAATAAATCTTTTAATAAATTTATTGATATTATGAATTATAAATGTATTAATATTATGTAAAAGTGTATTAATAATAAAAAAATGTATACATTTCAATTTTATGTAGAAATTTTTTTACAATATATTATTAATTACAAAACTGTAAAATTAAAAGTTAGAATTTTAATAATTATATTTAAATATATTTACAATTGATAATATATAGATACACTATTATTACTAATTAAGTATATAGATGTATATATTATTTTGACTATATAAAAAATAATTAACTTTTAGCTACATTTAAAATTTATTAATTATAATTAAAACAATTATCATTTATAAAAATGAATAAATATTTTTTAAAATATACCGTTAATTGTATAAATTTATAATTATATTCAAAAATAATTATATTTATACGTATAAAAAAGTTTAAAATTCACAATACAAATTATTTAATTATAAATATAAATTAATAATTTTGGTATTATAATAATATATATATATATAATTGATTTTAATATTACTACATTTCTAAATATAAGCTCATTTTATAGGTGTTCTCAACACATACATGTATGTTTCCAACTATATATATATTCATAAATTATGAAATTAAAATTGATAAAAAAATTACTTTATTATGATTTATATTTTTAAATATATTTTATATATAAACATAAATACACATACATACATATATATACACACATAAATATATATATACAGAGACACATATATATATGCATACATACATACACATAAATCTATATAAACACACACACACACATACACACACATACATAAACATACATACACACACACATATATACACATACACATACATGGATACATACACATATATACACATAAACATACATATCCATACACATAAACATATATACACATGCACATACAAACAAACACATACACAAACATACATATGCATACATACACATATACATACACATATATACAAATACAGACACACACATATATACACACTTACATGCACATACACCCACACACACACACACACACACATATATACATATATATACATATACATATACAAATATACACATAAATATATATACACAGACACAGACACATACATACATACACATACATATAAATACACACTACTATGGATCCTGATTTTATCGGTACTAGAAATAGATTTTATCAGTGCATTTAAAAGTAAGTTTCTTTCTTTATCTAGAGAAAGCATTGATAAAGTTACCATTTCAACAATGCTAAAAAATCAATGATAAAGGGAACCTTTACCAGTAATTTTTTAGCACTGATAAATTGTGTCCTTATTAGTGCTATTTATTAACAATCCCAAAATATTGAAGTTATATTTAATGATAATAAGGTTGTTCAAGGTTATAAACAATAAGGATGGTCAAGGTTGATGCACATGATGTGAGTTGTAATATTAATTAATCAAGTTGGATTTGTTGACAATATCATTATTAACAACACATGTGGTAGATGAAAAAAATCATTAAAGTGTTTCATGGGAGATTGGTTGGACCCAAAGATAATGGCCAATGTATGTTTTTGATATTATGCTTTCTGGTTATTCTTATTGGAAGTGTCGAAAAATTGATGTTTGGTGAAGTATAATATGTTTGGATGCATGCTGGAAGTGAAGCCCATGGAGTGTGTTTCACAAAAGTGCAAGCTAGACAAAATTATAAAGACCGTTACATAGTGGTAGAGGTAGAGTGGATGTTAGAGAGTGTACTATACTATTGTGCATTCATATACACTTTAAAGGAGATGTTGATGGTTACTCCAAAGATTGTCCATGTCATAGTATATTGACAATACCGCAATGTAGGTTGGAAGGGTCAAAAATAAAGCCATACATAAATACCTAACCAAGTCAACTCCACCATACATATGTGGAATTTTAGTTTTTAGAGTGACCACACCATAGCAGAAAAGGCTATTCCATAGTCCGCTTTTATAATATTAGTACACACCACACCTATGCTTTACACCATGGATGGTACAAATTTAATATAAGTATAGAATTCGAGATCTATAATCCTACAAGAGGCAACACCATAGTAAAAGTGGCTAAACTAGAGTAATGTTTCCGCACCACCATGGTTAGTTTGGTGTGAGAACAGTTTTAGGAGATCATTTAAGAGATCGAGTGTCATGTTATAGAGGAGTTAATGGATAAGATTTGTGGATCTGGTAATAAAATAGGACCACACTACAGTACTCTATACTGTGTCGTAGTGAAGGCTGGAATGGTAAGGTTTCATTGTAGTGTATTTTTTCATGTTGTAGTAAATGAAAAAAGAGTAATTTAATGCTATAAAATTAAATACAACACCGGTACTTGGTAATTTCATTCAAATGGAAGTTTTAGATAGTAAATATAGGAATGATATTAATTTCATGGACTCCAAAGTGTCCAAATAAAATTAAAGGACCCACGATGACACTTGGAATGATCCAAGGAAAGAGGAGATTAAATCCCAACCATTGGATTTAATGTAAAAATATGAATTCTATATAAAAAATGTATGTAACAGTTCTTGGGAAATATGATCTAAATAGTGATCTTGTTAAAGATTCAAATTTTAGAGAGGAATAAGAAGGTTTTATTCTAGAGGAGTGGTTAGAAGGTTGAGGTTTTGGAAACCGTTTAAGACCTAGCAAAATGAGAGAGGTTATTATCATTTTTATAGAAAAGTGAAGTTTTTCTAAAAGGATTATAAAAAATAGATACGGTGTTTCATCAAAAAATTTCATATATGTGAAAGAGAATCCTAGTGGGACTTCAACAGAACATCTATTTATAGCTAAAAAAGAAATCCAATCTAGTGTTTTTGGTGAAGGTATCTACATATAAATAAGATGTGAGGGTGATCTGTTCTACTAGAATTGATCAAATGAAGGAAAAGTTTAGGGAGTGAGCTTTATTTAGTAGTTATATATACCTAAACTTTATAAGTCATTGATCATGGGAAAAGAAGTGACTTATCCTGAACCTTTGATGATTAGTAGGATCATTGTGATTTTTGGTGCATGGAACATCATCATAGAATTCTCCTTGGAGTGTCCTAGTGAGGGTAAATCAATTAAATAATCATTTCCATATTTACATTAGGAATTCATACCAAAATTAATCATGAAACCCTAAGACCGTCTAGTTAAATTGAATAAAAAAGTGACCTTCAAGGTTTAGAATTGAAGAACCATAAAGGTATAGTGATATAGTTAAAGAAGAAATATTTTTAATTTCTCAACCATTTAATACCATAATTCACCCCCTGCCCCCAATAGTTTAATATCATTTTAATTCCCTTATATATTAATAATATGTGGTATCAAAGGGATAGTTTGTTTTTTAAATATGACAATTGTAAATATTGGTTTAAAATTATATTGAATATTTAATCCAAAAAGAAGGCACATTTATTTGATGAAAATAATTTTTAATCATGGAAAATGATTTTATCTAGTTTATGTAATATTCTCTTAGAGTTTCTCAATAAGTGGTGGAAGATATAATTGTTCCATTAAGACAACATAAATTTATCTTTGGAAAAGATCAATGAAAAAATAAAATTGATTCATCAGTAAAAGGGGTATTAAAGGAGGATCATGAGGAATACCTGTATAGAAAGTAGAATCATGAAAATTTCTCCAAAACATGTGTATTTAATTGGAAGATTTTTTTTGGAAAAAAAGAATGTATAAATGAGAAGTGTCTTATCAAAAAAGGTAAGAAGAAAAAAAAAGTAATCTAAGAAATTGTGTTATCTAAATGAGGTAAAATATAAATTGTATATTATCTCTAATTCTAAGCCTCATACAGAGAATGGATATGAAATTTTATGATCTATCTTGGATCTAAATATTATATGTGAGTCTAGGGATAAAAAGGAAACAACCTCAAGTTTCTATTCCAATGAATTCCCATGTGATGAAAATGATGTTTGATGTAGTATCATACATAGAGTATACTTTTCAATGATGTAGGTTTTATCCTTAAAAAATAAGGTTTTAAATAATGAAGAAGTGTCCTTGAATTTATATATATATAAAATTTTAATGGCGACGAAATAACAAATCGATACACTTGAAGAGCTTTCTGAAGAGATCAAAAAACAAATTTCCACAAAAAAATAATTAAAGGTCAGTTATCTTTCACTGAGAGCATAATCTGAAAAATGAAAATGTTCTTTGAGAGATATAAGATAGTATTTGAAGAATTTTTCTACAAAAATAGATTCAAATTAGAATATAAGATACCTTTAATAGAGGATGAACACCTCTAAATAGAATATAAATATCCATCAAAAATCTATCTCAACTTATGCAGCAATAAAAGTAATATAGATATTAAATCTATAAGTAAAGGGTTTTTTCAGGAAAAATATAGAATTTTGGTTCCACAAAAGATGAAATCAACAATTTCCTTTTTCGTTGTGGATGATTTGGGAACAACATGAGTAGATGTTTCGAATCCAATATACCCAAAGATGTTATAAGAACTCTAGTAGTGCCAACATCTCAATCAATGAGAGACCAAATGAAGTATGATTCTTATGTTAAATTTTGTAATTTTTCTAAACATTATCATATGAAAAGTTATTATAGTTTAAGAAATACATGTTAGGGTAAAGAAGATATATAGAGACACTACACTACTATGAATAACATGTAGAATTCTTATCCCAAAATAAGGCATATTAAGTTGGAAAATAGGTTCAATGATTTGGATAATGAAAATAAGCCTCAAAAAAGTTTTTATCGATAACCAAAATTTGATCACTCAAAAAACTCGCTTATTTTAAAATAATACATATCATAAAGAAAAAAAATAAGTGGTTGTTCCAACTGTAAATAAGTTGGAAGAGAATACGAAGTTGACTCTACCGAGTAATATTTATTCTAATATGTAACTTATATACATCAAGGTAGAGGTATTTGAAAGTGGTACTACACAAAACACTAAGTTTAAATATAATAATATTCAATAGAGAGGAAATATAGAGGTGAGATCCACTAGTTATGCATCCCAAGTAACTAATTGTTCATGTGTGATCAATTCCAAAATAATAGAATATTTCAAGCTAAGAAAGGATGGTAATGCTAAAATCCATTAAAATAAGTGTGTTAGAGTTATCACACAAACTATGTCATTTTTAAGGAGGTTGAGTTGACTATATACAATTAATGATGAAAAACATCAATATTTGATTGCATTCCTTTCCTGAAATATGAAAAAAAAGGACAAGGAAATATGGAAGGTGATGGGTAGGTGGGTTAGTTCTTCTTGACCAGCCTTATTACTCAAATTGAGGAACATTAAGGTACCCCACTACCTATATACTATATTATGCCAAGATATTTGGGAATAGTTTCCAAATTAAAGTGGGGATATGATATATTGAGTGATTATGATGGAAAATAAAATGAATAATTATACTAGAAAAGCATAAGTGGATGGAACTTAATGAAAATCAAGAAAAGAAAAATCTATGTCCCCATTTTTTATAAAAACAATTGATATAAAAACATGTGTTAATAAAAAAAATATTGGGGGGAATTGTGTTGAACATAAAAGGCTATTAAGACTTATTAGACGTTTTTGAATCTTGTGGAGATCCAAAATTCATGGAGTTTAAATGAAATAATTTTTTCAAATTAAATCACTCTTTAAAAAATTGGTGTCAAATGTTTATCAACTGGTAAAAAATACTTTATCATGTGGTATTTTTATCACAACCAAGTAATTTGATGTTATGTACTAATGGTTAGGTGTGAAGTCATGGATATCACAGGTTGTCTTTTGAAAGTGGAAAAGCCAATGTTTTCATGTTTGTTTCTTAGTATTCATGGATAACATGGAAAATCATGTTGTTTCCTCTAAAAAATTTAATTTCCTACACTAATCTCTAGCTTAGTATCCTTAGAGGATTTATTAAGATCTCAAGTGAAAAGTGGTAAATCTAATCATTGAAACTCTTCTGAAAATATAATATTAAAGTAGATTGGATTGTGTAACATATGGATTCAAAGAATTTGTGTAATAAACATGTAGTTGATTCCAAAGAAATAAGTTGTTTTGAAATAATGGGTGATGATGTGAAGATGATATTCCCTTTAATAAGGAGGATAAGGAAGAAAAGTGAATCCCAACATTTGAAGATGGAAGTTTGGAATAACCCTTTTCATTTGAAAGAAACATTGTGTTTCCTTGAAAATAATGAAGAGAATAAGATTTCGTGATAGGTAGAATATATCATTAAGTTGAAGATGTAACATTTAAGGGTTCATTGAATAATATAGATTAAAATTATGTTGTGTGTCATCAAAATAATTCAAAGGGTTGATTTTTAAAAATCCCACTGGATTGTAGTTGGATTTTTTGATAATAAGGTTGGTTAAGTTTGTTGTAAATAATGATGGTAAAGGTTTATGGCCATGATGTGTGTTGTAATATCAATTAATCATGTTGTATTGTTAACAATATCATTGTTGAAATCACATATTGAATATGATCAAAGTATTGAATTATTTCTTGGGATGTTTTTTAATTACAAAGTTGATTGCTAGGGTATATTTTTGACATCAAGAATCATGAATATTCTTATTAGTAATGATGAAAAGTGATTCTTGGTCAATTGGAAGATGTCTGGATGCATGTTATAAGTGACATTAATGGATTGTGTTTCACAATAGTGGAAGCTATCCAAAATAGGTAAGACCACCAAATAGTGGTGGTCGTAGAGGAAATTTTGGAGAATGGAATATGTTGTAGAAAATTTAGTTATGTTGTAAAAGAGATATTCAAGGTTAATCTGGTGAATTTACACATTCTATCCAAGTTGGTTATGTAACAATGTAGGTTAAAAGGGTCATGGAAAATTCCATATGTAGCTGCATAATCAAACCAGAACAACCATGCATATATGTGAGAAATCACAACCACATCGTGGAACCAGCAAGGAAATTCAGCCATGGTTGAACCATGGATGATTTCAGATAGGTGGGCACACATGCAGGTAGGTATGCATGCATATAGGTAGTGATCTAAGCTATAGGGTGGAAGCAAGATGGAAATGGTACATGTTGTACGACGGAAGCTTAGAGGAGGTTGAGAGTGAACCCAATTAATCATAACTATAGGGTTGATGGAATGAAGATGATTATAGGGCACTAGAATTCTTGAGGTAAAATCGATATGAGACTCATGATTATTTCTCCATGTCATATTCAGGTTCACCATGGTGTGGGACCATGTTTGGTGAATTTATGAGGAATTGGATTTTTTTGGGAGACAACGCAGCAGTAGAAAAGGTTGTTCCATAGTCCCCCTAGAGAAGAAACATTCCATGTTTTGGCTACACCATGAACCATAGAGGGTCTAAATTTAAAAGAAATATATAATTAATGATCTCAAATACTACAAGAGGACACATTGGAAATCTAGTTACTACACCATAGTAAATTTTCTGTACTTCCGCAATTGGTTCGTGTGAAAAGATATTTGAGGGGATAATGAAAGCGATCATGCATCATGTTTTGGAGGATTTAATGGATGAGTTTTGTTGATATGGTCCTCAATAGGGGACCACATCATAGTACTCTAGACCACATCACAGGGAAGGATGAGATGGTGTTTTTTCACCATAGTGGAAATGTGCATGTTGTAGTAAGTGATAAAAGAGGGAATATTATACTATAGAACTAAATACCATGACACATCTAGGTAGTTTTAATCAACTGGAAGTTTCATCCAAAAATTAAAATAAGGGGATATATATCATGGACTATAGGGTTTCCAACTAGTATTAAAGGGCCCATGATGATCCCATTAACTACATGTGACATAAAGAATGATCCTAGGAAAGATAGGATTCAATCCCAACAATTATATTGAATTGAGAAAGAAGAATTCACTATAAGAATTCTGGCAGAAGTTCTAGAGAAATATGATTACAATAATGAGATTTTTGAAGATCCAAATTTAAAATAGGAAGTCAAAGGTGTTATTCTAGGTGTGGGGCTATAATCTTGAAGGTTTGGAAACCATTGAAGACATATCTACAGACAAGCAATGATTATTTTTATTACATAAAAGTGATGTTGTTTTAGAAGAATTCATGAAAATAGGGTAGGTATTTCATTAATGATTTTTCATATTGGTGAAGAATCATCCCAATGGTTCATTAAAAGAACATTTATTCATACCTAAAGATGAAATACAATCTCATGTTTCTAGTGAATAGACTTATTTATCCATAAACTGTGAAGGTGATCGTTCAAAAGATAGTGATCCAAAAAATGAATGTATAACGGAGTGGTATTTGGGAATCATTGAGTTATACCTAAAATTTATAAGGAAGTGAGACTTCGAATATGAGTAACCTATCCCAAACCTCTAAAGATAAGTGAGCTTATAGTGATTTTGGTGAATGTAATGTCATCATAGAATGCTCCTTGGAGTATCCTAGTGATGGTGAACTAAGTAAATACTCATGTCCATGTTTACTTTAGGAATGAACCATAAAATAGATCATGAAACCCAAATCATATCTGTTTAAAGAGAATAAGAAAGCAAGCCTTGAGATTTAGAGGTCACGATAAAGAAAGGGAATGTGGTATATTTAAAGGATAAAAAGTTTTAATTACTTAATAATTGAATACCTAGATTCACCCTCCCCCACCCCCAGGGTAATCCCATCTAAACTATCTTTTTTATAATCAACACTAGTTTAATCAGTGATTTTTTTAGTCAAAATAAAGTCATCCTTTATTACTTCTAGCTTAAAAAGGGTTCCATTATTTGTGCTGAAAAAATATTTTTTTCAATACTCTCACCCAGTACTACCCATTTTTCAGTGCTTACCCTCACACCCCTACTCACACGTTCTTATGCATATTCTTGTAATTTCACACCCCAACACTTGTTTTATTTATTATTTAATTTAATTATTTAATTTTTTTTATTTAGAGGATTGGTCATAATTATATATAATTTTTGAAATTTTTAATAATTTCTACATGTCATAAAGTTTGGTCACACTATTTGTCAAACCACTTGAGAGACATGGGGTAGAGGTATACATATTAATTGAACCATTTCACAGATTTTGTGCATAGATTTCCCAATCAAGAATCCAAATTGTGCGGGTTCCCTACTATTCTTAGTGAAGGGAACATGATTTTTGAACTGTTTAGGTAAATCATACAACAACCGTGTAATTCGCACAGGTTCTTTAAAAAACGTTTCCTTAATGAATTGAACTTTGTGATGAAAATCCCTTGTCTTTATTCCTTTATCTTTCATGTTCCTTTGGTTTTAATAGTTTGATAAGGGTCATATATTTTGGAAAAAATGAAATGTTGTTCTCATTTTGATAGTGAGTTTTTATTTTGGTGAGATTATGCATGAGCTTTGATCGTATGATATGTTTTATTCCCCTCTAATTGGAGGTATGGACTATGACTATGAGTGATTCCTTTAGAGTGTCTTGCCTTATAATCCACCGTTATAGTGTAACTCTTGAATGGTTGGGAAACCCAAAGAGCACTTATGTCCCTTGTTAATTTTAATCAAAGTGGTCATGTGTGAGTGTAGTTTAGATAAAAATCAGTTCATAGTAGTTAGAAATATATTTTTATTATAGCTTAGAGATTATGTCATATTTGGTTCCATCTCTCAGTTCATATCTATTGACGGTATTATACTTTATGAAATTGGTGGATTTCTAGGGGTAAAATGGTTCATTGTGGAGATAATTGTCACACCCCAATCCTTATTTTATTAATTTTTTTATTTAATTATTTAATTATATTTTATGGTTTGGAGAAATGAGCCTTTTATTTTTGGAAAACATTGAAATTTTTAAGAATTTTTTCATGTCCTTTGGTTTGGATGCATGGTTGGACAAACCATGATAAAAACATGTGGTAGAGATATATATTTTAATATAACAATTTATCATAGTAGGAAGGCAATTACCTCATAGTTTGGGTGAACTAACCAATGAACTTGGGTTCTTAAAAATATGAAATTACAATTCTACCCTTAATGAATTGAACCCCTAAAATCACCCCTCGCTCTTATCTTCCTCACTCAAGTGACATGCCCAGGCATAGAGACCACCCACACATGACACTCCTCCTTGACTCCTATGATTCTTGGAAAACTCTCTTTCAATTTCTAAGGGACTAAACCCGTGTTAGAGTATTTCCTTCACTTTTCTCTCTTTCACTTATCCTCTTCCTCCTTCCTCTCCTCTCTCTATTGTTTTTCTTTCTCCTCTTGATATGCACACCATAGGTTTAATAATTGTTGGTTTTTTTGTTCTAAAATCTCATGGTTTCAATTTAGAGATTGTGTTTCTCCTCTTGGTACCCTACTCTCTATATATTTGAGGGTTTCACATCATCTAAACTGATTCTAGGTGGGTGCTTCCATGCTTCCACTTTTTCTTAACATACCTTCCATGATTGGGTTTTCTAAATTGATTTTAATTAAAATTAGTAATGTTATTGAGTTTAATAAATTTAAATATATTTTTTGATCATATTTTTCATGTGATTATGGTTGATTTGTAGGTTTGTTATTATATATTTTCCTTTATTAATTTTCTATCCCTAAAGGATAATTATATTTTTCATTAATAAAATATCCATTGTTGTTCTTATACAAATAATAGGTATTTTGTTATTTCATGAGATTAGTTATGTGATTTTAAGAGTTGTAATATGATTGTGAAGGGTTTATTTGTTTGAGATTTCCCTATTTTAGTGATTTTATTATGTTTTCTTATTTATGGGGATGTATGAATGTCTCATGTTCTGTTTGGTATTTATAAACATTTGTATAGGAATTTATATATATATATATATTAACATATTCGCTTGAGAATGTGTGAATATGTGAATGTAAATATATACATATATATAAATGAATTTGTGCATAACAATAAAAGGGAAACATTAAAATTTTACTTGATGTTAAAATTCATTTTTTAAATTGAATTTCAAAGGGGATTTCTTGCATTTGTTTTTTAAAGTGAATTTAATCAATCATTTGGAATTTTCAAAGGAAAAAATGAATGGAATTGTTATTTTTAATATTATTATTATAGTTATTAATCTTAAATGTTTACAATGAAATTTTATATTAAAATTTATTATTCTTATTATGGATTTATTTAAAATTGAAAGTGTTACTTGTGAAATTCATTAATATGGATGAAGGAATTTGTTTGAGGCTTATTTAATAAAATATTAGAGAATAGTTTACTCATTACATGATGAAAGTTTTTATGCCAATGATTATTTTTATCCTCTTGATAAATCTTAGGGACTTGTGTTGGGAGTGCTATATCAAATGGGTCACATTCAACTAGTTACAATATTTCCCTAACCGGTGATGTAGTTATGTGAACATCCACTAGAGATGATGTATAAATTATAATGTCCATTATAGTAGATATATATCTATTTCACAAACTAAGGGTCTCCCAAATTAGTGAAATTTGGGTTCTTGATTCCCCAAGCCCAAGGGATCTTAATGAATTTCTCAAATAACTCTTGTTTTAAATTATTAATTGTATAATTTTCTCTTACTCTAATTTTGATTTATACTTTACATTATTTATAGCCTTTTTATTTTAAACTTTTTAGTACTCATATAATATTTCTTACAACTGCTTGGGTTTTATTTTAATATATTCCACTTACTTCTTTTGGTTCTTTGTAATATTTGTGTATTTAATGAATTATTTGGGTGGGTTGAGTTTATTTTATATATTTCCGAATGAATTAATCTAATAATATTTTATAAACCATTTTCCAAAGGTATTTTTTCAAATTTTTGTTTTATTAAATGGGTTTTTAAAGGAAATCCCATGGTTTCATTTTCTAAATTGTAAAAAAATATTATTTTTTAAATAATATATTTAAAACTATAATTTATAGAGTGTTTTGTAAAATTGAATTCATAGAACCATTGGGGAAACCCTTAAAGTCTATATATATCACACCCTACTTATACCGCTCAATGTATATTGGTCTAGTGGATATTATAGGTTCGGGTTTGATTATAAAAATTTACACTCCATGGTATTCCTCGCTACACCGCTCTTAGAGTGGGGTACCTAAGATGTTTAATGGAGTGTGGCCTTGGGTCATACTGGTTGTGTATATTTTAATTTTAATTTCCTTATTACATCGCATGAATTAGCTTTTAATTCTTTCATTTTCATTAATCAATAATCCACTATATTTATAGAGACTGGGTGATGGATCTCAAGAGTTGTTTATATTTATATAGTTAGTGTAATGCCCCAAACCCAATTACCCAGAGTTAGTGCATTATTACATTACATTGGAATGTTACAATGAATCATGTCCCGAAATACTAATTAGTTTATTAGCCTTGGAAGTACTAGAAACGCTCATAAGTTTTACATTACATCATGAAATAAAAACATCAACAACATTTTTCCCCTTTTTAAACACACTTATATCCTTATCCTATCCCTGAAAGTCAACCATAAAATACTTCTTCACATCCTGGGAAAAATAAAACATAGAACGGGGTGAGCTTAGATTCTCAGTAAGGATAAAAATACAACGGAAACTTTCATAAATAAGCATAAACATTTAAGGCAATGTATAAAACTAAAACAAAATCCTTTTAAACTTAAACTTAAGCATAATATGGCAAAGATAAAATCAAATAATGTCATTTAATTGTTCACATGGATATTATACTAGTCTAATAATCACATGCAATATCAATAGCAACTTTAATAGTGATGTAATGCAAAATTCTAGACTTCATAACCACATAGTCAAGGTCTTGTGCCAAGACTACAAATATTATTTTTTCAAGGCCTTGTACCAAGACACTAGTTAGCCTCATGAGACTCACTGATGCATCGAGAAGCTATAGCGGGCTCCACCCTTCACTTACTAAGTCCAATTCATTCCTCATATGAAATGGTGAAACATAATCTAAACATTTGTATTAAAACTAGCATACGAAATGTCAATACCCATAAATCATGAATCGTATAAAAATAACACATCCAAAGTAAAACATATCAAAAAACCTTCAATACAGTATGGAATATTTGTATCATAATAAATCAACCTCGATCAAGAATAATATCCCATAAATTATTGTGACATAGTTGAAAATGATCAGCAAAAATCTTTGAGGGAAATATCTCTTTTTCATTAATACATTCAAAACTATCACTATTTATCAACATGTTATTTTAAATATATTTTTGAATCAAAGTGTACCAAAACACTTTAAAAATTTTGAAAGCAATTTCAATTTTGAAACATTAATTTCTATATAAATAAAACCTTAAAACCATTTTTATAACATGGAAATTAATGAGAAAGATTTAGAAGAATAAATTTTTAATACATTTAAAATGATAATTTAGTTAGAGTTCCTAACCAAATGAGAGATGCTTGAATACAAATAATTGATGTAATAAAAGTTTAATAATATCACGAGAATAATGTGATTCATGATATATTATGTCAATGTATAGTATATACACCAAATAAAAGTGAATTGGTGCATAACAACAAAGAAGCCTCAATGGAATGTAAGTTGAGATGAAATCCATTATAAATATTGTATCCTTTGGTTAAGGATAAATAAATGATATAATTGTGTGTGAAAAATATAAATACACTAAGTATGATTGGATATTCATTGTAAAACAATCATAGGGAATTCACACATATTCTTGTAACAACAACACCAATGACTTGGATGTTTAACTCAATGAATGAAAATTGAGTTAAGATTACTCTTATAAAGTACATATCGATGAATTGAGAATTTATCAATAGAATTATTATGTTTATAAAAATAATAAAAACACAAAGGGGAGTGGAAATTACTACATAAATAAATAAATAGTGATTTCACATAGAATCTTAGAGTAAAATAACCGATGAAGTTTGCGTAAAACCCAATGAGATGAAATCAAAATTAGAAATTCCCTTACTGATTTGGTGACTTATGAAACATACACCCCATGAAATAAGGATCATATAATGAAGATTTAAATACCCATAAATTAAATTATATTATATAAGGAATACAATCCGGGGAAAAGTTACACCACACAAAAGGAAATAGTGACAATATAGCATGAATCTCACGGTAATAAGAAGTGAGATGAAAATTCCTTACCCTATTGTAATCAATTGATTCATATGAAAAAAATTTATTAACCACTAAATGAATCACATAATACCATGAATATAAATAGAATCATGATAATATATATCCAATGTCAGTACACAATACACCACATGCAATAAATAAGTGGAGAACAATGGAAATATCACAGAATTAAAAGTGAGATAAGGAACCCCTTACCTTGTACTTTTCCTTGGTTTAGGGTACATTAACCACTTGTATAATAGTTAAATCATAGTTATAAAATTATAAAAGAACTATATACAAAAATATGATATCATATACCATCCTATAATATTTCTTTATTAATAATATTTTAGTAGTATCATTATTTCAGGTGTTAACTGGTCTGTTTTCTTTTATATACTCGATTAAGTAAGCCATGTTTTTTATGGATAGGATGTATTTTATACATATAAATAATGATATTAAGTTTATAAACATTATTTTTAATCATAAAATGAATATTATTCTTGAATTATTACGATGGGGAATGAATCTCATCGCGTTCGTAGAGACGGTAATCCATACAAACGCATGAGCGAAAATATCAATATATTGATGGTTAAATAGGATGTAATTTGATGGTATATCATATATAAAGAATAATTAACATGATATATTTGTTATTTACATTAGTTATACTCATTATTATACCCATCCAAATAATGAAGTGTTTGAATAACAAACTACACCATGACATGGAGACGGTAATCCGTACATACGAATATATGGTGACTTTGTCATTTATAAGATGGATAGAATTATGAATATGGTTGTAACATTATTATAATAACATAAAATTATATATAACATACTGGATTTATTATTTTAGAATGGAAACAACAAAGAAAGAGGAAGTGGAAGAAGAAAATAACTTGAAAGAGGTGATGAAATATTTACCTCTTCTTCAGGTTTTTCCTTTTGATTTGATCAAAAGGACTCTGTAGGATGGATTTCTAACCAAATTAAGGCCTCTAAGATGAAGGTAGGAAAGTTGGGAGGATATTTGGGTAGAGGTAGGCCGAGAAAAAAGGATTTGGAGGTGTGAAATTAAGAAAATGGGAAGTACCATTTTATAAGAGAGGTGAGGGTAACTTTAGGAAAAGCTTGAAATATTATTTTATAATAAAATAATTTTGGTTTTATAATGGCTCTAAAATGAATTATTTAAAGTATAAGGTGGTTATGGGTAGAAAACCGCTCAAACAATAGGTTTTAGATAGGTTTAGGTTATCATATTAACCTTATCTTTTAGATTTAACTCTTAGTTAAATAATTTGACATTTACCATGTCTCTTTGTATTTATATATTATATGGTCAATAAACTTACTATAACAAGCCAAGAGAACCCCGTGTGGTTAATTATATATATATATATATAACCTTATCTAATTCTTTTGTCTGAACCTTAGATTTTTAGTAATACTATATCAACTAATAATATAATATTTTTTTTAAAAACTCAATTATGTCAATTTTGACACTATTTGGTATTTGATTTTTTTGAAAGCCATAAAAACTATATCACTTCGAATAAAATTTATGTATCCAACCCTAAAATTTAATATTAAACTAGAAAATTATTTTATTACATCAGAAGTCTAAATTAATATTTATTTGTATTTTTATAATATCAATTATTTTAATATTTAATTAATAAAGTAATTATTGCATCATCATTGTGTCAAAAATAAAATAAATTATATAATGTCTAAAAATTATAAATAAAATACCATTAAGTAGGAAATAATTTTTTTTCTTTCTAATGAATAATTTTAGTTTAATTTATATTATTTGTAACACTATATTAAAAAAAATAGTTATTAAACTTTGAATTTAAGTCTTTTAACTCTTCTTTAAATAAAATAATAATATTTGTCCTAATCTAATCCAAGTGGACCAAAGAGGATTTTATTTTATTCCCAAGAATGTTTTAGGTCCTATTATACTTATCTAATAGAATTAGGACATGTGTTTGGGTAATTATAATATCATTTTTACACTCAATTACCCTATTACATTTTAACCGTGGTAAATAAAAGTAAAAAGTTATTATTCACCAAAAATTATTTTCATATTTTTGAACCATATTTTACTTAATTATTTTAACTGTCTCTCTTGGATTTATGAAATTTAACTTACAAAAGTACTAAAATTAAATTTTATAAAAATTTACAAATGCTCCTAGGAGGTGGGTAAAAGACGGTAAAAAGTTCAAAAAAAATTATACATCTAATTTTATTATAAAAGGACTCCAATGAATTAAATTGAACATATATTGGAATTATATATCTATTTTGACAAAAAATAAATTTACATAAAATATATAATTATTTAAATAAAAAGTCGGTTTTAAACTATAACACAGTGTTTTTCACTATTCATCAAAAATTGAATGTTTTCATAAAAATATAAAAAATATACCCTAAGATAATTATGATATTCTGAATTAAAAAATGATTTATATTTTACAAAATTAAAAACATATAAGTTTCATTAATTAATTTAAAATTAATTCCCGTTGTCAAAACCAAAAAATGGGTTTTTTAAAAGTAAAAAATATTAAAAGATTGACATGTCTTTACGACAAATTTAAATGTGAAATTACTTATAATGACAAAAATTGTCTTAAATGATAAAAATATAATCTAATTATACTTCCCGAAACCGGTGGTCCAGGATACAAAGGAGGTTCGGCCGGTGCATGTAGAGTGTCATGCTGCTGCGGATCACAAGGAAGACACTTGCCCTGATGTTGGCCTGCATGGGGAAGCTTCCCCTATGGAAAATACTGAGGCATTGACTATGGAAATGGAAGCTGGACAGCAGAGTGGGCGTGGTCATCTCCCGGCCAGTCGGGGGGGATATAGGGGTCGAGGTCGTCCTCGAAAAAGGTGACCTTCTTTTTGCTCTGTTTGTTCTTGTTGGCGTGGTCTGTTGGACTGTAGCTTTTCCCCCTGTTTGTTTGCTGAAACTTTTATTTTTCTTTGAATAAATTTTGGGGTCATGGGTCTTATGCCCATGATCGAGCCTTCTTGGTATAATCTAATTATACTTCCAAATGATTAAAATACCTAATTTAACACTATAAATTATTTCAATTGAAAAGGTTGTTTTTAATTAAAATTTAGTATTTTTTAGTATTCATCAAAATATGAAAGTTATTAGAAAAGTACGAAACATTTATCCAAAATAAATTTTTATGTCCCAATTATAAAGAAGAATTTAATTTCATTAAATTTAATATATATAAAATTGTCAAACAGTGGTTTTAAAAAGTGGTTTCCATTAAAAGGAGGTAAATAGCATTTTTTTAAAAATTCTTCTTTTATCTGAAAAAACGAATTTTTTTCTTATATTATGTTTAAGAAACACATATTATGGATTCTAAAATTATATGAAGTATATAAAATTCAAAATACTATTAATACTATTCATAACCACTTTTTAATGGAGAGTTTGGTAAGTCGTGTGTGCTCGAACTCGGTGTTTCGTGTTGCACAAGCTATTGAATTACATTAAAGAAAATAACTTACTATGAAATCTTAGGGTGGTACATTTTTTCCACTTTTAGAAATTGTGTCCTCGCAATTTTAAAATTGGGCTTGGGAACTTTATTGAAAGTCCAACATAAAAAAAAGATTCAATAAAACTATCTCTTTAAAATAAAGAATTATAAGTACAAAGATCAACTGAGATAACCCATACTGGGATTCCATGTAAGAAAATATAGATATGGAAGATAAACTAAGTGTCATGTTCTGCTGGAGAGGGATAGAAAACATGATCAGAAGAAAGTTAACAACAAGAAAATCAAAAACATGGGATGGGATAAATGGCCATTTGTTTTCTAGTATGAAAAGTAAAGAGATAACATTTTTAGTTTTAAGTTCCATTTCATAAATTTGAGGAATTTATTTATGATATTGCCTAAGAACATAAAGATATATACTTAATTTTTAATTAGAGTTTCATCCTTTAATAAATTCTAACCACTAACTCATCTTTTTTTCAACCGATGAGTATTCAAGATGACTTCGTCACACCTGAAGTGCTAGAATCAACTTCTAGAAAATCACATAATCCAAAAATGATAAACTATATATATTTACCTTGTCTTTAGAGATTAACCAAAATGAAATGGCTAGTACCTAATCAGATGATCTCAAACAAGGATAAACCTTTAGAGAAAGAAATATTAATCCCAATTTCTAATATTTAGCCAATAATGCCCAAAGATCAATAAATACCGTTCAATAAACAATTGTCCTTAAATCCAGCAATATAATACAAACTAGTATTGAAAACTAAAACATAGAAGAATTTGATTACGTAGTCTTACATGTCAAATAGTATCTCCAAATAACATCGACTACTCTTAAAGTCACATACTTAAAAGTAATTAACCTAATCACATATTCTCTATAATAGGTTAATAATTTCCATAAATAACCCAAATCCCCATAAATCCACTATAAAAACATAGATAAGAATCCAACATTACTCCTCAAATTAAATCCCATAGAATTATATTTTTATTAGGCATATAGTGATCCCAACATAGTGAAAATCATCCAAAATAACATTTATCACTTAATAACCAAATTATTTTCCTATACTAAGGATATCCATTTGATAAGACATAATATCAAAAAACAACTTATTATTGATCAATAAAATCATTTAACTAAAAATAATTAGCCACACTAACCAGGGACTTCACCTATTCTAGTGGTAGGCGATAAATCTCAATCACACTCTAGTTGTGGGTTTGATTCCTCCAGCTTTATCTGACGTGATGGGTTTTCACACAGTCTTTGTGTTGTCCTTTTTCAAAAACCATATTTTATAACATTCTCAAAATTAGATAAATTCCTCAAAATAACAATAACATAGTTTCACCACCAATGTTATCTCATACATTCCATTTTCATCCCAAAATTTAATAACTTGTAATTGCCTCAAATTCAAGGATCATATAAACCCAAATGGTTATTTATAACCATATCAATAATAGAAAAAACAATTGTTCCTAAAATATCATTTTCACATAACAAACTGTTGGGTTACACATACAAGAGAAACATCTTCCAAAGTAATCCCATCAACAAAGAGCACTAATACTTTTAAACATTTCACCATTCATTTATTTCCACATAGGATCTTCCTTGACCTAGAGGATATCCAAAATAATAGGTCATTCACTTGGGTAATTCCATGGTCCCCTACATTTATGGAAAATTAATGTAAATGTATTGTTGGGATCATTTTTATTTTTTCCATAGTACTCTTCATTTTTCCTAGGCAATTCTTTAATTTATGTCCTGATAGTGATTTCACAAATAATCTTGGAGTTAAATAACCAATAAAGTTTGCATAAAACTCAATGAGTAGAAATCAAAATTAGAAATTGCCTTACCGATTTGGTGACTTAAAAAACATACACCCCATCCAAGAAGGATCATACAATGAAGATTTATATACCCATAAATTAATTTATATTACACAATGAATACAATCATGGGAACTGCATACCCCACACAAAATGAAATAGCAGGATTATAGCATGAATCTCATGGAAATAAGAAATGAGATGATAACCCCTTACCATGTTGTAATCAATCAAGTAGTATGAAAAAAAGTTATTTAACACCAAATTAATCACATAATACCATGAATATAAAGTAAAATATGATAATATATAACAAATGTCAGTACATAATACACTACATGCAATAAATAAGTGGCGAACAATGAAAATCTCACAGAATTAAAAGTGAGATTATAAACCCCTTACCTTGTACTTTTTCTTGGTCAAGGGTACGTCAACCTTCTTTATTATAGTTAAATACTTGTTATTAAATTATAAAACAACCATATACATAAATATGATATCATATATGATCCTCTAATATTGCTTTGTTAATAATATTTTACTAGTATCATCATTTCAGGTGTTAACTGGTCTGTTTTCCTTTATATACTCGGTTACAGAAGCCATGTTTTTTATGGATTGGATATATTTAATTCATATCCAGAATTATATTAAGTTCTTAAAAATTATTTTTAATCATAAAATGATGATTATTCTTTAATGATTACGATGGGGAATGAATCTCACCACGTTCGGGGAGACGGTAATCCGTACGTACGCATGAGCGATAATATCATTATATTGGTGGTGAAATTGTATGTAATTATATGGTATATCATATATAAAGAATCATTAAAATGTTATATTTATTATCTAAATCAGTTATACTCAATATTATACCCATCCAAATAATGAAGTGTTTGAATAACCAACTACACCACGACGCGGAGATGGTAATCTGTACGTACACACGTATGGTGACTTTGTCTTTTATAGGATGGATAGAATAATTAATATGGTTGAACCATTTTTATAATAACATCACAGTATATAGAATATACTCGATTTTTTATTTTATAATGGAAACAAAAATGAAATATTAAGTGGATTAATAAAATAACTTGAAAGAGGTGATGAAATATTTACCTCTTCTTCAGGTTCTTCCTATTGATTTGATCAAAAGGCCTATATAGGTTGGCTTTCGGACCAAAGAAATGCCTCTAAGATGAATCGAGGAAAGGTGGGAGGATATTGGGGCTAGATTTGTCCAAACCAAAGGGCTTTGGAGGTGTTGAATTAAGATAAGGGGAAGTGCCCTTTTATAAGAGTGGTGAGTGTCACTTTAGGAAAAGCTTGAAATATTATTTTATAACAAAATCATTTTCGGTTTCTAATGGTTCAAAAATTAATTATCTAAATGATAAGGTGTGTATGGGTTGAAGACCCCTCTAGAAATAGGTTTTAGGCAGGTTTATCAAATCATATTAAACATATCTTTTAGATTTAACTCTCAGTTAAATAGTTTGACATTTACCATGTCTCTTTGTATTTTTATATTATATGGTTAATAAACATACTATAAAAATCCAAGAGAACCCCATGTGGTTCATTATTTATATATATATATCCTTATATAAGTCCTTTAGATGAACCATATATTTTTATAAATAATATATCAATTAATAATATAATATTTGTTTTAAAAACTCAATTATATCAATTTTGACACCATTTAGTATGTGATTTTTTTGAAAGCCGAAAAAACTTTTTACTTAGAATAAAATTTATTTAACCAACACTAACATGTCATATTTACATATAAAGTTAGTATAATATTTCCAAAATATTAGTTTACATTTATTTGGATATTTATAATATGAGTTATTTTAATATTTCATTAATAAGGTTATTACTGCATCATCATTGTGTCAAAAATAAATTAAATTATATAATCTCTAACAATTATAAATAAAATACCATTATGTATGAAATCATTTAAGATTTCTAATGAATATTTATAGTTGAATTCATATTTTGTATAACCCTATTTTAAAAATGGTTTATTTATTAAACTTTGAATTTAAATGTTTTAACTCTTCTTTAAATAAAATAACAATAAATGTTCTAATCTAATCCAAGTGGACAAACGAGGATCTTATTTGTTTCTTAAGGTTGTTTTTGGTTGAATTATACTTATCCAATATAATTCGGACATGTTTTTCGATAATTATAATATCATTTTTACCCTTAATTATCGTATTTACTTTCAACCATGGTAAATAAAAGTAAAAAGTTATTATTCACCCAAAATTATTTTCATCTTATTGAACCATATTTTACTTACTAATTTTAACTGTGCCTCTTGGATTTTTAAAATTCAAATCACAAAAGACAGTAAAAAGTTCAATAAAATTTTATACAACTAATTTTATTATAAAATGACTCCAATGAATTACATTGAAATTATATAGGTATCATATATCTATTTTTTCTTAAAATAAATTAACATAAAATAAATAATTATTTAAAAAAAGTCAGTTTTATTTATAACATAGTGTTTTTCACTATTCCTCAAAAATTGAATGTTTTCAGAAAAATACCAAAAAATTACCCTAAGAAAATTTTGACATTCCAAAATAAAAAATAAATTATATTTTACCAAATTCCAAACATAGATATTTAATTGATTAATTTAAAATTAATACCCGTTTTCAAAATCGGAAAGCGGGTTTTTAAAAAGTAAAATCTATCAAAAGATTGACATGTGTTTATGTCAAATTTAAATGTGAAATTACTTATAATGTCCTAAATTGTAATAAATGATAAAAATATAATATAATTTTACTTCCAAAAAATTAAAATACATAATTTAACACAATAAATTATTTTGATTGAAAAAAAAATCAATTAAAATTTAGTATTTTTCAGTATTCATCAACATATGAAAGTTATCTGAAAAGTACCAAAAATTTATCCAAAATAAATTTTTATGTCCTGATTCTAAAGAATAATTTTATTTTATTTTATTTAATTTATAAAAGTGTCAAATATTGGTTTTAAAAAGTGTTTTCTATTAAAAGGTTGTAAAATTGCATTTTTTTTGAAAAATACTTCTTTTATATGAAAAATGAATGTGTTCATATAGTATTTTTAATAAACACATAATATGGATTCTATAATTATATGGATTATATAAAATTCAAAATTCAATTAATACTATTCATAACCTCTTTTGAATGTCTAGTTTGTTATGTTGTGGTGCGCTCGAACTCGGTGTTGCGTGTTGCGCAAGCTATTGAATTACATTAAAGAAAATAACTTACTATGAAATTTAGGGTGTTACATTCTTCTCCCCTATTGGAAATTGTGTCCTCACAATTTTAAAATTGGGTTTGGGAACTTCATTGAAACTCCCACATCATAAAAAGATTAAAAAAACTATCTCTTTAAAAGAAAGAAAGATAAGTACAAGTTCACCCGAGATGACCCATACTAGGATTCCATGTAGCAAACATGGATATGGAAGATAAACTAAGTATCATGTTCTCGTGGAGAGTGATAGAAAGCATGATCAAGAGAAATTTAACAATAATAAAATTACAAACTTGTGATGGGATAAATGGTCATTAGTTTCCTAGTATGAAAATTAAACAGATAACGTTTTTTGTTTTAAGTTGCATTTCATAAAGTGGAAGAATTTATTTATGATATTGACTAAGAACATAAAGAGATATATTTAGTTTTTAAGTATAGTTTCATCCTTTAATAAATTTCTGCCGATGCATCGAGGAGCTATAGCAGGCTCCACCCGTCACTTACTAAGTCCAATGAATTGCTTGTATAAAAGATTGAAACATAATCTAAACATTCATATTAAAACTAGCATACGAAATGTAAATACTTTAACCATAAACCCTAAATGGTATAAAAATAAAACATATACAGTCAAACATATAACAAAACCTTCAATACAGTATGTAATATTTTTATCATAATAAATCAACCTTGATCAAGAAAAATATCCCATAAAGGATGTTGACAGAGTTGAAAATGATCAGTAAAAATCTTTTAGGGAAATATCCCTTCTTCATGAAAACATTAAAAAGTCTCACTATTCATCAAGATGTTGTTTAAAATAGTTTTTTGAATCAAATTTTCCCATACCAATTTGATACTTTTAAAAGGAATTTCAATTTTAAAACATTATTTTACATATAAAGAAAAGCTTAAAACAATTTTTAAAACATGGACATTAATGGGAAAGATTTCGAAGAATACATTTTTAAAACATTAATAACGATATTTTAGTTAGATTTCCTAACCAAATGACAGATGCCGGAATACAAATAATTGAGGTAATAAAAACTTAATTATATCATTATAATAAATGGATTCATGATATATTATGTAAAAGTATAGTATATACCCCAAATAAAATTTAATGGGCACATAAAAACAAAGAAGTCTCAATGGAATGTAAGTCGAGATGAAATCACTTATAAAGACTGTATCCTTAGGTTAAGGATAAATCAATGACATAATTATCTGTGGAAAATATAAATACACTAAGTAAAATTTTGGTATTTAGTGTAAAATAATCAGATGGAATTCACACATATTCTTGTAACAATAACACCAATGACTTGGATGTTAAACTCAATGAATTAAAGTTGAGTTAAGATTGGTCTTATAAAGTTCATATCGACGACTTGAGAATTTATCAATGGAGTGATTATGTGTATCAAAAGAATAACCACACAAATGGGAGTGGAAGTTACAAGATAAATAAATAAATAGTGATTTCACACATAATCTTAGAGTAAAATAACCAATGAAGTTTTAGTAAAACCCAATGACTGTTAATTGAAATTAGAAATTCCCTTACCGATTTGGTGACTTAGAAAACATACACCCCATGAAAGGAGGATCATAAAATTAAGATTTAAATAACCATAAATTAATGTATATTACATGATGAATACAATCATGGGAAGTACATACCCCAAACAAAAGAAAATAGTGGCATTATAGCATGAATCTCACAGAAATAAGAAGTTAGATGCAAACCCCTTACCATATTGTAATCAATAAAGTCATATGACCAAAAGTTAATTACCTCCAAATTAATCACATAATACCATGAATATAAAGGCAAACATGATCATATATAACAAATGGCAGTACACAATACACCATATGAAATAAATAAGTGGCGAACAATGGAAATCTCACAGAATTAAAAGTGAGATAAGAAACCCCTTACCTTGTACTTTTTTTTGTCGAGGCTACGTTAACCTCCTGTATAATATTTAAATCATTGTTATTAAATTATAAAAAAACTATATACATAAATATTATATCATATATGATCCTCTAATATTTCTTTGTTAAAAATATTTTTGTAGTATCATCATTTCAGGTGTTAACTGATTTGTTTTCCTTTTTATAATTGGTAACATAAGCCTTGTTTGTTAGGGATAGGATGTATTTAATTCATATACAGAATGATATTAAGTTCATAAACTTTATTTTTAATCTTAAAATGAAGATTATTGTAGAGACCCAAAGCTTGGCATACATGGACATTACAATACTTTTACAGAATACTTAGTACATAACAAAAACACACACACAAGGACCGTAATAGTTTAGTGTCTTTCGAAACTCGGAACGTAATCTTCTAATCATGGTGAAAGATATTAAACATCTCCCATAAAGATCTTCCCTTTTTTGCTTACCTAAAACCTTTCTTTGTATCCTGGGGAAAAGAAAACATAAAAGGGTGAGCTCAAATGCTCAGTAAGGGTAAACAAAAGAGAAATCAATCACATCATTTTCATAAGAACATAACATTTTGGAAATCTTAACCTACAAAAGAGATCATAATATCATAACATGGTATAAATAATAGTAGTGAAATGTAATCCCAAAAATCATAACATAAATGATGAAACTTTTTGGAATACACACATAATCATAGAGAATCATTTCTTATTAGTCAAGACTCATTGCCAAGACTATCTTAGTGGACAAAGTCCATTTCTGAACCGAGTTCACTCCTCGTTTCCGTCCAGGGTCACTGAACCGGTTTAACCTGCAGTTTCAGACATGTCTATCTAATGAGATATAAAATCTTTACCCAATTCATTGGAGGGATATATAGGTCTCACCCATCTCATAATGATACCTCTCTTATGTGTGCCACAAAATCATAAATCATACATCATTGCATAACCCATGTAGTAAAAATGGGATTCTTAAACAACATGACATCATAAAACAATTCATATAAGATAAAGGAATTCATAAAAATAATTCCATCACAACATAATCACATCAATTTAATAATAGGTATAGAAACAAAACACTATATTATCTTAGATGGAAAATAATTTTTATAAAGCACTTGAACTCCATTCTTGAGGAAAATATCCTTTCTACTTCAAAAACATTTTCCTTTCTTTAACATGTCATACAATTTTAAACTAAAATAAGTAGATTAAAAATAAACTTGAAAACTTGTAAAGGAATATTCTTGGAAATAATGTTTTAAAAATCCATTCATGCTGTATAAGTTAAAAAACGTTCTTCTCGTACTTTTGTCAGAAAAGTCAAAAAGTACCTCGTACGAAAAACGACAAATGATTCCTTTCATATCTTTTACTAAAAACTCACCGAAGGGTAAAATTGGATTTAAACAATTGTAGGTGGATGGAACAATATTACATATTGATGAAACATGGATGTGGATGATAAAATACACCCCAGTAAATACCAATGTATAAACAATCTCAGATAAAAATGAGATTGTGATATTTTCCCTTACCTTAGGTCCGATTTGCTTCGTAAGTGTCCGAACCTCCTGTATAATGATTTAAATAATGTCATTGACTTATTCCAGAATCATAATACTTGTTATTATATCATATATGGTTCACTTATGATTTTATATTACCCGTTCTTTCGTAAATTCCATGTTAAAGACCGTTTTGGGTAAAATTGTTTCATTTGTCGTCCGTGTTTTGACTTGTAATTATTCATATGATTACTTAGATCGTGATTACTTAATTCAAGAATATAAAACATGGTTTATATATAATATATATTCAAAATATAAATATATATAATAAATCAGTAAATGGAAAGAAATACACCGTTCATGGAGACGGTAGGCCGTACATACGCATGAACGCTGTTTTCGTTTCCTTATTGAGTTAAATGGAATTAAGTAGATGATATTCATATATATACACATAAATAAATTATCATTATTATTTCATATATTTCATGATTACTTATTATATATACTTTATAATCATTCATGAATGGTTAAAGTGGAGAATGAATCTCATCACGTCGTGGAGACGGTAGTCCGTACGTACGCACGAGCGATGATATCATTCTCATGATCGTGGGACTGTATTGGAGTGTATGTATACTATTTCAGGATCAATATCACTTTAAAATAATCTTATATAGTTATTATTTACACCATTATACCAATCCAAGTAAGGTGGTGGTGCAAAATAGATTTCAACATGGCGTGGAGACGGTATTCCGTACGTACGCACGCGCGGTGATTTCATTTTCCGTAGGATGGATAAATGGTGAAATAGGGTTGTTTAATACTTATAATAACATATCAGTATATGAGTGATACTGATGTTTTTAGTTCATAATGAAACAACCTAAGAGGAAGAAGTGGAAGAAGAAATAAAGTTGAATGAATTGGTAATGGACATTACCTCTTCTTTGAAGCGCCTCTTTGAGATCTCCTTTTAGGACACTAAAATTGGTCTTTGAAGAAGACCAGAACCTTTAGGATGTTTCTAAGGAAGTGTAGAAGAGAATTTTTAAGGGGTTGTCTGAGCTTGAAGGCTCAAAGTGGTGTGAGGAAGAGGGGGAGGAGGTGCCCTTTTATAAGGGAGGAGAGGGGATCCTTTGGAAAACTAAAAATATTATTTTATTATAAAGTCATATTCAGTTTTAAATAGCTCCAAATTGATTTATTTCGATGCTAAGGTGGGGATGGATCTAAATACTCTCATCCAATAGAATTTAGACAAGTTTAGGTTCCTATTTTAACCTTATAATTTAGATTTAACATTACGTTAAATAATTTTACTTTCACCGTGTCTTCTTGTGTTCTTACACTATAAGGTTAATAAACTTACTATAACAAGACAAACGAACCCCAAAGTTGTTTATTATTAATATATATAACCTTATATAAGTCATTTGTCCGATCCTTAGATTTTTAGGAATAAAATAACAATTAATAATATAATATTTGTTTTAAAACCTATTTTATGTCAATTTTGACACTATTTAGTAATTGATTTTTGTGAAAATCATAACAGAATTATTAGTTCGAAAAAAATTAATTAAATCAATACTAACATGTCATAATAACCTAGAAAATTATTGGAATTCATAAAAAGTCTCAAATTATATTTATTTGGGTATTTATAATATCAATTATTATTATTTTTCACTATTATGGTAATTACTGCATCATTATTGTGTCATAAATATTTTAATTTATTTAATGTATAAAAATTATAAATAAAATATCAATATGTATTAAATCTTATTATCTTTCTAATGAATATTTACAATCGAATTTATCTTATTTATAACCCTATATTAAAAATGGTTTAGTAAATAAACTTTGATTTTAACTCTTTTAACTCTTCTTTGAATTATATAATAATAAATGTCCTAATCTAATCCAAGTGGGCCTAAATGGTCATATTTTATTCCTAATGTTTTTTTTGGTCGAATTACACTTATCCAATAGAATTAGGACATGTGTTAGGGTAATAATAATATCATTTTTACCCTTAATTACTCTATTTACTTTTAACCGTGGTAAAAAAAAGTAAAAATTTACTATTCACCAAAAATTATTTTCATCTCATTGAACCACATTTTACTTACTAACATCAACCGCATCTCTCGGATTTTTGAAATTCCACTCACAGAAGCGGTAAAATTATGTTTTATGAAAAATTCATTTTTTTTACTACCACTTAGTGGTTTCACTATTCATCAAAAAATGAAAGTTTCCAGAAAAATACGAAAAATTAGGCCTAAGATATATTTGATATTATGAACTCAAAAATGATGTCTATTTTACCAAATTCAAAACATATAAATTACATTAACTAATTTAAAAATTAATTCCCCTCGTCAAAACAAATAGCGTGTTTTTAAGAGATAATAACTATCAAAAGATTGACACTTGTTTATAAATGGTTTAAATGTGAAATTACATCCAATGACAAACATTGTATTAAATTGTAAAAATATATTCTAAATATACTTTAAAACCACTCAAATTAATAATTTATCACTATTAATTATTTCAATTAAAAAAGTTGTTTTTAATTAAAATTTAGTAATTTTCACTATTCATCAGAATATGAAAGTTATTCAAAAAGTACCAAAATTTCACCCTAAGCTAATTTCGATATTCCGAATCCAAATATGAAGTCCATTTTAAAAAATAAAATTTAAAAAATTTCAAAAAGTGGTTATTACTATTCATAACGGCTAGTTTTAATAATAGCATATCGTTGTTTAGTGAAACTCGGTATTGCGTACTACACACGCTATCGAGGAAGGTCGTGATTGCGTGTAATGCAAGGCAAGTCAAGGATGTGTGTTGTGCAAGCTCCTTTTGGTGTAGCGTACAACACAAGACATTAATGAAATTAAAAAGAATATTTTTCATAAAATCTCGAGGTGTTACATTCTACCCCCCTTAAAATGAATTGCGCCCTCAAAATTCACCGGGGTTATAAATGGTTTACTATTTGAAAGATTCTTTGATATAAACCCACATTGTAAAAAGGAATACCAAAACCAATATTTCAAAACAAAAGTATGAAACGTAATAGTTTCCCAAACAAACTAATCACTGGGTTTCCACATAGGTGAAAATATTGATATGGAAGAGAAATCTAACCATCATGTTCTGATGGAGAGTGGTAGAAAACATGGCTATGGAAAAGCCAGCAATAACAAAGCCATAGAAGATCTAAGGTACCATCTGATTCATTGGATATAGGATCACTAGGACAACATTTTTTGTTTTCAAGATCATTTCTCTAAAGTTGATGAAATTGGAATTAGAAGAAATACTTTCGTGATTTTCGTATAGTTTCACCGTTGGTCGTTCTTTGGACAATTTCCACTTCATCACTTAAAGAAATTAAGTTGAATTTTTCATTCGTGATGTGTTAGCAGATCATGTGATAGAATGATGGGTCATTCCATCTGTCTCAAACAAAAGGTTAGAAAAGTTCTCAAAAAATTACATAAGTCCATCTATAATGAGGTTAATCATATATGGTTCCTAAAATAGACGTATACTTCATATATCATACATCTTAATATAATAAAACTAGTTTCTACTAAAATAGAACATTCTGTAGGCCAGTGGTAGGCGATAAAGGCCAGTCGCACTTCGGTTGTGGGTTCGATTCCCACAGCCTTGTCCGACGCGATGGGCTGTCGCCCGTCCTGCAGGTTGTCCTTTTTCTAAAACAATATTACTATAACATCCCATCAATAATATCGAAAAAACTTCTATCCTTAAACAATAATAATTTATTTCCAACATCATCCATTCCAATATTTAGGCTTATCCATAATACTGCAGTCCACTCTCATAATATAGTGAAAACAATTATCAGAGATTTAATACCATCGTTGATCCCCATATATCATAAGATATGTCTTGTTGGTCACATTCCAAACATTCAAAGGCCTTAATCATGTATTCTATTGAAAAATGAATACCCATTGAACCTTAGTGAAAAAATGTATGTAGTTAAAAGTTAACACTTTCCAAATACCAAAATCCTCAAAATTCTATATACTCAAACCATGATATCACTTAGTCCTTATATCAATCATGAGCTCATGAATACTGTCAAACATTTCATTTTTTCCTTATCCCTTCATTATGCGCATATCATCTTTTTTCCAAAAATATCTCAATCACTTTCCATGGTTACAGGTACCATAAAATTATTGAAAACCACAATAGACCAATACATAAATATTCCAATATTCCACGATACTATATACAACATTATTTTGGAATCCCATGACAAAAAAACTTAATCATTCCCCCACATTGTTGTCATATTCAACATCGCCAATGGTGATCGCATGTGACTTCCCTTTTTCCTTTTCCTTAAGTGGTTTCTCATGTCGATCATCACTAACCCTTGGATTAGGGCATTTATTAGCATAATGCCCCATTTCCTTGCACTTTAAGCATTGAAGTGTAGTAGGTTCATTAGACATCTTCTTCCCATCATTGCGGCATTCAAATGCCTGATGACCTCCCTTTCCACATTTGAAACATTTACTTGTCCCTTTAAGACAATCTCTACCATGCTTCTTTCCACACTTTGAGCATAAAGAAACATTCATCTTCTTTTCACCATTATTCTGAGATTTCTCCTTGAACTCCATCTTTTGTTTCTTGTCAAAAATATGTGATGGATAAGTAACACCAACTTCCATTTCAACCTTGATAGAACAACGCACAATTTCTTCATAGCTACTGAAGTCTCTTATAGCTAATGCCCTTCGAAGATTTGGATTTAAGCCACTGAAGAATCGATCAACTTTACTTTTAGGTTGGATGATAAATCCAGATGCATACCTTGCAAGCCTTGTAAAATTCGCTTCGTATATACCAACAGATTCATCATCCTTTTGCTTTAGTTAAAAAAACTCATTCTCCATCTTTGTTCAAAGAATACGAGGGAAGTACTTATTGAAAAATAAGTTCTTGAACTCATCCCATTCCATGGACTCAATTTCATCTCTTTGCCTCGTATTATTGATAAGATTCCCCATTGATCAGCTTCACCTTCCAAACGATATACTACTAAGATTACTTTATCATGTTCAGAACACTGAAGAACTGAAAATATCTTTTCAATGGTACTAATCCATTTTTCAGTAACAAGTGGATCAGAAGACCCACTGAAAGAAGGTGGGCGTTGCCTCATGAAGGACTCAATAGAATATTGTTCTCTTCTCTGCCCATTTGGAAGTCCAGAATGATTCATACCTTCTGTAAGTATAGCGATAAGATTTTTCACTCCATCTCCCATAACATTTGTTTGTTCAGGAGGACAATCATTGCATTGATCAACACGGTTCCTTCGAGATCCAGTCGTCATCTAAAACCCAAAAAGAATAGTGTGAGAGGAAAAAATCATGCTAGGAAAAACAACATAATAAAGGGGGAGTACCTTCAATATATAACATCTTAGTTTTAATTCTAAGATCATTAGCGCAATTCTAGGACTATAACCTATACTTATACTTAACCTTAGGGACATCCCTAGACATACCTTAGAAATATCTCTAGAGATCTCACTAAAGTTCTCGCATCCTAGTTTCCAAAGGTTGACTAAACCTTTCCTCTGATACCAACTGTAGATACCCAAAGCTTGACGTACATGGACATTACATTATTTTTGCATAATACTTAGTACATAACAAAAACACACACACAAGGACCATAATAGTTTAGTGTCTTTGGAAACTCGGAATGTAATCTTCTAATAATGGTGAAAGATCTTCAACGTCTCCCATAAAGATCTTCCCTTTTTTTTCTTACCTAAAACCTTTCTTTATATCCTGGGGAAAAGAAAACATAAAACGGTGAGCTCAAATGCTCAGTAAGGGTAAACAAAAGACAAATCAATCACATCATTTTCATAAGAACATAACATTTTGGAAATCTTAACCTGCAAAAGAGATCATAATATCATAACATGGGATAAATCATATTAGTGAAATGTAATCCCAAAAATCATAACATAAAACATGAAACTTTGTGGCATACACACATAATCATAGAGAATCATTTCTTATTAGTCAAGACTCATTTCCAAGACTATCTTAGTGGAAAAAGTCCATTTCTGAACCGAGTTCACTCCTCGTTTCAGTCCTGTTTCACTGAACCGGTTTAACCTGCCGTTTCAGCCATGTCTATCTCATGAGATATAAAATCTTTACCCAATGCATTGGAGGGAGATATAGGTCCCACCCATCTCATAATGATACCATTCTTATTTATGCCACAAAATCATAAATCATACATCATTTCATAACCCATGTAGTAAAAATGGGATTCTTAAACAACATGACATCATAAAACAATTCATATAAGATAAAGGAATTCATAAAAATAATTCCATCATAACATAATAAAATCAATTTAATAATAGGGATGGATACAGAACCCTATATTATCTTAGATGGAAAATAATTTTGATAAAGCACTTGAACTCCATTCTTGAGGAAAATATCCTTTCTACTTCAAAAACATTGTCCTTTCTTTAACATGTCATAAAATTTTAAACTAAAAGAAGTTTATTAAAAATAAACATGAAAAATTGTAAAGGAAGCTTCTTGGAAATAATGTTTTAAAAATCCATTCATGACCTATAAGTTAAAAAAACTTTCTTCTCGTACTTTTGTCAGAAAAGTCAAAAAGTACCTCGTACGAAAAACGACAAAAGATTCCTTTCATATCTTTTACTATAAACTCACCGAAGGGTAAAATTGGATTTAAACAATTTTAGGTTTATGGAACAATATTACATATTGAGGAAACATGGATTTGGATGATAAAATACACCCCAGTAAATACCAAAGTATAATCAATCTCGGATAAAAATGAGATTGTAATATTTTCCATTACTTTAGGTCCGATTTGCTTCGTAAGTGTCCGAAACTCCTGTATAATGATTTAAATAATGTCATTAACTTATTCCAGAATCATACTCATCGTTATTATATCATATATGGTTCACTTATGATTTTATATTACCCGTTCTTTTGTAAATTCCATGTTAAAGAGCGTTTTGGGTAAAATTGTTTCATTTGTCGTCCGTGTTTTGACTTGTAATTATTCATATGATTACTTAAATAATGATTACTTAATTCCAGAATATAAAACATGATTTATATATAATATATATTCAGAATATACATATATATAATAAATCGGTAAATGGAAAGAAATACACCGTTCATGGAGACGGTAGGCCGTACGTATGCATGAACGCTGTTTTCGTTTCCTTATTGAGTTGAATGGAATTAAGTAGATGACATACATATATATACAAATAAATCCAGTATCATTATTATGCCATATATTTCATGAATACTTATTATATATACTTTATAATCATTCATGAATGGTTAAAGTGGAGAATGAATCTCATCGCGTCGTGGAGACGGTAGTCCGTACGTATGCACGAGCGATGGTATCGTTCTCATGATCGTGGGACTGTATTGGAGTGCATGTATACTATTTCAGAATCAATATCACTTTAAAATAATCATATATAGTTATTATTTACACCATTATACCCATCCAAGTAAGGTGGTGGTGGAAAATAGATTTCACCACGGCGTGGAGACGGTATTCCGTACGTACGCACGCGCGGTGATTTCATTTTCCGTAGGATGGATAGATGGTGAAATAGGATTGTTTCATACTTATAATAACACATAAGTATATTAGTGATACTGATGTTTTTAGTTCACAATGAAACAACCTAAGAAGAAGAAGTGGAAGAAGAAATAAAGTTGAAAGAATCGGTAACGGACATTACCTCTTCTTTGAAGCGCCTCTTTGAAATCTCCTTTTAGGACACTACAATTGGTCTTTGAAGAACACCAGAACCTCTAGGATGTTGATAAGGAAGTGGAGAAGAGAATTTGGCAGGGTTTGGACGAGATTTAAGGCTCAAAGTGGTGTGAGGAAGAGGGGGAGGAGGTGCCCTTTTATAAGGGAGGAGAGGGGCTCCTTTGGAAAACTAAAAACATTATTTTATTATAAAGTCATATTAGGTTTTAAATAGCTCAAAATTGATTTATTTCGAAGCTAAGGTAAGTATGGATCTAAATCCTCTCATATAATAGAATTTATACAATTTTAGGTTCCTATTTTAACCTTATCATTTTGATTTAACATTACGTTAAATAATTCTACTTTTACCGTGTCTTCTTGTGTTCTTACACTATAAGGTTAATAAACTTGCTATAACCAGTCAAACGAACCCCAAGTTGTTTATTATTAATATATATAACCTTATCTAAGTCATTTGGCCGAACCTTAGATTTTTAGGAATAAAATAACAATTAATAATATAATATTTGTTTTAAAACCTATTTTATGTCAATTTTGACACTATTTAGTAATTTATTTTTGTGAAAATCATAACAGAATGATTAGTTCGAAAAAAGTTAATTACATCAATAATAACATGCCATAATAACCTATAAAATAAGTGTAATTCATAAAAATTCTCAAAGTATATTTATTTCGGTATTTATAATATCAATTATTATAATTGTTCACTATTATGGTAATTACTGTATCATCATTGTGTCATAAATAAATTAATTTATATAATGTATAAAAATTATAAATAAAATATCATTATGTATTAAATCTTATTATATTTCTAATGAATATTTACAATCGAATTTATCTTATGTATAACCCTATATTAAAAATGTTTTAGTAAATAAACTTTGATTTTAACTCTTTTAACTCTTCTTTGAATTAAATAATAATAAATGTCCTAATCTAATCCAAGTGGTCCTAAATGGTCATATTTTATTCCTAAGGTTGTTTTTGGTCGAATTACACTTATCCAATAGAATTAGGACATGTGTTAGGGTAATAATAATATCATTTTTACCCTTAATTACCCTATTTACTTTTAACTGTGGTAAAAAAAGTAAACAGTTACTATTCACCAAAAATTATTTTCATCTCATTGAACCACATTTTACGTACTGACATCAACCGTGTCTCTTGGATTCTTTAAATTCCACTCACAGAAGCGGTAAAATTATGTTTTATGAAAAATTCATTTTTTTTACTACCACTTAGTGGTTTCACTATTCATCAAAAAATGAAAGTTTCCAGAAAAATACGAAAAATTAGGCCTAATCTATATTTGATATTATGAACTCAAAAATGATATCTATTTTACCAAATTCAAAAAATATCAGTTATATTAACTAATTTAAAAATTAATTCCCGTCGTCAAAACAAATAGCGTGTTTTAAGAGATAATAACTATCAAAAGATTGACACTTGTTTATAACTGGTTTAAATGTGAAATTACATCCAATAACCAACATTGTATTAAATTGTAAAAATATATTCTAAATATACATTAAAACCACTCAAATTAATAATTTATCACTATTAATTATTTCAATTAAAAAAGTTGTTTTTAATTAAAATTTAGTAATTTCACTATTCATCAAAATATGAAAGTTATTCGAAAAGTACCAAAATTTCACCCTAAGCTAGTTTCGATATTCCTAATCCAAAAATGAAGTCCATTTTGAAAAATAAAATTTACAAAATTTCAAAAATTGGTTATTACTATTCATAACGGCTAGTTTTAATAATAGCATATCGTTGTTTAGTGAAACTCAGTATTGTGTACTACACACGCTATCGAGGAAGGTCGTGATTGCGTGTAATGCAAGGCAAGTCAAGGATGCATGTTGTGCAAGCTCATTTTGGTGTAGCGTACAACACAAGACATTAATGAAATTAAAAAGAATATTTTTCATAAAATCTTGGGGTCTTACAATTATTCATTAATGATTACTATGGGGAATGAATCTCATCGCGTTCGTGGAGTCGGTAATTCGTACGTATGCACGAGCGACAATATCATTATATTGTTGGTGAGATTGTATAAAATTGGACGCTATATTATATATATAGAATCATTAACATGTTATATTTATTATTTAAATCAGTTATACTCAATATTATAACCATCCAAATAATTAAGTGTTTGAATAAAAAACTACACCATGACGCGGAGACAGTAATCCATACGTACGCACGTATGTTGACTTTGCCTTTTATAGGATGGATAGAATAATGAATATGGTTGAACAATTTTTATAATAATATCACAGTATATATAATATACTATTATTTTTATTTTATAATGTAAACAACAAGGATATATGAAGTGGATGAAGAAAAGAACATGAAAGAGGTGATGAAATATTTACCTCTTCTTCGGGTTCTTCCTTTTGATTTGATCAAAAGGCCTACATAGGTTGGATTTTTGACCAAAGGAAGGCCTCTAGGATGAAAGGAGGAAAGTTTTGAGGATAATTTGGTAGGATTGGGCTGAACTAAAAGTCTTTGGAGGTGTTAAATTAAGATAATGGGAAGTGCCTTTTTATAAGAGAGATGAGGGTCACTTTAGGAAAATCTTGAAATAGTATTTTATAATAAAGTCATTTTCAGTTTCTAATGACTACAAAATAAATTATCTAAAGGATAAGTGGTTTATGGGTATAAAACCCCTATAAAAATATGGTTTATACAGGTTTAGGTCATCATATTAAACATATCTTTTAGATTTAACTTTATATTAAATAGTTTGACATTTACCATGTCTCTTTTTTATTTTTATATTATATGGTTAATAAACAAAATATAACAATCCAAGTGAACCCATGTGGTTATTTATTAATATATATATGCTTATCTAAGTCCTTTGGATGAACCTTATATTTTTATAAATATTATATCAATTAATAATATAATATTTGTTTTAAAAACTATATTATGTCCATTTTGACACTATTTAGTATTTGATTTTTTTAAAGCCATAAAAACTTCATCACTTAGAATAAAATTTATTTAACCAACCTTAACATGTAATATTAATGTATAAAATTAGTGGAATTTATCAAAAGTCTCAATTTACATTTATTTGGATATTTATAATATCAATTATTTTAATATTTCATTAATAAGGTAATTACTGCATCATCATTGTGTCAAAAATAAATTAAATTATATAATGTCTAAAAATTATAAATAAAATATGATTATGTATGAAATCATTTTATCTTTCTAATGAATATTTATAGTTTAATTTATATTTTGTGTAACTCTATATTAAAAATGGTTTTTTTATTAAACATTTAATCTAACTCTTTTAACTCTTCTTGAAATAAAATAATAATAAATGTTCAAATTTAATCCAAGTGAACCAAATAGGATCTTATTTTATTCCTAAGTTTGTTTATGGTCAAATTATACTTATCTAATAGAATTAGGAAATGTGTTTTGGTAATTATAATATCATTTTTACCCTTAATTACACTATTTACTTTTAACCGTGGTAAAAAAAAAGTAAAAAGTTACTATTCACCAAAAATTATTTTCTTCTTATTGAACCATATATTACTTACTAATGTTAACCATGTCTCTCGGATTTTTTAAATTCAACTCACAAAATCGGTAAAATTAAGTTTTATGAAAATTTTCAAATGCTCATTAGAGGTGTGTAAAACTGTAAAAAGTTCAATAAAATTTTATACATATAATTTTATTATAAAATGACTCCAATGAATTACATTGATATTATATATTTATTATATATCTATTTTTACTGAAAATAAATTTACATAAAATAAATAATCATTTAAATAAAATGTAGGTTTTAATCTATAACATAGTGTTTTTCACTATTCATCAAAAATTGAATGTTTTCAGAAAAATACCAAAAATTTACCCTATTCTAATTTTGATATTCTGAATTAAAAAATGATTTCTATTTTACCAAATTCAAAACATAGAAGTTTCATTGATTAATTTAAAGTCAATTCCCATTGTCAAAACTGAAAAGCGGGTTTCTAAAAAGTAATATCTATCAAAACATTGACATGTGTTTATGTTAAATTTAAAGTTGAAATTACTTATAATGATCTACATTGTATTAAATGATAAAAATATAATGTAATTATACTTCCAAACCATTCAAATAAATAATTTAACACTATAAATTATTTTGATTTAAAAAGTTGTTTTCAATTAAAATTTAGTATTTTTCAGTATTCATCAAAATATGAAAGTTATCTTAAAAGTACCGAAAAATTTATCCAAAATAAATTTTTATGTCCTGATTCTAAAGAAGAATTTAATTTCATTAAATTTAATATATAAAAGTGTCAAATATTGGTTTTAAAAATTGTTTTCCATTATTAAAAGGTTGTAAAATTTTATTTTTTGAAAAATACTTCTTTTATCTGAAAAAATGAATTTGTTCACATAGTATGTTTAATAAACACATAATATGGATTCTAAAATTATATGGAGTATATAAAATTCAAAATTCAGTTAATATTATTCATATCCACTTTTGAATGACTAGTTTTGTAGGTCGTGGTGTGCTCGAACTCGGTGTTCTATGTTTCGCATGCTATTAAATTACATTAAAGAAAATAACTTACTATGAAATATTAGGTTGTTACATTCTTTCCCCCTTTTGGAACTTATGTCCTTGAAATTTTCAAATTGGGTGTGGGAATTTCATTGAAATTCTCACATCGGAAAAAGAGTCAACAAAACTATCTCTTTAAAAGAAATAAATAGATGTCCAATGGTCACCTGAGATAACCCATACTGGGATTCCATGTAGAAAAATATGGATATGGAAGATAAACTAAGTATCTTGTTCTAGTGGAGAGTGAAAGAAAGCATGATTAGGATAAAGTTAACAATAATAAAATCACATAATTTTGATGGGACAAATGGTCATTAGTTTCCTAGTATGAAAATTAAATAGATAACATTTTTTAAGTTCCATTTCATAAAGTGGGGGAATTTATTTATGATATTGAATAAGAACATAAAGCGATATACTTAGCTTTTAAGTAGAGTTTCATCCTTTATTAAATTTCTACCACTAACTCTCTCTTTATCAAACGATAAGTATTCAAGATGGCTTGGTCACACCTGAAGTGATAGAATCAACTTATATAGAATCACATAATAAACAACTAATAAGCTATTTATATTTACCTTGTCTTTAGAGATTAAGCAAAACCAAAATGGTTAGTACCAGATCAGATGATCCCCAAAAAGGATAATCCTTTAGAGAAATAAATACTAATATCAATTTCTAAAATTAAACCAAAAATACCCAAAGTTCATTAAATACCATTCAATAAACGATTGTCCTTAAATCCATCAATATAATCCAAACTAATATTGAAACCCAAAACATAGAAGAATTTGATTATGCAATCTTCCATGTCAAATTGAATCTCCAAATAACATCGACTACTCTTAAAGTCACATACTTAAAAGTAATTAACCTAATCACATATTCTCTATGATAGGTTAATCATTTCCATTAATAACCCAAATGTCTATAAATAAACAATAAAAAAATAGATAAGAATCTACCATTACTCCTCAAAAGAAATATCATAGTATTCTATTTTTCTTGGGCATATAGCGTTTCCAACATAGCGAACATCTTCCAAAATAACAATTATCACTTAATTACCAAATGATTTTCCTATACTAAGGATATCCATTTGATAATACATAAGATCCAGAATCAAATTATTATTGGTCAATAAAATCATTTAACTAAAAATAATTATCCACACTAAACAGGGACATCACATATTCCAGTGGTAGGTGATAAATCTCAATCGTACTCGGGTTGTTGGTTTGATTCCTACAGCTTTGTCTGATGCGATGGGTTGTCACACGGCCTGTGTGTTGTCCTTTGTCAAAAACCATATTATATAATGTTCCCAAAATGAGATAAATTCCTCAAAATAAATATAATATAATTTCACCACAAATGTTATTTCATACCACGCATTTTCATCCCAAAATTTAATAACTTGTAATTTCCACAAATTCTATGATCATATAAACCCAAATGGTTATTTATAACCATATCAACAATATAAAAGTCAATTATTCCTAAAATATAATTTTCACATAACAAACTGCCAGGTTACACATACAAGATAAAAGTCTTCTAAAGTACACCCATCAACAAAAAGCACTAATACTTTTAAACATTTCACCATCCATTTATTTCCTCATAGGTTCTTCTTTGACTAAGAGGTTATCCTATAGAATAGATAATGCACTCGGGTAATTTCCAAGTCCCCTACATTTATGGAAAATGACTATAAATGGATTCTTGGGATCATTTATATTTTATTCCATAGTACTCTTCATTTTTCCTCAGAAATTCTTCACTTTATGTCCTTCTTTCCCACATATAAAGCATTTCTTTATTTCATTGAGATACTTCCCTAGGTGTCTCTTTACACATTTCCTGCATGATTAATATTTAGCTTTCTTTTCTCCATGGTCTTCACTATTGGAGCTCTTATCATTCACCACCTTTATCTTCTTTGTTGTGTCTGGGAGTTAGTAAATATATATGTTGATCATATTTTTGTAAAACTAATTCGGAATTAACACGATATATTTTAATCCTATCAAAATTCCATTTAGTTTCTCATTTCCATCGTTATTCCCACCTTGTACATCATGTTCAATGATACTATGACTTCCTTAGAATCTAGCCATTGAGTAACACAAGAAAGAATAGTGTGAGTCATAAAATCGTTTAGAGAATTTCATTACAACTTATTTTCAATCAAAAACACCTGAGGATTAACCAGGGTTATTTATTCTAATACTATATTAAAATCCATTAAATCGGTTTGTAAAGAAAATGTGAATTATCCTAATCATATCCCTCGAGAGTGTTGTAACCAAGAATTCAGTAAGGCCCATTTTTGTGTACCAAGATACCCCGGGTCAAACACCAAACTCCTTGTCGGAGTTTTCACTCCTAGGTACATTTGTACCAGAGCCGTCTCTACCTTCTCGATGTATTTGTTGGAAAACCCACATAATATTTACATTACCAAAAAATTTAGATGTTCTTTTATACTATTCCTCAATGTCTATCTTAGGGTAGTGTTTTTTAATCAGAGTTTTTCTAAATCTAGCTTCCATGGTTTGTAATAAACTTCCTCTAATACCAACTATAACGCCCTGACTCTATTTACCTAGAGTTAGTGCATTATTACAAAACATTGGCATGATACAAGGAATAATGTCCCAAAAGACCAATCTGTTTAGTATCCATGTAATTACTATATACACTCATAATTTTTACATTACATCATGAAATAAAAACATCAACAACATTTTGTCCCCTTTTTAAACACACTTATATCCTTATCCTATTCCTGCAGGTCAACCATAAAATACTTCTTCACATATTGGGAAAAATAAAACACAGAAACGAGTGTGCTCATATGCTCAGTTAGGATAACAATATAACAAAATCTTTCATAAATAAAAATAAACATTTAAGGAAATGTATAAGACTAAACCAAATGCCTTTTAAACTTAAACTTCAACATAATATAGAAAAGATAAAATCAAATAACTCCATTAACTTATTCACATGAATATTCTAATAGTATAATAATAAAATGCAATATCAATATATACTTTCATAATGATGGAATTCATAATTCCATACATCATAACCACATAGTCAAGGCCATGTGAAAAGACTACAAATAAGATTTTCTCAAGGCCTTGTGCCAACACACTAGTTTGTATCTTGAAACCTACAGATGCATCTAGGAGATACAGCAGGATCCACCCATCACTTAATAAGTCCCATGAATTCCTTATTTTAAAGGTTTAAACATAATCTAAACATTCATATTAAAATTCGCATATGAAATGTCAATACTTTAACCATAAACCGTGAATGGTATAAAAATAATACATCCACAGTCAAACATATCGCAAATCCTCCAATACAATATAGAATATTTGAATCATAATAAATCAACCTCTATCAAGAATAATATCCCATAATGGATGTAGACATAGTTGAAAATGATCACTAAAAATCTTTGAGGGAAATATCCCTTTTTCATGAAAACATTTAAAAGTCTCACTATTTATCAAGATGTTATTTAAAATAGATTTTTGAATCAAAGTGTCTCATACCAATTTGAAACATTTAAAATGAATTTCAATTTTAAAACATTAATTTCCATATAAATAAAACCTTAAAACCATTTTTAAAACATGGACATTAATGAAAAATATTTATAAGAATAAAATTTTAAAACGTTAAGAATGGTATTTAAGTTAGAGTATATAACCAAACGAGAGACACTTGAATACCAATAATTGAGGTAATCAAAACATAAGAATATCATGATAATTAAGGGATTCATGATATATTATGTCAAATTATAGTATATACACCAAATAAAAGTGAATTGGCGCATAACAACAAAGAAGTGTCAATGGAATGTAAGTTGAGATGAAATCCATTATAAAGACTGTATCATTTGGTTAAGGATAAATCGATGACATAATTATGTGTGAAAAATATAAATACACAAGTATAATTTGATATTCAGTGTAAAACAATCTGAGGGCATTCACACATATTCTTGTAGCAACAATACCAATGACTTAGATGTTTAACTCTATGAATGAAAATTTAGTTAAGATTGCTCTTATAAAGTTCATATCGATGACTTGAGAATTTATCAATGGAATGATTATGTAATTCAAAAGAATAAACACACAAATTGGAGTGTAAATTACTACATAAATAAATAATAGTGATTTCACACATAATCTTGGTGTAAAATAACCAATGATATTTTTGTAAAACCCAATGAGTGGAAATCGAAATTAGAAATTCCTTAACCGATTAGGTGACTTACAAAACATACACCCCAGGAAAGAAGGATCATACAATTAAGATTTAAATACAAATAAATTAATTTATATTACATAAGTAATACAATCATGTAATGTACATAACCCACACAAAAGGAAATAGTGGCAATATAGAATGAATCTCACGAAAATAAGAAGTGAGAAGAAAACCCCTTACCATATTGTAATTAATAAAGTCATATGACCAAAAGATAATAAACACAAAATTATCCACATAATATCATGAATATAATGAGAATCATGGTAATATATATTAAATGGTAGTACACAATACACCACATGCAATAAATATGTGGTGAACAATGGAAATCTCACGGAATTAAAAGTGAGATAAGAAACCCCTTACCTTGTACTATTTCTTGGTCAAGGGTACATTAACCTCCTATATAATAGTTAAATAATTGTTATTAAATTTTACAAAAACTATATACATAAATATGATATCGTATATTATCCTCTAATATTTCATTGTTAATAATATTTTAGTTGTATCATCGTTTTGGGTGTTAACAGATTCGTTTTCCTTTATATACTCTATTACGTAATCCCTGTTTTTTATGGATAGGATGTATTTTATTCATATAAATAATTATATTAAGTTCATAAACATTATTTTTAATCATAAAATGAAGATTATTATTGAATGATTACGATGGGGAATGAATCTCATCGCATTCGTGGAGACAGTAATCCGTACGTAAGCACTAGCGACAATATCATTATATTGATTGTGTAATCGTATGTAATTGGATGGTATATCATATATACAGAATTATTAAAATGTTATATTTATTATTTACATCAGTTATACTCATTATTATACCCGTACAAATAATAAAGTGTTTGAATAACAAACTACACCACGGCGTGGAGACGGTAATCCCTACGTACGCACGTATGGTGACTTTGTTATTTATAGGATGGATAAAATAATGAATATGGTGTTACCATTTTTATAATAACATAATATTACTTATAAAATACATGATTTATTATTTTATAATGGAAAAAAAAGAAACAGGAAGTGGATGAAGAAAAGAACTTGAAAGAAGTGATGAAATATTTACCTCTTCTTCGGGTTCTTCCTTTTGATTATATCAAAAGTGCTCATTAGGTTGGCTTTCTGACCAATGGAATTCCTCTAGGATGAATGTAGGATATTTGGGAAGATATTTGGGCATGTTTTGGCTGAAAAAAATGGATTTTTAGATGTGAAATTAAGAGAAGGGGAAGTTCCCTTTTATAAGAGAGGTGAGGGTCACTTTAGGAAAAGCTGGAAATATTATTTTATAATAAAATCATTTTCGGTTTCTAATGGCTCCAAAATAAATTATTTAAAGGATAAGGTGTTTATGGTTCTAAAAACACTCAATAAATAGGTTTATACAGGTTTAGGTCATCATATTAACCATATCTTTTAAATTTAACTCTTAGTTAAATATTTTGACATTTACCATGTCCCTTTGTATTTTTATATTATATGGTTAATAAACTTACTATAACAAGCCACAATAACCCCATGTGGTTCGGTATTAATATATATAACCTTATATAAGTCCTTTGGCCGAACCATAGATTTTTATGAATATTATATCAATTAATAATATAATATTTGTTTTAAAAACTCAATTGTGTCAATTTTCACACTGTTTAGTATTTGATTTTTTTTGAAAGCCATAAAAACTTTATAACTTAGAATAAAATTTATTTACCAACCATAACCTATCATATTAACCTATAAAATTAGTCAAATTTATCATAAGTCTCAATTTACAATTATTTGGATATTTATAATATCAATTATTTTAATATTTCATTAATAAGGTAATTATTGCATCATCATTGTGTCAAAAATAAATTAAAATATGTAATGTATAAAAATTATAAATAAAATACCATTATTTAGGAAATATTTGTATCTTTATAATGAATATTTATAGTCCAATTTATATTGTGTGTAACCCTATATTAAAAATGGTTTAGTTATTAAACATTGAATTTAACTCTTTTAACTCTTCTTTAAATAAAATAATAATAAATGTCCTAATCTGATCCAAGTGGACCAAACAGGATCATATTTTATTCCTAATGTTGTTATTGGTTGACTTATACTTATACAAATGAATTAGTAAATGTGTTAGGGTAATTATAATATCATTTTAACCTTTAATTACGTTATTTACTTTTAATCGTGGTAAATAAAAGTAAAAATTCACTATTCACAAAAAAATATTTTCATCTTATTGAACCAAATTTTACTTACTGATGGTAACCATGTCTCTCAGAGTTATGAAATTCAACTCATAGAAGAGGTAAAATTCTGTTTTATGAAAATTTTCAAATGCTCCTAGGAGTTTGGTGAAAGACTGTAAAAAGTTCAATAACATTTTGTATATCTAATTTTATTATAAAATGTCTCCAATGAATTACATTGAACTTATATAGGTAATATATATCTATTTTGACTTAAAATAAATTTAAATAAAATAAATAATTATTTAAATAAAAAGCCAGTTTTAAACTATATCGCAGTGTTTTCACTATTCATCAAAATTTGAATGTTTTCAGAAAAATACCAAAACATTACCCTAAGATAATTTTGATATTATTAATTCCAAAAAGAATTCTATTTTACCAGATTAAAAACATATAAGTTTCATTAATTGATATAAAATTAATTCTCATTGTCAAAACCGAAAAGTGGGTTTTTAAAAAGTAAAAACTATCAAAAGATTGACATGTGTTTATGTAAAATTTAAATGTGAAATTACTTATAATGACCTACATTGTATTAAATGATAAAAATATAATATAATTATACTTTCAAACCATTCAAATAAATTATTTAGCACTATAAATTATTTTGATTAAAAAATTTGTTTTCAATTAAAATTAAGTTCTTTTTAGTATTCATCAAAATATGAAAGTTATCAGAAAAGTACCAAACATTTATCCAAAATAAATTTTTGTGTCCTGATTCTAAAGAAGAATTTAATTTCATTAAATTGAATATATAAAAGTGTAAAATATTTGTTTAAAATGGGTTTTCCATTAAAAGGTGGTAAAATTTCAATTTTTCAAAAATACTTGTTTTATCTAAACAAATGAATTTATTCTTATATTATGTCTAAGAAACACATAATATGGATTATAAAATTATATATAGTATATAAAATTCAAAATTCAGTTAATACTATTCAAAACCGCTTTTGAATGGCTAGTTTGGAAAGTTTTGGTGCACTCGAACTCGGTGTTGCGTGTTCCGCAAGCTATTGAGTTACTTTAAAGAAAATAACTTAATATGGAATCTTGGGGTGTTACAGTTAGAGGTGAGTTGAGAGAATTTATTTTTCATTAAATATATTTATTATACTTGTTATGTTTACGCTTCACTAAAATTTTGTATTTTTATTTTTTTGTGGATTTTTAACATATGTACAAATCATGTCAGGCTTTTCCCACTGGTAGTTTAATTTATTAAATTAAAAATATCATTACCAAGTGGTGGTTCCTAGATAAACAAGAACTTATTCCAGCCCGTGTGGATCAGGAACACCATTTAGGCCCTACCATAGGTCGGGTAGAGTATCTGATGGATGGAAATTTTGGTTTGGTTCATGATATAATAGTATCACTTCCATGTATCTTAATAGATTCTAGGTCCTTGAAGCTACCTTGTTATTTTGGGAAAACAGTCGATGAGAGATGGGATCATTAGAGCTTAGGAAGTATGCCATGAGGAGTTTCCTAATCACCCCCCTTTTGTGATGAAACCTGAGTTACAATGGGATGCCAGGATTTAAATATTGATTTTTAGTTGTACTAATGAATTATTTTAATATATTTTGATTTGAATTGATTGTCTTAATCCTTGTCGGTGTTTTGTGCATTATTTTGATATTTGAGTGTAAAAAACATGAGAAGAACTATAGGAATCAGTATCTCAGATAGATTGAAGATCCCTATGGACCATATGCACATAGTTTTAAGAAACTCTTAGTGGTTGTGTCATGATTAGCACATGTTCTATCAAACTGGATTCCCAAACAATTAACTACCACTGCACCACTGTAAATTTTATTCTTGTATTATTTTTCAATTGGAATTTTTTTAAGTGTCATGATAATGTGATTTTGTTTATTTTGATGGATTTTTAAAAGTGGTAATTTTATTTTTAATGGTAATGTTTATTTTTTAAATGAATAACAAGGATTTTCTTTAAAATGAATTGAGGTGGATTTGGAATTTTAAAACCTGTAAAGTGAATTCAAAAAGGAACTTTTATAGTTTTAAGGAAATTTCAAATAGTCATTTAAAATTTTGAAAATGGAAGTGAATTGTTTTAAATAGGTTCCAATGGGAACTAAAAGTTTTTAAATTAAACAGTAGGATCAACATAGTTTTTTTGTGGTAAGGTTTTTAAATTTAGAAAATTCATGGTGGGGTTCAAGATGGTTTTAAAGGGAAAATTCATGTTTTTTTACTTTTCTTTTAATTTATTGGGATGTGATTATGATCTCCATTATTGATTTTTTTTCTTTTAAATTGTTATTTATTTTTGGTTGTGGTGTTTTAAATTGTGTTTTTTAAGTAAAGGATGTGAAAATTTTATTTTAAGGAAACAAAAATGATTTTTTTGAAAAACAATGGTTTGGAAACCAAGGTTTTTTGTTTTCTTTGAAAATAGTGTTTCATTTTTTTATCATGATGAGTTTCGAATTAATTTTGGATCATGTTTTATTTTGTTTGAATATACCTCTAAAAAATTCACATGTATTTTTAGGGCCTATTTATTGTCTATTATATTATCTTTATTGATCAAGTTTTTGAGATAGTTCATGTTTCAATGAGTTTCATAGGGTTACCCATTTGTTGTTGCTTATATACTATGATAATTATGGGATATTTCCATTTCTTAGTGCGGATATACTTCTTTGGTCTATCATGAGATCTATTTTTTATTAACTAGATATGGGAAACCTTTGAGGTGTTCTTCTGGTGACTTGGATGGACGTTACACCTATTGAGTTTACACTATGGATGGTGTTATTTCAAATTTTGTTGGAATTTCCATGGTTAGGGATATGTGTTTGAGGTTTTAAGATTCCCACACTTTATTTTAAATCCTTGATTGGATCCCAATTCATTTTTTGAAGAGGCATTATCATGTTTTACGCATCTTTCCCTTTCATTCCATGTTAAAAGCTTGGCGATGAGAGTATTTGATGGACCTCTCTTTGGGATATCATCATGTTTTTCTTTAGGTCATGATAATATTTGAGAGTTTTTTGTTTATAAGCCTTTAAGGTATCCATTTTCTTTCTACATTTCCTTTAATTATTCCATTGGTGTTACAAGTTTTATCTAGGGTAGATATTTTGGGAAACCTCAAACCTTATGATCATTTGGATAATGGGTTCTTCTTTCCTGATATTATTCTTGAGCTTTAATTATATTTTTATTTCAGTCCCCTAAAATGTTAATATTGGGTCATTATTAGAGGTTATTCCTTCGAAGTATCTTTCCTTATCTTCTGAAATTCTAATAGAACCCTTAAATGGTGGGAAGACCCATTTAGGGCCTCTATCACCTATTCATTTTAATTGAAGTGGTCGACTGTGAGTGTCATTTAGGGATAGATCAGTGCATAGTGCTCTAAAATATTTTTTCATTATATATCGGATATCAGGTTATAGTTGGTTCCTTCTCTTTGGTCCATATCTCTTAATGGTGTATTTTGTCTTAAACATGGTCATTTTTTTTGGGAGGAAAGGGCCATGGTGGAGTGAATTGTCACACTCGGACTGTTTGTTATTAATTATTTAATTTAATTATTTTATTTATTTATTTAATTCAATTTTTAGTTCATAAAATCTAGTGATTTATTTTGGAATATTTTGAAAAAATTAATAATTTCTGCATGTCGCATAGTTTGGACACACAATCATCAAATCCATGAAACAACCATGTGGTAGAGGTATGTATTTTAATAAAACAATTTTGCATGATTGGTGCATGGTTGGTTCATGGTTTGGTTAATCCATGTGGTAATCATGTGGTGCACCCAGTTTCTTAAAAATAGAGAATTAAAATTCTGACCTTAATTAATTGAACCTGTAAAATTACCCCCTCCCTTTTTCCTTCCTCACTCGTGTGACACGCCCAGGCAGGAAGACCCCCCCCCCCCCGGTGTGACCCTCCTCTTTGTATCCTATTATTCTTGGTAACTTATCTTTTGATTTGAAGGTGATTTATCCCATGTTAGAATATTTAATCCTCATTTATTTCCTTCTCTTATCCTCTCCCTCCATCTTCTCATATCTTTTTCATTCTTCTTTCTACTCTTGCTACATGTTCCCTGGTTTAAACCTTCGGTGGGTTTGGGGCTCTAAAACCTTGTGGTGTCAATTAATAGGTTTTTTTATCTTCTCTCAAGTCCATCCACTCTTTGTTTTTTAGGTTTTCACATCATCTTTTCCTCATACCTATAGACACTTTCAGGCTTCCACTTTTTCATAACATACCTCACAAGCTTGGATTTTCTAATGTTTTTTTTATTAAAAATACGCATTTTAGTGGGTTTAATGAATTTAAATATATTTTTTGATCAATGTTTTCAAAGATTATGTTTTATTTCAAAGTTGGTTCTTATTGAATTTATTTTATTAATTATTTTTACCTAAAGGATAATTATATTTTCCACTAATAAAATATCCATGATGGTTTATATATATATATATATATATAATTTTGTTAGAATGTGCCCATAAGGGGATCTATGTTATTGTTTTTCCACTTAGTGCCTCATATTTTTTCTAGGTTTCGCGCGGAACCACCTCCCTCATTCTTGAAAAATATTTTACAGTAGACCTCTGTTGTTGTGGCATTGGCATCTTCATTCTCGGCCACCTCGACCTTTTGTACCGATGTTGGTCTTTCCTCGCCCAACTCCTTCCTTGCTATATAGGGACTTTGAAGGACTCATAGTTCCTATTTTTGGCCATGTTCCAGCTTCAGCATCCTGAGGGTGCTTCCTTGTCTTTGACATTTTGGATGAGTGGTTCATCATGGTCTCTGCAGGCGAATTGAATGGCGAAAATGATGTTTGGATTACGGTGGGTCTTACTTTAGCTTGGCTGGTGTTGTTTTTTATACTTTCGTTTTTTGTTATTGTTCTTGGATTGGGGTGGGTCTATTTAATGAGATGGCATGATTTTCTAGTTTTTAATTTGGTTAAGGTTCTACTAAGGTTGTTTTGGATATGGATTCAGTTCATCTTATTTTATATTGAAGTTAGGTTACAGGTTTTTATGAATGACGTTCAAATGTGAGCCTTGTGGTGAAAGTGTAATGGTGAAGCAGTTAATATTATTTATAAAGGTTTTTTTTTTGTATTTTCATGTATGGAATTGCTTGCATTGATGTGGCAGTGGAATTTGTGAATTTTGTGGGCGATTCTACTCCTCACTATGAATGTTGTTCTACTATGTCCTACTATTCAGGGTTCTTGATTTTTGATTATCGTCAAAGACTCCTTGAGATAAGGTAGAGCTAAAAGTTTTCACCAGACTTATGTGATTGAGTTTTGAATGATTTAGAGGCTATGGAATTGGCCATCGGTACTGGTCTGTCTTTGTACGGGACATCTTATTGTGCAGTGTTGGAATGGTGGAAACAGGACTTAATTTTATTTATGCTGGGGAGGGGCTTTCTTTGTTTTCTGATCTGGGTTTTTGGATTTTGGACCATTTGGGGATAGTTTGATGTTTTTAACCATTGAATTCATGTTTCTTGGTTTCTCACTTTTTACTTAAAACTGTTTTTTTAATAAAAAAATAACTTTCTAGTTAGTTTTTATATACAAATTAGCTGCTTTATTTTCTTTCTAAAAGGGAATTCCCATGTGTGGCCTTTTTGAACCCTCCACACATGGTCACCTCCCTCCACCCTGAAGGTGTCGCTCCCCGTAGGTAGATCCCTGGCCAAGGAAGTATTTCTTGCCAGCCAAGATGGCAGAGCGTCCCAGAGGTTAACTTTTTGGTCAGCAATGGTTCTTCAAATCAATCTGTCAGCACAGTGGACAACACCTCATTTTGCCCGCCCAGTTGGGACCGGGCGACCTGGCAAGAGAGGTGGATCCCGGGGGAGAGGCTCACCCCGAAATCAGAATCCCTAGATTCGAACCCTGAACCTCCCAAAGAACAACGTGTTTAGGCTATTCACCTTCACCACTATGCCACCACCGAAGTGGAATAAATTCGGTGTTTTATTATTATTTGATATTATTTATGTAATTCTATCTGTTGGAATATGATTTCAAAGGGTTTATTTGGTTTATACTTTCTTATTTGAGTGATTTTATTAAGTTTACTTAGTTATATGGTTCTATTAATATCTCATACTGTGTTTGGTATTTATAGACATAAGCATGTATATATATAAATACTTTCATGAGAATGTATGAATATTTGCATTTGGATATGTATATGGGTGTGTGTGTAACAATAAAAGATAAAAAAATTAAAATCTAACTAAATATTTGATGTCAGTTTTAAAAATGAATTTCAAATGCGATTTATAGCATTGGTTTTTTAATTACAATTTAATGCCCATTTTGGAATTTTCAAAGGAAATAATAAATAAAATTTTTATTTCTCTAGTAATTATTATATTGGTTACTTTAAAATCTTTCTAGTGAAATTTTATATAAAAATTTATTATTCAAGTCATGGATTGTTTTAAATTGGAATGTGTTTCTCGTGAAATTATCTAGGGTGGATGAGGTAAATGACTTGAGTATTTTTTTAATAAAATAATTATAGAATCTTTTACTCATTTCCTGATGAAAATATTTCTTCCAATGATTTTTTTGTTCAACCAGGTGAGAAACCCCATGTAATATGGTTGGGTGTCCTAGATCATACAAGGTTTATTCCACAAGTTATGATGTTTATCTAACAAGTGATATGGTTATGTGCACATCTATTAGTGGTGATGCTTAAATTTAACAGGCCAGTATAGTAGATAGATTACCATTCCACTAATTTAGGGTCTCCCTAATTAGTGATGCAGAAGTTCTAGGGTCCTATAGCCATAGTACTCTTGTTTTTTCTCCCATAATGTTTTTTTTAAATTGTTAATTGTACTATTTCCTCTTAATATTGCTTTACAATATACTACCCATGATTTATAGCCATTTAATTTAAAATTTCTTATCACAAACCAAATCAAAAACCATAGAAGTTTGATACCTAAGAGGGCTATGACATGGCCAAATGGGAATTCCCGATTCCCATGGGTTGGATACTAGTACCTGGCATCACACAAGAATCATGGGGGGATGATTTTTCCAAAAAATAGTGCTATATAAAACAATAAAAGTCGGTATAATCAGAACTTCATAGAGATAAAGTTCCAAAATAAAATAGGTAAAAAAATATATAATACATAGATAAAAATATCAAGATAAAAAATCTCCAAATGAAAACATCAAAATCTGAAAAGTTCATAATATTTCCAATAAAAAACTCAAAACCCTATGTAATAGGTGGATAACTGCTCCACCCATCACCATAATCACTCCATAATCCCAAGGATTGAGAACCTTCACCACCTCTAAGTGGAACACTCCCTATTCTCGGACCTGACATAAGAAAATCTACAAACACCTAATGGAAAATGCATGGTGTGACCTAAATATCTCAGTAGGGTCTCACTAAGTGTTCCATAGTCAATTACATAACAATAAACTAATTATGATTTAAATTTAAATAAAAAAAGTCATGGAATGGAATGTACATATTTTCAAAAAACATGCTTTCATAATCAATGAGATGGAAAATATATCAGAATAGGATTAAATGAACATTTCATTTCAAACATTTATATAAATAATTTTGAATGAATAAAAAAGTTCAAAATCAATGAAATGTAATCATAAAATAAAAACATATCATAGAATCGTGTAAGAAACCGTATGGGATGTTACTTTTTGGAAATAGGATCATCACACTACTCAATAGGTGATCTCAGCTCAATGTTTTTACATGAACCACAGCTCAAGCCATCATGACTCAACTCCCCATTAGAGGTAAATCATACCATAGTAGGTTTATTTTAGTTTTTTCTCATCAATCCATTTCTAGGGGTTATATCCTAGCAATATAGTCCAAATTACCCACTATCACATGTGATTCAATCAAACAAACAAACAATCATGATAAAATTAATCATTTTGAATCAATTCAAAATACAGTTTCCTAGTTTGAATTTTCATCATGACTTCCTCATTTCAAAAAAATCATGGGTTTTCATCAATCCATTTTCTTTCATATAATTTTTCAATTTATGCTATTTCTTCATAAGGATCAATAAAAAATCTTTTCATCAAATCAATTTCCAAATCAAACCATCAATTTTTCTCAAATCCAACCAACAATTTTAATTCCATTAAAATTGGGGGGGTTACAATTTTCATTCCTTTTTCAAAATATAAAATAAATCATCTCAAATATGGGTTTTTAAATCATTTAAAACCCCATTTCAAATAAATTAATCAATTTATGGTTTCAATTGAAGGGAAAATTCATATGGAACCACCAACCTTTTATCAGTAATAAAATCAACACCTACAACATGAATAGTTGATAATTAATGAAGGTGAAGGAGATAAAAAAATATAGGGATCACAAATCATCAGTTTAAAAATCTAATTCAATTAGGAACACATGATCACACTATTTCCAATTGAGGGTAGCAGAGAGAAAGAGTAAACCAAAGTAAGGAACCCCACCAGAGACTAAACACTAAACCAAAAAATATAAAGGGGAAGAAACCACCCAAAAAATCACTCGTAGGATCTTAGGTGTCAAGAGAAGATGTTTCCTAATGAATGAAAAAAATAGGTTTTGATAAATGATAAATTTTTGAGATTGATGAATTCACATTGTGTATCCCATTCACGACATGAATATTCAGAGTGGAATATAAATCAAAAAAGGTATCGCCTTTGGTTAAAATCATGATCTTGTCCATTATATGTCATGAAATAGATTCATGCCTTTTAAAGTATTCACATCATGAAATAGTTTAATTTATCCTATCAAGAAACACATTCATGTCATGTATCATATTCATGATGTGAAATAGAATTGTAGATAGCGTTAAGCCCTGTTCTTACATAAAAAACCAAAAATACGTCAAATTCCAATTAGTCCCATCAAAAAGCTCTGAAACATAAAAATAATGTATACCTATAATAGGATGTTACAATTTTAGTAATAATATAATCAAGCTTAAAACTACATGGGATTAATTTTTATTATAATCCTCTTACTTCTTCTATTGTTTAGTGGTATTTGTGTCTTTAATGAGTTATTTGGGTGGGTTGAGTTTCTTTTATAGAATTTCTCAAAAATCAATCTAAAATTTTTTTAGAAATCATTTCCAAGAATATGTTTTCAAATTTTTTGTTTATTTAATGTAATTTTAAATTAAACTACATGGTTTTTTTACCAAATTATAAGAAAAACATATTTTTGAAATAGAGTATTTCAAACAATAATTCTGGTGTGTTTGGTAAAATGGAATGCATAGAATTGTTAGTCAAACCATACTTGCCTATTTTTCTTAAACTATAATTATACTGCTTAGAATCTATAGACCAAGTGGATCTTGTAGGTTTTTGGTTTTGACTATAAATAGTTCAAATTTATTGGCTTCTTCTCTAGACTGATCTTGGAGTGAGGTTCCCAGGATATTGGATGGAGAGTGACCCTCAGTCACCCTAGGTATTTCAATGTTTATTTTTATTTTCCATGCTACATCATCTGAATCATCATTTATTACTTTTTTTTCTTTAATAATTAGTTCATTGTATATGTAAAGATAGGTTTATGGATCTCAAGATTATGTTATATGGCTGGAGTTGGAGGTGATATGAGGGAATTTATTTTTCATTATATCTCTTTATTCTAATTCTTATGTTTATTCTTTATTAAAATTTTCTATGTTGGTTTCTACGTAGATGTCTAACATATAGTAAGGTTATTCCATTTTTCTCTAATAGGATAATTTATTTTATGGGATAAATCATACCTAGATGGTGCTTTCTAGATTCATGGGTACTTGTTTTAGCCTATAGGGGATTAGGAACCGAAAATCCATTTTTATGATTTTAATGTTTTTATTTTTTTTAAAGATAATGTTTTTTAAAATAATGTTTTTATAAATCATGTGAAAGATGTGATGTTGGAATTTTATAACTTTTTTTCCAAGAATTTTCTAATAATATAAGCAATGAAAGTGTTTTGAAAAGGTGGTGATCAGAATCGGCCCAACAGATTGAGATTTTGTAAAGAAAATTAGAATTTATTGATATGAAGTGAGTTTGAAAGTTGATAAGACATTGAAAATTGGGGAAGTCATAGAACATCCAAAATAATTCATATGATCCTTTACTATTATTTTAAGTTCCTAAAACATGATGAATAATTTATTATATAAGATGAAGTTTGTAGAAGAAAAGAGATGTGTGTATTGGATGTTCCAAAATTAAAGTGTTTCGGACACATCCCATCGAGTTAAAAAGCACCAATCACATAAGTTGTAAGAAGAATAAATGTATGAAGTTTATTAAGTTTTAAGAAATTAAATTTTGATGATCTGATGTGGATCATTGGACTGAACTAATCAGATGCATTCCATTAGATTGGCTAGGATTGAATTATTATTTTTTACATTGTTGAAAATTTGAATGAAGTAGAAGATTCATTGGATGTGCTGTTGATACTAATAAATCAGACATGATGTGGACACTGATTCACTAGATGAGATATTGATGTCGATTCATCGGTCAGAGAAGTTGTATGAATATCTAATGTTATTGTCACTTATTTTTGACAAAGGGAAGTTTATGGTATAAAGAATCCGATGTAGAGGCCCATTCGATATAGAACATCAAAAAACGCAAATTTTATGATTTCTATCAGATGAACTAAAGTTGTTGAAAATAATCTTGTAAAGGAGTTTTTGACATCTATCTAATAGAATATTTGTTGACACTGATAAATTAGATGAGTTATTTTCACTGATCCATTTGGCAGAGATTTTTTTATTACCAGTACCTACGCAAAGACAAAGGGGGAGATCTTGTTTTTAATTGAACTTTTTTTTATCATATTAATAAAAAAATTTAACATTAATATAAAAATTATTATGTGTCTAAAAATTTTAGACATGTAGAAGTTTTTACTAGAGTGATTATATTTGAATAAGTATTTAGATTTTTCATGAATATAGACAACCATTTTCATTTGGCTCGAAGCATTGGATTGAGAATTCAAGTTGTTTTATATTCAGTGGGACACGATAAAAATTTATGAATTCTTTAATTTGGGTCAAGAATCATTGGACAAGGTTTAACAGTGATAAGTTGTTGGATGCATAAAATTCATCGGATGATTTGTTTACAAAAGTGTCAAATAATGGTTGAGTATAAATGCTCTATATCTCAATTGGGTCAAGTGGAATTAACAAATTCTGAATTTTCTTGATCATCCTTTAAAGACTAAAGTTATGAATTTTGATAATAGTTTTGAATATTCATGAAGTTTCTAGATGTTATTATAAGAGTGGGGTAGATTTTAATTTGTCAAAGATGAAGTTAATGGAAATGTGAAATTTAGGATTTTATAATTTTATTGAGTGGGAGAATAATTTTTTTTCTCACCAAATTCACTTTTGGAGCACCTATAAATAGGAATATATAGTATATCATTCTATAACACTATTTATCCATGTATAAAATCTAATAATCAGTATAAATTCTAACCATAGTTGTTTAAAGTTGAAGTTTATTTTCTAGATAGAGGATTCTGATCTAAAGATCAGACTAACGAAACTTCATTTTACTAGATAGAGAGAATTGAACTTACAGTATCAGTATGAGTTTTGAGTATTCATTTGAGAAGTGTAGATTCAAAAGGTACATTAATCTGAGGCTATCAGACTAAGTGCATTGGACGAAGGTAGATCAGATAGAGACTGATCAGAATTAGGGTTTCGGACTGATCTTTGTGGTGAGGAAAGTTTTTTGTTCATCTGTTTTTGCTAAAATTTTGTAAGAATTTTTTTTTAACTAATGGTAGTTAGTATAATCATTAATATCAGGAGATGTAATGTTTTTAAGGGTATTTTACAAAATTCGTACTCATATTTTTATAATAGTTAATTTCCATAGAGCCACAAGAGTGGCTATAGTAAGGATGTAGGCTCTCACACTAAGGTTGAGCCTTTTAAATCATGTTCTCTTTTTTTACTTTTCTATTTATTCATGCATTTTTTTTTACTAAAATATTATAAGGAGATAACTCAAACAAGTTATAGGGGTTAAATTTACAAAAGTTGAAATTTTTAAATAGGAAACAAATGATTCACCCCCCCCCCTCACTTCTTAGTTGTTCGTTGATAATTTGGAACTATTAGTGGTATCATAGGGAATGTTACCTTTTGAATCATTTTTATGGATAATATCAATTATTTAAATAGTATAATTATTCCTACATTTCGTGAAAAAAATTATTATAGTTGAGAAAATAAGATGACTCCATATCTCTTGTATCTTGTCTTGGAACTTGTTGATGCTACTAAAATAGGGTTTACACCCATTGAGAAATATGATCTCATGAATTTTATTGATAAGAGGAACATTGAATTTGATTGAAATGAAAAAATAATATATTCTTATGTCTCTGTTTGAAAATATTTATTTGAAGTTAATGGGTCTCAAAACTGCAAATATTATGTGGAATAAGCACAAAAATATTTTTGATGGGAATACTACTCGAAAATTAAATTTTTTTATTATAATAAACATTTGTGGGAAAAGTGAGAATCTGTGAAAATAAAAACCAAAAAAACATCAAATTGGATATAATATTACAAAAGTAATAAATGAAAGCTTTAACCTATTAGAAGATGTATCCCTATAGATTTTCTATAAAACAACCATTAACCTTTTGATCTGGTTCATCATTATAATATCCTAAAAAGTATAAGTTATCTTGTCCCATTCTTATAAAAATTCCTCCACTAATAAAATTTATTCCGTAAATCCTCATACTATGATTAATTATTTCTTGTTTATCCAATTTCTCAAATCTAAATTTTTTTTCCACCTAAACTAGTCTATCTCCCATCCTGGTCGCATCCATGTCAGCGGCATGAATAATCAATGCCTCCTCCAAAAAATAGGGTAATAAAGGATAAGTTACAACTTTTCCACTTCCTCTTAAACTTCTCCCACTCTGTTCCGGTTTTAAGGTCTAATGACACATCATCATTTGCAACAACATTTCCCAGAATCCCTTGGTTAACTATTAGGTCAAATTTTAACATGGACTCTCCCCAAGGATTAATACCCATCATGTCACCCAACTGCTCAATGGGATGATCCTTATAGCCACCATCCTTATCCATTTAATTTTCAATCATCAAATTTCATTTTGTCTCCTTCACCTGGTTCTTATCTAAAGAATCATTATTTATCACCTTGGAAACATTTTTCTTGGATGACCTAGTCTATATTGGTTTTGGAAGATATGAATAATCTTTACACCCATTGGATCTCTTAAACTAACTTATAATGAATCTACCTGGATTCTTGAGTCTTCTCTTACCCTTATTCCTTCTTAGGTTGGGCAATCCTCTACTAATCCCTTCATTAGAACAATCATCCAGGACATCGACATCACTCTCCCCCTGACTCCGCCCCTAAAATGTTGGAGCTCTCAGACCGAACTTCTCCTCCCAAGCTTTCAAAAATATTTATTAAATTCAAAAAGTGTAGGATCTAAATAACGATGTAGATGCTCAATATACAAGAGGGGGGTGAATTGTACACTTTAAAAATTTCCTTAAATAAGGAAAGATCTATGTTTAAAAAAGTTAAACTAAGCAAATTCACAACACTTCTAACACCAATGAAATATTGGAACAAAGTATGAAGTTACAAACTTCTAGTTCTATACACTTGCTTAAATTTGGAAAGTGATTTTGAAAAAATGGTTTTGGAAATATAGATCTAGAAATTGAAACTTAACCAATGTTTACAAAATGAGATTCTACCTTAAAGTATATAGAATCTAAATGAATCAGAGTACAAGTGTAAGGAAATATAAAAAGATTATATTTTACTTACAATATAAAATGCAGCAGAAAAACAAGTAGTAAAACTACAAGTAACAAACAATAACCATTTTAACCCAAAGAGAAGGGTATCCAACAACCTTGGATAAAGGTGCCCTAATTTATACTTTCAAGAAAGTATATCTTACTCACACCAAGGTAAGCACTCGATATAAAGATCAGAGTCTCTGTCTTTCTATCCCCACAATCCATCAACTTCAAGGTAGTTGGAACCTCTATCTTTCTCAGTTAGGAAGCCCTCAACTTCAAGGTGTTGGAACCTCTGTCTTCCTATCCCTGGAAGCCCTCAATTGTAATCACCAACAATCAGAGTCGCATGAAGCAAGTCTGCACAAGGAAAAGTTTGAATAAGCCGTTCAAACTTTCTGCACGAAGCTTGAGAGTTGATAAGAGCCTCTCTCTCTCTAGAAATCACTTGAACAGCATGTAATCACAAGTTTTCAAAGTTATATATTGAGCTCGTTCAAACAGATCCTATTTATAGGTGAAACTCCAACGGTCGGCTCCCTCCTCCAACGGTCATATTTTCCTTAAATTTTGGAAGGACCCGTACACGTGTCACTCAACCAACGATTAGTTAGAAACAGAATGGATGACATCCTTTTATAATAAAACATGTGTAACTGAATGCACGACATTGTTTTGTAACAACTATAAGCATAAGAAAAACTGATGTTTGGAATGTAAGAAAATAAATGTTCGGAGTCTAGCCAAAATAGAATCGGAGTCTATAATAAAGAGATATTCGTATTCTGTTTTCACTGGAATTCATAATCTGAACTTACAAAGTTTGAAGTCGAACTGATAGACGTTCGGATTCGAACTCATAGAAGTTCATAGTCGAACTAGTAAAAGTTTGGAGTTGAACTAGTAAAAGATCAGATTCGAACTAGTAAAAGTTCGGAGTCCGTAATTCGGAGTGGAACTATATGAGAGTTCGTATCCAGAATTCAGAGTCGAACTATATGAGAGTTCGTATCTAGAATTTGGAGTCTAACTATATGAGAGTTCACATCCAGAACTCGAAGTGGAACTTCATTACAGTTCATATCCAGAATGCGGAGTGGAACTTCATTACAGTTCATATCCAGAATTCGGAGTGGAACATCATTACAGCTCATATCAATAATTCAGATACTAAAACATAATGCTGCATATCAAAGTATTATATGATTCTGAGGTTTTAGGTATGAATCTAGTTTTTATACTTCAGAAAATTTTGATATGTATAAGGAAATCTAGGTTAGGGTAAATTTCCTTGAAGAAGAAAATTTTCTTCATAGAAGTAAAATATCGATTTGCTTAAGTATAAGGTGTTTTTTATTTTCAAAATAAGAAGAAATGGAAAAGTTATAAGGAAAACCTTATTGACTCAAAAATCTCGCCCATTTTAGAAAGCGCGAAAATCCTTACAAAAAAGAAATATATAGACTTTGAAAAATTTCATTAGACTTTGATATTAAAACTTATCTCCCTTTATTCACAGATGATAGTGAATACAACTAACCCCCCCCCCCCCCTTAGTCTTTGTAACTCTAAAGATTGTATTATGAATTTCCGGAATGGAATTTTCATTAGAATGATGGAATCATAATGAGAAATCCCCCTTACTTAAGGATTGTTTTTCTTAGAAATTTTTCCTTCTCCATTTTAAAATTTGTCCTTCTCCCCTTTGAGTAGTTCTTATTCCATCTCCCCCTTTGTGATTTTAAAAATGAACATAATGGAATGGAAAGAAAATAAAGTACCTGAAACATTAGTACATAACAAGACAAGATACAACCAACCACAGATTTAATTATATTTGAAAGAATTTTTACAAGGAAAATAAAATTCAACAAAAGATTGTATTTGTCTATTTGTCCTCCTTTTCCTTGGGAATTAACTTTTTCAAGAGAGTTTTTAGCTTATTCAAATCTTTCGGATCCTTCTTAGCTTGCTTCTCCAAAGTTGTGATCCTTTCTTGTTGAGCTTTCAGCACCTTTACCTGAGCCTTCATGGCATCTTCCTGCAACTTCACTAACTCATCTTGCTTTAAAATATTTCCTTCGAGATCAATCCAGAGATCTATATCCGCTTTAAAAATTTTGAGCAAGAGAGTTAACCTTGTCTTTCAAGTACTTCACTTGTTGATTCTGAGAATTTTGTTCAAGGATTAGCTTCTCCTGAAGATTCTTTATATTTGCATCCTCGGTATCAAAATCATCTTTTACCTCATTCTGAAAATTATCAAACTCAACCAAGTCATCATCCACCTTCTTTGACTAAAGGGTGATTTTGCTGCAAGATTTTCTATGAACATCATAATTTATGACAAAATTTCAATGGTCAGCTTCAATTTTCACACACTTATCTATCAGCATGGATAAGGATTCCGATTTCTGATTTAGACTTTGTTGCATCATCTGGAACCTTGAGTCTATGGTGGGAAAAATCGAAATGGTGTCCACTAATTTCTTCAGAGACTCAACAACAAATTCATGACCATGTGCTGATGATTCTGAATCCAATAACTTTATTGGAGATTGTATTCTTGAGTTTCAACTAGCTTCCTTTTAGAATAACCACCAACCTCATTCTTCCTGATGATATATTTAGTTGGTGTATCCATGAGAACTTGCTTACATTTATCAGTTTTCAGAATGAGTAGGTCATATAGATATTCTTCCTCACTCTCAGATAGTTGAACAACTTTGTCTTCATCTATTATCTCCTTTTCTACTCCTTCCTCAAGATAATACTTCCCATAGATTAATTCCTCATCAGATGATTCATTTTCTTTCTCTTCTTCCTCGACATCATCTTTCTTACCTTCTTCCTCAACTCCCTTTCCCGGAGTGACACATTTTGCGGATTCAAAATTTTCTTGATAATCCTCAACTTGTTTAATCAAGTCATTCAAATTAGAACTTCCTTCTTCTTGTTCTTATTCTTCCTCTACTACTTCTTCTTCTCTTCTCTCAACAACTTCTTCTTCTGCTCTTTCAACAACTTCTTTCTCTTTAAGCTTTTTCTGAGTGAAGTAGTTCTTCCCAGGGGTCTCTGGTAAAGGTTCAGTGAGGAATGTTTCTGGAACTGAAATCTGCTCAGAATCCATCTCTGTTGCTTTCAAAAAAGATTGTACAACCTCTTATTCTGACATCTTCTTCTTCAATTTCTTTTCTTTTTCTTGTTTCTATAACTCATCCATAGATTTTTCTCTTAAGGCCTTAGCCTCAGCAGGGTCCAATCTGAATTAAGGGTTCCCTTCTTTTCTCTTCTCCTTGTCTTCCCTCCATTTTTCAGCCACTTCATCTGGGTAGGCTTTTTGTTTCTTTGGCTTGGGTAGTGTAGATTGATTTTCCTTACATTTCTGAGTCTTGTCTTCATCCAACACTTTTTTCAACTTTCTCTTCTTCCCTGCATTTTTATATGGTTCTAGATTTTTTTGATCATTCTGAGCTACCTCAGCCTATTCCTCTGGTAAAGGGTAGAATTCTCCAGATTCAACAAAAAAATCCATCTTTTTCCTCTTTAATGTATCATCACTAACCAACATTGCCTTACAATTTCTTTTCCTGGAAGTGCAAGAAACTTTAAACAAATCAAGACATCTGATAATAATCTTAGAAAGCAAGGCCGGATACATTATGATCTGATCTTTCAGATTCCCTTCTTTAATATTCTTATATGTAATCAAAACATGCCTCATCAAATTAAAATTCCTTAGATTCACCAAAAAATCTAAGATGTATATATCACTCTTCTTGAGATTATCTTTATCACCCCTTCTTGGTACTAAAAATCCTTGTACCCATAGCTATAGAATCCGATTATTTAGAGAGAGATGAGAAATCTTATCAGTCTTGGCATCTTTACGTCCAAGTCATTTCAATGCCTTCACTTTGTTGAAACTTCCTTGCTCATCTGGAAGCTTTTGTGAACAAAAATAAGCTTCACCTTCATAAGATAGACCCACCAAGCTTGCAGCCTTGGTGTAAGAAATCATATAAGTCTTCCCATAAGACTTGAACAAAAACCTCTCTCTACCATCTTCCTTAAGGAAGTAAACAGAATCATAAAACTCAACAAGAAAATCTGTATAAACTGGATCCTACTTTACAGGCTTTGATAAGCAAACATCCTCCCAGCCATTCAATATGATATTCTTAGTTATAAGAGAAACATACTTACTGAAGAAATCCAGATGGACTAACCTCTCCATGTAGACTAACCATTTTGAGATTGGTTTCATTGAATACATATCTTGGGAAGTGGATTCTACAAACATTTGGAATGAAGATATCTGGAAGATTCGGAACGGGATTAAAGAAGGGAGGCATAACTTCAACACGCAAGAGCTTGAAGATCGATGTGGGACAACCATAGGGGGGTGCCCTTTATATAGGCAATGGATGTGACCTTTGAGCATCCAAAATCCATCTAATGGTTAAAAAACTCTCTGATCTGATCTATCAGTTGAAAACATACCCACAAGGAAAACTTGAATCCGATCTTTTGAGGTTTTAAGAAAAAAACAGGATTTAAGAAAACTAGAATCCAAGAAATTTTAAAACTCATAGTAAAATACCATTAAGAAAAATATGACTACGAATACTTATGTAAGGAAATCATACCTTTCGGATTGCCCAAGAAGTTTATTCGTATAGGTGATATTATTCTTGAAGAAAAATTTGACTACGAAAAACTAACTATGAAAAATTTAAAGGCGAAAAGGCTTTGAGTACCAAAATTTTAGTATGAAAAGTATGAATATGAAAAATTTTCAGAAAAAAAAGTATGATTATGAAAATCCCCAGTACAAAAATTTCATTATGAAACTTTCCAGTATGAATATTTCATTACGAAATCTCTAGTACAAAAATTTAATTACGAAAATTTTAGTACAAAAAATTTTCATTATGAAAGTTCCAGTTCCAAAAATTTCCATTACGAAAATTTCAGTTCTGTAAACATCATTATGAAAATTTTAGTTACAAAATTTTGAAAAACTGTCTATGAAAAGTTTGATTACAAAAGCCTAAAAACCGACTATGAAAATTTTGATTACAAAAGCCTAAAAAAACTGACTATGAAAATTTTGATTACAAAAGCAAAAAAACAACTACTAAATTTTTGATTATGCTAACAATGAAATTTACTCCCCCTATGAAAAAGAGTTTATTACTGTAAGGAGAATTTTTCAACAAGAAGTTAATGAAGAAGTATTACCTAACGGTTATCAATCCTAACATCTGTTTAATATATTCAAATCTATCAGAAGGTAAATATTTTGTGAAAATATCAGCAAGTTTATCTTGGGTTTCGATAAATTGAAGAATGATATCTGTGTTTGGTCCCTAAGAAAGTGGTGCCTAATATCGATGTGCCTTTCATGGGAGTGATGTGCAGGGTTTTTACTAAGGTAAATGTCACTTGTGTCATGAAACAAAATTTTAGTCTTAGTAAAACTCAATCCATAATCTATGAGTGTGTGTTGCATCCACAACACTTGAGCACAACAACTTCTAGCTGCTACATATTCAGCTTCAGCAGTGGAAAGTGTTACAGAATGTTTCTTCTTGTATGACTAAGAAACTAATGAATCTCCTAAGAAATGACAAGTTCCTGATGTACTCTTTCTATCCATTCTACATCCACCAAAGTCAACATCTGAAAATATTTTTAAAACAAAGTCATGTCCAGAAGTATAAAATAATCCTAGATCCATGGTTCCCTTTAAGTAATGAAAAATTCTTTTCACTTCCTTTAAATGAGATTCCTTAAAATTGGGTTGATATCTTGCACATAAGAATATTGAAAACATCAAGTTTGGTTGACTAGCTGTCAAGTAAAGTAGACTTCCTATCATACCTCTAGAAGATGACTGATCTACCAGTTTCCCAGTTTCATCAAGATGATGTGTGTTTGAGGTACCAATAGGAGTACTTATAATCTTAGTGTTGTCATACCCATACTTTTTAAGAAGATCTTCAATATACTTATGTTGTGATATGTAGATTCCTTCTGGTTTTTGATAAATTTGAAAACCAAGGAAAAATGTTAACTTGCCCATCATACTCATTTCAAAATCATATTTCATTAGATTCACGAAGGAATTGATTAAAGATTGCTGAGTTGAACCAAATATAATGTCATCGACATAAATTTGAACAATAAAAACATTTTTCTTATCTTTATTTATAAAAGGAGTTGGATCTGCATTTCCCTTAACATAGTTATTTTGAATCAAAAATCCTGTAAGTCTATCATACCAAGCTCGTGGGTCTTTTTTAAGACCATAAAAAGCTTTGGTAAGTTTAAAAACATGATCATGATGTTTTGTATCTTAAAACCCATGAGGTTGTTCAACAAAAACATCCTCCTGGACATAACCATTAAGGAAAGCACATTTTACATCCATTTGGAAAAGTTTAAAATTGAAGAATGCTGCAAAGTCAAGTAAGATACGAATAGATTCAAGTATATCTACTGGAGTATAGGTTTCTTCATAGTCTATTCCTTCTTGTTGATTATAGCCTTTAGCAACTAGTATAGCTTTATTTATAACTATGACTCTATTTTCATCACACTTATTTCTGAAGACCCATTTTACTCCAATAATAGATGTTTCCTTAGGTATTTTAACCAAGGTCCAGACTTATTCCTTTCGAATTCATTTAGCTCATCTTGCATGGCTTTGATCAAATCATTATCACCTAAAGCTTCATCAGTGATTTTTGGTTCTAATTGGGAAAGAAATGCTAGATGTTCTACTTCATTTCTCAAGGAACTTGTAATCCTTACTGGTTGATTCATATCCCCAATGATACTATCACGGGGATGATTCTTATGAAACACCTGACTTAGGTTTTTTAAAACTTGTTCATCAACATAGGGTAGGAAATATTCTGGGGTAAATGTTTCAGAAGCATCTTCTTGAACATTTTTTTTATCAGATGGATCTTCTATCAAAGGTTGATAATCAGTTTTTGAAAACACATCCGAGGATGTAGGTTGGGATGGTTTAAAAACAAAAGTTTCAGACTCATCAAATTTTACATGTACTGTTTCCTCAACAGTACAAGTGTTTTTATTAAAAACTATATAAGCCTTAGAAGTTGTGGAGTAGCCTAAGAAAATTCCTTCATCATATTTTAGTGCAAATTTCTGTAAGTTATCTTTAGTATTTAGGATGAATACCTTGAAACCAAAAACCTTGAAGTAGGAAAGTCTGGGCTTTCTACCATTCCATAACTCATAAGAATTTTTGTTAAGAAAAGTTCTAATCAAAACTCGATTTATAGTATAACAAGCGGTACTTACAACTTCATCCCAAAAATGTCTAGAAACAGAATACTCACTCAACATGGTTCTAGTTATCTCGTGAATAATTCTATTTATTCTTTCAACAACACCATTTTGTTGAGGTGTTCTAGGTGCTGAAAAGTTGTGAGTAATACCTTTTTTACAACAAAAATTTTCAAAATAAGTATTTTGAAATTATCCTCCAGGATCACTATGAATAGTTTTCAATGGAAGGTTTTTATCATTTTTAACTTGGGATCTAAAACTTTTAAAATAGTAAAAATATTCAGACTTATTTTCTAGAAAATAGACTCATGTTAATCTAGTGTAATCATCAACCAAAACAAATACATAGTACTTACCCCCAATGCTTCCAGTTTGTGTTGGACAAAAAAGATCCATGTGCACTAACTGTAATGCATCAGTTGTTGAGACTTCAACGATTGATTTAAAACTAGATTTATGTTTCTTTCCATATTGACAAGGATAATAAACTTTAGAAGAATCAAATTTATGCTCTGGTAGATCCTTAACTAGTTTCTTCATAGAGAGTTTACATAAGTTTCTAAGGTTACAGTGACCTACTATTCTATGTCATAACTAAGAATGATCTTACATTTCACATAGACAAGGTATGTCTTGGATCCTAAGGTCTTCTAAGTTCAAAATTTAAACAGTCTCTTGCCTATGGGCAGAAAGAATAAACTCTTCCTTGGAATTGTGTACTAATCACTTATCATTCCTAAAATTCACAAGGTAACCTTCATCACATAATTGACTTATGCTAATGAGGTTTTTCTTAAGACCTTTTACATACAAAATATTTTAAATCATGGTTTTTCCAAGAAGAACAATAATACCTATACCAATAATTTCTCCCTAAGAATTGTCTCCGAAAGTTACATTTCCTCTATTCGTATTGATAATCTTTTTGAAATAGCTTTTGTTATCAGTCATATGTTGGAAATATCCACTATTCGTGTACTAATAATTGTTGTTGGTACTTTCCCTATTTTCCTGAAAATAAGAAAAAAGTAAGGTTTTCGGAATCCAGACTTTCATGGATCCGAAATTGTTAGACAAAAAAATTTTGGGTATCCAAATTTGTTTAGAAAAAATATGCTTTATGAAACCCAAGAGATTGAACTCTGTTCAAAGAATAGTTTTTCTTTCAATGCCGACCACTTTGACACTTAGTGAAAAAGGGGGCTCTAGAAGGAACAAAATAGTTGTTTTTGAAAACTTTTTTTTGTGAGTATAACCTACTCCAGTAGTGTTTCTGTGAGGTTTAATTTGAGAATACATCTTGTCAAAATTTTCCTTCCCAGAGGTAAATTTGGCAAGAAGATTTTTAAGAGAAAAAATTTCAGATTTTAGTCTAACGACTAAATTCCTATCCTCTGAAATCATTTCCTTAGAGTTAGATTTTTCCTCACAAACTTTCATCTATAAAATATCATTCTTATGATCTTTAGAATGTTCTTCCTTATCAGAATTTTCTTTCTCAAGGTCTTTAGAAAGTTTTTCTAAAAGCTCTTCTTTATCTCTAAGATTTTCAGAAAGATCTGAAATCTCTTTTGTTAGAATTTATTCCCTAGTATTTTCCTTGTCTAATTTCTTAGAAATTTTACAATTTTTAGCTTCAAGTAACTTGGAAAATCTTGATAATTTTTAATATGAAGGTTCTTCATTTTCTGAGGATGATGTATCTTTATTAGAAGTACTATTTTTGGAATTGTAATTCTTATCAAGAGATAAGTTTGTTAAATCCTCGGCAGAGCATACCTTGGCCATAAGACATGTATGTGGAAAAGAAGTATTGGCAATGAATCCCATATTCCTCTGAGTTGATAAAATCATATTCGGAAGATTCACTTTTTTAAGAGTCTGCAGAGATATCACTCCAAGTAGTATTAGCTTTCAGACTTTTCTTAGCTTTAGCTTTGTTAAACTTCTTCTTGTTCCTTTCAGAATGCCTCTCTTTCCTTTCTTTCTTTTTAAGAATAGGGCAATCAGGTCGTATGTGTCCACTTCTCTTTCATTCAGAGCATGTGACCTCTGAATATTTCTTATCTTTCCTTTCCTTCTTCTTATACTTGGATTGGAAACTTCTTTGACCATCTATCTTGTTCGTCCTTCAAGAAAGATTAGCTAATTCATTCTCTAAGACTTCACTCTCACTAGATTCGGATTGGATATTAACCTTATTAGACATGGATCTAGTTACTCTCTCATGAGTCTTAGATTTCATATGATTTGATGTTTTAGTAAAAGCAACAATACCATTTCTATTCTTCTTTTTGATGTTGTCAACATCTCTCTTCATCCTTGTTTCATGTTGGAGAAGAGTTCCAAACAACTCATCTAAGAAAATTTGAGTAACCTACCTGTTCTCATCAAGAGTTGTTCTCTTTGATTCCCACTCATTGGGAATAATATCAATAATCTTATCCACAAGAGCTTCGTCATCTATACCTTTCTCTCCCATATATTTTAAGATATTCACGATAGTCATAAACATTTGTTTTACTTTACAAATGGGTTCCCCATAAGGAAAATTAAAATCTTGGTATTCTGCTCTCAACATGGCTCTTCTTGTCGCAATCACATTAGATGTACCAAAATGTGTAACTTCAAGTTTCTTCCATATGCAGTTAGCTGTTTCACATGAATAAATTTGGCTATATATGTTCCTAATCATTGAACATAGTAGAGTATTGTGTACCTTATAGTTTAATTGATAATCATGCTTCTCTTGGTTTATGAAAGCACTAACTTCCTTATCAGGAATTTTATAACCTCCAGTATGCATAACAAAGTTATCTACCCTCGTATTGATAATGAAATTATTCATTTGATCTCTCCAATACTCATAATCATTTCCATCAAAAATTGGTTGTCTTGTAGGGTTTAGGTTGTCGATGGAACCAACATTTAAACCTGCCATCTTAAAAATCTTTCTACACAAAAAAAACTTGTTAATAACAAAAGTTTAGATTCAAGGAAAATATTCCTAATCAAGGAAAATATAGAAAAATGAAAAACTAAGCCAGAAAAACTTATATGTGAGTATACGTATTTTAGAGACCCCCTCTGATACCAATTGTAGGATCGAAATAACGATGTAGATGCTCAATATACAAGAGGGGGTGAACTGTACACTTTAAAAATTTCCTTAAATAAGGAAATATCTATGTTTAACAAAGTTAAACTAAGAAAATTCACAACACTTCTAACACCAATGAAAGATTGTAACAAAGTATGAAGTTACAAACTTCTAGTTTTATACACTTGCTTAAATCTGGAAAGTGATTCCGAAAAACTGGTTCCGGAAATATGGATCAGGATATTGAAACATAACCAAAGTATACAAAATGAGATTCAACCTTAAAGCTTATAGAATCTAAATGAATTAGAGTACAAGTGTAAGGAAATATAAGATGATTAACTTTCCTTACAACACATAATGCAGTGGAAAAGAAGTAGTAAAACATCAAGTAACAAACAATAACTCTTTTAACCCAAAGAGAAGGGTATCCAACAACCTTGGATAAAGGTCCCTTGATTTATACATTCAAGAAAGTCTGTCTTAACCACACCAGCGTAAGCCCTTGATACGAATATTGGAGTCTCTGTCTTGCTATCCCTATAAGCCCACAACTTCAAGGTAGTTGGAGCCTCTATCTTCTTTAGCAAGGAAGCCATCAACTTCAAGTTGTTTTAACCTCTGTCTTCCTATCCCTGGAATCCATCGATTGAAATCACCAATAATCGGAGTCGCATGAAGAAAGCCTGCATAAGGAAAAGTTTGAACAAGCTTTTCAAACTTTCTGCACGAAGCTTGAGAGTTGATAGGATCCTCTCTCTAGAAATCACTTCAACAGTATGTAAGCACAAGTTGTCAAAGTTCTATATTGAGCTCATTCAAATGAGCTTCTATTTATATACCAAGCTCCAACGGTAGGCTCCCTCCTCCAACGGTCATATTTTCCTTAAATTTCGGAAGGACCTGTACACATGTCACTCAACCAATGGTTAGTTAGAAATAGAATGGAAGACATCATTTTATAACAAAACATGTGTAACGGAATGCATGACATTTTTTTGTAACAAGTTTAAGCATAATCAAAACTGAAGTTCAGAATTTAAGAAAATAAAAGTTTGGAGTCTATCCAAAATGGAATTCGGAGTATATAATAAAGAGATATTCAGATTATGTTTTCACTAGAATTCAGAATCTGAACTTACAAAGTTCAAAGTCGAACTGATAGAATTTCGGAGTTGAACTCATAGAAGCTCAGAGTGGAATTAGTAAATATTCGGAGTCGAACTAGTAAAATTTCAGAGTCGAACTAGTAAAAGTTCGGAGTCCATAATTCAGATTGGAAGAATATGAGAGTTCATATCCAGAATTCAGAGTCGAACTATATGAGAGTTCGTATCCAGAATTCAGAGTCAAACTATATGAGAGTCTGTATCCAGAATTTGGAGTGGAACTTCATTACAGTTCATATCCCGAATTCGGAGTGGAACTTCATTACAGTTCATATCAAGAATTCGGAGTGGAACTTCATTACAGTTCATATCCAGAATTCAGATCCTAAAACAGAATGCTTTATATCTAAGTATTGTATGATTCTGAAGTTTTAGGTATAAATCTGGTTTTTATACTTAAGAAAATATTGATATGTATAAAGAAATCTAGGTTAGGTTAAATTTCCTTGAGGAAGGAAATTTTTTTATAGAAGTAAAATATCGATTCTCTTAAGTATAAGGTGTTTGTGATTTTCAAAACAAGAAGAAATGGAAAATTCATCAAGAAAACCTTATTGACTCAACGAAAAGGACATGATTAATATTAGGTTCGAGCCCTTCTTAACCTCCACCTACTCCTCAAAAATTTTCAAAGGTTTATCCTGGATCATGTATCCATTAAGGCCTCATTAATTTAAAAACTAAACCCCCTCATCTAGGGAAAAACCACTGCCATGTTTTTCCACCCTTGCGTAAGATATCTGAGATGAATTTTCAAAAGTTAGTATAAAGTCACCAGGAGTAAGAACATATCCAATACCCACTAGATCTGAAGGAACCTATATAACAGGCTTAGGGTCATCCAAATCTAACCTTAAGAATTTAAAGATGTCTACCACCATCGGGTTTCCCATGTGAAGACTACTATGATCAGTTTCCACCTTACATTGATACATAGGAACTTCCAAAAAATTCATTAGGCCTTCACCAAAAATAGGCACCAATCATTCAATACTGCCTCATGTATCTGCATCCAACTACTGAGGTATTTTTTTCATCCCATGCTATAAATAAACCATTGAATGACCCAATATCTTATATGATTGACAATGATATGACAATGACTCCATGGCCACACATAGTTTGAAATGGAATTATTCTATGGCTACAATCTAAAAAAAATCAACCGGCCTTTGTGACATATCAACCTCCACATAGATTTTTGGAATAATTGGGTGACAAACCAATTTAATCCTACTATTAGTGCATAGGTATATACCACCCAAATTTTTAAAAATACGCAAAATAGAGGGATTTTTAAATGGTAACAGGTGATCAGGGAAGGTTATCCATATCGTTATGATTGGAGTATCATGTTTCATGTTAAATTCATAATACCAGCTAAATATGAAGAACTTGAGGCCATTGTAGGAGTAGGGGGCATCAAACTGACCCTGAATCATGTCATCCTTAGAATAGAAATGAACCATGAATTTCCTACTATCAAGAAGTCCTGCCATTACATGATATTCAAAACCTCAGAATATGAAGACATATCTATCAAAGGAATCCAGTAAAGTTTGGTACTATCTAACCCAAGAATTTAATGTCAGATTCAAGAAATATGAGGCCTTGTTGATTTCTGAAGACAATATCTAAAGGTGAGGGAAACTATTGAGCATATCTGTAACTTTAGGGAAAATCGGAATTGGTGTGAATGGGGTATGAAATTTAGTATTAGAGAAGGGAACAATGGGGTAAGGGTAAACCTCCTCGTGAGATAGTGTTGGTCCCTCTCCCATCCAAGGGGGGGAGGGACCCACACAGTGGCCACAGTCATCAGGCAGAAATAGAAGTTCTGTCATGGCCTGATCTCTCCATTGACTCTCATTTTTTAAGGGAATACTAAAATGAATGAAATTAAGCTACAGATCTGTCACATGAAGTTTTAAGGAATAAGAATGAGATATTATTAATCAATTGATTATTACTTCACCAAAGTTAATGATTTTTTGCAACATCAGATATTTATAGTTGTCTTGAAAGATTCTATAATTATAAAGAAACCCATGAGAAATTTTTTGGATATTTTTGATTAAAAATTTTATTTTTTAGAAGATAAAGATAATTAATCTATTGATGAAATTCATAACATAAGTATTTCTTATGAAATGAAAAAATCTCTAATTTTTTTAAAAAAAAATATGAAAGATGAAATGGCTTTTTAACTTATAAGAAGGATGAATATTTACGATGATTAAAGATCTTATTAAGAAGTTACCATCTAAAGAAGATGGAATGAAAAGGCCTAAATAAAAACATCTTGAGTATAAAATTACTTTAATAAATTTAAATTAAAACTTCAACAATTCTTTAGAAGTAAAATTTGTATCATATACAACTACAGTAAAACCTCACTCTAATAATTAGAATAAATCTTCACTCACTAAACTAAAAATTTCATCAGATATTTCTAAATGTTTACGTGTAAAAAATATTGAGAAATCTACATTTGAGAAGTGATGTGAAAAACCCATCACAACTATAAAATTTGAAAACTGCTCCTAGAGAAAATTTTCCACACACCTAAAGGTAACCAAAGTTAAAAGATGTTATGAACCTCTAAAATCTTTTTATATTGAAAGATCATTCTTCTATAGAAAGAAAATTTATAATGTGTTCTATTAGTGTTGTGAAAATTATGAGCATAGATCTTAAAACTATTGGAATAAAATGTCTATCTAGGAAAGAGGATTGAATATAGTTGAAAATATGATGGAAATAGAATGAGTAACGTTCCTAACCCACAAGAAGTAAGAAAAGTAAAATCACAAGATGTTATAAACTTTAAAAAAAATCAGTTTGGATTTCTAAAAGAAGTTTTTGGAAGATATGACCAGTCTATCCATATTTCCAAAGAATGTGTGAAAACTCTTCAGGGACAAATTTCTTATATTGGAAAAGAAAAGTAAGATAGAAAGAATAAGGTTGAGGAAGGAGATTTTTTTGAGGCATCACTTAAAACAAGTAAAAAAAGAACAAACCAGGGATACGTGATTGGGGTTGTTCATCAGACAGGATATGTGATTTAAAAATTTTAAAATATTTTAAAAAATGTTATGGAGGATCTATTTCCTTTGGGAATGATTGTTCCTTAAAAATAAAAGTAATTGGAATGGATGATATTGAAGAAGACAAGTTAAAATATAAAGAATATCTATTTTTTGTGGCATAAAACATAATTGAAATAGTGTTAGTCAACTTTATGATAAGAGAAAGTAATTTTACTTCATAAAATATTCTTTTATCATAAAAAGTGTGGAGGATGATAAATTAGTTATGAGTGGAGAAATAACTATTGGAAATTGCTTCCAAATAGGTGAAGTTTACAACTTTTATTACTTGAGTTATGAAGATGAAAAGAGGTTTTGGCACTACAAACATCGAAATATTAGATAGAAAAATATAAATTAACTTTATAATATTATTTTTGTATGAAATTTTCTAGAATTGAAAATTTAAGAATAATATATTTTTATAACATTCAAAAAAGGTAAAATAACTAATAAAAGTCATAAGAAAGTTAAGATTTGTTCTACCATACCTATTGGACTTATTCACTCCAATTTATGTGGGATATGATACATTAATCAACAAAAAAGTTTTTTAATTATAACTTTTCTTGATTTTTTTACTCAGATGACCAATATCATGTTTATGAAGCACATGTAAGAGGCAGTAGAAATGTCCATAATTTTTTAAAGAGAATTGAAGAAACAATTGGGTGTTTATATAATGAATTTAAGAATAGATAATGGGATATAATTCAGATGAAATGATTTTGAGTATTATTTGAGAAAACATGGAATCAAACATCATTATAGTTCTCTCTAAACTTCATAATAAAATATATTTTCAAAAAAAAATTGTTTTTGTGGAAATAGAAAGAATAATGTTAGTGGATTAAAAATTTTAAAAAAAATTTACAGAAAAGATGTTGGTACTATTATACATGTTCAAAATATATGTTTTCTATGTCTAAAAACTAACATAACTTCCTACAAAATGTGGTACAAAAAAATTCCTTCATTTAAAAACATGAAATTATTTGTAATTCCATGTTTTTTAAAAATAGAAATCCAAATCTTGGATAATTTTATGAGAAATATGAAGAAGGAATTTTCATTGTATATTCACCCAATAGAAGAATTTTTAAATGTTTGAACAAGAATTTAAAACAAATTGGTGGAATCCTATGAAGTGAAAGTTATTGAAAATCTAAATTAATTAACAAAATTTGTTGAGAATTTTGAGTAAGAAAAATTGATGATTTTCAACAAGATTGAAAGTGATTCAAAATAGAATTATCATTATTTAAATGAATCGTATGATAAATAAAGTGAATCTAGAAGAGAAACATTGAAATTTACTACTTTACATAAACATATTAAAACATAAAAATAAACTTTGGAATAAAAAATCTATAGTTCATAAAAAATAAGGTTGATATTAGAAAAAAACATCGCTCATTTCTCAAATTGAACCAGAACTAGTTTTAAAATAATTTGAATACAAGGAATGGGATGATGCAATGAATGAAAAGTTGTATAATTTTAATGAAAACAACACTTGGGAACTTGTTCCACATCTATAAAATAAAAATTTTATTAGAATAAATTGGTTTTAAAGAAAAAAATTGAATGAACTGAGTTAAGTTTCAAGAAATAAATAAAGAGATTTTGGTAAAGTCTATACACTGGTGTAAGGTGTGTATTTTAAAGAAAATGTTTCCCAAGGTATAGGATTTGAAACTATCAGAATGTTTCTACAAATTCATGCACTTTAAACTTACAAATCCTATAAAATGAATGTATAGGAATATTTTTTATAGGGTGAGATTGAAGTATAAGTTTACATTTATCAACTATGTGGTTTTCTACATGATGAAGATGAAATCAAAATTTGTAAATTTAAGAAACATTTGTATGAGTTGAAGGAAGCCCATTGTCCTTGGTATTCGAAACTTGATAATTTTTTAAGAATGTTGGTTTTTTATGAAATAAAAGTTGGTAGAAACTTGTATGTGAAAGAATTTTACTCTAGCACCCTAATTTTAATTGTGTATGTGGATAATTTAATTTTATCTAGAGATGAAGAAATTTTTTTAATGAATTTGTTGAGGAAATGTAGAAGAACTTAGAGATGTCAATGTTGGGGTAATTAACATTTTTTGTTAGTTTACTAGTTCAAAAAAATACATTTTCCTATATCAAGAAGATTATGCTAGGGAATTGTTGTAAAATATTTGTATTGAAGAATCTAAATAAGATTCTACTCCAATTTTAGTTAGGATGAATATGATTAAAGATGAAACTAGAAAATTATTAAATTGGAATGATTTTTAGAAGTAGATAAGATGTTTTATTTATTTCACATCTTCAAGACCATATATTGTTAATGTTTTGATTTTGTGTTCCAGATATAAAACTGATCTAAAATGGTCTCATTTTTTGGAAGTAAATAGAATTATAATATATGTTAAAAAGAAAATTTTACAAGGGTTATTATACCGAAGAAGTTGTGACATGAACATTCATGGTTATATTGATGCTGATTAGGATGGAGATTACAATGATTGAAAATCAACATATGGAGAAACATTTTATTGGGAGAATTTTGTGTGAGTTGGAATAGTAATAGATAGAGTTTTGTAACATTGGGCATAGAATATTTAGAATATTTTGTAGAAACACACACATTTACTCAAATATTGTGGATGAAATTTCAGTTAGAAGATCTAAAAGTTGAAGTTTGCAAGACATTGAAGATACTTTATGATAATCATATTGAAATTGATCTTTCTAAAAATCATGTCCAATACACAAGATCAAAACACGTTAATATTAAGTATCACTTCATATAAGAAAAATTTTCTAGTGGAGATGTTTTTTGGAATATATTTCAATGAAGTATCAAATTTTAAATATCATTTAAAAACAATACTGAAAGATAAATTTGTTGAATTGAGGCAACAACTTCATGTTCAACCTTCACTAAATACTTCTTAAACATCTTAAGGAAGTAAACCCCCACTATGACTTGGAATATGTTTAAAACGTCAAAGAATTTATACAATTTTATCATTTAAGGTGGAGATAAGTACTTTTTATAATTAAAATAATTTGAAGTTGTGGTTATGATAAAATGGAAGAGATAAACAAAAGTGAGAGGTAAATACAAAAGTGAGGGGGGTTTATCATAGTATAGCCACAAATATTCTTGTCATTGAGGGATTTAATTCTTTCAAAAACCTTAATTTATATAGAATTATGGTGTTAGGACACTCTATTTTGAGAAAGGCTATGTTTTTTAACAAGTTAAAAATTTGAGTTGTTATAGAATGAGTTGTGAAAAATTATGAGTGTTGAGAAATGATGATTTCAAAAAATCTTTAATGAGATTTTCAACAAATCAAAAGGGGGGGATTTAATATCCATTTTGAATATTCCTAAGTTTTTGTTTTTATTTAAAACTAACTTTTGTAAATGAATGTTTTTGTAAATCAGGTGAAAGATGTGTTACTAGAAGTTTTTAATTTGTTTGTTGTAAAGTTGATGAGAGTACAAACAAAGAAAGTGTTTTGAAATTTTGGAAATTGGACCTAGCCCATCAGATTTATATTTTTTCAAAATTAAAAGGTTTTTGAAATGAAGTATGTTTGAAAGTTCTTGAGAATCAGAAAACTGGGAAGTAATAGGACTTCCAAACCTAGTCAAATAGTGATTTACTATTATATCAAGTTACTAAAACATCATGAAGAAGTCATGATTAAATATGAAGTTTGTAGAAGAAAATATATGTGTGAAGTTCAAGAGTTTCCAAAATTAATGTGTTCCTGAAACATAAAATGGGATTGAGAATCACTAGATGCAAAAGTTGTTAGAATATTGGGAGTATGAAGTTGATGAAGTTTGATGAAATGAAAATTTGATGATCAGACATGGTTTTCAGACCACTTTGTGTATGAAGATTATATTTTTTTTCAACAGTTGTCAAAATAAAGAAGTAGATGAAGAAGGACTAAAAAGTTAGTAGAGATTGGATGAAATGAGGTTTCCTGGAGAATTGTTATGGAATCATAGCATTGGATCTCATACATGAGAAATTCTCTAAGAAGATCAATTTAGACGATTGTTGAACTGAAACTAAGTTCAAAGAACTTGGGGCAAAGGTGACACATTGTTTACAATAATGAAGAATGGTGAAGTGTCATCCATCCAGGGATGATTGAAGAAGAATGATTATTTAAAGAAGACTATGTAATGATTCACGATTTCATGATAACCATGCAAGATTTTACTTTAATAAAAGAATCATATGAATTAAATTATGTATAAAATGATGGCTGAATAAAAAGAGAGAGTGTGGAAGGGCTTGGCATTAAAAGAAGGTATTTTAAGAAGCTTCAAGCCTCCACTTTTGGATGAAGAGAGATTATTGGAGTTCTTTGTAATTAACACTCCAAATGGATTTGAGAATTTGAAGTAAGGATGAAAGAAGTACTTCAGAATTCATATTATAAAAAATAATGGACAAACCAGACGATGATTTGCTGATATGTTTTCACAAATATCATAAGTTAGGAGAACTTGTGATGCAAGCCTTATGAAGGATTGGGGGAGAAATTCTGATCCCAGTCATATATAGTTTTGATTGGAATGAATGATGTTGCTGGAAGATAAGTAAGTTTTAGTACTTCCCATTAAAAATCAGACGATGCTTTGTTGATTTGTATTTTACAATCATCACAAGTTTGGAGAACTTGTGGTTCAATCCGTATGAAGGATAAAGAGAGTAAAGAAGTGTTTTTGGAAAAACACATTTCAAATATCATACTATCCAAAAATGACAAAGTCAAGAAGAAGGTGCGCAAGTGGCGGCGCGCAAGTCCTGTAGAGGCGCGCAAGTCATATTTCAAAAATAGAATTATTTCAGAAATATGGAAAAGGAAATAAAGTGGCACGTAGGTGGTGGTGTACAGGTGGTTTCATGCAGGTGGTGTCACGTAGGTATAGGTGCACATGTTTTTGGTGTGCCAGTCTAGGTCGCACAAGTCATCAAAATGCCTATAAATAGATGAATATCCTCCTCATTTCTCACGACTCAACAATTGAGAATTATCTTTGAGCTCAGGTCGAACAAGTAAAGAGATTTGTGCGTAGGTTGAGAGTTGTTATAAGGAATGCAGGTTGGGGGCGCGCAGGGTGGGGGGTGCAGGTTGGAGGCGTGCAGGTGTTGGCGCGCAGGCTACATGAAGGCAGCACGTCTGAAGGGCAGTGCGCAAGAAAAGGTGTGCAGGTCTTGGTGAACAGGTCTTGGTCATGCATGTAAAAGTGGGTGTGCATACTGTTTTTATCCAGGGGTTCCTACTAGCTTCTGGGTAGGAAAGAAGAAGAGCTACGTGGGTATAAGTCCCATGGGTATAGGTCGCGCAGGTCGAAGTCGGCGCGCAAGCTGCTGTGCTCCAGAAGTTCTTTCCAACTTCTGTTTAACTGTTCTGATGCTAAGTTGATCTATACATCATTGCTTTTATAGTCACAAAGAGAAAATGTGATTCTAGAAAGAAGAAGAAGAAGAAGGGATCTGTGCAGACGATTTTTCACTGAAAGAGAATGTGTGAAGAAGAGTAGGTTTTAGTGCAGCTGGTTTTGCATTGAAGAAGCAGAAGAAGAAGAAGAAGAAGAAGAATATTGTGCAGCTTACAGGTTTGTTTCATAAGAAGAAAAGAATAAGAAGAAGAAGAAGAACAGACTATAGAATGAATATTTTTACGGCAGTTGGTTGTTGCACAAATAAGAATAAAGAAGAATAACTAGTGCAGTTGGATTTTTCACTTGAGAAGAAGAGAAAGAAATAAGAGAATTGCTTGCCTACTGCTTTGCAAGAAATAAAGTTAAGAGAACTAAAATAGATCAAGATAAGAACCTGCCTTTTGAAGAAGGAAGAAGACTATCTCCATATGTAGTATAAAGAAACAGCTAGAGGCTACAAGTTGGACTAGGCTATCACCAGTCTAGGGAAGAGGATTGTTTCCCACACCACTATAAAGTGTAGGGACTCACACTAGCTAGAGGATTGTTTTCTTTGCCACTCCATTGTAAAATCATATCACATTATAATGGAGAATCCATGCAGTGGTCATACCCATGCATGGAAAGGGCGTAGCTAATCTTATTGAGTGGTGAACCTTGTAAAAATATTGTGTGCATATTTTTACTGCTTTCAATTATTGCATGCGACAGGGAAAAGAGAATAAGAGAATCAAGATCCTAACAGGTCAAGAGGTATAGGGATAAAAGTTGAAATTGGTTTTAAAAGTTCCCAACACTGATTCACCCCCTCCCCCTCTCAATGTTAGGTATATCCCAAACAGTTCCTTTCAATTGGTATCAGAGGGACAGGTTCACCTCTGTTGGATTCTATATAGTGAATCTATTCTCTTTTAAGACATGAGTTCCTTTCTTGAGTCAACAATGAAGTGTAGTGTTGGTGAAGATTTAGCTACCTCTGAACAAAAGGTTATATCTATAAATACCATGATGAATAAGAAAAAGAAGGAGAAGAGAAAGTTGAAGAAGTCCCTTCTATCTAAAGAAGAGGATGTATCTGGTTCTCCATATTTGGTAGACATTGAAGACACACCAGACTTGGAAAGTTATGAGAAGGTGGCTCAATTTTCCACTAAGAAGATGGATAATCTTCTTACCTCAAATTAAAAGGAGGTATGTGTTAGTACATTTGTGAATTATTCTCATGATGGAAATGCTGGTACAAGTGGTGATGATCAATCTACAACATCTCAAGAAATATTAGTTGACAGATTAAGAATGATTCTGCATGGTATTTCTGAAGAGATTTCATCTCTTGTTTGTGGAGTATTTCAATGCATGTAGGAAAATATCACTCAACTGGAAGAAGAAACTAATGTTTTGGAGAAAGGATTACAAGACAAAAATTTTGAATGTTTAAAGCTCTCCAGGCAGGTTGGAGCCTTTGAAGCAATAAAGAGGGAATTTGAAGTAAGTTCTTCAAAGTGGATCAAAGATGTTAAAGAGAAAGAGGGAGTCAATAAGACTCTAGAAGACAAGATCCATGCACTTGAAAATGATCTGAAAAAGAGAAATGATGTCAAGGAGTTATATTTGGAAGATGACTCCAAGAAGATCAAAGAACATGACTCTTTGTTACAAAACAATGTAAATATGCATGAAGATGAAGTAGAAAGATTAAAGAAGGATTGTGAGGATAAGATGACTATGATTGAAGAACAAAAATTCATCCGCAATATGACATGTCTAGAGTTGGAAGATTAGTTGAAAAATCTTGAGAAGACACATATTGAGTCTTCACAAAAGAAGGAAACAGTTGCTGCTAGTACCCAATGTTCACTAGAGGATTCTACAGTCAAAAGACCTAAAAAATGTGACAAGAGGATCATGAATTCACTCATAAATCCATCACAAACAGCTATGAAATTAAAGGTATCATCCACACCAACTTGTATTAATGTTTCTAAAATTGCTTCTACAAAAAGTCCAGGTTGGAATAAAAATTCTAAACAAGGTTGGATGAAGAAAAGTGAGATGAAACCTATCATCGTGGATAGGGGATTGACTGTGGACGATAGATCCCCAGAAAAAGCACAACACATCAAGAAGAAGACACAACAACCTTATCCAGAAGATGACAAGAATTTAAGGTTTATTGGTCAATGATGGTGCTGCAATAGGTTTGAGCATTGTGCATTGGATTGTTGGTACAATCCCTTAAATGTGAAAGCACAGAGAAAGCCCATCTCAAGGGGGAGAAATCTAGAGAATAAGAAGTAACATCCACAGATCCAGAAACATCTGTATACTACAAACAGATTTGTAATGTTAGATAACATTTGTGATGTATGTAATAGGAGTGGTCATATGAATAGTGCATGTTCATATAAGAAAAGAAGACCACGGAAGCTGGGCAAGAATGAAGAAGCATCCTTGGGAAGAAATCAGATGAATAATGTGAAAACAAATTCCCCCAAGAATATTTCAAGATGGAAAGAGGATAAGTCCTTGGACTCAAAATCCAAAAAGGTGAAGGGGTGCATCCAAAATAACTACTAAGAAATAATCCACTCAGAAGAATCCATGTAGAATATCAAATCTTAATGCCTCAATCCCTAATGATATATTGGTGGTTTGTCGAGAAGATTTGGATAGAATGAGGAAAATGGAAGATACAGAAGCTAAGGCTAGTGCTAAAAACAAAAGGAAGATTCTGCATGAAGAAAAAAAGTTCTGTGTGTGAGGTGCAACAAGGTTGTTCATACTGTTAGAAGATACTTTGAATTTACTCCAGCCCAACAAGAATTTATCAAGAAGAAGAATGTTGCACCAAAACATTCTAGTGATATGAAATCCCTTAAAGAAAAAATATTCACACACAAAGAGATAGAAGAAGTATTGATATCCACACAGCCATATTCAAAATTAAATATCAAATGTGAATGTGTGAGGAGTGGAGAAAATGGAGCATCTTGGTTGAGAATATCATCTCAGCCTTCCTGCTCACATTGAAGAAACATGGAAGATCCACCTTATTCCATTAAATATTTTTGTATTGTATTTGTTATTAACATACAAGGAATTAAAGGTGAAGTAATATCTCAGGATGAAAACCTAGGATTCAGTAAGGATAAGTGTTCCCTTGAGGTGGAGTAACATGAAGAAGCTGTCAGAGTCATTATATCAATCAGTATCAACATCAGTTGGTATAAAATTCAATTACTCTGAAGATTGTCTGAAGATCATGTCATTGTAAATGGTATGTCATTACCTAATCTCTCATACTTGGTTACTAAAATTAAATATTATTTTTATAAATGGGTAGTAACTAGGTCAATCAGTGACATAAGAAGAATAAAAGTGCCCCAAATCCTCTTATCCTGCTAATTTCACTTGAATGTTTTTGATCCTTTTGTTGAAGTGAGTGCAGTAATTTTTGGATTGATTATTCCTATCACATTCAATATATTTTTCTTGAAATGAAAGTGGAAAACCCTTTAAGACAAGTGTTGGAGATCTCATCCCATGAGGTATCATGAACAGTTCATAATGGACAACTTTGTTGTCTAAATCAAATTCTATTGTTTTCTACATCGATCTTTTCTCAAGTAGACTTAAAGTGAAATGATTGATGCAACACTACTTATGTAAGGATTGATAACCTCTCTACCATGAAATTTGTATTTCTTTTCAATAAGGGGGAAAGAAAGTGAAATGAAATATTGAAATTAAAAGGGAGAGAGAAGATTATTATTTTTACATTGACACATTCATTTGAGGAGACTTTGTGGTATTGACAACAAAATACAAAGGGGGAGATTGTTGGGAAAACTTTGTGTATGAATATTGTATTTTTTGTCAACAGTTTTCAAAATAAAGAAGTAGATGAAGAAGGACTACAAATTTAGAGGATATTGGCTGAAGTGAGTTTGCTAGGATAATTGTTTTAGAATCATAGAATTGGATCTCATACTTGAGAAATTCTCTAAGAAGATTAATTGAGATGATTGTTGAACTGATACTAAGTTCAAAGAACTTGTGTCAAAGGTGACACATTGTTTACAACAATGAAGAATGGTGAAGTATCATCCATACAGGGATGATTGAATAAGAATGATGATTTAAAGAAGACTATGCAATGATTCACGATTGCATGAGAACCATGCAAGAGCTTACTTGAAGAAAAGAATCATGTGATTTGAATGATCTATAGAATGATGGCTGAAGAATAAGAGAGAGTGTGGAAGGGCTTGGCATTCTAAGAAGGTATTTGAAGAAGCTTCAATCCTCCACTTTTACATGAAGATATATGATTGGAGTTATTTTTAATTTACACTCCAAACGAAATTGATTATTTTAAGTGAGGATGAAAGAAGTACTTTGGAATTCATATTCCAAAAAGAATGGACAAACCAGATGATGCTTTGCTGATATGTATTTCACAAATATCATAAGTTAGGAGAACTTGTGGTGCATGACTTATGAAGGAAAGGGGGAGAAATGATGATGTCGGTCATATATAGTTTTGATTGGAATGAATGATGTTACTGGAACATAAGTAAGTTTTAGTACTTCCCATTAGAAATCAGACGATGCTTTGATGATTTGTATTTTACAATCATCTCAGGTTTGGAGAACTTGTGGTGCAAGTCGTATAAAGGATAAAGAGAGTAAAGAAGTGTTTTTGGCAAAAAACATTTCAAATATCATACTATCCAAAAATGAAAAAGTCAAGAAGAAGGCGCGCAAGGGGCGGCGTGGAAGTTCTGTAGAGGCGCGGAAGTCATATTTCAAAAATAGCATTATTTAAAAAATATGGAAAAGGAAAGAATGTGGTGCGCAGGTGGTGGCATGCAGGTGGTGCCGCACAGGTAGTGGCATACATGTGGTGCCACGCAGGTATGGGCATGCAAGTTTTTGGCATGCAAGTCTAGGTCGTTCAAGTCATCAAAATGCCTATAAATAGACGAATAGCCTCCTCATTTCTTAGGGCTCAACACTTGATAATTATCTTCAATATATGGGTGCTCAAGTAAAGATATGGGCACGCAGGTTGATAGTTGTTAGAAGGCGCACAGGTCGGGGGCGCGCAGGTTGGGGGGTGCAGGTTGGAGGTGCGCAGGTGTTGGCGCGTAGGCTGCATGAAGGCAGCACATCTTAAGGGTAGCACGCAAGAATAGGCGCACAAGTCTCAACGCTCAGGTCTTGGTCGTGCAGGTCAAAGTGGGAACGTATGTTGTTTTGCTCCAAGGGTTATTGCCAGCTTCTGGGTAGGAATGAAGAAGAGGTGCGCAGGTATAAGGCGCGCATGTATAGGTCACACAGGTTGAAGTCGGCACACAAGCTGTTGTGCTCCAGAAGTTCTTACCAGCTTCTGTTTAACTATGATACTGCTAAGTTGATCTATAATTCATTTTTTTACAATCACAAAGAGAACTTGTGATTCTAGCAAGAATAAGAAGAATAAGGGCTCAGTGTAGATGGTTTTTCACTAAAAGATAACATGTGAATAATAGTAGGTTTTAGTGAATCTAGTTTTACATTGAAGAAGCAGAAGAAGAAGAAGAAGAAAAGGAAAAGTGTGCAACTTACAGGTTTTTTTTCATAAAAATAAGAGAAGAAGAAGAAAAGGAACATACTAGAGAAAGAAGAGTTTTAGTGAAGTTTGTTGTTTCACTAAGAAGAATAAAGAAGAAGAACTAGTGCTGTTGGATTTTTCACTAGAGAAGAAGATAAAGAAAGAAGAGAATTTCTTGCCTGCTACTTTACAAGCAATTAAGTGAAGAGAACTAAAATAGTTCAAGATCAGAACCTACCTTTTGAATAAGGAAAAAGACTATCTCTATAGGCAGTATAATGAACCAGCTAGAGGCTGAATGTTGGACTAGGTTATCACCAGTCCATGGAAGAGGATTTTTTCCCACCCCCCTCTAAATTGTAGGGACTCACACTGGCTAGAGTATTTTTTCTTAGCCACTCCATTGTAAAATCATATCACATTATAATGGAGAATCCATACAGCAGTCATACCCACGCATGGAAAGGATGTATCCACTCTTATTGAGTGGTGAACCTTGTAAAAATATCATGTGGATATTTTTACTACTTTTAATTATTTCATGAGATAGGGAAAATAGAATAAGAGAATCAAGATCCTAACAGGTCAAGAGGAACAGGGATAAAAGTTGATTTTTTTTAAATGTCCCCAATACTGATTCACCCCCCCCCCCCCCTCTCAGTGTTAGTTATATCCCAAACTGTTCCTCTCACATGGAACCTCGGACTGACCTGATCGGACATTGACCATTAGATTAAACAGGACTGAATTTTGAGTTATTTTAGTTTGAAAATTTTAATGAATTCAAAGATTTATCAGACATGTTGTTGATTTAGATACATCAGACAAGCTTCTTACATTTATTCATTGGATTATATATTGATGTTGATTCATCATACAGAGAAGTTGTATGAATCTCTGATGTTTTTGTAGATGATTTTTGGAAAATGTATTTTTTCTATCTTAGGAATCAAATGCAGAGTACATTTGTATATAGAATATCAGACTACCCAAACTGTATAGTGTCTATCATATGGACTAGAGTTGTTGACACTGATCTAACCAGAGAGTTTTTAACACTGATCAGTTATTGGTAGTGATCCATCTGATAGATAAGTTGTTATGACTAGTACCTGAGAAAATACAAAGGGGGGTCTAGTTAGTAATAGAACTATTTCGATTGGGTTGATAAATCATTTTAATAGTGATTTCATAATGAGAACGTGTCTGTAATATGAGACTTGTTGAAGTTTTTACTAGATTGGTTACATGAGACAGAAGTATTTAGAAGTTGCAACAATGTATTCAACCATTTTCATTTGTTTTGAAGCATCAAAGTGAGAATTCAAGTTTTATTCAATGGTATAAAAGAAAAATTTATGAATTCTTTCATTTGGGTCAAGATTCATTAGACAAGGTATGACATTGATAATTTATCGGACGCATAAAATTTATTAGACACATTTTTATTTATGAAAGTTTGAACTAGTGGTTGAGTATAAATGTTTTATATTTCAAGTTGGTCCAGAGGACATGATAGATGTAAATTTTTACATATCATCCTTTTCAAACAGAAGTTTTAATGTTTACGAAGTGTTTTGAAGATCCAAGAAGTTTCAAGAAGTTAACATAAGAGTTGAGAAGAGTTGAATTGGTCAAATATGAAGTTCAAATAAACATAAAATTTAGGATTTTTTTTAATTTGAGTGAGTAGGAAATTAAATTTAGTTTCCAACCAAATTCACATATAGATAACTTATAAATATTATAACATAGTACATAATACTCTAACATTGTTCATCTAGGTATAAAATATTATAATCGATAGAACTTATGTCAGATTTGATTTTTCCAGTCAAATTTTTTTCAATTGGAAGAATATTTTATAGATAGAGGGTTCTGATCAGGAGATCGGACTAAGGCATGTTTATATTACCAGAAATAGAAAAATAAAACTAAGGGCATTGGTCTGAGTTTTGAGTAGTTTTTTGAGAAGTTCATATTTAAAAGGGCCATCTGATTAAGTCAATCAGACTGAGGCCCTCTGACATAGGATAATCGGATAGAGGTTGATCAGACTTAGTTTTCCAGACTGACCTTTGTGGACCAGAAATATGTTGTTCTTTTTTTCTATCAAATTTTATAATGAATATTTTGTAAATTAATGGGAGTCCATATAATCCTTCTTATCAAGATATAGAAGGTGTATAATAGAATTTGGTATAAGTTATATTCAATTTATCAGAATAGTGAACTTATATAGACCCATGGGAGTAGCTATGGAAAGGAAGTAGATTGTCACAATGAGGCCAAACCTTGTAAATCATGTGTTCCTTGTTTACTTTTCTATTTTTACATGCACTTGAGTTTACTAAATGTTGATAAGGAGATAACATAATTTGGATTCCTACCAAATTCACTTTTGGATCACCTATAAATATAATTACATAGTATATTATACTCTAACACTATTCATCCATGCATAAAATATTATACTTGATCGAACTAGTGTCATAACTGAGTTTTCCAATTGATGTTTTTTAAATTTGAAGAAAATTTTCCAGACAGAGGATTCTAATCAAAAGACCAGACTGAGGTGAGTTTATATTACCGGATATAGAGAATCAGATTGAGGATATTGTTCTGAGTTTTGAGTAATATTTGAGAAGTTCTATTCAAAAGGGCCATTGGATTAAGGATATAAGACTAAGGCCATTGGTCATAGGTAGATCAAATAGAGTTTGATCAAAATCAGGGTTCTAGACTAACCATTGTGGACCAAAAAGATGTTCATTTTTTATCAATTTTTTTATCAAAAATTTGTAAACTAATTGGAGTCAGTATAATAATTTTTATAAAGAGATATAATGTGTATAATCAAATTTGACATAATTTGTATTCACTTATTCATAATAGTGGATTTCTATAAACCCATGGGATTAGATATGGAAAGGATGTATATTCTGACACTGAGTCCAATTCTTGTAAATCATTTGTTCTTTGTTTACTTTTCTATTTCTACATGCACTTCATTTTACTAAAGGTTGATATGAAGATAACACTAACAAGTTTTAGGGGTTAAATTCACCAAATTTTAAATTTATAAAAAGACACAACTAATTCACCCTCGGTTGTTCTTCATCACTTTGTAACTACAAGAATGCACTTTAGTTCCTTTCATGGTCCAACCTGAGAAATAGTTGGATGGACAACTCAGGTTGGTTAGTGAAATGATTGTATCAGAGCTTATGTTCATAATAGAGACTAGGTCCTTGAATCAACCTTTTTATTTGGGAATTCTAGTAGATGGGAGATAGGATCATCAAAGCTTTAGAGGTTGGTTATGAGTAGGTGCCTAATGACCACCTCTTATGATCAAACTTGAGTTACCATGTGATAGCAGGATTTGAATCATGTTTTTTAGTTTTAATTTTGAATTATTTTATTTAATTTAGATTTTTATTTATGATGTATTAATCCTTATGTATGATTTATGGGTTATTTTAAGATTTGGAGGTCAAATGGGAGTGTAACTGGAGTCATTGATACCTCACATGGTTTGAAAACTCATGTGGAGCCCAGGAACATGGTTCTAAGAAACTCTAAGTAGTTGTGGAATGGATGGAACATAGTCCATCAAATCAGTTGGCCAAACCATGCACTACCACTGGCCCTAATAGAAGTTTTATTATTTTGTTATTTTTTATTTTTTATTGTTTCAAGTCGCATACTGACGTGATTTAGTTTGGTTTGATATAGTTTCAAAATGTGATATTTGGTTTTAACTGTTAAAAGTGAATTTTGAAATGAATAAAGATGGTTTTATTTAAAAAAATGAAATGGATTTGGTATTTTAAAACCTATAAAGTGATTTCAAAAAGTAACTTGTAAACTTTTAAGGAAATTTCAAATGGTAATTTAATGTTTTAGGAATGTATGTTCTAGGTTTTAATGTATTTTCATTGGGAACAACAGTTATTGAAATTGGGGAGTAATTATCAAAATGGTTTTTCAATACATTTTTAAAATTTAAAAAATTCATAGTGGGTTTGAAAATAGAGTGAAAGTTAAAATTCAGGACTTTTGTTTGGACTTCAATTTCTTTGGGATGTGATTGTGATTTTCTTCCTTCATTGGTTGTTTTGGGATATGAGTTATTTTTAGTTGCTACATTTTAAATTTTTTTTGTTTAAGTGATGGATCTCAAATGTAACACCACAAGGATTTATAAATAAATTTAATATTGAATGCATGAAACATTGAGTCTCTAAAAAAACCACTTTTTTATAACCGATCTAGTAAACAAAATTTTTCCACCTATACAATTTGAATTTTGAAAAAATGATGTATGTGGTTGCGTTTAGTAAGATATTTTGAGTCTGATAAGATAAACATAATTTTTGGTTAATAGTAACATACCCTTATGAATAGTGATATGAATAGTAATATGACACTTATAAATAGTAAATCATATTATTATTTTATTTTATTAATGTTATAAGATAATGAGATCTTGATTAATTTTTCAATGTGATATAAAATGAATTAAAGATTTAAATTTTTTATTTTTCAAATAAATTACGATTTTATTTAAAATTATATTAATAATATTTACAAATTTATTTTTAAAAAATGGTTTTCATTTTTGAATTTTACATGTTAAGAAATGGTTAGGGGGAATTTTTTGGTTTTTTCTAAAATACTCGAATTTTCTAAGAATAGTAAAATACAATAATTTACCATATATATACATTATCAGAAAAATTGACTATTACTCGCATCATGGTAGATATATTCACACATTGTTGGAACTCTTGTGAAATTATTATTATGGGTCACATTAATCAACACTATTGTTTGTCCAGAGGGAAATAATAAAATAATGAATAAAATATTCACAAATCATCCCTCTCCTCTACTATAACCCCCCTCACTCCCCCATCTCTTCACTACTCTCAAGCCATGTGCCTTGTCTATATTCTACCCAAATATCCCCCCAAGATCCTCCCCCACATTCAACAGCCCTTGGTCTCATAAAAAGACCAAAATCTCTCCCCTATAGAGGATCTCAAGGTAGATTACTTCAAGAGGTAAATTCCTCTTTTCATTTCTTTTATTTTAATTTCCCTTATTTTCTTTTTCTTTACTCACCTCACTTCATCCAAATGATGTGATGACTATAGTACCTCACATGTACTGGAATGTTGTTTTGATAAAGGAAGAATTATTAATCATCTCTCTTTTCCCCTTCTTTTCTTGGCTCACTATAGAAGTCCTTTATGCTTGCACGATGCTCTGACTTCCAAGTTTATTTTCCCCTTTCTAGGTCGGTTGGGTGAGATGGATTCCATGGAGGTTTTGGGATGTGTTCCTGCAAGCAGTGGTTATTCGAAGAGCCATGGCTTTGGTTTTCTTCTTCCTTTCTGAAGTCTTTTAGTGTTGGTTCTCCTTTTTTTCTGCTTCTATGCAAGATGATTTTTGTTTTTTTGGAAATTAATAATGTGATGCGATGTTTTTTTATAGTTTATAGATCTTCTTCTAACAACATGGTTCGTTAAGGGTGACTAGGATTTTGTTTTTTAGGTCCTGATGCTGACCGAAGTTTGTGTCGATAACTGTAAAGAGGCGATGATGTGAGGGGTGTTCTTGTCTATGGATCAAGGATCCTACTGCACGTGCAGTTTTAGATTTTATTCATACTAAGGTGGTCCAGAAAATGCTTTGTTTGAAAGTTTTATTCTGAATTTTGAATCTTGAATAGTGGTTTGTGGTTACTTTGCTTTTATAGTGGGCTCGAGGGGACTGCAGGCTGCTTATTACCCTTTATTTTCTTTTCAATTAACTTCTATATTTTCTGTTAATTTTGTAATCTTCATTTTCATTGGTTTCAGAGTGTCTAAATTTTATTTTGAGGTTCCCACATCTCCACAAAGTGGTTTTTTCAGAAAAGGAAAAAAGTGATTTGGAGGTAAGAATGATGGGTTTTCAATTTATATTATCATCTTAAATTATTGTCATGAAACCATTTTGATGGTTGAAATGGACTATAATATATGTATTATAACTTATGTAAGGTTCTATAATCCTTTTTTCAAATGATATTAATTTATAAATCAAAATGGGATCATTGTGATCAAAAACCTCCAATTACACCAAACAATTGTCATTAATGTTTTATATAATGATTCATCTTCACTCCTAATAACCAAACAAATTTTATAACCATGTAATCTTCTGTTTTTTCACTAATAACATACAACTTCTATTTTGTATGACCATTATCATTCTACATGTTTATTTGTACATTAATATAAGTGAATTGATCATGAATACCAAGAAAGAAAGCACTCCCAAACAATGAAATTTAATCTATTACCCCATCAAAAGGCCATAAATGAACCTAATAAGTTATACTAAATCAATTACATGAAGGGAGTATTTTACCTATTAATTTATGAACCTAAATTTGATTATTCTGGTCATTATGATCAAGTGAGGAACACCTTAAGACTTAAGGTAATGGTTTCTTCGTCTCACTTTCATTTTCGTGAGACATTCTATATTCACTACTATTACATGTGTATGGTCTATGTATACTACCCATTGATGTTAAATATCAATAATTCCTTTATTATTAGGATATTTAATGTTTCATTTGATTATTATTAATTTTGGGGCATACTATTCAATTGATTACAAAGTTGTATGTATTTTTACCCAAACCTCCATTTCTCATTCGGGTTACTCTTATTCTCTACTCACATCAATGAAATTATTATTTATTCCTCTTTAGTCCTCATAAATTTGATTTTAATGTTCTATATATGTGTACCAATCATAATACTTATTTATTTTATGGGTATTTACATGTTTTAAAATCATCTATCAAAAATTCTTCAGAAATTCAAGCCCGATTTGAGGAACTTCTCAATTTCTTACCTTTTTTGAAGTTCACTCAATAATATATTTTAATCCAAATTTATCTTTATAAAATCACACATTTTAACATGAAAATTTTATTTTGGTTCATTTCTATTTTTATGAAATAAAACATTCCTTTTCACTTGAAAATATCTTTAATGAATTCCTTACACAACACTAAAATGTTTTAATTCTAAAGATTCATTAAAAACACTTTTTACATGATTTCACTTCAGTGGGAAATCATTTATTCCTCAAATTTAATTTTAATTTTATTCCCTTTTTTTCTAGTATATAAATGTTTAAAACCATATTTATGACAAATGAAAAATATTTTCCAAAATAACTCTTCTTTCCAAAGTAAAATAGATTTTTCTCACCTAACTTTAACTTTTAAAAGATAAATTCCTTGTTCACAACTTATTCCTTGAATGTGGTGTATATACTACCCCTTGTTATATCATATCAATATCCTCCTTATTCTAATTATATTTTAAGGGATTATTATTTGAATATTTCAAGGTGTTATGGGACACTTTGGAATGTTTATAGATTATTTCCTCAAAATTTATCAATGGTATCATCTAAAAGTATCTTTATTTATGTAAACATACTTTAATAAATCATCTATTTCATAGAGTTTTATATCATATGATATCAGATAAAATATTTTGTTGAAGGGTTTCTAATTAGTTTGAATTTGGATGTTCTATCTTGACACCATTCACCAATTTACTTTGAATGGTTGGTGCTTTTGTTTAATGTATGGGGAAAGTTATCTACATTTCATATGGTAGTTTCAATATGAATTTATAAGTTGTTTATGATTATATCAATTCATAAGAGGAATGCATTTGACTTAGTAAGTCTTAGGTGGGTACCTCTATATCCCCTTGGTGCATCAGTAGGTCTTATGAGACAAACTATGGTCTTGACACGAGGCCTTGACAAATTGGATATTTATGGTATTGGAACAAGGCCTTGACGATATGGTTATGATGTCCCAAATTATGAATTACCTCATTATGAAACTAGTAATTGAAATATTATGTGGTTATTCAACTATTATAATATCCATTATTATGTTTTATTAGGGAATTATTTATTCAACACTTATTCCTACCATATTATGTTCAAGTATATTTTTGTAAGGCATGAATTTATAGTTACTCAACATTCCTAAGGTTTATTTTTTTGGTATATTCAACTGTATTTCTTACCCTTACTGAGTTTTTGAGCTCACCCATTTCATATGTTTTATTTTTCCCAGGATGTGAATAATTATTTTATGAATGAACTTCAGGGATAACCTAGTAGATATGACTGTTTTCAAAGTAATTTCTATGTTGTATTTAATTTCAAGTTGTAATGTTGAACTTAGGTGTGTATCTTGTTTCCAAAGCTACAAAAATACTCGGTCCGTTAGGATGCATATTCCTTGTTTATATCACAATGTAATAAAATAAGGCACCGACTCTTGGCAACTGGGGTTGGTTCCTTAGATGGAAAATTTATTTTAAGGAAAAAAATAGATTTTGTGAAAAAAAATTGGTTTTACAACCCATGTTTATAGTTTATTAGTAAAAAGAGTTTCTTATTTTTATTCTCATGATGAGTTTGGTATTTATTTGGGTTACCATATCATTTTTTTAATATTCCTTTTGGAAAAGTTTTGAGTATTGTTAAGTCCTGTTGATTATCTACTATGGGTTCTTGATCGCTCTTGGTTTTGAGGTAGTTACCATTTCCGGGATTTTCATCAGCTTCCCCTTTGATTATTCCTTTTAGACTATGATACATGTGTATTATGTATGATGCTGGCTTTGGAATGTGGATGGGTTGATATCAGCATTGAGTCCGACTGTCTCACCGTGATCGATTCCATTAACCAAAATGACGGAAAACACAAGTCATTTGGCCTCATCATTAGGAGAATTCTCTAGCTTCACTAATGATTTTCATTATGCACCTTATCTTTTACCAAAAGGGAAGGAAACAATGCGGCCCATCAGCTAGCGGCATCAGGCCCCTTCGATGCCAACCAGCTCTGGCTGGACAATTTCCCTTTGTGGATTTGCATATGTATGTCTGCTGATCTTCATCATTAATGATATTTGTCTTTTCTCAAAAAAAATATGTGTTATGTGCTTTAATTATTAGAGTGGTTATTCCATTTCGAGTTGTGATGAGATATTTTTTTCACTTGGCATGGGAAACCTTTGGTGTGGGCTTTGAGTGACTATGATAAATGTTACAATAGTTGAGTTCATGCCCTAGCTAGTGTTGGTTCTATTTTTGTTGAGAGCTCCATGGTGAGTGATTTGTGTTTGAGGTCCAAGGATAAACTCCATTTTATTATGACAAGGTATTAGATACCGTGTCATTTTCAAAGATGCGTGCCTGTTTTTTATGCCTCTTTCCCTTTAATTATAGTTTAGAAGTATGATGATGATATTTTTTGACATCCCTTGTTTTTCAAAATCACCAGAGTGTTCTTTAGGTCGTGATAATCTTTGGGAGTGGTTTGGTGAAGCATTTAAGGTGGCCCTTTTCCTTATTCATTTATCTTTCTTAATCCTTAGGAGTTACTTATTTAATATAGGGTATATATTTTGAGAAACATAAAACCTTGGGATCATTTAGAGAATTTGTTCTTATTTCGATGATATTATGAATGAACTTTGATTGTAAGTTCTGTTTGAGTCCCCCTTATTTGAAAATTTGGGCTATTATTTATGGTAATTTGTTTAGAGTTTCCTAACGTATCATCCACCATTCTAGTAAAACCCTTAAAAAGTAGGGAGACCATTGAGGGACTCTATCACTTGTTATTTTTAAACAAATTGTTCAGGTGTTATTATGAGTTAAAGATAGATCGGTGTGTAGTGTTTTGAAATCTATTTTTATTTTAGCTACAAGTACATGTCATGACTATTTTATTCTCTTAAGTGTGTATCTCTTGATGTTGTCTTCGTTATAGAACTTGTTGGCTTTATGGGGTGAGAAAAGGTTTTAGTGGGGATAATTGTCACACCCTGGTCCTTATTTCATTAATTATTTTATTTAATTATTTAATTCCTATTTTTTTCAGAAGATCGGGTCTTTTATTTTATAAAAATTTAAAACAAAATAATTTTATCATGTCTCATGTGTTGGATGAATGATTGGATAAACCATGCGATAGACATGAGGTAGATTTCTGAATTTTAACAGAACTATTTCATATAGTTAGTGCATGGTTTGGGTAAACCATGTGGAAACTGTGTGATGCACCCAGGTTCTTAAAAATATAAAATTAAAATACTACCCTTAATGAATTAAACACATAAAATCACTCCCTTTTTCTTATCTACCTCACTCATATGATGCTCCTGGGTAGGGATACCCCCTAGAGAAATCCTCATCCTTACCTACTTCGATTCTTGGTGACATCTCTTTATATTTCTGGGAAATTCATCCCCAATTATATTCTTTCCTCATCATTTATCTCTTTATCTTCTCCTCTGCCTACTTTCTATCTTTTATCCATCATTTTTATTTATCCTCTTATATCATTCACCCTAGACCAAACCCTTGGTCAGTTTGGGGTTCTAAAACTTTGTGGTTTAAATTTATAGGGTGTGAGATCCCCTCTTGGTACCCTCCTCTATGTGTATTTGAGGGTTTCACATCATCTGAACTTATTCTAGGTAGGTGTTTATGTGGTTCCACTTTTTCAAAACATACCTTACATGATTTGGTTTTCTAAATAGTATTTTATTCAAATTAGTCCTATTAGTGAGTTTAATGAATAAAAATATAATTATTGATCAATGAATTTAAGAGATTATTGTTGATCTCTAAGATGGTTCTCATGGATTTACCTATGTTAATTATCTACACCTAAAGGATAATTATATTTTTCACTGATAAAATTTTCAAGATATTATTTATATAGAAATTAGCTTTTTTATTATTATTTAATATTATTTATGTGATTTTATATTTTTTCATATGTGCTTAAAGGATTTATTTGATCATCATTTCCTTGTTTGAGTGATTTTATTAAGTTTACATGGTTTTGTGGATATATGAATGTCTCATGTTGGGTTTGGTATTTTATCACATATGCATTGGTTAATATGTGTGTGTGTTCACATGAGAATGTGTGAATATTTTCATTTTGATATGTATATATATATGTATGTATGTATGTATGTATGTATATGTGTTTAACGATAAAAGGGAAACTTCAATACTTAACTTAATATTTGAAGTTGGTTTTCAAAATGAATTTCAATGTGGGTTTCTTGTATTGGTTTTCAAAGTACAATTTTAAGGCACATTTGGTATTTTCAAAGGAAAAATTAATTACATTATTATTTCTATGATTATTAAAATATTTATTAGTTTTAAATGTTTCTAATGAAATTTTTTATAAAAAATTATTATTCCAGTCATGGATTATTTTGAAATGGAATGTGTTGCTCATGAAATTATTTGAGATGGACGAAAGAAATGGTTTGAGTGTTGTTTAATACAATAATTAATGAATAATTTACTCATTTCCTAATAAATTTTTTTTTACCAATGGTTTTTTGTTTTTGTTAAAACTTTTGGGAAACCTCTTATACTTGAGTTAGGAGTCCAAGATTAAAAGAGGCCCATTCTAATGCTTTTGGTGTTTCCCTAACTAGTGATGTAGTTATTTTCACATCCACTGGAGGTGATGTAGAAATTCCATTAGTCGGTGTATTATATATAGTTCAACTCAATTAATTGAGGGTCTTACTAACTAGTGGTGTATACGTACTAGGTACCCCAAGACTTAGTACTCTTAGGGAGTTTCTCCCATGGTTCTAGTTTTAAATTATTATTTGTATAGTTTATTCTATTATTTCTTTAATTTATACTACCCTTTATTTATAGAATTTTTACATTGACCATTTTAATACTCATATGAACTTTCTTATAACTTCATGGGTCTCATTTTCCTTATATTCCACTTCTTTTATTTCTTAGTGATATTTGGCTATCAAATGACCTATTTGGGTGGTTTGAGTATCTTTTATAGCTTTTATCATTAATTAATCTAACAATGTTTTAGAAATAGTTTTCAAAGAATATGTTTTCAAATTTTTATTTTAGAAAAATTGGTTTTTAATGAAATTTTATGGTTGTGTTTTCCAGATTATAAGAAAATCCTAGTTTTAAATTAATATATTTAAAACTATAATTTCTTGAGTGTTTTATAAAATCGGATGCACGAACCTATTACTGAAACCCTATTGGGTTATTTTTCTCAAACCCTACTTATCTCCCTCATTGTCTTTAGATCAAGTGGATCTTGTAGGTTCAATTTTTTACTATCAAGAGTTCCAGTTCAAGGGGTGATTCTCTAAACTACTCTTGGAGTGGGGTTCCCAAGATGTTAGATAGATAGTGACCATGGGTCACACCGTGTATATCAGTTTTTATTTTTAGTTTCCTTTCTTCATCACCCTAATCTACCTTTCCTTCTTTACTTATCATTAATTAATAGTACACTTTATATGTGGAGACTGGTTGATCAATCTCAAATGTTGTTTCTATGGTGGGAGTTAGAGGTGATATAGGAGAATTTCCTTTGAATTATATATGATTATTATGTTCCTTATGTTTCTTATGTATATTCTTTATTAAAAAAAATCTTATTTGATTTTGGCATGGTTTTCCAATGTATAGATGAATCATGACAAGTTTTTTATTGCTAACATCACATATTTTTTGGGATATTTCATTCTAAATGGGTGCTTCCTAGATGGCCAGACACTTGTGTTAGCTTGTGGGGATTGAGAACGCCCTTTAGACCCTATCAGAGGCCAGTCTGGGCATTCGATAGATGGAGGGCTAGGTTTGTTCGTGACATATACGGATTCAAACTTGATACCTCCATGTGAAAAACAAGCATCATTACCACTACTACATCTTGTTTTATTCTATATTTATATATATATATATTATTTATTTATATTTACATACATCTTTTTTATACATATATTTATATACTTTTAAATATATTTATAAAATATGTTTGTGTGTGTAAATTTATGTGTGCAGGTGTTTTTATACATATGCATATATATATATATATATATTTTTATTTATTCAAGTGTGTGTATTTATATTTATATTTATATTTATTTACATATATTAGAATATATACATAAATATATATATGTTTGTCAATACATGCACACACACACATTCATATATTATAAATATATATACATTTGTATAGGTATATACATATTCATACATTTTTATAAGATAAATAAAATGGATAATTTTTTATTTTAAATAAAATGGAAAATTATTTTTTATTTATATATGTTTTATATATTTAAAAAGTTATGTTATATGTAAATATATTTAAATACGTATTTATACAATTATTTTTTACAAGAAAATATATAAAATATGTATATATATATATATATAAATGTATTCAATTATAAATAATACTACTATATAGAAAATAATAAAATTTGAACATCATAATATCTATATGAAAGTATGCCCTAGGAATAAATTCAGTCTAAATTGTAGATAATTGATGAGTATACCATCTTAAATGAAGCTTAAATTCTATAAAATATTAAAAAATTAGTGTATCCAAACTAAAAACTCGGTTTCAGAGACCTTTAGATCCTATTTTTATAATAAAAAATATAGACATGGGTCTCCCATACTAAATAGCGTGGATCTTTTTGTTAGATTTTATTTTACATATTGTGGAGTACAAACGGACACTAAGATCAAAAGTTATGCCATTTTAAAGTTAAATCCATGTTTTCAACTTTTCATAAGATGTTAATTAATTAATTAATTAATGTTTTCTATCATAAAATTGTTATTAAAAGTATATTAATTGATACTAGTTAAAAAATTTATTAATTAATATTACTTTTTAATTATTTTATCAAATATTTTCTCTAAATATATTATATATTAAGTATAAATACATATTTAGTATTATATAGATAATATTTAAGAAAATATTATATATATATGTATATATCAATAGAAATATATTCTTATATTAAAATATGATTTTTAATAATATATTTTTTTATTAAGGTCACTTTTATCAGTGCTAAGAAAATTACTAATAAAAGACAACCTTTATGAGAACTGATAAAATGTTTCTTTTATAAGAATTGATAAAGGGGAGATTTTATCAGCACTGATGAATATATCATTTATCATCATTTTTAGAAATTTATAATAAAATAACACCATTTATCAATGCTTTTTTAGCACTCATAAATAGTATAATTGAATAAGTTTGATTATATAGAAGGGACACATATATATACATACATACGCATATATACATATGCATACATATACACACACACATATATATAGTAACATCATGTTATTATATTTCAGGTATTTCTCTTCTCACTCTTCATTTCCCAATTTAATTGGGTGAATTTTTGGACTTCCAAGGTTGGAGAGAATTTTATGGGTAAAATTAACTAAAGTTCAAGGATGTATGTTTATTTGAAATTAATGGAGTTTGTGTATAATTTTTTTAATGTATTTATGGGGTTCTCCCTAAATTTGGAGAGCGTTGGATTTGATTTGGGTTTTTTATGAGAATATAGACTTTTCACATTTTGTAGGAGAAATAAAAATTGTGAACTATTTATAGGTCATTTAATATTCACAAGGAAAATGTGGTGAGTTAGTTCAAGGCATTAAAAGCTTACACACCATGAAAAGTGTAGACGTCATGTATTGGTTCTTAGGAAGATATCTTGAATTCTTTCAAGGCATCAAATTTTTACCCATCATGAATCGTGTTCACATTATATAATGATAAAAATTAGGTTTTTAACATAAGGTGACACATTTTTTGTGCACTTGGATTTTGTTGATTTCACATCATAAAATAGGGATTCATGAAGTGTAATTCTCACGGTCTATAAGTTTTAAGCACAACATGCCTGATCTATTTTTTCGTCTCATCCATATCCTCTTATCACTTAAACTTGGAGCTCTCATAAGAAATTTTGGAGACCTACACTCCTTTTGGATTTCTTCATTTATAAATTTATCTTTATTGCTGTTATGGTGAATTTATCTGAGTGAGTAATCCTCATGCTTATTCAATCTCGTTGTTCATGGTAGCCCTATTGCACTATGTTTATGGATTTTTTGATATATGATGATAAGATTATTGATCCTTTATAGATTTTTTTGTGATATTCCTTTATAGGATAGACATTGTTTTGGTTGGGGTGTGGAAGGTGAATTCCCTTTGAGGTGTGTGTTATTTAATATATCTTCTTTCTATTATTGTTTATGTGATATGATTATGAAGTGATAATTAGTTCTAGGGACTATATATTTGTCTCTTTGTTCTCATATGTTGGTGGATCTTTATTGCGGGTGTGTGTGACCTAAGTTTGAGGTTGGTAGTTCCATCACTATCCTATGTTGGATGAACTGTATTGGTCTAGTTTTATAAATTTCTTTATAAATAAATTTTCATCACTAAATTGTGTATCTGGAATTTTATTTTGGAGAAAAGATGGTTTTACCCTTATTTCAGTAAAAGAAAAGGTGTTTTAAAAAGCATTGTGAAATTGATTTATGATATTCTTTTCAAATCATGGATTTGATGAAATGGTTTGGAAAACATTGTGTATGGGAATCTTTTGGTACTCAGGTGGAAGGTGTGGTAATATGCCTCGCATGTTGATACTATCATAGGGTTCACTCGCTGGGTGTTAATCTACCCTTTAGGACTAATTTTCAAGGGACTTGTTAGATACAATTGGATGTTTCAATTTTTGGGGTGTTCCTCTACTATCTAGATTTTATTAATACGTCTAGAGTCTCGATGCATGCAATTTTCTATGTCTGGGTACAAATGTCTGGGCTAGCCTAACATGTTTTGATCTTTGGCATGATGTTACTGATGCTTTGTCTTGTAGTTCATTATATTTTACTTCCATGGATTTGATATGATATGTGATACATTATTTTCTTTGACTGGTTTAATATATGTGATTTGATTTGAAATTATTTTACTTGAATTATTGGTGGAAAAAGGGAAAATGATTTATCAAGCTTTTAATATAAAAAATCGTGTAACTATTTATCATGACTTATTTTCATTATAGTTGAGTGTGTTTGGATTATTTTAAAGGGAATTTTCACTATAATAAAATCACCATTGTGTGGTGATTTTTTCTTTGTTTTAGTGGCAGTTTAAACTGCCTCCCAGTGTTTATGCGGCAGTTTCAAGAAAAAATTCTAATGTTGGTGTCGAGATCCAACCCATAGTGGTTTCATACATTTAGCAGTGGTTTTTGGTAAGTGATATAGAACAAATATTTAGCAGTGGTTTTTTTTGTTTTATTTGCGGTTTCCCAACCAAAAAACTACAACCATTTAGGGGTGGATTAAAGCCCCGCTAAATCCAAATGATTTTTTGACCAGAAAACTGACATAAAAACAAAAAAACACTTATAACTAATAGTATGTCATATTTAGTGGTGCTTTTAATCACCATGATCAAAAATATAATTATATATAGGTAGTTTCAATTTCCTCAAAAAATAATATGGCATATTTAGCTACAGTTTAAACCACCACTAAAAGCTGATTTTCAAAAAAAGGTTGGTGCAGAATATAAAACCCCAAAACAACCCAAGGAAAAAAACAAACAATACACAGAACAGTCTATACAAAGGTATAGATAATAATTACACAATCCCAATTTACACAAACCAAAACATTCTATACAAATGTGTAGATAAATGAAAGGTAAACAACAATTTATAGTATATTTCATACGTATAATCTTATTTTGATAAAACCATATAAAAAAGAAAACAAAGACATCTTGTAATTTAATTTTTACCATTAATGTGAACCAAATGTGTTTTACTTATGATGCTTAGTTAAATAAGATGTAAATTAAAAATCATTAGGGAAAGTTGTTTTTCCATATTGATCTAAGAGATAAAAGTGACCACTAATCACTACGTGATGATGAACACTGCTCATCACCCTCTCCATATTCGTCTCTACTTCCTACTACCGGAACCTGAAAGATAATTATATTGAAAATTAAATAGTGTTGTATATATATATTTAAACATAAAAATAATAAAATTTTGTGAACTAAATGATTTTTAAGTTGTTTTATTTACCTGTGCACTTTCAGTCATTGATACAATATCATCGAGGACATATACTATCATCTTCTAATATAAATCAACCAATGGTTTCTACAAAGCGAATATTTTAGGAACTTGTTCTTGAATGGTTCTTTACATAGAAACAAAATCTCTATAAGTATATCAGGGTAGAGAGTGAATATAACTAGGAGTAGATTATGTTATATTCCTTGATGTCCCACCAAAGACATCATGTTGTAATGGTCTCAAACCCATCCTGTGCACTCAACCAGGATACTCCTTCCTAAGGACTTTACCGACTACATCATCCTATGAGACTAAGAAGGATTGTGTGGGATTATAATCCCTTAGTTCTTTAATTATTACTTATAAATCAAATATATGTCATATTTGAAGAAAAATATATCAACATAGGGACAACTAAAAATAAGTTATTATAATGAAAAATTAATTCATACCCAAACTTCTTTGGTAGGATTATTAAAAAAAACTCCCATTAGATTTTTTTTATGAAAATCCAACCATAGTTCTGTTCGAGAGACTTGGTGCCCTAAATTTTGTGGCTGTATTAAACAAATATAAATCAATAATTTAATATATAAAACAAATAATATTGTCTTATAAATATTTAAACTAATGAAAATATTACCTAAGTCGATTGGTTTCTAGATAAACTCATTGACCTGATAGTGTGAGGGATGATTTGCATAGCTTCAGTCGATGCATTGTTCCTTGAAGCATCCTGAAATAAATAACACATTATTTAATAGTAATGTATACAATGAAATCTCCTTTTCATATTCATGTATAAATGTAAAATGATATTAATATAATAATATATATTTAAATACCATCTACTTCTCATCATGATGGCTATCAACAAAAACTCTCCATTTCTCTCCAGGTACCCCATTGGGTACCATATCATTCAGTTTTTGGGTTCCAAATAAAGTATTGTTGAATTCATTCCATAATGTCCATTTAAAATCCTTCCATTTCATAACCAAAAATGTTAATGTCCACTTTTTTGCTACAATATTAGCAGTGGGAAAGTAGAAAAACAAATGTACAAAGAGATTAATTTTTAAAATATTAGAATTTAATAACATAATGACATTCAATTACACAATAATGTGTCAAAATTAATTTTATGTATGAATCTAAAAACTTTATTTTTAAAATATGGAGGCATACACCTCTAGTTAGCATACGTAATCCAAAGGGTAACTAGATCCTCCACCATCTAGCCTAGAATATAGCAAAATAATCCTACACAGTCATACATATGGACCCTATAGGAGTAAAATGTGACAACTATCTTTAGTCCATTCAAATTATAGACATATGATCTTTTCATCTTTCTCTCGGTAGTAGCATTGTTTTCATATTTTATGAAAAATATTTAGTAGTATAAAAAAGCGAAATAACATTATTCATATTAAAAAATTTACCAATAATTTTCCCCCTATAATATCCCTACGAAGAAATAGGAGTGACGACTAGCTCCCTCGCTGCCGAGGTTGCTGAATGGGGAGGCGTTGGCAGAGCTGCTGATGGGGTACTGATGGAATGTGTGCTATAAGAGAACCAAATGGATGGTGTGAAAGATGGTGTAGGGGGGAACTAAAGGGTTTCTTCGATGTTGGAGGTAGTGAGATTGATGGACCATGAACTGTCGATATGGTCCAGGTTATGTCGATTGAGAGTCAACTAGGATCCATAAAATGCTTCCACCTTAGTATTCCAATCATTTAATAAAGTAAAATTAACTTCAAAAAATATATTTCAAAGAAATCATATATAAAAAAATAGAAATGGTAAAATATTCATGGTACTGAAAAGAAATATACATATCTATGTTAATGAATGACATCACAAATAACATAAGTGGTTGATAAATGAATGGATGACTACACATACAATCATTTTGTCCTTGAATAATGTCATTTTCCTACTACATCATTACTTATTCTACTTTATACACCCTTATAAGACTAATATTTTCAATATCATGATGGGAAAATAATATTTCTTCTTTTTGTTGTTGGGATTCTATTTCAATGGTCAAATCTTCCACTTCTTCACCCATATCATACAAGAATCTTTTTTTATGTGAAAAACTACACTCCACCCTTCATCCATGGAATCTTTCAGATAATATACCATTTTTTCTGATAAGATATAAAGATTATGTAATTCATGGCCATCGATGTCCATAAAACAAGAGAAGTTCATAAAAGTAAATTGCAAGGAATCTCTTTCAACTCCCCTGATAATATAGACCCAATTGAATTTGAATAAAAAAACAGAAAAATGTTTATGGAAGTTTAATTAAATAATAGTAAACAATAAATATTATCCCACTTTAGAAAACATAAATATACCAATATTATGTGTTTTCAAACCCTCTTCCCGATCAACTATACAAAATTTAAATCCATTAACATGGTAACCATCAAACTTTCTAGCATGTTTTAAAGGACATCGAGTAAAAAACATCAAACCTTTTGAAAAATCATCTCAACTATTAGTATTCATGGTCTAAAAAAATTAATATAGATTATTATATTCACAAAATATATATGTCAACCTAATATCTATATTGATTGAAAAGTTTATGAACTTACACGTGGTGAAACCCATTCTACATGCTCTTTATTAACAGCTTTTGTTATATCATTTCCATTTTATGTTCGAACTCTCATTCATCTATTTTTTTGTATCCAAAACTCTTCAATTAATGGATATTAAATTTCACTATTTGGTACCACATATCATTTTGCCTGTAATAATTCCATTTCTATTAGTGTAACATTTTATCTCCTCTAAATTAATTAGCCAATAGCTAGAATGATTTTTGAATTCCTATATAGTTGAGATTGATTCGATGTGTTATAAACACATACAACATTATTTAATCTTGTATCAATATCATCCAAGTATCTTTTAAAAAAATAAAATACTCTCCTCTACTAAATATCCTTCAGAAATAGAGCCTTCAGGATGAACTTTATTTTTTACGTATTATTTCAAATGCCCAACATATCTGTGAAATAAAATATAAAAAAACATAATTTTGTATTTAATGAGATTCTAAAAATTGTTTAATTAAATGAAAAACATTTAAATAAAATATCTATTTTAAAGAACCGTAAATTTCAAGGAAATTTTTTTTTTCTTAATTTTCTATGGAATTTTACAATAACGCAGTTTCTGACGGCACCTGATTCCGAGGCCCGGTGTGCCCGGAATCATTTTCTGAAGTTTGGCTCGGGTACGTTCAGTGAACAGACGAGCGGGTTTTTCTAACTTTTGAACCAGTGCCCGGAATCAAATTCTGAGGGCACCGATGAAATCGCAGCGCCGATATTTGCTTAGAAACGCCTCTTCCGAAGTTTTGTCTGCTTCGGGTGTGGTTTTTAATTTTCGGGCTTAAAGTTAAGAAATAAAATAATTGTACGAAAAACTTTATTTTATTTCAATTAAGCCACTTGGAAGCCACTTGAAGCCACTTAAAAGTGGCTTAAGATGAGTTGAAATGGATAGGGTACTATCCAAAAATATCCTACCTTCTTGGTAGGATATTTACGAGGTGGGGCCCGCACGAGCCCCGCCGTTTCTTTTCCACTAAGTAACGCACCCGCGAAAACCCGTCATCATGAAAGTCAACTAACGCGTTTTCATAATTCTTAACAGACCATTTAATTGGGCGGTTTATTTCATGAATTAAATTGGCGGTTTCTTTCGTTGAATTAATTCAACGAATTGATGGGTCGTTACTTACCTTTTTCGTTTTTTGCCGTAATAATAAAATAAGACCAACATGGCATTTGGAGGACTACATGTTGAGAGGCTTGACAAAAATCTTGAGCCCTCATCCTCCTTCGCGAAGAACACGAAGAACGCGAAGAACACCGACCTCGAACGAAGAACGCCGAACCCGCGGAAATCGACGACGCGACTCCGTGTGCCACAACGCCGACGTTTCCTCTCCCGTGACGTTCTTCGGTGACGTCCCTTAATCCACGACAAGAACCTTCGATAATCCGTTGTGGTGAGTGTTTGCGAATCTTAAAAATTCCTTTGTGGATTTTGTAACTCAAGATGGATTTAATTTTAAATTAAATCTTTTGTTCTTGAACCTCGGATCTCGTCGACGCGACGCCCTTCCGCGACGACGCGACGATCCCCAATTCCGCGAAGAACTCGCGAGCGACGACTTGATGAGGTAGGGAATTATTTTGGAATTATGCCTTTTTATATTCCCATAAATGTTTCTTTAAAAAGTTAAAGAACCGGATTTGTATGAACAATTTTAATTTATTAAAATTTTTGTTTCCTGTGTGGAATAAAAATTCTCCCGTTGTTTATATCTAATGCGGAGGGTGCGGTTCAAACGAACACAGCCCGAAAACCCTCCGCCGTTCTTCGTGATTGTGCGGATTTGACAGGCGATGACGGAACGTGACGCAAGGGTAGTTTGATGATCCCGCAGTGAAGAACGGAACCCGGGAGGAACAACGTCACACACGGGAAGGAAAACGGACCACCGGAGCGACTCCGGTGGCAGGCGGAAGCCAGCGGCGGCGCGGGTCGCCGGCGCGGCGGCGCCCGTTTCGCCGCCGGAAGAACCGTCGTGGCTGAAGCCGCGGCGGCGGCCCCCGCTGACCCGCGGCCTCGCGGGTCAGGCGCGCACGGGACGTGGCTGAAGCCGCGTCTGGCCATCCAGGGCGACACCCCGCGGGTGCCGCGGGGTTGTCACGCGGGGGCGGCGGCTCCCCCCGTGTCGCTCGGTCGTCCAGGGCGACACCCCGCGGGTGCCGCGAGGGTGTCACGCGGGGGCGGCGGCTCCCCCCCGCGTCGCTCGGTCGCTCGGCAGAGCCAGGCTGGTCCGACCGGCCGGGCCGCGCCCTGGCCGGGCCGGACCGGGTCCGGCAGGGTCGAACTGGGTCGGGTCGACCCGGTTCGGCCGACCTAGGGGGGGTCGGGCTGGGTCGGCCCGGGCCCAGACCCCCCGTCTTCGGACCATTTTCTGTCAAATGCTCGTTACTTGAGCTACGGGCCTCCAAACTACTCGCCGTCAGCGGCAACGCGATCCTTGGATCGAGACGGTCTTTTCGATATATCGCACTCAAGGTTTCGGAATACTTTGAGTTCGGCCGGGTTGGTTCGTACACGAAACCAACCGGGCCCTCGGAGCGGAAATGCTCATATCTTGAGCTACGGACGTTAGATTGACGTGCCGTCAGCTTTGGTGGATTCCTCTAAGTGAGCCGGATCTTTTGACATACTCCGCCCGAGGTTTGGATGCAAGTAGATTACGGTCGGGTTGGTTTTCCCTTAAAAACCAACCGGGCCCCTAGGATGAAAAAGCCAATAACTCTCAGACCGGGCGTCCGATTGACGTGCCGTCTGCGACGTTGAGTTCCTGGTGGCGATATGGAACTTTTGGATACATCAACTTCGGACTTTGTGTTAGTTAATGTATCAGCCTCTCGGCTCGTGGAGGGGACCCTCCAGAATGAGCTTTCTGTGTGCGGGAACCCTAGAGCTGGCTGTAACTGCTGCTGTGACGACGACGACTGTGCAGAGATCCTCAGTGGATTCGACTGCGGCGATGATGAAAACCAGTACGGAAATCCTCCATGTTTTCGGCAGTAACTACTACGGTACATCTTGGGATACATCAGCTCCAGACTACATGTCAGTTGATGCATCAACCTCTTAGCTCGTGAAGTAGACCCTCTCGGAATGAGCATGCTGTGTGCGGAAAACCCTAGAGCCGGTTGGGACTTGACGACTGCTGATCGAACGACTCGGTGTGTTACGGATAACACAACAGAGGTGCGCTTGGTTTTAGCGGCACAGGGGAGCTCTTGGTTGTAGCGGCAGACCCACAAAAGAGGTGCGCTTGGTTGTAGCGGCACAGGGGAGCGCTTGGTTGTAGCGGAAGACCCACAACAGAGGTACGCTTGGTTGTAGCGGCACAGGGGAGCGGTTGGTTGTAGCGGCAGACCCACAACAGAGGTGCGCTTGGTTGTAGCGGCACAGGGGAGTGCTTGGTTGTAGCGGCAGACCCACGACAGAGGTGCGCTTGGTTGTAGCGGCACGGGGGAGCGCTTGGTTGTAGCGGCAGACCCACGACGGAGGAGTGATTGGTTGTAGCGGCACGAGGGAGCGCTTGGTTGTAGCAGCAGGCCTACAGTACCCAATAGGTGGAGAACTACAGTAGTCCAAGGTAAGAGGGAAGCGCTTGGTTGTAGCGGCATAACCACTGTACTTGATGGAGAAGGAGTTTCCCAAAATCTTTGGGTCCAACTTCATGATCGATCCTATGTGGGTCTTTGCGAGGGTTAGTACCTACAGATCCTTTATGGGTCCGATGGCTTAGATGAATCAGTGGCTACATCTGACCATATCTAACGTCATACAAAGAAATATCCTATGTGAGCTGAATCCTGTGTTACTCTCCTTTGTGGTTTGTCTTGAGCTATCCTGTGTGGATTTACTGTTTACTCTCCTTTGTGCATTGTGTCGTGCTATCCTTTGTGGGTATACGTTTGCTTTCCTGTGTGGACTGGGTTGTGCTTGGGCTCAGAAGTTGGAGCCGAACGGGAATTGATGACTTAGGTATATGTATGGGCATATACCTAAGGTGTGTCAGATGTTACTTCGTGATTGCATCTATCCTTTGTGGATTTCGGGAGACCTTCGGGGGTCTCGGGGTCCCTACTGAGTAGCTTATATTCACCCCTACATGGGCTATGCCTGCACTTTGTTGTGTTGGTTGCAGACGACGGACAGCACTGATCGTGGTGGAGGCGTTCGGAGCAGGATGGTACCTGGAGGTGGACCACTGGGCGGGACGCACTCGGAGCGGATGGCTGGACTGAGGAGCTGTGGAGGCTATCTGTATCCACCCTTCAGGTGGGACTTCCAGAGGATTGCTCGACACTGCGGCTTTTCTTTTCAGTTTCTATTTTTCCCTTTCAGTTGTACTTTACAGTTGGGCTTGTATTTCCTACCCCTTTTACTTTTAGCACAGCTTGTTACAGTTTTACTTAGTGTTTACTTTTCCACTTGCTTACTCTGTGGTGCTTGTTTGCTTTTCAAAGGCAATGCCTTCCCTTTTGTTGGGATTTATGCCTTGGTGCTAGTCGCCAGCCCCTGGCCTATGGAAGGCGGGCTTGGGGTAGTCACGGCACGGGCCCCGAGGACGGGTCGTGACAAATTGGTATCAGAGGTGGTCGTTTCTACCGCAGACTCTGATCTTTCTTCTATGTGAAGCAATAGTGTTTAGCATGTTGGGTGTGGTTATCAGTCTAGGGAGTCCAGTGTTGGTGCGGCGGCCGACGTATCCGTACACCAGGACCCTGACTTCTGATTTCTGAATTAATGCACGAAAACATTGATTGCATGTGTGTTTCAAGTTTTCTTTGTGATTACTTGTGTCAGATCACCAGGTATACTGTTCTAACTATGGCGCACCTGTTTCTTTTCAGGATGGCCCCACGATGGCAGCCAGCTAGGGTTCCGAGAGTGGAGCGTTATGACAGCCCACAGAGCGATGGGGCCTCGGTACAGGGCTCCTTGTCAGCAGAGGCACCGGCGGTACCTCTACCCGCCGAGCCACCGATGCTTCCCGCCACGACCGCTGACGATGCACGTCGTCTTGGAGCTCTGCATGAGTTCCAGCGCCAGTGACCACCAAGGTTTTGTGGGGAGATGGACCCCCAGGCAGCCGAGGACTGGTTGGAGGCGGTCGTATGAGTTTTCAGGTTAGTGAGGACACCAGCAGATCTTATGGTGGTCCTTGCAGCGAGCCTCCTGCACATAGCAGCGGGCCGATGGTGGAGCTTGATGCTCCAGGTGCACGACGAGGCATCTCTTCTCTGGACGGACTTCGAGAGCCTCTTCCGCTCAGAGTTCGTCTCGGCCACCCTCCGTGCGGTGCGCATTCAAGAGCTACTACAACTGCGGCAGGGCAGCATGACAGTGACCCAGTACTCGGCGAGATTTACTGATCTCTTGCGCTACTCCACAGATATGGTACGGGACCTGTTCTTCCGAGCCCGGACCTTCGAGCAGGGATTGAGGCACGAGATCAGGGCTTCGATGATCTCCCTCAACATTCCGACTCAGGCAGGGGTGTTGGAACGAGCCCTCTTAGTGGAGAGTTTCCTTGCTGAGCAGTCTCCAGCAGCAGGACCCACCGCTTGCCGGCATGCGGCAGAGTCCTCTGCAACGGGCAGTAGACAGATAACGCAGGGGTCCAAGAGGACTAGACCTATGGATGGTCGACAACATGACTCGGGATCGTTTGTGCGAGGCACTCGGGGTGGACAACGACTTGACATGAGAGGGCAACGTTACTCCTGCGGCGGGATTTGTCACATGGCTCGTGACTATCCGACCCACCATACGGATGACCAGTAGATGAACGAAGGACCCCCCAGGCAGAGGCAAGGGTTCGATCAGGGCGGACCGCAAGGAGCAGGCGGTCATGGCAGAGGAGCTGGTCGTGCAGCTGGAGGTGGACGACGCTTAGGGGTGTTGCCACCACCACCACTAGGAGGTCCACCCCGACCACAGGGAGTTGGTGGACATGCGAGAGCTCAGCTTCAGGCAGCTGAGGCCTTCGATCATGGAGCTCCGGGAGCAGATGGACAGGAGCGGAACTAGTGGATACGTCCTTTGTACTTCTAGTTCCTTGTTGCTGTTGTGTAGTGTCTTTGTATTATGAGCTGCAATAGTAAAAGACGCTTACCTTGTGATGTTTTCATTCCTGTCCTCTTTTGTGTTGTTACTAAGAGGTTCCAGTTTAGACTGTTGACTTGACCCTCACTTGTGAGACATTTACTAGAGGAGACCCAGTTACCACACACTGATGCCGATAGTGTGACTCAACCCATGGAGGCCAAAGTAAAGGTTGGATCTCTTGGTAGTAGCGTCGAGGCCTTACGACGTCATCCTTGGTATGGATTAGTAACATCCATGTCGGGATTGACTGTATTAGGCAAAGGAAGTGGTTCATCCAAGGGATGAGACCAGATTTCTCTTATCGGCAAAGAAGAAATCTTAGCAGCTTTTGTGGGACCGGAGATGGTCCAGGCCACGACAGAGAAGGTCCAGGTCATCCAGGAGCAGATGAGGACAGCTCAGAGCTGGCAGGAGTCTTACGCTGACAGGAGGCGGAGGCCACTAGAGTTCGAGGATGGCGACCACGTCTTCCTGCGTGTCTCACCTCGACGTGGATTACGATGATTTGGCCGTGGTGGAAAGTTGTCAGCATGCTTCATCGGACCATTCTAGGTCCTCAGTAGGATTGCCAAGGTGGATTATCGCCTGGCTCTACCACCGCAGTTTCACCGGGTGCACGACGTTTTCCACGTATCTCAGCAGAGTAGATACGTGCACGACCCGACGCAAAACATTGACCATGGAGAGATGTTCTTTGATGATGGGATGACTTTTGCGAAGATCCCAGTAGAGATCGAGGATCGATAAGAGTGGGTCCTATGTGGATGATCGATTACTCTAGTGCGCTTCAGATGGCAGCTCGGGAACCTCCAGGAGAGCACTTGGGAGCGGGAGGCTCAGATACGTGCTCAGTACCGCCTTTGTATCCCTAAGTTTGTAGTGAAGCTTTACGGGGACGTAAAGCCCTGTGGTGGGAGTAATGTAAAGAACCGTAAATTTCAAGGAAATTTTTTTTCTCTTAATTTTCTTTGGAATTTTACAAGAACGCGGTTTCTGACGGCACCTGATTCCGAGGCCCGGTGTGCCCGGAATCATTTTCCGAAGTTTGGCTCGGGTACGTTCAGTGAACGGATGAGCGGGTTTTCTAACTTTTGAACCGGTGCCCGGAATCGAATTATGAGGGCACCGATGAAATCGCAACGCCGATATTTACTTAGAAATGCCTCTTCCGGAGTTGCGTTTGCTTCGGGTGTGTTTTTTAATTTTCCGGCTTAAAGTTATGAAATAAAATAATTGTACAACAAACTTTATTTTATTTAAATTAAGCCACTTGGAAGCCACTTGAAGCCACTTAAAAGTGGCTTAAGATGAGTTGAAACGGATAGGGTACTATCCAAAAATATCCTACCCTCTTGGTAGGATATTTGCGATGTGGGGCCCGCACGAGCCCCGCCGTTTCTTTTCCGCTAAGTAATGCACCCGCGAAAACCCGTCATCATGAAAGTCAACTGACGTGTTTTCTTAATTCTTAACAGACCATTTAATTGGGCGGTTTATTTCGTGAATTAAATGGAAGGTTTCTTTCGTTGAATTAATTCAACGAATTGATGGGTCGTTACTTACCTTTTTTGTTTGTCGGCGTAATAATAAAATAAGACCAACACGGCATTTGGAGGATTACACGTTGAGAGGCTTGACGAAAATCTTGAGCCCTCATCCTCCTTCGCGAAGAACGCGAAGAACGCGAAGAACACCGACCTCCGACGAAGAACGCCGAACCCGCGGAAATCGACGACGCGACGCCGTGTGCCGCGACGCCGACGTTTCCTCTCCCGCGATGTTCTTCGGCGACATCCCTTAATCCGCGACAAGAACCTTCGATCATCCATTGTGGTGAGTGTTTTTGAATCTTAAAAATTCCTTTGTGGATTTTTTAACTTAAGATGGATTTAATTTTAAATTAAATCTTTTGTTCTTGAACCTCGGAGCTCGTCGGCGCGACGCCCTTCCGCGAGGATGCGACGCCGGATACCGCGACGACGCGACGATCCCCAATTCCGTGAAGAACCCGCGAGGGAAGACTTGACGAGGTAGGGAATTATTTTGGAATTACCCCTTTTTATATTCCCATAAATGTTTCTTTAAAAAGTTAAAGAACCGGATTCGTATGAACAATTTTAATTTATTAAAATTGTTGTTTCCTGTGTGGAATAAAAATTCTCCTGTTGTTTATATCTAACACGGAGGGTGCGGGCCAAACGAACACGGCCTGACAACCCTCCACCATTCTTCGTGATTGTGCGGATTTGACGGGCAACGACGGACGTGACGCAAGGGCAGTTTGATGATCTCACAGTGAAGAACGGAACCCGGGAGGAACAACGGCGCAGACGGGAAGGAAAACGGACCACCGGAGAGACAACAGGGGCCCGCGGAAGCCGGCGGCGGCGCGGGCCGCCGGCCCCCGGGGGCGGCGGCGCCCGGGGCGCCACCGGAAGAACCGTCGTGGCTTCAGTCGCGGCGGCGGCGCCCGCTGACCCGCGGCCGCGCGGGTCAGGCGCGCGCGGGACGCGGCTGAAGTCGCGTCCGACCGTCTAGGGCGACACCCTGCGGGTGCCGCGGGGTTGTCACGCGGGGGGCGGCGGCTCCCCCCCGCGTCGCTAGGTCGTCCATGGCGACACCCCGCGGGTGCCGCGGGGGTGTCAAGCGTGGGCGGCAGCTCCCCCCCGCATCACTCGGCCGCTCGGCCGAGCCGGGCCAGGCTGGCCGAGCCAGGCCGGGCCGGACCGGGTCCGGCTGGGTCGAACCGGGTCAGGTCAACCCGGTTCGGGTCGACTCGGTTCGGCCGACGCAGGGGGGTCGGCCCGGGCCCGGACCCCCCGTCTTCGGACCATTTTCGGTCAAAAGCTCGTAACTTGAGCTACGGGCCTCCAAACGACTTGCCGTCAGCGGAAACGCGATCCTTGGATCGAGATGGTCGTTTCGGTATATCGCACTCAAGGTTTTGGAATACTTTGGGTTCGGCCGGGTTGGTTCGTACACAAAACCAACCGGGCCCTCGGAGCGGAAACACTCATATCTTGAGCTACGGACGTCCGATTGACGTGCCGTCAGCTTTGGTGGATTCCTCTAAGTGAGACAGATCTTTTGGCATACTCCGCCCGAGGTTTGGATGCAAGTGGAGTACGGTCGGGTTGGTTTTGCCTTAAAAACCAACCGGGCCCCTGAGACGAAAAGGCCAATAACTCTCAGACCGGGCGTCCGATTGACGCGCCGTCTGCGACGTTGAGTTCCTGGTGGCGATACGGAACTTTTGGATACATCAACTTCGGACTTTGTGTCAGTTGATGTATCAGCCTCTCGGCTCGTGGAGCAGACCCTCCAGAACGAGCTTGCTGTGTGCGGGAACCCTAGAGCTGGCTGCAACTGCGGCTGTTATGATGACGACAGTGCAGAGATCCTCAGTGGATTCGACTGCGGCGATGATGAAAACCAATACAGAAATCATCCGTGTTTTCGGTAGTAACTACTACGGTACATCTTGGGATACATCAGCTCCAGACTACATGTCATTTGATGCGTCAACCTCTTAGCTCGTGGAGTAGACCCTCCCGGAACGAGCATGCTGTGTGCGGAAAACCGTCGAGCCAGTTGGGACTTGACGACTGCTGATCGAACGACTCGGTGTGTTTCGTATAACACAATAGAGGTGCGCTTGGTTGTAGCGGCACAGGGGAGCGCTTGGTTGTAGCGGCAGACCCACAACAGAGGTGCGCTTGGTTGTAGCGGCACAGGGGAGCGCTTTGTTGTAGCGGCAGACCCACAACAGAGGTGCGCTTGGTTGTAGTGGCACAGGGGAGTGCTTGGTTGTAGCGGCAGACCCACGACAGAGGTGCGCTTGGTTGTAGCGGCACAGGGGAGTGCTTGGTTGTAACGGCAGACCCACGACAGAGGTGCGCTTGGTTGTAGCGGCACAGGGGAGCGCTTGGTTGTAGCAGCAGACACACGATGGAGGATCGCTTGGTTGTAGTGGCACGAGGGAGCGCTTGGTTGTAGCGGCAGGCCTACAGTACCCAATAGGAGGAGAACTACAACTGTCCAAGGTAAGAGGGAAGAGCTTGGTTGAAGCGGCATAACCACTGTACTTGATGGAGAAGGAGTTTCCCAAAAGCCTTGGGTCCAACTTCATGATCGATCCTATGTGGGTCTTTGCGAGGGTTAGTACCTACAGATCCTTTGTGGGTCCGACGACTTAAATGAATCAGTGGCTACATCTGATCATCTCTAACGTCATACGAAGAAATTTCATGTGTGAGCTGAATCTTGTGTTACTCTCCTTTATGGTTTGTCTTGAGATATCCTATGTGGATTTACTATTTACTCTCCTTTTTGGATTGTGTCGTGCTATCCTGTGTGGGTATACATTTGATTTCCTGTGTGTACTGGGTTGTGCTTGGGCTCGGACGTTGGAGCCGAACGGGAATTGATGACTTTGGTATATGTATGGGCATATACCTAAGGCGTGTCAGATGTTACTTCATGATTGCATCTATCCTTTGTGGATTTCGGGAGACCTTCGGGGGTCCCGGGGTCCCTACTGAGTAGCTTATACTCACCCCTGCACGGGCTATGCCTGCACTTCGTTGTGATGGTTGCAGACAATGGACAGCACTGATCGTGGTAGAGGCATGCAGAGCAAGACGGTACATGGAGGTGGACCACTGGGCGGGACGCACTCGGAGCGGACGGCTGGACCGAGGAGCTATGGAGGCTATCTGTACCCACCCTTCAGGTGAGACTTCCAGAGGACGGCTCGACGTTGCGGCTTTTCTTTTCAGTTGTTGTTTTTCCCTTTCAGTTGTAATTTACAGTTGGGCTTGTATTTCCGGCCCCTTTTAATTTCAGCACAGCTTGTTACAGTTTTACTTAGTGTTTAATTTTTCGCTTGCTTACTCTGTGGTACTTGTTTACTTTTCAAAGGAAATGCCTTCCCTTTTGTTGGGATTTACGCCTTGGTTCTAGTCACCAGCCCCTGGCCTATGGAAGGCGGGCTTGGGGTAGTCACGGCACGGGCCCCGAGGACGGGTCGTGACATCTATCATTTTTATACATCCATAGATAATGTACATGGCCTCCTAATTTATCTTCCTTAACCAAATGCATAGTTAAATGAATCATGATAGTAAAAAACAATGGAGGAAAGATCATATCCATTGTACAAAGTGTAAATAAAAATCTATACTGAAGGTTTTCAAACTAAAATGGTTGTATATTTTTCTCACAAAGTTCTATGAAGAATGTGAAAAATTGGAATACATCAGCTATATCTGTTTCAACTAATAATATATGTAATGAAAATGGTAGTTACTGCTTTAACAAAATATGTGAATTGTGACTTTTCAATCCATGTAACCTACGATGAATTAAGTTAAAAAACCTTGAGATGTTACTTTAATACCCATCAGATACCTTCACATGTTTTAAAATTCAATGTAATGTATCTTTATCCCTATTTTTGATTTCAAAAATTGTCAGATAAAACTTTACATTCTCATCTTTCCAGATATCATACTTTATTTTTATTTTTTGTAAGTATTTTCAAGTAATAAGATGGTCATTTGATTTTACACGCCCATTATGAAATATGAAGAAAAAAATTTCACAAAATTTATTCTCAATATGCATAACATAAATATTATGTAGAAAAAAATCAAATTCCCAATAAGGAAGTTTGAAGAATATACATTTTTCTTCCATTCATGCATTCTGATTTCACTTGGTGATGCAATTTAAACTCATTTCCCACAATAATTCAAATGATGAACCTTCCCAAATGTTTTTCCAATATTTCCAAGTTGTGCTAATATTTTAGAACCTGTTAACAACTTTGGAGGTGGTCTATGATCATTAGAACCATTGAATTTTGACTTTTTCAACTGAAATATATGAGATGTATTGAGAAATATTTTATGACACAAGAAGAACCATTTTTTACTATGACATAGTCATTCAAGATCAAAATAAAAGTTACAAATAGTATAATCCAAACCCTTGTAAGTGTTCCAGCCAGCTATATTCCCAATTCCAGGGAAGTCACTAATGGTCCACATTATAGTAGCTTGCATTTTGAGCATTGTTCTAGAAGAAGCATCATATGTCTCAACACTGTTTCTCCATAACTCATATAGTTCTTCAATTAGAGGCTAAAAGTATACATCAATATCATTTCCAGTTATTTGTTTTAGGAATAGAAATCAAAATGATAAAATAAGTTTGTTTTATATACATCCTTGAAGATAGAGTGTAAGGAATCAAAACAACTCACCAAATTCTATAACTAGTTCTCAAAGTCCCAAATGGGATGAATCCATAGACAGCCAATCCCAATAGAACATTCCTAGGATTATATGAGAAATCTAGATATAATGAATCAAATGTATTCCATGATTTTGAATCTCTTGGATGTCGCATTAACCCATCATTGTTTTTATCAATAGAATTACACCTCATGTGCTCAGCAGTTTTCGATAACATGAATAGTATTTACAATCAAGATTTTAAAGGAAAGTAACACAAAACCTTTTCAAGTTTATTCCTTTACTTATTCTTTATGGTATTATATTGATTTAAACTTACAACATCACTCATTAACTACATTCTAAAATAATAAAATTGTTTACAATTATGTCTTCTTGAATCCTCTCCCCAATAAAGATTACAATCATTGGGACATGCATGTATTTTTTTTAATTCATACCAATATTGTTAATAATTTTTTTATATAAAAAATAATCAAGGATATTTCCTTCTGAAAATGCATCACACAACAATTCCAATATCATGGACATCGCCTTATTTATAATTGATATAGTCATTTGATATGGTGAAACTTTAGCAGAAAAGAATGTTTTGAATAATTCAAACATTCACTATACAACTATTGATTTAAATCATCAACTAAACCATGAAATTCATTTTTCTACTCAGTGAAGTTTCCTCTTATTTTAGTCGCAGTAGAATCAAGAGGACGATCCAATGATATGTTATAATGTTGATTTGGTTGTCCTATAGTCTTAAAAATATCACTTTTCATGTTGCTATTTGTATCACCCTCAACTAGTTGTTCTGATATGTTTTAATGTTGATATTGGTTTCTTTCAATGCTGAATGAATCGTTTATATGGTTTTTCATTTCATTTTCCATTTTTGACAAAGTTGGGAGCTCATTCTATCGATTGATGTAAGCACTCAAGAAACCTATAATGTTCGATTCTTTGTGCCAAATCCAACAAAAATGTTGAGCAGGGAAGTGCTTAAATATCAAGTGTTCATAAACTTCATCTCTCTTCAACCATAATTTAAATTTACAGTTATTACATGTTCATCTTATTCTTCTATCAATGGATTGATTGGAAATTAAAAAATCTAAAAACTCCTCCAAAACCATATCGTATTGAGGTGTGTTCCATGGTAATGTGATCAAACTTTTATCCATATATATCATAATGTGCCTACACATTTTTAAAAAAAATTAAAACACATAAGTATTAATAAGTAAGAAAAGAGATAATTGTAAAATCTGGTAAAGTGAAATTAGTTGGAATTAAATAGATTCAAGCTTTAATTAATATGTATATTATAAGAATGAATAGATAATCGATGGTAATATAAAGGGGTTTTCACAGGTGATTAGTTCACCATAATTGAGAAATATTGTAATTGGTGCTCAAAAAACAATAAAAATAAAAAATTTAATTTTATATAGGGTTTGGTTTTTGGTAAAACATACCATAGAAAAATAATTTAGGGATCGAATCACAACATGATCCAAATCTTCCTAACCACAAAATCATAATGAAAAGAAACATACTAAAAATAATTTTTCAAATCAATCATAGGTATCACTTGTAAAACATTTTGGAGAATATATTTTTATAACATCCCATTAACACTGGTATGATAAAATGTCACCATAATATAAAAACATATAAAAAACTATAAAATTCTATATTTCAAATCAATCATAGGTCCCCATTTTGAAATTTTTTCCCCCATGGACCATTAAAAGAGAACTAATTAAATATTTCATTATGTATAAATACCAAAAATATATTATAGAAAATCCATGATAATAAAGTTTGTAAAACTATTCTTAAATACAAATAAATTTTTAAAAAAACATCCAATTATTTTCTTTAATTTAAATACCTCATCATAAAAAAAATATGGTTCATCAAAGTGGATCGCATAAACATTAGTAAAAAAACATGTAATAAGTAATAAAAAAATTGAATGATTTTCACTGAGCATTTGATTTACATGTAATTTTTTTAAATTCATCAAAAAAATGTGTCAATAAAACTACTTTAATACAAAAAATAATTTCATCATGTTATAATTAAATCTGAAGCATTTTTAATAATTTTAAACTTGGGAGAAAACAAATTTTTATGACTTATCTTCTCCAGTCATATTCCATGCCAAGATTCTCAGGGATTAAACATCTTCCCAAAAATATTTTTGTTTCAAACCATAATTCTCAATTAATTCATGGATTAAAAACCAAAAAATGATATTATATATTTTGACATGATCTCATATACAATAATATAATAATTGGGAGAAGATAAAATAGCGTAAAAATTAAATCTAGTTGTCCATTATAACATTATTCTTTTTTATTTACTGTTATACTCATTATACATGAATTAATTTTCTAACTATGTACATAAACTAGAAAAACAAATACAATTATTTATTATTTTTTTAAATTAACAAAAACTAAAATAGTTCACCATCTATAATTCTTTTTGTCTAATAATATTAATTAAGAACTATAATTCTAAATCATGTAATTTATGTGAAGTCATGAAATGTCATGAAAAGTATCAATTAGATGATAAAAAAACATATTCTATCATTTTAATGGGTTCTCTTTAGTATATAAGTGAAAAATACCATTAAATATTAAGGTAGTAAGCATGTAATTATGATTTTGAGAACTATTCTAAAATTCAAAAAAAATTAAAATAGATTGGATTCTGATTAATAGTTAGTTTGTTATTTCCAATTCAAGTCATTACTGGTTTATCAACCAGTTCTACACCATTTTCATATTCTAGTAATCTATAAATCACATGTAAGTGATAAACAAAATACAATTCAAGCATGATTCGGTACACGTAAAAAAATTTATTTACCATGTTCATGAAATTTTTCACTAAAAACTATTGGTTTCATCCATAAGTAGTCCCATAAATTTCAAGAAAAAAAATCATGTCATCGTTTACCAATGCATATGAAATATAACTCCACATGAATGTTAGAATCGTAGTTGGATGTCTCATTATTAATGAATGATACCCAACTCTCATTAGTTAAACCCATGATGATGATATGGATATATCGTTAAATATTATTAGTAAAATATTTCATACTTGGACCACCATATTTAATTGAAGTTTAGTATAAAGAGGTTATCCACGCATTTTATGCTATGTATTCCTAATCCTGAAATGTCCTATATTCATAACTATCATCCCAACTCTGATTCATTTTTTCGGCTAGACCTGAATGACACTAACAATTGGTGTATCCCCTATACACCAATAGTTTAAAATAAATTCCAAGGATTTTAAATATCATTATAAGATGATTTAACCACATATATGAACCAACTAGAACTAGACAACCCAAAATAATACAATGAATAAATATTATGCTTAATTGAAAATCAAAAAATCTAATAGAAAATAATAATACCACAATCAATGTCACAGTAGTCAACAATAAACTACATTAGTCTACAAATCTAATGATACAATGTTATATTCTTGAAAAATAGAGAAATCAAAACAATATGATCTCACCATCGGTGTAGTCTCAAGTGAAGGCAATAATAGGGAGAGCACTCGGGTGGGGATAATGACTATGGTGATGGTAAGGGTATGAGCTTTGATAAAAGCACAAGTAAGGGATTGTGGGTCATATGGATATCACTGAAACACTAGAAAAGGATTGTTGGAATAGGATTGGAGGGATAGGGAGATTCTCAAGTGCCGGTGAGGGGGGAAGCACAGTGGTGCTGGTGTTCAGGTTTGGTGGGGAACGAGAGGTCGGGGAAGAAGAGTGGGGTTTAGAGGAGGGCTATAGAGCATGATAAAGGTGGGGGTGCTAGGTTTCAGGGTATAATGGACGTGATAGAGTCCTCAGGAGCACCATTAGGGGGGTTCTAGAGAAAGGGGTCGAGGGGAAGGGGAGCTCGAGGGAGAAGGTAGGGCACGATAGAGGGTTGTGGAATGCTGACATGATAGGGTTTGGGGTAAGGGTCAAAGGAGAGCTCAGGGGATGGATCATAGGATTAAAAAGTGCGTATTTTTAATAAAAACATAAAATTTAGTGGTGGTTTATAAAAAGCTTCCAAGAAATTAGTTACTTTTTGTGTCGGTTTATTAAATTGCTTCTAAACAACAAATATGTTGTAGTTTGTTATATAACACCTAGGTGGGATCATACTAAGCCTGTTAACTCACACCTATGCACTCCTTTGGTGGTGCTAAGATATTTATATGTCTTTCAATGTATAGAAAGGAAAGGTGTTGTAGTATGATGACAAGGTTTCTTTCATTTGTGTCTGGGTATCTGGTGGTGAGATGGTGGGAGTTTTTCCATGCTATCACATGGAGTAGTTTTTTAGGTTCTTGTTGTCCTTTGATGTTAGACTTGTCTCTAAGATATTTTTTAATACCATTGAGTTTATTTTGTCTATGTTTTATATGATATATATTCTTTTTTTATTAGGATGTTTCTTCCCATCAGGTGGATATATATATATATATATATCATTTTTTCTACTTCAGTTTTGACGAAATCATTCCCTATGGTTATTTTTTAATGCCCAGGTGCTAGTCACTAGCCCATGGGGGTTAAGAATTCCCTTTGGGTATTTGAAAGATTTGGTTGGGTACAAGTTTGAGAGGGTATATGGTCCAGGTTTATTATAGTTTGGTATCATATGGGGTTTTTTCTCAAGAGACCTTGAGTTGGGACATTTGATAGACTGAAGATAGGATTTTCCGAACTTGGGAGGTAGGTTGTAGTGAGTATATGGCCAGATTTTTCCATGATGAGACTCAAGGTACCATGGGACATTTGGATATATGTCTCCAATCATGAGTACTTGAATCTAATCATATTTTCTCTTATGTATTTTTGGATTGAGTTGAGATTATCATGTTTCCTGATTACTTATTTTATTCTTGGTGTTTAGTGAAATGCCACTGATATGTCTTCCACGTGTTCCCCAAGAGGGTGAATTGGATACTCCTCAAGGAATTAACCTCTAGATCAGAATATTATCAAGCCTATAGTTCATGCAATTTTTTTGTTAACAAAAATGTACTACAAGTCCAAAACACAGTTGTTGAGTTATATCCCAGAGATGGACGGGAAATGGTTCAATCATGTGAGTTCTTACATGAGAATTCATCATCCATTAAAGGTATTAATGAACATCAAGAGGTATATTACTATTTGGACAAGATCAATCAGATCTTCAACTTCTTGGATACACCTGAAAATATAAAGATGAAGTTTGTGGTGTTCATACTTGAGGGTGCTAAAAAGAAATGGTGGGATTCCATTGTGCATAAAGATATACATATGGTATTGTACTAGAAGGGTTTTAAGAATCTCTTATTCCAATATTATTATCCATAGTCCTTGATGATGGTGAATTCTTTGGAGTTCCTCTCTTTGAATCTTGGAGAGAAATTAGTGTTGGAATTCACCAATCTATTTGAGTAGCTAGTATGTTTTGATCCAAAGGTGTAAATGAATTCCTATTTGAAGTATTGGATGTACCTATAGGGTTTGTGATCGGATATCATATTGATGGTATTTATGTTGAATATTTAAAAATATATAGATATGGTAAATAGATCTATTATGGAAGAGATATAAATGGCAGGAGAGGTTGGTTATTCTACCCCTTCTATTCCACCCAGTGGAAGAATTAATTTTGTGAAAGGGTAGAAGAGTAAGTGGAATGATCATAATAGGAGTGGTGGGGTGGTCCTCAAAAGCAGGCCTCCTCTGCACCTTCTGTTACAACCAGTATTAAGCTTCTAACCTACTATCAATTTGTAATGTTTGGTCACACCTATAATTCATGTACTTCACCTTTGAAGATGTGTAACAGTTTTGGGAACTATAGTAATCTACAAGGTTTCTATTAGGATATATCTACACCACGTTATGGTTAGGAATCATCATCTGAAAAGGAAACTAACATGTAGTCATATTCTTAAATACTATGGGACTCTAGACATAGATCTTGGGAGTGAATCACCTCTACATATAATATGATTATATTTTGGAGGAGGGTGTGGGTCCAGTGATAGTGAGAGGTACCATTTTATTTCATCTTCAGTAACATCTTCTTTATTTGATACATATGTATCCCAACCATTTTTTTATCCATTTTTTGTATATTATTATACTTCCAACTTCACTCATTTCTATTTTTATAGAGTTTTTGAAACCTTTTTGTAAGAGAAAAGAGAAGGGGTTTCGGTGTCCTTGTTCGGTATTGATAGCTGATGTAGAGTCAGTCTATGATTTCTTCATTCTCGTCATGGATTTATTATACATCATAATTATGATGGATTAGATTGTCTCTCATAATAATGTGGTTGATTTTTGATATTGGTGTTCCTTGTTTCTTATGGTCAATGTGAACTCTCAGGTGTTTTTGGGAGAGTGGGATCCAAGGTTAGGTCATGCAAGATCTTCCCAACAAGACCTTAGGAGTTTGTTTTCTACTATTGAAGTTAATCCCAATTATGTTTCCTCTATTGTTTATTTTTAAAATATTGTTTTATATTTTCTTTATGTTTTCCAAAATGATTTCTATGATCTTCCTCTAGAGAGGTATATAGAGTTTACAATTGATTCGGTGCAGGGTATGCATCCATTTTTTATACCTTCTTATCATATGGCACTAGTGAAGCTGAAAGAGATCATAATTTAGGTAAATGGCTTCATGGTTAATTTTTTTCACCCTAATTTTTCACCTTGGTAAAACCCTATTCTCTTTTCCATGAAGGTGGATGGTTCACTCTGATTATCTATAGACTATCAGAATTTGAATCAGGTAACAGTTAATAACATGTATCCTTTACCTCATGTGGATGATTTCTTTGACCAGTTAAAGGGGGAAAGTGGTTTTTGAAGATCAATATTTTTTTGGTTTTCATTATATTAGAGTTATTTAGTTTTATATACTGAATATGGACTTTAGAAATAGGTATGTCAAATATAAATATCTTTTGATGAAGTTTCGTCTGACTAATTATCATACAGATTTTATGGTTTTATTAAACTGTAAATTGCATTAGTATCTTGAGACTTTTGAAGTAGTGTTCATAGATGTTATTTTGGTTTATTCAAGATTTGATCATAACCCCGTTCACCAATTGAGTTTGGTTCTAGAAATCCTAAGGAGTCACCATTTGTATGGAATGATTTTGAAATGAAATTTCTGTATCCAAGAAGTGAATTTCCTTAGGGAATGTGATTTCTGATCATAGATTATTTATTGATACTAAGAAGGTGAAGTTGTTTTTTCATGGTAAGATCCATGGATCATCTTTGAGATATATAGATTCATCATTCTAGCAATATACTACCGACAATTCATCAAGGATTTCCCAAATTTGGTGTCACCTTTGACTACCCTTTCCTGGAAAGGGGTGAAATTAATATGTAATACAAATTTCCAATCTTCTTTTGAAGGTATGAAATGAATTCTGGCATTGGATTATATTCTGATCTTACCTGAACCTAATAAAACGTGTGTGGTTTTCTTTCATTCTCTAGTGTTGGTATGGGTTTAATTCTTATACAGGGTGAACATGTTGTGGATTATCGCTTTAGTCAACTTCAAACACATGATAAAAATTACCCCACTCATGATTTAATGATTTTTTGTAGTTATCTATGGGCTTATTTTTTGCGACATTAAATTTTTTGGGAGAGTTTCATGGTCTTTTCTGACTATAAGAGTCTGTGCTATATCATTTCTCAGAAATAATTTAATCTCATACATAGATGGTGGTTGGAATACCTTTAGAAGATTCACTTTGAAATCACTTTCACTACAGGGAAATGGAATATCATTAAATTCTCTCTTAGTAGGAAAGTACCTTCATATGATGTTCTAGAATCAAATGAGAATTGGAACCTTATAGGTATCTTTGTTCAGTTTCATTTGGATGCTCCGGAGGACTTTTCAAGTATGGTTCTAACTAGTGTTCAGTTATCATCATCTATCCTTAAGTATATTCTATAGAATTAGTAGTAGGATATTGAGTTCAAAAGAGTTCAAGAGACCTTATACTTTGGGGAGACCCTTTCTAGTTGGTCTCTCTCCCTTCCGATGGTATTATATATTTTGGGGATCGTTTTTTCATCCCAGTATCTGTGTGGATCTCAGTTTTGTTTGAATATCGTATTTCTTCATGGGTTGTTTATCTGGGCACTATGGAGGTGTATTATGACATGATACAGTGATTCTGGTGGCTGGTTATGAATCATTTCATTGTATATCATGTGTCTCATTATTACACCTGCCAAAAAAAGAAGGTATATCATATGAAACCCTCTAGTTTTCTTCAGTCTCTTCCAATGCCTATTTGGAAGTGGGATGAGGTGTCCATGGACATTTTTGTTGAATTACCATGAACTCCCTAGGGGATAAAAACTATTTGGGAGGTGGTTGATCAGTTGAAGAAATATACTCATTTCATTCTGATTTGGGCTACCACTAAAGTTAAATATCTATGTAAGATATATGTGTAGGAGAGCATGTGGTTATACAAGTTCCTTATTTCATTGTTTCAGATAAGGATATCAGGTTTAAATAATTTTTTTAGAAAATTCTCCTAGAGGTGATGGGGACTCAGATCATGTTGATTATAGATTATTATCCAAAGAAAGATAGATTTACAGAGCATGAAATTTATATCCTGGATGATATAAACAGTGACTGTGTCTTTGATTTTAGTGGATCTTAGGATAACCATATTGGAATGATTGATTTTTCTTATAACAAAACTTTTATGTCATCAATCAGAATGGATCCTTTTTGGGATTTGTATGGCCACCCATAAAGATCATCTCTTTGTTGGGAAGAGTTGGGTGAAGCCTCTTTAGTGGGACCAAGTCGCATTTATGATATTTCATTGATGATTTAGTATATACATTGGCATATGGTTATAGCTCAGATTTGGCATAAAACATATGTAGATCATAGGTGTCATCCTTAGTAGTTTGTTCTTGGTGACTAGGTTTTCGTATAAGTTTCTCCTCGTTTAGGTCACTATCAACTTAGAAAATAGGGAAAGTTGGCTCCAATATATGTTAGACCATTTGAGGTCACTAAGCAGCTCAAGTAGATTGCTTGTTAGTTGTAATTTATAGTTTAGTTGATGGGTATTCATGATCTTTTTCATATATCAAAATTCCAGAAATACCATCTCAATCCCTCTCGAGTTCTAAGATGGGAAGAAATTTAGTTGGATCCATATGTTTCCATTATAGATAAACTAGTGGATATTGTTGAATCTCAAGAAAAATTATTGTGTGGGATGTCAATTCTATTGGTCAGTGTTTTATGGAGACATGGATCAGATTCTCATGAGACATGTGAGCATGAGTCATTGATGAGAGATCAGTGGCCTCATCTCTTTTAGAACATCCTTCTTTCACATGACTTCCCAGAGATGAAAAGTCTTACGGTGAGGATTTTGTAACATCCTGTTACCTTATTTTAGGTATTTCTCGTATCTCTATTCATTTTCCTCTTTAATTGGGTGTGTTTTCAAACTTATGAAGTTAGAGAATGTTTTCCTGGGAAAATGACCTAATGTTCAGAGATATATGTTGTTTGGAAATTAATGGAGTATGGGAATAGTTTTTTAAAGGATTTTCAAGTTCTCCCTAATTTTGAAGAATGATGGAGTTAGTTTTGTTTTTTTAGGAGACTCTGGACTTTTAATAGTCTGTAAGAGAAATACATGTCCCGAACCATTTATACGTCATGTATTTATCATCTAAAAGATGTTGTGAGTTGGTTCAAGGTGTGAAAATATTACACACTATGAAAATTTAACACTTTATGTATTAGTTTTTTGGTAGATTTCATGAATCCTTTCAAGGCATGAAATGTTTACAAATCATGAATTAGGTTTAAATCATGTAATGATCAAAATCAGGACTTTTAATCAGAGGCGATGAGTTTTTTAGCACACTTGGATTTTTTTTACGTCATGAAATAGGGATTCATGATGTGTAATTATTACATTCTATAGGTTTTCGGAATAGAATGCCTGGTTATTTTTTTTCATTCAACTGCAACCACTTCTCTCTCAACCTAGGAGCTCTCCCATGTAATTTTGGAGACCTCTTCTCCTTAGAGATTTATTTTTTCAGCGATTGATCTTCATTTTGGTTGTGTTGCCTTTCTCAATGTGAGTAATACTACTACTTCTTCATTCCTATTATACTGCATTTATGGATCTATTGATTTGTGCTGATATTCTTCTTAATCATTTCTAGATCCATTGTGTGAGAGTTTTTCCTTTGTGTTGGTTGTGGTATGACAGGTACACATCCCTTAACGTATATATTGTTTCATTTATCTATAGTCGGTTCTTGTTTGTGGGGTTTGATTCTGATGTGAGAATTGGTTCTAAGGCCTTTATCATTTTATTTCATTATTTTGTGTTGGTGGATTTCAATTGCAGGTGTGTGCAACCTGAGTTTGAGGTAGGTGGTTCTGGCTCTAGCCTATATTGGATTAACTGTATTGTTACGGTTTTATAAATTATTGTATAAATAAAATAGAATGATTGTATTGTGTGTGTGAAAATGGATTTTTTTAAAAGATGGTTTAACCCTTAATTTGGTAAAATAAAATGTATTTTAAATGTATTGTGAAAAGTATGTATGAAATGGTTCTCAAATCATTGTTTTGATTAAATTGTTCGGAAAACGTGGCACATGGGAAGCCTTGGGTACTTAAGTGGAAGGTGTAGTATTAGGCCTCATCTTTTGATATTGTCAGGGGTTCACTTGTGGGATTTTCTCTACTTCTTAGGCATGTTGTTATAGGGACTTGTTAGACACTATTGGAAGTTTCACTTTCAGGGGTATTCCTCTGCTCTCTAGATTCATTGCATATGTCTGGAGTCTCAATGCATGCTATTTTCTTTGTTTAGGTATGATTTTCCTAGATAGCCTGGCCTGTTTTGATCATTGGAATGATGTTACCAATGCTTTATCTTGTACTATTTTCGCTTGTACTACCATAGATTTGATATGATATAAGTGATATGCTTTGAAATTATTTTACCTGGATTATTTGGAACTATAGAAAAGGGGGAAATGATTTACCATGCTTTTAATATAAAAAATATGTAAGTGGTTATCTTTCCTTGTTTTCTTTATAGTTGATCATGATCATATTATTATATAGAAATTTTTTATAGAACATATGGGTGAGATCCTACTAATCATGTTAGCTCACACCCTGAGCACACTGTCGACAGTGCGTAGACATTTATATGTATTATGATGTAGAGAAAGGCAAGGCACCGTAGTGAGGTGGTGAGGTTTCTAACAACTTTGTTTGGGTAGATGATGATGACATGGTGGGAGTTTTCCCACACTATCACGTGGAGTAGTTGTTTTGGTTATTGTGGTCATTTTTTGTTGGACTTGTCTCTTGGAGATTGTTTTTCTACATTTGAGTTGTTTTCCTTCTATTGTTTCCTTTTTGATATGAAATATACTCTTGTTTATTCTGATATTGCTTCTTCCCATCGGGTATATATATATCATGTTATCTGCTTCAGGTTTGGTGAAATCATTCCATATGGTTGTTGTTTGATATCCGAGTGTTAATTGAGAGCTTGTGGGGATTGGGAACGCCCTTCGAGTATGTGATGGGTTGGGTCAGGTACCAGTTTGAGAGGGAATCTAGGTCAGGTTCATCAAATACATGCACCTATACATATATACAAACATACACACACACATATACATATATACATATGTAGATACATACATAATTACACATATACATATATAAATACACATATACATACATACATACACATATACATATATATATACACATATATATACATACATACACATGCACATGCAAACACATTTTATATACATACATATACAGATACCCCATTTTTCACTATTTTTTTCTTTGGTCAATCTGTGAGCTTTTCATATCATATCAAATAGGATATGGCCTCTTCAGCGATTCCAGTGGCTATCTCTGCACCCCCTTGGTAGCTTTGGTGGTAGGATATGGCTTGTGTTCGTCTGGAGCAGGTGCGCGTGTTCTGATGGGAGGCGATGGCCTTGCGTCTATGCTTTGTGCACAAATCTGTTTCAGATCTGGCTTTTTTTATCTCGTGGAGATGGGTTGTGATGGTTCATTCATTGGGATCTTGCGGTGGTGGCAGATCCTTTTGTTTCACGATGGTTGTTGGCTATCCTAATGGTCCTCGGTGGATTTTTGGGCAGCCCCAGTGTGTGGTTTTGACGACGGATCTGTCTGTAGCGGCTGGATTCGTCGATCGGCGCGTTTGTTGGCGATCTGGTGCTCAAACCGGCGTGGTTCACTGGTCGGCTAGCGGCGCGACGTGGGAATCACTGTGCTGGGATAGGGTTGGGCCTATTTGGTCCCATGCTCTGGAATTGATATGGAATTTTTGTGAGGAAATTTGCAGCGACTCTGTGCTCCTTCATAGATCCAGTGATGGTCTTTGGTGTGGATGGCTAGGATTTGTATGGTTATTTTGTTTTGAACTGTGTATTTCTATACTTGAACCTATGGATGTTTGCCTCCGGCCTTCGGAAAAAAAAAATATCATATCAAATAGGATTAGCGTCACAGTAAAAAAATTATAAATATATATATATATATATATATATATTGATGTTTATATATTAATATAGATATACTTAAATAAATATATGTTTATTTATATATGTATGTAATTATTTAAATAAAATTTTAATCTGTTATATTTACTTATAAATTTTTTAATTTATTTAAATACATTATTTAACATTTTTATTGATTAATATAAATTTGATAATTTTTTATATAGATTATGAAAATGTGATTGATAATAATTTTTTAATGTTAATATTAATTATTTATTTACATATAGATTTTATATATAAAAATAGTTTAATATGTTAATATATTTATTTTTATATTTTTTAGTATATAATCATATATATGTGTGTGTGTGTGTAAACACACACATCACGTCATTCGGCCTACATGTTTACTTCAATTTCTTTTCTTTCATTGTGTTCCATGGTGGCTGATCTAATCGAAATTATATATAGTTCATATCACTATATATTATAATATGTGTGGGTGTGGGTGTGTGTAATTATAATTATATATATAATTATAAATATTTATAAAAGAACAAACAAGAGTATAAATGATTATATATATATATATATTGTTTCCCACCATTAGTGGTGGGGTGGTAAGGTCTTCGGGGTGAGGGGCAGGTCACAGGGTCAAGTCCCCAAGCCTAAGTGTTTACTATAGTTTCATTCCTTGTGTTGTGTTTCGTGGTGGTAGAAATTATCGACCTTATATATTTATTGTTATATAAAATATATTTAAGAATATATATTTATATATATATATAATATTATTCATGGTACCATTTATAAAATTTATTTTAGCATTGATACACTTTTATCAATGCTAAAAATGATAATAAGGAGTTACGTTTATCAGTGCTAAAAGAAGGGCCAACAAAGGATTTCATTTTATAAGTGATTTTTTATCATGGATAAAAATAACTTTGGTCAGTTCTTTTGTTATCATGAATAAAAGTGTCATTTTTTAGTGTTTTCTAGCACCAATACAAATCGATTCTTAATATTGAGGATTTTGTAGTACTATGGTCTGGTCATAAATCAATTTTTTTAACCCAAAGTAAATGAGGGTCTAATAGAGATGACCTTTTTAAACACGTTCCCTATGGTTTGGAAAGCTCTACCCCAGTCCATACAATCAATAACCATTAATTTCATATAGTTTGATTTAATTAATAGATTCAATTTTCACTATTTCATTTATAATCCATATAATTAATGTGTTTTATAGGGATATTATAGATGTTGTATGTCATGAACCAACCCAGGTCAACCATGAACCGGTCGCCCAAGCCAATCCACAACAAGACCTGAGAGGCGTTCCTGATCCTCCTAGGCTAGCAAAAAGTACCAAGACATTAATGGAGTATATAAGGGAATGATTTCAACCAATATAAATAAATAAATGTACTGGAAATTATAAAGAGAATCTCATAATAAATAAAATAAACAAAATTACTAAACACAAACTACTAAAAATAAAACTAACTAAATTGTAAAACCATTATCTTCGTGTGACCTCAAGGGTCACTCACCAACTCAGAGATCGAACGTCGCCCAAGCCGAATGCAACCATGTTGAAACCTTCACAAGTACTAAAAAAGGAAAGAACTATAGGTGTGAGTATTAAAACTCGGTAGGCTATCCCATTATACTATTCCCTAATTCACTACCTTTAAAATTAAAGAAGCATCAATTTTATGTTTGAACTACAATATGTTAAAGTATGTATTTCTATTGTTTTTACTCAAAATCAAAGTACAATCCATTTCACTTAATTATTTTCACAACCAGATTCAAACCTTAAGTGTTACCATGCTATTCCAAGGGGAAAGTGGTTATTTTATTTAAAACTGGCACTAAAGAGTTTGAAATACATTTTATTTTTAAAAACATTTTCAAATAAGTTAAGAAACCAAAACATCACTACCCATGAAAAACACCACAGAAGAGTACCAAGATAGCCATATATCAAGGGAAATTTAAATATGTATACAAGTATCTCAACAAGAGTTCAAATAGATAAATTCCACTAGACATAGGTGAACCCAGAAAGAAAAGAATAATCCAGACAACACTAATACCTGTGACCGCATCTATAGTATCATGAAACATATGATGAAATCTAATGCTCTATATGCTTAGCCACCCTTTCTGAAGATAGGATGAGGTAAAATCCCATAGCAATAAACCCAAACATATCCTCCTACTATGGGACACTGTTCAGTACCATAACCTACCAGTTCATCACTTTTCTTATACAATTCTTTCAATATTCCAGGTTCCAATGTCTCAGGTATTAAAGTTGATGAGCCAAAAAATGTTAGTCAAGCATCAAATAATAATGTATATAATAATAATTCCATAGGATGCCTCTCCCTAAGTCTCCCCTAATACCATTCTCATGCCTTAAAATAAAACAATTATAAAGGGTTCCAATCAAATAACCCCAACAATGGATCCTGATAATCCTCAACAAGGACCTCCAACCCATTCCATGCAATCGAGGTATAAGAAACACCCAATGAGGGTTTTCATAATAAATACTTTTTGATAATTTCACTAAATAGCCAAACGGGTCCTTAAACATTCATAAACAAACCCTTTTCTCAAAATTCAAACACTTTTCAAAAGTGGAGTTAAGCACACCATTTCCACTCAAATACATTTATAAAAAATCTTCAAAAACATTACAATGCACATTCAAAACAAACCAACTTACATGAAAATTAAAAATGATCCATTATTTAGAATTTCATGTTAAACTAGTTTAAAAAGACACAATTACTCTTTCTTTTTAGTCAAAACCTTTTAAAAAAATTCAAAAAACCCATATTTATCGGCATACACATGCACTTTTTATAAAGGGGTAAAAACACACCAAAACATCTTGAAAACTGATACTCATTTCTTTATAAATTCCAAATAATTTCAAAAAATATATAAGGAACCTAGAAACATCATTTTTCATGATGTCGACACATTTAACAATCAAAATCAACCATTTTTTAAATCACACCTAACCCATAAAATCCAGCCGTGTATTTTATATAAAAAAACATTATGTGTGAAATATTTACCGAAACAATTTATATTTAATACAAAAAAAAGTATAAATACCAATTGCATGACATAATTTTATTTAAATAGTTAAACAATGTTTTAACATTAGAGACCATATGCGTAAAACACCCAGTGTTCACAACTCAAAAAAACATACCACACGTTAAAATCGATTTTTAAAATAATACACACCCTAGACACACTCCCATTAATAATTCTCACTACCCAAATAATTTAGTAAATGTTTGAACAATTTTTAAAATCATTAACCGAAGGCACGGTATGGTTTTACACCAAAACCTACACAATTATACAAAAAAAATACAACCTTAAAATTTATTACACAGCAAGACCATATCAAACCTGATTTCCAACATCATTCACATACCAAGAAACTAATCAAAAGTTTGTGAAAAAATATTTAACATGTATAAAAAGTGTGTAAAGCATAAAATTGGAGTTTCTTAAATTAAAAGGGACAGTGGAAGGGAATTCCTACATTGAAATCATGGTGTGATAACAAAGAAAAATTTTAGATCACAAGGCAAGGATTATAATACCCCAAACCTACAAAAAATAACCATTAACAATAAAAACTCACAAAATAATTGAAGTAAAATAAAGAAGAAAGAAAATTGGTATACTTCGAGAAGGGAAAATGTGTAGGAAAGGGGTGTGGTGCATAGACAAGGGGGTTGGGCTAGAAGGTGAGAGTGGTGCCGCTGGTTTGAGCAGGAGAAGGGATCCATGTCCGGGGGCTACATTTTGTTGTGACTAGAAAGATACTTCTTGTTAGAGGGGGTCCGCCCAGATGTAAGTCGGTTGGCCAGGGGGAGTTACAGAGGTATGGAAGATAGGGAAGGTTGGACAGGAGGTGTGGCACCGGCTGTGCGTAGATAATGGAGTAGATGGGGGGTTACGATTAGGCATAGGGGGTCTGCACCGACTGGGAGCTGGTCGGGATGGGGAGATAACACTAGGGGTGATTATGTAGCACAGACAAAGGATCTAGGGGTGAGGGGGGAAGCCGCATAGAGGGGAAGAGATGGGGTTTTAGGGTTTAATTTTTTTCTCCATAAAAACATAAAACAAATACCCCATAAAAATATAAATAATAAGGATAAGGATAATAATAATTATAATAATAATGATGAAAATAGAAATAATAAAAGTATTCATATCATTTTAATAATAATAAAATTCTTAACAATAATAAAAATTTTAAATGACACAAAAATTTAAAAAAATTACTCATTTAAATTTTTTTAAGATGAACAGGCCACATAGTTGTTTGGGTGAAGTCGTGCGGTATCTCTCTCCGACCATGTGCCTGACGACGTCGAACCCAAAACACGCACTTTTAACATAAGCTCAAATATTTCATCTAGGACTCAACCCAAAACCCAAAAAAAAATATTCAAAGGCATAAAATAATTAAATAACTAAATACACAGGTTGAGATGTGTTGATTCCCCCCACCATAATGCTTTAATCTCCCAAAAACCCAAAACACTTTCTGCTGATTGATCAACCCCTAAGGATTATTCATCGACACAATCCATCCTCTGAATCCAAGTACATTTCATCGACCACCAACAGGACTCAACCTCATTTCCTGAAATAGATCACCAGAAGTGGGGAGGCCCAAACAGACTCCCCACCATTAGAATTAGACTAGAATCAGAAATTTTAATATATAACTCAATGAGACCTATAATGGATCTCCCAACCATTAAAAACTAACCTATACACAGCTGAACAAAAAATCGGCTTAGACATGAGCTGGTCCTTACTCAAGCTAAAAGAAATATAGAAAGAACATTTAAACCCCTCAATCATGTATAAAGGGGACAGTAGAGAACTGAAACCTATCACACAGACAAAAATCTCTCACCCCATGGGTAGGGAGAGATGGTCTCAAAGATTGGATTAATGAAACTATGACCGAAAACTACTCACAACCCATCACTTCGAGATAGACACAAACCAAAGCTAAAACTGATTCACATGGGTGGTCCACACAATGAAACTGATCAAAAAATAGCATCTAAAAATTAACAATTACTAACATTTTGTGAGGTATTAGTCCATCATGCTCTTTTCAACAATAATAAATTTACAATCATGAAGAAACCACAACGAAAACGCTAAAACAGTCTCACTGCAATGATAGAAGTATAACCTTAACCAAACTCCTTAACCTTTGGGATTCCTAACTAAATTACAGCTTCAATCAAAGGCCTTCAGCTGAATCTCTGATGTATGAAGTGTCCCCTACCTCGCCGATAGGTTTTGATAATCCTAATAAGATAAATAATTATTTTTATTTGACAAATTATAGGACATAATTTTGAAATGAAAATGCATTGGAATTGAAACCCAAAGTTCATTAAAAGACCCATGACATTCACATCCATTTCACAACCCAAAACACCATAATTAAAACTTTCACAACAATATATCCCTTACACTATAAAGAAACATAAAAAAGAAACTTTAAAAAAACCCTACAAAACATAACTTATGAGAATTTCCTCTATGATTCTTTCTGGAGACTCCCCAACAGAATCGCCACAGGTTACCCAAGAGTCCACAAGCCTATAAGGGATTTAGAGAATTTTTACCTAATGGATTTTTGTAACTTGGATTTCCACAATGATAAAAAAAATGAGGATTTATTGCTCTGAATAGGTTGATGAAAGATCCTAAGGACTTTTTATTCCACAACATGCCCCCATCAACTTTCAATTGATTTTTTGTCTCCTTACTATAATCCTCACCACTACTCCTAGGAATTGAAGGAGGGAGGATAGCTTCAAGCACTCCTGCCTTCACATATCCGACATTAAAATCATGTCTCACCACATCATCAAACAGTGTTAGGTTATACGTTGACACCTTTGACTGCAGATTGGGATGAAGACCCATCTAGAAACGATAATCCATCATGGAGTCATTTATGGCCTACCCTAAATCATTAGGGGATATCTCCAAAAAGCACTAGAAATAATCCAATGCTAATCCATCACCCTAATATTGACAACACATCTCCATCCCCTTTCTCACCCTTTCTTTCTCAAATAAATACTAGCAAATGAAAAAATCCTTGAAAAACACCAAAGTAATCTCTTGACAGGGCTTGTGTTTCCAAACTGCCCTTTTATGGATATCTCATTTAGAGAAGAAACTGAGAAGCACGACCTCATCCATGTGACTCTCAATTCTGACCTGATGAGGGTGTTCCAAGATATCATCATGAGTAATGAACCAGACAGATGATTCTTTACTAGATCTAGTTTGGTTTGGTTCTCCCTTCATGATTACAAGAGTCTTTTCCATGTAGAAATTATTCTAGATGAATGGTCCACCGAGGTGTGGTGCAAGGAGATTCCAACAAATATGAGATTCCTTCTCTGTTGCATCAAGAACAATACCATTTCTAATGATGAGAAGATTCAATGAAAGGGTATCCCTTGGCCTCCTACTGATTTTACTACATGAACCCATAGTCGGAGTCTATACGTCACCTATTATTTCTGAGAAACTGGGAGAATAGTATTTGGAAATTCTTCACGCCTAACCCATTCCAGGACATAGAGAATATTTTTTTGCATGTCTTCCTTGCTTCCTGATTGGGTGGTTTAGAATATAAGGTTATGAAATGAAAGGTCCATACTTTCATCCTTATCACCATCTATTGGACCATCTAGGAGTCCCTCAACCAAGCCCGCCTCATTTCCAATTGTTCCCTGATTTACTTTAAGATGAGTGTCAGGTCTCTAGTTCCTGAACTGGCTTCACTATTTAAAGGGGTACAGGAGTCCATTATGATTTGTTACCCTCTTCACAAGCCATTCATAACTAAATAGTTGAAATGTCATTGGATCATGTGGGTGTTGCCTCTCGGTGGCCTAATGCTGAACATGTAAGGATCACTCATGAATGGGGATATGAGGGGTGGTGGGGTGTTTAGGAATTCCTGGGGTTCGGTTCTTTTGGGGTTCAGTACCTTTTATGGCCCAGGAAGCTCCTTGGGTGTGGAGGCGAGGACACTCCTTTCAAGCCTTATGATCTGTAGGAGACACAAGATCTTAGTGGATGAAGTCGAATCAAACTTGGAGGTACTGGTGAAAGTTGTTTAGGGACGTCACATGGTGATATGGGATTTAGTCTACATGATCCACATATGCACTTTGGAGACCAAGAAGGGACAAATTATTCATCACAGTTGGAGGGAGACAAATTTTGCAGTAGACGCTCGGGCCTGTAGGGGAAGCCAGTGGATACTCTTGTTATTTATGATTCTATGGGTTCCCTTATTAACAAATTTAAAGCTATAATACAAGGTGATTCCCTTGTCCTCCACCACTTTCAACCTCCTTGAATCCTTATAGTGGGGATCTTGGTCCTTCTCTTGATTAATGAATAGTAAGGTCTAGTCTGAGACACTGACTTTCACCACATCCACGGTGAACCTTCAAGCATGAATGTTTCCAACTTAACCTCCAATGACTCAGGAAACTCAATGGCCTTAAAGACTCTTTCGATCACCAACATCCACTCCTCCACTATGGAATGGTATTCTTGACCATAAAAGTGAGGTTGATTTAGCTTCTAGAACTCAAGCATAAAATCCTTAGGTTGATCAACTGCACTACGATCACTCATCGAAACTTCATGGGGACAACTATTGGACAGGAAATGTTAAGAACCCAATCAAGGTCAACTAAATAATAAAAGTCCTCAAGATAAAACACTACATAGGTGAAAATATCTAAACACAAGAAAACAAGCTATTATAACATCCAAACGTTCTTTTTTAAAACATAATTAATTTAAAACACGTTCGATGGGTTAAACACTCGCCATAGGTATTCATTGGAGTCTCACTCACATGAATGTTTCTGTGTCATCCTGGGAATCCATCCACCATAATAGATATATATTCATATTCCCACATACCACTATGCGTGTGAGAACCCATAAGAACCCAAGGCCAAAACAAAACAACTTTATTTTCCAAAAACAAATCATGTATCCCATTTCAAAAATTATATACCTTCCAAAGGTACACTAACCACCAAGTCAAAATTAATTTGAATTAAAAATCATCCCATTTCATTAAAAACAATTCCTAAATCAAAGATGTCATTTTAAAAAACCATTTTCCAAAACCAATTTATCTAATTCAAACACCATTCAAAATTCAAAGAAGACCCAAAACAACTCCAAAAAGGGAACTAGTTTCGGTGGGTGAATTGGCTATAACAACCCTAGCCTTTTACATATAAAATTAAAATATTTTAATCATAATTATACATCATATTAAAAGCCAAGGATCTTTAAGTCTAGTGTCTTTGAATACTATGTACATAATACATAAACATGGGATTAAAAAACTTCTTTATTTAATCTTCATAAAGAGCTCCTATCTTCTTTTGGGCCCTTACATCTGCATAGGATAACCTGCGGATAACATCAAGAAAGAGATAATCTAAAAATACCTGTAAAGGAATGAACATAAGAAAGAAGCTTAAGCACATGAGTTAGGAGGAATGGTATAAAGATACCAAAAGCATGAAACATATGAAATCATAACAAAAAAATATGGGATCATATAAACATGGAATTATATAAATGTGGTAGAAACATAAAATATTTCTTTAGTATGAGTCATGGATAACCACCAATCTTGTTTCCCATATTATTAAGGGTCATGGATAACTGCCAATCTCGTTTCCCATAGCAGCACAAGCCAAGGCTAACTGCCAAGACCATTGAACATATCATCTCATGAGACTTAACTTTACCCAATGCATTAGAGCTCTATTTGGGTGCACCCATATTAATTTTCATGAACATTTTTTCCACATAAAAAATCGTAAACAATCAATCTTACATAAACATAAGGGTTTCCCATGGAAAGAATTAGGTACCACAGTCATGACATAAAGCATGACCAATGGGCATATCATAAAAGTGTACATGAAAGAAAGGAATTAGAAAATACATGGAAGTTCATAAGGTAAAATAGGCATATATAATTTTAAGTGACATAAAATAGAAGTTACAACATTTAAGATGTTTATTTGAGATATTTTAGCATTAAAACATTTTTGTGCGGTTTTAAGGAAAATACCATTGATATTTTAAAATAGACAAGGGAACAATCTTTTATAAAAAACCAGAAGTGAAACAAGAATGTTTCTGTGATAAAGAGACATATTTTAAAAATAAAATGTTTGCCTAAAATATAAGATAGAGTGCACTAGAATATGGGTAAAAATTTTGGGAAGTTCCCTTAAAATGAGTTTACGTATTCGGAAGTATCGAGGAGGGATTCACTTAAAAGCATGTATAAACCCGAAAGAGAATGAGAGATGGATCATGGAAAATGATTTTGGATAATATAAACAACATTTATAGGTTTTATATAAAAATAAAATATAACTTTATTTGGGTAAAAAGAATGATAGAGAAACTCAAAGGAATAAAGGAGGTTCAGGTAGAATTAATTACGGATTATCGACATGGTATCGGGTGTACCTAAAAGAGTTGATGAGAGAGAAAATGGATTTATTATCACTTATACATCAAGAGGGAAGTATGGGATAGGTGAAAAATTATTACCCATAATTTGGGATTACTCATAAAAAGGCATATCATAGAGGACTATCTTGATTAAGAGTGAAATGGGGAGGATCCCTTACCTTAATTTCAACTTAATTTCATCTCTTTTCTGCCCCATAAATAAAAAATTTATCTTTATTAAAACAATGATATAAAAATGAATTATAGTCAATTTATAAAAAAATTATCAATTATATTAATTGGATTTTATTTCGTAATTTTTTTGATTAAAATGAAGCATTTTGATATCATATTTTATTTAAAAAATTCTCATCTTGCAACGATTTCACTTTTTATTAAATATAATTTATAAATTATTATAATTAGTTATAGAAGCATAGAATACATTTAATTTGATACTAATATATTTTATATAATTTATATTGTCCATATATAAAGTTTTTTATAATAATTATCTTGGTAATCTCTCCATAGATGGTTAATCTACCTTTAACGGGATGTTGTCTATAGTGTGGGAAAGGGAAGTATGAAATTTATATTTTTCATTAATATGATAATATAGTACATTAAAATAATTAATATAATGTAAAATTACAGCATAATAAATTTGGTATCAGAATTTTTTTAAAGGGATAGGGTTAAAGAAAAAAGAAATAAAAGAGGGAAGATTTAATAGTGTTACTCTCTCCTTAGTGTAGCTCTTCTTGCATGAAACTACAACACCATTGGTTATTGGAGTTGGAGGGATCCAGAATGTCCCTAAGTATTATAAGAGGCTTGAGAGGGATAATTTTGGTAGATAAGAGGCTTAGTAAAGGATAAGAGGAGGGGTTTCCAAAGGGGAGGGAGAGGGGTTATTTATACTTGATGAGGGGGTATTTTTAGAATAAAATATTAAATAAAATAATATATAAAATGTTAGACTTTTAATAGTAGTTTTTTACAACATAAATCATATATCAATATAATATTATGATTTTTAGACTTTAAATCATATTTATAATTCTAATTTATTAATTTATTAAACAGAAAGAGAAAAAAAAGAGAAAATGGTTTTTAAGGAATCACTTTTTGACTTGAGGTTTTGGAAAGTTCAGTTTATGTTTGGAAATTAAGTTTATTTTATTTTAAAGAACCATTTATAAAATTAACTATAATTTGGAGAAATATAATGTTCTATAAATTTTATGTAATCATTACATCATGAATGGTGCAATTTAGGATATACTAATTATGTGAAAAAACTGTATTTTTACTATTCCCTCAAAAATTAAAGTATTTCTGAAAAATCCCAAAAATTCACCCAAACCATTTTTGACAATTATAATCCAAAATTGAAGCCCATTTTTCAAAAATAATTTTCTAAATATGATTAATTTAATTTTTAATTAAAATCATAATTTAAATGAAAAATATTGTTTTTAAAATTAAAACTAACTTTATAATGATTTAAAAAATTACCTAAGGTATTATAAAATTATGTTCAAAACATAAGACATATAATTGTTAATTTATGAAGACATTTTTGGAAAAAAAATCTTATAAAATAATTAATTATAATTATTTATTTATGACTTAAAATATACCAATAATTTTACTCCGGTCAAATTTCAATTTGTAAGATTCCTAAATTTTATTTAATCATTCATTGGTATGGTTACTATCATATTTGATGATTTAATAATCACAAGGGTCATGTAACTATTCATAAGGGTAGATTACTATTCATAAGGGTAGGTTACTATTCACAAAAAAAATTGTGTTTTCCCTATTGGACTCCAAACAACTTACTGATCACAACCATGTACATCGAATTATATAAATTCAAAACGAAGTGGAAAAATTATGTTTAATGGTCACATAGTATTTAGTATCATGATATGTCATTGTGCTTCCTAATACTATAAGGAATAATTATAAGAATATAATTCCATTGATAAAACTTTGGGCCATTACATTCTTCCCCCTTATGAACTTTCTCCTTCAAAATTTTGTTTTACAAAAACATGTGAGGGTACTTCTCCTTCATTGCCTCCTTCAGTTCCCAAGTTGCTTCTTCAAACTTATTATTCCTCCACAAAACTTTGAAAAGGTGGGTTTTCTTATGGTGTAGAACCTTACCTCTCTAGTCTAGAATCTTTACTGGATGCTCCTCATATGAGATATCATCTTCTAGCTATACCACCTCTGAGTTTAGTACATGGATATGGTATGTACATCCTCATGAGTGACACATGAAACACATCATGAACTGGATCCATATTCGGTAGAAGTTCAAGTCAATAGGCCATGGCTCATATGTAGTCAAGGATCTCAAAGGGGCCAGTGTACCCTGGGCATAGCATCCATTTCTTTTCAAACCACATGAATCTCTTACATGGTGATATTCGAAGGAAGACTTTATCTCCAACATCGAACTCCGAGTCCCTATGAAAGTTGTCAGCATCGCTCTTTTGTCGATTTTGAGTAGCTTTGATATGTTTCTATATGACTTGAACCTTCCCTGTCATCTCTTGCATAAGATCAGGTCCAAGTAGGTTTCTTTCTCCAACTTCATCCCAACAGGTTGGAGTTTAACATCGCTTTCCATACAGAGCTTCATATGGAGCCATCTGAATACTCGAGTGGAAGCTATTGTTTTATGAGAACTCAACCAATGGGAGATGCTAATCCCGTTCACCTTTTAATTCTAAAGAACAGGCTCTTAGCAAGTCTTAAATTTTCTAAATAGTCCTTTCAAATTTTCTAACATTTTGGGGGTGATAGGTTGTGCTAAAATTTAATTCAGTACTCAAAGCATGTTGAAGACTCCTCCAGAATTTAGATGTGGTCCTTAGATCACAATCAAAGACAATAAAGAGTGGAACACCATGCAGTCCTACCACTTCCTTCATATATATCTTTGTAAGTTATTCAAGAAAGAGATCTTGTTAAATAGTGATATATTGGGCAGTCTTGGTAAGTCCTTCAACCACAACCCATATTACATTATTTCAATTGGATGTCTTTGGGAGACCCATGACAAAGTCCATAGTGGCATTCTCCCATTTCCACATGGTTATAGGCAATGGTTTCATCATCCCTTTGGACTTTTTTAACTATGTTTTAACTTTATAATATACCAAGAACCTTGATATATATTCCGCAATCTTATTCTTCATGTTATCCCACCATAAGTGTTCTCAGAGATCATGATACATCTTGGTTCTACCAGGATGAATAGAGAATGTTGAGCTATGTGCATTGTCCAATAGCTCCTTCTTTATCCCAGGTGATGACGGCACACAAAGTCACATTCCAAACCGAATCACACCATCATCGTCGATATGAAACTCATGAAACTTCCCTTCCTTTTTTAGACTCACCTCTTTTTTTAACTCTAGATCATCCCTTTGTGCTTCCTTAATCTTCTCTTTGATAGATGGTTGTGCAGTAATTTGGGCAATATAGGATATATCCCTTACCCTTACAATTTTCCAAATCCATCCTTTTCATATCCAATAAGATAGGGACTTTCTCAATCTATAACATGGATATAGTAGTAGGTTCTTTTCTACATAGATAATAAGCTACCATGTTCGACTTTACAGGATGATAGTGAATATCACAATCGTAATCCTTGATTAGCTCTAACCATATCCCGTTGAGATCCTTTTGTGTGAATATATACTTTAAACTCTTGTGGCCGGTGTATATGATACACTTTTTACCATAAAGGTAGTGCCACCATATTTTCAAGGAAAAAATCATGGCTTCCAGCTCCAGATCATGCATCGGGTAGTTCTTCTCAGGGATCTTAAACTATCGTGGGGCATAAGCTACCACATTATCATTTCCCATGAGTACGCAACCCAATCATTTATTTTAAGAATAGCTATATATCACAAAACATTCTCCAATTTTTGGTAGTGTGAGTACAGGTGTAGTGATCAACCTTCTCTTAAGCTCCTTGAAGCTTCCGTCGCATTTTTCCATCTAGGAATTCTTTACCCCTTGTTAAATTAGTTAGGGGGCTTGACAATCATGCGAAATATCTCACAAAACATCAGTAGTACCTAGATAATCCAAGAAAACTATGGATTTATGTGACACTAGAGGGCCTGGTCTATTCCTCAATCACCTTTTTTTTTGAAGGGTCCATAGAAATTCCCTCACTTCTGATCAAATGTCCTAAGAATGTGTCTTTCTTTATCCAAAAGTCACACTTTTTGAACTTAGCGTACAACTTCTCCTTTCTAAAATTCATTATCACAAGTCTTAGATTTTATTCATGTTCCTCCTTTCTCTTGGAGTATATGATAATATCATCAATAAACACTACCACAAATTTTTCAATGTAATATCGAAAGACTCTATTCATAAAATCCATGAAGATTACAGGGGCATTAGTAAGTCCAAAGGGCATCACTAGAAACTCATAGTACCCATACCTTGTATGACAGGCAGTCTTTTGAATATCTCCCTTCTTCACCTATATCTGATGATTTCCAAAATGAAGATCTACCTTTGAGAAGTATTGGGCTCCTCTAAACTGATCGAACAATTTTTCAATCCTTGGAAGAGGATAATTTTTCTTTATGATGATCATGTTAATTTCTTAATAATCGATACACACCCATACTATTCCATCCTTCTTCTTTACAAAGAGCACTGGAGCACCCTAAGGTGATGAACTAGGGCATATATGCCCTTTTTCCAAATGATCTTATAGATACTTCTTTAACTTATCTAGTTCAATAGGATCCATCCTATAGGGACTCTTTGAGATAGGAGTAGCTCTGGGTAAGAGTTCTATTGAGAACTCTACCTCATGATATGGGGGAAGTCTGGGTTACTCTATGGGAAATATATCATTGTATTCCCTCATAATGGGCATGTTATCAAGAATGATTCTCTCCTTCATATCAATCATTTGAACTAGAAATGCTTTCTCATAAGGTATTAATATTGATACTTGAGAAAAGGATTCAGAAAGAGATTCATCTTCCTCCTTAAATTTTTAAAGAATCAGAGGATGCTTCAGGATGTGAAAATTGATCTACCTTTCCCTATAATTAATGTTGTATTTGTATAAAGATAGTCAAACCATGCCTAGGATAACATAAATCTCCAATAAAGGAAGTAGGACAAGATTTTTTTGGGAGTTTTTGTCCACAAAAATTAACCGGGGGGGAGTTATAAACCATGTAATCAATAATTTCCACATTAGTTGTTCTAACAGATAACTTGTCCTCCAAATTTTGAGGTGGTTTTTGAATAGTTCTACTAATCTTGCAAGATATGAATTAATTCATAGAACCCGAGTCAAATAGTATGTTCTCTATTCTTTAATAGATAACTAGAGTACATGTCACCACATTATTTTCCAGCACCACCTCAGAAGTAATTATCACATAAGTCATTTCTTGTTTCCTTATAGGTTGTTATTGATTTCCTCCATCAACCCTTGGATTAGGGCAGATGTTGGCATAATGTCCATGCTTCTTATAGTTGTAACACTACACCATTGTCTGGGTGTTGATCTGAAACTTCCTTACTTCTTCAACATTAGTGGGATTTTTCATATCCCTTAGACAGTTCTTGGCTAGATGACCAAAATTTCCACATTTGAAGCAATTCATGGTTCCCTTTAAATAATTACCAGGATGCTTCTTCCCAAAAAAATACAAGTGGGATATTCTGGATTCTTTCCATCATGGGATTTTTTTGCTGAACCACACATGGTGTTCTCCATTTTCCGCTTCTTGTCACCAGTCTTATGAGAACACTGAGAGTCTCCAATCTCCATTCCAACCTAAGGGCATAGTAGAAAATCTCCTCATAACTATTGAAGTCTCGAATCACCAACTCTTTTCGTAGACTCATCTTTAGTTTACTAAAGAAGAAATCCACCTAAATTTTGGTGTTCATGACAATTCCAGAGGTGTACCTTGAAAGCCTTATAATGTTTTCTTCATACATACTGATGGACTCATCTTCCTTCTTCTTGAGTCATATGAACTCTCTTTCCATTTTGAGATGGAGGGTTTGAGGAAAATATTTATTGAAAACATCCTATTTAATTCCTCCCAAACAATGGAATAAATATCCACATAGGGATTTTTATTCTTGATTAGTGTCCACCACTGATCAGCTTCCCCATTAAAATGATAGACCGCTAGTAAAACATTCTCTAATTCCAAGCACTGGAGGATAAAGAATATATTTTCATTGCAGTCAATCCACTGTTATGTGAGGAGGTAATTAAATGATCCACTAAACATGGGAGGCCTTTTCTGCATGAAATATTCTAAAACAACTTTCTCTATCCTTGGAGGAGGAGGGTGTTATACATGGTTCAAGTTATTATTCATAACTTGAACTAGCTGAGCATGTATTTTCATGAAAATTTGATCACCCATTCCCATCATATCAGGCATATCATTAGGGAAATCTTCACATTTACTATCATGTTGGTTGTTGGAATGTATTCTTATATTTCCCTCCATTAACTAAGAAAAAGAATGTACAATTAGAGGGATTTAATACTTATCAATTTAGCATAAAAAAGAAAACATTGAACATAAGAGGATAAACTTGTAAAGGATAAGTATATCTTAGCTTGTGTTTCCCTATGTTTAAATCTAGGTTATCCTTGATGTATTTATTAACTTACAATCTTATGAGATTTTTTTTCCTTAATAATGTTTTGTACTAATCTCATAAATTTACCGAAACATATCCCCCGGGAGTGTCGTAACCAATAGTATAGCAAAGCCCGTTGTCATTCCCTCGTTCTCATTCAAGTCTAGATCAAAGCGGTGTTTTTGGGTTTTACCCCTAGATACATCTATGTCAGAGCTGCCTCTACCTGCTCATACCCAGATAGGGATGTATTTTCTTGATAAACCAGAAAATCAATACTCACAAAACTTTTGGGATGTTTTATTATACTTAGTCTCATCCTTAAGGTTTTAACTAAGGTTCTTTATTCCTAATATCTTAAAATAACTATACTATCCTATGATACCAACTATAGAGACCCTGTCCTTTTACATATAACATTACATGATTTTAAGCATAATTATATATCAGAGTACAAGACAGGGATCGTTAATTCAAGTGTCTTGGAAGACTAGGTACATAATACATAAACATGGGATTAAAAACATATTTATTTAATCTTCATAAAGAGATTATAACTTCCTTAGAGCCCTTACATCTGCATAGGATAACCTGGGGATAGCATAAAGAAAAGGATGAGCTAAAAATACCAGTAAGGGAATGAACATAAGAAAGAATCTTAAGAACATGAGTTAGGAGGCATGACATATATATAGCAGAATCATGGAACATATGAAATCATAACATATAATCATGGGATCATATAAACATGGAATCGTATAAATGTGGAAGAAATATAAAACATGTCTTTAATACGAGTCAAGGCTAATCGGAAATCTCGTTTCCCATAGTATTATGGGTCAAGGCTAACTGCCAAACCAGTTTCCCATAGAAACACAAGACAAGGCTAACCGCCAAGACTATTGCACATAGTATCTCATGAGACATAACATTACCCAATGCATTAAAGCGTCATTTAGGTTCACCCATATAAAATTTCATGAACATGTTTTCCACATAAAGAATCACACATAATCAATCATACATAAACATAAGGGTTACCCATGGAAAGAATTGGGTACCACAATCATGACATAAAGCATAACCAATGGGCGTATCAAGAAAGTGTCCTTGAAAGAAAGGAATTATAAAATGAATCAATGTTTATAAAGTAAAATAGGAATATATCATGGTAAGTGATTTCAAATAGAAGTGAAAACATTTAAGAAATTTATTTGATAAATTTTAGCATTAAAATATCTTTGTGCGGTTTTAAGAAAAATACCATAGATCTTTTAAAATAGACAAGGGAAAAATCTTTTATATAAAACCATAAGTGAAACATAAATTTTATCATGATAAAAAGACTAATTTTAAAAAAACAATGGTGGTTTAAAACAGAGGATAGTGTTCATTTGAAGTTGGGTAAAAATTTGGGAAGTTCCCTTAAAAAAATTTCTTGTTGGGAAGTATCGAGGAGGGATTCACTTATAAGCATTTATATCCCAGAAATGAGGTTTGGGTAGAATTCATTACAGATTATTGGTACGGTATCGAGTGTACCTAAAAGGGCTTGATGAGAGAGAAAAGGGGTTTCTCATCACATATAAATCAAGAGTTCATTATTGGGGTTGTTCAAAATCATACCTTATCATTTGGGATTACACATAAAATGGAATATTATAGAGGACAATCTTGAGTAAGAGTGAAATGGGGAGGATCCCTTTCTTTAATTTCGGCTTAATTTCGTCTCTTCTCCGCCTCTTGAATAATAAATTTAAGTTTATTATAAAATGATATAAAAGTAAATTATAGTAATTTTATAAATATATTTATTGATTATATTCATTGTATTTTATTTCATTATTTTTATTGATGAAAAAGAAGCATTTAGATATCATATTTTACATCAAAATTTTCTGTCTTGTAATGATTTCACGTTTTATTAAATGCAATTTATAAATTAGTATAACTAGTTACAAAAGAATAGAATACATGTAATTTGATATTATTATATTTTATATAATTTATATTATCCATACATGAAGGTATAATAATTATCTTGGCAAAGTCTCCGTAGATTGTCAATCGACCGTTAACGGGATGTTGTCGATAGTGCAGGAAATGGAAGTATGACATTTATATTTTTCATTAATATAATAATTACAGTAGGTTAACATAAATAATATAATGTTAACTTAAAGAATAATCATTTTTTTAGTATATGTTTTTGAAAGGGATAGGGTAAAAGAAAAAAGAAATAAAAGAGAGAAGATTTAATAGAGTCTTACTCTCTCCTCAGTGTAGTTCCTCTTACATGAAACTATAACTCTCTTGATAATTGGAGTTGGAAGGCTCAAGAACATCCATATGTATTCTAAGAGCCTTGAGAGGGATAATTTTGGCTAATTTTAGGCTTAGTAAAGGATTAGAGGAGTGGCTTACAAAGGGGAGGGAGAGGGGTTATTTATACTTGAGGAGGGGAGTTTTTAGAATAAAATATTTAATAAAATAATATATCAAATGTTAGAATTGTAATAATAGTTTTTTAAAAAACATAGATCGTCTATTAATATAATATAATTATTTTTAGACTTCAATTCATCATTATAATTATAAATAAATAATTTATTAATGGGAAAGTGAAAATAAAGAGAAAATGATTTTTAAGGAATCTTATTTTGACTTTTGGTTTTGGAAAGTTCTTTTTAGGTTTGGAATTTGAGTTTATTGTATTTTAAGTAACCATTTAGGAAATTAAATATAACATGGACGAATCTAATTTTCTAGAAATTTTATGTCATCAGTACATCATGAATGATGCAATTTATGATATACTGGTTTTGTGACAAACTGTATTTTTACTATTCACCTGAAAATTAAAATCCTTTCAAAAAATATCAAAAAATCACCCTAGCCATTTTTGAATGTATAGAATCCAAAAATGTAGTCCATTTTTTAAAAGTAATTTTATAAATATGACTAATTTAATTTTTAATTAAAATCATAATTTACATGAAAAATACAGTTTTTAAAATTAAAACTGACTTTATAATGCTTTCAAAAATTACATAAGTTCTTATAAAATTATCTTCAAACCAGAAGACATAAAATTGTTAATTTATGAAAATATTTTATAAAAAAACATTTTCTGGTAAAATTATTAATTATAATTATTTATTTATGATTTAAAAAAACACTAATACTTTTACTACATTCAAATTTTCATTTATAATATTCCTAAATTTTATTTAATCATTCGTGGGTAAGGTTTCTATTATATTGGATGATTTAATATTCATAAGGGTCATATTACTATTCATAAGGGTGGGTTACTATTCATAAGGTAAGGTTACTATTCATAAGGTTGAGTTTTTATTCACCAAAAAAATTAGGTTTGTCCCATCAGACTCCAAACAACTTACTGATCGCAACCACGTATGTCATATTTAATAAATTCAAAACATAAAACTAGAAAAATTATGTTTAATGGTCACATAGTATTTAGTATCATGATATTTCATTTTTCTTCCTAATACAATAATTAATATTTATAAGAAGGGAATTCTATTGATAAAATGTTGGGTCATTACATTGGCCATATGGTTGGTAGCTATATGCCAAACACTTCACTGACACAAAGAGACTTCTAGGACTATGCCCCTAGCTTCACGTAGCTTCCCAGTCCGTGTAGGCTCACGAGGAATATTAGTCCAACTCCCTTTATCGTATCTCAACCCCAAAAAATTCCCTAATGAACCAGAAAACATAACAAACCCAGACTTCCCATGGGAACCTGAGGATTGGAATGAGAAAGAGTTCGCTATGCTCTTCCCACACCTACCCCTCGAGTCCTGAAAATCCTACTCCATCTACCTTGATATTCCCAAATAAAAATGGGAACTCTGAAAAGTGAGGTCCTCTAAGACCTAACCTGATCTGATACCATTTATCATGAACCAACCTGGGTCGACCCTGAACTAGTCGCCCGAACTGATCTGTGGAAAGACCCGAGTAGCATTCTAGATCCTCCTAGGATGGCGACAAGCGCTAATACATCAATGGAGTACACAAGGGAATGATTTATCCAAATATAAATAAATAAAATTATGTGAAATAATAAATAGAATCTAAAAATAAATAAACCGAACAAAACGACTAAATAAGAACTGACGAAAATAAAACTGATCAAATGGGACAACTACTATCTTTGTGTGACCTCGCAAGTCACTCTCCAACTCATCTATAAAATGTCTCCCAAGGAAAATGCACCCAATATGGAACCTAAATAAGGACTAAAAATATAAAACAACTATAGTCAAGAGTATTAAAACCCATTAGGATAGCAAAATATACTATTCCTAATCCACTACCTTAAAAATTAAAGAAATATCAATTCTATGTTTTAAATACAATATATTAATGTTTGAATTTATATAGTTTTTACTCACAATCATAGTACAATACATTTCCCTTAATAATTTTCAAACCATATTCTATTTTTAATTGTTACTATGCTATTTCAAGGGGAAAGTGAGGATTTCATTTAAAACTGACACTAAAGAGTTTAAAACACATTTTCTTTAGAAAAACATTTTCCTAAGAGTTAGGAAACCAAAACATCACTTCCCATGAAAAACACAACACAAGAGTACCAAGACATCCATATAGAAAGGGAAATGTAAACAGGTATACAAATATCTCAACAACAGTTCTAATAGTTAAAAGGCTCTAGATATAGGTGAACTCGGATGATCAAGAATTATCCAAACAACACTAATACATGTGGCTGCATCTACAGTAGCATGCCACAAACGATGAAATATAACACTCTATATGCTCAGCCACCCTTTCTTGGGATAGGCAGAGGGAAAATACCATATAAATAATCCCAAACATATACATCTACTATAGGCCACTGGTCAGTACCCTAACCTACCTGTGCAACACTTGTCTCAAAAAATTCTCTCAATATGCCAGGTTCCAATGTCTGAGGTATTAAAGGGGTGAGCCAATGGATGCCAGTCGAGCATCAAATCAGAATATATATAATAATAATTCTATAGTCAGACTCACCCTGATTATCCCCTATGGCCATTCCCATTCCTTAAAATAAAACGGTTATAAAGGGTTCCAACTGAAGAACCCTAACAATAGATCCTAAGAATCCCCAACAAGGAGCTCCCACCCATTGAATGAAATTGAGGCATGAGAAACACCCAATGAGGGTTTCATAATAATAAATTTTCCCTAATTTTATGAAATGTCCAAATGGACCCTTAAGCATTCATAAAAAAACCTTATCTCAAAATGAAAACACTTTTTAAAAGTGGTGTTGAGCACAACATTTCCACTAAAAACATTTATAAACATTCTTTAAAACGTTTACTTTGCACATTCAAAACAAAATCAACTTACATGAAAATGAAAACTGATCCATAATTCAACATTTCATGTCAAAACTATTTAAAAATCCACAATTACTCTTTCTTTTTATATAAAATGATTTGAAAAACTATTCAGAAAAGCCGCATTTGTCAACATATACATGCACTTTTTATAAAGGGGTGGAAACACACCAAAACATCTTGAAAATCAAAACTCGTTTCTTTATAAATCCCAAACCATTTTGGAAACCATATTAGGAACCCCAAAACATAATTTCACATGATACCGACACATTTAAAAATCCAAATCAACCATTTGTTAAATCACACTTAACCCATAAAATCTAGCTGGGCATTTTTTATAAAAAAAATACGATACATGAAATATTTACCAATAAAATTTATATTTAATAAAAAACAAATTATAAACACCAATTACATGCCTTAATTTTATTTAAATTTTTAAACAATGTTTTAACATTACAGACCATATGCGTAAAACACCTAGAGTTCACAACTACACAAACCATGCCACATGTTAAAATTCAATTTTTAAATATTATACACCCCCAAAACACTCCCTTTCATAATTATCACTACCCAAATAATTTATTAAATGTTTGAAAAAAAATTAAAATCATAAACAAGAGTCATAATTAGGTTTTGCACCAAAACCCACCCAATTTGACACAATAATATTACTTTAAAATTTATTGCATAGCAAGACATTATCAAACATGATTTAAAACATCATTCTCATACCAAGAAACTAATAAAAATTTGATGGAAAAATAATTACCATGTATACCAAGTGAAAAATGCATGAAATTAGAGTTTCTTAAATTAAAAGGACCGGTTCAAGGGAATTCCTACCATGAAATCATGGCATGATAACAAAGTAAAATCATAGATCACACCGCAAGGGTTATAATACTACAAACCTACCAAAAATAACCATTAACAATCAAAACTCACCAACAAATTAAGGTAAACAAAGATTATAGAAAATGGGTATGTCAGGAGAAGGGGAGAGTTGCACCACTTGTTCGAGTAGAAGAAGGGGGCCACGTTTGGGGAATACATTGTGATGTGACCAGAGAGAGACCGCCAGCCAGAGGGATCTGCACGGCTGTAAGTGGGGCGTCTAGGGTGGAGCTACGGAGTTAGGGAAGGCTGGGTAGGAGGAGCAGTACCAATTGCGTGCTGAGTATGGGGAGACGGGGGGTCACAACTGGGCAAAGGGGGGGTGTGTCAGCTAGGAGCTGGTCGGGATGGAAAGAGCGCACTAGGGGGGTGTTGGTGCCACACGTATAAAGGGTCTAGTGGGAGAGGGGGTGGCCGCATAGATGGGGATATATTAGGTATTAAGGATTAATTTTATCCTTTTCTAAGTAAAAATATAAAAAATAATAATACCCCAAAAAAATATAAATAGTTATTATTATTATTATAATTATAGTAATAAGGATAATAATAATTGGAATCATAATGATAAAAATAAAAATAATAAAATTATTAATATCATTTTAACAATAATAAAATTCTTGATAATAATAAAAAATATAAAAGGAACAGACAAATTAAAATATTTACTCATTTTAATTTTTCAAAGATGAACAGTCTACAAATTTGTTTGGTAATAGTCGTGCAATATCACTCTCAGCTTGTGTTCCCAACGATGTCTTACCCAAAACACACACTTTTAACATAATCTCAAAATTTTCATCTGGGACTCAACCCAAACCCCAACAAAAAAATATTCAAAGGTAGAAAATAATTAAATAAAAAACACACAGGTCGAGTGTGACTTTGTAAATAGAGTGAGAATTAGATATTTGAAAACTATGGAAAAAATATGATGCTATTAATAAAATACTAGTTATGGATGAAAAAAATGGAATTCTTTTATTTATCTCTTCTAAAATCATATTTAATTGTCGCTTCAAAAAGTAAAAAATTATTTTTATTATTATATAGTTAAATAAATTAAATAATAGAAATACAAAACATTAATTATTATTTGTAAATATAAAATTATTATTTTATGTTATATAATCAAAAATTGCATCACACAATCACTAAAATTAAATAAAAAAATTATTCATAACTACAAAACTCGATTTCAAAACAAAATGATCAAATTAAGGGATCCATTAAAATAGAAAATCATCAAACTATTTTCAAATATCATTTAAAAATTCTATAATGAATGTAAAAAATGATGGTAACATAATAAGAGGAAGTGAGTTGACTGGTTGTACATAAAGTGGTAGCATGATTCATTCATGGTACTGACTGTGTATACACCTTTCCATACAAGTTGGTAGAGCTCCACTATTTCTTTTTCATGTTTTCTCAGACATTATTTAACACCCCAAGCTTCCACGGTATGCTTCCCTTTGAATAATACAGTAGCATGTGTTGTACGCAACTTCGAGTTCTAACACACACCACAACTAATCAAACTAGCCGTTATGAATAGTAATACCCTTTTTTTGAAATTTTATAAATTTTATCTTTCAAAATAGACTTCATTTTTGGATTCAGAAAATCAAAATTATCCTAGGGTGAATTTTTGGTATTTTTTAGAAAACATTCAATTTTTTATGAATCGTGAAAAATACTAAACATTAATTAAAAACAACTTTTTTAATCCAAATAATTTATAGTGATAAATTATACTATTGATTGGTTTTAAAGTATAATTAGAATATATTTTTACCATTTAATCCAATATTGTTAATTGAACATAATTTCACATTTAAACTAGACATAAACAACTATCAAACTTTTGATAGTTATTATTTCTTAAAAAACATGCGCTTTGTTTTGACAATGGGAATTAATTTTAAATTAATTTCGGCCACGTCTGTGTTTTGAATTTAAAAAAATGGATTCCATTTTTATAATCAGGATTTCCAAATTGTGTAAATATGTAACTTTTATTTTTAAAGATTTTGAATAATAACTTCCGTAAATATTTTATTTACCATGGTTAAAGGGTAAATCCGGTAAATAAGGGTACAAAATAAAATTATAATAATATTAAATTACCTTAACACATGTCCTAACCCTATTTTCTGATACATATCTTACCATGGGAATATTTGGGTTGATTTTGGGACCCCATGGAGCCACTTTTAAGTGATAATGACACTTTATATTAATTTAGTTAAAGTAAATACAAAAATGACATGAGTATATATCATTTAGAAAAAAAAATTACATAGGGTTATATATGTTATCATTTATAATAAAAATATTCATTATATATATAAAAATATTTCCTACATAATGGTATTTTATTTATAGTTTTTAGACATTGAATAATTAAATTTATTTATGACACAATAATGATGCAATATTTTCCTTATAAATGAAAGAATCAAATTAATGGTATTATAAATGTTACAATAAATATAATTTGAAAGTTTTGATTCCATCCACTAATTTAAAGGTTAATATTACTTTTAATGATTGATTAAATGAATTTATTTAGAATTAATAAAGTTTTTATGACTTTAAAAAAATCAATTATAAAATAGTGTCAAAATTGACATAAAGGAATTTCTAAAACAAATATTATTTTATTAATTTATATAATATTCCTAAAGTTCTAAGGTTCGGAAAAAAGACTTATATAATGATATTTTTATCATTAATGAACCACTTGGGGTTCTCTTGGAGGTATATAGTATGTTTTTTAACCATATAATATAAAAATACAAAGAGACGTGGTAAATGTCAAACTATTTAACTAAGAGTTAAATATAAAAGTTAAGGTTAATATAGTGACACAAACCTGTCTAAGAACTATTTTTTGAGTGTATTTAGACCCATTCCCACCTTATCCTTTAAATAATCTATTTTGTAGCCATTATAAACAGAAAATTATTTTATTATAAAATAATATTTTATGTTTTTCCTAAGGTGCCCCTCACCCCTCTTATAAAAGGGAACTTCCCCTTATCTCAAATTCACGCCATAAAATCCTTTTTTCTCATACAAACCCTACCCAAATATCCAATAAACTTCCCTCACGTTATCCTAGAGGCCCTCATTTGGTCATAAATCCATCTTAAGGATCCCTTTTGATCAATTCAAAAGGAAGAACCTGAAGAAGAGGTAATAATTTCACCACCCTCTTTCAAGTTCTTATCTTCTTCCACTTCTTCTTTATTTTTTATTTACATTCTAAAATAATAACTCCATTATATTCTATATACTGTGATGTTATTATAAATATGTTACATCCATATTCATTATTCTATCCATCCTTTTAATTACATGTCACCATACGTGCGTATGTACGGATTACCGTCTCCGCGTCGTGGTATAAGTGATATTCAATACATTATTATTTGGATGGGTATAATAATTATGTGTAATTAATGTAAATAATAAATATAACATGATAATTATTTTTTATATATGATATACCATCCAATTATATATTATTTTAATATCAAAAGAATGATATTTTTTCTCGAGCGTACGTACGGATTACCGTCTCTACGAACACGATGAGATTCATTACCCATCATATCCATTCAAGAATAAATTTCATTTAATGATTAAATATAATGATTAGAGACATGATATAATTCTGTATATGAATAAGATACATCCCATCCATAACAAATATGGATCACATAACAAAGAATATAAAGGAAAACGAATCTGTTAACACCCGAAACGACGATAATACTAAGATATTATTAACAAATCATTGTTAAAAGATCATATATTATAGCATATTAATATATATGATTATTCTATAGTTAAATAACAATTATTTCACCATTATAAATGAGGTTAACTTACCCTCGATCAAGGAAAAATTACAAAGTAAGGGGTTTCTTATCTCACTTTTAATTCTGTGAGATTTCCATTGTTCACCACTTATTTATTGCATATGGTGTGTGTACTACCCATGATTGTATTCATTGTGTAATATACATTAATTTATATATATTTACATCATCATTGTATGATCCTTCTTTCATGGGTCTATGTTTCCTAAGTTACCAAATCAATAAGTGAATTTGAAATTTCAATTTCCACTCATTCAGCTTTACGCATACTTCATGATTATTTTACTTGAATATTATGTGTGGAATCACTATTCATTTTCTTATGTCATAATTTAAACTCCCCTTTCAGTGGATATACTTTTCATACACATAATCACGGCATTGATAAACTCTCAAGTTATCGATATGAACTTGATAAGAGTAATTTTAACTCAATCTCCATTTATTGAGTTAAATATCCAATTCATTGATGTTGTTTTTACAACAATATGTGTGAAAGTACTCTGATGGATTTACACTGAATATCCAATAATATTGAGTTTATTTATATTTTTCACGCATAATTATGTCGTTGATTTATCCTTAAACTAAGTATACAGTCTTTATAAGTGATTTCATCTCAATTTACATTCTATTGAGAATTCTTTGTTGTTATACACCAAATCACTTTTATATGGTGTATATAATGTACTTTGACATAGTATATCATTAACCCATTTATTCTCATGATATTATAATGTGTTTATTACCTCAATTATTTGTTTTTAAGTGTCTCTCTTTTGGTAAGGAACTCTAACTAAAATATCATTTTAAATGTTTTAATGATTTATTATTCTAAATCTTTCTCATTAATGTTCGTGTTTTAAACATGGTTTTAGGGATTTATTTATATGGACATTAAAGTTTTAAAATTAAAATTCCTTTTAAATGTTTCAAAGTGGTATGGGACACTTTGATTCAAAAAACTATTGTAAATAGCCTCTTGATAAATATTGAGTCTTTTAAATGTTTTCATAAATAGGGGGATATTTCTCTCAAATAGTTTTGATGACTATTTTTCATCTATGTAAATATCCTTCATTATTCTCGATTGAGGTTAATCTGTTACAATAAAATCTTCCATATTGTATTTAATTAGTTATGTTTCATTGTGTATGTGCTATTTTTATACCATTCATGGTTTGTGGATAAAGTATTGACATTTTGTATTCTAGTTTTAATATGAATTTTTATGTTATGTTTAAACCTGTTCATATGAGGAATGCATTGGACTTAGTAAGTGACAGGTGGAGCCCGATATAGCTCTCCAATGCATCGGTAGGTCTCATAAGACAAACTAGTGTCTTGGCACAAGGCCTTGACAAAATCTTATTTGTATTCTTGACAAAAGGCCTTGAATGTGTGGTCATAATAGTCTAGCATTATACATTCCATCATTATGAAAGTGGCTATTGATATTGCATGTGATTATTCGACTAGTTAAATATCCATGTGAATAATTAAATGGCATTATTTCATTTCATTTTATCCATATTATTTTGAATTTCAGGTTTAAAATGCTTTTGTTTTAGTTATACATTAACTTAAATGTTTATGATTATTTATGAAAGTTTTCGCTATATTGTTATCCTTACTGAGCATCTGAGTTCACCCCTTTATATTTTTTATTTTTCCCACAATGTGAAGAAGTATTTTATGACTAACCTATAGGGATATTCTGAGGGGATATGTGTGTGGACTATAGAGACTATGTTGTTTTAGTTTTTCGTATTATTATTTAATGTAAACCTTATTAATGTATCTATCACTTCCAAGGCTACTAAACTAATCGGTCATTCGAGACTTGATCTTTTGTGATCATGCCAATGATATGTAATAATGCACCGACTCTGGGCTTCTGGGGTCGGGGCGTTACAATTGGTATCAGAGGAAGTTTAGTACAAACCTTGGAAACTACATTTAGATAAACTCTGATTAGATCACATAGCCCTAAGATAGACTATGAGGATTAGTATAGAGGAACATTTTAAAATTTTGGTATTGTAGTAATTTTGTGAGTTTTACAAGAAATACATCCTTGTTTGGATACGAGTGGGTAGAGGCGGATCTGGCACAGATGTACCTAGGGTTAAAACCTGAAAAAACCACTTTGAGATAGACTCGAACGAGAACTGGTGCACGATAACGGGCCTTGCTGCACTATCGGTTACGACACTCCCAGGGGATATGCTTAGGATAATTTAAATTTTTATTATAAACTGATTTGAATTATTTTAATATAAGATGAGAATAAATGACCTTGGTTAATCTTAAGGTGTTTCAAATTGAGAATATGGTGTCATACTATTCTCTAAATGATTTTATGACTACTCTTACTCACACAATGCTTTCTGGTTTTAGTCAATGGCTGGATTCCAAAGAAGTCATAGTAACTTTGAGAATGATGTATAAGGTGGGAACAGTGGTGAAAATGAGAAAAAAATGGAATTTTGATAGGCGTAAAAGATATCGTGTTCATGTCAAATCAGTCTTCCAAAAATACGATCAACAACATATATATTAACCAACTCTCAGACTCAACAAAGAAGAGAAAGGTGATGAATTATAAGAGCTCCAGCAGTAGAGACCATGGAGAAAAGAATCCACAATTTCCATCATGTAGGAAATGTGGAAGGAGACACCCAGGAAAGTGTCTCGATGGAACAAAGAAATTCTTTACGTGCGGGAAAGAAGGACATAAAGTGAAGAGTTGCCAAGAAAAAATGAAGAGTAATATGGAAGAAAATAAAAAATGGTCCCAAGAATCAATTTACAGTCATTTTCCATAAATATAGGGAACCTAGCCATTACCTGAGTGAATGACCTATTCTATAGGATATTTTCTTGGTCAAAGAAGAAGCTATGTAGAAATAAATGGGTGGAGAAATGTTTAAAAGTATTAGTTCTCCTTGTTGATGGGATTAATTTGGAATAATTTTCTATTGTATTTGTAACCCTGTAGTTTTCCATGTGAGAATGATATTTGAGTAAGACTTATCTTTTATCTTGTGGATATAGTTATAAATAACCATTTGGTTTTATATGATCATTGTGTTTGAGGAAATTACAAGTTATTATATTTTGGGATGAAAATGCAAGGTATGAGATAACATTTGGGGTTATATTATTTTGAGGAATTTATCTCATTTTGTTACTATTATAAAATATAGTATTTGAAAAATGACAACATGCACACCGTGTGAAAACCCGTCGCGTCGGACAAAGTTGTGGGAATCGTACCCATAACTAGAGTGTGATTGGGATTTATCACCTACCACTGGACTACGTGAAGTCCATGGTTAGTGTGACTAATTATTTTTAGTTAAATGATTTTATTGATCAATAATAAGTTGATTTGGAATCTTATTTCTTATCAAATTAATACCCTTAGTATAGGAAAATTATTTGGTTATTAAGTGATAAATGTTATTTTGGAAGATGTTCGCTTTGTTGGGAACACTATATGCCCAATGAAAATAGAATACTATGGGATTTAATTTGAGGAGTAATGGTGGATTTTTATCTATGTTTTTATTAAGTATTTATAGTGATTCGGGTTATTTATGGAGATTCTTAACCTATAATAGAGAATATGTGATTAGGTTAATTACTTTTATGTATGTGAATTTAAGAGTAGTTGATGTCATTTGGAGATACAATTTAACGTGGAGGACTACATAACCAAATTCTTCTATGTTTTGGGTTTCAATATTAGTTTGGATTATATTGAAGGATTTTAAGGATAATTGTTTGTTGAATGGTATTTATATATCTTTGGGGTATTATTGGTTTAATTTTAGAAATTAAGATTAGTGTTTGTTTCTCCAAAGGAATATCCTTTTGGGGTATCATCAGATATTGTACTAACCGTTTTGGTTTTGATTAATCTCTAAATACAAGGTAAATATATAGTTTATCCTTTGTGGATCATGTGATTCTCTAGAAGTTTGTACTAGATTTCATAGTGTGACCAAGTCTTCTTGAATACTCATCGTTTAAAAAAAATTGAGTTAGTGGTAGAAATTTATTAAATAATGAAACTCTACTTAAAAATTAAGTATATCTATTTATGTTATTAGTCAATCTCTTAAATAAAATATTCATCTTTAAAAAAATATTGTTCGTTTACTTTTCCTACTGGGAAACTAATGACCGTTTTCCCCATCACAAGTTTGTGGTTTCCTTGTTGTTAACTTTCTCCTGATCATGTTTTATATCCCTCTCTATCAGAACATGAAACTTATTTAATCTTCCATATCCATGTTTTTCTACATGGAATCCAAGTATGGGTTTTCTTGGGTGAGCTTTGTACTTCTCTTTCTTTCTTTTAAAGTGATAGTTTTATTGACTCTTTTTGTGATGTGTGACTTTCCATTGTATTCCCAAGCCCAATTTTAAAAATAATTTCAAGGACGAACTTATTTCAATGAGGGGAGAATGTAACACCCCAAGATTCCATGGTACACTTCCCTTTGAATAATATAGTAGCGTTTGTTGTACGCAACTTCGAGTTCTAACACACAACACAACCAATCAAACTAGCCGTTATGAATAGTAATACCAAATTTTTGAAATTTTGTAAATTTTATCTTTCAAAATGGACTTAATTTTTTGATTCAGAATATCAAAATTAGCCTAGGGTGAATTTTTGGTATTTTTTAGAAAACATTCAATTTTTGATGAATAGGGAAAAATATTAAACATTAATTAAAAACAACTTTTTTGATCCAAATAATTTATAGTGATAAATTATACTATTGAGTGGTTTTAAAGTATAATTAGAATATATTTTTACCATTTAATCCAATATTTTTTATTGAACGTAATTTCACATTTAAAATAGACATAAACAAGTGTCAATCTTTTGATAGTTATTATTTCTTAAAAAACACGCTCTTTGTTTTAACAATGACAACTAATTTTAAATTAATTTATACCACTTCTATGTTTTGTATTTAGAAAAATGGATTCCATATTTATAATCAGGAGTTCCAAATTGTTTAAATAGGTAACTTTTATTTTTAGACATTTTGAATAATAACATTGGTAAATATTTTATTTACCATGATACAAGGGTAAATTCGGTAAATAAGGGTAAAAATAATATTATAATATTATTAAATTACCTTAACATGTGTCTTAACCCTATTGGATGATACATATCCGACCATGGGCATCTTTGGGTCAATTTTGAGACCCAATGGAGCCACTTGTAAGCGATAATGACACTTTATATTAATTAAGTTAAAGTAAATACAAAAATGACATAAGCATATATCTTTTAGAAAAACAATTTTTACATAGGGTTATATATGTTATAATTTCAATAATAAATATTAATTAGAAATCTACAAATATTTCCTACATAATGGTATTTTATTTATAATTTTTAGACACTGAATAATTAAATTTATTTATGATACAATAATAATGCAGTAATTTCCTTATTAATGAAAGAATCAAATTAATGGTATTATAAATGTTACAATAAATTCAATTTGTACGTTTTGATGCCATAAATTAATTTTAAAGGTTAATATGACTTGTTATTATTGATTAAATGAATTTGTTTCGAATTAATATAGTTTTTAGTACTTTAAAAAAAATCAATTATTAAATAGTTTCAAAATTGACAAAAAGGAATTTTTAAAACAAATATTATATTATTAATTTATATAATATTCCTAAATATCTAAGGTTCAGAAAAAATACTTATATAATGATAGTTGTATCATTAATTAACCACTTGGGGTTCTCTTGGAGGTATATAGTATGTTTGTTAAGCATATAATATAAAAATACAAAGAGACGTGGTAAATGTCAAACTATTTAACTAAGAGTTAAATCTAAATTTAATGTTAATATAGTGACCCAAACCTATGTAAAACCTATTTGTTGAGTTTTTTTCCACCCATCCACACCTTAAAATTTAAATAATATATTTTTTATCCATTATAATCTGAAAATGATTTTGTTATAAAATAATATTTTAAGTTTTTCCTAAGGTGCCCCTCACCCCTCTTATAAAATGGCACTTCCCCTTCTCTAATATTCACACCTCCAAAGCCTTTTTTTCTCGGACAAAACCTGCCAAAATATCCTCTAAACTTCCCTCACTTAATCCTAGAGGCCTTACTTTGGTCAGAAAGCCAACTTAAGGATCCCTTTTGATCAAATCCAAAGGAAGAACCCGAAGAAGAGGTAATAATTTCACCACCCTCTTTCAAGTTCTTTTCTTCTTCCACTTATTCTTTCTATGTTATTTACATTACAAAATAATAAATATAGTATCTCCTATATACTGTTATGTTATTATAAATATGATACATCCATATTCATTATTCTATCCATCATTTGAATGACATGTCACCATACGTGTGTATGTACGGATTACCTTCTCCACGTCGTGGTGTAAGTGTTATTCAACACATTATTATTTGTATGGGTATAATAATTATGTTTAATTAATGTAAATAATAAATATGACATGATAATTATTCTTTATATATGATATAACATCCAATTATGTATTATTTTAATATCAAAAGAATGATATGGTCGCCCGTGCGTATGTACGGATTACCCTCTCCACGAACGGGATGAGATTCATTCCCCATCGTATCCATTCAAGAATAAATTTCATTTAATGATTAAATATAATGTTTAGAGACATGATATCATTTTGGATATGAATAATATACATCCCATCCATAACAAATATGGCTCACATGACAAAGAATATAATTGAAAATGAATCTGTTAACACCCGAAACGACGATAATACTAAGATATTATTAACAAATCAATGTTAATGATCACATATGATATCATATTAATGTATATGATTCTTGTATAATTCAATAACAATTATATCACCATTATACAGGATTTTAACCTACCCTCGACCAAGGAAAAATTACAAAGTAATGGGTTTCTTACCTCACTTTTAATTCCGTGATATTTCTATTGTTCACCACTTATTTATTGTATGTGGTGTGTGTACTACCCATGATTGTATTAATTATGTTATATACATTAATTTGTGGATATTTAAATCATCATTGTATGATCCTTATTTCCTGGGTGTATGTTTTGTATGTTCTAAATCGATAAGGGAATTTGAAATTTCAAATTCCACTCATTCAGCTTTACGCATACTTCATTGATTATTTTACTCCAAGATTATGTATGGAATCACTATTCATTTGCTTATATCATAATTTCCACTCCCCTTTCAGTGGATATAATTTTCATACACATAATCACTCCATTGATAAAATCTCAAGTCATCGATATGAACTTGATAAGAGTAATTTTAACTCAATCTCCATTTGGTGAGTTAAATATCCAATTCATTAGTGTTGTTTTTACAATAATATGTTTGAATTTCCTATGATTGATTTACACTGAATATCCAATCATATTGAGTGTATTTATATTTCTCACATATAATTATGTCGTTGATTTATCCTTAACCTAAGTATAAGGTCTTTATAAGTTATTTCATCTCAATTTATATTCCATTGAGACTTATTTGTTGTTATACACCGAATAACTTTTACATGGTGTATATAATGTAATTTGACATAGTATATCATGAATCCCTTTATTATCATGATATTATAAAGTTTTTATTACCTCGATTATTTTTTTCCATGTGTCTCTCTTTTGTTAAGTAACTCTAACTAAAATATCATTTTAAATGTTTTAAAGATTTATTATTCTAAATATTTCTCATTAATGTTCGTGTTTTAAAAATGGTTTTAAGGATTTATTTATATGGACATTAATGTTTCAAAATTAAAATTCCTTTTAAAAGATTCAAAGTGGTATGGGACACTTTGATTCAAAAATCTCTTTTAAACAGCTTCTTGATAAATAGTGAGACTTTTAAATGTTTTTCATAAATAGGGAGATATTTCTCTCAAATAGTTTTTGATGACTATTTTTCATATATGTAAATATCCTTAATTATTCTCGATTGAGGTTAATATGTTACTATAAAATCTTCCATATTTTATTGAATGATTTATGTTTGAATGTGGATGTGATATTTTTATACCATTAATGGTTTGTGGATAAAGTTTTGACATTTCATATGCTAGTTTTAATATGAATGTTTATGTTATGTTTAACACTATTCATATGAGGAATGCATTGGACTTAGTATGTGACAGATGGATCCCGCTATAAATTCTCGATGCATCAATAGGTCTCATGAGACAAACTAGTGTCTTGGAACAATGCCTTGACAAAATATTTTTTTTAGTTTTGGCACAAGGCCTTGACTATGTGGTTATGATAGTCTGGCATTATGCATTCCATCATTATAAAAGTGGCTATTGATACTGTATGTGATTATTCAAATAGTAGAATATCCATGTGAATAAGTAATTGGAATTATTTCATTTCATTTTTTTCCATATTATTCTGAAGTTCATGTTTAAAATGCATTTTTTAGTTATAAATTGCCTTAAATGTTTATGCTTATTTATGAAAGAATCTGCTATATTGTTATCCTTACTGAGCATCTGAGCTCACCCCTTTCTATGTATTATTTTTTCCAGGGTGTGAAGAAGTATTTTATGACTGACCTATAGGGATATTCTGAGGGGATATGAGTGTGGACTATAGAGACTATGTTTTTATAGTTTTTCACTTTATGATGTAATGTAAACCTTATGAATGTATCTATAACTTCCATGTCTACTAAACTAATTGGTCTTTCGAGACTTGATCTTTTGTGATCATGCCAATGATACGTAATAATGCACCAACTATGGGCTTTTGGGGTCAGGGCATTACACATTATGGGAGGAGGGAAGACTTTTTATCCCATGACATCCGCACCTCACATCATAAACCACAACCCCATATACCAATTATATTCATTGATTAGTTATGTTGTATTATTAGTTGATTTTTTATTAGTAATTATTTATTTTGTAGTGTAAAATTTTATTTAATGTTGGTTGATTATTAGGATTGTATATCTAAGTTTAATATAAGTTAAAAATAAAAAGTGTTGTTAAATTTTATGTGCACGTTAAATTATTAAAAATATTAAATGCAATTTTAAACTAAATTATCTTAATTTGGACTGTGTGTTCGTGTTTAATTATTTAAAATTTAATTAGTATATAATAATAAATTGTTACTATAAAGTTTTAATAGTAAGTATAATGTTAAAATTATTAGTATAAAGTTTTAATTCTACGTAATTTTAATAATTTTTATGGTTAGAAATATGAAAATGATTGTTTAATGTTCTATTATTATTAAAATGTTGTAATTATCGGTATAATGTTTGATTTATAATGTTTTAATTATTTGTAATGATTTATTTAGAAGAAATATTCATGAATTTAATTTTTAAAATTAATATTAGAAAACATTTGTGAACCTTAGGATAAGTCTAACTATAATAAAACATCTAAAATCTTTGAAAACCTAAATAGTGTATTATTTGGGATATGTCTAAATATAATAAAACATATTAATATTTTGGTAAAATAAAAAATCTAGCAATTACATCCCTTTCTGGATTCTATGAGTAGTACCACTACAAACTTCTCTTTTAACTGCACTATAAATAGTATATGTTAGTGTTAAAGAAGTTCTGACTACCAAAGCAATGTAAAAATACAACATTTATCAGTGTTAGAAAAATCACTAATAAATGACACATTATCAGAACTAAAACAGTAGTGATAAAATTTGAAAACAAAATATTTTTTTCACACAACACCCCCCTTTCTCTGTACTCATGAGCCTCTTTCTCAGCACTAAGCACCCACTCTCATGCACTACCCCCTCTTTCTCAATTATTTAAATATACTCAGCCAACCATGTTCACATGGACTCAAACCTGTGACCTTCCTTCTACCAAGTGAAACCCTTGACCACTGCCTGACTGTATTTTATTCTAATTTTTATGATATTTCTATTTATTTATATATATTTACACACACACATATATATAATTATTTTTAAATACATTTATAAAATATATATGTTTTTGTGTGTGATATATATATAGACACACAAATTTATTTAAATGTATTATATATTAATATTCATTTAGATATTTTACAATATAAATATATTTATTTATTTATTAATACACACAAATATGTATTTATAAACATTATATATACATTGTATAAGTGTGTGTTTATATATATATATATTCATATATTTTTTAATTTATAAAAAATGGTAAGATATCATTTTAAATAAAATGGATAATAATTAATTTTATATGATTTATATATAACTATTTGTAAATACATTTTTATAGTATGTCTATATATTATATATTTAGATATAATTTTTTTACATTACATATATAATTATATGTCAATATATTTACATATATATTCATACATATTTACAAATAATTTTATATTTAGATATAATTTTTTATTAATGTATTTATAAATATTTATTGCAAATACATTTATATAATATATTTAATGATAATGATATATTTATAAAAATGATTTTATATATGATGTATATACACCATACATACACACATATTTACACACACAAGTACACATTTATATTTCTAAATACACACACAGATATTTACATATATATGTATTTATGTACATTTATTAGAATATACACATAAATCTATATTTTTTTATTAACACATACATGTTTATATGTAAAAATTACTGATATAGATATATATATACATATAAATTCATTTTTATAAGGTAAATAAAATGGTTAATTATTTATTATAAATGAAATTAATAATAAATATTTATTTACATATGGTTTAAATATTTAAATTTATTTTTTTATGTAAATTTGTATTTATACATGTTGATTTATTATATCTAAATATAAGAATATATGCATATATTTAATTATAAATGAAACTACAATATGAAAAATGATAAAATTTCAAAACTTTAATATCAATATGATTGTAATCCCTGAGAATAAATTTAGTCTCCATTGAAAAAAGACAATAATCTCTCTTAAACAATGCTGAAATACTATTAAATATTAAAAAAATAGGGTATCCCAACTAAAAACTCTCTTTTGGTAGCCTTATGAACCTTTTTTAACCTTTATAAAATAGTGATCAGGGCCCCCATCACAGAATTTTATTTTACGTGTGGTATAGCCCAAACGGATACCCGAATCAAAAGTTATGGTTGTTTAAAGTTCAAGTCATGTTTTCAACTTATCTTAGACCGTTCATTAATTAATTTAATTTTTATGTCATCCAAATTTTATTTAATGACTATTATTCAATAAAAATTAGTAAATTAATAATTAATGCTATTTTTTAATTATTTTATAATTCATTTTTTACTAAATATCTTATATATTAAGTGAAAATGTGTATTTAGACTAATCTAGGTAATTTTCTAAAAAATATATTTTATTTATATCAATATAAATATATTTATAAATTAATATCTTATTTTTAATTAAATATGTTTTTTATGATATATACCCTTCATCAGTGCTTCTAAAAAAGTGATGATAACTTCTCCCCTTAATCAGCACTTTTTTAGTAGCATTGATAAAGATTCTAATTTATTAGTGCTCTTTTTCTATCACTGATAAAGACCTCCCTTTATCAATATTTTTTAATTCTAATAAAGGTATCAACTTTATTAGTGTTTTTTTACTAACATTGATAAAGGGAGCCCTTTATTAGTGATTTTCTACTACCACAGATAAAGGGAGCTTTATTAAGTTATTTTTTTAGCGCTGATAAATCCTAGTGTTGGATAAACCAAAATTTGTAGTAGTGTGGATGCATGATATTACATAGATGAACTTAGGAGTAATAAATTTGAAGAGGTTGTGTTAGGTGTTAACTCAACTGTGGCTTGGTGCATTATAATGAGGCATAAGTGAACACCTAGTTTGACACTCCCAGAAGATATTCTTTGGTGATTCATTTTCAATTTACTCCAATGTATATGTTAAAATCATATTAGAAATATTGAAATTAAAAAAAAAATATTAGTGAAAACCTTAAGGATAATTCTAAACCTAAGAAAACATCTTAATATTTTGGTAAAACAAACAACTTCTGTCCTCCTAAAAATTAAAACCATGTCATGCTACTACAAGTGGATGAAATCCCTATCATAGATGTACCTAGGGGTAATAACCCCCAAAATGGAAAATTGGGTATTAATTCAATCGCCACCTAGTGCATAATAAAGAGTTCTAATTGTACACCTAGTTTTACAATCCTAGGGGTTTTTCTTCGGTGATTCATTTTTTTTACTCCAAAAAACACACTAAATAACATCTTAGAAGAGTCACAATTTATATAAAAAAAGTTAGAATAATTAAAAATATGAATATTTTGTTGGTTTAAATATAAATATTGTAACATATATTTATTATAATGGTCTAATAATTGATACCAAACAATGTGTTAGTTATAATAGACAACCAAAATGAGTAATCATGCTCAGAAATTTTACGATGGTGGAAGAACATAAGATAAAAATATATCGTTAGTTATAACTCACAACTATCAAAGTGATACAATCCCTTATATATAGACATATATAATTTAATGATAGCTTGTGTCATGTAACTTACCCAATTATTGATGATAAGAACTAAGAATAAGTTTTTTCTTGTGTAAAGGACCAACCCAAAGATCAAATGATGGAGTTGTATGTCACTATATTTATGGTTGAAGATCTTCTATGAAAAATAGAATTTGGTCCATCTCATCCACCTGATACATTTTCAAATCCTTGGATTTGATAACTCATCAAGATATTTAATTTTTAATGGAAAGTTCTCCTCATTAATTATATTTAATTTTTGAAAATTTTAAGGATAATGAACATTTATAAAAACATGAAGATGTTTGGTATGAAAAACATAAATAAAATGATAAAGAATAATTAGAATCAATAAACGCGTAATTACACTAACCATTGAATCATATGCCACTATTGGCATCATGGTCAATAGAAGGTATGTAACCCCTACAAGAATTTGATTGGTAAATCATCACTCCCAGCACAAAATTTTTAGGAATTATTTGTGGCGCCAATAAAGGGTTGGGTGAAAGTGTTTTATACATTGGGAGAGAGTTTGATAGTATGGAAGCTATGAAGAAAACACTCAAACATTATCACATTGAGAAAAATTATAGTTATGTCATGGAATAATCTAAGATATCTATTTATATAATTAGATGTAATAAGTTCAATTCATATTATCATTTGTTTCTTCGAGTTATACTTGATAATAATTTAAACTTTTGTATAATTTATAGATTTACTCCACACACATGTATGTACCCAACCCTCTCATCGGGTCACACGACCATAGATGCTGAATTTATTTCAACTATTATTGTTGAAATGATACGAGCATGTCAATATGTTCTAATGGTTCTAGTGGTGGGGAAGATCAAACAACTTTATAGTTATCTTATTTATTACTAGATGTCATGGGTTACATAAAAATAAGGCCATAATGAAGGTGCATAGGGAATAGGATTACTCTTATAAAGTTTTACCATAACACATGAAATTGTTGTATCACAACAATTATGTTTTCTACTAGTTACAAACATTTGAATATCTTAACCAACGTAACTAAGTTAATTGACCAAAGATAGTATTTGATATATTATTTTGGATATTCTTATTTTATGAGGCTTATTTCACTACTAAAAAACATACCATTAACAACACTGGAATTTATTAGTGCTCAAAAAAGTGCTAGTAAAGAGAAACTTTATCAGTGCTAAAACTGGTGCTGATAAAGGGTATCGTTTATCAGTGTTTTTTTAAGCACTGAAAAATGGTACACTTTATCAGTGCTTTTTTAGCACTGATAAAGGGTACCCTTTATCAGTTCATTATTTATAGAACTGATAAAGGGTCACTTTATCAATGCTTTATTTTTAACACTAATAAAGGATACCAATTATCAGTTCATTATTTTTAGCACCCATAAAAGGATCCTTTGTCAATTCTTTTTTAGAGATGATAAAGGTCTAAAAATGAAATAATTAAATAAATATAATTTAAAAATTATTTTGTTAAAAAAACATTAAATTTTATTAATTAAATATTTATTGATAAAAATGTATAAACTGATAATACTATATGTAATGGTCCATGCCCTCCCAGTCTATTACATTTCTAGTTTAGATTTTTTTAGCTAATTGGTGGAGTTTTGAGGAGTTTTCAATGGAAGATGAAGGTGTAGCAGAACTACTACAGGAAATACATGTTGTGTAATTGTATTACATGATTTGTAATGGTGGTTTAGTGATTGTATAGTTCTGGATCAAAATGTGTAGATTTTGGGGTTAAATCATAAAATGGTGGTATTTTTTGTTGAAATCAAACCCTGAGAATTACACAACATGAAAGGGGAATACATGTCATGTAAATTCCTAATGTAGTTTAGTTTTAAAAGTTCATTTTGGCTGAATTTTCATTCATTTAGTAATGGATTATTCTTCCTCTCATTTAGGACGAACCCTAGGCACCATGATGAGTTCTTCAATCCATCTTCCTCCCTCTTTGATCCATTCATCCTGGTGGAAGTTCTTTGGTAATCTGTGGTAATCCCTTCCCTCTTCATGGTTTATTTTCTTCTATTCTTCTCTTAGGGATTCAATATGGTGATGTTTTTATGTTTTGGGGTGCATTTTGGTTTGTGTTTTGATGTTATTTTGTTAAGGTTTAGGTTTATCTATATTTCCCATGGAGTAGTTGTGGTTTGCAGGCATTCTTATTCACCCTATGTTATGAAGCATGTAATAAAATATTCTTTGAGGTAGGGTTTCCCTCATTTCACATTATTGTGTATCATTCTAGTGGTTTTTTCTTTTTTTTACTTATGGATTAAGGTCGATCAAGATTAATTAAGGATAAATAATTGGATAAATTTAAATTCAAGGTTAAAGGGGTATGTTTTGAATGTTTTTACAACCACGATATGATTATGATATTGTGATTATTTGGGCTTGATACACCATTGAAAATTATGGTTGTAAGGGGATTTATATGCACTGAATACATTTATTGTGATTTTTTTCACTGTTTTTATTGTTTTGATACTACCATAAATAGAAATTAGATAATTACTTATACATTGATAATGAAATGATTTCCCAAATATTTGGTTTTGTGTGATAACACCCCTAAAATAAAGTGGGATGTGATAAAATACCCTTTGTAAATATGTTAAAATTCTCTTTATTTTATTTTGTTTGTGGTTCTTCTTATGGGATGATAATGTGTGGTTTCAATGCAGTGTGGGGAGATATCGGGATTGTTTGGTCATGCTTTTGGGGTGGTGAGATGGTGGTTTTTTGGCCTTTCTTTTAGGGCAGCGAGGAGGTGGTTTGTTTGGTCGTTCCTTTGGGGCAATGAGGTGGTTATTGTTTTATGAAAGAATCAAGAGTAGTGATGGACTAAATGATTAATAATGATTGAAATGATATGGTTGGTTTGGTTAATGGAATGAAAGTGGTTAATGAATAATTAAATGGTGGGTTCTGTGGTTAAATGTGGTAGATTATAAATAATGAAAGGAATGGGATGATTAAATGAAATTAGTTGGAAATTTGAAATGTGGTTTGTGGATGATGTGTGGTGTTATTCATTTATAGGTGGTATAAAAATTAATGATGCCATGAGTTGGTTGGTTTGTTTGTGAACCCATAGGTTGGGCTTGAGTGTTTGACACTATGTATATATATACTTATATGTTCATATGATTTATATACACACCCCACCCACATCGATTATTATTTCTTGACACCAAAAAATTCATAAAATGGGTGTTTTTATAACATCTGGGGAGGAGTACGGATGGTTGGGTACCCTCTATTTCCCACTCTTTCTTCCAGGGTAGGTAGATATTGCCTAGGTGGTGATGGATGGAGGTCTGTCAGTGCATTATATGGTGGTTGTGATAGCCCATGTTTCTTCAGGTGAGATGTAATGGCCTAGGTCTTTTCAGGCGAGATGTGACCATGTTTGTGGGGTGGTAGCCCGGGTAATTTCGGGTGATGTTTGTTCTGGTATTTCTTGTGGGTTGGTGAGCATAGGTATCTTCAGGAGAGGTGTTTTTTTACTCTTCTTTTGGTGCGTTGTGGTATATGAAAGAGATGGGAGCACTAGGACGTATGTTGTTGGGTGTTAGAGTGGAATACCAGGGGGAATGAGGTGTGGGGTACCCTTATAGATGTGATTCTAATTATATTATATTACTTGGGTCCATTATTTGGTGGTCATGCCTTGGTGATGTTGGTATGGTTAGTATACCTTTACAGGTGCTGGTTGGTTCTGTTGTTTTGTCATAGGTGAATTAGTATGCTTATTTCACATGTGCATGAGGGGATTTGGTTTTCTAACTAAGTATATATTTATGCTCAGACTATGTATATAGAACTACTTTCAGGTTTCCAAGTGGAATACGTGGACTATGTGAGACATTACTAGTTGGGATCTTGGATAGTTGTTATGTCACTGCTTTAGATTTACTTGTAGGTATTTTCCTTCGATAATTTTATTTGTATCAATTTTATTTTATAAATGCATTGTGATATAGTTTTTGGGTTTCATTTTTATATATATCATGGAGTTGGTTGTTGTTGATTTATCCTATCTCCCAATCTTATTTATAATTAAGATAAATTCCTCCCATTTTATGATATTTTTATACTCTCAGTTATAGTCACCAACTCATGGCCTATGGCTTCAGGGCCAATATCTCTCTCCCTTCATTGCAATATCTTTGGAGTGAGGGGTCATGACAGAGTGGTAAAATAGGTTTTGGTTTCGAGATAGGATGGAGTTCTGAGTTAATAAAAATGAGGATTACATGGGTTGGTATGGAAGTAATGCTAGCTGACCTTAGTGCATGACATAGGCTAGAGAAACTGGCTAGGACATGTGATTTTAGGGGGCCCCGTGATCTAGCACACAAACTCTGAGCATATTGAATTTCCAAGTGATATGGACCTACTTGTAAGGTAGATACCAAGGGGATGTTCATGCATCATAATGAATTGTGTTCTTATTTGAATTGGGATATTTTGGGAAATTTTTAATGGATAAAAACTTGAATTAAATGAGTTAAAATTACTCTTAATGAAATTATATACTACTCAAGATTAGTAAATCCTTATTTTCCTTTTAGCTATGTCTCAAGTTCATCATTCATGTGTACCTCAAGTAGTTGAGGTTTAGCAGGCTGAACTGGTTTGTCACCATATGGTTGATCTAGTTGAGGAGAATGATCGGTGGAAGAGGGAATTTCATTCTTTCCAGCGGTAGGATTTGGGAAAGTACAAGGGGGTGTTTCAGATATAGAGACAATGAGATATTTAGATAAGCTTGAGATTTATTTTAGTTTCATTAAAACATCGACGGAGTACTGGGTCCCTTTGGCAGTCATCTTGATGTGGGGATATATGAATAAGTGGTGGACATTGTATCTCGCAGAGCGAAAGGAGGTAGATGTTTTATGGGTCGGCTTCTAGAATGATTTCAAGGAAGTGTTCCTTTCTTATACCATGAAGTCATTTAATAGGTAGGATGATATTTCTCTTCGTTAGGGGACCATGTCAGTGCGAGAGATAGGAATCAAGTTCAAGGACCTTCTATGTTTTTTCCCAGATCTTTTTCCAAATGATGAGTCTCATAAGAGACATCTTGAGGGCACACCCCATCCTTCTATCCAGTCTGTAGTAACTCCTTTACCATTTTCAATGTACCTGGAGGTTCAAAATATGGCATACATGATCAAGCGGATGCACTCATGATGAGGTTTTTTGTGAGAGGGGAACAATAAGGGTTCCTTAAGGGGTAGGTTTTTTAGTGGTAGGTCTCAGACAATATGGCCTTCAAGGTTTCAACCAGTAAAGAGTCAACCTTAGTATCTTCCTTTCTAGACCTCTCATGCTAGTGGTTTCGGTGATTTTCCTAGGATCTTTTTTTTAAGTTTTTTGGTTGTAAGGTTCTTGGAAATCACAAAAAACATTGCCTAGTGGTTCTTAGAGATCCGTTTGGTGGAGGTGGACAATTTCAATGCCATCCTCAAAAGCAGTTCCCACTAAGGTCATTTCAACAGCAAGGGTGGAAATCTTATTCTCCACTGAGGTAAGATGGGTAAAGGTATAGGTAGACGTCAGTTTGTTCCTCGTGTTCATGGATAGTGACTCAAGTATGGTCATGGAGGTGATTGTCCACAGATAGGTAGAGGATCCAGTTGTGGTCTATTTCACATAGTAGAGATATCAATTCCAAAGGGGACAGTGATTATCATAGGTAAGATCAGTTTGTTTACTACACCTATTTGTTCCTTTTTAGATTCATGATCTTTTCACTCCTTTGTTTCACCCACTCTAACCCATACTATGGGAGTAAATTTAGAGAGGCATCCCTTACTGTTGGTGTTGACAATGCAAGTTGGAGGCTTGACCAACTTGTTTGATGTGTGATGGGGGTTTAGACTAATGATGGGGCCATATCAGTCTTTTGGGGATATTTTATTTCTATATATTCATTTATACAATGTCATCCTCATCATCGACTGGTTTTATTCCATACACGTTGTTATCAACTAATTCCATAGGATTGTCATGTTCTCATATGTGGATGACCAATGTGTAGTTTTAGTTGGTGAGAAAAGTTGTTAGGTGGACAGTCAGCATATGGAGAACCTTATTTCCTTGTTAGCTGAGTTGTTGGTGGAATCAGTGGGACTAGGATAATGAAGTTCCCTAGGGTCATTGTGTAGTTCCTAGATTTTTTCCTTGAGGAGGTTGTTTTATGACCACCTCAACATGATGTTGATTTTGGGATAGGCTCGCAACCTTTTTCTTCTCTAATTTCAATGTATCTTTATTAGATGGCACCTTCTGAGTTGTAGGAGATTAGGATTCAAATAGATGATCTGATGGAGAAGGGTTTTATCTAACCTAGTGAGTCACTATGGGGTGATCCAATGTTTTTCACCAAGATTTTGGGTGTTAGTATAAGGTTGTGTATTGACTACTAGAGGTTGAATCAGGTGACGGTCAAAAGATACTACCCTATTCCATGTATAGATGATATTTTCAACCAACTAAGAGAGGAGAGTTGGTTTTTAAGATAGATTTGTAGTCTGTATATCACTCTTTGATGTTGAAGGATAGTGATATCTCAAATACTACCTTAATATGCAGGTATGGGTACTTTGATTTTTTAGTCATGCCATTAGATGTTATAAATGCACTATCCATGCTCATGGGTCTTATGAATTTTGTTCTCCATGTGTTCCTAGATCAGTTCTTCATCGTATTCATTGATGATATCTTGATCTACTCGAAGTCAGAGGAGGGGCATGACGAGCAACTCAAAACTATCTTGCATGTTCTTCAATGCCACCATTTCTATGTAAAGTTGTACAAGGGTAAGTTATAGAATTGCAAGGTTCATTTCCTTAGACATGTAGTTTCTAATAAGGGTGTGGCAGTAGACCCGTTGAATGTTGAAGTAGATATTTCATGGTTAGAACCTAAGAAAGTGTCAGAGTTTCATAGTTTTCATGGTCTTGCATGCTATTATTAGAGGTTTCTACCCGGTTTATATCAAGTTGCATCCCTATGGATATATTTGACCATAAATGAACATGCTTTTTTTTGGAGTGATCAGGGTCAGGAAATGTTCAGTTACCTAAAGGGGATGTTTGTTAGTGATCCAGTGCTTCAATTTCCTGAGGAAGGGGTGATGTTTGAGATGTTTTATGACACCTCGCGTCTGGGATTGGGATGCATGTTAATATACAATTGGACGATGGTCTCTTATGGGTATAAATAGTTACATCACCATATGTGTAACTATGTCCCCCATGATATGAATCTATTTGTGGTTATGTGTGTGATGAAGTTGTAGCAGTGTTACCTTATTGGTGAGCGCTTTGTGGGCTTCACGGGTCACAAGAGCTTGAGGTATGACTTTTCTCAGCATGATTTGAACTTGCAGTAGTAGATTTGGATAGAGTTTCTTCAGGATTATTATTTTGAGATCTATTACACCTCATTAAAAATTTAATTTTTTGGATGATTCTTTGAGTAGGATGTCACCGAGGGTTGACGTTCAGAAATATGGGGATTCTTATAGAAAAGAGAGGAGTTGGAAGCCATTCACTTAGATGAAAATGTGTATAGAGGTAGAGGTTGGTTTTTTTAGATGATGGTGAAATCTTATCTTATGCAGCAGATGGAGGAGTCTAAATGGGAAGACCCAATGCCAAAGTTGATGCATGATTGTGTTATCCATGGTGAAACTCTAGAAGGACGGTCAAAGGATGTTCGTAACTGGGTGTTGTTTAATGAGAGGTTTCTTTTTTACGATATTAATGCACAATGAGTCCTTTTTGAGTTTCATAGATCTTCTTTGGTGTACCTTAAAGAGTTTCCTAGATGTATCATGGCTTGGGGATGAAATTTTTGTGGCCTGGGATAAACAAGAAGTGGTAGGGTTCATGGAGAAGTTCTTGGTTTTCTAGTATGTAAAGTTCAAGCATCATTTTCCATATAGTTTATTGTATCCAATGGATGCTATTGAGTGGAAATGGGATGACATCTTAAAGTATTTCATCATAGTGTTACCCAGAGCTCAAGGAGGTTGTGGTGCTACATAAGTACCTGACCTTAAATGTTACATAATCTTGAGTTAAATTATGATTTCACATTGGTGATCTTTTTAGGATTATATTTTTAGATAATTAGGACAAAACTATTACATAAAAACTCAAATATTACAAAGTAGACACTTATACTCACTATCCTTTTTTACAAGATAAAACTCTTTAAAACATGTTTTATTTTTTTCTTGATAAAAATATTCATAAAATTTATCTTGACTTCTTCCTTTCTCTTACCCATCCTTATAAACAATTTATAACATTTCAAAAAACTTGGGATGGTTACAAAAATCCCATTAAGGGATATAAAATAATTAAAGAAACCATTAGTCTATGAATATTTTAAACTCATAAAAAATTTTTCAAAAAATCATACTTTTCATCCATAAAACATAAAATCTTAAATATACCTCATGAAATTGTAATATTGATGAGAAACTTTTTACCAATCATAAGTCATAAAGGCAACTTGTGGATTCACACCATACATACATTGTAACTTTCACAGCTACATAGGGAGTAACCTTCACGGTTAGATTTGGAATACCCATCACAGTATATTCCAAATACCTCTTAGGATAAAACTTTTAATTTAACTCCATATCATTACCCAATAAAATGGAGAGATATTGAAGCCTCACCCACCCTCGTCTTATCACAGAACCACCCATATACATAACTTGTGCCCAAAAACCATAACATAATCATAACATATTAACAAGCATAAAGGAAAAATAAAATTTCCACATTACAATCACAAAATATAATTTTAATATAATGAAATAATAAATCCATTCTCAAAATCATTTTCAATACCAATATACATGAAAAGGGGATATAGTATTAATTTTCTATTTAAAAACATCAAGGCATACATAGGAAGCCAAATATCAAAAAATGTCCAAAGCGTTAGAAAATTCATTCAATGTGTACGTTAAAAAAATTACTTTTTTCATTTAGTAAAATGTTTCATAGAAAAATATTCCTTTCAAAAACCTTTGAATAAAATTAAAATTCAATGGGGTTAGTTATACACTGTATAAAATAATGTTGTCTATATTATCAAAATATGCCTCAATGAAATGAGATTGAGATGTAATCACTTTCTTTGAGTCTGAATCATCATGTACAATCATTATATTCTTGATAAATAAACTTTGGGGAATTTCTATTTTCTTGATAACTTTTTCAAGTTTATTATTCCTTTTTTATCATTTATTATCATGTTATAAAACATACATAATTATTTAACTCATATCGGACGTTTTGTCGATATTCAGTACTTGAGTCAAAAATGAACTTGTTATGATGTAAATTGTCCATGTGGTTCTAAGTCCATCCCTAGAATAGTATTCAATACATAATCATCACTTTTAAAAATGAATCATACTTTTTAAATAAAACCATAAATTACGGTTATGAAAAATGAAGAACGTTATAATCATGGAGACGGTTGGGCATACGTATGCAAGAGTAACATTTTACATTTTTCATTGATCATTATAAAAATAAGGTAATTATTATTTTATCATTAAAATATTATAATAATATTATTAACATCATAATAATCATTTAAATATACTTATATATTTTATACAAGTTATGTGGTGAACAAAAACAATTCACATCGCCTCGTGGATGTGATAGTTCACACATACATACGAACAACGTTATAATTTATATGTGCATGGAAGGTAAGAAAATAATTGAAATATTATTTTTTAAAATTATAAATATGTCATGAATATAATATATAAATACTTATTCCATCATTATAACTAGTCTTTATACAGGATAATAACTAAAGAACTATATTTGTTCATGAGGCGGTAGTCCGGCGTACACACGAACAAAATCTTCATTTCCCATTTGATGAAATTGGAGATGGATTTAGGTGATGATATTAACAAAATAAAATCCCATTATATTTAGTATAATGGATTAATTATTTCAACTTATAATTAGAATATTACAAGGATGTGGAAGAAGGAATAAAACATAAACACTTAAAAAATGATATCACTTTTTCAGTTGATCAACTTTGAAGAACACCTTAACACCTCTAAGAAAGGTGTTAACCCTAAAATAATGCCTCAAGAAAGTGGGGAGAGATTATATTAAGGTTTTTGGGAATATTGTTTCAGAACAAAATGGTTCTTGAAGTGTCAGAGTTAGATAAGAGTGGGTAACTTTTTATAGGAGAGGAGAGGGGCACCCTCGGAAACTCTTAAAATATTAAATTAATATAAATTAATGATTTAAGGAAAATGACTCCAACATGAGATATGTAGAATATAATATTATATAATTACTAAATAATCTCATACATTAATTTTTAGACATGTATTGATTTTTTTAAACCTTAACTTTTTTGTTTACCCTTAATTTTTCTATTTTAATGTTAATTGTCATAATAACATTTTAAATATTAATTGGCTATAAATTTTTTGTATAGGTGGTAAAGCTTCCATAATTGGAAAATTAATGAAAATTTAGACCTTATAATAGTAACTATTTTATTTTTTTATTTTTTTAGTATTTTAAATAATTTAATAAATTAATAATTTTATAAAATATCAATTATCTCAATTTTTACACTATTCATTTCATTGAATTTAAATAAAATCCAAAAAGAGGAATAACTTCAAAAAATTATTTAATAGACTTGTAACATGTAATAATAAGATATAAAATTCTTTTATGGCATATATTATATCAAATAATATTTATTTAATTATTTATAATATCATTTAATTGATTCTTTAATTAGTAAATCTATTATTTATCATCATTGTGTCACACTTAAAACTAATTATTTATTTCTTAAAAAAATTAAATAAATTTACAAGATATATTTAATATTTTTAGATTTCTAATGACTATTTATAGTCTATGATATCACTCATATAACCCCATATTAAAAAGATTTTAGTAAGAAGAGACATGATTATGACATTTTTGCATTTATTTTAAATTAAATGTTATAAATGTAATAATCACACCCAAGTGGATTCAAAAGGACACCATTTATACCCAAGGATTATATGGATTGTCCATAACTCATATAATAAGATAAGAAAAAGTGTTAGTGTAGTTTGGTGTTGTTATAATATTATTTTTACCTTTAATTATGTGATTTTCCTTTAACCGTGGTAAATAAAATACTAAAGTTATTATTCAACAAAAAATATTTTTATCCAATTAGATCACATTTTTCATTCTTATTACATCCATTTATATCCATTTTTGAAAATTCAATTCAAAAAAGAGACTAAAATTAATATAATTTTAATCTTATTGAGGGAGTGAGCAAATAGGTTTTTAAAAAGTAAAAACCATCAAAAGATTTATATGTGTTTATATCCAATTTAAATGTGAAATTACTCGAAAAGAAAAAAATGGATTAAATTGTGAAACCTTCATCTAATTATACCTTAAAAACATGTAAAAGGATAATCTAACAACATTATTAAATTAGACAAAAAGGCAATTTTGAATTAAAATGTAGTATTTTTTCACAATTCAATTAAAAATAAATTTTATCATAAAAATACCAAAAAAATCAAAAAAAGTGAATTTTTATGTCCCAAATCTGAATAAGAATTTTATTTTTTCAAATATAATTTATAAAAGTGTCAAAAACAATATTAAAAATAGTTTCTCCATAAAAAGTTGTAAAACTACATTTTTAGAAAAAAAATCTCATTTATCCATAAAATTTCATTTTTTCTTATATAATATCTATAAAACATATAAGACTAATTTTAGAAATCATATTTGAATGAATTACAGGGTATGGATACACCATCAAGACAAGCCTATGCTTTCACTAGAATCTTTTCCAGACGACCATGCAAATGTGGAGAGCTACTATCATGATGAAGATGTTGGGGAGGGGAAGTTACTTATAGTTATAGTCTTGTTGAATTACCTAAGACCTTTGGGTCATGTAATGTCTCTTAATCCTATAGTCCATGTAATCACTAAGCCTACTAGCCTTGTAAGGGTTCCCCATGATCCCTTGAAAGGGGGGTTATCCAAAATCAATAAAAATGAAGGCCTTCAGGCCATTCAGGTAATAATACAACATGGGTGATTTGATTATTTTATAAACACAATTATTCACACATAAATATATTTTCATAAAAATACATCATTTATATTCATTTGGTTTTTATTTTCTAACCAAAGTATCATTATATAAACATTTTTACACCCTATTTTAATAATTCAGTTTATATCTTTCATTCCATCCATTCTAATGTCTATGTGATAACTAAAACTTAAAACAATAATATTAATAATATACTATTTTTATGTATAACTTAGTCTTGCGTGCAATATACGATTTTGGAGAAACCTATTGTTGTGTGTCAGGTACGCTATCTGATATAGCATCCCTTTTAAATTAAAATTAATATCTAATTCATAAATATTATAAAAAATAAAAATTATTATATTGTAATTACTAGTGATGTTACATCCTTCCCTCCATTTGGAAATTGTGTCCTCGAAATTTAAAATATGGGATTGGTACCTAAGGTTTCACTTTTCAAAATTACTTCATTGAAATCACTCATCAAAAAAAGAGTCAATAAAAGTTCCACTTTAAAAGAAATAAAGTGAAGTAAAAAGGTCACCTGAGATAACACATACTATGATTCCATGTAGGAATACATGGATATAGAAGAAAAACTAACTATCATGTTCTGATGGAGAGTTATATAAAACTTGATAGGGAGAAAGTTAACAATCATAAAATGATAAACTTATGATAGGTTAAATGGTCTTTGATTTTGTAGTAGGAAAAGTAAATGGAAATTTTTTTTGTTTTAAGGTCATTTTCATTGATTTGTGGAATTATTTTTCTACTTATAATAATTATGTTGATCCCTCTGTAAGATTGTTGAATTCTTCCTATGTTTGATGTTTTAATAATCCCAAATCATTATTACTTAATCCAGTTGGATTTCTCATAAACTTAATCACAATCTTATAGTAAATCTGCTTATATCTGTTGGATCATGTTTATCTATGCTTTGATTGATTTACAAGTATTCTGGAAGTCTTCTGGATCAAACAGACACCTTGAGACAACGGTCGCACCGATCCATATCAAGGAAGAACGATCGCACCGATCCATATCAAGGAAGAACAGTCGCACCGATCCATATCAAGGAAGAACGGTCGCATCGATCCATAAATCAAATGTCTCACTGATCATGACTCACCGATGATGATCAAATCATGACTCGCCGATGCTGATCAAATGTCTCACCGATCATGACTCACAGATGCTGATCAAATGTCTCACTGATCATGACTCACCGATGCTGATCAAATGTCTCACCGATCATGACTCACTGATGCTGATCAAATGTCTCACCGATCATGACTCATCGATGCTGATCAAATGTCTCATTGATCATGACTCGTTGATGCTGATCAAATGACACACTGATGCTGATCAAATGACACACTGATGTTGATCAAATGACACACCGATGTCTAGCCACAGATACTGATGCTAATGACCTACCGATCACTTGACTCATCAACAGTCATAAACAACTATTTGAATTTCATTATCTTTATCTTTATTTAATCTAACAATGGTCATATTAGGTATATTTTAATGCACTAACATTTATTTTAATAAAAGTTGTTGGATTTCAGGGAACCATACCTCGTACCTGCAAAAATTACATCATCTTTTTCCGGAGCTTGTGCTTTTAAATAAAGAGAGGATGTGCTACTGTGAAGAATACAAGAAAGTAACAAAGAAAAAAGGGTGAAGCCAAAAAGGAAACAAGCGACATAGAAGTGAAGCAAGGAAATACAGAAGAGCTCAAGAGAAATATCAAGAAGATCACACAGAAGCTCATACACACTCAAGCTTACTCAAGAAGAGTTTTGTGCATCCACGAGGACACTGAAGATCTTCATCGACTATATTTCACTGACTATGAACTTGAAGAATACGACACTCTGTTTCTCAAACAAAAATCAGAAGAGAACTTAGATTCACTTCAGATCAAACTCAAGGAGTTCAAAGCATCACTGTAATCACTAGAGCCATTTCTAAACTCTACATCTCTCTGTGATTCACTATTTTACATTTCGAGCAGTGTGTGTTATTTGCTACATTTAACACACACACTGTCTCCTGTACTTTAACTGGAGGATCTGTAAATCCTCAGCAAAACTCTTTTCATATTCTTTTCCCACTGTGGATAGTGGTAGAGGTCGTGTGTGACCTGGACAGCTGGTTGCTGTTGTTTTGTTTCCCACGGATAACAGTGGTAGAGGTCTTGGACCTGGATAGTTGTAAACTGTTGAACCCCGATCCAGGGTGTGGATCATATTTTATATAAACTTTTGAGAGGACTAAGTCTTGGCTTGAGACTGAACCTCTTGGTTATATCTGTTGTGCTATTTCTTTCAAAGTTTTTATTCCGCTGCTAATTACTTTAAAACCAAAACTGTTTTAAAGTCACTTTGATAATTAAACTCGCAAGTGTTTATATTATTTGTAAATCAGTAGGTTAGTTTCAAAAGTTAATCAACTCTCCTTTTTTGATTAACTGGGAAATAATCAATCCCTTGATAATCCAACAAAACCTTTACTTTGATATAAATTCACTACAGTTTAATTCTGTGTTTTATTTGGGAGATTTTAAGACAAAGTTTTTTTAAACAGAAATTTTAATTGGAACTCAATTCACCCCCCTCTTGAGTATCCACTCTAACCAACACTTGGTATCAGAGGTTTGGAAAAATAGTTTCTAAAGTACTCTACTTTTCAACTGTGATTTTAGTTGTATTTTAAAGTTATTATAATTTATGTTATTTCTAAATTTTTTTCTCTTTAAAATCTTTTCTCTAAGTAAGTTATCATGGTTAACAGACTTGAAGGTGTTGCTACCAATAGACCACCCTTTTTCAATGGCACTAACTATGCTCAGTGGAAACTTAAAATGAAAATTCATCTAGAAAGCATAGGTTTTGATATTTGGACTGCTATTGAATCTAAATATAAAATTCCCATTACTGCTAGATCTATTTGGGATGAACCTACAAAGACTACCTATGATAATAATTGTAAAGCCATGAATGCCATGTACTGTGCTTTAGGAGATGAGGAATTTAATAGAATATCTGCCTGTAAAACTGCATATGAAATTTGGGATACCTTAGCTATTTCTCATGAAGGGACAACTAATGTTAAGGAAATGAGATTGAATACTTATACTATTAAGTATGATAATTTTAAGATGAAGCCTGATGAACCCATTTCTAACATGTATCTCAGGTTTAATGAAATTATCAACACAATGAATTCACTTAGAAAAGTTGTTCCAGCAAAGGAACAAATTATGAGAATTTTGAGATGTTTACCAGACCGATGGAGAGGAACTTCGGTCTCCATTAGAGAATCATGTGACATTGGTGAACTGCCGGTCAAGGAAATAATTGGAAAGATGATGATGTATGAATAAGAACTTAAGGTCATTAAAGAATAAGAAGATGAACCTAGAATAAAGTCTATTGCTTTCAAATCTTCAACATCAAAAAACAAGGACAAGGAGAAACTTCAAGCTATAAACGAAAGCTCAAGCTGTGAAGATAGTGAGAGTGCTTCTAATAGTGATGCTGAAATGGCTCACATTTCCAGAAGAATCAAGAAGTTTTATAGGAAGAATAATTTTTCAGAAAATCAAATTACAAAGGTAAGTATGACAGCAAGGGACATTGGGAAAAGGACTGGAAGAAATTTGACAAATCAGATGAAGTTTTCTGCTATGAGTGCAAAAGAAAGGGACACATAAAGGCAGACTGTCCAAAGTTGAAATACAAGAAGTATGAATGCAAGGACAATAAGCTTAAGAAAGCCATGAAGGCTACTTGGAGTGCTTCTGAGGACAGCTCCACTGAATCTGAAATTTCTGAAACTGAACACAGAAATAAGGCAAAAATGTTTTTTATGACAAACACTTCTGAGGTAACTACTGAAGCTCCTACTTTAAATTATTATTATTCTAAAAATGATACTGATTCTGATAGCATGTCAAAATCTGAACTATTTGAATATTGTGATATGTTAGAAGAAACCTGTAATGAGCTGAAATACAGGTACAAAGGTTTAAAGAAACAGTATGCTTTAACTATTAAACATAAATATGATCTTGATGTTGAAATGGAAAAGAATGATCAGTTGCTTAAAGAGAACACTGAACTGAAATTATCAAATGAGCAACTTAAGAAAGACTTAGAGAAATTTACCAATGGCAAAAACACTCTTACTCAAATGCTAGGAAAGCAAGTTGCACCAAGATACACTACTGGTATAGGATATCAACCTAGACAAAGGAGAATTACAAAAACTAGATTCATTCCTAAATCTGGATAGAGTATAGCTAGTTCTGTAACTTCATATGCCTCAAATAGTTATATTCATTGCTATGGATCTAATAAGGTTTATCTTTCAAAATCTGTTGACTCCAGAAATCTTATGATACCTATTAGACAAATATGGGTACCTAAAGTGTTATTGGCTAACCTACCTGGACCCAAGAAAATCTGGGTACCAAAATCATTTACCATCTAAATCTGTTTTGTAGGGAATCTGTTTAAAGAGATCCTGTAGAAAGATATGGTACTTGGACAGTGGATGTTCAAGACATATGTCAGAAGACTTCTCATGCTTCAAAAGGTTAGTCAGAGTTGATGGAGGTTTTGTCACTTTTGGTGATAACTCAAAAGGAAAAATCATTGGCTTAGGCCAGATTGGTAACCCTGACTCAGTATTAATTTCTAAAGTTTTACTTGTTGATGGACTTAAATATAATTTGTTAAGTATTTCTCAGTTATGTGATGATGGTTTTTATGTTAAATTTGAAAATGATTCTTGCAATGTTTTTAAATCTAAAAACATTTTAGTATTTTATTCCTTAAGAAATGAAAATGTCTATGTTGTTGGTTTAAATTCTTTAGCTAAGCAGAATATTACTTGTCTAAATGATTTTCAGAAAGAGTCTTGGCTGTGGCACAGGAGATTAGGACACTATAATGTACATTCACTAATAAAACATTCTAGGAAGAACTTAGTTAGAGACCTACTCAAACATGAATTTCCAGTAGACAAAGTTTGTAATCCCTGTGAAAAGGGAAAGCAACATAAAGTTTCTCTTAAATCAAAGAAAGAAGTTTCAACTTCTCAACCTCTTGAGTTGGTTCACATGGATTTATTTGGACCTTCTATAGTTTCTAGTTTAAATGGGAAGCACTATGTCTATGTTCTTGTAGGTGACTTTTCTAGATATACTTGGGTATATTTTCTAGCTCACAAAAGTGAAGTCTGTTCCTTCTTTATAAAATATTCCAAGTCTGTAGAGAACCTTAGTGGACTTAATATTAAAACCATGAGAAGTGATCATGGTCGTGAGTTTGAAAATCATGAGTTTGAATCTTACTGCTCACACAATGGCTATAGTCAAAAAATTTCTGCCCCTAGGACACCCCAACAGAATGGTGTAGTAGAAAGAAGGAATAGAACCCTGGAAGAAATTGATAGGACTATGCTCAATGAGTATGACCTAACTGTCTATTTTTGGGCTGAAGCTGTAAATACAGCCTGTTATGTTATTAATAGAGTCTTGATCAGACCTGTTCTTAAGAGAACTCCTTATGAGTTATGGAACCATAGGAAACCTAAGGTTAACTACTTCAGAGTTTTTGGCTGCAAAGTCTTTATTCTCAACTCCAAAGACAATCTTGACAAATTTGCATCCAAGAGTGATGAAGGAATTTTAATAGGTTACTCTATTTCTAGTAAAGCCTATAGAGTTTTCAATAAACGAACCAAATGTGTGGAAGAATTTGTTCACATCAAATTTGATAAAACTAATCCACATGAACCTAAGACCTCTCTTGAAGATGATCTCTCTGGTTTGAACCTTAATGATAAAGACAGTGGACCAGTAGTTAAGACATCCAGCTCTAGAAAGTTTCCAGAACCTGCTTCTTTTGATTCCCAACCTATTGATGAATCTGAAATCTCTAGTCCTACCTTTTCAAGACCAACTAGGACTCTAAAGAATCATCCTTTGGATGTTGTTGTAGGAAATTTAGATAGTGTAACACAGACTGGAGCTTCTCTAAGAAATTAGGTTGAACATCAAGATTTTCTTTCACAGTTAGAACCTGAAAATATCAATGATGCTATCAATGATGAATTTTGGGTAATGTTTATGCAAGAAGAACTAAATCAATTTGAAAGAAACAAAGTCTGGAAATTAGTAGAAAGACCTAAGGACACTTTGACCATAGCTACAAAATGGGTGTTTAGAAACAAAGTTAATGAATCTGGAAACATCATTAGAAATAAAGCTAGGCTAGTTGCACAAGGTTACAATCAAGAAGAAGGAATTGACTATGAGGAAACCTTTGCACCTGTAGCTATATTAGAAGCCATTAGGATCTTACTTGCCTATGCATCACATCTAGATTTCAAGTTATATCAAATAGATGTGAAAAGTTCTTTTTTAAATGGTTTTATTGTTGAGGATGTTTTTGTAGAACAACCACCTGGTTTCTCAAATCCTCATTTTCCAAATCATGTTTTTAAACTTTCTAAAGCTTTATATGTTTTAAAACAAGCTCCAAGAGCTTGGTATGAAAGACTTTCAAACTTTCTTATTTCAAAAGTATTTACAAAAGGAACAGCTGATCCCACTATATTTATAAAAAGGATTTCAAAAGATGTTTTAATAGTTCAAATCTATGTTGATGATATTGTTTTTGGATCTTCTAAAAATTCTTTATGTACTGATTTTTCAAAGGTTATGCAAAATGAGTTTGAAATGAGCTTAATGGGAGATCTTAAGTACTTTCTTGGATTTCAAATCTTTCAAACTAAAAATGGTATTATTCTAAATCAAAGTAAATATAATAAGGATTTATTAAAACGTTTTGGTTTGGATAGTATTAAGGAAAGTGATATACCCATGATTACTACCTGCAAATTGGATGTTGATGAAACTGGGAAACCAGTTGATCAAACCAATTACAGAGGTATGATTGGAAGATTACTTTATCTTACTACTAGTCGACCAGATATTATGTTTAGTGTGTGTATGTGTGCTAGATTTCATGCTAATCCTAAATAATCACACTTACTGGCTGTTAAAAGGATTTTTAAATATCTTAAGTATACTGTAAATTTAGGTTTGTTTTATCCAAAAGGACAATCATTTGATCTAACTAGTTATTCAGATGCTGACTTTGCTGGATGTAAGTTGGATATGAAGAGCACATCAGGAACATGTCATTTACTTGGAAAGTCCCTAGTATCATGGTGTAGTAAGAAACAGAACTCAGTTGCATTGTCTACTGCTAAAGCAGAATATATAGCTGCTGGTAGTTGTTGGGCACAGATTCTGTGGTTGAAACACACTTTATTAGACTATGGATTTTATTTTAAACATGTCTCAATTAACTGTGACAACACCAGTGCAATCAACATATCTAAGAACCCTGTGTCTCACTCTAGGACTAAGCACATTGATGTCAGACATCACTTTCTAAGAGATCATTATCAGAAAGGTGATATTTCTCTAGAATTTATTAGTTCTGAACATCAATTAGCAGATATCTTTACAAAACCTTTATGCTCTGAAAGAATGAATTTTATTAAACAAGAGTTGTGTATGATCGATCAGTGAAACCGATCAGTGAAACTGATCAGTGAAACTGATCAGTGAAACCGATCAGTGAAACCGATCAGTGAAACTAATCTGTCAAACCGATTTTTTATTCTTTCTCCTTTTATTATGTCGTCATTATTTAATTAATTACTTGTATCCTTATGGGAACCCTAAATGATAAAACAAATGATACACGGCTATTTCTATTCCCCAAACCATCGACCTTTCATTTCTCGCCGAGCCTTTTACATTCTATTCTTTTCTACTTCGGACCTTCGAACTTCTACACTTCCCCAAAATCTTCAAATGGCTAAACAAAAGAGACCTAGAAAAGGATCAGACAGTCCTGTACCTCCGAAGCGTGCTCGAGGAAAATCGAGTAGTGCTACTCAAAAATCAGTAAATCCGAACCTGGAAACTCGGATTGTTGCTGTAGAGAAGGAAGTCAGCTTTGCCTGGCTGTTAACAAGTAAGTCGCTGTTGTTGCAAGTATTAGAATAGCAAGGATGGTTAGCCTGGTTCTTAGATAACACTCGTATAAGCTACCCGGAGTTGGTACATGAGTTTTATTTGAATTTGCAAGTTACTTTAGATGGTGCGGAGGCTGCCAGAATGCTGTCTTTAGTAAAAGGAAGGAAAATATCATTTTTCATCTAAGCAATGGGCTGAGTGTCTGAATGTACCCCATGAGGGTCAGTATGAGGATTATGCTAGAAATATTCCTCCAACAACTGATTACTTCTCGTATGAGCTAGATTTAGAGATTTTGACTAGAAACAGAGAGTCAAGGAGAATCACAGCTTTAGAGTTGGATGGAGAATGTAGACTTCTCTTTAAGTTTATTCAGCACCAAATTTGTCCTAGGATAGAAGACTTTGCTTCTGTAAAATTACAATACGTTTTTCTATTATTTCTACTGAAAACCCATGAGAAGATCAATCTGTGTAGATATGTGATGGTGCACATAGCTGGAATGGTGAAACCGTCTAAGAATTCCACTACCCTATTTTATTCCAAGATGATCTCTGTTATGTTAATGAATATGGAATGTGTTGATAAAGCTGATGTGGTTGCTGAATCTGATGGTTCCTTTTGTCTTAACAAGGAAATTTGTAAAAGGATGAAGATAAATTGGAATCCATGGAAAAAATGCTGGGTTTCTGATGAAGACAAGCTGTATGAAGCCTACAATCCCACTGACCATGGAAAGAGGCTGAAGGGTTTGAGAGACCCTGGTCTGAAATCAGATGAGGAACCAGTTTACTCTGATGATGAGGAAGAGGAAGAAAGGAATGAGGCCATCAACGGACAAGGGTTGGAAGAAGCTGAGACTGAAGATGAAAGTATGTCACCTCCTGATGATAGGAGTGATCCTGATACTGTGATCCCTAAGAAAAGAATAGACTTCGGTCCTGCCAGTCCACCTTTGGCCTTACCTAAATCAGAACCAATTCTTGGTGATGAAGAAGATACTGACACTGAAGTATCTAACAGTGAGGTTTCTGAGAAGAGTAAAAATGGGCATGATGATGGTGATGATGATGATGGTGGTGATGGTGATGAAGCTAATGATGATGGTGATAACCAAACTGTAAATGGTCTTGCTGAACCTTCAATAGGACCACATCAAAGTGTTGATACTACTGATGGCGATAACCAACCAATGGATGGTCTTGTTGAACCTCCATGTGAATCACATCAATCTGTGCAAGAAACAAATAACAGTGGAAAGAAAGTTTCTTCAGAACTCAGTGGAACAACAAGTTATGACAAACCGAAATATACCCTGTGTGCTGTTGTCTGGGATGATTATCCTGGTTTTTCTGTGTTGGGTTTAGATTATTCTGAAGAAGAAGAAGAGACATCAGAATCTGCTGCAGTTGAGAAGCAAAGCCAACTGTTTGAGGCAAGGTCTGCTCCTATTGTTAATCCTACAGATGTTCATCTACCTAATTCTGCTATCTCTCAGTCTGATCTTGATAAGTTCAAGACTGAATTGCTTTTTTCTGTGAGAGATACATTCAGAAAAGAAATTTTCACTCCTCCTACTCACATATCTCTACAAGTTTCTGAAGATTCTTTGGAAGCCTTCTCAACCCAAGTATCAGATATTCTTAAACCAGACCTGGCCAATACTGGTGAGTTTATTGGCAAGCACATAGCCTCTTTAAATCAGACGCTGAAGGATCTACAAACTGGCTTAGTTTCTTTATCAAATGAATTTAGATCAACCATCTCTGGTATGATGGAAGTGTTGAGGAATCTAATTGAACATCTAAACAAGTCAGATCTGAGAAGGTTGAAAGATGAGATAACTCAAATAGTTAGTCAAGCCAGTACTCCCAAAGTAACAAAAATCACTACTTATGAGCTAGAGGATCTAAGGGAGGTTGTGCATGATGAATTAGCAGCTGTTAGACAAGTTCTTGATTTGGAATCTTTGAGGAAAATGAAGAAGCAATGTGATCACAGTCATAACATGGCAACAGTATATTCAGCAGATGCCAAAAAGACTCGGAAAGAGATCAAGGAAAAGTTTGATCATTACTTTTCAAAGATTTATACAAAGCATGAGATGGATGCGAATTTCAAGGTATTGGTAGAGAATCTGAAACTACCTCCAGTTACTCAAGCCTTCAAGGCTCAAGTTCATCAATTGAAAGATTTTACCCCTACCTTGGCACAGTTCATAGAGAATAAGGATGATTTTGAGAAAGCTATGCAGTATGGTGCAGAAGTTATTCAGGACTTCATCAATCTTCTGAAGCCTTATCTGAATGCCCAAGCCACTGCCATTGTGCTTCCTACTGCTCACCCGCTCAGTTCCTCTGCTGTTGCTCCAAATCAGCTCTCTATTGCTCAAGCTCTATCTCAACTATAGCCAGTTCCTCAAACATCTTCTCAACTAGCTACTGCTACTCAACGAAAGATCTCTGTGGCACCCTCTCCTCCACTTTCCAAAGTGATCTTACCACCTCTTCAGATTCTCCCAATTGATCCTGCCTCCAAACCTTCCAACTTACCAACCATTGATCCTAAAGACAAAGGAAAAGCCCTTTTGTATCCCCAGAAATAGTTTTGTCTTGTTTTTGATAGGGTGAACATTGTACTGATTGTATTTCAATGTTCTTTATATACTATTTTCTCTCTATCTAATCTTTGTGTTTACTTCTTTTACTCTCTTATTTCTATGTTTTCCCTCCTTTTTGATTATCACAAAGGGGGAGATTTATATCTAAGGGGGAGAAACATACTTTGGCATAGGCTATTATGGCATGAAATGCTCTGTTTATATAAATATACAAAGGCATAATTTCAGGGGGAGATTATCATTTCTCTCTATGATTTTATATCTAAGGGGGAGAAACATATTATGGCATGGGATGCAATGTTTGCATCTATATATCAAGGCATAGATTCAGGGGGAGATTTATATCCCATTGTGTTTATTCTTACTATTATGCCTTGTCACTGTTATTGATAATATATTATTTTTATTTGATAACTAAGATTTGTGATTATCAAAAAGGGGGAGATTGTTGAGCCCTCTGGAAGATTGTTGAATTCTTCCTATGTTTGATGTTTTAATAATCAAAAATCATTGTGACTTAATCCGATTGAATTTCTCATAAACTTAATCACAATCTTGTAGTAAATATGTTTATATCTGTTTGATCATGTTTATCTATGCTTTTATTGATTTACAAGTATTCTGGAAGTCTTCTGGATCAAACAGACACCTTGAGACAACGGTCGCACCGATCCATATCAAGGAAGAACGGTCACACCGATCCATATCAAGGAAGAACGGTCGCACCGATCCATATCAAGGAAGAACGGTCGCACCGATCCATATCAAGGTATAATGGTCGCACTGATCCATAAATTAAATGTCTCACCGATCATGACTCACCGATGCTGATCAAATCATGGCTCACCGATGCTGATCAAATGTCTCACCGATCATGACTCACCGATGCTGATCAAATGTCTCACCGATCATGACTCACTGATGCTGATCAAATGTCTCACCGATCATGACTCACCGATGCTGATCAAATGTCTCACCGATCATGACTCACTGATGCTGATCAAATGACACACTGATGCTGATCAAATGACACACTGATGCTGATCGAATGACACACCGATGTCTAGCCACCGATGCTGATGCTAATGACATACCGATCACTTGACTCATCAACAGTCATAAACAACTGTTTGAATTTCATTATCTTTATCTTTATTTAATCTAACCAACGGTCATATTAGGTATATTTTAATGCACTAACATTTATTTTAATAAAATTTGTTGGATGTCAGGGAACCATACCTTGTACCTGCAAAAAGTAGATCATCTTTTGCCGGAGCTCGTGCTTTTAAATAAAGAGAGGATGTGATACTATGAAGAAGACAAGAAAGTAACAAAGCAAAAAGGGTGAAGCCAAAAAGGAAACAAGTGACATAGAAGTGAAGCAAGGAAATACAGAAGAGCTCAAGATACATATCAAGAAGATCACACAGAAGCTTATACACACTCAAGCTTACTCAAGAAGAGTTTTGTTCATCCACGAGGACACTGAAGATCTTCATCGACTACATTTCACTGACTATGAACATGAAGCATACGACACTCTGTTTCTCAAACAAAAATCAGAAGACAACACAGAACTACTTCAGATCAAACTCAAGGAATTCAAAGATTCACTGCAATCACTAGAGCCATTTCTAAACTCTACATCTCTGCTCTGTGATTCATTATTTTACATCTCAAGCAGTGTGTGTTATCTGCTACATTTAACACACACACTGTCTCATGTACTTTAACTGGAGGATCTGTAATTCCTCAGAAAAACACTTTTCATATTCTTTTCCCACTGTGGATAGTGGTAGAGGTCGTGTGTGACCTGCACAGCTGGTTGCTGTTGTTTTGTTTCCCACGGATAACAGTGGTAGAGGTCTTGGACCTGGACAGTTGTAAACTGTTGAACCGCGATCCAGGGTGTGGATCATCTTTTATATAAACTTTTGAGAGGACTAAGTCTCGGCTTGAGACTGAACCTCTTGGTTATATCTTCTGTGTTATTTCTTTCAAAGTTTTTATTCCGCTGCTAATTACTTTAAAACCAAAACTGTTTTAAAGTCACTTTGATAATTAAACTCGCAAGATTTTATATTATTTGTAAATCTGTAAGTTAGTTTCAAAAGTTAATCAACTCTCCTGTTTTGATTAATTGGGAAATAATCAATCCCTTGAGAATACAACAGAACCTTTACTTTGATATAAATTCACTACAGTTTAATTCTGTGTTTTATTTGGGGGTTTTTAAGACAAATTTTTTTTAAACAGAAATTTTAATTAGAACTCAATTCACCCCCCTCTTGAGTATCCACTCTGACCAACAAATTACATAAGTAAATATGGTTACTTGATAAGTAGAGTTGCATCCTTTAATCAAATTCCACCACAAACTCATCTTCTTCTCCAAATGATAAATATTTAAGAGGAATTTTATTCAAGCCTAAAAGACTAGAATCAACATCTATAGAATCACGTAATCCGCAAAAGATTAACTATTTTTTCAACCTATCTTGAAAAAATATCCAAAACAAAAAAATTAGGATAAAATGATATTATTACCCAAATATATTAAACATTAAAAGAAGAATGACTACTTTCAATCTCCAAAATTAAAAAGTAATACCCAAAGTCAAACATAAACCATTTAAAAAACAACTTTTCTTAAAATTCCTCAAATAATCCAAACTATGATTAAAACCCAAAAATCTGAAGGATTTGATCACATATTCTTCTAGGATAAGTTTTAAAATTTATCTTAAAATAAAAATGATCACTCTTAATGACTTATACCAAAAGTAATTTCCTAATCACATGTTCTCCATGATTGGTTAATAATTTCCATAAATAACCTAATTACCCATATTTTCATTATTAAAATCATATAATATTTCAAAATATAATTCAACCATTACTCTTAAAAAAATCCCTTAGTATTCTAATTTCCTTAGTAATATAGGGTTCCCAAAATAGTGAGCATATTCTAAAATAACATTTATCACTTAATCCATAAATCATTTTCCAATACCAAGGATATCCATTTGATAAAACATAAGTTCCAAAAATGAACTGATTCTTATTCCATCAACTCGTTTAACTAAAAAATGTCAGACTAACCAGGGACTTCTATAGGCCAATGGTAAGTGATGCGCCCTTATAGCCCTTCGGTTGTGGGTTTGATCCCCACAGCCTTTCCAGGAACGATGGGTTCTCACCCATCCTATGGGTTGTCATTTTTCTAAATTTATATCATTCATATTAAATACTCCCAATATAAGAAAAAATTATCAAAAATAATCATAACATGTTTTTGAACTTAATGGTTATATTATACCTCTCATTTGCATCCCAACTCATAATGTCATCAACATATTAATTTATGACATCTTATATATATTGACATATTTTTTTATTTCATATCCAAATTATTTAATAAAACTTCTCCCAAAATAAGGAACATCTTACCGTTATCATGGTGTCCACTTGGTTTCATCTAAATTTTGTTCATGTAGATAGAAGGTCCATGCATTACAATAATGATTTTGAGATTCTTCAAAATCACTTTCTTCCTTTGTTCAAATACACCTTGTACAACATGGGTCATATGGGTCTTCATAGAGAAATAGTTTTGGGTAATAATCTTGTATGACATATAATTTCAAAACATCATACAAGAATTGATTTTTATAAAACATTTAGACCAAGTTTGAGTTGAAACATTCAATCATTGTTCCTTTTAGAATACCATAAGTATGTACTGAAAGAATATATGTAAAAATTAAATATAAATAGGTTGTGAAAGGGTCTCATTTTTAATAAACTTTTTCACAATCATAATATGATTTATCATCTTATGAAAAGGTAAAATATCTAAAAATTACATGATAATATTTTCTATTTTTGAAAATATGAGAATATTGGGAAAATAAGATTTGATTAAAAACAAACCATGATCCATGATGGTATCAAGGTATTTTGGAGGTGTTTTACATCTCAAACAACTTATTACAAGTGAGTTTTATGTTAGAAAAACATTTCAAAATTATGCGGACATGACTTTGCAATAATTATTGCAAGCAAGTCATTGGGAAGAGTTAGGAATGTTGTTTGAGGTCCTCCTCCTTCTATTTGTAACCAAATTTCCTTGATCTAAATTTTTTTATAGAATTAGGATTTAACCAAAAGAATAGACATAGAATGTTTCCATATGTTTAACCAAAACTCTTAATCCCAAAATTTGTCAAAACTGACCTTTGATACCAACTATAAGGACATGACTGTAAATGTTACATAATCTTGAGTTAAATTAGGAATTCACATTGAGGATATTTTTAGGTTTAGTGTTTTAGATAATTAGGCCATAACTATTACATAACAACTCAAATATTAAAAAGTATACACTTACACTCAAAATCCATTTTTTCACAAGATAAAACTCTTTAAAAATGAATTTATTTTTTGATAAAAATATTCATAACATTAATATTGAATTATTTGTTTCTATTACCCATCTTTATACTCTTCAAAAAACATTTCAAAAACTTGGGATAAGCACAAAATGTTCACCAAGGTATATAAAATAATAAAATAAACCATTAATCCAAGAATATTTTAAACTCATGAAAACATTTTCACAAAATCATGCCTTTACCCATAAAAAATAAACTCTTAAACATACCTCATGAAATAATAAGATTCCTAAAAATATTTTTAGAAATAATAAATCATAAAGGTAACTTGTGACATCTATATCTTACTTACATTTTATCTTTCACAGCTACATAGGGAGTAACCTTCATGGTTATATGTGGAATACCCATTATAGTATATTCCATAAATCTATTAGAAGAAACCTCATATTGTAAGTCTGTCTCATTACACAATCCGTTGGAGAGCAATCACAGGTTCACCCACCCCTAGTTTATCACATAACCACATATACACATAAGCAATTCCCAATAACCATAACATTATCATAACACATTAAAAAGCATAAAGTAAAAACAACATTTCCACATTACAATCACAAGATATAATTTCAATATATTTACATAATCAATCCATTAATAAAACCATTTTTGATACCAAAATACATGAAAAGGTAATATGGTATTTATTTTTATTTTAAAAACATTAAGGCATAAGAGGAATCTAATTATCAAATAATGGTCACAATGGTGGAAAAGTCATTATCACTGCATTCATTATAAAACATTTCTTTATCCATTTATTAAAATGCTTCGTAAAAAAATATTCCATTAAAAACCCTTGAATGAAATAAAATTTCAAAGGGTTTAATTATACACTATATAAAAGAAGGTGATGTATATTATCGAAATATGACTCAATGAAATGAGATTGAGATGAAGTCCCTTACCTTGAGTCTGACTCATCATGTACAATTATTATATTCTTGAATAATAAACTTAGGTTAATTTCTAATTGATTTAGAAAATTCTTAAAGTTTATTATTTCTTTTTAATAACTCATTTCCATGTTATAAAACATACATAATTAATTATGTTCACATCATATGTTTTGTCGATATTCGGTACTTGAGGTGAAATTGAACTTATTTTGATGTAAATTGTCCATGTGGTCATAAGTAAATCATCTACAGAATAGTATTCATGAAATAATCTTAACTTTTATAAATTAGTCATACTTTTTAAATCAAACCACTAATCATGGTTATGAAAAATTAATAACACTATAATCATGGAGATGGTAGGTCGTACGTACGCATGAGTAACATTTTCCATTTTTAATTGATCATTAAGAAAATAAGATAATTATTATTTAATATTTACATTATGATAATAATATTATTAAAATCATAATAATAATTTAAATATATATATATCAAATAAGTGATTTGGTGAATAAAAACGATTCACATCACTTCGTGGAGGTGATAGTTCACAAGTACGCACAAACGACTTTATCATTTTTATGTGCAAGGAAGGTAAGAAAATAATTGAAATATTATTCTTTTAAAAAGATAAATATTTCATTAATATCATATATAATCATTTATTCCATCATTATAACTAGTCTTAATAATTGGTAATGAATAACAAACTATATCGGTTCACAATGTGATAGTCTGTCGTACACACGAATGAAATGTTCATTTCCCATTTGATGAAATTTGAGACGGTCGATTTAGGTGATGATGTTAACAAAATAAAATCTTAGTATATTGAGTTTATTTTAGATATTATTTCATCATATAATAATAATATTTAAATTATGTGGAAGAATTAATAAAATAGAAACACTTAAAAAATGATACCTCTTCTTTGGTTGATCACCTTTGAAGAACACATTAACACCTCTGAAAAGGGTGTTATGCCTAAAATACGGCCTCAAGAAATTGGGGAGGGATTCTAGGAAGGGTTTTAGTAAGATATTGGATGAACCAAATGGTTCCTGAAGTGTGAGTATTATAGAAGATTGGGTGCCTTTTATTGGAGATGGGAGGGGCACCCTTGGAAAATCTTAAAATGTTAAATTAATATAAATTATTTTTTTAATAAAAATGAATCCAACTTGATATATGTATAATATAAGATAATTATAGTTATATATAAATTCATATAATAATTTTTTAACATTTATTTATTTGATTTTAAACTTTTTCTTTTTAGTTTACCCTTAATTATTATTTTTTAATTTTAATCATAGTAACAACATTTCAAATATTAAGAGTCTATAATTTTTACTTATATGGGATCAGTTTCCCATAATTGGACACCTAATGAACTTTTAGACTTTATAAAAGTCACTTTGTTATTTTATAAGATTTTTAGGATTTTTAAATAAATTAATAAATTATTAGTTTTATAAAATATCAATTATGTCAATTTTTACACTATTCATTTCATTTATTTTAAATAAAATCTAAACTGAGAGATAACATCAAAAAAATAATTTAATAGACTTATAACATGACATATTCACATAAAAAATTTGTTTATGTCATAAATTATGTCAAATAACATTTATTTAAATATTTCTAATTTCATTTATTTGATTCTTTAATTAACAAATCTATTATTGAGTCATAATTGTGTCATAATTAAATTTAATTATTTATATCCTAGAATTTTTAAATAAATTTCCATTACATAGTTAATATTTTTATATTTCTAATTACTATTTATAGTTAAAGATATCGCTTATATAACCCAATATTAAAAAAAATTAGTAAGAAGGGATTTGATTATGAAATTTTTACCTTTACATTAAATTAAATGTTATGAATGTCATAATCACACCCATGTGGTTCCCAAAGGCCACCATATCGACCCATGGATTTTCTTGGTTAGCCATAACTCATCTAATAATTTTAGTAAAAAATTTACGGTAGTTTTATATTATTATTATATTATTTTTACCTTTAATTACCTGATTTACCTTTAACCGTGGTAAATAAAATACAAAAGTAACTATTCACCCGAAATTACATTAATACTATTTTATAAAAAAAATTATTCTAATTACAACCATGTACTTCCATTTTTGAAAATTCAATTCGCAAAACTAACTAAATTTAATTTAAAGTTAATGTCGTTTGCGGATTGAGGAAACATGTTTTTAAAAGTAAAAACAATCACAAGATTAACATGAGTATATAACCAATGTTAATGTGAAATTACATAAAATTTAAAAAATTGGATTAAATGATAAAAAATTCAACTAATTATACCTTAAAAACATGTAAAATGATAATCTAACAATATAATTAAATTTGATGAAAAGGTGGTTTTGAATTAAAAGGCGGTATTGTTTCATTATTCATAAAAAATGAATTTTGTCAAAAAAATAAAAACAAAATAAACCAAAGTGAATTTTGATGTCTGCCTTCTAAATAATAATTTTATTTTGTCAAATATAACATATAAATGTGGCAAAAATTATAGTATATTTAAAATGGTTTCTCCATTAGAAGGCGGTAAAACTGTATTTTTATAAAAACATTCATTTTATCCATAAAATTTTATTTATTCTTATATAGTGTCTAGAAAACATATAAGATAAATTTTAAACATCATATTTAATTTATATTTCTTTAATATGATCCAAAAATAGTGATTTTATTATTTTATAAACACAATTATTCATACTTCAATAGTTTTTAATAAAAACACATCCTTTATATTCAATTGGTTTTTATTTTCTAACAAAAGAATCATTATTTGAACATTTGTAAACCATATTTTTATAATTTAGTTAATATCATTCATTCTTACCATTCTAACAGTTTTAGGATAACTATAACTTAAAATAATAATATTAATAATATATTATTTTTCGTTATAACTCAGTCTTGTGTGGAACGTACGATTTTAGAGAAACCTATTATTGTGTTCCAGATATGCTATCAAATATACCATCCCTTTGAAATTAAAATTACTATATAATTCATAAATATTAAAAAAATGTAAATTTATTGTTCTATAATTACTAGTGATGTTTCATCCTTCCCCCCTTTTGGAAATTTCATCCTCAAAATTTTAAATTTGGGGTTGGTAACTAAGGTTTCCCTTTTCAAAATTACTTCATCAAAATACCACATTGGAAGAAGATTCAATAAAAAATCCACTTTAAACGAAATAAATTAAAGTAAAAAAGTTCACTCGAGATATCACACACTAGTATTCCATGTAGAAAAACATATATATTGAATAAAAACTAACCATCATGTTCTGAAGAAGAGTAATAGAAAACATGATCAGGAGAAAGTTAATAATCAGAAAACCACAAACATGTGATGTGTTAAATGGTCATTGATTTAATAGTAAGAAAAGTGAAAAGAAAACATTTTTTAAGATCATTTTCATAGATTTGTTGAATTATTTTACTACATAGAATAATAACATAAGGAAATACACTTACTTTACAAGTATACTATCATCCTTTAATCAAATTCCACCACAAACTCATCTTTTTCTCCAAATGATAAACATTTAAAAGGAATTTTTTTCATGCCTAAAACAATAAAATAAACTTCTATAGAATCAAATAATATACAAAATATTAACTATCTATTAATCCTATCTTGAAAAATTACCCACAACCAAAATTTTGGATAAAATAATATAATTGTCCAAGTATAATAAACTTTAAAAGATTAATGACAACTTTTAATCTACAATGTTCAAAAGTAATACCCAAATACCAACATAGACCATTCAAAAAATAAATTTCCTTAAAATTCCTTAAATAATACAAACTAATATTGAAACCCAAAATTCCGAAGGATTTGATCTTATAGTCTTCCAGGATAAGTTTTAATATTTCTCTTCAAATAACAATGATCACTCTTAATGTCTCATACAAAAAGTAATTTCCAAATCACATATTCTGCCTAATAGGATAATCATTTATATAATGATATAATTCCCCATATGTAAATTATTAATATCATAGATTCTTATAAAATATAATTCAACCATTACTCCTTAAATAAAATCCCATAGTATTATATTTTCCTTAGTCATATTGGGTTCCCAAAATAGTGAACATTTTCCAAAATAACATTTATCCATTATCCCTAAATCATTTTCCAATACCAAGGATATCCATTTGATAAAGACTATGTCCCACAAATCAACTTATTCTTATTCTGTAAACTTGTTTAACAAAAAAATGGCATACTAACTGGGGTCATCACGTAGGATAGTGGTAGGTGATGCACACTTGGCGCTCTTTGGTTGTGGGTTCGATCCTCAGATCTGTGCCTGACACGATGGGTTGTCACCCATCCTAGGAGTTGTCCTTTTTATAAAAATATATCATTCTTATAAAATACTACTAATATGAGATAAAATCAACAAAAATAACCATAACATGTTTTAACCATAATGGTTGTCTAATACATCTTATTTTCATCCCAACTCATAATGACCTCAACATCTAAATTCATTATGTCTTATATATATTGACATATTTTTTCACCTCTAATTGATTTAACAATACTATACCCATAATAAAGAACATCATACCTTGATCATGGTTTCTATCTAGTTTCATCATAATTTTGTTCACATAGATAGAAGATTTATGCATTTCAACAATGATTTAGAGATTCTTCACAATAACTTTCTTCCTTTGTCCAAATACACCGTTTACAACTTTGGTCATAGTGGTGTTCATAGAGAAACAGTTTTGGAAAATAATATTTTATGACATATAATTTCAAAAAATCATATAATACATGATTTTTATGAAACATTCAAACCAAGTTTGAGTTGAAACTTTCAATTAATAGTCCTTTAAAAATACCATAAGTACGTTATTAAAGACTATATTTTAAAATAAAGTATAAAAAGGTTGCGTAAGGGTATCCTTAATCAATATATATTTTAAAATCATAATATGCTTCATAATCTAGTGATAAAGTAAAATATCAATATATTCCTTGATAATAATTACTATTTTTGAAAATATGAGAATATTGAGAAAATAATATTTGATTAAAAACAAACCATTATCCATGATGGTATCGAGATATAGTAGAGGTGTTTTATATCTCAAAAAAATCTTTTAAGTGAGTTTCATTTTATAAAAAGTATTAGAATCATCTGAACATCTCTCTGTAAAAATTATTTCAAGAAATTCATCAGGAAGAGAATGGAATGTAGTTTTAGATCCTCCCCCTTCCATTTGTTACCAAAATTAATTGATCTAAAAAAGTTATAGAACAAGTATTTAACCAAAATAATTGATATATAATGATACCATATATTTAACTAAAACTCATAATCCCTAAATTTTTATAAACCAACCTTTGATACCAATTATTAGGACATGAACTTAATCATTACATAATATTGAGTTAAATAAAGAATTCCTATTGAGGATATTTTTATGTTTCTAGTTTTAGATAATTAGGCCATAACTATTACATAACAACTCAAATATTACGAATTAGGCACTTCAACTCACTATCCATTTTTCACAAGACAAAACTTTATAAAACATGATTTCTTTTTTTCTTGATAGAAATGTACATGACATTAATCTTGAATTATTCCTTTCTCTTAAACATCCCTATACCCTATGGAAAAAATTTATAAAACATGGTATGAGCACAAGAATGTTAGTATGTGATATGAAATATTGAAATAAACCATTATTCCATGAATATTTTAAACTCATGAAAGCATTTTCACAAAATCAAACTATCCACCCATAAAACATAAAATCTTAAACATACCTCATGAAATCATAAGTTTCCTGAAAAACTTTTTATAAATCATAAATCATAAATGTAACTTTTATTATCAATATCTTACTTGTATTGTATCTCTCACAGCTACATATGGAGTAACCTTCATGACTACAGTTGGAATACCCATAAAAGTATATTCCCTAAATCTATTAGGAGAAACATTATTGTTTAACTATATATAATTACCCAATTAATTGAAGAGAAATCAAAAGCTCACCCGCCCTCAGTCTATCATGGAACCACCCATATACATAAACACTTCCCAATAACTATAACATAATCATAACACATTAACAATCATAAAGGAAAAAATAAAATTTTGACTTTACAATCACAAGATTTTATTTTAAGATACAAACATAATCAATCCCTTATCAAAAAAAATTATATACCAATTTACATGAAAATGTAATGTGGTATTTATTTTTCTTTTAAAAACATTTAGGGTTATAGAGGAAGCCAAATATCAAATAATGGTCACAGCGGAGGAAAATCCATTGTATCCGCGTATGTTAAAAAAATCCTTTTTTCATTTAGTAAAATGCTTCATAGAAAAATATTATTTTCAAACCCCATGGAATGAAATTAAAAATAAAAGGGGTTAATTATACACTATATAAAATAAGGTTGTGTATATTATCAGAATATGCCTCAATGAAAGGAGATTGAGATGAAGTCCCTTACCTTGAGTCCAACTCATCATGTACAATCATTATATTCCTGAATAATAAACATAGATTAATTTATACTTCATTTAGAACCTTTTTCAAGTTTATTATTTCATTTTTATCACTTATTACCATTTTATAAAACTTTAATAATTATTTAAGTTCATATCATAAGTTTTGTCGATATTCAGCACTTGAGTTGAAAATGAACTTGTTATGATGTAAATTTTCCATGTGGCCATAAGTCAATCATCTCCATAATAGTATTAATGACATAAAAATAAATTTTATACATTAATCATACGTCTTAACTCAAACCATTAATTATGCTTATAAAAAATTAATAACTTTATAATCATGGAGACGTTAGGTCATACATACACATGAGTAACGTTTTCCATTTTTCATTGATAATTATGGAAATAAGGTAATTATTATTTTATATTTACAGAATTATCAAAATATTATTAACATAATTATAGTCATTTAAATATACTTATATATGTCATACAGGTGATGTGGTGATTAAAAATGTTTCAAATCACTTCATAGAGGTGATAGTTCACACGTACGCACAAACGACGTTATCGCTTTTATGTGCATGGAAGGTAAGAACATAATTAAAATATTATTCTTTTAAAATGATAAATTTTTCATGAATATCATATATAAACATTTATTCCATATTTATAACTAGTCTTGATAGATGGTAATAAAAATGATCTATATCGTTTCGCGAGGCTGTAGTCAGTCGTACACACGAACGAAATGTTCATTTCCCATGTGATGAAATTGGAAATGGATTTAGGTGATGATATTAAAAAAATAAAATATCAGTATATTTAGTTTACTGGATTTATTATTTCATCTTATAATAATAACATTTAAAGGAAGTGTGAGATGGAATAAAATAGAAAAACTTAAAAAACGAAACCTCTTCTTTGTTTAATCACCATTCAATAACACCTTAACACCTCTAATCAGGGTGTTACGACTAATATAAGGCCTTAATAAAGTGGGTAAATATTATATAATGGTTTTTGGTAATATCATTCCCTACCAAATGGTTCTTGAAGCGTTATTATTAGAGAAGAATGGGTACCTTTTTATATGATAGGGGAGGGTCACCCTTGGAAACTCTTAAATTATTAAATTAATATAAATTAATTTTTTAATAAAAATGACTCCAAAATGAGATATGTAGAATATAATATGAGAATATTTCAAAATACTCTCATCCAATAATTTTAAGACATGTATTGGTTTTATTTAAAACCTTATCTTTTTGGATTATCCTTAATTATAATATTTTAATTTTAATTTTGGTAATGAAATTTTAAATATTAAGAGGATATAAATTTTACTAATATGGGGTAAATTTACCATAATTGGACACTTTATAAACATTTATACATTATCATAGTAACTTTTTATTTTAAAATATGTTTAGAATTGTAAAATAGTTGAATAAATTATTATCATTAAAAAATATCAATTATGTAAATTTTTACACTTTCATTTCATTGAGTTTAAATAAAATACAAACATAGAGATAACTTAGAAAAAACATTTAATAGAATCATATCATGTCATATTAACCTATAAAATTAATTTATATAATAAATTTCATCAAATAATATTTATTTTAATATTTATAATATCGTGTATTTGATTCTTTTATTAATAAATCTATTATTGCATCATCATTGTGTCATAATTAAATTCAATTAATTATTTCCTAAAATTTATAAATAAATTAACATGATTTAGGTAATATTTTTATATTTCTAATGAAAATTTATATTCTAAGAGATCACTTATATGACCCCATATTTAAAAAAAAATTTGTAAGTAGAGACATGATTATGATATTTTTTCATTTACTTTAAATTAAATGCTATAAATATCATAATCACACCGAAGTGGATTAAAAAGGCCACAATTTCAACCCAAGTATTGTCTTAGTTGGAAATAACTCATCCAATAATATTATAATAATTTTTTTGGTAGTTTTATATTATTATAATATTATTTTTACCTTTATTTACCCAATTTATCTTTAACTGTGGTAAATAAAATAATAATGTTACAATTCACCAAAAAATATTCCAATCCTATTAGATCAAAATTTTCATAATTATTATAATCATTTATGTAAATTTTTTTAAATTCAATTCTCAAAAGTGACTAAAATTAATTTAAAGTTAATCCCATTAGCGGATGGAGGGAACACGTTTTTAAAAAGTAAAAAACATTAAAAATTGACATGTGTTTATATCCAATTTAAATTTCATATTACTTATAATGGAAAATATTGGATTAAATGATAAAAATTTAATCTAATTATATTTTAAATCCATGTAAAAGTATAATCTAAAAATATAATTAAATTCGACGAAATGACATTTTTGAATTAAAATTCAGTGTTTTTTCACGATTCATTAAAAATGAGTTTTATCAGAAAAATAAAATAAATCAACCAAAGTGAATTTTTATGTCTATATTAAAAATAATTAGTTTATTTTTTCAAATATAACATATAAAATTCTAAAAAACAATATCTAAAAGGGGTTCTCCATAAAAATGTTGTAAAACTGATTTTTTAGAAAAATACTCATTTTACCAATATAATTGTATTTTTTCTTATATAATGTCTATAAAACATAAAATATGAATTTTAAACATAATAGTTAATTTATATTTCCTTAATATAATTCAACAAGAGTGATTTTATTATTTTATAAGCACAATCATACACACTTAAATAGATGTTCAAAAAAACACATCCCTTATATACAATTGGTTTTTATTTTCTAACTAAAGAATCATTATATAAACATTTGTAAACCCTATTTTCATAATTCAATTAATATATTTCATACCCACTATTCTAACAACTATGTGATAATTACAACTTAAAATAATAATTTTAATAATATATTATTTTTCTATATAATTCAGTCTTGTGTGCAATATAAGATTTTGGAGAAACCTGTTATTACATGTTGGGTATGCTATTATACATAGTGTCCCTTTTAAAGAAATATTACTATTTAATTCATAAATATTAAAAAAAAATATGAAATATTCTTATGTTATAATTGCTAGGTATGTTACACTTTGTCTTGGTGATAGTGGATCAGTTGACAAAATCTGCCTACTTCTTAGTGATCAAGGAATCAAGTGCAGTGAATGCTTTTTCAAAGAGGTATGTGGATGAGGTGGTGCGGTTGCATGGATTTTTGAGGTCCATTTTCCTGTATTGGGACACAATTTTTACCTTATATATCTGGAGGGTATTACAACATGCTTTTGGCACTCAATTATGCCTCAACATTGCTTTCTACCCACAGATATATGGGAATATGGAACGGACTATCTAGACAATGGAGAATATGTTTTGAGTGTGTGACTTGGAATTTGGTGGATCATGGGTATGAAAACTACCCTAGGTGGATTTTTCCTATATTAATAACTATCACTCTTTCATTTGAATGAACACATTTGAGGCTTTATATGGGATATTGTTTCATTCACCATTATTCAAGATAGAGGTTGGGGAGATAGTCGTTCTTGGTCCTAAGGTAGTGTAAAGCATAACAAAAAATGTCTATCTTGTCTATGAAAGGATTAAAGTAGCATAGGACCATAAAAAGTCTTATGTCGATTGCAGGAGGAGGCCCTTGGAGTTCAATTTTGGGGACCATGTGTTCCTAAAGGTTTCCCCTCAACATGGGTTGTAGAGGTTTGGAAGAGGGATTAATCTTTCTCAAAAGTTTATTGGGTCCTTTGAGGTGTTGGGGTGAGTTGGTGAGGTGCCGTTTTGGTTTGCATTTCCAACATTGTTGTAAAGGATCCATGATGTCATCCATTTCTCTCAGCTTTATCAATATCTTCACAATTATCCCATGTCATTGACCGGGAATAGTTGGATATTGAGGATGACGCGATGTTTGGGGAATGACCAGAAGAGATCTAGGATCTCCAAGATAAGGAACTACCTTGATGTTCCATCTCATTGGTTTGTGTGTTATGGATTTATTTTGTTCTAAAGGGGAGTACTTGGGTGTGAGATATGAAGATACGTGCCTAGTACTTGATTTTTTTTTGAGTTATTATTTTTTTCCCTTTGTGATGTGGTGCTTGGATACTTTATTTTATGAGATGATCTTTTTTTCTTATATTATGATGTGTGGGGTGCGATGTGTGATTAATTCATAACATATAAAAAGGTTAGGGTCTAATTCCTAATCAACATTCATTAACTATGATTTTATTAAACCCATGTGGATGAGTCAGTACCACCCAAAGGGGATAATATCTTGACATGGAACAAAAAATTCCTCGATTCCTGTGTTTGGGATGTTGTGTTTCATTGGTTGTAGTAGTTGTTGGGTTAGGTTCTTGGGAGGTTGAGAAGGTTTTGAAGTGGTTGTGTGGAAGTTTGGTTGTGTGAGAGGAGGTGTATTTTGGTTATTTTAATGTGGTTTTTCATTGTATCTTTTCGTCGTTTGGGTTGGTGTGTTTAGATGGTGGAAGCATTTGAGGTATGACAAGATCCTTGAGAGGTATCTCACAGGGTGGTTGTTTGGAACCCTTTTCATCTAGTCTTGGTTTGGATTATTGATTGTGAGAATCATTTTATAGGTATCTGATGTAACATTTTATGCCATACCAATCCATCATCTTCCCATTTCGGTTGTTGGAAGTTATTGGGGGAGGTTATGGGAGTTTTCGATGGAAGCTGGATATGCAACAGAACTGCAACAGGAAAAACACATCGTGTAAGTGTATTACACAATGTGTAATAGTGGTTCACAGTTATTCCAAATCTATATCATGACATTTATATCTTTAGGGTTAAATTATAAAAAAGTGATTCATTTTTTGTTGAAACTGAACCCTGAGGATTAGATGACATGAAAGGGTATTACACATCATGTAAATCCCAAATGTAGTGTAGTTTTAAAAGTTATTTACAGCCAAATTTTCTTTCATTTGGAAATAGATTATTTTTTCTCCCATTTTAATTGAACCCTAGATGCCTGGGGGAGTTCTTCAGTCCCTCTTCATCACTCTTTTATTCATTGATCCTAGTGGTAGTTTTTTGGCAATCAGTGGTAAGCCCTTCCCTCTTCTTTGTTGATTTTCTACCATTCTTCTCCTAGTGATTCACTACAGCAATGTTGTTATGGTTTGGTCTGCATGTTGGGTTGAGCTTTGATGGTATTTGGTTGTGCTTCAGGTTGATCTACAATTCTTATTGTGAGTTTGTGGTTTTTGGGTGTTCTTCTTCACCCTACAGTGTGCAGTGAGTCGGAAAAGCTTTTATTAGGTAGAGTTTCCCTCATTTATCTTTATTCTTTATAATAAATGAGGGGTTTTATTTTATTTACCTATGTATTATGGTTATTCTAGATTAGTTAATGAAAATTAATTGGTTAAATTGAAATCGAAGTGCGAAAGTGTATGTTTCAAATGTTTTTACAGTCCTGACATGATTATAATATTGTGATTGTTTGGGCTTGATTCCCTATTGAGAATTGTGGCCATAAGGGGGTTTGTTTGCACTGGATACATGTATTGTGACTATTGTGACTATTTTAATTGTTTTTATATCACCCTAAATGGAAATCGGTTAATTACATATACTTGGATAATGAAATGATTTCCCCATGATTTTGGTTTGTGTGATAATACCCCTAAAATAAAGTGGAATGTGATAAAAGTCAATTTTTAAATCTATAAAAATGATCTTAATGTGTTGTGATTTGTGGTTGTGCTTATGGTTTAGTGATCTATGGTTTCAATGGGGTGTTGGGTGATATGTGGTTTGTTTTGATGTGATTATGAGGCATTAAGGAGGTGGTTTTTTTGTTGTGCTTTTGGGGCAGTGAGGAGTTGGTTTGTTTGGACATTCTTTTGGGGTGGTGAGTTAGTGGTTGTTTTGAGCTAGATGCCTAAGTAGTGATGAAATAAATGATTAATAATGATAGAAATAACATTTTTGGTTGGGTTAGCAGAATTAAAATTGTTAATGAATAATTAAATGGTGGGTTGTGTGGTTAAATTTGGTTGATGATAAATAATGAAAAGAGTGAGATAATAAAATAAAATTGGTTGGAAATGTGAAATGAGGTTTGTGGCTGAAGTGTGGTGTTATGCATTTAGAGGTGGAAGAAAAAGTAATTCTTTTGTGAGTTGGTTGGTCTATTTGTGAACCCATAGGTTGGGATTTACTGTTTGATACTATTTATATATATACTTGTGTGTTCTTGTGAAGTCTATACACACCCCACACATGTTGGGCATTGTGTGTCGACACCCACATAGTCACGCAGGTGGTGTTTTTTCTGACATTTGGTGAGGAGTGTGGATTCCTGGGTACCTTCTCTTTCCATATCACTCTTCTAGGTGAGGTGGGTATTGCATAGTCTGTGATGGAAAAAGGTTTGTTAGTGCATTAGGTGGTGGTTGTGATAGACCTGGTGTTTTTGGACGATATGTGACGGCCCAGGTGTTTTAAGGTGAGATGTGATTGTGCTTGTGGGGTGGTAGCCCATGTGTTTTTGAGAAAGGTCTATTTTGGTCATGGTTTTGGTTTGGTGAGCCTAGGTTTATTTGGGTCAGGTGCGTTGTGATCGTGCTTGTGGGACGATGTGGTATACAAAAGAGATGGGAGTGTCAGGACATACACTGTTTGGTGTTAGAACGGAATACAAATGGGAAAGTGGTGCAGGGTTCCCTTATCGATGTGATTAAAATTATATTATATTATTTGGTGAGAATTTCTTAGTGATTTTTGGATTGTTAGTATACCATTATAGGTGCTGGTGGGATTTACAATTTTCTCACAGGTGCATCAGTATGCTTAATTCACATGTGCATGAGATACTTTTGTTTTCCTACTGAGTATACTTGTATGTTCACCATACGTATATAAAAATGCTTTCATATTTCTAAGATAATTATAAAGATTTTACTTAACATTAATATCTATGATCTTGGATAGTTGTTGTGTCACTACTTTAGAATTTATTTTGGGTATCTACCATGGAGACATTTATTTCTATCAGTTTTATTTTTATACATGCATTGTGGGATGGTTTTTGGGTTTCCTTTGTGTGTGTGTGTGTGTGTGTCATGGAGTTAGTTGTGGTTGATTTCTCCAGCTCCTGATCCTATTTATTATTGAGGTCAATGCCTCTCATTTCATGAGATTTTTATACCCTCGATGCTAGTCCCCAATCCGGGGCCTACTAGAGGCGTGACTCGGGGGTTATTAACTCTCTCCTTTCATTGTGGTATCTTTGGAGAGAGGGGGTCATGAAAATATATATAAATTTTAAATAATAATAAATAATATATATAAAGTATATAAATATATGTAAAATTAAAATTAATAAAATAATAATTTAAAAAAGTAAATTGAGGAAAAATAATAAACATTTTATTAATTAAATAATTATGGATAATGTCAATAAGTAGTATATATTAAATATATATATATATATATGAATGTATATAACTATGAATTATATAATACAAAATATTTATTCTTTACATTAAACAGTAATATATTTAGTGAATAGAAGTTTATAATTAAAAATTAATATGAATTAAAAAAACTTACAAATTTCATCTAGTAATGGACATAATTGAATGTTGTTTAACATAGATCAAATGTGTGTTAAATTTATTTCTCATACATATACGTAATTAATGAATTTTTATATACAATACACACACCCGAATATTTACACAATTAATGAAATATTATATAGAAAAACATACACAAAAATATTTATGTAATTTACACAAATTTTAGTATTCATTTTATAATTTCACTATACTAAAAAACAGTTAACATGTTATGTTTTGAATTCATGAATTTTATTTATTTACTTTTAAAATTATTAAAGATAGGTATTATTTGTTCATTTTTAATATGTTTTATTATTTATTTTTTTGGAATTTAATCAATTTCTATTACTTATTATATATTTATTTATTTATTTATTTATGTATTTATTTATTTACTATGTGTTAATATTTTCAATATATATTCAACTTTATTTCAATATATATCATTATTTATTTTAATAATTTATTTTTAATTTATAATACTTATACATTTTTTCAATATTTTTAAAGTATACTCATTTTTAATTATTCAATTTCTATCATTTTTAACATTCTTGAACTTAAGATTAAATATTCAATAATAATGTTAAAAATATATTTGTAAAAAAATTATATATAAATATAATTATAAATTTATATTTACTATATTTATACACTTATAATTATAAATAAATATTATTTTTCAGAAAATTATTTATATAATTATAAATAAATAATTATATATATTTAAATAATTTTAAAATTATAATAAATTTATTTAAATGATGAATATATTGACTATATTATATTTATATATATTTATTAAATATAAATATTTATTTATTATATATTTATTATATATTTATTATATATATAATTATACAAATATATATAATGATATAAATATTTTTTTGAAATGTATTTATATAATTCTAAATAAATAATTATATATTTAATTAATTATAAAATTATAATAAATATATTTAAATAAATAATATATTTACTATATGTATTTTAAATGTGTATATAATTATATAAATATATTTAAACAAATTATTTATAGTTATAATTATAAATCCTTTATGAGTTCTTAAGTAATAAGAACTAATAAAAGGAATCTTTAACAGTGCTTTTTAGTGTTGATAAAGAAAGAGATTTACCAGTGCTAAAAAGGAACTGATAATGATTCCTTTTATTATCACTTATTATCTTAGTTCTTATAAAAGGTATTTTTATCATCACATTTTTGGAAGAGCTAATAAAAGTGACCTGGTGTATTTTAAGAACCCTAACCATCACAAAGAAGTTCAGGATATCAAAAGTTCTTTGCGGAATCAACCTGCTGTCAACACTCCTAGTTGTCGAACCCAGGATGGAATCTAGGCTAGAATCAAGGCTCCAACTATTCCAAGGCTTGAATTCAAAGATTGAATGATTCAAGGGTTAAACGAAACCAAGGACCAAACAAAATCCAGATTTTTTGATATATCTACATTCCCTCAATTATCCGTTGAACTTTACCATCCCATATTCATGTATCTCAACAACTTCGGTTTTACTATCCTATAATAAAATATCCCAAAATTCACAATTTTTAACATATTTTGAAGTATCATCTTCCCTGATGGCATGTGGCTCTCCTTAAGACAACACTAGTACTCTGAAACTTAAAATATATCAAACCTAATGTTGGGTCATGTTGTTATGAGGTATAATAGGCTCCCAATACCTATATTCCATGACATATATCTCTTTCCAATCATCTAATTTTTAAAAATTCATCCATATAACAGTCAGTGTTTTCATTAGTTTAGAATATTTCATTAAAAATAACATGGGAACCTCTTTTTCTATTTTTTATTGAGAAATTAATGTGCTATGATTCCTTAATTCACCTATAAACCAAGGAAAATGTTTAACTCACAAATCATAGACATCTCTATTTTATCCCTCATATGACCCACAAAAAATATGTTTTTCACTGTTTAATCCTCAAATATTATTTCGTCGATGTATATGCGTACCAGCATACTTTGATCATTATCATTCATGATGTAGAGGCTGTGATCAACTCTACCTCGCTAAAAACAATGATTTCTTAGGTATTGATCCAACTTTAAATACAAGGTACTCGGTGATTTATTTATATAATACAAAGAATTATTTAACTGGAACAACTTTCTCTCATTTACATCCACAATAAACCCATTAAGTTTCTCAATGTATACCCCCCTTAAGAACTTCTTGAGGAACATAGATTTCACATCTATTTGGTATACTTTTAACTACATTTTCACTGAAATAGTCATGGAGATTTAAATAGTTTCCAACCAAGATGTGTGAGTAAATTTATCATAAATAAAAATGACTTTTATCTAGTAATTTTCCTTACACACTGCCCATTATTTATTTTGATCCACTTTTCTATAGTCAATGAGTTTCTTACATAACACTTGCTTGGTTCTGATAACATTTTTGTCTTCCTACCTTGGAAAAATTTCCCAGGTCACGTTGTTATTATTTAAATCAATAATACCATGCATAGATTTTATCTAATTATTATCATTTTCTACCTCTCAAAAATATTTAGGCTCTACTTGGGAAAAAAATAGATTTTTTTGTTTTGTCTTACTCCTCCAAGGTTTCACCAAAGTTTTCCAATCCCCAATGTAATTTTATGAACTAATTTTAGGATTTCTTATATTTCTTACAATTGATAATCCTTATTCATTTTCCTTATCATCAATGTCTTATTTTGAGTCTACATCATCCTTGTGTGCCCCCCTATGATACTCAATTCAAAATTAATTTCCTCTAATGTTTTATCATTATTTTAATTATTAACAATCTCCCCATTAAAATTAGTAAAAAATATATATCAACTTTATCTTTTCATTATAAAAACATATTAACCCACCCTTTTTTGTATTTAATTGTATCATTATCTAATATGATCAATTTTTTACTAACACAAATCAATTTCCTCTTTCAAAAAAATTACAATAATTTTTTTCGACCCAAAATCAAAAAATATGATTCATCTAGTTTTATTGTACCTTTGTAAAAATATATCCATATTTGAAATGATAACCCACCAATTAATAATTCTAAAAAATCACTTCATTTCTTTCATTGCATATCTAATAAACACTTTATATGTTTTAATTTAATCCATATTAAAATTGATCATTCTTTAACATTGCCTTTTGGTTCCACCCTTAGGAATCTCTGATTACCATCCATGCAGTTCTCACAAAAAGGAGGCATTACCCAGTCTAGATAACATAATGGACTACAACTATCATCCTCATTAACTTTATCTCCCAAATAGTTATTATTCTAATTTGCTTCATGGGACTCATCCCCCATATCTTTTATGTTACTTGTACTACTCTAAGAATTATTCATCCTATGGATTACTACTACTGAGATTATTTCATGTAACATAGGTGCATGTCCATAAGAGATGGAGGATGAGTGCCAAACAACAAAATGAAATGATAACTATTCAGAAGATGACCTGATAAGGATAAAAAATGTATATAACTTTCACCTTTTGTTGAATTCGTAGGATAACACCTACTATATTGGAGTAACTCTTTTATTAAATTCAATTACTCATTTTCTTCCAATCATACTAAAATTATTTGAAACAATAAAATGTTGGGCTTCCCTTATTAGAATTATATATAACATTCACCTTTGATAATGAATATATTATGAGTATTTATTTATTTATTATATAAAATGAAAATTTTATGAACCTAATGTGATGGATATGAATTGAAAATGGATTCATGATAATATTTTGACCAAAGAGTATGAAGATGGAGTTAAATATTTCATCAAATTTATAATATAGCATGCATACAACCTTTCTCAAATCCATTTTACATGTTTATATGATTGTTATTCAAGACAAATTAGTCGGGACGAGTTGGAAGAAAATTTGATTTCTCATGGAATAGATGAAAGCTATAAATGTTGGACTAAACACAAGAAAAATCTAAACATGTACACCAATTGGGATGGTACTACGATTTATGAATCATTTGATATGAATACCAGTGTAAATAATGTTGGATATCACATAGAAGATATTAAAATTGAAATTGAAGATGACGTTATTGATTATCCAAAGTTGATTAGGAAGTTAAATATCTATGATAAGAGACCATTGTAGACTGATTTTACTAAATATACAACATTTTTATCTATATTGAAGTTATATAATTTGAAAGCTAGTAGTAGATGGAGTGACACTGACTTTATAGAACCACTTGGTATCCTCAATGATATGCTACCAGAAGAAAATGAACTACCATGTTGAACATATGATACTAAACAAATGCTATGTTCAATGGTAATAATCTCTGAAAAAATACATGCTTGTCCAAATGATTTTATATTGTTTTACAAGGACAATGAATCACTCATAAATTCCATAAGAGTGGTGCAAATCGATACAAGAAAAATGAATAAAGTCCTTCTAAATATGTATGGTACTTTCCTATCATTACACAGTTTAGAATGCTATATAGATTTCAGGAAACCACAAGAAAATTTAAATGGCATACAGATACAAGAATTAAAGATGGGAACCTATATCATCCAGTATATTCTCCTTAGTTAATAAAAATTGACTGTGAATATCCTGAATTAGGAAATGATATGAGAAACATTAATCTTTCATTAAATATAGATGGAATAAATCCTTTTAGTTTATATAGTAGTACTCAAAATATATATCCCATTATGTTGTTAAATTATAACTTTTTCCATGGTTATGCCTGAAATAGAAATACATTATGTTGTATCTTATTATATTTGTACCAAAGAAACCTTATATAGATATTGGATTTTATTTGGATCCATTGATCAAATATCTGAAATTGATGTGAGATACATGTGTTATAATGTATGATGCTCATAAAAGTGAATAATTCACATTGGGGGCCATGTTGTATGGGATGATAAATAACTTCCTCACTTATGAAAATTTATCTGGCTACAACATTAAAGGAAAGTTAGGGTGTCTTATTTGTGAAAAAACGCCCATAGTTAGTTCTGTTGAAACATTCCTTGAAGACTATGTTTTTATGAAATCAGAAATTTTTACCTCGATGACATAAATACCAATCATGGATGACAACATTTTATGGGAATATTGAACAAGATATAACGCCATCTCTAATAACTGGGGATCAAATGTTCGATAAAGTAAAATATATTGACACTATTTTCGAAAAACTATTTTTTTCAAATCCTTTGAAAATCAGGTTGGAAGAATAGATAATTTTTATTTTAATTACTATATTGGAATTGTTTGTATGTTAGAAATTTTCTTGATGTCATTCATATAAATAAAATTTATTTGATAGTGTTATCAGCATGTTAATAAATATTTCTAGAAAAATGAAAGATGAAATCAAGGCAAGGTTGGACATGATTGACATTGGGATAAAGGAAGAGTTGGAACCAGTGAAGGGTAAAGGGTGGAATTTTTTCCTCCAGTAGCTTACACTCTATCCAAATAGGAAGATTTTCAATTTTGTCTTTTCTTTAATAGTGTAAAAGTTTTAGAGTGGAATTAATCAAATATCAAGAATATCTTGTTAATGACCAATTTTAAGTTAAAAGGACTAAAATAAAAATAATATCATGTTTTGATGAAATATTTTATGTATGTTGATTTCTATTGCATTCCGACTCAAAATGTAAAACATACTTTAACTAGACTCTTCTTGTTTCTCAAATCCATATGTAGTAAAGTTATAAACTCAATGAAGTTTTAAATCATGAATAAGACTATTACAATTATATTATATGAATTATATATATTCTTACCACCATCATTATTTGATATAATTGTCCACCTGATGGTTCACTTAGTTAGAGAGGTTCAACTCTGTGGTCTTTTCCATTATAGATGGATGTACCACATCAAACATTATATGAAAATTTTGAATGATTATGTCAAGAATTTAAGTCAGCCAAAAGGTTGTATTGTAGAAAGATATATTGTTGAAAAATATAGAAGATTATGTACCGATTACCTACCAGATGTTGACATCATTAGTCTCCCAAAGCTTTTTCACAACTAAAGCCTTTTGGGTGATGGAATTTTTAAAAGATATGTTGTTACAATTACCTTGACAGAGAAAAAACAAGAAAACCTTTATGTTTTACATAATAGTGAAGATATTGATCCGTAAATTGAATCCCACAAATAAATTATTATATATTTAAATCAATCAAGGGTTGAAAGATGGATATCAAATACACATAATCAACAGTTTATAAGATGGTACTAGGATAAAATTTATAAGGAGTTATCTGAAAATACAAATTCAGTTGTCGAACGACTTCACTGGCTAGCTAGGGGACCAAATGTAAATGTTATATCTTACACTAGTTTTTATTTAATGTTTATATGTTCTATAAAAACTAACATGATGAATAATGTATGACGAAAAATAGTGGTGTTATTCTTATGATGGAAGTGATGCACATATTTGGTTCTGAGGATAGAATTCAAATTTATACCAATATGTCATATTTTTTCATTACCGAATAGATATAGGATTTAGATTATACAAAATTTAAAGTCCTGATTTTCCATAACAAATTGGTTGATAATATAAATGTAGTGAGAGTTAATAAAATGGGCATTGTGAAGGTGAATTTCAGTGTGGAAAGGGAAAAAGATGAGTCATTCATAAATAAATCTCAATCAGTGATAGTATTTTATGTATCAGATCTAGAAAACAAGAGTTAGTCGATTTTCATATTGTAAATTAGAACAAATTTTGGGTTAGATAAAAATTCATTCAAGGATGAACCTTTTATTGGGAGATCAAAATCAGTTCATGTTAGTCCAAATATAGAAAATGTATTGTATGTTATAGGGGACCACAAATAGGGAATTTGGATTCTCAATATGGGAACTAAATCCACTAAACCTAGCAATGAAAAAGAGGCAGACCGAGGTGGGGTGGTCCAAGCCTCCATGGGTTGGACCTCGCGTGGGTTTTTCTGCAAAATCCCACATATAATGCGAAAAAAAATTGAAACCCACTCCACCCCAAATAATCCCCTGGGTTTCCGGTAGGCTTCCCGTGGGTTTCCCGCATTTTAAAAAATATATACTATTTATAATTATTTAAATATTTTATTTTTTTATCATTCTTAATGGTTATTGTTGGGATAAGTATGGATTAAAAATACCTAGAGTTATAAGGGTTGTGATGGAAAATTTTTAAATGGGATAATGGTGGAATGCAACGACGATGATGTGGTGGTGAACTATTGTTGTGAAAAGAAGGTGAGTGGTCAGTGAGAAGTGATGAATGATAATGTTGGTTGTGTGGTGATGCGAATGGCCAGAATAGATGATGACATTCCAAACAACAATCAGTTTTAAAGGGGGCTATTAGGGTTCCCCTGAGGTCGTTTCCTGTTTTCTTAATAAAAAAATGAAATAAATAATAACAAAATTAAATGGACCCAAAAAAAATATTATTATTATAATAAATATTTTAGAATTGAAACCATGTGCAGGGTAGATGATTTCCATTTTTTGAGAGGTGGGATTACATATCATGTGAATATAGTGAATAATTACAATATAAATATTATGAAATAAAATTAAAACAGTAAATATAAACCAATTTTAAATTCACATGTGAATGAATGGTGAATTAGTATGACAATTCTAGAGAGAAATATTAAGTCGTGGTTTAATCATAATTTTTTTTATTATAAAATCTAAAATATTAAAGAAGCATATATTATAAAAAAATATTTTTTTAATTAGGCTGGTGGGTAAGCCTGCACTCACGTGGGCTCAACCCGCCTTAGCCCACACTCGCATGGGCTCAACCCACGTTGTCCTATGCTTTAAGGGATCAAATTTTTTGGCCTACCCCAACCTGCATTTTCCCTAAACCCACAAAGTCCATGGCCTAGAGGCCCATTTTACATCACTAATAAAACCTTAAAAAATAAAGAGAGTTCAATGAGAAGGTAAAAGTGTTTTTTAATATATTATTTTTTCCCTCATAGTATTATAATGTCTCTAATACATTAACATAATCTAAATTAAATGTTTGACTACTCATACAGAAAATGTATTCTCCACATGAGGATGTTACCAATCCACAAAAGAAAAAACTATAATAATGGAAAGCCTTTTGGAAGATGTAAAGCAATGTTACGATATACATTCTCTATTTTATAGGCAATGTTATGATATACATTCTCTATTTTACTAAAAAAATTATATAATGTAACAGTTATTTAATTTTCATTATTCCTTATAGATTTCATTATTTTTTAATATATTTTTCTTCTTTCATGCCTTTCTGCGCCAAAGCATCAATAGACTTATTCTCCCTCAAAATATTTTCACCCCTTTAGTGTTTGTATTTATCAATTTACTTTACGTTCCCTCCTTTGCCATTATAAGAAGAGAAAATATTCTTCCTTTTCTCAATCATAGAGTAATTATGATGTTTTAATAGTAAAATAATTTTCTATAGAATTAAGGTATTGTTTTTTATTTATGATTAATTTATTTCTTTTTATTATTACTCACATAGTAGTTGTTTTATTATATGGTGGATTATTTTGTTCAATTTGGGGTGGTCTATCAATATTTCATGCCTTTCTCTGCATAAACTTCCACAAAATTCTTCTCCATAAAAAACAATTCACCCCCACTATGTTGTAATTTTTCAATTTCCTTCATGTTTCCTGCACTGCTCAATCATAGAGGTAATCTTGTGTTTTCCACAGTTAAATAATTTTCCATAAAATTAATGTATTATTTCATATTTTTGTTTTATTTATTTATTTATAGTATTAATCATAAAATAATATTTTTATTATATATGTGGATTATTTTCTTTGAGTTAGGGTAGTTTTTTTAAAGCTTCTCATGCTCATGATAGATTGGATTTTGAGCTTACAACTGAGATAATGACAAAAGGGAAATGCATCAATTATTCATACATCCATCATGTAAAGGTGAACAAATACTACTTATTTAATTTCTTTTTTCATTATTTTATATACTATTTTTAAGTTAATTTCCTTATCATTTTTATATAATACATATGTATTTGTTTCACAAATCTTTTAGGAAGTCATATTTTTCTTTCAACTATCTATAATAAACCACAAAAGATATAAAATGTTCTTTTTTGCCAATATTTCCATGCTTTCCATTTCCTTTCTTTTTTGACCTTCCAATAGATCATATTGAGTCTATGTTCATAGACAAAAAACCTTTCTTGTGGAAATATAGAAGAGTATAGAAATCTCATGTTCCCATTATGGTGACTTATCATGATATAATGTGCACATGATCTTCCTCTAATATTTTGTCTTTCAATAACGATAAAGGATTTTCGACTAAGAACATTGAACCAATAAAAAGTTTTGGTCGTTTGAAAAATAAATTAAATGTAAATGAGGGAAAAATTGTTAGTTAGGATTGTTTTTGAGACTTTGGTATTTTAAGGAATCATCTGCACCTCAATCTCGAACACAATGTGACCGGTATGACTCCAAGTGATTCTTTTTAATTAAAATTGGAATTAATTTTAGTAAAAATGAACATTGTATGACAATGTTAATAACATTTGAATATTTGTTTTTCAATTGAAGTTTTTATTTCATCTATTGTATTTCTTTCAATTGTAATTTCCCATTTTTGTTTTGTAATAGCATCATCAATTTTTCTAATGTAAGTTTTTATTTCACATTTAGTATTTTAATAACATTTATTCTTCTTCTTATTTACTTATTTTTTTCCTTTTATTCACACATTGATACCATTGAATCGAAGTGTGAATTTATTCACACCTGCACTTGTGAATTCATCACACAACGGTGGAGTGTACATTTTTCAATGTTTTTCTTCTTCAGTCCCACTTTTTTAAGTCGACTACATGCTTCCATTTATATAATAGCATCAATAGAGGAATAACATTTTATGGGTTGATCCTATGGATTTTCATGGGCTGGATTGAATGTTATTTGATGTTCTTAAACTCTTAAATTTTTTCTTCATTTTAAAAGTTTCTTTCTTTGATTTATCTTACTCTTTGTCTTCACCAACTTTAACAACAACACATTTTGAGTTCTAGTATGATCCAATTACATTGAGTGCTCATTTAATTAATTCTATATGTGAATTGGTGATTATCCTTGAAATTTTTTATGGATTAAATCAGAGAATGATATTGAAGAATTATTTCATTTAATGGATACCTCTTGAACTGATGAACATAAAATCCAAGGAAAAAAATACATCCAATCAAGCCCTAAAGGAAACCTAGGATCGACACATCTTAAATATTTGTTTTAGATTAAGGATTTGTTTTTTAAAATTGATCTTTAAATTAAATAATTAGTTTTTTAATCAAAATTAACCCCAAAGAAGGAAACTTCATAGCCAATACCACATCCAATCTTAGTGTCTCAAGGTTTATTCTTTGGACCCTATGGATTCAATCCCTACTTGTAACTTTAATGACCTCTTTTCTAGTAGGGTAAATTTGGGTTCAACCACCCTTCTTCAGGAGAAAGTTTTCCACCGCTTCAACTTTCCCAGTTGATCGATGTTAAGGAAAAAGATATGAAAAAATAATATGTGATTCTAATAAGAAAACTTGATTCTCGCACATCATTCCACAGTAAAATTTCTTACAAGAGACTCTATATATTTTAAAATATATCTCTATAAAATCACTTCCCCATGATTAGGTGTACCTGAAGTAAGAAGAAAAATCACCTTACTCACCACAAAAAGTCATATTCACACACAAAAGTAGGCTCACAAATAATCAAATTATTATAAATACATTCAATAGTAAAACATGAAATAAAAATACAGAAAGAAAGAAAAAAATAACACAAGAGTTTATCATGCTTTAAACTATATCCTACATGCATGGGGGAAACCACGCTACTATTTTATTTTATTGAAACTAGGAGATTACATGTGATACAAACATATTACAAATGAAGATAATCTTCCCCAACTCTATCTCCCTAATAAATGCTCTATTAAACCACTATTTTTACATATTACACTGATGATCCCATAAACATATATTCTAATCACAAGTAGCCAAATAGGTTAAAATGGATCCCCTAAAAACCTAGATCATAAAGCATCATAACTTAAGACAGGTTACCAACCTGATTACCCATTAGCTTTTATAAACTTCTAGACCTCACAATGCTTCAGTATTGAAGAATCAGTATAAATGAATTTTTAATGGTCCTAATACTATTTGATAAGATATAATTCCATAATATATGCCTATCATTCATCCAAATAACCATAACATGGAATTATGATGAACATAATTATTATGTATGAAAAAAATATGATGGACTAAAACATATTTCACCTCCCATCAATCTCACACTTGAAGTTTATTTCAGAAAATCATGAAAAATCTACAACACTTATCATGAAGCAGCATTTATCACTCCTTATTTACTATATTAAACTAAGTCCCACCAAGGCTTGATGCTCCCATATGATTTCTTGAACTACCATCTTGTTGAATATGTCATTCTAATTTTGGTTTCATACTATATTTTATTGATCAATATCCTTTTCCCCCAGAAAATTTATAATGAAATGATACTTAAGTTCAATAATATTTATTTGAGCATAGAACACCATATTTTTATCCAAGTGAATAGAAAATTGGATATCACAGTAAAGCACTAATAATAATTATAGCCTTCCTATCTCCTTCATCAAATACTCAAAAAATATCATTTCTTTCCCAAATTCTTTTATAGAAACATAATCTACTTCCATTGAACTTAGAGTTTCTTGTAATTTCAATTTTGACTACTAGTTGATAGTCATTCATATAAAAGTAAACACATAACCATATTTAATTTTCCTTATATATGTGTCACCCACAAAGTCTAAATCTATAAATACTATTAATGTTTTTATCCATTCTAAAGCACATGGAATGATTTTATGATCCTTTTAAATACTTTAGAATCCAATTCACATCATTAAAATTCACTTTCCTTGGATTTTATGTGTACCAAATCACAACTCCCAATACATAAGAAATGTATAGATGAGTGAAAATTATTAAATACATAAAACTTATGATCACTGATGCATGTAAAACGTTATCCATAAACTTTGATTCAACTTCTGTTATTGGTGACTATGAATTGGATAACTTAATGTGCGTAGTAAGAGGGGTTGAGACTAGATTACTTTCGGCCATCCTAAACCTTTCCATGATCTTATGAATATAATCCTTCTGAGAAATAACCATAGTCTTAGATTTTCTATATCTCTCAATCGTTATCCCCAAATTCATCCTTCTCTATCCAAGATGTCATTTCTAATATTCCATAAAAATCACACTTCAACTTTCATAATTTCCAAGAATCTGATCCATCTATCAATATGTCATCCACATATAAAAGAAATGTGATGAATATACCATCTCCCTATTTCTTTGGATAACTCAAATGATTTTCATTTCACTCATTGATTCCTTTTTCCAATATTAATGAATCAAATTTTTGATTTCATTATCAAGGGGATTGATTCAACATATTGGGGATTTACTTAAATATATAAACCAAATTATAGTCTCCTTACAACAGTAAACCCATTGGTTGTTTCATGTATATTTCCTTTTCCCACTCACTATGAATAAAATTATTCTTGACTTCAATATTCTTTAGATACATATCTTCTAATACAACCATTCTTAACACTATTTGGATGATATAATTTTTAACTATCAGTGATAAGATTTTTAAGAAATCTAATCCTTCATTCCTTTTAATCCCTTCACTACCAGTCATGATTTGTTTGTTTTATTATCATAGAAATATTGTTTAATCTGGTAAGCCCACTTGTTCTTAAGTTCCTTTTTACCCTCCTTAATTTTATCAATCTCCCATGATCTGTTGAAATTTAATGAATTCATATCCCCATTCATGGCTGACTCCCACAGCTTAGAGTCAGTATGAGAAGAAACCTCCTCTATATTTTCAAGTTCTAATACATATGTTAAGAGTATAAAAATACATCATCCCCATCTCTCTGAACAGATCTCTAGATTTCATTTTATCTACTCAACTGAATCAGTTGAACTGAACTGATTAGGTCTACTCTTTATGCCAGCACCTGAATTTTTATTACTCATACATATGAAGCCCATACTTCTAGTCCTCCCACACAAGATTTATTTGTCCTTGAAAAATATGGTATTTTTTAGGGTTTTACGTTTAGAATTTTGGTTCCTTCTTCACCTATATCTAAGTTCTTTGGTTTTTACAATCTACTGGTACTCTGATTAACTTGGACCTCAATAATTGATTTTTGTTCATCTTTATACTCCACCAAGTTCTTATCCTTCTATAGATTATTCTCATAAAAGACAATATCTCTACTTATAATAAACTATTTCCTTTCACTATCCCACAATTGATATCTAAAATTTTTATCACAATATCTATGGAAAAAAAACATAGTTTATATTTTGATTCATGTTTACCATGGTCCTTATAAATTACACGTACATATTATAAACTACTAAATACTCTAAAATTATTAACTTCTAGTTATTTTCTATAATATAAACCCTTTGAAATTTCCTTCCCAACTACCAATGCTAAACTTCTATTGGTAAGATAAGATATCATGTTGAGTGCCTCTTCACAAATCACCTTAGGCACTTCTGAGTGTAAACTCACACTTACAGATTTTTCTATTAGATTCATGTTCATTATTTTAGCCACTCCATTATATTATGGAGTTCTAAGAACCATATTCTCGTGCATTATTACTTCATTATTATAAATTTTTTAAATTTTTTACCAATGTACTCACCACCATTGTCTATTTAGATATACTTCATCTTCCATCCACACTACCTTTCCTCCAATATTTTCTACTGAATAAACACCTGAAATACATTATACATATTCTTCAAGAAGTAAATATATAATATCCTTATAGAATCATAAATGAAAATAATAATATAAGGATAACCACCATTTTAATGAACAGGTATAGGTCCCATAATATTTGGGTATAAAAGATTCAACTTTTGGTCCCTAGAATTTCGACCATCGAAGTTAAAGGAAACTCTTATTTTATTTCCCAGAACACACCTTTCACAATCCCTAATTTCCATGTGATAAATATTCAATATTCCATTATCCTTAATAACATTCATATTCTTTTCACTAAGGTGACCAAACCTACCATTCCATACTTTTGGATTATTGAAAGTTGTACTTCTAGAGACTACCATCCCATCTGAATTTATGGTCATGTAAAGAGTCTCATGATTTACTCCTTTTTCAGTCACTATAGATCTCAAAGTAACTTTCCAGACCCCATCTAAAAAACTAGTACCATAGCCTATAGCATTATGTTTCCAAATGGAAATTGAATTCCTCAATATCCTAGGGATGTAGAGAACTTCAAATAGCATCAATAATCCACCCTTCTTCATTTAAGTGATTCCCTCTCCTTTTTGAACAGCTTCTAGGTATTTATTATCTTCCATATGTACTTTTCTAAATTTCCCTAACACATAATTCACAATTCATCTTTGATCTCCAATTTATGTATAGGAGGATACCAAGCTAGTCACCTAAGATTCAATGGGAGTAGTAGAGCTTAATAAGTCTTTCAAAATTCTATTATATTAAAGAAATTTGAAATACCTATCATAGATGTTTTTCTGGTGTTCTCATTGAGAATTTTTTAATCTTTCTTAATGTTCCCTTTCTCCCTAAATTTCCTGTAGGTTGGGCTAGAACCAATAGAATTTCCCTGACTCTTTTCTCATTGCATTTATCAAGACTTATCTACTAATGTATTATTCTGATAGATTTTATTCCATTAAGGTGAACATCCTCTTCCATCAGTACTAAGGAAACTACAGGATGGAACCTAAACTTCCCTTCATAGAATTTTCTCATTTAGTATCAAATTCTCAATATCATCAAACACAAAATCTCTTTTTTCCATTAGAGTTACTAACCAGAGAAACCATTTCATCCCATAATTTCAGAAGCAAAGATAATAGTATCATCACCCATACATCATCAATAAAAGTTACCTTAATCTATTAGATATTCCCACAAATCATGATGGATTTATTAACATGATATACCACTAGTCTTCCTTTAGAAAACCTTAATCTAAACAACCATCTCAATGTGAAGACTTCATTAAGGGCTGTGGATTTTTCATATATATCTATTAATTTCTTCATAACTTCTATTTTATTCTTATTCTATTTAATATTGATGGTAACATACATTTTAAGAGAAATTCATACAAGATCCAGTGCCTTTATATCCAAGATATCCAATTCGTCTTTCTCTAAACACCAACTTTACCCTATAAAATGGGACATAAAATTCCTTCTAAATCAAATGGCCTATAATTTTCATCTTTAAGAATCTAAAATCTATTTCCTATAATCTATTGATCCATAAATTCCCTTTATTTTATGTAATTCCCGAACTGTTGTCAATGTATTGAACCTAAAATCACTAAACCTCATCACTATGATACCACTTTTTGGGGAAAACAATAGTGAAAAACTGATCCTTGCTTCTAATAATACCACTAGATTCTCACACTTTTATCCACAGGAATATCGCATGTCACGAACCAGGTTGGGCCGCCATCTGACCCGGTGCCCGACCCGGTCTGCGGCAAGGCCCGAAGGGCGTTCCTGATCCCCACGGGCTGGCACAAGTGCCCGGGTATCAAGAGTAACCTGTGGGAACGGTTTACCCGAGAAGTATACACAAACACTAACAAGATAATAAAATGAAACTAAGAAAATTGACAACCAACGAGACCATTGAACTGAAATCAAATTTAAAGGTTTACAATTAGAGCCAACATCCCAAAAATAAATGACAATAAAAGAGACCAAAACTGTAACTCAAACCTCCAAGCGACAAGAGTGGTGTAGCATCTGCACGCCACAACACCAACCTTCACGAGAAGACCATCAACGACCAGAACCACCATCGCTGAGCACGAAGCATAACCTGGAATACACAAGAAACAAGAATCTACATACACCCAAGGGTGTATGTAGGGTGTGAGCTATAGGCCCAGTAGGATGCCACTGAGAATAAGTTCCATGCCATAACATCAAAAGACAATTTAAAGTTCTTATTCAAATTTATACGTTCAAAATTCCTTTGAAGAAAAGATTTGAAAACCAAAAGCAAAAGGAAAACACTGGAAACACAAAAAAAACTCATTTCATAGACACAATTTTAAAGGGAAAGAGAAAAGTTCATTATGGGCACACACACACACACTCTCTCTCTCTCTCACACACACACACACTCACACACACACACACACACACGCTAACACCCAAATGGTCCTCCATATGCCGACGGAAGGCACCATGCCATAGATGGTAGAGCACTATAGGTAAAACTCCTAAGGATCATCTAGGTCGAGTGGGACCCTAGAAACCTCGTGTCTCGGTGAAACGTGGCTTAGAAGGCCACGGCGCTCAGAAAACGTGGCTTAGAAGGCCACGACCCTCAGAACACGTGGCTTAGAAGTCCACGACCCTCAGATATCATGTTTAGTTAGTGTTGCAATCGTCAATCCAGCTAAGTGAAACAGGGACGATACCCATCTGGTTCACTAGCGCACTAGTTCTAGTTCACCCACCTAGATACCCAGGGTTTTCCCATGTTCTCAAACAAGTTTTACATTCACATAGTATATTTATTTCTCATTTAGCAGACCAAACAAGATATTGCACACAAAAGTCACTATTTGCATACCAAAGCACTATTTCAAAGACACACGCACACGGCATGTCTCATTTTATAAAAAAAATACACCACTTTAAAAGTGAAAGCATATTCAAATCCTATAAAGAACCATTTTAGCGTTATATAAATACACCAACAAATCATTTGATTTATTATTGAAATCATTTCCAAAAAAGACAAGAAAACCTTACACCAAAAACAGCTTGATTTTATACAGAGGCGTCACTTTAAAACTTGATACACGAGGTAACCATGTAAAAACTTGTTTTCCATTATTCAAACAATTTTTCATTTCAACTTCAAAGGTACACAACAAGTAAAACACACCAAAAGTGATTCATATACTTTGAAAATGTCTATTTAAATACACAAACACCTAAAGTGACTTGAAAACACCTTTCAAAAGAAACCATTACGAAATCAATTTCACAAATCAACCCTTTCAAAACCTCTTTGGTACTCTATAAACAATTATTAAACACTTCTAAAATTTACCACAACCAAATATAAAAGAAAAACATAACAATTTCTAAAGACAGGTGCAATTTTCATCACGCACGCATGTTACACCATTTTTAAAATGCATTTCGCAAAACCTCTACAGCTCTACCAAACATTATAAACATAATTCGCATCTTGCAACTAAACCATAGAACATATTAAGTTAAACTAAACAAACAAATTAAATTATCTAAATGATGTAAAGACATGGAACCACCTACCTCAAATAGGAACGAAAAAATGGCACGGTGCAAGACTCCAGTTGCGCAACGATCGCACCATATCGAGCTGTCAAATAGGTCCAAAAACAGCAGACCGTTAAATAGGTTCAATAATAATGTTAACATAATAGTAATATTAATAATAATAACAAAAATAATAGTAGTTATATCAATAACATAATAATAATAATAGCATAATAAAAATAATCATAGTAATATTAATAATAATAATATTTTAATAATAATAATAACAATACAATAATATAATAATAATAATAATAACATAATCATAATAATAATGATAATAACATAATAATAAAAATAATAACATGATAATATTATCATGATAATAATAATAATAATAATAACATTTATATAGTAATAAAAATAACATAAGAATAATGTAATAATAGTAACAATAATAATATAATAATAAAATTATTATTGACATAATAATAATAACATAATAATGATTATATTAATTATATAATAATAATATTAACATATTAATAATAACAATGCTATAATAATAATAATGATCACATAAATCATAATTTTATAATAGAATGTTAATAACATATTAAATAAAATGAAATAGCAGAATAAATTAAAATAAATAAATAAAAAAATTGACCTGCGCGGCGGAGCGGAGGAAGGAGAAAGAAAAAAGTAGAAGAATAAGAGGAGAAGAAGAAGAAGAAGGAGAGAAGAAGAAGAAGAGAAGAAGAAGAAGAGAAGAAGGAGGAGGAGAGGGGGCGCGGAGGAGTGGCGGAGGCGCAGTGCGGTGTGACTAGTCCGCTGCGGGTGCAACAGGGGCGCAGCAAGTCGGCCCGAGGCGGAGGCATGGCGACGCGGGTCCGGCGTGGGTGCAGAAGGGGAGCGGCGGGGTCGAAGGAGGAAGAAGGCGTGGCCGATGCGGTTCTGGCGTGGGTGCAGCAGGGGAGCGACGAGGTCGGAGGAGGAAGAAGGCATGGGGAGGGGTGCGTCGCGGATGGAGGAGAAAATGAGAAAGAATGAAAACGTGGGGAGGAAGGAAAAGAGAAAAAAGAATAATGAAAAAAAAAGAAAAAAATAATAATAAAAAATGGGAGTGGGGGGTGGCGGCGGCGGCTACGGTTTCTAGGGGGAATTAACAAAATGAAATAAATTTAAGATATTAATGTCATAATAATAATAATAATAATGATAATAATAATAATAATAATAATAATAATATTGATGGTAAGAATAATAATAATAACATAATAATCAATAAAAATAATAATATTATTAGCAATAATAATAATAATAATAATAACATCATAATAATAATAATAAAAAGAAAATAATAAGATTATTATTTATAATAATATTCTCAAATTAAAACCATGAGAATATTAATATTATTATCATCAAAACACAATATATTAAATCAACTCATTCCCATCATCCTTTTCCACACCTTAATTTTATTTCGTTATCATTATTAATTCATTTGTTTAATTAGTTGACCAACGAGCAGGGTCATAAGACAGACCTGGCGAAGCCGCACGGCTTCGCAATTATGCTTCACTCGTGCGTCGCATGATGACAAGCCCAGAAGAAGGAAAAAAACTCGTTTAATTATATATTTATTTATTATTAATTCCTTTTATTTATTTGTTTTCACATTGGGAAAGAGAGCGGTGAACCGGGCGGGGCCGTGCGGCGACCCAAGCGAGGCCGCGCAACTTCGACGGCGTTGCTCTAGACACAAACAAGACCAAAACACAAAGAACTCGAAAACTTAAGTCAGGTTTCGACCCGAACTACCCGACGCAAAGAAAAATAATAAAATAAATAAATTAGAAAAGGCAGGTGTGAAAATTCTCCCCACCATAATGCTTTTCGTCCCCGGAAAGCCACAACCAGAACCAAACCCCATAGTAGAAAACCACACTCCCTTAAGGTTCAAAGAGGATCCCCACAAACACCAAGCAAAGAGGGGGAAAAGTATCGTGCTCAGAGAAAGTGACTCAAATCCAACTTTGAGAAACTCATATAAATATTTTCTGATATGTGTCACCCGCCCCGAAGAGCTAGAACGCCTCCAGTTGATTGTTTTAGAAAGCGAACTCTTGAACCCACAGAAACCAACTTTACAACCCGAAACACCTCAAGCACTATAAAATGAAAACCAGGCCATTTGGCTAGAAAGAAAAACAAGATCATACCACGTCCACGGAACACTCTTATCACTTATCACCAATCCATATTTAAAAACATAAGCAATAGATCAACATGGGGAGGCCCGAGGGGCTCCCCACCATTTGGAACATACTGAAGCTCGAGACGAGACTGGAGAACTGACACGGGGAGGTTCGAGCGGACTCCCTTCCATTAAAGAAAATTCCAGCACTGATTCATTCTCGAGACATTTGTGCGAGACCCAATGTGTGTCTCCCCACCATTAAGAACATACCAATGCCCAAGACGAGACTAGAAAACCAACATGGGAAGATCCGGGCGGACTCCCCACCATTAAGGAAAGGCCAACACCGATTTATTCTAGAGACCTTTGTGTGATACCCGTCGTGGATCTCGCTGCCATTAGAACGAACAGAGGATACAGAACTTTGAAAGAAAAAAAATCTCGATGGTGACCAAACACCCCACCACAAGGGGCGGGGAGGGAGGGTCCCAACCACCAGGCGTCAAAACCACGGCCGTCCACAAACCAACATTTCAAAATTTCCTGGATGAACACCATTCAAGTTTGAGACTGAGTTACCCAACAGACTCTCATAAGGACCACTAAAGCGATTGCATCCCATGGAACACAACCCCCAAAACTTTAAGGCAACGAGATGAACACGCCTCCACATGGTCACGAAAACCTTATGCAACCAGACGGTTCGTTCGGAGCAGAACAACCATAGAAAAAAATTTAAGCTGCTTTCACTTTCAACACCAATGACAGAAATAAAGTCGGGTCTCATACACTCTCGGGGTTCCTGACCATGCGCCAGCTTCACTCCGCGGCCTATGGCTGGAGCAATGATATTTGAAGCATCTTATGCCTCGTAGTCAAGCATGGAAGACTCCCGAACGGAGCTTCTCCTTTTGGTGTCACACCCAATCATACTGCACCTGAGGAAACACCATCAGACACAACACGCCATGACATCCAATTACTCTCACACTGAACATTCACCCGAATGAGAGCTTAAATGATACACACGCATCATCCCTGGTTACACTGAATGAGAACATGACACAAGAAATCATTGCTGAGAACAATCATTGCTGTTGAGAGAAACATTACATTGAGAAAGACATTAGACTGCATCTTGAACAACACGTGATTCCTGTAAACGACCATAGCAGCCTCATACGACTGGGTCTACCAAACTAGCAGTCTAACATGAACCCTTCTTTAAACAAAACAAACCAAAGACCAGAGGTTATTTAGAACGATAGGCTACACCGACGACTTAGGTTTGCTTCCAAACCACCGTTGACTATCAAAGAGGTCTCACGCTGCAAGACATCACCGAACATGACCCTTGTGTCCACTGTAAATACTACAAATCCCTTCAAGAAACTGGTCAACACTAAAAAATTTGAACCGCCTTCACCCTTCACTGCTAGACTTCCTTTTTCCGTTTCCAGGGGTAACCTTCAAACATGACGATGTCAAACCTCATACCCAATGACTCGGACAACTCAAATGACCAAAACTACCTTCAACTCCCCTCGCATCTATCGTCCCACTGTGAGAGAATCCGCTTAGTTGCAAAAAGGAGACGTGAGTTCAATTCAAAAATTCAAGAAGAGATTCCTCTGATCAACTAGAGGGTCGGCCAATAGAGAATTACTCGTGGACGCACTTTAATCACATGTTAACGCTTTATAGGAGGGCATACACTAGTCAAGAAAGGAAAACCATGGACCCAACGAAACTGGTCCGATGGTCAAGACATAACACAAGCGAACACCAAACGTGCATGGGAACCACTGCAAGGGCTCCCCAATGTACTTTTTCAAAAGAGACCATCAACCACATGCTTTCACACCAACTGACCAACAAAAATTCAAACTCAAGACACAAATCAGTCAAAAGGATCCTTGGCTCAAAACGCCACACATCCAACATCTCAAAAACACAAGGACACGCCACACAAACACCGTTTACTAAAACACCAATTTTTTTCTTTTTCTTTAACAAAACATTTTGAAAATAAGCAAAGCCGGTGGGTTTCACAAACACCAATGGTGTCCCATGGGCCTCACACATGCATGTTCTCGTGCTGCACTGGCACCCACCTCATATCCATCCAAGCACTCATCCACTTACTCCATTAACCATTTTTTCCCATATTCACTCATGAATGTGGTTTCCCACGAGAACACTAAGGATCAAAAACAAACCATTCCATTTTTTTTCAAATCCAAAACATCCAACCCACACCTTTCAAACCTCATACCTCATTTTATTTTTAAAGCGCTTCATTTAAAAATCATTTTCCAAATCCAAAACATTTTTACGTAAAAACCAAATTCTCACGAATCTAAAGAAAAGAGACGAGAAATGACACAAGAGAAAACTTGTGTCAGCGGGTGACTGGAACGTATGGTTGGTGGCCATACACCAGTCATGCCACTGCCAGGGAGGGTATTCTTGGACAGCGTCCCCAGCTCCACATGGCTTTCCAGACCCTGCGAGCTCACTAGGACTGCTGACCTTACCCCTTTTCCATTTCCCATAGACAAGATTAACCGTAATGACCAAAAACACAGACAAACCTCAACACACTTTGGTAACTCGAGTCCCGCCACGAGGTGTGCTGGCCAGGCACATTGCTCGTAGCTAGAACGCTGAGTTCCGACTACCTTAATTTTGGTTCACTCTGACTCTATATCAAAAGAAAACGACCCAAGAGAGAAACCTTGCCCTCTGATACCATTTTGTCACGAACCAGGCCGGGCCGCCATCCGACCCGGTGCCCGACCCGGTCCGTGGTAAGGCCTGAAGGGCGTTCCCAATCCCCACGGGCTGGCACAAGTGTCGGGGTATCAAGAGTAACCTGTGGGAATGGTTTACCCGAGAAGTATACACAAACACTAACAAGATAATAAAATGAAACTAGGAAAATTGACAACCAATGAGACCATTGAACTGAAATCAAATTTAATGGTTTACAATTAGAGCCAACATCCCAAAAATAAACGACAACAAAAGAGACCAAAACTCTAACTCAAACCTCCAAGCGAAAAGAGTGGTGTAGCATCCGCACGCTACAACACCAACTTGCACGAGAAGACCATCAATGACCAGAACCACCATCGCTGAGCATAACGCATAACCTGGAATACACAAGAAACAAGAATCTACATACACCCAAGGGTGTATGTAGGGTGTGAGCTATAGGCCCAGTAGGATGCCACTGAGAATAAGTTCCATGCCATAACATCAAAAGACAATTTAAAGTTCTTATTCAAATTTATACGTTCAAAATTCCTTTGAAGAAAAGATTTTCAAACCAAAATCCAAAGTAAAACACTAGGAACACAAAAAAACTCATTTTATAGACACAATTTTAAAGGGAAAGAGAAAAGTTCATTATGGGCACACACACACACACACACTCTCTCTCTCTCACACACACACACACACACGTGCGCGCGCTAACACCCAAATGGTCCTCCATATGCTGACGGAAGGCACCATGCCATAGATGGTAGAGCACTATAGGTAAAACCCCTAAGGATCATCTAGGTCGAGTGGGACCCTAGAAACCTCGTGTCTCGGTGAAACGTGGCTTAGAAGGCCACGACCCTCAGATATCATGTTTAGTTAGTGTTGCAATTGTCAATCCAGCTAAGTGAAACAGGGACGATACCCATCTGGTTCACTAGCGCACTAGTTCTAGTTTTCCCACCTAGATACCCAGGGTTTTCCCATGTGCTCAAACAAGTTTTACATTCACATAGTATATTTCTTTCTCATTTTGCAGACCAAACAAGATATTGCACACAAAAGTCACCATTTTCATACCAAAGCATTATTTCAAAGACACACGCACATGGCATGCCTCATTTTATAAAAAAAATACACCACTTTAAAAGTGAAAGAATATTCAAATCCTATAAAGAACCATTTTAGCGTGATATAAATACACCAACAAATCATTTGAGTTTTTATTGAAATCATTTCCAGAAAAGACAAGAAACCCTTACACCAAAAACAGCTTGATTTTATACAGAGGCGTCACTTTAAAACTTGATACACGAGGTAACCATGTAAAAACTTGTTTTCCATTATTCAAACAATTTTTCATTTCAACTTCAAAGGTACACAACAAGGAAAACACACCAAAAGTGATTCATATACTTTGAAAATGTCTATTTAAATACACAAACACCTAAAGTGACTTGAAAACACATTTCAAAAGAAACCATTATGAAATCAATTTCACAAATCAACCCTTTCAAAACCTCTTTGGTACTCTATAAACAATTATTAAACACTTCTAAAATTTACCACAACCGAATCTAAAGGAAAAACATGACAATTTCTAAATACAGGTGTAATTTTCATCACGCACGCATGTTACACCATTTTTAAAATGCATTTCGCAAAACCTCTACAGCTCTACCAAACATTATAAACATAATTCGCATCTTGCAACTAAACCATAGAACATATTAAGTTAAACTAAACAAACAAATTAAATTATCTAAATGATGTAAAGACATGGAACCACCTACCTCAAATAGGAATGAAAAAATGACACGGCGCAAGACTCCAGTTGCGCAACGATCACACCATATCAATCTGTCAAACAGGTCCTAAAATAGCAGACTGTTAAATAGGTTCAATAATAATGTTAACATAATAGTAATATTAATAATAATAACAAAAATAATAGTAGTTATATCAATAACATAATAATAATAATAGCATAATAATAATAATCATAGTAATCTTAATAATAAAAATATTTTAATAATAATAATAACAATACAATAATATAATAATAATAATAATAATGACATAATCATAATAATAATGATAATAACATAATAATAAAAATAATAACATAATAATATTATCATGATAATAAGAATAATAATAATAACATTGATATAGTAATAAAAATAACATAAGAATAATGTAATAATAGTAACAATAATAATATAATAATAAAATTTTTATTGACATAATAATAATAACATAATAATGATTATATTAATGATATAATAATAATATTAACATATTAATAATAACAATGCTATAATAATAATAATGATCACAGAAATCATAATTTTATAATAGAATGTTAATAACATATTAAATAAAATGAAATAGCAGAATAAATTAAAATAAATAAATAAATAAAACTGACCTGCGCGGCGGAGCGGAGGAAGGAGAAAGAAAAAAGCAGAAGAATAAGAGGAGAAGAAGAAAAAGAAGGAGAGAAGAATAAGAAGAGAAGAAGAAGAAGAAGAAGGAGAGAAGAAGAAGAAGAGAAGAAGGAGGAGGAGAGGGGGGCGCGGAGGCGTGGCGGAGGCGCAGTGTGGTGTGGCTGGTCCGTTGTGGGTGCAACAGGGGCACAGCAAGTCGGCCCGAGGCGGAGGCGTGGTGACGCGGGTCCGGCGTGGGTGCAGCAGGGGAGCGGCGGGGTCGAAGGAGGAAGAAGGCGTGGCCGATGCAGTTCTGGCGCGGGTGCAGCAGGGGAGCGGCGAGGTCGGAGGAGGAAGAAGGCGTGGGGAGGGGTGCGTCGCGGATGGAGGAGAAAACGAGAAAGAATGAAAACATGGGGAGGAAGGAAAAGATAAAAAAGAAGAAGGAAAAAAAAAGAAAAAGAAAATAAATAAATAAAAATGGGAGTGGGGGGTGGCGGCGGCGGCTAGGGTTTCTAGGGGGAATTAACAAAATGAAATAAATTTAAGATATTAATGTTATAATAATAATAATAATAATAATAATATCTATGGTAAGAATAATAATAATAACATAATAATCAATAAAAATAATATTATTATTAGCAATAATAATAATAATAATAATAACATCATAATAATAACAATAAAAAGAAAATAATAAGATTATTATTTATAATAATATTCTCAAATTAAAACCATGAGAATAGTAATATAATTATCATCAAAACACAATATATTAAATCAAATCATTCCCATCATCCTTTTCCACACCTTAATTTTATTTTGTTATCATTATTAATTCATTTGTTTAATTAGTTGACCAACGAGCAGGGTCATAAGACAGACCTGGCGAAGCTGCACGGCTTCGCAATTATGCTTCGCTCATGCGTCGCATGATGACAATCCCAGAAGAAGGAAAAAAACTCGTTTAATTATATATTTATTTATTATTAATTCCTTTTATTTATTTGTTTTCACATTGGGCAAGCGAGCAGTGAACCGGGTGGGGCCGTGCGGCGACCCAAGCGAGGCCGCGCAACTTCGACCGCGTTGCTCTAGGCACAAACAAGACCAAAACACAAAGAACTCGAAAAATTAAGTCAGGTTTTGACCTGAACTACCCGACGCTAAGAAAAATAATAAAATAAATAAATTAGAAAAGGCAGGTGTGACAATTATCCCCACCATAAAGCCTTCCTTCCCCGGAAAGCCACAACCAGAACCAAACCCCACAGTAGAAAACCACACTCCCTTAAGGTTCAAAGAGGATCCCCACAAACACCAAGCAAAGAGGGGGAAAAGTATCGTGCTCAGAGAAAGTGACTCAAATCCAACTTTGAGAAACTCATATAAAGATTTTCTGATATGTGTCACCCGCCCCGAAGAGCTAGAACGCCTCCAGTTGATTGTTTTAGAAAAATAACTCTTGAACCCACAGAAACCAACTTTACAACCCGAAACACCTCAAGCACTATAAAATGAAAACCATGCCCTTTGGCTAGAAAGAACAACAAGGTCATACCACGTCCACGGAACACTCTTATCACTTATCACCAATCCATATTTAAAAACAGAATCAATAGATCAACATAGGGAGGCCTGAGGGGCTCCCCACCATTTGGAACTTACTGAAGCTCGAGACGAGACTGGAGAACTGACACGGGGAGGTTCGAGCGGACTCCCTTACATTAAAGAAAAGTCCAGCACTGATTCATTCTCGAGACATTTTTGCGAGACCCAATGTGTGTCTCCCCACCATTAAGAACATACCAACGCCCAAGACGAGACTAGAAAACCAACATGGGAAGATTCGGGCGGACTCCCCATCATTAAGGAAAGGCCAACACTGATTTATTCTAGAGACCTTTGTGTGATACCCTTCATGGATCTCGCCGCCATTAGAACGAATAGAGGATACAAAACTTTGAAAGAAAATAAAATCTCGATGGTGACCAAACACCCCACCACAAGGGGCGAGGAGGGAGGGGCCCGACCACCAGGCGTCAAAACCACGGCCAACCACAAACCAACATTTCAAAATTTCCTGGATGAACACCATTCAAGTTTGAGACTGAGTTACCCAACAGACTCTCATAAGGACCACTAAAGCGATTGCATCCCATGGAACACAACCCCCAAAACTTTAAGGCAACGAGACGAACACGCCTCCACATGGTCATGAAAACCTTACGCAACCAGACGGTTCGTTCGGAGCAGAACAACCATAGAAAACATCTTAAGCTCCTTTCACTTTCAACACCAATGATATAAATAAAGTCGGGTCTCATACACTCTCGGGGTTCCTGACCACGCGCCAGCTTCACTCCGCGGCCTATGGCTGGAGCCCTGATATTTGAAGCATCTTATGCTTCGTAGTCAGGCATGGAAGAATCCCGAATGGAGCTTATCCTTTTGGTGTCACACCCAATCATACTGCACCTGAGGAAACACCATCAGACACAACACGCCATGAAATCCAATTACTCTCACACTAAACATTCACCCAAACGAGAGCTTAAATGATACACATGCATCATCCATGGTTACACTGAATGAGAACATGACACCACAAATCGTTGCTGAGAACAATCATTGCTGTCGAGAGAAACATTACTTTGAGAAAGACATTAGACTGCATCTTGAACAACACGTGATTCCTGCAAACGACCATAGCAGCCTCATACGACTGGGTCTGCCAAACTAGCAGTCTAACATGAACCCTTCTTTAAACAAAACAAACCAAAGACCAGAGGTCATTTAGAACGATAGGCTACACCGACGACTTAGGGTTGCTTCCAAACCAACGTTGACTATCAAAGAGGTCTCACGCTGCAAGACATCACCGAACATGACCCTTGCGGCCGCTGTAAATACTACAAATCCCTTCAAGAAACTGGTCAACACTAAAAAATTTGAACCGCCTTCACCCTTCACTGCTAGACTTTCTTTTGCCGTTTCTAGGGGGAACCTTCAAACATGACGCCGTCAAACCTCATACCCAATGACTCGGACAACTCAAATGACCAAAACTACCTTCAACTCCCCTCGCATCTATCGTCCCGCTGTGAGAGGATCCGCTTAGTTGCAAAAAGGAGACGTGAGTTCAATTCAAGAATTCAAGAAGATATTCCTCTGATCAACTGGAGGGTCGGCCAATAGAGAATTACTCGTGGACGCACTTTAATCACATGTTAACGCTTTATGGGAGGGAATACACTAGTCAAGAAAGGAAAACCATGGACCCAACCAAACTGGTCCGATGGTCAAGACATAACACAAGAGAACACCAAACGTGTCGGGGAACCACTGCAAGGGCTCCCCAATGTACTTTTTCAAAAGAGACCATCAACCACATGCTTTCACACCAACTGACCAACAAAAATTCAAACTCAAGACACAAATCAGTCAAAAGGATCCTCGGCTCAAAACGCCACACATCCAACATCTCAAAAACACAAGGACACGCCACACAAACACCGTTTACTAAAACACCAATTTTTTTTCTTCTTCTTTAACAAAACATTTTGAAAATAAGCAAAGCCAGTGGGTTTCACAAACACCAATGGTGTCCCATGGGCCTCACACATGCATGTTCTCGTGCCGCACTAGCACCCACCTCATATCCATCCAAGCACTCATCCACTTGCTCCATTAACCATTTTTTCCCATATTCACTCATGCATGTGGTTTCCCACGAGAACACTAAGGATCAATAACAAACCATTCCATTTTTTTTCAAAACCAAAACATCCAACCCACACCTTTCAAACCTCATACCTCGTTTTCTTTTTAAAGTGCTTCATTTAAAAATCATTTTCCAAATCCAAAACATTTTTACGTAAAAACCAAATTCTCACGAATCTAAAGCAAAGAGACAAGAAATGACGCAAGAGAAAACTTGTGTCAGCGGGTGATTGGAACGTATGGTTGGTGGCAATAGACCAGTCATGCCACTGCCACGGAGGGTATTCTAGGACAGCGTCCCCATCTCCACATGGCTTTCCAGACCCTGCGAGCTCACTAGGACTACTGACCTTACCCCTTTTCCATTTCCCATAGACAAGATTAACCGTAATGACCAAAAACACAGACAAACCTCAACACACTTTGGTAACTCGAGTCCCGCCGCGAGGTGTGCTGGCCAGGCACATTGCTCGTAGCTAGAACGCCGAGTTACGACTACCTTAATTTTGGTTCACTATGACTCTATCTCAAAAGAAAACAACCCAAGAGAGCAACCTTTCCCTCTGATACCATTTTGTCACGAACCAGGCCGGGCCGCCATCCGACCCGGTGCCCGACCCGGTCCGCGGCAAGGCCCGAAGGGCGTTCCCGATCCCCACGGGCTGGCACAAGTGCCCGGGTATCAAGAGTAACATGTGGGAATGGTTTACCCGAGAAGTATACACAAACACTAATAAGATAATAAAATGAAACTAGGAAAATTGACAACCAACGAGACCATTGAACTGAAATCAAATTTAATAGTTTACAATTAGAGCCAACATCCCAAAAATAAACGACAACAAAAGAGACCAAAACTCTAACTCAAACCTCCAAGCGACAAGAGTGGTATAGCATCCGCACGCCACAACACCAACCTGCACGAGAAGACCATCAACGACCAGAACCACCATCGCTGAGCACAACGCATAACCTGGAATACACAAGAAACAAGAATCTACATACACCCAAGGGTGTATGTAGGGTGTGAGCTACAGGCCCAGTAGGATGCCACCGAGAATAAGTCCCATGCCATAACATCAAAAGACAATTTAAAGTGCTTATTCAAATTTATACGTTCAAAATTCCTTTGAAGAAAAGATTTGCAAACCAAAAGCCAAAGGAAAACACTGGAAACACAAAAAAAAACTCATTTCATAGACACAATTTTAAAGGGAAAGAGAAAAGTTCATTATGGGCACACACACACTCTCTCTCTCTCACACACACACACACACACTCACACACACACATACACACACACACACACACACTAACACCCAAATGGTCCTCCATATGCCGAAGGAAGGCACCATTCCATAGATGGTAGAGCACAATAGGTAAACCCCCTAAGGATCATCTAGGTCGAGTGGGACCCTAGAAACCTCGTGTCTCGGTGAAACGTGGCTTAGAAGGCCACGACCCTCAGATATCATGCTTAGTTAGTGTTGCAATCGTCAATCCAGCTAAGTGAAACAGGGACGATACCCATCCAGTTCACTAGCGCACTAGTTCTATTTATCCCACCTAGATACCCAGGGTTTTCCCATGTGCTCAAACAAGTTTTACATTCACATAGTATATTTCTTTCTCATTTTGCAGACCAAACAAGATATTGCACACAAAAGTCACCATTTGCATACCAAAGCACTATTTCAAAGACACACGCACATGGCATGTCTCATTTTATAAAAAAAAAATACACCACTTTAAAAGTGAAAGCATATTCAAATCCTATAAAGAACCATTTTAGCTTCATATAAATACACCAACAAATCATTTGAGTTATTATTGAAATCATTTCCAGAAAAGACAAGAAAACCTTACACCAAAAACAGCTTGATTTTATACAGAGGCGTCACTTTAAAACTTGATACACGAGGTAACCATGTAAAAACTTGTTTTCCATTATTCAAACAATTTTTCATTTCAACTTCAAAGGTACACAACAAGGAAAACACACCAAAAGTGATTCATATACTTTGAAAAATGTCTATTTAAATACACAAACACCTAAAGTGACTTGAAAACACCTTTCAAAAGAAACCATTACGAAATCAATTTCACAAATCAACCCTTTCAAAACCTCTTTGGTACTCTATAAACAATTATTAAACACTTCTAAAATTTACCGCAACCGAATCTAAAGGAAAAACATGACAATTTCTAAAGACAGGTGCAATTTTCATCACGTATGCATGTTACACCATTTTTAAAATGCATTTCGCAAAACCTCTACAGCTCTACCAATCATTATAAACATAATTCGCATCTTGCAACTAAACCATAGAACATATTAAGTTAAACTAAACAAACAAATTAAATTATCTAAATGATGTAAAGACATGGAACCACCTACCTCAAATAGGAACGGAAAAATGACACGGCGCAAGACTCCAGTTGTGCAACGATCGCACTGTATCAAGCTGTCAAACAGGTCCTAAAACAGCAGACCGTTAAATAGGTTCAATAATAATGTTAACATAATAGTAATATTAATAATAATAACAAAAATAATAGTAGTTATATCAATAACATAATAATAATAATATCATAATAATAATAATCATAGTAATCTTAATAATAATAATATTTTAATAATAATAATAACAATACAATAATATAATAATAATAATAATAATAACATAATCATAATAATAATGATAATAACATAATAATAAAAATATTAACATAATAATATTATCATGATAATAATAATAATAATAATAACATTGATATAGTAATAAAAATAACATAAGAATAATATAATAATAGTAACAATAATAATATAATAATAAAATTGTTATTGACATAATAATAATAACATAATAATGATTATATTAATGATATAATAATAATATTAACATATTAATAATAACAATGCTATAATAATAATAATAATCACATAAATCATAATTTTATAATAGAATGTTAATAACATATTAAATAAAATGAAATGGCAGAATAAATTAAAATAAAAAAAACAGACCTGCGCGGCGGAGCGGAGGAAGGAGAAAGAAAAAAACAAAAGAAGAAGAGGAGAAGAAGAAGAAGGAGAGAAGAAGAAGAAGAGAAGAAGAAGAAGAAGAAGAAGAAGAGAAGAAGAAGAAGGAGTGGGGGGGCGCGGAGGCGTGGTGGAGGCGCGGTGTGGTGTGGCTGGTCCACTGCGGGTGCAACAGGGGCGCAACAAGTCAGCCCGAGGCGGAGGCGTGGCGACGCGGGTCCAACGTGGGTGCAGCAGGGGAGCGGCAGGGTCGGAGGAGGAAGAAGGCGTGGCTGATGTGGTTCCGGCACGGGTGCAGCAGGGGAGCGGCGAGGTCGGAGGAGGAAGAAGGCATGGGGAGGGGTGCACCGCGGATGGAGGAGAAAACGAGAAAGAATGAAAACATGGGGAGGAAGGAAAAGAGAAAAAAGAAGAAGGAAAAAAAAGAAAAATAAAATAAATAAATAAAAATGGGAGTGGGGGGTGGCGGTGGCGGCTAGGGTTTCTAGGGGGAATTAACAAAATGAAATAAATTTAAGATATTAATGTCATAATAATAATAAGAATGATAATAATAATAATAATAATAATAATATCGATAGTAAGAATAATAATAATAACATAATAATCAATAAAAATAATAATATTATTAGCAATAATAATAATAATAATAACAACATCATAATAATAATAATAAAAAGAAAATACTAAGATTATTATTTATAATAATATTCTCAAATTAAAACCATGAGAATAGTAATATTATTATCATCAAAACACAATATATAAAATCAACTCATTCTCATCATCCTTTTCCACACCTTAATTTTATTTCGTTATCATTATTAATTCATTTGTTTAATTAGTTGACCAACGAGCAGGGTCATAAGACAGACCTGGCGAAGCTGCACGGCTTCGCAATTATGCTTCGCTCGTGCGTCGCATGATGATAGGCCCCGAAGAAGGAAAAAAAATCATTTAATTATATATTTATTTATTATTAATTCCTTTTATTTATTTGTTTTCACATTGAGCAAGCGAGCGGTGAACCGGGCGGGGCCGTGCGGTGACCCAAGCGAGACCGCGCAACTTCGACCGCGTTGCTCTAGACACAAACAAGACCAAAACACAAATAACTCAAAAACTTAAGTTAGGTTTCGACCCGAACTACCCGACGCAAAGAAAAATAATAAAATAAATAAATTAGAAAATGCAGGTGTGACATCGCAGGTAAGAGACTCTTCATAATAGAAATATGATCTCCAAAAAATTTCATCCCATTGAATAGGTGTACTAGAAGTAGGTAGATAAAGCACCCTACTCGTCACACCTTCACACACACAAGAAGGATCAAAGGAATATCAAGTACCAGAAATACATTCAATGGTAAAAAATGAATTGGTAATATAGAATGTGGAGAAAGAAAACTTGAGTTTAACATTATTTGGACCATGTCCTACGTGTATATGGTAAACCACACTAATATTTTATTTTATTACAAACTAAATATTATAGGTTAGACAAATAGATTTCAAAGATAAGTAATCTTAACCAACTTCTCATCTCTCCAAAAAATTCTCAACTGAACCACCACTTTCCCATACTTTGTAATAATGGTCCTACACACTTATATACTAAGTACAACTAGCCAAACATGTTAAACCTACTCCCCTATAAACTTAGATCATAAGTCATGAACACCTAATATAAGTTACCAACCTGACGACCCATTGACTTTGTTAAAATTCCAAACATCACAGTGCATCACCGTAGATCCATCGATAGAAATGAACTTTCTATGGACCTAATTCCATTGTAGAAGATTGTTTTCCACTATTTTCACCTAGAATTTAGACAATCATCTATATTTTGAAATTATTGTTAACGTAATTTTAATGGATGTAAAAATATTAATGAATTGAAATAGACTTCATCTACTAATTGTCAAATGTTCCCCTTTTAAAGATATAGTTGATATGGAATACTTCATATCTTCTAGGTAATAAACTTTTTATGGACTATCTATGATGTCTCCATCTTTCATCATCTGGTGAATTTATGCTCTACCACTTCCACCCCATCTTCATGTGGTCATCAAGAATAAGACTATCATATTTTCTCCTTATGGAGAACTTATTTTACTACTTTTAAAATAAGAATCTAATACCTTAACAATCATCAATGTGAGAATAATTTATGTTTTTAGATAATTACATCATCCAACACCCATGTAAAATTACTCCTTCGAATTTTTCTTAAATAAGCTACATGGTTCCCTACCTTTTCTTTCCCTCATGTCAACCCAAACTTACTAAGGCGTAACACCACATTAGTACTTCACAATTCATGCCCTTAGTCAATATGTCAGATGGATTACATTTCCTTTATATCTTTTATAGGTTCAATATTCCTTCCTATAATAGAATCTGGATGAAGTGATTCTTCAGTTAAATGTGATTTTTTTTAGAATGAAACATTGGATTTCTGGACAAGTGGATCGTGCTCTGGGAGTCATAAAACAACATCTCATCTTAAGATTCTTTTCTAAGATCCTTTAGCAACCCATGAAGAAACATCATCTCCTTCCTTAATTCTTTAAAGGTGATTTACTCCACTTCTTGGTTATAAATAGTGACTACTAGTAGAGGTTTCCCAAACCAACTATTTTTTATTCTGCTAAAGGTAAACATATATCGGGTAGTTCTCTTCTATGTATCTAAATATATACTAAATTCATGGTTTGTAAAACCTTATATAGGATCATGTGTTCCAAATAAGCGTTACAAGTATTTAGAACCCTTAAAGTACCATGGGATCTATTTCACATCCACCTAGTATTCCCTTATAAGTTTTAATAAAAATTCACGAACAACTCCAACAAACTATACAACGTCTAAATGAGTAGAAACTATAAATTACATTAGAATTCTAATAGTTGATATAAGTTAAACATTCACCATATAATCAAACTGAAATTCCATTCTTGGTGACTTCTCCTGGGATTGAAATTCTTAGCCAAGGGGTATCGTCAAAGATTATTCATCCGAAAACCTGAAGAATTCCACCACCTTCTAAATGTAGTAGGTTGTACCAAAAATTATATCTCGTATAACCCTTAACCCAAAAATCCTTTTTTATGGACTGATATCCTTCATCTCCATGCTTCTAAATAACTTTTCCTTTAATTTAGTGATTCTTTCTTTCATCAGGCCTTCTATCAGCATGGTAGCCACATAGTGAAGAAGGATGATTAAGTTCCCATCATCAAAAACCTTCTGTTGCAATACATAATAATCATGCAACATATTGTGTCACTGTAGCATTTATTTATATTAATTAATTAATTTTAGGAAATTTTAATTTTTATAAGTTTTAGATTTGATATTTTTTCCTAGAATTTTTTAACATAGAGCTTGGTTTGGAGAATACAATTTAGTGTAACCTATGTGATGACCCTTGTATGGAACTTCAGTGCCCTTACATGTAATTCATTTTTAATTTTCAAGGTTTTAATTGGATGGGTAGTGCAAAGTTTGTATGAATTGAAAAGTTACATGCTATTCATTTTAATGTTTCAATCTCATTTTAATCAGGATTGTTTATGCTTGAATTTACATTAAGGGATATTATATAATAATTATATAATTAACCTATTTAATTTTTTATCCTATTATTATTCATTTAATTTTCAATTAATAACACCATTTTACTTTCTTTGGTACTTAAAATGATTGTGAAACAGTTTTTTAAAATATACTTTATTTTCTCTTTGCTAGAGAATCTTTTTCATCAATTTCCATGTTTTCTATAAAATGTTTTCAAGAATTATTTTTTACTATTCTCCTATGACATTTTAAATTTAGTTTTACCCATGTAATAATTTATATAAAATGAATGTTATTTTCATTTTTTTAATGAGGTTCCTTTTACTTTTTACTAAAAATATGAATAAAATATTTCTTTTAACATAAATAGCATGAACATAATTTCATGTTATCATGACCATTCATTGATTTGAAGATTCATTTATATGTTTCCATGGTTATTTTCAAAGAAAAAATTTTCCATAATATTTTGGGAATTTTTTATATTTTAAATAAGTTATTTAAAGATAAACAAGGTATTTTCCTCAAGAAACATTCCAGTGATCTTTTAAAGTAATTTTTTATCTATGATAAAATCCTTTGATGTTACTTATAATTTACTAGGGATAATATCCAATGATACCATATTTATTATTTCTCTAGATGTTTTATTATTATGATGATTATATTTTTATAAAACCTATTTATCTTCCATGAGTTATGATATGATGAGATAATGAAATTTTTATGAAACTTGTTTCATTTCCACATGTTATGATATGATGATATGATTAATGTTTTATAAACTTGTGTAATAAATATGAATGGATTATAATTTTGTGATGGTTGGCCCGAAAAATATATATCCCAGTAATTCATTGGGTAAAGGTGGATTTCACATGGGATAATAAGAACTGTAATAGTGAGTGAAACCTATTCAGTAAGTGAATATGTACACTATGATAGACTTGGAAGTGAACCTTGACTAAGGATATGATGCGACAAAGAGTGAACCCAATCCATTATGATAATATTGGTAGTGATTATTGAATAAGGAAATGATTGTATAGGTTTAGGTTTGTTCCACAAACATTTTTCTTAATCTTATGATGTTTTTTCATAGCTCATGATTAATTATTGATGATTCTACAAACTTATTACTTATGTATTTTTTATGAAAAATCCTTATGTCATAATTTATGTTTAATGATGTTTGAATAAATGGGTCTTTTTTTATAATTTATGATCACATTATCAATCCATTATTTTTATCTTATGATCACTTATGATCATTGGTTGATATCTCTTATGTTTAACCAAATTAATATCAGAGCTCACACTTTTTTATGTTTCCATTCCCCTAGTATATGAAAAACGTTTCTAACTATGATATATCTATGAAGTGTTATCGTTATGAATAAATTAGTTGGATATGATTTAGATCTTTTATATACCATATTTTCATGTATCAAAGTTTCTAAATACACTAATCCTTTACAATTATGGAATGGGTAAAAATTTTATATATTGAATATTCATTTAATAAGATGTAATATTTATGTATGAAAATTTTGGTTCACTATATATCTATTCATATAAATCTTGATAAAGGGATTTCATCTTGATGCCTATTTACTATAAAGAAGGATCTTCTGATGAAACTGTATACAACACTGATCAGATTTTCATATGCTTAACTATTGAAGAAAAGAGTTTAGAGAAATATACTCCATATTTTTGTTGAAATCCATTCACAACTAGTCCGACATTATACTTTCACCTACCATATTTCACTTACTTATATAAGTAAACCCATTTTTTCCCAATAGGTCTCTCCATCAGCTCTCATGTTTCAGATACATGGGGGACTCAAGTTCATCTCTCATGGATAACTCCCACAGTTTCAAATCTTTCAGAATCCTTACCTCATCCAAAAAATAAAGATCTCAACCATTCATTAAATATAGAAAAATAAAATTACATCTATTCCTTTTAATTTTGAACCCTTACCTTATAGACTTCTAAATTTATCACAACAAATGAGATCCTTTTGGTACTGTAATTTCCAAAGTATGAACTTCTATTGATCGAGCTTCTACAATCCTTAAAATCTCTGGTATTCTAGGCCTACTCAACACCTTTAGAACTTAACCCCATAATCTTAGTATAACATACCAAAATTTTACTATGAATTTCTTCTTTAAATATTATATGGAATAACTTGTTCAACATGAAACACCGAACTAAAAAAACTGTGATATATTTAATTAAGATTAAATTATAAGTATTAAACATAACTGTTATAATGCAGCCAATTAATTTGAAGGTATAAATATAAGTAAAAATTTTTTTAAATCTTTTTAAAAATAAAAATAAGGGTCATTTTTAGTACTAATAAATTAATAAAATTCAATTTGTGTAGCAAAATAATTAATAAGATCATTTTATGACTGGAATTTTATTTTCTAAAAAAATTTATTTTTATGCGCAATAAATTTAAATTTTAATAAAATAAATATATAATAGTTAAATGATGATAAAAAATATATTTGAGATGAATAATATATTAATAATAATTTAATTATTAATTTGAATGAAATATGCATAATAATGGTTAATATTTTAAAAAAAACATTTTCTAATAATTTTTTTCATTATATTTTCCAATTCCATTTAAAAGTTACATTCATAAATTTTATAATTTGAATTTGAAAAAGTGACCATAATTTTTGGAATCATAAATAAAATATTATATTTTTTTTGAGTTTTTGGTATTTTTCTGAAAAGTTTGATTATTAAAGTATTGGTACAAAATATCATTTTTACAAATAGTGTATCTTTTATGAAATCATCGTGATATAAAAGTGAATTAAAAAATGAAGAATCCTTTTTATTGACCAAATATTTATTTAATATGTAAAATTATATATTTAAATATATTAATATAAATTTATAAACCTATGTTGGAGATTTTGTAACCTAAGTTATATTTTTTTCAAAAAATAGTTTTTATGCATTATATATTTATTGTTTTAGAATTAATTTTTTTATAAAATTTAGAAATTTCATATTAAAAAATGTTTTTAATATTTTTAATCATCATATATAAATTAGGTAGAAAAGAAACTTTATTTTTTAGATATAAAAATAAGTTGTCGTGGTTAAAAAAAGATTTGTCATGGTAAAATTAGATTATGGTAAAAAGTTAAATTAAGGGGAAAAGGTCTAAAATATCTCAAAACATACCTATTATTTGTGTTTATGAGAGGTTTATTGACCAAATCTCATACCATATACATTATTTTCTACTTTTTGAATTAATTTCCTTTGAAAGTGAGGAGATTTTAATATAAAGTTATGAGTATTTACAAAAGTGACACTCCTCTCACTTATGAAAAGAGCCCTTCACCACCCCATTTCACCTCGCACCACATGCCTTTAAGATGGAAGTTTTTTTACTCTCTCAAGTTCTATAGGTTCATGTCTCTCAAAAAAAATATAATAAGTCCCAATTAGTTGTCTTGAGGAGTATGGAAAGAACTAGCAATCACTCCTTTTTAATTTCTATTTCTTTTATTATTATTATACCTCCTCTAAATCTATTATACCAATATAAAAATTTTACATCAATATAATTATGATACTTAAATATTCTTATGTTTAAGTAATAATAATTTTCTACCATCCTCCCAACCACTCAAAAAATGAAAACTTCACAAGTGTTACGTGCGGACTAAAGCCTCTATGGATGACATGTTTCGTTTTTCTTCACGGCCTTACAAGGATGAAAATAAGAATATATTTAATGAATAAATATGATATTTATAAAATAATTAATAATCTATAAAGGAAAATTATACATTATATTGATAATATCATTCATTATAAAATGAAAATGTTGCTCATGTTACTTGTGATCGACCACCTCCATTAACGACCTATTTCATTTTTATTACCAGCTTACTTGGATAGTTCTATAATATACATGATAAATATATGTAATATTAATAATGAATATACTCTATTAATATGGTTTTGAAATTAATACATAAAAAATAATGATCGTTATTAAGTGATCCATTGATATAGGTAAATTACTTGAAACAAGGTCGTCAGGGATTCTTTTCCCATAAATCATACCCATACTTTCCATAAAATGAAAAGGGGGGTAAATAAATAATTTAAAAATAGTGTATTAAATATTTTTTATAATCCGGGAATGATGAACTTGGTATCAAAAAAATCTCTTCTATATATCTATTATGAAATATGCGTGAAACATTCAAAATTATTATCATTCGATGATGAAAATAATCATTAACTTATAAATATGTAGTAAATTATTATCACTAAAGAATATAAAATGTAATAAATATGAAATATATTCTTAAATAAGTTATTTTTTTTTTAATTATATAGGAGGTTAAAGATCTTTCGTGAAATTTGAGAGTAAAAAGGTAAGGGTTTCTTCACCAATATCGTCATAAATTCAAGATTGTTTATGTTTAAAATTCTATCTAGGTAAATAATATATTCCTATATCCAAAAATCATAAATTTTCTTATAATCTAGTTATTAATGGGTTTTACATGAATTCTTACCATTTCACTTCCCCTTTGATTCATATTTCACCCAAAGTGATGCTTGTAAGAGAAACTGATGTTACCTCTTCTGTTTGGACAAGAACATTTCTCCTCCATGACCATATTATTTCTTCCTAAAAAAAATTTCCTTTCTACTTTTGATGTAAAAATATATATTATGTATTTAGATATTCATATTTCCCTTCAAATATTTTCAAAATTTATATTTATTACACTTTTAATGATATGGTTTTCAATAAAGATATTTTGAAATATTATTCATGTTCATATATTTTATATTACACTAAAAATTTGGGGACATAACCTTTATCACTTTTCAATATTCTATTAATGTGATTTATCTTTTAAAATTATATTTTAAAAATCCTAATTTTAATATCCTTGAAAATGATAGTATAGATTTACTTTGACTTTGTTTTTTATCACAATTGACATTCTTTACAACAATTTTAAATGAATTTCTTTTTAACATTTTATTAACTAATATATTTTACCACCACCTATGTCGGATTTAATTAACAAAATAACCCTTTATGTTTTCATGTTTTTCTAAATAAATTTATATTCTATTTATTTTATAAATTTTTTATATATCAAAAACATAAAGTGTATTTATTATTATTTATCAAAGTAAATTGTAATGCTCTTATAAAAGTGGTTTTCATTTATGTCAACATTTTTTAACTTTTCTTATGTTTAAATGGGGAATATGATCTAATTATACCATCTAATTTCTTTCTCAGGATGGATTGTGGTTATGTCTTATGGATTTTCTCATTAAACCCATTTCATTTTATTGGTTAATCAATTTACGATGAATTATGAATGTTTCCAAGGTCTTGTAGAATGCATATGTATTTTTTTATCATTATGTGATTGGTGCAACCTATATATCCCTACAATTAATTAATTAAATATTTATATATATATCATTAGATAATGATGTTAAATGTTTTATTTTAATCAATCCATTATGAGAAATATGTAGTAATTTTTTATCCACTATGATATATGAATCATTTAGGGATTCATGATCTACTATGTGATGATGCTCTTGGCATTGATTTCTGAAAAAGTAAATCATTTCTTATTCTTATATTTTTGATACAATCTTATGACATATTATTATTCCTATTTTATCCTCTTATGGATCATTGTCATTGATTATATTATGACTCATCTCATATGTAATTTCAAAGCTTCATTCTATGAATCATGGTTTGTTATCTATTATTTTTGGGTATTAATCTCTTATGTTAAGTCTATACACTTTGATTATATTACCATACCCTTATTTTCACTTATGATTTTAATTTATTTTCCCCATGTTTATACTTAATAATCATATGAGATCACCCCCTTATTTTATTTCCATTTTCTCCAAGTAATTACTTGCAATATTATTCATGGAAGAAAATTTAATATAAGGAAATATTTAGGAGATGTTGAAATTATTGTAAAATAAGTTGTTTATGTATCTAGTTTCCAAAAAATTAAACCTTTTTGTTTTGGTATGTGATTTATTATGAGATAAAATGAATATTCATGTGAAATGATTTATTATAAATGGATGATTATCTTAGTTCCTCTCAGTTTTCATTAGAGCAAGGTTTAGTTCATTTTAGGGATTAGTACTAGAGAACATTAGTGAAAACCCTTAGAGATAATCCTAAAAATAAAAAAGTGTCTTAAAATATTGGTTAACTATAGAGTGTGTGGATTCAGAGAAATAACAACCCTATATGGATATAAATAGGTGGATTCATGCTCTATAATAGATTCAATTAGTGGTAATAACCCTAAAAAGGTTGAATGAGTATTAAATTATTCTCTACTTGGTGCATGAAAAGTGGGCCTAACTATACACCTAGTTTGACACTCCAAGGTGATATACTTTGGTTATTCACATACTCTTTTTGAATCATTATGAAGGATTCGAATACATTTTTGTTGTATGGTTATAGAACCTAATAAGAAATAGGGCATGGGTAACCTAGATTGAAACTTAGAAATTCATAAATTAGGGTTTTCATATCCTTTATTATTTATCCCTTAAAAGTTAATAGTTTTACTTTTATATTATTATTGAATTACGTTTTATCATCTATAACTTTCTTTTATTTTAGTAAATGGATGAAAATAGGATAAACTAATTTAACGATTCATGTGATGGATAATGGAATTATTGTACCAATGAGAAACCAAATGGAATGGGATATGGAGTACCAAAATATCATAGCAATGTTCACCAAGCTATCTCAATAAATTAATAATAATATGAATCACATTGATCTCCTAAATTCACAAACTAATAATCAAATTACTATCAAGCCTTTCATGTGGAAACATACAACCTCCTTTAGTAGGTCTTCTAACCCACTATTTGTCGAGTAATGGATAAATTATTTAGAGAATATGTTTTTATTTATCCAATGATCAAACCATCAGAAGGTTGTCTTAGTTTTTTATCATTTTTAGGGTGACTATTACTATTGGTGGACCCTCATTAAGAATAAAATACAAAAGAAATAATTTGACTCTATAGAATGGGATGAGTTCAGAAAATATTCTTCACTAAATATTTTTTGTGGAATTATAACACAAAAATGGAGGGATAATTTGTATAGATTAAAAAAATATACATAAATACATTGGAACTTATGAGAGAAAATTCATGAGACTCACAAGGTATGCCTTCAGTTTTATTACTGATAATTAATGTAAAATCGATCAAATATTTAGTGGCCTAAAACCAAGTCTCTTAAGGGAATTATCTATAGGAGACTTAAATAGCTATAAGGAAATTTTTATATGTTCACTTAAAGGTTAAATAGAAATTTTAGACTCTCATCATTACCCTGGATCTAAATATAATAAAATTAAAATGGAGTTTCATGGATACTCGAATGATAAATCACCTAGAAGGAAGAAAAATCAACCACCTACATGCCAAAATGTGGGAGAAAACACCAATAAAACTACTTGAATGGGACCAGAGTGTGATTGAAGTATATAAGGGTAGGGCATCATGCTCATGAGTGTCAAAAGGGGATGAATGTGTCAGTCAATGTGATAGACAAAAGGATATACTCAACAAATTATCCATTGGAACTTAAATATTTCAAATGTATGTATCTTTTGAATTTGAAAATAAATTCCCTAATATAAGTGGTAGTGGGGATGATGGACCTTAGAAACCTATTATAACAGTGTAATAAGGAAGAGATTATTCAATAACTACTAAAAAATTGGACCATGAAAACAAATTGGTTTAAGTTACACTTATTATTCACTCCTAAATTGTGAATGTAATATTTGATTCTAGTTCTTCACATTCTTTAATATCATGGAAATTTTCTAAAAATATCGATTCACCACCTCAAAACATGGATATGTAATTAATGGTGAAAACACTAGGTGTAGAAATTATTTCATCCAAATTATAAATCTCTTCTCTAATTAATATTTGTGGGAAGATTCTTCATATAGATCTAGTTCTCACTACCTTGGTAGAATTTGATGTGATAATGGGCATAGATTGGCTCTACATACATAGAGATCATGCCAATTATTGATATAAAGTGATCTCATTTCATATACTTAATCATACCATTATCAAATATCAATTAATTCATGATAATGAAGTCCATTTTAAAGTGAATTCTATAATATGTTTTGTGATACCCAATAATGAGGGTCTCCAAGCTCAAATTGTTAGGGGAACTCAACACTATAATCATGCCAATTGTATGGGAGTATATTGATTTATTTCCTATATAACTATCCAATATTTTCATTGAATGTGAGTTTTAGTTTTCAATTGAACTCATACTAGGTTTTATTCCCATATCAAAGAGTAATTATAGAATAGCACTCGTTGAGTTGTAAAAATTAAAGATGAAAATTTAGAATAATCAAGACAAGGTATTTGTATTCTTAAGTTCATAACCATGAGGCAAACCTATGATATTTATCAATAATAAGTATGAAACAATGCATCTTTACATTTATTATCATTAATTTAATAAAATCATGATCAATAAAAAGTATCATCTACCTCATATTGATGATTTTCTAAATCAACTTAGAAGTGATCAATACTTCTCAAAGGTAGATATTAAATCTAGATACCATCAATTAAGGTTAAATAGAGAAGATGTACCCAAGAAATAGTTTCTTACAATACATGGGAACTATGAATTCATTTTAATTCCTTTTGTAATTATAAATTCACCTACAGTATTTATAGATCTGATGAATAGAGTCTTTTGAGATTATTGGTATTAGGAAAAGGTTGTTCATAATACCTATACAAACATTGCCTTGAGGTGGGTAGGGTTTATCATATAAATTTATTCTATGAAGAAGGGATTAGGATGAGTTTTGATGAAAAAGGATAAGTTAATTTCTTATACCGCATAAAAACTGAAGACCCATGAGAAAAATTACTTGATTCATAATCTGGAGATGGAGGCAGTAAGCTTTGTAATAAATATCTTGCAACATTTCCTATATGGTAAAAATGTGATATATATATATATATATTGATCATAAAATCATAAATTATATATTCACATTGAAGGAGATGAAAATTTATCAAAGGATAAGTTTATAGAAAATTAAATACTATGATTTCTTAGTACATTACCAACAAGGAAAGGAAAACAAGGTGGTATATACCCTAAGTAGAAAGTGGTGTTCTACCATGTTCTTAATGGGGATTGAATTGGACCAAATTTTATGGATATGGAAATCATAAGTTAATGGATGAAATATAATCTTTACCAAATGATTTATCAACCATAAATCTATGTGAAGATCAAGGATTCTTAAAAATATGATAAGGAGTAACAGAAAATGGAAGGAAGTATTTAAAAGTTTAACTTTGACAATGGGAGAGTTATAAAATTTTATAAGCTTATATTTTTCCCCTCGGAATAAGAATTGAAGCTATTTTTTGGAAAGTGCACATATCTCATCATTATCCATCTATATTTGAAGGAAAAAAATATGGATCTCGAGTATCATTTTTAGTGGGATAACATGAAAATGGGGATTGTTGAATATGTATCTCGATATTTGGTATGATAGTAATTTAAGGATAAATGAGAAAAGACTATGGGGATGATGAAACCATTACCCATATTAATATTTAAATAGGAGAACATAGCCTTGTATTTCATCATAGGACTACCCAAAACATCTAATGGTCATAAAATTATTTGGGATGTAGTCAATCACCTTATGAAGCTAGTGCATTTTATTGCTATCAGATAATATTTCTTGATTGACCAAATTTTCAAGATATATATAATGTAAGTGGTAAGGCTACATGATGTATCACTTTACATTATATTATATCAGGAATAAAGGTTCAACTAAATGTTTTAAATAAATTTTCAATAGTTTTTTGATACATATCTATGCTTCAATACCGTTTATCATCCTCAAAGTAGTGGTCAATCTAAAAGGAACAATGAGACTCTAGAGGATATGTTGAGATCTTTCTCAATAGAATTAAAGGGAATATTGGATAAAAATATTCCTCTGGTTGAATTCTCATATAATAATATTTTCCACTCTAGAATCCATATGGAACTACATGAAGCTCTATATGGGAAGAGATGAAAAACTCCAACATGCTAGGATGAAGTTGGAGAATGGAAACTATTGTGAACTAATCATGTCTATGAGATGATAGAGAAAGTTCAAACCACTCAATAGTATATGAAATCAGAAAAAAGTTAATAGAATAGTTATTTTGATAATCATCGGTGAGATTTGGAGTTTGAAGTGGGTGATAAAGTTTCCATTAAAATATCAACTTGGAAGAGGGTTGTGATATTTTGGAAGAAGGGAAAGGTGATCCCTTTATACATCGGTATATTTGAGATTCTTGGTTATATTAGGGCTATATTTTATCTCTTAAAACTTATACCAAACCTTTCCTAGGTACATGATGTGTTCCACATATCATATTTGAGGTAGAATATACTAGATACATCATATGTATTGAACTCAAAAACTATGAAATTGTGGCACGAAATCATAATTTTGAGGAAGCTATGTGGGAACCTGAGGATGTGATGAGACAAAATTACCCTCACCTTTTTCCATCATAGTAATAAAATTTTGAGGATGAAATTCATTTAAGAGGGTATAATGTAATATCCCATAATTTTAATATGAATTTACCCTTTAAATATTCTATTTAATAACTTGTTTATCATTTAACACTAACCAAAATAAACCACGAAACATTTTATTAATATAAAATTATAATTATTAAATATAAAAATCATAATGTACTTATTAAATGGAAAAATACAAATAGTAGTAAACCTATTTTTAAATCTATATAAAAAAAATAAAGATCAATTTTAATACGAATGTATTGATAAAATTCAGTTAATATAGATAAATAACTAATAATATCATTTTGTGCTTAAAATTTTATTTTCCTAGAAATTGTATTTTATGCACTATGAATTTTTATTTTATGAAAGTAAATATGTTATGATTAAATGATGATAAAATATATTTTTGATATGAATAATATATTAACACTAATTTAATTAGTAATTTATAAGAAATAATAATAAAAACAATCAATATTTAAAAAACATTTTCCTACAAAAAATAGTTTTGGGCTATATTTTATGTTTCCATTTAAAAGAAAAATTCCTAAATTTTAGAATTTTAATTTTAAAATATGACCTTTATTTTTTGAATCAGTAAAAAAATATTATATTACGATGAATCTTTGGTATTTTTCTAAAAATATTTATTTTTAAGTGAATTATACAAATTATTATTTTTAAAAATAATGTATCTTTTATGACATCATCATGATATAAGTGTTAATTACAAATTAATGAATTTTTTTTATTAAAAAATATATAGATTTAATAAATAAAATTATAAATTAAAAAAATTTTAATTTTAATTTAGAAACCTATAATTGACATGTTGAAACCAAAGTTATATTTTTTCTAAAAACTATTTTTATTCATCATATATTTATTATTTTAGAGATAAATTTTATCACATTTATAAATTTAATATTATAAAATGGTTTTTATATTTTTAATCATCATAACCAAATTATTTAACAATTTCAATATCCTTTTGAGTCATTAAAATAATTTATCGATGTTAAAAAACAAGTTGTTGTGATAAAAGTAAATTATGGTAAAAAGTTAAATTAAGTGGAAAAGACTTAAAATATATCAACTTGTATCACTTATTTTTGTTTATAAGAGGTTTATCAACCAATAATCATACTCTCTCAATTATATTTCATTTTTTTAGCCACTTTCCTTTGAAAGTGGCATACCTTTAATACAATGTTATGAGTATTTACAAAATTTTAACCCCTCTCACTTATAAAAGGAGTCTTTCACCCCCTCACTTCCCTTCACACCATAATAATTTTATATTGAAAAAATCCTGACCAAATACCTTCCCAAATATCTCTCCTAGGTTATATATATTTCGATCACACCAAAATACAATTCAAAGTAAACTTAAGAAGTTATCCCAAAGAGTAAGTTAAAAACTCTTAATCATTCCCTTTTCATTTAAATTTCTTTTATTCTTCTTATACATATTAAGAATTTATTATAACCATAATAACATAATTAAATTAGTATAATTAGTTACTAAAATTTTATTATGTTTATGGAATAATTATTTTCTACCTCCCTCCCAACCACTAAAAAAATGAAAATTTTACTCATGTTATGTGCGGACTACCGCCTTCATGGATGTTGTGTTTTCTTTTTAATCACCTCCTTAAATGTATGATTTTAATAATGTATTTAATAAATAAATACTAAATTTATTCCATAATTATGATTCTATAATGATAAATTCATCATTATTTTGAAAATACAATTCATTACAAAATGAAAATGTTGCTCATATTATATTCAGACTACCACCTCTATGAACGATGTATTTCATTTTCATCACCACTGTACATGTATGGTTCAAAAATATATTTGATGAATATATATGATATGTATAATTAATATATTTCATGAAAATGGTTCTAAAAAGATGAAAAAAATTAATGATCATTATAAAGTGATCTGTTGATCACACTAGCCACCAGTCTAAGCTCTCTTTACAAGTAGATTATTCTTCCTAATACCATCATTAACTAGATTCACATGTCTTTTACAAGGAATACATATAGTAGTGGATAAAAAATGCATTGGTTTAATTTTTAACATCCTTCTCTAGGGCTAAATCTCAATATATGCGGGTCTTATATCCGTGGTATCATGTTAGGTAGTGGAATCATCCATGAATTCCATAAATATACCATTTCGGATTTCTTATCCTTTAATGGTGATGGAAGTTCTGTACAACATAATCAATTTAATCGGCCTTAGGTTTCTATAATTTCTCCTAAAAAATCAATATTTATGATGTTTATTGTATCTCATCCCTGGTGTTCAATTTAATGGAATTTTCCTCATCTAGTCACTAGAGTTTTTCTTAAACCATTAGAACATGTTGAGATTTGATGAATCAATAGGCAAAGATCCTTCACATATGTAATGATGGTAATAAAGAAGCATATATTATTGATTCTAAAGGTGATCAATAGTATTTCATGATATATATTCAAGAATTTTCTCTCTAGCTCTATATTGTATCAACATATCCTAAGGGTATGTCCTCAGACTCCATCGCTTTTCCCCCCTTGACTCCCCTCTATTGTGGCAACCAAAACATTTCATACATAAATATTACATAATTTTAGTTGAATATTCTATTTATATCATAAAAAATATTCCCCAAAACCATTAAGGTTGGAATATTTGTAAACTTGGTTACATACAAGTTTTATAACATCTCTCATTAATTTTTTAACACCTAGAACCCTGTTTAGGAAAAACATACCTAAGGACTTTCTTCATTTACTGGGGAAAAGAAAACATAATAAAGGGTAATATCAGATTCTAGGTTAGGTTGAATAAGGGATATATCCATTAATGATCATTTGTAATCGTATTATGAACATAGGGGTATGAAAATATGGGTTTAACATTTTAAAATCATACCGATCAATTAAAAAATCATAATCACATAATAAGGATTAGGCAGTTCATAAGACATAAATCATAAAATAATCAAAGATCATGAACCATGATATGAGATCATAATCATAAGAACATTTCGTATAGAATATCATAAAAAATCTGAATTATAATTAGATAAATTATATGTCAAGGCTACCCCCAAGACATTCGTCACAAGTTAGGCTTGGGCTAAACACCGTGTACCTATTTTGGGCAAGGGATAACCACCTATATAACCTATTTTTTGATTGTGATAACTACCCATGTACCCTTTGATCTCATTAAAAATTAATCATTATCCAATCCATTATAGGTATATAAATTACAAACACACCATGTAATCATAATACATTAGTATATATTACATAAAATCATGAAAACTTTTATCATATGGAAAAGGAAATGTTTTTTGTCAATATTTCAGCATTATAATTAATAACCACATGGAGAAAGAATAAGGATGGTATCATTATATCATATCCCCTGTGAATCATAAGTAACATCAATGGATGTGGTCATAGATAAAAATTTATTTAAAAATAACTAAAACATTTCTTAAGAAAAATATCATTTTTATTTTGAAATCACTTAATTAAAATCTAAAAAATTTCAAAATATCTGGAAAAAAATTCTTTTAAAATAATAATAGAATCATATAATTTAAGATTAAATTAAAATATTCATAATGCTGATGTGAAAAAATATTTGGCCAGTAAACATGAAAACAAATATTCATTTTAAATTTTCAGTAAAAAGTCTAAAGTACCACATTCAAAAAATGAAAAAAAGATTCCTTTTAAACATTTTTATAGAAATAAAAAAATGGGAAAATGAATTTAAAAATTCATTTGGTGATATTAATTTTTTTTGGAATTTTTTTTAAACATGGATATATAATAGAAAACATTTTCGACTAAAAGGAGAAATAAAACTAGTTTTCCTTAAAAACATTATTTTAGACTTTTGAGTACATAGAGTGTGAGAAATGAAAGTAAAACATGTAATATATAGAAATAAACATATTATAATATAACAAATTATATTTTTGAGATATAGATCATATAATTTAATCATTTAAAATATAATTATAAACAATCTCGGTAAATAGCGAGATTTTAACATAAAACTCTTACCTCAAGTCTGACTTGATTCATAAGAGATATAACCTCCTATATAATAAATATAAATTTTTTATAAATATATTAAAAAAATATTAATAATTATAATAACATAAATTTTTTAATTATAACATATTACCAATTATTCATTAATAATTATTTATTAAAATCCTTGTTCCAAGTGATAAGTGTTTCATTTTTCAAGCATATTTTGGTTCAGAAGTTCCGATCATTACAATTTGATCATGGTTCCATTATCTCCATAATGTTAATAATGTCACTTATATAATAATATTAAAAAATATAAACATTATTAAATAATCCTTAATAATTCATGTCATAAACATTATAACATCACTCCTGTAGGTGTAACATCGACTTAAACAATAACATGTTATAAAGATTGAATGAGTAAGAACATGTCAAGGTATCATATTAATATAATATTTATAAAATATTATTAATTTTTTAAATATAATATATATTCATTATATATAGTTCTGTGACTTTATATAAAATGTAGATATTGAAAATGAAATATATCGACCATGGATATGGTAGTCTATACGTACACAAGAATGATACTTCCATTTTCAAATGAGAAAAAGGAAAAGAAATTAGATAACATATTATAATTTCATAATAACTATTATATCATAAATATAATATATATTTATTAAATCCTTAATTATACCAATCATTTATAGGCATTGATATAAAATGAATTACATCACTACGTTGAGGTGGTAGTCTACACGTATGAATGATGGATACATTCATTTCCCATTTGATGGAAAGGAGGTGGAAAATGTTTGTAATATAATAATAATAATATATTAGTATATGTATGATACCATAAAAATTATGTTATTATGTATAAAATGTATTTATAGAAATTAAAAGAATAAATAAACTTTGAAAGAGTCGGGTAATATGATTACCACTTCTTTAAGAGACCTCCAATGGATTTACCTTAACCCTTCTTAGGATGTTCTTAGGGAAAGACCATGAGATAATAAAAAATTTAAAGAACCTAGGAATATTTTGGTGTGGGGATTTTCTAAGTGAGAGGGATCAATGTTTATGAATAATAGAGTAGAAGAGGGTCCCTTTTATAAGTGAGGGAAGGGACACACATGGAATTACATAAAATATTTAAATAATATAAAGTCTTTTTCTTTTGAAAGTGGAAAAAAAATGGAAGATAATAACAAGTTAATATAATATAAGGTATAAAAATCTTCAACCAATAATATTTAGATAATTTTATGTGGTATTTTTACCCTCATCTCTTAGTTTAACACATGGTAAACACATTTCAACCTTAACTGTCAGAACACATTTTTATTATTTTTACTATTTATTATGACAAAAAATGATGGTGGAATCATTAAAAAAATTGGAAATTTTGATTCAAAATATGGAATACATTTTATCAAATAAAATTTATATAATTTTTTTAAATTAATTCTAAAATAAAAATACCAAATGAAATGCAAACCATTTTTGGAAAAATGCATTTTAAGCATAAAACTGAGTTTACTCTCATTCTTTTTCTAGTAAAAATCATTAGATAAATATAATAGCATTTTATTGAATATATAATTTAAAATTTTCATTAAATTAATTAATCAGTGATTATTTATTTAATTTATTATGATCAAAATATAGTGCACACATAAAAAATAGTTTTTTGAATAATATTTCTTTTTACCTTCAAATGATTTTATCTCTATTACTAAACATTAGATACCTAGTATATGAATGATTATACATAAATTATAAATTCATTTAATTAAAATAAATTTTTATTATTGATCAATATATTTGTTTATATAAAAATATATAACACAAAGAAAAATACATTTCTTTGGAAAATTGGTTTTTTAATCACAAAATTATTTTATTAAAAATATAATGATTATTTCTTAGTCATTAATCAATAAATTTAACTTAAGAAATAAATTTACATATATATCATAATATTTTTAATCCCATTAATACCCATTAATCTTTTGCTGGATTATATCATGGTTTATTTTGACTCATGGGTGTGTGTAGAAAAAACTATCAAATTCTTAAAATTTATTTTAAAGTAATATATATAATTTTTTTGGTGTTACATTCTACCCCCATTAAAATGAATTTTTTCTCACAATATTTTGATTATAATGATTATAAACACTCTTAAAAGTGTTTAAAAGTTTCATTTAAGTGATTTTTGATTTTTTTCAAAGACATAATGTTATTATTATAACCCGATTCAGACAACTCGTCCAACTAGGCTCTGAATTAGACATCTAAAAGACACAAAGGGTGTTCATGATCCCCACAGGCCAAAAACTAGAACTTTTTCATCCAATAACAAACCTAAGTAATGATTTTTCCAACTAGAAACAAGATATATGGCATATAAATAGATAATGATAATAATAGAGGAGATATGGAAAAACTAAAAAATAATAACAGTTGAAAAACAACTATAGAAGGAAGCCTAAAATTGAGTTATGTGTCTAAAAAACAAACAAAAAGGATAACCCAAACTATTCACATCTACTCCATGTGATATATGGGAAATTCCACACTGTGTCACCAAAAAATACCCATTCCCAGCTAACATATACCTCATCGCATCACTATAGTGCATTTCCTTTTCCTACATCAAATAAAACATGGTCTACACAACCCTGATTTAGTGTGTAAGGTGTGAGATAAATAGGTTTAATTGGACCCCACCCAAGTTTTCTATAATAATCCTCTCTCACATAATCCCAAAATGCTCAAAATAAAAAGAACAGGAAATGATAAAGCAGTTTTTATATTTATATCAAAATCATGGTAAAAATTCGACTTCCCACCGTTCTTATAAAAAATCAAGATGATGCAATTTAAAAGTATATTTAAAATAAACCATTTTTCTTTTATCAATGCATGATTCATATATCACATAAAATACAAACAATTTAGAGTCATGAAAAATGGAGATAACCACTAGGGTAACACAAGTCTGGGCTCACTATGTTACTTGTTCCTTAGTTACAAATCATGACTTAGTGAACGAATAAAGTTCCTAGGGAATAGGTCCTAGTTAATATAGGAACACTCCCAAGGATAAACCCCCTATGATGTCAAATAATCATTTCCATAGGACACATAGACTAGGTAATAGAGCAACACCTAATGAGTGAACCCCCTTATGGAGATAAAGACAATGCCAAATACTAAAACCCCTCCTAGGTACCCAACGCACCCATGTAATTCATATGCCAAATCATTTCAAAAGGTCTAAACACATTTCAAAAAAAATATAATCAACCCTTTTTCATCCAAAATCATACTTTAAAAAACAATTTTAAAAACCATTTCACAATGCATTAAAAACCATTTTCCATTACCAAAATAATGGTAAAACCCGTCTTTTATTAAAAACCAATTTATGTATGAATATCAAGAAAATAAAGGATCATGAAAATTATTATTTATAAACCCATTTAGAAAACCAATAGAATATACAATTCATTAAACATATATAGGGATGAAACCACCAACCTTACATTTGGGTTGCATAAAAACCATAATAGGATCCACCCATTAAAAGGAAAGGAAAAACTATAGAAAATGAGAAGAGGCTCTAAAGATCAATTATCACATATTAGAATAATTTTTCTATAAAAAAGGCAATTCGATAAGATATATCATTACATACCTCAAAGGTAATGTGTGTGGAAACATAATCAATAAGAGATCCAGCCTTCAGGAGGCAAACACATGATGAATATATAAGAGGTTGAGAGTGATCATAACATGATCAATAGATTCTAATAAAGTAGCATATAAATGCAAACAATTACATGAGAAATATAAGAAACAAAATGTATTTGATTAGACTTTACAAAGGATGAATAACTCATTAATCATAGATCAATTCTCCAAGAAAGGATGAATTAGAGATCCCAAGAAATCCCTAGAGAACCCCTAGACTCATATAAGGAATGTTAGGGACAAAAGTGGTAATTTGAGGTATAAAATAAGGGTTTTTGAAGCTTAAAATACTAAAAATACCCTAATTATCTCATCTCATATCAAGGCCACCAATTAGTAGGTGGTTCCAGAGAGTAAAACTACACCCTTGGAATTCCCACTGGTTGGTCGGTGGGCTTCCACTAGCTAGTTGGTAGCCTTCTGTAGCCACCATTCTACCCACTTAGCTTTCCCCCTCAACTAAAAACTTGATTCCCAGTTTTTCAACCTCTAAAAAAGTCCCAAAACACCCAAAAGTGGTAAAAATGATAATTTAAAGGGATAATACATAAGGGTAAGGTGGGATGTTACAATTCTCCCCATCATATGACTTTTTATCATCATAAATTCATGTAGAAGAAATATGATTGAGAAAAAGGTCAGTTTGATGCCCCCTCACCAAGGATTCATGCTCCCAAGTCTAATGAAAATCTGATTTGTGTCAATATAACACATTAAAAAATAGAATATATTTCATATAAAATAATTCCATCGGATATTCGACGATCTCCACTAGTTATTACACAGCTGACACACCTAGCTCCAACTTAATATCCTCCTAACTTAGAACATGGTATAGATCAAGAAAATACTTCTTAACTTGATATATGTGGAAAGCAACATGAATACCCATCAACTAAGAAATTAACACAAATCAATAATCAATATTTCCAAGATTCTAAATGATATCAAACAATCCAACATATCTCAAAAACTATCTTTCCCTATTTCTCAATCCAACTGTTACCAAACCAAAAGAAACATTCAAGAAGACCCCATCACTAACAAAAAACTACCAAGGATGGTTTTGATAATATAAATACATTTTTTCATCTTAGATATGTAACCAAGAATCAATTTATTTCATGGATCCTCACTAATATCTCTTTAATGAGACTCATCCCAATAAGAGAGGCCATACCCACCTTTAACCAATAAATAGGTGACCTACACTATCAACCATACAAATACATGAAGGGATCCATTATGATTGATGAATAATAACTCTTTTAATAAGAAAACTCAACTGTAACCATATGTATATCCCATGATCCTCTAAAATACTAGATATATCTATAGATAATATCCTATAGAATCGATATAACATGATTCGTCTAACCATATATCTATCTATGGTATGTTGTACTCAGTCTGACCTGAGTCCCCATCACCTCTTAGAGACTCTTCCAAAATCAGGATGTGAACTTGGGATATCTAATATAGACAATGGAAGAGTTAACACCATGAAACCTCATAATTTCCTTTATGTATTGCTTACCCAGATCTTCAACCTTGGTGGTATCTCAAATCAGAAAGAAATGTGTTGATTTCATCAACCAATCAATCACCACCTAGATAACATTCTTTCATTAGGGATTCTATTGAAATATAAATATGAAGTATATTGATTCCTCATCCCATTTCCATAATAGTACCAGTATAATTAAGATTATACGAGAAGGATTTAAGTTCTTAGCCTTAATTTTCTGGTAGGTGTAGCAAAAACATACATAATCAGAAATGTTACACTTTATACTTGGACACTATAATAGTTATCTCATATCATAATACATCTTTATAGTGCCAGGATAAACAAACCATGAAAAACTATGACAATCAGGAAGTATATATTCCTGTATGGATGAAGGGATGATGAATTGGCTTTTTAAGAGAAAAATTCTATCTGAGGGGAGATACTAATTAGGAATGGTCTCCCTAGTATATAAGGATTATCTAATTCCTCTAAACTCATTACCCTAATACTGATCCTATAGAATCAACTCAATAAGAGATGATTATAACTGAACATTGGACATCCCCATACCTGAATCATCTTATTAAATATCCATATGCAACTAAGTGAAAATCTAAAAAAGTGTCCACTTCTGTTTCACTCCCAAGAAAATATAAAAAAAAAATTCAAAATAAAATATTTTTTTATGAAATTCCACTTCCCAGGGGTATAGGTGATGTCAAATTCAAATTTCTAGTGGTACTCCACCCATCACCTCTACTGGAGGTTAAAATATTTCTGAGAGAATATATAACTAAAACTCTTGTGCTTAGAAAAGACAGCGAACCTCTCTCTGAAAAGTTAGTGTCACAAAAACTTAAGAGTATGCATAACATCAATTATTTCCAAGTCATGAATAGGATAATTATTCTCATACATCCAAAGATGAGAAGAACCTTACACCACCACATGATTATCCAACATAAGCACACAATCCAGATCAACACCAGAAGCATCATAGTAAACCACATATCCCTTACAGAATTCCATCAAGATTAGAATAGGAGATAATGTTAGAAGTAGTTTAAACTCATTAAAATAGGACTAACACTTATAATACCATCATAATTTTTCTCGTTTCCTAGTATGGCTAGTCAAATATGGTTCCAGTTTTGAGAAATTCTTGATGAAATGCTGATAATACCCAACTAGTCCTAGGAAACCCCATATCTCGAAGACATTTTGTGAATCTTCCCATGATAAGACAAACTTTATCATTTTAGGATCAACTGAGAGTCCATGTATCAAAATCATGTTCCCTAAGAACTCACCTATAAGATTTATAAATCACATTTTTATAGCTTAGTATAAAAAAAGTGACTCCTAAAGATTCCCAGAACATAATTTCTATGGTTTTCATGCTCTTTCTCAGTTCTCAAATAAACCATGATATCATCCATGAATAACAAAAAAGGTATAAATATATTTATGGAATATTAGTTTTAATAAAGATGTAAATACCATAAGATAATTATTTAATCTAAACAAAATAATAAGATATTAATAGGGGATATACATGCTCGAGAATGCAGTCTTCAAGATATATGATTCCTTAACTCTGGGATGATGATAACCTAACTGAAGATTAATTTTTGTAAGCCACTTATCTCCATTTAATATATCAAATAGTTCATTGATACGAGGAAAATGATACTTTGTCATAGTTTATTCCCATTTAAACTTCTGATAGTCTATGTAAATATTAAGAGAACCATCATCCTTTATAGAAAAGAGTATAGGGTTGACCCATAGAGAAAAACTAGGGTGAACAAAACCATTCTATAATAGTTCATCCAACTAGATATTGAGGACTTTTAACTCATCAAGTTCTATTCAATAAAAGGGTACATAAATATGACAAGTATCAAGAACTTGATCGATGTAGAACTCTACCACCCTCTCTAGATGAAGATCAAAAAATTTGTTTCAGAAAAAATTGAGAAAATCATGATAAACCAAGGGAAGATCAACATGAGAGGATACATCATCGGGATCAACCATAATTATAGAAAAATAACTTCTAAGCTCTATGCTAGAATTTATTTCATGACTGGACCTCATATATCATTCTCCATAGAACACCCAGGAGCTACCATTGGTAGTAAAGAAAAAAACATGATGATGTTATCAATCAATCTCATCTCAGTGAGCGACCATCAAATCCATCCCAATGAAAAAATTAAATATATATATATATATATATATATATCAAGAACCATAAAATATCATACTAACTCTACATCAGCTATCAAAAAAGAACATGAAACAAAATGAAAAATCTTCTCTTTCTTATTTCCAAGAAGTGTTTCTAGCTCCATAACAAAGGAAATGTGATTTGTCTAATGTTTCAAGACATCCAAAAAATTGGATGTTATAAAAGAATTAAAGTACATATATCAAACATATAAATATCTATAGAATATATAATAAAAATGGTACCTCACACTATAGTCAGTCCCACGTAAACTTTCACTAGAAGATCATTCATTGTATGAAGGTGCTTCACTCTAATGGATGTGGCTAGAGCCATATTGACTTTGAAGATTTTGACTAAACCATAGTACCCTTAGGAGATGATGATCCTTGACTATATTGAGGCACAAATAGACCCTAGAAGAACCTCTATAGATAACCTCGGTGAATATAGGTGTTGCATGACTTCAAAGGAGTGGGAAAAGTTCTTCAGGTGTGCCCTACCTTTCTACAATGGTAGTAAGTCAATGGTACACTGCTAACTACCACTGATGGAGTATAAAAAGTTCGCTGCTGAGAACTACCTCCAACAAAATTATAATTAACATGACTCTTCCTCTTCCTCCCATGTGTGACACTAGAACTGCCACTCATTAGAAGGGAAGATTCGGACAAACCTATCTTTCCCAATGTATCAATCTCTTCCATTATATCCCTATTGAACACTTCATCATAGTTGGAGACATTCATCATATACACTTATGATTGGATTCTAGGTTGAAAATCTTATAGGTATTCCTAATAATTTAACTTTTTATTCATCAACACCTCTATAGAAAAATGAACCAACACTAATAAAAAACTAGACTTTAATAGTGTTGGCATTTATCAGTACTTGAAAAATGTTCTGAGAAAGTCCACCTTTATCAGCACTAAAAAAAGCACTGATGAAAGGGGACATTTATCATTTCTAAATAAAATAACTAATAAAGGGTGTCCTTTATCAGTGCATTTTGTTTAGCACTAATAAAAGTTCACCTTAATCAGCACTTTATTTTATCACTGATAAAGGTTACCCTTTATTAGTGCTTTATTTTTAACACTCATAAAAGTTACCCTTTATGAGCGCTAACAATAATGAAATGATAAATGGTAACCTTTATGAGCGCTTTATTAGCACTGATAAAGGTTCGTAAAATAAAATTTAAAAAAAATTAATAATTTTTTTAATTAGATAATAATTATTAAAAATGAATAAAAAAATTTATAAATTTAAAAAAAAAATTAAATACTATACATTAAATATATAGATATGTAAAAGGAATAAATTGAAATAATTAAACAAATAAAAATTAAAAATTAGTAAATTAAGAACAATATTAAACATTTTATTAATTAAATAATTATTTATAAAAATAAATAAATTTAATATATATATATATTATAAATATTGATAAATAGTATATATTAAATTTAGATATATAAATAAATATATTATTAAGAAAAAATTAAAAATGAAATAATTAAAAAATTATTTAAAATTTTATTAATGAAAAAATTATTAATTAAAATGAATAAGTATAATATATATATATATATATATTAATTATAAATAGTAATACATAATATATATTAAATATATATATATATATAATGAATAAAATGTTAATTAAAACATATTAATGTCTTATTCATTTTTCATATTGTTTGATTTTTCAATTTAACATATATCAAACGTCGTGTGTTACATTGATTTCACATACATATATATATATGTAATTAATGATGTTTATATCTAAACACACACACAAATATATTTATGAAATATATAGAAACACATACACCTAATATTTATATAATTTATTCAAATTTCAGAATATTTTAGAATTTCATTGTTAACATGATACATTTAATATTTATGTTTTTAATCGATTGATTTTATTCATTTATTTGTAAAACTATTACAGTTAGGGAATTTATTTTTTATTTTTTTTATTTTTTTATTTTATTTTTGAATTTGATCATTTTCTATTATGTATTTATATATATTTATTTATTATGTTTTTGTATTTTCAATATGTATTCATCTTTACTTCAATATATTTATATCCATAATTTTTTAAAAATTTGTATTTAATTAACAAAACTTATCCATTTTTTCAATATTTCTAAAGTGTGCTCATTTTGAATTATTCTATTTCACTAATTTTTAAAATGCATGCATTTAAGATGATATATCCACTAATAATGTTAAACATATATTTATAAATAAATATATTTATAAATATATATTTAATATATTTATATATTTATATATTTATAATTATTATAAATAAATAATTATTATTTTTTAAATAAGTATTTATATAATTATAAATAAATTATTATATATATTTAATACATATAAAATTAAAATAAATTTATTTAAATAAATCCTTTATCAATGCTGATAAATATTGATATTTATCAGTGCTAAAAAGGCATTGTTAAAAAAAATTATCAGTCCTAAAATATTAGTGTTGATAAAGATGTTTTTTATCAGCACTTTTTTAGCACTTATAAATAACCCTTTTATCAGTGCTTATCAATTTAACGGTGATAAAAAGGATCTTTATTATCACTTTTCTGAAAGCACTATTAAAATTGTTCCTAATATATTTAAAATAACCATAACTAGTACTCACTCATCGCGATTTTGAAGCTCTCATAGAACTCCTCTGCTGTCAACACAACTCCACTACGATCCATCAGAAAAATCAAGGATATAATCCAATGTATGTTATTTTATACTTTTCCTATATCGTTGTTTGATATTTTGGGTTCTGTGTTTTGAATTTTTGTGTTGTTCTTAACATTGAAGAACCCTACATCTCATCTCCTCACCGCTGGTGGTGCGACTCTATTCATTTTAATGGCTTATTGAAAAGAGGAATATCTGTAGTTTAAGTTCATGAAACCAGGATGAGAGATGTTGTTCAGTTTAACTTCCTAATTCTGGGATGAATTTATGCAGTTTAATTTCATGCAACCAAGATGAGAGATGATGTGAAGTTTAACATCTTTCTTCTATAATGAATTTGTGTAGTTTAATGTTCTATAACTAGGATGGGATAGTGTGCAGTTTATTACCTTACTTTCAGGATGAATTTGTGCATTTTAAAATCATGAAAACAAGATGAGAGATATTACGCAGTTTAACATCATTCTTCTAGGATGAATTTTTGTATTTTAACATCATATAAGCATGACAAGAGATTATTGATGACCACTATGCAAATTATTTCATGAGAAATATTGTATTATTCTGGGTTTTGACTCATTCTCCATCCATTGCGTTTAATTTTCACGCTCTACTTTTTGGATCATCTTGTATTGGTTTTCCGAAATGGTTTTTGGAAAGGAGAAAATGATTTTCAGAATTGGTTTTTCTTTAGAAATGTGGGTTATTATGTTTTCAAAAGTGACCTTAGAAGAATATGGTTTGAAATTAAAAATTAAATAGTGGTTTTTGAAGATAGAATTCTTTTTTTGTTATGAAATTTGGATTGTAAACCAATTTTTTTGGTCCAAGATGTTCCATTTATTTGTTTTTTAGATTGATTTTGAACTTGATTTTATGATTTTTTTTGTAATTCAGAATATACCACCCAGAAATGTCCCCAAATATTTCAGTGGGTCTCAGTCTATTTCTTGTTATCCTTGGTTTGTTCCTATCTTCCATGGAAATCGAGGTTTGTTAGAGGTAGTGAAGTGGCTTGAAGAATTTGAGCTTGTATTCAGAGTGTTTGGAACTCCAAATCTGTTAGAGTTCATGTTGTTCTGGGTTTTCTTAGGGTCCATCTTTAGAATAATGGGAGTTTTTCCCCCACCAATGATGCAAGTTGGGATTATGTGGGAAGATTTTAAGTCCCTCTTTGTCTTATGGTTTATAAATTATGAGTTGAAGATGAAGAAAAGGAAATATCCCATGAGTTCCCAACAAGTTCTAGGGTTGGTGAAGGCTTATGTTGAACACTTCAAAGAGTTTGTTTCCTTTTGTCTGGAGATGGTATTGTAGGATCTATTGAAATCTTATCATTTTTTTGGGGTCTTCATCCAGAGATCAAGGAGTGATTCCTCGTCTCCAAGGAACTCTATTTTGAGAATTTAGTAGAGGAAGAGTTTTTGGATGAGTTGTTGTTCAATAATCACAAACAAATTGGATTAGTTTTTGTCTTCTGTGTTAGGGTGAAGATGTTATGATTTTCCTCATTTTTGTTTTGTGGATGTTGTAAGTTCATATTTCATTATAATAGTCTGATGAAATTATCCTTTAATAGTTCAAATTGTTTTTTTTTTGAATTTGAACCTTTAAATGGTTAGCATTTCATGAATTAGTTCCCCTCTTTCTATCATGCTTATATGGAGATGTCGTTTTTTATGGAAATTGCTCTTTGTACCTTGTGTGCGAGTTCATTTATATTCTATATTTTGATAATTTATTTCTACAGATGTAGTGTGTTAGAGTAATATTGATGTCAATTTGGGTTCATTGATCAATGAATCCAAAACATGGATCAGATGTGCATCACTCAAAAATTTAATAAAAAAAATTAAGGATTATCTATTCACTTCACTACTATTGGTTAACTACCACTTAAAAAAGCGTCATATCTAAACTTCCTGCTTGGAATCCCCATGATTATCTCATCTAAAACATGCTCACCACCATCTGTATCGTATCACCATTCAGTATTCACATTTCCTCCTCTTCCCGCACCCATTTACTATATGCATGCAACTTCATACATCATGCATATTTACAAGTAGTAAATGGGTGAAATAAGAGAAGGAAAAGTGAATACTAAATGGTGATATGATAGAGATGGTATCAAGAGTTTGTAGGGTGAGATAATCATGGTGATTCTAGACAGGAAGTTCATTTTAGATATTATTCTAAGTACTAGTTAACCAACAGTAGTGAAGCTCACATAGAATCCTTAGTTTTTTTATTTGATTATATCTGGACTAAAGAAACCCTTTGGAAAGATGTAAAGGTAATGTTATGATATAATATCTCAATTTTACTAAAAATTATATAATTAAATGTTGATTTAATTTTCATTATTACTTGAAGAGATTATTTATTTTAGAAGACTTTTGTCTTTGTGTCATGCCTTTGCAGTAAGAGAAATGATGTTGTCTCTGCTCAATCACAGAGGTAATATTGCTGTTTTCATAGTAAAATCATTGTCCATAGAATTAATTCATCATTTCATATTTATGTTTTATTTATTTATTTATAGTATTACTCATGTAATAATTGTTTTCTTATACAGGTGGATTCTTTTGTTCGAGTTGGGGTGAGTTGTCCAAATTTCATGCTTTTTATCTCTCATAACCTTTTCACCCCTATAGTGTTGAATTTATCAATTTCTTTCTAGTTCACTCCATTTCCTTTTTAGGAAGAGTAACATCACTACCTCTGCTCAATTACAAAGTTAATATTGATATTTTCATAGTAAAATCATTTTCCATATAATTAATATATTAATTCATATTTTTTTAATTTATTTCTTTTCAGTATTATTCATAATAATTTTTTTCTTATACATGTGGATTATGTTTTTCAGTTGATGTGGTTTTTTTGAAGCTACTCATGTAGTGTTGGTAGTTTTACAAAGAAATTCAATGGAAATAATGGTAACATTGACAGTTAGAATTGTTTTTTAATGTATGTAATAATTTGTATTTATGTAATTTTATAAACCAATGTTTGAAATGTTTATAATATAATTTTTTTTTGTATTTTTTTTGTAAATTTTATTTCATTTAAATTATATATTGGGTATTGTTTTTTTGATATCTGATGTTTTTTGGAGTTCTTTTGGTACATTTTTTGTGCTTCTGGTGTAGTGATGTGCTGTTACAACACACTAAAATATAGACCTTTATCAGTGCTTTTAAAAGCACTGATAAAGAACACATTTATCAACACTTTTAAAATTTATGATAAAGGAAATGTTTATAAGCACTTCTAAAAGTAGTGATAAATGTATACTTTAATAGTTCTTCTATAATGATGATAAAAATTCCTTTATCTACACTTATAAAAGTGCTGATAAAGGTTTCATTAGGATCACTAAATGAAAGTGCTCATAAATGGACCTTTATCACTAATTTTAAAAGTGTTGATAAAGTTCCCATTTATCAGCACTTTTGTTAGCACTAATAAATGTCCCCATTATCATCACTTTTTCAATGTAGATAAAAGTCTTAGGATTTTAACGTTGCTCACATTTTTAGTGCTCTTATAGCACTGATAAAGGCCATTTCTAGTGATGTTAAAGGCCAGTTTTGTAATAGTGCTACTCAGAAAAATGGTTTTTGTACTCTATCACAAAATTCTTTCCCTACCCAAAAGAGAAAAAATCTATATACTTTACCATCATCAAGTATTCTGGATAGATCTAATTAAGTAAAAGGGTTATAAATTCTTTCTAATCTAATGACACATGGTAATATTTTTAATCCATAGATTCTGATAACCTCTTGTTATGACCCTTGAGCTTAAATGCCATACACTTCACCTTAACCAATTCATGCATCTCCATGTAACACCCTACTACCTTTTCTTAAGTATGATTTCATTTATTTATTATGTTACCTATTTTTTTCAGGTTTTTTTATAGAAAATGGGTTTTCTACTATCTATTGGGAATGTACATGTCATGTAAAGTGATTACATGCTTTATATTTATTGCGGGGAAGATGACATGAAATGGGTTTACAGGGCATGAAATATTTACAAGTCATCTAAAAAATCCACAATTTGTAATGGAAAAAAATATTTTTTTACAAATGTTATGTAATGTTCTATGTATTCGACCTTTGTGGAATACATGATGTGTAATGAGATTATACTCTATTTAATTTTCCTAATTGGTGTTTTTAGGGTCTTATGTGGGTATTAATTCATTCATTAAACTATTCATCCATACCTCTCACATCTAGAGCTCATCCTAAGCTATTTTGGGTGATTTCCCTCCTTCCACATCATTTTTTTGGTGATTGTTGATCATAGTTATTGTGGTGCACTTTTATGGGTAAGATTTCATATTTTCCTTCATTTCCCTTGGTTGAAACAGTGATATTGTGCATGTTGTACATTTTTTATAATTATATTCATGATAAATTGGTAATTTTTATCGATCCTTTGTAGTTTCTTATCATGCCTTCTCTTTTGAAGGCCGATCTCCTTGTTTCTAACCACCACTGTCGAAGGTGGCTAGGTTTATACCATTTTGAGGTAGGTATTTTTATACAATGGTTTAATTATTTTAATTGTTTATCATTTTTGAAAATTTAATTTGTATTGTTAATTTATTTGAAGTTATATATGGTTGGAAAGGGTTTATTAGAAAGAAAAATGTTTTCTAAGGTTTTTTTATTTGATAATGGATTTTCTGGATTTAGAAATGGATTTTCAAACATCGAAAAGTATTTTATTGGATTTAAAACTGTTTTATAAAAATTTGAGCATGGTTTTTGAAATTTATTTTGACATTTTGTACACTAGGAACCGTGGGTGCATTGGAAAGATACATGGGTAACCTTAGTGTGTGTGTGTGTGTGACACCAAAAAGAGGTAACCTTTTGGGATATCAACTGGTATGACTCGATATCGATTGGTACTAATGATATAGTTGTTTAATAATTTTAGTGTTTAGTGTGAATTATACTATAGTCTAGGTCCCAATATAAGGTTCTTTTTCATTTATGATTATTTATTTCATGATTGTTTTTATCATGTATTATCAATAAATAATTTTATATGAGGCAGTATTACAAAGCTTCGCATAATACGTTATTTCAGGGATATGTGTTTATCTATTAACCTCTTGATATATAGATTTGGTATCCCTATTTTAACACTTCTAATTTTCATATTTATGGTTTGAGAATATGAAAGGATTTTATAAAAACCAAAGTAAAATGATTTTAAAACTGGTTGTATTTAGTAAAATTCTTTGCAAATCATTTTTTTCTTTAAAATCTTGAATTATTACATTCATGGTATAAGACCTTGTATAGAATCTACAATGGTATCCTAATTGGCATTGTGCTAACACCCTAATTTTTCCTTTGGGTGGTTGTAGATGTTGTATTTCAAGATTCAGGTAACGGGAAAGGAATCTTATAGCATGTTTAATTATCTTATTATCATTGCCTTCAGTTTGGGTTGTTTTGGAGATGACTATTAGTCACATAGAGATTTTTTTTCTTAACTGATTCATACATTTTTGGATTAGCTAGTTGTCTTGGATATATGGATGATTATATCCCCTTTGTTTTTTATTTTTAATATGAACTTATGTCATAATTTGTTTTACATTTCATATTTTTTCTGCTTTATGATTATACCTTACCATGGTAGGCCGAATCGAGTGGATTTTATAGTTAACTCAGGTTGGTTTGTTACAATTTGGTATCATAAGGATTATTAGCCTAATTTCTTTTAACAATTTATAATTTTGGTTATGTTTCTTGGGTAGGAAAAAGTTAGGATCATCAGAATTTAGATAGTAAGTGTAGAAAAGGGGCTTGGCCAGCTCACTTTCATGACTAAATTTGAGTTTCCATGGGTGGTCGGACAATTTTTTTTACTAGGATTGATACTTATTGTTAGGTGTATTTTGAATGAACTATGTGAGAAGTTTATTTAAATGAACTTATTCCTTATAAAATTGTTGTCTTTTTATCGATATAATTTATAATTTCTTTAAATTATAACTATTTTAAATTTTTGTTAATGATACTTGAAGGTGGTCCAATGATTTTGGAATTGGATCAAGAATGATTTTGTTTTTTTCTTGGGATTATTAAAAAGTGTCTCCTAAAATAGCTCTTAAAAATACAAGAGAGGAAGCTTCAAGAAAAGTTACGTAGGTGAATCCTCCAATGGACCCTTCCATTATAGAAGTATAAATCCTCACTATTAATACTCTGGGTCAAGTGGGTGTCAGGAACATGGGACGTGGGGAGGATCATAGCTCTAAGTTTACTAAGTAGAACTCAACCATGTACCATGGTGATAAAGGGACTTAGGAATATAAATAGTGACTTGAGTGTATTGGGAGGGTCTTTATATTTTTTAAGACTCCTAAATACTCTAATGTGGGTTTTTTCCATGTATATGCTTGAGGGGTCAGGAAGTTGATGGTGGGACTCTATTGTGTAAAATAAGTTGCATGAGGATATTACCAATGTTTCTTTCAAGAAAATATTTAATCACTAGTTTTATCCTGAGATGTTATATGTGGAAAATAATCAGGAGTTTCTGACCTTAGATCATGGGGAGCATACCATTCTGGAGTATTCTACCCATTTTGTTGAGCTGGTGAAACTAGCCCCAAAGTTTGTCACTAATGAGTGCCAAATGGCTTAGAGATTCAAGTTAGGATTGTGGCCTGATATTAGGTTGTTGTTGATTCTCATTTTCCTTCTGACCTTTGTGGAGATAGTTTACAAATATTCTTTTTCTAAGGCATACTTTGTAGGAAAACTAGTTTGAGAGGAGATTAAGTTGGTTAGTTGTTATCCAGGGTGTAACTTCTGGCTAGAAGAGGAAGCGCAAGGGTGGTCAGTTTTTTTCAGGACCAGTTTCAAAGGATTTATCTGGATAGTATCAAGTTGTATACTATTAATGTGGAAGGTGTGGTTATACTAGGTATAACTCTATAGAGGATCCTAATATTTATCATCTTTTTGGGAAATATGGTCACTTAAGAAGTTTCTATGAAAAGATATCCTAGGGTTGTAAGGAAAGATCCACTCTCAACAAGGGTTCATAGACATGTTTTGATGCTTCTAAGGGTGGTGTGTCTTATACTTAGGACAAGGGGATGTTTATGTGTCTAAGACCAGACAAATTTATGCGAAAGATTATAGTCCTAAGGGCTCTAAAGTAGTGACAACTACTATTATAGGTATGGTGTTTATTTTATCTTATATGATTCTAGATTTTATAGATATAAGTGATACTCATTATTTCATATCATCAAAGTTAGTTTATGTGTTGCACTTACATTCAGATATTATTCCATTCTTGTTGGATATTTCCATGCCTTTGGGAAATAGGTATGAACAGGGTTTCAATTGTCCTGAATGTTGGGTGATGATAGTTGACTTTGGGGCAGAGTGGGACTTCATAGTGCTCAATTGTGACATCTTAGACTTGATTGATGGCATGAATTGGATTATAATTATTAAGATCAGATAGACTGTTATTATCATCAGGTATAATTCTTATCTTCGGATATGGTCACTCATGTCTTTTAGTGTGAGTGGGACTATAGATCGAGAAGTAAAGGGCTTATTATTTCTTATGCTGGAGTGATATCATGCTAGTTATTAAAGATGTTACTTGATGTAGTTGACCCTTTCATGTGAATCCATCTTCATGAAGTGGTGTTTTCATACCTTGAGTTCTTTTTGGATGATTTTTATGGTTTACGGCCATAGAGAGAGGTCCAGTTTACTATTGACATACTCCCTAGTACGATTCCCATTTCTATTCCATGTTATTGAATGTAACCTGTTGAGTTGTTAGAAATTAAGGTCTAGATAGAGGACCTAGAGGCCAAGGGATTTATTCATCCTATTGTGTCATCATGGGATTCACTCATACTCTTTTCTAAGAAGAAATATGGGATCCTCAAACTTTTTATTGACTATTAGATGTCAAATTAGGTGAGTGTTAAGAACAAATACCCTTCACCTAGTATTGATGAGATTTTTACCAACTTAGAGGGGCATATTGGTTTTCAAACATCAAAATTTGATAAAGGTGCTACTATTTGAGAGTCTTAGAAGAATATATACCTAATATAGGGTTTAGGGTCCGGTGTTGGTATTTTTAGTTTCTAGTTTTTTCATTTGGTTTGAAAAATTATCTAGTATTGTTTATGGCTTTGATGTACCGAATATTTCCTCAGTTCTTGGACTATTATTTTTTGTGTGTTTGTGGATGATATATTGGTGTACTCTAATCCAGATGAGGAGCATAAATACAATTTGGAAATCATTCTTCAAACCTTTAAGGAAAATCTTCTATATGTAAGCTTTATAAATGTGAGTTTTGAATATGGGAAGTGAAATTTTTTGGGCATGTGATATATGATAGGTTCTTTGTAGTGGATTCTTAAGAGGTATTGGTTGTTATTTCCTAGGATCAACCTATAAATGTGTTTGAGATCTATATCTTCTAGGTTTTCACTGGTTACTATAGACGGTTTGTTCATGATTTCTTTAATATCATATATTTGGTGATTTATTTAACCCATAAGGGTGTAAAGTTTGAATGAAATGATAAGTGTTAGATGTCTCTTGAGGATATAAAGGTGAGGTTGACTTTAGAACTAGTTTTGATTCTTCTAAATCCAATATTGGGTTATGAGATTTTCTGAAACACTTCTGGTATGGGTTTGGGATGTGTCATAATGCATTAAAAATAGTTTGTGGCCTATGGATCATTCCATTTATGCCCCCATGAGAATAACTACCATATAAATGATATTGATTTGGTAGTGGTTATGAATTCACTCAAAACATGGCATCACAATCTCTTTGGGGAGTGGTTTATAGTGCATTCAGATCATAAGATCCTGAAATATATTTTTACTCATAGGGATATGAACTTCTAAAAGAGATATTAGGTGGAGTATCTTTGGAATTTTTATTTTAATATTATGTACACCCCTAGGAAGAGAAATTTGGTTTTCGATGCGTTGATAAGAAAGTTACCAACATAATTTTTTAAGGAATCGGTTGAGGAGTCATCACTGATGAGTTTTTTTTACTAAGATGAGCTTGGAAGTGAAAGAGTTTGGTGTACAGTCATTCTTAGGTTTGATGAAATATGACTTGTCTTATAATGATCAAGTTCAATTAGATCAGGTTATATACACTAAGTGCCAATGCTTTAGTGAAATACTTTATGTTGGGGAGATCTCAGGTGAGTGAAATCAGTCTCTCGGTGGCACTTTGTGCTTCTATAGTAGATTATTTGTTCCTTTTTCCCAAATTTAGGAGTTGATGGATAGTCGACATTGGTCTTTTTGGTTCATATACCTAGGGTATATCATGATGTACCCTGATTTGAGATGTTGGTATTGGTGGAAGGGTATAAGATGGTCGATTGCAGATTTTGTATTGTGGTGTCTCACTTGTTAAATAATTATGGAAGAATATCAGAGAACTGCATGTTTTTTCACCCCATACCCATTTCAGTATAAAAATGAGATGATATTTCCATGGATTACATCATTATATTTCTATAGAATCTTATCGGTAAGAATTTAATTTGGGTGATCAATTACTAACTCATGAAATATGTACATTTCCAACCTATTAAGGAGCTGATAAAAGAGGGAAAACTTGGGGAATTGTATGTATAACAGATTTTGAGACTTCATGTGGTTACCTCTATAGTTTTTTTAAAGGGACCAAAGGTTCACATCCAGGTTCCGAAAAGGCTTACAGAAGAGGATAGGTTCCTAGTAGAAATTGAGCACATATTATCATCGACAGATGGATGGATAGATAGAAAGGGCTACCCAGGTTCTTGAGGATAGGCTTCAGGCTTGTGTTCTTGATTTAGGTAGATCTTGGTAAAATCAATTTCCTTTGGTCAAATTTTCCAATAATAATAGTTGTAAGTCTTTTTCAAGATGGAACTCTTTGAGGCTTTGTATGGGCGGCCATTTCGATCTCCCTTGTGTTGGAAAGAGTTGGGAGAGACGTCTTTATTTGGGCCAAGTCTTGTTCAAGAGATGATAGACATAGTGTAGTTGATCCAGAAGAGCCTGATATAAAAAATCATATATGGGTTGCCGGCATCGACCACTGGATTTAGAGGACGGTGATTGGGTCTTTCTAAGAATTTCACCTCACTTAGGACATCATAGATTGGGTAAGTAGGGTAATTTGTAACCAAGGTTTGTGGGGCCCTTTTAAATCATTGTATAACTAGGTAAGGTCGCCAATCAGTTTGAATTTCTATAATGTTTGACTTCCAACCATGACATATTTCATGTTTCCCAGTTTGGGAGGTATATATTGGATCCTTACCATGTGATTGGATGGGAGAATTTTGATCTTGAGATGATAACACTTTTTTTTATTAGCCAGTTTAGATTATGGATTTTGAGGATAAGGTGTTTCATGGTAAAATTATCCCCATGGTCTGGTTATTTTGGTAGTGCAGACATGATAGCCATGATACATATAAGAGAGAGTCATTTATGAGGTATAAATTGCCTTATCTTTTCATGGATCGAGTATATTGAGGGATTTATGGGATTATAAATCATTTAAGGTGGGGAAATTATAAGGCCTCATTATCATGTATGATTTGAGTTATTTTTTATTTCCCTATTTATTTTAGGGGTTTTCTTCAAAAAATGGGTTTTCTACTATCTATTCAAAAAGTAAACCCTATGTAAAGTGATTAAATGCCATTTATTTGTCATAGGGTAATTTATGTGGAATGTGTTTATAGTTTGTGAATTATTTACACACCGTGTAAAAGTTTCATGGTGTCTAATGCTAAAAAATCATATTTTAATAAAAAGGAGATTCATTTTTCATCATATCAAACCTTTATGTGTTACATGATGTGTAATGGGCTTACACACCGTGTAATTTCCACGATCTATGTTTTTAATCCCTTATGTTGGTGTTAGTTAATTAATTCAACTGTGTAGCCACCCCTCTCCTTTCTAGAGATCACTCTATAATATTCTGGGTGATTTCCCTCCTAGGTCATTCGTTCAGCAATTGTTCAATAGAGTTATTATGGTGCACTTATGTGGGTAAGCATTCCACATTTTCTTCCTTATCATTGGTTATGGTAGTGGTGTTGGCCATGTTTAGGATTTAAATTCATGATTAAATTTATATTTCTATCAATCCTTTGTATTTTCTTTTCATGCATTTTCTTTAGAAGTGTGGTCTTCCGGTTTCCAATCACTGTTGTCGAAGGCGGCTAGGTTTATACTGTTTTGAGGAAGTTATTTCTATATAATGGATTAATTATTTGAATTTCTTATTATTCTTGTAAATTTCCATAGGATTATTCATTTATTTTAAGTGATATATGGTTTCAATGGTTTTCTTAGAAAGGAAATTTTTAAGGGGTTTTTCTTTGAAAATAGATTTTCTTGATTTGTAAATGGATTTTCAAACACCAAACCAGAATATATTGGATCTGGAAATGTTTTTCAAAATTTTTAGCATGGTTTTTTAATTTTATTTTGACATTTGGAACATTGGTACCTTTGGGTTATTTGGTAAAGAGACATAGGTAGCCTTTGTGTATGTGTATCACCACTAGGAGGTAACCTTTTTGGATATCGACTAGAAGGACTCGATATCTTTTGGTACCAATGTTATTCCAATTTAGTATTTTGAGTGTCTAGTATGCATTGTCCCATAAGATAAGTCCCAATATGTGGTGTTTTTTCATTTATGATTATTTATGTCATTGTTTTTTATCATGGATTGTTACTCGCAAGTTTTTATATAAGGTAGTATCACATAGCTTCAAATGATAGGTTATTTCACGGATATGTGTTTATTATTTTACCTCTTGATGTATGGATTTTTTATCACTATTATATCAATTATAATTTTCATTTTATGGTTTTAGAATATAATTTGTTTTTACTAAAACTAGTGGAAAATTATTTTTAAACTGGTTGTATTTTTAAAAATTCATTGTGAAAATATTTTTGTTTTAAAATCTAGAACTATTGAATTCATGATATTAGACCTTTTATAAAATCTATTTTTGGTATCCAATTGGGCATTGTGATCACACCCTACTTTTTCATTTGGGTGGTTTAGATATTTTATTTTATGATTCAGGCAAAGGGATGGAAATCTGGAAAGATGGTGGCTTCTCTTATTGTCACTGCCTTCAGTTCGGGTTGGTTTGGAGGTGATTGTCAGTCACATGGAGAATTTTGTTATTATTTAATTCATACATTTATTTTTTATCTCATTTTATTGGTTGTATAGGTAGTTGTATCCACTTTGTTTCTGCTTTATATTCTGATTGTATTTCTTGATTTTTTTTATATTCTAGACTTGTATGTGCTTTCTGGTTACACCTCACCATTGTAGGGCGACATTGGTGGATTTTCTAGTTGACTCGGGTTGGTTCATTACACTGTATGAAGTCAAATATATTATCGATCTTTTATAGGTATTACACTTCCTCTTGAGGTTCATTCATACCTTTAAAATATGGTGGCTTTTGATATAGGAACTATAAGGCCCCATCCTTAAACATTACATAATTATGAGTTAAGTCAATAAATCACATTGAGGATCTTTTCATGTTTATATTTTAAGAGAATTAGGCCATAACTATTACAAAACAACTCAATAATTACAAAGTAGACACTTCTATTCACTGTCCATTTTTTTCAAAGATAAAACACATTAAAACATGATTTCTCTTTTTTTATAGAAATATTCATAACATTAATCTTTACTTCTTTCTATACATTACCCATACTTAAACCCTATAGAAAACATTTCAAAAACTTGGGATGAGCACAAAAAGTTTAGTAAGGGATATAAAATAAGGAATGAAATCGTTAGTCCATGAATATTTTAAACTCATGAAAACATTTTCACAAATCATAATTTTCACCCATAAAATATAATCACTTTAACATACATCATGAAATCATAAGATTCCTAAAAAACATCTTAGAAATCATAAATAATAAAGGTAACTTATGGAATTCATATTATACTTACATTGTAGATTTCATAGCTACATAGGGAGTAACCTTCATGGTTACGTTTGGAATAACCATCACAGTATATTCCCTAAATCTTTTAGGAGAAACCTTATTGTTTAACTCTGTCTCATTATCCAATTCACTGGAGATCCATCACGAGCTCACCTGCCCTCGTTTTATCATGGAATCACCTATATATATAAACAATTCCCAATAACCTTAACATAATCATAACACATAAAACAATCATAAAGAAAAAATAACATTTCCACATTTTAATCACAATATATCTTGATATAATCAATATATTCTCAAAACCATTTTTAATACAAAAAATACCTAAAAATGGCATATGGTATTTCTTTTTCTTTTGAAAACATTACGGCTTGTAGAGGAATCCAAATATTAAATAATGTTCATAGTGGCGGAAAAGTTGTTGTCACTGTATGCGTTAAAAAAGCATTCCTTTTGTCATTTGGTAAAATAATTCACATAAAATGATTCATTTTGAAAGCCTTTTTATGAAATTAAAATTCAAATGTTTTTATTATACACTGTAGAAAAGAAGGTGGTGTATAACATCAAAATATGCCTCAATGAAATGATATTTAGATGAAGTCCTTTACTATGAATCTGACTCATCACATTCAATATTTATATTCCTGAATAATAAAATTAGGTTAATTTATTATTTTTTGGGAACCTTTTTCAAGTTTATTATTACTTTTATATCACTTATTACAATTTTATAAAAAAATAAATAATAATTTAAGTTCATATCGGATGTTTTGTCGATATTCAGTACTTGGGTTGAAAATGAACTTGGTATGATGTTAATAGTCCACATGGTTATAAATACATCATCTCTAAAATAAAATTCATGAAATATTAATCACTTTTATACATCAATTATACTTTTAAATCAAATCATCTATTTATGGTAAAAAAATTGAATATTTTATAATCATGGAAACGTTAGACCATACATACGCATGAGTAACATTTTCATTTTTCTTTGATCATTATGGAAATAAGGTAATTATTATTTTATATTTACATAATGATAAAAATAATTTTAACATCATAATAATAATTTAAATATAATTATTTATATCATACAAGTGATGTGGTGAATAAAAATGATTCACATCACTTTATGGAGGTGATATTTCACACGTACGCATCAACGACATTATCATCTTTATGTGCATGGAAAGTAAGAACATAATTGATATATTATTCCTCAATAATAAAATTATGTTATTTTATTATTTCTTGGGAACCTTTTTCATGTTTATTATTCCTTTTATATAACTTATTACCATTTTATAAATATTATATAATAATTTAAGTTTATATCGGACATTTTTTCGATATTTGGTACTTAAGTTTAAAATGAACTTGGTGTGATTTCAATAGTCCATGTGGTCATAAGTCCATCATCTCAAAATTAACATTAATAAAATATTAATCACTTTTATATATCAATTATACTTTTAAATAAAACCATTTATTTATGGTATGAAAAATGAACAATGATATAATCATGGAGACGGTAGGTTGTACATACGCATGAGTAACATTTTCATTTTTAATTGATCGTTATGAAAATAAGGTAATTATTATTTTATCTTTACAGAATTATGATTATATTATTAAAATCATAATAATCATTTAAATATATTTATTTATATCATACAAGTGATGTGCTGAATAAAAATGATTCACATCACTTTGTGGATGGGATAGTTCACACAAACGCACCAATGATGTTATCATCAATAGGTGCATGAAAATTAAGAACATAATTGATATATTATTCTATTATAATGATTAATATGTCATGTGAATAAAATATAAACATTAATTCAATCATTATGACCCCTCTTGAGAGACGGTAATGAAAAATGAACTATATCGGTTCACGAGGCAGTAGTCCATTATACCCACGAACGAAATGTTAATTTCCCATTTTATGAAATGTTGTATGGATTTAGGTGATGATATTAACATAATAACATATAATTATATTTAGGATACTTTATTTATTATTCCATCATGGATGAAGGATATTTAATGGAAGTGCAAGAAGAAATAAAATAGAAACACTTAGATAAAAACAATATCTTTCTTTCAGGTGATCACCTTTCTTAACACCTTGACACCTTTAATATAGAAGTTAGGGCTAAACTAATGCTTCAATAATGTAGGGAGGGAATCTAATAAGATTTTTTGAATATCTTGGCTGAACAAAAAGGTTTTTTACGTGTAAGGAAAATAGAATAAGAGTTCCTTTTGACAAGAGAGGGGAGGGACACTCTTGGAATTATCAAAAGTATTAAATTAATATAAACTCATTTTCAATTTAAAATTTGTCCAAGTTGATTTACACAGAATATAGGATGAGGATGGTTCAAAATCCATTCATCCAATAAAAACTAGAAATTTTTGGGATATTTTTTTAATCATTATCTTTAGGATTTAACCCTTTTAACTCTTACCGTTTTATTAAGTAATTTACACTTTAAGAGTTAACATAATTTTCAAATCTAGTATTGCATCATCATTGTGTCATAATTAAATTTAATTATTTAATGTCTAAAAAATATAGATAAATTATAATGATGTAGGTAATTTTTTTATTTCTAAGGAAAATTTATTTTTTAATATATCCCATATATAATCTCGTATTAAAATTGTTTTAGTAATAAGAGACATGTTTATAACATCTTTGTTTTTTAATTTAAATAAAATGTTATTAATGACATAATCACACCCAAGTGGCTTACAAAGATCAAAATTTCAGCCCAAGTATTTTACTAGTCTAAAATAACTCATCCAAGAAGAATAGTACAATTTTTAGGTTATTTTTATATTATTATAATGTTATTTTTACCATTAATTACCTGATTTACCGTTAACTTTGGTAAATAAAATACTAAAGTTACTATTCACCAAAAATAATTTTGATCCTATTTAATCAAATTTTTCATAATTATTAAATACATGTATTTACATTTTTAAAAATTCAATTCACATAGGTTACTAAAATTAATTTAAAAATTAATCTCATTGATGAATTGAGGAAACATGTTTTTAAAGTAAAAACGTTCAAAAGATCACAAAGTTTTTATATCCAATTTTAATTTGAAATTGATTACAATGAACTAAATTGAATTAAATGATAAAAAATTTATTTAATTATACTTTGAAACCAATTAAAATAATAACCTATCTTTATAATTAAATCAGATGAAAAATCAATTTTGAATTAAAATGCAATATTTTTCATTATTCATTAAAATATGAATTTTATCAGAAAAATACCAAAAATTACCCCAAAGTAAATTTTGATTTCCTGGTTCCAAATAATAAGTTTATTTTTTCAATATAACTTATAAATGTTTCAAAAACTAGATTTAAAATGGGTTCACCATCAAAAGGTGGTAAAAATACATTTTTAGAAAAGTACACCTTTTATCTGTAAATTGATTTTTTTTTATATAATTTCCAAAAAACACATAAGATGAATTTTAAAAATTATTTTAAATATTATATGTATATATATATATGACAATCTAAAAATTTTGATTTGATCATTTATTAGAATAAAAAAAATTGTGGACATTTAAATAGTTTTTCAGAAAAAAAAATCCCTTTTATTTTAAAAAGGGGTTTACATTCATTTATAATTAATTGTTCACAAAATAATTAATTATATATATATGTGTGTAAACATAATATATTTAGTTATATTCATTCCCTCCAATACAAAAGCTAGGCATTAACTACCATTTCAAATAATAATATTAATAATGTATTATTTTTCGGTATAACTTAGTCTTGTGTGCAATGTAAGATTTTGAAGAAACTCATTCTTACATGTCGGGTAAGTTATCAGAAAAAACATACACTTTAAAGTAAAATTATTACATAAGTAATAAATATTAATATATATGAAAAAGTCTTAATCTATAATTACTTGGGATGTTACAGGAACTCTTGCACTCGATCCTTGTCTCTTGCAAATCTTAGTTTCACCTCTATAGTTGGATTCTAAATAAGTGACACATTATGGTCCATTGAACGAACTGAGCATATTATAACCTCTAATATATTTTGATTAATAAGTGTATTTCCTTATTATGTCCTATTTCACCCTCCTGATAGACCATTAAAATATTTTTCAAAGTACTGATTCAACATACCAAAAACAAAATGAAATGATCAAACAGTGAAATAAAATCAATTTATACCAAAAGAACATAAGTAAAAACTGATATCTAGATTAAAACCTAATATAGGAGACACACATCTCAACATATAATGGTTATTTAAGGATTATTATAATGATATTTGGCTAGTAATTTTCTCACTAAGTACCTCATAAGTCTCGATGATCCTATCTTCTATATACCAACATCCCAAGACTGAGAAGAACTATGATTCAATACCAAATTGTCAAAACTTATTCCACAAGACCAATCCAACCATAATCTAAAATATATTTTTATAATACTCAAAGGGAATTTTTGATCCTCATGGTTTGGATATTATCACTCACACATCAAAAAATAACCAAAGGGGATGATTTTCCCAACTTAAAACAAGTTACATGATGAATAAATAGAGAATGACAATAAGAAAGGAAATATTACAAAACCAAAAACCAAAAATGGAATCAAAACAACTAAGGAATATCACCCAAGAATAAATTAAATGTCCAAAAAACAAAAAAGGAAAACTGAAACTATCAACAGCTAATCTGTGTAATATTTGGGCAGCACCCCCCATCTTACTACTAACTACCCATGGCTAGCTCACATAAACCTCACTACCTCACTACAAAATATTTTCCTTTCCTATATCAAATAAAAAAAGTTATACACACCCTTGAGGTATCATGTAGGGTGTGAGCTAAACATGCTCATTAGGATCCCACCCAAGTGTTCCATAATAAGTATTTTTTAAGTAATCACAAAATTCTCAAAATAAGAAGTACGTAGAAAGATAAATATATTATAAAATTTATCTCAGAATATTATCAAAACAACTCCTATTCCTATATATCTTATAAAAAATCTAGATTATATAGTTTCAAAACAAATTTCAAAAAAACTATTTTAATTTTATAAAAGTATGAATCATATATCATATCATATCCAAACAATTTAGAGTCAAACACAATAGAGATAACTCATAGGATAACATAGGTCCAAGCTAGCTAGGTCACTCATACCTTAGTAAAAAATCATACCTTAGTAACAAATCAAGAATAAATTCATTATTCAAGTTCCTAGAACATGAGGATTGGATAATAGAGTAACACCCCCAAGTAAGAACCCCCTACGATGTTAGATAATCGTGTCCCTAGGACACATGGCCTAGGGAATAAAGAAACACCCCATGATTGAACCCCCTTACGAAGTCAAGGAAAAGGACCAACAATAAACACCCTCCTATATACTCAATGATCTCATAAACTATATACATCAAATCATTTCAAAAGATATTAACAAATTTCACAAACAATTTTTAAACAACCTTTTTTCTTTCATTAATCATGTTTTGAAAACCAATTTCGTAAACCATTTCATAATTCTTTGAAAATCATATTTCATTTACCAAAACAAGGGGGAAACTTTTTTATAAAAATCCAATTTATGCACACATATCAATATAATAAAAGGATCATTCCAATTATAATTTTAAAAAACCATTTGGAAAACCAATAGTATATATTATTCATCAAACATAGGCTAGAGACAACATCTCCCACCTCCTACTTAGGTCACACACCAACCATAATGGGATCCACACACTATAAAAAGGAAATGATCAATAAAATGATATGAGTACCTAAAGATAAATTCTAGCATCTTATAATCAATTTTCATAAGAAAAATGTTTAAGGAGAAGATAAATCATCACATGTCTCAAAGGTCACATGCACTGCACCATAATCAACAAGAGATTCAGCCTACAAGAGAAAAATACACAAATAATCTATAAGGGGTTGATATGGATCACAACATGATCAATATAGTCTAATAACACAACCTAGAACCACTTTAAATTCTAGATTAAATGGTAAGTATTTGATCAAACTTACTAAATAAGGAATAAAGGATCGATCAGAGATCAATTCTCCAAGAAAGGGTGATATAGGAGACCAAGACACCCCTAGAGATCCCATATATTTCTATATGGTATATTAGGGATAAAAGGAATGATTAAAGGTATTAAAAAAAATTATGTGGTCTCAAAAGACTAAACTTCCCTTTAGTAACTCAGTCCAACCTGAAGCCATCGGCTACCCGATGGAAACCACTAGCTAGTCGGTGGAGTTAGGCAGTAAGACTATACCCCTGGAAGTACCACTAGCTAGCCAGTGGATTTCTTATGAAAACTCCAATCTTATAGGATCCCATTATATATATAGTGGACTTTTACATTCACAAATAATTCCACTTATCTTTACCCCCTCCTTTAAACATTGGATGCATGATTTTTAAACATCATAAGAAGTTTTAAAACACCAGGAAAGAAGAAAAAATGAAAATTTATAGGGATATTACCTCAGGGTAAGGAGGTATTTTATAGTTATAATCTTTAAATAACCATTAAATAAACTTGAATAAGTTTTAAGGGAATTTTTTAATACTTTTAAGAAGTCTAGAAGAACCTTGGAGGGTCATTCATCAAAGTGGAGGAGCCACTTGTGGAAGGAAAAGGATGCAGGAACCATTGAACAGCTTGTGGATTTCCCAGTAGTTTCCTCATATAGAAAATGTCCACCAACTACCCAATGGTGGATTATAGGCTACTAGATTCTAAGGGAAATTTTTTTTGTTTGAATTAGGTTCTGATCTTCCATCCAATGGGAACTCACTGGCCATCCGGTGGGTTCATTAGGGACATGTATGGTAAAAGAAACCCTATTATCAACCCATTGGAGGATACCATATAACCATTGGAATTAGAATAGATCCTATGAGACTAACATTTATAATGGTAAAAATTCATTTAATGTGGTATTCAATTAATTAATTTCCCATTTATAATTCTAGAAGATTAATGAAGGATTTGAAGGCTATAAATAGAAAACTTGGGTAGCCTTGAAATTCAACAATAACCTTCCCTTCCAATATCCAATGCCAATGTGATAAAATTAAAAAATATCTCAAAGAGATTTATTTTCTTAATATTCTCTTCTCCATTATATAGTAAGTGATAATTGTAATATCTTCTCACTCTCATCTTTATTCACATTCTATCATAGTGTTATTTATATTCTTTGGAGAGAATTGAGACCAAGATCAAATGTGATTGCTTCCTAAAAATCATCCTTTCTTACTATTTATTATAATATTTGTGCTCACTGTCTTTAAATTGAGAGACCTTGGTCTTTTTTCCATTCCCATTAAAAAATAAATGGACTAACCACTTTTAGGTTTCAATATTTCCCATTAAAAATATTGTGTCTATTTTATTTTCAATTTCTTACTAAAATCTAAAAATAAAGGGATTTTTAGTATCCTGGATGCCTTTAAATCCAAAGGAATAATATATTAAATCCTTAATAGGTTGATATAAAAGACATAGGGGATATTTTATAGTTATTTCCAAACATTATTACCAAATTATGTTCCTTATTTATTTTTTCAAATTTCATTTATTTGTCACTTTAATTTGTTCATTTATTCAATTGTTTAAATCCATTAATTATGATTAATAATTTTATTATTGAATCATTATTTGTTTATTCTTCAGGTTTTATATTGTTTCTCTTTAAACATTCATCATTTTATCTTCAAAAGTTTTTAATTTATTCAATATCTTTTAAAGATGTTTTTAATCTTTTATTATTTCCATTTATTTTTTAAAGATAAATTCATCCACTATTTTCAGTTAACCCTACTCTAACCTATATTCAGTATCAAAGTGAGGTTATTGAATTGTTTTGTTTTCAAATTCTTTCAAATATTTATTTTTTTAGAATATTTAACTAATTTTTCAAGAATCATTCTTTTTTGTAAATGTATTTTCAAAACACTCATAGTGCTCTATAAGGAAACTCTATGGGTCATGATTCAATTTTTAGGGCTATAATTATAGTTATTCAAAAAATAGAATGTATAATTTTTTTAGATCTATTGGTTATCTCTTATGAAAATTATTATGCATGGTTACACTCCTACTACTAAAAAATAAAATAAATGGACCCCTGATGATATTTATTCTTTTTAATTAGACAATAAAGCTATGAATTCCATATATTTTGGTTTGGATAAAAATGAATTTAATCATTTTTATATATAAAAACTTGTTCATTAAATATGGAAACCTTTACAATTTCCTCATAAAATAACTAAAAAAGTCAAATATTCCCAATTGGATATGTTTAGACAAGACTTTGAAAGTTTTCCTATATATCCTAGAGAATCTATTACTGAAATAATTTGTCAATTTACTAATATTTGTAATGGGAGAAAAGATCTTGAAAATTATCTTTTTACAGAAGTTATAGTCAATAAAATCCTTTGGGACTTATAAATTAATTGGGAGCCTAAAGTCACCATGATCCCAGAAGCTAATGATTCAAAGAACATGGAAGTTAAGAAACTCATAGGTTCTCGCGTGACATATGAGATTACTATAAGGATTCAATCTAAAATGGAATCTAAGTAGGTCAAAGAAACTAAAAAGTATATTCATTTTAAAGAAATCTACAATGGATTTCTCAAAAAGTGAATTCAATACAGGTTAAATTACCAAAAGGGTGAGTACATACATGAATAGAAAAAGATCTACTAAATTCTTCAAAAAGGAATATTATGAAATGGAAGTTACTTTCTTAAGTTACAAAAAAAAGGCTACAATAATCCATATTTTCCCTTTTAAAAACTTATAAAAACATGAACCAAGGTAAAAAAAATATCTATATGTTTTGACTTTGAGTGTGAGTAAGAATTAAATTTCAATAAATGAATCAAGAAATGAAATTCCTGAGTTACTCATGACCAATATCAAGGTTTGAGATGAAGTAAATTCTAAATGTTCTATTTCTTACTACTCTAACTATTCTACCTGTTCTTTAAGATATGAATATCTTCTTTATGCTAGAGATAAACTTCAAGATAATTTTATTTGAAATTATTACAAAATTTAAAGATCTTAAAAATAATTCCAATCAAGTTGTTTTTGAATAAGATAAAATTTTAAAAGAAAAATACGATTTGGTTTTAAAACTAAAATTACAACCAAATTTTGAGGATTTGGAATTTAAAATTAAAGATCTGAAAATTTATATTTATCATTTTACTCGAAGGGAAGAAAATATAAATAAAATTTTAAGTTTACAGCAACCAGTTAAAAATTATTATGGTTTTGGTTTTTTAAAACAATCGAATTTCCCAAAAAATATAAAAAAACCTACTTTTATGAAAGTTATTTATCCAAAAAAATTATCGAAATAATGATGGTAATATTTTTTATGAATGCAATTATAAAAATTCTAGATATGGTAGTGAAGAAAATCATTCATCTCTCATCTCATATTTCAAATTGGAAAACTTGGTCTAAACAAATTTAGATTCCAAAATAGTTATTGACTAACTTAAGTGGACCCAATATATGGGTACTAAAAAACTTTAATATCTTAATACTTTATAGGTAAAAGGTATCAAGAGAAAAAACAAAGAAGATACTTGGTATATGGATAGTGGGTTATTGAGGAATATGTGTGTTGATCCATTTAAATTCAATCATCTTGAAAACTTTGACGGAGGATATATCACATATAGAGAAGATTCAAGAGGTAAAATTTCTGGTATATGTATGATTAGTTTCTATAAATCTTTTTTAATAAAATATGTTTTATGTTTAATACTATTGTAGAATAATTTATTATTTATTAGTTAATTATGTAACAGTGGTTTCTAAATCACTTTTAAAAACGATTTTTGTGAAGTTTTTTATTCTAAAAGAAAAAATTTATTTACCACATTTCATTTTCAAAATGTTTATATTATAGATTTAAAATCTCTTGGAATTTAAAATTATAAGTGTTTAAGTGCATAAGATAATGAATCTTGGATTTGGAATTAGAACCTAGGCCATTGTAATATTCACATTCTTTCCAAACTTAACCATAATTGACTAGTACATGATTTACTGGAACATAATTTTAAAGATAACTTAGTCTGTGAAGATTTCCAACTTGGAAAAGAAATTCAAATCCTCTTTCCAATATACAATCCTGGTTTCCTCTTTTAAATCCTTATAACTAGTCTACCTTGATCTTTTTGGACCAATTCAAGATTTTAGTATTAAAGTTAAAAATTAAACCTTCTTAATTATCAATGACTATAATATATTTAAATGTGTTTTCTTCTTAGCTTGTAAAAATGAAGATTTTAATGTCATTATTTACTTTTCATGGAATGTTGATAATGAAAAAGGCTACAAACTATGTTACCTTAGAAGTGAACATGGTGGAGAATTTAATAACAAATACATTGATGAGTTTTGTTCTTCTCAACGTTATCATCAATCCTTCTCCACTCTTAGAAAACCTCAACAAAATAATGTTGTCAAAATATGAAATAGGATCCTCCAAGAAATTTATAGGACTCTATTAAATGATTTTACCCTTAAAATATTCTTTCATAATGAGGTGATCAATACTATATTATTTATCCTAAATTGTGTCTTTATAAGACCTATCATAAGAAAAACCCCTTATGAACTTTGGAAAGGAAAAATTCCAAAATAAAGTTTCTTTATTAAATTTAGTTCTAAATGATTTGTCCTTAATACCAAGGACAATATAGGAAAGTTTGACCCTAAATCTGATGAAGGTAACTTTCTTAGGTACTCAAACTTAAGTAAAGCCTACAGAACCTTTAATAAGTAGACCTAGACTGTAGAAGGGTTAATTCATATCAAATTTGACGATAATATTCCTAAATCACATCATTGGAGTGATGATGATGTTTACCAATCTAGTTTAACTTTACCTAAACCAAAATCTTCTAAAATAATTTATGATTTTCTAGAATACCCTTCAATTCCTTTACACAAGGATTGGATTTAATCCAAATACCATCATCTTTAGAATGTTATCAGTGAATTACAATTCGGAACTCGTACTTGAAGGTTTATCTTAAATGAGGTTGGACATAAAGATTTTCTCTCTTACCTTGTGTCTTATTCCCTTGATTATTCTATTATAGATGATAATTTGATACTTTCCATGAAAGAGGAGTTGATAAATTTTCAGAGGAACAATGTTTAGATTCTCATGAAACATCCCAATAATCATTCTATTATTTTCACAAAGCGTATTTTTTGAAAAAAAAATTATGAACAAGGAAATTTCATCTGTGACAAGGATTAGATTGTTTTTTATGGAAATAATCAAGAAGAATTCATTAATTATGGTAAAACCTTTTCTCTAATTTCACTTATATAATCTATTATAATATTGTTTCAATTCACCACCCTTTAATTTTAAACCTTTTTAAATGGTTATCAAAAGTGATTTTCTAAATGATTTTATTTCTAAAAATATTTTTGTAGACCAATAACCCAGTTTTACCAATCCTAAAGTTTAAAATTCTATTTTCAAGTAAATAAATGCTCTATAATGTTTAAAACAAGTCCCCAATATTGTTATGAGAGGTTAACTAAATTCTTTTTATGAAATGATTTCAAAATGGAAAAATATTATTCCACACATTTTCTTGAAAAACAATTTCAAATGATTTATTAATTGTTCAAATTTATATTGATAATTTTATTTTTGGATCAACTAAAGAAACTATTTGTAATTAGTTTTATGATTTTATAAATAAGAGTTTGAAATGAGTTTTTTGGGAGAACACAAATAATTACTTGGTTTTTCTATTTACAAAAATTTTGATGGATCTTTTTTTAACCAAAGTAAATACAATAATGAACTATTAAATAGGTTTGCAATAGATAATGATAAATAAATTAGAACACCCATGGGTATAACATGTAAGCTAATATTGGATGAAGTTATCCAACCAATTTACATAAATATTTATTTAATTATGATTTGAAGTCTATTTTACCTTACTAAATCAAATTTAAAATCTCTCTAAATAATTTTTAGTTATTTCAAAGGAACAAAAAAACTTGGATTATTTTATCCTAAGGGAACCTATTTTGAAAATAATTTTTTTTAAGATGTTGATTTTTTAGAATTATAACTATATAAGAGAATTTGTATTGAAACTTGTCATATACTAGTAAAATCCCTATTCTCTTAGAGTAAGACAAAAAAAATTCCTTATCCTTTTGTATCCAAAGTAGAATACAACTTCACAGGGAGATTTTCTGCTCAAATCATATTGATACAACATACTCTATTAGACTTTGGGTTAACATATTCGGTTATCACTATCAAGTGTGAAAACACTAGTACATTAGTATTTATAAAACCCCTATACAACACTCTCACACTAAGTACATTAATCTGAGACACCATTTTCTATTAGATCACTTTCAAAAAGGTGATATCATTCTAGAATTTGTTTTCACAAACCTTGAACATTTCGATATCTTCACTAAAACCATTCATCTTGATCAATTTGACTTTATAAAAGGTGATTTGGTCATGATTATCTTGTGATAATTATCTCTTTATCTTGAAAATATTGAGTAATCTTTTAATTTGTATTATTTTTTTTCAAATTATTTTTTAAGAATATTTTCTTAAAAACTATTTTTGAAATTTTCACAATTTTGGAAAAGTGAAGTGAGTACATTACTTAAAGAAAAATATTCATGCCTCAATATAAAAAAGTGGATTTAGTTCCAACATATATTCTCTTATGCATCTCATCAAAAAAAAAGAGTTGATTTGTTTTTATCCTTTTCTCTATCTTGGGCCTGATTTGTGGGCCTTTAACAAACACCTGGTTTGACACTCTCAGATAATTTTCTATGGTTTTTTAATAAAAACTTTTTTAAACATTATTTACTTATTTATTTAAAATATTCTCAAATTCATTTTCTTTATTTAGACTTTTTTGTTGTATATTATCACTTTATCTCATCATATGCATTATTTTAGGGCTATTTAATCTATATAATACTGAAATAATCCTAGAAGAGATGCCATTTTCTAAATTGTTTTTTAAAATTTTATTTTACTCTCGAGCTTCTTCAAAAAAAATTTCAAATTTTTATTTCATTCTTGAGTTATATTTTTTAAATAAAAAATATATTTTTTCATTATCTTAATATTTATTAAAAATATTTCTTTCTAAACATTAAAGTTTTTCAGAAAATAAAAAAATATATTGTTGTCTCACTCAAACGATCATTAGTGATGATAAACATAGTTTAGGTTTATCTCTCTCTATTTATTCTCTAAACCCATCTATGAATCCTTTTGGATAATCTCAAAGAGGGGTAATTTTTTACTTTTTTCAAAGGGGGTGAAGTTCATGTGGGGAAAAAGGTTATTTTAAGGGGGAGATGTTAGATGTAGGGAGAAGTTTTTTAGGGATTATTATTAATGGGATGAGTTTTTTATTGTTCTTCAAAAGGAGAAAATTCTCAATATCTCAATATCCCTATAAAAAGTATCTTTTTTCTTATCTTTTTTTATTATGATATTATTATTTTTAGTTATTTTATTATTCTAGTGTTTGTGATAATAAAAATTGGAAATATTTTTGTTATTATCACTATGTTTTTATTTTAATTTTCACAAATAGAATTTCAAGTGTTTAGCATTTTCATTTAAGTGGTGTGCAGTTAGTTTTAATGAAATCATGTTAAAATCTTTAAATATCCTTTAAAGAACCTTGAAGAAGTATTAATGGACGTTTTTTAGCCTTGGAATAAGTCTAGAATAACCTTTCAAGTTCATTCATTAAAGTATAGGATCCACTTGTTGAATAACAAGGTTACAGGCATCATTGGCTAGCCGATGCAGTGCCACTGGCCAGCCATGCCCAATAGACTCATCATCCAACATATCCACACTAGCTATCTAGTGGAGGAGCACCAACTAGATAGTGTTAATGGACATAATATATGTATGATAAAGGTTCTCAACATACATATAGTAGGAACTCACTGACTACCTAGTAGAGGAAATTGAGTAACCGGTGGAGTCGAGATAGAGCCTCTAAGTTCAGTATTTATGACTATAAAAATACATTGAATGTGGTCTTCAATTTTTTAATTTTCCCTAGATAATTATTAAATATTATTGATGGATTTTAAGGCTATAAATAGATACCTTCAGTAAACTTGTAAATAAACAACACTCTTCCAATCTCCAATTCCAATGTGCTATAATTGAATAATCTCTAAAAGTGCTCTCGTTTTCTAATTACACTCATCTTCATTTTAGAGTGTTTGAAATTTTTAATATCTTATCACTCTTATCTTTATTATTATTCTATCATAGTATTTTTAATATTATTTATATATAATTATATCCAATTTAAAATGTGATTTCTTCTTAGAAATCCTCCCTTCTTCATCTTTATTCTAATATTGGTTCTCACTACCTCTAAAGTGAGGGAACATGGTTTTCATGCGATTTCAATTAAAAGTAAAAAGTATTAATATCTTTATGGTTTCTAGATTACCCATTAAAAAGAAATTGTCTATTGTATTTATAATTTCTCGATACATCATATGAATCTAGTGAATTTTGGTATCTTGGATACCATTAAATCTAAGGGAATAACACATTAAATATTTAAGAAATTGAGTGGGTATAGGCATGGGTTATTTTAGAGAAATTGTAAAACTTCATTTACAAACTGGGAGCCTTATTTAATTTCTAAATTTTAATTTATTTATCACTTTTAGTCTTTTATTTATTCACTTTTTTAAATCCATCGATTATGCTTAATTTTTTTACTCTCAAATCACTCTTTGTTTTATTCTTTCACTTTAATATTGTTTCACTTTCAACTCTAATTCTTTTATCTTTAAAATTTTCTAATTTCCTCTATCAATTTTAAATATTTTTTTAATAATTAATTATTCGATTTTATTTTTTTAAGGAAAATTTACCCATATTTCCATTTTACGATACTATGACCTAAAACTTCAGCATCATAATATCCTTGGGTCCCAATGGAGATTACTCAAATTTTTGATTCCTGCAAAGAGATTTAACTATGTGAGTATTATTTTTTCATATAAATTTATCTCTATTATCAAATATTTGAACTACTTATTTTTCATAGGATAGATCATTATCCAATGGTATAACCTCTAAGTTCAGTACATGTGAAGGATCAAGTATGTACATCCTCAAAAGAGATACATGGAACACATCATGAACTTGAGAGATGTTTTTTGGAAGTAAAAATGATAAGATACCATCTCTACATGATCGAGAATATCAAAGGGTAAAAAATACATGGGGCTCAACTTTATATTCTTTCTGAATCTCATAACCTTATTTTACAAAAAAAACTAATAGGAATACCTTCTCACCAACTTAAAATTCTAGATACTGCTGATGATTATCAGAAAAAAAAACTCTTTTATCAAATCGAAGTTTCCTTGATGTGAAGTTGAATGATTCTAACCTTCTCTATTATTTCTTCAGCTAGATTATGTCCAAATAACTTTTTTTCTATAACTTTATCCAAGAAAATTGGTGTTATAAACTTTCTTCCATAGAGGGCTTCATAAGAATCCATCTAAATTCTTGAGTGAAATATATTGTTATAAGAGAATTCAAAAAGTGGAAAGTGTTGATCCAAACCATCATTGAAATCATGAAAATAATATATTAGTATATTCTCTAGGGTTTTAATGGTTCTCTGAGACTAACCATCTATCTAAGGATGATAGATGTAGAATCCCACCCTATATGCCACTTAACGATGCCCTGAGTTGGTTGGACACAAGACCTCAAGCGAACCTCCCCAAATATCAGAGGATACTGACTAACAGTGATGGCCTCAGGTGAGTCCATGGGGAGACTATTCCCTCATAAATTATAGTGATCACAATAGTAGATAATGATAATAATTAGTAGAATCAGAAATAAGAAGCATGTGGTAATAAAACAATAATAATAAGCCCTGCAAGATAAGTATACAATAACCATAAGTTGGGTAATAAATAGTTACAATATGATGATGATCATGGTGTTATACAATAATAAGAGTACTTGGGGAACAGGGGTATAGGAATATACTATATTCTAAAAAATATAAAAAAATGCAAAAAAATACTACATATACCATCTCGAGCATAGGCTTGACCCTATGCCCCAATCTCCATCCTAGAACTGAAAATCAATCATACATCGAAAGTCGCATTCTTTCCTTTATCAATACATGCAATCATAAAGTATTCTTGGGTAAAAAAGATGGTTCAATAAGGGTGTGAGATTAAATATCAATAGTCCTCCACCCACGGTGTCTAGGCCAATCCATTTCATTTAATAAACAATGAATAGTGTTCCATAATTAGTAAATGTAAAACTGAAATTAATAAATAAACCACTAAACTGGGTTCCATTAGGACACCCATCTAATTTACCTTATTAGGCCTAATTTGGTGAGTTTGGGCCAAGGGAAACTTCAAAGGTGAAGTGAGTGGGGTAATATGTAAGAAGGTGGATTATCCCTAAGATTTTTATTGGGCTTGGAAGATATGACCCTATATTTTCAAAACCAAAGGATCATTTATCATTTGAAAACATTCATTTACATATTAATTCAGTTTAAAACTTATTTATAAAATATCAGCAATCACCATGATCCCATCTATAGAAATCCAGAGATAATTTTCAAGTATCACTTAAGGGGCTCAATATATTTCCAATTCCTAGGGAGTTCGTCTAAGGTGACCCAATAATGAAGTCATGAGTGTCATTCTAGGCATGGTGTGATAATTGTAAGAACTAAACTTTAAGTCTGTCCTTGGTATAACATGTAGGGTCCTGAATCTCTATCATGGAATAATAAAACCATCATTCCAACGAGATCATCCAAGGGGTCTCCCCAATGAAATTAGTGTCACTCGTATGGATGAAAAAACAATAACGCTCGGTGATCCCTTCCCAGGAGTAGCTATTGTTTCCCTCCAGTGTGTTTACAAACATTACATTACTAACAAGAATTTACATTAATACCATCCAATGGGTCCCTAATTCAGAACCCATTATATCACCTATGGAACTAGATGAGTATATGTCTTGGTTAGAAAATCCATACCAATTAACAAAACAAGAATTTATGACAAGTCTATCTAAAAGTTCATTTCAATTAATTCAAGAAATTATATCATAGTAGGAATTTTGGTTAAGGAATTTTCAATTGGAAACCCATTTATGGAATAAGATTAAGGTACACAGACTAAACTCATATCCAACTCATATGGTTCAACTTAATTAATTTAACTCGAAAAATTAATTAAAGGAAACACCCTCAAGGGAATTTAGGTTACAAGGAAAGATGGAAATTAAGGCTCAAAGGTAGAGTACTTATGTTGGTTGGAATAAAATCAAGGTGATCAACCCTCAGGTTTGATTTTCTGCTAACTTGGTTCACTAATGGAAAATTAAAGCATTCAGTTTAATATAATTAGCAAAATTAGAGGTGTCACCAAAAGGGTCTTAACCGCAGCACAACGGTGCAATTTATATAATGAAATGAAATAAGGGGAAAGATTTGAGACCACTTGCCTTAGCCTTGTAGTTCTTCCCTCTTCCAGGTTCGGCCTTTGATTCGAGCTAGAGTGGAAGAAATCAAAGAAACCATCAAATTACCTAAAAATGGAGCAGATGAGTTTGCACCGAGAGAGTGAAATAGATGATGGAAGCAACTTAAAATAGATGGGATACGATTGAAGTGATTATCAAGAGCTTTCTGATGGATCTAATGGTGAGAGAAATGGACACCACATGGAGGAGTTTTCAAAAACCCTATGAGAGGAGGAGGAGAGGCTTAAAATATGAGGGAGGAGAATAAGTTTATGGAGAAGGAAAAAAATAAATAATTGGTTTAAAACAATAAAGAGGGTAAAATTGTAATTTCACTCACACTACAAGGGGTACATGATTTGGCTACATAGTAGGTCAAATTTTGTGGCAGTCACTACTTCTAAGGGGCACCCTATGGGGTTAGGCACACTATTTTTCAAACCATGCAAAACTGCTATGTCCCAAACCTTTGCCGCACCACATAGTCATGTGCCTGAGGTCTTATGGCTGCAGACAAACCGTGCAGTCCCTAGTATCCCATTGTATTCAACCACAAAGTTTAGGGAAACTGTGCAAGTTGGGTGGTATGGTTTCTATTAACCATGAGGCCTAGTTTACATCTTGCAATTTTGGGGCCCCAAGCTACAAATAAGTACCAGACACACCCAGGACCTCCTTGACATGATTATGCATTATTTTTAGGGAAAAAATAAAAACTAAAACCAAAACTAAGGGTTGGTACCTTTTAAAAAAGACAAGATGTCACAACATCCCCTCCTTGAGACAAATCTTCTCTGAGTTTCCCTTTTGAGGGTTGTAAGATGTCATCTAATAAAAGTTCCATCCACTGTGCATGTACATCAACATCCTACTCTCAAGTATTGTCTTATATGTGTCTATTATTCCATAGGACCTGAACTAGAGGAATTGACCCACCTTGCATATCCTTCGTGTTGCGATCAATGATACGTATCATATGCTCCTCAAAGTACGCGTCTGTAACATCCCATATCTGGGTGCCGCCCAAACGTTCCCTGAACCTGGTTGGTCACATAACCTAAATAACATTTCCCCAAACACCATATACTATTGACTAGTAGCAAGGGACATGGTGTGATAATAGGGAAACTATTACCTCATTGGAAGAGTGTACACAATGGAAAAATAAATAGTAACAATATCAAAAGTAGTAATACTATACAATAGAAGTAGACAGTGGAAGACTGGTCATAATAAAACAACTAGAGCATATATATAAATTATGTGTGTCGCATGTGTCTAGGAAAGCATCCAAAAAAGTCACAATACTGTAAATACAATACAAAAACCAAAGTATATAAAAACAAGTAAACTCCAATAGCATTTCAAGCCTCAGATTGGTCCCATTCTCTCTAACTCCAACAATAATCAAGTACCTGATGAAGAAGGGTGATTATCCTTATCTATACCTACAATTATATAATCTGTTTAGGTCCAAAGAATGACCCAAATAGGGTGTGAGATGAATCTCAGTAGGAAACAACCAAAAGATATATGCCTAAATGTAAGTGAATATATATATATATATATAGTAGGTAGTATGAAGAGATCAAATAATAAACTAGGAAGTACTCAAAAGTAAACAATCTTACAGTATTCAATTACATTCATTTACATTTATTATTCATCCTTTGAATAATTCATTCTCTGGATTTAGCCTATGCTCTATATACCCCTGTAAATTAGTGACAAAATAGATGTCTAAGAATATCATCTAAATAATCAAGTAATACCAAGTCCAAGCTTGTGCATTGGCTTGGAAGACTCATCGCAATCATTCAATCATTCATAAACAACCCTCTGGTAAAGCTCTCATGGTCTAACCCATTTCTAGTTCTACATAGTATAGATCAATTATAAATAACCTTTTGGGTAGCTCTCATGGTCAATACACTTGGGTCAACATGGCATCAATAAAATTATAAATGACCTCCTGGGTAGCTCTCATGGTCAATACCCCTGGGTTAACATGACATCAATAAATTATAAACAACCTCTTGGGTAGCTCTCATTTTCAACACCCCTGGTTCAAATCTACATCAAGGCTCTCATGGTCCTGTGTAAATATGGAAACCCCCAAAGTTTTTCTATTCCAAGGCTCTCATGGTCCATTGGAAGAATGGTTCACATATAATATCAAAGAATATTCTGTAATCTAAAACTACTACATGGATAATCATTCACAGGCATATCACATGAATTTAATATAATCAATCAAACTCCATCCTAATAAACCAAGGCATGGAAAACTAGGAAAGCCTAGTAGGCATTCTATACCAAACAGCCATAAACTATCATACATGGGAAACTCACCCATTGGGGTGTCCCGTAAACAAGGTATATAACCTTACACATAAGAAACAACCCATTTTTAATCAATCAAACCATAGTAGTTATTAAACAAGGTTAAATTCCAAATCAAGTGATACCCCAAATGTGGGTATGTGGCACTTTTAGCATATATAATCCAAAGAATAACAATGAAAGGCACAAACCACCTACCTCGATATTGTACGATTGATATAATTGAACGTTGGCCCTTGAATCGAACTAGAATGATGTAGATCTATAAAAAGATGAAAAACTCCCAACCTTTAATAAATCACAAGAGAGGAATAATCAGGAAGAAAAGATCTAGGGGAATTGAGAACTCGCCTGTGGGATTCCAATGCACCCAATGATGTCTCAATCAGAGCTCAGATGGAGAAATGGGGGTTCAATCTTCATTTATCATTCTTGAGTGCTATTGTACAAAACACAGGAAGAAGAAGTCAGTTCTAGAAATGAGACACAACCCCTCTAAGATATATCAAATAAAAATAAAACTTCACACTGTGTTTATTAAATTTACACACCGTGTAGTAGCCTTTATCATCCCCTGGCTTAAGTGGTCTACCTGGTCATCACACAGCTATGTACTCGGCCATTACATGGATAGCACATGGTTATACATGGAAACAAGGTACACGACGTGTACTCATAAGTACACGTCGTGCACTTAGAAAATCCCCATTTCTTCCTCTTTCCTCAAAAACAACCCAAACACAAGATCCATACCTGAAATAATTATCTGGGTTCTTACAAACTTCCCCCTTTAAAGTATTTCATCCCAGAATTTCCCTTCCAAGGGTGGTTAAGAAGAAACTTCAAACAACTCTAGACACTATGATCATACGTTAGCCTCCCTCTCCTAGGTCTCGTCCTGTACTCGCCTATATTATCATAGTACCCATACCATAGGAACAGACCAGCCACATAGAACCTTCATGATGTGATCCACAATCTGAATAGGGTACTCCTTGAAGGATGCATCCACCTCCAACTCAACCTCCTCGGGTTGAAAAATATGATATGGTTTTGAAAAGTAATGTTGTAGTTAAGAAACCTAAAATACATCATGCATAGCCCAATACCTCTGAGGTAAATGAAACTAATAGGAAACCGTCCGAACTCTCTCCAAAACCTCAAACAACTTGACGTATCTCGGTGAATGATTCCCCTACCTCCTAATCCTCATGTATCCCAACCTTGATGTGACACATAAGAAAACTTGATCTCTGACCTCAAACTCTAGAGGTTGTCTCCATAGATCAGGTAAAGATTTCCTCTAAGACTATGCAGTATCCATCCTCTTTTGAATCAACTCCACCTACTCTATGGTCTTCAGGAAAATATGAGGTCCCATCATAGCTACCTCTCCTACCTCCATCCAGCATAGGGGTGATCGGTATGTCCTACCATACAAGGCCTCATAAAGTTCTATTTGAATCATTGCCAAAAACTGTTATTGTAGGAAAACAACACCAAGGGTATGTGTATCTCCCAAGATCCCTCGAAATCTAGGACGCAAGCTCAATCCATGTCCTCTAAAACCTGAATTGTGCGCTCAAACTAGCCATATGTTTGGGGATGGTAAGTTGTACTCAGAAGAACCTGTGTACCCAAATCCATCTATAGTCCCTCCTAGACTTGAGAAGTAAATTGGGCATCCCTATTTGAAATGATAAAGTGCGGAACCCCATGAAAACAATCTCTTGGATGTACAAATTTTCAAGCTCATAAACACTGAAGGTTTCCTTGATTGGTAGGAAATATGAAACCTTTATGAGTCTTTCAACAACAACCCATAAAACATTATTTCCCCTGGGAACCCTTGGTAACCCCATCATGAAATCCATCATGACATCATTCAAATTCCACTCGGGAATAGGTAACTACTGTAATATCCCTTCTAGTCACTAATGTTCCGGCTTCACCTGGTGACAGGTGGAACATCTCATAACAAAACCAGCAATATCCCTCTTCATGTCTGGCCACCAATACTAATGATGTAGATCTCTATACGTCTTAGTGACACAATGATGAATTTCCCATACTGAGGCATGAAAATCTCACAACATATCCTTGCGTATGTCTGATAACACCCATACGCACCCATAAAAATAAAAAGCCTCATCCTTTTCTATAGACCACCCAGGAGTAGGTTCCTCTCCAAACACACTCTCCCTTAGGACTAGGCCTTTAGAATCTCATAGCTAACTCATTTTCACTAAATCTAATTGAGTATAGTTAACATCTATAGAATAAAGAGACATCTTCTCTTGTTTATTGTGCACTTCCAAATATATCTCAGAGAATAGATCCATAAGCTTCTAATCACTACTGGACTCTTGAACTGCCTATATCTTAGTCCTCCTGCTCAATGCATTAGCCACTGCATTTCCTTTTCCAGGAATGAACTAAAGATAAAATTAAAAATACTAAAGGTACTCAACCCACCTTGGTTGTCTCAAATTCAGATCTCACTGAGTAAAGATATACTTGAGGATTTTGTGGTCAGTGTATACAACAAAATTCTCTCCCAAAAGATAATGTCTCTAACAGCGCAAGGCATGCACAACTGCAGCCAACTCAAGATCAGGCATCGGGTAATTTCTCTCATTTGGCCTCAACTGCCAAGACCCATAGCAATGACTCTTTCCCCCTACATAAGCATGGCTCCAAGCCCAATACCAGATGATTCATAGTAAACGGTGTAACTCATTCCCAGTTCTGAAACAATTAGTATTAGTTCTGAAGTCAATATCCCTTTCATCTTCTTAAAGGATAAATCATAGGAATCTATCCCCAAGTACTTTGCACCCTTCTTAGTCAGGCCCATCAGTGGTGCTGCTAAAGTCTTGAATAAAGCAGTTGTAGTAACCAGAAAAACCCAAAAAACTTTGTACCTCAAAGATGTTCTTCTGCTACTCCCAGTAAACTACTACTCTCACTTTCTTTGGGTCTTTTGATACTCTGCTCTTCAAGATGACATGACTCAACAAGGAAATGTGATCCATCCAAAAGTGGAACTTTGAGATCTTAGCATATAACTGATTCTCTCTTAGTGTAATCAATACGATCTCAAAATGGTTGGCATGGTCATGTCGAGTGTGAGAGTACAATAGGATATCATCCATGAAGACTACCAAAAAAAGAATCCATGTAAGGATGGAACACTCAGTTCATTAGTTTCATGAAAACTGTCCATGCATTTGTGAGACTGAATGGCATAACCAAATACTTGTATTGAACTTACCTGCTCTTAAATGCTGTAAGAGGTATATCTGATGGTCTAACACACAACTGAAGATAACTGGATCTCAATTCATTCTTTGATAACACCTGAGCTCCTTGAAGCTGATCAAATAGATCATCAATCCTAGGTCAGGGATATCTATTATTGATCATCAACTGGTTCAGCATCTAATAATCTATAAAAGTCTAAGGGTACTATCCAACTTCTTCGCAAAAAGGATGGGAAAACCCCAAGGAGAAGTACTGGGTCAGAAAAAACCCTATGCCTACAACTCCTCTAACTACTTCTTGAGCTCATGTAACTCTGGTGTAGCCATCCTATAAGGAGGAATGGACACCGATGCCACTCTTAGAACAAGATCAATAAAGAAATCCACCTCTCACTCTGGAGGTAAACCTAAAAATTTATCTGGAAATACATCTTTGAAATGATATACCTCTTGAGGAAAGTTCATCTATGAAGTCCCCTAGTCATCTAGATATAAACTATAAATCTAGTATGTAATTACTCCTAACCCAAGATGCTGGGGTATAGCTCTGATCACCTACACATCCTAATCACCCTTGTGTAGAAAAAAACCACCCTCTATTGATGTGAAACTCACCCTATGGCAATAGCAGTCAACAAAGCCCTGAAAGGAGACCAACCAGTCCATTCTGAGAATGACATCGAAGCCTATCATCTCTAAGACATAGAGTTCCCACAAGAAGTTACACCCGCCAAAATCAAGAGTTCACTCCTTGTACTGACGTAAAATATCAATCCTAATCCCCAACAGAGTTTATAACATCATAACATAATCATAAGTAAAGATGTAGATTCCAAGGATCTCCACAACAGCAACAGATATAAAACTATGGAAAGCCCTGGTATCTAAAAGAATAGAAGATCGAACTGAGGCAACTAGAATTGTACCTCTAACCATAGAGGGTCTGGGATCTTGCTCCTTCTGGGTTTGTTCCATCTCAAAAGGCTGACCTGTATCGTGGACCTGTGACCCTGCCTGGCTACCCTGAGCTGATCCACCATATGTTCACTAAAAACCTGTCATCTAGCTTCCATGACCATGACCACCTCCTTAGCCGGAACGGCCTAACATAATCCAGTTCCCTGAATAAGGTGAAATTGGTTGTCCTAATCCTAAATGTGGAGTCATAAAAGATCCCCTATCACCAGCTACTGGTGAGAAAAACCAGAAAAAATGATGAAGATAAACCATATTGACACAATATCAAAACTCAACTAGATCTCTTAGGCATTGCAGTCCAATGTGCCCACTCTTCCCGCACTAGTAGCACCTCACCTGGCTACCTAAAGATAAATCCATATTACTGAAATCACCACGCAAAGGCTCCCTATGTCACTTCATGTAATCGTTCGAAAGTGTACCAGCCTTGGATGATGAACCACCCTAGCTCACAGCTCCCAACTCCCTAATATTAAGCTTGGTAATCAGTGTCTAATTTACTATATCAATCACTGAAGTCAGCCTAAAAACATTCACGTACAATCATATTTCATACCTAAGACCATCCTCAAATTTCCTAGCCAGTGATAACTCACCACCTCCCAAAATAGGTGTTATGCGCTAAAGATCTGTAAAGAAAAAAGAATAATCCATCAAAAAAAGAGCGCCCTGCTCCAAATGCATGAAATCATGGGCTCAGTTGTCCCTCAACGTCTTGGGGTATAAGTAATCATATAAGGTCCTCTGAAGCTCCTCCCAAGCCATATCTTGATGATGACCCGCCTGTGAGATAACATCCCACCATCTCTTGGCAGAATCACATAGCTTGTAAGTCGTGAGCTTCACTCTTCTCTCATGAGGAATCTCTAGATGCTCAAATATAGAAATCATGGCCTCCAACCAGGACATTATATCCTTTGGTCCTCTATCCCCAAAAAAAGTGGGTGGATGCTACTACTGGAACACCCACGTCAACTCTTCCAGATTCGGGGTAGGATTAGGTGCTCCCTGAAAAGTCGGCATCATCCTTATAAAGACTTCATGGAACTATGCATCAACACCTTCATCTGGTATAATAGTTGGTGCCAAGATGAGCACAATGGTAGGATCTACTGGTAGTCTCTGATCTACCATTTCTAGTGTCTGGTCATCACCCTATACCTAGCGTAAAATCGGAGGACGTCTCAATGGTGTGACTCTGCAAGGTCAACCACACACCTCAGTAAAATATTATCAATGATAGCAATTTAAAAGTACAATAATGGAACATGAGGAGGAAAACATTCATGTTTTACAAAAGAGGGTTACATGGTATGTAGAACCACTACACGGTGTGTTCCCTTTAAGCTTAACATGGTCATGTACTCCTACCAACCAGGTCATGTAACACCCCATACACATGGTGTGTTCCTCCTAAGACATGGTGTGTTATTGAATGTTCCCTCATACCCAAGTACTTCTACATGGATCGATCTACACGGTTTTGTTGGTGTAACACTACAAGACATATTCAGTGTAGACATGGTATGTATCACGTAAGTTCCATCCACCTATGTCCTTAGTCACACGGCCGGATACACAGTCGATTACTATACAACATGTCTAAGCTAGACCCAGTGTGTACAACCTATGTTTCATCTACATGTTTCATTAGTCACATGGATGGATACATGGTCTTTTACAGTATGGAGTGTACTCCCAGTACATGACATGTTCTACCAAACATTTATCAACCCCATGTCTTAGCTCAAACAATCGTTCACGCGATAAAAAACTATGCAGAGTGTACATACGGTACACGGCGTGTACTTAAGAAAAGTTTTTTCTCCCAAAACAGAAGAACACATGGCGTGTGTTCATAACATCACACATCATGTTGTCTGGTTTCTAGACAGTAAGCCTCTAAAACTTCTTTAGAACCACAAAAATCTTAAAAATTGTCCAAGGCATGCCAATTTTTGATCTGTGGAAGCCCATACTTTCCGTTAATCAAAGTTTGGAAACCTTATTCATATCAAATCTTAAAGGAATTAAATTAATGTTCGAATATGATCCACAAAATTTTAATCCAAGAGGGACCATAACACCTCAGGGACCAAATATTGTAATTCGTCCAAATGAAACATGTCATATACCAATACCCTATCAAAATAGCATGTATTTCTATCATAGAATATATCACAATAGCATGCATATCTTTCACAACATCTGTCACAATATCATGCAATCAGTAATGCACCCTAAATGGAATGACATGATTGCATGACATGTGATCTCTAGCAAGTGCCTATATAATTAATGAGATGACATAACCTCATCTCATCGGATTTCAACAAAATAGAACCTCAATAATATCAATAATAAAAGCACAATACATGTGTATCACCCAAAAGTGAAATCAAATCAACTATAACAATTGAAAAACTAGAAAAAATTGCAATATTCGAGGTAACTCGGATTTTCCCTATACACGGGTTAGCTACTCCTGAGTAAATATTATTACCAACTACCCATTCCTTCATATCCCAATCTATTGGGTCCAAATAGTAAGGAAAAGTAGAAAATAACATGCCTTTGATAACACTTTGTAAAATCTCATATCAGAGTGCCGCCCAAAGGTTCCCTAAACTCAGTTGGTCACATAACCTCAACCGCATTTCCCCAAATGCCATAGGCTACCGAATAGAAGTGAGGGAAAAGGTGTGATAATGGGGAAACTATGCCCTAATTGGAAAAGTGTACAAAATAGAAAAATAAATATTGAGAATAGTGGAAGCAGTAATACCATACAACAGAAGTAGAAAACGAAAGACTGATAGTAATAAAACAACTGGAGAATATATAAATATAAATGATTCATGCCACATCTATCTAGGAAAGTAGCCAAAAAATTCACAATGGTGGAAATAAAATACAGAAACCAAAGTACAGAAGAAGAAAAAAGTAAACTCCAATAGCATTGCAAGCCTTAGCTTGGTCACATGCTCTCCAACTCTAATAGTAATAAAGTACCTTATGAAGAAGGGCACTTTCCCTTATCTTTACCTGCAATCATATAATAAATTTGGGTCAAAAGAATGAACCAAACAAGGTGTGAGATGAATATAAGTAGGAAACCACCAAAATATCTATGCCTAAATATCAGTGAATATATATATATATAGCAAGCAGTATGCAGAAATAAATCCATAAACTAGGAAGTACTCAAAAGTAAACAATCCTACAATTTTCAATTACATTAATTTACATTTATTATTCATCCTTTGAATCATGTAATCTTAGGATCTATCCTAAGATCTATATCCCCCTATGTAATAGTGAAAAAATAGATGTATCATAAGACCATCTAAACAATCAAGTAAGACCGAGTCCAAGCTTGTGCTTTGGATTAACAGACTCATCACAATCATTCAATCATTCATAAAAAACCTTTGGGAAAAATATCATGGTCTAACCCCTTTCCAATTCTACATAGAATAGATCAATTATAAATGACCTCCTTGGTAGCTCTCACAATCAATACCCCTGGGTCAACTTAGCTTTAATAAATTTATAAACGACCTCCTGGGTAGCTCTCACAGTCAGTACCCCTGGGTCAACATGACATTAATAAATTATAAAAAACCTCCTTGGTAGATATTAGGGTCAATACCCCTAGGTCAACATCTACACACAATATCTCACAATCCTATGTAAATAATATGGAAACCCCCACATTTTTTCTGATCTAAGGCTCTCACAGTCCATTAGAAGAACAAGGCGCATATAATATCAAATCATCTCAGGTAATCTGAAACTAATACATGGCTAATCATTCACAAGCATATCACATGCATTTTATGCAATCAATCAAACTCCATCCTAATCAACCAGTGCAAGGAAAACAAGGTTATCCTAACAGGAATCCTATACCAAATGGCCATAAAAATCAAACAAGGGAAACACACACATGGGGCGTCCTGTAAACAAGGTATTTAACCTTAAGCATAAGCAAAAAACCCTTTTAAATCAAACAAACAATAACAGGTATTAAATGGTGTTAAATTCCAAATCAAGAGATACCCCAAATGTGGGTATGTGGAACTTTTTTCATATATAATCCAAAGATGAAAAAAAGAACAAACCACCTACCTCGATATCATATGATCAATATACTTGAACATCAGCCCTTGAATCGGACTAAAAAGATGTATATCTATAAAAAGATGAAGAATACACAACCATGAACAACTCACGAAAGAGGAAGAATCAGGAAGAAGGGCTCTAGGTGAATTGAGAACTCACTGATGGGATTCCAACACACCTGATGGTGTCTCAATCTAATCTCAGATAGAGAAATGGGGGTTATATCTTCATTCATCATTCTTGAGCACTCTTGTAGAGAACATGAGATAAAGAAGTCGGTTTTGGACATGAGACGCGACCCCACTCTGATATATCAAATAAAAAGAAAACTATACAGCATGTTCATTAAATGTACACACTATTTAGTAGCCTTAACTGGCCCCCAGCTTAAGCGGTCTTCCAAGCCATCACATGGCCATGTACTTGGATGTTACATGGCCAGTACACAGTTGTACGCGGAAACTGGGTACACAGTGTGTACTCATAAGTACATGATGTGTACTTAGAAAATATGCATTCCTTCCTTTTTCCTCAAAAACAACATGAAATATAGATCTATACCTAAAATGAAGATCTGAGTTTTTACAGCTTCTGCCTCCTACTCAATTTCTTCAGGGTCAAACAAATGAGATAGGTCGGATTGATAATGATGAAGTTATGATATGTGGAAGACATCGTGCATGTCATGATACCTCTGAGGTAACAACAACTGATAGGCCATGGACCCAACTCTCTCTACTACCTCAAAAGTCCTGACATATCTAGGTGATAACTTTCCCTATCTTCAAACTCATCTGTGACTAAATCTAGGTGATACATGTGGAAAGACCCAATGTCCCACCTCAAACTCCAGAGGTATATATGACGATCGGTATACAACTTCTACCTATACTGAGTTACATCCATATGCTTCTGAATCAGCTGGACTTTCTCCGAAGTCTCTTGAACAAGATGAGGTCCCAATAGAGTTTCCTCCCCTCCCTCTAAATAGTAGATAGGTGAATGGCATGGCCTATCATAAAGGGCCTCGTACGGAGCCATTTGATTCTTTTCCTACAAACTATTATTGTTAGAAAACTCAACTAGGGGAATATTTTTTTTCCCATGAACCTCCAAAATTAAGGATGTAGGCTTGAATAATATCCTCTAACACCAATATCATCTGCTCGGACTTCCCACCAGTGATATATTGTACTCAAGATCACCAGTAAACACAGTTCCATCTACAACCCTTTATAGAACCGCAAATTAAACTGGGAATCTCAGTCTAAAAAGATATAATGTGGAACACCATGAAGCCGATCTATCTATTAGATGTACAACCTTCCTAGATATTAAACAAATAAGGACTCACATATTGGTAGAAAGTGTGAAAACTTGGTCAACCTATTGACGATCACCCATACTACATCATTGCCTCAAGGGGTTCTTGATAATCATATCATGAAATCCATTGTGACATCACTCCATTTCTACTTAGGAATGTCTAGAGGATATATAAGTCATGCAGTACACTAGTTCTCCACCATCACCTACTAACATGTGGCGCACTGACTGGTAAAGCCTGCAATCTACCTCTTCATACCTAGATACCAGTACTGATGACGTATATCTTTGTACATCTTGGTAATACCAGGGTGAACTACCCAAAAAGAGGCATGATATTCCATCATCATATTTTCCCATATGTCATAAGGCTCACAAACACGTCCATATAAGAGAAAGGTCTCGTTTTCATAAACAACCCAACCAGGAGGCAGGTTCTCTCTTGTGATGCTCTCCCTTAGGACAAGGCCCTCAAAATTAGGTAACTGCATATTCCAGATTCACTTCAGAAGGGAGGATGTCATAGTCAAAGTATCTAAAATATTCTTCCCATGATTTTCCTAAACCTCCAGATTCATCTTAGAGAACAAATCCATCAACTTTCACTCACTATTGGAATCATTTATAGCTTGTTTTTTAGTCTTCTGTCTCAAGGTTTTAGCTATGAAATTCCCTTATCGAGTGTGTAAGAAATCTCAAATTTGAAGGATTTTAGGTACTCTACCCACCTACAATACCTTGGATTCAAGTATTGTTGTGTAGAGATTTATTTAATACTTGTGTGATCTATGGAAATAAAAAATTTCTCACCCAACAAGTAATTCCTCTAATATCATAGATAATGAACCATGATTACTAGATCAAGGTCATACATAGGGTAATTATGATCATGAGGTCTCAACTAGTGGGACCCATATGCTACAAACCGATCACCTTGCATCAGAACTGATCTTATCCCAATTCATGAAGAATCACATTAAATATTATAGCTTAAATTTGGATTATAAAGAATCAAGATTGGTGTTGAAGTCAGTCTCCCCTTTAACTCATAAAAAAATGTATCACAAGCTTCAGTATAGTTGAATTTCACACCCTAATTGGTCAAGACTGTAAGTAGCACCTCTAGAAGTGAGAAATCTTAAATAAACAGCCTGTAATAACCACTTATCCCTAAGAAAATGTGAATTTCAAACATATTCTTGAGTTGTTCTCAGGAAACCATGACACTCACATTCTCTAGATCAATAGAAACACCCGCCTCAGATATGATATAACCTAAGAAGTGAACCTTGCTGATCCAAAAGTGGCATTTACTAAGCTCACATATAGATGGTTCTCTATCAGTTTACTCATCACGATATCAATATGGTTGGCATGGTTTTTTCTGGTGTGGGAATACACTAATATGTCATTTATAAACACCACAACAAAGTAATCATAATACAGGTGGAAAACCTGATTCATCAGAGCCATAAAGACTGTTAGTGCATTTGTTAGACCGAAAAACATGACTAGATAATTATACAATTCATACCAACTTCAGAACATTATACATGGTATGTATGATGGCCCCACACGCACCTGATAGTAGACCGACCTCAAATAGATCTTGGAGAAAATTGTCGCTCCTTAGAGATGGTCAAAGAGGTCATCTATACGAGACAATGGATATTGGATCTTCAACATAAACCGGTTCAGTTAGTGATAATCCAATCACAATCTAAGGATACTATCTTCATTCTTGGAAAAAAGGACTAGTGAACCCCATGGTGAAGTGATGGGTCAGATAAAACCCATAGCCTCTAGATATTTAATCTTCTTCTTGAGTTCCTGGAGCTCTGTAAGTGTCATCCTATAAGGAGGAATGGACACAGGTGCCACACCTGGAATGATCTCGATGGTGAACTCAACCTCCCTCTCATGAGGTAAGATAGATAAATATTCAGGGAATACTTCTATGAAATGATCCACTAGAGGAGAAAATTCCACAAGCTGCACTCCCTAATCGCTCATAAAGACGCTGGTCATGTAGGTTGTCACTCTACGTAACCCAATGCACTTGAGTCCAACTCTACTAGCCTTGAAATATTATTTTCCTTGATTTTTATGTTTTCTTCCCTCGGGTGATGTGAATGACACCCAGCAGAGATAGCAATTCAGTTGGGCTTGATAAGGCACAATATAGTTCATAGTAATAATGACGTTGAAGTTGTTAATCTCGAGGATAAAGAAACTCTACAGAAAGTGGTACCCACCAATATCAAGGGGGAACCCCTTGCACTAGTGTATACCCTCTTATCGAACTCATAATGGTGTGTCAAGATTCATTACCCCACTAGAGTACTCTATCACTAGGCTCAAACTTTACATAATTGCAGCAGATAGAAAAGAGTATGATGGAACCTATATATAATAATAAAGATACTAAAGTAGTGGCTACCAGAATAGTACCTCAAACTATAGATGACCATGGAATTTTCTCCTATTTCATAGGTTAGACTACATAAATATGGAATGAACCATGGCCCCAAGTGGTTGCATGTGTATCTTTAGTAGTTCCACTTTGATAATGTGGAAACTCTAAGACCTGAGTATTGCGTCCACAACAACCTGCTTGGCCTGAACGGCCTATTGAGGACCAACTTCTAGCCTAAAAAGGAGTAAATTATCTTTCACCTAAAGGATGTGTTGGAATAGAACCCTATACACTTGGAATTTGAGGGAAGGATCGGCAAAGGTGTTGGAGGTGACGGATCCTTCTATAAGTTCGGCACTCGATCTGGTTCCTCATACACTAGGGATTTTTTTGGTGTGGCATGCCGCACAGGTGATACACCACATAGCTATCCCTGAATGGAACCTGGATGGTACTTCCCCCACAGGTAACCTCAGAAAATCACTTCCTACTATTGGATAAACACATACCTTGCCTAGAAGCTGAACAACCCTGTTTCACGTCACCTGATTCCCTCTAGTTGTGTTCAGCGATGAGGGACTAGTTCACTATCTCTGAAATGGTGTTTAGATAAAATAAATTCACCTAACAATGGTTGGTATATTCAAGTCCATCCTCAAATCACCTCGTAGTAGTCATCTCACCACTGGTTAAGGTCGCTAAAAAATTCTTTAATTTTGTGAAGCAAGATGAGTATTCTATCACTAACATGTCACCTTGATAAAGGTGAATGAACTCTCAAACATGATTTGTTCTTAAGTTTTGTGGGAAGAAAATGTCAAATAATTCTATCTGCAAATCCTCCTAGACCATACCCTGATGTCGACTAGACTGAGTAATAACATCCCACCAATGTTTGGTGGAGTCCCCTAGCATATAGGTCATGAGATTTAACCTCCACTCTAGAGGCATCTCAATATGCTCAAAGATAGACAGCATGTCCTCAAGACATGACTCAATAGCCTAAGGTTTACCATCTCTTGAGAAGGTGGGAGGATTCTGCTGTTGGAACTCCTCGGTCAACTCTTCCATAGAAGGGGAAGGTCAAGGAGCACCCTATAAAAATGACATGAACCAAACGAAACTATCTTGGAACTGGGAATTGATGCCCAGTGGAAGATCCTCATGTGGAACTATATGAGGTAACATGGGTGGATTAGGTCCCACCACCTTAGGAGTATTCTTATCTCCACTCTCTTACCATACAATATGAGGTTTTCGTGGTGACATAGATATAAAATTGTCGAGTATATAACTCAGATACTAATTATAATAGATAGGGAAAGCCTATAAATAAAGGGAAGTCAAAAGGTTATCCTACTAAAGAAACACACCCCTCCACATACTCATGTAGTTAGGTTTAGGTGATAAGAACAAGTCATAGATGGATCATAGGAGACACAACCTATCTCCCACTTCTAGGTTAGATCAGGTTCAAGGTCTCATCCATATACATATAAGTGATCTGATTTAGTTTAAAGGTTTCATTAATTTTCATTTATTTAGATTCATTCTTATTAATTAGTTATTTAAATTATGATCTAGTTAATTGCATCATCAATTCCAACTTATAAAGGCCCATGCACTTTATAAATTGAAATTTGCACATCAAGTAACTATATCCTGACTTTAACACCATACAATAGAGTGTAACAGTCCTCAGGTAGTGTTTTTATTGGATGATATGCCCTTTAAATTCACCAATCAAACCACTTGTGTGGATTAATTGGTCAATTTATACCAATTATATCATCAAGGAGAATACTAGCACACTACAAATCATAACTAACAAGTCACATACAACAATCACATGGGAATCAAGTAATACATGTTGAAAAGTAAATATGGCATGGCATAATGTGTGACATTTTAAATCCTATGGTACCTAGTATGATACATGATTCTAATATTCCTTCATGTCATTTTTCCTAGTATAAACTACCTTTACTACCAACATCAACATCAATAGCTATACAAATTAAATGAGTTACCAATGGAGAAATCCATTAAATGGTAACAATGAAAAAAATAAAAACATTTACCCATCCTAGGTAATTTGGGTTTCCCCTGTACATAGTTTAGCTACTCATAGACACATTATTATTTCCAAATTACAATGTCCTAGTCTCTTGTATAACCTAAATATTAATAAAAAATTAAAACAAAGGCTTTGATACCACTTTGTATCATCCCGCAATGAATTATTTACGGTGCCCCGATACGGTGGGCCACAAAACCTTAAGCCCACCTCCCTGAATGCTAGAGGTTGTCGACTAGTAGTGAGGGTCTAGGTTGTGTCTATGGGGATACTATTACCTCATAGATTAAAGTGAGCACAATAATAGATAATGATGATAAATAGCAGAAGCAGAAATAAGAAATAGGTGCCAGTAGAATAATAATAATAAACCATGAAATCTATGTAGACACTAAACAAAATCTGAGTAATAAATGATTACAATATGATGATGATCATGATTCTACACAAAAATAAGATTACTCATGGAATATGGGAAACATGCATATACCACATGCTAAAAAAATATACTAAAAGGACAAAAAATACTACAACTAGCATCTCAAGAATAGGCCCAGTCCTCTACCCCAATCTCCATCCTAGAACTGAAAATCAAGCCAACATAGGAAGTCCCACACTTACCTTTATTAATACCTATAATCATGAAGTCTACTTGGGTACTAAAGACGTCCCAAGAAGGGTGTAAGATACAATCTCAGTAGGATTACACCCATGGTATCTAGGTTAATCCATTTCATGCAATATAAAATGAAAAGTGTGCTATAATTTTTAAATAAAAAGAAGAAATAAATAAATAAATAACAATTCTAGGTTTTGTTAGGACACTCGTCAAATATACCTACTTTGGCCTAAGCTGGTGAGTCCGAGCCTAGGAAAACTTTGAAGGTAAATTGAGTGGGATAATATGTCATAAAATGGATTATCCCCAAGATTGTGATTGGTCTTAGAGGACATGTTCCTACATTTTCTAAAACCAAAGGATCATTTTTCATTTGAAAACATTCATTTACTTATTCATTCAAAATAAAAAAATTAAATTATTGAGAGTCACCCTAATCCCATCCATGGAAATCCAAAGCGAATATCCAATTATCGCCCGATGGGATTGATATATGTCTAATTCCAAGGGACTCCATCTAAGGTGACCCAAGAATGAAGTCCCAAGTGTCACTATAAGAATGGCGTGATAATGGTGATAATTAACCTTCATGTCTGTCCCTAGTATCGCACGTAGGGGCCCGATTCACTCTCAGGGCATGGTACGACCATTGCACCTTTGAGCTCATCTAAGGGGTCTCCCCTAAGGAACTGGTTTCACTTGTCTAGATATAAAATCAATAATTCTCGATGATCCCACCCCAATCATATCCAGTGTCTTCATAGGCATGTTAACAAAACATGACATTCCTAAAAAGAAGGCACATTTATCTTGTCCAATGATTCCTTAATTCGAACACATTTTATGGCCCATGGAACTAGATGAGGATATGTATTGGTTAGAAAATCCATATTGTTTAACAAAAAAATCATTTATAAAAAGCCTAACTGAAAGTATGATTCATTTAATTAAAGCATTTATATCATATTAGGTATGTCATTCAAGGTATTTTCATTTGGAAACCCATTTATAGCATCAGCTCAAGCTACACAGCCTAAACTCTTAGACAAATAATATGGTTCGACTTAATTAATTTCACTCTAATCATTAATTTATGGAAACTCCCTCAAGAGATTTTAGGAAATTAGTAAATAAGGAAATTAAGGCTCAAAAGTAGAGCACACCCATTGGTTTTCATAAACTCAAGGCAATCAAGACTCGGGGTTGATTAACTACTAACTTGGGTCACTATTAAAAAGGTAAAGCTTTCAATTTAATATAATTAGAAAAAATAGAGGCGATGTTGGAAGGGTTTGCCTCACAGAAAAATGGTGAGATTTATATAATGTAATGAAACAAGGATAAAGAGACTATAGCACCTACGTTAGCCTCATATTTCTTCCCTCATCTAGCAGCGGCCTTTGATTTGATCTAGAATGGAAGAAATTGAAGAAATCGTCAAATGACCTAAAAATTGGGAAAATGATATTGTACCAAGATAGTGCAATAGAGGATGGAAGAAATTCAAAATAGAGGGTAGAGGATTGAAGATATTACTAAGACCTTTTTGATGGATCTGATGGTGAGCAAAATAGATTTTAGATGGAGGAGTTATTAAAACTCCTATGAGAGGAGGGGGAGAGGCTTCAAATGTGAGTGAGGAGAAGAATATGATAGAGGAGGAAAAGAAATAATTAGTCTAAAACATAAAGAGGGGGGAAATTTTAATATCACACACATTTTAAGGGATTCACAGTTTGGCCACACAGTTGGAAAAAATATTCCTCAACCATGCACCAATCAATGCTTCTAAGGGGAACCATGCACGGTTGGATGAAAGGTTTATCTAAATGTGTGAAAATCCTGAAAAACCACTCTATCCCAAACCTCTAAAGCACCGCACAGCTGTGCGCCTCCTTCAATGGCCTAAAGTCCATAGATTTTTATTATTTTAAAAGAATATCCTTTTAATGGAAGAATGGGGGAACCAAACAGACTTCATGACATAAATCATTACTCAACCCAAATATCATAAAAAAAATCCATACTGACAACTTAGAATTTCCCCTCCCCAGAAATTGAATTGTGATGAAGCTCTCACCTGATGCAGGACTATATAGAAAATAGGTGTCCTATGATGAAGCATAGGCACGATCCGATGGCTATCCCCATACCCTCTCAAACATCCAAATCCGTAAATCCTTCATAGGTGAAATTCTTTCTCTGAAACCACCTAGGGCCTGATCCATATGGTTGAGTCTGGATTTATCTTCTGATCCTAAGTCCTGAAATAATTTTAGACAACGAAACATATTCAACCACAAAAATGAGAAACACAATGCTGGAATCAAAATCACAGAAGTCCCACTGAATTCGCAAGGCACATCCTCCACCACAACCGCATATAACCGAAGAGGAAGAAGATCCAAGGAGTTTGAAGTTAGCTCTTCATCACCTAGGACTAGAAGACCAAACAGCACATTGATGGAGCATCGTCTTTTATGGGATCTGAGTCGATCTAAACCAACAGTGCCACCCTGGGCATGAAGTTGATCAGTTCAAAGCTACATAAGAACCCTCCTCAGGTTTCCCAAAGGCTGAACCACGTAAAGAGAAGGTCCAACAAGGAGGGAAGCTTTGGGTAAAAATACGCCATAATAATTCCATCACAAATCCAAGAAAACCAAAAAAACATCAATATTAAGACTAGAGAAGAAACCAAGAACCAAAAATCCAGATCCTCCCACTCCAAGCCTCTCTGAAGACAACGTCGTGCTACAGTATGAAGATGACCTACACTAGAAATGACGTCGTTTTTCACCAAAACCAACCCAATAAAGAATCTGACACCAAGCCCTCAAAATTAAAACTGAACCAAATCCACTGTAGGAACCAGAAACTAGCATCCAAAGCTGCTGCCTAGAAACTGATGCTCACTAGATCCGACGTCGAGTCGAGAACGGATGAACCCATAGAGCCAGAAACTCACTAGATCTGATGTTGATCAGAGTTTGAAACACCAATCTCCAAAAAAAATATCCATTCCAGGATGTCATTGATCCGAGGATGAGGCCTCTTTAACCGAGATGAGAGCAGCGCCGATGAATGAGCCCGTCCGAAGGAGGGAAAGGGAAGAAACCATGGGGAAACCCTAGTCGCAAGAGTGGGGGTGACACCACCACTCAAAGGATCATATTCTTAATCACCAATGATGTGTGCCTACAGTTGAAAAGTTGAAGAAAAATCATGCATCCACCATCACCCCATTGTCTACAACCACATGGTTTAGGGAAACCATGTGGGCTGGGCTGCTTGGTTTCTACTAACCGTGCGGCCTAGTCTGCCTCTTTCAATTTTGGGGCTCCGGACACCATAAAATCTCCAGAAACACTAGATACATCCTTTAAATTATTAGTTATCATTTTTAAAGACAAAAAAGAGAAATTAAAATAGAAACTAATGTTCTATACCTTTTAGAAAAGTTGGGACATTACAATAGATAGTACTGAAACATAACTTTGTATACAGAGCTTGCTGAAGATTTCACCATAACTTCAAGGTAAACCTTGGATCTCGATCAGATATAATAGAATGTGGTACTCTATGAAATATTATCACTTATTTAATATATATATTAGAAATATAATCATTATAGGAATATTCTCTAATGGAAATAAAATTCTTTGATTTCATAAGGTGATTGACTATAACCCAAATAGCATTATTCCATTTAGATGTCTGGGAGAGTCCTACAACAAAATCCCTAGTGATATTTTCCCATTTACATATAGGTATGGGTAATGGTTTTAACATTCCATTATACTTCTACCAATCAACCTTAACGTTTTGTTATACCAAGAACCGAGATACATACTATACAATATCTCTTTTTATGGTTTCCCACCAAAAATAATCTTTAATATCTCTATACATATTCATACTTCAAGGATGAATAAATAATTATGAGATATGAGCTTCATAAAATAGATCCTTCTTCAATTCTAGTATTGATGGGACACATAATCACTTATTAAACCTACTCATTCCATCATAATCAAGGTTGAACTTAAGAATATTTTTCAAATTTTTATATAACTCTACATCTTCATTTTGTGCATCTATAATTTTTACATGGATATATGGTTGAAAATTCATTTGAGTAAGATAATATTTCTCCCACTCCTTTAATATTTTAATGTCCATCCTTTAAAAATCCATAAATATTGTATCTTTTGTTATCCTTATCATAGATAAGCTAACATGATCTTTTTGACTCAAAGCATCATCCATTGTGTTCACTTTCCTAGAATGGTAATGTATTCAACAGTAATAATATTTCATCAACTATAACCATCTTCTATAGTTAATATTAAACTCTTTATGGGTGAATATAAACTTAAATATTTTATGATTAGTCTATATGTCACACCTTTCTCCCTAAATATAATACCTCTATATATTAAATAAAAAAAATAACCACATTTAACTCCAAATCATGAGTCGGGTAAATTTTCTCATGAACATTTAATTGGTGTAAGGCACAAGTTTCAACATATCATTCTACATAAGAACACATACATCCTTTTATTTGATGCATCACCATACATAATAAACCCTTATCCACTATATAGTAAATTGAACATAGGTTTATTGACCAACTTTACCTTTAGTTCCTTGAATATTTCTTTACATTCATCGGTCCAAAGGAACTTGACTCCCTTCCGAGTTAACTTGGTGAGTGGATTAGATATCTATGAGAAATTATTCACAAATTTTTATATTATCTATCCAATCCAAGGAAACTATAGATCTTAGTAACCATAGTTAGTCTAGAAATTTTTTTGATAACTTCTATCTTTGATGGATCCACTGATATACCCTCTCTTGAGATTATATGAAACAAAAATGAAACTTTTTACATCCAAAATTTACAGTTTATGAATTGGATAATAGTTACTTCCTCAGGGTCTTCAACTCAATTCTAAAGTGATATTTATGCTCTTACTTAGTCTTAGAATATATAATAATATAATTTATAAGGAATATGATAAACTAATCAAGGTAATATATAAAGACTCTATTCATGAGATCCATGAAGATAGTGAGGGAATTATTAAGATCAAATGACATAAAAATAAAATAATAATGTCCATAACTCACACATAAGGCTTTATTGGGTTGGTATTCACTTTTTACTCTCAATTGATAGTATCAATAATGAAGTTAAATCTTTGACATGTATTGATCTCCTTATAGTTCATCAAAAAAATCATTAATATAGGGTAGAAGAGACTTATTCTTGATCATGATCTTATTAAGTTCCCAATAATCAATACAGAGTCACATTGATCCATATTTATTCTTAAGAAAAATAAAAGGTCCAGCCCATGGTGATGCACTTGGTCAGATGAATCCATTATCCTGATTCTCCAAGAGTTTCTTCTTTAATTACTGTAATTCAATCAAGGTAATTCCATATGGAGTAATTTTAATAGGTGCCATGCCAAGTATGATTTCTATTAAAAAATCAACTTCAATATTAGAAGGAAAACTTGAAAAAAATTCTAGATAGAATTTAAAAAATTCCCATAAAATAGGAATATATTTTATTTTGAGTTTCTTCACAACTATCTAAGATAAATACCCCCTTTTAATAGGAATCAAGATCCATAAAATGGATGTAATTTCCATTGGATGTTCATATTTATCCTTTCACTGTTTAAAAATCATAGTTTGATTCATAATATCCAATGTGACTTCCCTTCCATGAAAATTTTTATGGGATATATATAAAAAATCCAATGCATTCCCAAAATAACATAAAATTCAACTAGAGGTGGAATAAAAATATTTTTAGGAAGCACATACCCACAAAATTCAATTGGATAAGAATCATAGACTTGAGATGTGATTGTAATACCATTATGAGTTTTCACTATTAATTAAAAATCTAATCATTGAGGTTGTAATGTGAAACCCTTATAAAATTATTCATATATAAAAGAGTGGGTATATATATAATAAAATAATATATTATCAATTCTAGAATGTATGGTAAGTATACCTTTCACCGCTTTGTTCTCATACCAAACATCAACAATAGTGATCGAATTAGATTTCCCTATGTCTCTGAGATTAAGAGGTTGGTGACATTGATCATCATCATTAACCCTTATTTTAGAACCTTGGTTAGCATATTTCACATACTCATTACATTTGAAACAATACAGTGTGGGTTGTGAATTATTTGTAGATTTCTCTTCATTCACATAATTAGCTAACCTCTTCCTATAACTTCAAAATTCAATTACCTGATGACCTTCCTTGACACACTTAAATAATTTACTAGTACCCTTAAGAAAAATTCCTCAAAATATCTTTACAAACTTATAGCATAGAGGAAGATTTGTATTCTTCCCTCCATAGTTTTTATTATTTTAATTTCCTTAGAATTTCATCTTTATTTTCTTATCAAAACCATGATATTGATTGATGACGCAAATCTCTATTTCTAACATGATATCACATAAAGTGATTTCATCATAGCTACTAAAGTATATTATGGATAACTACATTAAAGGACGTAATTTTCATCCACTAAATAATCAATTAATATTTCTTTCAGGTTGGATGAGAATTCCAAAATCATACCTCAAAAGTCTTGTAAAATTTCCTCATAGGTACTAATGGATTTATCATCCTTTTAATTTTTCTCAATGAATTCATTCTTCATATTTGTAAAAAATAATATGAGTAAAGTACTTGTTGAAAAATAACCTTCTAAACCCATCCCACAACATAGATTCAATTTCTTCATATTTCCCCATGTTCTTAATAAGAGTCCACCATTGATCTTATTCAACTTTCAAATGATAAGTAGCCAAAATAAATTTTTCATCCTCTGAGCATTGGAGGATGTAAAATATATTTTCAATGGTACTAGTCCATTTCTCATCAATTAGTGGATCAGTATACACACTAAAAAATTTGGGTGTTTCCTCATGAAGGAATCAACAGTACATTATTACCTTCTTTGCTCATTTAGAAGCTCGGCATGATTCATGGCTTGATAAATTTTCATAAGCATAACAATGATATTTTTCACTCCATATCCCATAACATGAATTTTCTTATGAATAAAATCATTAGATTATCCATCACATTCAGTGTTAGTGTAGTGACTTCTAGTTCCATCCATTGACTAAAAGAAAAAATCATAGTATAAGAAATAGTAATAATTGTGTAAAATCATATAATCATGAAAATAATTTATAATATTTATAAATAATGACACATTATTTTCAATATATGAAAACTTAGGTTTAATATTAAGTTATCCTTGGTCATAATCTATTCAAATCCTTCATAATGTTTCATAAATAAAATATGGATTAACTCAATCTTATCCCTTGGGAGTGTCCAACCAGGTGTGCAGTCTTAGGCCCACTCATCATGCACTAGTGATGATTGAGATAATACTCAATCCACCCATTTCAGAGTTATTTCCCCTAGGTGAATCTTTGAAATTTATGTGTTCACTTTTTAGTATCTAGAAATGGATGTATTTTCTAAGAAAATCACACTCCCTTTTTTACCATAACTTGGGATGTTCACCTATACTTAGGCATATCCTAAGGGTTATCTCTAAATGTTTCTCATCCTATTTTCTAAAAATAACTAAAACCTACTCTAATACTGATTGAGGTGACCCAAACATCTCTTAGATATATATTAGGTCATTTTAGATTAATATTTTATAAGTCTCATAACAATACATTCCCTAGAACTGTAAAGGTTTAGCACCTTTAGAAACATAGATACATAAAAATGGTATATAAAATATTTATTACATATCCCATTAATTTCATCACACATAGAACCCTACTTAAAACCTCTCTTCATGTCTTGGGTTAAAGGAAACATAATAAAGGATGAACTCAAATTCTCAGTAAGGGTAAACAAGGGAGACATCAGTCAATGATCATTTGTAATAATATAATGAGCATAAGGGCATGAGAACCTGAGTTTAACATTTGAAAATCATACCCAACAATTCATAGGTCATAATCATTGCATAATTCTTAGCCAGTTCATAAGATATGAATCATAAAATAATCAAGGATCATAAGCCCTGATATCATATCATAAGCATATGAACATTTCATAGTTATTATCATAAAAATTTTGACATAATCATAATCATAGAAATTATATGTCAAGGCTACCCACTAAGGTATTCATCACAGTTAATCTTGGGATAACTACATGTATACCTTCTTTGGGCTTGGTAAAACCACCTGTGCACCCTCTTTTGGGATTCGGCTAACCACCTGTGTACCCTTCAAGCTCGTAAGACATTAATCATTACCCAATTAATTATAGGTATATAACAAATCTACCAATCACATAATCATAATCCATTCATGTGTATTACACAATATCATGAAGACATTTATCATTTCATCATAGCTTAACCCATGGAAAAGAAAATAGGTTTCCTCAATATTTTCTCATGATAATTAATAACCATCCTGAGAAATAATAAGGATGGTTCCATTGGATAATATCCCTAGTGAATCATATGTAGCATTAATAGATTTTTCCATAGATGAAAATAACTTTAAAATATCATTGGAATATTTCTTGAGGAAAATACACTTTTTAATTTTAAATCACTTAATTCAAATCTAAAAAATTCTAGAATATCAGGGAAATTTTTTTATTTGAAAAAAATCATGGAAACTTGTAAAGGAATCTTAAAATAAAAGAGTTTCTATGATGGTGTTAAAATCAGTTCATCTGTTAAATGTTAAAACATAGATTCCATTCACATTTTTGATAAAAATTCAAAAGTACCTCATTTAGAAAATGGTAAGAAGATTCCTTTTAAACACTTCTATAAAAAGTCACACATGGATAAAAATGAATTTAAACAGTAATTAGGGAATATTAAAAATATTATTGGAAACATTTCATAAATCATGGATATGGAAGAGAAAAGATTCTTGATCAAAGAGACAAATAAAGTTATTTTTCCTTAAAAACATTATTTCATACTTTAAATTACATAGAGAGAGAAAAATTAAAGGAAAATATGTAATATCTATAAATAAATTGATTATAATCAAATAAATTGGATTTATGAGTTATATATCATATAATTTCATTATCATAAATTTAAGAATAAAAAATCTCAGTAAATAGTGAGATTATAACACAAAACTCTTACCTCAAGTCCTCATTAATTTGTAAGAGCTCTAACCTACAATATAATAAATTTAAATTTATCATATATCTATCACCAAATAATATTAATACTTATAATACCATTAATTTTTTACTTGTAACATCTTATCAACCTTTCATTAATAATTCTTTACTAAAATCATTGTTTTGGGTTATAAATATTTTTTTTCTCATACATATTTCAGTTCTTTAGTTCCAATCCTTTCACTTTTATTAAGGTTACATTATCTCAAGATTTTGAATCATTTCATGTATATTATATTATTATATAATATCACAGGTATTAAATATTCCTTAATCATTCATTTCATAAACATTATAACATCACACATATTGGGGGTAAAACCAACCTAAACAGGAGTGTGTTATAAAGACTGAATGGGTATGTACATTCCAAGGTATAATCTTAATATAAAATTTATATATTAATATTCATTCCATAAGTATCATATATATATTCATTATATATAATTTTAGGAACATCCATGAAAGGCAGATATTGAATATGAAATATATCACCCATAGTGATGGTAGTTTGTATGTACACATGAATGATACTTTAATTTTTTAATGAGAAATAATAAAAGAAAGTAGATAATTTTTTATCATTACATAATAATTACTAAATCATAAATATACTATATATATTTATTAAATCTATCATTATAACTATCCATGAGAGGCAGTGATTGAAAATGAATCACATCACTATGTAGAGGTGGTAGTCCACACGTACGCACGAGCTATACTTTCATTTCATATTTAATATAAATACATGGAAAATGGTTTCCCATGATCATAATAATATCTAAATATATTGATCATAATAGGTTAATTATGTTAGTATGGATACAATAGATTTATATAGAGTATAAGAAGATATAAACTTTGAATGATTCAAGTAAGATGATTACCTCTTCTTTGAGAGGACTTGTTTAGATTAACTTTAATCCTTCTTAGTATGGTCATAGGGTAAATATAATTTTCCGAAAATTGAAATCCTAGATCTAGTTCTAAAAAATAATCTTCACATTTCTATCTTTGATACTGATAATCATGACCCAATTTTAGTCATTCAAAACAAACAACGTCATTGGAAGGTATTGGATCACTTACATACCCAAGGACCTTTTAGGTTTAGATTTTTATATATTAGGTCATTAGTCTTACATAAGAAACCCATATATAAAAAATTGGACACTTATAATAAATTTTTCTCATAATATAAACCATTTAAAATGAAACACATTTTATATTCATGAAAAATCTTCATGATTTTGAACCTGACTTCTTCTTTATTCTTACTCATCCTTAAACCCTGTGAAAAATATTTAAAAATATTATATGAGAATAAAAATATCAATAATGTATATAAAATAAAGAATTTATTTAGTCCAATAAAAAACAAGAAAACCCATTACATATTTACCTTTTCCATATTATTCTTTTAGAATATAAAATAAAACATATCTACATGATAAGAACACTTTTTTCTCAAAGAAAACCTTTAAAACCCATAGTATGAAAATAAAAATCCTTGTAGGTAACTTAGAGCATTGAATTCATAAAAAGTGTTCAATCATGTTAGGAATAACTGGAGCCTTGTTAAATCCATAGGAGAAACAACATTGATTAACTCCCTCCTTCTTTCCTTTGAATACAAGAAACATAATCCAATGCATTGGATAGATATATTAGGGTCACCCACCGTATAATCTATATCAGGATCACCCATTTGTATAAGCTATATTAATATCACCAACTTGTATAAGATATATCAGGCTCACCCATCATCATCTATAATTATCAAGTACTATATCATGAATAAATCAATTTATACTTTCACCTTTTCATCATAAAATCCTTGAAAAACTCTTTTTAATCTGTATGAAAAACACTTTTAGATATTGAAATACCCTTTCCTTTTAGAAATTCATTTTCAAAACTAAAATACCCAGAACAATAGGAAATAATGTTTTTCATAGAATAAAACTTGGAAGTTTTCAAAGGAATCCAAACATCTAATAATGGTTTCGGTTATGGGAAAAACCATTGGCGTTGTATATGCTAAAATATAACATTTTTTTTTCCTTTTATAAATAAAGTAGAAACATTCTATATAAAATATGTAAAAATATTCCTTTTGGAAACCCCAGAAATAAAAATTTTCATAAAATTTCATTTATAATTCATTTATTCCCATATAAATACATCCATAAAATAATTTTAAGAATATGTACATAGAAGAAAAATATTTATAAAATAAATTTCTAAAACATTTCAAAACAAGTTTATAAGTCAGTGCCCCTTACGATGTAATGATTTTTGAACCAAAGAAAAAAATGAAATAAAGAACTTAGATAAGAATTTTAAAAACTCTAATATCATAATTTAATGATAAAATGCATCTATAAAATAGTTTATACACCACAAAAATAATATTTGTGGTGAAAATATATTAAGTATCAAAGAAAGTGAATTGTGGATAGAAATTTATTACATCAAGTATGGCTCATCATGTGTGTTATTTATCTTCATGATTAATAAAATTATTTTAATTATTTACATAATTAATAACACATTTAATTTTTATTATTTATTTTATTTTACTTATTACCTTGTTTTATTAAATTACTTAATCAATTAAGTTCACATTGGATGTTTTGAGGATATTTAGTTCATATGTCCAAAATGACTGCAGTAGGTTGATAATGATCAAATAGGTCATTATTCCATAATCTAAATTATAATAATAATGAAGTAATAATAATTTTTTTACATTAATTTTACTTTTAAAACTCACCATGAAATATTATTATGAAAAATGAATTATGTTACAATCATGAAGATGGTAGGTCGTACATATGTATGACTAATGTTTCCATTTTTAATGAACATGAGGGAAATAAGGTGAGTGTTATTTTATCTATAAATAATTAGTATTATATCATAAATATATCATTATATATTTAAATAAAATTATATATACCAACCATGTGATGCGGTGATGAAAAATGAATCACATCACTCCATGGACGTGGTAATCCACACTCACGCACGAACAACATTATCATTTTTCAATGACTATAAAGGTAACAAAATAGATGATATATTATCTATATATAATTATAATTATATAATTAATATCATATATATACATTAAATTCATCATTATGACCATAAATTAGAGTTATTGATGGAAAAAAAACACATCACTTTGTGGAGGTGGTAGTCCACATGTACGCATGAGCGATGTTTTTGTTCACCATTTGATAGAAAAGGAGATGAAAAATGGATGTACCATAGTCATAATAACATCTAAATATAGAATATATTTTAATTTAATTATATCAACATGGATTAATAATATTTTATGTAGTTTTAAAAATAATTAAAATGAAAATGAAAAACTAAGAGTTATACCTCTTCTTTAAAAAACCACAATTGTCTTACACCTTAAGCCTTCTAGGTTGTTCTTTTTATGAGACCAAATTATATTAGTCATATAGAGGAATTTTGGGGAGATACATGGGAAGAGTTTGGATGTATTTTTGTCCTAAAAATGTGTAAGTAATAGAGGATAAAAGGTTCCCTTTTATAAGTGAGGGGAGGGACACTCTTGGAATTATTTAAAGTATTAAATTAATATAAATTATTTTTCATGTAAAATGAAAAAAAAAATATATTTAAAATATATGATGAGTATTAGTTTAAATCCTATCATACAATAAAATTTTTACAAGTTTAGATGATTTTTGTTTACTTTATCTTTTTATTTTATCCCCCCCACAATTAACCCTTTTGATGATTATTGTGATATCAAAGTGTATTAATCGTTAGGGGTCAAGAAAGTTACGATAAAAGGGAAAGTGACCCATAAATGGTCCAATGTTGATATTTTAAGCCATATCTAATTAACATGACCTAAGATAGTGTTTTTATGAATTTTTAATCATTTAATAGAAAATTATTTATTATAAAATACCATTAATGTAATTTTTAGTTTTATTCATTTAATTTGACTTTAAAGTCGTCAAGATAATAACAGAATTTTAATATAGAATTTTAAAAAATACCTCATATGTTATATATAGATATATATATATATAATTCATGGGACATTATAACTCACCCAAATAAAATTAATTTTAGAGTTTTTAAAATCATTTACTTGATTTTTCTACTGCATGCATAAGCACTGTATCGATATTGCGTAAGCATTTAAGGTAATTACCTAATCAGTAAAAATTAAAAATAAAATAACCTGATAAAAAATTAATTCATTTTTAAAATAAATATTTATAACTAAACATAATATATTTTTATCCCTATAAAAATAAAAGATATATTAAAATAAAGAGAGTGACATTTTTATTCATCATTTAAAATTATATTATAGTCATTATCAAATTCATGTGGAGAGAAATTACCACATTTTCAAAATATTTATATTAATGGTATAATAAAACTTATATAATAAAATAAATATAGGTTTTTGGGAGATTTTTAGGTTTTATCACATTATTTTTAACCTTAATTACCCAATTTACCCATACCAGGTGATAAACTATTTACTATGATTACTATTCATAATAAAAAAAATGGGGGTTATTTAGAAAATTTGAAACCCATGATTCTAAATATTAAATAAATTTTTAATTATTCAATTTATATAAGTTTAAGAAATGAATTTAAAATTAAACTCGTAAAATGTGGCAAAATGTGATTTTTAGAAAAATGCATTTTTCAAGTATAAAATAATCTTCCATTAGTTTTATGACTAGTAATCATCATTATATGAAAATAAATTCATATATATAGTTATATAATATATAGATTTCATTTAAAAAATTCATCATTAGGGGTTATTTTAATTAATTAATATGGAAAAATATTATGCACTTAAAACAGTTTTCTGAAAAATGTGTTTTTATGCATAAAAATAAACATATAATACACTCAAGTATAATGTTGATTAATATGTGATTATTTATATTATATCTAATTAAGTAAAAATAACATTAATTTCATATCAAATTTAATGCATAATTATACTTTTCAATGAAAAGAAATGACAGTTTTACAAAAAAAAAATTGGTATTTTACACTATTCACTGAAAAATCAATCACTTTAGAGAAATCCAAAAATTTTACCCTAGGATAATTTTGATGTGACAATTTAAAAAATTATATTATTATTATAAAATAAAATTAATAAAATTTTCATAAATTAATTACAATATTCTCTCACAAAAAACAATAATTGTTTTGAAGAAAACGTATTTTTCAAGAATAAAACCAATTTACAAAAAAATGAGTTCTTATTTTATAATAATTAATAAATAAATTTGTATTGAGTAGTAAATTTATATATATATTTCATAACTTTTTTACTCTTATTTTTATCCACTAAATCAATAGTTAGGTTATAATAGACATATTAAATAATAATATTTCATAGTTCATTTAAGCTTGGGGTTGTGTATCATATATGATTTTGAACAAAGTGTTATTTTAAAATATTGGAATGTTATATTAAGACTAATAGATAAATAATTAAGTTAAGGAAGATAGTAAGGTTTTTTAGTTGGTATTGGTTAAGCTATAGGGATCAAAGTTTGCGAATAAGGAAAGAGAAGATGTGTACTTTTATAAGTGAGGGAGGGGGCACGCATGAAATTACTTAAATGATTTAAATAATATAAATTAATTTACTTTTTAAATTAGAAAAAAATAGAAAATAAATATAATTTAAGATAATATGAGGATGTTAAATCTTTAACAAATAATATTTAGACAATTTTAAGTGACATTTTTACACTTATCTCTTAGTTTAACCTCTGATGAACCTGTTTTAACGCTAATAGTGGTCACAATTTTTTACTGTTTTTATTATTAATTATGAACAAAAATTAAAGAGACCTAATTAAAAAAAATTAAATTTTGATTAAAAATATAGAATCCATTTTATCAAATTCAGTTTCTATATGTGTCATAAAATAATTTTAAAATAAATGTGCAAAACGCAATGAAAACTGTTTTCTAGAAAAATGTATTTTTAAGCATTAAACTGAGTACAATCTCATTCCATGGCTAGTATAAAGAATTATATTAATGTTAAATTTTTTATTGAATACATATTATTCACATTTCATTAACATAATTAATTGGTAATTATTTATTTAATTTATTAAGATAGAAATACATTGCACACATAAAAAATAGTTTTCTAAAAAATAGATCTTTTTATCATCAAATGATTTCATATCCATTTCAAACCATTAGATAACTAATATATGAATTATTTTTCATAAATTATTAATTAATTTTATTGAAATCACTTTTTAATAGTTATCAATATATTTGTTTACATAAAAATACATAACACGTAGAAAAATGCATTTTTTTGGAAAATAGGTCTTTTAATCATGAAATGATTTTATTAAAAATTTAATGATTATTTATTAAGAATTAATAAATAAATCTTAATTAATTAAAACATATATATATATATCATAATTTGTTTATTCATATTTTTACCCATTATTCCAATGGCTAGGTTATATCATGGTTCATATGGACTTGGGCTTTCCTGTTAAGTAAGTTATTGAATACATAAAATTTATTTTAAAGGAATACATATAAAATATTAGGGTGTTACAACTATACTATATGTTTTCTTTCTCTTTTATTTTCTATTTTAATAAAAAAAATTAGTTATTCAGTGGTTGATATTGGTAAATTACTCAAAACAAAGTTTCCATGGATTCTGTTCTCACAAATCATACCCATAGTTTCCATCAATTGAAAATGAGGATGAATAAATCATTAAAAAATATTTAAATATATTTTATAATCTAATAATAAATAAATTTTTATCAAAGAATTTTCTTGATTTCTCTATTAAGAAACATGTGCGAAATAATCAAAACTACTAACATCATATAATAAAAATAAACATTAACTGACTAATACATGTATAGTGAGTGATTATAATTGAAGAATATAAATGTTAATAAATATGAATAATTCCATGGAATAAGTTATTAATTTTTTTATTTTTACTATTGATAATTTTAAAGATCATTCTTGAAATTTGGGATTAAAAGGGTATGGTTTTCTTTACCAATCTCATCATGAATTCGAGATTATTTATATTTGAACTTCTATTTAGGGAAATAATATGTTAATATCTCTAAAATACTTATATTTTTTTCTCATATGGTTGTTCATGGGGTTTAAATGTATTATTTACATTTAAATTCCACATTGGTTCATATTTCACTCAAAGTGATGCTTATAAAGGAAACTGACCTTACCACTTCTGTTTGAATAGGAACATTTCTACTCTGTGTCCACATTATTTATTCCAACCATTTTTTCCTTTATTATTTTGAAATACAAATATGAATTATGAATTTTGATATTCATATTTACCTTTAATACTTTTCAAAATTAAGATTTATTACTCTTTTAATGATGTGGATTTTAATAAATGTATTTTGAAATATTATTCACATTTTTATCTTTTATCTTCCACTCCACATTTAGGGACTTGTCCTATATCCATTTTCAATATTTCATTATTTAGATTTATCTTTTTAAATAATATTTTAAAAATATTTCTTGTCATATCATAGAAAATGGTTTATAAAAGTTACTTGTGACTTTATTTTTAATGAAATTAGAATTTATCTATAATAAGGTTAAAGGAATCTCTTTTTAATGTTTACAATACTTGGATATTTTCCAACGGCCTATATTGATTTTCTTTAAGAAACTTACCCTCTAAGTTTTCATATTTTTTCAAAGAAATTTCTATTCCCTTTGTTTTATAAAATTTTTACCCAAAATATATCAAAAACATAAAGAGTATTTATGGTTATTTCTCTAAGAAAATGTTCATACTCTTATAAAAGTTATTTTCATATATTTCAACATCCTTTAATTTTTCTTATACATCAATGTGATATATGATCTAATTATACCACCAACTTTTTTTCTTTGAATGGATTATGATTATGTCTTATGAATGTTTTCTTGGAACCTACTTCTTTTCGCGGGTTAATCAAGCTATGTTGAATTATAAATGTTTCTATGCTCTTATAGAACACATATGTATTTTTTTATCATTATGTGACCAGTGGGTATTATATAGACTTCTAATTAATTGGTTAAAACATTATATATCTCATGATATAATTATGGTAAATTAGTTATGACACTCAATCCACTGTAGGAAATAGGTAGTGAAGTCTGGTCCACTATGATATGGGAAACAGGTAGTGATGCTTAATCCACTATGCGATAATGGTCTTGGAATTGAATCATGAAAAAGTAAATGATTTATTATTATTATGTTTATGTCACACTATTATTCCATATTTTTATTCCAATATTATGCTCTTATATCTCATGTTTGTCAATTATCTTATGAATCGTGTATTATGTTATACTAAAGCTTTAGGCCATAACTAATAGTTTATGATCTATGGTTTTTTAGGCATAAATATATTATTTTAAGTCTAGTCACATTGATTATGTTCTCATATCCTTATTCTCGCTTATGATCTTTAGTTATTCTTCCCTATGTTTTCCCTTACTGGGCATTTGAGCTTGCCACTTCTTTTGTTTCCATTTTCCCCAAGTAATTACTTGTCAGATTATGTGTAGAAGGGAATATTATATAGAGATATATGTGGGAGATATTGAAAATATTTTGAAATAATTTGTTTATGTATCTAATATCCAAACACACTAAAACTTTATTTTATGGAGTTTTATTTATTATGATAGGTAATGAATTATCATGTGAAATGATATATTTTATATAGATGTTTATCTTGAATAAATTCATCTAATAACTCCATCGAATGGTATGTTGTTTCCTAAACTACCATGCTTACAAAATTTTATGGAAGATGTGTGTCTTTTGGTCATACATCTGATAGAAATTTAGATTCCAAATATACTTTTCTATTGTATGGACCCATGTTTTTCGAACTGCAGTTTTGAGCAAAAATTTAAACTTTTACTTTCAAATGCTTATAAGTGGTAAAATGGTGTTTTCCCCTAGAATATGATCTCAAATAATTTATCTAACCACTATATTGGTCCCAGAATAGGGTGTTTACCCTAGGACAGGAGTTAGTAGGAATACGAGCCGTTCAAATTTTAGCATAATAATTAATATTTAATATTTAGTAAAATTAAATATTAAATTGTTCATGCAAGTACATTCAGTCGTAACTTTTGAACAGAGCATCATATTAATATTTCTTATTCGTTTTTGGGTCCGTAATTGATATTTTATCCTAGGAGAGGTATAAACTTGAGTTGGGCATTAGGGCTAGCCTGAGCCCCTTTTTCTTTTCCCATTTCTTTTCTTCTTTTTCTTTTTTTCTTTATTTTCCTTTTTTTCTTTCACTTTTCCCTATTCTTCTAATGTACACCCCTCTATGGGATCCTCTATTGTGTAACCAAGAGAGGAGGGGGAGAGGGAGAAATATAGTGATAGGGGGAGAGAGGGAGGATCTATTGTAGAGCCTTTGACATGTTGGATCGACGTGCGACAACCATGGATAATGAAATCAAATAAATCTTCACTATTTTCCACCCGAATATAAGATTGTTTATGTTTTTTCCCCAAAATCTCTTTTGATTCATTGTTTTATAAATCTAATCCCCTATTATGCTTGTATGAGTCCCCTAGTAGATGGATCTATGTTTTTAGGGATTTAAATATGGGTTTCGGGTGATCTGAAGGCTTTTTCATTCAGGAAAACTTAAAAACACAGCATTTGGTTTGGGGGAACATGCCATGTGTTCTTCCCATTCAGAGAAGATGATGTTTTGTAAGCACACACACTATACTGGTACTTAGTCATGTAGCTGATTACCCAGCTAGGAAAACCCATGTAGAGGTATATGGCTATGTGGAGTACACATCCAGACCCCATGTGGGTGGCACGTAGTGTATAAGTACACATCATGTCCTAATAAATGGACATGTCGGTTGAGGGACACAGGCCTGTACCCCATGTTGGGTACACGCCGTGTACCCATTTCACAGGCCGTGTACCTAGGGATTTTACATGCCTAGGCTGGTGGGAGTACATACCCATATGGCGTGTTAGGAGTACACACCATGTGCTAAGGGTGACATGTTGTATACTTCCCATTTTAACCCTTTGAGGGTTTTTCATGTTTTCTTTCCCTGGAATCAAAATTGGACCCGAGAGTAGTCCATTCTGAGTAGTTTTCCATGTATATTATGATGGTGGAACCCGTGTAGCATTATGAGGACTCATAATGGGTGTTTTGGGGATTCTACCTTAATGGGTAGGTTTCTCCTCCAATTATCTAATTCATTCATCTCCTAAGGGGGAGACTTGAGTGTGAATGATAGGTTGGGTGTTCGGACCAACCTAGTTTGACACTTTTATCTAATATGAGTTATGAGATATCTCCCTTGACATATTGCTTTTGAGAACATCTCCCTTGCGAGATGTGTCCTTCTGTTCTAAGAGTCCTTGAGAACAGCTGTTATTGAGGATCTTGTGTAGGATGCCTCTATATTTTATCTAGATACCAAGGATCCCCCGAGGGATGCCTTTACTTATATGTCAATCTAAGGAGTCCCTTGTAGGATCCCTCACTTGTATATCATTTAGAGGATCCCTGTTGTAGGATGCCTCTATTGTTTATCATTTGAGGATCCTGTATAGGATTCCTCTATAATTTTATCTAAGTATACCATGTAGGATACCTTCACTCATGCTTACCTAGAGGATCTCGAGTAGGATTCCCCTAAGTTTTTGACTTGAGGGACCCAGTGGGTGCCCGTTTTTTACTAAACCTATGTTATATATCAGTTTTGGGTAAATATGGTAGCGGGTGTAACTTTTGAACTCGTACCTAACTAGTAATCCCTTAAGTTTGTGGTTGTAGTGGTGGGTTGGGAGTTCAGTCCACCCTCACTATTTGTTTATGCTTTCACATGTTTATTGCTGATGTAGTAATGGTTACCAGTGGTGATTTCTAGTTTTTGGGTGTTGAGCATGACATTATACTTCTTTCTTTCTATTGGGATTATCATAAATTCTTCTTGGGATCCTTATTTATCGTTGGGATTCCTAGACATGATTTTCTGGAATCCAGCTTCTAAGCCATGTTATTTCTAATATTTACTGGTATACCCAGAGTTACTACCTGGGGTTAGGCTTTTGAGCCTGTATATTGTTGATTTTATTATTTTTGGGATGACTCTAGGTGTTTCCTTGTATTCGGATGTTGATCATTACATGATGTTTATGGTATTCCCTGAGTCATATATGGATTCCCATTGTAGGAATTCCATGGATAGACTCAAAGGGTTTTTTACTGGTATGTCCTAAGTGATACTTGGATTCTCAGTGTAGGAATTCCTTTAAAGGAATCATAGGAATGTTGACCGATATGCCCAAAGTGATACATGGATTCTCATTGTAGGAATGACTTGTATTAACTCAAAGGGTTGTTGAATTATACGTATTGAGTGATACTTGGATTCCTTATTATAGGAATCCCTTGGACGAACTCATAGGCTGGTTGATTCTATAGATGCCTTGGATTTTGTTACTTGGATCTTGATGCGGTAATGGATTCCTTAGATTGAGTATGCTCCTTGGGCATTGATTCTGTGGGATGTCTTAGGCCTTTCTACCCCTTGGATTTTGGATTTCTTGGACTTGCATAGGACTTGTATAATAGACATGCACCTAATACTCCAACCAATGTCTTTATAGAGTTTCCATCAAGATGCACATGGGACTCAATGAGGATGTCTTGGTATTCTATACCTTGGATCTAGACCTTCATGGTCTGACACTTGATTATATGGCATGGTCGTGATAGATGTTATGCATTTGATTACTTAGCATAGGCCGATGAGGAAGACTTGGTCTTTATACCTTAGATCTGGCCCTTGGGGTCTGACATGCGATTACTCGACATAGGTTATAGTTGGTTTCAGTGACCATTTACATGTTTGACTATCAGTATATGGTATTTTTCTTTATAGGATTTACCATTGGTAAATGGTTTACTTTTTAGTGATTAGAGGTGAGTACGGGTGAACTCAGGTGTAGGATGAGTTTCCCCCTATGGAATAATAACTTTCTCATAGACTTTTCTGGAATTGGATGAAGCAGGTATATGTTGATTGGGATTACCGACCCATATATCGACTTGATACATGGCTTCAGTGACACGATGTCCAGTTCAATTCCCTTACATAAGATGTTTAGATGATTGGGATTATGGACACGAGGATCAACTGTGGTTTAGTTTTCATGATATCTAGTTTCACATACCAATGAATATTCATATTTCTGCGTATATGTATAGGTATGGGACTCTACATGTATACGTATATAGATATGGACATCCATTGTGGAACTTGCCCAATTAGCTAGGATTAAGGGCATGAGGTTCGACTAAGGTTTCACATTTAGTTTACTTTCTTTTTATTTATGCCTCAGCTAGGCTGGGCAGTTTACTTTTGGATACACTTATAGAAACACTTTTATAGGATTATTATTGGGGTGGCTTACTGAGATTCTTTCTCAACCCTTCATGTGAACCTCGGTGTACATGTAGACCTTATGTTTTCTTTTTAGGTTGAGCATGAGTTGCATGTGGATATGGTTAAGTCCCAGACCTTCTTGTTCGATCAGAGCTACTCGTGTGGTTCTTTTGATTGGGCTGGTGTAGTTTGACAGTGTCTGGAGATCTGGTATGTGGTCTGGCTCAGAGTTAGTAGTAGAGACATGTACTTTTACTTTCAATTTTTTTTACTTTGTATCTGTGTAGTGGGTCCAGTGGGTGACCGGTGTTTTATTTTATTTCACAACTATTCGGGATTTTACAACATTTTATTATTACAGCATGTTCTATTTTAGTTCCTTCCTTCTTCTGCACTCTGTTTGTTTATTTTTTTGTAGGCTACTAATCTATTTTCGATGTTTATTACTCGGATATAACGACATAGTCTCCCCACTATCACACCCTAGCCCCTCACTGCTAGTTGACAGCCTCTAGCGTGCGGGGAGGTGTGCTTGAGGCCTATTAACCACCGTCTCGGGGCACCATTTCAGTGAAATCGGGGTCGGTATGTTACAAAGTGGTATCAAAGCTATTATTTTCTTAATATTTATTATTGGGATATGGTGGATAGGTGTATTAGGAATCTATTGGAACTTGTGATGGATATCATACTAGTGCGTTAATAACACTTTTTCCAATAAGAAGTTCTGGTTTCAAAGGGTTGGGATTGTTGTTCTGATGTGAAATGTTATAGTTTTATATGATTTTCACCTTGAGAAACGCACATGTTGTGTGGAAGTTATTATTTATTGTGAATCTCTAGCTATTTTCCATTTTCAAGAGTCTAGGGATGGTTCTTGACTCTTGTATAGAAAAGGCAAGAGGCGTCTCAAGCATCTTCTTTAGCACGTAAGATTCACATCATACATGCCTTCTAGTGTCTAATTTTACTGACGAATATATCCTATTCAGTTAGGCATACATACACATATATATTTCCGTTTGATGTAAGTTTATGTGGATTTACATTGAGGTGTTTTGTTGTGAGGCTAATGACTTTGTCCTCATGCATAAGAGGTGTAGTGACCCTAGTAGGTTGGTGTGGCATGTGATGTCTTTCTATTGTAACCCTTATAGGGTGTTGTTTCTCATTTATATGATTATCTAGTAGAATTACTAAGTTTTATGAAGATAAGTATCAATAATTTTCTTATGAGCCAGACCTCCAGGGGGTATTGCCGTATACAGATGCCCGGTGAGTGTCAGTTCAGTTTCTCTTCTATGTTGGTTTTGTGACCTCTAGGGAGTAGTTCCTTCTGAGGATTCTTAATGATGATCAAGGCCCATGTAGGTCATGATTTCATCTTTGACCCTCGTAGGTCATTTTTATCCTTACCTACTTTTGAGAGGTTAGATCTTTTGGACTAGATTGTTGGACCTTGTAGCTTAGTTGTGAAGATTTTTCTGAAGGGCTGAGTGGGAGACCTAGAAGCCCTTAGTTTTTACTCTAACCCTTGTAGTTCAACATATGTTTTCTTTGAGGGTGGCCTAAATGAGAGATGTTGGACCGTGTTTTATGATTACTTTTTTGGTAGTGATATTTTTTTACGCTCGTTTTGAGATCAAGGCACGGTAGGTGCTTGAGTTTTGTGTTATAGGAATGTGATGTCTTCAGCTTTTGACAAATCACCTTGGGTGCTTGTTTATCAACATTGGCTTCGACGAGAAAGACTTTTTAGGTGACTAGATTGGTCAACCAATGTTTTCCACTATTCCAAATGTTGTCAAGGTGTGGGTAGAAACTCATGACTAGAACAACGTCGTGTGATGGGCGGTCATGGGATAAATCATGGCTTGGGTGAGGTGCCCAGTTTTGAAGAGGATTTCAATGGGAGATTACAGCTTAATGAAACTGATGTGATATATAGCACAGTCACCTTATATAAGGACCTGGTATGTTAATAATTCACATTGAGTATCTTTTCAAGTTTAGAGCTTTAGATAATTAGGTCATAACACATACATAACAACTTAAATATTACATGTATAAACTTCTACACGGTATATGTTTTTTCCATAAAATAAAAACTATTGAAAAAAAGAATCATGTATAGTTCCATATTTTAAATAGTATGACTTTTCCTTGATCCCATCCTTGACCCTATTCATCTTTAAATCTGGTGAAAAACATTTCAAATACATGGGATAAGCATAAAAAGGTCAGTAAGGGTTATAAAATAAGGAAAAAAACATTAGTCCATCAATACATACCAGGTATAAGATCTTTAACATACCTCATGAAATCATAGGATTTATGAATAACACATAGAAATCATAAATCATAAATTTAACTTGTGGCATCCATAATATACTAACATTGTAGCTTTCACAGGTATGTAGGGAGATGCGTTTTGGAATACCCATCACAGTATATTCCCTAAATCTCTTAGGAGAAACATTAATGTTTACCTCTGTCATGTTACCCAATTCATTAGAAAGCTATCTTGGGCTCACCCACCATAGGTTTATCATGGAACCACCCATATGCGTTAACAATGCCCAAGAACCATAACATATTCCTAACACATAAAACAAACATAATGGAAAGATAACATTTCCACATTTCAATCACAATATATCATTTAAATATATTGACATAACCAATAAATTATCAAAACTATTTTCAATACCAAAATACTTAAAATAGTATATGTTATTTATTTTACTTTTAAAAAAACACTATGGATTGTTAAGGAATCCAAAGATCAAATAATACTACGGCGGTGGAAAGGTCGTTGTCACCGCATACGTTAAAAAGAAAAAAAAAATTCATTTAGTAAAACACTTTTTAGAAAAAGATTCCCTTTGAATGAAATAAAAATTCAAAGGTGTTTATACACCATATAAAAGAAATTCGTGTATAAATTAAAATATGCCTCAATTAAAGGAGATTGAGACGAAGTTCCTTACGTCATGTCTGACTTGACTTCTTCATTCTTTAATTTCTTGAATAATAAAATAAAGTTAATTTCTACTTTATTCATAACCTTTTTCAAGTTTATAATTATTTTTATTTCACTTATTACCACGTTATAAACATTATATAATCATTTAAGTTAATAGCGGTCATTTTGTTGATATTCGGTACTTGAGCCAAAAATGAACTCCTTATAATTACAAGTTGTCCATGTGGTCAAAATTCCATTATCTCCAAAATGATATTGATGATTTAGATATCATATATATCATATATATACTGTATATATATGTATTTATAACAGTACATAACATTTGTAGATAATAAATGAAATGCATTGTTCATAGAGATAGTAAGTCGTACATATGCATGAACGTTGCTTTCATTTATATTTAGTATATTAATGGAATGAAAACTTAATGATACATAGGTATATTACAATTTCAGTATAATATCATATATAATTTCATTAACTCCATCCTTTATATGTCCCATATATGGCATGAACGAGTCATGTCACTTTGAGGGGGCGGTAGTCCGCACTTCCTAAAATGAAATTATCGTATTTACCCATTATAGAAACCAAAAAGGTATGCTATAAATGAAAAATACAGAAGTATAGAGACAATATAAATATAATATATATCACATATAAATGTAGTGTCATCTGAATGGCCACCATGAGATGTGGTATGAGATAATTTAACAATCATTGTTTTGTGAGGTAGTAGTTCGCTGTCCACAAAAATAGTATGTTCATATCCATTATATGGAGGTGTGTGGAATTGTAGTTATAATCCTTCTCATAAATAACATCCTAGTATATTTAATAGATTGTTTTTGTTATAAAATAATGTAATAAAGAGAGTTTATGGGGTTGGATAATTAAAATAAAAGAAAATAACTTAAGAGAAGATGTTACCTTTAAATCGGGTATCTCCCTTTGGTTTGAACCAAAAAGTTTAAGTGTTTTCTGCCTAAATTAAGGCTTATAGGTGGAATAGAGGGATGTAGGGAGATTAATTGGGTATAAGTTGGATGATCCAAGGTGTCTGAGAGGTGTGAGTAATGGTTTATAAGTGATGACTTTTTATAAGGGGGAGGAGGGGCTCTTTAGGAAAGTTTGAAAGTATGTTTCAATTATAAACTTATTTTTGGTTTCAGAAGGTCCAAAACTCATTAAATTAAAAGATAAGATAAATATTGTTCTAAATAATATAATCCAATGATAATTGGATAGGTTTTGAATATTTTTATAATTTTTATAATCTCATTTATTTAAATCAATCGTTAATAAGGTAAACACTACATCATCATTTTGTCATAAATTATTTTATTTATTTAATGTCTAAAAATTGTAAATAAAATATCATGATGTATGAAATTTTTTTAAATTTAAAATTAATATTTATAGTTTAAGAGATAACTTATATAACCCCATGTAAAAATTTATTTACAAAAAGATATATGTTTATGTTACTTTTGTCTTTACTTTAAATTAATTAATATAAAGTGTCATTATCACTTCCAAGTGGCTCTATGGGGTTCCAAAAAAACCCAATGATGCCATTGGTCAGAAATATATCATAAAATAGGGTTAAAACAAGTTTAAGGGTAATTTAATATTATTATAATATTATTTTTTACCCTTATTTACCAGATTTACCCTTTAACCATAGTAAATAAAATATTTACCGAAGTAAATATTCATAATGTCGAAAAATAAAAGTTACATATTTAGACAATTTGGACCTCTTGATTCAAAAAATGGATTCCATTTTTCCAAATTCAAAACCCAAAAGTTTCAGAAATTAATTTAAAATTAATTCCCATTCTCTAAACAAATGCATGTTTTTAAGAAATAATAACTATCAAAAGATTGACACTTATTTTTGTCCAATTTCAAAGTGAAATTACTTACAATGACCAAAATTGGTTTAAATTTTAAAAATATAATCTAATTAAACATTAAAACTATTTAAAAAGATAATCTAACCATATAAATAAATTATATTAAAAGGTAGTATTGAATTAAAATGTAGTATTTTTCACTATTCATAAAAAAATGAACTTTATCAGAAAAATACCAAAAATTTACCAAAAGTAAATTTTGAAGTCCCAATTATAAATAAGAATTTTATTTTGTCACATATAATATATAAAATTAGCAAAAACTAGATTTAAAAAAGGTTCTCCATTAAAAGGAGTTAAATCGACCTTTTGAATAATATTATAATATTTATGCTTAAAATTGGATTCATTCACATTTTAAGCCTCTAACTTTTATGGAATAAATGTAAAAACATTTAACAAACATGTGTCATAATATTTTAGTTAGTTCTGTTCATTCCCTCCAATACAACAGTTATGTGTTAACTACCATTTAATATAATAATATTATTTTATTATTTTTTAGTATAACTCAACATTTTGTACAACGTAAGATTTCAAAGAAACTCGTTGTTGTGTGTTGAGTACACTAGTAGACATAGCATCCCCTTTTAAGTAAAATTAATAGTTAATTCACAAAAATTAATAAATACGTAAATATCATATCCTTTATTTACCCGGGATGTTACATCCTTCCCCCCTTTTGGAAATTGTGTCCTCGCAATTTTATTCACTTATCAAATAAATGAGGGTATTTATCCCTCATAGCATTTTCATATTCTCACGTTTCCTCTTCAACTATATGGTTTTTTACCAAAACATTTACCAGATGGATTACCTTATTCTACAACACTTACTCTCCTCATTCAAGAATCTAGACTGGTTGTTCCTCATAAGAAAGATTGTCTTCCAACTAAATTACCTCTAGACTCAAAACATGAGATGGATCCAGCATATACTTTATCAACATTGAAACATGAAAAACATTGTGTACCTGGGATAATCTTGGAAGTAAATCCACTATGTAGTCAACTGATCAAACTTTCTCTAGGATTTCATAGGGTTCAATGAACCTCGGACTCATCTTTCCCTTCTTAACAAAATGCATCATAATTTTCCATGGAGAAACTTTGAGAAAGACATTATCACCAACCTCGAAAGAAATACCCTTCCTCCAGTTATATGTATAACTTTTCTACCTCCTCGGAGCTGTTCCTGTGTGCTTCTGAATCAACTGAACTTTTTTTGCTATCTCTTCTACCAATTCTAGTCCCATTAGTTTCCTTTCACCTACTTTATCCCAAAAAGTTGGAGTTCGACACCGCTTTCCATATAATACATTAAATAGAGCCATCTGTATACTTGAATGAAAACTGTTATTATAAGAAAATTCAACCAAAGAAAGATGATGGTCCCAAAATCCCTGGTAATCTATTGAGCAAGCACATAGCATATCTTCCAAAGTCTTAAATGTTTGTTCAGACTTCCCATCTTATTAAGGATGAAAATATGTACTAAAATTTAATTCAGTACCCAACGACTTATTAAGTCCTTTCCAAAAGTTATAAGTAAACCTGGGATCACAATCAGATACAAAGGAGATGGGAACTCCATGTAACATGACTATCTCTTTAACATACTACTGAGAATGTTGATCTAGAGACAAAGTATCTCAAATAGGAAGAAAATGAGCAGTTTAATCAATTGATCAACCATAACTCAGATTGAATTGTTAACTCGAGATGTATTTGGTAATCCCACAATGAATTCCATGGATATATTTTTTCATTTCCACTCTGAAACCGGTAAAGACTAAATCATCCCTTTCGGTAACCACCACTCTGCTTTAACCTGTTGAAAATTCAAACACTTCACAGTAAAGTCAACAATATCTCTTTTCATTCCATCTCACTATTAATACTCCTAAAGATCTTTGTACGTCTTAGTACTTCCATGATGAACTGAAAACGGAAAACTATGAGCTTCACATAACAACTCTTTATTTAATTTTGAATCACAAGGCACACATAATATTCTCCCAAATCTCAAAATAAAATCATTATCAATGTTAAAATCAGGCAACTTACCCTTCTGAACCAACTCTACCTTTTTTTGCAACTCACTTTCTTCCTTCTACGCTTGCTTAATTCTCTCTGATATAGGTGATTTCATTGACACCTAAATCAAAATAGAGGAATCCCCTATACCAACAATTTCTATTCCAAATTTCATCAAATCATGTATCAAAGTATCTTGTTCCAAACATTACATGGTTAATGTAGCATTACTTTTTCAACTCAAAGCATCAGCCACTTTATTTTCCTTTCTCGGATGGTAATGAATCGTGCAATCGTAATCCGTGATTAATTCTAGTCATTTCCTTTGTTTCAAGTTCAATTATTTATGAGTGAATATACACTTCGAAAATTTTTGGTCAGTGTATATTTCACATTTTACTCCATAAAAATGATGCCTCCAAATTTTTAAAGAAAAAACAACAGTAGCTAATTCCAAATCATGTGTAGGGTAATTTAACTCGTGAGGTTTCAACTGACGTGAAGCATTATTAATTACCTGGTCATTATGTATAATGATGCAACCAAGTATTTTCAATGAAGCATCACTGTAGATAACAAACTCACAATTTCTGGAAGGTAGTTCCAAAACTGGAGCATTCACCAATCTTCTTTTCATTTCTTGGAAACAATCATCACATTATTTTTTCCATATGAACTTAACACCTTTTCAAGTTAATTTAGTCAGTGGGCTAGATAACCATGAAATATTTTCAACAAACCTCTGGTAATAACATGCCAAACCAAGAAAACTAAGGATCTCAATTATATTTGTAGGTCTTAGCCATTCTTCAAAAACTTTTGTTTTAGCAGGATCAATATTTATTCCATTTTTTGAAACAATGTGACCAAGGAATGAAATTTATTGTAACCAAAACTCACACTTTCTAAATTTTCCAAACAGTTTTTTTTCTTTTAAGGTTTGAAAGAAAACCCTTTAATGTCTTTCATGCTCCTCTTTACTTTTAGAATAAACAAAAATATCATCAATTAACACAACCACAAACATATCCAAGAACTCATGGAAAATTCTATTCATAAGATCCATGAATACAACAGGTGCATTGGTTAACCCAAATGGCATAACTAAAAATTCATAATGGCCATATTTAGTATGAAACGCAGTCTTTGGAATGTTTTCTTCTATTACTTTCAATTTATGGTACCCCGACCTCAGGTCATTATTTGAAAAATATTGACCTCCCTATAGCTGATCAAACAAATCATTGATATGAGGCAAATGATACTTGTTCTTAATTTTGATGTTATTCAATGCTCTATAATCAATGCAAAGTCTCATTGAACGATATTTCTTTTTAACAAACAAGATATAATCACCCCATGGTGATGTGCTAAGTCGAATGAAACCTTTATCTAAAAACTCCCGAAATTTCTTCTTTAACTCTAAAAGTTCAATTTGAGCCATTTGATAAGGGGTTTTTGAAATTAGATTAGCATTAGGAACTAAGTCAACAGTAAATTCAACTTCCTAATCAGGTATAATACCAGTAAACTCATCAGGAAAAACATCAAGATACTCATTTACCACTGGCACATCATTAATCTGAATAGTTCCTTTGTTTCCAACAATATGTGCAAGGTAACATTCATTTCCATCTTTTACTAGTTTCTCATATTCCTTATATGTTATCCAAAGTAAGGGTTCATGATTGTACACAAACTAGTATTCTTTCTAAAAAGAAACATCTTTATCTTTTCATTCAATCTTAGGATGATAAATTGAAATCCAATCCATGCCCAAAATAACATCAAATTCTACTAGAGGAAAAACAATAAGGTTTATAGGTGGATTCTTTCCGCACACAAGGATAGGAAGGTTCTTATAATTTCTTTTTGTCTCAACATTTACTCTCGGTGTTTTTACCATAAGTTTATGATTCATATCTTGAGATGGAATTCCCAATATACTAGAAAATTTCTCAAAAATGAAATAATGTGTAGACCTTGAATCAAAAAACACATTGGTATAATCTGAATAAACAAACAGTATACCTGATAATACTTCATTCGATGGCTCAATATCTGTTGAAGTAGTTACAAAGGATTTCACCACCCCTTTCTACTTGTATTCAGGCTTCTTTCCCTCAGTTGAGTTTTTCATTGGACACTCATTTACATAATGACCCATTTCATTGCACTTAAAGCATTTTACTAGCTATAAATCATATTTTGTCTTACCATTACCCTGATCTTTTTTAGTGCAATTACGAGCCTTAATCCCCATTTTACCACATCGTTAGCACTTACCAGAATTCAAAATACATCCCCAGCATGCATTTTACCACAATTTTCCCAAACTGTAAACTTAATTTTCTTACCATTATACTTTTTTCAAGACTTATTCCCTTCATCTGCCATCTTGACCTCTTAATCGGTTTCTTTTCAAAGAACACATGATCATCAGAAAACTCCATTTCCACCTTCTCCGCACATTGAACAAGTTTTTCATAACTTTTGAACTCACAAGAAGATAAATCCCTTAGATACATTGGATTTAATATTGAGTAAAAAAATTGATTTTACTATCAATATCTGATAAGAAATTTGTAGCATACCTTTCCATTCAAGTGAATTTTTCTTCATAAGTAGCCATTGAGTCATCCTCCTACCTCAATTCCAAGAATTGTATTTCCATCCTAAGACGAACCGCCTTAGGAAAATATTTCTCAAGAAACATACCTTTTAATTCATCTAAAACAAGAGAATCAATCTCCTCATTATCCCTGACATTTTTAACCATCGACCACCACTAATCAGCTTTACCTTCAAAATAGTAAACAACAAGAGTATCCTTTTGATGTTATGAACACCCCATGACATTGAAAATATTCTCTAGTGATTTTATCCACTCTTCATCTTGAACAAGGTAATAGGATCCTTTTAATGATAGGGGATGTTGCCTTATAAAATTCTCTACTACTGACATGTTCCTATATGGTTGATCTGAATGATATCGTGCATGGTTACCACAACCATTTATAGCCTGAGTCAACTATGCCATCACTACAACAAATTGTTCAGTTTTGATTTTGACTATCTCAGGTTGCTAATTTGGAATGTTGTCTTCCTTCTGATGTCGTCCCATCATAGCTACTCTATTTCCTCTGTGGAAAACCATTCTGAACATAGAAATATCTTAGGCAAAGAAATATGGTAATATATAAATTCTATATCATTTCAATCTTACCATAAAGTAAAACTAATTTATGGATAATAATTTAAAAATATCTTAACTTCTAAAGTCGTTTAAACTGACCTTTGATACTAACTATAAGGATATAGCCTTAAATAATACATAATCTTGAATTAAGTTAATAATTTATATTGAGGATCATTTCAAGTTTAGAGATTTATAGAATTAGGTCATAACATGTAAATAAAAACTTGAATATTACAGTAGACACTTCTACACAGTATCCATTTTTTCATAAAATAAAAACTCTTGAAAAAAAGATTCATGTCTAGTTACATGTTTTAGACATCATGAATTTTCCATGATCCCATCCTTGACCCTATTCATCTTTAAGTCCTATGAAAAACATTTCAAAAACTTAGGATGAGCATAAAAAGATCAGTAAGGGTTATAAAACAAGGAAAGAAAACATTAGTCCATCAATACATACTAAGCATAATATTTTTAACATACCTCATGAAATCATAGGATTTATTAATAACACATAGAAATCATAAACCATAAAGGTAACTTGTGGAATTGATAACATACTTACATTGTAGCTTTCACAGCTACGTTGGGAGTTACGTTTTGGAATACCCATAACAGTATATTCCCTAAATCTCTTAAGTGAAACATTAATGTTTACCTCTATCACGTTACCCAATTCATTTAATATTTATCTCTAGCTCACCCTCCATAAGTTTATCACAGAACCACCCATATTAATTAATAATGCCTAAGAACTATAACATATTCATAACACATAAAACAAACATAAAGGAAAGATAACATTTTCATATTTCAATTGCAATATACCATTTAAATATATTGACATAACCAATACATTATCAAAACCATTTTCAATACCAAAATATGTAAATGAGTATATGGTATTTATTTTCCTTTTAAAAAAACACTAAGGCTTATTAATTCAGCTAAATATCAAATAATACTCATGGTAGTGGAAAGGTTGTTATCACCGTGTACGTTAAAAAGAAAAATTCATTTTTGTCATTTAGTAAAACGCTTCTTAGAAAAAGATTCCCTTTGAATGAAATGAAAATTCAAATGTGTTTATAGACCCTATAAAACAAACTCGTGTATAAATCAAAATATTCCTCAATGAAAGGAGATTGAGACGAAGTTACTTACCTCGTGTCCGACTTGACTCGTTCATTCTTTAATTTTTTGAATAATAAACTAAAGTTAATTTCTACTTGATTCAGAACCGTTTTCAGGTTTATTATTCCTTTTATATCACTTATTACTATGCTATAACATTATATTATCATTTAAGTTAATAACAGTTGTTTTATCAATATTTGGTACTTGAGTCAAAAATGAACTCCTTATAATTACAAGTTATCCATGTGGTCCAAAGTCCATTATCTCCATAATTATATTCATGATTTATATATCATATATTTCATATATATCCGGTGTATATATGTATTTTTAATAGTATATAACATTTTAAGATAATAAATGAAATGCACCATTCATGGAGGCTATAAGTCGTACGTACACATGAACGCTACTTTCATTTATATTTCGTATTTTAATTGAATGAAAACTTAATGATACATAGGTATATTATAATTCCAGTATAATATCATATATAATTTCATTAACTTCATCCTTTATACATCCCACATACGGCATTAACGAGTCATATCACTTTGAGGAGGCGGTAGTCCTCACTTCTTCAAATGAAATTATCGTATATACCCATTATGGAAACCATAAAGGTATTCTATAAATGAAAAATAAAAAAGTATAGAGACAATATAAATATAATATATATCACATATAAATATAGTTCCATCATAATGGACATCATTAGTGGTGGTAGGAGATAATTGAACAATCATCGTTTCGTGAGGCAGTAGTTCACCGTCCACAAAAACAATATGTTTATATCCATTAGATGGAGGTGTGTGGAAGTTTAGTTTGAATAATTCTTATAAAAACATCCTAGTATATTTAAGATACTATTTTTTTTATAAATTAATGGAATAAATAGAGTTTAGGGGGTTAAGAAGTAAAATAAAATAAATTAACTTAAGAGAAGATGTTACCTTTAAATTGGGTATCTTCCTTTGGTTTGAACCAAAAGGTTCACTTGAAGTTCCTTCTACCTAAGTTAAGGCTTCTAGATGGAATATAGGGATGTAGTGAGCTTAATTGGTTAGAGGTTGGATGATACAAGGGGCTTGAGAGGTGTGCGTAATGGGTTAGAGGTAATGGCTTTTTATAAGGAGGAGGAGGGGCTCTTTAGGAAAGTTTGAAATATTTTTTTATTATAAACCTATTTTCATTTTCAAAAGGTCCAAAACTCATTAAATTATAAGATAATATTACTCTTGTTATAAATAAAATAATCCAATAAGAATTGTATTGGTTTTGGATATTTTTATAATTTTTATAATCTCATTTATTTAAATCACTCATTAATAAGGTAAACATTGCATCATCATTTTGTCATAAATAATTTTATTTATTTAATGTCTAAAAATTTTAAAAAAAATAACATGATGTAGTAAATATTTTTGAATTTCAAATTAATATTTATAGTCAAAGTGATAACTTATATAACCCCATGTAAAAATTGATTTACTAAAAGATATATGTTTATGTTACTTTTGTCTTTACTTAAAATTAATTATTATAAAGTGTCATTATCACTTCCAAGTGGCTTCATGGAGTCCCCAAATATACCCAAGGATTACCTTGGTTGGAAATATCTCATCCAATAGGGTTATGAAAAGTTTAATGGTAATTTAATATTATTATTATATTATTTTTTACCCTTATTTACCAGATTTACCCTTTAACCATGGAAAATAAAATATTTACTGAAGTAAATATTCATAATGTCTAAAAATAAAATTTACCTATTTAAAAAATTTGGACCTCCTGATTCCAAATATTTAATCCATTTTTCCAAATTAAAAACATATAATATGCATAAATTAATTTAAAATTAATTCTCGTGGTCCAAACAAAAAAGCATGTTTTTAAGAAATAATAACTATCAAAAGATTGGCACTTGTTTATGTCCAATTTCAAAGTGAAATTACTTCCAATGACAAAAATTGGATTAAATGGTAAAAATATAATCTAATTACACCTTAAAACCATTTAAAAAGATAATCTAACAATATAAATAAATTATATTAAAAGGATGTTTTGAATTAAAACACATTATTTTTCACTATTCATAAAAAATGAAATTTATCAGAAAAATACCAAAAAATTGCCCAAAGTAAATTTTGATGTCTTAATTCTAAATAATAATTTTATTTTTTCATATAAAACATATAAAAATAAAAAACCTAGATTTGAAAAGGGTTAGCCATTAAAAGGCGGTAGATCGACCTTTTAAATAATATTAGAGTATTTAGGCTTAAAACTAGATTCATTCGCATTTTATGCCTCTCAATTTTATTGGATAAATGTAAAAAAATTAACAAACATGTGTAACAATATTTTAGTTAGTTATGTTCATTCTCTCCAATACAACGGCTATGTGTTAACTACCATTTAAAATGGTAATATTATATTATTATTTTTCAGTATAACTCAACGTTATGTGCAGCGTAAGATTTCAAAGAAACTCATTGTTGCGTGTTGAGTATTCTATTAGACAAAACATACCCTTTTAAGTAAAATAAATATTTAATTCACAAATATTAATAAATATGAAAATATCATATCCTTTATTTACCTGGGATGTTACACCTTAACCTTATTGTGAACGACTCACTGGAGTATGAGTCGGGTGATGAAGGTATACGCTGGTTGCATGTAGTGTCGTTTGAATCTTAATTGGTGAGTGGTTGGGTGCGAACCGAGGATCGATTTTTTCACAACTTTATTTAGGCTTGGTTTCTTGATAGTAGTGGTTTAAATAATGAATGTTCCATTGTGGTATAGGTGAAATCCTGAAATGATGGGTTACCATGAGATGATTGACATGTGGCTAAGTCCTAGTCAGGTTTTGAAAAAATGTGAGTGTGGATTGAAGGGATATGTACACTCCTTTGGTGGAATCTTAGTGTACTCTTATTAGATACGATCATTCCCTATCTTGATTCATCTTTATTACATTAAGAGAGTGTTGGACCTACTTTGAGCTCCTTTTTATTTCTAAATGTTCTTCCCTATTGAGGAAGGGAACATGTTGAGATTGCACTCGAGGTGTGGTGTAAGGTAATTCATGTGGTGGATAGTATACCAATGGATATTTGATGGTGGTGACCCTCATTTTTAGTTGAACTTTAGCATTTTTTGGTCTTTTGATCTTAGAGTTTGGTTTTGAGATTATGATAAAGGTATTCCTATGGTGGGGGTACCAGATCGATCATAGTTAAATTTCTTTTGCATAGAAGGCAGTTGTTGACACTATGAGACTGGTCATTGGACAGTCTAGATAGCTTGGTTGGGCAGGTACTCAGGTTGAGACCATGGCTACTTGTCTTTTCATCAGGCTTCTTGGGGATGAGAAAGTTTATTGTAGGAATTTTGTAAGGACCCATGTTTTTTCGAACTGTCGTTTTGAGAAAAATTTTGAATTTTTTTTCTTTCAGATGATTATAGGAGGTAAAATGGTCTTTTTTCCCAAGGATATGATCTCATATAATTTTTACAACCACTCTATTAGTCTCTATATTGGTTTTTTACCATATGACATAAGTTTGATAGGAATCTGATCCCTTTGAATTTTAGCAGAATAATTAATATTTAATATTTAATAAAATTATATATTAAATTGTTCACACAGGTTTGTTCGGTCATAAATTTTGAACATAGAGTCATATTAAGATTTTGTCTCTTTCATTGGGTTTGTAATGGGTATTTCAGCCTAGGTGAGTCATAAACTTAAGTTGGGAACCAATTTTGGCCTGAGCCCCTTTTTCTTTTTCTTTTTATTTTTCTTTTTCTTGTCTTCCTTTTCTTTCTTTTCCTTTTCTTTTCATTATTTTACTTTTCTTTTCTTTATTTCTTCCTTCTAATTCTTACGTATTCCCCTCTGAGGGATCCTACATCATGTGACCAAGAGAAGATATTGATAGGGATAAATAGAGGTATATAGGAAGATAGGTATGAGCCTTCGTGGAGCCTTTGACGAGCTGGATCAATGTGCGACGAGCTGGATCAACGTGTGCGATGACTGTGGACTGTGAAATCGAATGAAGCTTCGGTAGTTTCCACCCAAAGGAATGACGGTTTATAATTTTACAGCAAAACCCCTTTTGATTAATTATTTTTTAATCTAAGTCCCTGTTATGATTGTATAAGACCACTAGTATCCGGATCTGTGGTTTTGGGGGTTTAAATAGGGGTTTCAGGAAATACGGAGGGTTTTCCATTCGAGAAAACACAATAACACGGTGTGTGGTTTAGGGGAACACATCATGTGTTCTTCCCATTCGGAAAAGATGAAGTTTTGGAAGTACACGCCATGTATAGGGGTGTACACGCCATGTAGATGGGTGTACATGCTGTGTACAGGGGTATACATGCTGAGTACCCGGCCATGCAAACTTGTCTAGAGATACATGGACATGTAGAGTATAGGGCCAGACCCCGTGTGGGTGGCATTTCATGTAGAAGTACATGGCCTGGCCCAATAGATGGCCATGCCAGTTGAGGGACACATGGATTTACCCCGTGTTGGGTACACACCATGTACTTGGGGCTTCTACACACCCATGCCAATGGGAGTACATGCCCATGTGGTGTGTTGGGAGAACACATTGTGTGCTGAGGGTGACATATCGTGTACTGCCCCTTTTTAACCCTTTGAGGGTTTTTCGCGTTTTCTTGCCCTAAAATCAGAACTGGACCTAAGAATAGTCCATTCTAAGTAGTTTTCCATGTAGATCACGATGGTTGAACCCATGCAGCATTTTGAGGACTCCTAATGGGTATTTTGGGGCTTCTACCTAAATGGAGAGGTTTTTCCTCCCGTTATCGAATTCAGTCATCTCCTAAGGGAGAGACTTGAACGTGAATGATAGGTTGGGTGTTTAGACTAACCTAGTTTAAGACTCTAATATGAGATGAGATATAGGTTATCTCCTATGAAATATTTATTTTGAGAACATCTCCCTTTGCGAGATGTGCCTTTCTGGCCTAAGAGGCTGTGAGAACAATTGTTATCAAGGATCTCATGTAGTATGCATCTATATTTTATCTGGCTACCAAGGATCCCATGAGGGATACCTTTGCTTATATACTAATCTAGTGAGTATATTATAGGATCCCTTACTTGTATATCATTTAGAGGATCCCTTTCGTAGGATGCCTCAGTTTTTTATCATTCAAGTATCCCATGTAGGATTCCTCCTTTCCCTTTTTAGCTAAGGATCCTGTGTAGGATGTCTTTGGTCGTGTTTACCTGGAGGATCCTGAGTAATATGTCTCTTTGTGTTTGACTTGAGGGACACATCAGGAGACTGTTGTTGACTAACCCTGAGTTGTACGTCGATTTTGGGTAGAGATTGTTGTGGGTGTCACTTTAGAACCTGTGTCGAACTGGTAAGCCCTTGGGTTTTTGGAAGTAGTGTTGAGTTAAGTGTTTGGGTGACCCTCACTCTTTGTTTAGGCTTTCACATGTTTATTGCTGATGCAACAATGTTTACTAGAGATGCTTCCTAGTGGGTGGTTGTTGAGCCTGATGCGAGGTGCCTTTCTTTCTGTTGGGATGCCCAAACCTTCTTCCTAGGATCTGTATTGCTTGTTGGGATGCCCATACGTGATTTCATAAGATCCAACTTTTGAGCCATGTTATTTCTGATATTTACTAGAATACCTAGAGGTACTACCTAAGGATAGGCTATTGAGCCTATATATTCACTATGAAAAAACCTGTTATTTGCGATGGGTTATTTATGATGGGAAAGGGTCTCATCACAAATAGTCTATCCGGAGGAACTATTTACAACGAGACCCTCTTCCCATTGCAAATAGTTAGTTATTTGAGAAGCGAATAGGTATCTCGTCGCAAATACACTTTTTAACCCCCCCCCCCCATTAATTGGGGTTTAGAATTTTTGACGGGACCCGTCACAAATAATATTATTTGGGATAGGATTTATCGTCTTTCGTAAATGTTGTGTCAACAGGTAGGTATTTACGACGAGTCCCATTGCAAATACATTTTTAATCACTACCCCTAATTAATAGGGGGTTAGTATTTACGATGGGAATCTTGTCGCAAAATAATCTAACCTATATATACTCTCATCAGTTTTTTCATTGACATCTCTCTCAACACCTCTCTCTCTATCTCTCTAAACCCTCATATTTCTTTTTAAAAATTTTCCAATGTTTAAATATCAGAGTAATTTTCAAGCCTTGCAGTGTACAAAACATCATGTTTTAAGCTATTTATCTATTGTTTTTACTTTTTAGTTAATTTTTTTTAATTTTATATTAGCATTAATTATTGTTAATTAGCGACAATTAAATTAAATTGTTTTATTTTGTATTATTTATTTTTACAAATATGTTGTTTAATTAGATATAAATACTCATAAATTCTAATAATTAGTAATAATTAGTAATATTTAAAAATAATTAGTAATAATTAGTAATAAATAGTGATAAATAGTAATAAATAGTAATAAATAGTAATAATTAGGAATAATTATAAATAAATTGGTATAATTATGAATAATTAGTAAAAAATAGGATTAATTAGGATTAATTTATTATAATTAGTAATAATTTGTAATAATAAGTAATAATTGGTAATAAATTGTAGAGACCTGGTTTTTTTACCCTGTAAGACTTTGGAATATTTCTACATATAATTCTAGAGTTAAGAGAAAAGACGGCCTGCGATTCTGAGGCTCAGTGTGCCCGAAATTAATTTTAAAAAAATATTAAGTATTTTTATACTATGCACATGGTGGGGTTGTGTTTTCTCCTAAAAGGTAGCTCGGATTGGGAATATGAGGGAATGTTTGCGTTAATATGGTGTCATTTACCCTAGGCAGAGTGTAAAAGTTGGGGGTACGAGCCTGCAGTGAGAGATGTCACCAAGGGGAAAATCGCCATTTTGAAATAATGACTTAGTGATTTTTATCACTGGTGATCTTTTCAAATAACTTTCGAACAAAGACTCGGAATGGAAATCCGACACTTCCATTGAGTTTGAAATGGGGTGTTTTTCCTAGGCGTGATATAAAATAAGAGGGCGCGGAGGTTTTGGAATCCGCGGTCGTGGGTGGCATTTCAGCGAATTTTTATAAATACGCTTGAGATAAGGGGGAGAACTCATTCTTCTCTCTCTCTCTTAATCTCTCTCTCTCTCTCTTGTTCTTCGGCATTCTTCATCGTTCTTCACCGAATCAAGGAGTGACCTCTGTCGAAACCTTTGCGGATTGAAGCAGGAGCGTCGTGGACATGCCACCAACGACGCACGACCGATTTGAGGTAGGATTTTGGTTGTTTTTTTGCCCCTTCGTCAATTTCTGGAGTTTTTTTCAATTTTGTAGTTTAAATTCTATAATTTTGGAATTGGGATGATGGCCGAACGAACACGACCATCGTCCGAGCCCCATTCTAAATCCCATTCTTGGGCATTCTTTGTCCCAATTTTCAAACTCGCAAATCTTATCGGATCGACGATCGGGGGATGGTGCTGCGAAGGCCTCATCCTGAGGATCCCAAACCCATGTTCGGTTTTGAAATTGGGACACCAGAGCGATGGCGGCGGCCATCAGAAACCCCGGCTCTGGCAAGGGCGGTTGCCAGAGGTCGGGGTGGCGCAGCGGGGTTCGGGCGTCAGGAAATGGGTGCGGCCGGGAGCGCAGTGCTTAGGTGAGGATCATCTGGGGGTTTAGACGACGTGGTGGTGTTGGGTGTCGCCAGTGTGGATGGTGGGTGTCAGCCGGTGACTTCGGCCGGAAGTAGGATGGCGGAGCGCGAGGACCAGGCGGCGCGGGCGGTCTCGAGCGGGCGGTGTGCGGCTGGAGGAGCGGCGCGGTGTGTTGCTGGGGCATCACGGCAGTGCGCCGTAGGAGGCGGAGGCTCCAGCGTCGAGCGGTTTCCAGTTTCGCTCGGCAGAGGGGGCACCCGAGGCGCTGACCTCGGGTGTGCGGAGAAGACAAGGACCCGCGCTTTATGCGTCCTGTTGGGCGAAAAAGACCGGCCAAAGGGCTGGTGTGCTTGAAGAACTGGACCCAAGGGGGGTCCGGTGTTGCTGGAGCGGGTTGCGGTTGGCAGGCCACGGCGAGTCGGGTCGGACCCGCGGTTGGGCCACGGGCCAGCCGGGGTGAACCGGCCCGATTGGGGCCCCTTGCGTTTGGGGGGCTGTAACTTTTAAAAGACACGTCCGTTTGACATGCTGTCTGCGGCTACAGGTTCGTGTCAGCGAGACGGGATTTTTGAAGTGGATTTTGTGGATTTGGAGTTCTTTTCCCGAAGGTGGGTGACCCAGAATGCCTTAATTTAATAATATTAAATTTTTATTAAAATTGTGACGGACGTGGTTTGCGAGAGAGACGTCCATTTGACGTGCCGTCAGAGGCGTTGTGGCCCTGGAGTTGAGATGGTCCTTATAAAGTTGGTTTGGAACCCTTGTAGTTTGGTTTCATTGCTCGGTGGCACGAAACGCTTAATGCGAATAATTAATTAATTATTTAATTAATTAATTAATCATGCGTCAGACCAAACTCATGTTTGGGATGTCCAATTGATGCGTCGTTAGCGGCAGTGTGACCCCAGTCCTCAGGTGGACTTTTTGAGATGCTCTACGAAGTGTTTGGGTTGGAGACAAGGTGTGGGCCCCACAGGGCCAGGTTCACACGTTTTATGGTGAAACACCACTTTTTCACCTGACACCCGTTTGGGTTGTTTGTGCACTCATTTATGAGTGTTCTTTCAAGGGTATTATGACGGCGCAATCCGCCCGCCTAAATTCGAGCCCGAGGCATGGGCCCCACGAGGCGGCTTTCGGACGTATGCTGCATTTGATGACTTATGCTTCATAATCCCATTTAGGACAAATGAATAGCCTATGCCTCGTGGTTATCTGCAAGGAACGCAATGGTACGATCTTCATGACGTGTTTTGGGGTTGAGGTGTGGGCCCCAGAGGGCCTCGTTTGCATAGCGCGGGGAGTTGCAGCTTTTGAATTCGGAATCCGTTCTAGGCGTCGTCAGCGGTGTTGTGACCCTAGCATCGAGGCGAGGTTGACCAGGGTGGTTTCAGGTGTTGAATCTGGAGTTGAGGTGTGAGCCCCACAGGCTGTCTTTTAAGCTGTGTGTAGCGTACTATGACTTTTCCGGTAGGCGTCTGTTTGGGGCGTATGAATAGTTGTTTTGGCGTGTTTTTCTGAGAGAATCACGATGGAGTAGTTCACCCAACCTTTTTTGGGACCGAGTTGTGGGCCCCATGAGACGCCATATGAGCATAAAGCGGTGCTAAATAACTTTTCCATCAGGAGCCTATTTCCAGCAAGTAAATAGTCTATCTCGCGTGTTTTCCGCAAGGATTACAATGGTATAATTGTTTTGGGTGAGCGGAGCCTCTTTAGAGATCACATTAAATGTGGAAACATGAAAAGGCATTGGTCAGATGTTCCTTTTATGCACTTAGAACCTACGCATGGTTGCGGTGTTAGTGACACCCAGAGATGGCATGGGTAATGAGGAGTTATCGGACCAGTTCTGGGTTTACCCTCCAACTGGACTGGGTAGTGGGTTACTCTTTGACCTTAGGGTTTACCCTCCATCGGGGGCTGGGTATTGGGTTAACCGTTGACCTTAGGGTTTACCCTCTAACAGGGTTGGGTAGTAAGTTACCCGTTGCTCTTAGGTTTTACCCTCTAGTGAGGCTGGGAAGTGGTTTACCCATTGAATTTAGGGTTTACCCTCCAGCTGGGTTGAGCAGTGGGTTACCCAAAAACTTCTTTCAGACTCATCCCTTTCAATGAGGCTATTCAGTGACTTTTCTCTATGGTTACCGGAGCGGGACCCTTGGTTGTATGGTCCAGCGATGAGACAGCTTTGTCATATAGGACTGTTGGGCATTAGTTATGGATATCCTTTGAACTGTTGGTGACTTTTACTAGGATAATCTTGGAGGTAGATATCCCCCTTAAACACTCGTTTAGGTTTCTTATTGAGTATATATATACACCCTACTTTTTTTCCCACTCATTGAGTTTGGTTACTCTCCTTCTAGGAGGGGCAAAGACGCACGGGGTATACCACGTGCTTTCCGTGTCTAGCTCCTCTTGGATTGGACAAGTCTACTTCCTTCATTTTATTGGGTTGAGATGCACTCTCTCTATTTTACACTTACACTGTTCTTGATCTGTCTACTACTCACCATTTTATTATCTCCTTTTTTGCTTCCTTGAGCTTTCGGGGCATCCTACTAAGTATCTTTATACTCACCCCTGCTTGGGTTTTTCCCACACTTGGTGTGACCTTGCAGATGACGGATAGGTCGGTCGAAACTATAGAGGAGCATAGAGGACATAGGATCTTGGGCTGCGTTCAGTGGCCATAGTAGGACTTTCAGGTACGAGACTCACCAGTGGTTTACTTTCATTTTACCTGTTGTCGGGTTATGGAACCATTCTATTTGGGTGCGTGTTTTTTCCCTTTTACTGTTCAGTTTACTTGTTAGTATACTTTTCAGAACTTTACTTATACTGGTTAGTAGTTGATGTGTGTATGTTGGTTTCCCTTTTGTAGCAATGTTGTATCTTTCTTTCTTTTCTCTGCACTTTTTCATTGAGTTAGTTGTGTGTGTGTGTACAGTTTCTTGGGAAAAGGCCTCCCCTAGTTTTTCGTGCCTTCAACGCTAGTCACCAGCCCCTGGCCTATAGAGGTGGGCTTGGGGTAGTTGCGGCTCGAGCCCCAGTATGGGTCGGGTCGTGACAAAGTGGTATCAGAGGTGGTTCGTTCCTTTGGGCATTGTTCGGACGCCCCTAAAAATAAATTGGTTGAGTTTTGGGTCAATAGTTTCAACGTGTCTCAAGAGCGGCTCTTAGGCCAGGGAGTCCAGTGATGGTGTTTCGGCTGACGTATCCATTCACCAGGACCCTGATAACCCGCTTGTCGTCTCAGCACACTGAGACACTTGTCGTAGGGAATTTGGTTTGTGTGTCATATAGGATTGAGTCTTTGACTGTCCTTCTTGAGTCAGCTCCCCATCGTTATTGGTATATATATGCTCATATGACCGTGGAACTCCATGATCGGATTTAGGATGTCTCTGTGATGATAGCTAGCTAGGATACTAGCTATGTTTTGTGGTGAAGACTCCATGAACGACGAGGCCTCAGTTCAAGATCAATCATATGGTTACCCTTTCTCTAGGAGGACAGGTAGTAGCACCTCCACCTATGGATTAGTATATAGTACAGGCAGAGAAGGTCGATGACGAGTGTAGGTTGGTCATGCTACGTGAGTGCCAGTGTTAGAGACTGTTGAGGTTCCACAGTGACTCATACCCTCAGACAGTGAAGGGTTTGATAAAGTCGGTGGTTCGCCTCTTCAGTCTTGTTCGGACTCTGATAGGTTAGATGGTGGCTTTGACAGCCAGTATTTTTCCACCAAGTAGTTTTGTGTAGTAGATCCAAGGTTAATCAGATGCACGATGATTTGGTACTCTCATGTGATGACTTTTAGCAGCTGTTTTTTTAGGAGTACTACACCTCCTACTTATGCTTTATAAGGTTTCAGGAACTGCTGGAGCTTCAGCGAGGAGTGATGGAAGTGGATGATTATGCAACTAAGTTGATAGACCTTACTCGGTACTCTTTGGATGTTGTCCATGATGGAAACTTTTGAGCACAGAAGTTTGAGTGAGGCCTCTATAGAGGAGATTCGTGCCAATGTAGTGCCCTTGTGCATCCTCACCCATCTCGGGGTGCTAGAGCAGGCACTGGTGATAGAGAAATTTTTATCAGAGGGATGTCAATTGGAAGGGCCTCGATGTCGGGGGTCTCCCCTTGATGAGACTCAGGCACATTGTTGAGGACAGCATAGAGCATCGAGATGGCCCAAGGAGGACTAGTTCTATGTTTTTGATGTGTGAGGTCATGTGGTGTGAGACTACTCGACCAAATTTGTTGAGTTTTCTAGATATTTGGTAGATGCACCTCCATGAGAGAGGTAGTTTCGTGATCAAAGAACTCCCAAGTGAGGATAGGGTGGTCCCCAGGGAGGCGATGTTGGCAGAAAAGTAAGAATAATTGTGGTTGGAAAACAATGTTGTTAGGTCCTTCCACCACCACTAGGCGGCCCATGTCTGGCTCATGGAGCTAACAGATGGGGCCACAGGCGACTGTGTGCTATGGATGTCTACAATCTTTAAAAGCATGAGATGATAAGAAGTACACTCTGTTTCTTTTTCTACTTTTCTTAGTATAACTTTTTAGACACTATGTGAGGTAATCTTTTTGTCTAACTCCTTGCTCGAGGGGTTACCGAGGGTGACACAGGGCGTCGGTGTAACCCTATGTCGGTGTTGTCTGACATAGCTTTGAATGCATGGGAAAGAGGGGTTCTTCCCCCACTTAGATGTGTTTTTGTGATGTAATCAAAACTATGAGGGATATTTAGTACCACCCAAAGCGGATAGTATTGAGGTGCGGTGGATGAGTCCCTCTGACATGTGCATTCATGGCGGGGTTGTGCAGTGGAGTGTCAGAGCAGGTTCTGGTTTTTCTAGTGGGACTTTTCTATTTGACCTCCCTTTGCTTGAGGTGCCACTAGTGGGTTTGGAAGAGTACCTGTTTTGGGGATTACTCTCCTTCTAAGAGGGGAAAATACACGTGGGGTATTCCATGTTCTTTCCGTGTCTAGCCTCTGGCAGTTGGATGAGTTTGCTCACCTGCAATGTTCATTGGTACCTTACATGCTCAACTTCAATCTTGATGCCGCTATCAAGTATAGTTTGAGGTGATGGACACCCTATAAGTAGAGCTACGCGTTCCAATATGTGGTGCTAGTAGTGGTAGTCTTTTCCCTGAGAATATGGGGATGCTATACTCTAGGAGAGAACTTTGTGGTTTTCTCAGACTACCAGTTTCCTAGGTGCGTCCTCACCCAGAGAGACTTGAACCTGAGGTGATGATGCTGGTTGAAATTTCTACAGGACTATGACTTCGAGGTAGTCCATGTTCCAGGAAAATGGCAGTGTTGTAGTAGGTTCCCTTAGTAGAAAGTCCTAGACTCGTTAGGTGTGGGAAGTTTCATAGTAGTTAGCTTCCCTATAGTTGACCTTAGTGGAGCAAGAGGGTACGGTTTTTCTGCAGTCGATGGTGTTGACCCATCCACTATTGAGCGTGTAAGAGAGTCTCGGTTGTGATGCACCGACTGTGAAAACTTGTGTGACCAGATATCCTTGGGTGTTTCACCAGATGGGTATTCTGAAAGAGGGAATCATGAGACCATGATCGCGGAACAAATCGTGATTTTGGTCACGACGTGGAAAGTAGAGGTTCAGCTAGGGAAGTCCCTTGAGTTTCTTTGGGCCATTCGGGAATCATGAAAGAGATAGCAAGGTTTCCTACCGTCTTACCCTACCCTCCCAATAGTAGGAGTGGGCGCACAGCGTCTTCCAAGTGCCGTAGATGATGAGGTGCGTGCATGTTCTTATGCATTTCATCGAAAGTACCAGACCTTATGAGTATGACTCATCCCTTTGGTTTGCATGTTGTACCAGCATGGTGTTATGCAAGTTTTCTTGGGAGTGGGAGAGCTAGGTGAGAGCTCTGTATCCCGAGTTGTTTTTCCTAGTTTTTATTTTTTGGGATGAAAATATTGAAGGAGGGAATGATGTAGAGACCCAGTTTTTATACCCTCTAAGACTTTGTAATATTTCTACATATAATTCCAGAGTTAGGCGCGAAGACGACCTGCGATTCTGAGGCCCAGAGTTCCCATAATTAATTTTATAAAAATATTAAGTATTTTTATACTTGCATGTGGTGGGGTTGTGTTTTCTCCTAAATGATAGCTCAGATCAGGAATCTGAGGGCACGGTTGCATCTGGAGCATGTCGTTTACCCTATCCGGGGTGTAAAAGTTGCAAGCACGGGCCTACTGTGAGAGATGTCACCCAAGGGAAAATCGTCATTTTGAAATAATGACTTAGTGATTTTTATCACTAGAGCTCTTTTCAAATAACTTTCAAATGAAGCCTTGGAATGGAAATCTGAGACTTCCGTTGAAATCCCCAGATCTGGCAAGGCCGGTGGCTGGAGGTCAGGGTGGCGCAGCGGTGTTCGGGCGTCAGGCAGCGGGTGCGTCCGGGAGAGCAATGCTCAGGTGAGGTTTGGCCGGGGGTTTGGACGAGGTGGTGGTGTCGGGTGTCGCCAGTGTGGATGGAGGGTGTCAGCTGGAAACTTTGGCCGGAAGTAGGATGGTGGGGCATGGAGGACCAGGAAGAGCGGGCGGCGTCAAGCGGGCGGTGCACAGCCGGAGGAGCGACGCGGTGTGTAGTCGGGGCAGCGCGGTGGTGCACTGCAGGAGGCGAAGGCGCAGGCATCCGGTGATGGATGGTCACGCTCAGTAGGGGGGAACCCGAGGCGCTAACCTCGGGTGTGCAGATAAGACAAGGACCCGCGCTTTGCGGGTCCTGTTGGGCGACGAAGACCGGCCAAAGGGCCGGTCTGCTTGAAGAACCGGACCCGAGGGGGTCCGGTGTTGCTGGAGCGGACCGCGGCAAGAAATCCACGGTGAGTCTTGCCAGACCCTCTTCGAGGCTATGGGCCGGCGGTTCGGACTAGGCCGGCCGGGGTGAACCGGCCCGGTTGGGCCCCCTTGCATTCGGGGGGGCTGTAACTTTTAAAAGGCATGTCTGTTTGACACGCCGTCTATGGCTGTGAGTTTGTGTCAGCGAGACGGGCTTTTTGAAGTGGATTTTGTGGATTTTGAGTTCTGCGCCCGAAGGCGGATGACCCGGAACGCCTTAATTTAATAATATTAAATTGTTATTAAAGTTTCAACAGATGTGTTTCACGAGACGGATGTCTTTTTGACACGCCTTCAGAGGCGTTGTGGCCCTGGAGTTGAGATGGTCCTTCCAAAGATGGTTTGGAAACCTTGCGGTTTGGTTTCTTTGCTCGGTGGAAAAAAACGCTTAATGCCAATAATTAATTAATTAATCTTGCGTCGGACCTAACTCCTGTTTGGGATGTCTGATTGACATGCTGTCAGTGGAAGCGTGACCCTAGTTCTCGTGTAGACTTTTTGAGATGATTTTCGAAGCGTCCGGGTTGGAGAAAAGGTGCGGGCCTCATAGGACCCGGTTCACACGTTTTACGGTGAAACACCACTTTTTCACCCGACATCCATTTTGGGTGTTTGTGCACTCATTTCTGAGTGTACTTTTAAGGGGATTGCGACGGCGCAATCCACCCGCCTAAATTCTAGCTCGAGGCCTGGGGCCCACGAGGCGGCTTTCAGACGTATGTTGCGTTTGAAAACTTATGCTTCATAAGCCCGTTCAGGACAAATGTATAGCCTATGCCTAGTGGTTATCTGCAAGGAATGAAATGGTATGATCTGCGTGACGAGTTTCGGGGTCGAGGTGTGGGCCCCACAGGGCCTCGTTTGCATAATGTGGGGAGTTGCAGATTCTGCATCTGGAGTCCGTTCTAGGCATCGTCAGCGGTGTTATGACCCGGCATCGAGGCGAGGTTGACCAGGGTGGTTTCAGGTGTTGAAGCTGAAGTTGAGGTGTGGGCCCCAGTGACCGTCTTTTAAGCTGTGTGCAGCGTACTGCGACTTTTCAGTCAGGCATCCATTTGGGGTGTATGAATAGTCGTTTTGGCATGTTTTTCTGAGAGCATCACGATGGCGCTGTTCGCCCGACCTTTTTCAGGACCGAGGTGTAGGCCCCACGAGTAAATATTCTATCTTGCGTGTTTTTTCATAAGGATTACAACAGTGTAATATGTTTGGGCGAGCAGAGCCTCTTTCGAGATCTCATTAAATGTGGAAACATGAAAGGGCGTTGGTTGGAGGTTCCTTTGATGCACTCTGAACCTACACACGGTAGCGGTGTTAGTGACACCCAGAGATGGAACGAGTAGTGTGGATTTATCAGACCAGTTTTGGGTTTACCCTCCAGCGGGGAAGGGTAGTGGGTTACCCATTGACCTTAGGGTTTACCCTCCAACGGGGCTGGGCAGTGGGTTACTCGTTGACCATAGAGTTTGCCCTCCAGCGGGGCTGGGCATTGGGTTACCCGTTGCTCTTAGGGTTTACCCTCCAGTGGGGCTGGGCAGTGGGTTACCCATTGACTTTAGGGTTTACCCTCCAGGTGGGCTGGGCAGTGGGTTACCCGACGACCTCTTGGGGTTTACCCTCCAGGTGGGTTGGGCATTGGGTTACCCGATGACTTCTTTTAGACTCATCCCTTTCTATGAGGCTAGTCAGTGACTTTTCTCCATGGTTATCGGAGCGGGGCCCTTGGTTGTACGGTCCAGTGATGAGTCAGCTTTGTCGTACGGGACTGTTGGGCATTAGTGATGGATATGCTTTGAACGGTTGGTGACTTTTCCTGGGATGAACTTGGAGATATAGATCTCCCTTACACACTCGTTCGGGTTTCTTGTTAAGTATATATATATATACACCCTACTTTTGTTCCCACTCCTTGGGTTCGGTTACTCTCCTTCTAGGAGGGGCGAAGACGCACAGGGTATGCCACGTGCTTTCTGTGTCTAGCTCCTCTTGGATTGGACAAGTCTACTTCCTTCCTTTTGTTTGGTTGAGATGCACTCTCTCTATTGTACTCTTACACTGTTCTTGATCTGTCTACTTCTCACCGTTTTAGTATCTCCTTTGTTGCTCCCTCGAGCTTTCGAGGCATCCTACTGAGTATCTTTATACTCACCCTTGTTTGGGCTTTGCCCGCACTTGTTGTGCCCTTGCAGAAGATGGACAGGTCGGTTCGGACTACGGAGGAGCATAGAGGACACAGGATCTTGGGCTGCGTTCAGTGGTCGTAGTAGGACTTTCAGGTGCGAGACTCACCAGCAGTTTACTTTCGTTTTACCTATTGTCGGGTTGTGACACCTTTCTGGTTGGGCGCGTGTTTTTCCCCTTTTACTGTTTAGTTTACTTGTCAGTCTACTTTTCAGCAGTTTACTTGTACTGGTTAGAGGTCGATGCATGAATGTTGGTTTCACTTTTGTAGCAGTGTTGTATCTTACTTTCTTTTCTCTGCACTTTTGCATTGAGTTAGCTGCGTGTGTGTGTACAGTTTCTTAAGCAAAGGCCTCCCCTGGTTTGTTGTGCCTTCGGCACTAATCGTCAGCCCTTGGCCTATGGAGGTGGGCTTGGGGTAGTTGCGGCTCGAGCCCCAGTACGGGTCGGGTCGTGACATAAATAGTAACAATTGGTAATAATTGTTAATAATTGGTAATGAATAGTAATAAATTGGTAATAAATAGGAATAAATCGGAATAAATATGAATGAATAGTAATAATTAGGAATTAATAGTAATAACTATTAATAATTAGTAATAATTAGTAATAATTACAAATAATTAGTTATAATTAGTAATAATTAGAAATAATTAGGAATAATTAGAAATAATTAAGAATAAATAGTAAATTTTTTAGAAAGATGAGGCAATAATAAATAGTAATAAATAGTAATAAATAGGAATAAATAGTAATAAATAGGAATAAATAGGAATAAATTGTAATAAATAGTAACAAATAGTAGTAATTGGGAATAATTAGGAATAAATAAGAATAATTTGGAATGATTAGGAGTAATTAGTAATGATTATTAATAATTAGTAATGATTAGAAATAATTAGTAATGTTCAGGAATTATTAGTTATCATTATGAATAATTAGTAATCATTATGAATAATTAGTAATAATTTGGAATATATAGTAATAATTATGAATAATTAGTAATAATTTGGAATAATTAGTAATAAATAGTAATAATTATGAATAATTAGTAATAATTAGAAATAATTAGTAATAATTAGTAATAATTAGGAATAAATAGTAATAATTAGGAATAAATAGGAATAATAAGTAATAAATAGGAATAAATAGTAATAAATAGGATTAATTACTATTAAATTGGAATAATTAGTAATAATTTGTAATAATTTGTAATAATTATGAATAATTAGTAATAATTAGTAATAATTAGTAAAAATTAGTAATAAATAGGTATAATTGGTAATAAATATGTATAATTAGTAATAAATATGTATAAATAGTAATAAATGGGTATAATTAGTAATAAATAGGTATGATTAGTAAAAATTAGTAATAAATAGGTATAATTAGTAACAATTAGTAATAAATAGGTATAATTAGTAATAAATAGGTATAATTAGTAATAAATAGGTATAATTAGTAATAAATAGTAGTATTTAGTAATAATTAGTAACAAATAGTGATAAAAACTAATTAATAGTAATTAGTAATAAATAGTAATAAATAGTACTAAATAGCTGTAATTAACGGTAATTAGGAATAATTAACAATTTTTTTATTTTTTTGAATTGTGTTTTTCTTATATCAAATTATTCATAAAAAACTAATTATTTTATATTTTTTAGAGAAATATAGAACAAGGAAGTCGATAATGGTCATTATTAGATGTTCATGCTTGGTTAAATTAGCACAGGAATCCAAATGGTTCTGGTATAAATACTCTAGATATTATGGGTGTTAAAACTTTCTTATCATTTGCATCATCAAAACCATAATTTGTTTTAGAGGGGACAATTAAGTGTCCATTTAAAAAAAGTGGTCTGAGGATGTTCGATACATTTGATAATGTTGGGGTTTATCTATTATGTTTTGATTTTCAAATAGATTAGGTTTTTTAATATCAACATGGTGAACACAGTTCCAGAGAAGATACTTATAATTTTGTTATGGATCCATCACGTTTTCAAAATATAGTACATGATGTGGTAGGTTCGTCTTTTCAACAAATTGAAACTCATGATGATATTGATTTAACTCCTGAGTTAGAACCATCTAGATTTTATGAGTTGTTAAGTTCTGTTGAGGATTCCTTATATCCTTCTTGCGAGATAAGAAAATTTGTAGCGGTTTAAAATTTATGGCTATTAAATCAGATAATGGAATATCAAATAGCTGTTTTGATTAGATATTCTCTTTGGTTAAAACATTGTTACCTAAAGGAAATGTCTTGCCTACAAATTTATATAAGAGAAAGAGGTTGGTTCATAATATGGATCTTGGTTATCAAAAGATTCATGCATGTTCAAATAATTGCATCTTATATTATGGTGAAAATGTGTCATTGGATGGTTGTCTCACATGTGGACAATTGAGGTATAAAGATGATCAACTAGAAAACCTAGATTGATTCCTATAAAATAGTTGAGGTATTTCCCACTTATACCTCAATTGAAGTGTTTATTTATGTCTTAGAATACCTAGGCATTGATGTCATGGCACAAAACCAATATTTTAACTGGTAAAAGATTAAATCATCCCTCTGATGGTGATTCATGAAAACATTTTGACCATGTACATCTATCTATTGCTTTAGAATCCTAAAATCTGTGATTGTGTCTTCCTACTGATGGTTTTTGTCCATTTAGTTCTTATGGTAGTCAGTATTCATGTTGGTCTATCTTTATAACTCTGTACAATTTACCTCCTTCAATGTTGATGCAGGATTAATATATATTTTTGACCCTTTTAATTATAGTACATTTGAAAAAGAATATTGATGTTTATTTGAAACCATTGATTGAGGAGTTAAATTCATTATAGAGTAATGGTGTCAGTGCATATGATGTTGCTGCAAAACAAAATTTCCTACTAAAAGCTGCATTAATGTGGAAAATTAGTGACTTCCCAGCATATGGCACGTTATCTGGCTAGAGTACACATGTTCAAAAATCATGTTCATACTATATGAGAGACAATAAAACGTTTATTCTCGCTAATGAAAGAAAACATTTTTTTGAAATTCATCACATATTCCTTCCAACCAAACATCTTTTCCATAAGAAAAAATATCATTTCAGAAAAGGCATAGTTGAAAGAGATGGACCTCCAATAATTATCTTAGGTATGGAGTTAAAATAATTTGTCTCTTCATTACCACCCATTACATTTGGACTAACTATAAACCAATAGAAAATCGATGGCTTTGGGAAAGAACACAATTGGATAAAACAGAGCATTTTTTCGATGTTCCACATTGGTCTGGTTTTTTGGTCTGTCAAATGTTGGATGTCATGCATATTGAGAATAATTATTTTGAAAATGTATTTTATAAAGTTTTGGATAAACTAGGTAAGACCAAATATAATGTAAAGGCATGATTAGATATTGCCCAAATTTGTGGGCGAACCGAACTTGAATTGCTTGAAAATTTCATATTACAGAATTTAATGAAGCCAAAAGAAGCATATACACTTTCAAAATAAAATTGGTTATTATTTTTGTTAGTGTATTTCATATTTGAGACTTCTAGATGGTTATATTTCCAATTTGGGAAGATGTGTCAGAAATGGTCATATTACCAGATTAAAAAGTTTTGAACGTAATGTTAAAATAGAAAGATTTATACCAATTGGATTAAGAGGTTTGTTGAATTCTATGATTTGGTATTCTCTAACATACATATCATATTTTTTCCAAGACATTTGTGTGGAAACAATAGACTATGATGCACTAAGAAAACTGCAAGAAGATGTTGTTTTAATTTTATGTAAACTAAAGAAAGTCTTCCCTTCGGCTTTCTTTAACACAATATAACATTTGATATTACATTTTTCATATGAAGAAAAATATAGAGGTTTGATATAGTTCTGATGGATAAACCCATTAAAGAGATACTTATAGAAATTGAAGAAAAAAGTACGTAACAAAGTATTGGTTGAAGGATCAATTGCAGAAGCTTATTTGCAGGAAAAAATTTCTTTTTTCTACTCTCATTATTTTCATTCTGAATATCCATAAAAACACAATCACATGGGTAGTAACAAGGGAAATGTTGATGATGAATTGAGAAATCAATTATTAGTTTCTTACCAGGCAGAACTTGGATTTGGTGGAGTTCATGAATGATGGCTTTTAGATGATGAACATCACAGAGCTCACACATGTGTTCTGCTCAACTGTGAAGAAATGACACCATTTTTACTGTGATTTATCCTATCACTTATTCTATAATATTTGTTATAGTAAATTAATGTTATTTTATTTATAGGATATATGATAATCATATCAAGAAATAGCTTCCTCAAATTTTAGCAGATTCTCTTGAAAAACGTCGGCAAATTAATTTTTTCTACTGGTTTCAAAAACTGGTAACATAAATTATTTATGGTTTAACATATAAATTCAATTTATTACTTGTTATACTGATAATTATTTTACAAATTTTCAGGTATCTCAACATGCTGATAAAATTGTTAATTGATTGTGTGTATTGAATAACCCACCACCCAAAATAGTTAAATCTTATAATGTATATGTGGTGAATGGTTTTTGATTTCATACATGTGCATATGGAGAATCAAAAAACAATGAATAGTTGTGTTTTCTTGATAGGATCTCATCATAGAGAAATTGAAGTTGACTTTTACAGAATACTGAAAGAAATCATTGAATTGTGTTATCTAGGACAGAATTACATAACTATGTTTCACTGCGGGAAAAAAGACTTTTTGCGACGGGATTTATTCCCGTCGCAAAAAGTCTGTCCAAGATGTTATTTGCGACGGGAGTAACCACCCGTCGCAAATAACCAATTATTTGCGACTAGATTTCGTCTCCTGTCGCAAAAGGTTTGGCGCGGGTAGCGCGCCAAACCACGCGAAGATTATTTGCGACGGTGGGATACCACCGTCGCAAATAGTGAAGTATTTGTGATGGGGGTCGTCGCAAATACCTGGTGGCGGTTAATAGCTTTTTGCGACGGGATGTCGCCCCATCGCAAAAGGTGTGTCGGCAGGGACTATTTGTGACGGGACCCGCCGCAAATAACTTTTTAACCGCCGACATTAATTAATGCAGGGCGTAGGTATTTGCAACGGGTCTCGTCCCAAAAGATACTATTTGCGACGGGATACCCGTCGCAAATAATCTAACCTATATATACCTTCATCTGTTTTTCCTCTCATTCTTCTCAATTCTTAGATCTTGTTTCTCTCTGAACTCTGATTTTAGAGGGAAAATTTTTCGAAGTCAATTTTTTTGTTCACGAATAAGTTGTGAAGCCGTCCACATCAATAGAAAATCAAGTTTAAAGGTATTTATGTTTTATTTAATTTATTATTTATTTCATTTTTTTATGTTAATTTTTATTATTGTTGATTAGTTGAAATTAAATTAAATTTAAATTGTTTTGTCATGAGTATTTACTTGTACTAATAAATTGAAATTTTTAGTACTAATTTTTAATAATTAGTAGTAATTAATAATTATTAACGATAATTAGTAATGTATATAATTACTTTGTAGTAATTAATAATAATTGGTAATAAAGAATAATAAATACTAATAATTAGAAATAAATATTAATAATTATTAGTAAATAGTAATAATGAGTAATAAATAGTAATAATGAGTAATAAATAGTAATAATGAGTAATAAATTGTCATAAATTGTAATAAATTGTAATAATTAGTAATAAATTGTAACAATTAGTAATAAATTGTAATAATTAGTAATAAATTGTAATAATTAGTAATAAATTGTAATAATTAGTAATAAATTGTAATAATAAGTAACAAATTGTAATAATTACTAATAATTAGTAATAATTACTAATAAATTGTTATAACAAGTAATAAATTGTAATAATTAGTAATAAATACTAATAATTTGTAATAAATAGTAATAATTACTAATAAATTGTAATAAATTGTAATTAATTGTAATAAATTGTAATATTTAGTAATAAATTGTAATTATTACTAATAAATTGTAATAATTACTAATAATTAGTAATAAATTCTAATAATTAGTAATAAATTGTAATAATTAGTAATAAACTGTAATAATTAGTAATAAACCATAATAATTACTAATAAATTGTCATAATTAGTAATATTTAGTAATATTTATTAATAAATACTAATAATTAGTAAAAATTTGTAATAATTAGTAATAAATGCAGATAATTAGTAATAAATACTAATAATTAGCAATAAATAGTAATAATTAATAACAAATTGTAATAAATTGTAATAAATTGTAATAAATAGTAATATTTAGTAATAAATTGTAATTATTACTAATAAATTGTAATAATTACTAATACTTAGCAATAAATTCTAATAATTAGTAATAAACTGTAATAATTAGTAATAAACTGTAATAATTAGTATTAAACTATAATAATTACTAATAAATTGTAATAATTAGTAATAGTTAGTAATATTTATTAATAAATACTAATAATTAGTAATAATTTCTAATAATTAGTAATAAATACAGATAATTTGTAATAAATACAGATAATTAGTAATAATTAGTAATAATTAGTATTAATTAGTATTAATTAGTAATAATTAGTAATAATTAGTAACAACTTGTAATAATTAGTAATAAATTATAATAATTAGTAACAAATTGTAATAATTAGTAATAAATTGTAATAATTACTAATAAACTGTAATAATTACTAATAAATTGTAATAATTAGTAATAAATTGTAATAATTAGTAATAAATAATAATAATTAGTAATAAATACCAATAATTAGGAATAATTACCAATAATTAGGAATAATTACTAATAATTAGCAATAATTTGCAATAATTAGGAATAATTGGCAATAACTAGTAATATATATTAATAAATACTAATAATTTGTAATAATTAGTAATAATTAGTAATATTTATTAGTAAATACTAATAATTAGTAATAAATACAGGTAATTAGTAATAAATACAAATAATTAGTAATAAATACAGATAATTAGTAATAATTAGTAATAATTATTAATAATTAGTAATAATTATTAATAATTAGTAATAATTAGTAATAATTAGTAATAATTAGTAATAAATTTTAATAATTAGTAATAATGTGTAATAAATTGTAATAATTAGTAATAAATTGTAATAATTAGTAATAAATTGTAATAATTAGTAATAAATTGTAATAATTACAAATAATTAGTAATAATTACTAATAAATTGTAATAATTAGTAATAAATTGAAATAATAAGTAATAAATACTAATAATTAGTAACAAATAGTAATAATTAGGAATAATTACTAATAATTAGCAATAATTTCTAATAATTAGCAATAATTAGTAATAATTAGCAATAATTATAAATAATTAGCAATAATTGGGAATAATTAGTAATAATTAGTAATATTTATTAATAAACACTAATAATTAGTAATAATTTGTAATAATTATTAATAAATACAAATAATTAGTAATAATTAGTAATAATTGGTAATAATTAGTAATAATTAGTAATAATTTGTAATAATTTGTAATAATTAGTAATAATTAGTAATAATTAGTAATAAATTGTAATAAATTGTAATAATTAGTAATAAATTGTAATAATTAGTAATAAATTGTAATAATTAGTAATAAATTGTAATAATTAGTAATAAATTATAATAATTAGTAATAAATACTAATATTTAGTAATAAATAATAATAATTAGGAATAATTACTAATAATTAGGAATAATTAGCTATAATTACAATAATTAGGAATAAATAGTAATAATTAGGAATAAATAGAAATAATTAATAATAAATAGAAATAATTAGTAATAAATAGCAATAATTAGTAATAAATAAAAATAATTAGTAATAAATAGGAATAATTAGTAATAATTAGAAATAATTAGGAATAATTAGTAATAATTAGGAATAATTAGGAATAATTAGGAATAATTAGTAATAATTAGGAATACTCGGTAATAATTAGGAATAATAAGGAATAATTAGGAATAATTAGTAATAATTAGTAATAATTAGGAATAATTAGTAATAATTAGTAATAATTAGTAATAATTAGTAATAATTAGTAATAATTAGTAATAATTAGTAATAAATAGGAATAAATAGGAATAAATAGTAATAGTTAGTAAAAAATAGGAATAGTTAGGAATAAATAGTAATTGTTAGTAATAAATAGTAATAGTTAGTAATAAATAGGAATAGTTAGGAATAAATATGAATAGTTAGTAATAAATATGAATAGTTTGGAATAATTAGTAATAAATAGGAATAATTAGTAAGAAATAGTAATAATTAGTAATAAATAGTAATAATTAGTAATAAATAGTAATAATTAGTAATAATTAGTAATAATTAGTAATAAATGGTAATAATTAGTAATAAATAGTAATAATTAGTAATAAATAGTAATAATTAGTAATAATTAGTAATAATTAGTAATAAATAGTAATAATCAGTGTGAGAAAGATGCATGTAAATGTGCCGTCAGACAAAAGAGTAGTCGTCAATCCACTGGAAATTGTGTCGCCCTTAATTAATGGTAATTATTAAGAAGTAGTAGTAATTAGTTATCTTATTTTTTCAGATAGTGTTTTTATAATTTTAAATTATTCAAAACAGTGATGATTTTATATTTTATAGAAAAATATGGAACAAGGAAGTCGACATCAGTCATTATTAGATGATCTCACTTGGATTAATCAGTGTAGAATTCCAAATGGTTTTGGTTTAAATCCTGTATATATTGAGGGTGTTGATGCTTTCCTAGAATTTGCATCATCAAAACCAGAATACATTTTAGAAGGCACAATTAAGTTTCCTTGTAAAAAATGTGTTCTGAGAACGTTTGACACATTTGACAAGGTTGGGGGGACATCTTTTGCGGTTTGGTTTTCAACCAGATTATGTTTTTTGGTATCAACACGGTGAACGCAATTCTAGAGAAGATACTAATTACTTGATTCCAGATCCATCATGGTTCCAAAATTTAGTACATGGTGTTTCAGGTCCATCTGTTCAGCAAACTGAAACTCACGATGATATTGATTTAACTCCTAAGTTGGAACCATCCAAATTTTATGAGTTTTTGAGGTCTGTTGAGGATGTATTATATCTTGGTTGCAAGATAAGAAAATTAGAAGCGATTGAAAAATTTATGGCTATTAAATCAGATAATTCAATGTCCAACAATTGTTTTGATCAGATATTTTCTTTGGTTGAAACACTGTTACCTGAAGGAAATGTGTTGCCTGCAAATTACTATAAGAGCAAGAGGTTGGTTTGTAATATAGGCCTTAGTTATCAGAAGATTCATACCTTTGAAAATGATTGCATCTTATATTATAGTGAAAATGATTTGTTGTATAGTTGTCCCACATGTGGACAATCGAGGTATAATAAAGCTCAACCAGGGAAGTCTGGATCGATTTTTATAAAACGGTTGATATATTTCCCCCTTACAACAAGGTTGAAATGTTTATTTATGTCTCATAACACAGCGTCAATGATTTCATGGAACAAAACCAATATTTCAACTAGTAAAAGCTTGAATCATCCATCTGATGGTGATTTATGGAAACATCTTGATCATCTACATCCATATTTTTCTTTAGAAGCTCGAAACGTGCGATTGGGTCTTTCTACTGACGTTTTCTATCTGTTTGGTTCTTATGGTAATCAATATTGATGTTGGCCTGTCTTTATAACTCCGTACAATCTACCTCCATGGATGTTGATGAAGGATCCCTATATCTTTTTGACCTTATTAATCCCAGGACATCTAAAAAAGAATATTGATGTTTATTTGAAACCATTTATTAGTGAGTTGAATACATTGTGGAGTAATGGTGTTAGTACATATGATGTTGCTGCGAAATAAAATTTCACATTAAAAGCTGCATTGATGTGGACAATTAGTGACTTTCCAACATATGGAATGTTATCTGGATAGAGTAAACATGGTCTGAAAACATGTACTTACTGTATGAAAGACAACAAAGCTTTTATGCTCATAAATGGAAAAAATCTTGCTATTTTGACTGTCATCTTAAATTTCTTCCAACCGATCATCCTTTTTGAAGGAATAAATATCATTTCAGAAAAGGCACAATTGAAAGGGATGAACCTCCAAAAATGATATTAGGTACAGTGTTTAAATCAATTGTATTTTCATTACCTCCCATCACATTTGGGCTAACAGTAAACCAACAGAAAATTCATGGCTTTTGGAAAGAACATAATTGGATAAAACGAAGCATTTTTTGGGATCTCCCATGTTGGTCTGATTTGTTGGTCCGCCACATGATGGATGTCATGCATATTGAGAAGAACTATTTTGATAATTTATTTCATACCGTTTTGGATACATTAGGTAATACCAAAGATACTGTAAAAGCACGATTAGATCTTTCCCAAATTTGCAGGCGACCAGAACTTGAACTATTTGAAAATTTCAGATCATAGAGGTTAATGAAGCCAAAAGTATCTTATACACTATGCAAAGAGAGTCGCTTATTATTTTGTCTATGAATTGTAGATTTGAGACTTCCAGATGGATATGTTTCCAATTTGGGCAGATGTGTTAAGAATGGTCATATTATTGGATTAAAAATTCATGATTTTCATGTTATAATGGAAAGAATTATACCGTTTGGATTCAGAGGTTTGTTGAATTCTATTATTTGGGATTCGATAACAGACATATCATATTTTTTTCGAGACATTTGTGTAGCGACAATAGACTATGTTGTGCTAAGAAAACTGGAAGAAGATGTTGCTGTAATTATATGTAAACTGGAAAAAATATTTTCGCCTGCTTTCTTTGACACAATGGAACATCTGATATTACATTTACCATATGAAGCTAAATGTGGAGGTCCAGTACAGTTTCGATGGATGTACCCATTCGAGAGATGAATGCAGAAATTGAAGAAAAAATTATGTAACAAAGCATTGGTTGAAGGCTCAATTGATGAAGCTTATTTTCAAGAGAAAATTGCTTTTTTCTGATCTCACTATTTTGAATCTGAATATCACTCAAAACAAAACTGCATGGGATGGAATGAGGGAAATGTTAATGATGAAATGTTAATGATGAAATGGAAAATCAATTATCATTTTTTAATCAGCCAAATCTTGGTTTCGATGGAGTTCAAGAATGATGGATTTCAGACGATGAACATCACAGAGCTCATACATATATTCTACTCAACTATGAAGAAATGAAAGCATTTGTACTATGAGTGCTTCTATCACTTATTCTATAATTTCTGTTACATTATGTAAACTTACTTTATTTGTAGGTTATATGATAATCATATCAAGAAACAACTTCCATAAATTACAGCAGCTGCTCTTGAAGAACGCAGACAAAAAAATTCTCAATGGTTTCAAAAATAGGTAACATAAATTATTGATGGTTTAATATCAATTCATTTTACTATTTATTATATTGATAATTTTTTTACAAATTTTCATGTGTCTTAACATGTTGATAAAATTGATAAGAGACTGTGTATATTGAGTAACCCACCATCCAAAATGGTTAAATCTCATAATTCATATGTGGTGAATGGTTTTCGATTTCATACATGTGCATATGGGGAATCAAAAAAAACAATGAACAATAGAGTTTGTTTGAGAGGATCGCATAATAGAGAAACTGAAGTTGACTTTTACGGCATTCTGGATGAAATTATTGAGCTATGTTATCTTGGACAGAATTATATAAAGATTTTTAAATGTTTGTGGTTGGATACTCAGAGAGGCTTGTGTGTTCATCTGACTCATGGAATCATCGATATTAAATATAAAAGTCTTCTTGTAGTAAATGAACCATTTTTACTAGCTCAACAGGTACATCAAATTTATTAAGTAAAGTATTGTGCTACTTCAAGAGACCTGAGTGATTGGTGGAGCATAATAAAAATGAAATCTAGGGAAAATCAATTTACTCAAATGGAATGTGGTTCCGCTGAAGTGTAAGTAATTGAAATTTTTCAAGAGACTACTCAAAATCCATATTTTTCACAAAGAAATGTGAATATCAATGATGACACCCCATAATTTAAGGTTTGATGGTGACGAAGATGATAATGATGTTACAAATGAATTTTAAATGACAAGGGATGGTGAAAGTGAAACTCATATGGAAATTGATGATGTCGAGGAGGAATATGAATACATTGACATCGTCAGATATGAAGATGATGATGAAGGTAAACATTGAAACAGTTAAATGTTGGTTATGATCATAACTAATATATATCTATATATAATAGTTATTTTCAACTATCTACTAACAAAAATCATTTTGTGTTTCAGATGGACTCTGATCTATTTAGTGAGTTAGAGGAGGTTGAGCTACCTTTGGATGAGGGGGATGTGGGATCATCTGACCCCCATCCTACTGGTGGTTCAGGAGGTATGCGGAGGGGGCGCGGTCTTATGCGACTGATGATTCTTGACCTTATCCCCGAGTGACGTCCATGTCTTGGAATCTATCCACACACACAAAGGTATGATAACCTGTATATTTTAGTTATCTTTCATTAATTTATTTATATATATACTAATTTTTTGATTATTTATTATTTTTTCACAGTTTTGCGCATGTAGCTGTTGGACAGGGGAGCACTATATTGTGCAATTATTTTTCTTATACATGGATCACATGGGAATATATTCCCATTGATGTGCACCTCAGCATGTACAATCATTGGCTGGTACGTAAATAAATAATATTTATTTTGAAATTTTGTTTTATTAATAACTTTATATTATAAATTATTTGTAGTGTTTATGGTATCCCTTTGATGATAGCATGCGTGATGCTATCAATACAGCATGGTAGGTGGCTATGCGTGAGCGTTTGCATCAGTTTTTTGCACAATTTGAGAAAGACGACCATTAAGAAAGTAGGAGCGAAAGTATTTTATGAGTCGTGTAGAGACTACCGACCAGAGTACATTTCATCTCAGGTTTGGGATGGATTATGTGCACACTGGTTGGGTGGTGGATTTCAGAGGTGGTCTTCATTGGGTCGCCAGAACCAGGGGAGACAGGAGGTGATGCATTGATCTGGTAGTCGTACATTCAGTACGCATAGAGAGCATCTGGTAAGTATTTTTTTTAAATATTTTATATAACTTCAAATATAAAAAGTTTATTTTATATTCATATAGGCAGTCAAGCATCCCGATATTACAGAGTACGATGTTTATCGAACGATGTACAGTGATGCAGCCACCAGAGAGATTAGATGTGATCTCCCGCGTTGGATTGTGGTTAGTATTATTTTTTTCAGTTTGACAATTAACTGCATAAAATATTTTCACAATTTTAATTTCAAATTGAAATTGAAGGAGTCATATGAGGCTGCGACCTCTCAGACATAAGCTGAGGGTCAGGACGAGGCGACTGATCAGACCAGTGCCCACCATTTCGACGAGGTGGCATGAATGCAGGCGACTCAGTATGGCTATGAGAAAGGCTAAGCAGTTGGTATCGGCTCTCATGTGACTCCTAGTACTTATTATGGTACTGCTGCGATGTCGGTGTCTAGCTTGAGAGGAGCTCATTGAGAAGCAACGTCTTCTGCCTCACAGTATCAAGAGCAATTCTGAGCTTAGAATGACCTTATAGAGAGTTTGCAGAAGCAGCAAGAAGAGATATGTTAGCAGCAGCAGCAGCAGAAGCAGCAGCACGAGGAGGAGATGCGTTGATGGCAGCAGTAGTATCACTAGCAGATGGAGTACATGCACCATCCGACTCGTAGTTTAGGGATGGAGTTTCCTCCACCATCTCCTTCAACTCCTCCACCTCCTCCAGAAGACGACCCCCAGTGATTTTTTTATGTTAAAAACATTTGAATTTAATATTTATTTTAATATGAACTATTTAAAATTTTTGTCTTTTATATCGGTGCAAATATTACATAATTTAATTTTTAATATTTTATGATTTTTTTTGAATATTGAGAATTTTAATAATTTTTATTTTTTTATTATTTTAATAATATTAATATTATTGTTTCATTAATCATAATTTTATTAAATATATTTTTTTCAGTATTATATTTTTTAATGTTTGTTTATTTTACTAACAATAATAATATTATTATTATTATTTTATGATTTTTTTATTTTTTTGGGAATATTGAGAATTTTAATATTTTTTATTTTTTTATTATTTTAAAAATATTAAAATTAATTTTCAATAATCATAATTTTATTAAATTTATTTTTTTAAATTTATTTATTATTTGTGACGGGATCTGTTATGACGGGTTCCCATCATAAATAGTCTAAATAAATTATTTTTAAAAAGTATTTGTGATGGGATTACGGGCCCGTCGCAAAAAGTATTTGCGACGGGCCCATCTCAAATAGTATAAATACTTTATATAAATAAAGTATATAATTGGAGACTTATTTGCGATGTTGAAGCTACCCATCCCAAAAAATTATTATTTGCGACGGGCTCGTCGCAAATAATACTTTTTGCAACGTCGTTTTCTACAATGGGCTATTTGCGACGGGATCCCGTTGTAAATAACCCATCGTAGATACCTAGAATTCTAGTAGTGTTTAAATTTCAGTGGTTTGATGCTGAGAGAGGATCCATGTTCATCAAAGCCACAAAATCATTGATATTAAACACAAAATCCTTTATTACAATAAATGAACCATTTTTATTGACTTATCTGGCACATCAAATTTATTATGAAAATAAATGTGCTACTTCAAGAGAGTTGGGTGATTGGTGGATCATAATAAAAATGAAATCTAGGGAAAATCAGTTTATTCAAAGTGAATGTGGTTCTACTAAAATAAAATAAATTGAGAATTTTCAAGATACTGCTCCAAAACTGTCTTTTTCACGAAGAGACATGAATATCAATGATGTCACCCCACATTTAAGGTTAAATAGTGATGATGATGTTAACTATGTAACAAATGAATTTTAAATGACAAGAGATGATGAAACTAAAACTCATATAGAAATTGATGATTCTAAGAAGGAATATGAAGATATTGACACCATCAGATATGAAGAAGAGGATGAAGATGAATATTGACACAGTTAAATATTGGTTATAATCATATATAATATATATCTATATATAATAGTTATTTTCAACTATTTTCTAACAATAGTCATTTCATGTTTCATATAGACACAAATATGTTTCATGAGTTTGAGGAGAGTGGTCTACCTGATGACAAGTATGATGTTAGATTATCTAACCCTCAAACTATTGGCGGTTCAAAGAGAATTTAGAGGGGGTGTGGTATTGCATGACTGATGATTCATGTCCCTATCCTCAAGCAACATCCATGTCCTGGATTTGATCCGTGCATGCATAGGTATGGTTACCTATGTATTTTAGTTAGTTTTGATTAGTTATAATTAATTTATTTATTTACTATTTTCTTGATTATTTGTTCTTTTTTTCACAGATTTTTGCATATAGTTATTGGACAGTGGAGTACTATATTGCGAAATTATTTTTCTAGATCATGGTTTACATGGGATCAGATTATCATAGATGTTCAACACCGCATGTACGATCATTTCCTGGTACGTAAATACATTATATTTATTTTGAAATTTTTTAATTAATAACTTTATATTATTAATTGTTTGTAGGGTTTAGGGAATCTCATCAATGAGAGCATGTGTGACTCTATCAGGAAAGAATGAGAGTGTTGTATGTATGATCGTTGCCGTCGGTTCTTACACAATTTGAGGATAACAATGAGGAAAGTAGTAGTCATAGAGTATGATCAGTCTTGATGCACCCACTAACCCAATTACATTTCATCTTAGGTTTGGGATAGATTATATTCACACTTGATGGGTGGTCGTTTTTAGAGGAGATCATTAGTAGGTCAGTAGAACCAGGGGAGACATCATGTCACGCATCGATCTGGAAGTTGTACATTCAGTATGCATAGAGAACATATGGTGAGTACCTTTTTGAATTAATTTATATAATTTTAAATGTAAACTATTTATTTTATATTCATATAGGTAGTCGAACAACCTGATATTACGAAGTTCAGCATTTATAGGAGGATGTACAGTGATACTGTCACTGGATAGATTAGGGTGATCACCAGTGTCAGATTGTGGTTAATATAATTTCTTTTTAATTTTTAAAATTAACTGCAAATAATATTTTAACTATTTTAATTTAAAATTACAATTGAAGGTCCCATATGAGGTCACGACGTCTCAAACACAAACTAAGAGTCAGGACAAGACCGATGATTAAACTAGTGAATCAAGATATGATGATGCATCATGGATGTAGGTGACCTAGTATGCCTTGGAGAAGTGTCGAGTTATTGGTATCGGCCCTCGATTGACATCTGGGAGTTATTATGGTACCGATATGATGGCAGCGTACAACTTGAGAGGAGCTCATGGAGAGTCATCATCATCTGTTGCACAATATCAGGAGCATCTGCAAGCTCAGGGTGAGCTTATAGAGAGTATGCATAGGGAGCAGGAAGAGCTCGCTCAACAGTAGCAGTAGCAGTAGTAGGAGATGCATCAATGGTAGTAGCAGTAGGAGGAGAAGATGATAGAGTACATGAAATCTCTGACTAATGGTTTAGGGATGGAGTCCCCTTCACCATCTCCTTCAACTCCTCAACCTTCTCCAGACAACCCTCTCCTCAGTGATGTCTTTTCTTTTTATGATAAAACATTTTATTGTAATTGCTTTGTAATATTATATATTTAAATTTCCATATGCTACTTTTTTTATATTATTGCTAATAATCAAATTTTTAATTACTTTATTATTCATTTAATTTTTTATTATTTTATTTCTTTATTATTTAATTATTAATTTTATTATTTATTTATTATTTTCATAAAATTATTATTATTTATTATTATTTTGTTATTATTATTTTATTATTATTATTATTATTATTATTATTATTTATATATTTCTATGTATATTAAGGTTTTTATTATTTTATAATTTTTATAATTTTATTATTATTATTAATTTCATTAATATTAATTTTATTAATATTAATTTTATAATAATAATTATTATTTTATTTATAATAATATTATTATTATTATTATTATTTAATATTATTTTATTATTACTATTAATATTATTTCATTCAATTTTATGAATTTTTTTATTTTATTTTTTTAAGTTATTTGTGATGGGTCATCATAATACCTGCCTGCAAATCATTTTTTTTGATTTTCAAATGGCCGGTTTGAGGTAGTCGGTTCCCTTGCAGCCTGGTTTGAGGAAAACCAGAAACCTCACAACATTCCAGTATCAAACCAACAGAATACAAAACCAGCGAAACAAATTAAAATTCAAACACTAATCAAACCACGCGCCACCTCGAGCCGCACGCCAACTCGAGAAACCCGTCGATGAAAATCCATCTGTCTCCATACATGTTGTCGGCGATAGATTCCGGCCATCTGCCTCCATCGACGTCGTCGAAAACAACGGATCAACACCATTCAGGCAGAGACATCATCACCGGCGACCATCGTGAAACAACATGTCACCGGCGAGAGAAATCAGCCATCAACATCCATTAGTGTCATCGAAATACAAAAGATCAACACCATAAAACAATCGTCCCAACACCAGAATGCCGGTGAGCTTCACCGACGTCCATCATCACGCACTCATCCGCGCCGGCAACGAGAAACAGCGCATCACCGCCGGTGAAACTCTTCATCGAATACAATGAGGCAGAAACTCTCGTCAATGTATCAGCGAGGTAGAAACCCTCGGCAAAGAACCAGCAGACCCAACCACAAAAACGTAAAACAGAAAAATCAAAAATAAAACAACAACAGAGCTCATCTCCACCTTCAGCCCCGCTGGAGAAGACCCCGAAAACCCCCAAATCACACACATCCACCCCAGATCGAAGCAGCAAACCTGAAATCTCGACCTAGGGCCGGCTCCGCAGTGTGAGGACCACGAACCCACAAACCCACTCATGGCGTATGCTGGAAATTCTATCAACCTCATCGCAACCCGGTCTTAAGCTCATGGGTCCAGATCCAACAGCGTCGTGGAATCTCGAGACCTAGAGGAGGAGCCCAAGCCTGACCTAGCTGCGGAGGAGCCAAAAAGGAAAAACGAAGCCGTCTCTCCACGGGGAGAGGAAGGCGACGACGGGAGGAGAAGAACTTGCCACTCAGAGCCCCTTACGGGCGCATGAAATTGATGGGTCATCATAATAGGTTCTTTAAAAAACTTGGAGAAACTATTTGTGATGCCATTTTCTACAACGGGGTATTTGTGACGGGACCCCATCGCAAATAGTCCGATTTTTTGTAGTGATTGTTGATTTTTATATTGTTGGGATGACCAAAGGTGTTTCCTGGTATTCGGCTGTTGAGCCTTACATGATGTTTATGGTATGCCATGATTAATACTTGGATTCTCATTGTAGTAAATCCTTAGAAGGTTTTTGAGGGCTGTTGAATGGTATGCCCTGAGTGATACTTGGATTCATGTTGTAGGAATGCCTTGGAAGGACTTAGAGGGTTGTTGATTGGTATACCCTGAGTGATACTCAGATTCTCATTGTTGGTATGTCTTGGACAAACTCAGAGGGTTTTTGACTTATATGCCTTGAGTGATACTTGGATTTCCTGTTGTAGGAATGTATTGGATATACTCATAGGTTGGTTGGTTCTATAGATTACTTAGAAAATTACTCATTGTATATTGATGGGGTAGTGGACTCCTTAGATTGATTATGCTCCTTGGGTCTTAATTATGTGGTATTCCATGGGCCTTTCTACCCCTTAGATTCAACTTTCCTAGACTCGCGTAGGACATGTTTGGTAGACATGCTCCTAGGACTCCAACCAGTGCCTTTACTGAGTTTCCATCGAGATGCTTTTGGGACTTTACAAGGATGTCTTGGTCTTATATACCTAAGATCCATCCCTTCGTGGTCCGACGCTTGATTATACGGTGTGGTCTTGATGGATGTTATGCATGTGATTACTCTATGCAGGCCAATGAGGATGCCTTAGTATTTATACCTTTGATCTGGTCCTTAGGGTCTGACATGTGATTACTCGGGATAGTACATAGTTGGCTGCAGTGACCATTTATAGGTTTGACTATCAGTACATGGTATTTTTCTTTATAGGATTGATCATCAGTATATGGTGTCTTTTTCAGTGGTTGGAGGCAAGTATGGGCTAACCCATGTATCGGACGAGTATCCCCCTATGGTGACGTAGCTTGATCAGAGACTTTTCCAGCATTGGTCGATGTAGGTGTGTGTTGATTGGAATTACAGACCCAGATATTGAATTGATGATACACAGCTTGAGTGACACGATATCCAGCTCAATTTCCTTGCACAGGGTGTCCAAGCAATTGGGATTATAGACCCAACGATCGACTACAGTTTGGTTTTCATGATATCTGGTTTCACATACCAATTAATATTCATATTTATGTATATATGTATATATGTATATATATAGGACTATACATGTATTTGATCTTTGGGTTGTGTAATGTTTTAAGTCCATGAAGTCTGTTTGGGTTCCCCTTCTTCCCTTAAAATGGGGTTTATTATAATAAAAAATATATAAGGTATTCGGGCCGTTGGATGGACTATATATGTATACATATATAGATATGGACATCCATGGTGGCACTTTCCTAGTTGGATGGGGTTACAAATCTGAATTTCGACTGTGGTTTCACGTTTGGTTTGCTTTCTTTTTAGTTGTGCCTCAGCTAGGATGGGCAGTTTACTTTTTCATACACTTATAGCATCACTTTGATAGGTTTCTTTTTGGGGTGGCCTACTAATATTCTTTCTCACCCCTAAACATGCACCTCAATGTATGTGTAGACCTTATCTTTTCTTTTCATGTTGAGCACAAGTTTCATGGTGGATAGGGCTGAGGCCCAAAGTTGCATGTTTGAGCGGAGCTGCTTGTGTAGTTCTTTTGATCGGGCTAGTGTAGTTTGATAGTGTCTAGTGACCAGTGTTGTATTGTATTTCACAAATGCTCGGGCTTTTACAACATTTTATTATTACAAATTGTTCTATTTCAGTTCTTTCCTACTTTTTCACTTTTTTTTGTTACTATTGTGTATGATACTTAGATATTTTTTATGTTTCTTACTCTAATATGAGGGAATAGTCTCCCCAATATCACACCCTAGGCCCTCGCTGCTATTCGGAAACCTCTATAGTATGGGTAGGCGCACTTGAGGCCTAGTAACCATTAGATTGGAGCTCTGTTTTAGTGGCATTTTAGTTGAGACGTTACATCTTTCATTGGAACTTCCCACCTAGTTCTAATACTTCCACATGATATCCTTATTAAAGATCAAACTTTGACTTATGATGAATTTCTGAGAGTCATTATCCTAGAGTCGGAATTCAAATTCTTTGTCACTATATCAAAAAAAGTAACCTGCTCAAAACTTTTCCACCATATTGTCTTATTCATTGGTATCAACATGGGCATATGTGAGTGTTATGAAGACTTTTAGGTTGTTCAAATAAAAATTTCTCTCAGACTAACAGTTCTCTAGAATTTGTCTCCTGATGGGTGATAATGGACTCTAATTGGCTAAGATGCCACACAGTTCACTATTTACACCCAAAAGATCTTGGGGAAACCCTAAATAGATCCTCATTCTCTAATATTTTTACCCAAATTCTAATTCATCCTCTCTTTAACTATATTTTTTTACAGAGTCCTTAGAATGATCTTCTCAAAATGAATCTCCTTCCTTCAAAAGAACCTCTGGAACTCTCTACTTTTGTACTCATCACCATTGTTTGATAATAATCAATTCAACGTATTTTTGGTCTCCCTATCCACCATGGCCCATAATCGAATGGAAGTATCTAAAACCTAAAACTTTTACTTGATGAATCACACACAAAATATATATATATATGGAATCATTGATTAAAATAAAATAGTAGAGTAAACCCCCATGAGAACGCACCATATTTATCCCTCAAACATCTATGTGGACCAACTTCAACTTCCAATGATTTTGAATTTTTCCTTCCATTTAAAAGGACACCTTCCACTGTTTTCTAAATACACAATCTTCATAAGTACCATAATCTATACTTCTGGTATTTATAAATACATTAATAGTAATAATCTACATTCCCTTCTCATTGAGTTATCCTATATGGTCATTCCAAATATTAGTGGAAGTAACTTCTCCAGCATGCATAAATCCTTCTGATGAACTTATAAGATACATTGTCTCATTCTTCACTCACATTGCTAGTATAATGGATCCACATGGAAATTTCCACATTGCATCTATGAACATTGTGAAGAAACCTGATTCATCTTGTTGTCCCATGAAAATTAAGTTAGTACTTAATCTGAGGGTGTGACTCACACCTTACAAAATTTATGAAAGCCTTTTCTCCTCATATGTAAATAGACATCTCTCATACCAATAATCTCAAGAGCTTACCAATATTCCAAACAAACTCTAATTAATATTTAAGTGATTTAATATTTTATTCTATCCCCCTCAAATGCTTAATAGAATTAAGCTCTATAATTTATTACCCAAGAATCTTTGAGTTGGTGGTACTTAAGGTCAAACCACTCATTTCCTTTGACATAAGGTACACAAACCCACTTTAAAAAAGTGTATCTTATGGAGTTAACCCTATAATCACTAAAATCATTTTTAAGGTGTCCTTTCTTCTCCTAATTCCAACATAGGTGGCACCTTCCACTGAGCTAATCTAACCTTGTATCCTCTGGCCTTTCCCTTTCTGGGGTTTTTCCATATAACATTACACCCTCTTCCTTCAGTGTTGTAAGCTTTATTAAAAGATACCTTAATATCATTCTAAATAATTTCTTTGTTTAATATTAGGTTGCATACATCCATGAACTTCAAATATGTCTTTCTGTTAGAGTTACTCACTATCATCACTGTTAAATCCCATGACTCTGAAAGGGAGGAAATTAATAAAAGTTCTAAAATTGAGTTTCTAAAGCCTACCTTTATTGATTCCATATAAATTTAAGTAAAATTGAATTCATTCAGATGATTGGCTACAAAACTTCCTTATGATATTTTCATGCTAAATAGTCTCCTTAGAAAAAACACTTTTTTCATTATCATGGGATTCTAATACATGTAATCTAAGGTATACATGAGTTTTTATGCGGACTTCACTTCCTAAATGTTAAACTCCATATTCTGGTAAAGTGAGATATGCATAATCATGAGTGTTTTCTTATCCATACTTATTTTTCTTTTTTCATCACTTCAAACTTAACTCCAGTTAATAAAACATCGATGTCTTTATATAGAATATAATCCTCTATATACATTTTCCAGAACCCAAAATCCATTCTATCAAAATTATTTAGCCAAACCTTTCTCTCTTCTACCTTAATCTAACTTGAAATTGAGAACTCCCACTAATTATTGTCAATATAGAATAAGGGTTTGGGATCTACTTATTGATATTCTCCTACAACGAAAAGGGTAGAATCTTGATATTGAACTAAGATTGGAAATAGCTTCATCAGGGTATGATTCATCAAAATCAATCCAAACATGAGCTTTGATACCACTTATTGGGCTTACAGAAAGATTTTGATTAAACCATTGGAATAAACTTCACAAAAACTCATGTATAGAAACAAAAACTTCATAATGAACCCCATGTGTGATGTCTGTAACTTGGAAGAGGAGCACCAAAGTAACCACACTAAAAATTAACACCATTGAAATAATGTTGGAAAGACTATTAGAAGGGAAAATTGACAGAAAAATTGATAGAAAAAAAATAACAACACAAAGGCTTACATGGTTTAGTAATGTTTGTTAATCAATGGGAGAATGGTGCTTTTATTTATTCAAAGAATAAAGAGGATAATGTTACAATGATTGAGTGTATTACTCTCTTGTACAATGATGAACTATCACCAAAAGTGACCCAACCTACTATATATAGAAGAATCATTCTAGTTCTTCTAGTTTCTATCATCCTCTGATCTACACAGGCTGCAATCCACCTCCTTCGAGATCCACAGAAGAACCCTTCATCCAGTCAAAGATTTTCACCACCTTAACATTCCCAGTAAATCAATTGTTCCCCTTCGGTGATATCATAGATATAAAATCATGAATATCATTTGGTGAATGAACTTCTAATGGATTGTCTCCTGTGGCACCAGGCTACATCATCTAGTTAACTGATTCTCTACTTTTTCCACCCCATCTTTATGCGGTCATCAAAAATATGGTTATTCATTTTATAAGAGAACTTATTTTCCAACTTCTAGACAAATGAATCTCACACCTTAACAATATTTTTAATTATAGTTAATAAATTTTAAAAAAAATAATAACCAGTTGTATTTTTTATATACAATCAATACAATATATATATCTATATAATTAATTAGTAATGATGGTATATTTATATATTAGTAAATGTAAAGATATTTAAATATAATTGTAAAAATTCCTAATTTTTATTGTACAGTTTTATAGTTAACAATATATTGTAAAAAACAATTATATGTATTATTACTATTTATAAATTTATTATTATTATTTATAAATTTATACATGAGAGTCATGGTGGGTTGTGAAATAACCCTAAGAGGTGGGGTTAATCAGGGGAAATAGGTCGGGATTTGATAAAGCAACTGCCAAATTTCCTCTTTCTTTTGCAAGACAAACAAATAGTGAATGAATAGAAAATAACTAAACCCTAAATGGATAGGTAGAATAGTCTAATAGAATATCATATATGAAATTTGTGACCAAATTTTTACCGATTAATTCCAATATAAACTTTTTTCTTCCTTTAAGTTGATCAAACCTTTGACATTGGTTAGGATGCAAGGATCTCTTTTATATGCCCTCAACACTTACACTATCATGTAATGAAAATAAAACAAGGAGACAACACCCAATGATTATTACAAGGTTTGTCCCCAATGTGGGGAAAATAATTTTTCCCTTGATTGGTTATCCACCCTAATCAAGGATTCTATGGTAATAATCTTATTATCTGATACAAGTATTGTGGGAAGTTTTTTACCCTAACCACATTACTTCACACACTAATATTAATTCCCATAGTGTTACAATTTTAAACTTCTCACTATACTTCCCATATCAGAGCCTCATTTATCTTCTCTTAGACAGAGTCACAATAACCAAAGTAGGTTGTATCCACAAATAGAAATAACCTCCTTTTTCAATGTGAGGTAAATCTTACTCCATGAACACACTATGAAATTGGTCTACTCATGTACACTACTTCAATAACTTCAATGGTTGATAATCTTGATTACAACTAATGGTCTCAAAAACTAACTTAAACATTAGGTCTTCAAAAACCAGGACATAATCACTAAATCCTCATGTTCATTGAACATTCTCAATTTCTCACAACTTCATCGATAAGAAATATATAATAGGCTTAATCTTTTTATCCTCCTTAAAAACCCCAAATATATTATTTTGTAACACTATTTCTATTTATTCTTTATCTTACTTGAGAGTTTCTTAATTCTATCATATCACTTTGCTTTATAATCCACATTATCCCTCCTTCCCTCACTTTCTGTTTCAAGAGAATCTTCTCTATTTTTGGTGTAACGACTGCATATTTTTCTTGAAGGTTTTTTTCATTTCCATAAATATAATGATCACACATGAATCTTGAAAACAACAACCATTACATGTGACATCTTCATTCATAATCACAAATATTTGTTTTCTTTTTTTAACTACTATCTCAAATTTAACTCAAAGGATATTCTAGAAATATCCTTTTTCTTTTTCTTTTTCCTTCTCTTTTTTAATTTAACCAAAGAGTATTCTCCTACATCTTTAGTAGTCTCGAGACTTTAAAAAAAATCTATTTATATATTTCTTTTAGGATGTATAAATTACTGTAATAGTAGTGAAGCACCTCTTAATTCAACTTGATTTCTTTAATAAGAAACCTATACAAATTCATATTTTATGTTTCTACACAATAAATAGTAGCTCAACCCATATCTTCCTTATCATTCTTGAATCACAATTTATTTTTGTGATATTTAAACTCTTTAAGAATATAAAATCAATAATATATTTTCATCTTCATTATTCTTGAAAATGGAATAAATTTATTTCATCTCTTTTAAACATGCATACTTTATTCCAATCTTTGATATTCCTCCTCAAATCCTTGAAGATCAGAAACATAGGATCGAATCATAACTTTTCATAGCATCATGATGTTTATAAACTTAAGAACATATTAGGCATCAGTACATTTGATTTTTTCTTTAGATTAAATTTTTTTGGAAACTTTAATTTTCAGTCTACTAAAATCCAAAATTTCACTAAGTCTTCATGTTTATGTAGATAGAGATAATTCTTACATAGAGTATATGATACTTACGCAATGTTGGATTCATGTTTATGAAGATCATTAAATAATATTGTTATAGATAATAAATTATGTTTTCAAAACTTTTCATTTTATGTTTACATATATGGGATGATCCTTATATAGATAAGACTTTAGGACTATGCATCTAGATGATGTTTACGTAAAGGCGGGCTGATGTTTATACAAGTGTGAATGATGTTTACACGGTAGCAGAATGATGGTTACCCAGCCAGTATTTTTCTATTTTTATAAATTTTCAAAATTAGGTGACTCTTATCTAAACCTAGAAATAATCTTTATGAAAGTTAGTGATAATTCTTATGTAGTATATATATGATCCTTATGTAGATTAAATGACTTATCCATATTGTCCATACTTCATGAAATTTGGTTTAGGGAATCTTCAAATCATATCAATCCTTCTATAATATTCATCCAAGAGTCTATATACACTAAATAAAGCAACCAATATTCTTTTTTACTCAAAGGATGGTTTCTCATCATTCCTGAAAACATCAACTAGTAGTAAATCTCCAAACTTGTTGGATTCACTCCAAACCACTTACCAACTATTATAAACACCACTAACAACCTTTAGTTATTGTCTTAATTTATGATCATATCTCTAAATGTAAAATGTATTATTTACTTTACCATGTACTTAATATGTAAGAAGCTCTATCTTCTTTACCCAAAACCTATTGTTATCCATCACTTCCTTTGCATAAAACATTGGCTTTCGATAATATTGACAACTAATTGACAAAAAATACAACTGTAGATTCTATACATCCAAATGGAACTTTAATACATATTATTAATACATTTATAGTTCATAATATTGTAAATTCATTATACATTTATTATTATTATTATACATAATATTAAAAAAATTATTCATAATATTATACATTTATTACACTTAATATTGGGATGTGTTGAACAATAATCTTGGAAAACCAAAACCACAATCCCTTTATTATGGATAAGAAAAAGAAACAAAAGGGAATGTGAGTCTTCTTTAAGTGACATGTTTCCACTCGAATTAACAAAACCAAAAATATCAAATGACTAATTCATCTATAAAGCATGTGGTTGATGTTCCCATGCATAAAATTTCTTCAATCATTGTGATTAATAAAATCTTATCCTCTATTAGCCTTTATTAAATTGGGATTTATTGACCGTGTGATGATTAATTCATCTACTGCATGGATATCGACCCACCCTATAGGTTTTAGACATTTTCTATGGGTTTACCAATTCAATATTTTAAATATTCATTACGAGTTACGGTAACAGTAGTTGTTGTCACATTTTTATCTTCTTAAGAGGACTTTACCAAATCCTCTTTGGGATTTTTTAATTTAGTTATACCCTCATTAGGAGGGAATCTAACCTTTCCATCCTAGACATGTTTGTTGCACTAACCAATAGGATCAATGCTAACTAGATTAAGTGCCTTCTAACTAGATCCAGTCTTCTCAGAAGACACCCCATCCTTAGGGTTTTCCTTAGATACACCAATAATTTCTTTTACCAATTCCTCTATAACGCCCCATACTTTACATACATTGTTATTACTTAAGAGTTGAAGCATACTTATTACAACATATAACAAAACCATGAAAGGACCGTATTGGTATAGTGTCTTTAGAAACTGGGAAACATAAACAACTAGTTCATAAAATCAACTACATTGTCTCCCAATTATTTCATCATATCTAGAGTCCCTTTTTGACATATCCTACTTAATATCCTTCTTCCTAACCTGGGGAAAAGAAAACATACAAAAGGGTGAGCTCAAATGCTCAATAAGGGTAAACAAAAGAAATATCAGTCATATCATATTCATAAGAACATAACATTTTGAAAATCTTAACTTGCAAAAGAGGTCATAATATCATGTCATGGGATAAATCATAGTAATGAAAAGTAATCCCAAATAATCATAACATAAAACATGAAACATTGAGGCATACACACATAATCATAGAAAATCAATTCATATGATTCAAGGCTCATTGCCAAGACCATCATAGAGGACAAAGTCCATTACTGAACCGAGTTCACTCCTCGTTCCGGTCCTATATCACTGAACCGGTTTAACTTACCATTCCAGCCATGTCTATCTCATGAGATATAAATCTTTACCCAATGCATTGGAGAGATATATAGGTCCCACCCATCTCATATTGAAATCATTCTTACGTGTTCCACAAAACAAACATACATCATTCATAATAACCTAATGAATAAAATGGGTTTCATAAACATCATCCCATCATCACATAATCCATATAAAATAAATGGATATCATTTCATAATAAGAAAAGAAAAACCTTGTAAATCATATAGACTTTATACTTGAACCATACACATATGAAATAATGTCATCTTAGATGGAAAATGGTTTTGATAAAACACTTGAAATGAATTCTTGAGGAAAATATCCTTTCTTCTTCAAAATCAATTTATTTTCACAAAACATCATGAAATTTTAAAAGAAAAAGATTTTGTTTAAAATAGTCATGAAATCTTTTGGAGTAAGCTTCATTAGAATAAGGCTTTATAAAACCGTAAAAATCCTTTCATGCCGTATAAGTTAAAAAAAACATTCTCCTCGTACTTTTGTCGGAAAAGTCAAAAAGTACATCATAACGTAAACAAAAGAAAGATTCCTTACATACCATGTAGTAAAAGTAAAAATGGGTAAAAAGGACATTAAACATACATAAAAACACTTTTAGAAAACATGGACATGGATGATAACAATAACCCCAGTAAATACTTACATATAAGCAATCTCAGATAAAAATGAGATTTGCAAAATTATCCCTTACTTTAGGTCCGATATGCTTCGTATGAATCCAAACCTCCTGTAATATGGTTTAAATAATGTTAATTGACTTATTACAGAATCATATTCATTGTTATGATATCATATATGGTCATATTTGTATCTTCTTAGTAGTAATATTTCATTGCTCCTTGTTATTCGGGTGTTTATTGCTTTATGTTCTTATGCGTGTTTTGTCGAATAAATTATTATTCCTCTTTATAGGATATAGATACATCATTTAAAAAATGGTATTAGTGTAATATATATCATATTCATTCATTCATTTCATTTATATAATCATTATTCAATGAAGATCATATAGAATGAGTTGCATCACATTGTGGAGACGGTAGGCCGTACGTACGCACGAGCGATGATATCGTTCCCATGATCGTGAAATTTTATTGAAGTGTATGTATAATATTTTAGAATCAATACTAATTTACAATAATCATATATAGTTATTTATTTACACCATTATACCCATCCAATTAATGTGGTGGTGGAAAACATATTACACCACGGCGTGGAGACGGTATTCCGTACGTACGCACGCGCGATGATTTTGTTTACCATAGGATGGATAAGAGGTGAAATAGGGTTGTTTCATATTTATAATAACATATCAGTATATGAGGGATACTTATATTATTACCTCATAATGAAACAACTAAAGAAGAGGGAGTATAAGAAGAATGGAACTTGAAGAAAACGGTAGAAGGTATTACCTCTTCTTCGAAGTGCCTCCTTTAAACTTTCTCTTAGGGCACTAGAGTTGGTATTTTGAGAAGACCAGTACCTATAGTAGGTTTCTAAGGAAGTGGGGAAGTGAAATGGGCAGGGTTTGGCCAAGATTGAAGGCTCAAAGTGGTGTGAGGAGGAGAGGGAGGAGGTGCCCTTTTATAAGGGAGGAGAGGGGAACCTTTGGAAAGTGTGAAAATATTATTTTATTATAAACTTATCTTCGGTTTCAAAAGGTCCAAAAATAATTAAATATGAATATAAGATGACTCATGGTCAAAATAAAATCATCCAATCAGAATTGGACATGTTTTGGAAAATATTTTAATCATTATAATCTTATTTATTTAAATCATTTATTAATGAGGTAAATATTGCATCATTATTGTGTCATAAATAATTTAATTTATTTGATGTCTAAAAATTATAAAAAAAATAACAACATGTAGGAAATATTTTTAGATTTCCAATGAATATTTATAGTCGAAAGGATAATTTATATATTCCCTTATAAAAATTAATTACTAAAGGATTTTTTGTTAATGCCAATTTTGTCTTTACATTAAATTAATTAATCTAATGTGTCATTGTCTTTCATAAGTGGATCCATAGGGTCCCAAAATCGACCCAAGGATTCCCATGTTCATCCATTACTCATCCAATAAGGTTTGGACAATTGTTAAGGTAATTTTGAATTCTTATAATTTTCTTTTAACCTTGAATTACCCTATTTACTTTTAACCGTGGTAAATAAAAGTAAAAAGTTACTATTCACCAAAAATTATTTTTATCTAATTGAACCAAATTTTACTCCTTGATATTAACCGTGTCTCTCGGATTTTCGAAATTCAACTCACAGAAGCAGTAAAATTAAGTTTTATGAACAATTGCAAAAGCTCCTAGGCGGTGGGTAAAAGACGGTGAAAAGTTCAATACAATTTTTTATAAATATAAAATTATTATAAAATGATTCCAATTAATTTCATTTAACTTATATAAGTATTATGTATTTATTTTGACCTAAAATAAATTTAAATCAAATAAATTATTATTTAAATAAAAATTCGGTTTTAACTAAAAACTCAGTGTTTTCACTATTCATTAAAAATTGAAATTTTTCAAAAAAATACCAAAAATTCAGCCTAAGCTATATTTGATATTCCGAATTCAAAAATGATGTCTATTTTTTCAAATTCAAAACATAGAATTGGAATTAATTGATTTTAAATGTAATTCTCGTTATCAAAACAAATAGCGTGTTTTTAAGAAACAATAACTATCAAAAGATCATAACTTGTTTATGTCCAATTTCAAAGTGAAATTAATTCCAATGACCAAAATTGGATTAAATGGTAAAAATATATTCTAATTATACTTTAAAACCAATTAAAAAGATAATATAACCATATAAATTATTGCGATGAAAAAAAAAATTAATTAAAATATAGTGTGTTTTTACTATTCATCAAAATATGAAAGTTACCAGAATAATATGAAAAATTTATCCAAAGTAAATTTTTATATCCTGATTCCAAAGAAGAATTTTATTTTGTCAAATTGAACTTATAAACATGTCAAAACTAGATTTAAAATGTGTGCGTCATCAAAAGGCGGTAAAACTGCATTTTTTTAAAAATACTTCTTTTATCCGAAAAACTGATTTTGTTTTCATACCTCATTCTAGAAAATGTGTAAGATGATTTATAATGTTATAAAATTTAAATTTTAGTTAATACTATTCATAACGGCTAGTTTATAATATTATAATAATATATCGTTGTTTAGTGAAACTCGGTATTGCGTACTACACACGCTATCGAGGAAGGTCGTGATTGCGTGTAACGCAAGCCAAGCTAGTGTTGTGTGTAGTGAACGATTCCTTTGTATATAACATAATACATAAAAAAATATACTTCTCATAAAATATCAGGGTGTTACATTCTACCCCCCTTAAAAATGAATTTCTCCCTCGAAATTCGTCACTTTGTAACAAACAGATGAGGATACCTCTCCCTCATCATATTCTCAAGCTCCCATATAGCTTCTTATAATTTTTGGTTCCTCCATAAAAATTTCACCAAGAGAGTGGTCTTGTTCCGTAGAACTTTTTCGCTACGATCTAGAATCTCTATCGGTTGTTCTTCATAAGAAAGATCTTGCTCCAGCGGTACAACTTCTGAGCTTAGTACATGTGAAGGATCAGGTATGTACTTTCTCAGGAGAGATTCGTGGAACACATCATGAACTTGAGAGAGATTCAGTGGAAGCGACAATCGATAAGCTACCTTCCCAACACGATCTAGTATTTCGAAGGACTGATATACCTAGGGCTCAGCTTTCCCTTCTTCCCAAATCTCATTACTCTCTTCCAAGGAGATATTCATAAGAACACTTTATCACCCACTTCAAAATCTAGGTCTTTTCTTCGGTTGTCGGGATAACTTTTTTGTCGACTCTGAGCTGCTCTTATGTGTTGTTGAATAGATCAGACTTTTTCTGCCATCTCATCAACAAGATCAGGTCCTAATAGATTTCTTTCCCCAACTTCATCCCAGCAAGTTGGAGTTCTGCATTTCTTTCTATAGAGAGCTTCATAAGGAGCCATATGAATACTGAAGTGAAAGCTATTATTATAGGAAAATTCCACCAAAGGTAGTTGTTGATCCCAACCACCTTTTAAATCCATAGAACAAGCTCTTAACATGTCTTCTAGAGTTTGAATTGTCCTCTCAGACTGACCGTCTATTTGAGGATGATAAGTAGTGCTGAAACTCAACTCTGTATCTAGAGTATGCTGAAGACTTCGCCAGAACTTCGAGGTAAACCTTTGATCCCAATCAGATATAATGGAAAGTGGTACTCCATTAAATCTTACCATTTCCTTTACATATATCCTGGAAAGTTGATCCAGAGAGAAATCTTCCCTAATAGCAATAAAGTGTGCCGACTTCATAAGACGATCAACTATAACCCAGTTAGCATTATTGCTTTTGGATGTTTTAAGAAGTCCAGTGAAAAATTCCATAGTGATGTTTTCCCATTTCCATTTTGGTATGGGTAATGGTTGTAACATCCCTTTCGACTTCTGTCTCTCAGCTTTAACTTGCTGACAAACCAAGCATCGAGAGACATATTCAGCAACATCTCTTTTCATGCCATCCCACCAGAAGTACCCTTTCAAGTCCCTATACATATTCGTGCTTCCAGTATGAATAGAGAATGAAGAACTATGAGCTTCATCTAGAAACTCCTTATTTAATTCAGGGATTGGAGGAACACAAACCCGATTACTAAACCTTATTATCCCATCACAATCCAGGTTGAATTCAGGAACATTTCTCACCTTCTTTTGTAACTCTACATCTTCTTTTTGTGCCTCTTTAATCTTCACATGTATAGATGGTTGAACATTCATTTGAGAAAGATAATATTTTTCTGATTCCATTATAATTCCAAGATCAATCCTTTATAAATTCATAAATATCGGATCTTTTCTGATCCACATCATGGATAAGCTAGCATGGTCTTGTCGACTTAATGCGTCTACCACCTTGTTTTCTTTCCCAGGGTGGTAATGAATTGAGCAGTCGTAATCCTTAATCAGCTCCAACCATCTTCTTTGGAACATATTCAGCTACTTTTGTGTAAAAATATACTTTAACCTTTTGTGATCAGTATAAATATCACACCTTTAACCATAAAGATAATGTCTCCAAATCTTTAATGCAAAGATTACCACAGATAACTCCAAATCATGAGTTGGGTAATTTTTCTCATGGATTTTCAACTGTCGTGAGGCATAAGCTATCACCATATCGTTTTGCATGAGAACACACCCCAATCCCTTCTTGGATGTGTCACTGTAGATCAAAAACCTTTCTCCACTACAAGGTAGTGTGAGAATAGGTGCACTGGATAACCTTATTTTCAATTCCTTGAAATTTTCTTCACACTCCTCCGTCCACACAAACTTAACTCCTTTTCGAGTCAACCTGGTGAGTGGATTAGATAATCGTGAAAAATCTTTCACAAAACGTCGATAATATCCATCCAAACCAAGAAAACTTCGGATCTCAGTTATTTTTGTTGGTCTCGACCATATTTCGATAACCTCTGTCTTTACTGGATCCACAGATATCCCCTCTTTTGAGATTATATGACCCAAAAATGCAACTTTTTGAAGCAAAAAATCACACTTGGTAAATTTGGCATAAAGATACTCCTTTCTCAGGGTCTTCAATACAGTTATCAAGTGATCTTCATGTTCTTCCTTGCTCTTTGAATAGACAATAATATTTTCTATAAATACTACCACAAAATGATCAAGATAGTCTCTAAAGACTCTATTCATCAGATCCATGAAGATAGCAGGGGAATTAGTAAGACCAAATGGCATCACTATAAATTCATAGTGTCCATACCTTGTACAAAAAGCCGTCTTTGGTATATCCTCCCTTTTTACCCGTAATTGATGATACCCTAAATGAAGATCAATCTTGGAAAACTATTGAGCTCCACGTAATTGCTCAAATAAGTCATCAATGCACAGGATATGATATTTGTTCTTGATCATGATCTTGTTAAGTTCTCGATAATCAATGCAGAGTCTCATTGATCCATCTTTCTTCTTAACAAGCAGAACAGGTGCTCCCCAAGGTGACGCACTAGGGCGTATGAATCCTTTATCAATATTCTCTTGGAGTTGCTTCTTCAATTCCTTCAACTCAATTAGGGCCATTTTATAAGGTGTATTTGAAATAGGCAAAGCACCCGGTACGAGTTCTATTGAAAACTCAACTTCACGATTTGGTGAAAGACCCGGAAATTCCTCCAGAAAGACATCATAAAACTCTCGTACAATGGGAATATTCTTAATCGTGAGTTTCTCGCCAACCATTTGAGATAAATAACCTTCATTTATTGGAATTAAGACCCATAAGATGGAATAAATTTCCTCTGGAAGGTTATATTCATCCTTGCATTGATAGACAATCATAGATAGATCTGGAATATTAAATGTGATTTCCCTTCTTTGGCAATTGATATGAGCTCCGTATAAAGAAAGACAATCCATGCCAAGAATCACATCAAATTACACTATAGTAAGGATCACAAGATTTTCAGGAAGCACTTTCCCACAAACTTCAATCGGAGAAGAATTATAAACTTTTTATGCGACTGTTGTGCCATTAGGAGTTGTCACAGCTAACTCAACATCTAATTGTTGAGGTAAAACGGCGATACCCTTAGAAAATTTTTCAGAAATAAAAGAGTGGGTGGATCCAGAATCAAATAAAACATTTTCTACTTTAGAGTGGATGGTAAGTGTACCTTTCACCACTTAGTTATCGTACTCCACATCGCCGATAGTAATTGCATGTGACTTTAATTTTTCTTTGGCCTTAAGAGTTTGTTGATGTCGATCATCATAAAAAACCCTTGGATTTGGGAATTGATTGGCATAATACCCCATCTCTTTGCACTTGAAACATTGAAGTGTAGGAGGTGCATTCTATGTATCCCTTTCTTTGTTCGCATCATTAGACATATTATTCCCATTATTTCGACATTCAACTGCCCGATGACCTTCTTTTACACACTTAAAACATTTTCTTGTCCCTTTAAGACAATTCCCTCCATGTTTCTTTCCAAAATTTGAGAATAAAGTAAAACTAATCTTCTTTTCAGTGTGGTCTTTATATTTTCCTTTGAATTCTATTTTCCTCTTCTTATCAAACCCATATGACTGATGGGTTACTCCAACCTCCATCTCAACCTTGAGAGAACATCGAACAATTTACTCATAGCTATTGAAGTCCCTTATGGCTAACGCCCTTCGAAGAATTGGTTTTAAGCCACCAAAGAATCGATCGATTTTACTCTCAGGTTAGATAATAATTCCGGAAGCATACCTTGCAAGTCTTGTAAATTAGCTTTGTAGGTACCAACTGATTCATCATCCTTTTGCTTCAATTCAAGAAACTCCTTCTCCATCTTTGTTCGAAGAATACGAGGGAAGTACTTATGGAAAAATAAGTTCATGAACTCATCCCATTCCATGGACTCAATTTCATCTCTTTGCCTCGTATTCTTGATAAGATTCCACCATTGATCAGCATCATATTCCAAATGATACACTGCTAAGATGACTTTGTTATGTTCAGAACATTGTAGAACTGAAAATATATTTTCAGTGGTACTAATCCATTGTTTAGCTACTAATGGATCAGAAGACCCGCTGAATGAAGGTGGATGCTGCCTCATGAAGTATTCAATAGAATGTTGCTCCTTCCTTTACTCGTTTGGAAGTCCTGCATGGTTCATAGCTTGAGAAAGTTGTGTGAGCATGGCTACAAGATTTTTCATTCCAGCTCCCATAACATTTGGTTGCTCAGGGGGACAATCATTTCATTGCCCATCCTATTCAGCATTAACATGATTCCTTTGGGTTCCAGCCATTAACTAAAACCAAGAAGCATAGTGTGAGAAACACTAGTCATAATAGGAAAACCACATAATCAAGAATAAAATTTCACACTTAAGGTCTTATCATAGGTTGTTCATGGCCATTTCTAAAACACTAATATTGTGTTCTATGCTTAGACTTATCCTTAGGGTTCTTACTAAGTCTTTCACATCCTAGTTTTCAAAGGTTGACTATACCTTTCCTATGATACCAACTATAACGATCCATACTTTATATACATTGTTATTACTTCAGAGTTGAAGCATACTTATTACAACATATAACAAAACCATGAAATGACCATATAGGTATAGTGTCTTTAGAAACTGGGAAACATAAACAACTGGTTCATAAAATCAACTACATTGTCTCCCATTTATTTCATTATATCTAGAGTCCCTTTTTGGCATATCCTACTTAATATCCTTCTTCCTGACCTGGGGAAATGAAAACATACAAAAGGGTGAGATCAAATGCTCAGTAAGGGTAAACAAAAGAAATATCAGTCATATCATATTCATAAGAACATAACATTTTGAAAATCTTAACCTGGAAAAGAGGTCATAATATCATGTCATGGGATAAATCATAGTAATGAAAAGTAATCCCAAATAATCATAACATAAAACATGAAACTTTGTGGAATACACACATAATCATAGAAAATCATTTCATATTAGTCAAGGCTCATTTCCAAGACCATCATAGAGGACAAAGTCCATTACTGAACTGAGTTCACTCCTCATTCCAGTCCTATATCACTGAATGGTTTAACTTGTCGTTCCAGCCATGTCTATCTCATGAGATATAAATCTTTACCCAATGCATTGGAGGGAGATATAGGTCCCACCCATCTCATATTTAAATCATTCTTACGTGTGCCACAAAATAAACATACATCATTCATAATAACCCAATAAATAAAATGGGTTTCATAAACATCATCCCATCATCACATAATCCATATAAAAGAAATGGATATCATTTCATAATAAGAAAAGTGATACCATGTAAATCATAGAGACTTTATACTTGAACCATACACATATGAAATAATGTCATCTTAGATGGAAAATGGTTTTGATAAAACACTTGAAATGAATTCTTGAGGAAAATATCCTTTTTTCTTCAAAATCAATTTCTTTTCACAAAACGTCATGAAATTTTAAAAGAAAGAGATTTTGTTTAAAATAGTCATAAAATATTTTGGAGGAAGCTTCATGAAAATAAGTCTTTATAAAACCGTAAAAATCCTTTCATGTTGTATAAGTTAAAAAAACATTCTCCTCGTACTTTTGTCGGAAAAGTCAAAAAGTATCTCGTAACTTAAAAAAAAGAAAGATTCCTTACATACAATGTAGTAAAAGTAAAAATGGGTAAAAAGGACATTAAACATACATAAAAACACTTTTAGAAAATATGTACATGGATGATAACAATAACCCTAGTAAATACTTACGTATAAGCAATCTCGGATAAAAATGAGATTTGCAAAATTATCCCTTACCTTAGGTCCGATATGCTTCGTATGAATCCAAACCTCCTGTAATATGGTTTAAATAATTTTAATTGACTTATTACATAATCATATTCATTATTATGATATCATATATGGTCATATTTGTATATTCTTAGTAGTAATATTTCATTGCTACTTGTTATTCGGGTGTTTATTGCTTTATGTTCTTATGCGTGTTTTGTTGAATAAATTCTTATTCATCTTTATAGGATATAGATACATCATTTACAAAATGGTATTAGTGTAATATATATCATATTCATTCATTTCATTTCATTTATATAATCATTATTCAATGAAGATCATATAGAACGAGTCGCATCACATCGTGGAGACGGTAGGCCGTACGTATGCACGAGCGATGATATCATTCCCATGATTGTGGAATTGTATTGAAGTGTATGTATAATATTTCAGAATCAATACCACTTTATAATAATAATATATAGTTATTTATTTACACCATTTTACCCATACAAGTAAGGTTGTGGTGGAAAACATATTACACCACGGCGTGGAGACGGTATTCCGTACGTACTCACGCGCAGTGATTTTGTTTACCATAGGATGGATAAGAGGTGAAATACGGTTGTTTCATATTTATAATCACATATCTGTATATGAGGGATACTAATGTTATTACCACATAATGAAGCAACTAAATAATATGGAGTAGAAGAAGAATGGAACTTGAAGAAAACAATAGAAGGTATTACCTCTTCTTCAAAGTGCCTCCTTTAAACTTTATATTAGGGCACTAGAGTTGGTCTTTTGAGAAGACCAGTACCTCTAGTAGGTTTCTAAGGAAGTGTGGAAGTTAAATGGGCAGGTTTTGGCTGATCTTGAAGGCTCAAAGTGGTGTGAGGAGGAGAGGGAGGAGGTTCCCTTTTATAAGGGAGGAGAGGGGCACCTTTGAAAAGTGTGAAAATATTATTTTATTATAAACTTATATTCGGTTTCAAAAGGTCAAAAAATCATTAAAGATGAATATAAGATGACTCATGGTCAAAATAAAATCATCCAATCAGAATTGGACATGTTTTGAAAAATATTTTAATCATTATAATCTTATTTATTTAAATCATTTATTAATGAGGTAAATATTGCACCATTATTGTGTCATAAATAATTTAATTTATTTGATGTCTAAAAAATATAAAAAAAATACCAACATGCAGGAAATATTTTTATATTTCCAATGAATATTTATAGTCGAAAAGATAATTTATATAGCCCCTTATAAAAATTAATTACTAAAGGATTTTTTTGTTAATGCCAATTTTGTCTTTACATTAAATTAATTAATCTAATGTGTCATTGTCTTTCATAAGTGGATCCATGGGGTCCCAAAATAAACCTAAGGATTCCCATGGTCATCCATTACTCATCCAATAAGTTTTGGACAAGTGTTAAGGTAATTTTGAATTATTATAATTTTCTTTTAACCTTGAATTACCCTATTTACTTTTAACCGTGGTAAATAAAAGTAAAAAGTTACTATTCACAAAAAATTATTTTTATCTAATTGAACCACATTTTACTCCTTGATATTAACCGTGTCTCTCGAATTTTCAAAATTTAACTCACAGAAGTGGTAAAATTAAGTTTTATGAACAATTGCAAAAGCTCCTAGGAGGTGGGTAAAAGATGGTGAAAAGTTCAATACAATTTTTTATAAATCTAAAATTATTATAAAATGATTCCAATGAATTTCATTGAACTTATATAAGTATTATGTATCTATTTTGACATAAAATAAATTTAAATCAAATAAATGATTATTTAAATAAAAAGTCGGTTTTAACCAAAAACTCAGTGTTTTCACTATTCATCAAAAATTGAAGTTTTTCATAAAAATACCAAAAATTCAGCCTAAGCTATATTTGATATTCCGAATTCAAAAATGATTTCTATTTTTTCAAATTAAAAACATAGAAGTGGAATTAATTAATTTTAAATGTAATTCTCGTTATCAAAACAAATAGCGTGTTTTTAAGAAACAATAACTATCAAAAGATCATCACTTGTTTATGTCCAATTTCAAAGTGAAATTAATTCCAATGACCAACATTGGATTAAATGGTAAAAGTATATTCTAATTACACTTTAAACCCAATTAAAAAGATAATCTATCCATATAAATTATTGCGATGAAAAAAGTTGTTTTTAATTAAAATATAGCGTGTTTTTACTATTCATCAAAATATGAAAGTTACCAGAATAATATGAAAAATTTATCCAAAGTAAATTTTTATATCCTGATTCCAAATAAGAATTTTATTTTGTCAAATTGAACTTATAAACATGTCAAAAACTGGATTTAAAATGTGTGTGACATCAAAAGGTGGTAAAACTGCATTTTTTTAAAAATACTTCTTTTATCCGAAAAATTGATTTTGTTTTCATACCTCATTCTAGAAAATGTGTAAGATAATTTATAATGTTATAAAATTTAAAATTCAGTTAATAATATTCATAACGGCTAGTTTATAACATTATAATAATATATCGTTGTTTAGTGAAACTCGGTATTGCGTACTACACACGCTATCGAGGAAGGTCGTGATTGCGTGTAACACAAGCCAAGCTAGTATTGTGTGCAGTGAAAGATTTCATTGCGTATAACATAATACATAAAAAAATATACTTCTCATAAAATATCAGGGTGTTACATCCTCACTAGGGATACTGATTTTTTCCTATGTTTTGGCCCAAGAAATAAGCATAGTATCCAACATATAGTTTTCATTAAAATTTTATCATGATTTTTTGGCCTCTTTAAGAAAATTTTCTCCATCTATGATACAAAATGAGTCCAGAATATAGAATAAATTACAAGGTCTCTCTTTTTTACCAGACTCCATAACTCCCATCAGTATCTTACTATTAATACTTACAACCTTTTAGAATCCACCATCTGATCAATCTTAGAAGTATCCTTAGGATCCTGCTTTAGGATAGGGGTGTATTTCCCTATCCACTTTTGATACCTTCCCCTTGAATTCTCCATTTGAATAAGAGAATCCCCCCCCCATAATAAATTCCTTTTTCCCCTATTATCCTATGAATTATCAAACTTATCTTCTTGTAAGTCACCTGAGTCAAACTTAACTTCACTCTCTAAAGACTATATTTCATTCCTATTCAGAGAAGTATAAACATTCAAAACACGAGCATCTAATGTAGCATCAATAGTGAGAATCATTAAATAAAGAGATTTAATAATCTTCTCATGTAGAACCCCTAGTTTGAGGTATGTAACCCCCGTTACGCCTTTACTTGTGTTTAAAGTTGTTGGGTGAAGTCTGGTAGAGTTTGGAATGGTTTTGGAAAATTTTGGAGGCCTTTTTAGGGCTACATGGTTTGATCATGGTTAGAGGAAATTGTGCAAGAATCCTAGGTAACCATGAAATTTGTCATTGTTCGAACAGTATCATTTGTATGGTTAGTGCACGGTTTGTCAAATCATGCGAGCTAACCATGTGGCCCATTAAAATTAGGTTTTTTAAAATGGGGTTAGTCGGTATTTTACCTAAAACACCCATTTCTTCCCCAACTTAAACCTCACTCGGGATTTTCTCTACTCAAGGGTTAGGGAACCTTTCCCACTCACTTTTTAATCATTTTTATGGGATTTCTTGGTGGTTTGAAGGGGATTCCTCTTGGGTAAGTCTCCTATCTTGGTTTATTTTTGGTTTTCCTTAGATATAGTTCTTCACATCCCCTGGTCTCCTAGATATACTTTCATTTCATGTAGATATAGGGTTTTTGTTGCCTAAAATTATGAGATTGGGTATTACTGATGTTAGGAAAATAGATCTAAGGTGGTTTTAGTGTGGATTTCACCCAGATTTGTGGCGTAGTTGGGAATTTATTTATTTCACCAAAACCCTAAGGGAGGTGGATTCTCTCTTGACTCCAATTTTATAGATTTTAAGGCCTTATTACAATTAATTTGTTTTTATTGAACTAATTGTGAACATGATGTGATAATCTGGGTGAAAACCTATTGGGTGATGATTTGGGGATTTTAAGTAAAATGGGATAACAAAAATGGTTTTGTTGTGTGATTTTAAAATATTTATTTTAAAATCGATAATGGTTTGAATTGTGAAAAATGTTTTATGAAATATGAATTTCAATAAAGATGTTGTTTTGTTGAAATGTGGTTTGGCATAGAAATTGTTAAAGGGTGTTTTCAATAAATGGGTGATTTACTGAAGTGATTTGGCATGTGTTAGAAATAGTTGTTTGTATAATGTGTGGCCTTGGTGTGATTTATTCTCATTGGTCGATTAAGTTTTTTTGCTTGTGATGATTGTGTGAAGTGAGTTGGAAGTCTCACTATAAAGGTGGTGGATAGTGAATAGAAGGGACACCATTAAGTAACAGTGGTCAGGAAGTACCACTAGATTAGGAATGTTATAAATAGACTTTGATGGGAAGTTCCACCATGTTTAGTTTCCTTGTGTGTGTTTTTGTGCAAGATGGAAATGGTTGTTCTAATGTGTGATGGTGAAATGGATTATGTAATGGTTTTTTGGGTTTACCTTGGTTTGTGTGGATATGGGTAAAGGTGGATTGGTAAGGGTGTGTTTGTATTATGGTAATTGTTGAACTATTTGATGTTTTATATAAACTATTTATATAAATGTACTAACAGTTCTTTCCTAGTGGTGTGTGTAGGGAAGTCGTTTGGGGAAAACCTACTGAGTATTTATACTCACCCCTTTCTTTGGAACTTAAGTGATTTTGCAGATGTTGTATTTTAGGACATAGGTAAAGGTAAGGCATCTCCTTCCTTTTGTGGTACTCCGTGATGCTCGGGTTGTTTTGGTGGTGATTGGAGCATAGATATTGGTGTGCATCTATGGGGTGGTGTCATGGTTTCTTTGGTTTTTATAGTCTTCCTCTTGGTACTCTGATTATGGATTCTTGTGGCTTAGTTGTTTTGGTCTTTTGGTCTGTTGAGTTATAAACCTTATTGACATGCATCATGTAGTTTGTTTGGTTATGACTTGTTTGGTTGGTTGATTTTATTCTAAGGTTCAATCGTTCCCCACTTTTGTTGGAATCCCTTGATATAAATTTCCTACCTTTGGAACCTTGGGAATGTCTCCTAAGGCCAAGTAGCATCTCACTGGCTTCTCAAGCCAATAAGGAAGGGATCATACATTACAAGTGGTATCAGTTTATTCGGTCCTTATCTTTCAAGTGAATGTAGTTGTTCGGTCTTTTGGTGTTGATTGTTGGTCTTGGTTTTGAAAGTTGTTCTTGGTATATTCCTTGAGTCGAGATAGTAGTAAGGTGTAGGTTTTTTTGAACTTGAAATGTATAGAATAAAAGTACATAGCTAACCCTTTTATACTAAACTTCAAGTTACCAGGGATTTGGGTACATAAGTGTTTTGGAGACACTTATAGTAATTGGAAATCTCATTGTCATGGGTGTAGCTAATGAGATGAGAATGGCATGCATGGTAGAAATGAATTCCCACTACGATATATATTTCATTGAGTATAATGATTTATGTTGCGTTGTGATTATGTTGATTTTTGAAAAATCTGGAAATTACATTCAAATGTGAGGATTTGAAATGTGGATGGTTGTCATATTTTGGAAATGGTCAATTTTCAAAACATAGTGGATTTTTCAAAAATGGTGAAACATGGGAAATGTGAACTTGTAGAAATCCTGATTATGCTAGAGGAAATGTAATTGAATTTGGAATGGTAATCCTTTTCTTGCTAAGGGAGTGACACTTATGGTTGTTTTTTTGTTGATAGAAATGGAACCAGGTAGGAGTCGTAGAGACCAACCAGAAGAGGCTTCTGAAAATGTGGTTGCACCTGAGCCCCAGGTGAACCACTAGCTAGTGCAGAGTATAGTGCAAGATTTCCAGTCTATGTAAAGCAGGAATAAAGAGGATGATATGAAGAATGTGGATCATGAAGTTCAGTTTCAAAAGCATAATCCACCAATCTTTAGGGGTGATTCAGAGCCGAAAAGGGAAGAAGCGCGGTTGAATAGAATAAACAGAATATTTGAATTCTTGGGAACACTAGCTGAGATGAAAGAGAAACCAACAATGTACATGCTATAAGATTTTTCCCTATCTGGTGGGAGTTGGTGGTCCAAGATGAATAGACCAAGGGGTGTAATGGGAGGTTTTTAAGGGTTTTTTTAATAAAAAATTTTACCCTCATATGTTCACAATTCATCACACAATATATTTATTTCACCTGAAGTAAGATAACCTCACAGTAACTGAATATACAACTAAGTTTATAAACTTAGTGCAATTTTCACCAGAGGTGGTAGGTAGTACATTGTTGATGGAATGTATATTTGAAGCTATATTGAGGCAGGAAATTAGTTCTAAAATAGTGGTGATGTGTATAAGTGATTACATAGAAATGGTGAATAGAGAAACAATAGATAAATGGGATATCTTTGGGGATGTGGGTGGGGGATTATGTAGGTACCTATAGGTAATAATGGGAAATCTAATGCTGGGTTCAAGAGGAAGAGGGATACTTATTTCCAAGGTAGGAGTATGGCTCAGAATCCTATGGTAGGATCAGTAAATCTTTTTCCAGAGCCTCAAAGTAAGCTAGGATGTTTTCAGTGCGTCTCTACGAGACACATCAAGCAGGATTGTATGGAATAACCTTGATCATGTCATAATTATAAGAATATGGGGCATCTTCAGTGGTATTTTTGTAATGCTTTGAATTCAGGTGTTTGTGAAGCTCTTCAGAGGTTGTAGGATTCCTATCCCCCAACGGGATGGGGGAAGCAACATACCCCTCGTCAACAGAGTAAATTTTTTCATGGTGATTCTAGGAACACCATGACTCCTCGGCAGGAAAATAAAGAGCATAGTATGGCAATAAAGCATTTTTTTGGATCTGAACAGGTTGTGATGGATGATCGTTCAGGACCATCCCTGGTACAAGGTACAATTATTTTAAATTATACCATAATGCAATTGTTATTTTATACCTGTGATTCGCATTATTTTCTTACTTCTCATGTTTTTAGTTTGATGGGTTTAACTATGGAAATGATGGCTTTGGTTTTAAAAATTCGAAGTCCTCTGGTTTAAAGAGAGTGTTGAATCTTCTTATGTGGAGGATGTTGTATAGTTGTAAATGAGGTTTAGTTGATGTGGTATTTCTCAATGCATTATACATATGCTTATGATATAATCCTTATAATGGATTGGTTGAAAATTTTTAAGTCCCACATTGACATTTATGCATGAACGGCGAGTTTTACAATGGGGGATGGCATTACGCCTCTCTTTATAGGGGAGAAGAATGAAAAGTTTGGTGCAATAGGTTAATTGGCACGAGATTTTGGAATGATATTGTATCATTTGGTGGTGGTGTATTTGTAATCAATGGAATGAGTTGAGAAGAGTATTTTTCTAGTGGTTGTTGTTTATTTTATGGATGTATTTCTTAAAGAATTATTAGGGTTTCCACCTAGGAGAGAAGTAGAATTTACAATTAATCTCCTCTCAATGACCAGTCCTATATCACGTCTGTCTTACCAGATAGAACCAATAGAATTGAGGGAATTGAAATTATAGTTGGAGGAGTTAGAAAACAAATGGTTCATATGTCCTAGAATGTATCCATGGGCAGTGCTAGTCTTGTTTTCTAGAAGGCAGATTGAACTCTTCAAATATGTGTTGATTATCATAAGCATAATCAAGTTACAATCAAGAATTGATATCCACTTCTACACATTGATGATTTGTTTGATCATTTTAGGGGGGCACAGTGGTTCTCCAAGATTAACTTCTGATGAGAATATCACCAATTGTGATTTTGGAAGGAAGATATTCCAAAAATATCCTTTGGAGTAGATATGGACATTATGAATATGTGGTTATTTCCTTTTTAATGAAAAATGAACCAGCAGTTTTCATGGAATTAATGAATCAGATATTTAAGAGATATCTAGACTATTTTGTAGTGATATTTGTGGATGATATATTGGTGTATTCTAGTACAAGGTTGGAGCATGAGAAACACTTGGAAATAGTGTTGGGGATCTTGATAGGTCATCAGTTGTATGCCAAATTTCCAAAGTGTGACTTTTGGATATAGGAGGTTTATTTTTTTGTCCATGTTATTTCTAAGAGAGGTGTTTCAGTTGATCCATAAAAGATATAGGTTGTTATCTCATGGAAACTACCAAAGAATGTGTTTGAGATATGGGGTTTCCTTGGTCTAGATGGGTATTATCAGCATTTTTTCCTGATTTATCATGATTGGACTCACCAATGAAAGATTTGACAAGGAAGAACATTCCATTTCAATAGGATGAGGAGTTTCAGAAATGTTTTGAAGAGCTTAAGGTTTTCCTTACATCAGCACCAATATTGGTTTTTTTTGAACTAGGAAAGGGTACGCGGTGTACTGTGATGCATCGAGATTAGGTTTGGGGTGTTTTCTCATACAGGGGGATCACGTTGTTGCATATGGATCACAATAATTGAGGTTTCATGAGAATAACTACCCAAAAATGGTTTGGAGTTGGAGATAGTGGTTCATGCCCGAAAAATGTCATTATTATCTATTTGGTGAGAAATTAATGGTGTTTACCGATCATAAGAGTTTAAAGCATATTTTCTCACAAATAGATTTAAACTTGAGGCCAAGGATATGGATGGAGTATCTCCAGATGATTTATTTTGACATGATGTATACACCGAGTAAGGGAAATTCAGTGGTGGATGAATTAAGTAAGAAGTCTTATGATCAAGTGGTGAAACAGGCATCAGATCAGTGGCAGTTAATGTCGGTCCTAGGCAACATGTGGTTGGAATGTAAGGAACAGGGTGATATAGTGGTTTTCTTTCCAGTCTCATTACTTCCGGATTTTGTTTGGTTGGTTAAAGAGGCACATACATCTAATTCCAAGTGTATGATGATGAAGTCGAAACTTAATGGTGGGGATACCATTGAGGGTTGGGAACTGAATAGGAATGAATTTTTGTGTTTTTTGAAATCGAATGGTTTTACTAGTGGCTTGTCAAGAGGAAATTCTCAAGGCTTATCATCATTATAGGTGGATTGTCCATCCTGGAATTCAGAAAATGTATAAGGTATTGAAAGCGTAGTTTTGGTGTGCTAGTAAGAAAAGGAAAGTGGCTAATTTTGTTTTGAGATATTTGACTTGTCAGCAAGTCAAGGTAGAGCATCAACAGCTAGAATGAATTTTGTAATCATTACCTATCATAGTGTGTAAATATGAGAATATACCAATGGATTTTGTTATAGTTCTCCCAAGAATGGTCAGAAAGTAGGATTCCACATGGTTGACAGTGGATCAGCTCACAAAGTTGGCCCATTTCATCCCTATACACGAATCTTATATGGTGGAGGATCTATCCAAAATCTATATCCGTGAGGTGGTAAAGAGGCATGGTGTTCCAGTTTCGATTGTATTAGATAGATATCCAAGGTTCACATCCTGTTTCTGGAAATCCTTATAGCAATCCATTGGGACGCACTTGACGATGAGTACAATGTATCATCCTTAGATGGATAGGAAATCCAAGAGGAAAATTTAAACATTACAAGATATGTTGTGGGCCTATGTGATGGATTTTAGTGGTTCATGGGAGGATAACTTTCCATTAGTGGAGTTCTCATATAATAAAAGTTACCATGTCTTGATACATATGGCTCCATTTAAATCATTGTATGGGAATATATGTCATTTTCAACTTTGTTGGGTGGAAATCGGTGAAAATCATTGGTTGGAATAAGCCTTGTCCAAGAGACAGTGGAGAAAATTAAGTTGATCAGGAAAAGAATGGATATGGCTCAGAGTCATCAGAAATCATATTCAGACCATCGTCGATGACCGTTGTTATTCGAGGTGGGTCATAACGTGCTCTTGAAAATATCTACTAGGCTTGGAAATCGCTGGTTTGGAAAATAGGGAAAGTTTTCTTCAAGGTATATTTGGCCTTTTTAGATACTTGAGCAAGTTGGAGAGGTGGCTTATCTGTGGGCTTTGCCACCACGGTTTAGTGCGGTGTACAATGTGTTTCATCTGTCTTAGTTGAAGTCATATCAACCAGATCCTAGACATGTTATTCAATGGGATCATGTTGAGTTAGAGATGGATGCTTTGTTGGTACATGTTTCAGTGCAGGTTGTGAATAGGAAATATAAAGTCTTGCATGGTAAAAGAATCACTATACTTTGGGTTGTGTATCATCATGGCCAGATCTAAGAGGAGAATTATAAGTGAGAGAAAGATATGATCGAGAAATGGCCTAAGCTCTTTCAGCAAAGTGGTGTTTCTATAATTTCTAAATAAGAAAATACCAATTTTGGGGAGAATAAATCACCTCTGGTTTGAGGTATGTAACCCTTGTTATGCGTTTAGTTGGCTTTAAAGTTGTTGGGTGAAGTTTGGGATAGTTTGGAAAGGTTTTGGAAAATTTTGGAGGCCTTTTTAAGGATTCACAATTTGAGAATGGTTAGAGGAAACCGTGAAATAATCCAATGTAACTGTGCAATTTTTCACTATTTGGACAATATCATCTGTATAGTTAGCACATGTTTTTTTCAAACTGGGCAAGTTAATCATGCGGCCCATTAAAATTAGGTTTTTTAAAATGGGGTTAGTCAGGATTTTCCTTAAAACACCCATTTCTTCTGTAACTCAATCCTTACTTTGGATTTACTCTCCTCAAGGGTTAGGGAACCTCTCCCATCACTTTGGAAGAATTTTTAAGGTATTTCTTGGTGGTTTGAAGGTGATTCTTCTTGGATAAGTCTCTTATATTGGTTTCTTTTTTGTTTTCCTTAGATCTAGTTCTTCACATCTCTCGGTTTCCTAGATCTACTTGTGTTTCATGTAAATTTAGGGTTTTTGTTGCCTAAAATTATGAGATTTTGGCATGTTGATGTCAGGAAAAGAGATATAAGGTGTTTTTAGTGGGTATTTCAACCGAATTTGTAGTGCGGTTGGGCGTTGGTCGATTTCAACAAAAACCTAAGGTAGGTGGATTTTCTATTGACTCCACTTTGCTTGAACTTGAGGCCTTATTGTAATTAATTTTTTTATTGAAATTAATTGTGAATATGATGTGATAATATTGGTGGAAACTAATTTGGTGATTATTTGGGGATTTTGGGTAAAATGGGATATTGTTGCAAAAAGTATTTTATTGTGTGATTTTAAAATGTTAATTTTAAAATTGATAATGGTTTGAATTATGGAAAATGTTTTATGAAACATTAATTTCAAACAAAAAAATTTATTGAAATGTGGTTTGGCATGGAAAATGGTTAAAGGGTGTTTTCAATAAATGGGTGATTTATTAATATGATTTGCCATGTGTTAGAAATGGTTGTGTGCATAGTGTGTGGCCTTGGTGTGCTTTATGCTCATTGGTTGGTTATTTTTTATGGCTTGTGTTGATTGTGTGAAGTGGGAGGGAAGTCTCACTATAAAAGGTGAAAGATTTTGGACGGAAGGTCCACCATTAAGGATAAGTGGTCAGGAAGTACCACTAGATTGGGAATGTAGTAAACAGCCTTGGACGGGAAGTTCCACCATGTTTAGTTGCCTTATGTGTGTTGTTATGCAAGATGGAAATGGATGTGCTAATTTTTTATGGTGAAATGGCTTATGGCATGGTTGTTTTTCTTTCCCTTTCTTTGTGTGGATAAGGGTAAAGGTGTCTTGGTAAGGGTGTGTTTGTCTTGTTGTAATTGTTGCACTATTTTATGTTTTATATAAACTGTTTATATAAATTTGATAATGGTTCTTTCCTAGTGGTGTGTGTAGGGAAGTCATTTGGGGAGATCCTAATGAGTATTTTAACTCACTACCTTCTTTGGAACATTGGTGCATTTTCAGATGTTGTATTCTAGGACACATGTAAAGGTAAAGAATATCCTTCCTTTTGTGGTACTTCATGATGCTTGGGTGGTTTTGGTGGTTCTTGGAGTATAGATCTTGGTGTATATCTATGGGGTGGTGTCATGGTTCCTTTTGTTTTTTAGTCTTCTACATGGTACTTGGATTATGGATTCCTGTGGCTTGGTTGTTTTGGTCATTTGGTTTTTTGAGTTGTAAACCCTGTTGACATGCATCATGTAGTTTGGTTAGTTATGACTCGTTTGGTTGGATACTTTGATTCTAAGGTAAAATTGTTCCCCACTTTTTCTTGAAGCCCTCAGCATTAATTTCCATCCTTGGGAACTTCGTGTAAGGAAAGCAGCATCTCACCGACTTCTCAAGCCAATGAGAAAGGGCCAGAATGTTACATCTCCCTTGTTGTAGGTCTGTGAACCCCAGATTCAAAAGAGATAGGACTAAGTGAAAAAACCTTGGCATTATCAGTCTTTATTAGGGTAGACTTCTCATCTAGAGTGCCAACTACAACTATAGTGAAAGAGAGACTCTATATTTTGATAGACTTAGCTGAACCACGAGTAGGTGTATTTCCATCCTTAAAGTTTGGACCAACGGTCCCTTGTAACTCAGATATTTCACCACTATTCTTCACATAGGCATAAAACTAACCAACATGATCAATAGTATCAGAACATATTCCCTTTTTATTCACCCAAAAATTTTTCTGATGGTCCAATTACTTTTGGCATACTTAAGATTGAAACAAAGCCTGGTTGTCTAACCTCAAGAACTATGGTGAGTCTTAGAAAAGTCTAGTATATGACATAGTTCCCCTCATGAACTCCCTGATTTCAAGATCCACATACAGTACCTCTTTAGTATTATAATCCTTTTTAGGTTTCAAGACACCATTATAAATAATTTTTAATTTGCATGATTCAATATGATGCCCTGATTTTTTTTTGTTAACATAGAGAATATTTCTATGAAAATCACTAATATGGTGTTATAGTTCTTATATATGGAAGTTAATATTTCAAATTCCATGGACAGTTCAAGTAATTTACTAGTAGAAACCAAGGTAACGGTTTCTATTGGAGGATTACAGAGATCAATCTCAAATAATACTCTAGAGAATTGTCCAAACCTAGATATATCTATCTATTTGTCAAAATTGATCGACACCCCAATCCTAGAGGTTACATCCTAGATGATTTGTGATTTCCATAGAAACTATATTATTTTATAGATTCAGATCTAGTACTAATTGATCGATTCCTTAACTATCGTAGAGTTGAATAAGGGTTTCTAATCTTGGATCCACAAAATCCCTAGCTTGAGGGAAATGAACCCTAAACCCTAAACTCTAGATTTTAGTTCAATAAAAGAAAAAACAACAAGAAATAAACCCTTACCAAGAGATTCCATATGCCATCCACCATTTTCCAAATCCCCAAATCCAATGCAATCGGTTATGGAGATTATCAAACTTCCACAGTTTTGCCTTTAGATGTGACAATCTTATAATAATCAAGAATTTACATTCATCAAGATACTCCACAAGGATAATCAGATTCACCACAATGAAATCTATAGAACCATTCTTCATAATATGATTATTCATATGGATAAAATTTCTCTTGCTGAATAATTTTCCCTTCGTGACCTTCTCAGTGAAAAAAACCTATACTTCCTTCTTTGATTATTTTAAGTCATAACATATCCACACAGTATAATATTTAGTCATTTAAATAATTAATAATATTTTTAAAAATATAACTAATATTATTTAAATATAATTAATAATAGTTAATATTTTATATATAATATTATTAATATTATATATAATACTAGAATAACTAATATTATATACTTTTATCTTTTTGATTCATATTTTTGTATGTATACATATAATTATTTATGAATATAATTATACATTTATATAATTAATGATTTATTTTAAAAAATATATTGATTCATTTATAAAAAAATCATATTTTTACCTTTATTAGTGATAACTTCTGATAAATGTACTTATATAAATGCTAAAGTTATAATTCTTATAGGTCTACTACGTAAAGTATGGTGGTTACTCAATATGTTATCAATGATAACCCTATCATTAATAAAGGTACTTTTATCAGTTCTTTTTAGCGCTAATAATTCCATGCCTTTATCAAGTCTAAATTTAGCACTGATAAATGCTTCATTTAGCAGTGCTTACTGTTTTATAACTAATAAAAAATACTTTTATCAATGATTTTTTGTTGATACTAATAAACCCCTTTAAATCCTTTTAAAATAACCATCACACGTGCATCTCCTCCTTATCATTCAAGCTTTTTAGAAACCTGAACTATGCAGTAACTTTTTTGGAATATTTTTGGACTAATCGGCCCTCAGAAATGAATATATGATATTATTAACTTATTTTTAAGGATTTTTAAACCAATCATTTAAGAGTTTTTCATGATTTTTTCCATTTATCTTACCATTATCAATTGTCACTATGATTCATGATTATGTATATGTGTAAATATGTATATATGTTTGTGTGTGTGTGTGTATAAATATATATATTAACAATATGATTAATTCAATACCTAATAATATTGGATCTTCTTCTCATATTTGTTTGCACATATTTGTGTATATATACATACACACACATATATATATACATATAAATATATCTGTTTCATTAATTTTTATATGTATAAATATGTATATATATTTTTTATTTTTGTGTATGTGTATTTATATATCTCTGTTTGTGTGTGTGTGTGTGTGTGTATTTATATAAAAATAAACATATATATACATAATATTAAGTATGTTCGTTAAATATATATATATATATATATATATATATATATATATATATTATACCTCATTTATGTATGTATCATAATTTCAAGAATATTCTTTAAACTTATAGTTTATACTCTGAATTTTTTTCTTCATGTGTGTGTGTGTGTGCTTATACATATGCATTTATATGTTGACACACACAAATAATTATATATATACGCACAAATATTTAATTCTTATACACATCTATGTATATATATTATATAAAATTATATTGATATATTCCAACTTTATTATATGTATATATTTTTCAATGTATTATAAAACATAATCTTTGTTTTTTTTTTGTTTTTTAAGTTAGGGTTAAAACCTCCTTTTTATAGTTAAACAAAGGAACTTATTTCATTCTGGGTAGAGGGAAACTCATTACATATCTTGAAGGCCCATGTCCCATAGGCCTAATTTGAGTGGCCCGAATACCTAGGGGCCTGAATCCCTAATACATGGTTGAAAATCCCATTTTTTGGTTGAAAGGACCCTCTGGTGAATAGTACCGCTACAATACCTAGGTTGCTACAGTGTCACCCCTGATATAGTTCTATCACTACTATAGTATTTCTACAATAACTTGGTAATTCACCTCTACTCAAATTTGATCTTGGGTCTTTTGGATGCCAAGTAGGAGCCTATCCTATTCAGGTATATGCTTGTTGGAAATAAAACATAGGCTTTGTATCTATTCTTTTATATACTTTATATATGTCTGTAGTAGAATTTATAATTATACTTTTTAATGTTATACTTTATATAATTTACACATGTAAAAAATAATACATTATATTCATGCCTTCTATGTATTTATTTATTCATTGTCAGATATGAATATTATTGAACCAAATATGATGAATATGAATTAAAAATGGATGGGTGTCAATCATGAAAAAAAAAGTGTGAGGATGGAGGTATATAGTTCTTCAATTTTTCAATAGAGAATATAAATGACCCTTCCCAAATAATTTGTTTGTGCTTAGGTTGTAACACCTCATGATTTTTGGATGATTTTCCATTTAAATAAATCACGTGTATTCGATAACTTATGAAACACGCAACACCGAACTAAAGTGACCAATATTTTCTTGTGATTTTACTATAAAAAATGAAATAAATTACAAGTTATTTAAATTAAACACAATAAGAATAATTAAAAAAGTAATAAAATCTCAAGTAAATAATTTTGTAACAATATTAAAAGATACCAATTCACTGGAGAAAAATATCATTGATTCTGAAGAAAATGTTTTCTTAAAATTATGTATCACCTTTAAAGAAATATATAAATAAAATTTATTGATAAAATTTAAGTAATGGTTAATAAAATAAATTAATACCATCCAATAAATTATTAAGTAAACACAAGGAATGTTGATTTAATTATTCAAGTCTAAACAATTTTTTTAAACATTGTGTTTATTATATATTATATATTTTTATTTAAAAATAAAATTTCTCATATTTGGAGTATGAAATTTAACGAAATTTTCTACTTTTATGTGTAAATAATTAATAAAAATTCATATATTTATTATTAATTAGTTAGTAACAAATATAAAATCAATTAGTATTAAAAAGACCAATTTTTCAAAGAATTATTTTTTCTATAGATTGTGAATTTTCATTTTAATAAATTAAAATGATCTCTATTAAATAATTATTTTAATGAAATTAATTGTATAAATATATATTCAAAAAATGTACCAATAATCAAATGATTATTACTTGATAAGTAATAATAATAAATTCATTTTTGTGATTAAAAATACATTTGTTTAATTTTTTTAAGAATTATGTGTACTTATATTAAAATTAATTCATATATATAAATTGAATCCAATAAAATTGATTTAATATTTTGAATCAGTATTTAAAAATTAGGTAATAAGTTCAATTTTATTTTTAGGCATAAAAATTATCTACCAAGATAAAAGTTAGTTACCGCAGTAAAGGCTAAAATAAGGTAAAAGTGTTAAATCAAGGTATGAGGTCATAAAATACCATAAGACCTTATATATAAATGTGTAGATGAGGTAATTATTAACCTAAATTTATATTATATACAATAATTTACTGCTTTGTACCCTCTTTCCTTTTAAAATGACATCCTTATACATTAAGGAATGAGTATTTGCAGAAATACTACTCAAGCTTACCAATAAAAGGACTCATCCTCTCCCCAATTAAACCCATAAATTTAATTAAGTTTCATATTTATTACCTACCCAAATTATCTCCCTAAAAATCATATCCCATATTTGTTAACCCTTATTCATAATAAAGAGTCTCAAATCCCTTATTTCAAAGAGGCTCTCTAGGAGGATATTCAAGTCTTCAATGAAAGTGTTACAAACTCCTCAATCATTCTTATTTATCTTCTTTATCCACCTCTTCATGAATCTAATTTAAAATTTTAATAAAATATTCTTAAACTCATTAATCCTTTGTAAATGTGATATTCTTACTATACAATAATATGCTCTTACTTATTTAGTCATTATAATGTGTTCTTGTTTGGGTTGGATTTACCACCAACATGAACGACGTTATAATGTTAACATCATGACTGACTAATAAAACATAAATAATGGTGATATTATGTAATAATTATTAATTTAGGATTTTTTATAATTATTTAATGTTAATATTCCTAATCATATTCACCAATTAATTCAACTCTTTTGTCAATTCGATAATCACTAAAAAGGAAGATTTGTAAGTGTTCGTGAAAATTGTCCCCATAGTTCCATGAAATGGAAACAAGTCTCCATAACTATAACAAAAACATATAATAAATCATTATTAATATTCTCTTTTTGATAAACCATTGATCAATTATCGAGGGCTAGAACCACCAAACTAAACCATGTGTGAAAAACAAAATAGTTAACACTCGAATATTAATTTTAACAAAACATAATTAATACATGGATAATATGGAATTATTAATAAATTATATTAAGAAAAATAAAAATTAATAAGGATTTTATACATATGAATAATAAACCAAAATTTATTGTATAGGGGGTTATAGCATGTTCGACCAAACTAAAGTCTGAGGTAAGTGTTTCGTTTCTGATATCACTTTGAAATCGAGATTTTTTACTTCTAAATTTCTATTTGGTTAAATTTTATGTTAATTATTTCTAAAACACTATATATTTTATTATCCTATAGTTATTTTTATTTTTTACATGTCTTCTTAACATTTCACTTCCTTTTTGTTCACAAATCAACCAAAAGGTTTCCTGTAAGTGGTGTCAACCTTATCTCATCTTCTTAGTTGGAAATATTTCTTCTCCATGTCCATTTTCTTTATATTGTCACATGGATGTTATTATATATAATTTTATGATTTATTATGGTCATTTTATATTTAATTTAACTTTATTTACAAAATTTTGACATGAATCACTTCTTATTGTTTTCAACATGAGTTATTTTTTATTAATTTTGTGTTTCTTTATAAAAATGTGAAAATGATCATTTTTAATCTTTTCCACACCAACACATATTATATAAATATTATGTTTTCTTTATGAATCTTCCTTTCCAATATTTCATAATTTTACAAATTAATTTCTATTCGCATTTTTCATATATTATTCCCTTCAAAAAAAGTTTTTAAAAATATAAATTATTCTTATTCTTATTTTTTAAGTAATTTTATAATACTATTATAAGATGTTTTTCATCTATGTCAGTATCCTTTAATAATTCTTATTCTTTACCAGGGATATGCTTTAATGATATTATCCACCGTATTTCTCTAGATGGCTTATAATCATGTTTTATGGAAATCTTCATGAAACCTATTTATTTATCATGGGTTAATTAATCTATGATGGGATTATGAATGTTTTTATATGGCATAAATATGTGTGGTTTATCATTATGTGATAGGCGGGTCTGATATAACCCTTTAAGGAATTTAGAAAAAATTTATATCACATGAGATCAGGATGGGACATAGGTGGTTAGTATAAGTCCAAAATGTTATGGGATGTGGGTGGTTAGACAAAGTACAATTTGTTATGGGAATGTGGACACCTTGTCCATTATGATATGAATGACTTGGTGATTAGCATTTAAATAAGTTATTATTTATATGCTTATTTTTATTCCACACTCTTATATTATGCAATGTGCCTATGTCATGTCTTCACAACTCATGACTATTGCATCATGTTTCCATATTCCCATGTCCTGTGTCTTATGTTATGCCCAAAGCCTTATGTCAGGATTCATGATTTATTCTTTAGGTTTAATTGGGTATTGTTTTCTTAAGATATGTTCATGTATCTTGATTATTTTCTCATTATCACATTTCCATCTTATACTCACGTATGATCTCTGATTAATGTTCACCCCTTATTGAGCATCTAAGTTCACCCTTTCTTATGTTCCCATTTCCTTAGGTTATAAAGTATAGTGTTTTTTTGAGTGATTCCTAGTTTATTGCTTCATTTTTTTATATTAATATATATATATATATATATATATTCATTGACAGTTAGGCACAGATCTCCTAGTCTATAAGGGTTGTTGGTTGGAGAAATATGGAAAGAGGGGGTGAATTTTATTTTAAAAAATTTAAAGCCAAAACAAATGATAAAGAGAGATATTGATTGAGAAATAGTTGATAATTTTGATTTAAGTTACTAAAGATAATATCAAAGTAAACTAAGTGTGGAAAAAATTAAATCAATTTTATAAAAGTATTTGAATCAATGATAAATTATGAAATGTGATAAAGTAAAGAGAGTGAAGACACAATGGGCAAGAAGTTCAATAATAGCTAAATGTGAGCCCATACACATCTAACACTTGAATAAATAGGATAATAGTTATAATCCCTTGATCTTAATAGTGATCTAGAAACCCGTCCCATGCAATTGTGGCTTTTGAGAACCCTCTTAATCTTCACTGGTATAAAAAGAACCCATTAGAGAAGGGTGGTGAAATAGAGAAGGTTTGGTTGGTGAAAAACTGTTATAAAACTGCTCATAAATCTCTTCTACAGATGATTACAATTTGGGATGAGATATTTTATATAAATTATAAGTTCCTTTTAATAGAATGAGAAATGAGAAAGGATATTTGAGATAATCTTGAGAATTTTAGTGATTCAGCGTCAATTCAATATTGATAGTCTCATTGGGACCAAAATTTTTCTTCAAAGAGGAAAAGGGACTCCTTTTTATAGACTCCAAGAGGATTGATAAACTTCTAGAATTCATCGGGTGTAATGAATCCATGGAATACAACCATAAAATAATTTCAGACTACATTAAATGCAATCTTGGAGAAGTTGGATCAACACCATTGTATCCTCGATAACCTTCACTTAGTAGCCTATAGCCTATCTGGAGCTGGGGGAACTTCTGGATCTAGCACTAGCTAGTTGGTACACCTACATTAGCTAGCTGGTGGACTATTATTGGAAGACCTAGATACTACCTTCACTACTAGTTATGGGTATTATTCACACCATGAGGATCTATCTCATGGAATCAGTTGTTCGGTGCTGCCTGCACCACTTCACCTTCATCCATGTCCACCTCTACTTCCCTTTAATACCTTCAAAGGTTATTCAAAGATGATTCCAAGGTCTTGAAGTGTGAATATATATATATTAACAAGCCTTTAATTAGACTTTAAATTATCTTTAATATTATATTAAATTAAATCACTTGTAATTTCATAAAAACACGGAAACTACCTTCAATTAAATTATTTTAAAAGATAGGTGAGTGTTTTTTATCATCAAAACACCATGAGATAGATAGGTACACCAATACCTCCCTTTTTATGTTCAAAAAAATGTAACATTAAAAAGATAGATTAGGAAAAGATCAAGAAAGACAAAGATAACAAAGTAATTAAAGATATTAAATAGATATTCAATGAGCTCAAGGATAATATAAATCAAGCATGATATTAATAAAAAGAAAAACATATTTTCAATAACTCCCCCTTTTTAAATCAATTAAATAGACACACAAAATTTATATTTTTTCAAGAAAATCAATATTAGTGAAAAAAAACTATCCCTTTAAAAAAATCCTCCATGAATCTTTCCCCTTCTTTGATTATTAAAAATAAATATAAGGAGAGGAATAATTTAAAGAAAAATAAAAGGAATATTTTGAAAAATAAAAAATAAATTTGAAAATAATGTTTAAAGAGAGATTATATTTTGAAAATAAGAAAAATATTTTGAAAACACCTTTTAAATTCTAAACTACCTAAATAATATGATTCTTATAGAGTGGGATGAAAGTTAAAATAATGAAGAAAAAATGTATCAATGGAAAAAATATAAGAGTTGTATAAAAGAATTAAAGAATAAGAGAAAATAAAATTGGTACATACCATTATCATGAAACATCCTTCCTCAAGGATTGGTTTTACCTCCATTTATTGATTTCTTTATTGAAAAGAGATTAATAAATAAATTACTTTAATATAAATCATAATTCATAATATTTACTTGATTTTAATTCCATTAAATACTACTTAAGGGAAAATTCATAGAGATAGGTATATATGATAAATTTTTACTCATCACTAATCTTACTTAAGAGAGATAAAATAAAACTTGTAAAAATAAGATAGTATATACATATTGATCCTAGAAGTTTAAAAATAAATTTTGAAATAGATTTAAAAAAAGGTATTAAAGGTTGTTTAAAAATCTATATATATATTAAAAAAGTACATATATGATTTTGAAATTTTGAAAATAAGAGAAAATATTTTTTAAAAAAATTATTAATTTGAAAAAATATATCTCTTAATAAAAAATTCAGAATAAAAGAGATAAGGTTCCCCTTAAATGATAACACAAGTGAGATAAAGGGATCATAGAAAAGATAGAAATTAAAAAGATAAAATAATAATTTTAGGATATTAAAATACTTGAAACAAGATTTTTAGAAGACTTTTAAATAAGATCAAGATTGAAAAAAAATTAAAAACATAATTCAAGATAGCTATAGATCAAATATAGAATATCACTAGTGAACCATTACTAATTCACATTTAATGAATTCAAAACTATCAAGGGCTAGAGGTTTAGTGAAAATATCAATGAGTTTATATTACATGATAATAAATTCCAATAATATATCACATTTTTGGAAGTGAACTCTTAAGAAATGGTGTCTCAAATCATTATTTTTGGTGCGAGAGTGATAAATAGATTTTTTGGAGATACTGACGGCAGTAGTATTGTTAAACATAATAGGAATATGGTAAAATGTAAGGTTGATGTATAAGATATTATGTTGCATCCATATTATTTGAGTGTGATAACTCTTAATGGCTATATATTCTGCTTTATCTATAGAAAGATAAATTGAGTTCAACTTATTATTACTCCATGAGACAATGGATTTTATTAGTAGATGGAATGTTCCACTAGTACTTTTCCTATATAGATGGAATCCTATAAAATCATAAGTGAAAAAATATGTTAAATCAAAATACTTTCCTTTTGGATAAAGAAACTAGATTTTAGATCCTTTAAAATAATGAAAAATTCTTTTAAGAAAATTTGATTGAAAATGTCTAAAAATAAAACACTGAAAAAATATATATCCAGGTCATTGTAAGGTAAATTAGACTAGAAATCATATTTATATAAGTCTTTTTATCAATCATTTTACCGAGTTTATCCAATTTAATATTACAAGTTGTAATCATGGGAGTGCTAATCTTCTTAGCAAGATCCATGCGAAATCAATTTAAGAGTTCATTATTTTATTTTCCTTTGGTTTAGAAAAATATCATCATTTCATTGAGGAATTTCAAAACTAAGAAAGAATTTGAGTTCACCTATAAAGATCATTTAAAATTAATTTTTCATTAAATCATAAAATTTAAAACAAATAGGTTCATTGTTTGAGACAAAAATCACATCATCAATGTAAATTTATACAAGTATCAAATCATTTTAGATGTGTTTTAGAAAAAGAGTTGAATCAAATTTTCCCATTTTAAAACCATTTTTAAATGATAATTTCAAAAACATTCATACCAATCTTGAGGGGATTGTTTTATAACATAAAATTATTTTGTTAATTTTAAAATCGAATTTTTTAAAAGATGATTTTCAAAATTAAGTGATTTTTTAAAAAAATCATTTTTAGAAATAAAACCATTTTAAAATTTACTTTCAAAATCCATTTGAAAGAGTATGAAATTTAAATTAGAGGATAATTACAACAAGATTATAATGGATTCTAATAGTGTGACTGGTGGAAATGTTTCACTATAGTCAATTCCTTCTTCTTGGTTATAAAGTTTTGTTTCTATATGAGATTCATTTCTAGTGATATTACTATATTCATCCAGCTTATTTCAAAACCCCCATTTAGATACAATAAATTGATGATCATTAGGTGTTTCCATGAGAGTCCATACATTATTTAAATTGAATTTATTTAATTCCTCTTGCATATAAAGAACCCAATTTTTATTTTTAAGAGCATCGTTAAGGTTTTAGGGTTCTAAGTGAGAGACAAAGTCAAGGCGTTCAACCTCATTTAGTACTGATCTATAAGTATGCGTTCTCACTTATAAATCTCCAATTACATTTTCAAGGGGATGGTCATTATATTTTTTAGATGATTTAAGAAAATAGTTTGAAGGAGATTCTTATTCTAATTCAAATTATTTAGTTTTAGATGATTCATTTAAAACATCATTTCCAAAATATTTTTAGAAATATCATTTGGAAAATTATCATAAAAAACAACTCGAATTGATTTTTACATTATTTTAATCCTTTTGTTAAAGAATCAGTATGTATTTCTTGAGTCAGAGTTCCCAATAAAGATAACTTCATTAGATTTATAATCGAATTTACTAAGATTGTATTTTGTGTTTAAAATAAAACATTTGCAACTAAAAACATTGAAAAATACCACTTTATGTTTTTTTACTATGGCAAATTTTAGAAGGGTTATTTTTAAGAAAATATCTTGTGAGAATGTGATTAATGATATACCATGTAGTACTCATGGACTTAGCCCAAAAATATTTTGGTAAATTAAATTCATTTAAAAGAGTTCAAGTGATTTCTTGGATTGTTCTATTTTTCCTCTATACTACCTCATTTTGTTTAGATGTTTGAGGATCAGAAAAAAGAATGATTATAGCCTTTAGAAGAGAATAAATCATCAAATTACTTGTTATAAAATTATACTCCATGATCAATATGAATTGAAATAATTTTTAAAACTTTTCATTTACATATTTTTTAGAAAACTTGATAAAGGCTTTGCAAGATTCACTTTTATGAGATAAGAAATAAGCCCATGTGAATCATGTAAAGTCACTAAAAATTAAGAGAGTATAAAATCTCCATCCTATAATTTAAATTTGAGAATTTCCAACTAAATTAAGATGAATTAATTCAATATCTTTTTAATAAGAAATAATGTTTTCATAATTAAAAAATATTTTTGTTGCTTACCATAATGGAATGCTTCAAAAACCATGACATCTTTGAAATTTAATTTGGGTAGATTTTATACTAGTTTATAATAATTGAGTTTTATAAGTGAGTGCATCTAAAATTACCAAGGAATATATTCAAAATCAATGATTGACTAAATTATTCACTCAAGAATTTGATGTTTTAGATAATGAGATATTTTAAATTTATTGTATAAACATTTTGAAATCAAGAAGCGGTAAAAAAAAGTTTTCCTTTTTGAGTTTTTTTTTTGGAAAAATCATTTTCTAAAAAGATATTGAAATCACTATCACACAATTTAATAATTATTAGAAAATTTTGTTTCAAGACTTTGAGTAATAAAACATTTTTTTATAATGGTTGATTTAGAAAAACCAATGTTAATTTCACCAATTATTTACCCATAGAGTTATCGCTGAAGGCGATATGGCCTCCTCTAAGATTATTAATTTGATTGAATTTTTAGATTTTCCCACACATGTTCCTTGAGCGACTACTATTTAGGTACTATATTGCTTCTTTTCTTTTTCTATCAAGACACTTTTCCTATAAAATAAAATGGCTAAAGGTTTTGTTACCCAAAAAAACTTAGGTATGCTAATGTTATCCAATAATGATTTTGGAATCTAGATTTGTTTAGGATGAGTTTTTCTTTTGGAAAAATTAGAAGAAGGATGACTTTAATTTTGTATCCCATATCATTAATTGTTTTAATAATTTTTATAAATTAAACGACAAATTCTTTTTCAATAATTGTAAAAATTATCTTTCAAGAAACATTTAACAAAATTGGTTTTTATTAGATTTCTTGATGTGTTTGCATGATTAGAGAAACCAAAGTCAACCCATTCTTTTCCACATTTTTTAGATCCCAAAATTTTGTTTAAATTTTCTCTACTTTGAGTGAATTTAAAAATAGAATTTCTTAGGTCTTGAATGGTTGATTCGAGTTTATTAAAACATGATCAATTCTTAATTTTCATTGATAAATATTATTTTTATTTGAGGAGAATATTCTTATCTTCTTAAAGTTGATCTTTCCCCAAATCACATGTATATATCTCTTTTTAATATCTTTATTTAATGAATCAAGTTGATGAAATCCATTTTTGAGATAATCATGATCATATTTTAGGTATTTATAATTAAGGTGAAGAGAGGAGTAAGAGGAATAAGAAGAGGAAGAAGAATAATTTGAAGAAAAAGAGGAAGATGGGGAAGGAATAGGAAGAGGGGTACTAAATTCGACATCTTCATCAACATTCACCATAAGGAACTTGGGAATAGATTCACATGAAGTGGATGAGGAATTTGAATCCATGGAATCATCACTTGAACTACACATTATGACTTTGAAAGCATTTTTACCTTATTTATTTTCTTTAATATTCTTTTTTTAAATGGGTCACTCTGGCTTGATGCGTCCTTTATTTTTTACATTCATTGCATATAACTTCTAGTTCTGCCTTTTGATTTACCTTTTTGGATTGGTTAGTTAATTTCTTATTCTTAATAAATTTTTTCATGTTCTTGGAAAGTTGAGCACAGTTTAAAACTCCACCTATAGATAAATCATCATTGGTAACTTTAAATGTGATAGATTTCTTTACTTATTTGATTTCATTGGATTATTTTTTAGCTTATCTCTTCATTATTATTTCATATTAATTAGGTAGATGATGAATTATTCAATATCTATTTTCTTTACATCCTTTTCTTCTTGGATAACTATGAATTTGGGAGCCCAAGAGCTAGGTCAAACCCATAGGATTTTCTTTACGGTCATTTTTGTAGATAAATCATCACCAAGGGAAATTCTCCATTAAAAATTTCATTAAATCTTGTAAAAATGTTATCAATATATTCATTAGAATCCATAGTGAAACTTTTAAAATATTGATGATACATAACCAATCTAATGACCTTTAATTTATTTGTGCCTTTTTGTGTGACATCTAATAATTTATAGATTTCATAAGTAGGTTTTCATGAATAAACATGATTGAATTCATTTCTATCAAGAACATAATGTAAGGTATTCATAACTTTATAATTAATTTTAAAATTCTTAACATCTTTGGGAGTCAATTATTCTTCAAATTATTTTTTTGGAATATACATAAGCATTACCATTTTCCAAATGGGATAACTGATACTATTAAGGAATGCTAAAATTATATTTTTCTAATAGGAACAATGGGTGACATCAAAAATATGTTCATTTAAATTGGAATTATATCCCATAATAAAATAGATATTTTAAATCAATTAACATTTGAAAAAATATTCAAAATAACCACAATTTTTAAAAATTATATACTTTTTACAAAATCACATAGCACGCCTTTGATACCAATTATTGGTCGAAGAAATATGGTAAGAGGGGGTGGATTGACAATTTAAAAATTTAAGGTGATAACAAAGGATACAATAATTAATCAATTATGTGATAATTTATAAATTTGATCCAAGTAATTAAAGATACTATCAAAGTAAATTAATCATGGAAATGATTGAATCAAATTTATTCAAGTATGCGAATTGATAAAAAATTATGAAATGTAATAAAGTGAAGAGAGTGAAAACACAATTGATAAGGAGTTTGGAAATTTTTTGATGTGAGCCCCTATATATCCACCCCTCGACTCAAGAGGTCAATAGTATTAATCCCTTGATCTTATCGGTGATCAAGAAACCAATCCCTCACAATTGTGGTTCTTAATAACCCTCTTAAGCTTTTCTAGTCTCTAAGGAACTCTTTAGAAAAAGGTGACGATTTTCTTGGTGAAAACCCATTATAAAGATGCTAAAAAATATCTTGTATGTATGATTACAATTTAGGATGATAGATTTAATAGAAAGGATGAGAGTAGGATGGCACAACCTGTCAATGAAGTTGGTATCAATGTCTGGAATCTCAACGATGCCCTCACCTGCATGCATGCGAAGATGGCCTGGGAAGTGTTGGAGAAGCTTATGCTATGGGGAATGACCATTCATGCATGCTATATTTGAAATGGGGGTGTCAGGGATGGGCATGACTCCCCTTTTTGGCACGAGATTTCCCCCTTGGTGAACTCCCTCAGACCTCACGCTCACTGGATTATTGGTACAAGGGATGTCTCTTTTTGGCACAACAACTGGTGTGGGGAGAAAATTGGATACCCAGGGTGCCCTGTCACCAACATTTCCTTCTAGGAGGCTAGAAATCACATGCCTTTCATCAGTAATATTCTTAACACGAACCAGGAGGATCTGTTTCACCTCATTGAACTGACTACGGCTCCCGATCGGTGTGTGTTCACCCCATCCTTATCTATCTTATTCACATCTAAAGACTACCATCTTGTGTCTTTCATGCAAGCATAGGAGGATGTTTGGAGTGATGCCCTGTGGGATAAATCCATCCCCACAAAATTCAACTTATTCACCTGGAGGATATGTCACAGAGCCATTCCTACTAATGAGAACATCAAAAGGTGTGGGGTGAGCATGGCCTCCAAATGTGTTTGTTGTAAGCAGCACATGGAGGAATCCTCAGATCACTTGTTCTTTGAAAGCGCGAATGAGGTGTGGAAGTTTTTTGGTGATTTCATGGGATTTTTTACTCCAAACATGGAGGATTAGTCCTTCCATACCTGATGGTTTCATGGCGTGGGTACTGAGGGCCCTGGAGAGAAGAGTGTGCACTCTGGTGTTTCATGCATGATGCTGGTGCGTGTGGAAGGCACGGAATGAGTACCTTCATGAAGGGTTGGCCTCCTATGCTTGAACAATAATTTTGTATACTAAGAGCCTATTACTTTATATGGTCCATTTTCTCAGCACCTGGAGGGAGACTCCCACCCTTCAATAGCTCCTTTCCATGATGCACCCCCCCCCCATGGCCTCCGCTTCCCCCTTTGGAAATTGGGTTCAGTGGATCCCCCCTCATCATGATTTCAAGATCAACACCGACGGCTCATGTATTCCGGGCACCATGAGTGGTGGGGGTCTTGTTCGTGATTGCAATGACTTGGTAATTTTTTCCTTCTCCATTCGGCTGGGTCAGGGTACTGCTCTTCTTGCAGAGGCGAAGACCCTATTGGAAGGTCTCTATGTGTGCAACCAAAGGGGTGTGGCTCCAGTGGAGGTGGAAGTTGATTCCATGCTCATCTCCAATTCTCTTCAGGGCCTCGGTGGTGCTCCTTGGTCTATAGAGTACATCATCCAGAAGTGTAGGGGTATCCTAGGATCCAACACCAAAGTGTCCCATACTTAGTGTGAGGGCAATAAAGCTGCAGACTACCTTTCCTCAATTGTTTGTTTTGGTCCGGAGGCTCTTCTCTTTTACACCCCTCAAAGTCTGAAACCAATGGGGATCAACATAATTAGAGGGGATGCCCTCGGCCTTCATCATTTTAGACACCCATAGTTTCTTCTTCCTCGGCTGCTAGTGTGGCTCTTGTGTGTCCTTTCTTGTCTTTGAATAAAAATTTTCATGATGATGAAAGGATGAGATACTTTTTAGAGAATGAGAAATGAGAAAGGATATTTGATATGATCTTTAAAATTATAGTGATATTTCATTGATTAAATATTGAGAGCATCATTGGGAGTAATTGTTATCTTATAAGAGGCAAAGGGATTACTTTTATAGGATTCAAGAGATCCGGTAATCTTCAAGAATTTTTTAGGTTTAATGAAGTAGTGCAAGACCACCATAAAATATTTTTTTCCTATATTAAATGCAATCTCGGAGAAGTTGGATTGAAACCATCAGATACCTCATAGCCTCCATCGGGTATTTGGTGGCCCACCTAGAGTTGGGAGAAATTCTAGTCTAGTACTGGCTAACCAGTACACATCCAATGGCTTTCCAATGGAATGATATTGGAAGACCTTTGTACAACCTTCATTACCAGCTGGTCGGTGGGTCTTTTGCTCACCAAGAGGTTCTTACTCATGGCCCTGGCTAGATGGTTCCATACATAGATTAACTAGTACTAACTACACTACTTCAAATTCATCCATAGACACCTCCACTTCCCTTTAATGCCTTCTAATGTTCTTAAAAGATGATTCCAAGGTCATGATTTATGAAGATAGATATGATCAAGCCTTTAAGAAGACTTCAAAATATCTTTATGATGCTCTTAATTTACATCACTTGAAATTCAATAAAAACACTAAAACTCGCTTAAATGAAATTGTTATATGTATAGGTGAGTGTTGGTGATCATGAAATCACAATGAGAGAGATATGTACAACAATAGATTTATGTGTGAATAATATCTATGGTAGATGTTGAATAATGTTTGAAAAATAAGTTGGTAATTTATCTAGTCCCCAAAGACACTAAACTTACAGGTTCCAGGGTGTGTTTTTTTATGTGATGTAATATTCAACAAAAATGATGTAATATGTATGTATACTATGGTTTAGTTTCTTCATATATTGTTTTTATCCAAGATTAATTTTCCCATATGAGTTGGAATAACACTTGATCAATCATGGAATAGATCAAAGTTATAGACATTTCTTTAAACATGGGGAAGCACTAAATATAATTGGTAATTGGGATAACACTATGGTTTATTCATCATCTGGTATGAGTACAATTATAAATGTTTATTTAGATCATGTTGATGAAATTACAGTGACAATAGAAGATGAAAATTGAGGATATTATCCAAATCTATTTGAGAAGTTAAAGATCTATGTGAAGATGTCATTGTATATTGGTTATACTAAATATATAACATTTTCAGCTGTATTGAAGCTATATAACTTTAAATATCACAGTGGATGGAGTAACACCAACTTAAAAATATAATTTCTCTCTTGAATGATATGTTACTAAAAGATAATGAGGTTCCTTTTCAAATATATGACACCAAATGAATGTCATGTTTAATTGGTATGATCTCTAAAAGAATACATGTCTATATAAATGACTATTTTTTTTGAAAGGACCATGAATCGCTTAAAACATTCCCTAAGTGTGGTGAATATCAATAAAAGATATATAAATCAAGTCCTTTGAAATTTTTTTAGTACCTTCTAATCATTCAAAGGTTTATATAGCTATATATAAGTAAGGAAACTACAAGGAAATTGACATGGAATGTTAATAGAAGAATTCAAGATGGGGAAATTCATCACCCAACAGAATCTCCAAATTGTAATAAAATTGATCATGAGTATTCTAAACTTGGAAATGAGCCTAGAAACCTCCCTTTTGTGTTATCTATAGATGAAACCTTTTGGTGTATAAAGTAGCACTCACAATACATGGTCGGTTATTTTGGTAAATCATAACTTTCCACAATGGTGATGCATGAAGTGAAAGTGCATATGCTTTGTATGTTTACATAAAGACTAAAAAAAATAGTAATGATATTAGTGTTTATATTTCTCCCTTGATCAATGATATGAAATTGATATAGGATTCAAGTTTTATATTGTATATTGCTCATATAAATGAAGATCTCACGCAGAAATCCATATTGTTTGGGATAATAAATCACTTTCCTAATTATGGAAATTTATCAGGATATAGAAATAAAGTAATATTAGGTTCTACCATTTATGAAGAAGGTATACACTTAGTTAGTTTGAAAAATTCCTTGAAGATGATGTTTATTAGACATCATTAATTTTTACCTCGATGACATAAATACTGATCTTAGAAAACATCATTTGATAGGAATTCAGAAGAAGACACAACACCTTCTCTACTAACATGTGCTGAACAGTTTGATAAAGTAAAGGATGTCATCATTGTTTTTTATAAACCCTTTTTAAAAAACCTTACCAAAATGAGTTGAAAAAGGTGATTAGTTTTTTTTAATTATCAAATTGTAATTATTTGAACACCATACATTTTATTGATGGCCTACAAATATAAAAAAATTATATTTGATAGTGTCATTGGCATGTTACTAAATTCACCCAGTAAAAAAATATGGAATTAAGGCACGGTTAGACATGATTTTTCTGGGGATAAGGGAAGAGTTGGCACTAGTGAAGGGTAGATGATGGATTTTTTTTCCTCTAATGAATTACACTCTTTCCAGGAAAGAGAGATTTAAGTGTTGTAACTCCTTTAATGGTGTAAAGGTTCAAGAGTGGTATTTATAAAATAACAAGAATGTCATGTTGCAAAATGGTTTAAAGTTAAAAGGATTAAAATCTAATGACTGGCATGTTATGATTCTAGATTTAGTACATGTGGCTTTATGTTACATTATACCTAAAAATCTCCGATACAGATTAACTACGCCTTGCTTCTTTTTCAAATCTATATGTAGTAAAGTTTGAAACTCAGTAAATTTTGCAACCATGAAAGAGGAAATTGATGTTATATTATGTGAATTGGGTATGTTATTCCTACCTTCATTCTTTGATATAATGATTCACTTAGAGATATTCGACTATGTGGTCTTTTATATTATAGATAAATATACCCCATTTAATGATATATATGATGATTTTGAAAGTGTATGTCAAAACTGAAATTCGGCCAAAAGGTTGTATTGTAGAGAGATATATTGTTGAGGAAGTAATTGAATTCTATACTAACTATATATACGATGTGAATAGAATTGGTCTCTAAAAATCTCATCATAGTGGGCACCTTAGGGGTGAATGAATTTTTAGAAGAGATGTTATCACAATTACCATTATAGATCGACAACAGGATCACCATTACATTTTACATAATAGTATAGAGGTTGCACCGTATTTTGAAACTCACAAAGTGATTCTTAGGTATTTTAATCCATCAAGGGTTGAAATGTGGATATTAATTATAGATAATCATCTGTTCATAGGATGCTTTTGAGGCCATATTTTTAAGGTGTTATCTAAAAGTCTGAAATAAATTTCAGAATGACTTCGATGGCTAGACAAAAGATCAAGTGTACGTGTATTATCTTATAATGGTTATGTAATTAATAGTTATATATTTTATACAAAGTAACATGATGAATATAGTGCAATTAAATATAGTGGAGTTACTCTTATAGAAAAAGTGATGCATGTATCTGGTACAAAGGACAAAAATACAATTTATGTGAATATGTCATACGTTTTCATCATAAAAAATATAAGTGTGGGATTATAAAACATTACAAGTGTTTATTTTTTTAGTGAAAATGGATTGATAATAGGAGTGAAGTTAAAATCAATGAATTGGGATTTGTAAAAGAAATTTTCAGTAAGGAAGTGTACAAGGATGAACCATTCATAATGGAATCATATGTAATGTAAGTATTATATTCCCCATATCTTGTAAACCTTAACCAAAATGAATATAATGTAAAATGAAAATTCCATTAAGGATGAATATTTCATTGGCATGTCATAATCATTTTATGATGCACATGATCCTCAGCCCAGTTGGTGAGGACTCGACAAGTGCATCCAAGAGACCCAAGATCAAATCCAGGTGGAGACATATTTCCAGGTTAGTGTAGCAGTACTGTAGCAGTATTGTAGCAGACACTGCAGAAGGCACTGTTTGGTACTATAGCAGCCGAAACTATTCATCCATCTGGGCCTCTAGGCCACCAGTTTGGTCCTCAGGTCCTGTAAGGCTTTCGGGCCACCCAAGGCCTTTGGGCCAGTTGTTTCTCAAGGCCTTCGAGCCACCTTAAGGCCTTAGGGCCACCCCAAGGCCTTCAGGCCACATAATGTAGATGTACCAATCAGACTACAAGGGACAATGCTTCAGATGAGGATCAGGGCAGACACATTCACTAGAGTAGAGCTAACCAGAATTGGAAGAATGAGTGGGTATGGCTTTGCGATCAGTACTGGGCATGTGCAAATTTGCATAGGACAACTAGTCGACCATCCCTGCGAAGGTGGAGTGCTGATATTATGACATATGTTGGGGAGGAGTAGTTCTAAGTTGTCTTGTCTGGGTGATTTCCTCTAAGACCTACAGGTCATGTAATTGTATTTAAGCCTTCGGGCCTTATAAGGGTTCCACCTCACCCCTTGAAAGGTGGATTATCAAAAATAATAAAAAAATAAAGGCCTTCGGGCCATTCCAACCAATGTAGATGGTGCCTTATATGTTAAAGGGAACCATAAGGAGGGGATTTGGATACTCTATGAAGAGGTGAAATCCCGTCAACCTTTATGAATGAAAGAGTTCAATGAATAAGTCAAATGTCTCTGGTTAGTTTTTTTATATACAATGTGTTTCCTCAAAATACCATGTGTACACTTTTGTATTTATGTAATCAAAATTAAATGTTTAACTACTTGTGTAGATAATGGATTCTTTACCTGTTAATGTTGCCAATGGTGAGGAACAACATATTAGCGATGTTGAAATTGAAAAACTGTTAAAAGGTGAAGAACATATGGTTGAAAAAATATAGGAAGGTGTAGCATGGCAGTGTTAGTAAAAATTATTAAGTCGAGAAGTAAAGGTCTAGAATTTAAGGTTTGATGGAATGCAAGTGGTCAATCTGTTGACCCCAAAAAGACTATTTTCAGTAGTTTCACTGGAGTCAATACTCGAATGAGCATGTTGTTTGATATAGATATATGACACAATGTTATTATTGTATTGAAGGAAGTAATTTGGGAAGACATTGAGGTAACATTATGATATTCTTTCTCTATTTTATCAAAAAATCAAATAATGAAATATTGATTTACTCTTTATTATCCCTTATAAAGTGTATTTATATTAGAATATTATCATATGAAATTCATGTTAATAGATAATAGAAAGGTTCATCGATAATTTAAGACACTTCTTACAAAATATCATCTTAGGGATGTTGAGGGGAACATAAAACCCCACCCACCAGTTATATATACACACACATCATAAACCAAGCAACTTGAGATGCTTCAGTTGGTCATTGGGAAGAGGAAGCATTTAAGGTACATTTTAATTCGTAAGACTTTATTTGAAATTATGCGTATTAATTACTTTGATTTAGAATTGTTAATTTGTGAAAAAATGAGTATAGAAAATAAACTGAGTGTATCGAAACCACCATACCCTTACTATAAAGGGATGATAGGGTTTAAGGAGATACACCACCATACCCTTACTCTAAAGAGAGGATAGGGTTTAAGGAGATAAATCTTGGACCCTACATTATACTTGGAATTTTATTTTAGGTGATTGGGGTAGTTTTATTACTTGCCTTTGCCAAAATGTAGTGGAACCCAAAGGTCAACCGTGCAGAGTCGGATTATAAGTGGGATAAGGCCCGCCTAATTTCAAATAAAGTCTTACCAATTAAAATGTACCTTAAATGTACCTTAAATGCTAGTGGTTGTAGTGGATAAGGTGGGGGTAAGGCCCGCAAAATGGAAATACTTAAAATGGTAGGGGTGTTGGCGTGTGGACCATGTTAAAAGACTCTTTTTCGAACAGCTGCAAAATGGCTTATAAACTGCAGAGAACGCGCATTAAGAATTCGATGTGGGATGACAATTCTCAGCGGAGATCAAATCTGGACCGTCCGATCACGCCTCCCGCAGATCTTAGCGGTGGGATTCAATTCAGTGCCTCGCGAGTTCGAATTAAACCGATCCCGCGCCTGTGTAATTTCAAACTCGGCCGATCCCGCGCAGCGCATGACCTCCATCTTCAATATCTGACGCTGCTGGTTCCACATGGAGACTCAAAAGATGGTCGCATGATCACTCGGTGATCACCAGGATTGACACCACCAGTCCTTTGCCGGAAGCCGCGCAGGTCCGAGATAATGAACGTGAGCCATCCCGAGATCCAAACCGCGAACGCCAGTAGCCTTTCGTGAAGATCTCCTGCCAGCACTAAGGATCATCGCATGATCTTCCTTTGATCATGCGACCGAAGCGAACACAACTGCTGAAGGTGTCGCGAGCGATTCAGCGACCGCAAACCTCTTCCGCCTTCGACATATTTTCATCTGATTTATTTGGAACACGCGGCATTACAGAATGGATTCGAGGCCATCGCATGATCGACCGAATCAAGGATAGTCCCTGCAGTCGTCGCAAGCATTTACGACCGCGGACCCTTACGCCTCTGATGCATTTTCCATTCGATTTAAATCGGATTTTTTCTGGATCATGCGACGTAATAGAAGGAAAACAGAGGCATCACATGAAATGATCAGGCGATGAAGCCTCCACTGCGTCACTGGTGTAACGCGGCCTTCATCCCGTGTAAAGTGGCACCACCTTCGGCCTCCCTCGGCCTATATAAACCCGCTCCCGTCGAGAAAAACACACGCAAAGGGAGAGGGGAAGGAGCTCCGGAAAAGAAGCAGAGCTACCGGCCACCACCATCGGATATCTTCTCCAGGTAAATTAGAGGCCTCTCTCACGAGAATCTCCCACGGGATGTCGTCGCACTAGCTCATCACATGATCTTCAAAGGATCATGTGATCGCATGATGGGATAATACCATCCGCATATCCTATAAAAATGGAGTCTCTGTTCAGCCTTGATTTCCTTTGTGAAAGTTGGAAAGATACCTCACAAGACTCCTCCCTTCGAATCATGCGACCATATATATCTATATATATCTCTCTCTCTCTCTCTCTATATATATAACTATTTATAAATATATATTTATAATAATAAATAACTATATATAATATAAATAAATATAAGGAATTGTGATTACGTATTTATAAATATAATTTTAAATATATAATTATAAAAAAGAATTTTTCTATATAAATATATATTTGCAATTAGAAATAAATATAATTTGAAATATATATGTGTATAAATATAATTATGTATATATATAATTAAATATAAATATTTATACATATAAATCTATTTATATTTATATATTTAAATAAAAAATATATTTGTAATTATATAATTATAAACCTATCTTTATAAATAAATATTTATAATTATATAAATATTAATTTATTTAGAATTATATAATTATGAAAATATTGTTACATATATATTTAAACATATAAGAAATAATTGAAAATAAATGAAACTTAAAATATGAATTAAACATATAAGAAATAGTTGAAAATAAAAAGAATTTTGTAAACAATGTTGACTAAAAATAATTTATAGTTTTTCAAAACAACTTACTTGAAACTTAAAAATGTTTAAAGTATGTGACTTTGAAAGCTTGTAAAATATAAACTATATGACCAATATAAATGAAACTTAAAACATGGATTAAACATATAATATATAGTTGAAAATAAAAAGAATTTCGTAAACAATGTTGACTAAAAATAATTTGTAGTCTTTCAAAACCACCTACTTGAAACTTATAAATGTTTCAAGTATGTGACTTTAAAAGCCTATAAGATATAAACTATATGACCAATATAAATAAAACTTAAAAAATGGATTAAACATATAATATATAGTCGAAAATAAAAATAATTTCGTAAACAATGTTGACTAAAAAAATTATAGTCTTCCAAAACCACCTACTTGAAACTTAAAAATGTTTTAAGTATGTGACTTTGAAAGCCTATAAAATATAAACTATACAACCAATATAAATAAAACTTAAAATATGGACTAAACATATTATAACTAGTTGAAAATAAATAGAATTTCTTAAACAATGTTGACTAAAAATAATTTATAGTCTTCCAAAACCACATACTTGAAACTTAAAAATATTTCAAGTATGTGACTTTGAAAGCCTATAAAATATAAACTATACGACCAATATAAATGAAACTTAAAACATGGATTAAACATATAATAAATAGTTGAAAATAAAAAAAAATTAAACAATGTTGACTAAAAATAATTTATAGTCTTTCAAAACCACCTACTTGAAACTAATTTTTTTTCAAGTATGTGCCTTTGAAGAGTATAAAATATAATTGTAAATTATACAATAATTAATTAGTTAATTAGTAATATAATTATTAATTATTATTCGTCATTATAATTATTAATGGTTCATTATTAATTATTCAATTACTAATTAGTAATTTACATTTATAAATATATTTACTATTATATAATTATAAATATAATATTTTTAAATATTTAAGTTGTTATGTAAATTTTTTTTACTATATGTTTGTTTTTCTTATTATTTTTCAACAAATTATTAAATGTTTAGTATGTGTGACAAATTTTATTTAGATTGTACTTGTACTTTATAATTTATACGTTTCTAAAGTCACATACATGAAGCATAATAATGTTACAATTATGAGACTTTGAAAATATACAAATTATTAATAGTTAATTTAAATTAGTTTGTATTTACTATATTTTTTATTTTCTTGTTATTTTTCTTAAACAATAATTACTTATCATAGTAAATAGGTTTTTTAATATATACAACATGACATCTGAAAACATCAACGATGATGCCCCTCGGTACCACAATGCGGCATCTGAATCTCACGTCCTCTCCGAGTCCGACGTCTGTGTCACTCTGGTGTCCTACCTACGGGTTCCTCCTCTTCCGGTGCTTCTGGTGCCTCCCCATGGTGGTGTGTAGAGGACTAACCAAAACCATGTGAGGAGGATGACCCATAATCATATGGGGCGTCATATGGCTCTAAAGCTCCTATAAATGGTAAAAATGTGGTAGTGAAGAAGGCCTCGTCGGGAGAGGGGGCTTCCATAAGCTGTGTGACCGCACTTAGATCGAAGTCCATTGTAATATGCAAAGACGACATCTATGGTATATAAGCATCTCCCTACTGTGTAATATCATCAGTCGGTGGGTCAGATCGTCTCTTTGTGGTGCGACGACATTTGCAGGAGCCGCTCTCGGATGTCGTTGTTGTCGCCTCTGCCCCTCCTACTGTGCTCGTCTCTGTCATCCAGCTGGCGGTGATGGTGGCGGTGCATCGTCCTCAGCAGGCATAGCAGGGACATCATAACTTCAAATACAAATTGAGGTCAAGGTAGATAGAAAACTAAATTCATTATCATACCTAGAATACAATGCAAGGATATATTTTAGAAGCAATTTATAACTACTTCGCTACTTAATATAACTACTTTACTAATTAAGATAACTACTTCGCTAATTAAGATAACTAATTCGCTAATTAGATTTAATTTAATTGCCTAATTACCTTTAATTAATTGCCTAATCACCTAATTAACATTAATTAACCTTATTACCATTAATCAATAACATAATTACCATTAATTAATCACCTATTTACCATTAATTAATTACCTAATTAGTATTAATTAATCACCTAATTACCATTAATCAATCACCTAATTACCATTAATTAATCACCAAATTACCATTAATTAATCACCTAATTAGCATTAATTAATCACCAAATTAGAATTAATTAATCACCTAATTAGAATTAATTAACCACCTAATTATAATAAATAAATCACCAACTTAGAATTAATTAATCACCTAATTAGAATAAATAAATCACCTAATTAGTATTAATTAATCACCTAATTACCATTAATTAATCACCTAATTACCATTAATTAATCACCTAATTACCATTAATTAATCACCTAATTAGAATTAATTAATCTCCTAATTATAATTAATTAATCACCTAATTAAAATTAATTAACCACCTAATTAGAACAAATAAATCCCCAAATTAGAATTAATTAATCACCTAATTAGAATTAATTAATTAGCTAATTAGAATTAATTAATCACCTAATTAGAATTAATTAATCACCTAATTAGAATTAATTAATCACATAATTACCATTAAGTAATCACCTAATTACCATTAATTAATCACCAAATTACCATTAATTAATCACCAAATTAGAATTAATTAATCACCCAATTATAATTAATTAATCACCTAATTAGAATTAATTAACCACTTAATTAGAATAAATAAATCAAATAATTACCTTTAATTAATTAGCAAATTAGATTTATTTAATCACCTATTTGAATTAATTAACCATCTAATTACCATTACTTAATCACCTAATTACCATTAATTAATCACCTAATTACCATTAATTAATCACCTATTTACCATTAATTAACCACCTAATTAGTATTAATTAATCCCATAATTACCATTAATTAATCACATACTTACCATTAATTAATCACCTAATTACCATTAATTAAGCACCTAATTACCATTAATTAATCTCCTAATTAGAATTAGTTAAGCACCTAATTAGAATTAATTAACCACCAAATTAGAATAAATAAATCACCCAATTAGAATTAATTAATCACCTAATTTGAATAAATAAATCACCTAATTAGTATTAATTAATCAGCTAATTACTATTAATTAATCACCCAATTACCATTAATTAATCACCTAATAACCATTAATTAATCACCTAAAATGAAATCAATATTTCTGCTAAATTAATCTCCTTGCTCAACTTTAAGGATAACTTAAAGAAGAAAATTTTCAAAGATAAATGGCTCAATGATGGTGACAGGAACACCAAATTTTACAACTCCCTTCAAAGATCTAGGAAAGCTAGTAGGTCTATCTCCGGCTTAAGGGTTGAGGGTAACCTCATTAATACGAAATAAGGGATTGCCAACCATGTTTTCTCCTATTTCACTGACATTTTCAATGGCCCCAATACCAACAAAGAAATTTTTCCTAATATAATTCAGAACATGGTTACTTTTGAGGATAATCGTTTACTTAACGACATCCCTCTTGATTCTGAAATTAAAGACACTATTTTTGGCCTTAATCCAGACAGTGCCCCTGGACCTGATGTCTTTAATAATGGATTTTACCAAAAATACTGGGATGTCATTCAAAATGATGTTTGTAACTTAGTCAGAACCTTCTTTGAAAAAGGGGTTATTCCTCATGGTCTAAATTCTCAATTTCTCACTCTTATTCCCAAAATTGAAAATACCGATGAAATTCAGCTTTTCTAACCCATCGCCCTCTTAAACTCTCTTTTTAAAATTATTACTAAGATCATTGCCAATAGACTCTCTACTATTAGCAACAGAATTGTTTCTTGGAACCAGTTTGGCTTCATTAAAGGTACATCTATACAAGATTGCATTTGTCTTGCCTCTGAATCCACTAATTTATTGAATAGAAACACTAGAGGTGGAAATGTTGCTCTTAAACTAGATATTACTAAAGCCTTTGACACGATTGACTGAGACTTTATTTTTAAAGTGTTATCTAGTTTGGGTTTCAATGACACTTTTTTCAATAGAATCAAAACCATTTTCAACTCAGCCCATATTTCTATTCTTATCAATGGCTCTCCTAGAGGTTACTTTAAATACTCCAAGGGCGTCAGACAAGGAGACCCTCTCTTTGCTATCATTTTTTCTATTGTGGAAGACTATCTTAGCAGATTGCTCACCCTCAATGTTGATCAAGGAAAAATCAAACTGATTCTTGCCTCTAGGAATTTACATGCCCCTTCCCATCTTCTTTATGTTGATGATATCATTTTCTTCTTCCCGGGGGAAAAAAGAAATATCAATTAACCTTAAATCCATCATCTCTCACTATGAAGAGGTGTCTGGTCAGCGTGTTAACTGGCATAAATCCTTTATCTATTTTGGTAAAAATTTCCCCCTCAATAGGAAAACTCATTTCACTGATGTTTTAGGGGTTAAGGAAGGATCCCTAACCTTCACTTACCTTGGTGTCCCCATCTTCTGGGGACAACCCAAATCCTCTTATTTCCAGCACATAGTGGATCAAATTCATAAACAAATTTCATCATGGAAAGGAAAATCCCTTTTAATGGCAGGAAGGGTTTTCCTTGTGAAATCCAACATTGTTTCTAAGTTGGTTTACTCCATGATGGTCTACAAGTGGCTTGCGAGTCTTATTAAATGCTTAAATACTGCTATAAGGAACTTCATCTGGAGCGGAAGCACTATGTAGAGAAAATTGGTCACGGTTTCTTGGACCTCTTGTTATAAGCCTATTGAAGAAGTTGGTACAGGAATTAAAAATCTTAAAACCTTTAATGAGGCTCTTGAGGGTAAATTTATGTGGTCCCTCGTTAATAATAACTCTCATCCCATGAAATTTCTCAGAACTCATTTTCTTGATAAGCTTAAATCTGGTATTTTTCACTACATGTATTCTTCTATCTGGCCCTCGTGTAAAGACCTGTAAAATTCAAGGAATTTTTTTTCTTAATTTTCTTTGGAATTTTACAAGAATGCAGTTTCTGACGACACCTGATTCCGAGGCCCGGTGTGCCCGAAATCATTTTCTGAAGTTTGGCTCGGGTACGTTCAGTGAACGAACGAGCGGGTTTTTCTAACTTTTGAACCGGTGCTCAGAATCGAATTCTGAGGGCACCGATGGAATCACAACGCCGATACTTGCTTAGAAACGCCTCTTCCGGAGTTGCGTTTGCTCGGGTGTGGTTTTTAATTTTTGGGGTTAAGTGAAGAAAATAAAATAAAGTGGTGCGACAACTTTATTTTATTTCACTTAAAGCCACTTAAAAGCCACTTAAAGATTCTTAAGCTGAGTTGAAGCGGATAGGGTGCAATTCAAAATATCCTACCCTCTTGGTAGGATATTTGTGAGGTAGGGCCCGCACGAGCCCCACCGTTTCCTTTTCGCTAAGTAACGCACCCGCAAAAACCCCCTTTTAAATGAAAGTCAACTGACGCGTTTTCTAAATTCTTAACGCCCCTATTAATTGGGCGGTTAGTTCGTTGCAATTAATTCTATGAATTAATTGTTCGTTACTTATCTTTGTTTTTCAAATTCTTCAGTTGATAATAAAATAAGATGAGGACTTATTTTATTATCTGCTTGTTGTGTTAGAACTTTGGAGAATCTCTAAAGATCTTCATCCTCCTACGCGAAGAATGCGAAGAATGCGAAGAACGCGAAGAACGCGAAGAACGCCGGCCTCCGACGAAGGGCGACGAAGAACACCGGACCCCCGAAGATCGACGCGACGTGACGCTGACGCTTCTTCCGCGACGTTCTTTCCCTGCGAAAATCTTCGATCAGCATCTTGAGGTAGGGGATTGCGGTCCTTTTAATTCTCTATGGATTATAACATCAACATGGATTTAATTGTTATAATTAAATCTGTATGTCCTTGATCCTCGAATTTTTTCTACGCGACGCTGAGTACCGTGCGACAGCGATGCCCTTCTGCGACGCGACGATCCTTTTTCTTCCGCGACGGTCAATTCTTCGACGAACTCGCGTCCGACGACGACGTTGAGGTAGGGGTCGTTTTGAAAATTTTAATACCCATGTTTATTTTTCCTATAAGGCAAGAACGTGGACCAACCAATAAACAAGTTGGCCCATGGATTATTATTGCGGGTCGAGGTTTATCAATTGTTGGGATTTATGGTCTTGTTTCAAACCGCTAACGCGGTGGGTGCGGACCAAAGAACAAGTCCGAACCCACCGCCTTTGTTCTTGGTGTGCGGAACGGCAGACAACGACAAACCGGGCTGCAGAGACGATTTTTTGATTCTGCAGTGAAGAACGGGACCCGGGATGAGCTACGGCGCAGACAGAAATGAAATCGGACCACCAGAGCAACTCTGGTGGCCTGCGGACTCCACCGTCGGCGCCCCGGCGTGCCTCCGGACGGAGCCGCCGTGGCTGAAGCCGCGGTGGTGGGGTGCGGTTCTGCGGCCGCGGGGAATCGAAGGCAGGACGCGGCCTTGCCGCGTCCGTTGGCGAGAGGCGACCCCCCACGCGGGGCCGCAGAGTCATCAAGGGGGGCGGCGCCCCCTTGCACCCGCTCGGCCATCACGACCGAGCCGCCAGGCGGTCGGGCCGCGCCCGCGCCGGCCGGTCCGGGTCGCGCGCAGGCCGGGCCGCGCCGTCCGGGTCGGTCGGGGCCCAGACCCCCCGTTTCCGGACCTTTTCGGTCTTTTGCTCATAACTTGAGCTACGGACCTCCGAACGATGCGTCGTCAGCGGCGATGCGATCTTGGATCGAGACGGTCGCTTCGGTATATCACACTCAAGGTTTCAGAATACTTTGGGTTCGTCCGGGTTGGTTCGTACACGAAACCAACCGGGCCCTCGGAGCGGAAACGCACATATCTTGAGCTTCAGATGTCCAATTGACGTGCCGTCAACTTTGTTGAATTCCTCTAGGTGAGATAGATCTTTTGTCATACTCCGCCCGAGGTTTGGACGCAGGTAGAGTACGGTCGGGTTGGTTTTTCCTTAAAAACCAACCGGGCCCCTGGGACGAAAAAGCCAATAACTCTCAGACCGGGCGTCCGATTGACGCGCCGTCTGGGACGTTGAGTTCCTGTTGGCGATACGAAACTTTTGGATACATCAAATCTAGACTATGTTTCAGTTGATGTATCAGCCTCTCGGCTCGTGGAGCGGACCCTCTCGAACGAGTTTGCTGTGTGCGGGAACCCTAGAGCTGGCTGCGACTGCTACTGTGACGACGACGACTGTGCAGAGATCCTCAGTGGATTCGACGGCGACAACTACAATACTCAGCGATCCTTTGTGGGTCAGTGCTACCGATCCTGTGTGGGTCCGATCCTGTGTGGGTCAGCGCTCAGCGGTCCTGTGTGGGCCAGCGCCTACAGATCCTGTGTGGGTCCGATCCTGTGTGGGTCCGATCCTGTGTGGGTCTTTGCGCGGGTTAGTTACCTATCGATCTTGTGTGAGTCCAATCCTGTGTGGGTCATTGTGGGGGTTAGTACCTATCGATCCTTTGTGGTTCAGATCCTTTGCGGGTCATTGCGGGGGTTAGTTACCTATCGATCCTTTGTGGGTCATTGCGGGGGTTATTACCTATCGATCCTTTGTGGGTCCGACGGCTTAGATGAATCAGTGGCAATATCTGGTCATCTTTATCATCATTCAAAGAAGTATTCTTGTGTGAGCTGAATCCTGTTTTACTTTCTTTTGTGGATTGTGTTGTGTTACCCTGTGTGGATTTACGTTTTGCTTTCCTGTGTGGACTGTGTTGTACTTGAGCTCGGATGTTAGAGCCGAGTGAGAATTGACGACTTAGGTATATGTATGGGCATATACCTAAGCAGTGTCGGATGTTACTTCGTGATTGTATCTTTCCTTTGTGGTTATCCTTTGTGGATTCTGGGAGACCTTCGGGGGTCTCGGGGTCCCTACTGAGTAGCTTATACTCACCCCTACACGGGCTATGCCCGCACTACATTGTGTTGGTTGCAGACGACGAACAGCGCTGATCGTGGTGGAGGCTTGCGGAGCAGGACGGTACCTGGAGGTGGACCATTGGGTGGGACGTACTCGGAGCGGTCGGCTGGACCCGAGGAGCAGTGGAGGCTTTATGTACCCACCCTTCAGGTGGGACTTCCAGTGGACGGCTCGACGTTGCGACTTTACTTTTCAGTTGATGTTTTCCCTTTTGAGTTGTACTTTACTTTCAGTTTGGATTTGTATTCTGGCCCACTTACTTTCCGAACTTACTATTGTATCAGTTTTTACTTAGTGTTTACTTCTTCCTGCTTACTCTGTGGTGTTTGTTGTTTAATTTACAAAGGCAATGTCTTCCCTTTACCGGGATTTACGCCTTGGTTCTAGTCGCTAGCCCCTGGCTTATGGAAGGTGGGCTTGGGGTAGTCACGGCACGGGTCCCGAGGACGGGTCGTGACAAATTGGTATCAGAGGAGTTCGGTTCTACCGCAGAACTTAGGACTATGATCTTTTTCTATGTAAAGAAATAATGTTTAGCGTATTGAGTGTGGTTATCAGTCCAGGGAGCCCAGTGTTGGTGCGGCGGCCGACGTATCCGTACACCAGGACCCTGACTTCTGATTTCCGACTTAATGCACGAAAACATTTATTGCATGTGTGTTTCAAGTTTTCTTTGTGATTACTTGTATCAGCTCACCATGTATACTGTTCTGACTATGGCGCACCTGTTTCCTTTTCAGGATGGTCCCACGACGGCAGCCAGCTAGGGTTACGAGAGTTGAGTGTGGCGACAACACGCCGAGTGATGAGGCCTCGGTACAGGGCCCTTTGACAGTAGAGGCACCGGCGGTACCTCTACCCACTGAGCCACCGATGCTTCCAGCCCCAGCCGCTGATGATGCACGTCACCTTAGTGCACTGCATGAGTTCCAGAGCCAGCGACCACCCAGGTTCTGCGGGGAGATATACCCCCAGGCAGCCGAGGACTGGCTGGAGGCAGTTGTACAAGTTTTCAGGCTAGTGAGGACACCAGCAGACCTCATGGTGATCCTCGCAGCGAGCCTACTGCACGCAGCAGCGGGACGATGGTGGAGCTTGATGCTCCAGGTGCACGATGAGGCATCTCTTCTCTGGACAGACTTTGAGGGCCTCTTCCTCTCAGAGTTCGTCCCGGCCACCCTCCGTGCGGTGCGCATCCAGGAGCTTCTTCAGCTGCGTCAGGGCAGCTTGACAGTCGCCCAGTACTCGGCGAGATTTACCGATCTCTCGCGCTACTCGACAGACATGATACGGTACCCATTCTTCTGGGCCCGGACCTTTGAGCAGGTATTGAGACATGAGATCAGGGCATCACTGATCTCCCTCAGCATTCCGACTCAGGTAGGAGTACTGGAGTGAGCCCTTTTGATCGAGAGCTTCCTTGCTGAGCCTTCATCAGCAGCGAGACCTACCGCGGGGCGGCACGTAGCAGAGTCTTCTGCAGCAGGCAGTCGATAGATGAATCAGGGGTCCAGGCAGACCAGACCCTCACGTAGATGGCCTCAGGACACTGGCTCAGTAGTGTGGGGCACACAGTATGGAGCCAGTCTTTCGAGAGGCAGGCAGTGCTACACATGCGGCGGGCAGGGCCACATGGCTCGTGACTGCCCGACCCACCATGCCGAGGAGCAGTAGACGGTTGAGGGGCCACCCAGGCAGAGGCAGAGGGTCGACCGTGGCGGTCCGCAGGGAGGAGGCGGACGAGGCAGAGGAGCTGGACGGGCAGCAGGTGGTGGGCGACGCTTTGAGGCTCTACCACCACCACCATCCAGAGGTCCACCCTGACCACAGGGAGCTGGCGGGCAGAGATAGGCACAACTCCAGGCAGCGGAGGCCTACGACCACAATGCGCCCGAGATGATTCGAGGTACGATCTGTGTCTATTCCACCCTTGCTGCAGTTATTATAGACACATGAGCGAGTCACTCTTTCATAGTCGTTGCCCTTATTCGGAGCTCGGAGATTCTGACAGAGCCGTTGGCTCGATCCTTACGGCTAGAGACTCCTACGGGAGCAGACTCGACGATTACGCACTGGTGTCGGCAGTGTGAGCTTACTCTAGGAGGTGAGATCTTCAGCTGGGATCTTCTTGTAGTGGCGTCGAGGCCTTACGACGTCATCTTGGGCATGGATTGGTTATCTACAGTCCATGCACAAATTGACTGTATTAGGCGCAAGGTGCGATGTGTACGCACCGACGGGAGCAGGTTCACCTTCACCGGTGAGAAGGGAGCCTTCGCAGCATAGGATGGACTTCTGCAGAGGAGATGACAGCCCATCACTCATCAGTTGGCTAGCCTCATCCTAGGAGCAGTTGACGTGCGGAGTCCTAGTTTTCCTGCAGTGGTGGATCAGTATGCGGATGTTTTTCCCGACAACGTTCCAGGACTACCTCCTCGCAGAGAGGTAGACTTTTATATTGATCTATACCCCGGGACAGCCCCAATATCCACTCCAGCATATCGGATGGCCCCCTCTGAGCTTCGAGAGCTACGAGTACAGTTGGAGGACTTGCAGGGCAAGGGATTCATCCGACCCAGTGTTTCACCCTGGGCTTCCCCAATTTTGTTCGCCAAGAAGGCGGACGGGAGCTTGCGACTGTGTGTCAACTATCGTCACCTGAACCAGGTGACAGTGAGGAACAAGTATCCGCTACCGAGGATTGATGACCTCTTCGATCAGATCAAGGGAGCACGGTGGTTCTCAAAGATAGACCTCAGGTCAGGCTATCATCAGCTCAGAGTTCAGGACGAGGACGTGCAGAAGATGGCCTTCAGATGTCGGTATGGACACTATGAGTTCTTGGTTATGCCATTAAGCATAACCAATGCTCCAGCGGTGTTCATGAGCCTCATGAATAGGATCTTTCAGCCATACCTCGATCGATTTGTCTTAGTCTTCATCGACGACATTTTGATTTACTCGACGACTGAGGAGGAACACACCTACCACTTGCGGGTTGTACTAGACACACTCCGAGAGCACCAGATTTATGGAAAGATCTCGAAGTACCAGTTCTGGTTACGTGAGGTCCAATTTTTGGGGGACGTCATTTCTGAGGCGGGAGTTGCGGTGGATCCTGCGAAGATCAAGGCAGTGCTAGCTTGGGAGCCACCCAGGAGCGTGACAGAGGTGCGAAGTTTCTTGGGACTAGCTGGATACTATCGGAGATTTGTGCCATACTTCTCCAGAGTTGCGATGCCACTCTCAGCTTTAACGAAGAAGGGGAAACCCTTTGTGTGGTCAGACAGATGTCAGCAGAGCTTCCAGGAGCTGAGATAGAGATTGACCAGCTCCCCTATCTTGAGGTTACCTGAGGTGGGAGTAGGGTACGTAGTCCACTACGATGCATCAGGGACTGGACTCGGATGTGTCCTGATGCAGGAGTGGGCGGTGATCGCCTATGGATCACGTCAGTTGAGGCCGCATGAGCAGAACTATGCTGCCCATGACCTGGAGTTAGCAGTAGTGGTCTTCGCTCTAAAGACATGACAACACTATCTGATGGGCGAGCGCTTTACAGTCTTTTCTGACCATAAGAGTCTCAGGTACATCTTCTCTCAGAAGGACCTGAACCTGAGACAGCGGCGATGGCTCCAGTTCCTCTAGGACTATGACTTTGAGATAGTCTATACTCCTGGGAAAGGGAACGTGGTAGCCGATGCTCTCAGCCGGAGGAAGGGCATTCAGCTACTCAAGTAGGTGACAGAGCAGTTAGCCACTTTTCAGATATCCTTCGTGGATAGATATGGAGCAACCTTCCTTCAGTCTCTCACAGTCACTCCTCCACTACTACAGCAGGTCAGAGAGGCACAGTGTGGGGACGCCGACTGTGAGACACGGCGTGCGCAGTTATCCTCAGGACAAGCACCTGATGGCTTCTCCTTTGGAGCAGAGCACGACATCCTTTTCAGAGGACGTACCTTGGTACCAGTCGCTTTACGAGAGGAGGTGCTGAGAGATTTTCACGCTTCTCCTTTGACGGTACATCCTGGAGTGGCGAAGATGTACCAGGATCTCAGACGACAGCACTGGTGGCTGGGCATGAAGAAGGCTGTGGCAGAGTTCGTTTCTCGATGCCTCACCTGCCAGCAGGTGAAGGCAGAGCACCAGGTACCAGCAGGCTTGGTACAACCCTTAGAGGTCCCGGAGTGGAAGTGGGATGGGATATCTATGGACTTCGTGACTGGACTTCCATGCACTTCAAGAGGTCACGACTCCATTTGGGTGATTGTCGACCGACTCACCAAGTCGGCTCACTTCTTACCCATTAGAGAGCAGGGCTCAGTGGAGATATTGGGGAGTCTCTACATTCAGGAGATTGTACGGCTTCACGATGTGCCATCATCTATCATCTCCGATAGAGATGCTCGCTTTACTTACCAGCTTTGGAAGGGGTTACAGGAGGCGTTCGGGACGCAGCTACGTCTGAGCACCGCCTTTCACCCTCAGATGGATGGTCAGACGGAGAGGACCATTCAGACTCTCGAAGACATGCTCTGCACAAGTGTCCTCGACTTTGGTCGCAGCTGGGAGGACCACCTACCCTTGGTGGAGTTTGCGTAAAACAACAGCTACCACTCCACCATCGGGATGGCACCGTATGAGGTGTTGTATGGTAGACCTTGCAGATCTCCATTGTGCTAGACAGACCCTGGGGAGTCAGCACTTGTGGGACCAGAGATGGTCCGGGCCACGACAGAGAAGGTCCAGGTCATCCAGGAGCAGATGAGGACAGCTCAGAGTCGGCAGAAGTCTTATGCTGACAGGAGGCGGAGACCACTAGAGTTCGAGGATGGCGACTACGTCTTCTTGCGTGTCTCACCTCGACGTGGATTACGGATATTTGGCCGAGGCGGCAAGTTGTCTCCACGCTTCATCGGACCTTTCCAGATCCTCAGCAGGATCGGCGAGGTGGCTTATCGCCTGGCTCTACCACCTCAGTTGCACTGGGTGCACGACGTCTTCCACGTATCTCAGCTGAGGAGATACGTGCACGACCCGACGCATATCATTGACCATGGGGAGCTAGACGTTGATGATGTGGCGACTTTTGCAGAGGTCCCAATGGAGATCGAGGATCGATAGGAGCGAGTCCTACGTGGATGATTTATTCCTCTAGTGCACATCAGATGGTAGCACAGAAACCTCCAGGAGAGCACTTGGGAGCGGGAGGCTCAGATGCGTGCTCAGTACCCACATTTGTTTCCCTAGCTTATGATGTATATTTATGGGGATGTAAAGCCCTGAGGTGGGAGTGATGTAAAGGCCCGTAAAATTCAAGGAATTTTTTTTCTTAATTTTCTTTGGAATTTTACAAGAACACAGTTTCTGATGGCACCTGATTCTGAGGCCCGGTGTGCCCGGAATCATTTTCTGAAGTTTGGCTCGGGTACGTTCAGTGAACGAACGAGCGCATTTTTCTAACTTTTGAACTGGTGCTCAGAATCAAATTCTGAGGGTACCGATGGAATCGCAGCACTGGTACTTGCTTATAAATGCCTCTTCCAGAGTTGCGTTTGCTCGGGTGTTGTTTTTAATTTTTGGGGTTAAGTGAAGAAAATAAAATAAAGTGGTGCGACAACTTTATTTTATTTCACTTAAAGCCACTTAAAAGCCACTTAAAATCCACTTAAAGATGCTTAAGCTGAGTTGAAGCGGATAGGGTGCAATTCAAAATATCCTACCCTCTTGGTAGGATATTTGTGAGGTGGGGTCCGCACGATCCCCACCGTTTCCTTTCCGCTAAGTAACGCACCCGTGAAAACCCCCTTTTAAATGAAAGTCAACTGACGTGTTTTCTAAATTCTTAATGCCCCTATTAATTGGGCGGTTAGTTCGTTGCAATTAATTCTATGAATTAATTGTTCGTTACTTATCTTTGTTTTTCAAATTCTTTAGTTGATAATAAAATAAGATGAGGACTTATTTTATTATCTTCTTGTTTTGTTAAACCTTTGGAGAATCTCAAAAGATCTTCATCCTCCTACGCGAAGAACGCGAAGAATGCGAAGAACGTGAAGAACACGAAGAACGCCGGCCTCCGATGAAGGGCGACGAAGAACGCCGGACCCCCGGAGATCGACGCGACGTGATGCCGACGCTTCTTCCGCGACGTTCTTTCCCCGCGACAATCTTCGATCGGCATCTTGAGGTAGGGGATTGTGGTACTTTTAATTCTTTGTGGATTATAACATCAACATGGATTTAATTGTTATAATTAAATCTTTATGTCCTTGATCCTCAGAGTTTGTCTACGCGACGCCGAGTACCGCGCGACAGCGATGCCCTTCCGCGACGCGGCAATCCTTTTTCTTCCGCGACGGTCAATTCTGCGACGAACTCGCGTCCGACAATGACATTGAGGTAGGGGTCATTTTGAAAATGTTAATACCCATGTTTATTTTTCCTCCAAGGCAAGAACATGGACCAACCAATTAACAAGTTGGCCCACAGATAATTATTGCGGGTCGAGGTTTATCAATTGCTGGGATTTATGGTCTTGTTTCAAACCGCTAACGCGGTGGGTGCGGACCAACGAACAAGTCCGAACCCACCACCTTTGATCTTGGTGTGCAGAACGGTGAACGACGACAAAATGGGCCACATAGACGATTTTTTGATTCTGCGGTGAAGAACGGGACCCGGGATGAGCTACGGCGCATACGGAAATGAAATCCGACCACCGGAGCAACTCCGGTGGCCCGCGGACTCCACCGGTGGTGCGGGTCGCCGGCGCGGCTAAAGCCGCGACGGCGGGGTGCGGTTCCGCGGCCGCGCGGAACCGAAGCCAGGATGCGGCCTTGCCGCGTCCGTTGGCGAGAGGCGGCCCCCCACGCGGGGCCACGGAGTCATCAAGGGGGGCGACGCCCCATTGCACCCGGTCGGCCATCACGGCCGAGCCGGCCGGGCCGGACCCAGACCCGGGTCGGGTCGACCCGATTTCGGCCGACCCAGGGGGGGTCGGGCCGGGTCGGTCCGGGCCCAAACCCCCCCGTTTCCGGACCTTTTCGGTCTTTTGCTCATAACTTGATCTATGGGCCTCCGAACGATGCGCCGTCAGTGGAGATGCGATCCTTGGATCGAGACGGTCGTTTCGGTATATCACACTAAAGGTTTCGGAATAATTTGGGTTCGTCCGGGTTGGTTCGTACACAGAACCAACCGGGCCCTCGGAGCGGAAACGCTCATATCTTGAGCTTCGAACGTCCGATTGACGTGCCTTCGACTTTGTTGAAATCCTCTTGGTGAGACGGATATTTTGGAATACTCTGCCCGAGTTTTGGACGTAGGTGGAGTATGTTCGGGTTGGTTTTACATTAAAAACCAACCGGGCCCCTGGGACGAAAAAACCAATAACTCTCAGACCGGGCGTCCGATTGACGCGTCATCTGCGACGTTGATTTCCTGTTGGCGATACCGAACTTTTGGATACATCAACTCTGGACTATATGTCAGTTGTTGTATCATCCTCTCAGCTCGTGGAGCGGACCCTCCCGAACGAGCTTGCTGTGTGCGGGAACCCTAGAGCTGGCTGCGACTGCTACTGTGACGACGACGACTGTGCAAAGATCCTCAGTGGATTCGACGGTGATGACTACAACACTTAGCGATCCTTTGTGGGTCAGTGCTACCGATCCTGTGTGGGTCTGATCCTATGTGGGTCAGCGCTCAGCGGTCCTGTGTGGGCCAGCGCCTACAGATCCTGTGTGGGTCCGATCCTGTGTGGGTCTTTGCGGGGGTTAGTTACCTATCGATCCTGTGTGGGTCTGATCCTATGTGGGTCATTGCGAGGGTTAGTACCTATCGATCCTTTGTAGGCCAGATCCTTTGTGGGTCATTGCGGGGGTTAGATACCTATCGATCCTTTGTGGGTCAAATCCTTTGTGGGTCATTGCGGGGGTTAGTACCTATCGATCCTTTGTGGGTCTGACGACTTAGATGAATCAGTGGCAATATCTAGTCATCTTTATCGTCATTCAAAGAAGTATTCCTGTGTGAGCTGAATCCTGTTTTACTTTCCTTTGTGGATTGTGTTGTGCTATCCTGTGTGGATTTACATTTTTCTTTCCTGTGTGGACTGGGTTATACTTGAGCTCGGATGTTGGAGCCGAGTGAGAATTGATGACTTAGGTATATGTATGGGCATATACCTAAGAAGTGTCGGATGTTACTTCGTTATTGTATCTTTCCTTTGTGGTTATCCTTTGTGGATTCTGGGAGACCTTCGGGGGTCTCGGGGTCCCTAATGAGTAGCTTATACTCACCCCTGCACGGGCTATGCCCGCACTACGTTGTGTTGGTTGCAGACGACGGACAACGCTGATCGTGGTGGAGGCTTTCGGAGCAGGACGATACCTGGAGGTGGACCACTGGGCGGGACGTACTCGGAGCGGTCGACTGGACCCGAGGAGCAGTGGAGGCTTTCTGTACCCACCCTTCAGGTGGGGCTTCCAGTGGACGGCTTGACGTTGCGGCTTTACTTTTCAGTTGTTGTTTTCCCTTTCGAGTTGTACTTTACTTTCAATTTGGGTTTGTATTCTGGCCCACTTACTTTTCGCACTTACTGTTGTACCAGTTTTTACTTAGTGTTTACTTCTGCCTGCTTACTCTGTGATGTTTTTTGTTTACTTTACAAAGGCAATGCCTTCCCTTTACCGGGATTTACGCCTTGGTGCTAGTTGCCAGCCCCTGGCCTATGGAAGGCGGGCTTGGGGTAGTCAGGGCACGGGTCCCGAGGATGGGTCGTGACACCTCTATTAAATCTACTTATTCTTATATCTTGAAAAATTCTAGATGGATTGTTAGTAAAGAATCCACTTTAAATTTTTTGGTTTGATAACTGGACTGGTTCCCCTCTTATATTGGAGATACCTAATTCTTTTACTCCTGATCCCACTAACTGCTCCATTAGGGGCGTGATCAATTCTTCTGGTTCACATATTTCAGATTCTATTAAGGAGATTGTTGAGAATTATTACTTCACTTCCAATGATGACTTTCTGGTTTGGGAACCTACTAAAAATGGCTTGTTGGACTCAAAAAATATTATAATCACCATGTAACGACCCGAATCCGGAGCCCCTCCACTGGTGCCCCGTACCCGGTGCGCCACATGACCTCAAGCGTGTTTCCCCAAATGCCAGAAGCTGCCGAATAGTAGCGAGGGCCTTGGTAGATTATTGGGGAAACTATGCCCTCATTCGGTAAGGTATACAAGGTAAGAAAACAACAATAAACAACGGAAGCAGCAAGAAATACGCAACAACTGAAACCAAACAATGGAAGCAATGTAGATATATAACAATGATGACAATGATGCGGTAGGTACAAGTATCTAAGAAAAGTAGCAAACACAACAACATGATTAAATACAACTAAAACCAAGTGCAAAAGAAAACAAGAAAAGCTCCTCAGCATCACGAGCCACGACTCGGTCCCATGCTCCCCAGCTCCAGTGAAATCAAAACCTGAAGTAGAAGGGCGCTTTCCCTTATCTATTCCTGCAACAACATAGTATGCTTGGGCCCAAAAGCATGGACCAAACAGGGTGTGAGATACAATCCCAGTAGGAAATCACCCAAAGATTTGTGCCTAACAGTCAATGAATACATGACAGTAAATAAAAAAGAAGCAGTAAATAGGAAATCACAAGCAGCTACAATCCACAGTTCTAACAAGTAAAGTTCACAAGTAAGCAGCCAACAACAAAGGAAGAAATAGGTAACCCTCTGGGTAGCTCTCACAGACTAACCCCTATGGTTCAACCTATAAGTACAAGAAACCCTCTAGGGGGCACACACAGTCTCACCCCTCTGGTTCATCTATGAAATTAATAGACTCTCTGGGGAAGCACTCACTGTCAATTCCCCCTATAGTCTCGTATCATGCTAAAGGATCTCTGGGGAAGCACTCAATGTAAATTCCCTCTGTGGCCCGCGTCGAGGATCTACAGACTCTCTGGGGAATCACTCAACGTCAATTCCCCCTGTGGTCTCGCATCGTAATTAAAAGACACTCTGGAGAAGCCCTTCTGTCAATTCTCCCTTTGGTCTACTACTCTAGGCTCTCACAGTCCTGAGTGAAACTAAACATGCTCATCGCGCATGTATCATCCAAGTAAACCTTAATAACTACTTGGATATCATTCTAAGGCTCAACAACAATAAGAAACCAACAGTTCCACTATCCTATGACTAGTCATGGCAACTGAAAAAATGCCGAACATGCAATATAAGCATGGAAAAGCAACCTGAGCACAAAAAAAAGTATTCTACTCACAAGCATAAAACTCTACTACAACAATCAAGCAAAGCAGGCAATCCTACAAGGGAAAAACAGGAACACACAATTCCCCGTTCAAGGGAATTGGTGGTAATTTCACATAATACTCATAAAATTTCTACAGAAAGGCACAAAACACCTACCTTGATCCTAGGAGATCGATATATGTGAACCACGATGACAGATTCCTCTTAGAACAATGTAGATCTGAGAAAATGCACAAAAATTTTATCCCACGATATCTTGAAAACAAGGAGGAATCAAGAAACAAGGCTCAAGCAGAAGGAAGAACTCACCGCTGTGCTTCCAACGCAATTGACCGTGCTCGAATCAGAGAACCGATGGAGAGGCGGGAGATCGGGGAAGATTCGGCCGTACGGTCACTGCCGGGTGGACGAAATCTGGAGAAGAAGACGTTTTTCCCGATTAGCTGCGACCCTGGTCCGTTTAAAGAAAAAAATAAAAGTACACGAAGTTTATTTTTAAAGTACACGGTGTGTACTGGGTCTTTTCCGTACTCCACCAAAATCGGCCTCCACGTCACCCCTACACACCGTGTGTGTGGCCCGGGTACGACCATCACACGGATTTGAGCCGGAGAAGAGTACATGACATGTACTTAGAAATTACACGATGTGTACTTCGAAAATTTCCAGAAAATTCATTTTTCTCAAAAACTCTAGAAAAAGGAAAAATGTACCTGAAAAGAAGATCCGGGTTCTTACAAACTTCCCCCCTTAAAGAAATTCATCCCCGAATTTCCCTAATGAGGTGGATAAGGAGAAACCCTGAACAGCTCCGGCCAATGTGATCGTACATCAGTCTCCCTCTCCTAGGTCTTGTCCTGTACTCGCCTATGCTGCCATAACACTCGTACTAGAGGAACAGACCGCCCGCGGAGAACCTTCGTACCACGATCGAAAATCCGGATAGGATGCTCCTCGAACGATGCATCCACTTCAAGATCGACTTCCTCGGACTGAAGGATGTGAGACGGGTCAGAAAAGTAACGTCGGAGCTGAGAGATGTGTAAGACATCATGCATGGCCCGATACCTCTGAGGTAGCTGCAACCGATAGGCGACCGACCCCACTCTCTCCAATACCTCAAACGACCCGACGTATTGCGGTTAAAGCTTACCCTATCTCCGAATACTCTTGTGTCCCAACCTTGGTGCGACACGCAGGAAAACCTGATCACTGACCTCAAACTCTAGAGGTCGTCTCCGCTGATCAGCACAAGAATTATGTCGAGACTGTGCTATAGCCATCCTCTTCCAAATCATCTCTATCTGCTCTGAAGTCTCCTGTACAAGACGAGGTCCTAGAAAAGCTGTCTCTCCTGCCTCCAGCCAGCATAAGGGTTATCGGCATGGCCTATCGTACAAATACTTGTATGGTTCCATCTGAATGGTCGCCTAAAAACTATTTTTGTAGGTGAACTCCATAAGAGGAATATGATTCTCTCAAGAACTTCCAAAGTCTAAGATGCAAGCTCGGAGCATATCCTCAAGCACCTGGATCGTACGCTCAGACTGGCCATCTGTTTGGGGATGGTATATTGTACTCAAAAGTACCTGTGTACCCAAGGTCTTCTGAAGTCCCTACCAGAACCGAGAGGTAAAGTGTACATCCCTGTCTGAAACAATGGAGTGTGGAACTCCATGTCGACAAATGATCTCTCAGATATAAAGTCATTCCAAATCATTGACACTGAAGGTCTCCTTGATCGACAAGAAGTGAGAAAAATTCATGAGCCTGCTAAAGACAACCCAAATAGCATTGTTTCCATGAGTCAACCTCGTCAACCCAGTCACGAAGTCCATTGCAACATCGTTCCACTTCCACTCCGGAATGGGTAACTGCTGTAAAAGTCCTACTGGTCACTGATGCTCCGCCTTCACCTACTGACAAGTAAAACATCTCAAGACAAAACCAAGATCTCATCCTCGCCCACTGTCCATCTAGGAAGAGGGTCCTCTCCTAACACACTCTCCCGTAAGACTAATCCTTCCGAGTCTGATAGCTGCCTCATCCGTACCCGATCAAGAAGTATAGAGGTAACAGCTACAGAAGAAAGGTAAGTCTGTCCCTGTCTGTCATGCACCTCCAGATGCATCTCAGAGAACAGAGCCATTAGCTTCCACTCACTGCTGGCCTCCTGAACTGCTTGAACCTGAGTTCTCCTGCTCAAGGCATCTGCCACGGCGTTTCCCTTTCCCGGCTTATAGACCAAATCGAAATCAAATGACTGAAGATACTCGAACCACCTACACCGCCTCAGATTCAGATCACACTGAGTGAAGATATACTTGAGACTCTTGTTGTCAGTGAAGACCACAAAGTGCTCTCCCAGAAGATAGTGTCTCCAACAGCGCAAGGCATGAACAACAGCTGCCAACTCCAGATCGTGCATAGGGTAGTTCCTCTCATGTGGCCTCAACTGCCGAGACCCGTACGCAACAACTCCATCTCCCTGCATAAGCACAACTCCTAGCTCAATACCTGAAGCATCACAATAAACAGTGTAGATCTTGCCTGGATCTGGCAAGACTAGTATCGGTGCTGATGTCAACCTCCCTTTCAGCTCCTGAAAGGATGAATCACAAGAATCTGACCATAAGAACTTCGCCCCCTTCTTGGTCAGACCCGTCAAAGGTGATGCTAAGCGAGAAAAGTCCCGAATGAAGCGTTGATAATATCCAGTCATCCCTAGGAAGCTCCGTACCTCAAAGATGTTCTTTGGATGTTTCTAGGAAACTACAACTCTCACTTTATCTGGGTCCACAAATACTCCTGCCTCTGAGATGACGTGACCCAAGAAGTGAATATGACCCATCCAGAAGTGGCACTTCGAGAGTTTAGCATAAATCTGATGCTCTCTCAGTGTACTCAAAACGATCTCAAGATGTGTGGCATGGTCATGTTGAGTGTGAGAGTACACCAAGATATCATCCATGAAGACCACGACGAAGGAGTCCAAGTAAGGATGGAACACTCGGTTCATCAGTTCCATGAAAACTACAGGCACGTTCGTGAGTCCGAACGACATGACTGTATACTCGTAAAGACTGTACCTGCTCCTGAAGGCTGTCAGAGGTATATCTGATGGTCTAACGTGCAACCGATGATAACCGGACCTCAAGTCAATCTTCGAGAACACCCGGGATCCTCGAAGCTGATCAAAGAGGTCATCAATCCGCGACAAGGGATATCAGTTCTTGACCGTCAACTGGTTCAGCTTTCGATAATCCACACAAAGCCGAAGGGTACTGTCTGCCTTCTTCACAAATAGAACAGGCGAACCCCAAGGAGAAGTACTGGGTCGGATGAAACCCTTATCCTATAGCTCCTCCAAATGCTTCTTGAGATCCTGCAACTTAGGTGTGGCCATCCTATAGGGAGGAATGGACACCGGTACCGCTCATGGCACGAGCTCAATAGAAAAGTCTACCTCACGGTCCAGAGGAAAACCTAAAAATTCCTCTGGAAAGACATCTCTGAAGCGATCCACCACTAGAGGAAAGTCCAACTGTGGAGTCCCATGATCATCCAGATAAAGGCTAGAAATTTGGGTTGTCACCCCTCCTAGCCCAAGATGCTCGAGTCCCGCCCGACTCGCCCAAACGTCCCATTCGCCTCTATGAAGGAAAGATTCACCCTCTGGTGAAATGAAACTGAATCTGCAGTGATAACAGTCAACGAATGCCTGGAGGAGAATCAACCAGTCCATGCCAAGGATGACATCATATCCTGTCATCTCTAGGACATAGAGATCCAATAAGAAGTGATACCCTGCAACCTCGAGAGGGCACTCTCTACACTGGAGTACACTAGATATCCTCGTTCCCAAAGGTGTGTCTAGTGTCAACGAGTCGGCAGAAGAAAAGATGCAGAGCCCAAGGCTCTCCATGATAGCAACAGAGATAAAGATATGTGTGGCACCAATATCAAAAAGGGATGAAGATAAAACTGAGGCTACTAAAATCGTACCTCGAACAGTAGAAGGGCTGGGATCCTACTCCTGATAAGTCTGCTCCACGACAAAAGACTGGCCTACACCGCAGCCTTGTGCCCCTGGCTGACCACTCTAAGATGAACCTCCCTGCTGGTGCTGAGGAACTGGTGGCTGACTGCCACGGCCTCGACCTCCACCTCGGCCCGAACGACCGGAAGAACTCCAGTTTCCCAACTGGTGAGAAACTGGTGGGGCTATTCCTGAACGAGGAGTCATGGAAGAAACTCGGTCACCCGCTGCTGGTGATAAAACCTGACAGAAACGCTGAAGGTGACCCATCTTGTCACAAGACCAGAACTCCATGAGGTCTCTCTGGAACTACGGCCACGTGTGCCCTGTCTGGACACACTGGTAGCATGTCACCTGGCTTCCTGATGATGCATCTCGCTTCCTCGAATCACTGCATGTAGGCTCCCTACGGTGCTTCTTGCTGTCATCTGGAGGAAAGCTAACTCTGGAAGCAGAACCGCCCTGGCTCGCAGCTCCAGAGTCTCTCAGATTGCACTCTGCAATCAGTGCCTGGTTGACGATGGAAGTAATGGAAGTCAACTAGAAGATGTTCACCTGCGAGAAGATCTCCCGCCTGAGTCCATCCTCAAACTTCCTTGCCAAGAACACCCCACTCCCATCCCGAAGGGGTGTAAAACACTGCAGCTCAGTGAAACGAGAGGAATACTACATGACAGATAGAGTACCCTGCTCTAAGCTCATGAACTCCCGAGCTCGATCGGCCCTCAGGGTCTCCGGGTAGAAGTAGTCATAGAACACGCACTGGAACTCCTCCCAAGTCATAGCCTGCTGTTGACCCGCCTGTGAGATCACGTCCCACCACCTCTTGGAGGAGTCTTAGAGCATGTAGGTGGAGAGCTTGACCCGAATTTCTGGAGGCGTCTACAGGTGCTCAAAGATAGTCATCATGGCTTCCATCCATGACTCTACAGCCTGAGGTCCTCCCTCCCCCGAGAACGTGGGAGGATGCTGCTGTTGGAAAACCCGCGTCAATTCTGCCATAGACATGGTAGGAGGTGGTGCTCCCTGGAAGGCCTACATCATCCTCATGAAGCCCTGCCTGAACTACGCATTAGTGCTCGCAACTGGTATGACAGCCAGTGCCAAGGCTGGCTCAACTGGGGGATCAACAAGAAGTCCCTGATTAGCCCTGTCTGGCGTCTGATCACTGCCTGACGACAGATGTACGACCGAAGGACGTCTCAGAGGCATAGATCTGAAAGATCAAAAGTACACCTTAGATCAGGAAAACAAGGACAGAGAACACAAGAGTAAAAAACGGGAACATGGGAAGAAAAAGACTCAAGATTGCAAAAAATGACTACACGACGTGTATAAAAACTACACGGCGTGTCTTTTTAAACCACTGACATGGGAGTGTACTCACACCCTACAAGTCGTGTAACACCTCAACTACACGGCGTGTTGACCCCAACACATGGAGTGTACAAGAAAAATATCCCCTGCCCAAGTCTCTTTACACGGATAACCCACACGGTCCGACTTAACCCGAGACTACACGACGTGTTCTACACAAACACGACATGTACTAGACAAGGCTTCGGTGGTCCGTGTTGTTGAGTACACGGCCGTATACACGGATGTACCTTACACGTCATGCTTTGAACAAACACGGCATGTATAGGCGAAGGCGACACCGTCCCGTGTTGTTTGTGACACGGTTGGGTACCCAGGCAAGACTACACGACGTGTTCCAAACAAACACGGAGTGTGGAAAGGAAGGTAATGTTGGCCCGTGTTGTTTGTGACACGACCGGGTACCTTGACAGGACTACACGGCGTGTTCCCTATGGACACGGCGTGTTCTACCCATGCTTCCCCGACCTGTGTTGTTAGTGACACGGCCGGGTACATGGCTCCGAACTTACACGAAGTGTAGCTACCGTACATGGCGTGTTTTCGAAGTTACTTCCACAACACTGTGTTCTGCTCACACGATCTGTGACATGGCCTAAAAACTACACGGCGTGTATCCAAAAAGTACACTCTGTGTATTCTGGGTTTTTCTAGGAAATAGCTCAGAAACTGCACAGAATTCAAGAAACGATAAAACAGGGCGAAAAGTGCCAAATTCCGATCCGTGTGGGCCCATAAACCACATGTCGGAGGATCGAAAACTCCCTTTGATACCACTTTGTAACGACCTGAATCCGGAGCCCCTCCACTGGTGCCCCGTACCCGGTGCGCCACATTACCTCAAGCACGTTTCCCCAAACGCCAGAGGCTACCGACTAGCAGTGAGGGCCTTGGTAGCTTATTGGGGAAACTATTCCCTCATTCGGTAAGGTATACAAGGTAAGAAAACAACAATAAACAGTGGAAGCAACAAGAAATACGCAACAACTGAAACCAAACAACGGAAGCAATGTAGATATATAACAATGATGATAATTATGCGGCAGGTACAAGTATCTAAGAAAAGAATCAGACACAACAACGTGCTGAAATACAACTGAAACCAAGTGAAAAAGAAAACAAGAAAAGCTCCTCAGCATCACGAGCCACAGCTCGGTCCCATTCTCCCCAGCTCCAGTGCAATCAAGAACTTGAAGTAGAAGGGATCTTGCCCTTATCTATTCCTGCAACAACATAGTCTGCTTGGGCCAAAAAGCATGGCCCAAACAGGGTGTGAGATACAATCCCAGTAGGCAATCACCCAAATATTTGTGCCTAACAGTCAATGAATACATGGTAGTAAATAAAAAAGAAGCAGTAAATAGGAAAGCACAAGAAGCTACAATCCACAGTTCTAACAAGTAAAGTACACAAGTAAGCAGCCAACAACAAAAGTAGAAACAGGTAACCCTCTGGGTAGCTCTCACAGCCTAACCCCTATGGTTCAACCTATAAGTACAAGAAACCCTATAGGGGGGCACACATAGTCTCACCCCTCTGGTTCAGCTATGAAATTAATAGACTCTCTGGGGAAGCACTCACCGTCAATTCCCCCTATAGTCTCGTATCGTGCTAAAGGCTCTCTGAGGAAGCACTCAACATCAATTCCCCTTGTGGCCCACATCGAAGATCTACAGACTCTCTGGGGAAGTACTCAATGTCAATTCCCCCTGTGGTCTCGCATCGTAATTAAAAGACACTCTGGAGAAGCCCTTCCATCAATTCTCCCTTTGGTCTACTACTCTACGATCTCACAGTCCTGAGTGAATCTAAACATGCTCAGCGCGCGTGTATCATCCAAGTAAACCTCAAGAACTACTTGGCTATCATTCTAAGGCTCAACAACAATAATAAAACAACAGTTCCACTATCCTACAACTAGTAATGGCAACTGAAAAAATGCCCAACATGTAATATAAGCATGGAAAATCTACCTGAGCACAAAACAAAGTATTCTACTCATAAGCATAAACCTCTACTACAAAAATCAAGTAAAGCAGGCAATCCAACAAGGGAAAAATAGGAACACACAATTCCCCGTTCAAGGGAATTGGTGTTAATCGCACATAATACTCATCAACTTTCAATGGAAAGGCACAAACCACCTACCTCAATCCTAGGAGATCGATATATGTGAACCACAATGACAGATTCCTCTTAGAACAACATAGATCTAAGAAAACACACAAATCATTCATCCCACGATATCTTGAAAACAAGGAGGAATCAAGAAACAAGGCTCAAGCAGAAGGAATAACTCACTGCTGCGCTTCCAACGCAATCGACCATGCTCAAATTGGAGAACAGATGGCGATGCGGGAGCTCGGGGAAGATTCGGCCATACGGTCACTCCCGGGCGGACGAAATCTGGATAAGAAGACGTTTTTCCCGATTAGCCGTGACCCCGGTCCGTTTAGAGAAAAAGAAAAGAAAAGTACACGGCGTGTATTTTTAAAGTACATGGCATGTACTGGGTTTTTTCTGTACTCTTCCTAAATTGGCCTCCACGTCACCCCTACACACCGTGTGTGTGGCCCGGGCACGGCCAGCACACGACTTTGAGCCGAAGAAGAGTACACGGCATGTACTTAGAAAGTACATGGCGTGTACTTCAAAAATTTCCAGAAAATTCATTTTTCTCAAAAACTCCAGAAAAAGGAAAAACATACCTGAAAAGAAGATTCGGGTTCTTACACACCATTTATCTAACATTGATGATAATCTCAGATGGATCACCAACTTCAATAAGGCTTGGATAAAACCTTCTCATCTTACCCTCATTTTTTGAATTGCTCCCCAAAAAGTTCCTACCGATGGTTGTCTATAGTCTTATGGCTTTAATCTTTGCTCTAAATGTAGATTCTGCAACAAACATCAGGAGGACATAAACCACCTCTTTTTATCTTGTGAGACTACTACTTATCTTTGGCATTACATATTTGACTTTTTTTGAGTGCATATGGATTTTGGATAACTTTATTTTCTCGTAGTTGAAAAGGACGATTTATCTTCTGAGGTCACCGCAAATTAGAAAACTTTTTCTCACTACTGTTTTCGAGCTTTTACATATCCTATAGTATGGTAGAAATGATTTTATTTTCAACAATATCTCATTTAAACTAAATGCAGGTAAAATGAGGATACTTCTTGCTATTAAAGAGGCTGCCATGATCCAAAAACACCATTGTGACAATTCTATCATTGATCTAGAAACCCTCCGCCATATTGGAGTGAGTGGAATATATCCAAAACCGAATTACACTATTGAAGTCTTCTGGTAGGCTCCTCCTCCTGAATGGATTAAAGTCAATGTTGACAGAGCCTCAAAAGAAAACCCTGGACCTTCTGTATGTGGAGGTGTTTTTTGATACCATCTTGATTAGATTCTCGGATGTTTCTATGGAAGCTGCGACATTGCTTCTGCTCTGGAGGCCAAAATGTTGGGTATTATTCATGCCATCTATTTGGAAAAACTTTTCAACTGGAGAAACATCTAGATTGAGAGCGACTCTTCTACCATTGTGCAAGCCATCTAGAAGGGTATGACTCACCTAGCATGGTCTCTCACCCCCCGATGGATTGACTGCCTCACCTCGCTCAACAGTCTCAACTTCATTGCTACACACACCTTCCGTGAAGCAAACAAGATCGCTGACGGTCTCTCCAACATGGGAGTCTCTCATGAGATCACTTGGAGGAATGATCTCCCTCCAGATTTGATTCCTTTTTTTATTAGAGATTCTATAAAATTGCCCTCATTTCGACTCATGTAATTTTTATGCTTTTTTTGTTTGAATAAATTGTAGGGTTATGGTCATTGACCAGAACTCATCCCCCCCCCAAAAAAAAAATTAATTAACCACCTAATTAGAATAAATAAATTACCTAATTACCTTTAATTAATTACCAAATTAGGTTTATTTAATCACCTATTTATAATTAATTATCCACTTAATTAGTATTACTTAATCACCTAATTAGAATTAATTAATCACCTAATTACAATTACTTAATCACCTAATTATAATTAATTGATAACCCAATTACAATTAATGAATCACCTAATTAGAATTAATTATTCACCTAATTAGAATTAATTAATCACCAAATTAGAATTAATTAATCACCTAATTACCTTTAATTATTTACCAAATTAGAATTAATTACTCACCTAATTATAATTAATTAATCACCTAATTAGAATTAATTAACCACCTAATTACCATTAATTAGTCACCTAATTAGAATTTATTAATAACCCAATTAGAATTAATTAATCACCTAATTACCATTATTTAATCACCTAATTATAATTAATTAATCACCTAAATACAATCAATTGATTACATATTTATAATTAATTAATCACCTAATTACTATTAATTAAACACCTAGTTATAATTAATTAATCACCTAATTATAATAAATTAATCACCTATTTATAATTAACTAATCACCTACTTATAATTAAGTAATCACCTAATTACGAATAATTAATCACCTAATTACAAATAATTAATCACCTAATTATAATTTATTACTCGCCTAATTACAAACAATTAATCACCTAATTATAATTTATTACTCACCTAATTACAATTAATTAAACACCTAATTACAATTACTTAATCACCTAATTACAATTAAATAATCACTTAATTAAAATTAATTAATCACCTATTTAGAATTAATTAATCACCTAATTAGAATTAATTAATCACCTAATTGGAATTATTTAATTACCTAATTATGATTAGTTAATTAACTAATTACAATTTAATCACCTAATTACGATTAGTTATTTAACTATTTAGAATTTAATTAACTAAATAGTATTACTTAATAACCTAATTACCATTAATTAATAACAATTAATAAAAATAAACAATAACAATTTCAAAATATATTAAATTAATTATGAATTATTTCTATGAACTAAACAAATAAATATATAAATCACCATATTAAACAAATTAAAAATTAGAATTACCTCAGATCGGCGGAAAGTTTACGATCTTTCGAACAGCTTCGCAGATAAAGAGAGGCAGAACTTTGAGAAAGAGATATCTTGAAGAGAGAGTGAGGAGAGGAGAGAGAGATCTTGAAGGGAGTTATAAGATAAGAGGGAGTAAGGATATGAGAATGAGGAGAGGAGGGGGAATTTATATAGGGGGATTTGTTTGGGCGCCACTTGAAGTGGTGCCCATCCCAACAGTGGGATACTATCAGCGCCACTTCAAGTGGCGCCACACCTATTTTCGGCTGGAAATGGACAACACCACTTGAAGTGGCACTGTAGGGTTTTGGGTAATCAGCGCCACTTCATGTGGCACTAATGAACCACATTTTCCAAAATAAAAAAAACAAAGACCCATTAAAAAAAATGACCCTTATCCCTAAATATCTTTCCTCAGGCATGAGGGGAACCCATGTCAGTGACCATGGGCATGCACTAGAAAACATGAATTCCCTCATGCAATACCGCAAACCCTCAGTCTTGCGATGTGCGAACACAACCCTGGGAATGGTTGCCTCAACATACAAAATCCTCACGGATCTCTATCCATGCATTCCTCCTCACCATGAAGTGCATGCTCTCACCCGTGCATGGGGAGGCTTTTGTTACACAGCCCTGTGTATCACCACAAGGCCTATTACAAGACCTCATTTGAGGAAATGTGATCACATGAATGGACATACATCATGCAGATCCTTTGTACAAGGTGCACATCAAACATGTGTGTGGGCTTGGCACACCTGAGAACCCATGGACATGATCTCCCTTTTCCATGAAATCCCTATGGTGAACACCCTCAACGTGCACATTTGGGTATGTGGTGGTGCCCATATAAAGTGAAGGAAAAATCTATTTGGACAATCATGTCGACATTTGGACGGGTGTAAAGACCCTAAACATATCTATGAGACCCCACTGTGTGAACGATTCAAGGACACACGGTCGTGAGAGTCCCCATGGGACTCACGACGCCATTAGGAATATTTGGACATGTCACGTTGATCATGAGATAGACCTCATATGAGTCACATTGATCTTGCGACAACCCATTGACATGTCACCATTGTCATGTGGAAATCCAAGGACAATTCATGTTAATCATGAAAAGCACCTCAGAGTTGTCCACCTTGGCCATGAGAAGACATTCCAAACAATGCATGTTGATCATGTGAAGGAGTCATTTACATGTTGGAATGATCATGCAATTATCCATATACATGACCATATTGACATGTGACAGTCTGAAGACAAGTCAGGAAGATGATGCAACAACATATGGTTATGTCTAATTCGATCATGCACAAGACCCCTGACACGCCTACTTTAGTCATGTAAAGCACCTTTGACATTTCCACTTCACCCATCTAGAGGCTTCCAAGACATTCCAATTGATTAGGTAGACACTGTTGGATGTGTTTTCCATGTTAGATTGGTGCTCCAACATATCAAGAAGGCAATCAAAACATGTCCAACAGATATCCAAGACATTTCAGGAAAATCTCTTATGACATAACTACTTTTTCTAGTAGGCCTACTTGGACTCATGTCATGTGGACCCTGACCAAGAACCTTTGGCTGCATTCCACTTTGACAAGGGAATTTTCCTTTATAAGCTATGGTCATGCACTCATGTGACCCTACCGATATCCTGCACTCAGAGAGACCATCATGGTCATCACCACCTCTCTTTAATCTTCTAGAAGATAAATAATGATTATTATGATTAGGCATCCTTAGAGTGTAATCCCAGAACAATTGGGATGCCTTAGAGTGTAAGCCCCGACCAACCGGGCAGCCTTAGAGTGTAAAACCTGACAAATTGGGCATCCTCAGTGCGTAATCCTTGATTACTGGAATAATATAATATGCCCGGCTATAGGGAATCCATTTTGGTATAATCCGCTAGCCTTACTAAAATATTAGGGATAATCATAATGTCTCTGAGTATGATCATCCACTTTAACCTATTAGCGGGTTAGGGGATAACTGAACTACAAGAACTCTGATTCTCGCCATGACCAAGATACATAGGAATCTTTCCTATGGCCAGAGCACCAATGGGCATCAACTTCGGTGTAAGTCCCTTCATGTTCCAATTATTCCTATCTTATAGGATTAAATCCTCCCATAGGTCTCCCATTCTTCCCCATCCATCAAAATATGATAAGAGGACTCATGAATGAGCATCCACTACCACAAAATAGGCTTTTATCAGTGCTAAAAAAGGCATTTATTAGTGCTAAAAAAGAACTATTAATCAAGCCACTATTACGGGGTTACCCTTTATCAGTGCTATTTTTAGTGCTGATAAAGCCCACCCCCCCCCCCCTTTATCAACGCTATTCAAAGCACTGATAAAGTCTCCATTTATCAGCGCTTTAACTATTGCTGATAAAGGCTTCCCTGTCTGGGTGTTCTATTTATATAACTTCCAGGGCTGGCCCGGGCAAAATTATTTTCCATGACCAGTGTTTAAAATGTTTCCCTTTAGTTTAGTAAACAAACAAGTACAAAAAATCCGAAATTCAATTAATGAAAAACAAGCAATAAAAACCATAAATTTAGTGTGAATCAAAAGAAAGTTCTTTAAAAACTAATCACAACACACATTGAAGAAATTTATGGTAAATCTGATTACAAAAATAATAATGATTATGATTATTATAAATTTGAAGGACAAAAATCAGGATGAAATGGGGACTGGGTTTACTTCACCTGGTCTAACAAAGGAGGTGTCGATGAAACGGCAGAACATATTCATACCGATGAAGGCATACATGGAGTGGGGCATGGGAACTAGTGCAATGGGAGGTGGATCTAGCCTCGTGAAAGTCTGCACGTGTAAAACAGGTATGGGAGAGGGTGTCCGCGGAGGTGCACCTCAGTGAGCATCATGTACAACAATGTTGGGAGGAGGTGAGATGGAAAGCAGAGATGATTGGAGGGACAGAGAGACATGGTGGGATGAGGGGGTTAGGGAGGCACCATCACATAGGTGGATTGTGGCAACTGGGGGAGGCAGAGGGGTGTTGCCCCATTTTCGTCTGTTGCCCTAGCCCAGGGGCTCACTGGGCTCACCCTCAGGCCGGGCCTGATAATTGCACACCCAACAACCTACAACAAAAATAAACAACCAACCAAAATAATAAAACCATAAAAAATAACTTGCACAAACCAGCAAAAACCTTCTAAAAAATAACCACTCATAGTATATATACAAAAGAACCACATACACAATGCAAATGATGAAAAAACAAGCAACATACACAAATGTTTATCAAAAAATTCTATATAAATTTAATTTACACCATGAATCAAAAAATATTCACTCATGGTATATACCAAAAAAATATTCTATATACATTTTGAAAAATGTTTTATAAAATTGCATCTACAAATATCCAACAAACAATTAAAAACATTAATGTTTTCTCTTTTGACATTTGTGGTCCCCTCTAAAAAATGTCCTTCGATGGTAATAATCATCAAAAAAATTATCCCAACTCGAGAAAAAGGTTCCAAATATATAATAAAACAAACATTACTTTAGTAATACTATAAATAAATAAATTAAACATTAATATGAAAAATACATTAAAAAACGTCAATTTTTAATAAAAATGACACATTTGGAGTCATACTGGTGACACTGTGCATTGTATTGAGGTGAAGTTGATTCCTACATGTAAAAAATGACTAATGGATGGTTGTATTAAAGTATCAAAACAATCATAATGAATTCCTTGGTTTTTAGTACGTCAGTTGTGTTTTTTTACTAAAATGTCATTTCAAACTGAAAACATGAAATTTGAGTCATACCGGTCGCATCGTGCATCGGTTTTATGTGAGATTGCTTCATACACATCACAAAGTACTTATAAATCATTGTCCTTAATTTGGAATACAAACAAATTGTTTTTTTTTTGTTTTCAGTGAGTGACACATTTTGAACTAAAATATCAATTTTAAACTAATAGCGAACACTTTTAGTCACACCAGTCACACCATTCATTGAATTGAGGTGGGGTTGATTCCTACACATCACAACTGACTCATGGATTGTTTTCCTAAAATATCAAAATAACCTGAATGCGCTTGCTCGATTTCCAGTATGTCAGTTGTGTTTTTTTACTTGAATTAATGTCAATTTTAAATAACAAGACACATTTAGAGTCATATTGGTGATACTGTACGTAGTATTGAGGTTTGGTTGATTCCTACACATCAAAAATGACTAATGGGTCATTTTCCTAAAGTATCAAAACAATCATAATGCATTTCCCCAGTTTTCAGTATGTCAGTTGTGTTTTTTACTAAAATGTCATTTCAAATAGAAAACATGCAATTTGATTCATACCGATCACATCGTGCATCAGTTTGACGTGAGACTAATTCATACACGTCACAAAGGAGTTATGAATTACAATGCTTAATTTGGAAGACAATCGGAGCTTGTTTTCTTGGTTTTCAGTGAGTGACACATTTTGAGTTAAAATGTCAATTTTAAAATGATAGCAAAAATTTTTAGTCATACCGGTCACACCGTTCATCGGATTGAGGTGGGGTTGATTCCTACACATCATAATTGACTCATGGATCATTTTAATTAAATATCAAAGCAATAAGAATTTATTTTCTCTATTTTTAGTATTTCAGTTGTGTTTTTTTACTTGAATTAATGTAAATTTTAAATAACATGACACATTTGAAGTCATACTGGTGACACCGTGCATCATATTGAGGTGCGATTGATTCCTAAAAATCACAAATTACTAATGGATTGTTTTCCTAAAGTATCAAAACAATCAGAATACATTTCCTTATTTTCAATTTGTCATTTGTGTTTTTTTACTAAAATGTCATTTCAAATCAAAAACATGCAATTTGAATCATACTGGTTGTATCATGCATCAGTTTGACATGAGACTACATCATAAACATCACAAAGGACTTAAGAATAAATGTACTTAATTTGGAAGACAATTAGAGCATGTTTTTTTTCAATGAGTGATACATTTTGAACTAAAATGTCAATTTTAAACTGATAGAAGACACTTTTAGTCACACCAGTCACACTGTTTGTCGGATTGAGGCGGAGTTGATTCCTACACATCACAACTGACTCATGGATCATTTTCCTAAAGTATCAAAGCAATATGAATGCGTTTTATTAGTTTTCAGTATGTCAGTTGAGTTTTTTTACTTGAATTGATGTCAATTTTAAATAACAAGGAACATTTGGAGTCATACCAGTGACACTGTGCATCAGATTGAGGTTTGGTTGATTCCTACAAGTCAAAAATTACTAATGTATCATTTTCCAAAAGTATCAAAACAATTGGAATGCATTTACTTAGTTTTCAGTATGTCAGTTGTGTTTTTTTTACTAAAATGTCATTTCAATCTGAAAAAATGCAATTTGAGTCATAACAGTCGCATCATGTGTTAGTTTGATGTGATAATTATTCATATAGTCAAAAAGGGATTAAAAATATCTGTCCTTAATTTGGAAGAAAATCGGAGCGTGTTTGATTTGTTTTCAGTGAGTGACACGTTTCAAACTAAAATGTCAATTTTAAATTGATATCAGACACTTTTAGTCACACTAGTCAAAATATTCGTCGGATTAAGGTGGGGTTGATTCTTACACATCACAACTAAATCATGGATCTTTTCTCTAAAGTATCAAAACAATCCAAATGTGTTTGCTCAGTTTTCAGTACGCCAGTTGTGTTTTTTACTTGAATTAATGTCAATTTTAAATAACAAGACACGCTTGGAGTTATACCAGTGACACCGTGCATCGTATTGACATTATATTGATTTATACATGTCAAAAATTACTGATAGATCGTTTTCCTAAAGTATCAAAACAATCGTAATGTTTTTCCTCAGTTTTCAGAATATTTGTTGTGTTTTTTTTAATAAAATGTCATTTCAAACCAAAAACATGCAATTTGAGTCATACCGGTCTTATCATGCATTGGTTTGACATGAAATTAATTAATACATGTCATAAAGGACTTATGAATCACTATGATTAATTTGAAGGACAATCTAAGTTTGTTTTCTTTGTTTTCAGTGAGTGACACGTTTTGAACTAAAATGTCAATCTTAAACTGATAGCGGAAACTTTTAGTCACACCGGTCACACCGTTCATCGAATTGAGGTGGGGTTAATTTCTACACATCATAACTAACTCATTGATCAGTTTTATAAAGTATCAAAATAATTTGAATGCATTTTCTTAGTTTTTACTATGTTAGTTGTGTTTTTTTACTTGAATTAATGTCAATTTTAAATAACTAGACACATTTGGAGTCATACCGGTGACATCGTGTGTTGTATTGAGGTGGGGTTGATTTCTACACATCACAAATGACTGATAGATTATTTTAATAAAGTATCAAAACAACCAGAATGTATTTCCTTGGTTTTTAGTATGTTAGTTGTGTTTTTTTTACTAAAATGTCATTTCAAACCAAAAACATGCAATTTGAGTCATATCGATCGTATCGTGCGTTAGTCTGATGTGAGACTTCTTCATACACATCAAAAAGGACTTAAAAATAAATGTACTTAATTTGGAAGACAATTAGAGTGTGTTTTATTTGGTTTCATTGAGTGACATGTTTTGAACTAAAATGTCAATTTTAAACTAACAGTAGACACTTTTAGTCACACTAGTCACACCGTTCGTCGGACTGACACTACAAAAAAACCCGGGTTTAGCGGAAGTTTTGTGGCAGTGGTTCACAAAACCGCCGCTAAACGTTTTCCGTGAAAGGTTTTGCGGTGGTTTATTAAAAACCGCCGTGAAACCCATTTTTTTTTAAAAACCGTGACCCTTTCCCCCACCCCTATCGCGTTTACCCCACAAACCCTCGCCCCTCTTCCCCGATCCCCCCCCCGGCCCCAGCGACGCCCGCGCCCTCCGGCGAACCCCACAACCCCCGCGCCCCCCGCGCCCCCCGTGCCCCCCGTGCCCTCCGGAGAACCCCGCACCCCCCTTGACCCCCGGCGACCCCCGCACCCCCCGCGCCCTCCGGCGACCCCCGCACCCCCCGCGGCCTCCGACGACCCCCGCACCCCCGGTGCCCCCCGCGACCCCCTTCGATTTTGGTAAATTTTAGTTATTTCTTGGTTCTTTGATTTGAATCATGACTTTGTTACACAATGTGAATCTACTGCAGGGTAGATACTATGGGTTTGGTTTAGATCTTGAGTAATTATAAGTCATAAAACATTTTCAAGTTTTTAATGGGTTGATTAGGATTAATTCAAACTAAGGATACTATAAGGACCCTAACTTATTTCATACATAATCTTGAATTTATTTAAGAAAACACTTCATTATACATTGAGGATCTTTTCAAGTTTAGAGCTTTAGAGATTAAGACAAAACATTCATAACATTACACATTGTTACATAGTGGATACCATAAAATCAGTTTCCATTATCCTCAGAATATAAAACATTAAAACACAAAACAAAACTCCTTGAAAATTCTTCAACATTTAACATGTATTCCTTCCTTGTATTACTCATCATTAACCTATGAAAATTCATTTAAAAAAAACTTGGGATGAGCACAAAAGCTCAGTAAGGTATGAAAAAGAAGGAAAAATCACATTAGTCCATGAATACGCATGACGTATGAAAACATTTTCAAAAGACATGATTTCCACCCATAAAATCTTACTTAGAGTAACATGAGATTTACACAAGATCCACACAAACATAATTATAATCATAGAGGTATATTGGGGCATTACTTGCATAATCTTGTAACCATCTTGGCTACCTTAAAATTTGTAACCCTCACGGCTACCTTACTTTGTGTAACCATCACAGTTACACTTGGAGTAACCATACGGCCGACCTCCAACTTACTCATACCCAATGCATTGGAGGGAAATATAGGTCCCACCCTTCATCATAAACAATTCCCAATAACCAAAACATAATCATACAACATAAATAATAGCATAAAAACATTGCCTTTGAATCTTATAAAACAGAATTTTAAAAGAGGATTTTAGAAGAAAAGTCCCTTATAAATATCATATACTTGAAGTGAGACTTAATAGAGTGGATGTAATATGTATATACTCTGTAAATACACATAATGAAACATAATATAAACAGAACCCATCACACAAACAATTTAAATAGCACATAAATTAAAAAGTAGAGGGTTAACCCAAAGAATGGAAATCGGGTTAAGAATTCCCTTACCTTGGGCTTGTCTTACTTAAAAATTGTTTAAACCTCCTGTATAATGGTTAAAAGAGTGTTATTAGTATTTTACAGAAACATGTTCATGTTTATAACATCTTATATGGTCATTTCATAACCTCATTTCACCCCTTATTTGTTAGTATTTTGTTCCTTGCATTATTTTGGGTGAGTTCTTTTGTGATTTTCACGATCGGTTCATGATGAATCATTCTTGTTGATTGGAAGTGAAACTCCAGAATTGGAATGGAGTAGTATCTACATATTTCCAGTACCATAATTTATACCATTTATCACTTTGATTCTTTATATGATGATGATTAATAAGTTAAAACATTAATTATGTTTGTTATTTAAGTGGTTCTTTGATAATTACAACTTCATTTAGTCTTATAAATTTGAATCATGAGTACAAAAGAATTCCAGAACCTTATATGAGTCATAAAACATATCTTATAACCTGGTTCAACCATATAAATGGTTTCACAACTAGACTTGAAAGAATTAATGGAAATTGAAAATACATCGTCCACGATATCGGTAATTCGACACAAATGGACAATGTTTTTTTTTTGATTCTTTAAATAAGTGAGAGAGGAGAGGAATAGTGATTTGTAATTTTCCATAAACATGAAAACATCCAGAATATACATGATTCTGTAGATTTCATGCCTCTTGGATAAGAGGGGGTGAATAAAAAAGAGAAAGGAATCATGAAAAGAAGAAAACATGAGAAATTTCTTACAAAAATTCGGCAGCCTAACGGCGTCTCTTAAAATTTCATAAAAACAAGATTGATGAGAGGAATGGAATATCTCATCATCATACAAACTTTGGACAGTAAGGGGAAACATTTAATGAAATATCCCAACAAAAGACAAAGGTAAAGGAAGATAATAACATAAAATGGAAGAAAAGAATGAAAATGAAAGAGGATGTTTACCTCTTGATCTCTTCTCCTTGAGATCCTCCTTAAGGGCTTTGGTCTTGGTCTTTTGGTGAGACCAGCAGCTCTAGGACGTGGGGAAGAAGATTGTGGAGGGAATTTGACAGAAATTAGACAATTCTCAAGGCTTGAGAGGTGTGGGAGGAAGAGGGGAGTGAGGGTGATATTTATAGTGGAGGAGGGGAGGTATTTTAGATTATTTTAATTATTATTATAATATTTTTATCAAGACTATGAATAATCTCAAATCAAGTGGCCTTAATTAGTGAAAATATCAAGTGAGTTCGAATCAAGTGGCCTTGCATCACTTATGATGTCATAAATAGTGCATTTTTTCTGATAAATTGATTATACGGTATTTTATCATATTTCACTATTCACTGAAAATTCAAGAGTTTCAGAAAAATGCCAAAAATTTACTCCTACCATTTTTCGACGTGTAGAATTCAAAAATGAACTCCATTTTTCAAAAATAATTTTGTAAATATTATTAATTTAATTTTTAAATAAGGTCACAGTTAATTCGAAAAATAATAATATTGAAGTGCAATTAGTTTTATGTGACATTGGAAAATTAATTAAGACCCCATTATCCTATTGCCATGGGAAAATAAAATAATAATATTATTTACTATTCATGAGGTCATATTACTATTCATATTACTATTCATAAGGGCATGTTACTATTCACAAAAAAAAACAAGTTTGTTCCATCAAACTCTAAATAACATACTGAACACAATTGTAGATGATAGTTTCTTGAAATTCAAAACATAGAAGAAATAAAATTATGTTTAAAGGATACTTATAAATATATACCTTAAACAAAATTTCAAGCATTTTCAATTTATTTTTAGAAAACCTTGGGATGTTACATTATCCCCACCTTCTTGAAATTGCGTCCTCGCAATTTTATTTACTTATTAAACAACTGAGGGTATTTTTCCCTCATAGCATTTTCAGACTCCCATTTCCATTCTGGCACTGGCAAAGGCTGAAGCATCCCCTTCGGTAACTGTCGCTCTGCTTTAACCTACTGACATGTCAAACATTTCATTGTAAAATCAGCAATATCTCTTTTCATCCCATTCCACCAGTAATACTCCCGAAGGTCTCTGTACATCTTAGTACTTCCAGGATGAACAGAAAATGGAGAACTATGAGCTTCACACAACAATTCTTTCTTCAGATGGGAATCACAAGGAACACACAACCTTTTTCCAAACCTTAAAACACAATCTTTATCAAAATTAAATTCTGGAAACTTACCCATTTTAACCAATTCTACCTTTTTCTGTAGCTCACGGTCTTCCCTCTGCGCTTTCATAATTCTGTCTGACAACGAAGACTGCACTGAAACCTGAAACAAAATAGATATATTCCCTGCACCAGTAACTTCTAAGCCAAAATTTATCAAATCATTAATCAAGGGATCACGTTCCAAACGTAGCATGGTTAATGATGCATGATTTTTCCGACTTAAGGCATCCGCTACTTTGTTTGCTTTTCCAGGATGGTAATTAATCGTGCAGTCATAATCCTTTATCAGTTCTAGCCATCTTCTCTGCCTCATGTTTAATTCCTTATGAGTGAATATATACTTAAGACTTTTATGGTCAGTATATATTTGGAATTTGGTTCCGTATAGATGATGCCTCCATATTTTCAAAGCAAAAACCACAGCTACCAATTCCAAATCATGTGTGGGATAATTCAGCTCATGAGGTTTAAGTTGTCTCGAAGCATAGGCAATTACCTGATCATTCTGCATCAAAACACAACCAAGTCCCTTCAAAGAAGCATCACTGTAGATGACAAACTCACCATTCCGGGATGGTAAGGCCAAAACTGGAGCATTCACCAATATCTTCTTTAGTTCCTGAAAACAAACATCACATTCCTCTGTCCAAACAAATTTAACCCCTTTCCGTGTTAACTTAGTTATTGGGCTAGATAACCGTGCAAAGTTCTTAACAAAGCGTCGGTAATAACTTGCTAAGCCCAAAAAACTACGAATCTCTGTAACATTTGTGGGTCTTGGCCATTCATCAACTACTTTTGTTTTGGCAGGATCAACTGTTATTCCATCCTTATTTACAATGTGCCCAAGAAAAGAAATCTGTTGCAACCAAAAATCACACTTGATGAATTTTCCATATAGTTTCTTTTCTTTTAAAGTTTGTAAAACAACCCTTAGATGTTTTTCATGCTCCTCTTTATTTTTAGAAAAAACCAGAATGTCATCAATAAATACAACCAAAAACTTATCCAAGAACTCATGAAATACTCTATTCATAAGATTCATGAATACAGCAGGTGCATTAGTTAACCCAAATGTCATAACAAAAAATTCATAATGCCCATATCTAGTACGAAAGGCTGTTTTCGAGATGTCATCCTCCTTCACCTTCAGCTGATGGTATCCGGATCTCAAGTCAATCTTGGAAAAGTACTGAGCTCCCTGGAGCTGATCAAACAAGTCATCAATATGAGGCAAAGGATACTTGTTTTTAACAGTGATGTTATTCAAAGCTCTATAATCAATGCAAAGTCTCATGGAACCATCTTTCTTTTTAACAAACAAAACAGGGGCTCCCCATGGTGAAGTACTGGGACGAATGAAGCCTTTGACAAGCAAATCCTGCAACTGATTTTTCAATTCAAGAAGTTCTATTGGAGCCATATGATATGGGGGTTTTGAAATTGGCTTAGCATCAGGAACTAAGTCAATTGTGAATTCGACTTCTCGTTTAGGTATGACACTGGGTAACTCCTCAGAAAAAACATCAAGGTATTCATTTACCACTGGAACATCATTAATTTGAATAGTTCCCTTGTTTTCAACAATATGAGCCAGATAACTTTCATTTCCATCTTTCAGTAGTTTCTCAGCTTCTTGATATGTTATCAATTGTATGGGTTAATTCTTGTATACAAACTGAAACTCTTTCTGAAAAACAACTTCTTTAGCTCTACAGTCAATCTTAGCATGATAATCAGAAAGCCAGTCCATCCCCAGAATAACTTCAAACTCGACTAAGGGTAAAACAACAAGGTTTGCAGGTAAAGTCTTTCCACATACCACAATAGAAATATTCTTATAATTCCTCTTTGCTATAACATTTCCCCCTGGTGTTTTAACAACAAGTTCGGGTATCATTTGTTGAGGTGATATTTCCAATTCACTAGAAAATTTCTCAGAGATGAAGGAATGTGTAGACCCCGTATCAAACAAAACTTTAGCAAAATCTGAGTGAACAAACAAAGTACCTGATACAACTTCATTGGATGTCCCAACATCTGCTGACGTAGTCACAAAGGATCTCACTACACCTTTCTACTTGTAGTCTGGCTTCTTTGCATCATTTGGATCCCTCTTTGGACAGGCATTTGCATAGTGACCCATCTCACCACATTTAAAACACTTTACAGTTTGCTTATCAGGATTAGTCTTTGGATCATTTTCATTGCAATCTCGGGCTATATGTCCAAAATTACCACATTTAAAACACTTCCCAGTTTTGATAAGACATTCCCTAGGGTGCTTCTTTCCACACTTTTCACAAACTGGAAACTGTATTTTCTTACCATCAGATTTCATTGGTTGATTATTACCCATTGCTTTCCAATTGGACCTCTTCTTCTCTTTGTTTCCAAATTGCATGTGATCATCAGCAAACTCCATCTCTACCCTCTCAGCACATCAGACAAGTTTCTCATAACTTTTGAATTCACAGGAGGCCAACGCCCTTCGATACCTTGGATTTAATCCTGAGTAAAAGCGGTTGATTTTTCTATCGAGATCCAGAACAAGATTTGGAGCATACCTCGCCAGTCGGGTGAAGTTCGCCTCATACATAGCCACTGAATCTTCCTCCGTTTGTTTCAATTCAAGGAATTGTTTCTCCATTCTAAGTCGCACCACCTTAGGAAAATATTTTTCAAGAAAAAGACTTTTAAATTCATCCCATACTAAGGCATCAAAATCCTCTCTACCCCTGATATTCCTTACCATTGACCACCACTGATCAGCTTCCCCTTCAAAACAATAAATGTAAAGACTTACCTTTTGATTGTCTGAACATCCCATAACATCAAATATCTTTTCAAGGGATTTAATCCATCCTTCTGCTGCCACTGGGTCAGAAGATCCACTGAATGCAGGAGGATGTTGTCTCATAAAATGTTCCACCACTGTCATGTTCCGTTGGGGTACTTCTATTTGTCCTCTTGCATGGATGCCACCACCATTTATTGCCTGTGTTAGCTGAGCCATTACTGTCACAAACTGCTCGGTTCCAATCCCTACCATTCCGGGCTGTTGATCAGGAAGGATGTCATTCTGTCGGTGCCTATCCTCTTCAGCATCCATGTTCCTTCTGCGGACAAGCATTCTAAAAAAACATTTCTTAGATGAAGCAACATGGTAATCTTTAAATACTATAACAAATTAAACATAGGGTGAGAATTATTTGTGGTATTCTATTAGCATCACCTTAACCTCTAAAGTTATCTAAACCATCCTTTGATACCAACTATAAGGACCCGCACTTATTTCATACATAATCTTGAATTTATTTAAGAAAACACTTCATTATACATTGAGGATATTTTCAAGTTTAGAACTTTAGATAATTAAGACAAAACATTCATAACATTACACATTGTTACATAGTGGATACCATAAAATCAGTTTCCATTATCCTCAGAATATAAAACATTAAAACACAAAACAAAACTCCTTGACAATTATTCAACATTTAACATGTCTTCCTTCCTTGTATTACTCATCATTAACCTGTGAAAATTCATTTAAAAAAAACTTGGGATGAGCACAAAAGCTCAGTAAGGTATGAAAAAGAAGGAAAAATCACATTAGTCCATGAATACGCATGATGTATGAAAACATTTTCAAAAGACATGCTTTCCACCCATAAAATCTTACTTAGCGTAACATGAGATTTACACAAGATCCACACAAACATAATTATAATCATAGAGGTATATTGGGGCATTACTTGCATAATCTTGTAACCATCTTGGCTACCTTAAAATTTGTAACCCTCACGGCTACCTTACTTTGTGTAACCATCACAGTTACACTTGGAGTAACCATACGACCGACCACCAACTTACTCATAACCAATGCATTGGAGGGAAATATAGGTCCCACCCTTCATCATAAACAATTCCCAATAACCAAAACACAATCATACAACATAAATAATAGCATAAAAACATTGCCTTTGAATCTTATAAAACAGAATTTTAAAAGAGGATTTTAGAAGAAAAGTCCCTTATAAACATCATATACTTGAAGTGAGACTTAATAGAGTGGATGTAATATTTATATACTCTGTAAATACACATAATGAAACATAATATAAACAGAACCCATCACACAAACAATTTAAATAGCACATAAATTAAAAAGTAGAGGGTTAACCCAAAGAATGGAAATCGGGTTAAGAATTCCCTTACCTTGGGCTTGTCTTACTTCAAAATTGTTTAAACCTCCTGTATAATGGTTAAAAAAGTGTTATTAGTATTTTAAAGAAACATGTTCATGTTTATAACATCTTATATGGTCATTTCATAACCTCATTTCACCCCTTATTTGTTAGTATTTTGTTCCTTGCATTATTTTGGGTGAGTTCTTTTGTGATTTTCACGATCGGTTCATGATGAATCATTCTTGTTGATTGGAAGTGAAACTCCAGAATTGGAATGGAGTAGTATATACATATTTCCAGTACCATAATTTATACCATTTATCACTTTGATGCTTTATATGATGATGATTAATAAGTTAAAACATTAATTATGTTTGTTATTTAAGTGGTTCTTTGATAATTACAACTTCATTTAGTCTTATAAATTTGAATCATGAGTACAAAATAATTCCATAACCTTATATGAGTCATAAAACATATCTTATAACCTGGTTCAACCATATAAATGGTTTCACAACCAGACTTGAAAGAATTAATGGAAATTGAAAATACATCGTCCACGATATCGGTAATTCGACACAAATGGACAATGTTTTTTTTTGATTCTTTAAATAAGTGAGAGAGGAGAGGAATAGTGATTTGTAATTTTCCATAAACATGAAAACATCCAGAATATACATGATTCTGTAGATTTCATGCCTCTTGGATAAGAGGGGGTGAATAAAAAAGAGAAAGGAATCATGAAAAGAAGAAAACATGAGAAATTTCTTACAAAAATTCGGCAGCCTAACGACGTCTCTTAAAATTTCATAAAAACAAGATTGATGAGAGGAATGGAATATCTCATCATCATACAAAATTTGGACAGTAAGGGGAAACATTTAATGAAATATCCCAACAAAAGACAAAGGGAAAGGAAGAGAATAACATAAAATGGAAGAAAAGAATGAAAATGAAAGAGGATGTTTACCTCTTGATCTCTTCTCCTTGAGATCCTCCTTAAGGGCTTTGGTCTTGGTCTTTTGGTGAGACTCGCAGCTCTAGGACGTGGGGAAGAAGATTGGGGAGGGAATTTGGCAGAAATTAGACAATGCTCAAGTCTTGAGAGGTGTGGGAGGAAGAGGGGAGTGAGGGTGATATTTATAGTGGAGGAGGGGAGGTATTTTAGATTATTTTAATTATTATTATAATATTTTTATCAAGACTATGAATAATCTCAAATCAAGTAGCCTTAATTAGTGAAAATATCAAGTGAGTTCGAATCAAGTGGCCTTGCATCACTTATGATGTCATAAATAGCGCATTTTTTCTGATAAATTGATTATACGGTATTTTATCATATTTCACTATTCACTGAAAATTCAAGAGTTTCAGAAAAATACCAAAAATTTACTCCTACCATTTTTCGACGTGTAGAATTCAAAAATGAACTCCATTTTTCAAAAATAATTTTGTAAATATTATTAATTTAATTTTTAAATAAGGTCACAGTTAATTCGAAAAATAACAATATTGAAGTGCAATTAGTTTTATGTGACATTGGAAAATTAATTAAGATCCCATTATCCTATTGCCATGGGAAAATAAAATAATAATATTATTTACTATTCATGAGGTCATATTACTATTCATATTACTATTCATAAGGGCATGTTACTATTCACAAAAAAAACAAGTTTGTTCCATCAGACTCTAAATAACATACTGAACACAATTGTAGATGATAGTTTCTTGAAATTCAAAACATAGAAGAAATAAAATTATGTTTAAAGGATACTTATAAATATATACCCTAAACAAAATTTCAAGCATTTTCAATTTATTTTTAGAAAACCTTGGGATGTTACAGATACTTTTTTGGGTATTTTTATAAATCGTGGATTTCACACCATGAAAGGGGTTCATGACATGAATTATTTAGAACTAATGGTTTTTATCATGATTTACATATTACTCCTCTTCCATTAAATGTGAAGACCTCCCTCATAAATCCTAGAAAGATTTTAGATAATATTGGGTATCTTCCTCTACCAGATTTCTTTGTTTAGGGTATTTGATCACTAGTGTGGTGGGTTGTCTTCCTTTGGGTACGTGTAATATCATTCACTCTCTTTATCATTTATGTTCTTGGTTTGGTATTTTTGTGTGATATGGTTTCGATGGTTTCATAAATAATATGTGTTATCAATCAATCCATTGTGGTTTTCCCTCATTCCTTTTCTATTTGAGGAATATCTGCTTGTTTCCAATTTACGTTGTCGAAGGATCTTAGGTTCCTTATGTTTATAAGGTAGGTGTATCTATAAAAGTGGTTCTAATTTAAAATTTCCTTATATTATTATTAATTTCTTTGGCTTGTTTCATGAAATTGATGGATTTAAATGGATTTTATGGAAAATATACATGTTTTTAAAGATGTCTTTCTTCAAAAATGGTTTTTCTCATGAAAAGTGGTTGACTAAATTCTTTAAAGGGTGGATTTGTTTTTAAAATGGATTTTCAAGCTTGAAGTCGAAAGGATTTATTATTAAAATTGTTTTATTATATGTGATCATGGTTTCTAAAAATATTTTGAAAAACTTGGAACATTAGGTGTCCTTGGATGCATTGGAAATATACTTCTCACTCTTTTTTTATGTAATTCCACAAGAGGTTTTATGACACGTTTTTGTGTGTAATTCCACTAGAGGTTATATTAGTTGAATCCACCTTAATCTTGGATTGGGGATTCTCTTTCATGTCTAGAACGTAAACCCATAGTTTGGATCCCAAATGGTGGGTTTCTTCATTGATGATTTGTTTATCACATGATGGTATTTTCATGGTTACTTGCTCACAAAGTTATATTATAGTGTATCTATGGTTGGGTTTTTCTATGACTACCCGATTTCTTTTATTCTTAACATATTCCTAGATTTTTTGTATATGGTTTTTTTATGAAAATCGAAGGATTATTTTAAAAAATTGTTTTATTTTATGAAAAATATATGTAAACTGGATTTATTTTAAAGATAGAGATATTGAATTTTTGATATTAGAACTTGTAATTTTCTCTTTTTGTTTACTATATTTGTATAAAGATGGTTTGGTGGTGATAGATGGTCACATAGGGAGATGATAGTATTGTCTATTTTATCTTTATGGTTTGGCCTATTTAGATTGAATTTTTTATACTAATGGATGTTTATCTTTATTTTTTATTTTAATTTGTTTTCATAACTTTATTTTCTAAAACAAGATACTACTTTCATGTCTCTTTATTACACATCTCCATGTATAAGACCCTCTTGGGAGACTTTCCTAGTTTTCCCTAGTCAGTTCATTATAAATTGATATCAAAAGGAATATTGAGCTTGGAATGTTACGACACTTCATAGTTTTGGTTTAGTGTCATTGGTAGACTAGATTTAGTAGCACTAAAATTTAGTTAATATTTGTGGGATGGTGCCTAGACATCTCACCTCCATGTATGAATTCGAGTTACTATGGGTGGTTAGTTATTTTTGAAAATATTGTCACTTGGTCTTTGTGGTTGATTGAATAAACTAGATTTGGTTTCTATTTAAAAAAAACTATTCCTTTCTTATGTTTTATATTTCATTAATAGAATTCATAAATTCATAAAATTATTATTATTTTAAATCATTAATATGGATTATGGAAGTTGTTCTATGATTTAGGAATTTTCTCATGACTAAAGGGGTTTTCATATTGTATTTGTTAGACGGTTCGCACTAGAAGAAGTCTTATGAATCTAAGTGATGGATTTGTGAGACTGGTTTAATAGGAGAATCCCTTAGTGGTATCTTCTTTAGTGGAAGTTATAATATACACTATTCATACTTTGGTTATGAAGGTATTAAAAACCCAAGAGGAGTAGTGGATCATGACTCATAATTTACTAACAAAAATCCACCTATCTTTCATGGTGATAATGGAATCTAGAAATATGAGGAGAGGATTGAGTAGATTGGTAGGAGATTTAAAATTCTAAAGATTCCCAAAGAATCTAAGGGGTGGGGGTCAACATATATTCTTGATGTATTGGGAAGGAAATGGTGAGACTCAGTTGTGCATGCTATATTTCATGAGGATCTTACATGGGAATCCTTCAAGAAAATATATAAACTATAGTTTTATCCTAAAATGTTACATGTGGAAAAGAACTGATACTTTCTAACATTATAAAAATGGGAATGTATTATTATAGTGTATTCCACTAACTTTTCTAGGTTGGTGCATTTCAAAGTGGATATTATTACCAATGTTTACATGAAATCTCTAAGGTTTGAGATTGTGCCAAGTGTCTCCTTAGAAACCTGAGTGTGACATGGATTTATATTTATAGTGACACTTAATTTTGATATACCTACACATTATTGTTTGTTTTATATTCGTGTACTAGATTATGCATTAGAAACCATTAGTGGTGGCCTACTTAATTTACCTCACACCATATTCAGTACATGGATTGGTACCCAGATAGTCTTCTTTGTCATAGGAAATACGACTTTGATATGGTTGGTTGTGTATGAAACCATTGAGAAACATCATTACTCTTGGAGGACATCTAAGGTCAAGCCTAAACAATCACATAATATCTCAGGTTTAAAATGCATTATGATCAGTTTCGATCACACATCAATGGGGTGTTGTTTGAGGCAACATAAATGTGTGATCTATAGTGTTATAAATACCGACTGGTATCCCATTTCTAGATATGGAAAATAAAATAAAACATTTAATTGAGATGACCAAGCATGTGAGTACATGAGATGTTCAGGAAAGTTGTAGTATTTTTTGTGAGGGTGTGGAAGTAATCTGAGTGGACCAATGTATCTCATTAATGTAGTGGGGATAGAAATTGTTTGAGGCAACATAAATGTGTGATTGACAGTGTTATGATAATTGTGTATCCCAATATTCTTACTGCTCCTCAATGAGGTGTTCACGCTGTCTCCTAAGGACCAGACTTGTTTGGTTTGTCTGGGCATGCTAAGTAAGTGGTAAATGTGATCAATGAATCATATTTATTATATTATGCACACTTTATGATCAATTGGTCATCTTTATTATATTATGATTCTGCAATCTTACACTATCGTATATTTTGTGTAGGCACATTGTGATATACATGGATAAAAGCTGGATCACATTACCGAGGAACACACCTCAGTATGTTAAGGGTTTGAATGAGTTTTTAGATTTTGCGATTTCTAATCGATCCGTTGAAGGGAGAATAAGATGTCCATGTCCTAAATGTAAATTTAGAACATGGTTGAAGAGAGATTAAGTTTGTGAAAATTTAATACTGAAGCAATTCCCTGGTCAATATTTGTGTTGGAATTGGCATGGAGAATCGAACAATACAGAAAGATTTAGCACTGATGTTAATCCGCAGAATGAGGTCCCAAGTTCATAGAAAATGGAAAATGAAATGCAAAACCTCATAAATGATACATTCGGCACTGCAAGACACCACTATCAGCATCAAAACATATCAGAACAACCAGAAGAGGGTGCTACAAATTGCAACGTGACAAGTGATGTTTTTGAGACTGTAACACAAGTAGATCAAGATTGGAACATATCATTGGATCCTCCTCTTGATTCTGTAGAGCCAAATGTAACGAAAAACTTTACTGATAAAAATGCGTTTCATGATTTAGTTGATGATGGAAATCAAGAGTTGTATAGTGGGTGTTTGAAATATTCAAAGCTTTCATTTCTGCTGAAGTTGTACCATATCAAATGTCTATGTGGAATTACAAATAAGGCAATGTACATGATATTGGAATTGATTCGTGATGCATTTCCTGAAGCAAAAATCCCAAAATCTTTTTATGATATGAAAAAAGTTGTTAACAAGCTTGGTCTGAATTATATAAAAATAGATGTGTGTCCCAATGATTGTATGCTTTATTGGGGAGAGGATTCAAGTAGACAGAATTGCAAGAAATTTTCTTCTTCTAGATGGCATTCAAAGGGGGATGTTGGAAGTCTGACTGAACATAATTTCATGAAGAAAAAGAAAATGAACACACCTGCAAAGGTTTTGCGTTACTTTCCTTTGAAGCCGCGATTGCAAAGATTATTCATGTCATCAAAAACCGCCGAACACATAAAGTGACATTCTGTAGATAATAACAATGATGGGTTAATGAGACATCCACGAGATTCCCAATCATGGAAGACATTTGATTCATTACATCCAGATTTCTCAGCTGATCATAGGAATGTTCGATTGGGATTGGCTGCCGATGGATTCAACCCATTTGGGACTTTGAGTACAAGTTATAGCATTTGGCCAGTTGTTTTGATCCCTTATAATCTGCCTCCGTGGATGTGTATGAAACAATCATCTTTTATCATTTCAATGATTATTCCTGGAAAAAAATGCCTGGAAATGATATTGATGTATACTTGCAGCCTTTGATTGAAGAATTGCAGGAGTTATGGAGTAACGGTGTTGAGACATTTGATGTTTGTTCTAAAACAATGTTCAAAATGCATGTTGCTTTACTGTGGACCATTAGTGACTTCCCTGGGCTTGGGAATTTATCTGGTTGGAACACTTATACGGGTTTGGCTTTTCCCATTTGTAACTTTGATTTTGAGCCCAAATGGCTACCTCACAGTAGAAAATGGTGCTTCTTATGCCATCGAAGATTTCTCGATGCATCTCATAGATTTCGGCTGAAAAAATCAAAATTTAATGGTTTCATTGATCGTAGACCACCTCCAAAGTTGTTAACCGGTTCTGAAATATTGACACAGCTTGAAAATGTTGAAACAGAATTTGGGAAGGTTCATCATTTGAATGATAGCGGAAAACGGGTCCGAAGTGCATCGTCAAGTGAAATCAGAACACAACAATGGAAGAAAAAAAGTATATTCTTTAAACTTTCATATTGGGAATTTAATTTGTTGCGCCACAATCTTGATGTGATGCATATTGAGAAGAATGTCTGTGATAATTTGATTTTCACATTACTTAATGAGCATGTAAAGTTGAAGGATCATCCTAATGCTCGCAAAGACTTACGAGTAATGAACATAAAACGTGATCTCTGGCCAGATGAGAATGAAAAGTATGCTCCGACCATTTTCGCAATGAAAAATAGGGATAAAGATACGTTCCTTCGAATTTTAAAGAATGTGAAGGTATCTGATGGGTATTCGAGTAACATCTCGAGGTGTGTTGACTTGAATAATCATAAGTTACATGGATTGAAAAGTCACGATTCACATATTTTGTTACAGCAGTTACTACCATTGGCATTGCGTACATTATTACCTGAAAAAGTTACTGCTGTTGTACTCCAATTCTGCACATTTTTCAGGCAATTATGTGAGAAAGTTGTACATGCATTTTAGCTTGACAACCTCCAGGAGAGGTTTTTATTGACTCTTTGTGCAATGGAGATGATCTTTCCTCCATCGTTTTTACTATCATGATGCATTTAACTATTCATTTGGTTGAAGAAGTTAAATTAGGAGGCCCCGTTCATTATCGATGGATGTATCCAACTGATAGGTATTTTATTTATATGTTTTCCAGTTAAGTAAACAATTTTTTGCATTTAAATAAATGCATAATATTATTATTTTATTTCACAGATATCTTGGGCATTTGAAATCATACGTGAGAAATAAATCTCAACCAGAAGGCTCTATTGCTGAAGGCTATTTGGCCGAGGAATGTCTTACCTTTTTTTCCAGGTATTTAGATGATATTGAGACAAGATTTAATCGAGTTGGATGTGTTGATGACACATCAACTCAATCTCAAATGCATCAGAAATCAAAAATATTTCCTGCTATTGGCCGATCAGTTGGGAGGACCTCAAATGTGACACTAACAGAATTGGAATTATTACAGGCACATAGATATGTGCTGCTGAATAGTGAAATTTCAGATCCATTTATTGAAGAGTTGAGGATACAAACAAAGAGGTGAATGAGAGGCCAAACATGAAATGAGAAATATATAACGAAAGCTGTGAATAAAGAGCTTGTAGAATGGTTTGCACGACGTGTAAGTTCATAAATATTGCAATAAATAAGAATATTAGTTTGACACATACAATTTGTAAATCTATTAAATTATATTTCTTTTTTCAAATCATGAATACTGATACTCGAGCAGACTTGTCAGAAGATTTGAAGTTTCTTGCTAGAGGTCCTATAAATCAAGTTAAAAAGTTCGACGCTTATAATGTAAATGACTTTAGATTTCGTACAGTTGATCGAGAAGTGGGTTTGAAAACACAAAATAGTGGTATATTTACATTTGCTGAAGTGGGATACTATGGAAATATGCATGATATTATTGACTTAAACTACCATGGACATTTTTCTGTTGTTTTATTCAAATGCAAATGGGTCGATATTATCAGAGGTGTTAAAAGAGATTCATTGCAATTTACTTCTGTGAACTCCTCTCACTTGATGGATGTTGGTGATCGTGAAATGCATGATCCATATATCTTAGAATCGCAAGAAAAAATGGTATATTATGTGAATTATGTTGTGGATGAAGGGTGGAGTGTAGTTACTCATGTAATACAAAGAGATTTGTATGATATGGGTGATGAAGTGGAAGATTTGACCTCTGAAGTTGAATGTCATCAACAACAGGAAGCAGAATTATTTTTCCATCATGATATTGAAAATATTAGTCTTGCAAGGATGAATGAAGTGGATGAAGAAATGGAGCAGGAAACCGACATTATTGAAGGGGAAAATGATTGTATGTACAATTATTCATTCATGCAGCAACCACTTGTTTCATTTCTGCAGTCATTCATTATCATTGTTATATATATTTGGTTTGTTAGTACTGGGAATCTATTATCATTTTTAATTTTTTTTTCTGCATAATTTTTTTGAAATATATATTCTGAACTTAATTTTATTTGATTAAATGACAGGAATGCCAAGGAGGAAGCAGTATACTATTTCTTCTAGTTCTGCGACGGATGCCGATCCATTTGGGTCACTCCCCATGACATCTGAGGCACCAGCTGCCTACACCCCCACACCATCTCCCCCAGCACCATCTCTCACACCATCAGAGAGCCTCCCATTAGAGGTTGAGTCGTCGACTCCCCCTACAGGTGCCTCATCAGTTGGGCGGCGACAGACCCCTTCCAGTTCATCCCGGACACACTGGAGGGTCACAGTCATAGGTATAAATTTTAATTAAATAAATTTATTGCATTTTGTTTATACTAATTATTTTCTCATTGAAGATGACAAAAATAAAACTGTGGAGAAACAATTAAAAAGCTCAGATGTTTGGAACTTGAATGACGAAAAGATAGTTGTACCATTTGATTCTTATGGGGTCCCTACAGATGATGCTTCGGGGTTACTTGGCCAGATTATAGGTCAGTTGGCAGCGGAGCCCATTTCCCTTCCCATTTCATATGATGATTGGAGACATATGCCTCCAAACTGGAAAAATGAAGTTTTCGATTCTCAAATAAAGGTAATTTTATTACATTATGGTTTAATTTAATGTCATGTTACTAATATGTTCAAAATTAATTTCTGTATACAGATGTTCTTCCACTTCACAGTTACTGATGTGATTGCACGGAAGTGGAATTTGAAAAATCTTGGTAAAAAATTGAAAGATTTCAAATGGATATTGTGGTGTGATGTCAACGATACTTCGTTGACCTTGGAACAAATTTATGACAAGCTACCCAGTGGGGTACCGAAAGAGTAGTGGAAAGTTTTTGTTGATAGACATCGTGATGAGAAGCGGATGGTATTGAAATATATATTATTATATTATCCTCATTTTAAATTAATACATGTATATGAAGAGGAGATGACATTGGATACATTATTGTTAAATTTCATTTTATTTATTTCAGGATCTTTCACGACAGAATGCATCAAACAGGGCGAAGCAAGTCATCCCTCACATGGCGGGCTCAAAAAGCTTTTCTAGAAGACGAATGCCATTGGTAATATTTAAAATAGTTTAAATATTTATAATACAATATTATCTATTTAATATATTGAATTTTTGATTTATCTTTGCTTAATGCAGTCACAGAATTTAGGGCACAAAGCCTCCTGGACTGAACTGTGGTTGGATGTTCACAGAAAATCAGATGGCTCTTTTGTTAACAAGCCTACCAAAGAAGTTGGGGCATGAAGTCAAATTTTTAACTTATTATTAGTTTTTACTGTGTTAATATGTATTGATATTTTATTTATAGGTAAAAATTAAAGAACTATGGGATGCCAGTCCTGGGCAGTCCTACTCAGTCTCCTAGGATGACCCGGTTGCTCAAGTCCTTGGGAAGGAGCATCCTGGTTGAGTGCGCGGGATGGGTTTGGGACCCGTACCATCTGAGGTATTTAGCAGGCCATTAGGGATTCCAGCCGCATCTACTCTTGGTTATGGTCAGCCCATACCTGAAGATGCTCAGAGGGAGATTTCTTCTCTACAAGCCACAGTTCAAGACCAAGGGGCTCAGATATCCACTATGCAGAAAGCATTGACTGATTTATATCAGCAGATGAGCAGATATGCCCCCAGTGGTAGTGCACCAAGTGGTGGTGAGCAGGTAAATCACAAAAAATTACAATCATTTAGTTTGAAAACTTTTATTGGTTTTAAGTTTAATTATAAATATGCAACAATATTTAATTTTCAATATAATGTTCTTACAGGTGGCAGCAGGAGATGGAGGTGGAGAGGGTGACGATGCATCATCGGACCATGAGTAGTATTGTTGATGTGATCAAAAGATGTTTTATGGGTTATGTGATTTTCATGACCTAGAATGGATCATGTGGTCCACATAATGTTTTCCATGTTATGAACTTATTTTGTTTGATTACCACAACTGATTCTCTCTTAATGGTTACATATCTTCTAATATATTCTCTATTCTCTTTAAATATGTCCTCTATTTCTCAAATGTCTTATTATGTGGTAGACTGGAGAGACCTTATTTCCTGGAACCATAATTTCAATCATCGATATAAAGTATTTTATAACAATAATGTTTTAAAGGTTCTTATTCTTACTGAACATCAACCCATTTAATCCTCGTTCCTCATCCTTATAGGACAAATGACTAGTAGTGATCCCTCCCCTCTCTTCTTTGGCACATTTTGATCCATACACTTTAATCCTTTATGGAATCAAATATTTTCAATTAATATAAGTGGATAATTGTGTTTGGGAACCCTGGTCCCCATAGAAGGTATACCCATTAGAAACCATACTTTCATAAAAACATTCCATATTAATTTCTTACTCTACTAAGGGTTTTGTATATTTCGATTCCTACCATACCACAAGGTCCCCCCTTGTTCCATATTAATTTCTTACTCTACTAAGGGTTTTGTGTGGGGATAACCACGATTAGTAAAAATTATATGCGATAATTCCCATGAATATTCATTGAAGTCGTTATCTGTGATGTTGTGGATAATTCATCTTATTGTGTTTCACTATATGGTTTAGGAAGTTGTATGGTGATGTTATTGACCAGATTGGTTGTGTAGTACAAGGGGATGTGATTCTTTGGTCGATTTTCATGTATGTGATTTTGGAAGTAGAGAAATGTGCTATGAAGAGGTTGTGGTACATGGTTATGGGGTCATGGATGTGGTGTAGTAGTTGTAGAATAATGTTTTTATAGCAGATTCGTTGATTTGGTATGTGGTGATAGAGTTTCATGATGGTTTTAAGGAGTATTTGATTTTGTGAAATGGGTTGGGCAATGTGGTGTGGAAACAATGGTGGATGTGTGGTGTTGTGGTGATAGTTTTGTGAGTTGAATTAGTTGTAGCATGGAGTGGATATGTTAGTTTCTCGGTTATCCATGAGATGAACTATGTTGATAATGTAAATGATCTAGGTTAGTAAATAAAAAATATTTATTGGAAATAGATATGTTATAAATTAATCAAATGAAAATGTAAAGTGTTATGTGAATTGTAATGGATAAAAAATAAAGGTGGTGAAAAATGTATGTGGAAAGTGGAATGTTGTGTTGATAGTGTTGTGATTGTCTTGGGTGATTCAAATAGTTATTTAATTGGTTGTGATTATTGATTTGTGTTATGGTGTGGTGATCTAATAAGCTCAAGTGTAGTTTATGTGGACACATAAGTTTGGTATTGTGGGATATCTATATACCATGAATGTTTCTATTATTTTATACACTAAGCATAATTTATATAAAATTACCACTACTCAAAGGTTTAGAGTTTTAGGTATTTTCACCAATAAATACGATGGTGGTGAAATTTAGGCATGGGTTCACACACATCCTCTCACTTCATTCAGAATTAGTGACACATGTTGGTGTTGGAGAATTCATAGAAACGATGTCATGTCCATGGTGCCTTCCGGTGGGAATTGATCTATTAGACCCAATTTCTATGAGTGATAAGTTATGTGTTTCTATGTGATATATTGTGGGGTAATTGATGGTAGGATGAGGGGACAATGATTATGTCCATCACATTCATGATACCTTAAGACTCTTGTTCTATTTTGGATGTCATTTGACAGAATATGTGTCCGTGGGTGGGAAGAGATGTTAGGTGGTAGTGTATTTGTCTACAAGTATGATTTATTGTGAAGTGATGGAATATGTGTCTACTGGTGGTATGTGATGTGATGTGATGGCCTAGGTGACTGCTGTTGGGATGTGGTGTGATGTGATAACCCATTTGTATACGGGAAGGATTTGATGTGATGTGACGTGGTTTGTTTGGATGGGATGAGAGCATTCCTAATTAGATATAAGGTTGTGAGAGTAGAAAAGTAACGTTTAATCTATAGTGGGGTTACATTAATTTTTTGTTGAACATAGTTCCATATGATAATATTGGATCAATTATTTGATGAGTGATCCATGGTGTACAAAGGATTATTTAGATGAAATGTATGGGGTTATATGGTTTATTCTATTTGATGGCCAGCACATTAACACACCATTTTCACCTAAAATTGAATACTTCATTAAGACCTAGATGATTATATCTTTTTTTTCTCGCACTACATATATATTATAGTTTTCAGGATACAAGAATAACTTTGGAGACTAAACTGGACATTACCAATTCAAATAGTATTCATGTTACTTAAATGGATTTCAATTATCATTTGGAACATTGGGATACTTTTATGGAATCAAATATTTTCAATTTTGATCATCTGTAAACTGTAATTATAAATCCATGTGACCCCCAATCTCTTGTTCCATTTGATGTTATCTTGTGTTTCATTCTAAATCCATAATTTTAGGTATTTTGTATGCTTTAGGTATTATTATTGAATTGGATCAACTTTTTCATCAACATTAAATGAAAGGGTGTTTATGAATATTGCGTAGGTGGTGCATAAATTTTGTCCTTATTATATATATGTTGTATGTGTTGTTTGGTTTGTTTTCCAGGGCAGTGGTGGAGTATAAACAGAAATGCATTTTTTTCCAGGTCAGCATTTCACGGTGGTTTTAACCGCTGCTAATGTTTTACCACTTATACATTTAGCGGCGGTTTAAACCGACGCTAAATGTATTCGTAAGACTGTTTAGCGGTGGTTAGAACCACCGCGAAATCACGTCGGAAATTGCGGCAGTTTTAACCGCCGCTAAGAAGGCGACTGGAAAGCCTGAGTTTCGCGGCGATTATAGTCGCCGCTAATTAAATAGCCCTTAAAACCGCCGCTAAATTTACCAAAAACCACCGCAAAATGAGGTACTACGACGCTTTTGTTTGACCGCCACAAAATTCATAAAACCGCCGCTAGTAGATTTCCGACGCCAAGTTTAGCGGTGGTTTATGTAAACCGCCACCAAACCATATAGCGGCGATTTAAACCGCCGCTATATGGAAAAAAAACCGCCGGTAAGAGGCGGTTTTCCTGTAGTGTGAGGTGGGGTTGATTCCTACATGTCAAAACTAACTCATGGATCATTTTCCTAATGTATCAAAACAATAAAAATGTTTTTGCTCAGTTTTATATATGTTATTTTTGTTTTTTACTTTAATTAATGTCAATTTTAAATAACAAGACACATTTGGAGTCATATCGGTGACACCGTGTGTCGGGTTGAGGTGTGGTTGATTCTTACATGTCCCAAATGACTGATAGGTCATTGTACTAAAGTATCAAAACATTTAAAATGAATTTACTCAGTTTTTAGTATGTTGGTTGTGTTTTTTTACTCTAATTAATGTCAATTTTAAATAAAGACACATTTGGAGTCATACTGATGACATTGTGCATCGGATTGAGGTGCAGTTGATTCCTACATATCACAAATGATTCATGGATCATTTTATTAAAGTATCAAAACAAATTTTAAGTACATTTTCCTACCTAAAAATCAATGCACCCTTACCTATGAAACCTAAAAAAGAAACCTAACCTGCTCAATATTCTCAATCTACCCAGTTTAGAAGGATTATGGAAAAACCGTTGATCCCTATATGGTTGACACTAAATAACATCCTCCTTCTGCAACATAGCTTTAGTCAGCCTAATAAAGAGACAACTATCATATATTTAGGACCTTCAAATGAATATATGACAGTTGTCTCTTTACTGGGTCAACTAAATAGGGGAACTACCAATGTTACAGATTGAATCGATCTTTTTTGGATCAAAACCCTTCTCGTTGTTGAAAATAAGAAAAGTGGAGTAAGATCTTGTGCCTGTTATGTCTCAATATGTGACAACAAACTCAAAGGATGGGGAAACCCCTTCTAGATACTCATTAACTTTTATGGTCTATCAACAATACACATACCCTGTAAATGAGGACCATCAATTTATTTTAAAAAAATCAATAATATGAAATTCATTTAGTGCACAAACAAGGACCACTAACTACCAGGATTTTTAGTGGGGTGTTTAGCCCATAAAAATTACAACATTACCATCAAACAAAGATAATGATAAGATAGAAAAGATTATTAAAGTTGAAATTATTTGAGATGTTTACCATATTTATACTATATTTGTACATTCTTCCATTAGGTATGCTTCCCATTAATTTCTAAGAATATCTATATCATCTTGTGAATATGACTATTTTCGAAAGTCATGGAAGTACTAAAAAAATATAAATACACAAAGTATTAACAATTATTTTAAATGAAATAGAAATTATCTTTGAAAATAACTTTTTAGGGATGCTGGTTTGTTCATGAAATATGATCTCTTTCATAAATTTAAAAACATAATAACCAGAGTCTTTATCGTTTGTTTGTTTCGGGCATTGCAGAAACATTGAGAAAAATAAGTAATTTTTTATGTGTTTGGATAGTAAAATCTTATTATATATCCCCTGATTTGTATCCAGTCATAGTACTTGTTATTTTTCTTGTCCCTTTCCCCTGGCCCCATTCCATGATGTATACGATATTCACACACCACCCTATCATAATATAATCCTCATTAAAAGATAATATAAATTATATAACTAGATGTTTAGTTCTAAAATGATGGATGTAGTGTATTAGAAATTGACAAGTGCCATCATTTGTGGTTGTTTTGTTGGATATCCATGCTTTGATTCTAGAAAATAAATCTTTGGAGTATCCAAATTGACCGCAATGAGCATCCAATTCTTCCTAAGAACAAAAAAAAATAATAAGTAATGAAAGAAATTAAAATATATTTGATATTATTAAATTGTAAAGTTTTACCCCTGCATCGTTGGTATTAAAAATAGTCCGTCATTCGTAATTTTTTCAGTTAAACGATTTGAGTAGTCCTGCCACTATTTCACCCTCTTTCTTAGAAGTTATGTCTTCTTGTTCTGTAGAGGTGACGTGAGAACTAATGAGTCCAAATTTTTGTTCATGGGGAAATCCCTTCAATTTTTTTCATATATATGCTTGAAAAAAATATGAAATGTATTTAGTCATAATTTTCATAGTATATCATCTTTTGGAAAATAAAATCATGAAAACATACCTCATGTAAACATTTAAAACTAAGCCACCTAACCAATCATAGTCATGGATTTCAGTTTCACTCTCAACACCAATGAATTCTATATCTTCCCCTCTATACATATTTGCTTCAAAATAAATTATTTGATTACCACCAACTTTTAACTTCGTATCCACATGATCCTTCAATGATAATAATTGTGGATATAGAATTGGGGGTGGGGTTAAGGGGCTTTGGGTAGATTGTTTTGATCACTTGGTTGATCCTTGAGATCGTTTTGAATCAGTCTTTTGTTTCACCCCCTTCCCTTTGTCCATCTGTAATAATTTCATTGGTTCATACCTTTTTTCATTAAATGTTTAAGTTTTAGATTTAAATTAAATTATAAATTAATACCTCATTGTTGACATGTTTTTTTACAAGATGTGACAACCATGTGATGAATGTTCCTAGAACTTGTTCGACTGTATGAATATCTGCATCATCAATTGGAATAGGTAGATCGTCACTCAACTATAGGGATATAATAATTGACGCTCTAACATGATCTGTAGGAAGTGGTATATTGTGTAGCATGTCATTCTGAATATTGAACACTATATCCCTCACTACAAGGCGATGGGTGGATGTTGATATATATAAATCAAAGACATTTTCACCCTGTTTAATATCAATATAGGAAAGGTATCAGTGTCTAGTGTCTATCTAATTCACATTTCATAGAAAAAATTATTGAAAAATTGACTACCTTAGTTAAGAATTGTTTTTTAAGGGAAATGGATCACCTAAAAATTGGTGGGGGTGGGGTGAGATCTTCACACTCAGGTTGTTCTGGAGTTGTTTCTTCTCTTTACCTCCCCCCATCAAACTTTATATTATCTCTCTATAATATTTTAATTCTTATTTAAATATAGATAATGTTTCTCTCATCTTTTTCATTTCTGCAGTTTGATCCTCTGCTTGTTTTTACTCTCAAAATATGTTTGGGGTGTCACCCCAAAATCTACACCTCTAACACGTCCATACTTTTCTGGCTGCTTTAAGGCCACTAAAAGTATGTCTGCATCCAGTGTGGGTGTTGTGGATTCTTGTGACAATGTTAGATAGAAAATAAAGGTAAATAAGTAATCCTTATTATGTAATAGATATTTAAATCACTTTTTTATTATGTCATACTTACACATGTTTCCCACACTTTTTGTGTGTTTTTATCTATTAGTTTTCCATCTTTAGTTACATGCACCTCCTTCTATAGCACATGGAGTAGGATGGAAGTGGATGTGGATTTGGATTCTTCAAGATGCATATAAACAGAAGAATATAGTTACTGTGTTGTTTTATGTCACATAAAATTATTATGGTAGATTTAAAATACATACCAAATTTTTTTCAGGTGATATGTACCCCATCCTTGCTTTACAGTAGGGGTACACTGGTTTTGATACCCATTTTTTATTTTCAGCACTCAATTTTTGTTTCATAAATAAAACACTATCAATCAAAGTGATGAATACATGTACCATTAAAAAACTTATTACCAAACACATTGTACTTGAAAAGATTTCTTTTCATGATGTCTAGTAAACGCATCTCATGATGCTTGGGTTATCAAGTGTGCATAAATAAGAGGTGGGTACGATTTTATTTTCCATTCAGCATATTTAAGATGATATTTTTTTAAAAGTGTGAGAAAACCTCTGTGAATCCTTCTAGAAACCCTTACAACATAGTCATTGTGTGAGTCATCTACTATAAATGAACTCTTCAAGAGATGATGAAGTGTAATTCAATGTTTCATTATTTAATTTTTAGTAAATTAAAAAAAAAAGACATCATAATGTTACCATAATATGTCCCCAAATCTGTGTCTTAATCTCATCCACAACATGGTTCCATGAAGTTACATCAATTCTCACATGTTACTGAGTGAAGATTCCAATGTAACTACTAAACAAGGCCTTGTTGGGGTTAACACATTGGCCCTGCCTATTCAATCCAATCTCGTATTTTATGCCTTTCTATTTAGCCTTAATGATTTTTTTTATAATACAGTCAAACTATGGTGCTCCTATTTTTTTGTCACCCGTGTTTCTTCACCTTTAATTTCCTTAGATCCACCGTCATCAATATGTTCCTCCAAATTCAGAGGGATAGCATCGACATGTGCATCTGGTGGTTGTACCTCTGCAATGGGAGCAACAACAGGTTGAGAAACCTATTGTTCATCTACACTACAAGCAGCACCAGGTTGAGAAACCTATTGTGCCTGGGGATTGAGAGAATCATCATGTGTAGAAGTCATTATCTACAAAATTTGTTTAACATTTAATTTAGAAAACATAAAAGTAGTAGTGAACATATATTAACATAAGGCAATAGGTTGAGAAACCTATTGTTTGTTTTCACTGTGAGCAGTAGCAGGTAAACCTATTATGCCTGGGGATTGGGAGAATAATCATGTACAAAAGTCATTATCTAAAAAATTTATTTAAAATTTAATTTAGATAACATAAAAATAAGCAATGAATATATATTAACATAAATAAATAGGTTGAGAAACCTGTTGTTCATCTGCACTATGAGCAGCAACAGGTTGAGAAACCTATTGTGCCTGGGGATTGAGAGCATCATCACGTGCAGAAGTCATTATCTTGAAAAGTGGTTTAACATTTAATTTATATAGCATAAAAACAACAGTGAACATATATTAACATAAAGTAACACAATGTATATTATAAAAAAATATAACCTGATTATTTAACTCTCTTTTTTTAAAGGTTAAAGGGATTTAACCCCTCTATCAACTATCTAAATCCTTTCATTGTGGTCTCCTATGATATAAAAAATGACATCTACACTTGGACCACTACGAAATTATTGAGATGTACCAATGAAAGGGTCATATTCCATTGAATTTTCATCTGACTCTTCAGTGGTTTTGGTCAACAACAGAATAATTGACCAGTTTTGGTTTACAGGATCTGGAACATAAAATACTTGTACTGCCTATGATGTCATTATAAATGGTTCTTCTCTGTACCCTTCCTTACTGAAACCAACTTTCATAAATCCCAAATAATTTATTTTAACATCACTTCTATTATCAACCCACTTGTATTGAAAAATAATCACTTGGAATGTCACATAATCCAACTTCCATATTTTTTTGATGATGCTAAAATATGACATATTCACATAAATTGGATTTCTTTCCTTAGCACCAGAAACATTCATCGTTTCATCCATAAGTGTAACTCCATTATTATTTCTGGTACTATCTTCTTCATGTTCATTAGTATATAATGTATAACCATTAATTACATAATAATTATAAGATAATACAAACACACTTTTTCCTCCGTCAAGCCATCGAAGTTGTTCTGAAATTGAGTCTAGATTTTCATTTTACTTCTTAAAAATATGGTCCTAAAACCATCTTATAAACTATTGATTATGTTTATTTGATATCCATTTTTGAACCGTTTATGGATTTGAATGCCTAATAATTTCTTTGTGGGTTTCAACATATGGGTCAACGTCTAAACTATTATGCAAAATGTAAAGGTGGTCCTACTCCCAATCTGTAATATTTATTGTGAAGACCTACTTTCTAGAAATTCCTTCACCAGTAAGTTACCTAGTGTGATGAGATTTCATTAGAATGGTGATTTTCACACCAGACAGGTATTCAGTACAGAATTCAATGGCTTCATCAACAATATATCACTCTACAATACAACCATCTGGCCGACTTCAATTTTTGACATACCCTTTCAAAATATTCATATAACATTCAATGGGGTACATCCATCTATATTGCACATGAACACATATCCAAATCTCTCTCACCAAGTGAACCATAAAATGAACTATCATATCAAATAATGTAGGTGGGAAAAACATTTTCAATTCACACAATATGATAACAATTTCTCTTTCCATAGTCATAAATTTCTCTGGGTCTATAACTTTTCTATATATAGCTTTGAAGAATAAACAGAGCTTCGTTAATGTATGATGGGAATTCTTGGGAAAAATGAAATGTAAACCTATAGGAATTAGATCTTGCATCAAAACATGGAAGTCATGTGATTTTAGAACTTTTAACTTTAAATCGTGCATTGACACGATATTCTTGATATTCGATATATACTCCTCTGAAACTTTTACATAATTCAAGAAGTTGAAAAACCAATATCTCTCCTAACTGGAAAGAGTGTATGTAGTAGGAGGAAGAAATCTTTGTTTTTCACCCTTCACTGGTGCCAACTCTTCTCTTATTCCCATGTCAACCATGTCCAACATAGCCTTAATTCCATTATTTGTTTTATAAGGTGAATTTAGAAATGTATCAATGACACTATATCATGCATTTTTTCAACATGCATAACATCAAGAAAATGTATGACATACAAACAATTCCAGTATGGTAATTAAAAAAAAAACTGATTTCTTTTTCCAACTAATTTTCGTTAGGTTTTTCGAAAATGGTTTACCAAAAGCAGTGTTCACATATTTAAATTTCTCAAACATTTGATCATCAGTTAGTGGAGATGATGGTGTATGTTATTATGAACTTCCATATAATGACATTGTCCAAAATCAGTACTTATTTCATCAGGGTAGAAATCTGTGATGTCTTAGAAACACTGTTTTTGATGAACGTTTCCATCTAATTGATTGTATACCTTATTCATAGATGGGACACCCAAGAGTTCCTTTAATTATATATCTTTAAAAATTTCCATAAGTAAGAAATTCATTTATCATCCCATACAAAATGGCCCTCAATGTGAAATATTCATTTTTGTAAGCATCCTATATCGTAACACCTGAATCCCACAATAATTTCAAATCCTAGATTAATGGAGCCAAATAAACATCAATATCATTACCCAATTGTTTTGGTCCTAATATAAGCCTAGATAACATGATTTGTTTCTATTTCATGCATAACCACAATGGAAAGTTACAATTTACCAACATAACTGACCATGTACTGTGAGTGCTGCTTTGAAAACCAAAAGGATCCACTCCATCTGTAGATAACGCAAGACGAAGGATTCTTGGATCGTTTCCAAAGTCAGGATACTCATGATAAATTATCTTATACTGAGGAGAGTCTACCAGATTCTATAATTTTCCATCTTTATTTCTTCTTTTTTCATGCCACATCAATTTTTCTACAGTCTCCTCACTTCCTTATAGGCACCTAAAACTTAGAATGACTGAAAAATACCATGAAAATTTTGTAGGATTAGATTCATCATTCTTTTATCGATAAGAACTGTACTTTGGGAATTATCTATGTGATTTGTGATCCTTGCGAAATAGTATACAATCATTTAGGGAAGTGTGTATTCTTTCAGAGATCATACTCATTGAGCATAGCATTCATTTGGAATCATATGTTCGGCTTAGGAGCTCATTATCTTTTGGGATCATGTCATTCAAGAGAGAAAGTAATTCTGTAAAACTGGTGTCACTCCATCTGTTGAATTCTTTTAAATTATATAGCTTTAGTACATATGACAATGTTGAATATTTAGTGCAACCCATCATACAACGACGTCTTTTCACAACTCTTTAACTTCTCAAACAATTTTGGTCAATCACGAAGTTCATCTTCAACTATCCTTGTCATTCACTTAATGTGATCTTCATCATCATGTACATCTGTAATCATGTCCTCGATATGGTCTTCTTTATTATCCACACTTGTAATTGTATCAAATGATCCATAAAATGCAGTGTTATCCCAGTCACTAGCTACATTATTTTTTTTCCGTGTTTATTCCAACATTTATAACTTTGACCTATTCCATGATAGATCAAGTGTTTTTCCAACTCCTCTGGACTAACTTATCTTGAATAACAATAGTTCAAACACGAACAAAGGATTTGATAAGGATCATATGCATGATCTTTTTCAAACTTGATGAACTCTTTCACTCTATGTTTATACTATTTTGTCAGACGATTGGCATCCATCCATTCTTTATTCATATCCATCCTATTTTATTTAGTTATATTAATTTTCAATAAAACAAATACACAAAACATTGATATAAAAATTAACCAAGGCTAAAAAAGTTATATACTTTAAATATCCTTTGAAAACTATTTATAAAATCACAGCTGAAATCCCATTAAAAACCCAACCATTTACACAAATTTATCTTTTAAATAAAAAACCCTTTTAAAAATAAACCAATTAGTTCCAAGCATCCTTTCTGAAAACCCCATTTCCTTTTTTATACCATTTTAAAGAAATTTAAAACCAAAAAAGTTTATGTTGAACACATATAATTTTTTAAGAAACATTTCAAAACACTCGAATCATTTTAAAATTGAACCCCTAATAAAATCACTAGATGTCATTGTCACTTCCCTCTATCTAGACAATGCAAATCATTGATGGTCGCATGCCTTATATGTCTCATGACACCCCCTATATAGCTCTAATCACTAGTTTTCAGTGTTCCTCCCATCAACCTTATAGATTGTCCAACCACCGATCAAGCATAAGGGGGATGTAATCAATATAATAATTTAATCCTCTATATAGAACCACCGATCAAGGAATAAAATGTCATGAGATATACCATAGGTACTAGTGTGTTATGATCCAAAATGACACTATAACTACATAGACCAACATCTAATATATGTTTCATCCAACAATAACACAATCCACCCAATTAAACCATATTTAACTCATCATAATGGAACCTTCCCACTAGCCTTTTTTAAACACAACTAGGGGGACCATAGAAGTGTGTTTACCAACTAGGGTAGAATGAACCAAGACCTCCAACCTAGACGCCCAAATTACCATAAACATACAACCATGGAGGTGATAAATAAATCAAGATAATTACCAAAAAAATGTATCACACCTCACCTCCAGAACCATAACATATAAAATACCCTTTTCACATCATACATCCATCATATAAATAATCAGTAACCCATAACTAGTGAAACAAGTATAGGAGAAATCATTGAGGGTCACCTGAGAAATAAACCATTTACTTTTTAAAGTTACAAATGGGTCCTCACATAAAAACAAGCTTAGTATGTAGAGTCTCACCCCCCTTCTTTAAAGTAACATCATTTTAATGATTTTGGAATCACTTGAAAAAAAATCATTTTTTCTTTCCAAATAATTCTCCAAGCACATGGAAAATTCATTTGAAAAACCAAAAAGGCATAAGACCTAAATTTACTATTAAAATAATTTAAATGACCATATGAACCTTTTCAAATATTCTTTTCATGAGAATTAATCTAATTTAAAAATAGTACATGAAATTCTTATGAAAAACCCCTTAGGCTAAGACTAGAATTTAAGAAAGTAATTTATAATTTCACCCACAAACCCATACATTACTATAATTTAATTGAAAATAAATTTATAAAGTATACAAATTCCATGAATTATAAAATAAAGGAAGATAAAAGAAACACCTACTTTAAACTGAATGGTAACCAATACACAACATGTCACCTTCCATGTAAAAAACTCAAAAAACCTAAATATATAAATCCTCATTAAAAATGAATTTTAGTTCCTAGGAGAAGAAGAAACCTATGGGAAATAGAGAAGAGAAGAGGGATGAGGGGAGACAAAGGATAAAGAGTGGGAATAATTCTTGAAATTTAAAAATAATTGTGTTCTTAAATAATTAAAAAAATAACATAACACAAACTTCAGAAATCATAGAATATTATAATTATCCTTTTCCAAAATAAATCATATCATAATAACATATAAATTGTGACAAAAAAATCACTAAATGTAAAACAATCCTAAGAAGATAAATATAAGTGAAAATAAAAACCTTTTCACAATAATTTTTTAAAGCATTGAAGTGAAAATTATATTTTAATTTTTTTGAAGGGAAATAGATTACCATTTAAAAAATTATTATAAATAGTTCCTAATAAAAAGTTATTAAATAGACATAAAGGTTTTAAAAATGAGAATTATAAATAATTTAAAAATGTTTACTTTTAATGGAATCCTTAATAATTAAAACTTGAAAAAGACATAATGCATTCATGGGGAAAGACCTCTATAATGTGGTAAATAAGATACCCCTAAGTCATGGTGTTGTAGGTGTGTGGGACAATAAGTTCTTTTGGGGAATAATCTATGACCTATCAAGTTATGAGTAGTGTGGTGATGAAATACAAGTTTTGAAAAAAAAAATGGGTGTTAGCTCATCATGATAGTTTGTAATTTGAGTAATGATTAGTTTTGGTTCATAAAAATCCTATAAATGTTTTGGTCACTAACAATCCCATGTGAGGATGTAGAGAGTCAAACTGTAAGAGTCATGTCTGGGTAAGTGGATGGGTCCTTGAGTTATTCTATTGGGTTTAGTGATGCAAGCATGTATGGGAGTTGTTGGAATTGACTGTGAGTGTCAATATTTAGCTGAAAATGAGATATGTTCATGATTATGTTTTGGTAGAGATGGAATTTCTTAGTGAACATTGGGAGTAGTGTGTAGGTGAACCTAACCCGTAGGTAGAGGTGGTTGGTTTTGTGTGTGTGCATAAATAGATAAGTTGCGCTGGTAGATGATAGATACTCATGTAAGAGTATCGATTAGAGGAGATCAAGAATGAATCAATTATGTCAACCTATAGTGCGGGGATTGGGCTGTTAGGGGAACTTGGTGATGGGAGCTAGTATGGTTTGTCACTTAGTTCATGGGTTGAATCATGTAACAAATCATAATGAAGTTTTATTTAAACATCTACACTTAGGAAAGTAAGAAAACCTAGTATTATTTAGACATCATTTTAGAAACATATACTAGGAATTCTTGACTAGATTGAAAAGGTATTGAGAAGGAATATGGTGCCTAACATTTGAGTTTTTTGAATCGTGGGTGTATTCAAGAAGAATATTGGAATCGAGAGTCTAATTCATAGGCTCAGTGGCCCAAGATGGCTGAGCAAGACCTCTAGAACCACCGAGGTCTTCCTAAGACACTTCACGAAATGTATAAACTCCCCATGACATGAATAACTCTCACACATTCCCCTTATAGTGTGGACATTATTACCATTACATGAAAAACTATTATATATAAATGGAATTATCTATATTCCCATTAAAAAGTTCATGAATATTGATATTCCATCTCCCATAGTAGATAGGTTCCCCCTTTTACAATACATTTAACGAATATTGTAACTTCTACCTCATTCTCCACTTATTTAAAAAAATTCTAAATTTTAGTTTCAAGCTTAAGAAAATTCTTCAAATTTTATTGAATCCTAAAATATTTTTATGAAGTAATATTACCACATAGAATTATACCATCAAAAAATATATTCAACTATGTCATAATTTAATATAGAAAACAAAATATTAGTCTAATAACACCACTACAATACATTACACACACTTAAATTCATAAGTTTCAAGCAATAAAAATATTTATATTCTACCATGATGAAAACCCACATTGCATTGAAGATTTTCAAATTAACCAATTAAAAATATGGTATAGGAAAATTGAATTTTACCAAATATAACTAGTGTGAAAACAAAACCACCAACATCCATAATTTTTAGTGGGGCATTTAGCATGTACAATTCAAAAATCACCATCAATATCGAACTGTAATAAGTGAACCCAATGAGAAAGAGGAAAAAACTAAACTCGGAGGTGTGGTTAATCATGCGATGGAGGTTCATTATTGGTATAGGAGAGATTCAGAAGAGGAGAGGTTTCATGGAGGAGAGGTAATGGCAGAGGAGAGGCGTGACGAAGGAGAGGCACGACGAAGGAGAGCTACTGGTGGAGGAGAGGTGTGGTGGAGGAGAACTGTGTGGAGAAGATCGGTTCATGGCGGCAGCCAAGGAGAAGGAGGAGGTAGGAGAGGAGGGAGGAGGGGAGGAGAGGAGGTGACAACATCAACGATGGTAGTGGCGGTGACGATGACGGTGGCAGCAGCAGCAGGGATCCTCTTCCTTGAGAGATTAAAGGGTGTGAGGAAGGAGGAGAAAGTTAAGGTTTATTTATAAAACCCGGTGACACTTTTATCAGTTCTAGATAAAAAGAAATGATAAAAGTATGTTTTATCAGTGCTAAAATTGAAAGTTCTGATAAAACATGTCTTTATCAGTGCTTTTTCAGTGCTAATAAAGGCCAATCTTTATCAGCGCTAAAAAAGTGCTGATAAATGGATGTTTTATCAACACTTTCAAATTAGCACTGATAAAACATACCATTTATTCATAATTATAAAATTATAACCAATATATTTATTACATTTATAATTTTATAAATATATATAATTATTATAATTATTATAATTAAATAAATTAAATTATAATTATATATATATATATATGGTGTTTGTGTATAAATTATAATTAAATATATATAAATATAAATTGATATATTATTTTTATTTTTATTTTCATAACTATTTAAATATATATGTGTGTGTGTGTGTCTCTGTATATATTCATTAAAGTCATATATTTATAAATAAATATATTCAAAAGGTATTCATAAATATATATTTATCATTTTAAAAAATATTTTGTAATTTTATAATTATTTAAACATATTTATATTTAATTAGTTATTTATAATTATAATTATAATTATATGTAATATATTTAAAATGTAATTAATTTTATATAACTAATTATTTATATTTTTAAATATAATAAATACAATTATTTTTTATTTAAATATATTTTTTGGGATTTTAGTTATTTATGTGAAGATAAAGCTTCATGTATATAGGAAATGAATGAATACACCAAGTATATATAGTACTATAGTATATATGGACAACATTAGGGTAAACACTGAACATATATTCAGAGAAGAACATACGCATCAATTGACACATTTATTTGGAAACATAAATTTATTTAAATATATATATATTTAATAAGTATTTGTATATATATATATATTAAAAAGTATTTATATATAATATTATAAACATATAGTGTAATAAATATATAATAATGATATAACTAAAACTAATAAACATAAACATAAATAAAACATAAACATAATAAACATAATAAACATGAGTTTTTAATTTAATGTATACATATAAACATTATTTTTAAACATAATTAAAATATTTTTATATAAATTAATAATATTTTCTATTAAAAACTTTTATCAGTGCTATTATTAGCATTGATAAAGTGGCCTTTTTATTAGCACTTTTTGTTAGCACTAATAAATGGGGGGACTTTATCAGTGCTAATATTAGCACTGATAAAGGGTAGATTTATCAGTGATTTTTTATAGCACTGATAAAAGTCCCCCTTATATCAATGCTTTTTGATTAGCCTTGATAAAACTAGAGCACTTCACTTGCCCACATTTGTGGTAGTGATCATTTTAAGTATATGACCGACCGTACCCTTGAACACCTCAAATCCATCAACGGGTTGGGGGAAAAACTAAACTAGAGAACTATGATTCCCGCCATAACCATGATATGTAGGAATCCTTACTAAGGATCGATCTATATGCCATTTCCTTCATGATATGGGTGATCGTGCCCCTCAAAGGGAGACTTTAATATTTAATCCCCATACGAATATGCTCTCATACAATGTGTTCAATCTACTACTATCTCTTGTTTCTCACACCAATCATGTCACACATGGGATTAGAGACCAATGATGATTTTACTAAGAGCATATTGATAATTCCCCTAGAGTGGGACCACTATTAAGATGTAAGTCTGATTACATCCCATCTTCACTCACATGGATACATTCCCAAAGAAGTAATCTAGGGTAGTCGCAAAAGCATAAGTCCCAGCTGGGGCCTCTATTGTCATACCTCTCTTGACATATACACCCGTTACAAGAACTATGTGGACTCTGATTCCTATATTAAACAAGATACGTAGGAAACCTCATTGAGGCTTGAGTCTGATATTCACATCTTTACTGTATGATGTTAAACTGCATGGATGGGTCCAGTCATACGACCTTAAACTATGTAAAATGAACTATGCAGGTTTTGATTCATATTTTCACAGGATAAAAAATATGCCTCATAAAGATTTAATCTTATCACCATGACACCATCCATCTCCCTAGATAGCAATAAACTCCAGACTTCTTGAACATGACCATGGCCTAAAGCATCATAATTAAATAAGAGATTGATATAGAAACTGTGATATACACAAAACTGTCCCTATCGATACATGTTTGTAATAAAGAAATTGACACAGAGGTAACCAATCCCATATTGGGTTTTGGGAAGGATTTCATGAACATATCTTAAATCTATAAGAGAGTCCCGGAGTAGGAAACAATTACCCCCAAAAGAGTATGATGATCCCGACCTCCCATCCTCTCAACCAATGCGAGTCCCCAAGAGTCACCAGGCCTGAAAACCTAGGTGCCTGCCTACATTTATAATGTAGGTATGTACCTATATATGGATGAGGGAACCATTGAAAGGTTTTGGGAAGGGAAAAAAAATGGAAAACCTATTGCAAACCATCGAGTGAAACTCATTCCATGCCTTGAATCTCGACAAAACAAAAATGGTGAACCCAACATGAAATCCTTTAACTCTATCATCCCTTTCATGGGTAAAAAATTATAGATTAAATCAATGACCATCAATCCAATTTATGTTATGCTCATTTCACAACAAAATAGTAAACCCAACATGTTTCTTTTAACTTCACTAAACCTCATGTAAAAAGATGGGATCACCTCTTTTTTCCTTTAACTGTGAAAGTAATTGATTGAACATGTACTCTTATATATAATGCTGCAATGATAAGGTGTCTTGTTTTATATCTAGAACTTCTCAAGATTCCTTGTAATCAAAATGGTTTCCTCAAATTTTCCAATTGATTCCAAGATCATGGGACAAGCTACTTTGGCCCCGAGGCCCCAATGTTTATTATCACCAACACACCACTTTTAGTAATGGTTGGTGAACATCTTGGGATAGGAATGCCACATAAAAAAATCTATCACGACTCTGGAATAGACTCATGAAATCCTTTGGAGGATGAGTTCTTGCTGGCCATATTTTCCATGATAAGCTATGGGAGAGGAAGTGACCCTTATCACCACATTAAACCACTTTGGGAAACTATCGCTAGAATATAGCAATGTACACCTTCCCTATGTCAGGGAGGTGGATAAAGATAGTCAACATGAAAAATCAATCACCTAGGAGATACCTAGGAGGGCTCCCATATGTTCTGATCATTATCACCGATATGCATCCATGATTCCACAAATAGATACAGAGGAGGTTGTGCCTACGCCAACAATCCAGGATGGGGCACCCAGTAAGAGAGCCCACCTGGGGTATCCAAATAATGAAACTCTAGAGTAGGCTCATATCACTGATACTACCAATATGTCTAGGGTCTACCAGTGTATCCTAACAGTGGCCCAGAATCAATCCCAGATCACTACTATCCAGGAGCCTCTGACTTCATCATAGCTAGCCTCAGTGATTATGGAATCCTGTGGAACACCCCAGCCCATAGAGCTGGGGGAATTTTTACCACATTCTACCATGGTATCATCTTCATCATGGGCACTAACCCCCAAATGGTATCATGGGCCCCAACCCCCCAAATAGTATCATGGGCCCCAACCCCCCAAATTGTACATCATGCATCGACTCATCAAATGGTATGCTCTACCAAGGAGGAGCACTAGCCTTCATGTGTATCAATAAATATGGTATCAGTAAGATCTAATGACCCCTCATCAGATTCAGATGAGAATGATCTTAAAGGGTACCATCATACCCTCCTGCAGTCATCTAAGTCACATTAGATCACCCTACTTTCATCCACTGGAACAAGAGCAGAAATGCTCAACTGTATCCACCTGGAATATATAGAAGGTGTTTACAACCATGTTGGTATTTAAGAGGGTAATAATAGTGGAGAATATGGACAATAGTATTAGTGGATTCAGTCTCTAGGTCCCATAGGGGAACTTCCATCATCATCCACTCTCCCTGACACGAATAGAGGAAAGGGTAATTTCATGGACCCTACTTGCCAACCCCTTAAGGATGATAGGTAAATTTTTGCAGAAGAACAAATTGATTAACTTCAACAAGAGAATAGAAATATTTGGGAGATAATTATGGGAATAATCATGTGGTCTCTACCTTAGGATAATGATCCAATTTCTTCCTATAAAAGCCTGCCTTTATGTGAAGTGACCCAGCCCAAAGGGCTGCAGTCATTTTCATATTTATCATCCCCACATCGGGATAAATCCAAACATTATTCCACCTCACCCTAGCCCACAAGGCTGGGAGAATTTCTGTATTTTCCACCTCCTCGTCAGGAATATTCTTAAAACCATATGACCTCATGCGTTGCCACAAAAACTTTAGGAGAGTCGGTGAATTTTAATCAATGGTAAGAATTTGCATCATCTAAGACCCACAATACTTCAGAACCTTCCCTTAGACCATCAAATACTGTGACTCTGTACCTCCAGCTCCAAACTCAACTATGTGCCAGCACTAATGGAGGTATATATGACGTGTAGAAGAAACAAAAATCTCACCCATCTCTTGAAGAAAGACAATGAAGGGTTTATTCCTTCCAATCAAGATATGTTCTGTGGTATTTCAACTATGCTATGAAGAATGGCTTGTTAAAGTTACCAATGATGAGAAAACTGAATGAGTTAGGGTTGGTTGACCATGAAATTATTGACCCTACCATTGACATCTCAGGTACATAATATGATATTTTTTTCCTTTAAAGAATGGGTTCAAGTGCAGATGAACATGGGGATATTGGAACCACCAACACCCGAATCCCCACTCTAGTCATCTAATCACTCTGAATAGGATGTACTAGTTTTTCAGTGGAGCATGATCCATATACCTCACAAGGATAAGAGATCGTCTTTCAAATCAATATTTAACAATGCCTATTATTTCCAAATAAAGAATGTCACCAAATATTTTGATTGTTCTATGGAAAAAAGTTTTATGGAACTCCACACAATGAGGAAGCCACATGAGTCATTATTGATAGGTCATGACAACTATTTCCCTTACCATCAACATATCAAGAACACAATAGAAAGCTAATTTGTTTTCAAAGATCGGTTGGAGGAACATGTATGTGTAGGCTTGATTGAGTTGAAAGATCCCAAAACTCATGCAATATGAATAAGAGTTGTCCAAACACTTTCAAAACAGACACTCTCTTGATAGGTTACTCATCTTAGTCCTTACCATAAGATGTTAAACTACATGGATCTCATACTTAGTGTAAGATGTTAAACTCCATGGATCTCATCCTTACCAAAAGACATTAAATTTCATGGATATTTTCCTTACTGTAATTCATTAAACTTATTGGATCTCATCCTTACATTAAGACATTAAAATGAATGGATCTCATACTTAATGTAAGATGTTAAACTGCATGGATCTCATCCTTACTGCAAGATGTTAAATTGTATGGATCTCATATTTATTGCAAGACATTAAATTGTATAGATCACGTCCTTACCACAAGAAATTAAAATTCATGGATCTCATACTTATCAAAAGAAGTTAAACTGTATGGATCACGTACTTACCGCAAGACATTAAACTACATGGATATTTTCCTTACCACATGACATTAAAATACACAACTAATGTTCTTATAGTAAGATGTTAAACTATATTGATCTCATCCATTCCACAATATGTTAAACTGCGTGGATATTGTCCTTAATGCAAGTCATTAAACTGCATGGCCATTGTCCTTACCACATGACATTAAACTGCATGGCCATCATACTTACTGCAAGACATTAAATTACACACCTGTCATCCTTACCGTAAGATGTTAAACTGCACTGCTCATGTCCTTACCACATGATGTTAAACTACACGGTTCTTCTAGAACTGCATACGACATGATTCTCATCCTTATGAGATATGCAGGGACACTTGAATTATATATCCTGACCCAACCAACTATATTTATGTCCTTAACGCATGATGAAAAACTGCACAAAACACATTCCAATCACAAGTAGATAAAATGTGCAATATCTCAAAATCTGGGAGATATCATTAGCATCAGGTGGAAAGGTCAGTATAATGCATGGTGATAGTCCCCACCCTTCGAGACTTATAAAGCCACATATGTTGAAGCATATTTCTACAAGAAGATAGGAAAGCAATCAATGGAATATGATGATATATAGTTGGCAGCTACTAATGGCTTGGGGACCACCCCTATAAATCCCTAGATCATGCTTAATGGTGACTATGTGCTCCCCATAAACATGGTAAAAGTAGAGGATCTAATCCTAGAGGTACAAGACTCTTCTGTCCTTAGTGAAAATGTAAAAATGATCAGTTCCGATATCTCTCTATAGTGACTCAGATAAAAAGGGATGGCGATGTATCTTCAAATAGCCTCCCTCACCCTAATACTGATGGAGAGGCCCCTGAAATACCATATTTACCTAAAAAATTCTCTACTAAATTAGAAATAGAATATGATGAGGATGACCTTAGGAGTTCCCCTCCAACATTCGAGGAAGGTGTCTCGACTACCATGGATGAACTTAGACAAGCAAATATGAGAATAGAAGAAGACTTGTGTCCTACTCTGATCAGTGATTCCATGACCCTTGAAGGTAAAGAGGTATAAATTTAATTTCTAAAGAATCATGGATATTTGTTCACCTAAAATGATACAAAAATTCTTGGACTGAATCCATATGTGGCTACGCACCATTTGAGACTGGCTAATGAGCATCGAGGCTTCAAATAAGTAGCCGAGAGGATTCAAGATTCTCTTGTAAAAAAGCCTTTGAAAGTATCAAGAATTACTTGCTACACCCACCAATTTTTATTCCTCCAGTGGAAGGGAGGTAACTCATCTTATATGTTTCTATTATAGAATGCTCACTAGGTGACCTCCATGCACAAAAAAATGATGCAGGAAGCGATAATAGTATCTTCTAACTCAATTGGAAAATGATATGTATAGAGAGTAGATATTCTAATGTCGCTAAGAACTATCTTGCACTCATCTTTATGGTGAAAAAGATGAGGAATTACCTATAGCACCACAAAGTCCACCTGGTCTCTTGTATTGACCCACTCAAGTATATCCTTGACTACCCTATATTGACTGGGCACTTGGAATGATGGGTGGTCATTTTGTTGCAATATGAAATTCAGTTCATATCATATAAGTTACTGAAAGGGAAAGCCCTAGCTGATTTCCTTACAACACATCCTACCCTAGATAATACACCAAAGGGCACCAAAATCCCTGATGAAGATATCTTATATGCCCATGACACTCCCTAGATATGGGAGATATACTTTGATGGGGCCTGCCAAAATCCCTATCAACACAAGGATTGAAAACCTAAGGCTCAATTGGGTTGGTTTGGGGATTGTATTTTTCTCTCCATACAAATTAGTTTTACCCTACTATTTCTCGCTATCTGAAGGCTGCACAAATAACAAGGTAGAATATCAATCCCTCACCATTGGATTGGAACTATCCCTACAACTGCACATAGACTACTTGAATATCAAAGGGGTCTCATAATTGGTGATAAATAAGATCAATGGTGAATATTCCATTAAAAAATAATAATTGGACCCCATCACTAGCTATGATAGGGGACTAACGACAGAGTTCCCTTTTGAGCTCATGTTTCATCATATTCACACCGAAACATTGGCTAATGCAACCATCATCTTGACTGATCTTGATCAAGGGGAGGAAATATTCTATATCACGCATCGAAGAATGGTATGGGCATCCACATCAGAGTAATCCCTCTCATTATTCCTAAGTACATGTTGTTAAACTATACGAATCATCCTTAGTACATGACATTAAGCGGTATGAATTTTCCTGAGTACATGACGTTAAACTGTGAAAATTATTCCTAAGTACAAGATGCTAAATAATACAAATCTGTCCTGACCACATGACAATAAACTGTACAAAATACATCCTAGCCGCATAATGTTAAACTGCATGGTTTCTTAAGAACAATGTATGGCTTGATTCCTATAATCACAAGATACGTAGTGATGCTTCAATCAATATTCATGGGTCCAACCATAGGAATAATTTCACTTCACATCAAGTGATATATGTCCTTACTACATGATGTGAAACTACACAAATCCACAATATCCATCTTCATTCACATCGAGTATCCTATGTCCTTACCGCATGACATTAAACTGCACAGGTTTCCTAGAACTATGTATGGATTGATTATCATTTTTAATGAGATACATAGGGAAACCTCAATCCTATATCTTGGTCCAGCCACTACATGATACCAAATGCATTTTTCATTCTCTTAAGTTCCTTTTTCATTCTCTAAAGTACATTTTCATGGGAACTTTTCTTCTCCTTATTTATCACACTGAGCATGGATCAGGTGGGATTAGGAATTAAAACAAAGGATTCCCCATAAAAACAATGTGCATCAGCCTCAATAAGATCTAGTTCTCACCACAAGATGTTAAACTGCATAGTTCTCCAGAACTACGTGTGGTTTGATCATTGTTTTCATGAGATGCATAGTGACACCCAGACTTCCACCCTTTTTCCCAACCGCAATGTTCCCATCAATTCATGATGGTTCACCTCCATCCTCACCACATGATGTTAAACTGGATGGAATTTCAATAACTATGTATGTCTTGATTCTCATTTTTCATGAGATACATAGCGATGCCCAATCATCCATCCTTGGGCCCAACTGCAACATTACCACTTTTCACGTCAGTCCATATTCATCCTTGTCGCATGATGCTAAAATGCATGGTATCTTAAAGAACTACATATGGATTGATTCTTGTCATTACAGGATATGTAATGATGCCTAATCAACTAATCCTAGGCCCATCTAAAATAATAAATGGAAACAATGTCCACCTCTTCGTATGGGCCAGACCTAAGTATATAGAGTTTCTCGTTTAATAACTATGTATGGCTTGATTCCTATCACCATTGGATATACAGTGACACCCATAATTCCATTCATGGGCCCAACCACTATTCCACTATTTCAGGTCAGGGGATCAATGTCCTCACCTCATGACATTAAATTGTATGGATATCAATAACTATGTGTGGTTTGATTCTAATTTTCATGAGATACATAGTGACACCCAGACTTTAACCCTTGGGCCCAACCACAACATTTTCATCTACTCCTATCAGTTACTAATGTATTTACCAGATGTCGATAAAATGCACTAGAATACATCCTTACCACTTGATGTTAAACTATAAAGCAAATGTCTTGGTCACAAGACATTAAAACTGAACAACAAATGTACCCACTACATGATGATAAACTAAACAGACCATATCCCATTTTTCATTCCTTATAAAAGGACCACAGGAGACTTACCTCGATCAACTAGAGTACAGGGTGCTTACACCATATTTTAAAATCACCTCAATAAATGTTCCACACTTCACATCTTGTATTCCTCAAGTTTCCACAATCATTTTCATTGCCCTTGAAAGAAAAAAAGAGATCTATTAGTTGGACATACTATTGATGCAAAAGGGATTTAACCCACCAAATGACGATATCTTGGACCAATATAAAGGGCCTTATGATTCTCATGATCCCAAAATACCAAAGGTGGAACTTAACATCTTAGGGTGTTACGGGACATACTCGGTATGATTGTCCCATATCATTTCTCATGACCTGAGGAACTCAAACCATGATTTACAACATTTCACCTCCCACTCAGAAGTATGTTGGGGTAATATTGACCCTAGGCATCCTAATTAGTCTCTTATATAACATCTCACATATTAGGTCCATGTGAGTAATGATTTTAAACTACCTTCATTTTGGTCAAAGTTGTATGACCTTAAACTCTGGCCTATATGGTCCAAATTGCAAGACCTGAAACTACTAAAAAAAGAGACACAAAAATTGTCTGGTTGAAAATCTATAAAGGGAAAACTAATAAAAAGTAGAGCCTCTACCCTCTAAACTCTTCATCTATAGAGTTTAGGAAAAAATTAGGGTTCCAATAAAAGGCATAAAGCTCATAGGGTCTGCTCTGCATCCCTAATAAAAGCCAAGGTATGCTCACTAGACCCCCTGGTCCAGGAAAAAGTTAGAGAAATGATTTTTTTAATTTCCTCACCATGAGAATATGTTCACTAGGTGGTCGAACCCTTATTAGATATTAAATTTTCCATAAATCACAATTCATGATTTTAATCATGTTGGGTCATTGTAAACCTTTCACTGCCCCTAAAAAAGAAAAGAGATCTCTCTGATTTACCATGCTATCGATGAAGAAGGTCTTAGACCCACCAACCTGATACATCTTGGTCCGATATAAATGGATTTATGATTCTTGTGTGTGTAGCATCATTATGGTGAAACTGAGCACTCGATAGTGTTTTAAGATATCCCCAATGTGACTGCCTCATGCCTTCCTCATGACCTGATCACTTTGGACTATGATTTACAATTTACACATGAGACTATTCAAGAGGATATGACATCCTCAATGTTGCATCACTATGTTTTTTACCCTTTCTCAAGGATGGGATGTGACACTTCATTACCGAACATTTTATGGAACACACCTCATGATTCGAAACCATAGGATGTAGGGATCAAGCTTCATAACATAAGAGTTGGATTTCCCTAGGGTGCCAGATCTCTTTCCAATCCTTGTGAGCCCTAGCAACACCAAGGTAGAACTGAACATCTCAAAATTTTATGGGACATACCTAGAATTTCTGCCCCACCCCAGATTCACAAACTCAAGCTTTTGGGTTATGATTTATATCACCCACACTTCAACTATCCAAGGGATCTTGGTATCCCTAGTATTTCACCCTCAGCCATATTTCCTTTTGTAAATCTTTTATAGCCCTTGGAAAAGAGTGGAGATCAGATTTTATTAGCCATGCTATCGACACGTAAGGGATTTTACCATCCAAATAAAGGAATATCCACCTTTCAAGAAAGGAACTCCAGTACTCATGAGCCCAAGCAACACTACAATGGAACTCAACACCTCATAGTGTTTTGAGTCATCCCTAGTCTTCCAGCCGTATATTTCATAAAGGTCCAACCTAAAATACCTTAAACTATAGTACACTAAAAGGTTCTAGCTTGAAGACCCTAAACTATAGTGATAATAAGGTCAGATCCAAAATATATTAAACTAAAGTACACCAAAGTTCTGAGTTCAAAGACCCTAAAATACAACATAATGACGACCTAGATTATAAGACCTTAAAACAATACGAGACATGATACTTTCCAAATTAAAACTTGATAAGGTAATACTAGGAAAAAGTCTAGTTTACACTCACTGGACATGTACTTTGTGTGATCCAGGAAAAATTGTGCATGTACAAAATAGAAGAGGCACAAAAACTTTTCAGGACAGAAACCTGTAAGAAGGTGACTTGAGAAAAAGCCAAGTCTATGTTTGCTAAGTCTTCCTCCATGTTAAGATTAGGAAAAATTTAGGAAAAAATGAATAAAAATATACAAATATTGTGGGGCCTAATATATGGACTTAGAAAAAATAAAGAAATTCCCGCTAAGTCCCTTAACTTAGGCATAAGTTAGAGATTTTGGGAAGGATACCATGTCCAAATTGTCCTTATAAATCAGACGATCTCAAGAATACTGAATCAGGTGCATCAATGAAGGATTTCATGTTAGTGGTCATTCATGAACATTTCTCAAAGAGAAACCTATTGACAGTCAAACACTCAAATCCAGGTAATTGGATTTTTTCAGTATCACACATAAAGGATGGGAATCATGGTTAATCCTAGCAACATCTCCACCTAAACATGGATATTTAATCGATATTTTGTCACAAAATAGAGATATTTATTATCCTACGTATGATCCATATCTACATAAGGAAATTCATCATAGAGTTTTATATCTATGAACCTATGTCTCCTATGAATTAGCTTAATCTACATAGTGGTATATTTCAGAACTATGTGTGGCTTGATTCCCATTTTCATAGGATACACAATGACATCCAAATATCTTACTTCGGTTCCATCCACAAGTTCATTTCCACCCAATCTCTATTCCATTCTAGAATGGATATACATTCCAATTTCATGGTATCCATTCCCCAATTCAAAGTTACTTTCTATATTAGATTCATCTGAGCAGTTGTGTCCATATATACCATCTTCAAAACACTTGAGATTCCCTAAGAAATACTTTGGAAAAATCCTATTAGGATGTTATGTATCATGGATTGTCAAACATTCAGATATGTGGAAAAGTGATCTATGTTTACCTTAGAATCAGATTCTTTTCATTCCAACGAATCTCATTTTAAGGGGGGGGGGATTTTGTTAGCACTAATATTTATGCATTTTAAACTTTCCCATTGAATATTTGAGGACCCTGCAAAACATTGGAGTGATACATAGAAAAGGCATACATAAAGACTTATGATTTAAGGAGATACACCTTGGACCCTATATAATACTTGGAATTTTATCCCAGGCGGTTGGTGTAGTTTTATTACTTTCCTTTTCCAAAAACATATGGCCAAAACTAACTAGCTTGGCCAATTCGACCACATGCCCATATGGGACCCAGAGGTTTACTATGCCTAGTGGTAGTCGGCCTCGGCTAGCCAGCGGAATCTAGGGAGTATAGCTCCCACCAGAGACAAGTGGGCCCATGTATAAGGCTTGAGGTGGTGGAGTTGTGTGTGACTGTAGTGGCAGTATCCTGCTCGCTTTCACTGTATTTTATGGGAGGAGGAGTTCTATCAAGGGAGAGGTTGAGGCTATGCATATAGGTATCATGTTGTGTGCTCAAAAGAATTTTATCTCCTAGTCAAATTGAAACTGATTCCAAGATCATCCATTACTCGATGAATAGAAAAATTTCCCCTCCAAGGTTGATTAATTATATTATCAGGAAGTATAAAAAGTCATCCTTGACAACAACAACACCCAGTTTCTTCATAAATGGCATGAAAGCAAATACAACCAGTGAAATTTTTTCATGGCGATCGAATTGGGACCATCTGATCAGGCCTCCCACCGATCTTAGCCATCCGCTTCAATCCAGCGCCTTGTGAGTTCGAATTAAACTAATCTCACACTTGTGCAATTTTAAACTCGGCTGAACCCGCATAGTGCGATACCTCTATCATCAATATCTGACACTTTTGGTTCGACATGGTGACTCAATGATGGTTGCTTGATCACTCGGTGATCACCAGGATCACCACCACCAATCCTTTTCCGATAGCCACGCAAGTCCAAGACAATGAATGCGAGCCATCAAGAGATCCAAACCATGAACAACAATAGCCTTTCATAAAGGTCTCCCACTAGGACTCAGGATCGTCGCATGATCATCCTTTGATTACGCGACCAAAGCAAAAACAACTGGTGAAGGCATCATGAGCGATTCAATGACCGCAAACCTCTTCCACCCATGACATATTTTTCATCCGATTTAAATCAGATTTATTCAGAGGGGAAATTGGGTATAGGGGTGTTTTTATTATTTTTTTAATTTAAGGGGTTTAGGGTTTTTTTTATTTGGGGATATGGGTTTTCCCAACGCCAAATCAATTGGCGCTTTGACAAAATACCCATAGTGCCAATTGATTTGGCGCTGGGTGATTTATTTTTTTCAAAATCCCCACGCTACCCCTTTCCCACCTTATATACATATATCTTATATATATTTATATTTATATAATTATAAATATAATAAATGTAACAAATATATTTATAATAAATATATATATTAGAATAAATATAACTACTAAAATAAATATAATAAATTTATAATTATATTTATTATATAATTATAATAAATATCTAATTACAATAATTATATAATTGTGAATATAATAAATATATAATTATAACAATTATATAATTATAATAAATATATAATTATAAATATAATAATTCTATAATTATAATAAAATAAATATATTATTATAAATATAATAAATATATAATTATAATTAAAATAATCATATATTTATAATTATAATAAATATATAATTATAATAAATGTACAACTATAATAAATACATAATTAAAAATAAAATAAATAAATAATTATAATAAATATAAAATTAAAATTACAATAATTATATAATAACAAATATAATAAATATAAATACTAAAATAAATATAATAAATATAATAAATATATAATTATAATAAATATATAATTATAATAAATATGTAATTATAAATATAATAAATATATAATTATAATCAATATACAATTATAATTATAATAATTATATAATGATAAATATAATAAATACATAATTTTAACAATTAAATAATTATAAAAAATATATAATTATAAATATAATAATTATATAATTATAATAAATATACAAATATAATTACAATAATTATATAATTATAAATATAATAAATATATACTTATAAATATATAATTATATTAATAATTATAATAATTATATAATTATAATAAATATATAACTATATTTACAATAATTATATAATTGTAAATATAATAAATATATAATTATAAAAATTATATAATTATAATAAATATATAATTATAAATATAATAATTTTATAATTATAATAAATATACAATTAAAATAAATGTATAACTATAATAATTATATAATTATAATTATAATAAATATAATAATTATAATAATTATAATTATAATAAATATAATAATATAATAATTATATAATTATTATATTTATAATAATTGTATATTTATTATATTTATAATAATGATAATAAATATACAAGTATAGATATAATTAAAATAACTATATAATTAAAATAATTATAGTTATCATAATTATAATAAATATATAAATATATAATTGTTATAATTATAATTATAATAATTGTAATTATATAATTATTATAATTATTATAATTATATTATATAATTATAATAATTATATTTATAATTATTATAATTATATTTATAATTATAATAATAAATATAATAATTATATAATTAGAATTAATATATAGCTATAATTACAATAATTATTTAATTATATATTTTTTATATTTTTTATAATTTTATAATTATAATAATTATATTTATAATTATAAATAGAATAAATATATAAATATATAATTATTATAATTATAATAATTATATAATTACATATTTATTGTAATTTTAATAAAATTAATTATTATTATAAATAAAATAAATATTTAATTATAAGAATTGTATAGTTATAATAAATATATAATTATATATTTATTATATTTGTAATTGTATATTAATTATAATTAATATAAATATAATTAATATATAATTATATATTTATTAAATTTATAATTTTAATTATATTTATAATTGTATCTTATTATATAATTATTATTGTTATAAATTTTTGGTAATTGTATATTTATTATAATTATCTAATTATTATATTTATATATTTATTATATTTATCATTAAATATTTTTTGTAATTATAATTGTATATTTATTATAATTATATAATTATTATATTTATAATTATATATTTATTATAATTATATATTTATTATATTTATAAATATATAATTATTGTAATTATATATTTATTTCATTTATATAATTACAATAATTGTATTTCTTATTATTATATATCTATTATAATTATAAAATTCTTATAGATATAATAAATATAGTAATAAATTTATTATGTTTATTTTAGTGATTATAATATTATAATTATATATATATATAAGGAAGTTGGGGAGGGGCGGTGTGAGGATTTAGAAAAAAAAGGGTTCAACGCCAATTCAATTGGCGCTGTATATTATTTGTGAGAGCGCTAGTTGAATTGGTGCTCAACAAACCCATTTACTTAAATAAATAAAAAGTAAACCCTTTAAATTTAAAAAAAATAAAAAAAACCCTTATAACTAATTTTGCCTTATTCGGAACACACAACATTACAGAAGGGATTCGATGCCATCGCATGATCATTCATTGATCATGTGACTGAATCAAGGATTGTCCCTAAAGGTGTCATAAGAAATTTATGACCATGGACCCTTCCACCTCCGATACATTTTCCATTCGATTTAAATCGTATTTTTTATGGACCATGCAATGCAATATAAGGAAAACTAAGGCATCACATGATCAGATGAAATGATCATGTGATGAAGCCTCTGTTGTCTCACTGGTGTAATACAGACTTCATCCTGTGTAAAGTGTCACCACCTTCAGCCTCAGCCTATATAAACCCACTCCCGTTGAGAAAAACACATGCAAAGGGAGAGGGGAAGGAGCCCCATAAAAGAAGGAAGGGAAGAGATGTAGAGATGACAACCACCACCATCAGAGATCTTATCCAGGTAAATTATAGGCCTCTCTCATTAGAATCTTCTGTGGGATGTCATCAGGCTAGCTCATCACGTGATCTTTATAGGATCATGCGATCGCATGATCAGATAATATCATCCACATATACTGTAAAAATGAAGTCTTTGTTCATCCATGATTTCCTTTGTGAATGTTGGAAGGATACCTCACAAGACTCCTCCCTTCGAATCATGTGAATAAGTATTGAGTTAAACCTCATACAAAGATCCTTGTCATGCAAAGTATTCAGGTGAACGGCCATGGGCACATGCATTTTCATGCGGACACCTCCTGACATGCATGGGAACTCATGAGAATACTTTCCTCATTTTCACACAGACCTTAAGAGGTGCAATCCCAACAAGGACCCTCAGCCATGCACCTTCCTTATAGACCAACACGCATCCCCTTTACGTGTTTATAGATCCACATGCATGATTCTTTAAATATCATGCGATTGCATAATGGACATGAGACCACTATTATGCGGTGCATGAGAAAATCTTAGATGAGTGTCTCTTGGCCATGTAGAGTTAAAAAGGATGACCCCTTTGCAATGTGATATATATGTTCTTCATTCCAGTGAATACCCTTGAGCATGAGTGGCACCCATGCCAGCAACCATGGGCATGGACTGGATAACATGCAAGCCCTCATGCGATACCACAAACCCTCAGTCTTTTGATGCATGCACACAGCCCTAGGAATGGCTACCTCAACATGAATCATCCCCATAGATCTCTATCCATGAATTCCTCTTCACTATAAAGAGCATTCTCTCACCCATGCATGAGGAGTATTTGGTACACAACCCCCACGTAACACCACAGGGCCTATCACAATACCTCATTTGAGGACATGCGATCACATGAATGGACAAATATCATGCGACTCCTTTATATAGGGTGCCCCTCAAACATGTGTGTGTCCTTGACACACTTGAGAACCCATGGAAAATACCTAACCTTTTCCATGAAATCCCTATGGTGAACACCCCCAATGTGCACATTTGGGCATGTGGTGGTGCCTATATAAAGTGAAGGTAGATTCCCTTTGGACATGAATATCAACACTTGGATGGGTGAAAAAACAATAAAAATATCTGTGAGACCCTACCATGTGAATGGTTCAATGACCCACAATCACGAGAGTCCCCATGGGACTTGCAACTCCATTAGTCAGCTTTGGACATGTCACCTTGATCGTGATACAAAGCTCATACGAGTTAGATTTATCTCATGAAAACCCATTGAAATGTCACCATTTTCATGTGACAATCCTAGGAAAAGTCATGTCAATCATGTGAAGCACCTCAGGGATATAAACCTTGGTCATGGGAATACATTCTAGACAATGCACGTTGATCATGCAAAGGATTTATTGGCATGTTGGAATGATCATGCGATTGTCCAAAGACATATCTATATTGATATGTGATTGTCCGAAGACAATTCAGGTTAATCATGAGATAGCGTATGGTTATGTATACTTCGATCATGTGCAAGACCCCTGAAATTCCTTCTTTGGTCATGCAAATCACCTTTGACATTTTCACTTCACCCATTCGGAGGCATACAAGACATGCCAATTGATTAGTCAGACAACCTTGGTTACGTTTACCATGTCAGATTGGTGATCCAACATATCGAGAAGGTGATCAAGATTGTCCAGTATATATCCAAGACATGTCAGGAAAATCCTTTATGACATTCCCACTTTGTATGGCATTCCTACTTGGACTCATTCCATGTGGATCCTAGACAATAACCTTTATCTGCATTCCCCTTTGACAAAGGAAGTGTCCTTGATGAGATAGGGTCATGTACTCATGTGACCCTACCAATATCATGCTCTCAGATAGACCATCATGGTCATCACCACCTCTCTTTAATCTTCCAGAGGATAAAGAATGAGTATGCCAATCAGGAAGCCTTAGAGTGTAAGCCCCGACTAGTTGGGAAGCCTCAGAGTGTAAGCCCCAACCAATTGAGTAGCCTTATAGTGTAATCCTCAACCAATTGGGAAGCCTTAGTGCGTAAGCTCTGATTACCGACATAATCTAATATGTCCCCAGCTATAGGGAATCCATTTAGGTATAAGCCCCTAGAATTCCTAAAATATCAAGGTAGTCATAATATATACGAGCATGATCATCTACCTTAGCCTATCATTGGGTTAAGGGATAACTGAACTATTAGAACTCTAATTCCTATAATGATCGAGATACATAGGAAGCCTTCCTAAGGCCCGAGATCCAATGGGCATCCACGTCAGTGTAAGTCCCTTCACATTCCAAATATTCCTTGCTTATGGGATTAAATCCACCCATAGATCTATTATTCTTCCTTATCCATTAGTGGATGAGAAGAGGACTCATGTACAAGCATCATTTTAAGTATAACTCCTGACCGTTCCCTTGAAGACCTAAAATCCATGAGTGGGTTGGAGGATGAACTGAACTACAAGAACTCTGATTCCTTCCATAACCGGGATATGTAGGAAACCTTCCTAAGGCTCAATATCTATTCCATATCCTCCATGAGATGGGTGATTGTGCCCCTCAAAGGGTGACTTTAATATGTAATCCTCGTACGAATATGCTCTCATGAAATGTGTCTAATCTACTATAATATATTGTTTTTCACACCGAATGTGGATCACGCGGGCTTAGAGACTAGTAATGATTGTACTAAGAGCATGTTGAGAATTCCCCTAGTGTGGGCCCACCATTGGGATGTTAGTATGATTACATCCCCTCTCCATTCATAGGTATATATTCCCAAAAAATAATTCTAGGGCAGTCTCATTCACATAAGTCTCGCCTAGGGCCTCTATTATCATATCTATCATGAAACAGACACCCGTTACAGGAACTGCATGGAAACTGTTAATGTATTAAATAGGATATGCAGGATGCCTCATTGAGGTTTGAGACTGATATTCATGTCCTTATCATATGATGTTAAACTTCATGGATGGGTTCACTCATACAACTATAAACTATGTCAAAGAAACTATGTGGGGTTTGATTCCTATTTTCAAAAGATATTTAGGACACCACATAGAGGTTCAATCACATCTCCAAGACACCAACCATCTCCTTGGACAACAATAAACTCTTCTCAAACATGGCCATGACCTAAAGCATCATAATTAAATAAGAGAGCGATAGAGAACCCATGATATACACATGATAGTCCCTATCAATACATGTTCATAAAAAATCCATTTACATAGGGGGAACCGATCCCATATCAGGGCCTCAAAAGGATTTCAAGAACATATCCTAAATCTATATGAGAGACCTGGAGTAGGAAATAATTTCCTCCAAAGGGAAGGATGAGCCTGACCTCTCATCCTCCTGACTAATGCGAGTCCCCAAGAGTCGATGGGCCTGAAAACACAAGTGAGTGTCTACATTTAGAAAGTAGGTCCATACCAATCTATGGATGAGGGAAATGTTGGGAGTTTCTGGAAAGTAGGTTCATACCACTATATATTGTTTTTCTAGCACACAACTCTATTTCTGTCACTCACTCCCCTTTACTTAAAATTATTTCGTGCCTCAAATCTTGGGATTTATCTATGTTTTGAGCTTAACAAATGTGAGGGTATCACCTCTTATTTATAGACCTCGTTGAACCCCATGTGTAAAAACCCCAATGTTTTGTGCAAAACCCTGATGTGTCACGCAAAACCCCATTTGATGTCACATTGGGTGTGTAATTCTCTTTCACACTAACCTCATCTTTCATGCACTTCATTCCTTTTCCATTTTTCAATGTTCTAACCTTGAATCATGCCTTGAGTGCAACATTCCAAACCCCCTTTAATCTTGCGCACAAAAACCAATCTTTCATGAAATCCACTCCTTTTCCATATTTTGATGTTCGTATCATGATACTCCACTTGCACACAACATACCAAGCCATCTTCAAACTTACATGCATCATCCTTTACCAAAATCACATTTTTCCACCTCCTAATTTTCAACCCAAAAAATTTGGAAAACACTGGGAAACAACACCACCTTAAAATCTATTTCATAAAGAACACCAATGATACTTCATTATCATCAGGAATATTCAACAAATAACTGATTTCATCACGAACCATATCTATCATGATATATAGTCTTTGATCGAACGCCTTTATCATCGTCATATTTTCAACGGAATGTACTGAACCTTCTATATCTTCCACTAGAATTTTTCTTTCCAATCAAAACTGAATATGATTAAAAGAACCTTTACTCCCCCTTTAATTCATAAGAATTGCATAAAAAGTTCTACTAAATTATGATATTTGTGAAATACAAATCAGCAAAGCATCATATAGTTTTCAATTCCTTTACAAAGCGAATTGATTTATCTTCTTTGACAACAAAAGACAACACTCTATAACAAAAAACTCTTCTTACTTTCTTTTATATCCAACTTGGTCCTAAAAAGTCACACGACCAGACACATGGTCCTTTATAGCATGGCGTATACTCCCAGTACATGGTGTGTTCTACCAAATGTTTATCACCCCCCTTTCTCTGCTCAAACAGTCACTCACATGGTCAAAAAATACATGATGTGTACCTATGGTACATAGCATGTACTTAAAAAAATTAGTTCTTCTAGAATAGAAGAACTGATGATGTGTTTTCATAACATCACACGTTGTGTTGTCTGAGTTTGCAGATAGTAAGCCTCTCAAACTTCTCTAAAACCCTAAAAAACTAAAAATTTTGTCCAAGGAGTGAAAAATTATGACTCGTGGGAGCCCATACTCCCTGTGAATCAAAGTTTGGAATCCTTTTTCACATATTAACTTGAAAAAATTCAATTAAAGTTCAAACATGATCCACCAAATTATAATCCAAGAGGGCCCATAACACCTCAGGGACCAAATATTGGCATCCATCCAAATGAAACCTTACATTTATAAATACCCTATCAAAATAATAGGTATTTCTATCACAACATCATGCATATCTAACACCACATCTATCACAACATCATGCAATCAATAATGCAACCTAAATGGCATGACAAGAATGCATGACATGTGATCTCTAGCAAGTGCCTATATGATGCGTGAGATGGAATACCCTCATCTCATCAGGTTGCAAAATAAATAGAATCACAATGATATCAATAATAATAACACAAAACAAGTGTGTCACCCAACGATGAAATTGAATCATTTTTAACAATTCAAAAACTAGAAAAATTGCATTATTCGAGGTAACTTGGATTTTCCCTGTACAGAGGTTAGCTACTTCTGAGCACAACTTGTTACCAACTACCTATTCCTTCTTATCCCAGTCTATAGGATATAAATAGTAATTCAAAGAAGAAAATAACTTCCTCTGATACCACTTTGTAACATCCCCGGATCCGAGTGTCTCCCAAAGGTTCCCCAAGCCCGATTGGTCACATAACCTCAAGTGTATTTCCCCAAACATCAGAGGATACTGACTAGCAATGAGGTCCAAGGTATGATAATGGGGAAACTATTACCTCATTGGAAGAGTATATAGAATGGAAAACAAATAATAAACAATAGCAGAAATAGTAATACCATACAACAGAAGTAAACAGTTGAAGACTAATAGTAATAAAACAAACAGAGCATATATATAGATGATGCATGTCACATGTGTCTAGGAAAGTATCCAAACAAGTCACAATGCTAGAAATACAATATTAAAACCAAAGTACAAAAAATAAAGTGAACTCCAATAGCATCACAAGCCTCAACTTGGTTCCATTCTCTCTACCTCCAACAATAATCAAGTACCTGATGAAGAAGGGGGCTTGCCCTTATCTATACCTGAAATCATAGAATCTATTTGGGTCCAAAATCATGAACTGAAATGGGTGAGAGACAAGTCCCAGTAGGAGACTACCAAAATATCTGTGCCTAACTATAAGTGAATATATATATATATATAGCAGGTAATATGTAGAAGTGAAGCAATGAACTAGGAAGTACTCAATAGTACACAATCCTATAGTTCTTAATTACATTCATTTACATTTATTATTAATCCTTTGAATCATGTAATCTCAGGATCTATCCTAAGATCTATATTCCCTTGTATAATAGTAACAAAACAAATGTCTTAAATTACCATCTAAAAAATCAATTAAAAGCGTATCCAAGCTTGTTCTTTGGCTTGGCAGACTCATCGAAATCATTCAATCATTCATAAACAACCCTCTGGGAAAGTTGTCATGGTCTAACCCCTTTGGTTTAACATGGAATCAATAATTTATAAATGACCTCCTGGGTAGCTCTCATTATTAATACCCCAGGGTCAACATAATGTTAATAAATTATAAACGACATCTTGGGTATCTCTCACAGTCAATACCCCTAGGTCTACATAGTATCAATAAATTATAAATGACCTCTTAGGTATCTCTCACGGTCAATACCCCTAGGTCAACATAGCATAAAAAATCATAAATGACCACCTGGGTAACTCTCACATTCAATACCCCTAGGTCAATATCTACACAAAGGCTATCAGGATCTAGTGTAAATAAACATGGAAACCCCCACAATTTTCCTGGTCTAAGGCTCTCACAGTCCATTGGAAAAACAACAAGCATATCATATCAAAGAAGCCCATGTAATCTAAAACTACTACATGGATAAACATTCAAAAATAATACCACATTCATTTCATATAATCAATCAACTCCATCCTAATAAACCAAGGAATGTAACAAGGTATGCCTAATAGGAATTATGGACCAAATGGACATAAATAGTCAATTAAGGGGAAATGCACCCATGGGGTGTCCTGTAAACAAGGTATCTAACCTTAAGCCTATGCAAAAACCCCTTAATAATTAGTCAAACCATTTCAAGAATGAATCAAGGTTAAATTCTAAATCATGTAATACCCCAAACATGGATATGTGTCACTTTTATCATATATAATCCAAAGATGAATAATGAAAGGCACAAACCACCTACCTTGATATCGTGTGATCGATATACTTGAACTTAAACCCTTGAATCTTCCTAGAATGGCATAGATCTACAAAAATGTGAAGAATTATCAACCTTGAATAACTCACGAGAGAGAAACAATTAGGAATAAAGGATCTAGAGGATTTGAGAACTCACTTGTGGAATTCCAACACACCCAATGACATCTCAATTGGATCTCAGATAGAAAATCAGGAGGGGTTTGAAGTTTTTTGGCCATTACATCACTCTCTTGTATAAAACACAGGGAGAATAATATAGTTCTGGACATGAGATATGTCCCCACTCTGATACCTCAATAAAAAAACTACAATGTGTGTTCATTAAATTCACATGCCATGTAGTAGCATTAACTGGCCCCTGCCTTAAGTGGTCTTATAGGTCACCACACATCCATGTACTCAGCCATTACATGACTAGTATGCAGGTACATGTGCTAACTGGGTATACAACGTGTACTCATAAGTACATGGAGTGTACTAAGAAAATACCCATTTCTTCATTTTTCCTAAAAAACAACCCGAAATAAAGATCCATACCTAAAATAAAGATCTGGGTTATTATACATGTCATGTACCATGGAAGGAGGCTCGTTAAAGGGAAAATAGAAGATCAAAACACAAATAGAGTATGAAAATCATGTGTAAGTATGACATAATATAACTTTTTCTTCTTTGAAATAACATTACATAACAATGCCTACATATTTTCCTATTTTTTTTATCTAGTTTAGTCATAATAATAATTATCGGGTATACCTAATGGAAAACTACTTTTAGTGTCTTTGAATCAGACAAAATGGTACAGTTATGTTAGAGGTGTGGATTTTGAAGTTTCAACATAAGTATATTTTTAAATAGAATATAAGTAGTGGGATATAGATGATAGAATGAAAAAGATGCAGGCATAGATAGATTCTCTAACAAAAAAAGTTAGTTGGAAAAATGATGTGATCAATTAGTTTCTTCAAAGGGATCAATGAGAAGAAACAACACACCAACAAATAAAACATGAAGAGAAACCCTCCCCACCCCTAGTTTTGATGTTATCCATTCCCCTTGAAGGTCTGTTATAACTGAGGTAATTGATTTTTTCAAGATAGTTTGGGTTAAATGTGAATCAAACAACTATTGATACCTTTATTTTACTAAATTTATTCAAGGTGAAACTTATTGTGATTTATAACTATCAACACCCACTCATCACTTTTTTATGAGAGTTAAAATGTAAAATATACAAGGAAATATTCTACGTAATAAATAAATTCCAAATTATTACATGAAAGTAGGCATGTAGATCACAATTCTAGTGTCGAGTTACCCATTCCACCTGATGATCTTGATGTAAACATGGTTAAACTTGCTATTATCACTACTATAGATCTTACCTTTAACAACCCACAAAAGGGATTTAACATTAATAAAAAATATCAATTTTCCTCAACACCATTAAAGGGGGGGCTTTATTAGTGATCGAAAAACAATGATAAAGGGGGACCTTTATCGGTGTTAAAAAAAGCACCGATAAAGGCCCACTTGTTGTAGTGTTCTATATAAATAACAATAGAGTACAACACATACACTTGTAACCTATATAAAAATAAAAAATTTAATTAAAATAAATTTTACATCACAAATAGAAATGAAACACTACTACATACATTTCAAAAAGTGTTTATTTATAATTAAATTTATAATTACTATCCACAAACATTTAAAAACATTAATGTTTCAGCATCTTTGGCACCCATGACCCCCTATTAAAAAATCTAATCCATGGTATCATTTGCCGAAAATATCACCCAAACCCAAGAAAAATAATCTACCCATATAAGATAAAAAATATTATGTTAGTAATACTATAATGACATAAATTAAACACAAATATGAATGAATACATTAATAAAATGTCAATTTTAAATAAAGGGACACACTTAAAGTTATATCAGTCACATTGTGTGTCAGATTGAGTTGGGGTTGATTCCAAAAAGTCACAAATGACTTATGGATCATTTCCCTAAAGTATCAAAACAATATGAATTTTTTTCACAATTTTCAGTATGTCACCCATTATTTTTAATAAAATTGATATCAATATTAAATAAAAAGACACACTTGGAGTCATATTGATCACACTGTGCATCAAATTGAGGTGTGGCTGATTCATACAAGTCATAAATGACTTTTGGATCATTTTCCTGATGTAACAAAATAATAAAAATGTGTTTTTTTGGTTTTGAGTATGCCACTTGTGCTTTTCACTAAAATGTCATTTCAAATTGGAACCACACACTTTGAGCCACACCGGTCTCATCATGTGCCGAATTGATATGATACTACTTCCTAAATTTCAAAAATGAGTTAGGAATCACTTTCCTAAATTATCAAGACAATCCGAGTGTGTTTTCTTGGTTCTTAGTTAGTGAAACACATTTTTCCCTAAAATATAAAAATTAAATTAATTATAGACACTTTGAGTAACACCTGTCACACCATGTATCAGATTTTGGTGGGGTTGATTATTATGAATAATAAATTACTTATGGATCATTTTACTAAAGTATCATAACAATAAAAATGTGTTTTCTCAGTTTTCAATATTTCATTTTTTCTTTTTACTAAAATTAATGTAAATTATAAATAAAAAGACACAATTGGAGTTATACCGGTCCCATTGTGCATCGAATTGAGGTGGGGTTGATTCCTACACATAAAAAATGACTTATAGATCATTTTAGTAAAGTATGGAAACAATATGAATGTTTTTTTTTTCTATTTTTAGTATGTCAATAATGTTTTTTTTAAATGTCATTTCAAACTGGAAACACACACTTTGATTCATACCAGTCTTATAGTATGTCGGTTTGATGCGAGACTACTTCCTATATGTCAAAAATGACTTATGAATTATTTTCATAAACTATCAAGATAACCAGAGTGTTTTTTCTTGGTTTTCAATGAGTGACACATATTTTGAACTAAAATGTTAATTTTAAACTCATAATAGACACTTTTAGTCATACTGGTGACACCATGCATCGAATTGAGGTGAAGTTGATTCCTACACATCAAAAATGACTTATGGATAATTTTTATAAAGTATCAAAACAATATGAAATAATTTTATTAGTTTTTATAATACCACTTGTTCTTTTTACTAAGATTAATGTTAATTTTAAATGAAAAGACACACTTGGAGTCATATCGATTGCACCATGTGTTGGATTGAGGTATGGTTGATTACTACATGTCAAAAATGACTTATGGATTGTTTTCAAAAATTATCAAAACAATTTGAATGAGTTTTCTTAGTTTTCAATTTTTCACTTGTTCTTTTTACTAAAATTAATGTAAATTTTAAATAAAAAGACAAATTTGGAGATTTTCAAGTCACAAGGTACATTAGATTGGGGTGGGGTTGATTCCTACATGTTAAAAATTAATTTTGGATAATTTTAATAAATTATAAAAGCAATTTATAGAGACCCTATCCTTTTCACATAACATTACATGATTTTAAGCATAATTATACATTAGAGTACAAGACAAGGATCGTGAAGTCTAGTGTCTTTGAAGACTAGGAACATAAAACTAAATACATGGGACTAAAAAAACGTATTTATTTAATCTCCATAAATATCTCCTAACTTCCTTTGATCACTTACATCTAAATAGGGTACCCTGGGGATCACATGGATGAGATAAAAATCCTAGTAAGGGAATAACCATAAGAACAAAGAATTATCATGATGAATAAAAGTCATGAAATGATGATATAAAAAGGCATGTAACATATGGAACCTTGGCATATAAAAATGAATAATGTAAACATGGAGTCATAGAAATGTGGAAAAAACATAAAACATTAATTTAGTATGAGTCAAAGATAACTGCCAAGATCGTTTCACATAGTAGCACAAGCCACAACTAACCGCCAAGACCGTCACACATAACATCTCATGAGAATTAACTTTACCCAATTAATTGGAGTGCTATTTGGGGTCACCCGTATTAAATTTTTATGAATATGTTTTCCACATAAAAAATCATACATAATCAATCTTATATAAACATAAGGGTTACCCATGGAAAGAATTGGGTACCACAATCATTTCCTAAAGTATAATAAATGGTCATATCCTAAAAGTGTCCACAAAAGAAAGGAACAAACATATACATGGAAATTCATAATGAAAAATAGTCATGTATCATGGTAAGTGATTTCATGTAGAAGTAACCACATGTAAAAAAATTATTCAAGAAATTTTATCATAGAATTTTTTTGAGCGGTTTTAAGGAAAATACTATAGAGCCTTTAAAATAGAAAAGGAAACAATACTTTATAAAAACAAATAAGTGAACCAAGAAGTTTTCCAAAATAAATATAATTATTTTATAAATACAATATTTTATTAAAATAGAATATAGATTTCACTTGAAATCAGGTAAGAATTTGGGAAGTTCCCTCAAAACAGGTTTGCTTATCGGGAAGTATTGAAGAGGGAATCACTTAAAAACATGTGTATACCCAAAAGATAATGATGAATGGAACTTGATACATTATTTGGGAACATTAAAATAGAATTTATAATATGAACATAAGAATAATATATAACCTCATTTAGGTAAAAACAATAACAAAGAAACCCAAAGGAATAAAGGAGGTTCGGGTTGAATCCCTTAAGGAATATCAGCATGGTATCATGTGTACTTAAGAGGGATTAATGAGTGATAAAGGGGTTTATAATCATTTAAAAATCATGAGGATTGTATGGGGGAGGTGCGTAATCATACCCCATCACTAGTAATTACCCATAAAAGGTCATAACATAGAGGACAATCTTGAATAAAAGTGAAATAGAGAGGATCCCTTACATTAAGTCCGAAGGAGATCTTCACTTGATCTTAATGACCTGAATAATCAAATTAGGTTAATTAATTAATAATTAAATAACCTATTATATATGTAAAATATTTATTATAACTTTTTTAAGTTCATTCATGTCCTTTTTTCTTGGTTATGGGGTTTAATTTTATTGTTTGGGTCCGTTTTCTTCCTTGGTTTTAATGATCAGTTCACTTATATTCATGTTCAGATACACATGTATGATGAGAGTGGTTGTCCAGAATTGAAGTTATATTTTATTATTTAACATTAATAAGGTTACATGGTTTTAAAATTAATTTGGTTTCTTGGAGTGAAGATTAATCATATGTAAAACATTAGTGATAACCTTTTGGGTTAATTGGCAGTTTTTGGACACAAAGAACATGTTTTGTTTTATAAATCAAAACCATGTGTAAAAAAGGATTATAGAAACATAGATGATACATAATACATATATTATGGTATGATTCAACAATGAAAATGGTTTCATGACTATAATTGAAGACGATAACGAAAATTGAAAACCCACTGTCCTTGAATGTTGTAAATTATCACATCTGAGATATGGTCTTTACTACTAAAATAAAATAAGGGTAAATGAGAGATGATATTAAATTATTACATTATCATAAAAAAATCCATTTCATATAAGTTAATTTATATTTCATAAAATTTGGATGAGGATAGGTAAGGATAGAAAAGTAATCAGATGAACTTGAAAAGAAAGTAAAAGAATTGAAAAAAGGAATTTACCTCTTAAATCAATCTTCCTTGAGAGCCTCTTAAAGGGAGAGGATTTGTTATTTTGAAGATAATAAGGGCTATTAGACGTGGGGTAGAATATTTGGGAGATATTTGGGTATAATTTAGGGAAGGAACAAGGCTTGAGAGGAGTGAAGAGAAGAGGGGAGTGTGGGTGGTTTTTATAGTGGAGGGGAGGAGGGTTTTCTTAATAGTATAATCATTAGTTTATTATTTTTCCACAAGACAAGAAATAATGATGATTACATGAACAAGAATAGTAATAAGTGAATGTGAGTTTGATATTTGGGTGCTTAAATCACTTATGATTCTAGGAATAGTGGATTTAAATTATAATGTATTTATATAATAAATTAATGTATTTTACTATTCTTAAAAAATTCAAGTTTTTCAGAAAAATCCAAAAAATTCACCCTAACCATTTTTTGACATTTAGAATCTAAAAATGAAATATATTTTTGAAAAACAATTCTCTAAATATTATTAATTACATATTTAATTAAAATCATAATTTATCCCAAAAAAACCATTTTAAAAACATTTATTCACTTATTCCATCATACTTTCACTTAAATCTTATTTATATACTACCATAGTTAAGGTTACTATTCATTAAGATATGTAAATATTCATAAGGTTAATGTTACTAATCATAAGGGTATGTTACTATTCACAAAAAATTAAGTTTGTCTTATCAGACTCCAAACATCTTACTAATTGCAACCGTGAATGTCAGATTTTTGAAATTAAAAACACAAAAGTGTCAAAATTATATTTAAAGGTCACATAGTACTTAGTAGTTCATTGGGTAGTGATTTAATGTGATTATATGAAATAATCATAATAAGGAAATTTCCATGGAAAAACATTGGGTCGTTACACAATCCAAATGCATTTTCTTGGTTTTCAGTTTGTCACTTGTTCTTTTTACTAAAATTAATGTCAGTTTTAAATAAAAATACATACTTGGAGTTATAACATTCACACCATGCATTAGATTCATGTGGAGTTAATTCATACATGTCAAAAATTACTTATGGATAATTTTACAAAAACATAAAAACAATCCAAATGAGTTTTCTCAGTGTTCAGTATGTCACTTGTTCTTTTTTACTAAAATTAATATTAATTTTAAATAAAAATCCACACTCAGAGTCATATAGGTCACACCGCATGTCAGATTGAGGTGTAGCTGATTCCAACACATCAAAAATGACTTATGTATCATTTTAATAAACTATCAAAACAATATGAATGCATTTTATTGGTTTTTAGTACGCCACTTGTGTTTTTTAGTAAAATTTCATTTCAAACTAGAAAAATGCACTTTGAGTCATCTCGGTCACATCATGTGTCAGTTTGATTTGAGACTAGATCCAACATGTCAAAAACTAGTGATGAATCTTTCTCCTAAATTATCAATAAAATAAGAGTGTGTTTTATTGGTTTTTATTGAGGGACACATGTTTTTAACTAAATTGTAAATTCTAACATGATGGGGGACACTTTGATTCATGCCGGTCACACTGTGCATTAGATTGATGTGCAGTTGATTCCAATAAATCCAAAATGAATCATGAATTGTTTTATTAAAGTATCAAAACAATATTAATGTGTTTTCTTGGATTTGAGTATGTGATGTGTTTTTTGAACTAAAATATAAATTATAAACTAAAAACATATAGTTTGAATCATACTGATATTATTATGTATCGGATTGATGTGAAAATGATTGAGTATGAGATATGTGTTTTTCTTTCAACTATATATAAAAATCTCAAAAATGGATAATATGTTCCATTCTGATGGAAGAGAAACCCCATGATCGCTAAAACACCTACATTTTAAGCTGAATGGGGTTTTGTTTTCCATAAAAAGGAAGATGTTCCATATTTTCTATCTTATTACAGATAATTAAAAGAAAAATATGGATTCCTAAAAGATATGTAAAAAAGAAAAAATAATTATTAGATAAAAATGATAAGGAAATTAACTTACAAAAATTAAATAAAATGATGACAAAATTAATTAAATAAATATTATGAATTCACCTTTTCATGATGGTTATATACATTCTTAATCCATTTCCTTATTGTCAATATCTCAGTTGTAGCCTTTAAGTCCAATATCGCATGAACATGAGAAGCTTTGAACAAACCACCACAAAATTAGAAAAATATTACACCTATATAAGAAAATAAATATTATTTTATAAATACTATAAATAAATAAATTAAAAATAAATATGAAATAATATATTAATAAAATGTCAATTTTAAACTGAAACCATACAATTTGAGTCATACCAGATACACTGTTTATTATATTGGATGCATGATTAATGAAGCTACCATTTTAATTTTTTATAATACTAGAATTAAATTTTCATAATCCCAAAATAGTTTTAGCTAATGGGAAATTTTCACATTTTTAGGTTTTAGTGGTATTTTCAGCTTAAATGCAAAAAATGGTCAATTCTGAAATTTTAACTATTTTCTAACACTTCTGTATTTCAGGCATAAATATTTCATTATTAATACAAGTTGTGTGATTATTCTTTTTAGGGTTTCTATGTTTTTAGGATACATATTTTTCAATTGGTCCAAGTCTTGATTCAGAAATTTGGTGGCTCAAGTAAATCAGTCTTTGTAGAAAGTTGTTTTGTCCAGTATAGTGGACCCCACCTACATAATTGAGGCATAAGTCCAATTTAACGTGTATACATTCCTTGATTTCAACTGGAGATGAACTATAATTCCATGAGTCATGTCCTTTATGAGTTTCAAGTTAAAATACTATCATTAAGGAATCATTTGAATGGTTAAAACACATGGAATATGAAAGGTATTATGAGACATAAAAAAATCCCATTCAGTATTTAATTCATACCATTTGAACCAAACGTCCAAAATGACTAATATTTTATGGATGGATGATAAAGGAATTATGGAACAACTTTTATTAATTATGGAACATGTGAATTGACTGGATGTATGGTCATAATGGAATTGTAATGTGAAGATTTGGAATATGATGAGGCACATGGACATAATGAATACCTCGGAGTAAAATGGTCATAAATACTTCGTCTGGTGATAAGTTGTAACGCCCCGACCCTAGTTGCCTAGAGTCGGTGCATTATTACATAACATTGGCATGATCACAAGAAAGATCAAATCTCGAAAGACCGATTGGTTTAGTAGCCTTGGAAACACTAGATATATTCATAAGTTTTACATTACATCATAAAATGAAAAACTACTACAACAACATAATGTCTCCATAATCCACACTACTATCCCCTCATAATATCCCTGCAGGTCATTCATAATTTACTTCTTCACATCCTGGGGAAAAATAAAACATAGAAAAGGGGTGAGCTCAAATGCCCAGTAAGGATAACAATATAGCAGAAACTTTCATAAATAAGAATAAACATTTAAGGCAATGCATTACTAAAACAAAAGCCTTTTAAAATTGAACTTCAACATGGTATGGCAAAAGTAAAATGAAATAATGCCATTTACTTATTCACATGGATATTCTACTAATCGAATAATCACATGCAAAAATCAATAACCACTTTCATAATGTTGGAATGCATAATGCTAAATGTTAAATTCTTTGTCTAGGCCTCATCCCAAGACCTAGGGGTTACTTCTAACCGGAACCCAACCCGGAGTGCCTCTAATAACCGGACACCAACCCGGAGTGCCTCTAATAACCGGACACCAACCCGGAGTGCCTCTAATAACCGGACACCAACCCGGAGGGCATACTTTTACCAGTCCCTAACCTGGAGGGCTTACTTTAACCAGTCCCCAACCTGGAGGGCTTACTTTTACCGGTCCCCAACCCGGAACATTCTTGTTTAGCACATTCATCTGAAGAAAAGTTTGAAATATAACATAAACATTCGGGTTAAAACTAGCATACGAAATGTCAATAGTTTCACCATAAACTATGAATGGTATAAAATAGCACATCCACATTCAAACATATCACAAAACTTTCAATACAATATAGAAGTTTTGTATTATAATAAATCAACTTCAAATAATCTTAAAATCCATCAAAGGATGTTGACATAGATGAAATCAAAATTCTTTTAAAAGAAGTATCTCCTTTTATTTTGAAATCATTTAATATCCATATAAAATAAAACATTTTCTTTGAAAATATTCTTATAAGCTTGTAAGGAAAGCTTCGACGATTTTATAACGGTGGAAAATATCCGCACCCGCCGTATAAGTTAAAAAAAACATTCTTACCTCAATTCTGTCGAAAAGGTTAAAAAGGACCTTGTTTTGAAAACGACGGAAAGATTCCTTTATAAACCTCTTATAAAAAGTCAAACAAGGGTATAAATGACTTTAACCCATATTCTTGTAAATAGTAAAAATGTTTTGAAATACATTTCGAAGAAACATGGATGTGGATGATAAAGAGATCCCAGTAGATTATTACGTATAATACAACCTCGGATAATGAAGAGATTGTGAAATAACCCTTACCTTGTACTTTTCCTTGGTTGGGGTAGGTTAACCTCCTGTATAATGGTGAAATAGTTGTTATTAAATTATACAAGAATCATATATATTAATATGATATCATATATGATCTTTTAACATTGATTTGTTAATAATATCTTAGAATTATCGTCGTTTCGGGAGTTAACTTACTCATTTTCTTTTATATGTTTTGTTACATAAGCCATGGTTGTTGTATCTTATTCATATCCAGAATGATATACAGTCCTTAAACATCATTTTTAAATCATCAAATGATAATTATACTTGAATGGATACGATGGAGAATGAATCTCATCGCGTTCGTGGAGACGGTAGTCCGTACGTACGCACGAGCGACAATATCATTCTTTTGATATTAAAATAATATATAAATGTATGGTATATCATATATACAGAATCATTAACATGTTATATTTATTATTTACATGAGTTACACATCATTATTATACCCATCCAAATAATATTATATTGAATAACAATTACACCACGACGTGGAGACGGTAAGCCGTACGTACGCACGTATGGTGACATGTTATTCAAAGGGTGGATAGAATACTGAATATGATTGTACCATATTTATAATAACATCATAGTATATGTGAGATACTGGAGTTATTATTTCAGAATGGTAAGAACAAAGGAAGAAGAAGTGGAAGAAGAAATGAACTTAGAAAAGGGTGGTGAAATCATTACCTCTTCTTCGGGTTCTTCCTTTTGATTTGATCAAAAGGGCTCCTTAGGTTGGCTTTCTGATCAAACTAAGGCCTCTAGGTTGTAGTGAAGGATGTTGGGAGAGTATTTGGGCAGAGTTTGGCCGAACCAAAAGGCTTTAGAGGTGTGAAGAAATGAGAAGTAGGAGTGCCCTTTTATAAGAGGGGTGAGGGGCACCTTTGGAAAAGCTAGAAATATTAATTTATAATAAATTCATATTCGGTTTCTAAAGGCTCCAAAGTTGACTATTCAAAGGATGAGGTGGGGATAGGTCGAAAACAACTCATCCAATATAATTTAGACAGGTTTGGGTACTTATATTAACCTTATCTTTAAGTATTAACTCTAAGTTAATTAGTTTCACTTTTACAATGTCTCTTTGTATTTTTATATAATATGGTTAATAAACTTACTATATACATCCAAGCGACCCCCAAGTGGTCCATTAATGATTAACCTATCATAATATAAGTCTCTTGGCCGAACCTTAGATTTTTAGGAATTTAATATCAATTAATAATATAATATTTGTTTTAAGAACTCTTTTATGTCAATTTTGACACTATTCAATAGTTGATTTTTGTGAAACTCATAACAGATTGATTACTTCGAACAAAGTTCATTAAATCAATCCTAATATATCATATTAGCCTAGAAAATTATTTTAATTCATTAAAAGTTTCATATTATATTTATTTCGGTATTTATAATATCAATTATTTTAATTTTTCACTATTATAGTAATTACTGCATCATCATTGTGTCATAAATAAAATAACTTATTTATTGTCTAAAAATTATAAATAAAATATCATTATGTAGGAAATCTTTTTATCTTTCTAATGAATATTTATAATAGAAAATCCAACATGTATAACCCTATGTAAAAATTGTTCTTCTAAAAGATATATGATTGTGTCATTTTTGTATTCATTTTAACTTAATTAAAATAAAGTGTCATTATCACTTACAAGTGGATCCATGGGGTCCCAAAATTGATACAAAGATGCCCATGGTCGACCATGTATCAACCAATAGGGTTAAGACACGTTTTAGGGTAATTTTGTATTATTATAATATTATTTTTTTAACCCTTATTTACCGGATTTACCCTTTAACCATGGTAAATAAAATATTTACCGCAGTAATTATTCAAAATGTCTAAAAATAAAAGTTACCTATTTACATAATTTGGACATCCTGATTCCAAATATGGAATCCATTTTCCTAAATTCAAAACACAGAAGTGGCAGAAATTAATTTAAAATTAATTCCCGCTGTTAAAACAAAAAGCGTGTTTTTAAGAGATAATAACTATCAAAAGATTGACACTTGTTTATGTTTGGTTTAATTGTAAAATTATGTCCAATGATAAACATTAAATTGAATGGTAAAAATATATTCTAAATATACTTTAAAACCACGCAAATTCATAATTTATCACTATTAATTATTTTGATTAAAAAAGTTGTTTTTAATTAAAATTTAGAAATTTTCACTATTCATCAAAATATGAAAGTTATCCGAAATGTACCAAAATTTCACCCTAGGCTAATTTTGATATTCCGAATCCAAAAATGAAGTCCATTTTAAAATATAAAATATATATAACTTCAAAAAGTAGATATTACTATTCATAACAGCTAGTTTGATTGGTTTCGGTGTGTTAGAACTCGAAGTTGCGTACAACACACGCTACTGTTTTATTCAAAGGAAAGCGTACCGTGGAAGCTTGGGATGTTTCATTTTAAATTTTTTTGATGTCTCCATTTATTCAAAAAGTTTAAAATATTGTATTTAAAAAGGTTTCACTATCAAATGTTGATAAAAGTGCAATACTGAAAATGAATCTGTTCTTGCATTATATCTAAGAAACTCATAATATGGATTCTAAAATTATAAGGATTACATAAACTTTAAAATTTATCTAATACTATTCATAACCTTTTTTTGAATGTCTTGTTTGGTAAGTCATGGTGTAATTGAAATCGGTGTTGCGTGTAATTAAAGTTATTGAATTATTTTGAAGAAATAACACACTATGAAATCTTGGGGTGTTACATTCTCCCCTCCTTCAATAAATTGCGTCCTCGCAATTTGAAATTGTTCTTCGAAAATAAAAGGTTGAAAATAGAAAATATATTTGTGGGAAAACCCACATCGAAAAATGAATTAATGAGGCCTCTATTTAAAATAAAGAGTGGAAAGTATGAAGATTACCGAAAATAACACATACTAGGGTTCCATGTAGGAAAATATGGATATGGAGGAGAAATCTAACCATCAATTATCTGATGGAGAGTGGTAGAGAACATGGCTATGAAAAGGCCAACAATCCCAAAGCCATAAATTAGTGATGATTTAAGGTACCATCTAGGAAAACATTTTTGTTCTAAGTTCCTTTTATTAATGTTGAGGAATTTATTTATGAGATTGGCTAATATCATAAGGAGATATACTTACTTTATAATTATAGTTTTATCCTTTAATAAATTTCTACCACAAACTCATCTTTCACTCTAAAAGATAATAGAATGTAAAAAAAATTCTATTTACACTATTCGTATAGGGTTCCAAAATAAACGAATTTATAATTCATCTACCAGATCTTTTAAAAAAACTACATTATTTGATCCAGGACATCTCTTGGGACAGTGGTAGGTGATACACCCTTGTCGCCCTTCGGTTGCGGGTTCAAGTCTCGCAGCCTTGCCGGACGCGATGGGTTGCCGCCCGACCTCCGGGTTGTCCTTTTATGGCAATCCAAAATAATCCAAACTAGAACTATCCAAAATACTTCTATCCAAACTCACAGTCCAACATTTATAAGGAAGGTAAACATAATATAGATCCTTTTTACCCCGTAATAGAATATGAATACCTTCATCATGTATTCTTTTAATACACTGAAACATCCTGAATTACCATATTCCTTATTGATTACATTCATGCTCCCTTATTCCATATAGAATGCTGGATATACTTCATTAATCCAAAAATGATTTAAACCCCAACAATGATGGAATATACAAATCAATAATCAGTTCCAAGGTAGTCAAGAATATCCAATATAATTTATCCAAAACAATCATGTATTATTCCAAAATCACTACCTCGGTATCAGAACTATATTATGGTTTATCATTCTCTCAACCATATATTTTCCAAAAATTTATCCTTCTATTGAGTCACTTTTCTTTGTTCCACAAAATCTCAAGTCCTTAATGAAATAGTACTGCAGTACAATCCTTATATACTCCATAATTATTATAACAAGTACATTGTTGATACAACACTCAATTGACATAATCAACATAAGAACTCTAATCATTCCTCTTCATCTGTGGTAGTATCATAACTTGATTATTATCCAATAGCATCATTTGCGTCATAGACTGATGACAGGGACATAGGTTCGCGTAGTGTCCAAACTCCTTGCAAATGAAGCATTGTACATTTGAAACCATTTTCCTACCCTTGCAGTCACGTACTTTGTGCCCTTTTCCTCCACACTTATAAAAACTCCCATTCCTTTCAGGCAAGTTCCAGGGTGTTTCTTTCCACAGTTACCACATATGGGAAAATTCTTCTTTTCCCTCTTCCCTTTATCCATATTTCTCTCTTCTATCCTTTTCTTCTCTTGCTTCCCTTCAAAGCCATATGACTCAGTAAACTCTTTACTTATCTTATCAACACATGATATTATTTCTTCATATGATGATAATACATGGGAGACTATTTCTCTTATCAATTCTAGCTTAAGACCATGAAAGATATGATCCTTCCTTCTCTTTGGATCATGTGCATTTCTGGAGTTCTCATTCCTCCTACTAGGCACCATTTCTAAACAATGGCATAAACTAGACCAGTTTATGAATCAAAATACATAATCCCATACTTATAAAACACTTAACATAAATTGAACTATTTATGGATATAATCCATAATCATAAAAATGTTTTCTTTGAGGAAGTATATACTCATAAACCCTTCATAATGATTTGTAAAGAAAATGAGAGTTATCCTAAGCATATCCCCCGGGAGTGTCGTAACCAAGAGTGCAGCAAGGCCCGTTGTCGTGCACCAGTTCCCGTTCGAGTCTAGCTCAAAGCGGTGTTTTCGGGTTTTACCCCTAGGTACATCTGTGCCAGAGCCGCCTCTACCTGCTCGTATCCAGACAGGGATGTATTGCTCGGAAAACTCAAAAAATCTCTACAATACCAAAATTCTAGGAAGTCCTTCTATACTAATCCTCAAAGTTCATCTTAGGTCTACGTGCTCTAATCAGAGTTTATCTAAATCTAGCTTCCAAGGTTTGTACTAAACTTCCTCTGATACCAACTGTAACGCCCCGACCCTAGTTGCCTAGAGTCGGTGCATTATTACATAACATTGGCATGATCACAAGAAAGATCAAATCTCGAAAGACCGATTGGTTTAGTAGCCTTGGAAACACTAGATATATTCATAAGTTTTACATTACATCATAAAATGAAAAACTACTACAACAACATAATGTCTCCATAATCCACACTACTATCCCCTCATAATATCCCTGCAGGTCATTCATAATTTACTTCTTCACATCCTGGGGAAAAATAAAACATAGAAAAGGGGTGAGCTCAAATGCCCAGTAAGGATAACAATATAGCGGAAACTTTCATAAATAAGAATAAACATTTAAGGCAATGCATTACTAAAACAAAAGCCTTTTAAAATTGAACTTCAACATGGTATGGCAAAAGTAAAATGAAATAATGCCATTTACTTATTCACATGGATATTCTACTAATCGAATAATCACATGCAAAAATCAATAACCACTTTCATAATGTTGGAATGCATAATGCTAAATGTTAAATTCTTTGTCTAGGCCTCATCCCAAGACCTAGGGGTTACTTCTAACCGGAACCCAACCCGGAGTGCCTCTAATAACCGGACACCAACCCGGAGTGCCTCTAATAACCGGACACCAACCCGGAGTGCCTCTAATAACCGGACACCAACCTGGAGGGCATACTTTTACCAGTCCCTAACCTGGAGGGCTTACTTTAACTAGTCCCCAACCTGGAGGGCTTACTTTTACCGGTCCCCAACCCGGAACATTCTTGTTTAGCACATTCATCTGAAGAAAAGTTTGAAATATAACATAAACATTCGGGTTAAAACTAGCATACGAAATGTCAATAGTTTCACCATAAACTATGAATGGTATAAAATAGCACATCCACATTCAAACATATCACAAAACTTTCAATACAATATAGAAGTTTTGTATTATAATAAATCAACTTCAAATAATCTTAAAATCCATCAAAGGATGTTGACATAGATGAAATCAAAATTCTTTTAAAAGAAGTATCTCCTTTTATTTTGAAATCATTTAATATCCATATAAAATAAAACATTTTCTTTGAAAATATTCTTATAAGCTTTTAAGGAAAGCTTCGACGATTTTATAACGGTGGAAAATATCCGCACCCGCCGTATAAGTTAAAAAAAACATTCTTACCTCAATTCTGTCGAAAAGGTTAAAAAGGACCTTGTTTTGAAAACGACGGAAAGATTCCTTTATAAACCTCTTATAAAAAGTCAAACAAGGGTATAAATGACTTTAACCCATATTCTTGTAAATAGTAAAAATGTTTTGAAATACATTTCGAAGAAACATGGATGTGGATGATAAAGAGATCCCAGTAGATTATTACGTATAATACAACCTCGGATAATGAAGAGATTGTGAAATAACCCTTACCTTGTACTTTTCCTTGGTTGGGGTAGGTTAACCTCCTGTATAATGGTGAAATAGTTGTTATTAAATTATACAAGAATCATATATATTAATATGATATCATATATGATCTTTTAACATTGATTTGTTAATAATATCTTAGAATTATCGTCGTTTCGGGAGTTAACTTACTCATTTTATTTTATATGTTTTGTTACATAAGCCATGGTTGTTGTATCTTATTCATATCCAGAATGATATACAGTCCTTAAACATCATTTTTAAATCATCAAATGATAATTATACTTGAATGGATACGATGGAGAATGAATCTCATCGCGTTCGTGGAGACGGTAGTCCGTACGTACGCACGAGCGACAATATCATTCTTTTGATATTAAAATAATATATAAATGGATGGTATATCATATATACAGAATCATTAACATGTTATATTTATTATTTACATGAGTTACACATCATTATTATACTCATCCAAATAATATTATATTGAATAACAATTACACCACGACGTGGAGACGGTAAGCCGTACGTACGCACGTATGGTGACATGTTATTCAAAGGGTGGATAGAATACTGAATATGATTGTACCATATTTATAATAACATCATAGTATATGTGAGATACTGGAGTTATTATTTCAGAATGGTAAGAACAAAGGAAGAAGAAGTGGAAGAAGAAATGAACTTAGAAAAGGGTGGTGAAATCATTACCTCTTCTTCGGGTTCTTCCTTTTGATTTGATCAAAAGGGCTCCTTAGGTTGGCTTTCTGATCAAACTAAGGCCTCTAGGTTGTAGTGAAGGATGTTGGGAGAGTATTTGGGCAGAGTTTGGCCGAACCAAAAGGCTTTAGAGGTGTGAAGAAATGAGAAGTAGGAGTGCCCTTTTATAAGAGGGGTGAGGGGCACCTTTGGAAAAGCTAGAAATATTAATTTATAATAAATTCATATTCGGTTTCTAAAGGCTCCAAAGTTGACTATTAAAAGGATGAGGTGGGGATAGGTCTAAAACAACTCATCCAATAGAATTTAGACAGGTTTGGGTACTTATATTAACCTTATCTTTAAGTATTAACTCTAAGTTAATTAGTTTCACTTTTACAATGTCTCTTTGTATTTTTATATAATATGGTTAATAAACTTACTATATACATCCAAGAGACCCCCAAGTGGTCCATTAATGATTAACCTATCATAATATAAGTCTCTTGGCCGAACCTTAGATTTTTAGGAATTTAATATCAATTAATAATATAATATTTGTTTTAAGAACTCTTTTATGTCAATTTTGACACTATTCAATAGTTGATTTTTGTGAAACTCATAACAGATTGATTACTTCAAACAAAGTTCATTAAATCAATCCTAATATATCATATTATCCTAGAAAATTAGTTTAATTCATTAAAAGTTTCATATTATATTTATTTGGGTATTTATAATATCAATTATTTTAATTTTTCACTATTATAGTAATTACTGCATCATCATTGTGTCATAAATAAAATAACTTATTTATTGTCTAAAAATTATAAATAAAATATCATTATGTAGGAAATCTTTTTATCTTTCTAATGAATATTTATAATAGAAAATCCAACATGTATAACCCTATGTAAAAATTGTTCTTCTAAAAGATATATGCTTGTGTCATTTTTGTATTCATTTTAACTTAATTAAAATAAAGTGTCATTATCACTTACAAGTGGATCCATGGGGTCCCAAAATTGATACAAAGATGCCCATGGTCGACCATGTATCAACCAATAGGGTTAAGACACGTTTTAGGGTAATTTTGTATTATTATAATATTATTTTTTTAACCCTTATTTACCGGATTTACCCTTTAACCATGGTAAATAAAATATTTACCGCAGTAATTATTCAAAATGTCTAAAAATAAAAGTTACCTATTTACATAATTTGGAAATCCTGATTCCAAATATGGAATACATTTTCCTAAATTCAAAACACATAAGTGGCAGAAATTAATTTAAAATTAATTCCTGCTGTTAAAACAAAAAGCGTGTTTTTAAGAGATAATAACTATCAAAAGATTGACACTTGTTTATGTTTGGTTTAATTGTAAAATTATGTCCAATGATAAACATTAAATTGAATGGTAAAAATATATTCTAAATATACTTTAAAACCACTCAAATTCATAATTTATCACTATTAATTATTTTGATTAAAAAAGTTGTTTTTAATTAAAATTTAGAATTTTTCACTATTCATCAAAATATGAAAGTTATCCGAAATGTACCAAAATTTCACCCTAGGCTAATTTTGATATTCCGAATCCAAAAATGAAGTCCATTTTAAAATATAAAATATATATAACTTCAAAAAGTAGGTATTACTATTCATAACAGCTAGTTTGATTGGTTTCGGTGTGTTAGAACTCGAAGTTGCGTACAACACACGCTACTGTTTTATTCAAAGGAAAGCGTACCGTGGAAGCTTGGGATGTTTCATTTTAAATTTTTTTGATGTCTCCATTTATTCAAAAAGTTTAAAATATTGTATTTAAAAAGGTTTCACTATCAAATGTTGATAAAAGTGCAATACTGAAAATGAATCTGTTCTTGCATTATATCTAAGAAACTCATAATATGGATTCTAAAATTATAAGGATTACATAAACTTTAAAATTTATCTAATACTATTCATAACCTTTTTTTGAATGTCTTGTTTGGTAAGTCATGGTGTAATTGAAATCGGTGTTTCGTGTAATTAAAGTTATTGAATTATTTTGAAGAAATAACACACTATGAAATCTTGGGGTGTTACATAAGTGATGCTGATATTTTGAGGGTGACCGGAAAAAACATTATGGAACAACATTAATGAAGATACCTCCTACAAATTCTACAATATAATAGTTCATCCACATGGAAACATTTGGAGGAGTCTTTTGGAGCGAATTCTCTCACTCCCTCTCGCTATACATATGTATCCCTTATTTATTTCAAAGCGTGGAAAATTTGTGACAACCATTGTTGTCCTTTTTAGTATCTTTTTAGTATTTTAATTTTTTTAATAATTTTTTTAATTTAATATATTAGTCTTCTTCTTTATACATCAATTATTCCATTTATTTTATTTTATGTGTTCTATCATTGTGTTCCCTTCTCTACTCCATTAAAAATAGAGAACTAACCTCGGTGACTATTAAAGGAAGGGAATGATGATTTTTTTGAGTTTAATTTTGCTTAATTTTATATCTATTTATTCAATTAAGAGTGTTTTGAAGATGGTTAAATTGATTATGGTGAGTGGTCGCACATTTTCTCTATCGCCCGAATTCTTCTTCTCATTTATCAATCATCATTCCCTTCACTATTTGTGTCACTCATATGGTGGAGCATGGAATTAATTGTGATAGAAAAGGAAGAGGTATCCTAGTTTACTTAAGGAATATAATTACACTTTATGCAGAGGTATTATTATGGGGAAATGTCATTTAAAATGAGAGGGTGTAGTGTGATAGGTCTTGATCACTACATTGAGTTGAATAATGAGATCCCTTGTAAAGAATGATTTCAATCACTATGACCACCTAAGAACATTTTCCTTATTTATTTAATTTTAAATTCATTTTCTAATTTCATTTAATTATTCTATTTTTATTATATATTCCATGTATTATTTCAAACCCCTCCCCCATTTTTATTAGTATCTAAGTTAGTTTTATATTAGTTAGTTTATAATAGTGACAATATAGAAAAAACTGTGTGTTGTAAGAGGCCTCCTTGTGATCGACCCTAGTGTGTTCCACTATGGTTAATTCAAAGGTAAATAATAAATTTATTCAATATTGGTTTATAAAAAAATAAATGTCATCAATTTGGATCTGTTTCTGGGGTTTCCAAGAACTTACGTATACTGTTTTTCAAAAAAAATAATAAAAATAAAAAAATGGAGATTCGTTGCATGTATTTTGTTTCTCTGGAAAAGATAGATTTTTATGGTGACTAATATAATTATTCAATTTTTGATAACATTGATGGTGAAATTATCAGGGAAGATACATTAAATATTTAAATACTTTAAAGTTCACAAAAAAATGGAAAAAATGCTTTAACCCTTCAAGAGGATTAAAAAATTATTGAAAAAGCAAGAAAAATGGCTGCATTGCTAGCCACCGATGTTAAAGAAGATAAAGTATTATCAATGAAACAACAAAAAATAAAATCTATAGATAATTATATTTTTTTTCTAAACACATTTCAAGAATAAATTAGTGAGTTTGAAGAAAAACTTGTAGATCCACTTCCCTATATGACAAATGAGTTCTTATCACCACAACTGTAGGCCCTGGTCGAAGAAGTTGTTTTCATTGAGGAGAGAAAGGGGGAGTTTTTTGAGTTATACACTAGTGAAAATGAGGATTATGGTACAAAATAAGAAATCCCCAAGAAATTAATTGATGATCGTGAACTAGATTATAAGTTTCATCATATTCTACAACTTTCACCACTTTTGGACACCACTCCTCTAATGGAACAAAATAAGTATCACCCTTATATTCTTTTCCCTCCCCCTATGAACCTCAATTTTTATTTTTCATCTATTTTGAGGTTTGAGGATATTTATTTTTTCTTTGGGGGTTCTCACTCATCTCATTTACTTATGGATTTTGGGAGAAATAAAATGTGGCGGTTTCTAAGTGAGAAACATCATCCGCTTTCGGATTTGGGTTACACCACTGCAACTACCTGACTTGGGGCAGTAAAAACCTAATACCTGCTTGTGGGTCAAACCAATCATTATCTCTTTTATTTCCCATTTCTATTTATTTTTATTTTTATTTATCATGTTTTTTTATTTATTTAATTTAGGTTTAATATGGTATCAGTTAGGAGATTAACTTAATGTTGTCATTCAAAAATAAAGTTAAGTTTCATCTTTCCTTCTCTTTAGTTTTTCTTCCCTTATTTATATTTTGTTGAGCTAAAATAAGGGGAAGTAAAATTTTAAGTATGGGGGAGTTTCAAAATTCTAGTTTTATTATTTGTGTGAATTTTATTTTTATTTTTCATTTTTTAGGAAACTTGATATTAAATGAATATTATGATCATTTTCACACATCAATTGATTTTGAGAGAGTTGAAATGATTTTTGAAAGAATGAATTTTAAATGATTGTTTATGTGAAATTTTTTTCCTTGAATTTAATTTTCAATCATTTTTATAAGTTTGAAAAATTTCTGAAATCAATTCCCATGAAACACTAACTCAAAATATTTTTCTCATCCTATAAGGTATTATGAACCATTTTGAAATATTATTTCTTATACCCATACTTTCTTGAGAGAAACTTGGATTTCATGTGAGAACCATAATTTGTGATTTTTATCATTCAAAGATTTATATTTCATGAAATGTTTTTGATATGATTGATTAACTACTTTGGGTAGATACGTATTAAACTAATACCTACCTTTACATAAATCATTTATTATCACTTAGATTCCATGAATTTACTTATAGTTTTAAGCCACATTATAGGCTGATTTTTCCTAACCTACCCACATTCTTAGTATTTTTTCATGGATATTTCAAGTTTGAGTGTGGGGGAAGGGACTTTCGTGTGTGTTATTTGGGTTGTTTTTCATTTGTGGGTGATGTGAGGTGTGTTTAAACATTTTGGGTTTTAGATAATTAAATAATTGAGCTTGAGTTATCATTTCATTATTCTTCATTTGTTTCATGCAATTCTCCTTCAAAAAAATGAAAAAATGGAAATGTGCATGAATTCATCATTGTATATTCTTTTATGACTCATGTAACTCGGTTAAATCAAAAAAATGAATTATAATTAATTCATTTAATTAAATTTTCATCTCAAACTCCTTAAAAAAAGAAAATAAAAGAAAATAAAGTTGTGCCTTTCTGGAGCTTTACAAAAAAAGGACAACAAAGTGGGAGAACATGGATGATATCATTCATTGTAATCATTTATTCAATCATGTGCCATGTTGAAAAAAGGGTGGTATGTGTTTCAAATTTTCAAGTGGAATTTAGTGAGGTTCATCTTGTATTTTAACTTGATTATTCATGCAATGTACTTAATAGTCAAACATCCTATTTTTAGACATAAAATTTTTATTCATTTTCCCACCAACCCTAAGCCACAAAATTCAGCTATAAAAGTACTCATGATTAAATTCATTTTTATGTTTCATGTGGTGGAGATATTATAATTTTCACATGTTTATGGTGATACATGAAATTTCCAATTATGAGCATAACTCTAGATTTAATATCTCTTAAGTGAAACGTGACATAAATTTCAATGTGAGGTAGGCCGTGATTAGGCCATGGATAGATTTACGAGGTTGAACATATTTATATGTGAGGAATTAAAATTAAATGGAATTGTTTTTCATATATGATACATGATGTAATTCTATTTTGGATAAAACCATTGATCTTTTCTCATTTTTTATTGTTGTGTGAATTTTGATTTGAATATATGATGACTGCCCGAGAGTGCAATGGTTAAGTGTGGTGGAGTGATGATGCTACCATTTTCACTTTTTTAATACTATAATTAAATTTTTATAATCTTAACATAGTGTTAGTTAATGATAAATTGTCCCATTTTTAGGTATTAGTGGTATTTTGAGCATAAATGAAAAAAATGGTTAATTATGGAATTTTAACTATTTTCAAACACTTCTGTATTTCAGGAATAAATATTTAATTATTCATCAAAATAATGTGATTCTTTTTTAGGGTTTATAAGTTTGTGGGATACATATTTTTCCACTGATCCAAGTCTTTATTCAGGCATATAGAGGCCCAAATAAATCAGTCTTTGTAGAAAGTTGTTCTATCTAGTGGAGTAGACTCCACCACCATAATTGTGGAATAAATCCAGTTTAACATGTAAAATTTAATTGAATAAAGATTTATATGAACTATAATTCCATTATTATATTACTTGATGAGTTTCAAGTCTAAATACTATCATTAAGTCATACTTTGAATGGTTAAAACATGTGGAATATGAAAGGTCTCATTTGGTAGAAACTGTGCCATTCAATATCTAATTCATACCATCTGAAAAAAACGTCCAAAATGCCTCAAATTTTGGGTATATATGATAAAGTAATTATGTAAAAACTTTTATTAAGTATTTAACACATGAATTTACCATATTTAGGGTCATAATGGCATTTGAATGTGAAGATGTGGAATATGATGAGGCACATAGACATAATTAATATATCAGAGTAAAATAGTCATAACTCCTTCATCCGGTGGTCAATTATTCTAAAATTTTGAGGGTAAATGGATTATAAATTACGGAATAACATTAATTAATACACCTATTACAATTTAGGACATTTAATAGGTCATACATATGAAAAACTTTTGAGGATTATTTTGGAGAGAATTTTTTGACCCCTTATCGCTATAAATATGTACCCCTTCTTCATTTAAAAGCGTGGAATCTTGGGGATATCCATTGTTTTAATTTTTAGTATCCTTTTAGTAATTTTAATTTTTTAATAATTGTTTAATTTTAAAATATTATTTTTCTTATTTATACCTCACCTCTTCCATTTATTTTATTTTATGTGTTCTCTCACCATGTTCCCTTCTCTACTCCATTAAAAATGGAGAACTAAACTTGGCACTTGTTCGAGGGAGGGAATGGTGGTTTTATTGAGATTTATTGTGCTTCGTTTTATATCTATTTATTCAAATATGAGTGTTTTAGTGATGGTTAAATTGATTATGGGTAGTGTTCACCCCATTTTCTCTATCATCTGATTTCTTCTTCTCGTTTATCAATCATCTCTCTCTTCACTATTTGTGTCATACATATGGTGGAGCATGAAATTGACTACGATTTAAAATGTAAAGTTAACCTAGTTGTCTTAATTAAGATAATTGATCCTTATGTAGAGAAATTGGTATGGGGAAATGACATTTTAAATGAGAGGGTGTAGTGTGGAAGGTCTTGATCATTACATTGAGTTGAATAATGAGATCCCTTATAAACAATGATTTCAATCACCACAACCTCCTAAGAAAATTTTCCATATTTATTTATTTGTAGATTCATTTTGTGGTTTAATTTCATTATTATATTTTTATTATATATTCCATGCATCATTTCATACCCCTCCCCCATTTTTATTAGCATATAAGTTACTTTTATATTAGTTAGTTTATAATAGTGACAATAGAGATAAAACTATGTGTTGTAAGTGGCCTCCTTGTGATAGAACCTAGGGTGTGACACTATGGGTCATTCATAGGTAAATAATAAATTTAATGAATAATGGTTCACAAGAAAACCGCTATCATCAATGATCATAGTATATGAGTTAATCATCCTTGTTGATGAAGTCATTTCTTTATGATCTCTGTGAAGATAAACAAAATAAGTATCAGATAGAAATACAAAGTAAATTAACTAAAAATTAGATAAAATGATGATAACTCAACTAAATAAGAAGTATAAAGTCACATATTCAGGATATATGTGTATATGTTGTGATCAAATATGTTTCCCATTTGTTTCTAGACAAATCTATTTCATCTTGTGAATGTGAGGATTTTTGATAGTCATAGTAGTACTAGAAAAATATAAATACACAAAGTATTAATAAATATTTTAAATAAAATAGTAATTATATTTGAAAATACCTCTTCAAGGATTTAACTTGTTGATGGTATATGATATCTCTCATAAATTTACAAACATAATAACCACAATATTTTCAGTTTTTTTGTTTCATAAAATGTAGAAACAGTTAAAAAACTAAATAATTTTTTGATGTGTTTTTTGATAGATAAAGTTTATTATATATACCCTGATACTTATCAAATTGTAAAAGTAAATAGGATCCTTGTGTGCATGGACTATCCTCATGAGATGATTTTCATGATATTTAAACATCACCCTATCATAAAAAAATTCTCATTAAAACATAATAAAAATATATAAATTGAAGTTTAATTCTAAAACATTTTAATTGGTGTATTAAAAATTGAAAAAATCATCATGTGTGGTCGATTTTTTGGGTATCCATGCAGTGAATCCAGAAAATAAATCTATGGAGTATCCAAATTGACCACAATGAGTACCAAATGTTACCAAAAAAACAAAAAGTAAAAAGTAAAAAAAGGAATGAAAATATATTTGATATTATTAATTTTTATAGTTTTACCCATGAATAATTGGTATTAAGAAGAGTATGTCATGTATAAGTTTTCTTTTAAATTATTTATCCAGTTTTGCCACTATTTCATCAATTTGAACATATTCCATTTTGGTTTGGTCTGTATAAGTGACGTGGAAACTAATGAGTCCATATTTATGATCATGGGATAATACCTAGAATTGGTATTCATATATATGCCTTTAAAAAATATGAAATGTATTTAGTCATAATTAACATAGTAGACCAGCTATTGGAAAAAATCATGAAAATACACCTCTTGTATACATTTACAACTGAGAATCCTAGCCATTCATTCTTTAGGATTTCATATAAATTATCAAGATAAATTATTTTTTAATATACACTCCATATATTTGTTCTTAAAAATCAACTATGTGATTACTACCACTTTGTAACTTTGTATCCACATGAACATTCAATGTTAGTAAATGTGGATATTGAATGGGCTGGGTAAAGGTGATTTTTGATGATCTTTTTGATCAGTTGGTTGATCCTTTATATGGTTTTGATTCAACCTTTCATTTCACCCCCTCCCTTTTTCTATTTATAATAACATTCATCAACTTATACATTTTTCATTAATTATTAAAGGTTTAAAATTAAAAATAAATTTGAAATGAATACCTTCTTGTCCACTTGTTTTTTTACAAGATTTGATGGCCATTATATGAATTTTCCAAAAGATTTCACGGCTGTATGAATATCTACATCATCAAGTGGAATTGATAACTCGGAGCTTAGCTTATGAGATATGGTAATCCCCACTCTCACATGACTTTTTGGAAGTTTTCTGTTTTGTATACTATATTATTGGATATTGAACATGGTTTCCCTCACAAGAAGGAAATGGGTGGGTGTTGATAGATATATATAACAATCATTTTCACCCTGTATACTATCAGTGAAGAAAAGTAATCAATGCCTTCATGATTCACATTTCATAGAAACAATTATGATAATATTTATTACCTCATCTAAGAGATATCTTTGAGGAGATTAAAATTCATCAAAGATGGTGGGGTTGGGGTAGGATCTTCATGAAGTGTTTGTTCTTGAGTTATTTATTCACTTTTCTTCCCCCATAAAATTTTCTATAAACTCAGACTATCAATGAAATTTTTCTTCAAGGTAAGTTAATCATTCCTTCATATTTTCCATTTCTTTTTCTTTATCCCCCTGTTATTTTCTTTTCTCAAAATAGTTTAGTGTGTCACCCCAAAACCCACACCTCTGATGTGGCAACACTATTCTGGCCACTTCAACGCCACTGATAGTAGGTTCTTATATAGTATAGTTGTTGATGATTCCTATCTACAAGTCAGATAGAAAATATATGAAAATAAGTAATCATTGTTATATAATAGCAATTTAAATATATTTTTTATTATGTCATACTTACATATACTTCCCCCAATTTTTGTGTGTTTTTATCTGTTAGTATCCCATCTTTATTTAAATGTGACTCCTTCTATAACATGTGATTTAGGATGGAAGTGGATTTGAATTTGGATTCATAAATATGTATAAAAATAGTGTAACATAATTATGTAGTTCTTTCATGTCACATAAAATTATTATCATAGATTTAAAATACATATCATGTTTTTTCATGCAAAGGATACCCCATCCTTGCTTTACGGTAGGGGTAAATTGGTTTTGTGCCCATCCATTCTTTTCAGTACTCAGTTGTTATTTCATAAATTAAAAATTCTGAATAAAAGTTATTAATACATGTATTCTTAAACAATGTATTACTAGAAACAATGTACCTAAAAAGGTGTCTCCTCACAATGATAAGTAAATGCATCCCACACTACTTGGCTTATCATGAATTCATACATATGCAGTGGGTGTGAGTTTATTTTACATTTAGAATCTTTGGGATTTTTTTTTTAAAAATTGTGTGAAATCCTCTATGAGCCTTTCCAGCAAGCATTAATACAAATTTCTTATTTGGATTCATCTACTATAAATGAACTCTATAAGGAATGAGAAAGAATAATTCAACTTTTTATTATTTTATTTTCAAGTAAAATAAAGAAATTATATCATAATTATACCCTAATATCTTCCCCAATTAGTGTCTTAAGTGTGGGCACGACATGGTTCAATGAATCTACATCTATCAGAACACTCTGCCGAGTGATGATCCCAATGAAATTTCTAAACATGGATTTGTTGGAGTTAATGGGATAGCTATGTGTATTTCATATGAATTCAAATTTTATGCCTTTTCATTTCATCTTAATAATTATTTATAACACCATCAAACTATGGAGCTCTTGTTTTTTCTGGGATATCAGTTCTGAACCATCTACAATTTCCTTGGGTTCAATATCATTAATATGTTTTTCCTCTCTATTGGTAGCATTATAATTCATATAAGGTCGTTGTTACTCTAAATTTGGAGTATAAAAAATGTTTATAAACCTATTATTCCATAGGATTAGGACCATCAGCATGTATAGAAGGTCATTGTTCCTCTATACTGGGAGCAACAAAAGGTTGAGAAACCTGTTGTTCCTCATGAATGGGAGCATTAGAACATGCATAAGTCATTATCTTCATAATTAGTTCAACATTTAATTTAGATTACATAAATTAAACAGTGAATAGGCAATAACATGATGTTACACAATGTACATTACAAAACATTATAGCCTAATTATTGAACTCTTTTTTAAAGGTTGAAGGGATTTAACCCCTCTATCAAGTTTCCAAATCCTTTCATTATGGTCTCCCCTAACATAAAGGACCCCATATATATTACTACAACTATAAAATTATTGTTACATACCAATGAAAGGGTCATCCTAAGTTGAATTTTAATTTGACCCTTTAGTGTTTTTGGTCGATAATAGAAAAATTGACCACTTTTAGTTTGTAGGATCTGGAACATAAAATACTTGTACTACCTATGATACCATTATAAATAGTTTATATTTTCACCCTTCCTTACTAAAATCCACTTTCACAAATCCCAATTCATCTATTTTAACAACTCTCCTCTTATCAACCCACTTGCATTGAAAAATAGATACTTGGAATCTTGTATAATCCTATAATGACCATTCTTTTCACAAAGTTACAAATCATTTATTTTTAAATTTAAAACCTTGGTTTAATATTGGTAAATGTGTACTATGGATTAAGGAAGGTCCTAGGAGCGTTTGGGGTTTGTTTGAAGCCTAGAGTTCTAGAAAATGGAAAAAATGATTGGGTCACACAGTTATGAGAAACCGTAATTCTGAGCTCAAACAACCTCTTCTAACCATTCTAAAAAAAGCAGAAGTGTAACAGGAGTCCCATGATTTATCTAAAAATTTGAAACTCCATGTGCACAACTGTGTGAGAAACTGTAGGTTTTTAACAATGCCTTTTCGCATGGTTTGTGCATGGTTTGGAAAACCATACACCTTAACCATGTGAGATCAATCCTTAAGTAATAAGGGTAGTATAGTTGTTCATGGTTTGGCCAAACCGTGCATTTCCTATTTTGAGGGTGAAATTAAATTTTCACCCTTAATTAAACTTATAACCCTATTTATTTTTTCCTTCTCTTATCCATCAGATGAAACCCACATTTCTCCTCCCATATCTCTCCCTCAATCCAAATCTATGTATTGAGATACCTTCTTTTTCCCATTACTCAAATCAAGATCCATTGAAGGCATTTTATAACATAAAGAAAAATCTCAAATAATCCCCTTCCTATCTATGTTTATCTTTGGATCCATTATTCTATTTAGATACAATATCCTTTTCCTTGTTTTTAGAGCATTGTTCTGTTTCTTAAATTTCTTCTAACTAACTCTGAATCAGAGGCCAATATCGAGCAAGGAGTCAGGTACAGCCTTGAGGTAGGTGGTCTTTTCATTTTTCCCATGATTTTTTATGCTTCATATATTAGTCATTATTCCACATGATGAATTTTTCCAAGAATCACCTTTTAATTGTGTTCTTCATATAAAAATGATCATCACACCTTGATATATGATTTTTGATCTCTATTTAGTAGTTTAGAGGATGGTTACATCATTTATGGACACCCTTAAGTGTGCCTAGCTAAATTTACTCTTATGGTTAAATTTTTATTTGCATGGATTTCCTCCTAAGTGTTCGACTTAGTTTTAAAATTGATTGTACCTGTTTGTATAATTTTTTTATTGAACCAAGGAATCTCTGAAGTGCTTGGCCCAACCTATACTTGTAATTTCCCATGTAGTCAATTCCCTTATTGACCATGTCATCTCCCAAATGACTCTTTGAGCATTATAAGTTGAAATGTCATGATTAAGGAATTAAATGCTTTTGATTATGGAATAGATTATACATGTTGGATTTCTTTTCCCCAAATAAATTGAATGGATTGAATAGATTTAATTGTAAAGGGTGTAAAGACCATGCCACATGTTTGATAATAGTGAACTTGATTGTATGAATTATAACAACCTACTTGCATTGGACTTGACTATTGATCTACATGAGAGGTATGGCCTCATGTCCTATATTATAAATATGATTACACCTTGATACATGTTGTGGTATGATGGAAACGAATTTGTTGATCATGATGGTATCATTCTCCCTTACGTCGAGTATTGAGCGTGACATATCGCACCACTGACACTAGTTGGATGGTGGGATTTACGTGCTATTTACCTTGTTTTAGTGTTGACATGATGAAAAAATCACCATCTTGAGTGATGAGCATGATGTCTCCCACTCCATCCAAAATATATTTTTATTATGACACCACTTTAAGGGGAAGTGAAAAACCTTAGTTCAAAAAGAAAAATACCACTATGTACTGAAGGATATCACAAATAGATTAAACACAAGACTAATATTAGCAGTTATTTATTTATCTGTTTACATTTTCATAGTTTATTTATTATATCTGTTTATATTATGGTTATGTTGTTGTATGTTTGTTTTTGTATCCATAGTGCCACTTTGATATGAGGGTATAGTATCCCCACCATATCACCTTTACACCCTCACTACTAGTTAGCAGCCTCTGACATATGGGAAGGTATGCTTGAGGCCTTGTGACACACCGACTCAGGGCACAATTTAAGAGGATCCTGGGTTGGGATGTTACAATTTAGTATCAGAGCATCAATTTTCCTTTGTCTTACTATTTGGGTATTAGATATGATACAAAGATTAATGGGATTTGGAATTGACCCTATTCTTGGATGTAGCTAACCCATGTACAGAGGCAACCCAAATTACCTAGGATGGGTAATTTCAATGATTTATTATGACATTTACAATTGTTATGACTTCACCATTGGGTGACATACTTGTTTTATGGTTCTATTATTATTGGTATTATTGAATTGGTGAATTATTTAACATGGCCTAATGAAATGAGGGATTCGGATTACATACATCACTGTAGGTAAAATATGACTAATATGCCATGCATTTTTCTATGTCATGTCTAATTTCAGGGTGCATTTGCTTGTTTCTTGTTATTAGTGCCTTGAATATGCATTTAATTATGCTAAAACTTCATACAGGAATCAGAAAACATAACTGATACTTAAATTTCCTACCTTAACATAAAATTATTTTCTTGAATATTTTAAAGCAGACACCTTAAGTAGTCAATTATGTAATGTTGAGCCATGGAAAATTAGTTGCATGGGATGGAATGTATTATGGTGTAGGTTAAGTGGATTTCATATTTTGGTTCATAAAGAGTATGTGCCCTTATGAATTGGAAATGGTAATACATCTAATTCAACCATTTTAAAGTGATTTAAATATTTAAACAACAACAAGTCTGAAACAAAAATGATTTATAAAGTGAAAATATATATCTTATATATATGTGTGTGTGTGTTTGTGTGTGTGTGACACAATGACTTATACCCGTACCTATCCTTAGTAGTGGGTAGTGGGTATCTCTTACGTTCTTATGGCTTGCTAAGGTCTTTCTGATTTTCCTAGTCCTGGCTTTTGGAGCAGGCAGAGGGGTGTGATAATTTCTATAGGAAGATTTATACCTGTACTAGTTTTCTATCTAAAATATTTTCAGTTTTTTAATCTCTTCTAAGGAATGTGTTTGGAATTATAGTGTCATGCGACCACGATGTCCTTTGGTCACACATCCTAAAGGTTGTGACGATCATACTCTTAAGGTGGAAGGCCCCGATCCACCATGATTCCTCTTACAATTCCATTTGTGGAACCTCTTCCTATACTCAAAATGGACAATGATGCCCATTTTTTAGAGGGATTATTATGTATTCTATAGAATATGAAAGGTTTTGTTCGACCTGCCCTGAGTATGGTAGAGTTGACTCAGGAATTTCTGTTGCAACATCCTCCCATCTTTTTATGAGATAGTAGAACAAACATAGTTGTGTCGTGGCTCAAAGATATTGTATCCATATTTGATCATCTAGAGAATCCTCCAAAGTAGAGGGTCAAACTTGCAGCTTATATGCAACGTGATTCTACCAAGCAGTGGTGGGATGTAATTACCTAGGCATATCAGTACAGAGATATGGTATTAGCATATTTATAGATGATCTTCTATGACTATTTATTTCCATAGACTCTAAGGCCTAATAGAGATATAAAATTCTTGAACCTACAATAGAGGAGTATTTCAATCATGGAATACTCTAATCATTTCAAGGAGTTTCATCAGTTCTCTCATACTCTAGTGAGTGATGATCTCTTGAATGACAAAATATTTGAGGATGGGATGATTTATGACATCTAGTTGTAGTTCAATGTATTCAGGTTGACCACTATTTTTGAAATATTCAACCAAGACATTATTATGGAGTAGAATTTAAGGGATGACAATGGTGTGAAATAGGGATGTTCGACACCTAGATCTATCTATGGTTCCTTTTCTGGGTGAAAGAGAGGTATTGAGGCAACTCATGGAGGTTGTAGTAGTTAGGATCCTCATGTTAAAATCTTTCTAACATGTAACTAATGAGGGAAGATAGGATATAAGAAACCACATTGCATGCGTGATCTTGTGGAATAAAGAGTCTATAAAAGATGGTCCATATTCAATTTTTTTGCAGAACCTTTCCATCAACATATAGTGAGAATGGATCTACTCCAACTACATGGTTATGAGTAGCGAAAGTAGGATCACAATAGGTAGGAAGTTGTAATACCGCTAACCAATCAGGCTGAGGTGGCTGTCGAGGTAGAGGCAGTCAGACTTATGATTCTCATCATCAGCAGAGTGGGTATGCTTAGGCTAGTTAGGCAGTAACTCAGGGTCATGGTACAATCCAGTTACATGTAGTCTAGAATAATCTAGTGGATAAGAGCACCATAACGTCTACTATACGTGGTAATATTCTAGTAGCCTTCACTTTAGTGTCTTCTTTATTTGAAATCGGTATTTCTCACTCATTTATATCTATTTAAATCATAGATATTCTAGGACTCATGATAGAACACCTTTATAGAGTTATGATTCCTGATACCCTTTTAGGTATCTGATCAGAGGGCGTTCTCCATTGTAAGATTTTTTCCCTTGAGATAGGCGGATACCTTTTTGTATGGAATATCTTTTTCCTCAACATGAAGGGTTTTGACATAATCATTGGGATGTACTGGTTAGTTCTCTATTTACCCCACATTCACTACTATCATTAGAGGGTGATATTTACATCACCAAAGGGTGGTAATAATATGCACAAGGGATAATGGGATGTGAAAGATACATGATCAGGAACTGAGTAGTAGAGGATGGGTAGTGTGACATCGCAAATTTCCAGTCTTTTACTATATAACCAGGGGTTACAATCCACTATTTTCCTCTAGTTTTGGAGTATTTCATGGATGTATTTCCTACCAACTTATATAGTCTACCACCTATAAAAGATGTACAATTCACCTTTGAGTTAAATCCAAGAGCAGTATTAGTGAACATTCCACCTTACAGGGTGGCACCTATGGAACTTTTGAAACTCAAGAATAAATTGGAGGATATTGAGGATAAAGTCTTCATATGCCTCAAAACTTATCCTTAGGGTTCACTGATCCTTTTTTCCAAAAACAAAGATGGTACCCTCAGGATTTGAGTGTATTACTATTGATTGAACCATATTACTGTAAAGAATAGATATCCATTTCCTAGAATATACTACCTCTTTGATCATATCTGAAGGGAAAGAGTGTTTTTAAAAATATATATGAGGTCAGGTTATCCCCAGGTGCATTTCAGTTCATCGAATGTACCTCACACAACTTTTAGGAGTAGGTATGGTTTATAAGAGTACCTAGTCATGTCATTCGGTCTCACGAACACACTTATTGTTTTTATGGCTCTTATAAATTGAGTTTTCCACCTGTATCTGGATTAATTCATGGTAGTATTGGTTGACGACATCTTAGTGTATCCATGATCTAGAAATGACCATAAAAACCATCTTGATATCATGACTAATACACTGATAGAGAATCGTCTCTATTATGATTTTATTAAATGAAACTTTTGGATCAAAAAATTCCAACTCATAGGTCATATTAACTCGGAGTAGGAGTTTTAGTAGACCCATAGAAAGTGAAAGATGTAGTTTCCTAGGAGCATCCCAAGAATGTATGTGACATAAGGATTTTCTTAGGGATAGCTAGATATTAAAAATGCTTCATCTAGGATTTATCACACCATGAAGCACCGCTTAAAGGATTGATAAAGAAGGGAGTGAAATTCATATGGTCAGAAGCATGTGAAGAATCCTTCCAGGAGTTAAAGGGCCATTTGACTTTGATGACAATAATAATTTTGATGGATCTAGATATGAGTTATACAATCTATTGTGATGAATCATGTATTGATATTGGATCTATTATGATGTAGGATGACTGAGTCATTACATACAGGTCTCGTCAGTTGAGGCCTCATGAGTGGAATTACCCAACACACAACTTCAAGATAGTTATTGCAGTCCATTCCTTACGCTATTGGAGACACTATTTAATTGGAGAGTGATTTTTGGTTTACAGTAATCACACAAATACTCAAATATATATTTACATATTGATATTTGAATCTCAGGAAGTGCGGATGCATTACGTACCTACAGTTATTTGATTTAGAGCTTACTCACACACCTAGTAAAGGAAATGTTGAGGTTGATGCTCTGAGTCTGAAGACTCCGACACATGAATTTCAAGAGGCCAGTGTAGAATGGAATATCATATAATTATTCCCAGAGATTCAAATTGAGGTTTGGGAGGATCATGTTCTGAATATCCTCACATCCTTAGCAGTGACATCTACTCTTCTGGAATGGGTAAGGATGATGAAACAATCTAATCCCAAAGGACTTTTCCTAATGGAAAGAATATCATAAAATGATATATCTTTAGGTTATATCGTGGATGGGGATGATACCTTATATTTCCATGGGAGTGTATGGATCCCACTAAACATTAGAGTAGAGATGATATGGGAATTCCACACCTCGGCATGGGCGGTTCATCCAGGTGTCTCCAAAATGTATCAGGATCTATGGAGCCAGTATTGGTGGCTTGATATGAAACATGATATTACCAGATTAATCACTTGTTGTTTCACCTATCAGTAGGTGAATGGGAAACATCATCAACTGGAAGGGATTTTATAGCCGTTGTCCATTCCTGAGTGGAAATGGGATGATGTTTCGATTGATTTTGTGACTTGTCTACCCAAATCACCTCTATGAAATGATACAGTGTGGGATTTCTTTGATAATTTTATGAATGTCGCACACTTATTACCTATGCGAGATACCTTCTTGGTAAATGATCTAGGAATTTTGTTTTTCTTGGAGGTTTTACGCTTTCATGGAGCTCTATGTTCTATCATTTCTGATAGAGACACTTCTTTCACCTCACAGTTCTAGAAGGGTTTGAAGAAGGCCTTTGGTACACAGGTGCTTCTAGGAATTTCTTATCACCCATAGACCAATGGATAGACATAGAGTACTATTTAGGCTCTAGAGGATATGTTTCATTCATGTGTTCTTGACTTTGTGAGTTCTTGGGAGAAACACATTCCCCTTATTTAGTTCACTTATAATAATGGATTTTAGGATACCATTGAGATGACTCCTTATTAAGCCTTATATGGAAGGCCTTGTCGCTCAACTCTATGATGGATAGAGGTATGGGAGGCATCTATGATTGGACCACGTCTCATGCATGAGACTATAGAGTAGGGCCAGTTGATCATAAAGCACATAACGATAACTCAGTCCAGACAACAGTCGTATGCCAATCGATGCTGGAAGCCTCTTGGGCTCGAGGATGGAGACTGGGTTTTCTTGCAAGTCTCACTCAGGTTGGGCCATAAACATATTCAGAGGTAGGTTAATCTCTCACCAATGTTAATTGGACCTTTCAAGGTTGTGAAATGGATCAGATCAGTGGATTACCATTTGTCACTCCCTCAGAAATAACAGTCTATGCATGATTTCTTTCATGTATCTCAGCTTTACTGACACTATCTAGACCCTTCAAATATCTTCCAACATAATAAAGTTGAGCTGGATGTAGATGATTCCTTTGTGGAGCATCCCATTTGTATTGTTTATCAGATCATGAAGACACTCTAAGGTAGGTCAATTTCTCTAGTATGGGTGCTATACTAGCACGATTGAGTACATGATGAGGCCTAGAAGTGGGAATATGATATATGAGCTCAGTGGTTAGAATAATTTTCCGGTGATACCTCTTTAACTTTATAAGGACAACTCACAGATGAGTTTCTTCAAGGTTGGGAGGTCATAATGACCCATCTTTTCATGAAGGTATAGCTCATTTTTTTTAAATTTAAACCCTTGTTTTAATCTTGGTAAATGTATACTATGGACTAAGGAATGTCCTAGGAGAATTTTGGGAATTTTTGGAGCCCATAGTTTTAGAAAATGGGAAAAAATGACTGGGTTGTACGGTTAAGAGAAACCATGTAGCTCATCCAGTATGGTATCTTCTAACCGTGTGGGGGGGGGGGCAACAAAAATATATTAGGAGCTGCATGGTCTGTCTGAAACCGTGTGACTCCGGGAACATGACTATACGAGAAACTATAGGTTTTTTCATGGTTTGTGCATGATTTGTAAAACCACACACCTTAACCATGCGAGGTATATCATTAAGTAGTGAGGGTAGCATAGTTTGGCCAAACCATGAGGAAAAACTATGTATCTCCTATTTTGAGGGTGAAATTACATTTTGTCCCTTAATTAAACCTATAACCCTATTTATTTTTCCTTATCTTCTCTAGTGGATGAAACCCACATTTCTCCTCCTGTAGCCCTCCCTTAATCCAAATCTATACTTTGAGATATTTTCTTCATCCATTTCCCAAATCAAGGTCCATAAAAGGATTTGGATTGCTTAAGATGATCTCTCTAATAATATATCTTCCTATCTATATTCACATTTAGATCTATTAAGCTATTTAGGTGAAAGATATTTTTTCTTATTTTCATGGAGTTGGTCTATTTCTTAGATTTCTCCCAACGTAATCCAAATCTGAGGCCAATATCAAGTGAGGATTCATCCACAACCTTGAGGTTGGGGGTCTCATCATTTTACCCATGAGTTTTGATGCTTCGTATCTTACCCATTGTGCCACACACTATATTTTTTCTAAGCATCACCTTTTAATTGTGTTATTCATATCAAAATGACCGTATAACCTTGATATATTCCCTTTGATCTCTACTTAGCAGTTTATAGGATGATTACCTCATTTGTGGATAACCCTTGGGTGTTCTAAGATGAATTTACCCTTATGGTAAAATGTGTATATTCTATGATTTCCTCCTAAGTGTTCAAATTAGTTTTAAAATGATTTTCCCTAATTTTATAATTGTTTAATTGAACCAAGGAATATTCTAATTTCTTGTCCCAACCTATACTTGGAATTTCCCATATTGGCAATTAACTTATTGACCATGTCATCTCTTAAATGACCCTTTGAGAATTATAAATTGAAATGTCACAATTAAATAATTAAATGGTATTGATTATAGAATAACTTATACATGTTTGTTTTCTTTTACCCAAATGAATTGAATGGGTCAAATGGAATGAATTTTAAAGGGTGTTAAGGTCACACCACATATTTGATCATAGTGAACATGATTATAAGAATTATAATCCCCTTATTGTAATGGACTTGACTATTTATTTACATGAGAGGTAAAGACTCATGTATTATATTATAAATATTATTACACCTTGATACATGATATGGTATTATGGTAAGGGTTCTGTTGATCATGACAGTATCATGATCCCTTAAATCAGGTGTTGAGTATGATGTCTCACACCATTGACACTAGTTAGACGGTGGGATTTACATGCCACGTCCCTTTTTCGAGTGTTGACATAATGGAACACTCACCATATCAAGTAAAAAGGATGCTTTCTACCACTAATTATGAGATATAGGGTATATTCCCTATTTCTTTAGATTATAGGCTCATTAGACTAGTTATGGATGTCTGAGTTACGCCCCGTTCCAGCCAAAAACTAGTATTCCAGGTATATGGACAATTATGTTCTCATGTCCTTGGTTCATATAGGTAGATGAAATATATATGACTATACTATATATATATATTATTACTATATACATATACTTACTATTCATACATTATTTTCAACCATGATCCAAAGCAGGTAGAGCTGCCAGGTGTCCTTTAGGAACCTGAGCAGGTTGTTGTTTATTTATTATGCACTGTTAATTAATTATTATTACCTGCACACTATTTAGTTATGATAACTTCTTGGATTAATCCTAGAAACCATTGGTGGTGGACTATATATATTTTTATCTCACACCCTACTCGGGCTGCATTTGGCACCTGATAAGATTATTTGTCTGCATTCCTTGATAAAGGAAAGGACCCTGCTACAAGATCTTAATATGATTACTTATAGTTAGATATTAGGAGTGGAGAACTGAGCTTACGATCATGATTCTAGTGGATAAAACTTTTTTTATTTTTGTACTTTTTAAAGCATGATTGTATACCTATCCCATGTTCCCCATTTTGTATACCAATATACCATACATCCATTTATATGACACTGACTTTTGGATTTCAATTATTATCAGTTATTCAGTTATCCATTTACATTTTCATAGTTTATTTATTATATATATTTATATTATGATTATGTTGTTGTATGTTTATTGTTATATATACGGTGCCACTATGATATGAGGGTATAGTCTCCCCACCATATAACCTTTACACCCTCACTGCTAGTCAGTGGCATCTAGCATACGGGGAAGCGTGCTTCAGGCCTTGTGACCCACCAGATTAGGGAATGATTTAAGTGGATCCTGGATCTGGAAATTACAAATCTAACTCTCATGTTTTTTTTAATGATGCCAAAGTATGAAATATTCATATAAATTGGATTTATGTCCTTAGAACCAGATACATACATTGCTTCAGCCATAAGTGTAACTCCACTATTTTACAAGGTACTGCCTTCGTCATGTTCATCTTTCTAGAATGTATAACCATTAATTTCATAACCATTATAAGATAATAAAAGCACACTTAGTCCTATGGCCTTCCATCAAAGTTGTTCTGAAATTGAATCCATATTTTCATCCGACTCCTTCATAATATAGTCTCAAAACTATCCTATAAACTATTGATTTTGTGTAGTTGATATCCATATTTAATCCCTTGATGGATTCAAATATATAATAATTTATTTGTGGGTTTCAACATATGGGGAAACCTCTAAACTGTTACACAAAATGTAAAGGTGGGATTGCTTTTGATATGTAATATTGATTGCGACAACATCTATTACAAATATTCCTTAACCCAAAAGCCTCCTAGTGTGACGAGATTTTAGTAGACCAATGATTTCCACACCAGACAGGTATTTGGTATAGAATTCAATAGCTTCCTCAATAATACATCACTCTGCAATACAATTTTCTATCCAAATTCAAATTTTGACATACCCTTTCAAAATCTCCATATACCATTTAATGGGGTACACCCATATATAATTTACAGAAACACATAATAGTATCTCTCTCACCACATAAATAATTATGTGAACTATCATATCAAAGAATTATAGAGGGAAGAGAATTTACAATTCACATAGTATGATGATAATTTCCTTTTCCATAGATGGAAATTTCTCCAGGTCTATAACTTTTTTTCATATAGATTTGAAAAATAAAAAGATATTGGTTAATGTATGATGTAAATTCTTGGAAAAAATAAAACGTAAAGTAATAGGAATTAGATCTTTCATCAAAACATGGCATTCAAGTGATTTTAGACCCTTTAACTTTAAATCATTCATTGGCATGATATTCTTGATATTCAATGAATATCCCTATAAAACCTTTACATCATTCAATAAGTAAAAAATCTGATATCTCTCCTTCCTGGAAAGAGTGTAAGAATCTGGAGGAAGAAAATTTCATTTCCACCCTTTAATGGTGCCAAATATTTCCATATTCCCATGTCAATCATGTCCAACCCATCCTTAATCCCATACTTTGTTTTTCTAGGTGTATTTTGTAACATTCCAATGACATTGTCACATACATTTTCTTAATATGTATAACATCAAGAAAATATATAATGTACATACAATTCTAGTATGGTAATTAAAAAAATACCTCATATCCTTTTCCAACCGATTTTCATATGGTTTTTTGAAAAAGGTTTACCAAAAGTAGTGTCCATATCTTTTACTTTCTCAAATAGTTTATCACCTATTAGTGTAGACAGTGATGTGCATTCTTCTAAACTCTCATAGAATGATGTTGTCTAAGATTGGTACTTATGTTTTTAGGGTAGAAATATGTGGTTTCCTAGGATCATAGTCTTTGATGAATGTTTTAACCTAATTGAATATGTGCCTTTTTAAAAAATGGGACACCCTTGAGTTCCTTTAATTCTATATCCTTAAAATTTTCCATAAGCATGAAATTCATTTATAATCCCATAAAATATGAATCTCAACGTTAAATATTAATTTCTATAAGCATTATAAAATGTAACACCTGAATACCCTAATAATTTCAAATCTTTGATCAATGAATCCAAATAAACATCAATATCATTACTCGGTTGTTTTGGTTTTGATATAAGCATAGATAAAATAATGTATTTTTATTACATTCATAACCAAAATGGAAATTTATAATTTACCAACATAACCAGAAATGCACTATGTGTGCTACTTTGAAATCCAAAAGGATTCAATCCATCTATAGATAGCACAAGATTAAGGTTTCTTGGCTTGTTTCTAAATTCAGGATACTCTTGATCAATTATGTTATGCGAAGGAGAGTCTACCAGGTGACAAAGTTTCCCATTTATATTTATTGTATCTACATGCCACATCAATCTCCTTGTAGTCTCCTCACTAAAATATAGGTACATAAACCTTGTAATGATAGTAAAGTACTATACAACTTTTGTTGGACCTAATTCATCATTATTGTATCTAAAATCACCACACTTTGGGAATTATTTAAGTGATTTTTGGTCCTTGAAAAATAGTATACAATAATTTGGATAGTCATGTGTTCTTTTAAAGATCATACCCATTGAACATATAATTCTTTTATCATCATATATTTAGATATGAGGCTCATTATCTTCTAGGATCATATCATTCAAGAGAGAAAATAGTTCAGTAAAACTGGAATCACTCCATCCATTTCCAGCTTTTAAATTATACAACTTCATTACGGATAACAGTGCTATATTTTTATTGAAACCAACATACAATGACATCTTTACACAACTCTTTAAATTCTCAAACAATTTTTGACAATCACCAAGTTTATCTTCAACTGTCATTGTCATATTCTCCATACAATCTTCATCATCATTTACACCTGTAATAACATCCTTAATACAGTTTTATTTATTTTCCACACTTGTAATCATATCAGATGATCCATAAAATGTAATGTTATCCTAGTCACTATCTACATTATCTTTTCCCCATGTTTATTACAACATTTATAACTTCAATCAATTCCATGATAGATCAAGTGTTGTTCTAACTACTATAGACTAATTATTCTTGAATAAAAATAGTGTAAACATGAAAAAAGGATTTGAAAAGGGTCATATGCATGATCTTTTGAAAACTTTATGAAGTCTTTCACCCTATCTTTATAATCTTTTTTCATATTATTTAAATCCATCCATTTTATATTCATATCCATCTATTCGATTCAGTAATATTAATATTTAACAAAATAAGTAAATATAGAAAATGGGAATTGTAAATAAGGGGAACCCAACATTTGAATGTTTCAAATAATTTCATCATGATTTAAATGAAATGTGTAATTGAATTTAAGAAAAAAATAACTCCACTAGTGGTAGATGTTATCCTATGAATTCATTTACAAGGTTCTCTAGTACTTGGTATGGGATGACTACTGCTTAGTGTAGTTCAAGAAACATAAGTTCATGTTTAGAAGAGATGGGGAATGATTCTCTATCAACAAAATGAAATAATAAATATTCAGGAGATGAAGCTGATGAGGTTGATAGTTATTATTGAATTTTATTGCCTGAGACTCATTCCCGTAGAAGATAACACCAAATAAGAGAGAAAATGTAGTTTCAAAGGATTCCCCTAAGTTAATCCATACAAGTGATGTTGGATACAAAGTAGGTTTAAGAGTTTAAATGGGGTTAAACATTAATTCACATTTTGTAGGAGTGAGGTCATAATGGATATCCTATAGGTTGGATAGATTTTGTGACATGCCCTTACCATGGTGTTATTATCAATATATATTATATAGGAGGTGAGATTCTGCATATCTAGGAGGTCTCTAAAAGTTAATATGATCATACAGAACCCTTTTTCCTTACACATATTTGCATTTATAAATATAGATACCACTAATCCTATTGATATAGCGTACTACATTATACGAAAATTGATGAATCTATTCACTCTAATTTCAAATAAAAAACTCTATTTTAAAGTCAATGTGAAATTTAAAAATCATTTATTAAGATAATCATTCAAATCCAAAATATCATCCTCATTATGAAACATCATAAAAATCCAATTTATTAACTTTGAAACCAATTATTTACCCTTAAAATCAAATTTACATTACAAAAAAACTTATGAAAATATGACTACTGAATGTAATAATGGAAATATAAAAGAATAAAAGCTATATTTTTTGAAAATCATTTTCATAATAGAAAATAAGGCTATTTAATATAATATTGGTTTCACAAATAAAAAACGAAATCATAATATTTTTTAAAATATTTTCAACACTGAAATTGAATTTATAGTCATTAAGTTCATACTCAGATTGTGAAATAAAAGAAAATTGATCAAATATCATATCTTCCACACACCTCTTAGGTCTGTCAACATTTTCTAGTTGTTGAACTGTTTCTCTATTATGGTGCCATACCTCATAGTTGGTTAGAAATCTAAATCTAGTGATATGATAACATACTTATTTATGAGTAAACCATGGTATACCGATGAAATTATAGGGAATTGATTAAGTTCCCCCTTAGATACATTGTTGAAAATGAAATCCAAAAAAATCAAAGCTAATTTTGAAACTCATTCAACACTTAATTAAAAGTATATATCCAACTTCTATCCATTATGATTTAAAACAAAAAATATTACATATAATAAAATAGATCTTAATTAGTCAAATTAATTTGTTGATAAAATAATAATCATTTTACAAAATTATAAAACATCAAAGTATAATTTATAGAAAATAAAATTTATGAAAGTATAAAAGTATTAAACTATTGATAAATTAAAAAAAGTATACAAGTATAAAAGTATAAATTAAAAATTTATATATATTTATATTAGTATATAAAAATATAGACATGTATAGAAGTATAAAATTATATTTAATTTATAAAATAATATATATTTTAAAGAAATATACATAATTTATAAATTTATATAAAATTATAAAAGTATATAAAAGTATATATAAGTTATAAAAATATACATAATTTATAGAAGTATATAGTTTTAGAAATTTATAAAAGTATAAAATTATAACATATAAAATTAAAATTTATGAAAGTATAATAGTATAATAATTTATAATGAATAAAAATATAATTTTATATTAATTTATAAATATATAAAACTATAAAAGTATAAATAATTAATAAAATTTTATATTTAAACTATATATGTATAAAATGATACACTATAAAATTTATAAATTTATAAATGAATAAAACTATAAAATTATAAATATTTAATTAAAAAATATTATGAAATTATATTAGTATAATATGATATACTATAAAATTTATAAAAGTATATAAATTTAAAAACGTATAAAACTATAAAATTATAAATGCTTAACAAAAATTTATATATAAAAAATAAAAAAATAAAAATTTATACTAGATAGTTTATAGAAGTATATATAAGTATAAAAAAAGTATATCTAGAAGTATAAATATAATAAATTATACTTATAAAAAATTATAAATTTCTTTTGATTATTATTTGTAAATTTATTAAAGTAATGATTGGTGTTTATAAAACTAAATGAAAACCCTAACTAATATCCTAAGTAACACCCATTTTCAGATGAAAAAAATGAATTTGAAAATAATAATCATATTAATAATCATATATGGAACATCACTCCATCAATCACTAAATAAAAAAATAAAACACCACAAACATCATTGACACTCATGAACTACCCACACCTAGATAAACAATTAGAACAACAGTGTAAGGAATGTAACCCATGACTCTCTCAAATCATTACGCACAAAAACCATAGATTATTACATTAATAACAACCAAAAAATCACTAAAAACACAAGCATGATTGGTTAACAAATACTTAAAAACAAGTTACAAATCATATACACTCATTTTTTAGGGTTAATCCATTTAAAATGTTTCTCAAAGGAAACAACAAAGTTCATGTTTTGTGAAAGCATGAACAATAGGGAGGAGGGGCGTGACAGTTAGGGTTATTTTAAAGAGAGGGAAATGGGGGAACATTCGAGTCTGAGTGTAATGAATTTTTTGATGATCCCATGTAGGATCCATTGTAATCAGACACTCAAACGAAATCACGATTTGCTCGACCAAAGAAAGCAAGGTGAATTGTGAAGTCTCTTAGTCAAAACCAAAAACAAGGAGGATGGAATCGAATCTATGAGCATGAAGAATACGTGAAGAAAACATACCTTAGATTTGGAGAGTGTCGATGTAGAGAAAGTGGGTGAAGATTGAGATTGGTGAAAACAATAAGGTTCTTCTACAGTGGCAGTGGCGGTATCTAGGGCATCAAGGGAAACGACGATAGTGGTTGGGTTCTGCGAGAGCTTGAAGGCGTGAAAGATAACACTTAGAGTTCATTTTATAAGAATGTGTAAGGATTTTATGAGCACTTTCAAAAAAGCACAGATAAAGAGAAGTTTTATCAGCAATAAAATTGAAAGCGTAGATAAAGATATATCCTTATCAGTGCTAAAAAAGTGTTGATAAAGATCTAATCTTGATAATATATTTATAATATTTAATACATTTATAAAATTATATATATAATAAATATACATATATGTATTTATAATTATAATTAAAAAATATAATTATAAATAAATAATTATTTATTAATATATAAATATAAATATTTATATATTTATAATACATAAATTTATTATAATTTTATAATTATTAATACATCTATATATAATATTAATAATTATATTTATTTAATTATTTATTTTTAATTTATAATTATTTAAATAAATAAATAAATATATTTATATATATAATAAATATACGTATATGTATTTATAATTATAATTATATATATATAATTATATATATATTTATTAATATATAAATATTTATACTTATAAAATTTAAATAAATATTTTTATTGAAATTTTATAATAATATAAATATAAAATTATTTATTTATAATTGTAATTCTAAATATATAATTATTTATTTATAATTGTAATTATAAATAAATAAATTTAAAAATATTTATATATAATTATAAATATATCTATATAATTATAAATATATATATTAAAAAATATTTTTATATAACTATAAATATATTTATATAATTATAAATAAATATATTTAAAAAGGAAAGAAAAAGTAAGATGTTGCTTCTCATGGGAAGTCTCAAAAAAGAAAGAAGGCTCTTGTGGATTCAGAGGGATTCCAAATGGTCCCTCCTAGGAAAAAATTAGATGGGAAATTTTTTCCCTCTGATCATTCCTTACGAGAGGGCCAGACTTTTGTTCCTCTTATAGAGGGCAGCTCTGCTCGTATGGATACTACATAACTAATGGACAACCTGGATGTTCCCAAAACATGGCGACCAAGGAGGAATCCCAAAGGCTGTGGTCAGGGGTGTGGGTGTGATGATTGGATTAGGTGGGGGTGGTCTAGAAGACATCCTTCTAGGGACCAACTTACATTAGAACAACAAAGACATAGGGAGATGTATTCTGTGCTTTTGAATCAAAAAATTCACAATTTGAATGGGAGTCAGTTGAGTATGATGCATCCTCTAGCTATGACATTGGTGATGATATTGATCCTTCTGATTTGTAGCTTTTCCATATGGGTGATGGATTTTCTCGTTTGTTGACCCCATCTCTGTCATGCTTGTCTGTCACTTTTCCTTTTATTTTAATAAATTGTCAGGCCTATGCATCTGGCGATACTGACTTTATATATATATTTATATAATTATACCTCATGGTCTGAACCACATTTGTATATTTATATAATTACATATATCTATATCAATATATAAATATAATAAATATATTTATTATAATTTTATAATTATTTGAACATATATATTTATAATTATAATTATAAATAAATATATTTAAGAAGTATTAATATAAAATTATAAGTATATAATTATAAATATAATAAATATATTTATTATTTAAATATATTTATTTTAATTTATAATTATTTAAATATGTATCTATTTATTTATAATTATAATTATAAATATTTTTATTTTAAAATTATTTATATATAATTATACATATATTCATATATATATATATACACATGTTAATATATAATTATAAATATAATAAATATTTGTATTATTTAAATTTATTTTTTATAATTTTATAATTATTTAAATATATATATATATATATATATATTCATAATTTTTTTTATAAATTATATATATTTATAATTTTATAATTAAATATTTAAATTAAAAATTATTAAAAAATCATTTAAATAGGTTAATTATATAAATTTCAAACATATTTTTAATTGTCAAAACTTAATAAAAAAGTATTATTCATATAAATTACAAACATATTGAAAATATTACATGTATATAGTAAATAAACATATATATTATTAAATATTATAAAATGATTAGATATATTTTTAACATTATTAATGAATGCATAATGATAAATGGATAAATTAAATTAAAAAAATTCTAAAAAATATTAAAAGGAGATTCTGAGAGTACATATAACAATAATGTTAATATTACAGGTTATTGAAGATACAACATTCCATGATAATAATATGGAATAAATTGAATATGAAGAACAAATGTATAGAGAGGCCATTGATGACACGATTAATCTTGAGATTGTAAATAAAATTCTCAAGCATGAATGGTTGGGAACCTCAATTGTGAATGTATATATGATGTATATTTTCTCAATTTCTTATCCACTAATTGATCAACTATGTTTATTATAGTTTACTAATATTCATATTTTCTATCGGTGTACATATAACAATAATGTAAAGGTAAGTCCTAGTGATTTTATTTTTATTTTTTAGTCCTCGTATCACTTCAATACAAGAAACATTAATGAATAAAGTTGAAATTTTAGTAAGAATGCACGAAGCGACCACATCATTTAAAAAGAAAATAATAGACAACAGGTTATTCTTAATACCTATAATAAAGGGGAAAACCTAGGAAGTCTAATAATATTTTTTTATTTTTTTCCAATACATATTCCCTTTTGTTTTTAGGAATCATTGGATGATCATTGCAATCAATTTGGATACTCTAAAGATATATATTTTTTGGATCCAATGCATTGATATCCAACAAATTGACCACACATGATGTCCCTTATGAATTTTTAATAAACTACATTCAATATTTTACAAATAAACATCAAATTATATATTTTGTATTATATTTTAACAATCAGTCGGAATGGCCAGATGGCCTTCATATTTTTATTATTTTGATAATCCACCATTTAAGGAATGAGGTGGAACCCTTACAAGTCCTGAAGGTTGAGAGAAAATTACATAACCCGTAGGTCTTAGAGGTAATAACCCAGAAAAGACAACTTGGAACTGCTCCTCCCTAGCATATTCCATGATATCAACACTCCACCTTTGTAGGGATGGTCATCTGGCTATCCTATGCAAAGTTGCAGAGGCCCGGTACCAATGGCAATGCCATACCCTCTCATTATTCCGATTCAGGTTAGCTCTGCTATAGCGAATGTGCCTGCCTTGAATCCTCATCTGAAGCCTTGTCCCTTGTAGTTTGACTGGTACATCTACATTCATGTGGCCCGAAGTCCTTGTGGTGGCCCTAAGGCCTGAAGGTGGTTGTAAGGCCTTAGTAAACAATAGGCCCGAAAGCCTTGGATGGCCTGAAAGCCTCGCAGGACCCGAGGACCAAACTGGTGGCCCAAAGGTCCAGATGGATGAATAGTTCTGGATTCTACAGTACTGAACAGTACCTACTATAGTGCCTACTACAGTACTGCTATAGGACCTGCTATTGTTCCTACTACAGTATTAATACATTACCCCCAGAAATTCGTCTCCATTGGGATTTGATCTCGGGTCTCTTGGATGCACCTACCAAGTCCTCACCAACCGGGTTGAGGCTCATGTGCACAATCATTTTTCATGATATGGAGATCTTTATTTATCCTAAAAACAATGGTATGAATATGGAGAATATTCATAAGATACCTATGGATTTATACACTAGGATAGGTATTAGGGTATATATAATAAGATTTCACTAAAAAACATATATATAAAAATTTATTTATTATTTTTTCAATGTTTCTGCAACGTCATAAATAAAGTAATAACCTCACTTTTGGTTATTACATTTATAAATTTATTAAGGATATCATATTTCATCTACAAACTATCATCCTCAAATTGGTATTTCTGAATGTAATTATAATTTCATTTAAAATAATTTTTATCTCTTTGTTTATCTATATTTTTCTAGTAGTACAAGGACCATCTACAATATGTATATTCAAATGATGAAATTAATTTATTTCAAAATGTGTGAGTAGATTACATTGTTCCAGAATGTTTATAGATATCATGAAGAGGTGATTTCTTATCATGTTTGTAATTTTTTTATTTCATCAAGATCATGAATCTATGTATTATCAAATTATTATTTAGTTGATATTATTATCGTTTTAAGTTAAAGTTATGGAGAAAGAACTTAGAATTGGGAGGTTTCCAAATTAGTGGGTATAAGAGAGAATATATGTAGTCTTGTTTTAGGAAAGGATTTTATATATGTTATGGATGTGAGATTAGTATCCCACACTATTTCAAAAGTTGATCATTTTATTTATTTAGTCTTGTTTATTCAATGTGATGTATTTGTTAATATAGATTTCTATCATATGATTAAAACTTGTTTGATAAAATGGATAAGGGATTATGGAGTGATTTTTGATCATAAAATTTATTTGTATTTGAAGGTTATACTTTATAGGATTATTATTAAACCATATATTCTATATGGTTGTGAGTTTTTATTTTTTATGGGACACTTTAAAAAATAAGTTTAATAATAATGAAAATTTTAAGATGGACATGTGGGCATACTAATATGGATAAGATTAGAAATGAATGTGCTTGAGAGAAAATTGTAGTGAATCTTATTGATGAGAATATGTTTAAGAATAATTTAATATGGTTTATACATGTTAAAATAAGTCCTATTTATGCACCTATTGATAGTGTAATCTTAATGAAAAATTTAGTTATTAAAAGGAGTGGTGGTAGATCCAAAAGGATAATTTAGTTTAAAACACATGTAAAATACATAAAACTAAGAAAATAAACTCATATTGTATTAATAATTTAGATCAATGATCCTTGATTAATTTTTTACATTTAGTAATTAACCTCATACCAATATGACACATAGTGTGGCCAATATGACTCAAAGTGTGTTTTTTTAGTTTAAAAGTAACATTTTAGTTCACAAAAAACACCACATACTAAAATCAATGCAACCACACTCATATTGTATTTATAATTTATAAAAAATATTTATAATTCATTTGGGATGTGTATGAATTAACTTCTTATCAATAAAATCAATGGTGTGGATAGTATGACTAAAAGTGAATGTATTTAGTTTAAAACTGATTTTGTAGTTCCAAACGCACTTCACATACTAAAAACCAAACAAACACTCGAATTATCCTGGTAATTTTTGAAAAAATATTAATAATTAATTTTTTATATGTAATAATAAACCTAACATCAATCTAAAACACTGTAACACCCTATTATTTAATGATATATTTCTCTTAAAATAAATTTAATTTCTTTAATGGATTTCTTTACATGCAACACCGAGTTTAAATGAATTATGAAATAATATTGAATTATTATTATGTGATAGTTATCACCTATACATGGATTTAAGATAATGAATATGAATAAATAAATTATAATTTTTTACACATGTATATAAATATTTCATTAGTTATCAATTTTAAAAGCATCTGAATGTAAAAAATGATATGTTTTTTGGGAAAACTATTTTTATGCATGCAATGTGTTTTTATCTTAATAAATAAAATTAATTTTTATTAATGAATAATTTTAATGAAATTTAAAGATTATATATTCTATTAAATGTTTTTACATTAATCTAATGGTTTTTACTAGGCATGAGAGAAAAATAAATGTAGTTTTATGGTTAAAAAATATTTTTCTAAAAACGGTGGTAGTTGTGTTTTGTGTACTTATTTTAAAATAGATTTATGTCACTAATAAAACTTTAATCTTGAAAAATTAATTATATATTTGGAATCATGGGGTTCAAATTTGGTAAATAGACCCCTTTTATTTTAGTCATTATGAATAGTAACCATGATAAATATTTGTTGCAATAGTAATAGTAAAATGGGTGAAACAGAGTTAAAACTATTTGATAAGGCCTCTAAATATCCAAAACACTTGAATTTATTTCATTTTAAAGTTTACTTTAGACCTTAATCATATTACCTTTGATGTTTTGTAAATTTATTACCTCATGTATTTGATAACGACCTTAATATTATTTTAAATAAAGAATAAATATAAAATGAAACACTCTTTGTTTTAATATCTCTAATATTTTTTCATAGGGATAAATTTTTTTTCTATTTATTTATAAATGGTTACTTGAAATATAAATGAATTTTTTTTTCATGGTAATTTATTTTAATTTTTAGTGAAGGAATAATTATCTTAAATTCTTACATAACAACTGACACAATCCCTGTTCATGTAATATAAAAATTTAATAAATAGTTTTAAAAATATTAAAAGTAATTAAATATTGATGAATTATTGTGTTATGATAATTTTAAGATAAATATAACTTATTAGTAAAGTGTTATGTTTTTTTATTCCAATTCTATTTCTATATTATTGTCTTTAAACCCAAACTAGGTGACTAGTCTCGAATATGACTTTAATGGTATCTTATGTTAAATAATATATTATTAAATGATTTAAAATTCATAATTTTTTACCTCTTTTCAATCGAATGATATATTGTCTATAATATCAACCATTTCCACTTATGGGTTACTTATCCTTCTATAGTATCTTTCATGACCCCTAAAGAGTAAAAACATTAATATCACATAATCATCAAAAGGGTTAATATGGAGTTAAAATTAAGAGATAATGGTTAAAAAATCACTTAAAATAATCTTAATTTTATTTCATGATATTATTTCAACTCATAATTATCCTATATTATAAATATATCAATTTGGTTCCACTTAAACCTAAAAAATAATTTATATTAATTTAATAATTTTGGTAATTCCAAGGGCACCCATCTCCTCATATATAAAAGAGAACATCCTTTTATCCCTTATTCACAAAGTTTAAACCTTATATATTAGACAATACACTACTAGAAAAGAAACCCATACCCACTATTTTGAACTGTGGGTATAGGATATACCCACAGTTTTAGGAACCCTGTCCTGTTTATCCATCGGTATAGCTCTAAGATATACCCACAGTTTGAAAATTCTACACCCACATTTTCAAAACCGTGGGGATAGGTGTATGCCACCTTGTCATTAACCCTATACCCATAGTTTCAAAACCCTGAGTATAGATTTTAAAGAACATATGCCATGGGTTTTAATCCCTGGACCGCTTGTATACAATTCACACACATAACCACTACACCACATTGTCTTATAGGTATATAAATATATATTTACTGAGATATATTTTTCTAAACCATGGATATAGGTGGAAAACCTTGGCAATAGGTGTTCCCACAGATTATTTTGTCTTGCAGATTTTTTTTTCTCATCGCTGGAAAACTATACCCTCGGTTTTGGAAAACATGAGGTATAGGTTTGACCTATACCCATGATTTTTGGAGAACCATGGGTATAGGTCTTGAAAAAAACTCTATATCCATGGTTTTGAAAAACTATGGGTATAGGTTTGATCTATACCCATAGTATTTGCAATAACTGTGGGTATAGGTCTTAAAAAACCATATACCCATGATTTTTCAAAAACCATGGGTATAGGTGACAATTTACAACCTATACCCATGGTTTTCCAAAACTATGGGTATGGGTTCCCATCAAATCCCTAAACCCATAGTTCTTAGAAAACTATGGGTATAGGGTCATTTTATAGTTGTGATAATTGAAGTAATACCATCCAAGCTTTATTCCAAATATCTTAGATCTTCTTTTCTTACTAAACTATCATCATTTCAAGGCTTAAGGCTTGGCCAAAGGGCATTTCTCAAAGAAGTTGTATAACTCTTAACCGGGTACTTTCAATTTTATATCTTTTTATACCATTTATAAATAATTGTAATATATTATAAAATAATTATTTAGTATCTTAAATATACTTAATTGTTATTATAATAATCATTATCTACCTTCTTTCGATCATATGGGAAAAAACATCACTCATGCATACATGCGTATTACCACCTCCACAAAGCGATGCATTTCATTTTTCATCACCATTTCACATTGATGATTATAATGATGTATTTACTAAATATATATGATATTTATAATATTATTATTGTTCTATAAATGTTAATAATTATTAAGTTTTTTTCTATCCATTGAAAAGTGGAAACACCACTCTTGTGTACGTACGAACTATCATCTCCATGAAGTGTTGTAAATAATTTTTCATAACCAATTTATATAAAAAAATTATAAAAGTTTGTATAATAATTAAATATTATACTGCTGAAATTAGTAACAATCTAGAGATAATGTAACCATGATCAAATTATAAGCACCAGGACTTCTGAACTAAAACATGCATGAAAAACGAAGTTGTTATCACCTTAAACAATGATTTTAAGAAAGAATTATAAATAAATGAGTGATAAGATGTTATAAATAAATTAAATTTGGTATGATATATATTATTATGGTTCTATAATATAATTATATTAAATATACATTTATTTTATAGGAGTTTCAAACATGTATGAAGAAAGAAGTGACTTCAGTTCAAAGTTTATGTTATAATTTCATTTTTTTCAGGATTGTCTAAACTAAATTTCCATTAAGGAAAATTTTATGAATATTATCATTTAAACCCCATATATTTTATTATCCTATATTTATTCATGTAATTTTCTTGTAATATTACTATTTTCTTATCTTTGGTACTTAAAATGATCAATAAAATGTTTTTGAGGATAAACGACTTTATTTCCTCTTTGGTTGCGAATCATTATCTTATATGTCCATATTTTCTTTAAAATATTTTCAAGAATGTTTTTAATATTATAAAATTATTGGATAAATTTATTTTTACCAATATTTTACTTTTTATAAAAATGTTTAAAAATAATATTCTTGTCATTTTCTAAATGAGGTGATTTTCACCAATGATATGAAAGAAATATTTGCTTTAATATATACCACATGAATGGATTTTACCATTATCATGACTACTCTTTTATTTGAATATTAATTTATAGTATTCCATGGTTATTTTCAAAATAAAATTTTTGTAACATCCTAACTCAGGTGCCACATACTAGTGCCTCGATCCAGTCGGTCACATGACCTCAAACGCGCCTCCCAATATGCCAAAGGCTATCGAATAGTAGTGAGGGTCTAATAAGTCAATCATGGGAAGACTATACCATATTTTATCAGAGTAAACACTAGTAGAAATAATAAATAATATTAGAAGAATAAATAATAATAGACAATACCAATATCTCAAGATAAACAAAGTAATAAATACAATATCTAACTAAAACAAAAAATATTCTAAACTAGAATTTGTGTCAAGTGTTTAAAATGAAAACTGAAAATAAAGACAAAAACGAATATCAAGCGGGTCCCAAACCACATCTGAGTCCCTTCTCCAAGCTCCAACCCCAAATCATCCATCTATCCTAGGTCCTTCACCCTTAACCTATCCTGTATAATAAATTCTATTTGGCTACTAATTAGAAAGAATGATTAGGGTGTGAGTACGACTCAGTAGGACACTACCAATGGTGTCTAAAAAAATATAGTCAAATAACATATTTAATTATATAAAGAAATAAATTACAATGCATAATTAAATAGTTAACATTCTTTAAATTCACACATAAATGCCCAAGTTACTAATATAAAACTTCATAAGTAAGATGACCATGTGACCATTATTACTTCTTAATATAATTACCATGTTACCATTTATAATTCTCAATAGAATGACCATGTTCCCATTATTTTACACAAAATTAATTCATCAATTAATTATTCAACATTAATTTAATTACTAAATACATAATTAGTTTATCACAAAAATACCCTTTCTTAATTACCCAATTAATTAATTATGAAAAATACATTAATTAATTCATCAATTAGTTATCTCAAGTCAAACATTTCAATACTACATAACTAATTCTACAATTAATTATCTCAAAAAAAATATCCCCGATATCCCATAATTAAACTACCATTAATTATCCAAATAAATAACCCTAATTCCCTATAATTAATCTACCATTAATTATCTCAACTCATGGCATAAATATCTCACAATTAATCTAAAATTAATCATTTCAATTCATGGAATCAATATCACATAATTAATCTACCATTAATTATCTCAACCCATGACATCAGTATCTCAAAATTAATCTACCATTAATTATATCCATTATTGAATCTCTAAATCTCCTAATTAACTCATTAATTAATATTCCAATTAGACAGCCCCTAAACCTCATAATTAATTCCCAAATTAATTATCAATTCCAACAGTAAATCGAATTCATCAATTAGCCACATTAACTAAATCAATTTTGGGTCTGAATTTCTAAAGAATGTTAGTGATCCTAAATCATTCATACACATATAAAAATCATGACTATGAGAATTGAATATTAGATCACCTACCTATATTCTTTGATGAATGACTCCCCTATGGAAGTCCCCAAAATCGAGGAGTACAAAGACATGTATTTAGATCCGTATCTCAAAACCCTAAATCAAGATTAAGGTAATCAAGATCTTTCCAAACAACATATAGATATAGAATCCTAGATCTAGATCTCACCAAATAGGTATATATCTACAAAATAGTTTAAACTTCTATAAAAATTAAAATATAAGAAAAGAGGATGAATGAGAATGCATCGGGATTAGATCCACTTACAAGGAGAGGAGCGAATCATTGATTTGGGATTAGAATCATGAAGAACCAGGGTTGAGAGAACTTGGAATCCCTCCGGAAATCTCCAAAAATGTGAAATTCATCTTAGGGTTGAATGAGGGTTGAAATGGGTGAGTTCTAAGGGTTTAGGGAATTTTAAAAATAAATTTCGTGCCACTTTAAAAGTCGTGCATGGTTTCCTAGGAAGAGGCACACAGTTTTCCCTAATAGTGAGCCAACCATGTGCCTATTGTTTAAGGGTTGAACAATTAATATTTTTAGGGAATTGTTTTTCAAAATATGTGCCATCCATGGGAACCCTCACTGTCCAGGTTTTCACAGTTTCCTAGGTTGGGCGCAGGGTTTTCTCTAACTTTGTTCCAACCATGAACAACCCCCTTTTCTCCCCCTTTTCTTAATTTTCTCCCAAAGACACCCCAAGGTAAAACCCAATCGAAATGTACTTAAATAAAAATAAAAGTACCTGAAATTTTTTTCTATATAAATCTAGAAATGATCAAGATCTTACAATGTTTTCCTTCATATTTTGGAAAATTTTGGATTTTAAATATTTGCTTTCAAATGGAAAGAATATTTTCTTAATGAAATATTCTAGTGATATTTTAAAGGAATTTTTCATATATGATAACATCCTTTGATGTTAAATATGTCTAAATAGAGATTTTATCCAATGATACCATCCTCTTCTTTTCCTTGGATGGTTTATGTTGATGAAGTTTTATATATTATTCTATGAAACTCATTACTTGTCTATGGGTTAACTATGTTAATATGAAATATTTCTGAAACCCATTTATTTTCTATGGGTTATACAATAATGAAATGATAAATGTTTTTATGATCTTGTGTCACATTTATGGTTTAATGTTATGTGACTGGTGGGTCTGTTATGGACCTCTAATGCATTAGGTATAGATTGATAACTCATGAGATGACTATGTTATTCAAGAACCTAATTTTATGTTCACAACATTATGTGTGGACCTATTTTCCTGTCCATAAGTTTATGAATAGACCTTTAATCATGTCTATAACTTTATAAAAGGGTCTGATTTCATGTCCTTAACTTAATGAGTGAACTTGTTACATTTTATACAGGTCCACAATGTTATAAGATTAATCTTGTGCCATATTCCTATGTTTATGATATGATATCATGGATCATGATTGATTATTGATGATTTTCACTATTATGGATTTTGTCTTTTGTTATGAAATGACTCATGATTAAATATATTTAATTTATTAAGTATGAATTTATTAAGTTATGAACCTATTCTCACACCTTGATAGTCACTTACGATCATTGATTGATTTCTCCTATGTTTACCTTTACAAAGAATGTGAGCTCACCCTTTATTATGTTTTCATTCCCTAGGTTTTCATGGAAGTTTCTATGTATGATATGTCTAGAAGCATACTAATATGAAGAAATTCCGGGAATATGTTGAAGATACTTTATGAAATAAGATGTTTATGTATCTAGTCTCTAAAGAAACTAAAACTTTATGGATCTATGGAATATTTATTTGTGTTATATATTGTATATTCATCTAAAATGATTCAATATTTATGCATGTTATTCCTTGGTCACCACAAATATGGTGTGTATGATAAGACATAAAGTTCATTTTTTCAGTTTAAAAGTTACATTTTAGTTCAAAATGAACATCACTAATTCAAAACTAATAAAACACACTCATATTATCCGGACACTTTAGAAAAAAATTAATAATTTATTTTTGAAATATAGGAATTAATTGTGAATAAACCTAACATATGGTGTGGTTGGTATGAATGAATGTGAATTTATTCACTTAAAAGTGTCATTTTAGTTCAAAACACATATCAAATACTCAAAATTGAGAAAAAATGTTTTTATTTTCTTGACACATTAGTAAAAAAAATCAAAAATTCATTTTTGAAATTTAGGCATTAAACTCACATCAATTTGACACATGTTGTGGCTAGTATGACTGAAAGTGCATGTTTTTGGTTTAAAAGTGATACTTTCTTTTTCAAAACAGATGTCACATACTCAAAACCAAAACAACACACTTGGATTTTCTTGATAACATTGTTCATATGTTGATAATTAATTTGTTACATATAAGAATTAATCACATGTCAATTTGAAACACGATGTGTTTAGCATGACAAAAGTGTGTGTTTTAATTTAAAATTTTCATTTTAGTTCAAAACGTAAGTTATATACTCAAAACTGATAAAACAAACTTACATTTTCTTAATAATTTATTAAAAATGTCTATAATTCATTTTTTATGTGTAGGAATTAAACTTAGATAAATTCAACACACGGTGTGTCTAGTATGATTGAAAGTGCATGTTTTAAGTTTAAAGGTAGTTTTTTAATTCAAAACACATGACACATAATCAAAATTGATAAAACAAAATCAAATTGTCTTGATACTTGAAGAAAAAAATTAATAATTCTCTATAGTGTGTAGGAATTAACTGAATGTCAATTTGACACATGGTGTGGCCATTTTGTCTGAAAGTGCCTGTTTTTATTTTTAAAGTGACATTTTAGTTTAAAACATGCATCACATATTGAAAACCAATAAAATTAACTCATATTATCTTTATACTTTATAAAAAAGATATATAATTCATTTGTGGCATGTAGGAATTAACCTCATATCAATCTAACACATAGGGTGGCTGGTATAACTAAAAGTTAATATTTCTAGTTTAAATGTGGCATTTTAGTTCAAAATACACATCACATACTCAAAAATGATCAAACACAGTCATATTATACTTTGGTTAAAAAATATATAATTCATTTATAACATATCGGAGTTAACCTCACGTCAATTTAACACATAGTGTGGTCATTATGATAAAAAATGCGTAATTTCATTTTAAAGTGAAACTTTTTTTCAAAATACATGTCACATAATCAAAAACAAGAAAAAAACTCATACTATATTGAGAATTAATTAAAAATATGATTATTAATTTTTAAAATATAATAATTAATCAAACATAAATTTGATATACAGTGTGACTGTTATGATTGAAAGTGCATGTTTTAATTTAAATGTGATATTTTAGCACAAAACATGTTTCACATACTCCAAACTAAGAGAACATGATCGTATTTTAATAATATTTAAAAAATATCAATAATTTATTTATGATGTGTAGGAATTAACCACATGTAAATTTGATACACGGTGTGTCCAGCATGACCAAAAGTGTATTTTTTAGTTTAAAAGTGGCATTTTAGTTCAAAATGCACATCACATGCTCAAATCTAATCAAGAAAACTCATATCTTCTTTATTCTTTAGTAAAAAAACTTATAATTTATTTATAATTTGTAGGAGTTAACCGCACATCAATTCAATAAATGGTGAGAATATTATGATTGAAATTTTTTGTTTTTATTTAAAAGTGACATTTTAGTTCACAACATGAATAACATACTCAAAACCAATAAAATGTAGTCATATTGTCTTTATAATTTTGTAAAAATATTTATTATTCATTTGTGACATATAAAAATTAACCTCACATGAATCTAACACACATTATAGATGATATGATTGAAATTTCATGTTTTCAGTTTAAATGTTACATTTTAGTTAAAAACATGCATCACAAACTAAAAATAGATAAAACACACTAAAATTGTCTTGATAATTTTTTATAAATATTGATAATTCATTTGTGACATGTAGGAATTAACATAACATAAATTCAACACACTGTGTGTTTGTTATGGTTAAAAGTGTGTGTTTTCATGTAAGAGTGACATTTTAGTTCAAAACACACATCATATACTCAAAACTAGGAAAACATGCTCCAATTATCTTGATAATTTAAAGAAAATATTAATAATTTATTTTTGACATATAGTAATTAATCTCACATCAATATAACAAATGACATGACTAGTATAACTGAAAGTGCTTGTTTTTAGTTTAAAAGAGACAATAAATTTAAAACATCCATCATATAATAAAAACTAAGGAAACACACAAATATTGTATTGATAATGTAGGAAAAAGATTAATAATTTATCTATTATGTGTAGGAATTAATATCATAGCAATAATACACATGGTTTGATGGATATGATTGAAAGTGAATCACATACTCAAAATATAGTAAATGTGTTGCGAGTTTCATATTACGTAGCAATATTTATTATTTATGTATTATGTTGTCCTTTTATTTTGTGTTTTATGTTTTATCAATCATGTTATCCATTTTATTTATTTTTTATTTATGAATTATTGTATCATATTTATGTTATATTTATTTATTTACTGTATTATTAAAATAAACATTGTTTTTTATTATAGGTAGATGATTCTTTTCATCTAATTATGTTCGGTGTGTTCGAAAACTTGTAGCATAGTTAATCCCAATCGGAAGGGGTCCCAAGGATAGCAGAATACTAGGCCACCCATTCTCTTATGAGTTATATTTTTTTTTTGAGTTTCTTGGGAATTTTAAATGTTTACAATAAATTATACATATCAATGAAATTCTAATGTATTAAAATGTTTTTAAGGTAAATTTATTTGTTAGTTTAATTTTTTGTAATGAAAATTTATTTGAAATTTATTTTTAATATATTTATTTGGATATTGAAATGTGTTTTCATCACAATGCTATGGTTGATGAATTTTATTAGCACCAGATATAGTACTAATAATTTTACCTTTTATCTGCACTAAAACTTGTAGTATTAAATGTATATTTTATCAACAATTTTCTTAGGGTTAATAAAAAATGGTTTTATCAGAATTTTTTAGTATTGATAAAAGCTCAAATATTTTTTTATGTTCTAGAAGAATAATTTATTTTTAGAACTAATAAATCTAAAATTCCAAGATGATAAAATCCCAAACTATAGTAGTTAAATGAACACTCACTTTCCCACTTGATTTCCATTTCCAATGTCCTCCAATCCACCAATAACATTCAGATCACGACACTTCCCATATTTCCCTATTTCCCTCCTTCATCCAACTCCCCTCAATGCTTCTTGTCCTCATTCTCTTCTATTTTACACCATATATTTCTCCCTCCACACCCCTCTCCATTACCCACTAGGCCTTTACCCTTATCTTTTGGAAATCTAATCTTCCAACTGATACACAATCTAGGGTGATTTTTTCAAGGACTAGACATAACCCATATTACTAAAACTGGACTCGGATCACCTATAATATCCATAAATGCATTTAGTTTCTCAACCTCACAAGTACACTTTCTCACCTCAACTTCACCTCCCTCCCATTCCTCACCACCCTTTATCTCAAGGGAAACCACCTATAAAGATTTATATGCCCATCCATTTATTAATTCTCTAATTTAACCACCCTCTATCTTAACCACAACCATTTTTTTGGTTCTATTCCCTAAGAAATTGGGATGTTTCATTCACTCAATTACCTCAAACTATCCAACAACTATTTCATCAAATCAATTCCTACTACCTTATTTCATCTTAGAAAATTAAACAAAATTTATTTATTTTCAAATAAACTCTTTGGTTCAATTAATTCTGAGATTGAGATGTTAAGGTCTCTCACAAAATTTAGATTCTATGAACACTATTGTAAAAAAATCCCTTTGGTTTTCTATTGGATTGTGTTTGTTGAAAATAAATTGCATGTAAAGATTTTTTGAGAAGGTTAAATTCTTATGAAGAAAGAATATGAAAGTGGAAGAAGGACTCTATGACACAGTGGTTTAGATTTCACCATAAGATGAGATTTGTTGTATTTTTTATGATGTAGTGAATAATAAATGTTGAAATAAAGGGTTATACATAAAGGTAGATCACAATATGTGTAAAGGTGACTCTTGATATGTGTGTTTTTTGTAATGGTAATATTGTGTTAAGGTGAATGGATTCCTATACCGTAGTGAAGATATTACTTCAAAGATAAATAAACTTCATAAGGGTCATCATAAAGTCATTAACTAACATAAATGTGAAGATGGACCCACATAAAGGATAAAAACAACCTACGTAAAGGTAGATAAATATACCATGCCACAGAATCTGAAGCCACACTATAGATATGTTTACATAATGGTAACTCTAATATTCTCAAGCATATATATGGGTGGCTTCTGGATCACATGAGGGTAGATAACTACTCACATAAGTGTAATCCAGTTTACACCTACACCGTGTTGAATAGGTTATGCCATAGAAATGACTTGCAATGATTTTTTGGTAGAGTAGTTGATTTATGTTTTTTCAAGCCTACAAGAAGTCATTACATAGGTAGAAATCTAGGAAATATTAGTTTGGTGATTAAAGAGGTTGAGGAAATCACGACATAGATCATGGGGAAGTTAAAAGGAGTTATTCATATGAGTTTTATGGATCTAGGAAGCTACATAATAGGAAAGTTATCCACACCATAATATTTAATTAATACACCTTATATTACAAAGTGGAAATGGATACACCATGGTTAATCCATATAGGAATTTGACTACGCCATAACAAAAATGACCACACCATAACCAAGAAGTTTCTGATAACCAATAACTTTCAAAAAGGGAGTTGTGACTCAAGAGTTAAGGGATTTATGTGAATTTAATAACGCTTAATCACCACATTTATGTGGTGATGGAACATGTATTAGTCTCATAACAAGAGAGGAATATAAATTTTTCCCAACCCTAGGATAAAAAGAGTCAATTTAATTCTCTAAAACTATACCTAGTTGTTTAAGATATTTGAAAAAAAGTTGGGAGAGTTACTATAGAGGTTCATGGAGAAGATGAGAAGAAGGGAACTCCAGGATTTTTTTGGGGAAAAGAAAAGATAATGGATACATTCCATTAGATCTATATTCCTTTAAATTCATCATGTCTATGTATAGTTATATCACCATTTCATGTGTGATATCTTGTCATACATTTTTATAAGTAGAAAATCACCATATAAGGATTATTGAGAACCTCTCTATAAAGAAGAGAAATGATTTCTTTGAAAGTATTATGGATTATGAATCTTGAGGCCCAGTTAGATCACTCCCTTTTTTAATCATATGATTGGAATTGTTCTTAGTGTTTTAGGTTCATAGGTGCATTTCCAAGAATACTCCTTGAATCGTCCTGTTTGGGTGAACCATGTATAATTACATGTGATATCTTATTTCATTGATCACTCTAGAGAGTTTGTGATGGAGGAAAATAATTGTTACTATTATTTAGAGAACAAGATCATGATTAAGGAAGGATAAGTATTTTAAATTAACATACCTTGATTCACCCCCAATCAAAGTATAATCATTTCTATGGACATATAAGTGGTATTAGAGTGAGGTTCTAGGGTGGTATTTTCTCCCTTTTAGAAGCATGGAACCATTAGTAGTTTATAATCATAAAGGCATACCTATTTTCAAAGTATTTTTTTTTCAAATTATAGATGAATAATATGAAACATTATTTCAAGTATTTGGTAATGGAAGTATATTTAGTAGCCATTCAGGGCATCTAAATAATCATGGATGGTAGATCCTTATAAAAAAGAGACCACAAGGAATTGAATACATATTCTAAGGTAATACATTCATTATGGGGATCTTTTTTTCAACCCTATATATACCAAGGTAATGTCTTAAAAAAATATGATGTGATGTGGGGAAATATTTAAATATTTATGAAGGTGATTCTAAAGTTTGAGAGGAAATGTCACAAATCGTCCCTGTGGGGCCCGAGCTGCAACTCCCCAAGCCCGCCTCCAATTGGCCAGGGGCTGGTGACTAGCACCGAGTAGGCATGCTATTAACATGGGAGGCATTTCTTATAAACCTGTACACATGCACACACATCTCCAAGCCCAAAAGCTGAAAAGTAAAAACTACTAAAGATGGAAAAGGCATGCATACACTAAAAACCCAACCAACGGAGTATGACAGGAAAGTAAAGTACAGTAAAGTAAAACCCTGGGCCAAAAGTACAAGTCCACCAAAAGAAAGTCTGAAATAAGTACAACCTATAGAGAAAGGTACTAAGACTGCAACCTGTCGCTGAAGGAACACACCTCGGCATGTCTGATCTCACTGAGCATCATCCGGTCCTGGTCCTCCTAGAATCCTGTCAAAGGCTCGCTCGTCTGCACAAGACACGACACGTGCGGGAAAAGCCCGTGTAGGGGTGAGTATAACAATACCCAGTAGGACACCCCGAAAAACAAAAAGGAAATAAAAAAAAGGAAAATACCATGAAGAAAGGTACAGTCAGCTCTACATAGTACATGTCTACAAAACATATAACAAGAATATCCAGATATACTCATACACAAACGACCATCGCGAAACCACCACTAAGATCTGGCTTGAAGATTCCACTAAGAATACAGCCGGGAGAACACACTCCTAGGTCTGAAGAGAGAGATACGAAGTAATCGTTCTAGGAGAACACACTCTACAAGTACCTTGGGAACATAATGCTTAGGTGAGGATCACAACCAAGTCATAAGGTGATTCTGACAACTCAGTCTGAGCTAATCCGCTAAGAAGAGGATCGACACCCGGGTAAAGTTGGTCACGTCGATACTAAGAACTCTACCTAGGGTTCCATGAATGAATAGAGGATCCGACTCTAAGTCTCACATAGGGGATTCCAAAAACTCTATTCAGGGAGTTCTGCTGAAGGGATCATACTCTTGTGTAAAGGAAATGATACCAGAACCTTCAGGGAAAAGACCAAGGGTACCAACCCTAAGAAGGCTAGTCCAAGTCACAGAAGACAAGTGACTCAAGCCACGAAGAAAAGGTTACACAACGTGCAGTATGGTTACACGCCGTGTTACTTGACCCCGGGTACTGCCCGTGTAAACGGCCCGTTTCATTCATTCAAGCAGTGCAAAACAAAACTACACGACATGTAGAAAAGTACAGGTCGTGTTCCTTGACCCCGGGTACTGCCCGTGTAACCGGCTCGTGTCATTCAGCTTGTCAGGTAGAAAATAAATACACGATGTGTAGAAGAAATCACACGCCGTGTTTGAGCACCTGGTCTTACTCTGTGTACACTGTCCATGTGCCCGTACACGGTCTCTGCCTGTGTCCGTGTTGCCTGCTCGTGTACCAGTACACGGGGTATCCTGTGTATCTGGCCGGGTCTGGCCGGGGAGGGGTATACACGGCGTGTCCTTGGCCGTGTACCCTGCCCGTGTCTGTGTACTCCTGGAGTACACGTTATGTAATCCCACCGATGAACACACGCCATGTAGCCCATACTACACGCCGTGTAGTCAGGAAATTTACAGAAGCGTCGTCTTCCTCCATGCGCCTCATTTGATCCTCCAGACTTCGATTCAGCTATCCGTTTTCTGTGAAACTCAAGGTGCTAGATTGCCTCATCATCGTGATGCCAAATACCTAGGTTTCGGGCCTTTAATCGGCTCCAAAATCCGATTCTGGTCACCCGTGCGGAAATCGTTCAAAGAATGATTTCTTCCAATCAACTTTGATTCATCCGCCGCCACTGCAGCCGCACTTCCATAGGGTCGTACCGATGTCAGGTCTTCAAATTTGGTACCGTTGCATCACACAACAGGTGCGCAACGATCAGTCGTTCATATCCCCGCGAAGAACGCGTAGAACATGACAAATAACGCGAGAATTTTGGGAATAATAACACAATAAATCTAGAGGGACGAACCTCGATCGATGTTCCTGTCGATCTTGGTTCGTCGCCGTTAGAAGGTTGAACGAAAACCAAAACAATCCCAAGAATCAAATCCCATGATTCCCGCAAATATCCCATCCCACAAGAATGATCAATCCGCGGGATAATCTGTTCGTGGATTAGTCTGCAGTCGTTGTGGAAATCAAAAAACGGGGAAGAATAAAATCACAATAACATCCTACCTGGATTTTGCGGCATTTGTTGGCGAAGATCCGGTTTCCGAGTCATCGTCGCTGGCGAATCTCGTCAAGAAAATCGTTTCCACGTTGGGAGGCTTCCTCCAAGACCTCCAGAGCCGCCAAGGGTTTTCAGGGTTATGGGGTTTGTAACCCTGGACCCTGGCGCAAGCCTCTATTTAAAGTGGATAAAAGATATTTGGTGCAGCAGATTTTAAAAAGATATTGCTGGAGAAAAAAGTTTTCCTAAAATATTTTAATTAAATATTTTATTACTATTGCGTCCAAAAACCAGATTTCACCACCGACCAGCGCCGGCCGATGTTAGGCCTCGCCTTAGGTAAAATCGTTGTTCTGAATGCAACGGTGCCCTCAGATTTCTGATCTGAGTACCCGTTCAGGGGTTATTCCACTTTTTTAGGAAAACCGCATGCGCGTGTAATTTAAATATTAAATTAAATTCAAACATTTTTTCCAGTCTCATTGGGCCTCGGAACAGCACACCGTCTCAGAGCCTGGTCTTGAAATAATTCCCATATAATATTAAAAAATTAAACAGAAAAATCTGGGACATTACATCACACCCACCTTAAGGCTTTTACATCCCCAAAAAGCCAAAACAAGGGCTACTCAAAAAGGTGTGGGTACTGAATGCGAATCTGAGCCTCTCACTCCCATGTGCTCTCCTAGAGATTCCCGTGCTGCCAACGGACACGCACCAAGGGAATAGATCGTCCACGAAGGATCTTCTCCTGCTGATCCTCGATCTCCACTGGGTACTCATCAAAGGTCGCTCCATCTTCGATGTCCAGCTCGCCCCAGTCGATGACGTGCGATGGATCATGCACGTACCTCCATAGCTGCAACACATGGAAGACGTTGTGTACCCGGTCCATCTGAGGAGGTAGATCCAAGCGATACGCCACCTCACCAACTCTACTCAGAATTTGAAAAGGACCAACAAACCTCAGAGATAGCTTTCCGCCTCGGCCAAATCTCCGTAATCCCCGTCATGGTGAGACCCAAAGGAACACATGGTCTCCTTCCTCGAACTCCAAGGGCCTTCATCTCTGGTCAGAATAAGACTTCTACCGACTCTGTGCAGTCTTCATCCGCTCCTGGGTGACCTGCACCTTCTCTGTAGTAGCTCTCACCATCTCTGGGCCCATGAGTGCTGACTCTCCCAGGTCAGTCCAGCAAAGTGGTGACCTGCAGGGTCGCCCGTATAGAGCCTCGAATGGTGACATACCAATAGTGAAATGATAACTGTTGTTATAATAAAATTCCACTAGTGGTAGGAGATCCTCCCATTTATGACCGAAGTCATGTATTCAAGCTCGTAGCATATCCTCCAGGACCTGGATGGTCTGCTCTGTCTGACCATCAGTCTGGGGATTAAACGCTGTGCTCAAGTGTAACTGAGTCCCAAAAGCTTCCTGCAATCCCTTCCACAACCGGGATGTGAAACGAGCATCACGACCTAAGACGATCGTGGATGGTACTCTATGAAGTTGAACTATCTCCTGCATGTAGAGGCGTCCCAAGCTCTCTACTGAACTCTGCTCCCGTATGGATAGGAAGTGGGCCGACTTGGTGAGTCGATCAACGATCACCCAGATGGAATCATGTCCCCTGGACGTACGTGGTAAACCCGTCATGAAGTACATGGATATTCCATCCCACTTCCACTCTGGCACCTCAAGGGGCTGAGCCAAACCTGCTGGAACCTGGTGCTCAACCTTTACTTGCTGACAAGTAAGGCACCGAGAAAAAAACTCTACCACACTCTTGTTCATTCCTGGCCACCAGAACTGATGTCGGAGATCCTGATACATCTTTGCCACGCCTGGATGTACTGCCAAAGGGGATGTATGAAACTCCCTCAGAACCTCCTCCCGTAATGTTACTGGTACAACCGTGCTCCCTCTGAAAAGGACAACGTGCTCCCCACCTTCTGAATATCCATCAACAGCATCACCTGTGGATATCTGAGCACGTAGAGTCTCACAGCTAGCATCCTTACACTGTGCTTCCCTGACTCACTGTAAGAGTGGAGGGGTAACAACCATCAACTGAAGGTAAGATCCCTCATCTCCATCCATGAAGGATAACTGTAAAGAGGCCAACTGCCTTGTCGCCTCATCCAGCAACTGCGAATTGGATTTCTTACTAAGAGCATCTGCCACCACGTTCCCCTTCCCAGGAGTAAAAATGATCTCAAAGTCATAATCTTGGAGGAACTCAAGCCATCACCTTTGTCTCAAATTCATATCCTTCTGAGAAAAGATATATATGAGACTCTTGTGATCAGAGTAGACAGTAAACATCTCGACCATCAGGTAGTGCCGCCACATCTTCAATGCAAAGACTACCGCTGCCAACTCAAGATCATGGGTAGCGTAGTTATGCTCATGTGGTCTCAACTGACACGAGCCATAGGCAATCACTGGTTGCCTCTGTATCAAGACACAACCAAGCTCGGTTCCTGATGCGTCACAGAACACTACATACTCGACACCCTTTTCCGGTAATCTCAAGATCGGGGTGCTCGTCAAACTCTGTCTCAACTGTTGGAAAGCCTGCTGGCATCTCTCGGTCCACACGAAAGGCTGTCCCTTTCGGGTCAAAGCTGTCATGGGTGCTGTAATCCTGGAGAAATCATGGATGAATCTCAAATAGTAGCTTTCCAACCCAAGGAAACTCTGCTCCTCTGTCACGCTCCGGGGTGGCTCCCATGCTAGCACTGCCTCCACCTTTGCTGGGTCCACTGCTACACCATCCGCTGAGATAACGTGCCCCAGAAAGTGGACCTCCTGTAACTAGAACTGACACTTATAGAGTTTCCCATACAACTAGTGATCTCAGAGTGTGTCTAGAACCATCCTTAGGTGTCTCACGTGATCCTCCTCAGACGCAGAGTACGCAAGGATATCATCGATGAAGACCACTACAAACCAGTCTAGATAAGGCTGAAAGATCCGGTTCATGAGTCCCATGAACACTGCCGGGGTGTTCGTCATACTGAATGGCATCACCAAGTAATCATAGTGATCGTAGCGACATCTGAAAGCCATCTTTGGTATATCCTCCTCCCATACTTGCAACTGTTGATATAATGATCGTAGATCAACCTTCGAGAACCATCATGCCCCTCTCAACTGGTCAAAGAGGTCATCGATCCTCGGTAGTGGATACTGGTTCTTCACGGTCACCTGATTCAAGCACTATTAATCCGCACACAACCTCAAACTCCCATCTGCCTTCTTAGAAAACAGAACTGGGGCCGCCCAGGGTGAAACACTGGGTCTCAAAAAGCCCTTCTTCTGTAAGTCATCCAGCTGCATCCTCAGCTCACGAAGCTCTGTAGGAGCCATCTGATAAGCTGATACTGATATTGGGGTCATTCCGGGTTACAACTCAATGCAGAAATCTATCTCCCGATGGGGAGGTAGACCGGGGAAATCCTCCGGAAAGACGTCCTCGTACTCATCCACCACTGCTGGAAACCAGAAACTCGTAACATCTGCCACACCAAGGGCTAGGCTAGCCAACTGATGTGAAATTGGTTGTGCCCTCCTATGCACGAGTCCATCCTGCACTACCTGGGTCTCTCTTTAACCAAAAAAAGAGGACCTCATCCCATCACTGCGGACACACCGCACCCTTCGCCTAAAACAATAAATCTGGGCATGAACTGTGGATATCCAATCCATACTAAGAATGACATCGTAAGGCCTCAATGCTACCACCATGAGGTTCCAAACGAAACTCTCGCCTCCAACGGTCAGGTCACACTGCCTGCAAAGGTGTGTGATATCCGGATCTTCCCTAGTCGATGTTTCTAAGCGTAAGGGTTAATTCAACGGCTCAATTGGAATCTCAAGGTCTCGAACAAGAGAAGCATCCAAGAAAGAATGACTAGCACCTGTGTCTATCAATACGGCAGCCAAGGTAGAAATGACATAGAAAATACCTCTAATCATTCCGGGAGTACCTGGGTCATAAGCCTCTGCCGCCTGCAGCTGTCCCTTCCTCTATCCACCTGCTCCATGAGCCTGGGGTGGACCTCCTGGGGGTGGTGGTTGGTTGCGCCCAAATTTACCCTACTGGTAAAAGCGGTCGTTGAAGTACAAGTAGGGATCGAATCCACAGGGACCGAAGAAGAACCCTTAAGACACTAAGATTGGATACGGGATTGGCTATGTCGTGGCCAACTTTGGATTGAATTGATTTAAAGAAAAATTGATTTAATTTAAAGAAAAAAAAACAAATAAAATTACTTGAATTAAAACAACTAATTAAGGTGAGTCGATCCTAGGTTGTCTCTTGGGATTGATTGGATGTATTTGTTTTTCATTTGATTTTCTGTTCATCAGTTCAAGAGGTATCCATTAAATGAAATAATTCCTCAATATCATTCTCCGATTTAATCCATACAGAATTTCAAGGCTAATCACCAATTCACTTAGAGGATCAATTTAATGAGCACTCCAAGGAATTGGATCGTACTAGCACTCAAAATGTGTCGTCGTTAAATTCGGTGAAGACAAAGAAGAAGATAAATCAAAGAAAGGAACTCTTAAAATAAAGAACAAATTTAAGAATTTAAGAACATCAAATAACATTCAATCCAACTCATGCAACTCCCTAGGATCAAACCATAATAGGTTAGCCCTCCATTGATGCTATTCTATCAATGGAAGCGGGTAATTTACTTAAATAAGCGGGATTGAAGAAGAAAGGAAAAAAAACATTAATCAAAATGAACACTCCACCGTTGTGTGATGAACTCACAAGTGCGGGTGTGAATAAATTCACACTACGATTCAACGGTATCAACGTGTGAAGAAAAGGAAAATAATAAGTGAAGAAGAAGAAGAAATTTTATTAAAATACTAAATGTGAATGAAAAACTTACATTAGATAAATTGACGATGCCATTACAAAACGAAAGCGGGAAATTACAATTGAAAGAAAAACATGGATTCAAAGGAAAATGTTAGAGTCAAGGAAAAATGTTAGATGATAATTTCATTCACCACCATCTCCTTATATAGGCATATTAGGAGCCTTAGTTCCACCCCCAACATTAAATTCACCCCCCAACAATTAAGAGAGTCAAAAGGAGGGTGATGAATCAAAAGGAAATTGACGTTTCGAAGTTGACCCGGAAAACTGTCCAGATTCGTCTTCCATTTTAACGTGTGAGTTTGACACTTCATATGGCCGAATCCGATGGTGTCATAAATATAAAATATTTTCGTCCATGTGTCTTCTAGAATCTCTCAAAATGTCAGGAAATTTGGCTCAGCCGTTTGGATGTTATGGTCGAAATGGTGGGACTGATTTCTGTGCATTAATGACGAGTCCACCATTTAAATCTTAACTTCATATCCCTTTATCATCATGAAAACATCAGAATTAGATCCGACCACAGTTGAATAAAATGATCCTCATATTTTTCTCTTTCTACTGTATAAATTTGAGCTTCATTGGGCTTGGTTTCTGGGCCCCATATTTCTTTGATGGGCCTTAGGCCCATTATGCTTTTTCTAGCAAGTTTCTGCCTTCAGGCGCAAAATTCTCCATCTTTCTTTGGGATTCATCCATCGGACCTAAAAGATAAAATGTTCCAAACAAAGTGATAAATCATATCACAAAATTTCAAATTAAAATGATGAATATTGTAATTTACACAAGAAAATTATTGAGTGGGGCCAAATTGACATTTTAAGCATGAATTGCACAATGATGGGAAATGAAGTTCAATTTCTGAATTGGACTAAAATTGATGTTTATGAACTTTTAAACACATTAATATTAAGATCTTAGCAATGAATATTAGCCACTTTCAGTGACTAATCACACCCCCTAACTTGAGTTTTTCTAGTCCCGAGCAAAATAAATTACAAATATGAAATCCAAATCCCCTTTTCCAAAAACATTTTAATACACATTACTCACCCAAATATCTAATACCAAAAAAAAATTATGAAAACCCATCAAAATCATTTAAAACAAGCTAGGTCCATAAGCATATCCCAAGCCCAAGCCCATTCCTTTGTTCAAATTCATCGCCACATTTCATCCAATTCCAATTAAGCATGATAAAGTGTTGTGCATCATAAAAGATATGGGGCCCATTTTATTGTTCAAGGGGAAAAAATGGAAGAGCTAGGTGGGAATCACATTAAACCTTAAGATGAGTATCCATTTTTGATTTTTGATTTTTTTTTTTGATTTTTTTTAACCATAATAGATATGAAAAGACTAACTCTGGGCAAGACAACTATGGAGTCATGATCCCCAAGTGCCGGACGCCACGCATTTTGTCAATTTCATGCTCTACAATAGAGATATAAAGCCTAACTCTGAGCAAGACAACTATGGAATCACGATCCCCAAGTGCCGGACGCCACACATTTGGACAAAACATTGCTCTATGTGGTCTTTTTTTTTTGTTTTTTTTGGATACTCAAATTAAACTAAAAGTGACCCTAGAACCCTATGCTATAATGAAAGGGACCCAAGAACTCAAATTTATACCCACGATCCATTAGATGTGCTTTGTGGCATTTTTATTAAGAGGATGAAAATGTAAACATTGAAAAATCACATCGGACAACCGCACTTTCCAAAAACTATGCTCATGAACTTAAACTTGCATTAAAATCAGAATCAAGGCATGAAAAATTTATTTGATATCCAATTTAAGAGTTTTCAATGTGTGTTTATCATGTTTATGGTTAATGGAATTTTTCTTTTCATGCATGTTTTTAAAAAAAAAATCATTTTTTTTTCTCTCCCCCCCAACTTAGAATAACACTGTCCCCAGTGTTTAAAGAAAAAAAAAGTTAGAAGGGGGTAGGAGAGGAGTTCAATGAAGAAATTTAAAATGAAAATCATGGAATGAAGTCACCTGGTGGTTGATGATGATAGCGCATTCCAATGTCTCCCTTCAATCCTGTGTTTGAGTCTCAGCAGCTTTGATGGTGGTGAATGGATTTTTCTTATGGCTTACGACATGTCCGTTTATTTTTTTAAACCTATAAAAACATAAAAATAAAACAAAACAAAATAAACTGATGATACATTGTCTTCTTAATATTTTCTGGGTAAGGTGTTACTCAGAGATGACACCACGTGACACGGATGAATATGGCGCTCCCCTTTCATACCCATCCTTACTCATAAAAGAAGAACAGGTCAACAGCTTATGGTAATTTATTATATGAAAAATAAAATGATTCAAAATAATTAGAAAACATGAAAACCAAGGGTTGCCTCCCATGCAGCGCTTTTGTTTAACGTCGTTGGCTCGACTTGAACCCCCCAACTTATCCAATTCCAACTTTCAAAATTTTAATTAACCCATCTTTCTCTACTTCAATAATATTGAGATTGATTATTTGTTTGAAATATGTTTCATGTGAAATCCTTTGTTCTATAATGAGCGGTAAAATCCATGTAATATCAGAAATGGTTGATTGAATTGAATATCTAGTATTGCCTATGACATCAATAAACATTCCCAATTTTTTAGTTTCAAGAGGATAATAAATTGAAATTTCATGGTATTGGTTATCCTCATTTAAGAGTGGGGAAGAAGGGAGAAAATTTTTGAGTTCAGGTTGATAAAAATTTACAAAAGAAGAATGGAAATTTGAATCAAAAACAGTTTCTTCTCCATGAAATTTAGAAATAATTGGTTCCTTTTGAAATTTTGATTCCTCCCAAAAAATTTCCTTTTGAATGTCGGGAGTGGGTATAGACTCAATATTTGTTAACTCTCTCAATGGTTCAATGATTGGTGATTCTAAAAAATCATTTTTGGTGAAATATTCTGGACATTCAATCCTTGAAAAATAATTTCCCTCTTGTGAATTCATGAAATCAATTTCATCCTGATTTAAATACTCATCAACAATTCCTTCATGTTCTTTATCTTGAATTTCAACATTACCTGACCAGATCTCTTCATTATCCAACTCTGTATTCCAAGATTTTAAAGTGGGTTCTTTACTAAATTCACATGAGTTATGTGGGAAACAACATTCTTCTATATGTGATGTGGAAAGGTCATCCTGAGTGGGAATGGGTTCTTCATATGTCTCAATGTTTTGTATTTCTAATCTCAGTGATGAAACTTCTGAATTCATTTTAACCATTTTTTTCACACAAATGTTCAAGAATTTTTTCATAATTATGATTGATTGTTGTTTGTACATCATGGACTTCCTCATTATTTATCTTTTCAATCATTCTTGATAGGTATGGAAATTGATCTTTTAAACATTCAGCATCCCATTGATTGTTCATGTTATCGAGTGTGTGATAATCATTCATGTGTTGATTAAAAAAGGTTAGAGATTCCCAATGTGGATTTTCAAACTGATTAAATCTTGAGTTTGTGAAGGGATATTGTTGATGATACTCCATTGCAGTTTAATGAAATTTGGATTTGGATTTTTTTTTTGGAAAAACAGAAATGGGAAAAGAAAAGTGAAAAAGAGGTGAGAAAAGAGAAGTTAGGTGAGAATAGAAGGTGGGTGTCTAAGAAAACTTACTAGGGTCCCCGGCAACGGCGCCAAAATTTAGTTGCGCCCAAATTTACCCTACTGGTAAAAGCGGTCGTTGAAGTACAAGTAGGGATCGAATCCACAGGGACCGAAGAAGACCCCTTAAGACACTAAGATTGGATACGGGATTGGCTATGCAGTGGCCAACTTTGGATTGAATTGATTTAAAGAAAAATTGATTTAATTTAAAGAAAAAAAACAAATAAAATTACTTGAATTAAAACAACTAATTAAGGTGAGTCGATCCTAGGTTGTCTCTTGGGATTGATTGGATGTATTTGTTTTTCATTTGATTTTCTGTTCATCATTTCAAGAGGTATCCATTAAATGAAATAATTCCTCAATATCATTCTCCGATTTAATCCATACACAATTTCAAGGCTAATCACCAATTCACTTAGAGGATCAATTTAATGAGCACTCCAAGGAATTGGATCGTACTAGCACTCAAAATGTGTCGTCGTTAAATTCGGTGAAGACAAAGAAGAAGATAAATCAAAAAAAGGAACTCTTAAAATAAAGAACAAATTTAAGAATTTAAGAACATCAAATAACATTCAATCCAACTCATGCAACTCCCTAGGATCAAACCATAATAGGTTAGCCCTCCATTGATGCTATTCTATCAATGGAAGCGGGTAATTGACTTAAAGAAGCGGGATTGAAGAAGAAAGGAAAAAAACATTAATCAAAATGAACACTCCACCGTTGTGTGATGAATTCACAAGTGCGGGTGTGAATAAATTCACACTACGATTCAACGGTATCAACGTGTGAAGAAAAGGAAAATAATAAGTGAAGAAGAAGAAGAAATTTTATTAAAATACTAAATGTGAATGAAAAACTTACATTAGAGAAATTGACGATGCCATTACAAAACGAAAGCGGGAAATTACAATTGAAAGAAAAACATGGATTCAAAGGAAAATGTTAGATTCAAGGAAAAATGTTAGATGATAATTTCATTCACCACCATCTCCTTATATAGGCATATTAGGAGCCTTAGTTCCACCCCCAACATTAAATTCACCCCCCAACAATTAAGAGAGTCAAAAGGAGGGTGATGAATCAAAAGGAAATTGACGTTTCGAAGTTGACCCGAAAAACTGTCCAGATTCGTCCTCCATTTTAACGTGTGAGTTTGACACTTCATATTGCCGAATCCGATGGTGTCATAAATATAAAATATTTTCTTCCATGTGTCTTCTAGAATCTCTCAAAATCTCAGGAAATTTTGCTCAGCCGTTTGGAAGTTATGGTCGAAATGGTGGGACTGATTTTTGTGCATTAATGACGAGTCCACCATTTAAATCTTAACTTCATATCCCTTTATCATCATGAAAACATCAGAATTAGCTCCGACCACAGTTGAATAAAATGATCCTCATATTTTTATCTTTCTAATGTATAAATTTGAGCTTCATTGGGCTTGGTTTCTGGGCCCCACATTTCTTTGATGGGCCTTAGGCCCATTATTCTTTTTCTAGAAAGTTTCTGCCTTCAGGCGCAAAATTATCCATCTTCCTTTGGGATTCATCCATCGGACCTAAAAGATAAAATGTTCCAAACAAAGTGATCAATCATATTCCAAAAGTTCAAATTAAAATGATGAATATTGTAATTTAAACAAGCAAATTATTGAGTGGGCCCAAATTGACATTTTAAGCATGAATTGCACAATGATGGGAAATGAAGTTCAATTTCTGAATTGGACTAAAATTGATGTTTATGAACTTTTAAACACATTAATATTAAGATCTTAGCAATGAATATTAGCCACTTTCAGTGACTAATCAGTGGTGGTAAAGGGTCGAAACGCCGACCACATCCAGCTGCCCTCCCAGCTCCTCTACCACATCCGCCGCGTTGCGGATCTACCTTCTCCACACATTAACTCTGCCTCAGTGGTCCATCCACTGCTCCCATGTCAGTAGCACGGCGGGTCAGACAATCTCAAGCGAGATGTCCCCTGACGTCACATGAGTAACATCTCCCCTCTTGAGGCTGGCTGGATGTGCCCTGTGAACCTTGTATGGCTGATCCCCTGTCCTGGGATCTCCTCTATAAACGTCTCCCACACCTAGGTCCCTGACGTCGGCTCCCTGCCGCCGAGGTCTCTGCTCCAGCTCGCCCACTACTGACAACTATCGGCTTTCCCTGCTCCGCCAGGAAGCTATCGACCACCAAAGCCCGCTTGAGCAGCCCAAAATAAGTAGGAATTCTCATAGAGATGATGCTAGCTCGGATATCTCTTCTCAATCCCTGCTCAAAAGTCTGAGCTCTAAAGTACTAATCTCTGACCATATCCATTGAGTACCGCGAGTGGTCGATAAAACTCGATGAATAGTCGGCCATCGTCATGGTTCTCTGCTGGAGCTGAAGAAGCTTCTGTATACGTAATTCTCTCAGGGTAACTGGTGAAAACTCCTCTCTGAAGAGATGCTCAAACTCCGACCATGAAAGAGTTGCCTCGTCGTGAGTATGGATGACCAAAATCCACCATCACCCTGCCAAGCCCTGCAGAAGGATCACTGCTAGGATCACCATCTGGTCTGCTGGTGTCCTAACCAAACGGAAGACTCTGGCCACCGCATCAAGCCAGTCCTCTACTGCCTGAGGGTCAGGCTCACCTCGAAACCTGAGGGGTCTCTGTATCTGAAACTCGTGGAGTGCGCTCAGCCTGCGCTCCTCCTCCACTGGTACAGCAGGCGCTAAACACTGCCCCACAGGTGGCGGGATAATTGTCATGCCACCTGGTGGTCGAACTGGGGGATCTGGTCACTGTATTGAAGCTTCATCACTGAGGGGGTCATCCTCGTGATCAAGCTGCTGGATCCTAGTGGGTGCACGTCACGGAGGCATCCTGTTTAAGAAACAAGATGTATCATAGTCAGTGAGTATATCTAGAGAGATGACTCAATAAGGACATGGAAACCACAACCCATTCCTATATGATGCATGTACCATTATTTTTCCCCATGCGACTAGTGTTTTCATGTTCCGAGTCGAAAAGAAAGTTATCAGAGTCCTGGTGTATGGATACGTCGGCCGCCGCACCAACACTGGGGTCCCTGGCCTGAGAGCCAAACTTGAAACACTTAACACTATTGCCCCAAACCATCTCACAGACTCTCGGTTCTAAGGTATAACCTACCTCCTCTGATACCACTCTGTCACGACCCGTCCCGGTGGGTCCTGAGCCGCAACTCCCCAAGCCCACCTCCAATAGGCTAGGAGCTAGTGACTAGCATCGAGTAGGCATTCTACTAACATGGGAGGCATTGCCTATAAACCTGTACACACGCACACACATCTCCAAGCCCACAAAGCTGAAAAGTAAAAACTACTAAAGATGGAAAAAGCATGCATACACTAAAAAACCAACCAACAGAGTATGACAGGGAAGTAAAGTACAGTAAAGTAAAACCCTGGGCCAAAAGTACAAGCCCACCAAAATAAAGTCTGTAACAAGTCCAACCTGTAGAGAAAGGTACTGGGACTGCAACCTGTCGCCGAAGGAACACACCTCAGCATGTCTGATCTCATTGAGCAGCGTCCGGTCCTGGTCCACCTAGAATCTTGTCAAAGGCTCTCTTATCTGCACAAGACACGACACGTGTGGGCAAATCCCATGCAGGGGTGAGTATAACAATACCCAGTAGGACACCCTGAAAACCACAAAGGAAATACAACAAAGGAAAACACCATGAAGAAAGGTATAGTAAACTCTATATAGTAGATGTCTACGGAACATATAACAAGAATATCCAGATATACTCATGCATAGACGACCATCACGAAACCACCACTAAGATCCATCCTGAAGATTCCACTAAGAATACAACCAGGAGAACACACTCCTAGGTCTAAAGAGAGAGATACGAAGTACTCGTTACGGTAGAACACACTCCACAAGTACCTTGGGAACATGATGCTCAGGTGATGATCACAACCAAGTCATAGGGTGATTCCGACAACTTAGTCTGAGCTAATCTGCTAAGCAGAGGATCGGCGCCCGAGTAAAGTTGGTCACGCCGATACCAAGAACTCTACCTAGGGTTCCAGGAATGAATAGAGGATCCAGCTCTAAGTCTCACAGAGGGGATTCCAACAACTCTATTATGGGAGTTCTGCTGAAGGGATTATACTCTTGTGTAAAGGAAATGATACCAGAACCTTCAGGGAAAAGACCAAGGGTACGAAACCTAAGAAGGCTAGTCCAAGTCATAGAAGACAAGTGGCTCAAGCCATGAAGAAAAGGTTACACGGCGTATAGTATGGTCACACGCCGTGTTCCTTGACCCTGGGTACTGCCCGTGTAAACATCCCATGTCCTTCGTTCAAGCTGTGAAAAACCAAACTACAGGGTGTGTAGAAAAGTACACATCGTGTTCCTTGACCCCGGGTACTGCCCGTGTAACCGACCCATGTCATTCGGCTTGTCGGATAGAAAACAACTACACGATGTGTAGAAGAAATCACACACCGTGTTTGAGCACCTGGGCTCGCTCTGTGTACATTGGCCATGTGCCCGTACACGGTCTCTGCCTGTGTCTGTGTCGCCTACTCGTGTACCAGTACACGGGGTATCCCGTGTATCTGGCCAGGTCTGGATGGGGAGGGATATACACGGCGTGTCCTTGGCCGTGTACCCTACCTGTGTCTGTGTACTCCCGGAGTACACGTCATGTAATCCCACCAACGAACACATGTCGTGAAGCCCATACTACATGCCATGTAGTCGAGAAATTTACAGAAGCGCCGCCTTCCTCCGTGCACCTCGGCCTATCCTACGGACTTCGATTCAGCCATCTGTTTGCTGTGAAACTCAAGGTATTGGATCGCCTCGTCATCATGATGCCGAATCCCTGGGTTTCGGGCCTTCAATCGGCTCCAAAATCTGATTCCGGTCACCCGTACGGAAATAGTTCGAAGAATGATTTCTTCCAATCCGCTTCGATCCGTCTGTCGCCACTGCATCTGCACCTCAGTAGGGTCATACCAATGCCAGATCTTCAAATTTGGGACCGTTGCATCACACAACGGGTGCACAACGATCCGTCGTTCATATCCCCGTGAAGAAAGCATAGAACGCGACGAATCACACGAGAATTTTGGGAAGAATAACACAATAAATCGAGAGGGACGAACCTCGATCGATGTTCATGTCGATCTTGGTTCGTCACCGTTAGAAGGTTGAATGAAAACCAAAACAATATCAAGAATCAAATCCCACGATTCCCGCAAATATCCCATCCTATAAGAATGATCGATCCGTGGGCTAATCTGTTCGTGGTTTAGTCCACGTTCATCGTGGAAATCAAAAATGGGGAAGAATAAAATCACAACAACATCCTACCTGAATTTCACAGCGTTTGTTGGTGAAGATCTGGTTGCCAAGTCGTCGTCACCGGCGAAGCTCATGAAGAACACCATCGCCGTGTTGGGAGGCTTCCTTCAGGACCTCCAGAGCCGCCTAGGGTTTTTAGGGTTATGGGGTTTGTAACCCTGGACCCTGGAGCAAGCCTCTATTTAAGTAGGATAAAAGATATTTGGTGCAGTAGATTTTAAAAATATCTTTCTACAGAAACAAGTTTTCATAAAATATTTTTATTAAATATTTTATTACTGTTGTGTCCAAAAACCAGATTTCACCACCGACCTGCGCCAGCTGATGTTAGGCCTCACCTTATGTAAAATCGCTGTTTAGAATGCAATGGTGCCCTCGTATTTCTGATCTGAGCACCCATTCGGGGGTTATTCCACTTTTTCAGGAAAACTGCATGCGCGCGTAATTTAAATATTAAATTAAATTCAAAAATTTGTTTCGAGCTCACTGGGCCTCGGAACTACACGTCGTCTTAGATCCTAGTCTCGAAATAATTCCCATATAATATTAAAAAATAACATGAAAAAATCCAGGACATTACAGGAAATGATGCAAGTGATGTGTAATAAATATGAAGATTTGAGGACTAGTCCAACCAAAATAATTGAAACATTATTTGGTCATCTAAATAATCATATAAGAGATATGTGTGATATTGGAGATAGTAATGATAATTCCAAAATCATTAAAATAATCTTGATGATACCACCTTATTGTCACAATGAAAAGGTATCTATTCTTGAAGACAAATATCTAAAGGAAGTATCTTTAGGAATATTAAATATTACCCTTGTCTTATATGAAATAAGGAATAAAGATAACAAATATATATCAAAGGAGAAATCACATGAGATAATTTTTAAATAAATAAATAATATTTATATAAAAGAAGATCCTAAAGTAGAATAGGTCTATGAGGTGACATCCTTCCTTTCCTAAAACCTTTAAAGGGGAAAAGGAAAATTTAAAGGCATACTTCCACTCACTTACTTTAGGCATGGTAAAGTTATAAAATTCATGGATAGATATTCAAATAAATATATTGATGATGATGAAGATGATTCCACTCCCTATAAACCATCAATAGGGGTGACGTAAAAGAAAGGCTCACAATATAGGTTCTCTAAAAAGAGAAATTCCATTTCACTAGAAGATGAAAGTGTAAAGGAAACTGAAGTAGAAGCGGTCAAGGATTGAATTAACCTCATTGAATATGATTTAGGGGCTATTATAGATAATCCATAGGTTGATTATAGTGATTCAAAAAAGGATGTAGTTAAGGGTAAAGTTGATATTCAATCAAAACATAAATAATTCCTTGAGGATATTGATATATGGAGAGAAAATACCAAGAAGGAAAATATGATTATACATGAATCTAAGATTTATATGAAACAATAAGAGGAATATAAGTCATAACTAATGCATAATATTAAAAAAATAAAATATTAAAATTCTAGAAACCCAAAGAAAGAGGTAGAGATATGGATTAATGTTGAAGAACATGATCATATAGTTGGTAGGCTATCTAAATCTATAAAAGATAGAGATAAAATATTTAAAGAACTCAAAGGAGAATTCATGATGTGGTAGATAAAGTGTGAGTACTAAGAAATACTCTTCACTCCCAACATGATACTAGGAAGTTCAAGAATAAAATAACAAAAGGAATTTCATGGGGTGTCTATTATAGAGCGTAATCTTTCTCCCACAATTACATCTCTTAAAAAATAAAGTGAAAAATATTGTGGAGCTTTGTCATAAAGATTATATATCTATGTTTGATTCTAATATGAAATCACCATCTCCTTTAAGAAAAGTGTGTTTTCAAGAAGCTCAAAAGACTTTTGTTCAAGTAGTGAAGGGTGAAAAGAGGAGAAAAAAAATTGGGTGTTATTGTTGTGGAAAGTTGGGACAAACTAAATATGTGTGTTCTGTTGTGAATAACGTTTTTAGATAACAACACCACCAAAAATAGGGAAGTACTATTTCAATATTTTCATATGTTTTAAATAGTTATTACTTTTGGTGTGAAGGTTGTGATCACAAGAAAACAAATTGTGCATTGAGGGTACTAAATAAAGTGCCTTATAAGACATGGATAAGTGTAAGATAATAGCCTAGAGTTATCTCATAAAGGTTTTAAACTCAAAAAATATATGTAGTTCTATAAAATTAGGAAGAAACCATGGAACTGGAGGTGTAAAAATCTTATCCCTCATCAATAGATTTTAACTAATGATCATGGGTGTAAAATAGAATACATGAGAATTTTTTTTTCTAAGATTTCTTTGATAGAAACACATAGTTATAGCTTAGGGGTTATAGATAGTGTATTTACCTCACACATGACTAGAAATGAAGATCTTATCACTGACATCAAATATGATAAAAATGGATTGGTTTGATTTTTTAATGATAAAGGACTCAAAATTGTTGGCTCTGGGAAATCCATGGTTGGTTGAAAGGATCTCATAAAAAAGATGTGATCTTGTTCAAAGGCCTTGGACACAACAATCTAAGTTTATTCCAATTGTGTTACTAATGACATGCTATGGAATTTGGCAAGAAGGGATGCTCTATCAAAGATAGAAATGGTTTAACTTTTCTATAAGGAAGATGGAAAAAAGTAAATATTTACATTATTAGTGAAGGAAATTGGCATTTGATGTCCAAGGTGGATAAAAATATGTTATGTCAAAATAGGTGGTTGCGCCCAAATTTACCCTACCGGTAAAAGCGGTCGTTGAAGTACAAGTAGGGATCGAATCCACAGGGACCGAAGAAGAAACCTTGAGACACTAAGATTGGATACGGGATTGGCTATGTAGTGGCCAACTTTGGATTGAATTGATTTGAAGAAATATTGATTTAATTTAAAGAACAAAACAAATAAAATTACTTGAATTAAAACAACTAATTAAGGTGAGCCGATCCTAGGTTGTCTCTTGGGCTTTATTGGATGTATTTGTTTTTCATTTGATTTTCTGTTCGTCGGTTCAAGAGGTATCCATTAAATGAAATAATTCCTCAATATCATTCTCCGATTTAATCCATACACAATTTCAAGGCTAATCACCAATTCACTTAGAGGATCAATTTAATGATCACTCCAAGGAATTGGATCGTACTAGCACTCAAAATGTGTCGTCGTTAAATTCGGTGAAGACAAAGAAGAAGATAAATCAAAGAAAGTAACTCTTAAAATAAAGAACAAATTTAAGAATTTAAGAACATAAAATAACATTCAATCCAACTCATGCAACTCCCTAGGATCAACCCATAGTAGGTTATCCCTCCATTGATGTTATTCTATCAATGGAATCGGGTAATTGACTTAAAGAAGCGGGATTGAAGAAGAAAGAAAAAAACATTAATCAAAATGAACACTCCACCGTTGTGTGATGAATTCACAAGTGCGGGTGTGAATAAATTCACACTATGATTCAACGGTATCAACGTGTAAAAAAAGGATAAATAAAAGTGAAGAAGAAGAAATTTTATTAAAATATTAAACGTGAATTAAAAACTTACATTAGAGAAATTGACGATGCCATTACAAAACGAAAGCGGGAAATTACAATTGAAAGGAAAATACAATGGATGAAAGAAAAACATGGATTCCAAGAAAAATGTTAGATGATTATTCCCTTCACCACCAGCTCCTTATATGGGCATATTAGGAGCCTTAGTTCCACCCCAACATTAAATTCACCCCCCAATAATTAAGAGAGTCAAAAGGAGGGTGAAGAATCAAAAGGAAATTGACGTTTCGAAGTTGACCCGGAAAACTGTCCAGATTCTTCCTCCATTTTGACGTGTGAGTTTGACACTTCATATAGCAGAATCCGAAGGTGTAATAAATATAAAATATCTTCTTCCATGTGTCTTCTAGAAGCTCTCAAAATATCAGGAAATTTGGCTCAGCCGTTTGGAAGTTATGGTCGAAATGGTGGGACGGATTTTTCTGCATTAATGACAAGTCCACCATTTAAATGTTAACTTCATACCCCTTTATCATACTGAAAAAATCAGAATTAGCTCCGGCCACAGTTGAATAAAATGATCCTCATATTTTTATCTTTCTCCTGTATAAATTTGAGCTTAATTGGGCTTAGGTTCTGGGCCCCACATTTGTTTGATGGGCCTTAGGCCCATTATGCTTTTTCCAGAAAGTTTCGGCCTTCAGGCGCAAAAGTCTCCATCTTCCTTTGGGATTCATCCATCAGACCTAAAAGATAAAATGTTCCAAAAAAAGTGATCAATCATATCCCAAAATTTAAAATTAAAATGATGAATATTTTAATTTCCACAAGCAAATTATTGAGTGGGCCCAAATTGACATTTTAAGCATGAATTGCACAATGATGGGAAATGAAGTTCAATTTCTGAATTGGACTAAAATTGATGTTTATGAACTTTTAAAAACATTAATATTAAGATCTTAACAATGAATATTAGCCACTTTTAGTGACTAATCACACCCCCCAACTTGATTTTTGCTAGTCCCGAGCAAAATAAATTACAAATATGAAATCCAAATCCTCTTTTCCAAAAACATTTAAATACACATTGCTCACCCAAATATCTAATATCAAAAAAAATTATGAAAACCCATAAAAATCATTAAAAACAAGCTAGGTCCATAAGCATATCCCAAGCCCAAGCCCATTCCTTTGTTCAAATTTATTGCCACATTTCATCCATTTCCAATTAAGCATGATAAATTGTTGTGCATCATAAAAGATATGGGGCCCATTTTATTGTTCAAGGGGAAAAAATGGAAGCGCTAGGTGGGAATCACATTAAACCTTAAGATGAATATCCATTTTTTTTTTGATTTTTTTTTAACCACAATAGATATGAAAAGACTAACTCTGTGCAAGACAACTATGGAGTCACGATCCCCAAGTGCCGGACGCCACGCATTTTGTCAATTTCATGCTCTAAAATAGAGATATAAAGCCTAACTCTGGGCAAGACAACTATGGAGTCACGATCCCCAAGTGTCGGACGCCACGCATTTGGACAAAACATTGCTCTATGTGGTCATTATTATTTTTTTTTCAATTTTTTTTTGTTTTTTTTTTGTTTTTTTTTGGATACTCAAATTAAACTAAAAGTGACCCCAGAACCCTATGCTATAATGAAAGGGACCCAAGAACTCAAATTTACACCCACGATCCAGTAGACGTGCATTGTGGCATTTTTATTAAGAGGATGAAAATGTAAACATTGAAAAATCACATCGGACAACCGCACTTTCCAAAAACTATGCTCATGAACTTAAACTTGCATTAAAATCAGAATCAAGTCATTCAAAATTTATTTGATATCCAATTTTAGAGTTTGCAATGTGTATTATCATGTTTAAGGTTAATGGAATTTTTCTTTTCATGCATGTTTTTATTGAAAAAAATCATTTTTATCCCCCCCCCCAACTTAGAATAACACTGTCCCCAGTGTTTAAAGAAAAGAAAAGTTAGAAGGGGGTAAGAGAGGAGTTCAATGAAGAAATTTAAAATTAAAATCCTGGAATGAAGTCACCTGGTGGTTGATGATGATAGCGCATTCCAATGTCTCCCTTCAATCCTGTGTTCGAGTCTCAACAGCTTTGATGGTGGTGAATGGATTTTTCTTATGGCTTACGACATGTCCGTTTATTTTTTTAAACCTATAAAAACATAAAAATAAAACAAAACAAAATAAACTGATGATACATTGTCTTCTTTATATTTTCTGGGTAAGGTATTACTCAGAGATCACACCACGTGACACGGATGAATATGGCGCTCCCCTTTCATACCCATCCTTACTCATAAAATAAGAACAGGTCAACAGCTTATGGTAATTTATTATATGAAAAATAAAATGATTCAAAATGATTAGAAAACATGAAAACCATGGGTTGCCTCCCATGCAGCGCTTTTGTTTAACGTCGTTAGCTCGACTTGAACCCCCCAACTTATCCAATTCCAACTTTCAACATTTTTAGGACCCCATTTTTATCCAACTCAACAAGATTCAGATTATGCTTTTTTTTAGAATTTTTTTCATGTGAAATCCCATGCTTAACAATGAGTGTGAAAGTCCAAGGAATTTCGGTAATGGTTGATTGAGTTTCATTTTGATTATTTCCTAATATTTCAAGGTTCATTCCTACTTTGTGAGATTCTTGATGAAAATGGATGATAATTGAATGGTCTAGGTTTTCATAAATAGAGGGATTCTTGAGTGGGGAAGGAAGGATTATAATGTTGAGTTCAGTTTGATTGAATTTTCCTAAAGAAGAATGATAATTTGAATCAAAAATTGTTTCTTCTTTAAAAACATTTGAAAGAATTGGTTCCTTTTGAAAAGATGATTCATCCACAAAATTTTCCATTTGAATTTCATGAGTGGGTATAGACACAATATTCTTTATATCTCCCAATGGTTCAATGATCGGTGATTCTAAAAAATTGTTATTGGAGCAATATTCCGAACACTCAATCCATGAAGACAAATTCTCCCCTTGTGAATTAATTTCATCCTGATTTAAATACCCTTCAACATTTCTTTGATCTTGTTCAGTTATCCCATATCCAAAGGTTAGTTCTTTTTTCAATTCATGGGAGGTTTTTGGGATAAAAGATTCATCTATCAATGATGAGGAAAGAACATCTTGAGTGGGAACAGGTTCCTCAAAAGTCTTAAAGCTTTGTAGTTCTAATCTGAAAGATGAAACTTCTGAATTCATTTTATTCATTTGTTCACACAATTGTTCAAGAATTTTTTCAGGATTAGGTTTTATATATGTTTGTACATCATGGACTTCCTCATTATTTATCTTTTGAATCATTCTTGATAGGTATGGAAATTGATCTTTTAAACATTCAGCATCCCATTGATTGTACATCTCATCTGGTGTGGTGTATTCAATCCTGGTTTGGTCAATGAAATTTTCTATCTGAGGTGATTCAAAATATTGATTTTCCAGTTCATTATAGCCTTGGTATATTAATGGGTATTGTTGAAGACAATCCATTGTAGTTTATTGAAAGTTATTTTTTGGGATTCATTGGACACACAGAAACAGAAAGGGGAAAAGAGAAGAGAAATTAGGGTGAGAATAGAGAATTTGGGGTGAGAAAAGAAGATGAGTGTCTAAGAAAACTTACTTGGGTCCCCGGCAACGGCGCCAAAATTTGGTTGCGCCCAAATTTACCCTACCGGTAAAAGCGGTCGTTGAAGTACAAGTAGGGATTGAATCCACAGGGACCGAAGAAGAAACCTTGAGACACTAAGATTGGATACGGGATTGGCTATGTAGTGGCCAACTTTGGATTGAATTGATTTGAAGAAATATTGATTTAATTTAAAGAACAAAACAAATAAAATTACTTGAATTAAAACAACTAATTAAGGTGAGCCGATCCTAGGTTGTCTCTTGGGCTTTATTGGATGTATTTGTTTTTCATTTGATTTTCTGTTCGTCGGTTCAAGAGGTATCCATTAAATGAAATAATTCCTCAATATCATTCTCCGATTTAATCCATACACAATTTCAAGGCTAATAACCAATTCACTTAGAGGATCAATTTAATGAGCACTCCAAGGAATTGGATCGTACTAGCACTCAAAATGTGTCGTCGTTAAATTCGGTGAAGACAAAGAAGAAGATAAATCAAAGAAAGGAACTCTTAAAATAAAGAACAAATTTAAGAATTTAAGAACATAAAATAACATTCAATCCAACTCATGCAACTCCCTGGGATCAACCCATAGTAGGTTAGCCCTCCATTGATGTTATTCTATCAATGGAATCGGGTAATTGACTTAAAGAAGCGGGATTGAAGAAGAAAGAAAAAAAACATTAATCAAAATGAACACTCCACCGTTGTGTGATGAATTCACAAGTGCGGGTGTGAATAAATTCACACTATGATTCAACGGTATCAACGTGTAAAAAAAGGATAAATAAAAGTGAAGAAGAAGAAATTTTATTAAAATATTAAATGTGAATTAAAAACTTACATTAGAGAAATTGACGATGCCATTACAAAACGAAAGCGGGAAATTACAATTGAAAGGAAAATACAATGGATGAAAGAAAAACATGGATTCCAAGAAAAATGTTAGATGATTATTCCCTTCACCACCAGCTCCTTATATGGGCATATTAGGAGCCTTAGTTCCACCCCAACATTAAATTCACCCCCCAACAATTAAGAGAGTCAAAAGGAGGGTGAAGAATCAAAAGGAAATTGACGTTTCGAAGTTGACCCGGAAAACTGTCCAGATTCGTCCTCCATTTTGACATGTGAGTTTTACACTTCATATGGCCGAATCCGAAGGTGTCATAAATATAAAATATCTTAGTCCATGTGTCTTCTAGAAGCTCTAAAAATATCAGAAAATTTGGATCAGCCGTTTGGAAGTTATGGTCGAAATGGTGGGACGGAATTTTCTTCATTAATGACAAGTCCACCATTTAAATGTTAACTTCATACCCCTTTATCATCCTGAAAAAATCAGAATTAGCTCCGGCCACAGTTGAATAAAATGATCCTCATATTTTTATCTTTCTCCTGTATAAATTTGAGCTTCATTGGGCTTGGTTTCTGGGCCCCACATTTGTTTGATGGGCCTTAGGCCCATTATGCTTTTTCCAGAAAGTTTCGGCCTTCAGGCGCAAAAGTCTCCATCTTCCTTTGGGATTCATCCATCGGACCTAAAAGATAAAATGTTCCAAAAAAAGTGATCAATCATATCCCAAAATTTAAAATTAAAATGATGAATATTTTAATTTCCACAAGCAAATTATTGAGTGGGCCCAAATTGACATTTTAAGCATGAATTGCACAATGATGGGAAATGAAGTTCAATTTCTGAATTGGACTAAAATTGATGTTTATGAACTTTTAAAAACATTAATATTAAGATCTTAACAATGAATATTAGCCACTTTTAGTGACTAATCAATAGGCTCCATCATTTAAGACAATATTATTTGGAAAATCTATTAAACAATGATGGATCTTGGTCATTTCCCGTGTCTGCATGTGATAATTCTTATAAATTTGATTCATGTAAAAAGGGGAAGATTGTTCAGAAGGATTATAAGACAAAGAATTGTAAATAATCAAGATTACTCAAGCTTTTTCATGTAGATGTTTGTGGGCCAGTGTCACCTAAATCCTTATACGAGAAGAAGTATTATGTTTTTTTTAATGATTTTAGCAGGATTTCTTGGTTAATGGTTATTACACAAAAAACCGAGGTATTCAAGTGTATCGATCAATACCATAGAGAGTATGAAAATATACTCAGTGTAAAAATTCAAAATTTTCATAGTGATAACAGTAAAAAATTTACAAATACCCAATTGGAATAGTATATATAGAAACATGGGATTTAGCATCAATTGTTAGCAATGAGACCTCCTCATTAGAATAGGGATATTGAAATGAGTAACTATATAATCAACAACATGACTCAGACTAAACTTATAGAAATGTCCCCACTAGAGAAGTATTATAAAGAAGAAGTTATTATGGTGGTCTATATCTCCAACTATGTATTTTTTTATCTATATGAAGAGAAGACTCCATATGAAATTTGGTATGGAAAGAATCCAATACTCAAGTACTTTCAAGTGTTTGAAAGAAAGTTCTTTATTATTAATAAAGAAAAGAATGGAAACTTTTAATCATATGGTGATGATGGTATTTTTCTTGGATATTCATTCAAGAGTATGGAATATATGTTCTATAAAAAATGGATGGAAAAAATTATTTAAATTAATGATGTTTTTGTAACTGAAAATGAGAAAATTTAAAATACAGCCGAGATGATTTCATTTTCAAATGATCATAATTTGAGCAGAAATAACCCAGTTTAGAGGATAGATGTGGTAAATATGTGTCTAGATCAGAGGGGGTTCAAGGAGTTATAGTTAACTTAGTGTACAATTATGATGATGAGGAAAACACAACATGAACAGAATTTTCCAAAAGACTATCCAAAAAGGAATAAATTACTAGGAAAAATATCATTGGTGATCAGACATCCCTAGTTCACACAAGAAGGATAGAAGATCAGAAGAAAACTTCCTTGATATCTAAATTTGAACCAAAAAACATTTTAATAAGCTACTAAGGATGAAATTTGGGTCAAAGAGATGTATAAGGATCTTGAACAATTTGATAAAAACAATACTTGGTAAATTTTACCAAGACCAGAGAATAAAAACATGATAAAAAACAATTGGGTTCTCTGAAACAGACTGAATGAAGAATAAAAGGTGATAAGAAAAAAATCTATTCTAGTATTAAATGGTTATTTCCAAATTTAAGGTATCGACATTGATGAGACCTTTGTACCAGTGGCACAACATAATTCTATTTGATTATATTTTGTTATGGTTATGAAAATGATCTTGAAAGTGTATCAAATGGATGTCAATTTGGAATTATTTAAAGGGAATATTATAAAAGGAAGTTTATTTTGAGAAAAAAATGGTTTTATCATTATTTTAGATGAAGGTAGGGTGTGTTGGTTGAATAAAAAATTGTATGGCATAAAACAAGCACCAATAGAATGATACTCATGGCTTGAACAACATTGGAAGACGCTTGGTTTTCATAGAGGAGGGGCTGATCAAAATAACTACATCAAGAAAGAGAAATGATAGTTTATTTTGGTGCTTACATATATTGATGAAATTTTCATCAAAGGATTATATAACACCTAATGCAAACAATTTTTGGAACTAATGAGGTGTGAATTCAAGAAGTCTCCAATCGGTGAATTATCATTTTTCCTTAGCTTTTATGTTACTCAAAGAGAGGATGCAACATTTATTACGCAAAAAAATATACTAAAGAATTTTTCAAAAGGTTTAAAAGGGATGATTCTAAACCAATGGATACTCTAGTAGAGACCCCAACAAAATTATCCAAATATGATGGAATAAAGTCTGTTGGTGTGACTCTTTACAGGTTGATCATTGGTAGTTTACTCTACTTAACATCTACTTGACCATATATTGTGTTCACTACATGTCAATTGGATTATTAAAAAATCTAGCTAAAATAAATCTAGATGTAATTTTTGAGGGGGATACTTAGATACATCAATCAGAGATTGAATTATGGGTTGTTTTATTTTATAAATTCACACCAACAACTTTTAATCTATAGGGATTCATATTGGGTAGGTTCAATTGAATATATAAAGTTCAATTATATAGGTGTGTTCTATCATAACATCTATTTCATTTATTTAAAAAGTAAAAAAAGTAGGACTTCACATCTTTAATCATTATAGTGGCTGTGTATATCATGGTGACTAAATCTTGTAACCATCTAATATAGATGTGGTAATATCTTGAAGACATTGGAGTTGATGTGGAATATCTTTTTTTGGTTATGTGTAAAAACTCAAGTGATATAAATATTATAAAAATATACTAATCAATGCTCAAGTAAAATGATCATTGAGAACAAATACCATTTCTTAAAGGTAAATTTTGAATAATAAGTTTTGAAATTAGAGTAGGTGCTGACCATGAGTTAAGTGGATGATATCACAGCCAAGGCTTTACCCAAGGTGGATTTTTAACACCAGTGGTTGGATCTAGGAGTCCAAATAAATCAATGTTTATATATGGTTTTGAATTTGGGACCCCCAATCCCCTATGGAAATTTATTCATGTGAAAGGTATTATTTCTATCTTCAATTCAAAACATGTGTATATACCTCTCTTTTGTGAACCTTTAAGGAAGTTATCATTGGGTTTATTAAGAAAGAGGGAGGAAGTAATCATGTTTCTTAAGGGGAGATGGTTGTGGCTGTATTTACCCTATTGATAAATGGGGATCACCAATCAGGGGGAGAGTGTTTGATTGAATATTTGGGGGAGAAGTATATGAAACTGTAGTATGTAGGGGATGATTAAAAGCATGAAGTTAAATAAGTTTTATCATGAGGATTGCCTCATCTAACTCATTTTTCTCACAATACGACTATCTCATGTGAGATTAAAGTTCATGATTTATGAATCATAGATGCACTCCTAGAGGAAAATATATTCAATAAGTGATGAGAATGAAAAATGTGTTCAGGTCAGATCTGATTTTTCTATTATAGAGTTTTACATGCAAAGAAGAAGTGTTTTTATATGGAATCATCAACAAACCAAAAGGGGGATATTATTGGAAAAAATATCATTGATGTTATGATTGGATTGTGTTTGTTGAAAATCGCTTTCATATAAAGGTTTATTGACAAGGTTGAATTATATTGGTGAAGTAATATTCAAGTAGAAGAATGAAACTATGCTAAAATTCATTAGATTATTGCATATTATAAGATTGGTTAAAATTTATACACCATAGTTCATAAGTTACAACATAATTGATGGTTATGTGTAAAGGTAAATATAAACATGTGTAAAGGTAACTCCTAGAATATGTGTTTAATATAAGGGTAATATTGCATCAAAGAGAATGGATGGTTACACTGTGAAGAAGATCCTATATTGTAGAGAAATAAACTATGTAAGGGTTATCACAAAGGCATCGACTAATGTAAAGGTAAATATGTATATGTGTAAAGGTATAGGAGTAGACTATTCTATATAATCTATAGCCACACCATGAAGGAGTTTACATTAAGGTAAATCTAAAATTCTCAAGATATTGTAGGGGTTTCTTCTTGATCATGTGAGGGTAGATCATAGCTCGTATAAGGGTAATACAATTTACCCATACACTTTGGGGAATAGGATATACTATAAAAATTTCTTACAATGTGTTTTTAGAATATTGGTTGACTTTAATGGTCCTTAATCAACATATTTAAGTGGGGATGACACATTGATCAAAATAAAAAGTATAAAGGAAGAGGACTTGATCCCAACCACTAGATCAAAGGAGTCAATTGAATTCTATAAAATTATATTGAATAGTTTGTGAGATTTGAAAGAAGTTGAGAGAGATACTACAGAGGTGTGTGGATAAGAAGAGAAGAAGGGAACTCCAGTAATTTTTTTAGGGAAAAGAAAATATAAGGAAGATATTCTAGGAGATATATCATGCTATAAATTCATGAAGTCTATGCATAATTGGGCCCCCATTTTAAGTGCGATATCTCATTATATATTTTTGGGAGTAGAATATCACCATAGAAAAATTATTGAGCATATATTTATTAATAAGAGTAGTGAGTTCCTAGAATGTGTTGTGTATCATAAATCCATAGGATTAGTGAGATCACTCCATTTTATAATCATGTGATATAAATTAAACTTAATATTTCTGTAGGCACATTTCCATGGATTCTCCTTGGATTATTCCATTTGGGTGAACCAAGTAAAATTTATTGTGTTCTATGATTGATTTTGATCACACAAGAGATCTTGTTAGGGAAATAAATAAGTATTCCTCATATTGAGAGAATAATATCATGGTAAAGGAAGGATAATGTTTTTAAATTAAAAAACCCTAATTCACCCCCTCTTAGGGTATAATCCTTATTAGGGACCTACAATGAAAACCTTATAGGACCAATTCCTCCTTCCACAGGCCACTTTTTATTACTAAAATATAAATTAATATCATATCATACAATGATTAATCTTCTATATAACATTAATGTGATAATTTCCTTCAAGTATTTATCACATTAATAGGCGATAGAGGTTTCTTACTATAATGAGAACTTAGAGATGCTATAATGACATTATTAAACATGTCATATGATATATATAACACATATCTAATGAAATATATGTTATGACATAATTTTAGGTATTTGGGGATCATAATAAATTGATAATTATTCTCATAAATTTCATACTTGGTGATCTCTGATTAGGAAGTCATGAGAATCTATTTTTCAATTTGAATTCCACATTTTTTATGTGTCATTGGATATTCCAATCTGTGAATGGGTGTTTTGATCCTTAGAATTGAGATTATTATTATTTTGCATCATGAATCATGTACTTTGATGTAAGGATGAAAACCATGATGAAATATTCTTATGGTGAGGTAGCATACATTGAGTGTGTCATAAGTGATATGAAATTGATTGAATAAGTCAGGAAAGGATTTGTCCCTTCCATATTAATGGAAGAAGATATCTTTGGACCTTTGATTGAAATCAAATTGTATAATTCAGTCCATGGACATGGTAGTTATAGATTATTCCATTTTATAAATTCAAATAAAGATAAATTAATCATATTGGGTGATGACACAAGTATGCATCTTACTGGTTGAGATATTGGTAGAAAAAATATTATATTAAAAATAGATTTTTAAGAATATTATTGATTGTCACAATATTAAATTATTTCACTATGAGTTACTTGATATGTTTCTATATGATGATCTTTCACTACTAGAAATAAGGGAATTAGTGTTCAATAAATCCCTTTAGTGGATGCCTAGAGACCACCAAATAGTGATAACTTTTAGTGGGGTTGCTAAATGACTGCACCCAAAATGTACAGTTTTGGGTGCAGGGTGAGGTCGAAGATGTGTGAGGGGAATCACGGGATGTGGGGGTGAGGTGGAGGGATGTTTAGGGAATTATCCACCATCCTTAATAAATTCATGGTGGTTAGAGGGATGTAGGGTATGTTGGGGGTGGATGAGACAATGAGGGTGAACATTGGGGGTGATTGGAGGGCCAACTAGAGTATTTCGAGGGAGACAATAGTGGTTGGGTAATATCGAGGGAGACAGGAGGTGGTGATAACTTTGTATAGTGTGATACTGGGGAAGATTAAGGTGAGGGTATAAAAAATACCAAATTTTTTTCTTTTGATATTAGTGGCTAAAAAATGATGGATGCTCACTTCCGGGAACGTGGAGGCTCAATTTTCCCATAGTGTTTTACTTTAGGTAAGATCACCTAATTACATTGAGTTGTTTATTAGTTTAGTGAATAGATTAATATAAATATTTATTTAGTTACATTAATATTAAAATAAATATTTATTCATAATTTTTGTGAATATAATATTTTTTTTATTGAATAATATTTATTTTAATACATGTTTTTTTATTCAATGTTTACTAAATTCCATGGAGAAATTATGGGTAAAGTTATCCCCAAGTAAATGATATATTTTATTAAATATAATTTAAATAAATATTAAATATAATTTAAATAAATATTAAATTATTTATTTAATAAATAATATTTAAATAAAAACATGTAAATAATAATAATAATATTGTTTTCTGATATGGGGATTACTCCAAATAAATAAATTAATAAAGGGTCATTGTGTAATTATCAATTGTATTAAACATAAGTATAAATTCAATGTTATATCATTTTAGAGAGTGTTAACACCCATAAAATTTTAGTGATCAATTTGAAGAAATATTGAAATTGAGAATAAAAGAGGACAAATATGGCCAAGGAATTCACACCATAAAGGGATCATTCTCAACTTAAAATTACTTCATGATTGTGTAACATGTTAATTATCATGTTCTCATTTACATCATAGTGATACATTCCATTCATTCTCATGTGGTTCCTTCATGGCCACATTCTTGTTGAAAGCGGAGTGATGTGGTCCCTTCATGCTTATATAGTTTCTTTATTGATGTGTGCTTCCCATGAATCTTCCTAACTTGGGGATGGTTAGGAATCAGTGACTATAAATACATGCAATGTAGTTTGATAAAGAGAGACCACCCTATTATACTTGATTTTTAGAACTTTCTTCGAGAGGAGAACCATAACATTTAAAAAGTGTTTCATTTTCACGATCCTTCATATAAATCCTATAGTTAATACCTAAGTCGAATACTAGGAAAAAAGAGGTAAAAAAGTATAGTGGAAGGTTGTTCATGGTAATGATTCCCTCACATAGGAGTTCCATGTAACTCATTATGTAAACTCCTTTGTGAATCACTCCCATGAAAGATCATTTATGGATCATTTTTATGGAGAAAATCTAAAAAACACAATTCGTAGAGGGTATATCATGTAATCACTTCACAGACTAGGCATCCTTAAATGCCATCCTTTTTGTAAACCACACTGGTTTGTATAAAATACCAACCTTATATTATAAAAGTATTTCTAAAGTAAAATGGGATTTTTCTAAATGGTCTATGATCACAAAGAATCTTACCTGGGGATTGTTATTTCATAAAAGAGACTCATTGTGGGCTATTTAACATCTTTCACATCCTTTACATTTCTTAAATCATATATCTAGTCTGAATCGACCCAAATGACCTTCTTGAATTCCTTTCACCAAGGTCAAATCCCCAAAAATCTCAATCCAGATAGGCCCACTCCATGTCCTCCTAACATACATGACTGGGCTATGAAAACTAGTGTTCACCCTACTAGTCATGTATTCCTTTGAAAAATGACCTTTCACTTTGTACTCTCTAATTGATAAGTCCCTCTAGGTGTTTATAATCATGTATTCCCTTGATAATGAGGGCCTTTATCATGAGGATGTTGATGGAACCTCCCTTGGATCATGTGGCTCATATTGGCAATCCCATATTGAATATCTTGTCGGCCCTAGTACCAAGTTGACCTCTTTGTCCCACTCAATGATTTAGAGATCCTTAAATGGGCCTCTAACTATGTATAAGACCTAAAACCCACTTTTACCTAAGTCACTAACCCTGTCATGAACCTCATGAAATTATATTCATAATACCCACACATATCCTTATAACTCCTAAGAAATTCATAGTCCTCTAATAAGGTGAAAGCCCATAATTCTTCTTTACTAGGCCATATTCCTCATGATTCCAACCATACTTCCTCAATATTCCATATTCCATGTAAGTTATATTTCTTCAATGGACTATATTCTTTTTTATACTAACCATAATTGGCCCCCCTTTCACCTATTATTCCTAGTTTCATGACTTTAAACCACATAACATGCATCTTTCCTATGTGATGTTAAACTACATGGTACAGTCCTGTCATGTAACCATAAACCGTGAAATAAAAACTACATGGGATTTGATTATTATTAACTAAGATACATAGAATGCCTCTCTGAAGATCAAAATCATCATATGAGATCTCATCCTTATTAGTCCATATTCCCCATGTGCTATATAATCCATCCTCACTAAGCCATATTCCTAGGGAAACTGTTTTACCCTATCCTGGTCAGCTACTACTAGATAGGATGAATCAAAAAGGGTCACTCATGTGTAAGTCCCACATAAACCATTATTATGAACCTTTTTCTTAGTAGTATATTTTTCATGATTTTTAATTGATAAAAATAGGTCATGTATCTTCATCCTTAAAAGGAACTTCATTTGTTCATAGTTGTGTGACCTTAAAAGGAACCACATTAGTCCCTCTTACATAGCCTTAAAAGGTGTGATGTGTACCATTAAGTGGTACCGAATAATGTGGGTTCTAATTCCCTTCATAGAGATATGTTGGAAGCCAATCTCATGGTACTGATCCTAACATCACAAAACATACCACCTCTCTGGATGGAGATAAATTTCATAGTACTAAGCTATATGGGTCTAAAACCTGGCATCACTAACTAATAATTGAAAATGGGGAACCTATAATACATACATATGTTCACTTTGACACATGGTCTCAATAAATTTCTAGTATGGTGGAAACTGATATCATTTTAGAATTTGGAAAGGATTCATGAATATTCATATATATTTAAGAGAGACCATGAGTAGGAAATAATTTCATCTAAAATGTTGAGATAATCCCAAATACTCATTCTCTTGACTAATGTGAAACCTTAGCATCACTGTTAAAGTCCCAGTGACCACCTGCCTTTGGAAACTAGGTTCACAATGACTCAAAAATAATATTGGAACATCACGCTCTGAAAATAGAATGGTTAATCTGATGTGGATCCTTTACCCATGAAAGTAAATTTTATCCATGCATTTACTTATGATGCTGCATTCATAGCTTTTCTTGTTTGTGGTTATTGATCCTAATAGGAATTTCGGGAACCCTTCCAATTATCACTTGAATCTAGAGATGGAATAATCCATTATACCATCTCATGTAAAGCTATCAGAATAGAGTAGTAACCACTCTAGAGATCCCCATGATACTTCTCCACATCATATGAGGTTCCTAATGTATTCATATACTATATAAAAAGTTGTGTCTCTATAATCTAAGAGGATTTTATCTCCAAAAAAACATCTTCCGCTCCAAGTGGTGAATGCCTTGGTGAAATAGTACCACATCCATGGTGGTATTACAACCTTATTGGTATCATGGGATAACCTCAATATGATGAATCTAAGTAGACCATACAATCAATAAAGGATTTTGGTAGATCTAATGGTGACCATAATGACATTAAATCACTTTGAGAACCTATTACAGGAGACTGAAAAGACCATCAACCCTTACCATAGGGAGATGATAGAGGATATCAACAACATACCTATAGATATTTAGGGTTTTCCTAGGAGGGATCCCTCCAACCATCATTATTATTAACACCATGTCACCCTATCTCCTTAAGAACATATTGGGGAGGCCTCCCAAGAAATCATGACTTTGGTCATTCATGCTAGGGAGCCTAGGATAAGTTATTGGTAGAGAGATAAACCATTGAAAGAAAGGAATAATATAATATTATTATTCTCATTTAATAATATCATCATCATATGCTAGAGGCAACTGAGAAGTAGGTTTATGTCCCTTCTCACACCTTCTAGCCTACCAGTATTCCCTGGCAGTGATAAAAGAAACTAATATGCTTATTTTTAAAACCATTAGGGGAATTCCCATATTCTTATTACTACTAACATCAATAGAGATCATCTACATATTCCATAATATAATTAGATGCAATCCCATATTTCCTCTCCCATTTAGGTGGATCTTCAACATGTTCTGATAATGAATGAATACTAAGGGTGGGCTTATATCTCTATTCCAAGTGATGTTATCTGGTATATAATGATATTCACTTAGGGATGAGTTTGCATCTCTTCCCCCACCATAATATTTCACCAACATATCCCAGAAATTACTCAGTAGAAAGAAATATATACCTACCCCCACAAGAGAAGATCGACAACATGTACTAGCAAAAACACAGTGTCAAAATTATATCTCTTCCCAAACTTATGAATCTCATCAGTATATACCAGTGGTACACATTGAGGAGAATGTACATATTCCTATCCTCACCAAGGAATTTTATCAGCATATTCCAATATTTATTGAAGTCCTGAAGTGGGATCATATCACCATTCCTATTAATACTTGTGAAACATATCAACATACTTTAGCATTCATCCAAGAAAGTCATCAACATATTCTAATGATGACCATGGGTCACCTAGAAGGGTTCCTATTAAAATGGATATTTCTCAAACTATGAAGATCCAATCATGATCAAGATTACAACCCTATTAAACCAACCATAAAGAACCAAAAGGTCTCATCAAGGGAATAATATAATCAAGGAGCAGGCCACTACCTTGGTGAACGCTGATATTCTTTAATCCTTTCAATATATTTCAATAGTGGCTAAATAATATTTTTAATCTTAGCTAATAAGATAAGGTATATATGGTTTCATATATTTTCCCCATGGTACAAATATTATATTCTCTATAGGTCCTACCGAAAATACCCACTATAAAGGTCCACCCCTTGATGATATGAAGTTCAATTACAAGATTCCTCCTCATAACACTAGTTATGGAAGTCCTCCCAATAACTTTAATATCAACTAAAAAGGAGGTCCTCCCATATCCAAATCATTAAGAATCACTAACAACAAATTTCTATACTATAGACACTAGATAAATCACCCTAGAGTTCATCTCCAAGGCATATGTTATAGAAATCCCCCATGAGGATAAGCATAAAACCACAATAATAGTCTTACCCATGATAAAGAATTATAAGATAACTATAAAAGTCCTCTCTATGGAACTCATTATGAAGGTCCTACCCATAATGATGTATCTTATTGTCTTTAAATTCATCTCCATGTCATGATTATTCTAATATTTTACTTATACTAAGAGGAACTTGAGAATTCGAGGTTGGACACACCTAGTGCCTTATTAGTAATTAGTAGTGTTTCACCCCACTTAATGGGTGGTTTGGGGAGAAGTTCATAGTTCATAACACCCCCTAAATTTATAATCTTTGATGAAATTAAATAAGTTATAAATGTTCTCAATCCCCTTAACAAATCATTAAGGAAGCAGCCTTTGTGGTTGGACTAGGTCAATGAATCCATCACAAAGGAAGAAGAGGATGCCATGGTTATGTGAAAGGAACTAGCTGAAGGTAATATACTGGTAATATTTTATCTCATGGACACTCCCTAGTATAACATTCCAAAAATTTTAGAAGAGGAATTCATACATTATATATGTTAGAACTTGTGGGAAACCCTCTTCCATATAAAGACAAAATATTTTTCTTATAGGGAGTATGCCAAGAATATCAAGGAGATGAGTGATATATTCCTTCAAGTCAACTTGGATTCCTTCTTAGTAACATGAAATCTAAACTCAAGTAAGTAGCATGGAAACCAATATGATTCTTTCCTTATTAGATTGAAGATAATTCTTCTGATAATTGTTGATACCCTTCCCAACATGCGTATTAGAGGGTGGGGAGAATATGGATCACTGCACTTTACTTCCCTAAATCCAAAACATGGTCTACTGAGCATGGAATTCTGCAATGTCAATACCTTTTTCTAAGTCTGAATCCCTAGGTCTACATATTCTAGCTAGTCTATGCAATGAAATCATGCCATCCCTAAGGACTAGAAGTGGTGCACTAAGAGGGAATGATCTATTGAGAGACTCTTGCATCATGCTACTATGAATGTCATGAAAGATTTATATCCAAGAAAGGAAAAACCTACAACCATAAATCAATCCTATATGATAAGAATATATTTCCTAAATATGTATTTTATATAAATTTTTCCCACATAGAGGCCTAGAAATCAAAGAAGGTTCGGATAGCCTCCATCTCAACAACATTACAAGTGTGACCCCAGTCAATAGGGATGTGGGGTATTTTTAACACTACCACCACCCCTAGGACCATCAAACCCATAAAAAATTAAGGTTTTGATAGTGTAAAAACCAATTCAACCCTATACCTATGGGATGGGGGAATTATTACCACCTTTTCCTCTAAGGAAATAAGTCTTTTCTAGATTGTGTTTGAATTTACTAGAAACTTCCTTATAGATCCTTCCACTATGAAATCCACCCTTCCCATTGGGGACACATTTAGTGAAAGCTATTGGGAACACTCTCAGGATCTACCTATGTAAACCACTTCTAGGAGAACATTAATGAGTAAAGGTGAATCCATTTTAGGGTTAGAAATCAAAATGGTCCACTGAGAAGAAAATTCTCAAGGAAGGTTATAAAATTTCCCTCTAAGAATATTTAGGGGATAATAAATACCTCTAAATATTTGATGAAGATATGATTCCCATTAAACAATTTTAATCGGTGAATTCCATCATCATCAATCCCACAAATAACGCAAAGAATGAAGTAGATATAGAAGAATGTGATGTGGAGAAATCCATTTAAAATGTTGTTAACACTAAAGTCCTCAAATAAGGTTTGGATACCAAACATCATAAGAAAAATAAAAATTTAGGAATTACTCAAAATACTTAGGTACCAACGAATTAGTGGTATTCCTCTAAAAATAAGGGGAAAGTGTGGCTATACCGCACCCACCGCCCTATGAGGTCGAACCACTCTATACTGAGTAGAATATGTCTCAAAAAAAGTTAAGATGGAAAATATGAGGTGAATCAATGTAGTACTACTCAATGGAAATATACCTTTTAGAAAAAAAATCAATCCAAGGCCAAAATATCCCCTTTGAGAAAGTTTTTGTCAACCTATAAAAACAGAGTCCATAAATTCAACCAGATCCAAGTAAAAACAACAAATTTATCTAAAACTAATGGTTGAAGACTCTCACAAATAACATCCTCTAGGAAAAAATAACCAAAATGTGAAACAAGATACCCTAGCCCAGCCAAGACTATATATCAATAGTAAGAATGAGTGGGCCAACCATATTAAGCACTACCCAAAGCCTTTACCAGAGCATCAACCTATATAGTAGTCCCACAAGAACTCCTTGAATCAATTGAGTACTTAGAAGATCAAATGGAATCTATGTAAGGGTAATGTGTACTAGTGTATCCAAAGTGAATCCCATATCTTGAGTGGATATATGTGGATGATCCACCACCTAGCTTTTAAAATCTTTCTTTACCAACCTTCAATGATGTGGGATAATCATAACAAAACTTGAATAACTTTTTGTCTTTTTGTGTCCCCATGATGGGGACACTCAAGCAATAAAAAGTGATAAAGATGAGGTATTTTTTGAAGACATTTTCATCATTGTAATCTTTCTATTATAAAAAACTATCAACTAGTCCCATTTCAAACTAGTAAAAACTCCACAAAAATTCCTCTACTAATTTAACTTCGCACTGAGGAAGAAAAAAATCCTTTACCTCTCAAATGAAAAATAGTGTGAAATAATTCTTCACAAGGTTAAGGGCCTATCTTACACACTGAATATGAAACTACCATAAGATAAAATACTATATATATGTATAGAAAATATTTGGGATGATTTTAAGATGTTATTGATCTCCCTTAAATACCCTAGTGGATTTTGGGAATTTTCGATAATTGCATGGAGACTAGAGGATGTTATATGATTCTCCAAATAAAAATCTCAAATAAAACCAATGTCACAGGGAAAGAGAGATGGTAAATATGAAACAATTACTTTTATTCTCAAACTTACACTAGTGACAACTCCATCTCCTAGGTTTTCTCAATTTCATATGGTACCTCTTTCTAAACCAGTATGGTAGAAATATTGGCCCCTCCGGAGGGAAAGAAAGAACAAAATCATCCAAACTTAGAATACTGGAAAAATAAATTTTATTCCTTTCAGAGGGAATAAGTCCTAGGGTATTTCATTGATACCATAGAAATAAACCAGCTCAAACCACTCGAGGTGAGGAAACCCATGAAAATTGGTCTTAATGACTGCCCAACTATTTACCCTACTATTATATACTAGAGAATAATATCCAATACTGATTCATCTTCAAGGATATCTGCCAAAATATGGTTGACACCAAGAAAGTGAAATTGTTTAAACCCCTAGAACATGTAAGTTTTGTCTCTACTATCCCTCGCAAGGATTAGAGATAATGGAATTAAGTCCTAGAGAACATGAATAGAAATTTGTTGACTTGATGACTAGAAAATCATCTAGTAAAGTACATGCTATACTCAGAGCATAACAGAACTATCCTATTGTGACTCTCACCTTCATCATCATCATCATCCAAAATTCAATGCGCTCATCATTGATATAAGAATACATAATAAAAAAGAACTATTTCTAGTAACCAAGCTAGTTTAAACCCTTTATAACTTCATACCTCAATAACAAGGGGGATAGGCACCATCCCACTAAATGTGATAGTGGGAACTACCACAATAAATGGGGTTCTCATTAAATGAGGAATCAAAATATGGTTCTATCAATTTTATCCATGTAAAATATTGCTTCTATATTGAGGAAGATTTATATAAACCTTAGTTCCCTACCAATAATTATGGAAGATGTTATGAAGGTTAAGGAGTTTGAAAACGACAAAGTAATGGAAGAACCCAATGTTTGGGTACAATTTCTGCTGAAGCCATATATGTTTTAGCAACCTATAGGAAGGAACTTCATTGATCTCAACAAGAGCATCGATCTGATCCTAAAACATCCAAGGCTTATTTGATATAATTATATTGTAATATTGACTAGAAAATGTTCGATTATATGGTCAGTATAGAAATGTGGGAAGGCCATCTCAACCCAATTCACAGAATACAAAAATTCTCCCAAATTTTGGTCAGGGAAAGGAGTTTCAAATGTAGTTAGGATAGGCCTCCAAACCACAAGGTGGGGAACAACCTCAAAGTAGGAAGCGCATACCCCTGGTCTAAAATAATGACATCTTGGAGTTGGATTTTATTAATCATGGATACTCATTGTCAGTCCACAAAACTCATGGAAGAACTCATTGAGAATCTTTTGAGTCCCCCAGAGTTTCAGGTTTAGGTAACTATGGATTATTTATATCATGTATATACTGGTTAAGCCAATTCCACATAGTTATTTCCTTCATAGAACAAGATCTAGAGGTATCCATAAAAGGAAAATTATACCCCTATACACCTATAGAATGATTAATGAAAATAATATCTATCAATTATTTATTGATAATAGTTTTGGGATTAATATTATCTTCTTATGATCCCTAAAACACTTGACATACAGTGAGTCCAACTTCTCCCTTTCCAGCTTGAAAATTTAGGGGTACTAAAATAGCGAAAAAAGGCCCTTGGGAAATTTCAATCTTAAAGGTTAATTTGGTGATCTCGTTTCATCCTCTAAATTAATGTCAGTCCATCAAGATATGTCTTTCAACATACTACTAGGAAGGGCATGGCTTCATATGAAATCAACATTTCTATTATCTTATCATCAATGCCTAAAGTACTCTATTAATGAGTAATTTAGAGTATTATATAGAGATAATGCCCCCTTTGATTCTTGTGAATCTTAGTATATATATGAAAGGTTCTAAAAAAGGTAGAGGAAGTAGTTTATGGTAAATCACATGATCCAAATTATTACTCCCAATGGTCTGGTAATGGATCCTATCATCCCTTGGAGAGAACTCTGTAAAGATTATATATTTCCCATTAACCAAATTAATTAAACAACTCCTGGTTTGGGAAATCATCAAGTCACATGAGTTCTATTAGATAATAAACCAAAACATTAAATCAATTTCCTTTCATATATTGTTTTTGAAAATGTTACCATTAATAATCCACAACCATGGAAAGATAATTTCATTGTGTATTCCATGTATATCAACTTGAGTGTCTTTACATGAAAGAAGTCCTAAAAAATCATTCAACCTATGAAACACCCCCAGATTGATGTACTTGACCATTATTTGTGTGTTTTTTAGTATACACAATTCTTGGGTTGATTTTTATATGGTTTGGTAAGATTTTGACATGTTTTGGAGGTGTTTATAGTGGTGAATAGTTTGAGAATAGTTAGTAGAAATGAAGAAAAAACCCTGGAAAAAGTTTTGGGGGTCATTGAGGAGGAAAATGGTTGGCACACGTTTTGTCAAACCATGTAGATTCCTAGAGAAAACCATGAAATCCAGTGCATTTGAGATAATAGCACTTCTTGGTTGGTGCATAGTTTTACCAAACCGTGCGACCTAACTATGTGGCTCCTAGAATATTTTATAGTATCATGTATATAGTTGGTGCACGATTTGAAAAATTATGTGACCTAACTCTATGATGTAATTTTAATGCCTAAAAAATGTGGTTTTAATCTAAATTAAGGCCCAAAATCCACATTGATCCTCTGGTATTCTAGGGACTCAAAATTGTCTCCCTCTCTAGGCCTGGGAAACATTTACCTTCAATTCAGGAGTGACTTTTGGGATGAATAAAAGTGCATTGGAGATCTAAAATAATTTTCCAGGGATTTTTCCTAAATATATTCTTCCCATTCCTCTAAAAACCATGGATTTAGTCCATTATAGATAGATCTATGTATTATGACATGAATCTTGATGAGATATTTTTGGAACTAGTAAATGGATGTAGTTTTGATCTTGTATTTAGATGATCTAAGTGCTATTATTTGTTTTTACCATTCATTGAGAGGTGGGTGGATGCTATCCCATGTCCATATTCTAGAACTTGATGTCTTAGTTATGATTAAATGTTTTTATTAAAATTTTGGTGTAATTAATTTTGTGATTTTTTAAGGAATGTCATTTTGGGTTATGACTTTATAATTTTTTTTTGGAAATTTGATAGATTTCATAAAATTCTCTTCATTTATAATTTTAAAATGATAGTTTTAAAATTATGGTATTTTTTTATATATGAAAGTTATTTGATGAAATGTTTTCAAGAAAGAATTATTTTTACATGAAATTTAATTTGGTATGGAATGTGGAATACAATATTCCTGTTAGTTCATTTATGGACGTGAACCTCAGAAAGGGGTGTGCGGAATTTGGGCACTTGGTTATTTTTCACCATGTGATGACTTGGTGGATCGATGAGAGACCTCTCATGAGTATGGAACCATCACTTGGTATGAATGGGTGTGTATGTGTGTGGAAACATGATAATGGGTATTCTGAATGATGAGAAATTGTTTAAAGTCTTTTTATATTGTTCTTCCATGGAAACTATTTAAGTATTTAATAGAAATTTCTTTTGGTTTTGATATAAACTATTTTAAATCCTTCAAAAAAATTATATAAATTTGTTATCCAGCTCTTGTCCTAGTGGCATGAGTTGGTAAGTCTTTGTGGGAATGCCTACGAAGTTTATACTCACCCCCTACTTGGTAAGTTTGTTGAATTTTTAAATTTTATCTATGACTTGATTTTGGGAATTGACTGGTTGATGAAATCCAAATCCCATATCAACTATTATACCCATAATGTCTATTTCAAATCATTATATGGTGTTAGGAATCTCTTTAAGGGAGATTGGGATACAAATTAAACTAGTGTATGATCTTTAGTATATGTGTTTGTGAATATATATTTTCATTTAGAAGTGGTTACCATGGTATCTATGGATAAGATCAAATATAGAGAATTTCCAACCATTGTTGACCCAATTAATGACATTTTTTTTGATTATTTCTTTGTTTTTTCACCTGAAAGAGTACTGGGATTTATAATTGATATCCTACCATAGACCAGTCCAATTTAGCTATCATATTATAGGATAGAACTAAGGAAATTTTAGTAATTGAATGTAAAGTTGGAAGAGTTATAAAGTAAAGGTTTCATACAATCTAGTATGTCTCCATGGGAATCACTTGTTCTTTTCATTAATAAGGGGGATGGAACTCTACAACTTTGTATAGATTATCTTAATCTTAACCAAGTTATGATAAATAACTAATATCTTCTTCCATGAATTGATAAACTGCTTGATCATTTTAAGGGATCCCAGTGGTTCTCTTAAATTGATATATGACTAGGTTATCATTAACTTAAAGTTTAGAAGGAATATATTCTAAAAATATATTTCAGGAGTCTTTATGGCCATTATGAATATGTAGTTATACCCTTAAATATAATAAATGAACTAGTATAATTTATGGCATTGATAAATCTGATATTTAAAAGGTATTTGGATTCCTTTTTTTGGTGTTGATGGATGATATTCTAGTGTATTCTAGGACCAAAGATAATCATGAGTAGCACTTAGCTATATTATTGAGTATCTTTCAAGATAATCACCTTTATTCTAAACTTTCAAAGTGAAATTTTTGGATTTAATAGGTCTGATTACTTAGACACATGAAGTAGGACATTACAACCAGAAAACTTTCTAGGCCTTAGATTTCTAGGATTTGTACCAAGATCGATATCTCTAAATCCCTTCCAAAACAAATCTGGATTCAAAATGGAAACCATGGTTTCTTATAAGAGGTGATTTATGAACATTTTCTTTCTTATTGTTCGGTTTTCCTTAACATTGGGCATTTATCTAGTGGATGTGGTAAGACAGTCTGTCCAACTTCTCGCAAGACTTGGGTTGTTAAGGGCAAGCTAAATATGGAAATAGAAGCGTGCATAGGAGAGTCTATGAAAGTGATGGTGCTTGTAGGACCCTCTGGAACTAAGAACCCCTTTGGTGAACAAATAGATGATGTTTAAATGCCTACTGAAGCTCATTCTCATGCCATGGACAATGTGAGAGTGGTTTTGAACCTGGAATCTTCCAGGGTTTTTTTGATGTTGTCCATAGTGTGCAAAATGACCCCACTAAGGAGGATAATTGGGAGGTTCTTTCTAAATCTGACCTGGATACATGCCCAACACAGAAAACACCCTTGCTGGAGGCTGATCAGAAAGCTAATCAAATTAAAGAGGACTTCCTAAAATCAAGCTCTAGAAAAGGGGAAAAACAAATTGTAGATGCGGATGGATTCATTACTCCCAATCCCAAAAAAATGAGGAAGCGTAGAGATTACTCTCAACTGGAATGAACAATTTTCAGAAGGTCACTTGATACTTATAAAAAGGAAAATGCTAAAACTTTAACTAAAATGAATTTGGTTGACCAGAGTGCAAACTTATTTGGAGTCCTCACTACAGACGCTCCTTTACAACTTGATATCGATCCTCCTTTTTCACCTCCTAATGATAAACTGAACGAAGTATCTGACCTGGTGGTGAAGTTTGTGGACTTGGATGCTGTGGAGGTAAATGAAAATTTGGAATCTCGGCTAGAACAACGAGAAGAATTGTCTTATGAAAGGCTCAGAGATGGTGAAATATCTATAGAAACATATCTTGATATCAAACCCTGACTGTTTAATAAGAGTTTGGTGTTGGAATATAGCCAAACTCTCTGATTTTCTTTGTCCAGTGCTACTCTGCTCATATGGAACGACTCTCTGCTCTTATGTCACAGACATTCCTGCTTGTCCCCTACCTTGGAGCTTGCTTGGAGCGGCCACACTTGTTGCTTGATGTGTTTGAGCTTCTTTTTTTATCTACTTGTTTTGCTCTCTCTTTTGGGTTGGTGTAAACTCATTACACCTTGAGTTTGTATTGCAGTAATTTTATTTTAATAAATTTTTGTGGTGTGAGTTGGGTTGCCAATTCATGTCTCTATTTGTGTTAAAAGATTAAACTTAGACACATAATATTATAAAAATGAGTTTAACTTAATCCTGAAAAGATAGAATTTGTTATCTCTTGTCAACCACCAAATATTTCTTTGAGATACGTTGTTTTCATTTCTTAGAGGGATATTACTGATGTTTTGTTCGTGATTTTTTATGACTTTCTTCATCGATGATAGCTTTAACAAGGAAAAGGGTTCATTTCCAATGGAGTGATGAATTTCAAAAATATTTTCAAGGGATTAAGGTCTAATTTACATCAAGATAGAGGGTTGTGTTCTATTTAAGGTAGATCATATCATAGCTTATGACTCACAATAGTTATGAGTATATGAGAAGAATTACCTAATTCATGATTTTTAATTTGTTGTTCTAGTATATATCTTGAAGACATTACATCATTATATTTTTTGTGATAAATTTATGGTGTTTAAATATCATAAGAGTTTTAAAGAAACTTTCTCACAAAAAGATTTTAATCCAAGTCAATAAAGTATATTTAAATGTTTGAATTTTACTTGATGTATACACTAGGTAAAGGGAACTATATGACTGATGCATTAAGTAGGAAGTCATATAATCAACTGGATGAAGGATATTTGGATCAGTGATGTCTAATGTTAGTCATAGTAGATATGCATTTGGAGTGTGTTTAGTAAGGTGACATCAGAACATTCTTTCTAGTTTTGTTTGTTTTGAATTTGGTTGAGAAGGTTAGAGTTGGTTATACATCTGATCCCAAATGTTTGACTATGGGGTTAAAAGTCAATAGTGGGAGACCATTGATGGATAGTAACTAGATGGGAGATCTATTTTTTGGTTTAGATGTTAGATTATAGTACCTAAAACTTATCAGTAACAACTTCTTAATGGAAACCACCATTCAAGATAAAAAGTTCATCATGGTATTCAAAAAACGTATAAAGTTATAAAAGCATAGTTTTTGTGGGTTTTAATAAATAGAGTAGTGGTATAGTTTGTCTCAAGATTCCACACCTGTCAGTATATCAAGGCAGATCATTAGTGACTAGATAATATGTTACATTCTTTACCTATACCTATGTGGAAATGGGACCAAATAGTGATCAATTTTTTTCATAGGTCTACCAAGAATTGTTCAGAAACACAATTCCATATAGTTCATTATGTATCTATTCATTAATTTGGCCCATTTCATCCTTAATTCTAAATAAAATAGGGTGGAATAATTTTACAAACTCTACATCCACGAAATTATATAGTTTTGCAACATACCAGTATCAATCGTGTCTGATTGAGACCCTAGGTTCACATCCTATTTTTAGAAGTCCTTGCAATAAGCCCTTGGAACTCAATTAACCATGAGAATATCTTATAATCCGAAAATGAATGTATAATACAAATGGATGATCCAAATTTTTGAATAAATTATTAGGTATTTTTATTGTATTTTGGTGGCTCATGGTAAGATGATATACTGTTAGTGGAGTTATCATACAATAAAAATTATCAAGCCACAATACATATGGCTCTTTTTTAATCATTGTATGGTCGTCCTTATCATTATAAATTTTATTGGGTGGAAACAGGTGAGACTTTACTTATCAAACCTAGCCTTATGCATGAGACAACAGTGAAGATTAATTTAATCAAAAATAGAATAGAAATAGCTCAGACTCAACAAAAGTCATTTGCAAATCATTATATTCGACTGTTATCCTTTAAGGTGAGTGATCATTTTTCTATATAATATCTTCAATTCTTGGGCATCATCATTTTGGTAAAAAAGGTTTTCTCTATAATACATTGTAACTTTTTAGATACTTGAAGGTATGGGTGACATGGCATATTGGTTGGCTTTAACACTAAAATTCATTTCAGTGCACAATGTGTTTCATGTTTCTCAATTAAAGAAGTAAAAACTTGATCATTGCCATAATATCTGATGGGAACATATTGATCTTGAGCTAGATGATACATTGATTCATGTACAGATACAGATTGTTAATAGGGAGAATATATTTTTTCATTGGAAAATCATCAGTTTGGTATGGGTTATATTGTATCATGGTCAGATTCAGGAAGAGACATAGGAGCATGAAATGGAAATATTCGCTCAATGGCCTAATCTCCACCAATAAAACAATTATTTTCTATTTTCTAAGGATATAAAGACCAATTATGGGGAGAATAGAACACCCTTAGTTTGAGGTTATTAACCCTTGTTTGTGTGTTTTCTAGTCTATATAATATTTTTGTTGAGTTTCATATGGTTTGGGAAGGTTTTGGTACGTTTTGAAGGTATTTTTGGAGGTGCATGGTTTTAGTACGACTAGTATAAACCATGAATTATCTTCAAGAAACTATGAAACATGTTTTAGGGGTCACCAACTAGGCACACGGTAGGCCCATGGTTTTTTCAAAACATGCAACTACCCCTGGATAACCATGTGAGCCATTGCACTTGAGATAGTAGCATTATACTCTTGTCACATAGTTTTTCTAAACTATAAGGCCCAACCATGCATCTCTCCAAACCTTTTCTAGTAGTATGTTCTTGTTTGGTACACAATTTGACAAGTCATGCAACATACTTTTAAATCCATGAAAATTATGAGTTTAATCAAAATTAAGGCCCAAAATCCCCATTAATCCACCAATATTCTAGGGACTCCAACTCCTCTACCTCCCTAGGCATGGGATACATTTCCCTTTAATCCAAGAGTGAATTTATAATGAATAAAAGAATTTTGGAGATCTAGTAATGTTGGTATGTGATATTTCTTTTTTTTTTCTTCCTAGATCCATTTTCATCCTCCCTCTTAAAACCATCAATCTATTATGTTATGGATATATTTATATTATTTGATATTAAATTTGATGAGATATTGTTGGATCTAGTGAAGGTAAGTGTTGTGATTTTAGATCATGAATATATATGTGACTTTCTTCATTTCTTCTATTCGTTAAGTTGTAAGTAGATTCGTTCTCATCTACACCACGCTAGAACTTGATGTCTTTGTTGTGATTAAATGTTTTTCCAAAAATTGTTTTGAAAAACTTTTTTGATTCTTGATGGAAACCCCTTTTTTGGTTATGGATTTAGAAATTCTAGATAACTTTTATGTCATTTATTAAATGCTCTTTATTAATAATTTTAAAATGATAGTTTTAAAATTATGGAATTGTTTTGATACACACAAGTTGTTTGGTGAAATTTTTTCAAGAAATAATTGGTTTTATGTGAAATTTAAATTTTTATGGAATTTTACATACATGGTTGGTGTATGTTCATTTGTGTCTATGACCCTAATAAAGGGGTGTGCGCCATTAGTGAACCTGGTTATTGGTCACCTTGTGATGAATTTGTGGATTGATGAGAGACTGATCATTAGTATGGAACTATCAATTGGCATGTATGGGTGTGTGTGTGTGTGTGGCAACATGGGAATCAATATTCCAAATGATGAGAAATGTTTTAAAGGATTTTTATATTGTTTTTTCATGGAAAATGATTATGTATTTAATATAAATTACTTTTGGTTTTGAAATAAACTATTTTAAAACTTTATAAACTTTTTTATATAAATGTGCTAATTGGTTCTTGTCTTAGTAGCATGATTTGGGAAGTCTTTGGGGGAATTCATACTTGGTTTATACTCACCCCATTCTTAGGTACTTTTTGTGCACTTGTATATGACATTTATTGGGACATAGGAAAGGGAAAGGTATCACATTTATCTAGTGATTCACTTTTATATTGTGGGCTTGAGATGTGGAGTTAGAGCTTGAATCTAGTTTGGGAGTATATTGGGATGTTTCCACCTTGGTGTCTTTGAGTTGCATTGTCTTTTAGGTCCTCTTGGTTATGTTGGTTGTTTTTGTTGGTACTCTGATACTATTGTTTTCCTTTGGGATATATCTTGGGTTATATTGTTTATTTATACATCATGTAGTGGTTTGGATGTTTTATTTTGTCTGGATGGTTTTTCTATCTTTAAAGGGAAAATCATCCCCCAGTGATCTAATAATACCTTAGCATTTATTTCCAACCATTGGTGTCTTGGGGATGTCACTTAAGGCTAGTAACATCTCAATCACTTCTCAAGACAACAAGTAGGGTTAGGATGTTACAACCTAGTTTAGGTACTATGAAAAGTTTGATATGGATCCTAGGAGGAGGAGAAGAGAATTGGGTTTAGGCATATCTACTCATATCCTTATGATATCAGTTTTATAGGATAATACTAGTTATTCAGAAAAAGGATTTCATTATGTCCAAAATAAAAATTCCTCTATATCATCTAACAAGTATCAAGATTCCCCCACATTATCTTCTAGACCATGAAATATCATTCTTCCTTCTACTTCTAACAATATAAAAGCAGAAGAAGAAGAAGAAGAAGAAGAAGAACATCTCAGGGGTTATCCTCTAGAATTCGAGGAAGGTGTATCAACCACAATCAATGAACATAGTCATGTAAAACAAGGTATGGAGGAAGATCAGTGAACTATAATTATTAGGGCCACCATTCCATATAAGGAGAAATAAAAATACATATCCTTTTTGAAACATCATCTGGATGCCTTTTCTTAGAATTACATAGATATTATTGGATTAAATCCTGATGTGTCCACCCATCATTTAGGCATTCTAGATGACCACTATGGTTATAAATGACAACCAAGGAAATACATCCAACCCATTATACCAAGGTATAAGATGAAGTTGAAAATATATTTAAATACAAATTTATTTGGGAAGTCCAATACCTATAATGGATCAACAATATTATCCCCATAAAGAAGAATAATTGAGAGTTAGGGGTTTACATTGAATTTAGGGAACTCAAAAACCACTACCCAAAGGTTTATTTCCTAATCTTGATCATGGAATTTCAAATTAATTAAAAAATTAGCTTTCAATCACTCTCTTTTATTGATGTGTATTTACTAAACAACTAGATCTAGAAGTCCCCTAAATATAATGATTCCACTACTTTCATGTCACCCCAAAGTGTAATATATTGTTGGAAAAAAATCCCTCAAGGTATCATTGAAGCATTTTTGAGGTGATTGTGTTTGTTGACAAAGCGAGACTCCATGTTGTGTTTGTTGACAAAGCAGACCATGATGTACAATATGTTGACAAAGGGGGTTTACATGGTGATTTTTTGGGTTCAAGAGATATTTTTGAATATCCATGTTTGAAAGAAGAACCTCTAAAAAGTAATGGATGATCTGGAGGCGGTTCAAAAAGTGCAGATACAAGGTGGTGCCATTTTCCAGTGTTTTCCAGATTTTTGGGCCTCAAAATTGGAAAATGGAGAGATGTGTTTTTGGAAAAGGGAGGTGCGTGAATAAGGAAAGTGGTGTACGAAATATTTGTGTGGTTCACAAAAAAGGAAAGTAGTGCACGGAATATTAGCATGGTGCGTGAAATAGAGGATTTGATTTTTTCGCGCAAGAGGTGTTTCGAGATCAGAACCTCGAAAATTAGAAAAGGCACGAGGTGCGTGAAAAATTGGAGCATTTTACAAAATATGATGTTGCGTGGAAGATTTTTTTCTGTGCTCAAAGAGGATTACGTGCGGATGGAGGGTTTTTCATGCAGGGGTCAATTTTTCCTATAAATATGAAGTGACCCCTCTCATTCGAAGAATCTTCAGACTTAGAGAGTATTTGAGCTCTAGCATGAAAAATTTAAGTGCACAAGGGAGTTGAGCGAAAAAAATTAGTTTGCATGCAAAGCAAAGGGTGCGCGTAAAAGATAGTTATTGCATGTAAAAGAAGTGTTTGTGCATAAAGAAAATGTTTCAGGTAAAAGAAGGTTGTTGTGTGTAAAAGAATTGGTTGCGCGTAAAAGAGGTGTTGAGCGAAAAGTGGATTTCGTGAAAATGCAGAAAATTTTGTGCAAGGCCCAGTGAAGGTTGCGTGTAAAAATTGGGGTTTCCCGGTACACCCGGTGCAAAGTGAGATTCACCTACAGGTGAAAGTGGGATGTCAACAGAGCATCTATTAACAGTTAAGGATGCTGATTTCATTAGAGATAATGAGGGGACCTATAAGTCTTTAATATGTGAGTGGATCTTATAAAGAATCAGTGAGCACATTTCAGTTGAGAGAGCAATGAGCTTTTATATTTTGAGTGGTTGTAAACCCGGAGAGGCAATGAGTCCGCTCCAAACTTGTAAACAGCAGTGCACTTATAGTGGATTTGGTACATCGTCACATCGCCAGTGTATGATCATTGGATCTAGCCTAGTGGGTGTGAACCAAGTAAAATTGTTGTGTCCTATGCATTCTTTAAGATTCATTCATACTCTGCAACGAGAAGTAGAGAGTGAAGAAGGTTTTCTCTAACAACAAAACAAGATCCAAAGAGGTAGTTTTTTTAATTTTCCATACCCTGATTCACCCCCTTCTCAGGGTATCTATCCTAGTAAACCTAACATATATTACCAATTAATACTCTTGTTCATGAATAATGTAACGCCCCAAACATATTAAATTTGTAATAATAATATTTTTATTATTATTATTTTGGTTTTGTTTAACAATGGTACATCCAAAATGAAATACTTTCATAATAAAAATAAAGATATGTTTTATTAAATAGAAATGGTGAAACATTACATTTCCATAAGGACAAAAGAACCTCACTAACCTAGAATTCCTATTAAGAGACCTATCAGAATCACCAGGAGACCCCCCAAACACCACAAACAGACCAAGAAAATAATAGAAGTCCTTTGTGTTTGTCACAATGAAAAACAGTATTGAAAGAACAATGGAAACCGTACAAAGCATCAAGGGGATATAGAGAACCATATTTACTGAGTTGTTTTTGAAGTTTGTAATAACCTAAACACCTATTTATAAGGCCTTTGTGAACATTAATATACATTTATGTCCTTAGGTGATCGTTGGTTTTTTGTAATGATCATAAAATATTATAACCATTGTGTATTTTAAGAATTTAAATTATTTTATGAATTCTAAGTATCTTTGTATATTATGAATTATGAATGTTTTAAAATGATTTAATGTTATATATTTGAAAATGGTTTTAATTGAGCTTATCTTTATATTTTGAAAGTATAATGTTTTAAATCTTAAAATGAATTTTAATTCATGACTTTTGTGTTTTCATGAAAATACAAATAAAAGTGCATATTTTTTACTTCAATAAATTTGAAGAGAAGTATACATATTGTTTTTTATTCAAAAATATGTATTTGAATTTGAATTTATGTTTTAAAATAATCTTAATAATTAAAATTTATAATTTTAGTTAAGTGATGACATGGTATAATTTATATGTTAGATTGTGTTTTATAATGTTTCAAAGTTTAAAATGAAGTTGAAATCATGTTTTAGTCTAATAAAATTATAGACATTGTTTGTTTTAATGAAAATAAATATTGATTACTTATTTTTTTTCTTTCTTTGGTTTTAGATGAAGTTATATAGTATATTTTTATTTTTTTAATGTTTTTAATCAAGGGTCATATAACAAATATTTTACCCGAGGCTAGCTATCTAGCCAGTCGGTGGAGGCAGTTAGCACCACTCCCTAAGGAGTGAGTGGTCGAGCCTTGGCACACCGGCTAGCACAGGCTAGCCATGAGGGTGTGCATGCCCACATGGGGTGCATGGAGGAACTGAGGCATCACCACCATGTGGGGCGGCACGACAACAGAGGGTGGGAACAGAACGCACCCGCAATGAAGAACCAATATGGGGCGGTACTGAAGAGGGGGAAGGGAGTTCATTTCTCTTGTCCCAAATCATTAAGTATTATAAGGACTCTAAATTGAATTTTTTTTGATGTGGGACACATGTTTTTAATAGATATCTAATCTCAATCATTCAATCTCACCGCGTGATATCTGGACCGTATGATCTGGTTCAGCCTTTGAATCCCACCGTTGTGACTTTTCCTTCACGTTTTTCTTTAGTCGTCCAATCAGGACCCGACTGATCTCATCCACTCATTTATTTTAAAACCATGGTATCACCACGACTGTCAGATCCAATGCCATGGTTGATCTTAAATGTCCTTCTATTTTTATAACCATAAAATCATCCACAACCATCTGATCTACTTTGAATGATCTGGACCGTTTTTTCTTTTCCACATTTCCTTTCCATATTCTTCTTTGTCAGGCCAAAACAACAGCTTTGATCCATGGTTTTTCTTCCCCTCCTTTTCATTTTTCTTCTCCCGTAACCCTCCTTCACTCTCCTCGGACCAAGAACTCAATTTCTACCCTTAATCCCTCTTTTGGTCTTCTTTTTTTTATTTCCTTTGACTTCTTTTTTATGTTTCCACAAACTTTATATATATATATATATATATATAATAAAATCACCGATTAGTTTAGGGTTTATTTAATTATGGTGTTAGACCTGATTTTCAGTAGTCAATTTCAATGGTGTTTGTTTATATTTTATGTATGAATCATTATGTATAAAATATATACATATATAGCTTATATAAACCCTAATTGAACACATAACTCTACCTGATTTCTTCTCCCAAACCTACCATTACCCACTGCTCGACTGAGCCTCCTCCTTGAAGATAGGTAAGGGATTATTTTTCCTTGATTTCATTATAAAAAATCCTTTTATTTAATTTTGGGATTTTACAAAGATATATATATGTGTAAAATTTTATATATCATACAATCCTAACTCATTTTCGTTTTCAAAATGTGATTATTAGTGTTTAAATGATGTTTTTAATGTGTATAACACTTGTAAGGATTTATTTATTCTTGTTTTTGATATGAAAAACCTATACATACACTTATGTGTATATACAGTTTTATATAACTTCCAAACCAAATCTATTTTAGATTTTTAAAATGGTGATTTTCTATGTTTAATTGAGGATTTGATGAACATAATGATTTTAAGGGATTATTTTGTTTGGTTTTCTATATGAAACATGTGTGTATATTATTATGTATATATACCTATATATGTAAGTATGTTTATTTATAAAACCAATCTTGTTCTATTTTTTATGACCCTCGAATGAATGACATTTTTTTAAATGGTGTTCTTAATACATGTGATACATTTAAGAGTTATTTTTCTTTTATTTTTCTTATAAAAAACCCTTATGTACACTTTGTGCACATACGGTTATATATATATATATATATATATATATATATATATATACTTTGATCATAAATCAAATTTGGGATTTCCAAAGGATGATATAATTTTTTAACAATTTTTTGAGGTATGAAAGGCTTCAATGATCGAATTGAACTTTGTTTTAGATATGCAATCCCTTATATACACATTGTGTATATACGGTCCATATAACTTTGAAAATCCTAAATTATTTTGGGTTTTCTAAATATTGATTACTAGTATTTTTTTTATTCTTATAATGTGAATAATATTTGTGGAAGTTTTCTAATTAATGATTTGGGGGTTTTCCACACCCATATATTTATAGTGGTAAATATGTGTTTTTGTATAAAAACATACTAAACCTATTTTAAGGGTGAACTATAATTTTTTAAAAAGGGTGTTTTCCTATAAAAAATATTTATTTAGGGATTCTTTTGAGTATAAAAACCCCTATATATATATATATATATTTATATTTATGTATGTATGTAATCCAATCTTATTTTTCAAAAGTTTTTAAATGGTATTAGTTATGTTAGTAAGTTGTATAAATTGTTTTCATGTTTATGCATAAATATATTTACACACTCTTTTTACATGTTTTACATTCATAAGTAAATCCATGAATTTAATTTTATTATTTACACATCCTAAATGTATTTGTGAATATGAGAACAAATTGATATTGTAAAATAATAAAAAAACCTTGTTTTGTTATTGTATGCCCAAAATTTTTAAGAGGGAGCATTAACCTAATATCTGTACTTGCAAACACCCAATTTATAAGGGTTCACATTAATGTGAAAATGGTTTTAATGAAAGAGTTATTATTTTATGTGACAATACATTGTTTTATGTGCACTAGTTATTATCACATGTGCAAAAGCATGTCATTTTAGTCCATGCATATCACTATTAAATTTGATGCAGCCATAACCTAAAACTGAAAAACCTAGCCATTTTACATTCATTGCATAATTCACTTCATATATGAATATACATATGACTAATGCAAGGATTAAATGTATCTCTCTTGATAACTCATGGATTAATAATTTATGTATTCAATGTGGTATGGGACACTTTGAATATAAGACCATACTATACATATGAGGAATGTATTGGACTTATTTGATATGATGAGTACACTTAGATAGTTCTCTAATGCATTGGGTAAAGTTAAGTTTCGTGAGATGAATGATGTTGGGTTTTTACCCATATGGTCTTGGAATGAGGCCTTGACAGAATGATTATGTATAGTCTTGGTTTAAGGCCTTGACAAGGAGATTATGAAATATCACCAAAAAATCATATATCTCTTCCTACTGAGATTATAGAGTCCATAATTGCAAAGTCATGTCTAAAAGACTATGATCCCTTTTAAAATATTAGTTTGACATGAAAACATATCTACCACATATCTAACTCTCCTCATATACATCATCTTCATCGAGGATCAGGCTTTGATTATTTCCTCATAATGCATGCCCAATTTCCATCCTATGCATGTTGGGGGAAGTACTTTGAAGGAATTTTTAAATGTTTTACTCTCGCAAAATTCTTTTTATACCCAGAGTATTTCTAATAATATGCAATAGAGGGTGACCTCCATGTAGTATATTTGTGTCATATCTTGTCCTACGGTCATTTTTATTGAGAAAGAGACTTTGAAATTCTTGAGTTTGAGTCTTTTCGTTCGTTGTACAGACATCAAGTCTACACTAATGTCTCTTAGATGCACACCCCTCATGTCTCACTTCTGAGAAAATATATATGTCTATATGACTATGACCCAAGTTTCACATGTGGCATCTAGACCAAAGAAATCAAGGTTTTTGAAATTGTGCTAGGAGTTCGTATAACCATAAATCAGGGAAATCGCCGACACCAGTGTCACTTGTGAAGGGACATCGCAGTGGATGGAAGAAAGTCAGTGTCTGTGAGTAAGAATGGAATTGTGAGGACACAATTATTTTAAGGGGGTATAATGTAATTCCCCAAATATATTTAATTTGTAATAATAATAATAATAATATGGTTCTGTTTAATAATTGTGCATCTAAAACAAAATACTTGCAGAATAAAAATAAAGACATGCTTTATTCAATAAAAATTTTGAAACCTTACATTTACATAAGGAAAAAAGAACCTCACTAACCTATAATTCCTACTAGGAGACCTATTAGAATCACTGAGAGACCCCCAAACACCACAAACAGACCAAGAAAATAGTGGAAGTCCATCGAGTCTATCCCAATGAAAAACAGTATGGAAAGAACAATGAAAACTATACTAAGCATCAAGGGGATATAGAGAACCATCCTCACCGAGTTGTTTTTTATGTTATGAATACCCTAAACACCTATTTATAAGGACTTTGTGACCATTAATATCCTTTTTAGTCCTTAGGTGACTGTTGGTTTTTCTAATGATCATAAAATCTTATAGTTGTTGGGTATTTTAAGTATTTTGATTATTTTAGGAATTCTAAGTTTTTAAGTATATTAAGAATTCCAAATGTTTTAAAATTATATAAAGTTATATATTTAAACATGTTTTTAATTGAACTTATCTTTATATTTTGAAAATATTTTGTTTTAAATCTTAAAATGAATTTTCAATCATGAGTTTTGTGTTTTAATGAAAATACAAAGAAAAGTGCATATTGTTTACTTCAATAAATTTTAAGATAAGTATACATATTTTTTTATACAAAAATATGTATTTGAATTTGAAATTATTTTTTAAAATACTCTTAATAATTAAAAGTTATAATTTTGGTTAATTTATGACATGGTATAATTTATATGTTAGATTGTGTATTATAATGTTTCAATGTTTAAAATGAAGTTGAAATCATGTTTTAGACTATTAAAATTAATGACATTGTTTTTTTAATGGAAATAAATATTGATTACTTCTATTTTTGCAGTCTTTGGTTTTAGATGATGTTATATAGTATATTTTGATTTTTTTAATTTTTTTAATCAAGGGTTGTATAAAAATTGTGTTACCCTAGGCTAGCCATTTAGTCAGCTGAGGGAGGCAGCTTGCACCACTCCCAAAATATTGAGTGACCGGGCCTTCCCCCCCAGGCAACACAGGTTGGCCTTGAGGGTGTGTGCATCAATGTGGTGGGCATGGAGGAACTGAGGTGGCACCACCATGCAAGGTGGCACGACGATAGAGGGTCAGTGCGGAGTGCACCCGTAGTGAAGAACCGGTATGGGGCGGTACCAGGGAGGGGGAGGGGAGTTCATTTCCCATGCCACAGATCATCGAGTCTTATAAGGTCGACTCTAAATGGCCTTTGTTTTGATGTGGGATGCAGGTTTTTAGTGGAGATCTAATATCAACCATTCAATCTCGTCGTGCGAGATCTGGACAGTAGAATCCAGTTCAGACTTCAAACCCCACAGCTGCAACTTTCCCTCCATGTTTTTCTTCAATCATCTGACCGGGACATGACTAATCTCAACCACTCATCTGTTTTAATACAATGATATCACTGCAACCTTCAGATCCAATTCCATGGTTAATCTCGACCATCATTCTATTTTTATAACCACAAAATCATCTGTAGCCATCCAATCATCTTCAAATAGTCTGGACTTTCCCATATTTTCCACATTTTTCCTTTCCATCTTCTTCTTCCTCGCTCCAAACTAGTGGCTTAGATCCATGGTTTTTTCCTCCCCTCCTTTTCTTTTTTCTTCTTCTGTGACCCTACTTCACTCTCCTCGGACCCATACCTCAATTTCTACATGTAATCCCTCTTTTGGTATTATTTTTTTATTTCCTTTGGATTTATTTTTAAGTTTCCACAAACTTTATATATATATATATATATAATAAAATCAATGATTAGTATAGGGTTTATTTTAATTAGGGTGTTATACCTGATTTTTTTTAGTCAGTTTCATTAGTCATTGTTTATAGTTTATGTATGAATCATTATGTATAAAATATATACATATACATCTTATATAAACCCTAATTACACATATAACTTTACCCAATTTCTTCTCCCCAACCAACCATCACCCACTGCTCTACTGAACCTCCTCCTTGAAGACAGGTAAGGAATTATTTTTCCTTGATTTTATTATGAAAAATACCTTTGTAATTTTATGGATATATATATATATATATAAATATAATTTTTTTTAGATTTCAATCCTAACTCATTTTAAGTTTTCTAAATATGATTATCAGTGTTTAACAGATGTTTTTAAAGTGTATAACACTTGTAAGGGCTTATTTAATCTTGTTTTTTATATGAAAAAATCATATAAACACTTATGTTTATATACAATTTTATATAACTTCCAAACCAAATTTATCTTAGATTTTTCAAATGGTGATTATCAGTGTTTAATTTAGGATTTGATGCACATAATGCTTGTAATGGATTATTTTGTTTTCTTTTCTATATGCAACTTGTGTGTATATGGTTATGTATATATACCTATATATGTATAAACGTTTATTTATAAAACCAATCGTGTTCTATTTTTTATGACCCTCAAATGAAGGACATTTTTTTAAATGGTGTTATTAATACATGTGATACATGTAAGAGTTATTTTTCTTTTATTTTTTTTATGAAAAATTCTTATGTACACTTTTTGTACATAAAATTATATATATATATATATATATTGATCCTAAATCCAATTTGGGTTTTCTTAAGGTTGATGTAAATGTTTAAGAAATGTTTTTGAGCAATGAAAGGCTTCAAGGATCGAATTGAATGTTGTTTTAAATATGAAATCCCTTATATACACATTGAGTATATACAATCTATACAACTTTAAAAATCCAAAATTATTTTCGGTTTTATAAATATTGATTACTAGTGTTTATTCGATGCTTATAATGTGTATAATATTTGTGGAGGTTTTCTAAGTAATGATTTTGGGGTTTTCCACACCCATATATTTATAGAGGTAAATATGTGTTTTTGTATAAACAATATACTCAACTTATTTTAAGGGTGAAAAATCATTTTTTTTAATGTGTTTTCCTACACACAATATTTATTTAATGATTCTTTTGAGTAAGCAAAACCCATATATATATGTGTGTGTGTATGTATGTACGTAAGCCAATCTTATTTTTCATAAGTTTTTAAATGGTATTAGCTATGTTAGTAAGTTGAATACATTATTTTCATGTTTAAGAATAAATATATTTACACCCTCTTTTTACATGCTTTACATTCATATGTAAATCCATGAATTTGATGTTATTATTCACATGACCTAAATGTATTTGTGAATATGAGTACAAATTGATAATGACAAAAAATAACAAAACCTTGTTTTGTTATTTTATGCCCAAAATTTTTAGTAGGGAGAATTAACATGATATCATTACTTGCACACACCCAATTTATAAGGGTTTAGGTTCATGTGACAAGGGTTTGAATGAAAGAGTTATTAATTTATGTGACAATCCATTATTTCATGTGTTCTAGTTATTATCACATGTGCAAAATCATTTCATTTTAGTCCATGCATGTCACTGTTAAATTTGATGCAGCCATAACCTAAAACTGACAAACCAAGCCATTTTACATTCATTTCATAATTCACTTCATCTATGAATATGCATATGACTAATGTAAGGATGAAATGTATCTCTCTTGATAACTCATGGATTAAGAAAGTAAGTATTCAATATGGTATGGGACACTTTGAATATAAGACCATACTAGACAAATGAGGAATGTATTGGACTTATATGATATGATGGGTGTGCCTAGATAACACTTCAAGGCATTGGGTAAAGTTATGTCTCATGAGATGATTGATGTTGGGTTTTTACCCGTATGATCTTGGACGAGGCCTTGGCAGAATGATTATGTATGGTCTTGGTGTAAGGCCTTGACAGAGAGATTATGAAGTCCAGAATTATACATTCCCTCATTATGTATTAGTATATGAACAACCAAGTGATTATTCGACTAGTATAATATCCCTTGGTTTATAATATCTTACTTATGATAATGGTGATGAATGTATATGCATAATTAAGTATGCACGTGAAATATTTTTATAAGGAAAGTGTAGAATCTATTACAGAAGTTGATATTACATCTGTCATTTCATGAATTATATTTTAAGGGATTAAGTGAATCATGATTCATGTCCCCGCAACCTTGCTTATCACCTTTAAATTAGTTTGATAAATTTCAAGATTATGCATCATTCCATGCATTTTTGTACATGTATACACACTCTGATATATGCTTTACATATATATTTTAAGTAAATATTCAATTCTTGTATAAATAGATTTTTCTAAAAATGTATTCAAGTAACCTTTGAAAAATGTTGATGATGTGCTTCAATAAGCATTGTTTTCCTTTTAAGAATTTTTTTTGTAATTATTAAAAGGTTGTTTGTTTTAAAAAGAAATTTTATTAATTCATTTTTTTAAAACCCCTTACAGAGCATTTTAAATGCTCACCCTATGTTTTCAATTTATTTTTATAGGGTTAGTAGATTTGTCAAGATTTGAGTACTTATATGTGATGGAAAAAATATGAAGTTTATCTTTGTCCAATCTTTGAAGAAATATATCAGCTGTATTTGGTTTTACACAAAAAAAATGAAAAAAATTCTTTGTGATGGAATGAGATGTGTAATTTTTATTTTCTTGTTTTTATAAGAAAAAAATTACACACCAAGTTTTAGGAACCGAATCCGGGCTTCTGGGGTTGGGGTCACCACAAAGAATGTTGGAACCACATATCAAAATTCCATGCATTATATTTTAAATCCACTTTAGGGAAAACCATGGAATGTTATGTGGATGATGTGGTAGTCAAGTATCAATATTTTTGTGATCATTTTACTAATCTTGAGATATTTTTTAGAAAATTTTGATAACACATCTTAAATATGAACCCCTTAAAGTGTGAATTTGGGAAAACATCAAGTAAATTCCTTAGATTTATAGTACACCATTATAGTTTCAAAGTCAACCACGAAAATAATAAGGTTATCCTTGAAATAACACCTCCTCAAAATCTTATGGAATTTACAGGACCCCAGAGAAGTATTTCCTATATTAGGTGATTCATATCCAATATTATTAGTAAATACGTACCTTTCATGAAGCTAATGAAGAAAGGGGTTAACTATCAGTGGAAAGATACTAATTAAGAATCCTTAGACAGCCTTAAGTGGTATCTCTTACACCCACCGGTCATGATACCATCGGTATAAATGAAAATGGAACTCCTATATATGGAAGCCATTGATCATTCTCTTAAAGCCATCCTAACTCAAAATAACAAGGCTATTAAGGAGTAAAAACTTGATTATCTTAGTAGGATGATGTTTGATGTTGATACTCGATACTCTGATATCGATAAAAAATTCCTTGGATTGATTTTCATAGTATAGAAGTCGAGACACTACTTACAGCACCTCAAAGACCCATTGGTCTCTTGTGTAGATAATATCAAATATATCCCAGGTCTTTTGATGTTAAATGGACTTATATCATGATGGTATTTCATTATAAAATATTTTTATATTCAATTTTTATCTTATAAGGTAATCAAAAGGCAGAAGCTCGCTAATTTTCTCATAGAAAACCCCATCCTAGATATGTTTTCATTGGACATGGAACTCCCTAATGATGTGTTCTTCTCCATCTAAGAAAACTCCCAAACATTGTAAATGTTTTTTGATGGTGCCTATAAAGTCCAACAAAGAGTAAGATAGGGAATCTAAATCTCAATAGAGTTATCTTGTGAATTGTTCTCATCTCCAAACAAAAACAATCCCACATTAATCCTTACTATCAGAGGGATGAACCAATATTGAGGAAGAATACTATCACCTCATTGTAAGATTGTAGTTGGAAATACATATAAAAGTGTCTTGATTGATCATTAAGGGAGAATTATAGTTGGTTACTAAGCTAATTAATAGTGAATATGATATTAAAAATAAATAATTGATACCCTTGATTGATTATATACAAGGGTTGATGGATGAATTTACCTTGGAATAGACACAGAACCACATTCCAAAATCAAAATATTATTGAGTTTTCTATTGGAAAATGCAGTTATAGCCTTGGTAGATCCATATTAGGATGAAATAGTCATCCACATTACATATTTCATGGTGATTTTTCCATTCATCAGTAGTGACATGGAAGAAGTTAATGAAGTTAACACCACCCTTAATCAAGTTGGACCTTTACCTTCGTTAACTGATTCTAAAATTGGATGGAAGTCTCACATAATATACTAACGTTAAAATTGTATTTTCCACAAAATTGAGCCAAGAAATTGTAGATATATTAGTGGAAAAAAATCATCCTTTATTATAGTCCAAATTCCCATAAAGTCCTATAAAATAAGTATTTGATGGATTTTTCATCAACTACATTGAAATGGGACATACCATTACTGTTAAATAGGAAGTGCATGTTGGAACCTATGGAACTCACCATTAGTGATCTAATATCTCCCATAAAATCAAGATACTTGGATACTTTTTTCCATTAATGATGCAAGATTGTATGCAGTTCACAAAATTCCATGATTTTCAGATACATGCCAACTTTATTCACCAACCCCTGAAGTTATTTAATGTTACCAAGTACTCTTAGTAGTTTTCCGTGTGGGGAATAGATTTCATGGGGCCATATACCCCAAATATATCCATGTCATTCAAGTAAATCCATACTTTCAATGGATTCTTCTATAATTAGATGAGGATATATCCCTCAAGGAAGGCAGAATGAAGGCTATCATCAATTTCATGAAGTCTTATACCATCACAAGATTTGGTTTCCATCACACAATACAAATGAACTATGAAACCTAATTCTATGATTATGAATTGATTTACTATATCATCAATATAATATCCAGTGTAACCACCCATCCTGAAATCATGTAACAATGAACAAAAAGATAATGGCCATTAATAAAACACTATCTAATATCCTTTATAAGATGATGAAAATAGACAATAAATATTGTCCTGAAAAAATATTGTACGCTATATGTGATTATTGTATCACTATTCGTACCAGCACATATGCGATCTGATATTATCATTTATATATGACATATGAATTATTTCCTATTGAGGTACAACTACCTTCACCATTCATTTCCATATATAATTTTTCACCTGAAGATGAGCGCTCATAAATACAACTGGATGATCTAGAGAGACTTGATGAGAAATGGTTATGCACATTGCACAATTTGGAGGTCCATCATAATTGAGTCAAAAGAGAATTCAATGATATGGTTTTCCTTAACTTGTTCATCTGGGTAGAGTTAGTACTATCTCTAAGAAATATGATGATACCTGGGAAAAATAATCTAAAATATGAGTCATAATAGGAAGGACCTTACACCATACATAATTTATACTTTAATGGATATTATTAAATGATTATAATGGATAGATAGTGTATCACATCATCCAGTAATGCAAGGTTTCTTAAGAAATATTTTTCATAAATTCAAATTAGTTTCTATATATTTATCGCATAATGTTAAACTTTATGGGAAGGTCCTCACTACATGGACTAAAAATGTATAAAAACTTTATCCTTTTGATTAAATGTTAAACTACATGACATATGGTTTATCTTACAAGAACTTAAATTTTTTGGATTAACCTACTCTTTATGGTATAATATCATTACATGAGATCCATATCTATATGAGAATCCCCGGAGCATGTTCTATACTGAGACAACTTTCCAGTGTCTCAGCCAGAGTGTTATGAGACCTTAGGTGTTCCTCTCCATATTCTAGAAGATACTAACTAGAAATGAGGGTCTAAGGTGTCATGATGGGGAGACTATACACTTATATTAAAGTAAAATAATATCTCAAATAACCAAATATCATCCATAACAAAAATCATAGAACACAGGAACAAATAAACATAAATATACTATAAAAAATGAAATGAAAAATAAAATCATACAAACATGCATCCTAATAAACACACACCGGTCCAATAACATATAAAAAATAAATAAGGAAATAAAATGAAAATAGGTTATAATTTCATCCCTGATACTTACCTCTAAACTCCATCTAATCTATCCAAATCAATCATGCAACACAGGGTCTCCGTCTAACCATAAACTTCGATCATGAGGTCTGCTCGGGTATCAAAGTTCCATGAAAACCTAAACAAGATGTGAGTAAAGTTTAGAAGGACACCAAAAATGGTTTAGCTAACATAATCAGTAAATAATTGTATGCACTATGTAATATTATAAAAATAAATAAACATGTGAACATAAAAAAATAGTTATCATCAATCCTCAGGTTTTAAGGTTTTACTCAGTATCAACCATACCTGCTTCGGCTAGTTCCATAAGTATCTTATCATAAAACATAACCATCTAGAAGGCTGAATTCCCACCCTAGAATCTCTCTATAAAAAACGCACATATGATCACTTGATGGAAAATTTCCCCACCCAAATCATCTCATATATACCACATGAATGCTCCCATAGAGAGGGTTGGAAAATTATATTTTTTCCCCAACCCAACTAACTGAGTATCTAGTTGAAGTAGGGGTCAATCCAACATGAGAATTAGATCAAAATTGTGTAGTTGTTTGAGATAAAATTATTTTTATGGGAAACAATGATGTGGGGGAAGAAATTTGTAAGAATTATTTTAAAAATATAAGGAGAGTATAAGAGGAAGAAAACTAGAAAACACATGTGTTAGGGTTACAATTCAATTAGGGTTAATTATAAAAGTCATTATCCAGCATTTAAATTAATTTATGAGATTATTTACCATGGTGATTCAATTATGTGATTTTTTCTTTTATCAAAAACAAATAATTGTGTCTTTTAGAAATCAATTCCTTGGCCTGGTAATTAATCACTTAAAAATGTATTTTTAGCATAACCCAAAAAATAATACAGCAATGGTCTCACCTAATGGTAATGGGATCACCTATTGTAATTCTCTTAGTGTTCCCTAGTTGTTTCTATCTTAGTTTGAGATGAAACAACTGGTGCATTTAGAGTTCAATCATTAAAGGAATTATAAAATAAAAAACATGATAAAAACACTTTAGAAATTCAATGTCAATGAACCCATAGTCTTATTACAAGCCCAACACATAACTTATAAACTCTTATGAACATGGTATCTGTATAAGTATTAAGTGATAAATCAACACTATCCATAGATACAAGAGGTTAAAAGTGTGGTAAGAAGATAAAAATGAGAACTAATGAAAAATAATGTAAAACTCTTACTGGTATCAGGGGAGGATCAAGTTGGAATAATTGTAGAACCCCCCTTAAATATCCAACCCCAAACTTATATGCATACATTTAAATTTATAGAAAAATTCATTATATAGTGTGTATAGAAGGTACACTCTATGTACTCATGCGATCTGTTGTTTTTCTCTCTTTATCAGATGGTAGGTGTCCAACCATGCCACCCTTGAATTTTAATGCATCAGTTGTCGATAGGTGGAAGTACACAATGTGTTTCAACAACATATATGGATTGCATAGTCTATTTCCCCCACCAAATACTTATATAATGGGAATACATGGCATTTTCAATAAGATACATGGTGTGTGAACTTTGGTCTGTGGATTGGGCATGTACTCCGGTTAGTCGAGTTCTGCCTCTTGCAATTGTACATGATGTGTTCTTATTACTTACACATTGTTTAATCTTAAATTTTACTAAGAAACTTCCTATATGTGCACATTATACTATAAAATCCCTAAAATCATCCATTAATAATGAAATGAATCATTTAAACCAAATAAGAACATATATCTGGTAAAAATAAACTTCATACTTAATAAAATACCCAAATCAATATGCACAAATTAAGCACATCAAACTCCCCCAAACATAGTCATTTACCTTCCATTAAGAAAAATATCAACATCAAATTAAAAATAATTCATACTCCAGTAGGCAAGCATTCAACTAATTATACATATAATCATAAAGTCATAATTGAGGATTTGAAAAAGTAAAATACTTATTCAATTTAAATGTATTTCAATTAAACCTCATGTATAATTTAATTCAAGACATTTCTCCCTTTTTATTCACATTTTTCAAATTTTCATATGTATCCATGGAACTGCTGATCTACATCATGTGTAAAATAATTCACTCATCACTCATAATCATATAATTAGAGTTATTATTAATCTCAAGAATATAGACTCTATATATAGTCTTGTAAGAAATATAAATCTTGATATAGATATTAAAACACAAAAAACACGAGGGCTTTCATTAAGGTTTTGATGTCTTGAGGGTAAAAGAATGTAGGTAATGATGTGAAAATAAACCCAGAGGCTTGAAAATGAGGCTGAATTCTTTAAATATAAATTAAAATAATAAATTAAATGATCAATGGAAATAAATTCCTTTCAAAATATCTCAAAATCCAACATAAGAATTTACTTCCCATGCTATCGCGAGTTCGTAAACCAAATTTGAGTATAATGAATAAATTTGGTCCACTTTTTATTTTTATTTTTTATTTTAAATACAAAATATAAGAACATAAAATTGTGGTTTCTGAACTCTTTCACCCATATGAAAAATAGAACCATCGATAGACTTAATTTCATAGAATCACACTAAAATGTACCATGAATCTCCCAAAATTCTCTCTATAAATCTCAAATGAATAATCATGTAATAAAATCAAATAATTAGGATATGAAGAATGATAAGGATTGTAATATGGCTTCCTATCAAGGTAATTCCTGGTTTTTATGGGTTCAAAAAAGATCAAGTGTAAGGTTAGGTCTCAAGCTCAAAATGGTATGAAAATATCAATCGAATGCCTTAATCATTTTAATGTGATTCAAAATATTCATGTTTTAATAAGACAAGCTTGCAAGTTCTCATATTTATAAATATTCATAGAATCTATCTATTAAGTGGGTATAGGAAAGAATATTACAAAAGGATTATAATACCTCTTGGTAATGGGAATAAAATATGGGTCAATGGGGTTATAAAATGTATATAAATAATAAGTATAATAAATGAAAATTTCCAAGAATTAACATCCAAAATAAAAAATATATCATCAACCATTTTAAAATACTTTAAAACTAAAAATAGCATGAAACTTTTAAAAATTTCACTTATTTATTTATTATTTATAAAAAAAATTAATAAAAAATCAATATATTAAAATATATCATCCAATTAATGTTGGCTCCTAGATTATCTAAAGGGAAAATCACTAGTGTAGTGTCGTGAGACCCTCCCCCACACTTAATATGACACTTGGTTGGCTAAGTATAATAATAAACTGAAAAGGAAGTTACAAAATGAAACATGTCCATACCATAACAAGAGAGTAGTTAAAAAAGGAAGTCAGATAAATATAAATAAAATAAGTAAAAAAGTAATACTCCCCTGGTAGTGGGATCAAAACTATTTAGAATTTGAGTGTAAAACACCCAGAATGCTCCAGAGTACTAGTGAATGTTTATGAAACATAAAAAGTAATTTGTATACAAGAAAATAATCACATAGAAATACTAATATATATATATATATATATAAACATGTGGTAGAAAGAGTCACTCGATATCCTTAGAGAGGCAATGCACGATGCTGGGGGATTTTGCAAGGGAGGGTTGTTAGTAGAAGGTGTTGAGGTTGTGTGGCCCATGACCTACTACAGTGTCTCAAAAAAGGGATAAAGGTCCCTAAAATTGGTAGTGTACCACATTATTAAATGTAACATCCATAAAGTTAGTGGTGGGGAAACAGGTATGGTCGGCGGGGATAAAGACTGTGGGTCAGACTGAGTATCTAGAGGAGGTGGAATCATAGGGCCTAGGTGCTAAAGTAGAATGACCATGCCCAACTGGAGGTATTCTAATAACAACTCCATATAATCAAGGAGATAGTCCAAAATGTTAAAGTGAAAAATAACCAGGGGATCAATTAAGGGTAAAAATGGTAGATAGGTTTTGGATAGGTGGATGGTTGGTGGTGGAATGCTGGATGATGGTTGATTAGCATAAGTGGGGGAATGGATGGAGTTGAAGGTTATGCTGGGGGAGATAGTGGAACTGGTGGAGGTACCTAATCAATAGCACCCATAGGGGTAGCTAGGACCTCTCTTACTACATCTAGTGTTAGGAACTCCTATGTATACCATTCCTACTTTAATAATTATGAGATAGTCTATCAACTAGAGAGAACCTAAGAGATCATGATGGAGAGTGGTATCAAAAAATTCTAATTGGTGTGCTAACCAGGTTGCATAAAACCCACCATTTAGTTTACCACAGTGAAAATCACATGGAAATATGAGGTGATGAAGTATGGGAGGTCGATGTAGTCATGTTGGACTATAAAAGTGAGGATCTCCATATTTTTTTCTGAACACTAGTTCCCCATACTCATGTAATTAAAAGAGAAAGGAACTAAAAAAGTGGAGGAATAAGAGGGGATGTGAGATGATCAAGGTGATCTTATGTGAGGTATTATTATTCTAGACATTAGGTCCATTAATCTAATACCACATAATGAGAGGGTCAAAATGGTGAGGATCCGGTTTCTCTGAAGGTTTACTATGAAGGTGCTTCTGGACTCGATCTAGTGACGATGCTTCTGATGGTCTCACCGGTGACCTGCAGTGGATATTGAAAATTGATGGGTTGCTCGCCGGTAGTAGGTTTATGTGGCATGGGTGTGTCTTGAGGTGGCATTCTTCCCGAGATGCCTTGGTACTCATGTTTTAAATGTTGGAATGGTTTTTGAATTTTGAATTGGGATGGTTGAATATGTGGCTGGAGTGTTTCGTTGTAATTTGGAACAGTTGCTATTTGGTTACCAGTAACCCATAAACCGGTTTTGAGAAAATAAAAAAAATGATTTCCGCACGTGGGTGGTAAAATGGTTAAGGAAGGTGAGGTTTAAAAGATTGGGTGGGGTGGATTGATGGGGTAAAAGTAGCGCCCTCATCCAAACTCTATGATGGTAAGAAAAAATAATCATCCAGAATCAAACTGAAATCACGATGTTACTCGGTATCTCCAAATATAGCAGCCCATCAAACTCGAAGGTCACAGGGAACTAAAAAATAAATCATGATATGTAGGAGTTTTTACCTAGAAAATTGTGATGATATGGTATTTAATGAGAATATCCTCTAACACCCTCGTGAGTCTCAACCATTCTAGGAAACTCGTATTAATTAACCATCTGTTAAAATGTATCATACAATATGGAAATTATTATAGTCAATCACTGGATTGGGTTTTATCATAAAAAATAAGACATGGGTGGGGAAGGTGTGGTCTATCCTGGGGTGATGGTCGTGGACACTCTCTAACTACTAAATTAGATGGCTCAGAGGACATGGAAGTTGTTGGTGGTGGTGGTGGTGCGATGGCTTCTATACTGGGTGTTGCCATAGAAAACAACATGGATGTCAGAATAGGAGGTAGTATCACTAATATTAGTGAATATGAAACTGGTGGTTCAATTATAGTATGATCTAATGTGGTATCTATGTGAACTCATCATGTACGAAGTTTTTTCTCTATGGTTCAAATTATGGGCCACCTTCTATGAGATCGATCCCCACCATCCATGATCTGGAAAAGGGGAAGACATATTAAAATAAAAAGAAAATGAAAGAAAATTATAATTTACAACATACATAGTGTGTACTCCAGAGTACACAACATGTAGTATAAACTAGGTACCAACCTATGATCTCTGAATACATTACCATAATCTCCATGTATCGGTTGTAAATAGGGACATGGAATGTACTAAACACACACATCATGTTTTGGAAAATGGGCATCAATGCTATGTGGGATCCTCAACATGAATTCTCCAGGGTGGGAAGAGGGAACTGTACATGGCGTGTTCCGAATGCACATGTCATGTGTTTTTAAATTTAGTGTATTGAAAATGTCTGACCATGTATAAATGTGACACAATATGTGTTCTTCATGTATGCTCGTGCACTATTGGGTTTTCAGCCAAATAGTACCAAAATCCAAAAATGAAATGAAATCAATTAAATGAGGGTCATAGAAGAACCTAAATAGATTTGAGAGTAAAATTGAGAAAAAATTAGAGGAAAAACTAGGGAATGAAAGATTTTTGTGAGGTTGTATGAAGTATGCACAAGATGACACAAGAAGGAGAGGGTGATGACATGGGTATTGGCTGAGTTAGGGTTTCTGAACTTTAAATTCAGATCACACAACATGTATATGTTTTTTAAATTATATAGTTATTATTAATTACAACCATTTATTTATTATCATATAGAATTGAAAATATATATAAAAATATACCTATACATGAAGTCAATTTTTAAATGCATGAAATTTATTATAAAAACTAAAAAGGAAAATTACAAATTTCATTCTAGTGCTCTGTGAAAGGTTTAAACTAGGGACCAATGCAATCCCATTGTGTGCCCTCAACAAATGGATTGAAGTTTTTAGTATTGATATCTTATTAAATTTTGAAAATTTCATTAATTGATTATACAAAAACACTGAAAAAGTAAAAACACACGAAATGTGGTTTTATTTTTGAAAATATTAAGATGTTGGGAAGATTTTCCGAATTTGAACCTTGGTCTTTTGGACCCTGGGTTAAAAATATTCCCATCACCCCAACCCCACCTTCAAGTGTAATTTTATTCTTATATTATTTTTAAATAACTATTAAAATATTATATATGAAATATATCATATATACAAAATGTATGTTTTATTTCATTGAAAATGATGGAATTGAGTTAGTTGTAAGGACTAGAACATAGGTCCTTTTGACCCTAGGTTGTGACCCTGCCAACTAAGCCAAATCCATCATGGATTATTAATTATTTTGAAATTATTTAAATATATAAAAATATCACACACTCTATTTATTAATGCATGGGGTAAAAATAATGACCATTGTACCCATAAAGGGTGTAGAGAGATTCGAAATGGTGACATATCATATACCATATAGCGACTGTTCCATTAGTACATGCAAAATTCTTATTTATGTACTAAATCGATATTTACTTATATTAAATGAACTATTATTATTCACAATAAACATTTAAGTACATGTTTTGTATTAGGTATATACGATGTTAATTCATATCTTATTCGTACGCCAACAATGTTTTTGAAGAAAAGAGTGAGAAAATAGGAAAATGAAGATAAATGTTGTGTAGGGAAAAGGTGAAAAATATGTGTTTATTTAAAAAATATATATGTAAAGAGAGATAGATTTAGGTTGCCTCCTAGAATGTAACTTTTTTAGGTGCTTGGCTTAACCTGAGTAGAAACACCTACTTGTAATATGAAGAAAGATATGGATTCCACTTTTCAAACCACTATATATGCTTGGTTCCCTCATCTTATAAAATATTTATTTAATATTCAGGAGGTCTAGGTGGTGACATAAAATATTCATTCTCTATGGACAATATATTCTGAAGGTGGACTTGTGTGTTGAATAGGTATTTTTTCCCTTCACCTACTTGGTTACTTCCTCCAAAATAAAAAAAATCTAAAAAAATCAAAGAATCCTCCAGAGTAGGTGAGATATCAGTTAGGGATTCAAAGAGAAAGAATTGGTTGATTTAAATATAATCATGATATGACATATCCACATTTCCAATTTCAATATTTGAAAAATAATTTTTAGAGATATTTAATTCAAAACAAGTTGGTTCTACATCATTACATTCTAACTCAATTGAAAAATAATGAGAAAACCTAACTTTATACTCAACTGAATCATACATATTATTGATTATCTAAAAAATTTACTCTACTGAATTCTTAATTCTTCTAAACCTTTCGGTGTGGTCTAACTAGAAGGTGGTAAAAAATACCATCATTTATAATAAATTTCTAGTATTATCTAAGGATGTTTTTGGAAAAAAATAATAGGGTGGGGATATAATTTATACAGGTAGTCCTTACATTGGAATCCAGCATATATCTGTAGATTGTATTCTTCTGGATCAGAGTATGGAAATATTGAATCATACAGAAATATATACTATCCAGGTGAAGCATACCAAATCCCATTTGAATATATATATATATATATGTGGGAGATTAAGTTACCCTAAAAATAATTAAAAAGGAGAAATAAATACTAGACTAATCATCTTAACAATAAACTTGGGATACTTTCCATTGATTTTTTAGAAACGATGCCATAATTTGACCACTCCCTTCATGAGGCATGGAAAATTAAAATATTTTTACCCCAAAATGGCTAATGGTTCAAGCGATAACTCAACCTTTCTTAATGGTATGAGAGGGGAAAGGGAACTGAGAAGAGAAAATGATAATTAATGAAAAAAAGTAAAAAATCCTACCAGCCTAAGGGGAGGATCAAGTTGACAGAATGGTATCACCTCTCCCCTTGAATATCCAACCCCTAACTTAGGGTTTTGCCGCTAAATTTATAGAAAAATGTATTACATAATGTGTATAGAAAGTACACATCATGTACTAAGGTCAACCTTTGTTTTTTTTAGTATCTCCACTAGTAGGTGGATAACCGCGCCACCCATTGATTTCTATCATGTCAGTTATTAATAGGTGGAAATGCACTACATGTTCTAACAATATAAATTTCATGTAGAGTCTATTTCTCCACTGAATACTTTTAAAATTGTGATACCTGGTTTGTTTGATGAGATAAATTGAATGTGAACTCTGGTCCATAACTTAGGTGCGTACCATGGCTGGTTGAGTTGTGCCTCTTGTAATTTTACAAGGTGTGTGATTATTATTTACACATCATGAAATCTTAAATTTTTCTCTAAAACTTCCTCAATGTGTGAATTTTTCTATAAAATCCTGAAAATCCTCCATTAACACTGAAATGAAGCATTTAGACCAAATGATAACATATATTTGGTAAAAATTTATTTTATACTCAATAAAATTCCCAAATCATTGTGAAAAAATAAGGAACATCAGAATACTTGATGGGAAGAGTGTCCCACACCTGAAACTTAGATAAAAGTAATTAGGGGAAAAACAACCCAACCTAAAATATCATATAATAAAATCAAGGGGGGAGACCCCACTTGAAATATCATATCATACAGTCAAGGTGAAGATTTGCTCCACCTGGATCTTAGATAAATAACACTCGAGGGGAAGAGTGGACCAACCCAAAATATTAGGTATAGAATAGTCGAGGGGAAGAGCAAACCACCATGAAATCATGGATACTGAAATCAAGAGGAAAAACATCCCACCCCAAAATCGCATCGAGGGGAAAATTACCACCTTCTTATTATCTCATGTCATAATTACATGGGTTATTCATTCACCCAAACCCATTACACAATACCAAGGTCAACCACTCAAATCTATAACCTATAACCACCAAAATAATCATTCTTGGTTACAACCGCATTAGCTTCTCTGTATTATCCTATTTAGGGGTCAACACATGGTTGGGGCACCGACCGTGGTCCCCTATATCAAATCATGGATCAGAAACCCTTTGTGGGTTACATTATCTTATTCCCCATATATAGGGTTAAATCCCATCAAACGTATGTCATATCATCCTAAAACATATTTATAATCACATCATGGACTAATAAGTATCATAAGAAATGCAATGTTAGGCCCTTATTAGAGAGATAGAATAAATATCATCTCACATTTATAGTCAAGCTATTTTAGTCCTCTCGCACACAACCTGTATAGAGATCTTTTCCAAGATCAACCCTCCCATGTATTCAAATGCTTATGGTAAAGGAATATTGTCCCTATTCTAGAATCAACAATACCAAAAGATCTAAGGCACCTCAAGGATCCCTATGGCCTATCCCAAGGACAAATATTCTCAATCTATCAGTCTCCCTCACATGGAGAGTACTAATAAAAAAATATTCAAAATTCCACCATATATCATTTATTTCATTTCATTTATACCCATCCAAGGTCTAATTATTTGTAATCAAATATTTATGATCATGACCTCAGTCATTGGAGGTCAAGGCATCAAACCAGTGTTCAAGGTTCTATCGTGAACCTTTTCACTTTGTTCATTTCATGGAATTTATTTAAAACAATTAATTTCCATAAAAGGGGTTAATCAAAATCTAATGGAAAGACTGCATATCAAATAGACATAACCAAATCATAAAACATAGGGGTATTCTCAAGGACCACCTACATCATCTAGAGTTATCATTCCTTTTTCATGATCAACCACTCTCTCCCAAACTTTTCAAAGCTTGAATCATCACCCAACTCCTACCTCAAGACATCACATTTGAATAATTTAATTACAAAAAAGTTTAATCAATTATTAAATTTAATTCAAAAGGAATAATTTTCTAAAAACTGACTCAGTGGAATAACAGTGTCAAAACCATGAGAAACGAGATGTGGTCCACTCTCGATACGCACCTAGACCTAAGCTAGACACAATCCCAAATTTAATTAATCAAATAAATGTAAAATTACTTCCAATGTAATAAAAACCCAGGAAAAATTCATAGGGAAACATACCTCTCATGAAACAGTGAGAAATAGTGTGTGATCATCCTTTTAATATGTTCTCTAGACATGAATAGAAAAATCCCCATTTTTTGGGATGATTTCTTCCATGATCTAGTGGAAATCATCACTAAATACCTAGCTCAGATCTCACCAAAATTATAGGCTACAAAGGAAAGTTAGAACAAGGAAGAAAGAGAGTAAATCACCTCAAATCCACATAATAAAATCCTTTCAATCCACCCAAATCAAATGGAAATGAAGAGGAGTAAGGGGAGAGTATCTTATCCCTTCATCACTTGTGCATCAAAATCGAGAAATCTTGAGGGGGTTTCAATTTTAGAAATCCCCAAAATACCATCTTACCTATTATAAAAAAAATATCAGGGCTTAGTCTCTGTGTGACCATGAGGGTTATGATGCGATTCTCCCTTACCCGACTTGGTCACAATGCAGCCTCTTTATGTCATGATGCAACCACCTAGGCAGAGGGCCCAACATTCTTTCCTACCCCAATGTGGTATGGTCCATGGGATCAGGACATGACATCTCACCTATGACTTCTACCCCATGATAAAACCTCCTCACATACCTTATTCTATAGTACATGCCTTGTGACTCATGACATGTCCCCCAGTCTCCATTTTATGACACTCTCACAACACCTCCCTCATGGAAGGTCTTCATGACATGACCAGATTATCTTTCATGAAAAATAATGGAAAATACCACATTAGTCCTTATAACCCTATGTAAGGTTCATGTTTGCAACACAACTTCCCCCTTCATAGTGTAACCACTACATAAGATTATTTCCCTTTACCTAAATTTGGAAAAAATCATCATGTTTTGAATCCCTGGGCGGTGGTGTGACCCTTATCTCTCCTCGAAAAATTACAATGGAAAGAATGTGAGGTTTATAACCCTACTTTGTAAGGATCATGGATGCAGAGGAAAAACAAATTCCTTTACGATGTGAACTAGTTCATAAGGTTCCTTGAATTATCTAAAAACCCTAAAACTCACCATGTGGTGAATCCCTTAGTCATGGCGTAATCACCCTAGGTTGGCCCCTTATCATGACTTAACCTACAAATCATACTGCGACCTACTACTACTGCAAAATTTTAGCAACCCAGCTACCCCAACCTTGATCCCATACTCACACGAGCACATGAAACATGTATCACTCCTTAATAAAAATCTAAAAACATCTCAAGGAGATATTATAACCCTCTAAACTCCAATACAATTCTAAATTATGAAACTTTTCTGTATTCTGGATCAAAAATTCAAATTTCCTATAAAATTCCTAATCCATTAAAACACAGGGTTTTATAATCTCCCTACCATAACACTTCTAATCCCTGAGAATTCTTTGTGGACATTATACATTAGTCCCAATCTACTATGGTTTTCAACTTAAAACTAACTCATTTTGTTCAAACTAAAAATGTCACGTGAGCTTACAATATGAAACTCCAAACACAAGGCACACTATTATCCAAAAACCAAGCCACCATTTCATCTTTATCACTAACATAGAGATGGTGGTCAACATAAAATTCCACCCTGATACATACAAGGTATCATCAACTATCCCATCCAATAATTCATTCATAATCTTATGGGGATTCCTTCCATATGTATTTGATCATAAAGGTTGATCCAGGACTATGGTGCTCCCCATCATGAAAATAACCTACTGAAAATACACTTTTAATGGTCCATCAATATTCTTAGTGCGACTTACATTTCACTACACCCAATTCCATTACAAAACATTAGTCATAACTTCCCTGAAAACACTCAGTCGTACCCACTAGCATGTTATCAAATCACCCAATCACGTTTCTTAAAACTCAGAGGTATATTGAGATCATTGAATCACTCACACTAAAGCCCAAACCTAGAACTCGATGTAATTCCATGGTTGGATCAGCACCAACTGTACCAACCATCATTCTCTCACCTTAGGTACCAGTGCACCTCTGATCTGACTCACCTTAGATCATGTTAATTTTCACCCCAGGCCCAATGCCAACACATGGAATCATCCAAAAACACATTTAAAACCCTACCAAAATGAAATTATCACCTCTATGATTGATAAGATACTCACCAACACAAGATTATAATTATCATCACTATACTAAATCAATGCTCCAATCTCCATGGATTATGCTATTTTAATTACCATATAAAATGATTGGACATGGTTGTCCTACTCATACCTTATCACCAAATCAAAAGACCAATAAGTACCCATTATTTTTTTATTAGGAAAATCATCCATAGAATCCACTAAAATCCCATATAAAATGAGGGTCACACCCTTAAATAGACAATAGTTCACTCCCAACCATATGTCTTCCCTCATTCTACTTCTCAAGTGAAACCTCAATGGTTCAATTATCATACATGTGTCAAACCTGATCCATGCTTAGGATTTCCTAAAAACCCTCATCAAAGACCAATCCCTGAGAAGTCATACCATGTTACTATAACACATACATGATATCACAATATATTTTATAGGAAACATTCCCCCATCACATCCAAATGCGATGGGTGTACACCTCCATACTACCTCATTGAGCAACTTTCATCACTCTCCTATGATTTTTTGGTACCTGGGGCACATAGAGGAATCATATGGGCTAAGGATTTAAATTTTTTAACTAGTTATTAATGTAACTATTTCATTATTGATGAATCATAACTATGATAAGGGCTATAAGATCCCATGTGAATAAATTTAACCACAAAATTAAAAACAAAAATTACCTATTTCATTTTAAAACTACACTCGATATATTCTTATTATCAGTGATCATTTCTTGAAGGAACCAAAGATGATTCCATCTATATCATCCACACATGATTTAAAATTCTATGGGAGCATCAATCACCAAATTTTAGTTTCTAGCCTGGTGATTCGATGATGCCTTCAACTTCCCAATGATCACCACTACATTGATCCAATGATCTATGAAGTTGAACTTTGATCAAAGTCTTTGATTAAGACCTTGTCTCTCAAGGATTTGAGAAGAAGATATAGAGGCCCTCAAAATTAAATGATTAATTGTACCTAATATGAGATCCTCTTATGAATTATATAGTAAAGTGAAAAAACACCCAAAGTAGCTCCCCAACCCTTGAATATTTATTGCACACTAAATAAGCTGTAAACAATATTGTATGACTATTGTAACAAGTCTTAAATATAATTTATATTTTTATCACTTTATTATAATATAATAAATATATAACATGATAAAAGAGATCCTTTCACTTGACTCAATATTCACACCAATATTAAATGAACCATGAATATTAAAATAATATTCATTTGTATCATATTTTTTCATCTATTTACTTCAATACTTGTAAATAAATATAATAAATAAATTCAATAATAATTATTATAAACTCAAATAATATAAATTTATTTATTCCTTGGTGATCGTATATCCTCAGACATATTCTAGGTCCTGAGGTGGGGTCTACCATTTCCTATGTTAATATTCATTAGAATATGACATACTTTTAAATACACTTAGTGTGTGACCCTTTAGTCCTTTATCTTGATAGCTATGAATATTATTCATAGTTCATAAGTTGGGTTTATCAACCCATAAAACCACCTAAGGATATAAGGAAAATTCATAGCATTGGTAACCTTTCATATGATCACACACCGTGTAATATAATCTCTTTATCATGTGATATCTCATAAAGAAGAATTAATACTTTATTCCATCATATTTTCTTGCCTTATTATTCATTTACCTTCCTTAATAGACTTACCTTATTCTAACATGATCATGGATTTAGTGAAGGTACTACCATCATTATTAACTTGGCCAAAGATATCACTTCCTTTCGAAAGTGGAAAATTCTTTCTTGATTATTCAATCAATGTCATACTTCTAATGATGTGCCCAACATAATTTACCTCACTAGGAATTTAACACTGTAATTTTTTCCTTGCATCAATGTACGTGATCAAATAATACACACTGATAAAAATATCAAGTCGAGATACCATTACACATGTTCATATATAGGAACTTTCAATAAAACTTATAACATGTGGTCATTCTATTGGAAGTTCAGTCCTCAAAATCTCATCTACTCAATATAACTAAGTGAAAACTTTAGGAGAAGAAATATCAATGTGTATAATCCCCCAACACCAGATACTTAGACATCGCCTATGCCTATTCAGCATGATATATCTAGACTATAGGATATATGTTTAAGATTAATTTCATAGTATCTTGAGTTTATTATTATAGCCTGGGAACTACTACAAATTTTTGATATGATAAATAATCTATGTAAATTACCATATAAATAGTGGATGAAGAAATATCAATACTATTATGGTAAATATACATCATTCATATTTCACAGTATACATGATATGGTAATAAAAAATTACTATTCTATTTGTGTCTATGATACCCACTATTATAACAATCCCACTTGAATTAGAGATAACTTTTTAACTATCCTTGTTATCTCTCACATGATAAGATCATGCTTCTGCAAAGTTATGGATTTAGTCATGGGTCTTACATGTCTCCAATGTGTAACTATTATGTTATCTGTGACTTCTCCTCATTGAGTAAAACCCCTCAAGAGATAATACCCCCAAGTATATTCCTTTTTTCCACTTTTAAAACTTTTCATCTTGGTTAGTACTAGTAGTAGGGTTATTATAATTTAAATTATGTTAAATCTTTAATTACTATGTGAAATTCCAAGAACTTAAACAAATCGCTATGTATTTTATATTTCTTATTTAGTAGCTTATGAATAATCAACACACTCGATATTTGTAGATATGGACACCAATAGCTTGAATGATCTTTTCCTTCTCATCACCTTAGCTTAACTGTGATATTGGATCATAATTACTAAGTAATACTATTTCCCCCCCCTAAAACTAATGTACCTTTCCTCTTAATGTACCAATAACATAACTTATGTACTCCCTCATGTACAATTAGATAACTCTTACTACTTATCATGAAGTTCACTTAGACATAACTGATATTTTCATACTATAAAGTATATGTTTCTAGTATCATATCTTATACACATCATGTAATATGTGACTGATCCATCCTAGAAGTTAATGGAATTCAACTTATCATATTAATCACACAATATATCTCATAAATGTTTTCTTGTGGAGATTTACACCATGTGACATCGGTAAAAATTCTCTCCCAAATATTTCCAACCTTTATATTTTAATACTTGTTTAGTATATATACTTTTTACTTGGTCTAATAACCCATTAGATCCTCCTCTGTAGATATCATTCCTTAGAATAAAGGTTCCCACGTTAAGTGAATCTTTGTAGATTTACTTTCATTCTAGTCTTTACTAATTACAAGACAAATAATTGTTTTCTATATGATATCAAACATATTTTATTTAGAAAATAGTAGCTCTACCACAAATATTTTGTAGATTCCTAAAAAAATCATTCCATATGAATATTCTATGATCATGTTGTTTACTTCAACCCATAACTGGATTTCAGTTACTTTCAACCTTATTTTCATCCTATGGTGTCACCAACCCTTTATGGTTACATTGTATATACTACTTTTAATATTTGTGGTCTTGACATCCATTTCCCAATTTAATGATCATTGCAAATATCTGTAACAAGTATAATTATAATGGATTTAGGTATAAAAAATTGGTTTTACCAACCAATCCTTATTGGTACCACTCTTATACTACCCATGTATAGTCTCACTTGAATACCCACCATGGTATTCAAATAATAATCCCATATACTTTGATATATGGAATCCATTATTGAATTTTAATTGATCTTATCAATATTAACTTGTTTCCATTTACTGCTTACTTGTAGGATCCTTTATTCTCAATGAATAATGTATCACCAACCGTAATGAATGTAAAACCTTTACCACAGTTTTATCCTTCCCACACAGTATATGTCTCTAGAATATTCATTTCCCAAAAGCTCTTATGGAACTTGTACCTATGTTAACCACTTATGTATATTCATCATTGACTAAATCCAAGTCAATATTGCTCCCATTATCACAAATAGAGATGTAAACCCTTTATAGAAATATATTCTAGAACTTGACTATAACTTTTCTATATCATGGATTTACATAATATCCTTAGATACCTTTAGGATAATTACTTTATATGTACATTGTGTTTTTTTTATGCAGGTTTGTTTATACCCTTAACAAAAAATATTCATTTGAACACATGTTATTATGACATGATGGATTTATATCATACTATAACTCATATGATATCTATTTTTCATAATAGTAGGCATATGGTTATGGGTTAAAACTATTATTTGTGACGCATGTCTTGAATGATAATAGAAGTTATTTCAATTCATATTTTCCTCAACATTAATGATCATTTTACTTACATCATAACTCTGATGTATATAAGAAAATGTGTGTTTATGATTTACTGCATGCTACATTTTTATGATAAAATTTTTCATGTAAGAATCATAATTTATCCTCCTTATTGGCATTATAGATTTGATGTGTATATCAAAATGTGAGTTTAGGAATAAATCCACTCTACATTTTATGATTGTTGAATGATTTTTCAAGATATTCTTCACCACATGGACCTAAAGAAACTCATATCTTTTGAACATTCATATACCATACATCACTTTCACATTCCTTAAACAAAACTTAAAGTAATCTTATAGTGTATATTTACCACTAGATTAACCTTGGAATAGTTCATTCTCTCTATCTAATCTAATTCTGAAAGCTTTGTGGCCTGCCTTTATTTCTAAAGGTTTCTTAGTCCAAATCTAAAAAAGTAAATGTGTTGATAATACCCATGTTATTTTTCTAAAAATATTCTACATAACATACTGGTTATATCCTTAATAACGAATTTTAGTTTTATTTGAAAAATAATTATCTTTCCACTTTTAGGTATAACTAAATCTAATATTTTATATTCATCAGTTAGTGACAATGATTCAACCATTGTTAAACCTTTAGTTGAGTATAATACAACATAAACATCATTCAGTACAAAAAATAGAATAATATCTCCTTATCTCGAATGAAAACATGAGATGTATGTTTTGGTTATACTCAATAAAAGTTATACTAGAGCCATTTACTTAGAAATTATAATTTGTGTTCCTCTCACTAATAACTTAGAATTCACCCTTTATCAGATTCTTGGAGAACACACATTACTTCTTATAATTTTTTTTGTATTACTTGGATAATATATTTCAGTAAACATATGTGATATTCATATTGTATTTAATACCCAAGTATTATAATAGAAACATTATATAAAATAATGAATAAACATAAAGAATAAGTGGATACCTTATTCTTTAATTCAATTCATTACACTTAAACTTTCAAATACTTTCTTCATGAAAAGCAATGAAAATATACTCTTGTATGATAAAAAACTTCTATTATTTGAAGGAAATTGTGAATGTTCCTTTGGTATCACAATTTATATTGGTATTTTAGCCTTATCTTTTAACTTTTTCACCATAATAATTAAAGATTAAACTTTATTTCAGTTCTTACCAACTTAGTGAACCTTAAACAAAAGGTAATGAATCATTTTTATCTATATTATTCATTTTTTATCTTAAATGATATTGGAGTAATTTTATTAAAATGATATAATAAATGGGTGTATTGAAAGATTGTGATCCATATTTCAATTTAAATGTATTTTGTTAAATCACTACCTCTTTCATATCTCACTTTACTTTCTCTTTACAAGTTTCTTGGAAATGAGACCATATGTGAAATCATCCATGTCCTGATATTGTATCCACTAATAACATCAGACCTTTATGATATAATTATTATGTAAAAATAAAATATTTCATACATGAGTCTCTTGTAAGAATCTTTCTCACCCACGCTTCCTGAGGTGTCTCAATAGGTATTGGGGACTCTATCACCTTGAATTTCCTATATCATAATACTATGCAGAAGCACCTATACTACTATTTGAAACTCCTTCCAGTGAGGACATTGACTTTTTCCAATATATATCACAATATTTTTTTGGTATTAAATGTCATTTTCTACAAAAACTAATTCTAACATATTAGTAATTTTATCTTGATTAATAATTTTACACTAAAAATTAGTTGTATCATTAAATGTCTCCCTTTATTTTATCAAACTCAATATGCCTTTCTAATATATTCATAATACAAAATATCTAGAGAATTTTAGTGGAAAGTATCACTAAAACCTCTCCTCATAGTCCAAACTATGACTACAACACTACTCAGATATTTTCAAGGTAGGTGTTTGATTGGACAAACATTTTGACTTGTGACTCCTTGATCAATTGAAAGAAGTCCCAAATTTTAAAAATCATAAAATTGATTTACTAAATGCTTTGCCTCTAAATATGGAATAATCTAGATATTCCTACTTATTTGTTTCCATTTCTAGTTAATTCAAACCTTTACTCTCATAAGAACTCCCTATAAGTAAGAGTAACCCTCAACTAGGGATGATAAGAATCCTATACACCTAATTTTGTTCAAATTAGAATGATGAATGACATTATAAATTAATATTACTCTGAGGATTTTTATTAATTTATTGATGAAATTAAATCATTTTCTATATGATATGCATGTACTATGTGATCAGACTCACAAATGATCATGTTGTAAATAGAAAAGAATTTATTACATCTTGATTTTATTTAATATATCCATTTTGTTTCTTATTTTATGTGATCACATAAACATGAAAATTTACTAAACAATAATAAACAATACATAAATTAAATAGATAACATGACTGATCTTGAGAATTAAATAGTGGTTGAGCCACTTATTCTCAATGGATCAACCATGATCCTAGGGGTAAAATACTTGAGTAATATTTGACCCATATCATAGCTCACACCCCGGTCTAATGTAACACCATCTCATCTAGAATATTGCCTCATCTCGGCACAATCCATGTCTTACAATGTGCTCACCCATCTTTGTCGTAGTACAAAAATACTTTCATGCAAGTGAGGGGATCACAAGTGTGTGTAACATAGATAAATAGATTTTTATCTAGGAACATAGGCCCCTATACATATAATGGAGAATAAATATGATTCATAGACCGTCTATTAAATTAAATTATTACAAAAAATTCACTCATCACACACAATTTCATAAATAATTAAATAAATTAACATCCATACTTATATTGGTGGTCAATGCTCAAAATCAGATTACATGAAATATTAAATTCATATTTAAAATTAAATATGAAATAAATTTTATGTCAAGGGAAATAAATGAATTATATAATTAGATTTTAGTTAAAAAATATCACTTGTTCCCTATTTCTAAATTTATACTTAAAAAATTATAACTTCATTTTGTAAAATATTTTATTAATTTACTTTAAAAAACATTTAACTTATTTTTAAATTTGAATTAGAATTTTTTATATGTTCTCGACCCCCATGTAGACTAGAAAACCCTAAAATGGGTTTTGGGCCTAATATAGACTCATAATGGTCCTTGGTAGGTTAGGAAAAGACCACCTTGTCCAATTCTAGATTTGGCAGAACCCACCCATGCCCGTATCAGGCCAAGAAAAACTCATTCCGACTTGTTCTATATTGAGGCCACTTGGATATAGACGACATAGTGGGGTTTCATGTACCAGTTAAGGGATAAGATACCCCAGTAGGTAGGCCTTGGTTAGGTAAGTGACGTGATAAGGAGGTCCAGTCTAACTAGGGGAATGTAGTGAAGGAGGTTTCTAAGGTTCACAGCCATGAGAATGGAGAGCTATGAGTCACAGTGGTTAGGTTCCGCTGATCTGGACAGAGAAAAAAAGGCTATAGTGATGGGTGGAGAGTGGGTAGGCCAAGCCAGTGAGGTGTGGTGAAGTGGTGTAAAAGTACCTCAGTAGTGAGGCCTATCATGGCTAGAGGCACATCTATAGTGATGTCTATGGGTGGTTGGGACACCTCTGTTTGGTCGGGGGTCGACAAGGGTTATGATGGTTGGGACCGTGTCTACATGAGAAGAAGAACACCATAATGGGATGATCTCCCATGAGAGGGAGGTGGTTGGAGATGGGATAGCCTACCATATTTTTGGGTTGAGATATGGAGGATGATCCCATATTTTCCTTTTTTTATTGTTATGATGATACATCAAAACCATATTCCATCTTAAATATTTTTTTTATTTGTTAGACACTTCCCGAAAAGTCCTAGATGACCACTACCCACCCCTAAATATTTTTTAGGTTTTTTTATTCTCCAACAAGTCCACTCTCCAACACATTTTATCATTTTTAACAAAAAATCCACAGGGGTGTGAAAATATCACCCACCAAAAAAACCATTTGTCACCAGTTGGAAAACGTTTTACAGCTAAAATCATGGATGAAACTCAGGGTTTACTAGAATCTTCCATTGGAATATGGTTCTAAATTAAATTAAATAATATATATATATATATATATTATCTTTAATTTATTAAATTGACAAACAGGAAATTTAATCATATTTAAAAATTTCGATGGTCGCAACTTCATTATCTGATGTTGGATTGGATCACCGTTAATAGTGTCAATACTGAAGAGATTCCCTCGACATAAATTATTTCCAAATTTAATTTTTCTTGACTTTAAAGCTTCACATGATCCTTTGATACCAATTTTAGGTACCCAAGGTCCTTAGTGGAAGTAAATAGTCCAAGGATTTATATTTTTTGACTAGTGATTGATGCAACTACGTAATCACTAATAAAGAATAGCCTCAGAATATTCCTGAGTATCTCATATGAAAAAATTTAAGCAAAAATGAATTGTTTTGGAACTTTTGATCTGAAGATGCTCATGACATCCTCTCGTCACTTAAAATTTTTTCTCAAAGGAACTAAAGCTAATTCCCTATAAAATCATTCGAACACAATTCTAAAGTCTATGGAAGTGTCTATCATCAAATTTCGGGTGCTAGTGTAGTGATTAAATGATACCTTCAACGTCTTGACAATCACCGCTGCATTGATCCATCAATTTGTGAAGCTAAACTTTAATCTAAGTCTTGGATCGAGACCTTCTCTCTCAAGGATATGGGAAAAAGAGAGAGACTGTAAAGACTCGGATTTTTCCATGTAATTTTTTTTATGGAAATATTATGCATCTTTTAAAATTGACAGTTCGTGATTCTGAGGCCCGGTGTTCCCAAAATGAATTTTGGAACTTTTTTAGGTACGTTTAGTAAACGCGCAAGTAGCATTTTGTTACTTTTGAACGGGTGCTCAGAATTTAAATCTGAGGACACCGTTGAACTCATAATGTCGATATTTTCTTAAGGAGACATTCACCCCGACCATAGTAGGTCAAGGGTGGAAGTTGGTTTTTTCATTTTTTGTAGATGATAAATAAAATAAATATAATTTATTTTACACACATATCCTCCCACCTCTAATTTGAATATTGGATTTGGGGACCACACAAACTCCTCTTTTAATGTGAGTTAACTCTTGTAATTTCCCCAATTAATGTGCCAACATTAATTGAATTAATAAACTTAACTCAATTAGAGTTAGCTCCTCACCTATTGGTTAGGGATCATTGACAAATGGTAGGTTTTTGGAGAACTTTTGTTGGAGAGTATAACTTAGTGGAATAACCTCCTCCAACAAAGAACATCTCCAACGAATAATGATCTGACGTTTGAGAAATCACTAACATTAAAATCTTAATGTCCTTCCTCGTGACACCTCCAATGAACATCAAGGTAGTGGTTTTGAATTTGGTTTTTCTTGTTTGTTCATCGTGGTTCCACATTGTGATTCAATATTCATAAGCCGCCTGTTACAGATCTAACAAGGAGGGTGCGATCCAAGCTAACATGGCCCGATCCCTCTGCTAATTTGTTGAATGACTTGATATTCATGGAAGAGACTTCAAGTTGAATGGAATCCAACCTCGTTGGGCTTGGAATGATGAAAACGACCTGAGACCTGCAACAGTTCTTTCAGTTTGAAGAACGGGCCACCAGAGCTCACCCGGTGACCCGAGGAAGTTCGCCGACAACCGGTGTCAGCGACAGGTGCTGGTAGGGAATAAGCGGCGGCTGACACACTGGTCGGCTGCAAGGAGGGAAGTCACACGTCCACGCCGCCGAAATAGGAGGTCGTGGACCGTCGACCGTGGCAGAGCAATGTAGTGGCCGACACGCCGGCCGGCCGCATGGCGAAGCGGCGGCGTGTGTCCGCGCCACTAGAGTTGGAGACCACGGTCGCTTGGCCACAGTGGAGAATGAAGGGCGGCCAAAACTCGTCCTACTGCACACTCACGCTTCATTGGGCACGGGTGACAAACTAAAATTTATAACCTACTTACTACTTTGGACAGTGGCAAGACAGGGTCGAACCATAGGGAGGCCTCATGTTGTTTTTGGCAATCTAAAAAAAATAAACTAAAAAAAACAAACACAAAAGAATAAGCAAAAAAAGTTAGTAGTGGTGGAGTGGAGTGAGTGAGAATTAGTGTGTGAAGAAGTGATGGTGAATTGGTGAGTCCAAGGGGAGTAAACAAAACTACAAGGGATCTTGTGGTGAAAACAACCAATAGATGAGTAAGGGGAGAAGGTCCACTGGCCGATTTCAATATTTCTTACCCTTGTTCATAAACTAAAGTTAAGAAAAATGGATCTGACTAAAAGAAACAAGCCAGATTTATCGTCTAGTCAATTTATGATGAAATAGCTCTTAGAGTCCTTTGACTATAAAAGTCATTCCATCCAATGGTGATAATAATTCAGATGTCACTGGACTTAACTTTTCAGTTGAGTTCAGTGTGTCTCTCTCATTTGAGCATAACTCATTTGTCAATGAGTTCCCTCAGATTAAAATAGTTTTCATTAAGATTGAATCAAGATCAGTTTTAACTCAACCTTGTTGTTTTGAAAATAAATCCGTTCTGTAACCAGTGAAAGAGACAATCCAGAAAATGATGCAGTGCAAGAATTAGAATAAGAAAATCTAATCAGCCAGCTTATCCACCCCCCCCCCCCCCCGAAGGAATTTAGTAAGAAATAATGGTTGGTTTTAATGCAAAAAAATAATTAGAGTCAAAGAAGTTCATATTTAAATGAAATGCAGAAAAATAGATCATAAGACAAATAAGGATGTTTGTATCCCTGCTCGAGCTCCTGAAATTACTAATCCCTACTACTTGATGGTGGATACAATGCTGGAAACTGATCGATGTCCCGCCCTAGGAATTGAGGTATGAAATGATTAGATCTGCAACTCTCGGTACTCCAATCTGCTCGTGAAGGAAGATGTTGTATGTTCCCCACGCGCTCTTTCCCGTCTGTATCGAGGATTTTTCCCTTCCTTGCTTCTTGGTTCAATCCCTCCCACCGATCTCAAGTTCTCTTTGTCTCACACACTTCGCCCTCTGGTGTCTCTATCATTTCATGCCTGTCACATATGCTAATGACCTGTAGAAGTCTTTGGAATCTCGTCCGAGTTGTTCCCTGGCCTCCACATGTAGCTTTCACTGCGCTGCTCCTCCCACGTTGGTCACTAGAGCAGTTTCTCCTAACTGAATGAAAATGATGTGCACGCACCGAAAACTAAAATCTTCCCTCTACAACTTAGTATATCCACATGGTGTGGTTTTATTTTCATGTCACTATATTTTTAGTGAACTCTCTATAATTGTATCCCGCCCCCTGCAACGAAACAATAGAAAACACAACAAACGCCTGTGATCCCAATAAAAAGTAACTGCTATGTATAACTAAATAAATTTATACAATATATATTAATATCACTACTTAAAGTTAATAATAATAAAAACTTACTAATATATATATATATATATATATATATATATTATAATACCTAAATTATTAGTAATATATATTTAATAACTATTTTATTTAATTAATACATATATTATTATGATATATAAAAATTTATGTACAATTTATTATTATGCCTATTATTATTATTATTATTATATTGTATATGAAATATAATACATAATAAATATATTATTTTTTATTTTTTATAATAAAATTGAATTAAAACTAAAAATAAGAAAATAAAAAAATGAAAAGAAAAATGAGGTTGGGGTCTGGTTCGTGTGGTGCAAAGGAGGCATGGAGGGGGGGGTCTCTATACAGGGGGTGTGTGGTGGACAGGGAAAGGGCATGGTTGGTTCCCCGGTGGTGAGGACTTGGCCGGATGAAGCAGGATAGGGGGCGTGGGGCAGGAGGGTTGATGTGGGAATAGGTTACGGCAGCTTCGACATACAGGGGAGCCGAGGTGAGGGGATGCTTCGACTTTGAGGTAGAGGAAGAGGTGGAACACGACCAAGCAGGGGTTTTTGTGGTTCGGCTGGAATGGGAGGTGAGGGGTCTCGCGGCGATGAGTGAAAAGGACGTCTGTAGGGTTTGGATAGCTCACCGGCAGATAGGGTTCGGACAGCTGCGCATTGGTTTAGATCTGGTTTGAAATAGGGTATTTTGGTTTCCAGTTTCGGGATTTATTTGATCTTCTTTGTTTCCATTTGATCATCCCTTCATTCGATTTGCACTGCTGTGAGTTTGTGCTGCTGGATAGTTTTTTTCTGCTGTGCAAATTTATTTTATTTTTCTTTGGTGTGTGAATGGTTGTTGTGGTGTTGAGATGCTTCTTTGTTGATGAAGTGGGATAAGAGGAGGCTACTGGAAAAGTGAGATAGTAACCGTGAAAACCTGAAGACAGTGGCACCGTGAATTTGGTGTGGCACATTAAATGACCCTCTGGAAATGGTGTGATACTGAAGTAGGGGATATGGTGGCATAAGCACCGGGAAGGTTGCTCACGGTCTCACCGTGAGGTGGGACAACAAGGCCATACAGTGCCACCATTTGGAAGGGATATGGTGAGACGTACGGAAGTGGTGACTATGGGAAACGGTGAGATGTGCCACCGTGACCGTGAGGGAACCACGACACGCAGCAACACCTGCAAAATAAACACAGTAAACAATTAAATAAACTAAAAATCAATTAAAAAATTAAATTGAATAGAATTAAAAACTAAATAAATAAAACAAAGTTAAATAATAAAATTAATTGTGTATTATTTAAAAGAATGAATTTATTTATATTAAAAATTATAAACAAACTTAATTTAAAACAAACTAAAATAACTAAAGTTGCTTGCTTACATTAATCAACCAATTAATTAAAGAATTAATAAAGTAAATTAAATAATAAGAAATATTAATTGAATAAAATTAAATTTTTAAAACTAATTAAATTATTAAAATACTAAAAACTAAAATGAGTTATTTATTTATAATTTAAAGAATAAATGATTAGTTAATTAAATTAATAAATTAATAAACTAACTAGAATGAAAAATTATAAAGATAAAAGAGTAAAAAATAAAAGTCAAATTCAAAAGAATTAAGTAAATTAAAGAATTATTTAAAAAGACAATAATGAATATTAAAAACAATTGATTTAAACTAAAATTGATTATTTTACACAGAAAAGTATAAAATCATATTAATTATCAATTATTTAATAAAAAAACATTTTAAAATAACAAAGTCAATAAAAATATAAAAAGTATGTGGAAAAGAGTGTGAAAACACTGCCACATCAAACTCCCCCACACTTAAAACTTTGTTTGTTCTCAAACAAATACATGCCTTTAATTTTAAAATAGAAAGATGATTTGTGAATTTCAGATCAAAAGGTGCATGGTTGAACTTTAATATCTAGAGGAGCAGGACCAAACAATGAGTCAGGTTTTTCAAGGGTATTCAAAAACCGTGTCCTGGCTAGCTTCAAATACTCACTAGAAGTCAAAATCCTCACAAATTCATACACTGTCAAGTATGTTATGCCTCCTATGTGTATTCATTAACCGTCCTACTTCACCTTCCAATTCAAGTTCTAATTCAAGGAGTGATAAAAGTTTAGATGAAGTGAAATTTAAAACTTAACCAAGGGCACCTTCAATTATCACCTTCCCCAAAGTTCTAAAAATTAAAGTCAATTAAATTGATCACTTTATTGACTCAACTCAAATAAAAATTATCCAAGTCAATTTCCCCCTTCTTCATCTGGGTTCAAAATTCCCCTCACCTTAATGAGTTCATTTTTGATAAGGGAACTTTATTTTAATCTATCCCATCCATATTCCATGTGAATATCACTGTGTGTTGCACTTATTAAGATTGAAATTGGCTTTATTTATTCATAGAAACACACCCAGTGCACCTTGTATCAGATACTCACCATGGGATCACATTTTCCCATTTTACTCTAGTTACAAAGGACTTAATTAATAATCATTAAAGTTGACTTCCTAAAGTTATTGAATATTATTTAATAAAAATGTGATTCCCTTGGGTTCCAGTGAGAAATTATCGTTACTACAAGTCATGATCCTCATCCCAAAAAACCTATCCTATCACACCCCCATCCTCAGTTCTTAAAAAAGAAAGGTTAATAGAGAAAGTGAAAAATTCCACTCAGCAATCACTCATACCTGACCATTTCTGACTAAGTGCCACTCTCAACTTCCAACAAAAAATTATCCACTAAACATGTCATAAATGAAGTACCATTGAACCTCCATTGACCATCATGTGATGAAAGAATTTGAAATTTTTTAAGTAATTTTGAACCTTTTTCTTGAAAAAAATTTCCATTTTTTTGAACAAACTCATGTTCATGAAGGGGGGATTCAACATGACACTAGAATGACCCCTCTCCCCCACACTTAAAACCCAACATTATCCCCAATGTTGTATTCTAATGTGTAAGACAGTTTATGTTCAAAACAAATGGACATTTCAGTTGAAAAAGGGTATGGAGGGGTAGTAATGAGGTTCAAAAATTTTCTTTGCCACACAGAAAGGGAGAAAATAAGACTTCAAATAAAAATAGATGATCCCAACCCCACCAACCATAACCAAAAACCAAGTGTATTTTTATTCCTAAAATGTTCATTCTTTGAATTTTTAAAGAGAAGACAAAATATTTTATCAATGTACTTTAAATAGTTGCATGATTAACAATGATGTACAACAATAACATAATGAAATTGAAAACAGTGGGTCAAGAAGGTTTCACAATTTAGTTCAAAATATTTTTTCAAATCTCTAGATACTAGTGGCTAAACACCCATTAAAGAAAGTACAGTCTAAGAGTTTCAAAAAAATCAGTTTGGATACCCCCTCACTTAGTTCATAGTGAAGATTAAGAAAGTAATTAAAAGTGAAAAAGGGAAGAACAACACTTCCATGAATTATTGGACTTTTAATAGTGGCTTTCATCAACAGATCCTCTTTAGCAGTGCTGGGTGTTTACCCCTTGTAATTAACCTACATGTTTCAATAAGTAAAATAAGGTTTCACAGTTTTAAGTTCAAGATAAGTAACCCAAGGGAGTGAGTGGAAAGAAATGTTATCCATATGATGCAGTGGATTACTCCCTTGGGGTTTCTTGGCCACGTTTTTTCCACAACAACTCTCTCTAAAACAACAACAGATCATGAAGCACCAACAAGCAGGTAAGAAATTGAACTGGAGAATGAGCAACAAGGATTAAATTTATTAACAAACAAAAATAAAAGGGAAGCAACTCAGCTACCATGGGTTAGTTCCCATGAAACAATGAGTTTATAGTCCTCAGTTAGACTTGAATTAGTTTATTCTTCCAATAGAGAGATGGCAGCCAAGCCCTTTGGATACCCTTCAAAGAATTGATTTATTATTTGACCATTGACCAAGAAAGGTCAATTATCATATTCAACTAGCTCAAAATCTCCATTAACCAAAACTCTAACAATGGTAAAGGGTCCTAACCATTTTTAATTCAAATTTTCTAGAAACAGCTTCAATATAGAATTAAAAAGTAGGACCCTCTCACCAACCTTAAAATTCCTATATTGAATGATTGAGTCATGAAAAGCCTTTGTTTTTTCTTTTTAGATTTAAACATTCTCATAGGACTCTCTTCGAATCTCCTCCATCTCACTCAGCTCTAATATTCTCCTCTCTCCAGCAGACTTAAAATCAAAGTTAAGAGCCTTCACTGCCCAGTAAGATCTCTGTTGTAACTCAATAGGTAGATGGCATGTTTTCCCAAAGAGAAACCTATATGGTGACATCCCTATAAGAGTCTTATGAGCAGTTTTTTAGGCCCAAAGGGCCCCATCCAACATCCTTGACCAGCCCTTCCTAGAGCTAGAAATTGTTTTCTCTAAAACCTATTTAAGCTCTCTATTTGAAACTTCTGCTTTCCCACTGGGCTATGGGTGATAAGTGGTGCTTGTCCTATGGGAGCACCAATACTTCTCCATTAAACCTTTGAGCTTATAATTCTTGAAGTGAGGCCCATTATCAGTGATGAATTCTTGAGGTACACCAAATCTGGAAAAGATGTTTCTCTTGATGAATTTCACAACACTGGTAGCAGAATTGTCAGGCAGAGCTACTGCCTCAACCCACTTGGACACGTATCCCACAAAATAAAAAATGTACTCATTCCCATAGGAGGATGGAAATGGTCCCATGAAGTCCAATCACCACACATAAAATATTTCTACCTCTAGAATACCTTTTTGGGGTAGTTCCTTCCTTTGTCCAACATTTCCTAACATTTGACAATTTTCATAGCCAATAACCATACTCCTAGCATCTTTAAACAGTGTTGGCCAGTAGAAACTAGCTTGTATGACCTTTTGAGCAGTACTTTCTCCTCCACGGTGTCCACCCCAAGGTGATGAATGGAATCTCTCAAGTATGGGAAAAATCTCATCCTCAACCACACATCTTCTCAGAATCCCATTAGCACACCTCCTAAAGAGAGGTGGGTCATCCCAAAAATAATATTTCAGTTCAGATATAAACCTCTTCCTATGGTTGTGTGAGAGATCCTTGGGCATGACTCCAGCTGCCAAAAATTTGGCATAGTCTACAAACCAAGAAGACTGCTGTGCAGAGGCAGCAAACAATTGTTCATTAGGGAAAGAAGTGATGGTCTCTTTTGGTTCCTTACTTGGGGAATTGGGAAATCGGGACAAGTGATCTGCAACTACATTCTCATCCCCTTTATTATCCTTAATCACTAAATCAAACTCCTGTAACTACAAGTTCCACCTCATGAGTCTGGGATTTGAGTCCTTTTTAGCCAACAAATACTTTAGGGCTGAATGATCTATGAAAATTATTATCCTTGATCCTATCAAGTACTTCCTGAACTTTTCCTAAGCAAAAATCACAGTAGCCAACTCCTTTTCAGTGGTAGAGTAATTCTTCTAGGCATCATCCAACAACTTTATTGCATAGTAAATAATATGAAGTTTCCTATCCTTCCTCTGTCCTAACACATCTCCTACTGCAAAGTCACTAGCATCACACATAACCTCAAAGGGAAGCTTCTAGTCCGGAGCAGTGATTATAAGTGAAGTAGTTAACTTTTCCTTGAGTAGATTAAAGGCCTCTAGACATGTCTCATTGAAGTAAAAGGGTGTTTCCTTAACCAGTAGGGAGAACAGGGGTCTAGGAATCTTAGAAAAATTCTTAATGAACCTCTTGTAGAACCCAGCATGACCCAAAAAAACTTCTGATTACTTTTACATTTTCTGGAGGGGGCAGCTTTTGTATGACCTCATTTTTGGCATTATCGACCTCCAGCCCCTTCTTAGAAACTTTATGTCCCAAAACTATGCCTTCAGTGGATATTAATTGGCACTTTTCCCAGTTTAAGAATAAGTTGGTCTCTTAGCACCTTTCTAACACTAGTTCCAAATTTTTCAGATAGTTCTCAAAGTTATTTTCCCACAACAGAAAAATCATCCATGAACACTTCAATTATCCTTTCAATCATTTCTGAAAAAATTGCTATCATACACCTCTGAAAAGTGGAAGGATCACCACACAAGCCAAAGGGAATTTGCCGGTACGAAAATGTCCCAAATGGACAGGTGAAGTTAGTTTTCTCTTGGTCCTCAGGTGAAATGGAAATATAGTTGTGACCAGAATAACCATCAAGAAAGCAGAAGAATTCATTGCCTGCCAATCTCTCTAACATTTGATCCAAAAACAACATGGTAAAGTGATGATTTCTTGTGGTAGCATTCAATTTTCTGTATTCTATACAGACTCTCTATTTATTCACTGCTCTTCTCTGGATTTTCTCATTCTTTTAATTAGTGACCACTATCACTCCACTCTTTTTGGGTACCACCTCGACAAGACTGACCCAGGGGATTTCAGAAATAGGAAAAATTATTCCAGCATCAAGAAACTTAATCACTTATTCTCTCAAAACTTCCTTCATGTTTGGGTTGAGTCTTCTTTGTGATTATACTCTAGGCTTACACTCAGGTTCCATGGGAATTTTATGCATGTAGAAGGTTGGACTTATCCCCTTGATACCAGCAATTGACTAACCTATGACTGACTTGTATTTATTCAAAACACTAAAAAGGTTTTTTTCTTGACTCACCTCCATGTTGGATGAAATACTCACAGGGAGGGTGGAACTGTCTCCTAAAAAGGAATATTTGAGGTGGGTAGGGAGGGGCTTGAGTTCAAAGGTGGGTGGAGATTGTCTTGAGGGAAGACACGTGGGCCTAGGTGGCCCAAGGTCTCCATGCTGCCTCTTGAAGAAGGCAGTAGAAAAGGATTTTTCCTCAGTTCTAGAGCTTCCAAAAGATATATCCTCAAACTCAGACTCCTCTCTCGGGGTAATAATGTGCTCCAAAACAAACTCATATAGGTTCTCCAAGAATTCTCCCTCGTATTCATCAACAAATTCTCTCTCCTTACTTGAGCTGATCCCCATGCAAGCGGTAACATGGATTTCAGGTTCACTATTGATTTTAGCTATCATTCATAAAAAATCTTATTCCTCCTTATCAACACTGCTCTCAGCAACTAACATCTCATCTTTTGGGAAAATTGGGTGGGTGGGTTCTTGGATTTTCTTAAACACATTGAATTATTCTTTTTGTTCACCCAAATTGAAAATCAGTTTCCCCTTGGAAAAATCTATCACAGCTCCCCTTGTGGCCAAGAAGGGACTACCAAGAATGATAGGAACCTCCTGGTCACACTCCATATCAAGGATAAGAAACTCATTGGGAAAAAAGAGTTTTCCTACTCCCACTAACAGATCATCAACCCTACCAAATAGATGAGTAATGGACCTATTAGAAAGATGTAACACAACAGTGGTGGGTTGGGGAACTCTTAATCTCAGGTCCTGAAAAAGTGACAGTGGAATTAGATTAATACTAGCACCCAGATCACACAAACTATTGAACTTACCACCTCTATCCCCAAAAGTGAAAGGGATGAAAAAGCTTCCTGGGTCCTAAAGCTTAGGAGGTATCATATTCTGCAAGATTGCACTACACTCCTCTGTTAAGCTATAAGTGGAAAATTCTTCCAATGTATTTTTGTTTGAACAAATTTTCTTGAGTGATTTTAGATATGATGGGCTTTGAATCAAGGATTCCAAGAATGGGATATCAATGTTCATCTTTTTAACCACTTTCAAAAATTTCAACAGTTTAGAATCACGAATTGGATTATTAATTCTTTGTGGGAAGGGGATTGCAGGGGGGAAATCCCTCACAATTGGGGGCATCTTTACAGCTTCTTCTTCAACAAATTTCTTCCCTTTATTGTCATTGTTTTTCAATCCATCTTCTTTTAGTTTTTGAGTTGGGACAGCAAGAACTAGAGTGATTCCAGTGGTTCTGTCTAGTTTTCCAGATTCAAGTTCTTTCAGATTTGAGTTTCCAATTTCATCCAGTTTCTCATTTTCAGCATTTTGGGGTTCTTTCCTAGGATCTTGGTGAGTTTTTAGACCACTTATGGTGGTCACATCCATGGAATTATCCCTAGGTCTAGCATCAGTGGTTCCAGGCAGCCTACCATTTTCTCTATTACTAGTATCCCTAGCCAACTGCCCCATTTGAATTTCCAATTTCTTCATTCTATCATCCATTTGAACTTTATCATAATCATTTTTGGTCTTTTTTTCATCAAAACTCCCTATCAATTGATGCAACACATCTGTCACCTCATCTTTTGAGTTGGATGACTCTGCCATAGGTTGAGGTTGGGGTTGGAATTGCTGCCTAGGAGGCTGCTGGAATCTAGGAGGGGCAGTAAGTCGGAGGACTCCATGCTACCTCCATGAAAGGTTCAGATGGTTCTTATACCCCTGATTGTAGGTGTTGGAAAAAGGATCGTCCCTAGGCTGCATCTGAAGTCCATAGCCAGCAAAGCTAACACTCTCATGAGGCTGGACATGCATATCGAAGTTTGGAAAACAGGTTTAAGAATGGTCATACACGCCATAGTGGTGTCACTGATCCTTAAGGGTTTGATGTAGGTTCTCATTAAAGAACCCAACAGCTTGGGATTCAACTTGAGGAGCAGGGGCGGTTTCCTTTCTCACAATGGTTCTCCTCCCAAAGCATTTGTGCTGGGAATTTTGAGCTAAGGTGTTAAAGACCTATTTGAGCTCCTCAGCAGTCCTATCACTAAAGTATCCTCTAGAAGACTAATCCACCATGGTTTGGTGGTAAGGGGTGAGACTGTTGTAGAAGGTGTCCATGAGGAATTGAGGTGTACATTAATGGTTTTGGACACTACCTAAGAAAACCTCTAAACCAATCCCACGCTTCATGAAACATTTCTCCTTCATCCTGAAGGAATCTAGTAATTTTGTGCCAAATTTCTGATGTCAACCTCCTAGGATAGAATTTCATTGTGAAAGCATTATAAACTTGATCCTAGGTGACAAATATTTCTTCTTCTAACTGTTGGAACCAAGACCTAGCATTTCCCTTGAGGCGGAAGGGGAAAACTCTCAGTTTAATCTCTTCCTCAGTGAGACCCCTAAGTGGTAGCTACTGGACACTACAATAGAAGGCTCTAATGAAGTCAAGAGAGTCTTCACTAGGCATTCCATTGAAGGTAGGTAGCTAACTAATCATAGATTACTTGATCTCATAATTCATGGACCTAGGAGAGAGTCTAATGCATGAAGGGTTACTAGACACTGAAGGTAGCAAGAACTCTCTCAAACTGTGCCTCTCAGCTATCTCATTCCCAGGTTGGTTCATCATTCCATGTTGGTTCAAATTCTCAGGAAGTGGATTGTTCAAGTTTTCATTTCTGTTATCTTCCATTTTGAACTTGTCTTTGTTCTTTTTCACTTCCTTGAGGTGCTTATTAATTTCAGGGTTACCAGGTACTAAGTATTCAGACTTAGACCTAGTTTGCATGTAGTAGGTTCACAATTTTTTTTGAATTTCAATTTTCCTTTTGTAGATTTTTTTTAGTTTTGTTAGTGATTTTTTTGAGTAATTTCTTTTATATGTGATTTTTTGTTTGGTTTTTTTATCGCACCTAGCCTCTCCAGTAACGACGCCAAAATTTTCATGCTCGCGCGTCGTTGGGCACAGGTGAAAAACTAAAATTTATAACCTACTTACTACTTAGGACAGTGGTAAGATAGGGTCGAACCACAGGGAGGCCTCATGTTGTGTTTAGCGATCTAAAAAAATAAACTAAAAAAACACACACACAAGAACAAGAAAAAACAGTTGGTGGTGGTGAAGTGGAGTGAGTGAGAATCAGTGTGTGAAGAAGTGAATGTGAATTGGTGAGTGTAAGGGGAGTAGACAGAACAACAAGGGATCTTGTGGTGAAAATAACCAATATATGAGTAGGGGGAGAAGGTCCAATGGACAATTTCAATATTGCTTACCCTTGTTCATGCAATGAAGTTAAGAAATATGGATCTGACTAAAAGCAACTGGCCAGATTTGTCATCTGGTCAATTTGGGATGAAATAGATCTTACAGTCCTTCGACTTTAAAATTAATTCTATCTAATGGCGATAACAAGTCAGATGTCACTGGACTCAACTTTTCAGTCGAGTTCAGTGTGTCTCTCTCATTTGAGCATGACTCATCTGTCAACGAGTTCCCTCAGATTTAAATAGTTTTCATTAAGATTCAATCAAGATCTGTTTTCACTCAACTTTGTTGTTTTGAAAATAAATCTGTTTCATAACCAGTGAAAGAGACAATCCATAAAATGATGCAGTGCAAGAATTAGAATAAGAAAATCTAATAAACTAGCTTTACCCCCCCCCCCACCGAAGGAATTTAGCTGGACATAATGGTTGGTTTTAATGCAAAAATAGAATTAGAGTAAAAAAAGTTCATATTGAAATGAAATGCAGAAAAACAGAGCATAAGACAAATAGGGATGTTCGTCTCCCTGCTCGATCTCCTGAAAGTACTAATCCCTGCTTCTTGATGGGGGATGCAATGATGGAAATCACTCGATGTCCTGCCCTGGGAATCGAGGTATGAAATGATTTGATATACTGCTCTCGATACTCCAATCTGCTCGCGAAGGAAGATGTTTTATGTTCCTTGAGCGCTCTTTCCCATATGAATTGAGGATTTTCCCTTCCTTGCTTCCTGGTTCAATCCCTCCCACCAGTCTTGAGTTCTCTCTCTCTCTCGCAAAATTCACCCTTTGGCATCTCTATCATTTCGTTCCCATCGCGTATGCTAATGACCCGTAGAAGTCTCTGGAATCTCGCCCGAGTTGTTCCCTGGCCTCCACGTGTAGCTTTCACTGCGTTGCTCCTCCCGCGCTGGTCACTGGAGCAATTGCTCCTAAATGAATGAAAATTATGTGCACGTGCAGCAAACTACAATATTCCCCGCTAAAACTCAATAGATCCATGTGGCGTGGTTTTATGTGCACGTCGCCAGCTTTTTAGTGAACTCTCTATAAGTGTATTCCCCCCTGCAACGAAACAATATAAAACACAACAAACACCCGTGATCCCAATAAATAGTAACTGCTATGTATAACTAAATAAATTTATACAATATATATTAATATCACTACTTAAAGTTAATAATAATAACTTATTAATATATATATATATATATATATATAAAATATGTTATAATAAAATAGAATTAAAACTAAAAAGAAGAAAATAAAAAAATGAAAAGAAAAGGGAGGTTGGGGGTCTGGTTCTATGTGCAGGGGGTGTGCGGCAGACAGGGCAAGGGCACGGTTGGTTCCCCGGTGGTGAGGACTTGGCCAAACGAAGCAGGATGGGGGGCACGGGGCAGGAGGGTTGATGCCTGAATAGGTTTTGGTGGCTTCGGCGTATAGGGGAGCTGAGGTGAGGGGATGCTTCGACTTTGAGGGAGAGGAAGAGGTGGAATGCAGCCAAGCAGGGGTTTGTGTGGTTCGGCCGGAATGGGAGGTGAGGGGTCTTGCGGAGGCGAGTGGGAAGGATGTCGGTAGGGTTTGGATAGCTCGCCGACGGATTGGGTTCGGAGAGCTGCGCACTGGTTCAGATCTGGTTTGAAATAGGGTATTTTGGTTTCCACTTTCCGGATTTATTTGATCTGCTTTGTTGCCGTTTAATTATCCCTTCGTTCGATTTTCACTATAGTGAGTCCAAATTATTGTGCTGCTGGATAGTTTTCTTTTTTTTCTTTGCTGCGTGAATGGTTGTTGTGGTGTTGAGCTGCTGCTGTGTTGATGAAGTGGGAGAAGAAGAGGCTACTGGAACGGTGAGACAGTAACCGTGAATTTGGTGTGGCATAGTGAATGACCCTCTGGAAATGGTGTGATACTGAAGTAGGGGATACCGTGGCACAGACACCATGAAGGTTGCTCACGGTCTCAGTATCAGGTGGGACAACAAGGCCATACGGTGCCATTGTTTTGAGGGGATGCAGTGAGACATGTAGACGTGGTGATTGTGGGAAATGGTGAGACGTTCCACCCGTGACAGTGAGGGAACCACGACACGTAGCAACACATGAAAAATAAACACAGCAAACAATTAAATAAACTACAAATCTATTAACAAATTAAATTGAATAGAATTAAAAACTAAATAAATAAAACAAAGTTAAATAATAAGATTAATTGTGTTTTATTTAAAAGAATGAATTTATTTATATTAAAAATTATAAAAAAACTTAATTTAAAACAAACTAAAATAACTAAAGTCGATTTCTTACATTAATCAACTAATTAATTAAAGAATTAATAAAGTGAATTAAAGAATAAGAAATATTAATTGAATAAAATTAAATTGTTAAAACTAATTAAATTATTAAAAGACTAAAAACTAAAATGAGTTATTTATTTACAATTTAAAGAATCAAGAATAAGTTAATTAAATTAATAAATTAATAAACTGACTAGAATGAAAAATTGTAAAAATAAAAGAGTAAAAAATAAAATTCAAATTCAAAAGAATTAAGTAAATTAATGAATTATTTAAAAAGACAATAATGAATATTAAAAACAATTGATTTAAACTAAAATTAATTGTTTTACATAGAAAAGTACAAAATCACATTAATTATCAATTATTAAATAAAAAACAACATTTTAAAATAACAAAGTCTATAAAAATATAAAAAGGATGTGGCAAAGAGTATGAAAAACACTGCCACATCACCGACCATAGTGGAGGAGCGGTGTGTGTCCGCACCACTGTAAGGAGAGCCGACCATTCCATCCGGCCGTGTCACGCCGAGCGGGACCCCTCCGGTGGGTCCCGCGTGCTAGTCGACGGTGCCACATGGCGCCGCCTGGTTGGCCAAAACCGAACGGCTTACGGGCTGTTCGGGTGACTTGGGGGGGGGGGGGGCTCCCCTCTCGGGTGGCGGCTAGGGAAGACCCCACCACAAGGGGCCACCCTGACCGTGGGCTGCACCGCGGGCTGCCTAGCAGGCCGAGCCGGGCCTCCCCCTTCGCCGGTCGGGTCGGCTTGACCAGGTCGGTCTGGACCTGGGTCCATCTGGACCCAAATACACCTTTTTGGCTATAACTTGTGATCTGGACATCCAATTGATGAACCATCTGCAGCGCCAGAATATTTGGAACGAGATGGTGCTTTTGGTATACTCCAATTGAGTTTTGGATAAACTTGTGGTACAACCAGGTTGGATTGAACCCAAATCCAACCGAGCCCTCGAGATTAAAAGGCTAACAACTTACAAACCAGACGTCCGATTGATGCGCCGTCTATTGCGTTGGGACCCTTATGATGTGTCAGTCCTTTGAGATAATTCTTCGTGGGACTTCGTGGAATTTGAAGTATTGACCAATGTCTTGAGGAGAGGATCCCCTGGAATCAAGCACGCTTAGTGCGGGAACCCTGTGGATGACTATACTTGAAGAATCTTCAGATCCTCTATGGGTCATCTACAGATCCTGTGTGGGTCATCTTTAGATCCTATGTGGGTCATCTTCTGATCTTGTATGGGTCATCTTCAGATCCTATGTGGGACAACATCTTCAAACCCTGTGTGGGTCATCTTTAGATCCTGTGTGGGTCGTCTATGATCCTGTGTGGGTCAAAAACTGAGCTTCTCAATGAAGTATGATGATCTAGTGATAAAACTAATCATCTATACTTCTGTACTTAAGTTATACCTGGTGTGAGTTGACTCTTTACCTTTGTGGAACACTTCAGTGTGGTGATACGTTTTTGGTATTCTTCTGTGTGGCGTTACCTTTGTGGTACTTGCCTTCGTGGTGATACCTATATGGTATTCTTCTGTGTGGAATTACCTTTGTGGTACTTACCTTTATGGTTTTACCTTCATGGTATTCTTTCCTTCATGGAACAATTGAGCTTTTGGCTAAGGATTTGGGCCTTGTGTTTCCTCATGAATGAGATGGGTATAGTTGATAACTTAGGTATATGTATTGGCATATACCTAAGTAGTTATAACTATTGTTTTCATGCTTTGTGGTTTATCCTTTGTGGATTTTGAGACACCTTCAGGGGTTTCGGGGTCCCTACTGAGTATTGTTATACTCACCCTTGCACGGGCTATGCCTGCACCTTGTTGTGTCTTGTGCATATGACGGACAATGCTAACTGAGGACGAGGGTACCAGGACTAGAGGCTGCTCGAAGATGGGCCGTTAGATGAGACGTACCGCAGAAATGACCATTCAAGAGTTGTACCTACCCTTCAGGTAGGATCTTTGGCGGGCGTTCAGAGGAGTTGTTTTCAGTTTTACTTGTACTTTCTAGTTGGGCTTGTATTCTGGTCCCCTTTACTTATTGTACACACTCTTTTTACTATTTATTTTACCTTGTTCTTGTATCTTGTTGCGTGTTTGGTTTGCATGAGTTGCAGGTTAAAAAGGCAATGCCTTCCTGGTTTTAGGGAAATGTCTTTCCAGTTCTAGTCTCCAACCTCTGGCCTATGGAAGGCGGGCTTGGGGTAGTCACAACACGAGCCCCGGGGGACAGGTCGTGAAAAATTGGTATCAGAAGAGTTAGTTCTAGTGAAGAACTAGGACTCTGATCTTTACTGTGTGACAATAGTGTTAAGTGTGATGAGTGTGGTTTTCAGTTTGGGGAATCCGGTGTTGGTACGACAGCTGACATATCCATACACCAGGACCCTAACTTCTGATTTCCAACATAGTGCACGAAAACACCGATTGCATGTGTGTTTTTGAAAATTTTTCTTTGTGATCTCATCGAGTCAGATCACCAGGTATAACTTAATAACCATGGAACACCTGTTACTTTTCAGGATGCCTCCACATAGACAGCCATCCAGGGTTCCAGGTTGAATACACGATGACAACCCACCAAGCGACGAGGGTTTGGTGTAGGGCCCCCTTATGGCAGTTGCACCATCGAGTGGTGTACCAGCAACACAACTACCCATTGGGCAGCCGATGCCACCAGCCTCAGCAGTAGAGGGTGCACACTGCTTGAGCACGTTTCATGAGTTCCAGTGCTAGAGGCCACTGAGGTTCTGGGGTGAGACAGATCCACAAGCAATGGAGGACTGGTTGGAGGCTGTTGTTAGAGTTTTTTGACTGGTAGGGACACCAGCTTATCTCATGGTGATCCTTGCCGCCAGTCTTCTTCAGGTAGCAGCTAGAAGATGTTGTAGCTTGATGCTTTGGGTTCATGATGAGGTCACCCTCATCTGGGTGGATTTGAGATCTTTTTCAAGGTAGAGTTTGTCCCAGCGACTCTACGCTTTGTGCGTATACAAGAGCTTCTCCACCTGCAACAAGGCAACATGACCGTGGCTCAGTATTCAACAAGTATCACCGACCTCTCGCGCTACTAAATTGACATGGTGTGGGACCCTTTATTTTGGGCCTATACCTTCGAACATAGGATTATATGGGATATTAGAGCTTTGATAATATCTCTCAGCATCCTGACGCAGGAAGGGGTGTTAGAGTGAGCACTCTTATTAGACAATTTCCTTGCTGAGCAGTCACCAGTAGTGAGATCCACCACCGAACATCGTGTAGCAGAGTCATCTATAGCTGGAAGTAGACATATGACACAGAGGTCCAATAGGACTAGAACTATAGGTGGAGAACTACATGATACAGGGTCGGTTGTGTGGGGCTCAAGAGACAGAGCATGACATGCAAGGAGAAGGCAGTCTTACTCGTGCGGTGGGCAAGGTCACATGGCTCGTGACTACCTGACCCGTCGTATGAACGACCAACAGATGGTCGAAGGTCCGCCTGCTAAATGGAGAAGATTTGATCGAGGAGGTCTGCAAGCAAAAGGAATATGTGGAAGAGGAGATAGCCGTGCAGCAGGCGGTGGGCGGTGATTTGAGGTTCTACCACCACCACCACCAGGTGGTCCACCCCGACCACATGGAGCAGGTGGACAGGGATGAGCTCAACTCCAGGCAGCTGAGACCTATGACCATGACGATCCAGAGATGATTAGAGGTACGATCTGTGTCTACTCCACCTTAGTTGCATTACTTATAGACACAGGTTCCAGTCACTCTTTTATTGCCACGACCCTCATTCGGATCTTGGAGATACCGGTGGAGCCATTGGCTTGATCTTTACGGCTAGAGACTCCTACGGGAGAGGATTAAATGATTACACACTGGTGCCTATAGTGTGAGCTTACTCTAGGAGGTGAGAGCTTCGGCTGGGATCTTCTAGTAGTGGCATCGATCCCTTACGATGTCATATTTGTATGGACTAGTTATCCACAATGCATGCACATATTGACTATATTAGGCACAAAGTGCGACGTGTACGCACAGACGGGACCAGGTTTTCCTTCATCGGTGAGAAGGGAACCTTTGCAGCACATGATGAAATTACCCAGAGGAGGGTGCAGTCGACCACACATCAGTTGGATAGCCTTACCCTCAGAGCGGTTGATGTTGAGAGTCTGGGCTATCCTGTAGTGGTGGACCAGTATACTGATGTTTTTCCATATGATGTTTTGGGTCTACCTCCACATAGAGAGGTGGACTTTTATATCGATTTGTACCCCAGGATGGCACCAATATCTACACCAACATATCAGATGGATCTCGTGGAGCTTTGAGAGATACAAGTACAGCTGGAGGACTTGCAGATCAAGGGGTTCATTAGGGCCAGTGTTTCTCCTTGGGTAGCCCTGATTTTGTTTTCCAAGAAGGCAGATGGGAGTTTCAGACTCTGTGAGGACAATCGGCACCTGAACTAGGTGATCGTGAAGAACAAGTACCCACTCTTGAGGACTGACGATCTCTTTGATCAGCTGAAGGGAGAACGATGGTTTTCAAAGATAGATCTCAGATCAGGCTATCACCAGCTCAGCGTATGAGACAAGGATGTGTAGAAGACGACCTTCAGATGTTGGTATGGTCATTATGTGTTCTTGGTTATACCATTTGACGTAACCAATGCCCCCAAAAGTGTTTATGGGACTCATGAACATGATATTCCTACCATACCTCGATTGATTTGTGGTAGTCTTCATCGACGACATCTTGATATACTCAGCTAAAGAGGAGTAGCATGCCTATCATCTGCAGATAGTTCTGGACAGACTCTGAGAGCACTAGCTTAATGGTATGCTCTCTAAGTGCCAGTTCTTGATATGGTAGGTCCACTTTATGGGACACGTCATCTCGTAGGATGGAGTTGCGGTGGATCCAGCAAAGATTGAGATTATTCTTGCTTGGGAGCCACCCAGGAGTGTGATGAAGGTGCAGAGTTTCAGGGGTTTGGCCAGTTACTACAAGTGGTTTGTGCCTGACTTTTCTAGAGTTGCAGCACCCTTATCAGCGTTGACAAATAAGGGTAAACCCTTTGTGTGTTCGGAGAAATACCAGTGGAGTTTCCAAGATCTGAGGCAGAGACTGATGAGTTCCCCCATCTTGAGGTTACTGGAGGAGGGCATTGGGTATGTAGTCTACTGCGATGCATCAGGGACTGGGCTTGGATGTGTCCTAATACAGGAGCGAGTAGTGATCGCCTATGGTTCTCAATAGCTAAGACAACATGAGAACAACTATGCTACCCATGACCTGGAGTTAGCAGAAGTGGTTTTCACCTTAAATATGTGGCGAAATTACATGATGGGCGAACTTTTTACTGTCTACTCTGATCATAAGAGTCTCAAGTATATCTTCTCTCAGAAGGACATGAATTTGAGACAACAGCGTTGGCTTGAGTTCCTCCAGGACTTTAAATTTGAGATGGTCTATACTCCTGAAAAGGGGAACATAGTAGCAGATGCACTCAATAGAAGATCTAGTATACAGCTGTAGAGTGAAGCAACAAAGCAACTAGCCGCTTTGCGGATATCCTATGTGGAACGAGATGGAGCAGCTTATCTTCCATCTCTAACAGTTACTCCCCCACTCCTTCAGCGAGTCAGGGAGGCGCAGCTTGGGGACACTAACTATGAGGCTCTACCTGCTTAGATATCCTCAAGACAATCACCTGATGGATTTTCTGAAGGTGGAGAGCATGTCATCCTCTTTAGAGGGAATACTATGGTACCAGTGGCTCTACGAGAGGAAGTGTTGAGGGAGTTCCATATATCCCCTCTAGCGGTACATCCTGGAGTGTAGAAGATATACTAGGACCTTAGGCATCAGCACTGGTGGATGGGAATAAAGAAAACATTGGTGGAGTTTGTCTCTCAGTGCCTCACTTGCCCGTAAGTGAAGGCAGAACATCAGGTTCCAGCAGGCTTAGTTCAGCCACTAGATGTGCTAGAGTGGAAGTGGGATGGAATTTACATGGATTTCATGACAAGACCTCCACACAAATACAGGGGTCATGATTCTATCTAGGTGATCATTGACCGACTCACCAAGTCGGCCCACTTCCTACCAATTAGAGAGCAGGGTTTAGTAGAGGTCCTGGGACACCTCTACGTGCAGAAGATTTTACAGTTTCATGGGGTTCCATCTACGATTTTCTCTGATCATGATGCACATTTTACTTCCTGGATATAGAAGGTGTTGCAAGAGGTGTTCAGGAAACATCTTTGGTTGAGCACCACCTTCCATCCTCAGATGGATGGTTAAACAGAGCAGACCATTCAGACCCTTGAGGACATGTTGCATGCTTGCATCCTTGATTTTGGCCACAACAGGGAGAATCACTTGCCCTTGGTGGATTTCGCGTACAAAAACAATTATCACTCCACTATCGGTATGGAACCGTTCAAGGAATTATGTGGTTGACCTTGTAGATCACCTCTGTGTTGGACTGACCCAGGGAAGTCAGTACTCCTGAGACCAGAGATGGTTCGGGCTACCACAGAGATTTTGCAGATCATCCAGAAGTAGATGAAGACTGTACAGAGTAGGCATAAATCTTATGCTAACAGGAGACGGAGACCTCTGGAGTTTGAGTATGGTGACCATGTCTTTCTACGGGTCTCACCTCGATAAGGTTTTCAAAGATTTGGCTGGGGCAACAAGTTATCTCCGAGGTTCATATGACCCTTTCAAGTGCTCAGTAGAGTAGGAGATGTGGCATACCTCTTAGCTCTTACCCCTCATTTGTACAAGGTGAAAAACTTTTTCCATGTATCCTATCTGAGTAGATACATACATGATCCTTCACACATCATTGACTAGGGAGACTTGGACATCGACGATGGGGTGACGTTTTCAGATGTTCCAGTAAAGATTGAGGATCGATAGGAGAGAGTACTACGTGGGCGATCGATACCTCTGGTGAGTGTACATTGGTAGCACGGGAACCTCTAGAAGAGCACATGGGAGAGAGAGTCTTATATTTGTGCTTAGTACCCCCACTTGTTTCCCTAGTTTGTGCTGTGGATATCAGGGATGCAAATCCCTGAGGTGGGGATAATGTAAAGACCCAAAATTTTCCATGTAATTTTTTTATTATATGGAAATATTACGAGTCTTCCAAAATTGACGGCGCGTGATTCTGAGGCCCGGTGTGCCCAAAATAAATTTCTGAACTTTTTTTAGGTACATTTAGTAAACGCGCAAGCTGTGTTTTTTAACTTTTGAACCGGTGCTCAGAATTGAAATTTGAGGACATCGTTGAACTCGCAGTGCTGATATTCACTTAAGGAGATCTTCACCTCAATCGCAGTAGGTTGAGGGTGGAAGTAGATTTTTTCATTTTTCTTAGAGGATAAATAAAATAAATATAATTTATTTTAAACACATATCCTCCCACCTCTCATTTGAATCTTAGAGGTGGGGATCACCCGAACTCCTCTTTTAATGTGAGTCAACCCTTGGAATTTTCCCAATTAATGTGCCAACATTTATTGAATTAATAAACATAACTTAATTAAAGTTTGATATTCACCTCTTGGTTAGGGATCGCTGATAAATGGGAGGTTTTTGGAGAACTTTTGGTGGAGAGGAGAACTTGGTGGAAGAACCTCCTCCAATGAAGAACATCTCCAATGACGAACGAACCAACATTCAAGGAAACACCGACATCACCATCTTCATCTCATTCCTCACGGCACCTCCAACGAATGTCAACTTAGGGGTTTTGAATTTGGTTGTTCTTATTTGTTCATCGTGATTCCATGTTGTGATTCAATCTTCATAAGCCACCTGTTATCGATCAAACATGAAGGATACGGGCCAAGCTAACATGGCCTGATCCCTCCGTTAATTCATTGAATGGCATGATATTCATGGGCGTGACTTCATGCTGAACAGAATCTGAACTCATTGGTCTTGGAACAATGGAAATGTCCCGAGACCCGCAACGGTTCTTTCGGTTTTAATAACGGTCCACCAGAGCTCTCTCGGGGACCAGAGGAAGTTCGTTGGCGATATGTGCCAGCAACCGGTGCCGGTAGGGAACAAGTGGCGGCCGACACACTGAACGACCGTGAGGAGGGTGGTGGTGCATCCGGGCCATCGGAAGAGGAGTCGCGGCCCGTCGGCCGTGGTGGATTAGAGTGGCGGACGACATGCCGGCCGACCGCATGGCGAAGCGACAACACGCGTCCACGCCGCCGAAGCTGAAGATCACGACCGCTTGGCCGCGTCGGAGATCGGAGGGCAGCTGAAACTCGGATGAACATGGTAGAGGAACGACATGCGTTCGTGTTATTGGAAGGAGGGACAGACATTCCAGTCGGCTGTTTCACACCAAGCAGGACCCCACTGGTGGGTCCCGTGTGCTAGTTGGCGGTGCCACGTGGTGATACCTAGTTGGAAAAAACCAAACGTCCTACGGGCCATTCGGGTGATCTGGGGGCGCGCCTACCATCCCAGGTGGTGGCTAGGGTGGACCCCACCATAAGGGGCCACCCTGGCCGCGGGCCAAACTAGCCGCAGCCCATCCGGTCCGGGTCGGGCCGGGTCGGTCTGGACCCGGGCCCATCTGGACCCATGTACACCTTTTTGGCCATAACATGTGATTCGGGCGTCCGATTGATGAACCATATACTGCACTGGAATCCTTGGAACGAGACGGTAATTTTAGAATACTTCACTTGAGTTTTGGATAAAGTTGGGATATGGATGGGTTGGATCAAACCCGAATCCAACCGGGCGCTTGGGACTAAAAGGCAAATAACTTACAGACCGGGCATCCGATTGACGTGTCATATATTGCGTTGGGACCCTTATGAAGTGGTGGTCTATTGAGATACTTCTTTGTGGGACTTCATGGTAGTTGAAGTATACACCAATGGATTGAGGAGAGGATCCTCCTGGTATCATGCACGCTTAGTGTAGGAACCCTGTGGCTGGCTATCCTTGAAGAATCTATAGATCCTATGTGGGTCATCTATAGGTTCTGTGTGGGTTATCTTCAGATCCTGTGTAGGTCATCTTTGGATCCTGTGTGGGTCAGCATCTTTAGACCATGTGTGGGTCATCTTTAGATCCCGTGTGGGTCGTCTACGATCCTATGTGGGTCAACAACAGAGCTTCTTGATAAAGTAAGATGATCTAGCGATACAGATAATCATATATACTTCCATACTTAAGTTATAACTAGTGTGAGATGAGTATTTACATTTGTGGTACACTTATATGTGGCGATACCTTTGTGGTATTCTTCTGTGTGGCATTACCTTTGTGGTACTTGCCTTCGTGGTGATACCTATGTGGTATTATTCTGTGTGGCACTACCTTTGTGGTACTTACCATTGTGGTGTTACCTTCGTGGTATTATTTTCGTCATAGAATAATTGAGGTTTTGGCTAAGGATTTGGGCCTTGTGTTTCCTAATGAATGAGATGGGTATACTTGATAAATTAGGTATATGTATGGGCTTATACCTAAGTAGGGTTAACTGTTGTTTTCGTGCTTTGTGGTTTATCCTTTATGGATTTTGAGAGACCTTCGGGGGTCTTGTGGTCCCTACTGAGTATTATTATACTGACCCCTGCACGGTCTATGCCCGCACCTTGTTGTGTCTTATGTAGACGAAGGACAATGCTGAATGAGGACGAGGGTAATAGGATTGGAGGCTACTCAGACGTGGGCTGTTAGATGATACGAACCGCAACAATGACTGTTCGAGAGTTGTACCTACCCTTCAGGTAGGATCCTTGGTGGGCATTCACATGAGTTGTTTTTAGTTTTACTTGTACTTTCCAGTTGGGCTTGTATTCTATTCCCCTTTACTTAATGTACACACTCTTTTTACTATTTAGTTTACCTTGTGCTTGTATCTTTTTGTGTGCTTGGTTTGCATGAGTTACAGGTTAAAAAGGCAATGCCTTCCTGGTTTTAGGGAAATCCCTTTCCAATGCTAGTCACCAACCCTTGGCCTATGGAATCCGGGCTTGGGGTAGTCACGACACGAGCCCCGGGGGACGGGTCATGATAGAGGCTCTCAAAATAATAGTATTAGCAGTACCTAGTGTGAGATACTCTTTTAACTTATAAAGTAAAGTGAAAAATAACCTAAAATGTCTCCCCAACCACTAGATATTTATTTCCCACTAGATAAGCTATAAATGATATCATATGAATACTTTACTGATCCATAAATATGATTTATATTTTTATCACTTTATTTTAATATAATAAATATATTATGTGATAAATTTATCCATTAACTCGACTTAATATTTATGAGAATACTAAACAAATCTTGAATTTTAAAATAACATTCATTCATATATTATTTTTCGATTTATTTAATTTAATACTTGTAAATAAATTTAATAAATAAATTCAATACTAATTATTCAAAAATTGAATAATATGAATTTATTTATTCCTTGGATATTGTATATCCTAGGACATATCCCAAACCCTATGGTGAGGCCCACCATGTCCTACACTCCTATTCATCAGAATAGGTCATACTTTTGAATATGCTTACTGTACGAACCTTTATACCCCTATCTCAATGGTAGTGAATACTATTCACTTCCCAGAAGTGGAGTCTAGAAATCCATCAAGGTCTCTAAAGAGATAAGGAAAATTCATCTCAATGACAACATTTCCTATAATAACACATATTGTAATATAATTTCTTTGTCCCCTGATATCTCATAAAGTAGGATGCATACTTTAATTCATAATCCTCTATTTATTATTCATTAACCTTCATGGATAAACTTACATTATTCTACCATGGCTATGGATTTAGTGAACGTACTACCATCTTGATAAACTAGGACCTAGATATCACTTCATTTTATAAGTGAAAAAATATTTCTTGATTATTCAATCAATGTAATACAACCAATAATGCACCCAATGCAAGCTACCTTTCTAGAAATTTAATGCCATAGTTTTTTCCTTGCATCAAAGTATGAAATAAAATAGTATACACTGATAATAATCTCAATTCAAGAGACTATTACACCTGTTCATAGATCAGAACTACCAATGGCACCTGTAACATGTGGTGTTATTATTGGTGAGCCAATCCTTAAGATCTCTTCAACTTGAGATCACAAAGTGTGAACTTTATAAAAATAAGTCTCAATGCTTTTAAACCCCCAGAACCTGATAGTAAAACATCATCTATTCCCAATTATTATGATTTATCTTGACCACAGAACATATATTTATGATTAATGTCATAGTATCTCAAGCTTCTCATTATATCCTAAGAATTTCTTTAACATTTTGATATGAAAAATAATCAATGTAAATTACTATACAAATAGTGGGTGTAGAAATATCAACACTATTATGGTAAGTATACATCATGCATATTTCACTGTATAAGTGATATTTTAATAGAAATGTATAGTTCTAGTTGGGTCTTGGGAATTCACTATTATAACATGATTCACATGTCATCGATCATAAGCTCACACATTTAAAAAATTTACCATGCTACTCTTGCATGTCAATCTCATCTAACTAGAATCACCTCAATTCTTCCTTCTAGTAAACTAAAGGAATCTCACCTATTCCAAGTCCAATCACATGATCCCCTACTACCCCATGAGTCTTATTTAAACTGAAAGTGTCTAACCACACTCTATCTATCCTAGATACAACCATCAAGGATCGTGATCCACAATAAATAAGGCATCTCCATGCCTGTACCACATATCTAATAACACTTCTCGTGCATCCATCTCATAACCCAAAGAATACACCAATGCTCCCAATATCTAATGGAACTCACAAATATGGTTTAACTCCAATCTTGGGTTTCCATCATATATCAAAATTCATATTAACTACAATAATAAAACATCATGTTGCTCAATCATTTCACTCATCTTGCCAATATCCTGATCTGCATCCTAAGGCACTAGGTTCTCCCACCTAGAATATAAATCATATCTGAAATAGGTCATATATCATAGGGTAACACTTATTCTCCTATTTTAAATACCACAAGTCACTCACATGCCAAAACACCCACTCTAGGGTTCCTACATATACATCAAGCATCATGTGCCGAGTCATCAACCCACTCCAGGGCACTAATCCTCATTAGGAATCTGCATACCATACCACATATTTGAGGACTATGATATCATACACAAGTATATTACATCATATCCCTGTGATGATTCATTTCAAGTAAACCAAAGTCACATGGTTCAATTAACTAGAATTCCACTAAGAATCTATATGGGAAAATAATATGTAGGTTGGTGTTGAAGCTTTAAATAACTGAAACTACTTCACAGTCACCCAAAAGGTTTTCATCATGAAGGCATATAGTGCTTATACCAACCAAACTAGGGGTCACCATATGTCCCTTACATAGAGGGGCTATATAGTTATTATCAAGAAGCATACCTCTATAAGATCCACTAACCTATCATAAAAAAAAGTATCATAGTTAAAATGAGTAGACTGAAACTAACAAGTTATATTAGAAAATGATATATAAGTGGTTGAAATTTTAAAACAATATGACCCTCATCACTTGGGAAATAAACCACTTACATGCACAAGAATGTCACATGAATCCTACATACCAAATATGATTCATGTATAAACATGTATAACCACTCTGGGATAAGAGACAAAACCACAATTTCAATCTAAAATTCACACACCATATTTGAATAAATATCTCAACTGTAACTTCAAAAATAAGAAAAAAAATCTCATATCCCCAGAAACTCAGACTTCCCATCAGAAAATGTGTTCATGATACACCAGTATGAAGTCCATCATAAGATCTGACACACTCTTATTCCATGTCTACCATATCCAAAATAGTAAGATAAATAGAATATGATTTGATACCACTTTGTAATGACCTCAGCCCAAGACCACTCTCTAGTGTCTCAGATGGAATTTTATAAGACCTAAGTCATGATTCCTTGTATTTCAAAGGTCCCTGACTAGAAATGAAGGTTTACGATGTTATCGTAGAGATACTATACCCTCATAACAGAGTAAAAAACTAAAATAAAAAAATCATCCATAAAAAATCAGATTAATCAAGACAAATAAACATAACCATGCTATAATAAATTAAATTCTACATATAGTTATACAAATGTGAATCCCAACTAATATCCCATTGGGCTGATCACATATACAAAATTAATAAAGAAATAAAATTAAAAGAGGTACTACTACCATCCTTGATCCTCCCCTATAAACTTGATTCAATATATCCATCTTGATCATGAAATAAAGGGCCTCTAATAAACCTGAACATGTGATCATGATGTCTTATTGGGTACTAAAGTGTCATGGATGATAGAGAATGTGTAAGTACAACTCAGTAGGGTGCCACCAAGGGTGTCTCTAACACAACTAGTAAAGTAGTGTATGAATTATGTGATATACTCAATAAATAAATAAATAGTTATACATAATAAAATAATTATCAATGATCCTTGGGTTCTAAGGTGATGCTCGAGATCAACCATACCAACTTTGGACAATATTGGATGTCTTTGAGCATAAAACATAACCATCAGGGGGGATTACATCACACCTTGGAATCACACACACACACACACACACATACATGATCACTCAAGGTAAAAACACCCCACCTAGATCATCTCATACATACAACACTCTAGGGAAAGATCTACCTTTCCTAGAATCTTAGATAAATGCAATTGGGGGGAAGAACAACTCCACATATTATCTAATATAATATAATTATGGTAAGAATGTCCTCACTAAAAATATTATATCATGTAGTTGGAAGGAAGAGCAGCCCCACCTAGATCTTATATCATGTAGTAGGGGGGAAGAGAAACCCCACCCATATCTCATATAATACAATTGGGAGGAAGATCAACCCTACCCAGAATCTCTGGTATATAACAATTGAGGGGGAGAGTTGAAAGTACTAATGATAGTATCATTCTCTAGAAATGTGTTGGGCCTTTTACATTGAAATATAATATCTTTGTAATTAGTGATTCCCTTAGGATTCACCAAATTCTCTCCCCATGTGATCCAACTCCTTTTTAAATAAAAATTTAATTTTGAGCGAGTGGGGGAAGAGTGTCCCCACCCAGATCTTGGATAAATAAAACATGGGGGAGGGATAGGCCCACATTGAAATATCAAGTAAAGAATAATTATGGGGAAGAGTGACCCACCATGGAATCAAAGATAATACAATCGAGGGTAAAGTTCTCCACCCCAGAATCTCATTAACTGGAATAGTACCCACCTCATAGTATCTCATATCATAAAAATATGTACTGTCCATTAACCTAATATCATTAAAAATTACCATGTTTAGAATATTAAACTCATAACCTATAACCACAACCATATTCATGTTATGTGTAACATCCCTCCTTCTCCTCATTGTCTTGATAAGGTGGTTGGAACACTACTCGGCCTTACGTGACATCCCCAAGATGCCAAAGAATGGAAATAAATATCGAAGGGTTTCAAAACATTTGGGGGGATTATTTACCCTTTAAGAATAAAACAACTAACCATTAACACAACCAAATATACCACTATATGATTCATGATAACCATAAAAGTCAACTCAAAATTTCATATATCAAAATCATACTCAAATCAAGAGCCACATTTTAAGACTACAACATCAAAGTAAATAGTGAAAGATAAACTAATAAAACTCCAAGATGACCACAAGACTCTATGATCTATAAGATCCATGCTACAACATCACTAAACCACCCAAGTATCACGAATTAGTGCTAAAAATGTTATATTTTACCTTTTCCCATGTCCCGGTAGATGACATATGAAAAATCACCAAAGTGACAAAGTAGGGGTGAGTACTAAAACTCAGTAGGTTTTCCCCCAACGACTTCCATACTCTTGCCACTAGTATAAAAGAGTTAGCCACATTTATATAAAATAGGTTGTATGAAACAAATTAAAAACCAGTTAATAACTAAATATAAACATCTTTAAAACAGTTTATAACTCAATATAAACAAATTCTCCATTAACAATTTCCCAGAAAAACCCTTTTTCAAAGAAAGCAACCTAACCTGGATTTATCCCATTTCACAAGTTCCCTTTGGAGTAAACAATCCATTTCACAAATACACATTACCAGCCATGCATGCTTAATTATGATAGTTCCATACTCATGAAAGGTTTCTCATTGATATACCAACTTGTCACAAGGTAATTATATCCCATGATCCATTACACCTTTGGAACTTAGAACAATTTCATATTTCAACCTAGCCTCATAAATTAAATGTGAACACACACACACCAAGTATGACTAAAAACCATTCCAAAACCATTTAAATAAAATCACACTTTTATTGAAAACAATTTTTCCATCAAGTCATTTTAAGGAAACACCATTTTTGTTTATTTTTTTCCAAAAACTCATTTAAATATATCCAGAAAAACCATATTTTAGAATAACCATTTTAATATAAAAAAGCTAAACCACTTTCTACAACAATTCACCAAAAGTACAAAATTCCATAAAAACCATAAATAATCACTAAAGAATATTTATTCCATTATTTTCACACCAATTTCATAATCAAATCCATTCAATTAAATCAATTTGAAAATAATATAATCAATTCTAGTAAGAGTAGTTGATATTGAAGCCACTTACCTCAACCATTTTGATGAAAACTGAAAACTGATGAATAACTCTCACAAAACTGGTTAATAATTCCATAAAACCTACTTAAATTTCTTCCCCTATAAACAATGTGACCAAATATCATCGTATTTGGAATCTAAAATCTCAGATCTATCCATAATGGGCATATATTTGAGAAACCAAGAGAATTGGAGAAGTGGATCTAAGTAGATCTAAGAAAACATGAAAATAATGGTGAATAACAATTACATACCACAAGAATCTTGTTTTGAATCGCTAAGGGAAGCCTTCGTATTGCCTTTGTATTGATGGTAGAACCTTATTTGGCCTTTGGAGAAGAAAAATCCCATGTTAGGTCCATTTTTGGGAAAAAATAGTGTCTTAATGGCAAGGGAAACCTATATCCACTTTTTAAGGAGGTGGTTTTTGACCTGCACACAGTTTAGTCACATAGTTAGAAAAACCGTGTGCTAACCGTGATCTTGCTACTACCTTAAGAAAGACTTCACACAACCTCCTCACATAGATTCCAAATCATGTGCCGACCATTCCAAAGATTTATATCCAAAATTTTCAAATTTGTACAGTTTCTACTAGGATTCCACATGATTTGGACAGACCATCCAGAGATCATGCATCTTCCCTTTATCCCAAAAAATTATCAACAAGTTCTCTAAAATCTCCTAACTTTCACCCTTATACATAATAAACTTAAAAAGAATAAAGTAAGGGTTACATACCAGAAACCGATTGGTCTTTCCATCCCTGAAATGTAGAAAACCATTGGTGTCTTGAAAGAGTTCCGACCATTACACTTTAATTTCCTTCCCACATTCCCAAGTATTTTCCTGAACTTGACCATGTTTCCACAAAACCCGCACTAGGCCAATGATTTTTTCCTGCAAGACTTTATCTTGCCTATCCACAATCTGCACTAGGATATTTACAAATGAAGCATCCAGCTCTAGGTCAATATGATCCCATATAATCACATGGACAAGATTAGGCTGATACTTTTTCAACTATGATACATGGAATGCATTATGCACCAAATTGAACCATGGTGGAAATGCCAACCAATATTCTACATCTCAAACCCTTTCTAGTATCTGAAAAGGGTCAATGTATTGAGGGGATAACTTTACTTGCTTTCCAAAATGATGATGTCTAATCCTTGGAGTGATCCTTAATAACATATGTCCACTCACCATGAATGACAACAGTATTCGATGATGACCCACATACAATTTCTGATGAATCTGATATGCCTCCATCCTATTTTTGGTCAACAAAATCTTTTATATTGTTTCTTAGACAAGGCTCTTCCAAACTAGTGAAGTCTCACATGTTTCCACCCAACAAAGTAGAGAATAATAAGGACACCCATACAATGCTTACAATAGAGCCATGTGTATTGAGGCCTGATAGATTTTGTTATATGAGAGATCCACTATGGGTATATACTCCTACCATGAGCCACTGAAATCTATAACACAAACCCGTAACTTTTCTTCCAATGTCTGTATCATTCTTTGGTATTGGTCATCCATCTAAGGATGATACACCATACTCATAGTCAAATGAGTCCAAAGGGATTTCTGTAAGGATTTATAGAAACAATATTTGAACATTGAATCTATGTCTAAAATGATTGAAACTGGTATTCCATGAATCTTTACCTCTTCGTAGATATATATTTTGGATAGATCCTCCACCATATGAGTTTCATGAATGGGGATGAAATGGGCTGACTTTGTGAGCTAATCCACTATCACCCATATGGAATCATGTTTCTGAACCATTCTTGGGAAACCTATAACAAAATACATGGTTATCTAATCACATTTACACACTAGAATAGGTAAAGACTGCAACATACCTACTGGTCTCTAATGCTTTACCTTAACCTATTAACAAGTTAAGCACCGCAAAATGAACTCTACCACTTTCTTTTTCATGCAACTCTACCAAAAATGCACCTTCAACACATTATAAATATTCTGTATCCCAAGATGAAGAACTCATATCTAATGGTGGTAAGCATAAATAAGTTTATCCTGACAAGCCATAGGTACAACCATCCAATTTCTGAACCACATCACTAAACTCCCATCCAATTTCCAGCCCTAAATAGTCTCCCCAAAATTGAGTTTTGACCTCATGGACACACATTCTACACTAGATGTCTGTGCCTCCTTTACGATATTTACCAAATCAGGAACAATAATGGATACAAATAAAATTGAAACATCTTCTTATTCTTATCATTACACAAGAATGTCAGCTAGAACTGACATCAAATACCATTCATCTGAAGCTTCTTTTTCTAATTGAGCATACAACTTTCTGCATAATGCATCTACTACTGAATTTACTTTACCTGGTGTATACATTAAGTCAAACATAACCATCTAAAGACACTCTATCCATATTATTTTCCTTATATTCAAATCTATTTGTGAGAAAATTTGGTTCAAACTTCTATGATCTATGAAAATAGTGAATTTCTCACCAAAGTGATAATGACACAAAGTCTTCAAAGTATGGAAAACTAAAACTAACTCTAAATCATGTGTTGGGTAGTTCTTCTCATGAACCATCCACTGCATTGAGCCATAAGCAACATAATCTCCTTTCATGAGAACACATACCAACCCGGATCCTAAAGCATCACAGTACACCACATACCCTAGCCCTGATTTTAGAAAAATAAAGAGAGTTGATGACGTAAGGTGGATTTTTATCTCTTGAAAATATTTCTATCATTACTCATTCCATTGGAATAGAGATTTTTTTCAAATCTTTCATAGGTGAAGCTATAAATGATAATTCACACACAAAGAGTCATTAATAATCATCTATATTAAGGAAGCTATGTATCTTAAAGACATTCTTTGGTGGTTTCGAAGAGATAATGGCTTCTATCTTTTCTGGATCAACTGAAACACCTTATTCAGAAATTACATGGACAATAAAGTGTACCTATTGTATCCAAAAATCACACTTTGATAGTTTGGAATAAAAAATATGATCTCTTAAGAATCCCAACACTATCTCCAAGTGTTTCCCATGCTCATCCTTTGTCCTTGAATACATCAATATGTCATCCATGAACACTACAACCAAAAAATCTAAATATCATTGAAATATCAAATTCATCAAATCTATAAAAACCACTAGTGTAATTGTAAGGCCTAAAGGAATTACCACATATTCATAATGGCCATATATTATTTTGAAATCCATTTTTAGAATATCCTCCTTCCAAACTCACAATTGGTAATATCTTGATTGCAAGTCAATTTTAGAGAACCAATGAGATTGACTCAATTCATCGAATAAATCATCAATTCATGGTAGTGGATAAAGACTCTTTATGATAACTTGATTAATATTACTATAATAAATTCAAAACCTTAGATTTCCATCTTCTTTCTTCAAAAACAAGACTGGTGCTGCCCACAGAGACGTGCTCGACCGAATGAAACCTTTGATTTCTAGCTCCTCCAACTATACTTTCAATTACCATAACTCTATTGGTTCCTTTATATAATATGTAAGGGAAATAAAACTGGTCCCTGGAAGTAGTTCAATCATAAACTCCACTTCCCTTAGAGGTAGAAACCATGAGATGTTATTTGAAAAAACATCTTGAAATTGATCCACAACGGCTGAAAATATGTTTTCCTTGATCTCCTCATTCGATGACAAAGTCAAAGACAAAAATTTATGAGATATTTTTCCCACTAATAGTGCTAATAACCCCATTACACCTACCTTTACAACTCTTTCTCCTTTAAATAGATGCTCGACGCTATCCTCATTCAAAAAAGTAACTATACTTCTATAATAGTCGATGTGAGCCTTGAATGTTGTCAGCCAATCCATACTGAGGATCACATCATATAATTCCATCTCTAACACTAAGAAGTCCCATTTTAGCTCAAATTCATAAAAAAATATATAACATGCACTACAAAGGAAGGCACTATATTCTTTTTCCTAGAGAGGAGTTTGACGTTTTAACATAGAGGGCGTCATTTTGAGTTTTAAACTTAGAAAATCAAAAACATGAGCAAAAATGAAGGAATGCAATGAACCATTATCAAACAACACTTGCATAAGGGTAGAATTAAAAAGAATCATACCTATCACTGTAGATGGTCCAACCTAATCATCCACAATCATCAACTCAGTTCCATACAACTGCTTCGTCGCTGCACTCTGCTCCTTATTTCCTTGATGAGATTTCCCTATCCTAGGAGTCATGGTATTCCTAGAATCACCATAGATAGATCTAATATTTTGATGATAATGAGTATATTTTCCTCTCCTGGTTAAAGCATATGATATCTGCAACACCTAATAAGTGTCTCAGACACCTGACCTCATACCACTGCGACAATAGCATTTCAATTGTCCCATCTTGTTGAAATTATGGAATGAACTTTGTGGTGCTAAACACACTCACTTAATGTGGTCAAACTATCCATGTTGGAAACATCCCTCATTTTTTGTGATTCTTAGAGAAAGATTTACTGATCCAGCTATCTGATTCTAATTTCCACTCCAACCTTGGAAATAAGTGTCCCTTTTCCGCTTTCTCCCAGCATTAGAGTTCCGAAATGTTCATATGGGTATCAACATAAATCCTCTTCCCATATCTCCTGATATGTATCTTTTATCAATCATTGATCTATTGACTATCTCTGTATAGTCAATAATATAGAGCACAACTACGATCGAATGAATCTCCTATTTTAGTCTTGATTCAATGATACATTCCTTTAGGGCAGCACTAGACGCAACCTCTAGTGCAAAGCAAACTAAATTCGTGTATTTATATACAGACTCTATTACAAAGAAATTTTCCTGCTTCAGGCTGAAAAATTCCATTGCTCTTCGGATCTTGAACATGTGAGGATAGAATTGTTTTTTAAAAAATTTCTCAAAATCATCCCAACTAAGGTCTTGATCCACTTTATCATGCAACACTAGTTCCCCCCACTGGCATGAATGATCCTGGAGCATATTCATCTCCATATAGACCTTGATCTTCTCTAGTGTGATGATGACTTCAAAGATATGATTAATCATGTTCATCCATTCCTATGCTATTTCCGGTTCAGAATCACCCCTAAAGATGGGTGGATTCTGTTTATAGAATAGGATGGAATGTTCCACTTATCTTGGATCATCCCTTTGATTCCTAGTTTCCATAGCTTGGAATTACTAGATGATACTTTGAACAAATTGTTGGTTCACCTATGGTTCAGGTGAAACCATGTTCTCCGTAGCTTCTTCTAGTTGGTTTCTACGATGCATACGAGGTTCCATTTTCTCAACCAAAAACAAACTCTGTAAGTCTCACTCTTTATCCATAAAAGGTTTTATATTTCAAATTCTATAACATCAAATATCACAAAATTACTTTCCAAAATCAAAATTTTCCATGTTTAACCGTCATTGAAAAATACATTTTTTTTCATTTTAAAATCAACCTTTTTTTCAAAATTTACCAACCATGCCCTTTTTAAAATCATTCATTTGAAAAAAAATTCGAAATTTTTCAAAAATCAACACAAATCATCACATTATATATCATATTTCCAAAATTTAATATGAAATCCTAGTGGTAAGTCATTCCTCTAATGCATTTCATTCTCATCTCATTGGCTAATCCCATGATAATGAGATTTCAAAATCCTAGAAGTGTCTCCAAAACACTTATGTACCCAACTCTCTGGTAAACTAAAGTTCATCATATATGGGTTAGGTACACCATTTTATTCTACACATTTAATGTTCTAAAAATCCTACTCCTTTCTAAGATTACAACACAAGGAATAGACAAGAATGATTTCATCTCTAAGAATGAGAAAACTAAAGGCAAATTGTTCTACAAAGGAAAGACCAAGATGATACCACTTTTAACATCCCTCCTTCTTCACATTGGCTTGAGATGGAGGGAGGAATTCTACATGGCCTTAAGAAACATCCCCATGTTTCCAAAGGCTAGAAATAAATGATGGAGGGTCTCAAAAAATTTAGGGGATGATTTACCCTTTAAGAGTAAAATGACTAATCAACAATACATAACCAAATATACAACTATATGATGCATGAAAACCATAAAATACAACTCTACATTTTATGTATGAAAATCATACTCAAATAAAGTGCCACAATGGAATACTACAACATCAAAGTAAACAATATAAGATAAACTAATAAAACTCCAAGACGACCACAAGACTCCATGCTCTGCAAGCTCTATGCTCCAACATCACCAAACAGACCAAGTATCCCGAAGTAGTACAAAACATGTGATACTTTACCTTTACCCTTGTACTATTAGATTACATCTTCAAAATCACAAAAGTTCCACTAGGGATGAGTACTAAAAATCAGTAGGTTTTCCTCAATGAATTCCCTACTCATCCCAATATGATAGAAGAGCTATCCACATTTATATAAAATAGTTTATATGAAACTATTTCCAAACCAGTTTATAACTAAATATAAAAAACTTCGAAATAGTTTATAACTCAATATAAAAAAATTATATATTAAAAATTTCCCAAACAAACACTTTTTCAAAGAATGAAACCAAACATGGATTTTTCCCATTTCACAAGTTCCCTTTGACATAACCAATCCATTCCACAAATCCACATTACCAACCATGCATGCTTCAGTATGATTGTTACATACTCATGAGTGATTTCTCATCGATCTACCAAGTCATCACAAGGTAATTATATCCCATGTTCCATTAAAAATTTGGCACTAAGCACAAGGTTATATTTCAACCAAGCCTCTTAAATGAAATATGAGCACACACACCAAGTATGCCCAAAAACCAAGCCAAAACCATTTTAATAAAATCACCCTTTTATTTAAAAAACTTTTTCCATCAAGCCATTTCAATCAAACAATTTTTTTTTGAAAAACTTTCTACAAAAAATTATTTTAGTATTTCCAAAAAAACTTTATTTTAAAATAACCATTTTAAAATCAAGATGCTTAACCAATTTTTATAACAATTCACCAAAAGCAGACAGTTCCATAAAAACCATAAATCATTACTAAAGAAGAATTATTCCATGATTTGCACACCAATTTGATAATCAAATTAATTAAATTAAATCAATTTAAAACTATTCCAATAAATTCTAATAAGAGGAGTTGAGAGTGAAGCCACAAACCTCAATCATTTTGATGAAAACTGAAAACAGATAAAGAACGCTCTTGAAACTGAGTAAGAATTCCACAAAACCACCTTAGATCACTTCCCCTATCAACAAAAATACCAAATATCATTATATTTGGCAACAAAAATCATAGATCTACCCATAAAAAGCATATATATGATAAAACAAGAGAAGATGATAAATAGATCTAAGAAAATGTGACAGGAATGGGGAAGAATGATTACATACCACAAGAATCCGGATTCAAATCACCAAGGGAAGCCTTCAGATCACCTATGGATTGATGGGAGAACCTTATTTGGAATTTGGAGAAGAAAAATCTTGAGTTAGGGCCGTTTTGAGGTAAAAACGAGTGTCTTAATGGCATGTTCAACCTAGATCCACTTTTTAAGGAGGTGGTCTTTGACCTGCGCATGGTTTAGTCACACAGTTAGACAAACCATGCGCTAATCGTGATCATGCTACTTCATTAAGAAATACTTCACACAAACTACTCTCACACCTTCCAAACCATGTTTTGACCATTCCAAAGTTCTTGATCCAACATTTTCACATTTACACAGTTTCAACTAGGCTTCCGCACGGTTTGGACACACCATGTCGAGCCCATGAACCTTCCCTTTGGCCCCAAAAACACTAAAAAAGTTCTCCAAACTTTCCAAAATTTAACCCTTATACATAATAAACTTAAAAACATAAATTAATTTTTACACACTAGAAACCATGGGTACTACATTATGCTAAAACCACATTAGATTCTATACACTATATATTTCATGGGTTAACACAAGGTTAGGGTAGCCATTGTGGTCCCATAGGTCACATCACAATCCAAACACCCTCTATGGGTTCCATTATAATATTACAATCTATAAGGTCAAATATTATCACTAGGAGGTTATAAAATCCCTCAATATATCCATTATTTCATCATGGCCCAACAGGTCTTATAGACAATACAATGTTGGCCCCTCATTGGAGAGATGACATAAAGACTATGCCACCTTCAACATCAAGCTAGGAGGGTCCTATCATGCCAATCCAATACATATATCCTTTAAAATATTAACCATACTAGGTACATTCATGCTAATAATAATGTAACACTCACCCCATGATCAAATCAACAAAACCAAAGGTTCTAAGGCATCTCAAGGTTCCCTATGGCTTGTCTCTAGGCCAAATATTTTCATTATATCACCCTCTATTGTATGGAGAGAAAAAGAAGATCCTATACCAAGTCCCTATATATATCATTTATTTCATTTCATTTATACCCCTTTTAGGTCCAAGTATCTCAAAGATCAAATTTATAATCAAGCCCTTGACCATCAATGGTCGAGGCATTAATCCAATTTTCAAGGGCCCCTTGAGGCCCTTATCACTTTGTTCATTTCATGGAATTTATTTAAAATAAATCATTCTAATAAAAAGGGTTCAATCACACGCTAGTGGAGATATGTCATATCAAATTCACATAAATAAATAATTAACCATAGGGGTATACTCAAGGACCACCTACCCAATACGAAGTTATCATCCATTTAGCAAGCTCGACCACTTTTACACAAGATCTCATCATCACCTGACACCCATCTCAAGGAATAACATTTAAATAATTTAGTTAAATAAATTTATAATCAGTTATTCAATTTAATTAAAAAGTTAATAATTGTCTAAAAATTCACTTGGTAATATAACGATGTTGAGACCATGGGTAATGAGGTATGGTCCACTGCCAATATTCACCTAGACCTAATCCACAAAAAATCCCCAATTTCATTACCCAAATAAATTCCCAATTTCATCTTATTTAATTAAAATCCAATAAAAATTAATAGGTCAACATACCTCCCATGGAATAGTTATAAACAAAGTATGGTCATCCTTATAAAATGTCCTTTAGCCAGATCGAGTAGAATCCCCATAATCTTGGATGATTTCCATCATGCTCTGGTGAAAATAATCTCCAAATACCTAGACCACATCATCCAAAAATCCAATGCTATAGAGGGAATATTAAAAAACTAATAAATATAGGAAGTCACCATTAATCTACATAAAAAAACCCTTGAACCACGCAAATTGAATGGAAATGAAGAGGATGAAGAAGGGGGAGATCATCCCTTCCTCACTCATCATCCAAATCAAGAAATCATGATGGGGTTTCTATTTTAGAAGCCCCTAAAATGTAAATCCATCCCATATTAAAAAAAACTAGGACTCGATCATGGAATGAACATGAGGGTTATAGTGTGACAATCCCTCACCCGACCTAGAAGTGGTGGAGCCTAATAGGGTTACATTAAGAACACCTTGGAAGATAAGCCAACATCCTTGGTTGTCCCTTCATGATGCTGCCCAAGGGATCACAATGTGATGCCTTATCCATGATGTGACCTCATCATGACCCTGCTTCTATAGTGTGGGCCTCATGCCTCTTGTCATGGACCCTCACACTCATTTACATGAAATCTATGTGACACCTACCTTATGATAGGTCTTTATGGTGTGACCATTTTTCACTCAATGAAAAACATAGGGAAAAACTGCATGAGTACTTAGACCCCTTTATGAGGTTCATGGCCAAGGAATGACTTCCCCTTTATGGTACAACCACTTAAAAGGTTTTTTACCTTTTCCAAAATTCACATAACTTGTCATGTCATGAAGCTCTTGGACATGGTATGACCCTTATCTTCATAGAAAAATTTCAAATGCATGAACGTAAGGTTTATCACCCTACTTTGTAAGGATCATGGTTGCAGCATGGTGACTCCCTTCACGACATGACCTAGTTCATAATTTTGTTTTCCCTAGACAAAAACCAAAAAAACCAGCACACCAACTGACCTAAGTATTCTTCTTGTTATAATAGGACCTACAAGATACATTACTACTTACTGTTACTATATAATTTTAGAACCTCAACCCCACTCCAATGCTCACTTGAGTACCCAAATAATCTCTCTAGGCTCAATCCGTATCCAAAAAATAAGATGAACCATAATTTTTATATAAGTTTTTTAATATATCTCTTTAATAAAATATTTAATTAATAAATTCCTCAAGATATTTTGAGGTTTAGTGTCTTGGAAACTAGGTACATAATATATGAAGTTCACATATCATGAAAAAAACTTTATCTAATTATCTTGAAATGATCCTTTATTATTCCATCCTAGGTCACAGCATAATTAGTTTCCTAGGGGTATACATCAAAAGAAAAGGGTGAGCATAAATCTCATTAAGGGTATAAACATAGTAAAAAGTAAGTAAGTGACCATCATGGATAATTCATGAGGCAAAACATAAGATAATGATCATAAGTACATGAGGCATAACATGAGAGTAAGGTCATGAGTGCATGAGGCATAACAAGGAAATGTGGCTACAATATAAAAATGAGATTTTCATAAGAATATCATCACGATTTTGTAAAACATATATCCAAGTTTTTTCCCTAATGTATCATAAAATATTTACAAGGAATGTTTTCAAGGTATCATAATAAATTTATCTCTAGAGATTAATTCTTTACCCATTGCATTTGAGTGCTATTAGGGTGCACACTTTATATGACTAAATTTATGTGTTTCATATAGATCATATATCATAATAATATATTTAATATTTTTAACCCATGAGTTGGTAATGTGGGTTCAATACATGGAAATACCCAATCAATGGATTATAGTTATATCTACATGGATAACCTAGAATTAATATAGGGTTGGGTATTCACATCACAAAAGTATGGCATGGGAAATCAAATAATAATTCTAGAAACACAATGGGTATATATAATAGAATATGTAATGGGATTGATGAGATAGAATATTATTCTACAATTAATATATAATCATTTGGATAGTAAATTACTGATTATAATCACATGAAAGAATAATCAATTGAAAATAAAAAAAGGCTTATTACTAAGGAAGTATTTGAATAAAAGGATAGAGGAAGAGAATACCTTAACTTATGAGATAGCTTATTAAATCTTGAGAATATTTCCTTGAAACCTTAGGAGAGCCTTGGAGAGAATCTATTGAGATAAAATGAGAGTAAATTCATACTCAATGGATTTTGAGTGAAGAGGAATGTAAGAATGAGTGAGTATTTATAGAAAATGAGAGTGATTTGTTTATTAATTTCTAAACATTGGCCTTGGACATCTAGGTTATAAAAAATGTAAAACTTTTGGCCTTAAAATGTTTTAAAACCACGGATTAATACATATTGGGACTGATTTTTAGTATTTTATTGTTTAAAAATTGAACTCCATAAAATAGTTTTATTTTAGAGGTGGAAGAGACTCTTATTCTTGAATATTTTTTTAAATTCTTAAAATATACTTTAGGTTTTGGAAGATCCTTTATAGTTTTTAGAAAATTAATTTTATTAAATTAAAACTTATTATATTAATATAAAAACCCATTTTTATTCAATAAATTCATTAGATTACTTATTACATCATTTTTAAGGCATTATGATTTTATAATACATACTATATATACATACCAAATTTCACTTTTTACCCAAAAATTAGACTATATTAGAAGATTAGAAAAAATAAACCATTGGATAATTTTTACATGTTGATTTCAAAAACTACATCCATTTTATTAAAATAATTTCATAAATATGAGAAATTTAATTCTTTTAAAAAATACTTATTTATTTAAATATGTCAATTTTTATAACATGATCATATTTCCAACCCTTAGAAAAACTACATATTATTCAATAAAATTATTTTAGTATTTATATATAAATAAATATGTTTTGTTTTAAATCCTTTTTATGAAAATAAACTGTTATTTGAAATGTCTAAATTCATCATAAAAATGTATTTTAATGAAAATTAATCAAATATTTTTTTTATAAAAATAAATTATGGTTTCTTTTTATCAAAAACATATTTTATCATATTCATCCTCTAATAATGTGAATTTTATATTTTATATAAGTTTTATACATTAAATAATAATATGGTATCAATTTAACCACCATTTCATTTTTAAAAATTTTTACATGTAATATTACTGAAGGTAAAGATACATAACCCCTTTATCACACTAGCATAATCCCTAAGTGTAATATGTGTGATGGTGGTACTTTCAGGAGGTGGTTTAACTAACATTTATTTGGTAGTGATCTCCACTAACTTGAACTTCTCCTATAGTCTATTTTGCTTGAGCCCAACTTGTTAAAGCTCTGCCTAGTACAAGTCAAGGGTGAACTACAATGATGCTACCTCCCTCAAAAGACCTAATAAATGGGAACCATAAGGCATGATCCTACCGGTTAAGGTCATTGTTCCTCCCTAAGACATAAATTATTTCTCCTAATTACCATTAATATATAATAAATACAATAATCAATTTATGAAAGTTATATTACGAATGGTCACTATGCCCAATGGTAATAATTCCCCCACACTCATATCCTAAATTTATCATTTCCCATTTTACACTATATATACTACACCATTCTCATACTTCATCATTCACTAATTCACTTACAAAGGTTCTACACTTCCCTTCAAAATGTTTATCATATTATTAGCGCTTCGTTTTATTTTTACTATATTTATAGCAGGGGTGATATTCATGGGAGAATTGAAGCCTATGGAGTTTACCTTTATATATATATTATTATTTGTTTTTTATCTCCTTATACTCTTCTTATCTATTATTATCATTATTATTATATGATTTGTAATTTCCCTATGAAATATATTGGTATTTATTGGTTAATCTATTGTAAAATATAACAAAAAATTTATTGTGTAAAATGAGTTCTATTATTAATAATATAAAAAAATTATAGGTTGTTACAAAAACATATTAAATGTACTAACACTCAGAATTATGATCCAAGTCCAAATTCTCAAAATGTCCTCTACTCTGGGACAAAAAATTAAAATTTCCCTTGAAATTTTCAATCCATAACAACACATGATTTTTCATTATGACTCCCACACATAGAAATATGTTGAGATAAAATTCCCCATGTTTAATATCTTAATATACATACGAGTATTTCTTTCCTTGGGGATTTAATGATCATGTCTATACTAGATAACCCAGATTATATGGTTCACCTTACTTGTAACAAAATTTAAACATTTATAAAAACTATGTGTGGTGTGATTCCTATTATTCTAGGATATGTAGTGACATTTGGATTACTTATCCTAGGCCAAACCATGAATTTCAATTTCATCTAGACATCCCTTGTGTATGTTATTCTAATTCACATTGGGTTTTCTATATCGGTTTTACACTAAGACACCTTAAAAGTGACTCAGGTATCATACCTCAGTTACTTCTACAAAGATTCCTCTAGTTCTAGTCATATTCTAGAATAGTAAAATGACACCATGTTAATAAAAAGTATTATCAATTTATTCCCATTACCAATGGATATATAGTGACACCTAGATATCTTATATAGTACAATTCATAAAATTAATTTTCATGAATGAGATTTCTTTTCTAATGATAAATTTCCTAATTTATATTAGGTTTCATCCTTCTATCTCACCATAGTATCTAGACATTTCTCTTTCCCCCCTATGCATGAGTTATATCTGTACAGGGAGACCTTATCTCTATAACTACTTGTGAATTGATTGCTATTATTATAGGATACATATTAACATCCATATAACTTACATTAGACATAAAAATATGTTTAATTCTAAATAAAATCTCATTCAGTAGGGAATCTGAGACTTCATCAACTCACATCAGGGTTTTCTCTCCCTAGTTAGCACTAAGATGAATCCTTTTAACTTTATGCATGAGCCAGATCAATGCAAATACCCTAACAATTAGGTCTTTATTGTATGAGATTAAAATGTATTGAATCCAAATAATTATCACATTAAATTAAAATTCATGACATTTAGTCCATCTTGTAAGACCTTAAATAGGATAACAAGACCTACTCTACATGGTTAAATTCCCTTGTATGAGAGTCAGGTCTATGTAATAGTTCGATGATGCAAAGATATTTATCCATAATACCATTATAGAATAAAAATATCCATTACTCTGATAATAATATCCTAGTGATTGGTATCTATATTTATATTAATTATTCTCTACCCTAGACATGAATCAATACATTTTCTTGTGTACAAACATGAAGCCTTTTTTGGATTATATTTTGAACCAGAATAAAGATGTCCCTTTCCTACACCTAATCTAGATTTTTACAGAGACCTCATAAGAACTATGTATGTCTTGATTTGTGTCATTAAAAGATATGTAGTTAAATATGATCCATATACTTATAACCCAACCAAAAATCACTATCCATTCAAATTATTTTTCAATGATCTATGACATAGCCCAACCATATTTGGCACATAATTTGTTCCCTCTTCACTTTTGAACACCTTCTTCTCATATTCCATACTTCATGCTTTGAGTGTTTGAATACTCATAAACCTTTTATGAATACTATTAATCAGTGTATACTCGATGGTCCATATTGAAAGACCCTTTAACTACAAATAAAATACATGAAAAACTTTTCAGGTTGAAAACCCACAAAGGAAGACTAGAGAAAAAGTCAAGTCTCTAGTCACCAAGACATTCCCTGTCATGATTTTGGAAATATTTATAGTAAAAAGTGAAAAGTAAAAAATATTTTAGGGTCCACCATATGTCTATATAAAAATTCAATTTATTCTTACTAAAACTATTGAATCATGAAATAGTAATATAAAACCTTTTTTCTTCTCTCCTACACATGCACTTAATAAATTTCACGTCATATCACTTTTCCCCAAGAATGTGTTCAATGCACAGTGGCATAACCTTTTGAATGTTTGAAACCTTCTTTAATACTCTTTCATCAATAAATATAGTCTATTCCTCAATTGGTTGATTCTTCATAAATATTTCATGGATATTAGTAACAAGTGAGTTAAACTCCAAAAGACACATCTACTTAGTAATGTTATTAGTGACACCATATTCAGCCTCGCTAACTAGAGGCATCTTTCATCCCAATGAGAAGGCTCTCTAATCTTCCTACACCCCCAAAAACATTATAGAGGAACCCATCTTTCGAATTCATTCAAGGATCATCCTACCCATTCTCCTTCCATTACATTACTCCCCAACTAAAAAATCCTAAGTTGTGATTTTCATATTCTATAATTCAACCATTCAAGTTGATCTCAATAACCTAGATGCCACACAATCATGAATCATACCCTATTCTCAACCTTAATGACTTAGAAAAATTTTGAGTGATTAAAAAAAAGTAATAAATTTTTTCATGTTTAAAACCCCAAAAGGGTGCCCTAAACAAAAGTAAAATTCTTCCCTACTAAGCCTTGTCATGCCCGACATAGACAAGAATTAAGGTTAAAATAAAACAAGAAAATAATTTAGGTCACATCATATGTCCTTATAAAGAGTCAATTCATACTCACTAAGTATATTTACCTCGAACAGAGTAAAAGAAACAATACATTACTAGAGTATTAATTTGGATTATTTATAAAAAATGCCCAAAGGTGTGATTCTAGGGTTATTGAACCTCATTTGAACATTGGAATACTCATTAAAAAATCTACCTTCATGTTTTTCATTATGTTGAGTCACTCATCTACCATATCTAAGTGAGTTAATCTTAACTTATGATGATGGTGTATATGAAACTTTATTTGTCATACCTATATTCATCTAAGTGATGCTCAGGTAGAGAACAAATTTATATAGTCCTTTATCTCATAGACCCACATTGATGTGTGAATATAGTACATATGATTATATATCCAAACCACCTATATCTATTAGAGGAACCATATCCAACAGATAATGGTTTGATATAAATTTTACTCATGACTTAATTAGTTAAAGATTATGATTTACCCCATCCATACCCATTAAATGTTAAGACAAACTCAATTATCTTGGTGTTACTCTTTGTATGTTTTATAGGTTTTCATTAATTGATGATTAAGGTCAGATAGAAATCAAATGATTTAAAATGTTTTAAAAAATATCTTGTAATTTATTGATAGAGGATATGAGAGTGACATTAATATTCTGGAGTCTCTATCGTTATATATAAGAGGAATCAAGGATTTTAATGTTGCTACAAGGAATACTCAATAAACATTTAAAGACAAATCATTGCTTGATTATAGATATTAGAAGATTGATATAAGGAAAATAACATTGTAGCTTCTTCATATACATCATACAACATTGAACCTTCCCTTAAAACTACATCCATCGCTACCTTTTTATCATTATCAACCAGTCATTGCTTCTCTTCTGCTTATTTTTTAATAGTGACTGACTCTTTACAGATCTAGTCTATCCAGGCACTCCATTCCATGGCTTGATCCTGCCAATCTGCTTTTATCACCACATATTGTGAAGTTTAATTAAGTACCATGGTTTTGATATTAATGTTGAAGGCCATGGATTCTTCAGTGGAGATCCGTGATTGAGTGCACTAATTCACTCTTGAGAGATGATCACCTCTTTCTCATTGGTGTGGACTTCATGGTATTCATACCTTCCAAATCCCAGATTGAAAAACATGTGTTGGATGTGATGTAATGGGCCATCAATCTCATTAAGAGGAGTCCTATAAAATAACTTAAAGATTTTACTCCATACCCAATATTGAATCTTCTATTGGATCAAGGAATACTTCAAGTCTAAATCAGAGTTAATTATAGGGATTGATAGAAAATAATTGACCAAATCACTTAAATAAGATCCATTATTGACTCATCTTGGGTGAGATAGTACCAAATTATTTTATAACTATATTACTTATTACAATTGAGATTCCAAATAAACAACATCTTTGGTACCTATGGTATTTGGAAAGTCAGTTGAAATTGATGTTTGTAATATGTTTTTCACTAGGCATGAGAATAATCTAGATAATAAGAGGCATGAATACTCACCCTTTTTTACTGGAATATCACCCTCTTCAAAAATTTCCATCATCTATGAAGGAACAAAGGGAGGATATATTCATGGTGTCTCTCATGTGGAACTATGGGATGCTTGATCCACCACAAAGAGAACAAAACACTTTAATAGTGATACTATTTTATAGGTTATCTTTGACCCAATCAAATTTGAGCATCACCATAGAGGGATACACATACAAACTGACATTAATTAGAACCACTATGAAAAGAAGTTCAAGTATTGGGATGAGAAGATACACCAAATGTGGCATGTTATAATTCAAAATAGTCATCTAGATCATTGGCCACTATAAATTTTCCACTAGACTTGAATCAATTGGGAAATTGGATTGTGTAACACCCTAACTCAAACCATCGGGTCTGATCTGAAGGGTCACATAACCTCATGTGCACCTATATATGTGTAAGAAGAAGGAGACTAGAAGTGAGGGTCTAAGTCTATCAGCGAGGAGACTATACCCTATATATCATGTCATCATATAGTGATATATAATTAGTAATAAATAATTCAAAAAATAATTAGAGTATGTGCTGAAAATAAATATGGAATACATGGAAAATAATAAAAAAACTACAAAATGTGGAAAGCCTGTCCAGAATGAAAAAATAAGACAAATAAAGATTATATGTTGGTCTACCAGCATATATCCTAGTCCATGACCATCTCCATGCTCCTATGCTTATCCATCCACCACAAGGCCCTGTCCCTTCATCAGTTGTCTTATAAAAGCAATAAGAACATAAAAATTCTTAATTAGGGTGTGAGTACAAGAATAAGTAGGACACAACTAATGCATCCTAAACCCAATGTCCTCAAGTATAACAAGTTTATGCCATAATAATCATAAATTCATAACAATCATATCAAACTATAGAAAAATGAGCGGTCATGCGCTACCTAATCCACCGTAACCCCTGTCTGTACTTACTTTATCCCTATATTAGAAGATAACAGAAGGTATCATTGATAACCAAACTGACCCCAACATAGATTCCTCATGGTGTCATGTGTAGATGAAACCCAACTTCATCTACCCATAAAAATGGCCATGTCACCCAGCATCCTCTAAGTTGAGAGTATTCTCGCATCAACTAGCCTTCCTTAAAATGAATGGATCCTGGCATAAGGCTTCCTAAAGTGCATGAAAAAAATGAAAGTATGTCTACCTCATACCTCCACCATGTGCTTTAGTCTCTCATCACCATCATCACATACATAGAGTACCCCCCCCACTAAAGGATAATCATATCCCAATGGTCCACCTATCTCAGGTACCACTAATAACCACAAAGGCTTGATAACAAATATAGAGGGTGAATTATACAAGAAGAAATATCATATCATCATGAGTATATATAAGCACACATAAAATCATGTGATTATTATTAAACATGGAAATAATCTACACTAATATCACTCATGGAATTAGAATATCACAAAAGATATCATGAGCTACACCCATACACCCACATGTTATCACAATCAATGATGGTGTAAAAATATTCCAATATAAATAGTCATCATAGAAACATGTATAAGTATGAGATCCCAACAGGAAAGGCACTTTATAAATCAAGTTTTTTAAGTCTATTTCATGTCCTATTAGAGGTTTTGATACCCTCATCATGTTATCACACCAACTAAAATAAGGATCACCCACCCAAGACTCTTAGAATCTCCAAATAATTAGAAAAAGGATTATAATGTAAGGAATAGAGAAACTAGGAAAGGGAGATCCAAAAATAAACTTGGGTAGGCTAGCATAAGGGAATAATGGTGAAAGTACAAAGGGTGAGATATAGTGTGTGTGCACTAAAACACAAGGGAGAACCACCAAACTATAGTTCCTCGACACCATGATGCAAGGGGTATTCACCATAGTGAAAAGAAGGAGGATTATGACAGAGGGTTTGACCTCCACAACCAAAGAAAAAGAGACTATGATGTAAAGTATGGGTTGTGGTCATGGATGGGGTGTACTATAGAATAGGTAGTGGATCTTCATCATGGATCTCTTTTGGTGGTATTTGGGACTTCATAGATTGGTGAAAAAGGAGTATGAGAACACCAGTATTTATAAGGAACTAACCTAGGTTCCATCTGCATGAAAATTGACCATAAAATCCCCTCTTTAATTATCACAATTAAATTATTAAATGGTCCATTTAATACCATTACTACTAAAGAAAAAAGAACACCTAATTTAAATGATGTGGATGACTTATACGACATGTTGATAGGACACCATGGTGAAGACACATCAAAAATCCCATCTATGACCTAGGTTGTTGAATAGTATCCCATGGAAGGCTAGGCTATGGAGTAGCATTTATATTTTTGATTCAAGACCACCCATCATGGTTTGGTATCATGGGATGTAATGTGGCCTCCTTGGTTTTGGAGAAAGCTGGTCAAAACGCCCGTTAATCCCCCAAAAAACTTCCCAAAACACCTCAGTTTCAAACCACACATGGAATAAAATGAAATAAAATAAAAACAAGGTATTTTATTAAGAACATGAATTCCATGTATTTATGATTATTCCCCCTAAAATAATTCTCATAATTGAGATGCATCACTAGAGTTCCAACTCAAACAAATCAGGCTACTAAGCTTGAATGTTATCCTCTCACTCCCAGGTCTCCTCTTTGATCTTCCCATGCTTCCACTGAATCCATATAAGTGGAACCATCTTCTCAAAAATAACTTTCTTGATTAAGTTTATGATCCAAATTGTAGAATCCTAATATGATTAATCTGCTTCCAACTCAATTTCCTCACAGTATATAACATATATGCACAAGATTAGGCATGTACCATTAAAGCTATGAAACGTGGAACAAATAATGAATACCTCAATAACATGAAGGTATATCAAAATTGTATTCTATTTTACCTACTAATTAGGTTATCTTAAAGGGTCCCACAAAATTTTGGGGTAGCTTTCCTTGATTCCTCAGATGTTTGTTCCCCAACCGAGGAGTCATCCTCATGAAAACCTTACAAACCAAATGAGCCAGAACAATCTCCTCTTATGGTCGACATAATATCTCTATCCGATATGTGTAGTGATCAACCTATTATAAATAAGATTCACTCTCTTGGATGTCTCTTTCACTATGTTAGTTCCAACAACCACTACCTCACCCACCTCATTCCAATAGATCAATGAGAGACATGGCCCACTGTATAGAGATTCATAGAGTTCCATTTGAATTGAAGCCTGGTAGATATTGTTGCATGAAAAATAAACCAAGGCTAGGTGATCATCCTACAATCCACCAATGTTTAGGATGAAAACTAGAATCATATACTCTAAAATGTATATAGTCTACTCAAACAGTCTATCTGTCTATGGATGTTATGTCGTACTCAATATCAATTGAGTTCCTAGGGCTTTCTATAAGTACTAACAAAACCATTAAATAAAATGTGTGTCTATTTCGGATATAATACTCATGTGAAATTCCTAAAGGAATATGATCTCATAGACATAGATATTTCTTAGCTCCTCCACTGAGTGAGTCTCTCTCATCATCAAAAAGGGAGAAATATTAGTTAGCCGACCAACAATCACACGAACTACATCACAACTTATCAGGGTCCTAAGTAACCCCGTCAAAAAGTCCATTATGACATCTAACCACTTACACATGGGTAAAAAATGGGTTTAAGTAAATTCTTAGGTTACTGGTGTTGATCCTTTACCCTCTGGCCAGTAAGGCACCAAGAGATGAAGCCAACAATATCTCTCTTCATATCTGGCCACCAGAACTAGTGTATGAGGTCAGGATACATCTTGGTTGAACAAAGATGTACCAACCACATAGAGGTATGATAATATCTCATCAAATAATTTATAATGTATGTAGAGATTACTGATATCCCATGAATGAATATGAAAACTTCGTAGTCCATCGACCATCTAGGTATCTAGTCACCCCCAGCCAGTTTTTCTCTCATCACAGACACTCTAGATATAACTCTGGAATAGTTTTTACCTGATCCACAAGTGAGGATATAACCACTAAAGTAGTAAAATTTATATATCCCTTAACCTTAGAGGCATCCAACATCTAATCAACCAACATGATCATTAAGAATGACTTCTCCTCATAAGGATGCCCACCAACCTTCTTCTCAACCTATGTCCTAAGAGAATCTACAATGATGTTACCCTTCCTAGGTGTGTAATCCATATTAAGGTTTAATTTCTATATATAATCAATATAGTTACTCTATCTCAAGTTCAAATACCTCTATGTGAATATATAGAAAAGAATATTTTGATCCATGTACACACAAAAATCTCTCACCAAAGAGATAGTGTCACCAATACATTAGAGTATGGACAAAGGATGCCAACTCTAAGTCAAGTGTAGGGTATTTACACTTGCATGGTCATAGATGATGAGAACCATAGGATAATACCATCTCCCTCTCTATCAACACCACTCCCATCCCAACACCTGATGTATCACAGTAAACTACATAACCAATCCCTGGATCAGGGAGTCTCAGTACAACAGCTATTGTTAACCCTCGCTTTAGCTCGAGGAATGACTCTTCACATAGATCCATCCATAATAACTCCACTACCTTCTTCATCAATTCTATCATGTTTGTTTATAGTCATGAGAATACCTAGATAAAATAATGGTAGTATCCTACTATGACCAGAAATATCTTGATCTAAAACATGTTCTGGGGACATGTACAGAACATGACTACCTCAACTTTATATAAGTTCACAAATATACCAGTCTTAGACACCATATTTCCTAGAAAAAACACCTCATTAATCCATAAGTCACACTTAGACAACTTGGCATAGAGATAATGTGCTCAAATTGCACTCAAGACTATATATAGGTACCTATAATGATGCTTTAGTGTTTGTGAGTAGAAGAGTATTCCATCGAAGAACACTATGATGAATGAGTACAAGTATGGATGGAAGATCTTGTTTATTAGGGACATGGATACTTTTAGTTCATTCATTATCCTGAATGACATTACCAAGTACTCATATAGTATATACCTGCACCAAAATTCTATTTTTGGAATCCCCTCCTATCTAACCCAAAATTGATGATATCAAGATTAAATATTAATCTTTAATAACCATCAACATCCTATTAACTGATTGAAAATATCATTGATCCTAAGAAAATGATATTGTTTCTTCACTATCACTAGGTTTAGATTTCATTAATCAATATAGATACAAAGACTACCATATGCCTTCCTAGAAAATACAAATGTTCACCCCGTGATGAATTACTCAGCCTAATAAATCCCTTACTCTTCAAGTCATCCAACTATACCTTCAGTTCTTTTAGCTCGGTTGATTCCATATGATATGTGGGTATCAAAATGGGTTTCACACCAGGTACAAGTTTTAACTCAAAGTTAACTTCCCTCTTAGAGTGGAGTCTTGAGAAATCATCTAGGAAGACATCTGGGTAGAGATCCATGACTAGAGGAAAATATGTGGGGGCTACCAATGAACCTTATGAGAGATCAAAGCCCACCATCTATGCGATAATCATCCTGAGTTTAATCTTGTATTATAAAAATCTTCCTTCTTCCGGTTCCCACTTTTGGTCATCAATTACTTCTCTCTATTTGATGAAGTGAATGACACACACCTCTGATAACAATATATGTAATCTTAGAAAATAGTCAACCAGTCCATGCTGAGAGTCACATCAAAGTTCCTCATCTCCATAATCATGAACTCCCATAGATTTTCATAGCTGATGATAACTATGGGATAATTTGGGAATAATTGGAGATGGTCCACTTTTGTTCCCAAATTTGTGTCAATGGAGACCAACCTAGAAGAGGATTTAACTAGTAGGTTAAGTCTAGAAACTACCTGTGTATCTATGAAGTAATGGGATACACCGGTGTCAAACAAAGTTGTATATAGAGTGGATACAATAAATACCATACCTCGAATTATAGATGGCCCCTCTTCGCCATATGTTGGAGTCAGATCTAAAGAATAAATGAAGCCATACTCAGCCTTACAACCCTATCCCTAAAGTATGTAACCAATATAAGTATATTGTAGAGAAACCTAGCTTTTCCTATGGTCCCCTAGTCCTAACATCCTCCTTTCTAAAATTCTAGTAAAAAAATGTTTGAGGCATCCTTTCTTGCCACACTTTTTATCATGGAATTTTAGGTTTTGGACCATACCTGGTTGTAGTATCCAAAAATCCCATAGTTGAATCACTATGTATTACCTCTAGGAGGAACCAAAGACTAAACTTTGATATACATGCATGATACTGCTCCAATAAATTTCCCTGACCTTTCTCTTCCTTCCATTGGAAGATGCACTCACATCAACAGTTGGAGGCCCACCTACCTAACTAGAGAAGGGTAGGGAAAGTCCAGTTGTCCTTCCATCCTATAAAATCCACTCAATGGTTTGGTCCTTCCTCCAACCCTCCAAGTACGAAGATAGGTAAAAAATCCAGATATTCTATCTAAGGTTTGGTCGAAGTACGATTTCAAAATTCCTATCCTTCTGAGCCTCATTACCATCCCAAAGTGGTGTTAAATGGAGGAGATCAGTAAAGTGAGAATAGTATGATGACACTATCATGGATCCTTTCTATAGTTCTATGAAATCATGTGCTATGTCGATATTTAGTGTTTTAGGAAATATTTCAATATAAAAAAATTCCTTGAAATCCTCCCATGTGAGACCCACACGTTGTCCAACATGACCCATGACTCCCTACCAACTCTTAGCAGGACCATGCAACATGAATGCTACCAACTTTACCTTCCTATATAATAGTGCCTTGATAAGGTTAATGATTCTCTCTATGGTTTCCATCAAATCCTCATCATAATATGGTCCACTTGTGTTCTAAAAGGCTATAGGATACTGGAGATGGAAATCCTTAGTGTAGTCCACCATATATTTCAGGAGTGGCTGGAACAGAACCATTTCCTACAATATTGGGGTACATTAAAAATACTATATAATATCCATCTCAGCTAGAGGTCCCCCTAAATGTCTAAAAGGTGGAAACTTCTATAATAGAGGTAACATTAAGAACATATCAAGTCCTAATTAGTCTATGATATCACATAAAGGCTTCCCTATGAGCCTAACTTCATCTTGAGGTTTAACCCTCCTAGCCCTAAACCTTATCTCCATACCTACACATTAATAAAAATCATATATATATGTATATATATATACCAACACAAAAAATTTCTTATTTATACTAAAAAATTTCAGTACATATATATCACACAATGTGAAAAGGCATAAATATATCACAGTGTTAGAGAAACTATACTGAACATATAGAAAATGTTAAGGCATTTTATCAAAGAACTACTAGGAAGCATAAAAACATGTATATATATGGAATGTGAACCTATGTTCCTAGTAATGAATTATGAAGGTATTTGAAGTCTCATAAATCACATCTCAACATCATGTTCATCACTCGAGGTGAATCTTTTCAACTCTAACAACAAAACATAATTTCCCTCATTATGGAAACTCATAGGTACACTATATAGTGTTGGCTAGGAACTATCATGGTTCCCCTTCTCGAGTCCCAACGATCTTAACTCCCATCTATCCTATTCCTATGTCGAGGAAAGAGAAAATACAAGTTTGTATAAAATCTGGTCCTTGATACCATTTTATAAAACCCTAACCCAAACCACCGAGTTTTAGCTAGAGGGTCACATAACCTCATGCATGCCTCGATACATGCAAGAGGATACCATGGAGAGACTATACCCTATATGTCATGTTATCAGACAATAATAAACAAGTATTAATAAATAATCCCTAAATAATCATATTTAATGCGTAAACTGAAGATGACACACATAGAAAATAATAAAGTAATTCCCTAATGTGGAAAGCTTGTCTAGAGAGAATAAAGTAGATAAATAAAGATAAAATGTGGGTATCGTATACATCATTCTTAGTTTTCCACTAGATCCATTATCCTCTAATTATCCATCCACTAAATGGGCCATTCCCTTCAATGGATCTCTCATAAAATCTACAAGCACATCGAAATTACCGAGTAGGGTGTGAGTACAAGACTTAGTAGGACACCACCAATGTGTCTTCAACCTGGTGTGTTCAAGTATAAAAAGTGTAAGCCATAATAATAATAATAATAAATTCATTATAATTATAACAAACAATACAAAACTGAGTTCAATGTGCTACCCAATCCACCAAAACTCCCATATATACCTACTTTATCCCCATACTGAAAGATAATAGATGATATCATTGATAACCAAATTGGTCCCCATACAGAATCCTCACAATGTCATGCATACGTGAAACCTAACATCATCTACCCATCAATAGAACCATGTCACCCAATATCCTCTAAGTCAAGAGTGTTCTCATATCGACTAGGCTTCCTCATAATGAATGGATCTTGGCATAAGTCTACCTTGAGTGCACGTACAACACAATAACATGACTACTTCATACCTCCACCTTGTGTTTTGGTCCCTCATTTCCATCATCATATATAGAGAATAACCCCCATTGAGTGATAATCATTTAATGACAATCCAACTATCTTAGGTACCACTAACAACCTCCATGTCATGGTAACACATATATAGGGTGAAGTATAAAAGAAGGCATATTATATCATCATGAGTATATAGAATCACACATACCATCATGTGATTAAAAATATATAGTAATATCACTCATCAAATAATTATATCACAAAATATTTCATGATATATAATCACATACCCACATGTGATCACAATCAAGCACAGTGTAATAATATGCCAACATAAATAGTCATCATAGATACATGTGTAAGTACGAGAGCCCAAGAGGTAAGGAACATACCACCTGAATCCATAGACATCTACATCAAGGTCCATTAAAGGTGTTTATATATACATCACATTCTAACACCAACCAAAATAAGGATCACCCACCAAATATTCATGAAACCTCTAAAGCATCACAATAAGGCTTATAAAGAAAGGTGAGGAGAAACGAAGAAAGGGAGATCCAAAACTCACATTGGGTAGGCCGTCAGAAGGTTACCAAAACACTTGTATAAAGTCTATGGTGAGGTGTGTGTGCACAATTCCATAGGGTAAAACCACCATGGTGTGGCATCTTAACACCATGATGTAGCATCCTGACCCCACAGTGCAAGGGGTATATATCACAACATAGAGGCAGGGACTACAATATAAAACTAGGCTACCACGGTACGAAGAAGGAGGATTATGGTGTAGGTTTCAGCCTCCAAAACAAAATAAAAAAGGACTATGAGGAAAAGGAGGGGTTGTGGTCATGAACAGGGTGTGATTTAGCATAGGTAGGGCAACTGCAGCATGGAGCTCTATCTATAGACATCAGGACTTCTTGGATTGGTGAAGGAGGAGGAGAAGAACACCAGTATTTATAAAAAACTAATAAAGGTTCTATGTACATGAATAATTCACCATAAATACCTCTTTAATTCTCCTAATTCAATTCTAAATTGATCCGCTGAATCCCATTACTCCTGAAGACTAAAAACCACCAGCTGTAACTGACATGGAAGAATTCTGTAGGGTGGTGTTAAGACACTACGGTGCATCCTCATAAAAAATCCTCCATAGCCTAGTTTGTAGCAAAACATCCCATGGTAGGATAGGATATGACATAGCCTTCGGAGCTACGCTACAAGGGTAACCCCCCCCCATTGTAGTATGGTATCATGGGCTACGACATGGCCTCTTGTTTTGGAATCAAGATTTCCAAAACCCAGGTTAAGCCCCCTAAAACTTCCCAAAACCCCTTAGTTTCAACTAACACATGGCTTAACATGAAAAAAAGAACAATAAGGTATTTTATTAAGCACATGAATTTTTGATATTTATAGTTGATACATCTAGGTCAAGAGTTGGTGCTAATATCTCCTGGGCTTTACTGGTTTTCACTCCTACAAGAGTCTATTTTGGAGGTTCAGGGGATATGTTATCTCGAGTAACTGATACCCCTGTACCCATGAATCTCATACCAACATCTAAAAAAACTAATGGAATTGTATAGAATCCATAGAACCACTCAAGAAACAAATATAAAAATATAATATTTACTCACTCGTCTTGGTCTAGGACAGATGTTTAGTTTCCTCACCCGCTCATTCCTTTTAACCACTATTAATGGAAACTTTGTGGGAGGATAATATGATGATTGAAATGTAAATAACCCAAGAGAGTCATAGAAAAATGCCTATATTTTATCCCTTGTGGTATGAGAACCCTCTTCCACAACCCTGTTAACCGAATGAGTGTTGGGATAATCATCATCCCTCTAGATGAATACTCTAGAGAGGTGATGGGTGATTGAGCCCATCTGGACTCCTAGAAAGTTCAAGGAAGAATTTAATGGTAAAATCAATGAAATAATGATAATAATAGATAGAAACATATATTAAATCATCCCAAGAATATATTTGATCATCATCATCATCTCCACCACTCGAATCAAGCCCCAATATCTCAAATACTTAGCCTAAGAAAAAGTCTATGTTTTTTCAACAAGTAGTTTAAAACTTCCATATCTCTTATATAGGATTCCAATTTGTTTGGGTGAAGCTCATAAGATAGTCTTGAAGCTTTCATCACTTGATCAAACCCTATTAAAACAATCTCTTTCACCTAGAGTGTATCCCAATTCTTCTTGGTGTAGGAAATGATCTTCTATGAATGCCACTTATTCCAAGCCTCTAGAAATTGAGCATCAACAGGGACTAAAGGAAGGGAATCCATACCTCACACTAAGGGTGGAGTATCCAGATGCCTAACATGTTTCAAGGGAATGTGGGACACTAGAGGGTTTCTCAGATCAAGCCTCTTACTAAGAATTTCATACTTTAGTTACTTGTAACATCCTACTACCCTAGACCATTGACTAGTACTTGAATTGGTGGAATGATACATTATAATTCTACCCCAAATGGTAGAGGCTTCCAACTAGTGGTGAGGTTATATTAGTATGATGGGGGGAGGCTATAACCTCTAGTCAAAGTGGTGATAGTATAAAAAATAATAGAAATGCATAGACCAATCCAAATAAACAACACATATAAGACATGGGAAGTGTCGATAAATAAACCTAGAATCCCAATATTGTAATAGATGGTATGAAATACTTGTATCAATGGATCCCCATGGTTACATCACAATAATGAATAAAATAATAACAAAAAAGGAAACTATATTTCATATCATCCTGAACTAGTCCTGAGTTCAACCCAGTACCATCATCCATACTCCACCTTAACATGACATAAAAACCTATTACAAGGGGATATTGTCAGAAACCTATCCCTATGATAAATAATAGTGTCTTTTAAATTAACGATGTTCCATGGATACCCAAGCAGGGTGTGTATATAACTCAGTAGGCCACCACCAATAAAATACCTAATTAATAAGTCTAAAAAATAGTGCATGTAGTAGTTAGCAACTAAACCATTATGAAACAACTATTAAACATTCAAAGGTAAAATAATTAACAAACACTAAAACTGGGGGAATGGATTCACCTCAAGAATGGCACATACATGCTTCAGCCAATGTCAAGGTATCTCTGAGCATGTCACGAGGACTACACCAACCCAAACCACTACTATTTGGGGGTAATATACATATCCTCAGTCAAACTGACACTTAGGGGTAATATAATCATACTTGGGTAACCAATTTTCACCTAAGTTCTATGTTCACCCCAGGTTTAACAATCAATTCTAGCCCCCACCCAAGGATTAGGTTCAACTTGGGTTTAACTATCAGTTCCAGTATCCACCTGGGGGTTGTTTTCACCTTAGTTTTAACCATCACAACCCAAACCAACTCCCTTAATTTTAATGAAACATACACATATAATATTTAACACAAAAGAATTGTCAAAGGGCATAAGGGTCATTTTACATTTCATTTCCAATGACAATACCAACCCCTAAAGTGTGTTTTATTTACCATGAAACATATACAGATAAAAAAAATATTTTCTTATCAAACAAGGAATATTAATTTCATTCCAATTCAAAAAAATTTACATTCCCAAACACCTACTTTAAATTATTTTTATTTCCAACAAAATATTACAATCAATTTATACCATTTTATAAAAAAAATATTTTTCAAACACATAACTAAGACATGTCATAAAACCACCCTTACATTTCAAAAAACATTACCAATACATATAATTTATTCCAAGGAAACCATTTTACCTTCATAATAATAGACAACCTTTTTTTAGTTTCAAAATCATATAATAAATTTGGAAATAAATTCCCAATATAATTATGCCAAGCCAAAACAAAACCCATCATTTCATAAATGCCCTTACCATTTCTAAAGTTTGAATTAAGAGTAAATTTAATTTCACATTAACTGATGATTGTAAAATTCTATTTCAGAATCATCAGTTCAAATAAATAATCCAATGTCAGAACAATTATCACATGTCTTTACCATTTAAGAAGGAATTGGTAACAAAGAAAATTATCTAAAGTAGGGTAAAATCTAGGCAAGGAAAACCCAATTTAAAACCTCTAATTAAATCCAATATTATCTCATGGCAGACTAGTGAGATCAGAAAACACATACATTGAAAAATAATTCAACACTATGGGTTAAATTTAGGTTCTAACTTCCTTACACTTATATAATCCCACACATTGAGTATCGGCCTCCAGTTCATCATAATTTGGAAGAAAATAAGAAATCAAAAAAATGACCAGGAAAAAGGGCATATTATATAAATCAAGTGGACTAAAAATTAATAGAAAAATAAAAATAAATTATAGTTAATATGAGAGTTATAATCACCTTAGGCAATAACAGTCAAGTGATGAAACTCGATTCAGACAAGGAACTATTGATATCCCACTATGGAGAAGGAGAGGGAGAATTGTGTGTCACACATAGGGGTTATGGATGAGAAAGGGAGAAATAATCATGTTAAAATATAAAAGGTAAGAGGGAAAATTTCATAATTTTCCCACTTTTTAAGAGGTTTATGGTTTGAACACATTGTTTAACAAATTTTGCACTAATTGTGTGGATCAAACTATCCATGGCATACCATTTTGTGGAGTTATGATGCATGGTTTAAAAACCATGCACTAATCATGAAAATTGCTATGAAAATTTATATGAAACTTCCTGAAAACACACACATGATTTCCATAATCTCTAAATATGATTAAATAAATGGTGTGGATATATATATATATATATATATATATATATATATATATATCAGGTCACAAAGTTTGGGCACATGATTATCACTAACCTTGCACCCATGATACTATTCCCAAAACAAAAATTCCAAACCCAAAAGATCTAGAGACATATCTGAGAACCTGAAGAACCTCTAAGGTCTTAAAACACATAAAAAAAATACCCATTTAAGAAATTACAACTCTCAATTTCTTTATTCAACCCATGGTTTTAAGAATGGACAATCCACAAAATTCAGAACTCAAAATTATCCTTCAAATTAAAATGCATGTACAAATAGGGCACTGAAAACTCCCCACTATTTCACTTATCGTCCCTAGTGATCATCGAATTATGTCACTTAACCTACATTAGTCATTTATTGTTTCCTAAAAACTGAGTTCCATTCCCAAATTATCAACCCACTTTCAAAACACAACACCTAATAAAGAACACAAGGCTGACCGGACCTGATCCAATGATTGTAACCATAACCACAACACTAAGATAGTGCTTACCTAAGCTTGTCCATATAAAGAAACAATTATGTAATTGTTTAGTTGATCACCAAGTCTATGGTTCTCCCCACCATAGGAATTAACTCATGAAATCCAATTCTGATACATGACTCCTTCCTCCTATGAAATTTCTTACCAAACACCATTCATGAGTATTTAATGACACACCCAGTTCCACTTTCAATGCACCAAACCTGACCACATCTGAGAATTCCAATCTAATGCCCATTCTTATCTTCACTTCCAAATAAAAACCTAAAAGGGCATGCCTTTACCTCCCAAGAACAAACTAAGTAGGCTGGATCTTCCTCTAAAATCCCCATCTTGATTCATAAATGTCCCCATCATATCAATATGATATACCTAATGTGTTTCCAACTAACTACATTCAATTGCACACAAAGACAATAGTCAGACCTCTTTTGGATAGCCTACCTTAAAAGTACTCAGCTTTAGCCACCGAAAAACCTATCAAAACTCCCAACTGTGATGCCTTTACCTTAATAGGTATCTCATGGTCATCTCAAGAACACACCTAGGTATAACCCAAAACTTCTAACAAAAACCTATAGTCAAAACACTGACCACTCACAGTATTCACTATGCTCTTTCCTGAGCACTAGCATGCCACCACACTAAACTATCCTGGAATTAGTTCCTATAAACCTAAGACTGAAACAGCTACTCAAACTCCACAACATCACTTAAGAACTTACCTATGAAATCCCCTAAGGAATCTAGATTATACTGAAACTATAAGTTCTCCAACATCCAATGTTATAACAACCATCAAATGAATGGTCCCACGTACCAACAACCCTTCCATCCAAAGGGTCCTATGACCCCACCTAAAATGATACTCCTCACCATGGGAGTATCCTTTTCATAATCCCATGAGGTTAAAACCCCAATATCATAGCCCATTTCTTGTCTCTCACCTAACAAAATAACTAAACATGGTTGTCCCACCCCCACCTGAGTGCCAGGTATGAAACATTAATAATATACTACTCATGATTCCCAATAACTTCATGATAAACCTTCACCAAAACTTATTTCATCATGGGGGTCATTCCCCTACTCATCCAAGGTTTCACTCTACAATATATGGATATACCTCACATCGCTCCTAGAGAGAAAACTTAATAGACTCTAACAAACACATTACATTACTTTCAAGCCATGCTCATTCATTAAAACACTGACACCCACATCAAGGTTTGAGATCAACTCAATCATGTAATGGAATCTCGATCCATATACAACATCATCACCAAATGAGAGATGTTTCAAAATATTATCATAGGGCCTAATTCTTTTATTCCTGCTACCATCTTCCAATTTTCATACATTTTATTTCTTAAAGGAAATGACCAATGAAAATTTCCATTTCTCTATGGCTCTCTACTAAGAATTCATGAACCAAGCTTACTAGGATGTTACTATCATCAACTCACTCAAGTATTTATATGATAGAATGATCCTTAGTGGAACTTCACATAACCCATTCCATTGATTGATCCCCTATAAGATCATCATATAAAGAAGCTCTATTATATTGTAAAAAAATAGGTTCACACTCTCGCATTCCCCCCAAACTTATTAAATTCAGGGGTCACATGCTTGACTTAGACTAATTTGTAAAACCTAACTCATCATGTCATGAGTTAAGCATTATAAGTAACAAACTCACCCACCTAACTAGGCAACAAAAAATACCCTTGTCATGTAATTTAATAAATAGAGGCATTTTATATGACTTTGTAGAACAAGTGGTATAAATACTAAGATATTGAGTTGGATTTTTTGATAATAAGGATCGAATCATGTTTTAATCTCAATGAAGAATGTTATATTTATTGAAAATAACATTATTGAAAACACATGTTGAAAATGAACAAAGTTATGAAGTGATTCTTGGGATTTTGGTGGTCCTACTTGTGATGTTATGTTGAAGACTACCGAGCATGGGAAATTCCATGCCCTAGAAGTGGTAGTGGCAAAACTAAAGAAGCATCCTTGAGATGGCCACTCCCATTGTATAACCCAGAGTGAGAAGTTAAGGCCAAAATTGGGAAGATGGGCAGGGACCACGCCCATGGTGGTACATGGGGTGAACTATTGGTTCACCTATGAAAAAAAGATTGACCAAACTTTTGGTATAAGTTATAGTGATTGTGAAGTCTTCTAGATGAATGTTCTGGGTGATGGGTGGAGAAGAAGACCAAAATGGATAGTCCCACGCTTGTGGTGAAGTGGTCGTTTCATGTCAAAATGGATGGAATTAAGGAGACCATTCTCATGGTCTTCAATGTTTTGATGGAAAACTTCCAAGGATTTTTCACTAGGCCTTGGTGTAAGGTGTTTCAAGATGTGGCTCATGTAATTTTAGTGAATTGATTACAATGATGATTGAATGTAATGCCCCAACCCCAGTTACCCAGAGTCGGTGCATTATTACATAACATTGACATGATCACAAGAAAGATCAAATCTCGAAAGACCGATTAGTTTAGTAGCCTTGGAAACACTAGATATATTCATAAAGTTTTACATTACATCATAAAAATGAAAACTAAAACAACATAGTCTCCATATTCCACACTTTTATCCCCTCATAATATCCCTTCAGGTCATTCATAATTTACTTTTCACATCTTGGGAAAAATAAAACATAGAAAAGGGGTGAGCTCAAATGCCCAGTAAGGATAACAATATAGTGGAAACTTTCATAAATAAGAATAAACATTTAAGACAATGTATAACTAAAACAAAAGCATTTTAAACTTTAACTTCAATATAGTATGGCAAAAATAAAATTAAATAATTCCATTTACATATTCACATGGATATTCTACTAATCGAATAATCACATGCAATATCAATAACCACTTTCATAATGATGGAATGCATAATGCCAGACTATAATAACCACATAGCCAAGGCCTCGTGCCAAGACTACAAATAAGATTTTGCCAAGGCATTGTGAGAAGACACTAGTTTGTCTCATGAGACCTACTGATGCATCGAGGAGCTATAGTAGGCTCCACCCGTCACTTATTAAGTCTAATGCATTCCTCATATGAACAGGTTTAAACATAACATAAACATTCGTATTAAAACTAGCATACGAAACGTCAATACTTTCTTCATAAACCATAAATGGTATAAAAATAACACATCCACAGTCAAACATATCACAAAACCATCAATACGATATGGAAGTATTGTATCATAATAAATCAACTCCAAATAAACTTAAAATCCATCAAAGGATGTTGACATAGATGAAATCAAAACTCTTTTTAAAGAAATATCTCTTTGTATTTTGAAATCATTTAAGAGTCATATATTTATAAAATAAAACATTTTCTTTGAAAATATTCTTATAAGATTGTAAGGAAAGCTTCAACGATTTTATAACGGTGGAAAATAGCCGCACCCGCTGTATAAGTTAAAAAACATTCTTTCTTTAATTCTGTCGAAAAGGTTCAAAAGCACCTTGTTTGGAAAACGATGGAAAGATTCCTTTATAAACCTCTTATAAAAAGTCAAAAAAGGGTATAAATTACTTTAACCCATATTCTTGTAAATAGTAAAAATGTTTTGAAATACATTTTGAAGAAGCATGGATGTGGATGATAAAGAAATCCCAGTAGATTATTACATATAAACAACCTCGGATAATGAAGAGATTGCGAAATAAACCCTTACCAATTTAGTAACTTACGAAACATACAACCCATGAAAGAGGTATCATACAATGAATATGTAAATACACATAAATAAAAGTGTATTATACAAAGAATACAATTATGGGTAGTACATACACCACACAAAAGATAATGGTGGCAATATGGAATGAATCTCACGGGAATAAGGAGTGAGATGAAAACCCCTTACCTTGTACTTTTCCTTGGTTGGGGGTAGGTTAACCTCCTGTATAATGGTGAAATAATTTTTATTAAATTATACAAGAATTATATACATTAATATGATATCATATATGATCTTTTAACATTGCTTGGTTAATAATATCTTAGTATTATCGTCGTTTCGGGTGTTAACTTACTTGTTTTCTTTTATATGTTTTGTTAGGTAAGCCGTGTTTGTCATGGATAGGTTGTATCTTAATCATATCCAGAATGATATCAAGTCCTTAGATACTATTATTAACCATCAAATGATAATTAGACTTGAATTGATACGATGGAGAATGAATCTCATCGCGTTCGTGGAGACGGTAGTCCGTACGTACGCACGAGTGACAATATCATTCTTTTGATATTACAATAATATATAATTGGATGGTATATCATATATAAAGAATCTTTTTCATGTTATATTTATTATTTACATGAATTACACATCATTATTATACCCATCCAAATAATAATTTATTGAATAACAATTACACCACGACGTGGAGACGGTAAGCAGTACGTACGCACGTATGGTGACATGTTATTCAAAGGATGGATAGAATAATGAATATGGTTGTACCATATTTATAATAATATTAAAGTATATAGAAGATACTGGATTCATTATTTTAGAATGGGAATAACAAAGAGAAAAGAAGTTGAAGAAATGAATTTGAAAAAGGGTGGTGAAAACATTACCTCTTCTTCGGGTTCTTCCTTTTTATTTGATCAAAAGGGCTCCTTAGGTTGGCTTTCTGATCAAAATAATGCCTATAGGTTGTAGTGAGGGAATTTGAGAGAGTATTTGGGCAGGGTTTTGCCGAACCAAAAGGCTTTGAAGGTACGAATTAATGAGAAGGGGGAGTGCCCTTTTATAAGAGGGGTGAGGGGCACCTTTGGAAAAGCTAGAAATATTATTTTATAATAAATTCATATTCAGTTTCTAATGGCTCAAAAGTGGATTATTTAAAGTTTAAGGTGAGGATGGATCTAAAAACACTCAACAAATAGAATTTATACAGGTCTGGGTCATTATATTAACCTTATCTTATAGTTTTAACTCTTAGTTAATTAGTTTGACACTTACCATGTCACTTTGTATTTTTATATTATATAGTTAATAAACTTACAATATACCTCCAAGAGACCCCCAAGTGGTCCATTAATGATACACCTATCATTATATAAGTCTCTTGGCCGAACCTTAGATTTTTAGGAATTTAATATCAATTAATAATATAATATTTATTTTAAAAACTCTTTTATGTCAATTTTGAAACTATTCAATAATTGATTTTTTTAAAAATCATAACAGATTGATTACTTCGAAAAAAGTTAATTAAATAAATCTTAACATGTAATATTAACCTATAAAATTATTGGTATTTATAAAAAGTCTCAAATTACATTTATTTGGGTATTTATAATATCAATTTTTCTAATTTTTCATTAATTAGGTAATTATTGCATCACCATTGTGTCATAAATAAATTAAATTATTTAATGTCTAAAAATTATAAATAAAATACCATTATGTGGGAAATATTTTTATCTTTCTAATGAATAGTTACAATCGAATTTATCTCATGTATAACCCTATATTAAATTTTTTTTAGTAAATAAACTTTGATTTTAACTCTTTTAACTCTTCTTTGAATTAAATAATAATAAATCTTCTAATCTAATACAAGTGGACCTAAATGATAATGTTTTACTCCTAAGGTTGTTTTTGGTCGAGATACACTTGTACAATAGAATTATGACATGTGTTAGGGTAATATTAATATCATTTTTACCCTTAATTACCCTATTTACTTTTAACCGTGGTAAATAAAAGTAAAAATTTACTATTCACTAAAAAATATTTTCATCTCATTGAACCACATTTTACTCCTTGATATTAACCGTTTCTCTCAGATGTTTGAAATTCCACTCACAAAAGTGGTAAAATTAAGTTTTACGAAAAATTCAGTTTTTTAACGACCACTTAGTGGTTTCACTATTCATCAAAAAATGAAAGTTTCTAGAAAAATACCAAAAATTAGGCCTAAGATATATTTGATATTATGAATTCAAAAATGATGTCTATTTTACCAAATTCAAAACATATCAGTTTCATTAATTAATTTAAAAATTAATTCCCGTCGTCAAAACAAATAGCGTGTTTTTAAGAGATAATAACTATCAAATGATTGACACTTGTTTATGTTTGGTTTAATTGTGAAATTATGTACAATGACCAAAATTGTATTAAATGGTAAAAACATGTTACACATATACTTTAAAACCACTCAAATTCATAATTTATCAATATAAATTATTTCGATTAAAAAATTTGTTTTTAATTAAAATTTAGTAATTTTCACTATTCATCAAAATATAAATGTTATCTGAAAAGTTCCAAAATTTCACCTTAGGCTAAATTCGATAATCCAAATACAAAAATGAAGTCCATTTTGAGAGATAAAATTTATAAAATTTCAAAAATTAGGTATTACTATTCATAACGGCTAGTTTGATTGGTTGTGGTGTGTGTTAGAACTCAAAGTTGTGTATAACACACGCTACTGTATTATTCAAAGGAAAGCGTACCGTGGAAGCTTGGGATGTTTCATCGTAAATTTTTGATGTCCCCATTCTAAAAGTAAATTTATTTAGTCAAATTGAATATATAAAAGTTTAAAATATTGGATTTAAAAAGGGTTCACTATTAAAAGTTGGTAAAAGTGCAATACTGAAAATGAATTTGTTCTTACATTATGTCTAAGAAACTCATAATATGGATTCTAAAATTATAAGGATTATATAAAGTTTAAAATTTAGTTAATACTATTCATAACCTATTTTTAATGGCTTGTTTGGTAAGTCATGGTGCGCTTGAACTCGGTGTTGCGTGTAGTGCAAGTTATTGAATTATTTAGAAGAAATAACACACTGTGAAATCTTGGGGTGTTACATTCTCACCTCATTCAATAAATTGAAACCTCACAATTTTAAATTATTATTCGAAAATAAAAGGTTGAATTTAGAAAATATCTTTGTGGGAAAACCCACATCAGAAATTGGGTTAATAAAATTTAGTCTTAATAAGAGGAAAAGTGAGATGAAAGGGTCATCACCAAATTATGATCTCTATTCGGAGAACATTGGTGGAAATTAGAGGCATATAATTGGAGAAAAAACGTAAATATTTATAGGTAGTGATTGAGGTCATCAATCACAAACAAGTGTAAAATTGAGAGCCTTAAATTCATCAATCTTTGATGATTTAAAATACCATCGGTTCAGGAAAACATATGGTATTAGGATATAACATTTTTTTTGTTTTAAGATCCCTTCAATAGAGTATAAGAATTAATTTTTTAATTGAATAAGAGAAGAAGAAAAATATATACTTGACAAGTAGAGTATCATCATTTAACTAAGTTCTACCACAAACTCATCTTTCACTCTAAAAGATAATAGAACTTGAAAATAATATTCTATTTATCCTATTCATATAGGGTTAAAAAATGAATTTATAATTCATCTAGGATAACCATTAAAAAAAGATATTATTCAATCCAGGACATCATGTGGGTCAGTGGTAGGTGATACACCCTTGTCGCCCTTCGGTTGTGGGTTCAAGTCTCGCGACCTTGCCGGACGCGACGGGTTGCCGCCCGACCTCCGAGTTGTCCTTTTATGGAAATCCAAAATAATCCAAACTAGAACTATCCAAAATACTTCAGTCCAAAATTTATAAGGAAGGTAAAAACAATGAAGATCCTTTTTTCCGCGTAAGAACATGTGAACACCTTCATCATGTATTCTTTTAAAACACTACAACATCCTGAATTACCATAAAACCTTATTGATTACATTCATGATCCCTTATTCCTTAAAGAATAATAGATATAATCCTTTAATCCAAAAATGTTGTAAACCCCAACAATGATGGAATATAAAAATCATTAATCAGTTTCAAGGTAGTCAAGAATATCCAATATAATTTATCCAAATCAATCATGTATTATTCTAAAATCACTACCTCAGTATCAGAACCATATTATGGTTTATCATTCTCTCAACCATATATTTTCCAAAAATTTAACCTGCTATTGAGTCACTTTTCTTTGTTCCACACAATCTCAAGTCCTTAATGAAATAGTACTACAGTACAATCCTCATATACTCCATAATTCTTATAACAAGTACATTGTTGATACAACACTCAAATGACATAATCAACATAAGAACTCTAATCATTCCTCTTCATATGTGGTAGTATCATAACTTGATTATTATCCAATAGCATCATTTGTGGCATAGTCTGATGACTGGGACATAGGTTCGCGTAGTGTCCAAACTCCTTGCAAATGAAGCATTATACATTTGAAACCATTTTCTTACCCTTACAATCACGTACTTTGTGTCCTTTTTCTCCACACTTATAACATACACCCATTCCCTTCAAGCATTTTCCAAGGTGATTCTTTCTATAGTTATCACATATGGGAAAATCCTTTTTTACCTTCTTCCTTTTATCTGTCCTTCTCTCTACCATCCTTTCCTTCTCTGGCTTCCCTTCAAATCCATAGGACTCCGAGAATTCTTTACTTATCTTATCAACACATGATACTATTTCTTCATATGATTATAATATGTGGGAGACTATTTCCTTTATAAATTTTGGATTAAGACCATGAAATATATGATCCTCCTTACTCTTTGGATCATGCATATTGTTGGAGTTCCCATTCCTTCTATTGGGTGCCATTTCTAAACAATGTCATAAACTAGATCAGTTTATGAATCAAAATACATAATTCCATACTTATAAAACACTTAACATAAATTGAACTATTTATAGATATAATCCATAATCACAAAAATGTTTTCTTTGAGGAAGTATATACTCATAAACCCTTCATAATGATTTGTAATGAAAATGAGAGTTATCCTAAGCATATCCCCCGGGAGTGTCGTAACCAAGAGTGCAACAAGGCCTGTTGTCGTGCACCAATTCCCGTTCGAGTCTAGCTCAAAGCGGTGTTTTCGGGTTTTACCCCTAGGTACATCTGTGCCAGAGCCGCCTCTACCTGCTCGTATCCAGACAGGGATGTATTGCTCGGAAAACTCACAAAATCTATACAATACCAAAATTCTAGGAAGTTCTTCTATACTAATCCTCAAAGTCCATCTTAAATCTATGTGATATAATCAGAGTTTATCTAAATCTAGCTTCCAAGGTTTGTACTAAACTTCCTCTGATACCAACTGTAACGCCCCGACCCTAGTTACCCAGAGTCAGTGCATTATTACATAATATTGGCATGATCACAAGAAAATCAAATCTCGAAAGACCGATTAGTTTAGTAGCCTTGGAAACACTAGATATATTCATAAAGTTTTACATTACATCATAAAAATGAAAACTACAACAACATAGTCTCCATATTCCACACTCTTATCCCCTCATACTATCCCTGCAGGTCATTCATAATTTACTTCTTCATATCCTGGGAAAAATAAAACATAGAAAAGGGGTGATCTCAAACTCCCAGTAAGGATAACAATATAGCGGAAACTTTCATAAATAAGAATAAACATTTAAGACAATGTATAACTAAAACAAAAGCCTTTTAAACTTGAACTTCAACATAGTATGGAAAAAATAAAATTAAATAATGCCATTTACTTATTCACATGGATATTCTACTAATCGAATAATCATATGCAATATCAATAACCACTTTCATAATGATGGAATGCATAATGCTAGACTATCATAACCACATAGACAAGACCTCGTGCCAAGACTACAAATAATATTTTGCCAAGGCCTTGTGCCAAGACACTAGTTTGTCTCATGAGACCTACCGATGCATCAAGGAGATATAGCGGGCTCCACCCGTCACTTATTAAGTCCAATGCATTCCTCATATGAACAGGTTTAAACATAACATAAACATTCGTATTAAAACTAGAATACGAAATGTCAATACTTTCTTCATAAACCACGAATGGTATAAAGATAACACATCCACAGTCAAACATATCACAAAAACATCAATACAATATGGAAGTATTGTATCATAATAAATCAACTCCAAATAAACTTAAAATCCATCAAAGGATGTTGACATAAATGAAATCAAAACTCTTTTTAAAGAAATATCTCTTTCTATTTTGAAATAATTTAATAGTCATATATTTATAAAATAAAACATTTTCTTTGAAAATATTCTTATAAGCTTGTAAGGGAAGCTTCAACGATTTTATAACAGCAGAAAATAGCCGCACCCGCTGTATAAGTTAAAAAACATTCTTTCCTTAATTCTGTCGAAAAGGTTAAAAAGCACCTTGTTTGGAAAATGACGGAAAGATTCCTTTATAAACCTCTTATAAAAAGTCAAACAAGGGTATAAATGAACTTAAACTATATTCTTGTAAAAATTAAAAATGTTTTGAAATGCATTTTGAAGAAGCATGGACGTGGATGATAAAGAAATCCCAGTAGATTATTACGTATAAACAACCTCGGATAATGAAGAGATTGCGAAATAAACCCTTACCTGGTAACTTATGAAAAATACAACCCATGAAAGATGTATCATACAATGAATATGTAAATACACATAAATAAAAGTGTATTATACAAATAATACAATTATGGGTAGTACATACACCACACAAAAGGTAATTGTGGTAATATGGAATGAATCTCACGGGAATAAGGAGTGAGATGAAAACCCCTTACCTTGTACTTTTACTTGGTTGGGGGTAGGTTAACCTCCTGTATAATGGTGAAATAATTTTTATTAAATTATACAAGAATTATATATATTAATATGATATCATATATGATCTTTTAACATTGCTTTGTTAATAATATCTTAGTATTATCGTCATTTCGGGTGTTAACTTACTTGTTTTCTTTTATATGTTTTGTTACGTAAGCCGTGTTTGTCATGGATAGGTTGTATCTTAATCATATCGAGAATGATATAAAGTCCTTAGATACTATTATTAATCTTCAAATGAGAATTAGACTTGAATGGATACGATGGAGAATGAATCTCATCGCGTTCGTGGAGACGGTAGTCCGTACATACGCACGAGCGACAATATCATTCTTTTGATATTAAAATAATATATAATTGGATGGTATATCATATATACAGAATAATTTTCATGTTATATTTATTATTTACATGAATTACACATCATTATTATACCCATCCAAATAATAATTTATTGAATAACAATTACACCACGACGTGGAGACGGTAAGCCGTACGTACGCACGTATGGTGACATGTTATTAAAAGGATGGATATAATACTGAATACGGTTGTAACATATTTATAATAATATTAAATTATATAGGAGATACTGGATTCATTATTTTATAATGTTAATAACAAATAAAAAAGAAGTTGAAGAAGAAATGAATTTGAAAAAGGGTGGTGAAAACATTACCTCTTCTTCGGGTTCTTCCTTTTGATTTGATCAAAAGGGCTCCTTAGGTTGGCTTTCTGATCAAAATAAGGCCTATATGTTTTATTCAGGGAAGTTTAGAGAGTATTTGGGAAGGGTTTGTCCGAACAAAATGGCTTTTAAGGTGTGAATTAATGATAAGGGGGAGTGTCCTTTTATAAGACGGGTGAGGGGCACCTTTGGAAAAGCTACAAATATTATTTTATAATAAATTCATATTCGGTTTATAATGGATCAAAAGTGGATTATTTAAAGTTTAAGGTGGGTATGGGTCGAAAAACACTCAACAAATAGAATTTAGACAGGTTTTGGTCATTATATTAACCTTATCTTATAGTTTTAACTCTTAGTTAATTAGTTTGACACTTACCATGTCACTTTGCATTTTTATATTATATAGTTAATAAACTTACTATATACCTCCAAGAGACCCCCAAGTGGTCCATTAATGATAAACATATCATGATATAAGTCTCTTGGACAAACATGAGATTTTTATGAATTTAATATCAATTAATAATATAATATATGTTTTAAAAACTCTTTTATGTCAATTTTGACACTATTCAATAATTGATTTTTTTTAAAATCATAACAAAATTATTACTTCGAAAAAGTTAATTAAATCAATACTAAAATGTAATATTAACCTATAAAATTATTGGTATTTATAAAAAGTCTCAAATTACATTTATTTGGGTATTTATAATATCAATTATTCTAATTTTTCATTAATTAGGTAATTACTGCATCACCATTGTGTCATAAATAAATTAAATTATTTAATGTCTAAAAATTATAAATAAAATACCATTATGTAGAAATTTTTTTATCTTTATAATGAATATTTACAATCTAATTTATCTTATGTATAATCCTATATTAAAAATGTTTTAGTAAATAAACTTTGATTTTAACTCTTTTAACTCTTCTTTGAATTAAATAATAATAAATGTCCTAATCTAATACAAGTGGACCTAAATGATAATATTTTACTCCTAAGGTTGTTTTTGGTCGAGATACACTTGTCCAATAGAATTAGGAAATGTGTTAGGGTAATATTAATATCATTTTTACCCTTAATTACGCTATTTACTTTTAACCTTGGTAAATAAAAGTAAAAAGTTACGATTCAACAAAAAATATTTTCATCTCATTGAACCAAATTTTACTCCTTGATATTAACAATGTCTCTCAGATTTTCAAAATTCCACTCACAGAAGCGGTAAAATTATGTTTTATGAAAAATTCAGTTTTTTAACAACCACTTAGTGGTTTCACTATTCATCAAAAAATGAAAGTTTCCAGAAAAATACCAAAAATTAGGCCTAAGATATATTGGATATTATGAATTCAAAAATGATGTCTATTTTACCAAATTCAAAACATATCAGTTGCATTAATTAATTTAAAAATTAATTCCCGTCATCAAAACAAATAGCGTGTTTTTAAGAGATAATAACTATCAAAATATTGACACTTGTTTATGTCTTGTTTAATTGTGAAATTATGTCAAATTACCAACATTGTATTAAATTGTAAAAATATATTCTAAATATAATTTAAACCCACTCAAATTCATAATTTATCAATATAAATTATTTCTATTACAAAAGTTGTTTTTAATTAAAATTTAGTAATTTTCACTATTCATCAAAATATAAATGTTATCTGAAAAGTTCCAAAATTTCACCTTAGGATAAATTCGATACTCCGAATACAAAAATGAAGTCCATTTTGAGAGATAAAATTTATAAAATTTCAAAAAGTAGGTATTACTATTCATAACGGCTAGTTTGATTGGTTGTGGTATGTGTTAGAGCTCGAAGTTGCGTACAACACACACTACTGTATTATTCAAAGGAAAGCGTACCATGGAAGCTTGGGATGTTTCATCGTAAATTTTTGATTTACCCATTCTAAAAGTAAATTTATTTAGTCAAATTGAATATATAAAATTTTAAAATATTATATTTAAAAAGGGTTCACTATTAAAAGTTGGTAAAAGTGCAATACTGAAAATGAATTTGTTCTTACATTATGTATAAGAAACTCATAATATGGATTCTAAAATTATAAGGATTATATAAAGTTTAAAATTTAGTTAATACTATTCATAACATCTTTTGAATGGATTGTTTGGTAAGTCATGGTGCACTTGAACTCGGTGTTTCGTGTAGTTCAAGTTATTGAATTATTTTGAAGAAATAACACACTATGAAATCTTGGGGTGTTACATTGAAATAATCTAGAATGATTTCATCATAAATGGATTAAGTTTTAGACTATAATTATAGCAAAAATTGGTAGAGTATATGGTTTTATATTTTATGAAATTAATATGGAATTATGTGGAATTATTCCACTATACATGAATAGAGAGAAATCCCCTTGAGTGGTTAAATTGTAGTAGCTATGATGGATTTCATGGTATTTTTATGGAGGAGTAATGGGTTATTTAAATATCCCATTATGGTGACAACAAATGTCTCTCTACTGGTGGCTTTGAATCTCTATTAGTGTTAGGAGGATCAACACCTGAATGAGCTATAACAAGAACCTTGAGGAGACTTTGTGCAATCATGAGATATAGATCACTTTGAGAAATATCTATACATAAAAGTATTACAGAAGAAAAGATAGATCCTAAAATCATAAACCATTCATGGAGTGACTGAGCATTAACATATTTTTTAGGGAGATCTAGTATGATCAGAGTTTATAGAAAGTATCAATACTAGTATCCACTCATCAATGACTATTTAAGATATTAAAGGGGTACAATTATAGATTCGTTGATCAGTCTGTTCATAGAGGAGGAGAATAAAAATGTGAAGTGAACATTGAGGTGATGTGATCATCGAGGTGTTGTCTTTATTCATAGATCATACATTACAAATATGTTATATCTTATAGTGTACTTAACAAGTGGTGTGTGGAAATAGTGAAGAATCTATGTTGTAAGAAGTTTTTGATGTAGTGGTGAGGAGTAGGCATGGGTGAAAAACCTTATAAAAATCATGTGCTTGATCTTTCATTTCTACATATGAGGAAAGGTTGATAGATTATATTGAGTGGATCGAGAACCTTCACTAGTTCAAGTGGTTGAGTTCGAAAATGAGTAACTCATAAAAGAAAAAAAGTGATAAAAATTCACCCTCTCCCCCTCTCAACGATCAAGTTAGATCCTAATAATTATCCTAACAACTTACACATGCCATGATTACATGCATGACCACCCTCCATCTCAGGGGATATTTCAAGAACCCCAATTTTTTACTTATACCATATCCACACACAAAAAGAGAACCCAAAACTAACAAAGTTAGGAACAAAAATGATCCTTCCCTTAAAAACCGGACTAAACACAAGGCACTAGCACTATAGGTTCTTAACCACAACCACATCATCACTTGGAAGCATCGAGCATTCTCCAATAACAAAATTCGAAGCATCTACCCATGACTTACATAACTCAAGAAATTCCTAAAGATAGTCTAACCATTTCATGGGTTACCCTAAGAGACCCCAGGAAAGGACTCACTAAAATTTTAAATCACACTGGAAAGGTCACTAGGTCCGCCCACCTAGTCTATCAGTAAAGGTATCACTAAAACCATAGTTGACAGGATAAAACTCACTCTTTTCTTAAAGTCACATGGTTTCTAACATGATAGGAAACCGATCTAATGTCCCCACATATAATCCTAATTTGAATAGATCATACTCAATATTAGGTCACAAATAAACCAAAAGGGTATAAATCCCACACCAACCATCACAAATTAACACAAACCCAAAAGGTCATAGATCAAATAAAAAAATCCCACATGCATGGAATTCACTATACAACATATCACACATCATGAAATGCTTCACAAATCTGTCTCTAAATCTAGCCACATCTACACTTGCAAAGGTTAATACCTCATATACCAGGTCATACCACCCCCATGGGGTCCATTTCAACACATAACATGGGAATATCACAACTCGGGTTCTCTTAGAAATCCAAACAACCCATGCACTAGGTTAAGCCACATATTTGGTTGTGTTGAAATCCAAATATTTTTATCTTATCAGATGGGAATGATATTTCTATTTCTCTTGTTTGATTTTTTGATATGAGTAATCTTTTTGACATTTCCATGTTGTTTGATGATGTTTTATAGCATCATGCCTCTAAGAATCCCTTTTAATAGGCCTTAGAGGGATGTTTCAAGTGAACCACATTGAGAAAATCGCATCATGGACCATAATCTTATTGATGTTATTATCTGTCTTGTCCAAGCTCTGGGATAAGAACCTAAAATCATTTTTATTCAGTATCCAGTTTTGGAACCCCATAGGGATGAATCTTAGAATCCTGATCAAGAGTTTCCTCACCAGAAGATACTAGCATTCCAGGGCTCTAATGATCCTTAAGAGGTTGAGGATTGGCTGAGAAATATAGAGATACTTTATGATTTTTTGGAAATTCCTGACTCAATTAAGGTAAAGTGTGCTACCTTAAAAATGGAAGGAACTTGGAGAATGTGTTGGGATCTAATGGTAATAGTGAAGAAGAATGAGGCTTTAGAGTGAAACAACTTTAGAGTTATTTTCACATACCATTTCTATCTATAATCTATGGTATTGGCTAAGGATATGGAGTTTTCTAGCCTTAATAAGACTAATAGGACTATGATAGAGTATGTGGATCACTTTTCTAAGCTTGTGTAGTTTTCACATGATATTGTATCTAATGATAATATGAATACTTGACAATTTGTGATGGGTCTTCAACTTGATATTCATTATTAGGTTTTTTTTTAAATATACCTTTTTATGTTGACGTTCTAGATAGGGTGTTTATGGTTGATATTGATTTGGATGGTAATTCAGGGTTAGTTGGAGTTCCTTTTTCTCTTAGTGGTAGTTCTATGAGTCCCTTTAAATTAAATATGAAGAATGATGAGTCTCGTGGTGGTTTCAAAAACAGGTATCCTCTAGCCCTCCTAGAGTGCTTGGTAGAGGCCCTTTTACTTTCTTCTAGTGTGGAATGGTTGGGAATTCAAAACAAGTTTACACTAAGTCACCCAAGATTTGTAGTTTCTATAGATACTTAGGTCGCTTACAAAAATTCTATAATATCATTTCAGCCCCATGTAATGGAACATGCTCATATACACTTAAAATTATTTTGCTGCAATTAGATTCTTCAAGAATAGAGGGATCCATCCATAAAAATCTAGAACAAAGCTTCCTAATATAGTGGAAGAGTCTCTAGAGGAAGTTAATACGGGTCCAACGATTGTGAGGGGTACCATCACTACCGCTTCATCGTTAGTTATTTAAGTTAATTGATAATAGTGCATCTCACTTATTCATATTGATCAATGTTGAGAATTTTCTAACCCTTCCTATAGAGATTTTATATTATTTGATAAATATTACTATGCCCTTCAGAATGAGGAGAGAGTAGGGTCTTCATTGTCCTCTTTATGCATTCTCTTTATTAGATATTGAGCTTAGCTAGTATTCTATGGTTCTCGACATGAAACCTCTTGACATCATTCTTGAGATGGATTGGTTGGTTTCTCATCAGGTCCGAATTGAAAATTATCTTTAGTAGGTCTCCTTTACCACTCCTAATGGGGTGTATCATGTTTTTCTAGGGGAATAATAATCAAGGACGAGTAGAGATAGACCATCATATATGGATTTGGGGAAAGTAATGTCATCTTTTTTCCTTTGATCTGGAGTGGTAATCTTTGAGTGATGATATCCCTTCAGTCATCAATGATTTTTCTAACATGGTTTCTTCTAATTTCCATATTTTTCCACTAGTAAGAGAGGTAGAGTTATCTATTGATTTGTTGTCTGGTACTCAGTCAATATCTATTCCTTGTTACCATATGTAACCAGCTGAACTGAGAGAATTAAAGACTCAATTAGATGATCTCATGGTAAAGGCTTCATTCTCTCGAGTGTGTCCCCTTGGGAAGAATCTATTCTCTTTGCTAAGAAATCCAACAAACCACTTTAAATTTGTGTTAACTACCAAAAAATAAATTTTTATGGTAAAGAACAAGTATCCTTTACAACATATTTATGATATGTTTGAAAAGTTAAATGGGGAAAAGTGGTTCTTGAAGATTGACCTTCGATCTGGTTATCAAGAGTAGAGAATAAAGGATTTTGAAATTTAGAAGACCGCTTTCTATAGTAGGTATGTCAATTATGAGTATCTTGTCATGCCATTTGGTCTATCCAATGCTCCTACAGTCTTTATAAAATTGATGAATAGGATTTTCCATTAGTATCTTGATACATTTGTGGCTGTATTTATGGATGACATCCTTGTTTACTCTAAAATTGAGGAGGATCATGTGCGTTATCTGAGAGAAGTTCAGGAAGTATTGAGAAATCATCGACTCTATACAAAACTATAAAAATGTGATTTTTGGATTTGGGAAGTGATGTTCTTAGGACATGTGGTCTTCGAACATGGTATTTTAGTTGATCCAGAGAAGGTGGAAGCTATTATGACATGTGATCAACCATGCAATGTTTTTGAGATTCAAAGATTCTTGGGCCTAATGGGGTATTATCGTCAGTTCGTAAAGGATTTTTAAAGTTAGATTCTTTGATGGCCTCTCTCACTTAGAAGGTGGAAAATTTTTCTTGGAATTATAAATGTCAAAGTTCTTTTGTAGAGATGAAAGGTCTTTTGACTTCTACACCAGTGTTTATCTTACAGAGGGTGGGAAACTCTATCTAGCCTTTTGTGATGCATCCGGTTATGTTTTGAGGTGTGTTATTAGGAAATTTGATCATGTTGTAGCCTATGGATCCATAAATCTTAGGAAACATGAGAATAACTAGCTGACCCATGATCTTGAACTCACAGCCATGATGCATGAACTTAAGATTTTGTGGAATTACCATTTTAGATAAAGGTTTATACTATTTTATAACCACAAAATATTGATTTATATCTTCTTTAAAAAATATTTTAGCATCCTGAATATGTGTTGGGTTGACTACCAATAGTCATTTTATTTCTATATTTCCTATACCTTAGGGAAATGAAATTTCATTGTTGATGCTTTGAGAAGGAAACATCTAACCCGGGTTATGAAGGAATCATCAGAAAAGTGGAACCTGATGGTTCTCCTTTTTTAGAGTTTAGGAAGTAGGGGCTGAGGTTGTCTTAGATAGTGTTCAGTTGACCTCCACTCTTCTTGAGATGATTCTTCTGGAACAAAAACTTGATGATGAATTCCACATCATTTGGGACTCTATTTAGGGTGGGGATACCATTGGCAAATGGTCATTATCTTCTAAGGTTATCCTATGTTTCCAGAACTAGAACATTATACCTTGGTTGGTGAGGAAATCTGTAATGGGGGATTTTCATAATCCCCAGTGGGTGATGCACCCAAGAACCAAAAAGATTATTTATGACATGGAATCATGATTTTGGTGTCCGAGTATGAGACAATACATTTTTGACTTTGTTTCCCATTGTTATGCCTTCCAAAAGGTCAATGATGAGCACTATAAACCTTCAAGTTTTCTTTATCCACTTCTAGTTCTGAGTTGTAAGTGGGATGATATATTGACGGACTTTGCGGTTGGGTTTCCATGTGCCCCTCAAAAGAATAATGTGATATGGGTTATGATCGATAGTCTGACCAAATCAGCTCACTTTATACCCTTTCAGTACACAACCACGGGTTAGGAGTTGGGAAATATCTATGTGAAATAGATTGTTCATTTACTTGGAGTTCTATTTTCTATATTATCTTATAGATATCCCTATTTCACTTATCACTTTTGGATAGTCCTCTAGGAGGCACTGGGATCATAGATACACTTGAGTACGACATACCATCCATGAAAGGATGGACAAATGGAGATGGCTATATAGATTCTTAAGGATATATGGCATGCATGTGTCCTCAAATTTGGTGGATCTTAGGATTTCCATTTGGGACTGGTTGATTTTTTCTTATAATAATAGTTAGCAGTCCATAATTCTGATGGCTCATTTTGAGGCCTTGTATGGACAACCCTGTAAATGTCAACTATGTTAGTCAGAGATTGGTGAAATTTATTTGGTTAGACCAAGTTTTTTTAAGATATGACAATGAATATTTAGTTGATTCATCAGATAATATTTATGAAATAGATTTGGTATAAATCCTAAGTTGATTATTATTGTATATCATTGGAGTTTTATATTGGTGAACAGGTGTTTTTGAGTTTTTCACCCTGATTGGTTCATTGAAATCATGGGAGGAAAGGGAAGATTTGTCCTCACTTATGGTTCCTTTTGATATTGTTGAGTGGGTGGGGAAACTGTATTACCATTTATCACTAGTTATATTGTTGACTATGAACCACAATTTTTTTCATGTATCTCTACTTCAAAAGTATCTTTCTGATCCATCTCATGTTTTGAGCTAGAGTGATCTTGATGTTGAGACAGATTTATCCATAACTGAGCATCTAGTTAGGATAGTTGATTTTGAGATGAAGGTACTTCATGGGAGGATGATATCATTGTTCTGTGTGCTATGATAACAAGGATCTTATTCACACAAGACGTGAGAATGTGAGGCATTGATGAGAGATAAATGGTATCATATATTTGATATGAAAACTTCTTAACAAGATTTCTAGGGACATAAAGTTTTTATGGTGGGGAGGTTGTAACATCTAATTATTTTTTTAGTTATGCCTTTTCCTCTGGTTTTGGTTTCAAGATTTTAATGTAGAAACGGGGTTGTTTTTTGTCTTCTAAGAAATTACATGCTGTGTAAAGGTATTACACACCATGTTATGGTTTCCAAGAATATTATATGAAACTGGTGCACAACATGAAATGATTACACACCATGTACATTTTACATGATGTGAAATGGTTGGAAATTGGTTTTTAATAAAATTTGATGCCTTTTTGTTGTATGAAACCTTTATGTATTACATGACGTGAACTGAGGTTACACACCATGTAATTCTTGAGGCAGGCAGTTTCAGCATTCTTCATGATTGTTTTTATTTTTCCTCAAATTGAATCCCTCTCATTCACAACCAAGAGACTTTCCTAGGTGATTTTGTCTCATCTATACCCTTTCCTTGGCAGATCGAAGGAACATTGACCTCATTCAATGTCCTCTGGCAAAGTGGGTCTTCTCTCGATTTTTTTCTTCTGGTTTCTCTTTCTCTCATCCTTATATTATGAATAGTTTTTCATGTTTTAGATGGATATAAACTCCATTTATTTGTATCTTGATTCTAGGTTGCGTTCCTATATCTCTTCCACCTTCATTCTTTATTTTCGTTCCCCATGGTGGGTGCCATGTGTTGTGATTCCTTTCTAAAGGTAGGTAGTTCCCTTTGAGATTTTTTGTGTAAATTTTTTTGAAATAGATTTAAATTGATTTATAAAACCTTTATTTGCAATTATTTTATTATGAAACTTAAAAGGGATTTGATTTTGAGGAATACCCTCAATTCTAATGGAATTGGAATATTTGGGAGAATTTTGAAAATGATGGAATTGATTAAATGATTTGAGATTTTTTTCTAAAAAATGGGTTAAATTGAAATGATGAAAAACAATGATTGGGTTTGTATGTAAAAGGAATTAAATAATGAACAATATATCTTTTGATTTTGAAATTTAATTAGAATATTGTAACTAAAAATTGGGCTATTTAATTGTAAATGATGATTGATTTTAAACGAGATTATTTTACCATTATATATTGATTGATTGAGAACATGAAATCTTGGATATTTAGTGGGTTATTTGGGACAAGAAAGATATGATCTTGATCCCATAGTACTGGATTGATGATGAAAACACTAAAAAACCTAGTTCGGCATGATTGTCCCCAATGGGATATTGAGGAGTACTATTCATCCTCAACCTAAGGGATGTGTACATTGAGGTTTAGTTGTGATCACAAATTTGAGAAGTGTGATGGTCCTATAACTTGAAATTAATGTACTTCATGGAAGATGATGATTCTTCTTGTTGTGTATGATTTTATTAAATATTATATTGATTATAAAATTGTTTTACTCATGAAAAATGATTTATATAAATTATTTTATATAATTTTTTTAATTATTCCATGATTGAAATGTTTTTTATATATTGAAGAGATATCATGTTTTGTTTTAAATATAAAAAATTATTTGTTATTCCATTAAATATTTTATTTATATTGATATAATGATTGGTTTATTTGTATGTAATCTACTATATAACACTTAGTGAGACCCTACTAATATTTATGGCTTACACCCTACCTTTTAATTCAGGAATTTTTAGATTTTCTTTTTCTTGGTTTGAGTAAAGGAAAAGAACCACTTAGAGGTGGTGGATGTTATTGATCCTCTGGACCATGGAGTGTGATGGAGGTGACCAATGGAGATGTTATCCACTTATTTTATGGGATTTTTGAGTTTTATCTTGATATATTCCAAGTACTTTGATGATGTAACTATTTTGGTTTTGTTTTACCTGATTGTTTATGGTAAATTTTCCTTTTGGTGTTGAGAATATTGACTTGTATCTTTATCCTTCACCTGTTTTGTGGAAAACTCATTCCCACTTGTGTCTTGTATGATTCAAAGTGATATTTTCCAAGTCAGTGGGATCAATATTTCCCTTTGGTCCATGTCAGTTTCAGATTAGGGATCAAGGAGCTTAGGTATCTATCCTAGTTTTGGGAAAAGTGGTATTAAAGGGAGGTTTACCCTACAAGTTTGAGGTTGTGTAAATTTCTTTGATGTCAGTATGTAGTTGAGATTTCCAGGTTGATATGAGGTAGGATTTTCAGAACTTAGGATGTAGTTTTGAGTGAGTTCCTAGACATCTCTCATCAAAATGAGTCTTAAGACACTATGGGTGTTTAGATAAAGTCATATTGCGGAATGTTTTTATTTATTCTAGTATTTTCCCTACTTTTTATTTGAGTGTGTTGAAATCCAAATATTTGTATCTTATTCGATGGGATTGATATTCCCATTGCCCTTATTTGAGTTGTTGATCTGAGTAATATTTTTGATGCCTCAATATTTTTTTATGATGTTGTGTAGCATCATGCCTCCAAGAAGGCGTTTGAATATTCCCCATGAGGAATCTTCAGGTGAACTATAATGAAAAAAATAGTCTCATGGACCATAATCTTGTTGAGGTTATTGTGATTGATGTTCAAGATCTTGGACATTCACTTGCACCTGTTACGGTTTGGGCTCTAGTTGTAGAACCTCACAGTGATGAATATCATAATTATTCTCAATATTTTATTTTCCAGATGACACTATCATTCTAGGGCTCAAATGGTCCTCAACAGGATAAGGATTGGTTGAGAATGATAGATCACCATTTTATTTTTTTGGGAAACTCCTAACTTGATTATGGTAAAGTGTGCTACCATCAAGATAGAAGGAACTGGAAGAAGGTGGTGGGATTCAATGGTAATGATGAAAAAGAATGAGGGTTTGGAGTGGAAGGACTTTAGAGTTCTTTTCACTGACCAGTTCTATACAAAATTTATGGTACAATATAAGGATATGAGGTTTTTCATCCTTTAGCATGACGATAGGAATGTGATGGAGTATGTGAAATAACTTCCCAATCTTATGAATTTTTCACCTAAGATAGTATCAAATTAGAAGATAAAGACTCAATGGTTCGACATGGCTCTTCAACCTTATATTCTTTCATAGTTTTTATTACTAAATACCACTTATTATGATGATGTGCTGGATAGGGTGTTGATGGTTGATCTTGATCTAGCTAGTAATTCAAGGTTGATGGGACTTCATTTTTTCTCCTAGTGGAAGTTCTATGAGTTAATTTAAAGGAAAGAGGAAGTGTGATGAGTCTCATGGTGGTTCTTTATAGTGTGCATCCTTTGAACCTATTGCAGTGCTTGGAAGAATCTCTTTGACTTTCTTTTAGTGTGGCAAGGTTAGGCATTTGAAACAACTTTGAACTGAGGCAGCTGAGATCTATAGTTCTTATGGATGATCAGGTCACATTCATAAGTTCTGTTATGTCCTTTCTACCTCATGGTGGCATGGGATAATTAGCACCTAAAATTACTATTGTTCAATCAGATGCTTCAAGAAAAAGGGGTTCCAGCCACATACATCATGAAAAAAGATTCTTCATTTAGTGTAAGAGTATCCATACGAAGTTAATATGGGTCCAATGACTATGATAAAACCCCATTTCACTTCTCTCTTTTGGAGAGTCCTCCTGGAGGCACTGGGATCTCAGTTATTCTTGATTACGACATACCATCCATAAATAGATTGACATACAGAGAGGGATATAAAAATTCTTGAGGACATGCTTCATGACCAAATCCTCGATTTTGGTGGATCATGGGATTTCCTTCTGGGACTAGTTGAGTTTTCTTATAATAGTTACCAATCCACAATTCAAATGGCTCCTTTTGAGGACTTGTATGTTTGACCCTAAAAATCTCCATTGTGTTGGTTGTATATTGGTGAAAGTTTATTGGTTGGACTGAGTTTGGTCCAAGATATTAAAATGAAGATTCAGTTTATTCATTAGAGAATTTTGATGACATAGAGCTGATATAAATCTATGTTGATTGTCATTACTGACCATTGGGGTTTTCTATTGGTGACCAAGTATTTTTGAGAGTTCCACCTCAATTGGTTCATCGATGTCTTTGGAGGCAATAGAATATTTCTAATCACATTTTAGTTTCTTTTGATATTGTTGAGTGGGTGGGAAAACTGGATTTCCATTTAGAATTACTATCATAGTTGACTTTGATCCACAATGTGTTTCATGTATCTCATATTCAAAAGTATCTTTTTGATCCATCTCATGTTTTGAGCTAGAGTGATCTTGATGTAGAGACTAATTTAAACATGAATGAACATTAAATTAGTACAATTAATTCTGATATGAAGGTACTTAATGGGATGATGATACCTTTATCCCAGGTTTTATGACAACATGGTTCTAATTCATATGATATGTGGGAGGATAAGGCACTAATGAGAGAGTAGTGGACTTATCTCTGTATATGGAAACTTATTGACCAGATTTATGGGGAAATTTGTTTTATGGTGGAGAGGTTGTAACATCATATTATGATTTCCAGGTATTCCTTGTCCTTTGGTTTTTGTTTCAGGCATTTTGTGTAGAAATTAATTTATTTTATGTCTATTAGGAAATTACATTTCATGTAAAGGTATTACATCCCATATAATATTTTCTGGGCAGATGCCGTGAAACTGGTGCACAACGTGAAATGATTACATGCCATGTATAGTTTATATGATGTGAAATGGTTGAAAATTGATTTTTAATAAAATGTGAAGTCTTTTTCAGCATATGAGGCCTTTATGGATTACACGACATGAACTGGGGTTACATGTCATTTAATTCTTGAGGAAGAAATTTTAAGAGTACTGCATGATGGATTCTATTTTATCTTGACCTAAGACCCTCCCTCTCATGACCAAAGCCTTCCCTAGGAAATTTTGGCTCCTCCAAAACCCTTTCCTCGGCCGATTAAAATGGCGTAGACATCATTTGATCTTATCTAGGTAATTTGATCTCTTATAGAGTGTTTTATTTTAGTATCTCTTTCTCTCCTCCTTGGACTATGAATAGATCATCATGTATTAGATGGATCTAAAATGTTTTTTGGATCTTGATCCTAGGTTGTGTTTCTAGATCTCCCATGCATTCATTTTTTGTTAGTGTTCCCCATTGTGGGCATCATGAATTGTGATTTATTTTTAAAAGGTAGGTGGTTCCATTTGATTTTTTCTATGAAATAGAAACATTGATTTACTTGATTTATTTGAAATATATCTCAATTTATTTATTAAACCATGATTTTTAAGGCTTTGATTATGAAAATTAAAATCGAATGGATTTTAAGGATAACCCCCAATTCCCATGGAAATTGAATTTCAAGGTAAATTTTGAAAATTATGGGATTGATGAATGTAACACCCCAAGCTTCCACAATATGTTTCCCTTTGAATAATGCAAAATTTTTCTTTGTACGCAACTTCGAGATTCTAACACACTACGGCCGATCAAACTAGCCTTTATGAATAGTAATACCCACTTTTTGAAATTTTATAAATTTTATATTTCAAAATGGACTTCATTTTTGGATTCAAAATATAGAAATTAGCTTAGGTTGAATTTTTGGTATTTTTATGAAACTTTCAATTTTTGATGAATTGTGAAAACACTGAGTTATTGGTTAAAACCAATTTTCTTATTTAAATAATTATTTATTTTATTTAAATCTATTTTAGGTCAAAATAGATACATAATACCTATACAAGTTCAATTTAATTAATTGGAGTCATTTTATAATACGTTTAGATATATAAAAATTTTATTGAACTTTTTACCGTCTTTTACCCACCTCCTAGGAGCATTTGAAAATTTGCATAAAACTTAATTTTACAACTTCTGTTTGTTGAGTTTCAAAAGTTAGAGAGACACAGTTGATATTAGTATGCAAAATTTGGTTCAATAAGATGAAAATAATTTTTGGTGAATAGTAACTTTTGCCTTTTATTTACCCCGGTTAAAAGTAAATAGGGTAATTAAGGGTAAAATGATATCATAATTACCCTAACACATGTCATAATTCTATTGAATAAGTTTAATTCGACCAAAAAAACATTAGGAATAAAATATGATCCCCTTGGGTCCACTTGGATTAGATTAGGACATTTATTATTATTTTATTTAAAGAAGAGTTAAAAGAGTTAAATTCAAAGTTTAATAACTAAACCATTTTTTAATATTGGGTTAAACACAATATAAATTCGACTATAAATATTAATTAGAATTATAAAAATATTTTATACATAATGGTATTTTATTTATAATTTTTAGACATTAAATAATTTAATTTTTTTATGAAACAATGATGATGTAGTAATTACTTTATTAATGAATGATTAACATAATTGATATTATAAATATCCAAATAAATGAAATTTGAGACTTTTGATGAATTAAACTAATATTATAGGTTAATATGACATGTTTGGGTTGATTAAATAATTTTTTTTGAAGTAATCAGGCTGTTATAATTTTCACAAAAACCAAATACTAAACAGTGTCAAAATTGACATAATTGAGTTTTTTAAAACAATACTATATTATTAAATGATATAATATTTTTAAAAATCTAAGGTTCGGCCAAAGGACTTAGATAAGGTTATATATATTAATAATTAACCACTTGTGGTTTTCTTGAAATTTTATAGTAAGTTTATTAACCATAAAATTTAAAAATACAAAGAGACATGGTAAATGTAAAACTATTTAACTAAGAGTTAAATCTAAAAGATAAAGTTAATATAGTGACCTAGACCTGTCTAAAACAAATTGTTTGAGAGGTTTTAGACCCATACCCACCTTATAATTGAGATAAATCATTTTTAAGCCATTAGAAACCAAAAATTATTTTATTATAAAATAATATTTCAAGCTTTTACTAAAGTGACCCTCACCTCTCTTATAAAAGTGTACTTCCCATTAACTTAATTTCACATCTCCAAATCCATTTGGCTCAGAAAAACCCTGACCATATATCCTCCCAAATTTCCTCCCTTCATCCTAAAGGCCTTCCTTTGGTCATAATTCCAACCTAAGTATCCTTTTTGATCAAATCAAAAGGAAGAACCCGAAGAAGAGGTAAATATTTCATCACCTCTTTCAAGTTATTTTCTTCTTCCACTTCCTATTTATTTTTTGTTTCTATTATAAAATAATAAATCTAGTATATTCTATATAATGTGATGTTATTATAAATATGGTACAACCATATTCATTATTCTATCCATCCTATAAATGACAAAGTCACCATACGTGTGTACGTATGACTTACTGTCTCCACATCGTGGTGTAGTTTGTTATTCAAACACTTCATTATTTTGGATGGGTATAATAATGATTATAACTGATGTAAATAATAAATATAACATGTTAATGATTCTTTATATATGATATACTATCCAATTACATACTATTTCACCATCAATATAATGATATTTTCGCTCGTGCGTACATACGGATTACCGTCTCCAAGAACATGATGAGATTCATTCACCATCATAATCATTCAAGAATAATTTTCATTTTATGATTAAAAATAATTTTTATGAACATAATATAATTCTGTATATAAATTGAATATATCCTATCCATAACAAACATGGCTTACATAACCAAGCATATAAAGAAAAATGAATCAGTTAACACCCGAAACGATGATACTACTGATATATTATTAACAAAGCAATATTATAGGGTCATATATGATATCATATTTATGTGTATTGTTTTTTTTATAATTTAATAACAATTATTTAACAATTATACATGAGGTTAACATACCCTCTACCAAGGAAAAGTACAAGGTAAGAGTTAATTTTACAATCTCTTTATTATTTGAGGATGTTTTTACGTAAGTATCTACTGGGACCTCTTTATCATCCACATCCGTGTTTCTTAAAAATATATTTTAAAACATTTTTTACTATTTCATAGTTCCTTTATACCCTTTTTTGATTTTTATAAAATTTTTATAAAGGAATCTTTCCATCATTTTCCAAACAAGGTCCTTTACAAAGTTTTCAAAAAAAATTATGGAAAGAATGTTTTTTTAACTTATACGGTGGGTGCAGCTATTTTCTGCCATTATAACACCTTTGAAGCTTCCCTTAAAAAATTATAAGAATATTTTCAAAATAAATTTTTTCTTTTATATTTACATGACTTCTAAATGACTTCAAAATAGAAAGAGAAATTTCTCTAAAAAAGTTTTGATTCCATCTATGTCAACATCCTTTGATGGATTTTAAACTTATTTGAAGTTGATTTATTATGATACAAGTCTTCCATATTGTATTGAATGTTTTTTGTTATGTTTGACTATGGATGTGTTATTTTTACACCATTCATGGTTTATGAATAAAGTATTGACATTTCGTATGCTAATTTTAATACGAATGTTTATGTTATGTTTAAACCTTTTCATATGAGGAATGCATTGGACTTAGTAAGTGACGATTGGAGCCCATTATAGATCCTAAATGCGTTAGTAGGTCCCATAAGACAAACTAGTGTCTTGGCAGAAGGCCTTAACAAAATCTTATTTGTAGTCTTGGCACAAGGCCGTGACTATGTGGTTATGAATTCTGCCATTATGCATTCCATCATTATGAAAGTGGCTATTGATATTGCATGTGATTATTTGACTAGTATAATATCCATGTGAATAATTAAATAGAATTATTTGATTTTAAATTTTCCATATTATGTTTAAGTTTAAGTTTAAAAGGCTTTTGTTTTAGTCTTATACATTTCCTTAAATTTTTATGATTATTTATGAAAGTTTTCGCTATATTGTTATCCTTACTGAGCATCTGATCTCACCCCTTTCTATATTTTATTTTTCCCAGGATGTGAAGAATTATTTTATAGTTGACCTGCAAGGATAGTATAAGGATATCAATGTGTTAAAAAGGGTAAAAAATTTTGTTGATGTTTTTATTTCATGGTGTAATGTAAAACTTATGAATGTATCTAGTACTTCCAAGGCTACTAAACTGATCGGTCATTCGGGAAATGATTCTTTGAATTATGCCAATGTTATGTAATAATGCATCGACTCTAGGTAACTGGGGTTTGGGCGTTACAATGAAATTCTTTGAGAATTATTTTTTTTTAAAAAGGATTAAATTGAAATGATGAAAACCTATGATTGGTTTTTGTATGGAAAAGGCATGAAATAATGAAAAATCCACTTGTTTTTTTTGAAATTAAATAGGCATATTGAAAATAAAAATTGGGAAATTTAATTATAAATGATGATTTATTTGAAATGAGTTGATTTTACCATTATTTATTGACTAATTGAGAACATGTGAGCCTGAATAGTTAGTGGGTTATTTGGGACAAGCACGCCAGGATCTTGATCCCATAACAATTGATTGACGATGAAAACTCTAAAAAACCGAGTTTTCCATGATTATCCCTGATTGGATATTGATGAGTCCTATTTTTCCTAATACTGAGAGATGTGTTCACTCATGTTTAACTATGATAACTCATTTGAGAAGTGTGAGGATCCTATAACTTGAATCTGATGTACTTTAGGGAAGATGACCATGGTGCTTGTTTTATATGATTTGATTATATATTCCATTGATTATAGAAGTGTTTTACTCATTCAAAATTCTTTATACAAATTCTATTAGATAAAAATGTTTATTTATTCCATGTTTGAAATCTTTTCCATCTATTTAAAAGAACACATGTTTTGTTTTAAATATGAAAAATTATTATTTATGCCATGCCCTATTTTATTTAAATTGAAATAAGGATTGGTTTATTTTTATTGAATCTAATATGGAAAACTTGGTCAAACCATATTGAGATTTATAGCTCACACCCTACCTTTTCCTTAGGGTATTTTTATATTTTTGTATGCCACTTTCGAATAATGGAAAAGTGCCTCTTTGAGGAGGTGGATGTCCTAGATCCTTTGAATGGTGGAGTGTGATGGTTGCGACTAGTTGATATGTTATCCACTTGTTTCATGGGATGATAAAGATTTATATTTTTATATACTAAGTCCTTTGATGATGTAGTACTTTAGTTTTAATTTTACCTAATTCTTTATATTACTTTCTATCCTTTTAAAGTGTTGATCATATTGACTTGTATCTTTTTGTATTATGCTATTTTGTGGAAACTTTGTTCCCTATTGTTTCTCATATGATTCCAGGTGTTAGTTTCCAACCCCTAGGGATCTGTAACTCCCTTAAAACCTTTTTAGTGCTGATTTGGGTATTAGGGTACCGTGGTATCTGGGATAGTTCATGACATAAAGGAAGTTTTATTATCCCTCTTTACGATGCGAGTATTATCCGAAAAGTACTTTTTTTATTATTATTGCCGAAGCACAGAAAAATAAAGAACCTCCCTTCAAGGAGGTCGAAAGTGGTGGAGTCCAAGGGATTCACCTTGCACCACAGTAAAGCACTTAAGGGGAAGGGAGTTCAAACTATCAAATATCACAAGTGGCTCCTCCTATCTGCCCAAGCGGGCGAGGGCATCAGCCACAAAGTTAGACTCCCTCCAACTGTGGTGAATAATCTGGCCTTGATTAGTTTCTGTCTTGCACCTACGAATGAGATAAATCAAATTAATTCATTAATTTTTAGGATATAAGTGTTCAATTTTTTAGTGAAGTCATTTTATGCTTCAAAAATGCATTTTATTAAAAATTGGGTTTTATTACTATTGGTGTGAGGAAATTATAATTAGTTTCTAAAAAATTTAGAAATTTTATTTTATAAAATAAAAATAATTTTACTACTAATCATATCAAAATTATATGAGGGTGAATTTTGTATTTTTTTGAAATGATTAATTTTTCCATAAATAGTGAAAAATACCAATTTTTTCAAATACACTCATTTATTTTTATTAAATCAAGTAATTTAAAAGTATAATTATATTTTGGATTTTATCTTAAAGTTACATGTGATTAATTTTATTTATAATAATATAATTAATTATAATACAATTAGTAATATACATTATTTTGATATATATTAATTTTTATTATTTTAAAAGCATTTTTCTAGAAACTAAATTTCATCACATTTTATGGAATTAATTTTAAATTAATTTCATCCACTTTTTTGAATTTAATATTAAAAAATATATTCCATATTTGGAATAATTAGGATAAAATTTGGTTAATAGGACCTATTTATTTTATGTCATTATGAATAGTAACCTTGGTGAATATTTGTCACCTTGGAAGGGTAAAACATATAAAATAGGGTTAAAACTTTGTGATAACACTTTAAAATTTATCTAAAAATTTTCATTATCCTATTGGATGATTTAATTTTGACCATTCTCATACAAGTCATAGAAATATGGACACTGGGTTCCATTTTTATTCGATATTGACCTTTATATTTTTTTAAGAAAAGAATAAATACAAAATGTCACTCTCTTGATTTTAGTATCTCAAAAATGTTTACATAAGGATAAAAAGAGTATAATTTCAGTTTTAAATTTTTATTTTAAATATGAAATATTTTTTTTATCATGATTGTTTTTAATTTTTAGTGATTGAATAATTACTTTAAATAAAAACACAATGACCACACAATATTTATTTTATTGCTAATAAAATAAAATAAATGATTTTGGAAATATTAAAAGTAACATAATTTGGATGAATTATTGTGTTCCATGAATTTTTTAGATAAATTTAGCATATTAAGGATGTGTGAAAGGTTTATATTATAATTCTATAACTATATTGATGGCTTTAAAGTCAAATTAAATGAATAGTTCTAAAAATGACAATAAGGTTATTTTATAATAAATAACATTTTATTAAATAATTTAAAATTCATAAAAATACCATATTTGAATAATTCAATTGGATGTGGTTTAAAATATCATCCATGGTCCATTTATGGGTCACTTGGCCATTTATGGTAACACTGTTGACCCTCAAATAGTCGAAAAACTTATATATTGTGGTAATTGTCAAAAGGGTTAATTATGGGTTAAAACAAAGCGATAAGGGTGAAAAAATAACCTAAATTTCTCAAAAGTTCATTTAATGAGAGGATGATGAATTATAATCATATTATATTCTTTGTATATCAATTTGGAGTCACTTGATTATAAAACCTAATTTATATTAATTTAAAAGATTATATAATTCCAAGTGTGCCCCTCCCCACAATTATAAAATGACACCTATTATCCTCTCTTACTCACATATTTTTAACCTTATATATCATAAAATCCCCACTATAATACATTAATATCTTCCTTAAACACTTAATAGAGATTCTGGTTTTTCCAAAATTCCATCCCTTCAAGTCTTAATGTGTAATCCAAAAGAGGTTTCTCAATGGAGAGGTGTAACTCTTAACTGAGTGTTTTCAATATTATTTCTTATTATACCTCATAAAAATCAATAGTATCTATTATAAAAAAATTAATTTAGTACATTAAATACAAGATATTTTTGTTATGTTGATGTAAAAACCATTATCCAATTTCTTTAATTCTCATAGAAAGCGAAATCATCACTCGCGCGTACGTACAACTTACCATCTCCATGTAGCGGTGTTATTCGTTTTTTATCACCATTTAACTTGGATGGTTATAAATATATAAATAATGAATATATATGATATATATTATATTATAATGATTATTTAAAGGAGAATTATTATATAAATTTCTTTTGTTACATCAGTTGAAAAGTGAAAACAACGTTCATGCATACTTATGGTCTATCGTCACCATGAACGATGTAATCCATTTTTTACCTTTTCCTTTTATGGATGACTATAAATATATATATAATGAACATATATGATATTTATATAATTATTAATAGTCTATATATGATATATCTATGGTCAAAGTACAAATACTAGAACTACCAAACCAAAATTCTCATGAATAATGAATAATTAACACCCATAAATGAAGACATTAATAAGAAATTATTAATAAATCAGTGTTGAAATATTATAATTAGATCATATATGATATTATAAGTATATAAAATACTTATTTATATAATTATAATAAATTTAAACTTAATATATAGTATATTTGATCACTTTCGAAGAATGTGGAACTTAAGACAAGGGGATTCTCATCTGACTTTTATTTTTGTGAGAAAAATGAAATATTAACAACCCATTTATTTTATGTGGTGTATATACTAACCATTAATATATTTTATTATTATTTTATTATTATTTTAATTAAAAATATTGGTAATTAAAAATCCATATAAGGTTCTCTCTTTCATTAGTTCTTTATTTAGATATTACCAATGCGGTAAGGGTTCTTCATCTCAATATTGTTTCGTTGAGACATGTTTGATGTTATAAACCTATTTATGTTTATGAGGTATATATAATTAACCTTTGACATGTTATATCATTATTATTATTATGTTCATTATATTTAAAGTTTTATTTGATGTTATTATTTCCTGGGGATTATGATTAAAAAGTTACCAAAGTGGTACGAGATTTATGTTTCAATCCCATTTTAACCGGGATTGTTTAAGCTTGAATTTCCATTAAGAAAATTATATGATTTTATTTGATAAAAAATATAAATTTTATTTTCTTTTGGTTATTTTGAGAAATTTTAAGCTTTAGTACAATTTCCCTCTATTTTTTAATCTAAATGGTTAAGAAAATGTTTTTTTAAAAATCTGATCTTATTTCTCCTCTTTTAGTCATGAATCCCTTTTCTTTAATATCCAGGTTTTCTAAAATGTTTTCAAGATTTTTTTCTAATATTTTTTTTTATTAAAGTCATTTTTACCCATGCTTTAATTTTTTTTAAATGGTTTAAAATTAATCTTCTCATCATTATCCAAATGAGGTCATATTTAGTTTTTTCTAAAAATAAGAAAGGAATATTTATTTTAAAGTACACGACATACATAGAATTTCCTGTTGTCATGTGTAAAGATGTAGAAATTCCATATAATTTTTTTAAAATTATTTGGGATTAATAAGAGTCTTTAAAAATTGACAGAACGTTATTCCAATGCCTGGAGATCCCCGAATGGATTTTTGGACTTTTTTTAAGGTATGTTCAGTAAACATGCAGGCAAAATTTTCTATATTTTGAACTGGTGTTCATATTAAAAATCCTAGGGAACTGTTGAATCCGTAGCACCAGGATTCGCTTAAGGGAAGCTTAACTTTGACCAGAAAGGGCCAGATGAAAAAGTTAATTTCTTGGATGTTACAAAAAAAATAATAAAACAACTAAAGGTTATTTTATTTTTCTTTTTTGCAACCGTTGGAAAAACGGTGGTGGGACCACAGTATAACGTCAAACTATTTAATTGTCTCTAAAGTTGTGTAACTGCACTGTTGGGAGAAATAATGGGTTGTGTAACCACAGCGTTGAGAGATTTAAGAGGTTCTTTGATTAAACTCATTAATGAACCTCATTAAGTATGCGATGCATTAATCTACACCTTCCCTTATATTTAATCAGAGCTCAAGACTAGGTTTTGAGAGAGCTATGTGAGGTAGCTCTGACGAAGCATCAATGAATTTCTGCTCTGACGAAGAACGTGATCGAGCGATGGTCATTGGGGGAAATGACGGGTGATGGTGAAAGCTGTTGAACACCTTCGGACGTGGACACTCCTTCCTCTTCTACAAATCCTTCCAACAAACTTGAGGCAGGGGGTTTTATTGTTTAATTAAGAGTTATCCTTTTCTTGAAATGTTACCCATGTTAATACTAACACGGAGGGCATGAGCCAAACAAGAAAGGCCCAGACCCTCTACATTTTTTGAATTTGGTTGAATTTATTGTGGGAAACTGGAAGGTAAGGTAGCACGTGGTGGCATTGGCCGCATGCCTAGCATAGAAGATATGGGCCACCAGCCTAGCTGGAGGCCGTAGGAGGAGGCGCGCCTCAGAAACGCGCCTGGGCATTAGAAGCCGCAACCACGACGGGCCACAGTGTTGGAGGAGGTGTGCCCCGAAATAGTCCCTAGGCGGTGGACGCCACAGCCGTAATGGGCCGCGATGCTGATGGAGGTGTGCCCTAGCAGAGGAAGCTGCGTTCCCGATGGGCCGCAGCTACAATGGGACACGACGCTGGAATCTCGCGACGCTAGCATGGCGTCGCATGGATAAGTCAACCCACCATGTGGGTTGACATGAGAGACGCGGCCGGTTGACCAGACCGCATGAGAAGGTGTTGAACATGGCTATTCCGCGTCCGAGGAGAAGTGAGACAGCCTAAAATCATGGGTCGGGGTGAGCATAGCGGGTCGCACCACCAGGCGGGCCAGACGGTTCAAGACGGCCCAACGGGCCGGTTCAGACCCAGCTAGGCCGGGTCGGGCCCATTGGTCTTGGTTGACCATATTTGGGCTAGACCTAGGTCAGGTCTACCCAAATAGGATCGGGTCAGTCCAACTGGGTCGGACCAGATCTGGACCCCTTTCGGCCCAGTTACACTTAATTGGGCATCTCTCCTAAACCAAATGTCTGTTCGGTGAACCGTCTACGACAATGGAACCCTTAGGATGAGCCAGTCCTTTTGAGATACACCACATGAGTTTCAGAAAAAGTTGAGTTTGGTTGGGTCGGATCATACTGAATCCAACCGAGCCCTAGACATTAAAATGCATATATCTTATAAACCAGGCGTCCGATTGACATGCCATCTATTGTGTTGGAACCCTTATGAAATTGTAGTTCATCGGGTTACTTCTTCATGGGAATTAGTGCTGGTTAAAATACGAATGATGGATTTAGGAGTGGATCCTCCTAGAATCATGCATGCTTTATGTTGGAATCTAGTAGCTGTATTAGATGTGAAGAATGAATAGTGATCTTTTGTGGATCAGTACTAAGCGGTCCTGTTTTTATCAGCCTCGAGCGATCCTGTGTGGATCAGCACCAAGAGATCCTATGTGGATCAACACTAAGCAATCCTATGTGGATCAGAAATGAGCGATCCTATGTGGGTCAGTAGTAGAGCCTAATGACAGAATAAGATGATCTAGCTTTATGACTAAATATCTGTACTTCTGTACTTAAGTTAAACATGGTGTGAATTGTCTTTTTTATTTGTAATTTGTGATTGAGATCATTATTTTTGGTTTTTCCTTTGTGTAATTATAAGATACCTTCGGGGGTATTAGGGTCCCTACTAGGTATTATTATACTCACCCCTGCACGGGCTTCGCCCGCACCTTGTTGTGTCTTGTGAAGATGACGGGAAAATTTGATTGAGTCTCAAGGAGCTAGGACTTGACGGTGTACGGAGGTGACCAGTTGATGTGGAGAGCTGCAGTGATGATATGTACCTATCCATCAGGTAGTATCCTTGATAGATGTCCTCAGAAGCTATTTTCCCTTTTTGCTGTATTTCTATTTCACTTAGGCTTGTATTATGGCCCCTTTAACTTCAGTAGTTTTACTACGTGGTTTACTTTTTTGTATGGATTTTGAGGTAATGCCATCCCATTTTAGGGAAATTCCTTTCCATTTATAGTCGCCAACCCATGGACTATGGAAGGTGGGATTTGGGTAGTCACGGCACGGGCCCCAGGGGAAGGGTCGTCACAAAGTTTTATCAAAGGTGGTCAGTTCTACCAGAAGAACTAAGAGTCTATGTTTTCAATGGAGCAATAGTGATAAGTGTCTTGAGTTTAGATTTCAGTCCAAAGAGTCTAGTGTTGGTGCGGAGGCCTATGTATCCATACACCAGGACCTTGAATTCTGTTTTCTAACTGGGTACTCGAAAACACTAATTGCGTGTGTTTTTGAAATGTTTTTATATTGATCTCTTTTGAGTCATATCACCAGGTATAACTTATTTACCATGGAACACCTATTTATTTCAAGATGCTACCACGTAGACAACCATCTAGGATTCCAGAGATAAAACATGATGACGGCCCACCGAGTGATGAGGCGCCAGTGCAAGGACCTCTTACAGCGATGGCACCTTTGGGTGGTGTACCAGCAGCACCACCACCCATGTGGAAACAGTTTCCATCAGCCCCACTAATAGTCCATACATGATGAATGAGTGTGTTTCATGAGTTTTAGAAACAGAGGCCTCTACGGTTTCGATGCGAGAAAGATCCCTAGGTATTTAAAATCTTCTGGAGGCTGTGGCATGGGTTTTTCGCTTAGTTGAGACACCAGAAAACCAGATGGTGATCCTAGATGCTAGCCTCTTTCAAGGAGCAACAAAGAGATAGTGGAGCCTAATGCTCTAGATGCATGAGGAGGTGACTCTCTCCTAGTTGGACTTTGAGACCCTCTTTATGGCAGAGTTCGTACCAATGACTTTACTCTTAGAGCATATCTAGGAGCTACTGCCCTTACAGCAGGGTAGCCTGACAGTGGACCTGTACTCGACGATATTCACTGGCCTCTCTCGCTACTCCACCAACATGGTACGATACCCATTCTTTAGGTCCTGAACCTTTGAGCAGGGCCTATGGTGGGAGATTTGACCATCGATGATATCACTCAATATTTCGACCCAGTGTGGGGTACTCAAGTGAGCCTTATTTGTGGAGAGATTCTTAACTGAGCAGCAACCGATAGTGAGAGCCACCACCAGACGATAGGTAGTCGAGTCATTGGTAGCAGTTTGTAGGCAGATGAAGCAGATGTCCAAGTGGGCTAGAACTTCTGAAGGACTAACCTAAGATGTAGGGTCGAAGGTATGGAGCTCGCGAGCAAAAGGAGGTATTTTGAGGACTAAAGTATATTACTATTGCAGCGAATAGGGACACATGGCTAGTGACTATCTAACTCCCTGCATGGATGATCAACAGATGATCAAGGGACCATCGAGGCAGTAGCCGAGGTTCGATCAAGGAGGTCCATAGGGAGGAAGACATGGCATTGGAGTAGGTTGTGCAGTAGGTGGTGGACAATGGTTTTAAATTCTACCACCACCACCCCAGGTGGTCCACCCCAACCACAGGGAGCAGGAGGATAGGGGAAAGCTCAGCTTTAGGCAGTAGAGGCCTATGACCACAACACTCCAGATATGATTAAAGGCATGATCTATATATATTCCACCCTAGCTGTAGTTCTTATAAGCACAGGTTCTAGTAACTCTTTCATTTCCATGGCACTCGTTCGTAGCCTGGAGATTTTGATAGAGTCGTTTGTGTGATCCTAACAATTAGAGACTCCTATGGGAGGGGATTCAACAAATACATATTGGTGCAGGCAGTGTGAGCTCACTCTAGGAGGTGAGAGATTTGGATGCGATTTCTTAGTAGTAGCATTGAGGTATTATGATGTTATCTTGGGTATGGACCGAATATCCATATTCCATGCTCAGATTGACTGTTTCAGGCCCAATGTGTGGTGTGTCCATGAGGACGGGATCGGGTTTTCTTTCACTTATGAGAAGGAAATTGTTTTAGCATAGGATGGAATTTCTCAAAGGAGGGTGCCTCCAATCACTCATCAGTTGGCTAGCCTCACCCTCGGTGTAGTGGATGAGAGGAGTCCGAGATATCCTATAGTGGTGGACCAATATGATGATGTCTTCCCCGATGATGTTCTGGGACTACCTCTTCTTAGATAGGTAGACTTTTAAATCAAACATTAACCTTGGATGAAATAGATTTCTAAACCATCATATTGGATGGCTCCCACGGAATTTCATGAGTTGAAGGTACATTTGGAAGACTTAAAAAGGAAGGGGTTTGTAAGGCTCAATGTTTCTCCATGGGTAGCCCCAATTTTGTTCTCCAAGAAGGCAGATAGGAGTCTGAGGATTTGTGTGTACTATTGGCGCCAAAATTAGGAGACTATGAAGAACAATTATCCTCTGTCGAGGATTGATGATCTCTTCGACCAGCTGAAGGGAGTATGGTGGTTTTCAAAGATAGACCTAATATCATGCTATCACCAGCTCAGGGTATGGGATGAAGACATATCGAAGACATCCTTCAGTTGTCGGTATGGCCATTAAGAGTTCTCAGTGATGTCTTTCGGTGTGACCAATGCTCTGACAGTATTCATGGGATACATAAACATGATCTTCTATCCTTACCTCGATCGTTTTGTAGTGGTCTTCATTAACGACATCTTAGTGTACTCAGTGACAGAGGATGAGCACACCACGCACCTGCAGATAGTTCTAGATACACTCTGGGAGCACCAGCTTTACAGAAATCTCTCTAAGTTCTAGTTCTGGTTACGAGAAGTCCACTTACCGAGGCACATTATCTTGGAGGGTAGAGTTGTAGTGGATCTGGTGAAGATAGAGGCAGTTCTTGATTTGGATCCACCCAGGAGTGTGACCGAGGTGCAGAGTTTCCTGGGATTGGCTGGGTACTACCGGAGATTTGTACCTATCTTCTCTAGGGTACCAGCACCCTTGTTAGCATTGAAAGAGAAGAGGAAACCTTTATTGTGGAAGGGAAAGTGCCAACAGAGTTTCCAGGAGTTGAGGCGGAGACTGACGAGTTCCCACATCTTGAGGCTACTAGAAGGGGGCATTGGGTATGTAGTCTAATGTAACACATTAGAGAATAGACTAGGATGTGTTTTGATGTAGGAGGGAGCGATGATCGACTACGACTCACAACAGTTGAGACAACATGAGCAGAACTATTCTACCCATGACCTGGAGTTGTCAGTAGTGGTCTTTGCACTAATGATGTGGAAGTACTACTTGATGGATGGATGGTTTACTATTTACTCTGATTACAAGAGTCTCAGGTATATCTTCTCATAGAAGGACATGAACCAAAGATAGAGGCAATGGTTGGAGTTACTCTAGGACTATGGCTTTGAGATAGTATACACTCTTGGTAAGGGGAATGTAGTAGCAGATTCACTCAGTTGGTGGTCTGGTCTACAGTTGCTGAGTGAGGTGATAGAGCAACTAGCTACGTTGCGTATTTCCTTTGTAGATAGATATGCAACAGCTTACCTCCAGTCTATGACTATAACTCTCCCAATCCTTCAGCGAGTTTGGGAGGTACATCTTGGGGAATTTTGACTATGAGGCCCGACGTGCTCATATATCCTCAAGATAGTCTCTTAAAAGATTTTATAAAGATGAGGAGCATAAAGTTTTCTTTAGAGGACGCACCATGGTACCAGTGATGCTATGAGAGGAGGTATTGAGGGAATTACACACATCCTCTTTAGCAGTATATCCTGGAGTGTTGAAGATGTACCAGGACCTCCTACGTCAGTACTGGTGTCCATTGATGAAGAAATTAGTGGCAGAGTTCGTATCATGATGCCTCACTTAACAACAAGTGAAGACTGGGCATCAGGTACCAGCAGACCTAGCTCCGCCACTTGATGCGCCATAATGAAAGTGTGATGGTGTCTCCGTGGACTTTGTGACAGGGCTAGCATGAACGTCTAGGGGCCATGATTCCATATGGGTGATCATTGACCGACTCAACATGTCGGCCCACTACCTACCCGTCTGAGAGTAGGGATCAGTAGAGGGCTTGGGATGACTCTATGTACAAGATATTATACCGCTTCACGGGGTTCCATCTACGATCATATCAGATCGCGATGCTCATTTTACATCCTAATTGTAGAATGGATTATAGGAGGTGTTTGGGACTCAACTCTGCTTGAGCACTGCCTTTCATCCCCAGACAAATGGTCAGACAGAGCATACCATACAAACACTCGAGGACATGCTTCATGCTTTCATCCTAGATTTTGGATGTAGTTGGGAGGATCACCTACCACTGGTGGAGTTTTCATACAATAATAGTTCTCACTACACCATCGACATGGTTCCATTTAAGGCCCTATATGGGAAACCATGCCAATCACCTCTATGCTGGAGAGACACATGGGAGTCAACACTTATGGGTCCAGAGTTGGTACGGGCTAGCACTGAGAAGGTTCAAATCATCTAGGAGTGGATGAAGACTGCATAGATCTAGCATAAGTCTTATTTCGATAGGATATGGAGACCCTTTGAGTTCGAGGAGGGAGATCATGTCTTCCTACGAGTCTCACCCCGATGAGGATTGCAGAGATTTGGCCGGGGTGGCAAGCTATCTCTGAGGTTCATCGGACCTTTCCAGATCCTCAACAGAGTAGGCGAGGTGGAATACTGTCTAGCTCTTCCCCCAAAGATGCACCGGGTGCACAATGTTTTCCATGTGTCACAGTTGAGGAGGTACGTGCATGATCTGTTGCACATTATCGACTAGGGAGAGTTAGTTATTGATGATGGGTCGACGTTTGTAGTGTTCCCAGTGGAGATAGAGGATCGACATGAGTGGGTCCTTTGTGGGTAGTCGATTCCTCTAGTGAGAGTTCGGTGGAATCATGGGAACCTCTAGGAGATAACATGAGATCGGGAGCCTCATATGCATGCTCAGTAAACCCATTTGTTTCCCTAGTTTTGTTGTAGCTTTCGGGGAAGAAAATACCTAAGGTGGGAAGAATGTAAAGACTCGGAAATCCCACACACACACACACACACACACATATATATATATATATTAAATTATTTGGGATTAATACAAGTATGAGAAAGTTGACGACATGTAATTTCATGGCCCGAAGAGCCTGGAACGGATTTTTGGACTTTTTTTAAGGTAAGTTCAGTAAAAATGTGGTTAGATTTTTCTATCTTTTGAACTGGTGCTTAGATTAAAAATTCTAGGGCACCGTTGAATATGCAGAGCCGGGATTCACTTAAGGGAAGCTTAACTTTGACCGGAAATGGTAGGATAAAAAAGATAATTTCTTGAACTTTACAAAAAAATAATAAAATTACTAAAGTTTATTTTATTTTTCATTTTCAACCGTTGGAAAAACGGTGGTGGGACCACATTGAAATGTCAAACTATTTAATAGATTGACTCTTAAGTTGTGTAACCACACTGTTGGAAGAAATAATGGGTTGTGTAATCGCACCATTGATAGAGTTAAGAGGTTTATTAATTAAACTCATCAATGAACCTCATTAATTGTGCGATACATTAATCTCCACCTTCCCCTCTATTTAATCAGATCTCGGGCTTGGGTTTTTGGAGAGCTATGAGAGGAAGCATTGATGAAGCGCCATCGACTTTCTGCTCTGACGAAGAATGTGATCGAGCAATGGTCATTGAGGCAAATGACGGCAACGAAGAATTTTGATGAAAACCTTCGGACATGGACACTCCTTCCTCTTCTGAAATACCTTCCAAAAAATCATGGTAGGCGGTTTTATTGTTTAATTAATATTTGTACTTTTCTTGACATGTTACCCTTATTAACGCTAATGTAGAGGGAACGGGCCAAACGAACAGAGCATGGACCCTCCACAATTTTTGGATTTGGTTGCATTTATTGTGGGCAACCGGAAGGTAAGGAGACATGTCGTGGTGCCGACCATGTTCTAGACAGAGAAGAGACAGACCAACGACCCAACTGGTGGCTAGAGGAGGTGTGCCTTGGCAGCGAACTTGGGTGGTGGAAGTAGTGGCCGCGACGGGCCGCGACGCTAGAGGCGGCGCGCCCCAGCGGTGCGCCTGGGTGGTGGAAGCCGAGACCATGACGGGCTGCGAAGCTGAAGGAGGTGCACCTGAGTGAAGGAAGTCACGGCCGTGACGGGTCACAGTGATGGAATTCTGTGGTTCCATGCTGGCGCCACGTGGAGAAGTCAAGCCACCATGCGGGTTGATGCGGGAGACACAACCGGTGGATGCGACCACGTGAGAAGGTACCGGACGCGACTACACCGCCTCCGGGAAGATAGAAGCCAGCCTACAACCGCAGGTCGGCCCAACGGGCCGAGTCAACCCGATTTGGGCCAGACCCAGGTCGGGTCGACCCAGATCAGGTCGGGTTGGGTCGGTATGACCTGGTCGGACTAGACCTAGACCCATTTCGGACCAGTTAAACTTAATTGGGTATATATCCTAAACTGGATGTCCGTTCGATGAACCGTCTATGGCGTTTGAACCCATAAGACAAAAAGGTCATTTTGAGATAATCAACATGAGTTTCAGAGAAAGTTGGTGTTTGGAAGGGTAAGATTATACCTGATTCCAACTATCCCCTCAGCACTAAAATGTCTATAACTTAAAGACTGGGAATTTGATTGACGAACCGTCTATTACATTGGAACCCTTATGACATGGTAGTTCATCAGGTTACTTTTTCATGGGACTTCATGCTGATTAAAATATGACTAATGTATTGAGAAACGGATCCTCCCAGAATCATGCATGCTTTGTGCAAGAATCCATTGGATGGCTGAGTCATGAAGAATGAATAGAAATCCTATGTGGATCAACACCGAGAGATCCTGCATGGATTAGTACCGAGAAATCTTATGTGGATCAGCACTAAGAAATCCTATATGGGTCAACAGCAGAGCCTCCTGATAGAATAAGATGATCTAGCTTTATGACTAAACATTTGTACTTCTGTACTTAAGTTAAACCTAGTGTGATCTATCTTTTACTTTGTGCTTTGTGATTGAGATAAAGCTTTGTGGATTTTCTTTGTGGAATTCTAAGAGACCTTAGGGGGTCTGAGGGTCCCTACTAGGTATTTTTATACTTGCCTCTTTTTGAGCTTTTCCTTCAATTTATTGTGTCTTGGGAAGATGAGGGGCATCTTTGACTGAGTCTTGAGGAGCTGGGACTTGACGGTTTATAGAGGTGGATAGTTGATGTGGAGAGTCGAAGTGACAAACTTTACCTATCCTTTAGGTAGGATTCTTAGCGGATGACCTCAGGAGCTATTTTTTTTTTTCTGTTTTTCCATTTCAGTTAGGCTTGTATTCTGGCCCCATTACTTCAGTACTTAATTTTACACACTGTGGTGGTTTATAGTTGTGGTTGTACCTTTCTTCTTCTGTTGTGTTTTACTTATGCATAGTGTACCCTATCTGTGTGTATACAAGTTTTGAGGTAATGCCTTCCCATTTTCAGAAAATGCCTTTTTGGTGCTAATCACCAACCACTGGCCTATGGAATGTGGGTTTGGGTTGGGCACGACACGGGCCCTGAGGGATGGGTCATGACATCATGAATGCTCAATGATTTGAATCGTCCATTATCATTTTCCAAGGTTATTTTCAAAAAAATCGTTAATATTTTAGAAATATTTGGATTTTAAATAAGTTATTTCAAAGTGAAAAGGATATTTTCTTCAAGAAATATTTAAATGATATTTTAAAGAAAATTTTCATCTACGATAACATCCTTTAATGTTACTTAAGATTTACTAGGGATATGATTCAATGATACCAGCATTTTCTTTATCTAGATGGTTTACTATTATTATTATGAGATGCTTATGAAACTCGTTTATGATCCATGGGTTATTCTATGACGAAATTTTTAAATGTTTATGAAACTCATTTCCTTTACATGGGTTATGATATATAATCACATGGAACAAATATTAATGGATTATTATTATGTGGAAGGTGGCCCCGATATTATATGTTCCTCCAATGTATTAGGTAAATATAGTTAAATCATGAGATAAATATGTTATGACTGAACCTGATTTCATTTTCAGAATTTTATACATGGAACTGGTTTTCCTGTCCATATGTTTTTTCATGGACATGGATTTGATGTTCATAAGATTATTTATAGACCCATTTTCCTATCTATAAGTTTATGTGAGGGCCTAATCTCATATCCTTAATTTAATGAGTGAATTTTTTTCTATTTATATATGTTTACAAGGTCATAATCTTATGTTTTTACCACATTCCTATGAATATTTTATGCTCTCATGGCTCATGGATGATTACTGATGATTTTTTAGTCTTATAAATATTTTATTATATTATTATAAAGTTTTATGACATGAATCATGTTTATGATCTATGAAATATGGAGTATGAACTTTGAAAGTTATGATCATGTTTTCATTCCATTATTCTTATCATATGGTTACATATGATCATAAATTTATATCTCATATGTTTACCCTTAGTGAGCATCTATGCTCACCCTTTCTTATGTTTTTCTTCCCCTGGTTAACAATTAATGTTTCAAGTAGGGTCTATCTAAGAAGTGTTCTACATGGGTGATGTTGACGAAATTTCAATAAATAAAAGGATTGTGTATCTAGTATCCAAATAAACTAAAACATTACGGTCCTTGTGTATGTATTTTCAAAATATATTTAATATATATCAATTAATATGTAATATCTATTTAGGAAAATAATGTTGTGATTGGGACACTTCAGTTGGTATCAGAGGAGGGTTTAGTCAATCTTTAGAGATTATGATTAGATAAATTTAATAAAACTTTTTGGATAAGTCTAAGTATAGGTTAACATCCTAATTGTTTTGGTAAGGAATAAATTATTTAGTTTTCCTAATAATACATCCCTATATGGATACTAAAATTGGAATTAGTTTTGTAATAGATGTATCTTGGGGTAATAACCCTGAAAATAGTTATTCAAATATTTTTTAGCCATAATATTGGTGAATGGTGAGTGTTCTCTTATTGTGCACCTGGTTTGATACTCTTGGGGGATATGATTGGATTAATCCACAATTTCTTTAAAAACCATCATGAATGATTTGAATATATGATGACCATGAATGAACTCGGTTAAATATAAGGTATCATATATTGAAAATAAGGTTTCATGATTTAGACATTCTATATATTATTTTTTATGATTATCTGATTTGAAATTATGATTATTTTTTCTCTCATTATGGATTTTGGATTTATCCAACAACCAAAACTAGGATGAATCATGGTAACATTGAATGTGATAGACAATGAAATTATTTTACTCATGAGAAAATAAATAAAATTAGAGATGGAAGGAGAAACCTTGTGATTGTACCTAATCATATGTCATGATATATGATTAAAAACATAAACATTGGTGAGTTTACTAACAAGAAAAATAATATGAAGATGAATTTGTATGAAATATTATGTGGTAGTGACCATAGAGGAAAGAAATTTTAATTTTTTTCATGTTAAGATTGTGGGAAGGAGTGCCTATAAGAATATATCAAGGGATGGGGAAGATGTTTTGTGTGAGTGGAAATGAAGGCCACAGAGTAATAAATTTTAAAGTAATTCAATGTCTTATGTGTGGAGAACTTGTACATTATCCAATACAATTCTCTAATCCAAGGGAGAACCACATGGCCAAGGAAGGGCCTATGTTATGTAAATTTTTGAAGTTAAATGATTAAAGTGTTTATATTTTGGGATTTTAGAATAATGTTGTAGAATGTTATATTAATGATATTTTGGTTATAATAATTGAGAAACTTCTAAGGATTTTTTGATAGTAGTTTTTATTTAAGGATTTGAAATCATATGTTGATAGGTACTAATAACCTAGAAAAATGATTTAGTGATAAGGTGAGTTTTTTTGGAAAACATGTGATTAAAGGAAAGATAACCCTTAATATGCATCTAATATTGGGATAATAATTTATAGTTGGGATAAAGTGATTATTCATAATAACAAAGAAAATTAGATAGTATTTATGACCTTTGAATTTATTGGTGATTTGGTAAGAAATTGATTTATGAGACCTTTGAGGAAGTTTATTGTATTTTTGGATTTATGGAGTATAATGATCTTTTATAATAATTTATAATTTAATTTAGGTTTATAGAGATGAAAATTATTTTAGGAAAGGTTATTATCATGTTTTAGGAGAATATATGATCAAGGTATTTGTAACGTCCCAGTTCCGAAATCCACCCAGAGGTGTCCCGTACCCGGTTGGTCACATGGCCTCAAGCGCATTTCCCCAAATTCCAGAGGCTGCCGACTAGCAGTGAGGGCCTTGGGTGTGATAGTTGGGAAACTATGCCCTCATTGTAAGAGTACACAGTATAAGAGAAACAAAAGAAATAGTGGAAGTAGTAAACATGCATACAAGACCAAACAACGGAAGAATAAAAGTAAAAACAACTAGAGAACATATATAAATGATGCATGATACATATGTCTAGGAAAGTAGCCAAAAAATTCACAATGATGGAATAAAAATAGTACTAAACTAAATTACAAAATAAAAGATAAACAGATCCTTAGCATCACAAGAATATGCTTAGTCCCATGCTCTCCAGCTCCATAGCAAGTCATGTACCTAAAGTAGAAGGGCACTTTCCCTTATCTATACCTGCAGCAATATAATCTGTTTGGGCCCAAAAGCATGACCCAAACTAGGCGTGAGACTAAATCCTAGTGGGAAACCACCCGAATATCTATTCCTAATAGTCATTGAATATATGGCAGGTAAAAGAAAAGAAAACAGTAAACAGGAAAGTACTCAGTAGTAAACAATCTACAATTTCAATATCAAGCAATCAACGAAGCAAATAGCTAAACACAAATAGGTAACCCTATGAGAAGTACTCACATCCATCCCCTATGGTACTACCTAACAAGTACCAGCAACCCTCTGGGAAGTGCACTCAGCCTAACCCCTCTGGTTTAGTATATAAAGACTCTCTGAGGAAGCACTCACAGTCAATTCACCTTATAGTCTAAGGTAGTAAGGAACTCTCTGAGGAAAATCACACAATCAATTCCTCTTATAGCCCCAAGGTAAAGGACTCTCTGAGGAAGATCAATTGATCAATTCCCCTTATAGCTCAGGTTGTTCATAGACTCTCTAAGGAATCACTCACAGTCAATTCCCCTTATAGTCTAAACAGTTCAGGAATAAAATCAAAGACTCTCTGAGGAAGCTTGCTCAGTCAATTCCCCTTATAGTCTAAATAAGACAAGGAATCTCTGAGTATGTTCGCTTGGTCAATTCCACTTATAGTCCCAAGTGGTCCTAGGCTCTATGAGGAAGATCACTCGGTCAATTCCCCGCATAGCCCAAAGTGCTCAAACACTCTCTGGGGAAGCTCACTTGGTCAATTCCCCTTATAGTCTACTACACTAGGTTCTCACAGCCCTGTGTAGGTCAAAGAGCATAGAAATAAAATATGGTCAATGTAAAACTATAGAACTACCTTGCTAATCAGTCTACAATATATCAAACATGTCAGAACACAAACTCTCCATCCTACAACAACAGGCATGGAAAACAGGTAAAGTATCCAAAGTCTCAACAGGACCAAACGGTCGTAAAATGAACATAAATGGGCAAAAAACATCCAAAGAATAGCAATAAAACCTAATCATATCCAAATATCCTCTACACAACATGCAAGAATGGCAGACAAACAACATGGGTAAAATGTAAACACGCAATACCCCATTCAAGGGTATTGGTGGAATTTTCACATAATACTCAATTACTTTGAACGGAAAGGAACAAACCACCTACCTTGGTGTTTTAGTAATGATATACGTGCACCTAGAAGCTTTAATCACCCTATAACGTTGAATATCTACAAAAACATCTAAAACATTCAACCCATGATATCTCACGAGAGAGGAGAAATTAGGAGATGGTACTTTAGGAGAAGAGAGAACTCACCGATGCGATTCCAACACAACCAACGATGTTAGATTCAGAGGACGAACACATGCTTGGGGGTTCATCAATAATCCATGTTTGTATGGTACACTTGGATGAGATGAATAAAGAATGGGGTGTTTCTGTCAATTAGTCGCGACCCCACTGTGTTTAATGAAAAAAAAGAAAGTACAGGATGTGTACTTTTGAAGTACATGGTGTGTACTCACCATTTCCGTACTCTTATTTAAGTGTCCTACAAATCACCCCCACATGTCCGTGTGTATGGATACTACACTACCAGCACACAGCCTCCGACGTCAAGTAATTACACTATGTTTACTCATAAAGTACACAACATTTACTTAGAAAATTTCCAGAAAAGGAAAAACATACCTGAAAATAAGATCCAGGTTCTTAAAAACTTCCCCCCATAAAGAAATCCATCCTCGAATTTCCCTAGCGTGGAATACAAGAAGAAACCCCGAACAGTTTCGACCACTGTGATCGTACGTCTGCATCCCTCTCCCAAGTCTTGTCCTGTACTCACCCGTGCTGCCAAAGCACCCATACCAGAGGAACAGATCGGCCACATAGAACTTTTTTTACTCTGATCCACAATCTTAATAGTATGTTCCTCAAAGGATGCATCCACTTCCAACTCAACCTCCTTGGGTTAAATAACATGAGATGGGTCTGAAAAGTAATGTCGAAGATGAGAAATGTGGAAGACATCGTGCATAGATCGGTACCTCTGAGGTAACTGCAATTGATAGGCAAACGGCCCAACTCTCTCCAACACCTTAAACATCCCGACATACCTCGGCAAAAGCTTACCTTGTCTCTTAATCCCATTGTGTCCCAACCTCGGTGTGACATGTAAGAAAACCTGATCCCCGACCTCAAACTCCAGAGGTCATCTCCGCTAATTAGCATAAGACTTCTGATGAGACTCTGTAGTATCCATACTCTTCTGAATCAAATTTATCTGTTCTGTGGTCTCCTAAACAAGACGAGGTCCCATCAAATCTACCTCTCCTGCCTCCAGCCAACATAATGGTGATCGGCATGGCCTATCATATAAAGCCTAATAGGGTGCCATCTGAATAGTTGTTTGAAAATAAATAATCTTTCCAATGGTATGAGCTGAGTATGGTGTTGGATCTTAAAAGGATTTATAATCTTTCAAAAGACATAAGAAATTATTACTAGTTGGCTTCCCTTAGGTAGGAATCCTATTGGATGTTTTTGGTTTCCTAGATCATAAGCTTTTCGATGGCTTGATCGTGCCAGTCCTGATGCTTTTAAGACTTAATCTGGGCTGGTTTTTGTTGAGTATTCCATCTTTCCTAAGTGTGGATTTCATTTGATTGATGGATTTGGGTAATGACATTGTAAGATTTCATTTCCAATGAGGTTTGATAGATGGGACTTGAGGTGAAGTGTATAGCTCCATGTTCTCCCCATCCCTGAAAATAAATTCCATACGGGGCATTTCCAATGAAGCAATTAAAATTATGTAGTGCATGGAGGTAATCCATTTCATGTTTTTTCTTTTCCATTTTTGATCATGGGTGTCATGCAGACAGGAGGGATTTAAAGTCGATTAGATGGTGAAGCTCCCCTAATAAGTTGGAATGGTTTTCATATCCTTCATAGGGAAATAACTTTTTTTAGATGGAGAATATTTGTCTAGATATTTAGGCAAATTTCAGGCATAAATTCCTCAGACAACTCCCATGGTATGTCAAAGTTGTTGGGCGGAGAAAAGGAGAAGTGATGGTAAGAGGGGGGGTGAATTGCCTTTAAAAAATGATTAACAAATTAAAAATCAAAGTGAAAGTGCAGCGGAAATAAAGAGGCAAGACACAAGAATTGACAACGGAGTTCGGCCTAAAACCCGGCCTACGTCTCCGCTCCCAACTCAACCGTTGAGAGATTTACTACCGTTTGCTTTTCAATGGTTGTAGCAAGAAACCCACTAGCCTTTTTACAGGTGAAGGCTAGCTCACCTATTACAGCTTGCTTTTTAATGGTTTGAGCAAGAAACCCACTAGCCTTTTTACGGGTGAAGGCTAGATCACCTTTGACTCAAGCCTTTTAAAAGGAAAGGCTTGACTAACCTCTTCACACCTTGAAGGTGGTGTGAGGACCCAAAGAAAGGGAGATGAGAAAGAGATGGGGTTTGTAGGCACAAACCCAAAATGAAGCTCAAAATGATAAACAATGAAAAACCGTATTGGGAGAAGCCTTGGGCGCCAATGGATTGATGGAGCTGATGAAGGGTGCTCTCAAGCTTCTTTGGTGGTGCTCCTTGGATGTGGAAGTGTGTTGGAGCAAGTGGGGTTCCCTTGGAAGAATCCTCCGGAGGTTGGCCAAATGATCAAAAATGTGTCCGTTGGCTTCCGTATGGCTTGCTTAAGTTTCCGGGGGTTACTAGTCCTTTATTTATATAGGGGGAACCCTCATATGGCCTTTGGAGGTCTTCAGAGCCGTTGGAAAAGGCTTCGGAGCCGTTGGGAGGCAAGTGGACCAGCCTGGTCAAAGGCCCAACGGCTAGTTTGACTGGCTCCACCGGCTGACCGGTACTGAGCCACCGGTTGGCCGGTGTGTGCAAAATGGAGGAGGGCTCGAGCTTAGGCTCCACCGGCTGGCCGGTGAGCAGGCCACCGGTTGGCCGGTGCTGAGGCAGTAGCAACCACTGTGCTGGCTGGGTGCCACCGGCTGGCCGGTGATGAGGCCACCGGTTGGCCGGTGAGGAGGCAGTAGCAACCTCTTCTTTCTGGGTTCCACCGGCTGGCCGCTGGTGTGACACCGGTTGGCCGGTGGTCTGGACAGAAGGATTCCTTCTGTCCAGGCCTCCATCGGCTGGCCGGTGCTCTTCCATCGGTTGGCCGGTGGACTGAAAATCAGTCCACTTTGGCTTTTTGCCTTCTTGGCCTTCTTGGCCCAATTCCTTGGCCACCTGAAATCATGCCTATCATCCAAAAACACTTAAAAAAATATTAGAAAAACAAGAGGGTGATTGTGATCATGAAAATAAAACCACGAGGGGTTCGAGAGGTACAACAATCTCCCCCTATTTTGATGATCACAATCACCAAAACAAACAATGTAGAAAATGAAATGAAAATCATGCTTTAAAATATTTCTCCCCCAATAAACCAAGAATTTCTCCCCCTTTGTGATTATCAAAATAGAACGGGGCATAAAACTTGATTGAGGGAATGAGTTGAAAAACGAGATGGAGATTTTAAACCAATTGAAATTTTTGAAATTTGAATTGAAAGTTTTGAATCAAAAATTTGAAATGAAAGTTTTGAATGAAAAATTGAATAACAATTTGAAATTAAAAAATTTGATACCAAGAGTTGAAATTGAAAGTTTGAATCAAAATTTTTGAAATTGAAGTCAAAAGGGCTTAAACGATCCTAACTCCCCCTAAATAAAAACAACAAATCACCGGGGAGAGGTGTTTGAAACCGAGACAAATTTTGGGCCGGTAAGACTCGCTAAAAGGGATTTTTCAATCCATACTTGTCTAGTGGCGGGTCTTCTCCTATAAAATTCATCATTTAAGAAAATAGTTTTAGGCCTACCATACCGGGCATTTTTGCAATTGCACTCATAAATTAAGTGCCCGGGTTTTTTACAATAATTGCAAAATTTAAATTGAGAGCTCCCCCTTACAAAAATAGTTGGAGCATGGGAGGAGGAAGCTTTCTTGGAATAGCCAAGCCCTTGGGTGGTTCTAGATAAACGTTGGGAACCAAGCAAATTGTTCAAATTTTGTTCCCCTTGGGTGAACTTGGCTAGAGTCTCCCTTAGATCTTTGATGGTTGATTCCATGGAATCAACATCGGGAAGATTTTGGATTTTGAGGGTCAACTCTTCCTTCTCTTTGAGAAGTTGTTCTTTTTCGGAAGAGAGTTTTTTGAAATTCTTTTTTTAAAGCGACAAATTTGAAAGAAAGTTCGTGAAAACCTTCCTCCAATTGATCTCTCGCATGTTGGAGATCCTCATAAGACATATGATTAAAAGAATTGGAAGAACTTGAGGATGAGGAGTCGGAAGATGATACCTCATTACATGCCATTAGGCATTTATTACCGTTGTCGCTTGAGGCGGATGAGGAGGAGGATGTGGAGCTATCACTCCAAGTGGCCTTGAATGCCTTCTTCTTCTTTTGCTTGGCCTTTTTCTTTTTGAGAGGGAAATCGGGCTTGTCATCGCCTTTAGTACCTTCATGGGTTACTTCTAAAAGATTCCAGATATCATGAGAAGATGAGCAAGTAGAAATACGATAAAATTCATTACGGTCTAGCCCACAATGAATAGCATTCATGGCTTTGCCATCAAGCTCAAAATTTGCAATGTCTTCGGGGGTCCATTTGGATTCATCGGGAGAAGAAAGTGAATAACCATGCATGACAATTTTAAAAATAGGATAACCAATGTTTTAATAAATGTGGTCATGCGGGTTTTCCAATAATTATAGTCGGTTCCATCAAAAAATGGAGCACGACCCAAAGAAAAGCCTTCGGGGGCGAAAGAGGTTGAGGCCATCACAATGGATCTTAAATTTGAAACCGGTGAAGGTATTACTCAAATTTCCCTCTGATACCAATTGTTGGGCGGAGAAAAGGAGAAGTGATGGCAAGAGGGGGGGGGGGGGTTAATTGCCTTTTAAAAATGATTAACAAATTAAAAATCAAAGTGAAAGTGCAGCGGAAATAAAGAGGAAAGAAACAAGAATTGATAACGGAGTTCGGCCTAAAACCCGACCTACGTCTCCGCTCCCAACTCAACCGTTGAGAGATTTACTACCGCTTGCTTTTCAATGGTTGTAGCAAGAAACCCACTAGCCTTTTTACAGGTGAAGGCTAGCTCACCTATTACAGCTTTCTTTTTAATGGTTTGAGCAAGAAACCCACTAGCCTTTTTACGGGTGAAGGCTAGCTCACCTTTGACTCAAGCCTTTTAAAAGGAAAGGCTTGACTAACCTCTTCACACCTTGAAGGTGGTGTGAGAACCCAAAGAAAGGGAGATGAGAAAGAGATGGGGTTTGTAGGCACAAACCCAAAATGAAGCTCAAAATGATAAACAATGAAAAACCGTATTGGGAGAAGCCTTGGGCGCCAATGGATTGATGGAGCTGATGAAGGGCGCTCCCAAGCTTCTTTGGTGGTGCTCCTTGGATGTGGAAGTGTGTTGGAGCAAGTGGGGTTCCCTTGGAAGAATCCGCCGGAGGTTGGCCAAATGATCAAAAATGTGTCCGTTGGCTTCCGTATGGCTTGCTTAAGTTTCCGGGGGTTCCTAGTCCTTTATTTATAGAGGGGGAACCCTCATATGGCCTTTGGAGGTCTTCGGAGCCGTTGGAAAAGGCTTCGGAGCCGTTGGGAGGCAAGTGGACCAGCCTGGTCAAAGGCCCAACGGCTAGTTTGACTGGCTCCACCGGCTGACCGGTACTGAGCCACTGGTTGGCCGGTGTGTGCAAAATGGAGGAGGGATCGGGCTCAGGCTCCACCGGCTGGCCGGTGAGCAGGCCACCGGTTGGCCGGTGCTGAGGCAGTAGCAACCACTGTGCTGGCTGGGTGCCACCGACTGGCCGGTGATGAGGCCACCAGTTGGCCGGTGAGGAGGCAGTAGTAACCTCTTCTTTCTGGGTGCCACCGGCTGGCCGCTGGTGTGACACCGGTTGGCCGGTGGTCTGGACAGAAGGATGCCTTCTGTCTAGGCCTCCATCGGCTGGCTGGTTCTCTTCCATCGGTTGGCCAGTGGACTGAAAATCAGTCCACTTTGGATTTTTGCCTTCTTGGCCTTCTTGGCCCAATTCCTTGGCCACCTGAAATCATTCCTATCATCCAAAAACACTTAAAACAATATTACAAAAACAAGAGGGTGATTGTGATCATGAAAATAAAACCACGAGGGGTTCGAGAGGTACAACAAAAGTTAGAAGTGGTTGTAGGCCAATACATCACTAGTATATTATCCATAGCTAGTTGTCTTCTCAAAAGTAACATATCCTACTGTTGTTCTTCTGGGGACTCCACTAATTTATATGTCAAGATTTACTGCTTCTTAATAATTTCATTCCAAGCATCTGATCTGGTGGGAGCCTCATTAATATTTGAACGGTGCTTGGGTGGCTGAGAAGATGAGTGTGTTGCCAGACCATCCTCTAGTTGAGAAAGGATATCACTCATCATAAATAGAGTGTCTGAAATGTCTGACTCTATCTTTCTGAGTACCCCTGCATTGGAGGTATTTATCACATTTTTCCCGACAAGAGGAGCTCCTTCTTTCCAGTATGAATTTTGATTTCGGGGAGGACCTTCACAATTGGCGTGATAATGGAGAGCGATACCTTTTCAACTTGATGCCCAACCGTGGGGAGTGTCCCTGTAGCATATACCCTAGGGAGGACCTTCAGGGAGGTCTACAGTGAGGGGAGTAACTTCTTGATGCTTGATGTCACTGAGGGGAGGACCTTCTCGATGACTGGTATGATGGTGAGGACTACTATCACATCTTGATAACTGGATGCAGGGAGAATTTTTGCAATGTACATCCTGGGGAGGACCTTTAGGATGTACTACAATGAGGGGATGACCTTCTCATTGTTTGATGTTATTATGGGGAGGTCCTTCACAACAACTTCCATTGTGGGGAGGTCCATCACAATGACTATCATCATGGCGAGGACTACCATCATGACTCGACATTCGACTGTAGAGAGAAGCATATTTGCAGTGCATAACCTGAGATGGACCATCAAGGAAAACAACATCAAGGGGAGGAACTTCTTAATATCTAATATCCAGGACAAGAGGAAGAATACCCTAGCATGCATCATGAGATAATCCCTCATGATTGATCATTCCTAGCCCATGGAGTAATCTCCCATGGGTTCTCTAGGAAGGACCTTTAGAGCTTCTGGTAGCAACATTACTGGGAGGGCCTTTGAAACTACTACTACCAATTCCATAATTTGGAATTGGACTAGTAGGGTCTTGATCCTTTATTGATATATGCTCAAGGGCATCAAGAACTCCATCTTCCAGTAGAGCAGGATCATGTATGTGCTCTTCATTTTCCGGTTTCCTTTGGTGCATATCATTTTTTGGCGTTCTATTGCAGGTAATCGGGGTCATATGCTATTGGAAACAACCCGCATATATGGTTCCCAATCTTTTTGGTTCCCATGATTTCATCGGGATACACCGATGGGCCTCTTGAGTTTTGGTATGGATATATGTCTGCCCTCGAGCGACCACCATGTTGGACCGACATCCCCAATTGGAACAGGTATTTGTTCCCGATCCGGTTGGCCGTGGATCATAGTATATTTCCATTGAACCTCCTAGATTGGAGTAGGGATGCATAACTACTCTGGAGTGACTAACCCATTTTGTGATTAATTCACTCGGTTTGAGGAAGCCAGGTCGTGGGCCTGGTTCCTCTCCTTTGTTGCTGATGCAATAATATCTTGGCATTTTTTGGAGGATATGTTTTGGAATCGATGTCTGATCTTACAAAATATCTAGGACGTGATGTCATACATATTTGTCTAGAAAAAGTATGAAGGCCCATTATGATGTCGAAGTAGGAGTTTGTGCCTGCTCTAGTCCTCTGTAGGTTTCCAATAGATATTAGTAGTTCTCATGTGTCGAGACCTAGGAATGAGTCAACCGTTGGTTTTGTTCTCTAGTTGCCACCATATTTGACTGGTGGGATTTATATTCATGAGAGGGAGTTTCTATATACTCTCTTGCCACTATATTATTCTCATGGGTGCATCCGTAGGAATTTGACTCTTCTCATATTTGCTTTCCGCCATATTTGGATGATGGGCTTGATATGCATCAGTAGGTATTTGTTCCTGCCTGTAGGTGCTTTCTACCCTATTTGGATAGTGGTCTTGATATGAATCAATAGTTATTTGTGCATACTTGTAACTAGTTTCTGTCCTATTTGGATGATGGTTTTCTTTGTCCATCGGTAGATAACTGTATCTTCTTGAAATTTACTTCTCTGTCCACATGGGGGGACCAGCGATCACTAGCAGGAATATGCACGTTCTCATATTGTGCCACCCTATTTATGTGGTGGACTTGAGTGTAGGAGGAAGATTTGTATGTCTACCTATTGAATGTCGCTGCATTTGTATAGTGGAGTTTCTCCTCAAGGAACCAAGGTGATATCCTATTCTTGATTATGTATTCTCTACCCTCAGTGGGAAACTTGAGGGGCCTAGGTCTCTTGGACTCCAGCAAGTGCCCTCGGCATAAGATCCTCTTCAGAGTGAGGAGACTTGGTCACCTGGTGTTGGTAGAGATTCTCTCTGGTAGGGTCCCATGACCCTATCCTATTGACATGAAGTCATAAGAATCGACCTCATCTGCCTCCCTAAGATAAGGGAGGTACTCGTTGTCACGCTCTGGGGACAGGATCTTGAAACGGTTCGAGAAAACCACTGGGGTCGCCTTATGCTGGGGTGCCAGCCGCAGTTGAGGAGGTAACTGGAGAGCTTTTGTAGACTAGAGGGCTTGTCTTGAGGCCTCCACTATGGAGAGAATACCATTTTGGTGGTACTATTTGATCAACATGTTGGATACCCAGCGTTCAAGACGCTGGGTTGGCGAGGGGGTCCTGCTCTTCATCAGGGCCCCGGGCACCTACGAGATCACTGAGGCAAGTTTCTGAACTGGTTGTTAGTATGTCATCTAGATCTAAATTTTCTATGTGTAAACCTTCAATATATATATATATATATATATATAGATATGTGACATATATATACAAAAGAAACCCTTTCAAAGTATCATCTCATGATCATATGCAAATTTGAGGATTCAGCTTAGACCCCTTCCCTTTTTTCTTTTTATATGAGGTGAAGAGGCTTTAGTGGGGTAAAAATGCCACCTTGGTTGAGGATTCATGTTGGGTTCACCATTTTTTTTCACCCTCTAAGGCAGTGCGTTTACGGGTTCGGAAAAAATACAAAAAATGGTCTAGCTTGTGACGAGCATTCGTCTATTATTATAGATAATTTCCCACCAACATCTTTGTTTGGACCCAATCTGTGTCATTATCAATTAAGGGGGAATTATATTGACCCCATAGGGGATGGGAAGTTTATCCCTTCTGCATTAATAAGGATGTGCCATAGTTGAATGGTCCCAGTGGGCGATTACATGGGATCAAGTATTTGTACAATCAGTCCTCTTAGGATATAAATTCCTCATATGTTCTCTGTAAGGTTTATTCGTGGAGCCAGAAACACCCAACAGAACTATTATCCATGATTCAAGGACCTAATTTCCAATTGAAAGCACTCGTTGGATAAAAATTTTGCCAACGACACTTTTTGACTCCATTGGTCAAAAAGATGGGAGGTCGGGCTAATCACACCCTTTTGGGGGGAATTATTGCATATTCTGAAACTCCCTTATAGATTTAATTCATGTTCATATTACAGTGAATCATTGGTTCATTCCCGAAGCGTACATCCATGGGCTACCCCTAGTTCTTTGGATCATCATTGGCCTACATGGATTGGATGCTATGGAGGAAATGCTGACTTAATCCCCAAAATAAGGCACTTTGGAGTTTATCATCATCCATGGGGATGAAAGATGGCTAGATGTTTGGATTGGGCCCATAAGATGGGCTTCCACCATATCCATGGGAGAGGAATAAGATCCCACGTAGTTCGGTTAGCTTAGGGAATACAAATTGAAGTTTCTCATTTGAGGAGAATGTGATTGGGTGGAACCTTTTGAAAGGGCACCCATTAGAGCTTAGGCCTTCAAGAAGGAATCCAACGTATCCTAGTTTGACTTGGAATCAAGGTTATCATAGTTCAGGATGGGTTGGGTCTTACACGTGGATGCTTCCCATTTGAGGGGACATGATTGGGTGAGCCCTTTGGGAAGGAAACCCTTTTAAGATTGGGCCTTCAAGAAGGCATCCTATATATCCTGGTTTGACCAGGAATCAGAGTTCTTGTTATTCCGGATGGCTTGGGGCTTATGCTTGGAAGCTTCCCATTTGAGGGGACATGATTGGGTAAACCCTTTTAGAATGGCACCCTTTTGAGATTAGGCCTTCAAGCAGGAATCCTACATATCCTTGTTTGACCAGGAATTAGATTTCTCATAGTTCAAGATGGGTTGGGGATTATGCGTTGAAGCTTCCCATTTGAGGGGACATAATTGGGTGAACCCTTTTGGAAGGGCACCCTTTTGAGCTAAGGGCTTCGAGTAGGTATCCTACGTATCCTAGTTTGACCAAATATTAGAGTTCTCATATATCAAGATGGGTTAGGGCTTACGCGTAGAAGCTGCCCATTTGAGGGGACAAGATTGGGTGAACCCTTTTGGAAGAGCATTCTTTTGAGCTCATGCCTTTAAGAAGGAGTCCTACGTATCCTAGCTTGACTAGGAATCAGATTTCTCATAGTTTAGGATGGGTTGGGGCTTATGCATGGAAGATACCCATTTGAGGGGACATGATTGGGTGAACCCTTTTATAAGGGAACCCTTTTGAGATTTGCCCTTCAAGAAGGAATCCTACATATCCTGTTTTGAACAGGAATCAGAGTTCTTATGGTTCAGGATGGGTTGGGGATGACACATAGAATCTGCCCATTTGAGGGGATATGATTGGGTGAACCCTTTTGGAAGGGAACCCTTTTGAACTCAGGCCTTCAAGAAGACATCCTATGTATCCTAGTTTGACCAAGAATCAGAGTTCTTGTAGTTTAGGATGGGTTGGGGAATACACGTGGAAGTTACCCATTTGAGGGGACATGATTGGGTGAACCCTTTTGTAAGGGAACCCTTTTGAGTTCGGTCCTTCAAGCGGCCATCCTACATATCCTAGTTGGACCAGGAATCATAGTTCTAATATTTTAGTACATGTTGGGGCTTATGCATGGAGGCTTCCCATTTGAGGGGACATGACTGGGTGAACCCATTTGAAAGGGCACCCTTTGGAGCTAGGGCCATCAAGCAGGCATCCTACATATCCTGATTTGACCAGGAATTAGAGTTCTCCTAGTTTAGGATGGGTTGGTTTGGTGGATATTGTGATCATTACAAATATCTAAGCCCACAAGAGTCATACTCGGTATGATAAACAAGAGTATGTGATAAATCCAACCAACCACACACCTCCTCTCCTGCTGATGGGAGAGGATGGGCCTAAAGAGAAAGAAGTTGAGGCGATGGTGGGTGAGGGTGCAGAGCAATGAACCCTTTAATGTGGGATGACATTGGGGGTCATGCGACTCGACCCTTGAAAGGTTTGGGACATACCTCAGTGGAAGTTCCCCAGAATGCACTTTGGGAAAGGGGAGTAATGTCGCCTCTCCTCAACAGGAGGGGAAAACATGATTCCTTCAACTGATCACCATTCCTCATTGAATTGAAAAGAAAGTGATCACCCTTGATCCCTAGATTGGGGAAGTTCATGTCAGTATCCCAAGGTTGGAGTCTAGGTTACCATGGGAATGTAGACTTATAGACATCCTGGGAGTCTGAACTTTTGTAGAGAGATCCTTCATGACTCTGATTACTATAGGTATGTAGACTCAAATGGGCACGTTGATGTACCCAATGATTTGATCATATGGGTCCAATGGATTTGGAGGATTCTTTGGCCTAATGTAGGGGGACTGGTTCATAGAGGGGTTATGGAGGACTGGATGGTAGTAAAAGAGAAAGATTGGAGCTAGAGGGAAGGACACCCAAAGACTCCCCCATTTCTCATATTGTTTTTCTTATGCGGTATGGGGGATCTCTACATACCATAGTGGTATGTGGGTAGAGGGGTTGTCCGCGTACCGAAGCAGTATGTGGGATTGGGCATGGACCACCATGCACCAAAGTGGTAAGTGGTCCTAGATATAGTCCTCCATGACACTTTAGGTTCCATCCATGTACTGATGCAGTATGCGGTGTGGGGTTCAATTTGTAGAGCGATACAGTATGCAGAAAACCATATGGAAGGAGGGTCCTGGAACCTATCATTCGCGGGGAGTTTATATGTGAAGAAATTTTGGTTTGCGATGACACCAATTAGGTTCATGTTTTTCCCCATTATTATTAAGTTTTATATTTTAATGGTTCATGACTAGTTATATATGTGGAAATTTGGTTCGCAGTTTGAACTTCATCAATGATTCAGAACTAAAGCTGGAATCCTCTTCAAATTATTTCTTCCAACCTTTATGCTCTCCTCTGTGCTTTCTTCGTACATCCTTCATCATCTCTTTTTATCAATTCCTTATGTTCTCATTTTATATATCATTGGGGGAAAATCATATCTATGGGAATGAAATACCATTTTTGAAAGCCAATGAATAGATATCTCAATCCGTAGTAGACTCAATCAACCAGGGTTTGTAGAGGTTGTGGTTTGCGTGTCATGGTTCACGAAACTCTACCTATTTGTTTCATCTGTGAACTATTGAGTTTTTGATATGTTAAGAAGATGGACTTCACATTCTTGATTCTGCTAATGATATGGTTCATGGTTTCTTGGGCTCGCTAGCCATCTCTCCATGGGTCAGTGCCTCATGGGTCTTTTCGTGTACTGGTGGTTCACGATTCATGCATTCTACAAATCCTTCCTGATGATGGTACGAGATTCGATTAAAACTCTTTCATAAATTCAATTTATTCAAGTTTCTTTCAAATTTTACAACTCAATTTGCATCCATTCACTTTACTGGACCCGTAGGAATGATTTCTTCCTTTTGAAAAGTGATTGTGGGATTATTTTCATCCCTTTATGATGTTTTCAAGACCCTATAGAGGTGAAACTCTAAAAAAAATCTGATCACCAAGTCCACTATGAACATGTATAAATAGAGATAGGTTCACTCATTAAGTTAAATACATGAAATACAACCCCCACATAAACTTATGGACATGAAACAAGGTACATGCATAATCTTATGGACATAAAATCTAGGTTAATGCATAAACTTATTGACAAGAAAACCAAATCCATATATAAAATTGTGAACATGATATTGGGTTCACACATAAAATGTTTAGATCATGAGTTATCCATATTTACACATTGAATTGGAGGGATATATAATTTTAGGCCCACCAATGACATAATCATAATCCATTCATATGTATACCAAGAGATTGTAAATCATTCATTATAAATCATAACCCGTGTAAAGTAAAATATTTTCATAAACATTTCAACAATTCATCATACCATAAACCATGGAAAATAAACAAGATTCATAAATGTATCATTATAATAATAATAAAAAATTCATAAAAATAATGAGGATGGAATCATTAGATTATATACTAAGTAAATATTAAGTAACATCAAAGGATGTTACATATATGGAAATTTTCTTTAAAAGATCATTAGAAAATTTCATGAGTAAAATACTCATTTCACTTGGAAATGTCTTATTTAAAATCCAAATATTTTCCAACATATTAAGGGAAATTTTATATTCGAAAATAATATTGGAAAATTTTAAAGGAATATTCAATGAATCTTTGGGTATGGTGGGGGAATTTTTGTTCATTCCATGTACGTTAAAACAAATATTCATTTCATATTTTTAGTAAAAATTAAAAATTACCTCATTTGAGAAATAAAAATAAGATTCCTAGTAAACTATTTTGTAAAATTTAAAACATGTGTAAAAAATAATTTGAAAAATAATTTGAGATTAGTAAAAAAAAATCATGAAAACATATTATAAAACATGGATATGTAAGAAAAATGATCCCGAGCTAAAGGGGAAGAAATAAGACTGGATTTTCTTAGAAACCTTTTTTAAACCATTTAGAGTACAAAAGAGAGGAAAATGTTACCAAAACATCAAAGTTCCTGAAATAACCAAAGGAGAAGGAAAATTATATATTTTTATTAAAAAATTAGCATAAAATTTCCTCATTATAAATTCAAGCATAGATATTCCTAATTAAAATGGAATTGAAACATAAATCCCATACCACATTGGTAACCATTGAATCATAAGAAACCTGAAAGAAAGACTTAAAATAAAACATTAACTATCATAAAAATAATGATAATAATGATATAAAATATCAAATTTGTAGTATATACACTTCCTAAACATTTAAATGTGCATAACATTAAACACGTCTCATTGAAAAAATATTGAGACAGAGAACCCTAACCACTTTAGTAATTTATTAATCAAAACCTAATGAAAGATACAACCTTATATGGATTTAAAATTTCTGATAATTTTCAAAAAAATAATCCCAAAATATATTCATGGTAATTATATTCACCACATAAAATAAATAGGTAATGAATATGGAATGTGTCTCACAGAAATAAAAGTCAGACAAGAATCCCCTTAACTCAAGTTGCCCTTACTTAGAAAGCACTAAAACCTATTCTATAATAAACTTAAATTTATTAAAATTATATAATAGATTAATTTATATACTTATAATTTCATATATGATACACTTATAACATTTTATCACACATTTATTAATAATTCCTTATTAAAATTGTTGTTTCTATGTGTTAACTATTTCATATCTCATGAGAATTTCAGTTTGGTAGTTATAATCCCTATAATTTGATCATGGAGTTGTAATTTCTATGATTATAATCATTATATAAATAAAATACATATTAAATACATATATATTTAGAGTCATTCATAAAATATAGAGATAGAAAAATGAATGGCACTATTCACGGGGACGGTAGGCCATACGTATGCATGAATGTTGTTTTCACTTTTTGACAGATGGAATGAATGAAATATAAATAATGATTCAAATTTAAATAACCATTATTATATCATATATATTAATTAGTTTCATATTTATAACCATCCATGTAAAATGGTGATTAAAAACAGATTACACTACTATGTGGAGACGATCATACGTATGAATGAGTAATGTTTTCTCTTTCCATATGATGGAAGGAAGGTGGATAATGGTTATTACATCATAATAACAATAACTAATTATATTGAATATAATAAATTATTTTTTTATAATGGATACCATGGATTTAGAGGAGGTGGAAGAATAAATAAAATTGTAAATAACCAGTTAAGAGTTATAGCTCTTAGTTTAGAAACCTCTTTTGTCTTTCACCTTAAGCATTAAAGGGATAATCTTTTGGTAATACCAGAAGCTATAAGATGTGTTAAATGAATCTAGGAAGTTATTATGGTAGGAATTATAAAATATATAAGGTTAAAAATTTTTGATGAAGAGAGGATAAGAGGCTTCCTTTTATAAGTGAGGGGAGGGGCACTCTTGGAATTACTTAAAGTATTAAATTAATATAATTTAATTTTTATAATCAAGTGAGGAAAAATTGAAATATTTAAAATATAAGATGATTATAATTAGAAATCCTCTCATAAAAACAAATTGACATGTTTAGGTTATCTTTTCACCCTTATATCTTTGTTTTAACCCCTAGTTAACCCTTTTAACAATTACGAGAATATCAAAGTTTTCTTCTATTTAAGGGTCAAGAATATTACCATAAAAGAAAAAGTGACCCATAAGTGGAACATGACTAATTTTTTAACCATATATAATTAAATTTTCTAAATATGGTATTTTTATGAATATTAAATCATTTAATAAAATATTGTTTATTATTAAATAACTTTATTATCATTTTTGGAACTATTCATTTTCTTTGAATTTAAAGTCATCAAAATAGTTATGGAATTTGATTATAAACCTTCAAAAAAATTCCTAATATGTTATATTTATTTAAATAATTCATGAAAAATAATAATTCATCCATATATTATTACTTTTAACATTTTAAAAATAATTTATTTTATTTTTTAATTAATTGAATAAATATTGTATCAGTATTGTGTAAGCATTTAAGGTAATTATTGAATCAATAAAAATTTAAAATAAATTAACATTATAAAAAAATAATTCATATTTTAAATAAAAAATTTATAAAATAACTTATACTCTTTTTATCCTTATATAAAAAACCAGATATATTAAATTCAAGAGAGTGACGTTTTGTATTTATTATTTTATTAAGATAATATAAAGGTCAATATAGATGAAAAAAGGAACCAAGTAGCCATATTTTAGATATTTGGATTATAATTTTATAACTACACTCATAAAAAATGTTAAATTCAATTTTTATAGAAATTATAAATCCTTATCGTAATGTTTTAACCTTGTTTTACCATTTTACCAGTACCGATGTGGAAAATATTTACCAAGGTTACTATTTATAATGACCAAAAGTAAAAAGAAATTATCTAACACATATTATACTACTAATTATAAATATGGAATCAATTTTATAGGATTAAATTCTTATAAGTGGGATAATTTAATTTAAAATTAAACCTGAAAAACCTGTTGAAAAGATGTTTTAAGAAAAATTTGTTTTTAAGCATACAAATTAACATATATAAAAATAATGAATATTGACGATTCAATTGGAATTAATTATATTATTATAAATAAAATATATCATGTGTCACTTTAATACCAAATCCCAAAATATAATTATACTTTTAAATAACTTGATTTAATAAAAAGAAATGAGAGTTTTTGAAAAATTGATATTTTCACTATTCACTGAAAAATTAATAATTTCAGAAAAATATAAAAAATTTACCATAAGTTAATTTGTATATGATAATTTTAAAAAATCATTTTATAAAATAAAATTTCTAAAATTGGTATAAATTTATTATAATTTCCTCACACCCAAGTTAATAATAATCACTTTTGAAGAAAATGCTTTTTTGAAGCCTAAAATGTCATCACTAAAAAATTGAGTGCTTATTACCTAAGAATTAATCAATACATTTTTATTTATTAGGAACATTATACATATATTTCATAACGTAGTTACTCATATTCATACTCTCCAATTCAATTTTTATTTCACATTTAAATAATAATAATTTTATAATATATCTCAATTCGCTTAAAGTTCGGTGTTGTGTGTTAAGCAGGCTATCAAGATTATTATTATTGTAAACTAAATTTTTAGGGTGTCAAATTCTCCAATATTAAATAAATTTTCCCTCTCAATTTTATCTTGGTCATTAAAGGTTCAATATTTAAAATTACCTTTATTGAAAACTCACATCGTACAGAGGGATAATAAAACATCCTTTAAATGGGGGAAGTGGAAAACATTAAGGTTACCTAAAATAACACCAAATAGGTTTCCTAGATAAATATAACATTAGTTGGAACTTAAATTATATAAATAAAGGATTAAATAATGTTCTAGGACTAATAGATAATTATAGATAACATGGTCATGAAAAAGTTAATAACCATAGAAAAATAAATCAGTGAGGGGTGAAAAGACCATCAATTAATCAGAAATGAAGGGAAAAGTTTAACATTTTTATTTAAAAATCATTTTCCTATGGTTGAAGAATTATTTTACTATCAATATAAATAACATGGGAAAATATACTTATTTTATTCTTTTCCATTTCATCCATTGGTTCTGCTTTGGTCAGAATATACTTTATCTCTTACTCCAAGAAATGAGTATTCCAGATGAATTTTTCCAGCATGAAGAAAAAATATTAACTTTTAACATATCATAAGATCCATAAAAGGATGAAAAATCATTCCTTATATCTCTAAACATTTTAAAAAACAAAAGTTTTTTTAAAAATTTATACAATATAGATAAATGTAACACGTTAATCTCTAAAATATCAAAAATAACCCTCAAAGTTCAACCTAATCTATTCCAAAAATAGTTAAACTTAGGACTCCTATGTCTCAAAAAATTCAAAACCCAAAAATTTATAAGGAATGTACCTAAATTTCCAAAATCAACTTAACTTTAATCCCTTAAACAAAAAAATTGTCTCTTAATGTCACATAAAAAATATGTGAATAACTTGATCATATATTCTCCTAAAACATGCTAATATAATTTCATAAAATAACTTAAATCACCATAAAACCTCAATGAAAACATAAATTATTATAAACTATCAAATATATTCCATAAATCTAAAAATGAAATAAACTTCACCAAAGATCACATTTATCATTTTTTCATAAAATCACTAATCAATTCCAAGGTCATCAATACTATCCAATTTTATTTATTAGTATGAATAATCTCTTTATCCTAAATAAAAATATTATCCACACATCAGACACATACTAAGGGTTATTTTTCCCCCAATCATGTGTTTTCTAAAAAAACAACCTTATCACTAAATCACCTTTCAAGTTTATTAGTACAATTAAACATATGATTTCAAATAATTAACGAAAAACTAGTGTCAAACAACCCTTTGAAGATTCTCAATTCATATAACCAAAATATCATTTATTTAAAACTTATAAAACATAATTATTGAATCCCAAAATATAAAAACTTTCATACTTTCATTTGAAAGATCAATATAACCTAGGTCCTTCCTTAGTCTTATGGTTCACCTTTGGATTGTGGAATTGGCTAATGTAATGCCTGAGTTCCCCACAAAAAAGTCATTTAATTCGTTGGAATTTAAATTCTCTATGGAATTAATTTCAAAAAAAAAAATCATCTTCCCTTTCCTTCAAGATATTATCCTGGGAAATACTTACCACATTATTAACATGAAAAAAATTTAACTTTCTTCCCTCTATGGTCATTACCACATAAACATTCATAAAATTTCATCTTCCTCTCATTTCACTCATTATGAAAATCACCAAATTTTATGTTGTTAATTATAATGATAGAAAAATAGGAAAAATCGCATGGTTTCTCCTTCCAAATCTAATTTTAATTATTTTCTCATGAGTAAAATCAATCTATTTTCCATTACATTTAGTTTTAACATAATACAACCTAGTTCCATCCATTTACTAAATCCAAAAAAAACATAATGAGGGAAATAATAATCACAGTGGGAAATCATATAATCATGAAAATCCATTCACAGGATATCTAAATAATTATAATTTCTTTCCAATCTGTGATACCTTAGGTTTAACCTAGGTCATTCATGGCCATTGTCTATTGAAATCCTTCAGTATGGTTTGTAAATAAAATCTGAATTGGCCCAATTATATCCCCCAGGAGTATAAAAAAAAGTGCACAATAAGAGAATAGTAATTATGCATTAGAATGATGGCCAATAAATATTGGAGTAACTATTTTCAGGTTTATTACCCCAAGATGCATCTATACCAATACCATGTTCACTTGTAGAATTCAGAAAGGGATGTATTGTTAGAAAAACCACATAATACCTTCCTTACCAAAATTGTTATTATGTAATGCTATACTTAAACTTATCCACAAGGTTTTCACCAAATTTCTCTAATAATAATCCCCAAAGATTACCTAAACCCTCCACTGATACCATCTATAGTGTCCCAATTACAACATAATTTTCCTAAATAGATATTACATCTTAATAGATGAATATTAAATATATTTTAAAAATACATGCCTGATTATCATAAAGGTTTAGTGTATTTGGAATCAAGATATACAATCCTCTTATTTCATGAAATATCTTCAACATCTCCCATGTAGAACACTTCTTAGACAAAACCTACATAAAACATTTCTTATTAACCTTGGGAAAAGGGTGATCATAGATGCTCACTAAGGGTAAACATATTTGATATCAATTGATGATCATATGCAACCATATGATAAGCATAATGGTATAAAATCATGATCATAACTTTCAAATTTCATACACAATCTATGATAGATCATACATATGACTCATGGAATAAAACATTATCATAATATAAGACAATATTTATAAGAGTATTAAATCATCAATAATCAGTCATAATCTATGAGAGCATAATATAGTCATAGGAATGTGGTAAAAAACATAATATTATGAACTTGTGAACACTAATAAATAGAATAATGTTCACTCATTAAGTTAAGGACATGAAATCAGACCCTCAAATAAACTTATGTACATGAAACAGGTCTATGCATAATCTTATGTACATTAAATCTAGGTCCATTCAAAAATCAATAGACATGAAAACCAGGTTCATACATAAAATTGTGAATGTGAAATTAGGTTCAAGTATAACATATTTATCTCATGTTTTATCCATCTTACCCAATGCATTAGAGGGCTATATAATTTCATGTCCACCTGTCATATAATCATAATATATTTATATGTGTGACATAAGATTATATATCATAACCCATGAAAAGGAAATTGATTTCATAATCATTTCAATATTTCATTATATAATAACCCATGGAAAATAAATAGGTTTCATAATTGTAATGTCCCCGATTTTTTGACCGGTTTGAATTTTCTATAGTTTTAAACCTTTTATTTGGTGAATGGATTGAATCTTAAAATGAGTCTTGAAATGTAACTCTGAGTGTTTGGTCACTTAAAATTGGTGTTTTTATATTCAGTTTAAGGAATTATAGGTGCCTTGGGTGTCTCATTATGCTTTGGGAGCACCGGGCCCTGGAAACTCAAACTCAGAAGTAGTTGGTTAGGGCACACAATTTGTCTAAAACTATATGACCCTTAGGTAAAATTGTGTATCCTTATTTAGTAGAGAAAGTGGTGTAACATAGTTTGATGTAACCATGTGAGAGGAGGCACATGGACATGTTGGTGGTCTATAGTTTATTACAGAGGTAGTGCATGGATGGCGTACAATTTTCCGAAATCATGTGCCTATCCCTCACCCTTAGTTCCACTTAACTAGTAGTTATGCACAATTTAGGTGCACAATTTTTCAAATTGTGCAAGCTAACCATGTGGGATGTTGCTTCTAGGAAGAGGAGGTTGCACAGTTGGTGTGCGGATAGCCAAACCCTACAGCCAAACCATGGGGCTCTTTAATGATATGGGAATGGTCATTTTTTCCCTGAATTATTTAAGGGTTATCTAACATTTTTCTTTCCCCATTGTACAAAGTATCCCCCTCACATGGGAGATCCTTATTCCTCCTCTCATATCATTTGGGATATCATCCTTATATGGAGTCTATTTCATTCACCATCAGTTTCTTTAGTTTCCTCTTTCTAAGATCTTGAATCCTTTATCTATTTTCTCGGTTTATCTTTCTCTTGATAGAGTTATTTTGGTGCAAGATATTCAGACTATTTTCATGTAGTTTGTCTAATATATAATTCTGTCTCATTTCGGCTCGAACCAAAGCTCGATAGTGGATGAGTGGATCATCCCAAGAATGAGGTATGAGGTCTATATGCTTTTCCCTAAAAGTCATGTTGTTTATATGGTATTTTCATTGTGTTTCACACATAACCTTCTGGGTGTTGCTTTAAATTATGTTTTTCCCTTCAATTAAATACCTAGACCACATTGTGTTATGTTTTATACCTCCCATGATATGGTTAGAGGTTATAAACTCAACCTAAACTGACCATTTAGATCAGGTTAGGTAAATAACATAATAACCATGCTTTACCTTATAATTAAACCTACCATGGGGTGTGCTAATTATAATGGTTTCTATTATAGTAATTTTCATGTATGGATTTCATTCCAATTTCCCTTGTTTTGGGGTATTAAATTATTCCTCTTGAATGAGATGTTTAAATTGAATTAAATGAGTTTGATGATGATATCATGTTTTCTAATAAAACCACCTTTTGAGGTGTGTTATCTTATAAGTCATAAAATGAATTGACTGATGATGTGTATGATGAACTTTCTTGTGAAATGGGTGACATTATGGCCTTATAGTTGTTTATATATGAAATGGACTTGTTGTATAAATGTAATTTTATGGGGAATGGATTGTATTCCATGGACTTACTTTTTATGTATTATCACATGGATGGTCAGATGACCTATTTTTATGATGTTAAAATAATTATACTAAAATGGATCCACTATTCCTTAGGATATTTTGGTTGCCTCTTTATGAAACATTGGGATAATGGATCATAGGGAAAGTTTAATTACCTTATAATTTATTACGACTGAAGGCACCTTGGTTAGGGTCATTGATCATGACATATTACACCCCTAGGTCAAGGATGATTAGCATGGAATATCATATTGCTTGGGTTGTTGGGAATTGAGTTTTACTCCCCCTCATTAGGATATTGAGCATTATGGTCACATCCATGAGTAGGATGATTGACACGAATTTTGTATCCCATTTCAGTAATGGGGCTTATGAACCACTTATTATAAGTAACTATTTTATTATCATCCTTACATAAGATTTTTGGATAGGATATCCTTTTTATTCATTGATTTGTTAGTGGCATGACATACCTTATAGAGTATTACACTCTTATGATACGGGCATGGAGTCCCTTGATACTTATGATACTCATGATACAACCCATGGAAGCTTGGGTTATGACTCAATTCCCGGATTGTAGAAGTAGAAACATATATGTTTATAGATTTCCTATGTATACAGAACATATATGTGTATACACATGGTTTCTTGTTTAGATATTATCTTGCATGGTCCAAACCAAGTACAGTTTGGCCAGGTGTCTATGAGGAACCTGATCCAAACTTATTTCACATTTATTTATTATCACACAATTTTATTTTTTGATACCTCCACACTTTATTATTTTATATACATAGAATTTATTATGAATTAGACATTGTTGGTGATGGATTATTGAGTATATCTCACACCCTATTCGGGCCTACATTACACTAGGATACCCAAAGAGTTCCCACAGTTGTAGGATTAGGTTCCTAGATTGTTATTGCTTATTGTTTCCTTCTGATCTATGTTAAAGTTTAGGAGAATAGGACCGAGTTAGGGATCATGATTCTATTAGATGTAGCGACTAATTTTTTTATTTATTTATTCATTCCCTTGTCAGTCTACCAATGTATTATATCTTTCTGTGTGTGGTATCAACTAATTTCATGTATTTATGTCAGATTATGTTCATGAATGATCATTTATTCATCTCACAATGGTTATTATTCATTCATTATTGATATCAAGTTATCATTATCTTTCAAGTTCATTTTCATATAATTGTTTATTCTATACTTTTCTTAATGATACAAAGTGTATATTCCCCCCACTGTACCACCTTTAGACCCTCACTTTAAGTCAGAAACCACTGTTGTATGGGGAGATGTGCTTGAGGTCATGTGATCAACCAGCTTAGAGCACCGATCTAGCGGATCCTAGGTTGGGATTTTACAATGTGGTATTATAGGGTTTTAGTTTTTCTCTATGGTATTTCTATTTTGGTAAAAGGTATATAGGTGATTAGGAACCTGTCATCGCTTGTTAAATATATTGTGTCTTGGTCCGACCAACACACACTAAAGGGAAAAATAAAATTTCCTGGGATGGGATTGTTGATTCTGTTGTTGTTATAATTTATTGGTATTTCCCCTTGAGTGATTAGGGTATTTTCACCGATTATTGATTTATGTATCATGTTTTTTTACCTATTTTCTCCTTATGGAATGTGAAGTTAAGTGCATTCATGCATCATTTTTTGAACTTATGGATTCACATGTCAAGAATACTTCATGCCATGTAGATTGAATTTATTGACTACTTGATGCTTGTAATAACGTGGCTTGACTAATATTTTATCATTGTTAGTTTTATGTTTTGTTTGAGTTTCATACCATGCTTCTGAATTTTTTTTCATCATGATTCATTTTATAAAATGATTGGATGTTTCCTTTTTTGATAGTATTTTTCCATAATTATTTCCATGCTTACTCATATGATTAATTTGTGATAAAATTCCTAGTTATAACTAAAATAATTAATTTGGTATTAAATTTCTTTCATCAATATAAACCGTGTTTTCCTGTATAGCTTAATGGTGGCACCTTAACTACCCAATTACAACATGCTAATTCATGGACCATTAGTCGCATAGACTAGAACAAGAATGGTTGCAATTAAATGGAGGTAAATTTTCAAATTATCAAGTTTATGGGAACTTTATAAATTCGAAATGGAATTTTTTATAATTGAACCATTATGAAAAATAATTTGGTTACAGTTACATGGATGAAAAATGTAATTTATAATAGAAACTACCTTTATAAATTTTGGAAATTGTGACTCATTTAACTGAACAATGATGTATATGAATATAAATGTTGAATTTTATTTTGAGAATAAAAATAAAAAATGATTACTTTATTTGAAATGTAAATTGTGACTTATTAGGCATGTACCTCTACTTATTAACCATGGAAACCATGTAGTTAAACTCTTTAAATGAACAACTAGACCCAATTAGGTCAGTTGGGGCATGTCATTGTTGAGGTTACTAGACTAATCCCAAGTATATTTCTCATCATAGGTTATGCATATTAAGGGTGTTTTAATTTTAAATAATATAAATTTTTAGTTATTTCCTTTACTGGAACCCAGAATAACATGGTCAGACCCTCATCAGTTCCTCTACCTTATCATGTGCTTAGTACTTAAACCCCATGGGGTGAATTTGTGAAAATGGAATGGTAATCTAAAGTGTCTATGACTACTTATATGGTGTTGTATATAAATGTATGATAGAATCTTACTTGAATAGTTCCCTAAATTAATAAAATACTTTTTATCTTATTTTAAGATTTATTTTTATCAACCATCAGTTAATAAAAATTCCAATTACAAATTAAAGAGTGTTTCCCTCTATAGATTAGGAATTTAAATTTTCTTTAACCAACCCATTTGTGAAAATTATTAAACCAAATAAATGGGAACCACAATGGGGACATTGTATTTTAAATATGGGGAGAGTGTGTCATGCCTTTAAAAGTAAGAATTAAAAGGATAAATGTTACGAGTGTGAGAGTAAGGAATGTGACTATTATTTTAAATGAGCATCATTTAAATTACAGAAAATGAAACCTTGTATAGGTGGTTACAAGATTAACTCGAGTAAGGGTTAGATTTTTCTATTTTTTAATGAATATTTGGTATGGGAACATTGACATTGCCTATAAATACCAGTTTACTATTCCTAGGTTGTGTTGAACCTAGAATTTAGGCAATAAGGCCCAGTGATTCAGTTAGGAGTGACCTTATTTTAGGAGTGACACCTTATGCTTTAGTAATGGGTTTTCCCTATAGAGATATCTCCTTAAGAACCATTAATCATTTTAAATTCTTGTGATTAGTTTTTCAAATAGAGGTGATATTCAAGAGTCATTTTTTCTGGGTAGGAACCCTTGAAATGAAATGACACCCCTGAGTAAGTGGGTGATAGATCGATAGATTAAGCCTTGTTAAAGGAATGATCATCATGTAATGCCCTAGTTTAGTAGTTTAGACATGCCTTTGGCATAGGAGGACACTTCATAGGTTAAGTAACCCTCCTTTTTCTTATGGGATATCATATGTTATGAATGTATTGCTCTAGTTGCATTATCCTGCTGTCATCGTGGAATGTGTTGTTATACACAGTTTTGTTAAGTTAAAAGTGATAAGTTAAATCATATGTTGATCAAGTGATGAGGTCATGTAATGCATTGAACTTTATGGTTAACTTACTTCTTGGAGTAAGGGTCATGGGTTTTTTAAAGCTACGTTTACAGGTCATCTCTAGATTATGGTGACATGGGCATTGGGAGCTCGTTATGAGCATTGTACCTTGAGTTGGTAATTGAAAGTTTAGTTGTACCAGTTTTTTGGGATGACATCATATATAGGATCATGTTTTGTTTCAGGGATGATCCATGTTAGTTTTGGACTTTATGCCAGATGTTAATGGAAAATGTGATCCTGACTCTAGAGGAGCATCATGTGTACCTCAAAAAGGGAATCTGATCTAATTCACTTATGAATGAATATTTTTTCCTTTCTACTTGTGATCCTCTTTCTATAGAATTTTGGACACATCCAGAAACTCAGAGAGGCAATGATGCAACATGTGTTATCATATTTTTTTTGTTCCTAATAACAAGATGACTATGACACTCCTAAGGTGAGGAGTATTATGTTGATCATGAAAAATGTGTCTTTTTAGGTAGAAGTAAAGTTACTGTAAAGGTCCATTAAGAAATGGTTGGGATGGGTGTAAAATTTAATAATATAGTTAACCATTTGAAATCTTAAAAAAATTCAGGTGGTGGATAGTCATTTAATAATTTATAGCATGTGGGGATTCTGTTTTGGAGATGAGTTCCATGGGAACTCTCGATGTATACATGTTTTGAAATTCTAGGTAGCACGGACAACTGAATCAGTTGATGGATAACTCATAGGTATGTATGTCGAGTCTTGAAATAGGTGGTATGATATGTACACCCACTATGTGGAATGACTCTATATCACACCATTTTTTATGGATCTATTAAAAATGTAGCATCAGTAAATGGATAAATGTGAGCTGATGATCGATGAATTCTCTTGATGCTTCTAGGAATGATAACCCATACATTGTGTTAATTAAAGGTAGTTTCAGGGTGAGGGCTATCTTGTAATCAATTTGGGGAGCATTTTATAGTTGAACCATGTTTTAACCTAAACAATCCTGGTCAAGAGACATGGTGTCCAGACTTGTATAAGGATGTTATAGCCTATTTTGAATGTGATCGTGGATCAAAATGAGTAGTACACTCCTTTTGGTGATATATTTGTGTGCTATCGGTTTAGTGACTGTCATGACCCAAAGTTGTGTCTCGACATGATACTACCCCAAGACAACCTCTATAAGCCAGGGGTGGAGATCAACACCGAAGTCATAATTATCATGGGGGGGGGGGGAGGGGCTTCCCTATGTACCTTTCTATACATACACATCCATATCAATGAAAAAGTTCATAAGGAAAGAGTAAAAGATGCAACGTTGCTATAAAGTAAACCAAACAAGCATGAACCTTTAGATAGTACAAAAGTACAGTAGTGTAAACTGACAAGTAAAGTGGAAAAATACATTCCCAACCAGAAATATGTCCCAACCTAATAGAACCGAAAAAGTAAAATAGCTAATAAATTCTAGCTCATGAATCCCAAGCTGTGACCACTATACATGGTCCAAGCAACGAGTATCCCTAAGCTCTTCTATAGTCATGGTTGACCTTTCCATCATCTTCATAAGACACAATACGTGCAAACAAACCTTATGCATGGGTGAGTATATACATACCCAGTAGGACACCCCAAAAGCTGAAGGGCGGGGGGAGTAATAGATACAAAATGAATATAAAGATATTGGATGCACAAGGTAAAGTGAAAGAGTATAGCTCAACCCAACCATGAGTGAAAGAAAGATCTTCTAGACACAAGGGGGATAAACATAGTGAGTAAATGAATTACCCATTGAGTATTTACCACCTATAGTAGGTTAATAGAATCATCCAACCAGGAGAGGCTAAACATGAAAATCACATGACATACCCCATGTGTCTTAGCCTCTCCTATGAGAAGAGTTACAAAATCCAAGGTGTGGATACAATGGTATATATATATATATTCTCATTGAAAAGAATCCCAAATGAGAGATTAAGGGTATCTTTATATCACAACTCAACCCAAGAAGAAATGTAGACAATAGTTTCAACATTCCATGAACTATTCATAGAATCTCACATGTCTGCCCCAAAATAACCATCCAAGTCAAGCCACACCTCATCACTATGTTGCAAAGTCAAAGGAAAAAATATATAGTTAGAGGACCAATGTCTTGGTAAAATAGGATGGCATCACTTAGATAGTTGAGGAACCATGCCCATGATGACTGCAAGGCACCACACTAATTGTCAACAACCCATGACTTGCCCAAATGGAGGGTGCCATTCAAGAGTTTGAGGACCCATGATCAGCCCAGATGGAGGGCTACACACTAATTGTCAAGGACCCATGACCTACCCCATAGGAGGGTTCCACTCAGAAGGTTTAGGACCCATTCCCAGCTCAACTGGAGGGTTCCGCTTTAATCGTCGGGGACCCATACCCTACCCTATAGGAGGGTGCCACTCGGAAGGTCAAGGACCCTTTCCCAGCCCGACTGAAGGGTTCCACTCTATTATTCAAGTATCCATACCCTACCCCATAGGAGGGTTCCACTTATAAGGTCAAGGACCCATTCCTAGCCCAGCTAGAGGGTTCCACTATAATGTAATCGAGGACCGACGCCCTATCTAATAGGGGGTTTCACTTGGAAGAAGCCTCTGGTGATCCTGCATGATCACTTCCATCATCAAGTTTCACCTCAAAGATACATTCCTATAAAATTTCACATCATATCTCTAAATCCACAACCAAATCCACCATCACATTCTATATAGAAAAAAATTCAGGATAAGCTACTCGTGGGACAAAATCTATGTTCAAATGAAGGATATATGAATGATTGAAGTTTTCTAAAAAGGAAGGAAGGGATACACGATGTGTAAGGGGAACCACATGGTGTGTGGTTCTACTTCACTGCCTAGTCGTATCCTTGGATAATAAAACTCTCTCTATCTGTGTAGTAGTACACATCATGTAGGTTGACTATACGGTGTGTCGAGGATAAATAGGACCGATCCGTGTCTTGTTGGCCATGTTCGTGTACCTAACCTCATATTCATATACTTCTAAATAGAGTCTTTTCCATGTGGTCTGTCACACGGGTTGGAGAACCAGGGAGGGGGTACACAACATGTAATAGGGACTACAAATCGTTTCCTCCTTAAGTTTTTTGAAACCCTAGCTGTCATCACAGAGGGGGGATACACACCGTGTGTTCATTTTACTACATGGTTTGTAGTTAGAGTTTTCTATATATTTCTAGATCCAATATTTCACCTTGAATCTACTTATTCTTACACATATTCTACCTTGAATCAGCCCAAAAATTATGGATCTAGCAGAAAATCATGGTTCTTGGCCATCGTTTTCTGGAAATTGGCTCTGATGAAGATTTAAGGTTTCTTCACATGAACCACACACCATCTATACTTAAACACTTTATTTCATGACATTAAACCACAAAAATAATCATTTATACCTATAAATCTTCCCAGATCTATCCATAGTTCATTGATCCGTTCTGTTTTTATCGATCCATCATAGTTTCGGGGGTCCAATTGGGCTCATTACTTCCAGGTAATGTCGAACTGGGGCCATAGGGTCCATTAAATTAAGAATGAGGATAAATGGGGGATATAATCACTATAAAAAGGCATAAATGATTGTTTTCCAAGATTTTTTGGAAAACGATCAATAATAATGATCCTAATATTATAAAAAATAAATTAATTGAATTTCAGTACTCGGGCGCATGCAAAGGCTGCAAAAAGGGCATAGACTGAAGAATGAAAATCGATCTACTCAAATATTTAATAAAATGGCATAAAAACTCCAAATGATGAGTCCTACCTTGATTATAGATTTTTATTTGATGAAGAATGCATCTTCTAAAAATTGAGAGGTTTCACTATGTTCATGACATCCTAATATGATCTGATCTAGAATTTCATCATCGTCTAACATCATTCACCAATGAAGGAGGGAGGAGAGTGTCACGGGAGAATTATAGGATTACGAGGCTAACCCTAGTATTTCTTCCATGATGATATATTTATAGTAATTTATTGGGTCATATAATCTCAATAAATTAATTTAATAAATTAATTAAACTCACTGAACATATTTCTAATGGGTGGGGGATCCAAACATCCCATATCGACCCATTTTTTGTCGCACTTTGGGTAAACATCACATTTCAAACTCAACTATGGACCTAGATTTCTGGTATGATATTAGGTTTAAGAGTTATCCTATTTTATTTAAGATGTTGTGCACACGTAATATATATTATATTTAATATTTTTATAAAATTAATTTTGGGAACACCAGGATTCATAATCAAACGCCGTCTCAGTGCCTAGATTTAGAAATATATATAGAAATATTTCAATGTATTACAAGGAAAAAATAAGGTATCTACATCATTCCCTCCTTCAAGATTGTTTTCTCTAAAAAGAAATACTAAGAAAACAACTTGGGATACTAAGCTTGAACTTGGCTCTCCAACTCCCAAAAACTCTCCTGCATGTTTTTTTTGTCCGACTACAACACATGAAACAAGGGTATGGTTCATCCACTTAGGGTCTTCTCATGTTGATCCTCAATCCCCACTGGGTGCTTTGCAAAGTTGGATCCATCCTCTATGTCCAGATCACCATAATCGATGACGTGCATAGAGTCATGCACATATATCCTCAACTTAAAAATGTGGAATATATCATGATCCTACTCCAATTGTGGGGGTAGGTCAAGGTGGTAATCAACCTCACCAACTCTCTAAAAAATCTGGAATGGCTTGATGAACCTCAAGGATAACTTTTCTCCCAAGCTAGACCAATTCAATCCTCTTTTTGGGGATACTTTCAAGAAAACATGGTCTCCCTTATCGAACTCCAAGGTCCTACAATGGTGATCTATGTAGAATTTTTTTCTACTTTGGGCCATCCTCATCCATTCATGGATGACCTAAAATTTATTTGTCGACACCTATACCATTTATGGTCCCAAAAGAAATGACTCTCCAATCTATGTCCAACATAAGGGTGACTTGCAGGGTCTCTCGTATAGGGCCTCAAAAGGTTCCATACCGATAGTAGAGTGGTATTTTTTGTTGCATGAAAACTCTACCAAAGTCAAGTGATCCTCCCAACTCTATCCAAAGTCTAACACACAAGCCATCAAAATATCCTCCAACACCCAGATAGTATGCTCGTTCATCCCATTGATCTAGGGGTGAAAGGATGTACTCATCCTCATTTTTGACCCAAACTATTCATGTAGTCCACTCCACAATTCTGATGTAAAACACACATCATTATTGAAGACAATTATCAAGGGCTCCCCATGAAGGATAAGGATCTATTGTATATACAAATGCCCCAAAATCTCTACAGAACTCTGCTCCCTGATAGTAAAAAAAGTTATCTGACATCATGTATCCTTCTACTATCACCTAGATGGAATCATGGACCTTCACTATGCTCAGAATACCTATAAAAAAGTCCATGGATATGCTATCCCACTTCCACTCCAGGATCTCAAGGGGCTGCAACAAACCTGCCGAAACATGGTGCTCACCCTTCACCTACTGACAAGTGAGGTACCGAGAGGCAAACTCAGCTACCCTTTGTGTCATTATAGGCCACCAAAACTATCATTAAAGGTCTCTATGCATTTTACTCACACTAGGATGTACATCTAGGAGAGAATTGTGGAAATATCGCATCAACTCCTCTCACATCATGAATGAAACCAATGTCCATACCTAGAAAAAGATGAAGTGATTCCCTCCTTTAGAATGTCCATATGGTGATTTTCCTATGAATATATAATCATATAATACCTTGAATTCAATTTCTCCAAGTTTAGACTCTCTCACATGCTCATGAAGAAAAGGATTCAACACCATCGACTGAAGAAAGTTTTACCCTCCTGCTTCACTAGGGTCGGCTATAAGGAATCTAACTACTCAGAAACCTCCTACAATAAGAAATCATGGGACTTTCTACTAAGGGAATATACTGTATCATTTATCTTCACTATATTATAGACGATATTGAATTCATAGTCCTATAAAAACTCTAACCATCATCGTTTTCTCAGGTTTAAGTCCTTCTGCCTGAAGACATACCTTAGACTATGGTGGTTTGAGAAAACCACAAAGCACTTCCCCAAAAGTTAGTGCCTCCATGTCCTTAGGGAGGAGACTACCACTTTTAGCTCTAGGTTGTGAGTTTCATAGTTCTTATCATGAGGTATCAACTTCCTAGACATGTATGTGACAACTTCCTAGCACTACATCAACATGTGACTGAGCCTAGCTCATGATGCATCATAATACACTTAGAAATACATGCCTTACATTGGTAGTATAAACATACGAGCACTCATCAACCTCAACCTAAAATCCTAAAAGTCTATATGGTACTATTAAAACTAGGTAAATGGATTCCCTTTCCACATTAAGGTGATTAAAGGTGTGACGATTGTAGATAAGTCTTACATATATCTCTTGTAGTACCCTACCAAGCCAAGAAAGATCTGCCCCTCTAAAATGATTTTGGGTGGCACCCAAGAAAGTAATGCATCAATATTCACTTGTTCAATGTCTAAATCATGCTTAAAAATTAAATTCCTTAGAAAGTGAACATCATGAATCTAGGACTTTTACTTTGAGAGCTTTTAGTAAAGATGGTTCTCTTAAGGCAAGTATAGGACCATCCTAAAGTGCTCTGCATTCTCTACATCCAATGTAGAGTAAATGATTATTTCATCGATAAAAATAATTAAAAAAATGCTCCAAGTATTACTAGAAAACCTAGTTCATAATATCCATAAACAAAGTGGGGGAATTTTTTTACACCAAATAAAATCACTAGGAACTTATAGTGTCCCATGTGACATAGAAATTCCATCTTTGGAATATCAGCCTCGCAAACACTCAACTAGTGGTACCTAGAGCTAAGATCAATCTTTGAGAACCATATCAGTCCTCACAACTGGTCAAAGAGGTTGTAAATAATTGGAAAGGGGTACTTGTTCTTTATTGTTACCTGATCCAGAAGATTATAACCCATGAAAATCCATAAGCTCCCATCCACCTTTTTCACGAACAGCACCAGGGATGCCTAGGGGGACACAATAGGTCTGATGAAACATTTCTCTCAAAGTTTCTCCAAATACAAACGCAGCTCATAGATCTTGGTAGAGGCCATTCAATATTCCATAGAAGATATCAGTGCAGTTCTAGGATGAAATTAAATTCAAAACTCTATCTTCTGCCTTAGAGGTAGTCCTAAAATGTCCTCAGGGAAGACATTCATTTAATCCTACATGACTGAAGTAACCCAAATGCCTAAAGATACTACTACACCAAGGGATGAACTCACCAACTGATGGGTGATGGGCTGAAGCCTCCTTCTTACAGAACTTTCTTGTCCATTAATGAGATCACTCTCTCTAGAAAAGGAGAATCTCATCCCATCAACACGTAGGAATCTAACTTGTCTGCAGTGATGGTCAATCTGGGCTTGGACTATATAAACACAATCTATACCTAATAATTCATCATAGGGTTACATTTTTATGACCAAAAGGCCCCACATGAACTTCTTTGTACCAAGCGATAGATCACATAGTAGGAAGATAAAATATACAGAAGAAGTCTTCCCTTTATAAACCTTGAGACAAAGCTATTGGGATAGCACCTCAACTGGGAGCTCTAGCTCTCAAACCAAGAGTATATAGAAAAGGAATGAATGAAAATTATTTCTACCAACACTTACAAAAGCATAGAAAACACACAAATCATACCTCTTATTATCTCATGCATTTTGGGATCATAGATATCTAAAGCCTGTAGTTTTCTGCAACCCCATCCACCAACTCCCTAAGCTTGATGTGGGTCATCTAGTGGTATTGGTGGAAGGATTTCATAATAGAGTCCAAAACCCATATCTCTTATTGCTCCTCTACCAGCTACACCTCCCTGGGGACCACCCTATCATCGCCTGGGAGATCTCTAATCATAGAACCGCCTCGGTTTTTTTTTGGTCCATCAGAAATCTACCTGGGCTTCTCTGCACATTCGATTGAGTAGTCCTATGCATGTGACCTCACCCGTCATAAGTAAAGCACCGCACAATTAGAAAATTCACCTACCATGGTTGTAGGCCCGAAAATGGTGTCTATAGCCTATGGCCACAGTTTTGGAAAACTGTGGCCGCTATCGCCATGGCAGTAGGGGCCTAGTTCCACGGTTAAAATATGGCATTAGGGTGCCTCATTCCATGGTTTTAACTATTGTAGTAGGCCCCTACTGCCACAGTTTTAGTTGTGGAATTAAGCCCCCTAATTCCACGGTTTAACCATGGTAGTAGGCCCCTAATACCATGGTTAAAATCGTGGTGATATTATTTATATGGTATACAAAACAAATTCAGTTCTCCCCTGGATAGCCCACTTGCCCCCCCCCCCCACACCCCCATGCACCCCCTTGGACAGCCCCTACACCCCCTTGAACACCCCCTACACCCCCATGCCTCATGGATAACCCCTTTCACCCCTGGACATCCCCCTTACACCCCCTTGAACACCCCATGCACCCCCATGCCACCCTGGACAACCCCCTTTCACCCCCTTGAACACCCCCATACACCCCTATGCCCCCTGAATAGCCCTATTTCACCCCCTTGAACCCCCTAGACATCCCCCTTGCACCCCCTTGAACACCCCCATGCCCCCTGGACTTCCCCTTTGCACCCCCATAAACACCCCATGCACCTCCATACCCCCACCTAGACAGCCCCCTTGCACCCCCTAGACAGCCCCCTTGAACCCCCCCAGTATATCCCTTTGCTCCCCCTTGCACCCCCTTGAAAAAACTACCCCATTCCCCCCTGGACATGCCCCTTGCACCTCCCCTAGACAGCCCCTTACACCTTCTTTGAATAGTCCCCCTACACCCCCATGCCCCCCTGGATAGCCCCCATGCACCCCTGGACAACCCCTTTCACCCTCCTGGATAGCCCTCTTTCACCCTCATGCCCCCGACCCCCCCTTTTGGACACCCCCTCCCACCTGGACACCCACCTCATAGACACCCCCCTACACACCCATTCCCCCTTACACCCCCCTCCTGGATACCCCCCTGGATGGAACCTTGCCCCCCCTAGAACACCCCATATCACCCCCCTGCAGTAGCCCATCCCTGGACAACCCTCTTGAACACCCCCTCTATAGCCCCTTACACCCCCCCTCCTGACCCCCCCCCCCCACACACCCATGCCCCCTTGAAACCCCTCTTGGACACCCCCTGAAAGTCCCCTCCTGTGAGTTCCCCACCCCACTGCCAGTCCTCCCCCCCCCCCACACTTCCAGTCTCCCCCTATGGTATCGAATACCTACTTGTATTTATGTCAAATTATGTTCATGCATGATCATTTATTCATCTTTTAGTGATAATATTTCATTCATTATTGATCAATAGTTATCATTTATATTATGTTCCCTTTGTTTATTATTATTTTCACTATGTTTTTCCTTCTAATACAAAGGCTATATTCTCCCCACTTTACCACCATTATACCCTCATTGCAAGTCAGCAACCTCTAGAGAATGGGAATGCGTTCTTGAAGCCATGTGACCCACTGTCTTGGTTCACCGATCTAGTAGCTCCTAGGCTGGGATGTTATAATAAACATATCATCATTATAATCATAAATCATCCAAATAAAGAATAACGATGGTATCATTAGATCATATCTGCAGTAAATATTTAGTAATATGAAAGGATGTTATCATAGATGAATTTTTTCTTTAAAAAATCATTGTAATATTTATTGAGGAAAATACCATTTTCACTTTGAAATCACTTATTTGAAATCTAAATATTTCAAAAATATTAAGGATTTTTTTTTTGAAAATAACCTTGGAAACATGTAAAGGAATATTCAATGAATTCAATAGTCAGTATAGTGGGAATTTTTTTATTTAATTTATGTTAAAACAAAGATTCATTTAATATTTTTTTTAAAAAGTCAAAAATTACCTCATTCATAAAATGGAAAGAATATTCCTTTTAAACCATTTTTTAGAAAGTAAAAAATGGGTAAAAATTACTTTAAGGAATCATTGTATATTAGAAAAAACATCATGGAAACATATTATAAAACCTGAATATGGAAGAAAAATTATTCCTGACTGAAAGAGGAGAAATAAGATTGGACTTTCTTAAAAACATTTTATAAACCATTAAAAAAACCAAAGAATGGAAAATTGTACTAAAACATAAAAGTTATAAAAATAAATAAAATAAAATAAAATTTAAAGGTGTTCATCAAACAAGTAACATATGATTTCTTCAATGGAAATTCAAGCATAAAAAATTCTAATTAAAATGGAACTAAAACATAAATCTATTATCACTTTGGTAACTTTTGAATCATAATCCCCATGAATAAATGACATAAAATACAACTTTAAATGTCATGAATATAAGGATAATCATGATATAAAATTTCAAAGGGGAAGTATATACACCTCATAAACATAAATAGGTGAATAACACCAAACATGTCTCAACGAAATAATATTGAGATAAAGAACCCTTATCGATTTAGTAATTTCTAAATCAAAATATCATGAAAGGGATAACCTTATATGGATTTTTAATTACAAATAAGTTTCATGAAACAATCATAAAATATAAACATGGGAAGTATATACACTATATAAAATAAACATGTGGTGACCATTTCGTGTGTCTCATAGAAATAAAAGTGAGTTAAGAATCCCCCTACCTCAAGTTACACTTGCTTTGAAAGTGCTCAAACCTCATGTATAACAAATTTAAATTTATTATAATTCTAAAAAAATTATTTTATATACTTATAATATCATATATTATACACTTATAACATTTTAAAACTCATTTATTAATAATTCCTTACTTAAATTGTCATTTTCTGGTGTTAACCATTTCAGTATTCATGAGAATTTCAGTTTGGTAGTTCCAGTCCTTGTACTTGATCATGGTTCTATCATCTCTATAATTTTAATAATGATATAAATATATTATAAGTTAATTATATATATTCATATTTATATTTGAATTTATATTTATATTTATATTCGTCCATAAAAGGTAGATATAGAAAAATAAATTACATCATTCATGGGGATGATAGGCCGTAAGTACGCATGCCCATTGTTTTTTACATTTAGATGGATGAAAAAAAGGTATATAATAATTCAAATTTAAAAAATCTTTATTATATCATATATATCTTATATATTCATTAGTTCCATCTATATTACCATCCAAGTAAAATGGTTATGAAAAAGTAATTACACCGCTACGTGGAGATGGTAAGTCATACATATGCACGAGTAATGTTTTTTTCTTTCTATGGGATGGAAATAAAGTTGATAATGGTTATTAAAAATAAATAATAATAATTTATTATATTTAATATACTGAAGTAATTTTTTAATGGAAAATATGTATTTATAGGAGGTCTAAGAAGAAATAAAATTGAAATCACTCGGTTAAGAGTTATACCTCTTCATTGAGAAACCTCTTTTAGATTACACCTTATGCTTTGAAGGGATGGTCTTATGGAAAGAACAGGATCTGTATTATATGGTGAAGGAAGCTATTAATGTATTATGGTGGGTATCTTATGAGATATAATGTTCAAAAGGTGTGATCAAGAGAGGATAATAGGTTCTATTTTATAAGTGAGTGTGGGGCACTCTTTGAATTACATAATGTATTAAATTAGAGTAAATTAATTTTTGTCATAAAATGACTACAAATTGATATATATAGAATATAGGATGGGGATAAGTATAAATCATATCATAAAATAAAACTTGGACATGGTTAGGTGGTTTTTTCACCCTTTTCTCTTTGTTTTAACCCCTTGTTAACCCTTTTGACAATTAACACAATATCATTGTTTTCTACTCTTTAAGGGTCAAGAGTGCTGCCATAAAAGGAGAAGTGTCCCATAAAGGGACCATGAAGGATATTTTAAACTATATACCATTAACTAGTCCTAATATAGTATTTTTAATATTTTTAAATCATTTAATAATATATATTTTATTATAAAGTAACATTAATGTCATTTTTAGAACTGTTCATTTAATTTGACTTTAAAGTCATCAAGATAGTTATGGAATTATAACATAAACCTTTCACATAGCCCTAATATGTTATAATTATCTAAAAAATTCATGGAACCAAATAATTCATCCAAATTACCATTCTTTTAATATTTTTAAAATCATTTATTTTATTTTTCTATTAATTGAATAAATATTGTATCATTGTTGTGTTTTAATTTAAAGTAATTATTAATTTTATAAAAGTTAGAAATAAATTTAAATGATAAAAAAATTAATTCTTATTTCAAACGAATTAAAACTGAAATTATCCTCTTTTTATCCTTATATAAAAAATTATATATTAAAGTCAATAGAGTGACATTTTATATTTATTCTTTTCATAAAATCATATAATTGTCAATATCAAAGAAAAATGGAACCAAGTGTCCATATTTTAGAGACATGGATAATAATGGTAAAAATTCACTCATCCAGTAGGATACGATAAACTCTTAGATAAATTTTAAAGCCTTATCCTAATGTTTTAACCATATTTTACCCATTTTACCCTTACTAAGGTGACAAATATTTACAAAGTATACTATTCATATTGACAAAAAATAAAAGGGACCTATTTAAAAAATTTGATACTAATGATTAATAATATGGAATCCATTTTCTAAAATTTAATTCACAAAATTAGCTTAATTTAATTTAAAATTGAATCCATAAAATGTGATGAAAATCTGTTTTTAGAAAAATGATTTTTAACATAAAAATTAAAATATATCAAAATAATAAATATTAATAATTAAATTATAATTAATTAGATTATTATAAATAAAAATGATCATGTGTAACTTTAATATCACTTCTAAAATTTAATGATACTTTTAAATAACTTTATTTAATTAAAATAAATGAGAGTATTTGAAAAAAACCCGGTATTTTTCACTATTCACTAACAAATTAATCAATTTAGATGAATCCCAAAATTTAATCCAAAGTTAATTTTGATATGATTATTTCAAAAAATATTTTTTATTTTATAAAATAAAATTTATAAAAGTGTCTAAAATTAGTTATAGTTTCTTCATACCAATTGTAATAAAAATCATTTTTTAAGAAAATGCATTTTTGAAGCATAAAATGACTTCACTAAAAATATGAGTGATTATCTCAAAATAATTAATCAATAAATTTTTACTGATTAAAAAAAACTATGCATATCTTTAATAATTTGGTTACTCATATTCATAACCGCCAATTCAATGGCTATATTACATTTAAACAACAATATTTTTATAATATATGTCAATTTACTTAAAGCTCAATGTTGTGTGTTAAGCTATCTATCGAGATTATTATTCTTTCAGAAAAAATTTTTAGGATGTTACATACCCCCCCCAAATAAATTATTCCCTCAAAATTTTATCTCGATCATTAATGTTTCAATATTCAAAAAATACTTTTATTAAAAACCCACAGCGTATAGAGGAATAATAAAATTTCATTTATTTCAAGAACCAGCCTGGATACCCTAGTACCATGATACTCAAACTGATACTAACATGGCCCGAAGGGTATTCCAGATCCCCATGAGTTGATTCCTTGTACCTAGAATCATATAAGAAACAAAGGGGAACACATTTTCCAAAAAACAAAAGAATATAAAAGATACAAGTCAATATTCTCAACACTCCAAAAAGAGAAAGTACCAGAAATAATCAAGTAAAATAAAACCTAAAGTATTACATCATCAAATTACTTTGTATCTATCAAGATAAAACAAAAAAATCCCACTAAATTATTGGATAACATCTCCATTGGTCACCTTCATCATACGCCATGGTCCAAAGGATCAAGAACATCCACCACCTCCAAGTGGAAATTTTCCTTTACTTGAACCTAGCATAAGAAAATATAAAAGTTCCTAAAGGAAAAAAATAAGGTGTGAGATATAAAGCATAGTAAGGTATCACTAAGTGTTTCATGTTATATTTTATAATAATAAACCAATAATGCTTTTAATTTACATAAAACAAGGTATGGCGTAACAAATCATTTTAAAAATTTAAAACAAAACCAGCTTTCTTTTCAATGGATGGAAAACATTTCAAACATGGATTAAATAAAAAAATGTATATAAAAAAAATTCATATAAATCATTTTGTATGAGTAAAACTATTCTATAATAAATGGAATATATAATCAAATCATACACTACAATCATCATGGTTATCTTCCCTGAAGTACATTAGTTTCAAGTTACAGGATCCTCACACTTCTCAAATTAGTGATCACAACTAAAAATGTGTGCACATGTCCCTCGAGATCAAGATGAATAGGACTCATCAATATCTCATTGAGGATAATCATGCAGAATTTGGTTTTTTTAATAGTTTCTATTGTCAATCCATTTCTATGGGATTAATATCCTAGCATGTTTGTCCCAAATAACCCCCTAACTACTCAGGTTCTCATGTGCTCGATCAATAAATCAATAATAAGAAAATCATCTCATTTAAAATGAATCATAATTTACAATTAAATTACCTAATTTTTAGTTTCCATATGCCAATTCAATTTCAAAACAAAAATATGGGGTTTTTCATAATTCTGTGTCTTTTGCATAAAAAATTACTATAGGTTTTAATCATTTCAATTTAATCTATTTTTCTGAAAAAAATTCTCAAATAATTTCATAAATTCAATCATTTTCAAAATTCACCCTAAAATTCTAATTCCATTGGAATTGGGGGTTTTCCTCAAAATCTATGCTATTTCAAGTTTCATAATCAAATCATTCCAAATAGAGGTTTTATAAATCAATTTAATATTATTTGAAACAAATCAAGAAAATTAAGGTCTTAATTACATGTAAAATCTAAAATGGTACCACCTAACTTTAAAAAATAATCCCAATGCATGAAGCCCACAATGGGGAATGCCAACGAAGAATGAAGGAATGAGAGATATAGGAACAGAACCTATAGTCAAGATGAAAATAAAAGGATGTTTTGATCCATTTAATACATGATGATATTTTGAAACTCCATAAAGGAGAGAAAGAGAGACTAGAAGAAAACACTCTAGAGGATATCCACTTACCCATAGGATATCGAGCGAGGTCAACGCCGCTTCAATCCACCATGTAAAGGGTTTAGAGGAGACAAAATCACCCTGGTAAGGGTATAGTTTGTAACAGGGAGGGGTGAAGTGGGAAAAAATAAATTCATCCTTGTAGCACACTTAAATTGATTTCCTTTGGAATTACATGGTTTGTAACCTTGGTTCACATTGTGTAATCCCTGATGGCTTCATATACTGAAAAAGGCGTCGCCTTTTATTTAAAAACAATTTTCGCCCATTTAACATCGTATAAATTTTGCACTGCATTGTGAACCAGTTCCATGAAATCAACACAATGAACATTACACGACATGTAATACCTTTACACAGTGAGTAATCACTCAGTTGAAAGAAAATTTCCTATTTTCTACAAAAAAAAAATACTCAAAACAAAACCAAAAGACAAGTAATACCTGGAAACCATAATGGGATATTGAAAAGTCCCCACCATAAAAACTTCTTGTCCTCATAAATTTTATCAAGAAGTTTTTATTTCAAAGACATGAGGCCCGTACTATCTCATCAGTGCCTCAAGATCCCATGTCTCATGAAAATCAGAATCATGTTTCTATAGAACATAAACCAAAGGTATATTTCTACCATGAAGTACCTTCTTCTCTGAATCAACTATCCTGACTAGATTCTCAGTCATGGATAAACTTGGATGAATATTATGACCACTCCAGCCCAAAACATGAGTGGAACATAAAGATAATTTTGAAGTTGAGAGACATCAAACATGTTATAGATAAAGTCAATTATGGTGATAGTACTAAAAAGTAATACATTTTCCCCACCTGCTCAGAAATCTCAAAAGATGCCACAAATCTAGGTGAAAGCTTCCCTTGCCTCCCAATATGTTGAGACCCAATCGAGGCAAAACTCTCAAAAACACCTAGTCACCAACAGAAAACTCCAATGGTATATGTTGATGATTAGTATAGGATTTTTACCAACTCTATGCCATCAACATTCTATGAAGAATCAACTAAATATTTGTTATCATATCTTGGATCAAACTTAGTCCAACCAAATAACTTCACCAATCTATAACTAGCATAATGGAAATTTATAGGGTTGGCTATACAAGGCCCCAAAAGGAGCCATCTGAATTGTGGACCGAAAACTGTTGTTATAAGAAATATCAACCTTTCCCAAATGGACCTCCCAAGCACTACCAAAACAGAGGAATCATGCATGAATAATATCCTCAAGAATATTTATATCCCTATATGTACGGTAATCTATATTTGGATGGTATTCCATACACAAGTTTAACTAAGATCCCAGTGCCTCTTGGAGGCCTCTCCAAATGAGAGAAGTGAAACAAGGACCTCTATCGGAGACTATAGTAGACAAAACTCTATGAAAATGAAAAATCACTTTCACATAGAGATTTACCAACTCCTCAACCTTGTTTATATCCCAAATGGGTATAAGGTGATATGATTTGGTCAGACTATTGATCATAACCCATATCACATTATATTTTCAATGGTTATATGGAAACCCAACCACAAAGTCCATTGATATCCCATCCCTCTTCCAAGTTGGGACTGGAAGTGGATGAAGAAAACCTGAAGGTTTTTTGGGCTCAACCATGACCTGTTAGTAGGTATAACAATGAGAAAAATGTTAGAAACGTCTTATCTCATACCTGGCCACCAAAATTATTTCCACATGTCATAAAACATCTGTGTGTTTCTTGGGTGTGATACTAATTGGGAATTATGGAAATCCCATATTGCAGTTTTCCTCACTGGAAAAGGTACAACATACCATTTTTAAAAACATAGGATACCTTAATAAGAGAACACCCCTTCTCCAATGGTGTCCGCACTATAAAGAGAGTCTCTAATGATACCAAATTCACCATCAAGATATTATTCCTGAAGAATCATCTCGAGAAGAGCATAGATCAACTAAACACTATCCAAGACAACCTCGTCCCCTACTTCTCATACTCTTATATGTGAATGAGAAAAGAGAGCCATCAAGTTCTACACTTCATATGATTACTTCATGGTCGAGGTCAGATGTTTCCTACTCAAATCATTAGCAATTAAATTTACTTTCCCTGGGCTATAGGTAATATTGAAATCTAAAGACTATAGGTACTCCAACCAATACCTCTGTTGGAGGCTCAAATATTTTTGAGAGAAGATACAACTCAAGCCTTTTTGTTAGAAAATATGATAAAACTTTCACCAAAAAAGTAATTCCACTAACTATTAGGCACGTGAAAAATGGATGTGAGTTCAATATCATGGTTTAGATAGTTCTTGTCATGTAGCCTAGGCTTTCTAGAGCCATGGGCTACTACATGATCACCCTGTATAATAACATAACCCAAAACCAAACCCAATGCATCACAAAGGACCACGTAGTGATACCCCTACTCTCAGAGAGTTAACATCAGTGCATAAGTCAAAAAAAATTAATCCATAAAATAACAGTGAAATTTATCATTCCAAGCAAAATTTATCCCCTATCAAGTGTTAGAGTTCATCAGAGAAGCTAAATTTGAGAAATGCTTTTTGAACCATAGATAATACCCTACAAGACCCAAGAAGCTATGAATCATGAAAACATTTTGTGGTTTCTCCCATGTCATAAAAACTTCCACCTTCTTAGGATCAACTGAAATACCATATTCTAAGACCACATATCCCAAGAAATTTAATTCCTGAATCCATAAATCACATTTTGATAGCTTTAAATAGAATCAATGATTTCTCCACATTTCTAGAACTTCACTCAGGTGAAACATGTGATTCTCCTTGGTTTTAGAGTAAGCCAAGATGTCATCCACAAATTCCACCTTGAACAATTCAATATAATCATGGAAAATCATATTCATCAATCCCAGAATGACTCTAGGAGAATTGGTTAGACCAAATGGAATTACTAGATAATCATAATGGTTATACCTAATATAGACAGTGGACTTCTGAATATCAGATTCCTTCATTCTCAATTAGTGATAACCAAATTGAAAATAAATCTTTGAGAACCAATTCATGATAATTATTTTTTACTATAACTTGATTGAGTTTTTGGTAGTCAACAAAAATTCAAAGTGTTCTATCAGCTTTCTTAGCAAAGAGAACAAGCACTTACCAAGGTGAAACACTAGAGTGAATGAATACTTTCCCCAATAGATAATTCAACTAATTCATCAACTATCTCAGTTTAGAAAGTTCCATAATGTAAGAAGGAATACATACTGACTGAGTACCATACACAAAATCAATAGAGAAATATACCTCTCTTACTAGTAGAAAATCATAGAAATCAGAAAGAAACATGTCGTAAAACTCAGCGATGATTTGAGGGAGATAATCACACAAAAATACTTACTCGAAATAAAATGTAAAATCTGATATTACTTTCCCTAAATATGGATATAATGTTTTGGCTCTACTTGACCTCGGGTCCCATTAATCCTGAAAAACACGACACACACCATCAGTAATCTAAAGTAGAATCGTCGAATATAACAATCAATTCAATACTGATGAGTGATAAGGAAATCCTTCCTGATAATGATGTCAAGAGGTTTCATGTTGAGAACTAGAAAATCCTAGGTATGCTCAATCTCCAATAAAGAGAAGGCTCAAGTAGGACAATGGATACCCTACACTCTCTTCATTCAGAGGGGCATAGTAATATAAATCACATAAGATAAAACCTCTATATGAATGGTTAGAAAATTACAAAAATGGTTTGATATGAATGCATGATATGCACCAGTATCAAATAAAGAAATCACTAAGTATGAACCAATAGTGATGGCACCTCTCACAATAATTGGATCCATATTAAATTTCTCTAGAGACTCTTCCACTATGTGAAGAAGACTTGTTCTAGATGCATGTAGCTGGAATGCCTTTGTTCATAAAGCATATGATTGAACCATGATACTTTTATGTTAATATGAGCCTATCCCATGACATGGGGAAGAAAATATATAACAAAATTTATACTATTGAGCTAAGAATCCGTAGGAACTATATATCTTGGGTGCCTCAGTGAAAATCTTTTTCAAATACCCATCCTTTCCACACTAAAAGAAAGTTAAAGAGCCTCTTCTAGATGATGCAGAAGATCTAGAGGAAACCTACTGTTGAGAACCACCATTATAATTATCATGCTTCCTCTTTCCCTTAAAGGAACTCATAGAAATTCCACCATGAGAAAAGGGAACTCCCACCAACCCTGATTTACCATCCATATCAAGCTCAACCATTAATTCCATATCCAACACATCAGTATAAAAAGAAATATTTAGAAATAAAACCTAATAATGAATATCATGTTTAATACCCATATCTAATTGTTGAGTATTCATCTTCACTTTCGATTAAATCTTAGGTGTAAACTTTATAAGCTTGGCAAAGAGGTTCACATACTCTTTCATAGTCCTATCAGCCTATTGGAGGCTAAAAAACTCCGTAGCCTTATCCATTAACATAGATTCTAGATATAACTAGTCAATGATAAGAAATACAAATTATTTCCACTCCATTCCCTCTTTCTTATTTTCCATTACCATCAAATACCACCACCTTTTTCTAGGTCCTTCTAGCTTGAAGGTAGCACACTTTACCTTAATCAAGTCAGTAACTTCCATGAAATCAAAAAGGATATCTATCTTTATCATCCAATATTAGACCTATCCAGGATCATTTAATCCATAGAACACTAGTGGATTCTAGAAAAAAACTCTTTAGCATGAATCTGAGATTCATCCCTCTAAAGTTCCACAACCAGAGCCTGAATGGGAATGGGTGCAGCTGCGTTTCCTAGACTTTGGACAACACGCACAATAACCTCAATAAGATTCTAGTCCATGATAGGATTTTCTTGATGTGTTTTACATGAATCTTCCTCTTAGGTCCAATTCAAATGTCTTCTTGAAGGCATGATGCTACACTACATCGAAAAAACAACATAGAAACATTAACAATATTACTCAGATCAACAACTCAAATAAGAGAAATGAGAATATTAACCCCGTTAGATAAGATACGAAGATTTATATTTCAACATAACCAAATAAAAAATAGGAAAAAGATAATAATATAACAAAAAATTCCTAAAAAATATTTTCCTCAAACACCCATGGTGACTTAAGTCTCATTTCAATGATATTTTCCCAGGAACTCACTCGTAACTACCACTTAGGTCCCAATAATCCTACATCCTGCCTACTAGGGAAACTAATCTATATACTGAAATTAAGAACGAATGAATAACCTCAGAATTTTAGGGTAAACCTCCCTTTGATACCACTTTTTCTTGAACCATCCCAGATACCTTGGTACCTTGATACATGAGTTGGAAGTAACATGGGCCAAAGGGCATTCTTGATCCCTATGGTTTGGAGACTAGCACCTATCATCATATAAGAAATAGGGGAACCAATTTTCCACAAAATACCAGATGAAGAAATATACAAGTGAGTATTCTCAATACTCCAAAAGTAAAAAGTACCATTAAAAGTCAGGTCAAACAAAACCTAAAGTAGTATATCATCAAAGTACTCGATATCTAATAATATAAAACTCAAACATCTCACGCAACAAGTGGATAACATCTCCACTAGTCACCATGATTATCCACCAAAAGAGAATGATATTAATTTTTTATATCTTATTATTTATGTGTTTCAATGTCCATATACATCAATTTTACAACATTTAAATTGATCTTTATTTCACATCATTTTTCAATTCATGTTTAATGTGTCAATTTGGTCCCAATTAATCAACGAATTTTGGAATTAATTATTTTGATTATTTAAATTTGATATTTTTGAATATGATTGATCCATATTTTGAAAAATTTTATATTTTAGGATCAATGGATAAATTGTAGGGGAAGAAGAAAGATTTTTTAAATGAACACATAAATTTCTGGATAAATCTTAATGGGCCTTAGGCCCATCAAGTAAAAGTGGATCCCACAAATAAAAACCAACTATGCCCAAATTTTGAATTTATAAATAGAAAATTAAGGTAATAATTTCATTCAACTATTTCTAGAGACAATTCTAACGTTTCTAAGGAGATCTAGGGATCCCAATTTGACATTTTATATGTGGGTCAGATTTGAAGGCCCATAAAATCAGCCCACCATTTCAAGCATAACATCAGAATGGATGATCCAATTGGCATGAAATGTTGAAATATATTATAAAGAAACCTATAAAAAGATATTTATATTCTAATACCCTTTTATATTTTTCCATATTCAATGTCAAATTTGTACACCAAAATGGGGGATGAATCTGGTTGAATTTTTGTGGTCAACATTGAAAAGTCAAATTTCCATTGATTTCTCTACCTCTTTTTGAATCTCCTAATTAATGGGGAATGAATTGATTGATAAGGTCACGACCCTAGGACCCAAAATTCCCTATTTTAGGATCTTGTGGTGAAGGGATTTTTGGATCCATGTTTTTATTTCAATTGTATTATTACTCTGTCATTTTCTAATCACAAGTCATTTTTCTCAAGTAAGTTGTTTGATTCACACAAGATTATTAATAGAATTTCTTATTTTTATTATATTATTTTATTATTTTCAATATCATGTTGATATATTTGAATCAAGGAATGAACTTATTCACATAACCTCTAGTGAATTTCTTCACACAACGGTAGAGTGATCATTATTTCACTATATTTCTTCTTCAATTCCACCATCTTGAGTATACTACCCACTTCTATTGGTATACTAACATCAATGTATGGATAAAACTCCTATGGGTTGATCAAATGGAGTACAAAGGGGATGTATTGAATGTTATTTATCATTTTTATAATTCGTAATCAATTTTTTGAGATTTTTAATTAATGATGTGTCTTCTTCATTAATCTCAATAGATTTAAGGTTACACATCCTAAGTGCTAGAACAATCCTCTACCTTGGAGTGCTCATGAATATTACCCTCCAAAATTATAGCGGTTTAGACATAGGATAGTGAAAAAATAAAATTTGTGATTGATTTGGGAAGTTAATTTTTCATTGAAAGAAACACTCTTTAATTTAAGATATTGAAACCATTAAAATAAATTTATTCAATCCACCCCTTATAATAACTTGGATCAACTCATTCTCTTAATTAGAATTCACTTAATTATTTAAAATACTTTAATTATCAACTCAGTTGAAACCCAATTTAGAAACTTAATATCCAAATCACCTCCATATAATGTATGTTTCTTTAGGTTTTTTATTAGGACTTTGAGGATTCAATAACCCAAGTTGTTCTACAAGCGATCACTTACACCATAAAAATTGGGTAAATTTAGATGAAACCATTTTTTTGTAGACCAAAGCACGACAAATTAGAACCCCATTCTATTATACCCCATTTCTATTTTATCACCCCATTTCTATTATCTTTTTCCCTTTATTTTTTTCTATTTTCTTGGTGCAGGTCTGCATATACCTGTGACCATTCAAATAATCTAGTTAGGGTGGATAGTCCAGGTTTTGGAGAGCCAGGTACACCCATGGGTATCATTCTATTATATAATAATCTTATTAATATTCTATATTCAAATATTGAGCCCAATCTAATGGAGAGTATTTAAAGAAACAACTTCATCAACCTGAGTGGGAACCAAAATGGAAATAAAAATGAGGCATCCACAAACTTGGGGAATGCCATTGATCTTACAAAAAATGAATACCTCACACAACTATAGAAAAATTCACCCTCTTAAATTAGTAATTATTACATTTGATATTCCCAATATGTTTTAAACCCCATTTCCTCAACCACCATCCAACATTTCACGGGATGGAGTTTGAGGTGTCTTACGTTCATGTTAAAGAATTCAATGACATTATCGAAACCATGTGACATCCAAATCAAATTGAATCTTCTAAAATGAAACACTTTGTTTTTTCTATGAAGGATCAAGAAAATAATTGGTTAAATAATTTTATACTATCATACATTCACTCTTGGGACTAGCTGCAATGAGAATTCTACAAAAAATACTTCCCCCGTCACAAAAGAATTTCACTTAAAAAGAGTGTACAATTTTTTTTAAAAATAGAGATAAACATTCTATGAAACATGGGAAAGGTTTGAAGATACTTTAAACAAGGTGACACACCATGTTTTCTTAATCCTAGAACAAGTGAGAATTTTCTATGATGTTTTAGGGCCCATAAACAAATAGTTTATTAACATGATGTGTAATGGAACATAAAAAAATACCCAAATAATGTATATGATTATTTTGAAAACCTTGTTGAACAGAACCAAATTTGGGGAATAATTGTAATGCCCTGACCCTAGTTACCTAGAGTCAGTGCATTATTACATAACATTGGCATGATACATGAAATCATGTCCCGAAATACCAATCAGTTTAGTATACCTGGAAGTACTAGATACATACATAAGTTTTACATTACATTATGAAATGAAAAACAACAGCATTGTGTCTCCTTTTAATACATTCATATACCTTAGACTATCCTTGCAGTTCATTCATAATATACTTCTTCTCATCCTGGAAAAAATAAAACATAGAAAGGGGTGAGCTCAGATGCTTAGTAAGGATAACAATATAACAGAAACTATCATAAATAATCATAAACATTTAAGTCAATGTATAATACTAAAACAAAAGACTTGTAAACATAAACTTCAGCATAATATAGAAAATATAAATCAAATAATTTCATTTACTTATTCACATGGATATTCTACTAGTCTAATAATCACATGAAATATCAATAGGTAATTTCATAATGATGGAATGCATAATGTCGGACATCATAACCACATAGGTAAGGCCTTGTTCCAAGACTAAAAATAAGATTTTATAAAAGGCTTGTTCTAAGACACTATTTTTTTCTCATGACACTTACCGATGCATCGAGGAGCTATAGTGGGATCCATCCATCACTTACTAAGTCCAATTCATTCCTCATATGAAAAGGTTTAAACATAACATAAACATTCATATTAAAACTAACATACGAAATGTCAATACTTTAACTATAAACCATGAATGGTATAGAAATAGCTCATCAAAAGTCAAACATATCACGAAACCATCAATATAATATGTAATATTGTATCATAGTAAATCAACTTCAAACAAATGTAAAATCCAATAAAGGATGTTGACGTAGGTGAAATCAATCCAAAAACTATTTGAGTGAAATATTTCTTTCTACATTGAAATCATTAAAAATAAAAAGAAAACAATTTTTTTAAAATATTCTTATAAGCTCGTAAGGGTATATTTGAAGGTGTTATAACGTTGGAAAATAGTCTCACCAACCGTATAAGTTAAAAAAATATTCTTTCCTTAATTTTTCAAAAAGGTCATAAAGTACCTTATTTGGAAAGTGATGGAAGGATTCCTTTCAAACCATTTTATAAAAAGTAAAACAAGTGTATAAATGACATTAACCCATAGTATAGTAAATAGTAAATATTTTTTGAAATACATTTATAAGAAACGCGAATGTGTATGATAAAGAGGTCCCAGTAGATACCCCCGTATAAAAAATCTCAGATAATAATGAGATTGTAAAATTAACCCTTACATTGTATTATTTCTTAGTCTAGGGCATGTTAACCTCATGTATAATGGTTAAATAACTTTTATTATATTATACAAGAATCAACATACATAAATATGATATCATATATGATCTTCTAATATTTCTTTGTTAATAATATTTCAGTAGTATCATTATTTCGGGTGTGAATTGTTTCATTTTCCTTTATATGTTTTGTTATGTAAGTCATGTTTTTTAAGTATTGGATATATATTATTCATATAAAAATTTATATTAAGTTGTTGAAAGTTATTTATAATCATAAAATGATAATTATTCTTGAATGGTTACGATGGGGAATGACATCTCATCGCGTCGTGGAGATGGTAAGTTGTACGTAAGCATGAGCGAAAATATCGTTATTTTGATGGTTAAATCATATGTAATTGGATGTTATATTATATATAAATAATAATTAACATGTTATATTTATTATTTACCTCAATTAAACTCAATATTATACCCATCAACATAATGAATTATTGAATAACAAACTATACCATGATGTGGAGACGGTAAGCTGTACGCATGCACGTATGGTGACTTTGTCATTCATAGGATGGATAAGATAATGAATATGGTTGTACCATATTTATAATAACATAATAGTATTTAGATTTTACTGGAGTTATTTTTTTTGTGTGGAAACATCAATGAAAAAGGAAGTGGATGAAAAAAACAACTTCGAAAGAGGTGATGAAGTAATTACCTCTTCTTTGGGTTCTTCCTTTTGATTTGAACAAAAGGGCTCTGTAAGTTAAATTTATGATCAAAGTAAGGACTATAGGTTGAAGTTAGGGTAGTTGGGAGGATATTTTAGTAGGTTTTGGCTGAGAAAAATGGCTTTGGAGGTGTGAAATTAATATAAGTGGAAGTACACTTTTATAAGAGAGGTGAGGGTCACTTTAGGAAAACTTTGAAATATTATTTCATTATAAAATCATTTTCGGTTTCTAATGGCTCGAAATAGATTTATTGCTAGGATAAATTGGGTATGGGTCTAAAACCTCTCAACAAATATGTTTTATATAGTTTTATATCACCATATTAACCTTATCTTTTAGATTTAACTCTTAGTTAAATAGTTTAACTTTTACCATGTATTCTAGTATTATTATAATACATTGTTGATAAACTTACAAAAAAATCGAAGAGAATCACAAGTGGTTAATTATTAGTATATCTAAGTCCTTTTTTTAAACCTTATATTTTTAGGAATATTATATCAACTAATAATATAGTCTTTGTTTTAAAAACTCATTTATGTCAATTTTGACACAATTTAGTAATTGATTTTTTTAAATTCATAAAAGCTTGATGAATTCGAAAAAATACATTTAATCATCTCTAACATGTCATATTCACCTAGAAAATTAGTGTATGTCTTCAAAAGTTTCAATTTACATTTATTTTAATATTTATAATATCAATTATTTTAATATTTCATTAAGAAGTTAATTACTGCATCATAATGGTGTCATAAATAAATTTAATTACTTGATATCTAAAAATTATAAATAAAATACCATGATGTAGGAAATCATTTAGATATCTAAATAATATTTATATTATAATTTATCTTATGTGAAACCCTATATTAAAAATGGTTTTATTATTAAACATTGAATTTAACACTTTTAACTCTTCTTTAAATAAAATATAATAAATGTCCTAATCTAAACCAAATGGATCAAAAGGATATTATTTTTGTACTAAGGTTTATTTTGGTTTAAATAAACTTATCTTATAGAATTAGGATATGTGTTGGGGTAATTTTAATATTTTTTTACCTTTAATTACCTTATTTACTTTTAACCGTGATAAATAAAATTCAAAAGTTACTATTCATCAAAAAAATATTTTCATCCTAATGAATTAAATTTTACTTACTGATTTCAACCATTTCTCTTGGATTTTTTAAATTCAATTCAAAAAATTGGTAAAATTATGTTGTATGCAAATTTGCAAATGTGCCTAGTAGTTGTGTAAAAGACGTTAAAATGGTTCAGTAAATTTTTATATATCTAATATTATTATAAAATGACTCCAATGACTTACATTGTACTAATATATGTATTATATATCTATTTTAAGATAAATATTTAATTAAAAATAATTATTTAAATGAAAAAGTTGGTTTTTATGTACTATGCAGTACTTTTCACTATTCATCAAAAATTGAATGTTTTAGCAAAAATTCCAAAAAATAACCCTAAGATAATTTTGATATTCTTAATTCAAAAAAGATTTCTATTTTAATAAATTCAAAATATAAAAGTCACATTAATTAATTTAAAATTTATTCCTGTTTTCAAAACCAGAAAGCGGTGTTTTGAGAAGTAAAAACTATCAAAAGATTGATATGGGTTTATGTCCATTTTAAATGTAAAATTACTTCCAATGACCAACATTGGATTAAATGATAAAAATATAATCTAATTATACTTTGAAACCATTAATATGTATAATTTAATAATATAAATTATTTTTATTAAAAAAGATGTTTTCAATTAAAATTTAGTATTTTTCACTATTCATCAAAATATGAAAGTTTTCAGAAAAACACCAAAAAATTATCCAAACTAAATTTTTATTCCCCGATTCTAAAGAAAAAGTTTATTTTGTAAAATTTAATAGATAAAAGTGTCAAATATTGGATTTAAAAATAGTTCTCCATTAAAAGGCTGTAAAATTGCTTTTTTTTGAAAAACACTTCTTTTATCTGAAAAATTGGATTTTTTCTTATACTATGTCTAAAAACACATAAAATGGATGTTAAAATTATATGGATTATATAAAATTCAAAATTCAATTAAAAATATTTATAACCATTTTTTAAATGGCTAGTTTGTTAAGTTATGGTGCGCTCGAACTCGATGTTGTGTGTGGCACAAGCTATTGAATTACTTTAAAGAGATAACGTATTATGAAATCTTGGGATGTTACATTCTCCCCTCCTTCAATAAATTTCATCCTCATAATTTGAAATTGATCTTTGAAAATAAAAGGGTAAAAATATAAAATACCTTTGTGGAAAACTCACATCAGAAATAGGGTTAATAAAATTTAGTCTTAATAAGAGGAAAAAGGGAAATTATAAAAGTCACCACAAAATTAGAGTTTCAAATAAAATAACATTGTTGGAAATTATAGACACATAAATGGAGGAAAAATGTAAATATTTAAAGGAAGTGATTGAGGTCATCAATCACAAACAAGTGAACAATAAAGGGAAAAAAATTGAGGGCCTTAAATCCGTAAATCTATGATGATTTAAAATATCATCAGTTCAAAAAAAAACATAAATTATTAGGATAACACATTTTTTTAGATAATTTTTTTTTTTGAAGATGTGCGATTAATTTACTATCAAGATTAAAACTCAAGAAAACATACTTTATTTTATTATGTGTTATAATCATTATCTCATAATTTGGTTGTGCTTCAACCAATTTTTACTTCATCCCTTACACTAGGAAATGAATGTTCAAAATGATTTTTTTAATGACTAAAAACACTTTATAAATCTTAAGGCCCATAAGTATTTCCTTAATCCTCTGTATGTTTACTGAAATCCAAAAGTTTAGGTTAAAGTATCTAATAAATTATACTTTAACCTCAAAATATCAAGTGCTCAACATACTCCATTCCAACCTTTAGACTTATCCAAAATACTTATGTCCCAACTCACAGTCCAAAAATTTGTATGGGAGTTAAACAAAAAGAATATCTCTTTTTCCATGTAATAACATGTAAATACCTTCATCATGTATTCTCCTAAAACATAGTAACACCCTTACTTACCATAAAACCTTATTGATTGCATTCATACTCCCTTATTCCTTATAGAATACTGGATATAATCCTTATATCCAAAAATGTTTTAAACTCCAAAAATGATAGAATAAACCGACAATTAATTAGTTTCAAGGTAGTCAATAATATCCAATATAATTTGTCCAAATCAATCATATCTTATTCCGAAATCATTATCTTAGTTTTAGAAACATATTAAGGGTTATATTTCCCCCAAACATATATTTTCAAAAATGATTAACTTGAAACTACGTAACTTTAATTGGTACCATAAAATATAAAATCCTTAATGAAAATGTATTTTAGTATAATCCTTATATACTTTATAATTCTTATAACTTGCACTAAAATGATAGAATTCTTGAATAAAAACTTAAGAACACTAATCATTCATCATCATCTGTGGTAGTATCATAACTTGATTATTATCCAATAGAACCTTTTTGGGTATACTCTGATGATTGGTACATTGATTCGCATAGTGTCCCAACTCCTTGCAGATGAATAATTGTATATTTGAAACCTTTTTCTTACCATTTCAATCATGAGCATGGTGGCCTTTTTCTACACACATATAACAAACTCTCATTCCTTTAAATCACTTCACAAGGTGATTCTTTGCACAGTTATCACATATGAAAAAATCCCTCTTTCCCTTCTTCCCTTTATCCATATTTCTCTTTACCATCCTCTTATTATCTTGCTTTACGTTAATGTCATAAGACTTAGAGAATTCCTTTTCTGTATTGATATCACATGAAACAATATCATTGTATGATGAGAAGGATTGTGAGACTAATAATCGATGAGGAAATGGTTCTAACCCATCAAATAAATGATTAATCTTACTTCTTGGGTTATGTATATAATCTATAGCATTATTTTCTAATCTTGTAATGTTAGCCTCATACTTTGTGACATTCTCATCCTCCTTTTTCCTTAGACTTAGAAATTGCTTTTCTATATCCTCTTGATGTTCACATGGAAAGTATTTTTCTACGAAAATCTATTTAAACTCTCTACATTTCATATTTAATACTTCTTCATCATCCTTTGTGTTTTGAATTAATGACCGCCATTGATCTGTATCTTCTGTGAGGCGATAAACTGCCATGAAAATGTTTTCCCTTTCGCTACATCCCAAAGAATGAAATATTTTCTCTAAGAACTTATCCATTGCTCATATACAAATGGATTTGTAGTCCCATTTAATTTTGGTGGTTGTTACCTCATGAATCGTTCTAACATTGATCCTCCACATTGTGGATCAAGGTTCTCTATACGGGTAAGGTTATTATTCATAACCTGAGTGAGTTGTCCCAGTATGGTTATAAGCGGATCAGCACCAGTTTCATCACCAGATCCACTATAATTATTCTGAGTATGAGGGAAATCCCTACATATATTATGTGAGTTCATATGGTTTCCATTCCTTCCTCTAGGCGCAATTTCTAAAAAATGGCATACACTAGATTAGATTATGAATAGCAATACATAATTCCAAACTAGTAAAATACCTAGCATAAATTGAACAGTTTATGCATATAATCCATATTCATAAAAAAAAAATTTCTTTGAGGAAATATTTACTCATAAATCCTTCATAATGGTTTGTAAAGAAAATGTGGATTATCTTAAGCATATCCCTGGGTGTTTCATAACCAAGAGTGCATCAAGGCCCGTTGTCGTGTACCAGGATACCCTAATTCAAGTCTGAAACTCCTTGTTAGAGTTTTCAATCCTAGGTACATCTATGCCATAGCCACCTCTACTTGCTCATATCCAGACAGGGATGTAGTTCTTGAAAAACTCACAAAATCTCTACATTACCAAAATTCTAGGAAGTTCTTCTATTCTGATCCAAAAAGTTTATCTTAGGGTAATGTTATCTAATCCGAGTTTTTTAAATCCAGTTTCCAAGGTTTGTACTGAACATCCTCTAATACCAACTATAATTCCCTGACCCGAGTTACCCAGAGTCAGTGCATTATTACATAACATTGGAATGATACAAGAAATCATGTCCTGAAAGGCCGATCAGTTTAGTATCCTTGTAAGTACTAGATACATACATAAGTGTAACATTACATTATGAAATGAAAAACAACAACATTGTGTCTTCTTTGAAAACATTCATATCCCTTAGACTATCCCTGTAGGTTAGTCATAATATACTTCTTCGCATCCTAGTAAAAATAAAACATAAAAAGGGGTGAGCTCAAATGCTCAGTAAGGATAACAATATAGCGAAAAATATCATAAATAAGAATAAAAATTTAAGGCAACGTATACAACTAAAACACAAGCCTTTTAAACACAATATTTAGCATAATATGGCAAAGATAAATCAAATAATCTCATTTACTTATTCACATGGATATTCTACAAGTCGAATAATCACATATAATATCAAAATCTAATTTCATAATGATGGAATGCATAATGTTGGAAATCATAACCACATAGTCAAGGCCTCCTGCCAAGACTAAAAATAATATTTTTTCAAGGTCTTATGCCAAGACACTAGTTTGTCTCATGAGACCTACTGATGCATCGAGGAGCTATAGCGGGCTCCACTTGTCTCTTACTAAGTCAAATTCATTCATCATATGAAAATGTTGAAACATAACATAAACATTTATATTAAAACTAGCCTATGAAATGTCAATAATTTAACCATAAACCATTAATGGTATAGAAATAACACATCCATAGTCAATAATATCACAAAACCTTCAATACAATATGGAATATTGTATCATAATAAATCAACTTCAAACAAATGTAAAATCCAACGATGGATGTTGACATAGATGAAATCAATCCAATAACTATTTGAGTGAAATATTTCTTTCTACATTGAAATAATTAAAAAGTAAAAAAAACATTTATTTTTGAAAATATTCTTATAATATTTTAAGGTAATACTTGAAGTTTTTATAACGGCGTAAAATAGATGCACCCACTGTATAAGTTAAAAAAACATTCTTTCCTTAATTTTTCGAAAAGGTTAAAAAGTACCTTATTTGGAAAGCGATAGAAATATTTCATTCAAACCATTTTATAAAAAATGAAACAAGGGTATAAATGACTTTAACCCATAGTCTAGTAAATATTAAAAATGTTTTGAAATACATTTTTATGAAACACGAATGTGGATGATATAGAGGTCCCAGTATATACTAGCATATAAACAACCTCGAATATTAAAAAGATTGTAAAATTAACCCTTACCATGTATTATTCCTTAGTCAAGGGTACATTAACCTCCTATATAATGGTTAAATAATTGTTATTAAATTATACAAGACTCCACATACATAAATATGATATCATATATGATCTTCTAATATTGATTTGTTAATAATATTTCAGCGATGTCATTGTTTAGGGTATTAGCTGTTTCATTTTCCTTTATATGTTTTGTTACATAACTTGTGTTTTTTATGGATAATATGTATCTTATTCTTATCCAGAATGATATTAAATTTTTAAACATTATTTTTGATCATCAAATTATAATTATTCTTGAATGGTTATGATGGGTAATGATATCTCATCTCTTCATGGAGACAGTAATCCGTACGTACACACAAGCGACAATATCATTCTTTTGATGGGGAAATAGTATGTAATTGGATGGTCAATTATATATATAGAATCATTAAGATGTTATAATTTACATCAATTATACCTATTATTATACCCATCTAAATAATGAAGTGTTGAATAAAAAACTACACCACAACGTGAAGACGGGAAGACATACGTACACACGTATGGTGAATTTTTAATTCATAGGATGGATACGATAATGAATGTGGTTGTACCATATTTATAATAACATCACAATATATAGAAGGTACTGGTGTTATTATTTTGGTATGGAAACAAAAAAGTAAAATGAAGTGGAAGAAAAAAAACTTTGAAAGAGGTAATGAAGTAATTACCTCTTCTTCGAGTTCTTCCATTTGATTTGAAAAAAAGGCTCCTTAGGTTGGCTTTCTGATCAAAGTAAGGCCTCTAGGTTGAAGTGAGGGTAGTTGGGAGGATATTTGAGCAGGCGTTGGCCGAGCCAAATGGATTTGGAGGTTTGAAATTAAGAGAAGGGGAAGTGCCCTTTTATAATAGATGTAAGGGTCAATTTAGGAAAAGCTTGAAATATTATTTTATTATAAAATCATTTTCGGTTTCTAATGGATCTAAATGAATTTATTTCGAGGCTAAGGTGGGGAGGTGAGGGTCACTTTTGGAAAATATTGAAATATTATTTTATTATAAAATAATTTTTGGTTTCTAATGGCTATAAATGGATTTATTTTGAGGATAATGTTGGTATGGATCAAAAAACTCTCAACCAATAGGTTTTATATAGGTTTAGGTCACCATATGAACCTTATTTTTTAGATTTAACTATTCGTTAAATTGTTTAACTTTTACCATGTATTCTTGTATTATTATAATAAATGGTTAATAAAATTACTATAAAAATCCAAGTGAACCCCAAGTGCTTCATTATTGACATATATAACCTTATCTAAGTCCTTTAGCCTAACCTTAGATTTTTAAGAATATTATGTCAATTAATAATATAGTATTTGTTTTAAAAACTCATTTATGTCAATTTTGACACTATTTAGTAATTGATTTTTGTTAAAGTCATAAAAACTTGATGGCTTAGAAAACAATACATTTAATCATCCCTAACATGTAATATTCACCTAGAAAATTAGTGGATGGCTTTAAAAGTTTCAATTTACATTTATTTTAATATTTATAATATCAATTATTTTAATATTACATTCAGAAGGTAATTACTTCATCACAATTGTTTCATAAATAAATTTAATTATTTGATTTCTAAAAATTATAAATAAAATACCATGATGTATGAAATATTTTTATATTTCTAATGAATATTTATAGTCAAATTTACTTATGTGTAACCCTTTATTAAAAAGGGTTTTGTTATTAAACATTGAATTTAACACTTTTAACTCTTCTTTAAATAAAATATTATAAATGTCTTAATATAACCCAAATAAATCAAAAGGATCTTATTTTTGTCCTAAGGTTGATTTTGGTAAAGATACACTTATCCAAAAGAATTATGATAAGTTTTGGGGTAATTTTAATATTATTTTTACCTTTAATTACCTTTTTTACTTTTAACTGTGGTATATAAAATTCAAAAGTTACTATTCACAGAAAAATATATCCTATTAAACTACATTTTACTTAATTATGTCAACTGCTTCTCTCTAATTTTTGAAATTCAATTCACAGAAGCTATAAAATTACGTTTTATGCAAATTTGCAAATGTGCCTAGTAGTTGGGTAAAAGACAATAAAATGGTTCAGTAAAATTTTATATATCTAATATTATTATAAAATGACTCCAATGACTTAAATTGTATCAATATATTTATTATAAATCTATTTTATGATAAATTTTTAATTAAAAATAATTATTTAAATGAAAAAAGTTGGTTTTTATGTACTATGCAGTATTTTCACTATTCATTGGAAATTGAATGTTTACAGAAAAATACCAAAAATTCACCCTAAGATAATTTGGATATTTTGAATTAAAAAATTATGTATATTTTAACAAATTAGAAACATATAAGTCACATTAATTAATTTAAAATTTATTCCCGTAGTCAAAATTAGAAAGCGGGTTTTTGAGAAGTAAAAACTATCAAAAGATTGATATGTGTTTATGTCCAATTTAAATGTAAAACTACTTCCAATAAAAAAATTATATTAATTGATAAAAATATAATCTAATTATACTTTTAAACCATTAAAATTTATAATTTAACAATATAAATTATTTTGATTAAAAAAATTTGTTTTCAATTATAATTTAGTATTTTTCACTATTCATCAAAATAAGAAAGTTATCAGAAAAACACAAAAAAATTATCCAAATTAAATTTTTATGTCTAGCTTCTAAATAATAAGTTTATTTTGTCAAATTGAATATATAAAAGTTTCAAATATTGGATTTAAAAAGCTTTCTCTATTAAAAGGTGGTAAAATTTCATTTTTTTGAAAAACACTTCCTTTATCTGAAAAACTGGATTTGTTCTTATATTATGTCTAAAAAACAAATAATATGGATTTTAAAATTATATGGAGTATATAAAATTAATAATCCAGTTAATACTATTCATAACCACTTTTTAAATGGCTAGTTTGGTAAGTCGTGGTGCGCTCAAACTTGGTGTTGTGTGTGGCGCAAGTTATTGAATTACTTTAAAGAGATAATGTATTGTGAAATCATGGGATGCTACAATAATACCTTACCATGTGAAGCCACCCAAATATGGTGGAATTAAAAATATTGGATAATAAAGAAAAACTTGTTGTACTCACTAGGAAGTTTGAGGAGATCGATCTTAGGATGGTCCATGAAATCCTAACAGTTGAGCCTATTTGTACAATTTTGAAAAAACATGACCAAAAAACTGATAATTTCCTAACCATTCCTTCTATCAAAGATGTTATTATAGGAGGACCACCAAAAGTTTTTAATGAAATTAACTTTCAAAATCCACAGTTCCAAAACCATTTTAATCCTAGGAATAATAACGATCCAAGCTTTATATGGAAATACAATAAAAAACCAACACAATAATAATGCTTAAAACCATACCCTTAGAAAATTTTTCAAACCCATCATTGGTTCTAACCACAAATTTTTTAATTCCAACATCCTCCTATTCAGTACCAACAACCCATTCAATAGCCAATCCAACAAAAAAGTGTCCTCCTGGGATAAACCAACCAGTGCAATCCCATATCTAATTTTCCCTCTCCAAATCCTTGAACACTTGAGTTAAAAAATGTATAAAATGAACTCATAAGTCTCATAAATTAAACAATAATTACAAAAAACCAAAATAAAAAAGGAACCCATACCTACACTAGATTTCCCATCCCCAACTGTGAGGGTAGAATCTAGTTACACACAAATCTCTCATGAACAACTAAAGGAGTGATTCTCTTTTGAAGTGGGAGATACATTGAAAATCCTAAACAAACCATTATAGAACCATTTAAAGATTAAATATCACATGAAAATATTGAATAAATAATCTCAAATTCTGAAAAGTTCAACGAGAATATGAAAGAACCACAACCTCAAAAAAATAAAAATAAAATCTCCCTTCCCTCAAAGTATGAGAGAAAAATATAAATCTAAACTGAATGAAAAATTGAGGGAAAATTCTCTCAAGTTAAAAGGGAAAATTACACTTCTCGACACAATCTAAACCATTCATGCCTACTCAAATTACCTTAATGACTTTTGAACTTTTAAAATAAAATTTTCAAATCAAAACACAATCATTTTGGATCCTAATGTGAGTACCACCATTCAAGGGACTATTCCTCCTAAGATAAAACATCAAGGATGCCCATTAATCAATGTTGAGTAAGGGGAGAACAATGTTTTACAAGACTGTTAGGTCTACTAGGTCGAATACCCTGAGAGGGGGGGGGATGAATCAGGGTATGATAGATTAAAACTTTCTCTCATTCATATATTGTTTCATTGTTAGAAAAAACTCAATTCTCTCTTCCTCCCGTAGTAATATATGAACAGATATGAAATCATGCACATGAAACATTGATTTTTACTTGGTTCACCCTCACTAGGCTACGTCCAAGGAGCATACAACGACAATATACCGATGTACCAAATTCACTAAGGCCCAATTCCAATAATGTGTACAATGTTCGGGCTAGATATTCTATGCCCATGCTCACTGCCTTTACAATGTTTAGGGTCTGATCACTACATTCCCAAGGGTCTCTCCCTATTACTCTTTCTCTGGCTCACTACCGATGGAAAGGGTATCTTTCTTCCTCTTCCTTTTTTTATTTCTCTTGGAAAGGAATCCTCACATAGTTTACCAACATGTAGGTCAAACATAGTTTATGGACATGTTGGTCCCTTAATTTGCAAGAATTCATGCATCCTCAACTATATGTAGATTCTTTGTTGATGTTTCCTTTTCACCCATAGATGAAATCCACCTTCCCGAGTATTTCTAGGTACCATAAAATTCTTTCGCAAACTGATTTGAAGCTTTCACAAGCTTCCTTGTGAAAATCGTGAACCACCTTACTCCTTCTCATACTATGTGATGGGTTTGGTATGAGGTCACCTCCTCTGTATAATACTACCGCCGCTACGAACTTCCCTTTGTCCATGGACTGCCTCCACCTTTGCGATCATGCAATGCTACCGCGTACCGATTCCACGAAACTCCTCTACGAAACCCCTCCAGTATGTGAACTATTATATGTTCATGGACGATCTTTGCTTCTATGTACTGGATCTCCCCCACCATGTACCACTTGCGGAATTCTCTCTTTTTTATACCAGATATTCCACCTTTGTGTACCGAGTCTTATGCGGTTTACATCTCTCCTCTTAAGTCCTTTAGTGTAATTTCTTCTGGGAGAACCACTTTAATCTTTGTAGGATTATCCCTCACGAACCACATTCATACTTTTCTAAAATCCTGGATCAAAAAGATGTTCTAATGATATTCGATCTCTATAGTAATCGACAGGATTATAGATTCTTATATAGGAAAAGATATCTGCAAAATCTGCTAAACTAATATTTACCAAATCTTCAATCCATCCTTCACCGCTTATTGATCCTTCTACCACCACGAATTGCAAGGCACCCGTGAACCAATTTTCATACGTGATACGTGTACTGTCTTTGATCCTATACAGTTGATCTCCTCTAAAAACTTCAATACATCCACATACCGCATTAAATTTCACCATGAACCATTTTTGTTTTCATGAACCGCTTCCATGTACCATTCCCACTGCTTGGTACAAAGTTGCATACCCTTCCAAGACAGGGTACACAATCCAAGTCATGGGATCCTTATTTCTATTACTTTGCCGATTTCATTTTACATTCTTCACAAAAATTACCAATTTTTAGCCCCCAAAATTTGGCAAACACTGAGAAACTACACCACCTTAAAAACCTATCTTCGGAAAACACTACCCATATTCAATTTCGGTAATCTATCTTTTTCAACAATCACAACCTCACCCGAAACAAACTGAGAGGATACATTGAGGGATTTTTTCCCAACAAAGACCATTATTATCTTGGATCTAGTGTGAAACTCATTCTATATTACATGTATTTTCAATTATGTATTGATTATCTCCTACCAAAATCTATCACACTTCAACTTGTAGATCGTAGTGATCGAGTTCCTAAGGGCATCTTAAAATATGTTTTGGTGAAAGTTGAAATTTTCATTTAACCTACTGACTCCATTATACTAGGAAATCACCAAATATTAGGTCCTAGGGATAAAAACTTCATCATCCTTGGTCATATAATCTTAGAAAAAAGTCAACTAAGTCATCCATGTTAAGAATGGGAATATGAAAATAACCTTTGCAAACATGATCCTCGATCTAAAAATCTATAATAAAAACTCTAAAATTTGGGATGATGAAGAGATCCATGAGGTTAATTGGATAGGTAGTTTTGAATGTGAACCATAGGAATATAGAGGAATAATTTAAGGATATCTAAGTCAAGATGAGATTGATTTCCATTGTTCATATGAGGTAAATTTGTCTCCTTGGCTTGAATCTATTTTATACAACTTCTTTGATGATTTTTGAGGATCCCCAATCAATGATACCATGAGTGAAATCAATAACATAGAGTCCATAACCATTCCTAAAATTGATCTAGCCAATGTTGCGTCTTAAATTTTTTTCAAAAGAAACCAATTATATCAAGAAATATAGAAAAAAACAATAAGTTTGATGCAAATTCCCATCCTTATTTTGAATGTGTTAACCAATCTAATCTCAAATTTTAGGTCTTACCTCCTTCACTCAATTATTCATTCTTAAGGGACAATCAAACATTTCTTATTTTCATTTCTTTTATCTTGAATCCAACCAAGAAAGGATACTTATGGATGTCCTAGGAAAGTATAATAAAGAAATTGGATGGACCCTTTTCGATATTTTGGGATTAGACCACTCATTAAAACTCATAGGGTTGTTCTAGAATCTGACTCTAAACCATGTCTTCATCCTCATTGGAGACACAATCCCAATATTATGGATGTGGAAAGGAAGTAACTTCTTAATTTGTTTAAAGCGGGTATCATCTACCCCATTGTTGAGAGTGAGTGGGTAATACCATTTCAAGTTGTTCAAAAGAAGGATAGAATCACTTTGATTGCCAATTAGAATGGTGATCTTCTCCCCAAAAGGGTCAGTAGTGGATGGAGAGTGTGTGTTGACTATATGAAGTTAAACTCATACATTAAGAAAGACCATTTACCCCTTTCCTTCATTGATCAATTCCTTGAGAGAGTGGTGGGTCATCAGTTCTACTGCTTCCTATATGGATTCTCAGGGTATAATCAAATTGAATTCTCCTTATAAGATCAAGTAAAAAACCTTCACCTATCCATTCGATACTTTATCCTTAAATCACATTCCCTTTGGGTTATGGAATGCCTTTTTACCTTGTAGCGGTTCATGATGGGAATATTCTATGACATGGTGGGTGTTATTTAGAGGTCTTTATAGATGAATTATCCATATTTGTGGATACTTCTGATGGATTATTTATAAATGTTGAAAGGGTTCTATATAGATGTGAGGATATAAATCTCATCCTTAATTGAGAAATGTTCTATTTCATGTTAAAAGAAGGACGTTTTCTAGGCCATCTAGTCTTTGGTAGAGGGATTGGAGTTGATGAAGCTAAGGTTGATATCATTCTTCACCTTCTGTCCTCAAAAATGTTGAAGGAAGTGACGTCCTTCTTAAGACATATTGGTTTATATAGAAGGCTGATTAGGAATATCAAGTCAATTTCACGACCACTTTGTTCTCTTATAGTGAAATATAATCCATTTTTATGGATAGAAAGCTATGAGGAATCATTATAAACACTCAATTAATCTCTTATCTCTCCACCTATCATGAAATATCTCAATTGGAAACTTCCATTTGAACTCATGTGTGATGCGAGTGACTTCGTTGTATGAGTTGTATTATGAAAACATTGTAATAAAACTCCAGGTTTCATTGATTATGAAAGTAAATCATTAAATGATGCACAAATAAACTACACCACCATAGGGAAAGAGTTACTTGGTGTTGTATTTTCCTTAGATAAATTAAGTTCATATCACTTAGGATCCCCCGTTACTATCTTCACAGATCATTCAACTCTGAAATACCTTTTCCAAAAACAATATTCTAAAGCTAGATTGATTATATGGGTCATTCTTCTTCAAGTGTTTGATATGAATATTAAGGATAAAAATGTTATCGAAAATGTTGTAGCTAATCACCTATCTATGATGGAATTAAAATACAAATCACCTAACCTTTCCATGTTTGATTCGTTTATCAATAAGCACCTTTATTCTATGAGTGATTGGTCGTGGTACGCTAACATAGAAAACCATTTGGTTATGGGTGACATTCCAAAATTCCCCAATACCCAAGATAAGAATAAATTTATTTATGATATCAAAAACTATATGTTTGATGATACATACCACTTGAAGTTATGTCCTGATCAAGTAATTAGGATACGTGTTCCTGATATTGAGAAAGAGTCCATTCTTAAATTCTGTCTGGAAGAGGCATGTCGTGGCCACTTTTCTATAATTAAAACCACTAAAAAGGTCCTATGAAGTGGTTTCTTTGGCCTAATATAACTAAGGATTCCTACACATTCTTCCAATTTTGTCTTTGATTTCAAAAATTAGGATTATTAACCAAAATAAATCAAATTCCCCTTACACCCATTCTGGTTGTTGAAATATTTAATTATTAGGGAATTAATTTCATGGGACCCTTCCCAATATTTAGATGATATTTCTAAATCCTGTTATCTTTTGATTAAATCACTAAATGTTTTGAGGACATTACCACTAAGACAAATAACCATCAAGTTGTGATATAATTCCTGAAAGAACACATATTTTCTAGATTTTGGATTCCTAGGGATATCATTAGTGATCATTGAAACCATTTATATAACCTTACCTTCTCAAAAATCAAGTCTAATTATCGGATTTGTCACAAATTTTCCACTGCATAACATCCTAAAAACAATGTTCAAGTTGAGTTGGAAAATTGGGAAATTAAGAAAATTTTGGAAAAAACTGTCAACCCCTTAAAGATAAATTGATCTGAGAAACTCTTGGATGACCTTTGGGCATATAATACTACATTAAAAACCATCCTATGCATGTCACCATATAGTTTGGTTCATGGAAAACATTTGCATTTTCCTATTGAAATAGAACATAAGGACTTTTGAGAAATCCAAAAATGAACTTTGATATTTTTTTGGCTGAAACATAGAGGAAATTAGACATTAACAAGTTTGAGAAACTTAGGATGGAGGCTTATGAAAATTGAAGGATCAATAAAGGTAGAGTTCAATCCTACAAATCTAGTAATATCAAAGTAAAACACTTTGAATTAGAAAAATTCATTCTCTTATATAGTTCCAAACTTCATTTACACCTAATAAAGTTAAGGTCGAGATGCTTAGGGCCTTACACAGTGCATCATATATACCCCCATGGAGTAGTAGATATTCAGGACCCCACCAATGTTCATATCTCTAAATTCAACTGTCATAAGTTAAACCCATTCATTGAATCATTTAATAGAAAAGAAACATAAGAAGAGTTAATTGAGCTAAACTATAAACTAGACAAAAATTATTAAATTTAGGGTCCAATTCGAGAAAACGACATTAAATAAACCAATTTCTAAGAGGCAACTCACCTTTTACCAATAATTTGACTCATAGTTTGAAATTTCAAAATAAATAGGTATTTTTTTAATCCTTCCTTTTTTTTGTTAAGGGTACCCCCATGGGGTTCCCAATGCAATATAATATTTCTTGTGTGTGATATTTGGTAGATAACGTACTTTAGTTTTTTCAAATTAAACACATTCCTTCCATAATTCAGACCTACCTTCAACCATCCCTGAGGATTTCACTTGTGACATGAAGCCAAAGTGATAAACTATTTTTTGTTGGGTTGTTAACCTTAAACCAGGTGATTTTGTTCCATGAATTCATTTCAAATAACATTATCCCCCTATTTACTTCCAATTCTTAACTCTCTCTTCTATTATCTTTCAACATTTAAGGTATTTTCATTCTATGTTAGGGGGAGTAAAAAACTGATATGTTATTAAAAAACCCAAATCATTATCCTTTCATGTGTTAATGTACTTTGGGAATCATGAAAACTAAATGTAAAATGATTTTGATTGCCTTTATTATGATTTTAATGCATGTTTATGTTCACGAGAATAGATTTTGGAAAGTGTGGTTGTTCAATGTGATTTTTGATTTCTATCATTTTCATAATTTTAATCAAAATGGAATAATGCATGTATTTTGAATTTTGGGTGTAATTTTTTGTTCTTGGGTCCCTTTTATCATATGATAGGGTTTGGGATCACTTTTAGTTAATTTGACCATCCAATAAAAAAATACCTCGTAGAACAATGTTTTCTCCAAATGTGTAGTTTTTGGTACTTGGGGATCATGACTACATAGTTTTCATATCCACAATTTAGACTTTCATCTCTATTTTATATCCTTAAATTGGAAAAATGTGTGGCTTCCATCACTTGGAGACTATGATTCCATAGTTTTCTTTCCAAGAGTTGGTCTTTTCATCTTTATCGTGGTTCAAAAAAAAACTTAACATAATATAACATAAAATTGGATATTCATCTTAAGTATTAAGGTAATTCACACTTAGTGCTTCCATATTTTTTCCTCCTGAACAAGAAAATGGGCCCGTTTTCATTTTAGATACACAACACATCATCATGGTTAATTGAATTTGGATGAAATTTGGTGATGAATTTTAACAAAGGAATGGTCTTAGGACTGGGATATGCTTGTGAACATAGCTTGTGAGAAATTATTTTGGTGGGATTCATGATTGTTCAACATGATGTCATTTGATGAACAATTTATGTTAAATGTTTTTGAAAAAGGGAATTCAATTTCATATTTTGGAGATACTTTTTTCTCAGGACTAGAAAAACTCAAGTTGGGGGTGTAATTAGCCATCGAAAGAGGCTAACATTCATTTTTTACATCTTATTATTGCTTTTTTTAAATGACCATAAACACCAATTTTAGTGCATTTCATAAATTGAACTTCATTTCACATCATTTTGAAATTCATGTTTAAAGTGTAAATTTGGGACCAATTAATCATATAAATGGGGAATTAAATATTTTGATTATCTAAATTTTATATTTTGGATTATTATTGTTCTCTTTTTTTTGAAAATTTTATCTTTTAGTGTAAATGAATTCATTATATGGGAAGGAGGATATTTTTGGCAATGAATGCATAAATTTATGGACAAATAATAATGGGCCTTAAGCCCATCAAGTAAAAGTAGAGGCAAAAAATCAAGACCAATGAATATAAAATTTAGAATGTAGAAATTTAAAATTATAGGGATCATTTAATTCAACTATGGATATATCTAATTCTAAATTTTCAAGGAGGTCCAGGGATCCCAAGTTGACATTTAATTTGTGGGTGAGATTTGAAGGCCCATAAAACCATCCCACCATTTCGAGCATAATATCTGAATGGATGATAGATTTGGAATGAAATTTTGAAATATATTATAGGACAACAAGAATTATATATTTATCTTCTAATAATACTTTAGATTCATCCATATTCAATTTCCAATTCACACGCCAAAAAGGGGTATGAATCTGGATGAATTTTATAGTCAACATTGAAAAGTGAAATTTCCTTTGATTTATATCCCTCCCTTTGACTCTCCTAATTAATGGGGAAGTAATTTATTAATAGGGGAATTACCCTAGGACCTGAAATTATCAATATAAGGATATTGTGGTAAAGGGATTTGAGGATCCATGTTTTTCTTTCAATTGTATTGTTACTCTGTCATTTCTTAATCTCAAGTCATTTTTCTCAAGTAAGTTGTTTGATTCACACAAGATTATTAATAAAAGTTCTTATTAATATTATATTAATTTATTATTTTCAATATCACATTGATACATTTGAATCATTTTGTGAACTTATTCACACCAACCCTTGTGAATTTCTTCACACAATGATGGAGTGATTGTTATTTCACTGTTTTTCTTCTTCAATTCCACCCTCACAAGTCTACTACCCAGTTTCATTGATAGAATAGCATCAATGGAGGGATAAACCTATTATGAATTTATACAAGGGAGTATAAAGTGTATAAATTGAATTTTATTTCTCGTTTTTTTAATTCTTAATCAATTATTTTGTTGAGATTTTTAATCAATTACGTGCCTTCTTCATTAATCTCACTAATTTTAAGGTTACACATCCCGAGTGCTAGAAAAATCCTATACCTTGGAGTGCTCATGAATATTATCCTCCCAGTGTATTGGTGATTATAATTAGGATATTGAAAACAAAAATTCTATGAGTGATTTGGGAAGTTCATATTTCATTGAAAGAAACACTTTCTAATTTAAGACATTGAACCCATTAAAAGAAATTCATCCAATACACCCCCTATAATAACATTGGATAAACTCATTATCTTAAATTGAATTCACTTAATTGTTTAAAACTATTTAATTTTTAACTAAATTCAAACCCAATTTGGCCACTTCATATCACAATCACCTCCATAGAATGTATGTTTCTTTAGGTTTCTTCTTAGATCTCTAAGGATTCGATAACCTAGGTTGTTATACAAGCGACTTCTTACACCAAAAAACTTGGGTAAATTTGGGTGCAACCACACCACCATCACACTCCATGGTCCAAAGGATCAATAACATCCACCATATCCAAGTGTCACTTTTATTTTTCCTGAACATGACATAATAAAATCTACACACTCTTAAATTAAAAGGTAGGGTGTGAGCTATAAAGCCTAGTAAGGTGTCACTAAGTTTTCCATAGTAGATTACATAATAATAAAGCTATAATTATTTCAAATTAAATAAAATGGGAATGGAATAATGAATAATTTTAAATATTTAAAATAATAAATTATTTCTCTTCAATAGATGGAAAATATTTCAAACATGGATTAAATAATTTTTTTATATATAATAATTTATATAAATCATTTTTCATGGGTAAAATAGTTCTATAATCAATGTCATATATAAGAAAATCATATAAAACAATAACCATGGTCATCTTCCCTGAAGAATATTAGTTTCAAGTTATAGGATCCTCACACTAATCAATTTAGTGAACATGGCTAATCATGTGTACACACGTCCCTCGAGCTTAGGCCGAATGGGACTCATCAATATTACATCGAGGATAATCATGCTGAACTAGGTTTTTGTTAGAGTTTTCATTATAAATCCATTGTTTTGGGATCAAGATACAATCATGCATGTCCCAAATTACCCACTAACTACCCAAACTCACATGTGTTCAATCAATCAATCAATAATGGGAAAATCATCGCATTTCAAATCAATCATCATTTACAATTCAACTCCCAATTTTTAGTTATAATATAACAATTCAATTTCAAAACCAAGACATATTTTTTCATCATTTTAGACTTTTCCTTAAAAAATAAATCATAGGTTTTCATCATTTCAATTTAATCCATTTTTTTGAAAATAATTCTCAGATCATTTCATCAATTCCATCATTTCCAAAATTCAGCCTAAAATTCCAATTCCATTAGAATTGAGGGTTTTCATCAAAATCCAATCTATTTCATGTTTTATAATCAAATCATTCCAAATCGAGGTTTTATAAATCAATTGAAATATATTTCAAACAAATCAAGAAAATAGCGGTTTTGATTACTTAGAAAATCTAAAATGGGCTATTTACCTTTAGAAAGGAATCACAATGCACGACACCCACAACAAGGAATGAAAATTAAGAATGAAGGAACCGGTGATCTAGGAACAGAACCTATAATAAATATCCAAATAAATAGAGTTTAGATCCATCTTAAACATGGTGAACTATTTATACTCTAAGGAGGATAGAAAGAGAGTCAGGAAGAAAACACATGAGATGAGATCCACTTACCCATAGGAAATCAAACAATGTCAACATTACATGGTGTTTAATATCTTTATATAGTGTGTAATTTATCTGCAGACAAAAAACAACCTAGTTTAAACAGAAAAATCCTGAAACCAAAACCAAAGGACAAGAAATACCTAAAAAATAGAACAGATGTTACAACCTCCACACCATAAAAAAATTATTTCCCCAGAAAGCATGTTAAGAAGTTTTCATATTAAAGAGATGAGACCACTTCTCTATTATCAGTGCCTCATGCTCTTTGTCTTGTGTGAATTAGAACCATGTTGTCATAGCATACAGAACAAATGTATCATCCTTCCATGAAGTAACATCATCTGAAATTAAACAATCCTAATTAGGTTCTCAGTCATGGATAAATCTGTCTCAACATAAAGATCACTCCATCTCAAAACATGAGATGGATCAGAAACATACTATCAAAGGTGAGATGCGTGAAACAAATTGTGGGTCATAGTCAAATATAGAAGTAGTGATAAATGGTCAGATTGTTTCCCCACCCACTCAAAAATATAAAAAGGACACACAAAGTGAGGATAAATATCTCCTTACCACCTAATATGTAAAAGAACCAATCGAGGTTAAACACTCAAAAACACTTGGTCACCAATAGAAAAATCCAATGGTCTATGATGATGATCAACATAGGATTTATACCGAATCTATGTCATCAAAATTCTCAGATGAATCAAATGAATATTCATTTCCATCTCTTAGACCAAACTCAGTCCAACCAAAGAACTTTCACTAATATCAAACTAACATAGTGAAGATTCATAGGGATTCCCATACAAGGCCTCAAAAGGATCCATTAGAATTATAGACTGGTAACTATTGTTATAAGCAAAATCAACCAATCTCAAATGGACATCTCAAGCTCCACCACAATTGAGGACACATGCACAAAGTATATCCTCAAGAATCTTTATAGCCATCTCTGTAAGGCCATCCTTATATGGATAGTATATCTTAATCAAGTGTACCTATGATCCTAGTGCCTCCTAGAGGACTCTCCAAAAGTGATAAGTGAAATGGGGATCTCTGTCAGATATTGTAGCAGATAAAACTCTATGAAAATGAATAATATATTTCACATAGAGATTTCCTAACTCATCAATCTTGGTTGTATCCTTAATGGGTATAAAATTTTCTAATTTGGTCAGCCTATTGATAAAAACCCATATCGCATTCTTCTTTCAAGGGGAACATGGAAACCCTACCAAAAATTACATCAATATATATTCCCACCTCTAAGACAAATTTGAAAGTGGCAAAAAAACCTAAAGGTTTTTGGGGCTCAGCCTTGGCCTCTTGGAAGGCATAATAATGAGAAACAAAGTTAGTAATGTATTTTCTCATACCCAACCACCAAAATAATCATTGCATGTCATAATAAATCATTGTAGTTCTTGGGTGCATTACCCACAAGGGATTATAAAAATACCCCATTAAATATTTCCTCACCGTCCAAGGTACAACTTTCTAGTTCTGGAAACATAGGATACCATCAAAATAGAATGACCATTCTCCAATGGCATCCACACCATAAATAGAGTCCCAAATGATATGGAATTCATTATAAAGATGTTGTTCCTGAAGAATCATCTCGATAAGAGTAGATTTCAACTAAACACTAGCCAAGACAACCTTATACCCTGCTTCCTAAACTCTATGTAACTAAGTAAATAGAACCATCAAGTTTTAATCTTCTGATGATTCCTTCATAGACTGGATCAGATGTTTCCTTCTCAAAGAATCAATAATGAAATTTCCTTTTACTAAGGTATAGTTAATAAAAAAATCAAAAGACTATAGGTACTCCACCCAAAACTTATTCAGGAGGTTAAATTCTTTTTTAGTGAAGATATAACTCAAGATTTTGTGGTCAAAAAACATGATAAACCTTTCTTTGAATAGTTAATTCCACAAAATCTTAAGTGCATGCATCATGGTTGTGAGTTAAAGATCATGGGTCAGATAGTTCTTCTCATGTGTCTAGATATTTCTAGAGTCATAGGCTACCACATGACCAACTTGCATAAGAACATAGCTCAAACCATAACTAGATTCATCAAAAAAGGCCACATAGCACTACCTAGCCTCTAGAGGAGTCAATACTGGTGTAGAAGTAGAAAGAACTTTCATATCTATAAAAGAATGTTGAAATTTATCATTCCAAGAGAAATTTTCCACCTTTTGAGTGAGAGTGGTAATTGAAGCATCAAAATTCAAAAATCCTTTTCGAATTACTAATAATACCCCATTAGGCCCAAGAAACATCAAATATCAAAAACATTACATGGTTGATCCCATGCCATAATAGCTTCCACCTTCTCAGGATCAACTAAAATACCATGTTACAAGACAACATGTTCCAAGAACTTCACTACCCAAATCCAAACATTACATTTTGATAGCTTCTTATAGATTCTTTGATTTATCAATATTTCTAGCACTTCTCTCAGATGATGCACATGATCCGCCTCGATTTTAGACTAAACCAGGATTTCACCCATAAATACCACCATAAATGTATCAATATATTCATCAATGATCTAAATACTATAGGAACATTGGTTAGACCAAATTTCATGATAAGATACTCATAATGGCCATACCTAATTGGGAAAGTGGTTTTCTAAATTTCAGATTCCTTTATTCTTAACTGTTGATAACCAAATTGAAGATCAATCATGAAGAACCACTTTTTCCCATTTAACTTATCAAACATATCAGAAATATTTTGTAAAGGATAATTGTTATTTACCATAACTCGATTGAGTTTTTGGTAGTCAACATAAAGGTAATGTGTTTTGTTGGATTTCTTAGCAAATAGAATAGGTTCTGCCAAAGGTGACACACTCAAGAGAACGAAGCCTTTCACTAAGAGATCATCCAACAAAGTCTCAAACTCTCTTAGGTCAGGTAGTTCCATATGGTAATAAGGAATAGATATTGACTGAGTACCAGAAGAAAATCAATTGATAACTCTACCTCTCTTACCATTGGAAAACAAGATAAATTAGAATGAAACACCTCAGAAAACACGATGATGACTGGAGGGAGATCATCACTCAATGATTCCCAATCTATATCAAAGAAAAAAAGATGATATTACTTTACCCAAATCCATATAATAAGGTATATCTCTACTTGTCCCGAATTCTCATTCCCCCTGAAAAACATGATGCACCCCACCAGGAGTTGTAAAGGAGACATGCTAAAGATAACAATCAATTCAGACTTGATGAGAAATCAGACAATCCATGTCACACCCATCATTTATAATTTGTTTATTTAATTAATTTTATGGGCATCAGGTAGTTTGGGTCGAGGCCCGATATAAAATTTATGAGTTCTTATTTGAAAAAAAACACATGTTTTGACTTTGACTGCATTCAGCACGCCGTTCTCGAAGTCGTGCGGCCTCGCTCGGTTTTCCGCTCGCCAGCCAAATGTTCAACTAATTAAATAAAGGAGTTATTAATAAAGGAATAAAATTTAAAAGAGGGATAAAATGAAAAAGTGATAATGAAATAAAATTAAGTGAATAATAAAGTCGAGATAAAAATAAAATAAGAGAAATAAAATTAACTTAATGAATTGTTTTAATGGAAAGAATAATAATAATATTTGGGGATATTATTAATTATTATTGGGTCTTATTATTATTATTTATTATATTAGTGAAGATAATAAATTTATTTTATTTATTAATACTTTTGTTATTAGTTATGATATTTATTATTATAATTGGTTTTGTGTTTTTTTTTTGGGTTAGGGTTGGGTCGGTGCCTCCCCCCCTTCTTTCTCTTCTCTCGGTCGAACACCCCCTTCCCCGTTTGCTTTTTTTCCTTCCCCCATTGAAGGCCTCCCTCCCTTCTTCCTCCTCTTACCATCACACTACCTCTCTCCCAAGCCGGACCACCGTCACGCACCCCTACTTCCCTTCCGGTGAGGTACCGTCGCGTCGCTCCTGTTCCCTCTCCTCCTGGCGCGCTACAGTGTGGCGACCTCCCCTCACCGGTGTTGACCTCCCCCTTCCTCGGTTCTACTCACACCTCTCCCCTCTGGCACCACACACCCTTCTGGATCAGAACCCCACTGGACCCCATCCGGATTCCAGCTCAAAGTTCCACCGGACCCCCCTACACCCCTCGGCCGACCCCTTTGACAACCGCAATGCCCCGCAACTCCTTCTGGAAGCCTCCACATTGGGTAAATCCCCTTTGTTCTAGGGTTTCCATTCAATTTAGTGTGGTTAGGTTAGGGTTATGGGTTTAATTTTATGTTTTGGGTGAATTTTCCTTGTTTAGGATTTTTTCTGGGTTCCTTGTGGTGTGTTTGGTCTGAAAAGGTGGATTTTAAACTTGTCTTTGGGTGATGATGTATTTCGCACCATCCTTCCGGAAGCGTTTTGGTTCGAGGTAGGTGGTTCCACACATATTTATTGTTTGAATAATTAATTTGCGATTTTTATTGGTTTATCATGTTTAATTATTAGTTTTACTTCTATGAATTTGGCTGTTGTTGAGATCTAATGCGTATTTGATTTGGTAATAACATGTTTATGCTACATGTGGGTAATTATTTTTGTGGAAAACTCATGCTGAACTATTTAATAGTGTTTTATAATTGTGAAAATTATTTTTTAGAACGTTAAAAGAGTGAGAGTGGTGTTTTGTCTTAGTTTCTGTAACACCCCAATCTTCTACGGTACGCTTCTCTTTGAATAATGTGATAGCGTGTGTTGTACGCAACACTGAGTTCTAACACACCATAACCAATCAAACTAGCCGTTATGAATAGTAATACCTACTTTTTGAAATTATATATATTTTATATTTCAAAATGGAATTCATTTTTAGATTCGGAATATCGAATTTAGCCTAAGGTGAAATTTTGGTACTTTTCGGATAACTTTAATATTTTGATGAATAGTGAAAATTACTAAATTTTAATTAAAAACAACTTTTTTAATCAAAATAATTAATAGTGATAATTTATTAATTTGAGTGGTTTTAAAGTATATTTAGAATATATTTTTACCATTTAATATAATTTTGGTCATTGGACATAATTTTACAATTAAACCGGACATAAAAAAGTGTCAATTTTTTGATAGTTATTATCTCTTAAAAACACGCTTTTTGTTTTAACAATGGGAATTAATTTTAAATTAATTTCTGCCACTTCTATGTTTTGAATTTGGAAAAATGGATTACATATTTGTAATCAGGATGTTCAAATTGTGTAAATAGGTAACTTTTATTTTTAGACATTTTGAATAATTACTTCGGTAAATATTTTATTTACCATGGTTAAGGGTAAATCCGGTAAATAAGGGTTAAAAAATAATATTATAATAATACTAAATTACCCTAAAACGTGTCATAGACTTATTGGTTGATACATGTTCGACCATAGTCATCTTTGGGTCGATTTTTGGACCCCATGGAGCCACTTGTAGGTGATAGGGACACTTAATTTTAATTAACTTAAAATGAATACAAAAATTACACAAGCATATATCTTTTAGAAATTTTTTTTTACATAGGGTTATATATGTTGGATTTTCGACTATAAATATTAATTAGAAAGCTAAAACTATTTCCTACATAATGATATTTTATTTATAATTTTTAGACTTTAAATAATGTAATTTATTTATGACACAATGATGATGCAGTAATTACCATAATAGTGAAAAATTAAAATAATTGATATTATAAATACACAAATAAATATAATTTGGAGACTTTTTATGAATTACACTAAATTTACAAGTTAATATTAAATGTTAGGAATGATGTAATTAAATATTTTCTAAGTAATCATTCTTTTATGAGTTTCACAAAAATCAACTATTGAATAGTGTGAAAATTGACATAAAAGAATTTTTAAAACAAATATTATATTATTAATTGATATTAAATTCCTAAAAATCTAAGGTTCGGAAAAGAGACTTATATCATGATATTTTTATCATTAATGGACCACTTGGGGGGTCTCTTGGATGTATATAGTAAGTTTATTAACCATATAATATAAAAATACAAAGAGACATTGTAAAGGTGAAACTAATTAACTTAGAGTTAATACTTAAAGATAAGGTTAATATAAGTACCCAAACCTGTATAAATTCTATTGGTTGAGTGGTTTTCGACCTATCCCCACCTTAAAATTTTAATAATCAACTTTGGAGCCATTAGAAACTAAATATTAATTTATTATAAATTAATATTTCTAGCTTTTCCAAAGGTGCCCCTCACCCCTCTTATAAAAGGGCACTCCTCCTTCTCATTTCTTCACACCTTCAAAGCCTTTTGGTTCGGCCAAAATCTGCCCAAATACTCTCCCAACATCCCTCAATACAACCTAGAGGCCTTAGTTTGATCAGAAAGCCAACCTAAGGAGCCCTTTTGATCAAATCAAAAGGAAGAACCCGAAGAAGAGGTAATGATTTCACCACCCTTTTCCAAGTTCCTTTCTTCTTCCACTTCTTCTTCCTTTGTTATTACCATTCTAAAATAATAAATCCAGTATCATATATATACTGTTATGTTATTATAAATATGGTACAACCATATTCAGTATTCTATCCACCCTTTGAATAACATGTCACCATACGTGCGTACGTACGGCTTACCGTCTCCACGTCGTGGTGTAATTGTTATTCAATATATTATTATTTGGATGGGTATAATAATGATGTGTAACTCATATAAATAATAAATATAACATGATAATGATTCTTTATATATTATATACTATCCAATTATGTATTATTTTAATATCAAAAGAATGATATTGTTGCTCGTGCGTACGTACGGACTACCGTCTCCACGAACGCGATGAGATTCATTCTCCATCATATCCATTCAAGTATAATTATCATTTGATGATTTAAAAATGATGTTTAAGGACTTGATATCATTATGGATATGAATAATATACAACCTATCCATTATAAACATGGCTTACATAACAAAACATATAAAAGAAAACGAGTAAGTTAACACCCGAAACAACGATAATACTAAGATATTATTAACAAATCAATGTTAAAAGATCATATATGATATCATATTAATGTATATGATTATTTTATAATTTAATAACAATTATTTCACCATTATACAGGAGGTTAACCTACCCCAACCAAGAAAAAGTACAAGGTAAGGGTTATTTCGTGATCTCTTCATTATCCGAGGTTGTTTATACATAATTATCTACTGGGATTTCTTTATCATCCACATCCATGTTTCTTCGAAATGTATTTCAAAAAGATTTTACTATTTAAAATAATATGGGTTAAAGTCATTTATAACCTTGTTTCACTTTTTATAAGAGGTTTATAAAGGAATCTTTCTGTCATTTTCCAAACAAGGTGCTTTTAACCTTTTCGACAGAATTAAGGTAAGAATGTTTTTTTAACTTATACGGCGGGTGCAGTTATTTTCCACCGTTATAAAATCGTCGAAGCTTACCTTACAATCTTATAAGAATATTTTCAAAGAAAATGTTTTATTTTATAAATATATGACTCTTAAATTATTTCAAAAATAGAAAGATATATTTCTCTAAAAAGAGTTTTGATTTCATCTATGTCAACATCCTTTGATAGATTTTACGATTATTTGAAGTTGATTTATTATGATACAAAACTTTTATACTGTATTGAAGGTTTTGTGGTATGTTTGAATGTGGATGTGATATTTTTATACCATTCATAGTTTATGGTGAAAGTATTGACATTTTTTATGCTAGTTTTAATACGAATGTTTATGTTATGTTTAAACCTTTTCATATGGGAATGCATTGGACTTAATATGTGACGGGTGGAGCCTGCTATAGCTCCTCGATGCATCGGTAGGTCTCATGAGACAAACTAGTGTCTTGGCACAAGGCCTTGACAAAATCTTATTTGTAGTCTTGGCACGAGGCCTTGGCTATGTGGTTATGATAGTCTGGCATTATGCATTCCATCATTATGAAAGTGGTTATTGATATTGCATGTGATTATTAGATTACTATAATATCCATGTGAATAAGTAAATGACATTATTTCATTTTATTTTTGCCATACTATGTTGAAGTTCAAGTTTAAAAGGCTTTTGTTTTAGTTATACATTGCCTTAAATGTTTATTATTATTTATGAAAGTTTCCGCTATATCGTTATCCTTACTGGGCATTTGAGCTCACCCCTTTTCTATGTTTTATTTTTTCCAGGGTATGAAGAAGTAAATTATGAATGACCTGTAGGGATAGTATGTGGGGATATGAGTGTGGAATATGAAGAAAATATGTTGTTGTAGTTTTCATTTTTATGATGTAATGTAAGACTTATGAATATATCTAGTGCTTCCAAGGCTACTAAACCAATCGGTCTTTCAAGATTTGATCCTTCTTGTGATCATGCCAATGTTATGTAATAATTCACCGACTCTAGGTAACTAGGGTCGGGGCGTTACAGTTGGTATTAGAGGAAGTTTAGTACAAAACATGGAAGCTAGATTTAGATAAACTCTGATTAGAGCACGTAGACCTAAGATGAACTTTGAGGATTAGTATAGAAGAACTTCCTAGAGTTTTGGTATTGTAGAGATTTTGTGAGTTTTTAGAGCAATACATCCCTATCTGGATATGAGTAGGTAGAGGCGGCTTTGGCACAGATGTACCTAGGTGTAAAACCCGAAAACACCACTTTGAGCTAGACTTGAACGGGAACTGGTGCACGACATCGGTCCTTGCTGCACTCTTGGTTACGACACTCCCGGGGGATATGCTTAGGATAACTCTCATTTTATTTACAAATCATTATGAAGGGTTTATGAGTATATACTTCCTCAAAGAAAACATTTTTATGATTATGGATTATATCCATAAATAGTTCAATTTATGTTAAGTGTTTTATAAGTATGAGATTATGTATTTTGATTCACAAACTGATCTAGTTTATGCCATTGTTTAGAAATGGCGCATAGTGGAAGAAATGGAAACCATATCAATGCATGCACTCCATGTAGGGATTTCCCTCCTGCTCAAGATAATTATAATGAAGTTGGTGATGCAACTGGTGTCGATCAGCTAATCACCATACTGGGACAACTCAATCAGGTTATGAATAATAACCTTACCCATATGGAGCACCCAGATCCGTAGCATGGAGGATCAATGTTAGATCGATTCATGAGGCAACAAACAGCAACGTTCAATGGGAGTACACATCCCTTAGTAGCTGAGCAATGGATAAATTCCCTAGAGAAAATATTTCAGGCTTTGGGGAGTAGTGAAAGGGAAAAAGTTATCATGGTAGTTTTCCGACTCACTAGAGATGCTGATCAATGGTGGTCATTGATTCAAAATACGAAGGAAGATGATGAATTATCAAATATGGAATGGAGGGACTTCAAAGATCTGTTTTTAGAAAAATACTTTCCTTGCGACCATCGAGCAGATATGAAAAGGCAATTTCTGAGTCTGAGACAAAAGGAGGATGAGAATGTCACAAAGTATGAGGCTAACTTTACAAGGTTAGCAAGGTATGCTAGAGATTATATACGTAACCCAAGAAGTAATATTGATCGTTTCTTTGATGGGTTAAAATCATTTCTCCGTCGAGCATTAGTCTCACAATCCTTTTCATCGTACGAAGACATTGTCTCGTGTGCTATCAAGACCGAAAAGGAATTCTCTAATTCTTATGACTTTAAAGCAAAGCAAGAGAAGAAGAGACCTGCTGATCAATCTGGGAATGGAAATAAGGGGAAGAAGGGAAAGGTTGAATATCCATCCTGTGGTAAATGTGGGAAGAAACACCTCGGTACTTTCTTGAAGGTAATGGGAGTCTGTTACAAGTGTGGTGAAAAAGGCCACCAAGGTCATGATTGCAAGGGGAAGAAGGAAGCTACCAATGTTCAGTGCTACAATTGCAGGGAGATGGGGAATTATGCAAATTAATGTCCTAAGCGTCAGGAGAAATTACCTCAGAAAAGGCCAAGGGATCAAGGCCAAGCTTATGCTATCACTACTGCTAAGGTAGAAGCTCTGAAAGACGTGGTGGCAGGTAATTTAATGGTTTCCTCAAGTTTAGAAAATGCATTATTTGATTCTGGATCGTCGCATTGTTTCATATCATCCCAGTTTTCTAAGAAAATTAGATATTTCCAATTTGATTTAACAAGGGAGTTGTCAGTTAAAAATCCTAAGGGAAGTATCATTGCAACAAAGTTTTGTGAATCAGTCCCCATTAGAGAACATAAATGTTATTTATCTGCTGATCTCATCGTCATACCTATGATTGAGTTTGACATAATCCTCGGTATGGACTGGCTTTCAGACTATGATGCGAAGATTTATTGTAAGAAGAAAGAGGTTACGATTCTTGATGATGATGATAAGGAACACCTTATCTTTAGAGCAGAATCATCACCACCTAATTCTTATTTAGATCCACCCCCAGTAGCTCAACTAAATTCAATTATTGGGGAGGAAGAGAATGAAATAACTATGGGTGAGGAAAGGAATGTTCAAATAGAGGACGTACCTGTTTTGAAAGAATTTGTAGATGTATTTCCGAAAGATTTACCTGGACATCCTCCAGAACGAGAAGTTGAGTTTTCCATTGATTTAATTCCTGGATCATGGCCTATATCGAAGACCCCTTATAGAATGGCCACTGTAGAATTAGTTGAACTAAAGAAACAACTAGAGGAATTGAGTAATAATGGATTTATTCGCCCAAGTGTTTCTCCATGGGGAGCCCCTGTTCTTTTTGTTGAAAAGGAAGACGGATCTATGAGGTTATGTATCGACTACAGGGAGATCAATGCTATAACAATAAAGAAAAAGTATCCCCTACCACGCATTGATGATTTATTAGACCAACTGCATGGAGCTCAATACTTTTCAAAGATTGACCTTCAATCTGGATACAATCAGTTATGTGTGAAGAAGGAAGACATTCCGAAGACAGCATTTCAAACCAGGTACGGGCTTTACGAGTTTACTGTAATGCCTTTTGGATTGACTAATGCACCCTCTATATTCATGGATTTGATGAATAGAGTTTTCAAGGAGTATCTCGATGAATTTTTGGTGGTATTTATTAATGATATCTTAGTATACTCTAAAAGCTACGAAGATCATGAAAATCACTTGCGCATTATCCTGAAGACTCTGAGAAGGCATGAATTATATGGGAAGTTTAGCAAGTGTGAATTCTGGATTTAGGAGATTTCTTTTCTTGGCCATATTGTCTCTAAAGATGGAATCTCTATTGATACCTCTAAGACCAAGGAAATTCAAGAATGGCCAGCACCTACGAGTATAACTGAGGTACATAGTTTTATTGGTTTGGCAGGTTATTATCGACGTTTCGTCTAGAATTTTTCCCAATTGGATAACCCATTAACGAAGCTCACACGTAAAGGGGTTAAATTTGTTTGGAAAAAAGAGTGTGAAGAATGTTTCGAAGAACTGAAGATAAGATTAGTCAATGCTCCTATATTGACTCTACCATCGGGGAATGATGGGTTCGTTATTTATAGTGATGCATCGAAGAAAGGACTTGGTTGTGTCCTTATGCAGAATGATAATGTTATTTCTTATGCATCACGATAGTTGAAAATTCATGAATAAAACTATCCTACTCATGATCTCGAGTTAGCAGCTGTGATCTTTGCTTTGAAGATATGGAGGAACTACCTCTATGGTGAAAAATGTGAGATTTATACTGATCACAAGAGTTTGAAGTATATTTTCTCACAAAAAGAACTCAACATGAGGCAAAGGAGATGGCTTGAATTACTCAAGGATTATGATTGTACGATACACTACCACCTGAGGAAGGCAAACAAGGTGGCAGATGCTTTGAGCAGAAAAGTTCATGGAGTTTTGAATAATATGATAATTGAAAGGGATCCAATTTTCATGGATCTAGTGAAGATGGACATGGGAATAACCAGGGAAGGAGAAACATCAATGCTTTTTCAAATGGTTGCCAAACCATATTTACTAGAAAGGATTAAGTGTTCTCAGACCGATGATGAAGAATTTCAAAATAAGATTAAAGCTGTGAATGATGGGAGACTGAGAGACTTTGTGTATGAAGATGGAATTTTGAAATTCGGCCGATATACCTGATCTAAAAAGGGAATTGCTGGATGATTCTCATAGTTCCAATTTCTCTATACACCCTGGGAGCACCAAAATTTATAGAGATTTGAAGGAACATTTTTGGTGGGACAATATGAAGAGGAAGATTTCTGATTTTGTGTCAAGATGTATGGTTTGTCAACAAGTGAAAGCTGTAAGGCAACACCCTGGAGGAGTCATGCAACCCCTTCCCATACCGGAGTGTAAATGGGACAATATTACGATGTACTTTGTCATGGGGCTACCAAAGACTCCTAGAAGGAATGATGAAATATTGGTTATTATTGATCGTCATACCAAGTCAGCACATTTTCTTACTATAAGAGAAGATCTACCACTGGAACTTCTAGCAAGACTATATATTAATGAAGTTTTGAGACTTCATGGAGTACCCATATCGATTTTTTCTGATCGTGATCCCCGTTTTACTTCAAGATTCTAGAAGAGTCTTCAGAAATACCTGGATACTGAACTTCATTTGAGCACTGCCTACCACCCTCAGACAGACGGACAATCAGAACAGACTATTCAAACCTTAGAAGACATGTTGAGATCCTGCTCACTTGACCTTCATTGTATGTGGGATCAATATTTACCTTTGGTAGAATTTTCCTATAACAATAGCTTCCATTCGAGTATTCAGATGGCACCATATGAAGTGTTATACGGAAAGAGATGTCTCACACCAACCTGTCGGAATGACGTTGGTGAAAGAAAACTTGGAGGTCTAGAACTGGTTGAGGAAACGATAGAAAAGGTGAAGGTAATCCAAAATCACATCAAAGCAGCTCAAAGTAGGCAGAAGTGCTATGCCGATAATCGAAGGAAGGATTTGGAATTTCAAGTCGGTGATCATGTTTTCCTGAAGGTATCTCCATGGAAGGGAGTCATACGTTTTGGTAAGAAAGGTAAATTGAGTCCCAGGTACATCGGACCTTTCTAAATTCTAGAACGAATTGGGGTTGTAGCTTACCGATTGGCAATGCCGCCAAGTCTCTCCAAAGTTCACGATGTGTTCCACGTATCTATGTTGAGGAAATACATGCCTGACCCAACACATGTACTCACCTATGAGGAGTTGGAACTGGAACCCGATCTGTCTTATTGCGAAGAGCCCATCAGGATTCTTGATATGAGAGAACAAGTACTGAGAAATCGGATGACGCGTCTGGTAAAAGTTTTGTGGAGAAACCATAAGATGGAAGAGGCAACGTGGGAACCCGAGGAACTTATGATGAAGAACCGCCCGAGTCTTTTCATGTAATAAGTATTCTATAAATTTCGAGGATGAAATTATTTGAAGGAGGGGAGAATGTAAAACCCCAAGCTTCTACGGTACACTTCTCTTTGAATAATGTGATAGCGTGTGTTGTACGCAACACCGAGTTCTAACACACCATAACCAATCAAACTAGCCCTTATGAATAGTAATACCTACTTTTTTAAATTATATATATTTTATATTTCAAAATAGACTTCATTTTTAGATTCAGAATATTGAATTTAGCCTAAGGTGAAATTTTGGTACTTTTTGGATAACTTTAATATTTTGATGAATAGTGAAAATTACTAAATTTTAATTAAAAACAACTTTTTTAATCAAAATAATTTATAGTGATAAATTATTAATTTGAGTGGTTTTAATGTATATTTAGAATATATTTTTACCATTTAATATAATTTTGGTCATTGGACATAATTTTACAATTAATCCGAACATAAACAAGTGTCAATCTTTTGATAGTTATTATCTCTTAAAAACACGCTTTTTGTTTTAACAACGTGAATTAATTTTAAATTAATTTCTGCCACTTCTGTATTTTGAATTTGGAAAAATGGATTCCATATTTGGAATCAGGATGTTCAAATTGTGTAAATAGGTAACTTTTATTTTTAGACATTTTGAATAATTATTTCGGTAAATATTTTATTTACCATGGTTAAGGGTAAATCCGGTAAATAAGGGTTAAAAATAATATTATAATAATACTAAATTACCCTAAAACGTGTCCTATCATTATTTGTTGATACATGTTCAACCATAGGCATCTTTGGGTCGATTTTGGGACCCCATGGAGCCACTTTTAGGTGATAGGGACACTTAATTTTAATTAAGTTAAAATGAATACAAAAATGACACAAGCATATATCTTTTAGAAAAACAATTTTTACATAGGGTTATATATGTTGGATTTTAGACTATAAATATTCATTAGAAAGCTAAAACGATTTAATACATAATGATATTTTATTTATAATTTTTAGACTTTAAATAATTTAATTTATGTATGACACAATGATGATGCAGTAATTACCATAATAGTGAAAAATTAAAATAATTGATATTATAACTACACAAATAAATATAATTTGAGACTTTTTATGAATTACACTAATTTTCTAAGTTAATATGACATGTTATAAATGGTTTAATTAAATTTTTTCGAAGTAATCATTCTTTTATGAGTTTCACAAAAATCAACTATTGAATAGTGTCAAAATTGACATAAAAGAATTTTTAAAACAAATATTATATTATTAATTGATATTAAATTCCTAAAAATCTAAGGTTAGGCCAATAGACTTATATCATGATATTTGTATCATTAATGGACCACTTGGGGGTCTCTTGGATGTATATAGTAAGTTTATTAACCATATAATATAAAAATACAAAGAGACATTGTAAAGGTGAAACTAATTAACTTAGAGTTAATACTTAAAGATAAGGTTAATATAAGTACCCAAACCTGTATAAATTATATTGGTTGAGTGTTTTTCGACCGATCCCCACCTTAAACTTTGAATAATAAACTTTGGATCCATTATAAACCGAATATGAATTTATTATAAATTAATATTTCTAGCTTTTCCAAAGGTGCCCCTCACCCCTCTTATAAAAGGGCACTCCTCCTTCTCATTTCTTCACAACTTCAAAGACTTTTGGTTCAGACAAACTCTGCCCAAATACTCTCCCAACATCCCTAACTACAACCTAGATGCCTTAGTTTGATCATAAAGACAACCTAAGGAGCCCTTTTGATCAAATCAAAAGGAAGAACCCGAAGAAGAGGTAATGATTTCACCACCCTTTTCCAAGTTCCTTTCTTCTTCCACTTCTTCTTCCTTTGTTATTACCATTCTAAAATAATAACTCCAGTATCATATATATAATGTGATGTTATTATAAATATGGTACAACCATATTCAGTATTCTATCCACCCTTTGAATAACATGTCACCATACGTGCGTATGTACGGCTTACCGTCTCCACGTCGTGGTGTAATTGTTATTCAATATATTATTATTTGGATGGGTATAATAATGACGTGTAACTCTTTTAAATAATAAATATAACATGATAATGATTCTGTATATATGATATAATATCCAATTATGTGTTATTTTAATATCAAAGGAATGATATTATCACTCGTGCGTACGTACGGACTACCGTCTCCACGAACGCGATGCGATTCATTCTCCATCGTATCCATTCAAGTATAATTATCATTTGATGATTTAAAAATTATGTTTAAGGACTTGATATCATTATGGATATGAATAATATACAACCTACCCATTACAAACATGGCTTATGTAACAAAACATATAAAAGAAAACGAGTAAGTTAACACCCAAAACAACTATAATACTAAGATATTATTAACAAATCAATGTTAAAAGATCATATATGATATCATATTAATGTATATTATTCTTGTATAATTTAATAACAATTATTTCACCATTATACAGGAGGTTAACCTACCCCAACCAAGAAAAAGTACAAGGTAAGGGTTATTTCGCAATCTCTTCATTATCCGAGGTTGTTTATACGTAATTATCTACCGGGATTTCTTTATCATCCACATCCATGTTTCTTCGAAATGTATTTCAAAAAGATTTTAATATTTAAAATAATATGGGTTAAAGTCATTTATACCCTTGTTTGAATTTTTATAAGAGGTTTATAAAGGAATCTTTCCATCGTTTTCCAAACAAGGTGCTTTTAACCTTTTCGACAGAATTAAGGTAAGAATGTTTTTTTAACTTATACAGCGAGTGCAGTTATTTTCCGCCTTTATAAAATAATCGAAGCTTCCCTTAAAAGATTATAAGAATATTTTCAAAGAAAATGTTTTATTTTATAAATATATGACTCTTAAATGATTTCAAAAATAGAAAGAGATATTTCTCTAAAAAGAGTTTTGATTTCATCTATGTCAACATCCTTTGATGGATTTTACGCTTATTTGAAGTTGATTTATTATGATACAAAACTTCTATATTGTATTGAAGGTTTTGTGATATGTTTGACTGTGGATGTGCTATTTTTATACCATTCATAGTTTATGGTGAAAGTATTGACATTTCGTATGCTAGTTTTAATACGAATGTTTATATTATTTTAAAACCTTTTCATATGGGAATGCATTGGACTTAATATGTGACGGGTGGAGCCCGCTATAGCTCCCCGATGCATCGGTAGGTCTAATAAGACAAACTAGTGTCTTGGCACAAGGCCTTGACAAAATCTTATTTGTAGTCTTGGCACGAGGCCTTGGCTATGTGGTTATGATAGTCTGGCATTATGCATTCCATCATTATGAAAGTGGTTATTGATATTTCATGTGATTATTCGATTAGTAGAATATCCATGTGAATAAGTAAATGGCATTATTTAATTTTATTTTTTCCATACTATGTTGAAGTTCAAGTTTAAAAGGCTTTTGTGTTAGTTATACATTGCCTTAAATGTTTATTATTATTTATGAAAGTTTCCGCTATATTGTTATCCTTACTGGGCATTTGAGCTCACCCATTTTCTATGTTTTATTTTTCCTAGGGTATGAAGAAGTAAATTATGAATGACCTGCAAGGATAGTATGTGGGGATATGAGTGTGGAATATGAAGAAAAGATGTTGTTGTAGTTTTCATTTTTATGATGTAATGTAAGACTTATGAATATATCTAGTGTTTCCAAGGATACTAAACCAATCGGTCTTTTGAGATTTGATCCTTCTTGTGATCATGCCAATGTTATGTAATAATGCACCGACTCTAGGTAACTGGGGTCGGGGCGTTACAGTGTCTATATGTGTCGGGTCATAAATGAGTTTTTGAGTTGATTTTTTGGCGTTTTAGTCGTGCGGTGTTTTTTTAATGGGTTGGTAAGTTGTTCTAGCAGTTTGTTTAACTGTATTAATGGTCTTTTCAACTGTGTGTGTGGATTCTTTAATTTCGGGCGTAATGAAGATTTTTTTCTAGAGGTGACGCCGTGTGCGTGTGGTTGTGTAAGAGAGTTTGTGTCGGTCTAGTCTGTAAAGCAGTGTCTTTTCTCTTTTCAAAAATTTGTTTATGAAAATTTAAATTGTTTCATTTAATAATTATTAAGGGAGTAAAAGAAATTGTTTGTATTGAATTGCGTAAATGTTTTTGGTGCGTAAAGTCGTGCGACGCGTGTGAAAATTGTCTAATAAAATCTTTTAATGGTGTGTTTGAAGTTGAAAGTGGTTTCTTTTACTGTACGCAGTTGTTTTAATTGGTTGTGTAACCGATGCAGATTTAGATTTATGATTTTTTTGTGCGCCTTATTTCAAAATGATCTTTATATGTGTAATTGGTGGTTTTTTTTAATGATAAGTGTTTTTTTATTGCATAAATTTTTCAATTGAATATGTAACATATGCAGATTGTATTTTGAAAAGATTTTGGTGTGTGTATGGTTTTAAAAGAGGGATTGGGTGTGAAAATGGTGATTTTGCATGTGTAAGTACCCTGTTGAGATTTTATGCATAAGTGTGACGTGTGACATGAACTTGAAACTTTCTTGAGCACAAAGCGGGAAGCCTGTGTATCTTGGAGGGTGGACTAGACTAGTGGGCAAGTGTTCCGGAGGTGACTCAACCCAGTTTCAATGAAAGGACTGACGATTGTAACACTAACTAAACATATTCCTTTCTGAGGGTCGTGGCCTTCTAAGCCACGTTTCCTAAGGGTCGTGGCCTTCTATGCCACGTTTTCTGAGGTTCGTGGCTTTCTAATCCACGTTTCACTAAGACACGAAGATCTAGGAACCCAAGCTAGCTAACACCATTGCAGCCTCTCCCATATTAGTGCTCATTGGTTAAATTACGCTCGTTGGTGTGAAATGTTGGTTTTTTTAAATAAGGGCGTGTGTGTTTTATTTTAGTTGTTCCATTTGAAATTGTTTTCTTTAATTCTGTTTTATTTTAAACTATTCAAGCATTTATTTCATTTCTTTAGTTAATATTGAAAATGTATTTTTCATTTAATAATTATGTGTGGAACCTTTTTTTGGGTGACGTCCTACTGGGCTCTTTGCTCACACACAACATACACCTTTGGGTGTATTTAGGCCTTGTTCTCTTTTGTATTCTAGGTTGTTACATCATGCATAGTGAGAGTGGTTCTGGATGTTGTTGGTCTTCCCGTGTAGGTTGATGTTGGTATCCTGGGGATGCAGTTTCTCATGTTGCTTGGAGGTTTGAGTTTGAGTTGAGTTTCTTTTTTTGTCATTTTATTTTAGATGTTGGTTCAAGTTGGAAACCTTTAAAGTTGATTTTAGTTTAAGGTTATGTTTGGTGGTCAGTTCACAGTTCTATTTTATTCAACTTATCAGAGGTTTTGTGTTTATTATTTCAGGTAAATCGTTCCCACGTGATAGTTTTGATACCCGACCACTTGTGCCAGCCTGTGGGATCGGGAACGACCTTCGGGCCATGCCGCGGACCAGGTCGGGCGCCGGGTCAGATGATGACCCAGCCTGGTTCTTGACAAAGTGGTATCAACGGGAGGTTTTCTCTCTTGGGTCATTTCCTTTTGGGATAGAGTCACAGTAGACTGGAGTTAAGGTTGTCGCGACTCGTCATCTTGGCTATGAGTAAGGTGCCTGGCCAGCACACCTCATGGTGGGACTCGGGTTACCAAAGCAGGTTGAGGTTTGTCTAAACCTTGGGTCGGTGTGGTTTATTTCGTTTAGGGGAAATGAAAAAGGAGTAGGGTCGATGGTCCCAGTGAGCTCGTAGGGTCTGGAAAGCCATGCAGACCTGGGGACGCTGTCCCAGAATACCCTCTGTGGTGATGGAGTGATTGGAATATAGCCGCTAACCATACGTTCTAGTCACCCGCTGACACTAGTTTTCTCATGCACCATTCCTCGTTTCTTTGTTTTGGAATTTTAGACATTTGGTTTTTAAGTAAAAATGATTTGGTCTTGGAAAATGTTTTGGATTTTTTTTTGAAATAAATCACTTTAAAAATAAAATGAGGTATGAGGTTTGAAAAGTGTGGGTTGAATGTTTTTGTTTTAAAAAAAATGAAACGGTTTGGTTTTAACCCTTGGTGTTCCCGTGGGCAACTGCATGCATGAGTGTATATGAAAAGAGAATGGCTTAATGGAATGAGAGGATGAGTGCCTACATGGATATGAGGTGGGTGCTGGTGTGGCATGAGAACATGCATGTGTGAGGCCCATGGGACACCATTGGTGTTTGTGCAACACACTAGCTTTGCTTATTTTCAAAAAGTTTTGTTAAATGAGAATTTGGTGTTTTAGTAAACGGTGATTGAGAGGTGTGTCCTTGTGTTTTTGATATGTTGTACATGAGGCGTTTTGAACCGAGTATCCTTTATGGATGATTTTTGTCTTGAGTTTGAATTATTATTCGTGTGTTGGTGTGAAAATGTGTAGTTAATGGTTTCCTTATAAAAGTGTTTCGTGAAGCCCTTGCAGTGGTTCCCCCAACACGTTTAGTGTTCTCTTGCTATATGTCTTGGACATTGGACCAGTTTGATTGAGTCCATGTTTTTCCTTCTTGACTAGTGCATGCCCCATTTAAGCGTTAACATGCGATTGAAGTGTGGCCACAGGTAATTTGCTGTTGGCCAACCCTCCAGTTGATTTAAATAAGGACTCTCCCTTTTGAGTGATAGTGATATGTTTGTCCCTTTCCAATTTCAGTTAAGAAGATCCTCTCGCAGCAGGATGGCAGACACGAGAGGAGTTGAAGGGGACTTTGGTCTCTTTGAGATGTCTTAGTTGTCAGGTATGATGTTTTACATTGTTGCGTCTGAAGGTTCCCCTGGAAGCGGTGAAAGGAATTCCACCGAGGAAGGGTGAAGGTGGTTCAGAATTATTAGTGTTGACCAGTGTATTGAAGGTCTTTGTAGTACTTTCATCAGCTGCAAGGCTCATGTTTGGTGACGTCTTGCAGTGTGAGGTCCCTTTGATAGTCAATGGTTGTTTCGAAGCGGTAAAGGAGACAACAGTGGGGAAAATGTGGAAGAAACCTGAAGTTGCTGGTGCAGTCTATTATTTTAAATGACCTCTGTTCTTTGGTTTGTTTCATTTAAGAAAAGGTTCATGTTAGGCTACTATTTTGGCAGACCCAGTCGTATGAGGCTGCTATGGTCGTTTGCAGGAATCATGTGTTGTTCAAGATGCAATTTAAAGTCTTTATCAGTGTAATGTTTCTCTCGATAACAATGATCGTGATCAGTGACGATTTGTGGTTTAATTTTCTCATTCAGTGTAACAAGGGGTGATGCACGTGTACCATCTAAGCTCTCGTTCGGGTGAATGTTTAGTGTGAGAGTAATTGGATTTCATGGTGTTTTGTGTCTGATGGTGTTTCCTTGGGTGCAGTATGATTGTGTGTGGCACAAAAAGGAGAAGCTCTGCTCGGGAGTCTTCAATACCTGACTGCAAGGCAGGATATGCTTTAAACATCAGGGCTCTATCCATAAGCCTCGGAGTGAAGCTGGCGCGTAGTCAAGAACCTCGGGAGTGTACGGGACCCCAACCATATTTCTGTTGTCGGTATTGAAGGTGAAGGAGGTTTAAATTGTTTTCTGTGATTGTTCCATTCCGAAAGAACTGTTTGGCTACGTAAGGTTTCCGTGACTTTGTGGAGGTGTTTTCGTCTCATCACCTTAAAGTCTTAGGGGTTGCGTCCCATCGGATGTAATCACTTTTAGTGGTCCTTGGGAGTCTGTTGGGTAAATAAGTCTGAAATTTGAATAATGATCATCCAGGAATTTGGAGATGCAGGTTGGTCTTAGGTCACGATCTTGATGCCCGGTGGTCGGGCCCCTCCCTCCCCGCCCTTTATGGTGGGGGTGTTTGGTCACCGTCGAAATTTTTTCAAAGTTTTGTACCTTCTGTCAGTTCTAATGGTGGGGAGACCCACAATGGGTCTCACTAAAATGTATCTGGAATGAGTCGGTGTTTACCTTTTTCTTAATGCTGGGGAGTCCACCTGAGCCTCCCCAAGTTGGTTTTCTAGTCTTGTCTCGGGCATCGGTAAGTTTCTAATGGTGGGGAGCCCCTTCGGGCTTTCCAATACTGGATTTTATTTATATTTCCCAAGATGACTTGGTGGTAGTTGTTAAGAGTATTCTTTGGACGTGGTTGGTCTTGTTTGTTTGTTCCAGCCAAACGGCGTGGTTTTCATGCAATGGTGCTCGAGGTGTTTTGGCTTGTGAATTTGGTTTCTGTGGGTGCGAGAGTTCCATTTTTTGATCAGTCAACAGAAGGCGTTCTAGCTCATTGGGGCGGGCGACACGTGTTAGAAAGTCTTTTTATGCATTTCTTGAATTTGTCTTTGAGTCACTCTCTCTGAGCAAGATGATTTTGCCCCTCTTTTCTTGATGTTTTTGGGCATCCCCTTTGAATCTTAAGGGAGTGTGGTTTTCTACTCTGGGGTTTGGTTCTAGTTGTTGCTTTCCGGGGACAAAAGGCTTTATGGTGGGGAGAATTGTCACCCCTTTCATTTCAAATTTGTTTATTTAATTAATTTTCTGGGCATCAGGTAGTTCGGGTCGAGGCTCGACATAAAATTTCTGAGTTCTTATTAAGAAAACGTGTGTTCTGACTTTGATTTCATTCAGCGCACCGCTGTCGAAGCCGCGCGGCCTCGCTCGGTTTTCCACTCGCCAGACTGATGTTCAAATAATTAAATAAAGGAGTTATGAATAAAAAAATAAAATTTAAAAGAGGGATAAAATGAAAAAGTGATAACGAAATAAAATTAAGTGAATAATAAATTCGGGATAAAAATAAAATAAGAGAAAAAAAATTAACTTCATGAATTGTTTTAATGAAAAGAATAATAATAATATTTGGGGATATTATTAATTATTATTGGGTCTTATTATTATTATTTCTTATATTATTGAAGATAATTAAGTTATTTTATTTATTACTACTTTTATTATTAGTTATGATCTTTATTATTATTTTTAGTTTTGTGTTTCATTTTTTGTTTTTGTTTTTTCTTTTTTCTTTTTTTTTAGGGTTGGGTCGGTGCCTCCCCCCCTTCTTTCTCTTCTCTTGGTCGAACACCCCCTTCCCCCATTTGTTTTTTTCCTTCCCTCGTCGAAGGCCTCCCTCCCATCCTCCTCTTCCCGTTGTGCTACCTCCCTCCCACACCGGACCACCACCACGCGCCCCTGCTTCCCTTCCGGCGAGGTACTGCTGCGTCACTCATGTTCCTTCTCCTCCTGGAACGCTACTGTGCGGCGGCCTCCCCTCACCGGCGTCGACCTCCCCCTTCCTCGGTTGTGCTCGCACCGCTCCCCTCCGGCATCGTACACCCTTCCAGCTCAGAACCCCTCTGGACCCCCTCCTGTTTTTAGCTCAGAGTTCCACCGGACCCCCATGCACCCCTCGACCGACCCCTTCAACGACCACAACGCCCCACAACTCCTTCCGACAGCTTCCACATTGGGTAAATCCCCTTTTTTATAGGGTTTTCATTCAATTTAGTGTGGTTCGGTTAGGGTTATGGGTTTAATTTTATTGTTTGAGTGAATTTTCCTTGTTTAGGATTCATGTTGGGTTCCTTGTGGTGTGTTTGGTATGAAAAGGGGGATTTTAAACTTGTCTTCGGGTGATGATGGATTTCGTGCCATCCTTTAGGATGCATTTTGGTTTGAGGTAGGTGGTTCCACACATATTTATTGTTTGATGAATTAATTTGTGATTTTGATTGGTTTAGCATGTTTAATTATTAGTTTTACTACTGTGAATTTGGTTATTGTTGAGATCTAATGCATATTTGATTTGGTAGTAACATGTTTATGCTGTATGTGGGTAATTATTTTTGTGGAAAACTCATGCTGAACTATTTAATAGTGTCTTATAATTGTGAAAATTATTTGTTAGAATGTGCAAAGAGTGTGAGTGGTGTTTTGGCTTAGTGTCTATATGTGTCGTGTCAAAAATGAGTTTTTGAGTGGATTTTTGGCGTTTTAGTCATGCGATGTTTTTTTAATGGGTTGGAAAGTTGTTCTAGTGGTTTGTTTAACTATTGTAATGGTCTTTTTAACTGTGTGTGAAACTTCTTTAATTGCAGGCGTAATGCATATTGTGTCCCAGAGGTGACGTCGTGTGCGTGTAGTCGTGTAAGAGAGTTTGGGTCGGTCTATCTTATAAAGCGATGTCTTTTCTCTTTCCAAAAATTTATTTATGAAAATTTGAATTGTTTCATTAAATAATTATTAAGGGTGTAAAAGAAATTGTTTGGAGTAGATTGTGTAAATGTTTTTGGTGTGTAAAGTCATGCGATGTGTGTGAAAATTGTCTAATAAAACAATTTAATGGTGTGTTTGAAGTTGAAAGTGGTTTTTTTACTGTGCAGTTGTTTTAATTGGTTGTGTAACTGATGAAGATTTAGTTTTATGATTTTTTTTGTGTGCGCATTATTTCAAAATGGTCTTTATATGTGTAAGTGGTGGTTTGTTTAATGATAAGTGTTTTTTTATTGTGAAAATTTTTCAATTGAATATGTAATATATGCAGATTGTGTTTTGAAAATATTTTGGTGTGTGTATGGTTTTAAAAGAGGGTTTGGGTGTGCAAATGGTGTTTTTGTGTGTGTAAGTACCATGTTGAGATTTTATGCATAAGTGTGACGTGTGACATGAACTTGAAACTTGATTGATCACAAAGCAGGAAGCCTGGGTAGTTAGGAGGGTGGACTAGACTAGTGGGAAATTGTTCCAGAGGTGACTCGACCCGGTTTCACTGATAGGACTGACGATTGCGACACTAACTAAACATATGCCTTTCTGAGGGTCATGGCCTTCTAAGCCACGTTTTCTGATGGTTGTGGCCTTCTAAGACACGTTTCACTGAGACACGAAGATCTAGGGACCCAAGCTAGCTAACACACATGCGACCTCTCCCATATTAGTGCTCATTGGTTACATTACACTCGTTGGTGTGAAATGTTAGTTTTTTTTAAATAAGGGTGCATGTGTTTTAATTTAAGTTGTTCCATTTGAAAAAGTTTTCTTTAATTCCATTTTCTTTTAAACTGTTCAGGCATATATTTATTTTCTTTAGTTAATATTGCAAATATATTTTTCATTTAATAATTATGTGTTGAACCTTTTTATTGGGTGACTTCCTACTAGGATCTTTTCTCACACCCTACATACACCTTTGGGTGTATGTAGGCCTTTTTATCTTGTGTATTCCAGGTTGTGACATCGTGCTTAGTGAGGGTGGTTCTGGATGTTGTTGGTCTTCCTGTGCAGGTTGATGTTGGTAGCTTTAAGATAAAGTTTCTCATATTGCTTGGAGGTTTGAGTTTGAGTTGAGTTTCTTTTGTTGTTGTTTTCTTTTGAATGTTGGTTCAAGTTGTAAACCTTTAAAGTTGATTATAGTTTAAGGGTATGTTTGGTGGTCAGTTCACAGTTTTATTTTATTCAACTTATCAGAGGTTTTTTGTTTATTATTTCGGGTAAATCGTTCCCACGTGCTAGTTTTGATACTCAGGAACTTGTGCCAGCCCGTGGGGATCAGGAACGCCCTTCGGGCCATGCCACCGACCGGATCAGGCGCCGGGTCAGATGGCAACCGGTCCTGGTTCGTGAAAATCCATCTAGAGATTGATGTTAAGTGGTTTCAGGTTGAGGACCCAAAAATACCAGGTAAGCTCAATCTCTGATAAAGAGAAAGAAAAAAGAGGAAAATGGATACCCTTATCTCTCTTCATTCTGAGGGGCATAGTAATATTCATCAAATAAGATAAAATCTCTATATGAAGGGTTAGAAAATTCACAACATGGGTCAAGATGAATGAGTGAGATGCATTATTATCAAATAAAGAAATCACAAAGGATGAATATGTAGTGATGGTACCTCTCACATTCATTAGACCCATATTAACTTCCCCTAGAGACTCTTTCACTATATGAAGAAGCTTCGTTCTATATGTTTATGGTCAGAACCCCTCTGTTCTTGAAGCATCTGATTGTACCATAGTAATTTTAAGCATATATGAGTATGTGCCACTATGTGTGGTAAAAAATATATAATAGAAATTTTTTAAGTGACCTGAGTATCCATAGAAACTAAAAATACTAGGTGACTCAGTGTAAACACGTTTTTTATTCCCAACCTTCCCACACTAGAAGCAAGTCAAAGGGCCTCTACTAAGTACTATTGAAGGGAAAGATAATTCCTACTATCGAAAACCACCATGAGACTCATCATTATTCATATTTCCTTTAATGTAACTCACAGAACTGCCACTATGATAAAAAGAAACTCCCACTAACCCTGACTTACCAGCCAGATCAAGATCAACCATCAATTCCATGTCCCACACATCAGCATAAAAAAGGATCATTAAGAAGAAAACCTAATAATTAATATCAAGTCTAAGTCACATCACAAACCATCAATTATTCATATTATCATTTAATAAAATCTCAGGTGAAAACTATACAAGCTATGAAAAGTAGTTTGCATACTCTATCATAGTCCTTTTGGCCTTATAGAGGCTAAAAAACTCTATATCCTCAGCCAATACCATAGATTCTGGATAGAAATGGTAAGTGAAAATAACTCTAAAGTCATTCCACACTAAAGCATCATGTTTCTTCACTATTACCATCAAATCCCACCACATTCTTCTAGTTCCTTCCATCTTGAAGGTATCACACTTTACTTTAATGGAGTTAGGAATTTCTGATAAATCAAAAAGGATCTCTCTTTTTCAACCAATCCTCAACCACTTGAGGATCATTAGAGACCTAGAATTCTGGTGTCTTCTAGAGAAGAAACTCTTGAGCATGATTTTGATATTCATCCCTATGAGGTTCCACAATTGGATCCTGAATGGGAATGGGTTCAGGTGCCTATCCCAGATCTTGGACAAGAAATATAATGACATCAACAAGATTCTGGTCCATGATGGGATTTTCTCAATGTGTTTCACTTGAAACTTCCTCCTAAGGCCTATTCAAACAACTTCTCAGAGTAATTATGCTACAAAAAATCATCAAACAACATGTAAACATCATCAATATTACTCAGATAAACAAATCAAACAAGATCAATAGAAATATCAACCCCATTAGATAATATAAGAAGATTTGGATTTCAACACACCAAAATATGGGGCTTAACCTGGTATATGGGTTGTTTGGGTAGGTGAGAGAACCTGAGTTGTGAGATTCTCGTGTTATGTATTGAGATAGAACCCATGGGGATGTTATAACCTAGTATATGAGGCACTGACCTTAGTAAGGGTATATGTAGCTAGATTAGGATCTAGATTTGTGAATCCTTTCTTGATGTGTGGTGTGTTGTATAGTGAATGCCATGCCTATTGAATTTTTTTGTTTGAACCATGACCTTTCTATTTTGTTTTAATCTATGATGGGTAGTGGGGGATTTTGACTCTTGTGGTTTATTTCTAACCCAATATTTAGTAATATTGATTAGAATCGGGCTTATATGTGGGGACCTTGGAGTGGTTTCCTATCATGTTAGAAACCATGCGACTTTAATATAGGAGTTATTGTTATCACATTAACTATGGTTTTAGTGAGACATTTACTGATAGAATAGGTGGGAGGACCAAGTGACCTTTATAGTGTGATTTGGGATTTTAGTGAGTCCTTTCATAGGGATATCTTAGGGTAACCCATGAAAGAGTTAGCCTGTCTTTGGGAATGCCTTGGGGTATGTAAGGTATGGGTAGATACTTCAAATTATGTTATTGAAGAATTTTTGGTGCTTCTAAGTGATGATTTGGTTGTAGTTAAGAACCTATAGTGCTAGTTTCTTTTTTTAGTCTAGCCTTTAAGGGAATGATCATTTTTTTCCTGACCCCATCAATTGTGGGTGCTCTTTTTGTGTGTGGATGTGGTATAAGTGAATGGTTCAAGTTCTTGAAACAGCTCCTGGTATGGTGAGTAGTTTTGCACATAATCATTACATGTGTAAGGTGTTGGAATTGTAATTAAGATCTCAATTGATAACTAAGATAGGAAGAAGGTGAATTTATTATCCCCCTTTTTATTTTATGATTTACTCCTTTTCAAACTCAACCACTTGAACCAGTGAAGGTTCTCAATCCACTCAATATAATCTATCAATCTTTCCTCATATTTATAAATGAAATATCAAGAACATTATATTTACACGGTTTAGCACCCATGCCTGATCCTCACCACTACTTCACAAACTTCTTACAACATAGATTATTTACTATGTCCACACACTTCTTGTTGATTCCACTAGAAGATATAGCATATTTTTAATGTATGATCTATCAAGAAATTAAAAATCCCATTGATCACATCACCTAAATGATCACTTCATATTTTTATGATCCTCCTATATGAATAGACTGATCAATGAATCTATAAGTATACCCCTTCAATATCTTCAATAGTCACTAATGAGTGTCTACTAGTCTTGATACTTTCTCCAAACTCTGATCATACTGGATTTTCCTAAAAAAATATTAATTCTCAGTCACTCCATGAATGTTTTTTGATTCCTGGATCTATATTCTCTTCCTTAATAATTTTATGTATAAGTCTTTCTAAAAGTTAAATATCTCTAATGAATGCTCAAAGCCTTCTAAAGGAGCTTGTTATAGCTCCTTCAGGTTTTGATCAACCTAACACTTATAGAGATTCCATGCCTCCAGTCAAGGGACACTTGTTGGAACCATAATGGGATATTTAAAAATCCTATTACTCATCCATAAAAATACCATGAAATCCATCATAACAACTACAATGTAACCACTCAAGGGTATTTCTCTCTCTTCATGTAGCAAAAAATAATTCCACATTATTCCATATTAATTCCATAAAATGAAACACCATATAATTTTCCAATTTACACTATAATCATGGCCTAAAACTGAATCCATTAATGATGAAATCATTCTGGATCCGTTCAATCATCCCCACAATAAATTCACTAAAGTTCCACAAGTCATAGCCTGAAACACCTTGCACCATGGCCTGGTGAAAATTCCTTGGTTGTTTTTCCCTCAACACGCTAAAGTCCATGAGAATGGTCTCCTTTATTTAATTTATTTTGACATGAAACTTCTCCTATCGACCATTACCACTTCACCACGGGCATGGTACTGGCCAATTTGACCTCCTACTCCACCCATCAACCACAACCTTCATCTGTTATACTTCACAATCACTAAAACCTTTATAGGTGAATCAAGAGTTCACCCCATGGACCACCATGGGTGTGGTCCCTTCTCAACTTGAAATTTTGGCCTTAAATTCTCATCGTATGTTATATAATGGGAGTTTCATTCTCAAGGATGCTTCTCTAGTTTCCTAACTACCACATCTAGGGAATGGAATTTTCCATCCTGGGTAGTATTTAACACAACATCACAAATGGGATGCACCAAAATACCAATAATCACTTCATCACTTTGATCATTTTCAGCATGTGTTGGTAATAATGTTATTTTCAACAAATACAACTTTCTTCATTGAGATACCAACATTATTTGATCATTATTATCAAAAAATACAAATCAATATCTTAGTATTTATCCCAATTTTTCTATAAATTAATATATAATGCCTCCATTTACTAAATGACATGAAAAGGGTATTTTTTGTTTCCTAGTTAGGTGTGTGAGTTTGGTACTTGTAATGCTCGACTCATGATATGATGAGTTGGGTTTTATGAATTATTCTAAGTAAATTATGTGACCTATGAGTTTAATAAGTTTGGGGGATGTGAGAGTGAGAACCTATTTCTTAATAATGTAATCGAGCAACTTCACATAATGATCTTATTTGGATTGGATAAGTGGAATGATTTATGTATAGTTCTGATGAGGATTATTCGAATCATATAAATACTTGAGTGAGGTGATGATAGTAACATCCTGATAAGCTTGGTTCATGAATTCTTAGTGAATACTCATATATCCATGGTATATTTCATTGGTGTTTTCCTCTTAGAAATAAAATGTATGAAAATTGGAAGATGTTAGAAGGAATCTTAGCCCAATTCCATATAGTAAGATTTTGAAACTTCTATAAGATGGCGATAATGTTGCAAATGGATGAAGATTCCATTACATGATTGACTTGATCTCAACCCTTGATGCAGGTGTTAGTGTTTTAATGAATGGTCATGGATTGAAAGTAGTGGAATGTGTTTGTTAGAGTTCATTAAGTTTGCATTGTAGGAGTGGTGTAAGGTGTATCCATATAGTGGGGAGTAAAATCTTGGATGAGTAGGGGCATGACCCTCATGATGAAAAATATTTTGGTGAAGGTTGATCATGAAGTTACTGGGAATCATGAATAGTATATTGTTAGTGTTTAATACTTGGTGCTCAGGTGTGAGTGGGACAACCATGTTTAGTTATTGTGTTCGGTGACACACATGACTTGGGCTATGATATTTGGGTTTTAACCCAATGGGATTATGAAAATGATACTCCCATGTTGTGGTGTATCATGCCAGGTGTGTGTGTATGAACCTTGGGATGGAAGGGTTTTTTGTATGTGGGACCATTCATTTGACGGTTGTGATGACATTAGATGTCTGTGCACTTTCAGTTTCAATATAATCTATATTCCTTGGGTAATTATAGAGGTAATTTCTTAAGTGATGTTGTGGAGTCTGATTAGTTGATTCAAGATTAGGTTGAGAGGAACTGTTTCAAGGATGGTTCAGTGTGGTGGCACACTAGTTCTCAGGAAAGAGCATAGTGAATAGTGTGTGTGGTTAGTGTTTTGACTATAGGTTTTCATAAAAATGCTGGGTTTAGAACTTGTTGTGTTCTTGAGATGACTTTGAGATACCTATGAAGGTAAAGGTATCCATTTCAGAAGTTTTTATAGGTGTTTCGGTGGCTAAATTTGAGTGCTTTCAAGGTACATCATTCAGAAGTGGTCCGACTTTTGTACTTATGTGTAATTGGATGTAGTGAGATGGAAACACATTAGGTATGTCATATTGATACGATGGAGATATTTCTGTAGTTGGATGGGGATTTTTTAGGAATAGTCATCATACTTAGGTTGTTCTTGGGAGGTAAACTCACACCTATTTGGGTTTTCATTTGTAAGTGAAGATGATAATGAGCATTAGATTGGAATTCTCATGTGTGGTTAGGGTTGGTGAATTACAAGTGGCACCGAGTGTGTTATTAAATACTCATGAATGGTGTTTGGTAAGAAACTTCATAGGTGGAAGGGATCATGTATCAGAATTGGATTTCATGAGTTGAGTCCTATAGTGGGGAGAACCATATACTGGGTGATCAACTAAACAATGAAATATATTTTTTCTTATGATGGACAGGCTTGGTTAAGAATTATCTCAACATTGTTTTGATTGTTATGAGTATTGGATTGGGGTCGGTCAACCTTGTGTTCTTCATTAGATCCTATGTTTAGAAAGTGTGTTGGGAATTTGGTAGTGGAGCTAGGTTTTAGGCATCAATTTATGACTGATGTACGTTAAGTGACATAGTTGGATGACCACCAGGGACGAGAAGTAAAATAGTGGGGAGTTTTCAATGCCATCTTCTATGCAAGTATTTGAATTTCAAGGATAATCATGAGTTTTGAATTTTGTGTATAGTCCATTCTTAAAACCTTGTGTTTGATAAATAAATTGATATATGGAACGTCTTAAATGGGTGTTTTTGGATGTTTTTTGATACCTATGAAGTGCCTCAGGTTCTTGGATAAGTCTTAGAGAATTTAGGGTCTGAAACTTTAGTTTTGGGGATATCATCTTGGGCGCACAGTAAGTTCTAATCATGCACCCAAACTATGTGACCTGATATATATAGGTTCACAGTTTATTTAATCATATTTAGAGCTCTAGGAAATCATGCATGTGTTTTTAGGAAGCTTCATAGTATTTTTTATGATTGATTCATGGTTTTTAAACCATACATCACAACTGTACAAAATAGTATGCCTCAGATAGTGTGGTTCACATGGTTCATGCATAATTTGTTAAACAGTTTTTTTCAAACCATACACCTCTTAAAAAGTGGTAAAATTATGAAATTTTCCATCTTAAATTTTATATTTTAACCAGATTTTTCCTCCCTTTATCATCAAGAACCCTTACGTGTGACACCCACTTCTCCCTCTCCTTCTCTATAGTGGGATATCCTTGGTTCCTTGTCCGAATCGGGCGTCTTCACTTGAGTTGGAGAGCCTAATGTGATTATAACTCTCCTATTACCTCTGATTTAGTTTTATTTTAATATTAATCTATTTTCTACTTGATTTATACAACATTCCATTTTTCTTGGGAATTTTTTTTATTACACATTTTCTTCTGAATTATGATGAACTGGAGTTTGGTACTCAATGTGTGGGATTGTATAAGTGTAATGTAGGTGGACCCTAAATTTAACCCATAGTATTGATTTAGTTTTTAATGTATGTGTTTTATGATATCACCAGTCTATTTTGCGATGATCTTAGATGTAATTAGAGGTTATAAATTGGGTTTTTTCTTACCTAGATTTTACCCTACTTTAGATAATGTTCCTTGTTACCTATACCTTTTTAAATGGTTAACACTTGTGATAATTGTTCCAACATGGGGTTATTTCTTGGAAATGATGACTGTGAAATTGAATTTTACAATCATTAGTTAATGTGAAATGAAATTGAATTTTAAGTGATACTTTTGAAATATTAAGGGAATTTATGAAATGATGACTTTTGTTTTTTCTTAGCATAATTACATTGGGTGATTCCTTCCAAATTTATGAATAAATTTTGAAAATGAAAAAATGTTTTCTGTTATTATGAACTTAAAATTGTTTCCTTGGAAAAAACGATATGGATTGATCAAGTTTTATGAAATGGAAAGGTGGTTTTGTGGCAGGTCTCGGTTATGTGTTCGCTAAATATTTTTTATAAAATGGGATGAATCACGTGTAATATTTTGTTGGAAATCCAAATAATTGGAAGTGGGTTTTTAGGAATGTAAATTTATGTGAATTTTAATGGAATTCATATTCCTTATTTGATAAGAAAATATATTTTTATTTATTTTTATATGTTTCATGGTAATAAAAACACACTTTTCGGGTTGAGATTTTCAATGGAATAGAAATATAAAAGGACCCATACACCTTGTGACTATTATTTTTGGTTGAATGATTATATGTTTATGTTTTTTTTAAGTAATGGAATTGTTTTGGGTTGTGATGGTTAAAAATGGGGTGAAAACAACCCCCAAGTGGATGCTGAAAGTGATAGTTAAACCCTAGTTGAACCTAATTCCTAGGTGGAGGCTAGAATTTATTGTTAAACATGGGGTTAACATAGACCTCGAGTTGATGTTTGGGCCCCAAGTATGATTATATTACACCCGAGTGCCTGTTAGATAGAGGACATGTATATTACACCTATTCAGGAGTGGTTTGGGTTGGAACGATCCTCGTGACATGCTCAGATACATCTCGACATTGGTCGAAGCATGTATGTTCCATTACTGAGGTGAATCCAGACCCTTGGTTTAGTGTTTGTTAATTCTTTTACCTTTGAATGTTTAATGGTTGTTTCATAATGGTTTATTTGAGAACTAATGCATGGACTATTATTACAGAATATTTAATTTGGGATTTCATTGGTGGTGTCCTATTGAGTTATATATACACCCTTCTTGGGTCTCCACAAAACATCGGTGCTTTATAAGACACTCTTATTTATAATAGGGATAGGTTTAGGATAATATATCATTGTAAGAGGTTTTTTATGGAATTTTATGGTGGAGTATGGACGATGGTATTAGGGAGGACTCATGACTAGTTCAAGATGAGAAGAAGTATAGTTTCTTTTTTTTCTTTTTTTTCCTTATTGTGATCTAACCATGGGGGATACATCGATACATTTATTTCATACCACCTATTAAAACATTGTGATTCTAGGTTTATTTATAAACACTTCCCTGGTCTAATATGTTTTGTTTATTTGGATCGGTCTATGAATTTCTATTATTTTTTCTACTATTACCACTCTAACTAGAGGGTTTAATCTAACCAAATCATACTCATAGAACCTCACCTCTAGTTGGAAGCCTCTACCATATGGGGTGGGACCCCAAAGTTATGTATCATTCCACCAATTCAGGTACCATTCAATGGTATTGGGTAGTAGGATGTTACAAGTAACTAAAGTTATGAATTCCTAGTAAGAGGCTTGATATGAGAAAGGATCTAGTGTCCCAAATTCCTAGCAAACATGTGAGGTATTTGGATACTCCACCCTTAGGGAGAGTTATGGATTCCCTTCCTTCAGCCCCTATTGATGCCCGATTTCTAGAGTCTTGGAATAAGTGGGACTCATAGAAGATCACTTCATCCACCAATGAGAACTGGGATGGTGTAATATATTTTTCAAACAGGGTTTGATCAAGTGATTAATCCTTCAACCTTATACTATGAGGTTCACCCCTATAAATTGGAATCCTACATCAAAGATATGGAAGGTGTAAACCACTTATTGAAAAACATAGACTTTTCCTCAAGCCAAGTATATGAGATATTGGGGCTCAATTAGAGTGGTGAAGTGGATGATGATGATGAAATATCTTCTTGGGAAGATATAATATATGTAATTCCCCCGAATCACAAGCCACAAAACTAGTGCTCCGAGCTGGGTGGTTACATGACCTTAAGCGCGCCTCCCCATACGCCAAAGGCTGCCGACTAGCAACGAGGGTCTATGGGGTCAAGTGGGGAGACCATACCCCCTTTTTTATCAGAGTAAGCCACAACAGAATAACCAAATAGTTGAAACAATAACCAATAAACAAGGAACATGTAAAAAACCATTTCAAATAAATATGACATGTCATACTATAGTGCAAGAGTGAAAAAAATCCCAAAAATAAAGACAATGACCAAAATCCCAAAATGGTCCCGACTCCAAGCCTAGATCCTCCACCAAGAGCTACCCATGTCCACTCAGCTAACTAGAAAGGACCCTTTCCCGTGTCCTGACCTACAAACATGAAGTCTGCTCAGGTACCCAACGGTGGCCCCAGCAGGGTGTGAGTACAACTCATTAGGCCACCACTAACGGTGTTTACAAAATATCCTGTATAAACAGATATTGAATTCAAGAGAAATATGAATGATAATTGCCGAGTAACTATTTAAGGTACCATTAACCAGTTTAGAGCCAAGCCATTTCCACTTTCATTATCGTTCATTACACACCCATTATCACTATTTACCATTTCATCACATTTCCATGGGCTAATCACATACATTATGTTACATGGGTATAAGGCCAAAAATCACATGCAAGAGGGAAAAACATCGTTATCCTATCTCACTAGGACTAACTCCCTCATAGCAACCATATCCTCACCTTGAAACCTCAGTCCGGGTGGATGCAACCATTAGGAGAATAGACCCTCAGTCCCCTTTCCTAACCTGTGCATTTAGGGTGGAGTTTAGAACCTTAGTCTTCACTCGACCCATGGGCGTAGATCCTCAAGTCATACCCCACACTACCAAGCCATGTGCACATGATTATATATAAGTAACCATCAACCTTCCAACCATTGCCCATCAGCAACCATCATTCACAACAACCCACATGGGAAACCACATCATGACTTAACCCATTAACACATTACCATTTCACCTCATTTAACCATTCACCAAATTCCCATATGTTATGCCTATCTCACTAAGCATTTAACATTAAACCCATAATCTATCCCATTATGGTCTTTAATTAGTTTACACATTAACCCATTTAACCCGTTCATCATTCCCATGAATCAACCATTTAACTCATTCCACTTTAAACCTTAGGTTATTGACAAGTATAGGTGCATCACCTAACTTCTATTACAAGTTCAACCAAACATGCCAACATAGTTATCAAGGGTTCTACAATTCATTATAACAAGGTCACTTGTTTAATATCAAACCCTAATCTGGGAAAAGCCGGCACATCCCATGGATGGCCCAATTAGGTCAACTCAATCCCAACACATCCCATGGGGATCGTGAGGGTTTCCATTTGCCATTTTAGACACCAATATTACCAAATATGCCTAGTTTATTCAAAAAATAACCAAGGGAAAACAAGAGTACAAGTAAACATGCCCAAAACCCTAAATAACCATGGGATATAACTTGTAGACCACCTACCTCAAATCCACGGTTGAACGCACCCTCAATCGAGTCCTTAAACCTTAATTCAACAAACCCTTGGAGCCTCAACCTAGAACTCACCCAAAAGATAGGGTTTTATGGTTTCGGAACAAGATAGAGAAAAGATAAAAACCTTAAACCAAGAAAAGAACCAAGGATGGGATTAGCCTTACCCGGAGCTTCGATCCGCAACCAACGACACCAAAAACACCATAGAATCGAAAGAGATTGATCTCTTGGTGCCCTTAGGTGTTTTGGATCGTTCCATGGGAGAAGAAGGAAGAATGGAAGGAAAATCCCGAGTTGGGGTTATAAAGCCCGGAGTGTAAATTTTGTAAATTTTCCAACTTTTAGTGGTTGCACAGTTTAGGCGCATGGTTTGGAAAACCGTGCGCAAACCGTGCGCACGCCACTTCTTGGAGGAGGGGGAGTCACATGATTTAACCACAAAGTTTGGAAAACCGTGTGCAAACCATGCACTCACTTCTGTCCAGAGGAGGGAGGGTCACACGACTTAGTCTGGGCAGGCCGCACGGTTTGGCTGACCGTGCGCAGGCCGTGCGCCTTGGTCTGCTTTGCCCAGACTTCCCTTCTTTCGTGCCCCAAGCCCCCAGAACACCCCCAAGGCCTCTCACACTTCCAAGAAATCTTTTAAATCCATAAAATCAAAGGGTTCAACCCAAAACACAACAAAACATACCTTTCCAAAAACCGGGATCTTACAACCTACCAACCTTATAACGGCTCGTCCTCGAGCCGAGATTCCAAACCTTATTGCTCCACTGAAGAGAAGAGTTTGGGCCACTGAGCCCGCATATCTAATTCCCACTCCCAAGTTTCTTCTTAAACTCTCCCATGCTGCCATAATACTTGCACTAATGGCACAACCTTGCCTCGTAGGACCTTTTCACTACGATCCACCACACGAACCGGATGCTCCTCAAAGGACGCATCAACCTCAAGCTCCACATCCTCAACATCAACAACATGAGATGGGTCGGGGTGATACCGTCTAATATGAAACACATGAAACACATCATGCATCCCACCATACCACTATGGAAGAGCCAATCGGCATTCCACTAGTCCAATCCTCCCCACAATCTCAAAAGGTCCCACATACCTGGGCACCAAGTTACCCTGATTCCGAATCCCTCAGTGACCCAACCTTGGCGACACCAGAAAGAACACTTTATCATCCACCTCAAAATCAAGAGGTCTATTCCTATGATCTGCATATGACTTCTACCTACTTTGATTCGTAGCCATTCACTTCCTGATAAACTAAACTCTCTCTGAAGTCTCCTGCACGAGACTCGGCCCCAACAACTCAGATTCACCAGTCTCTAACCAACAAAATGGAGATCTACATGGTCTCCCATAAAGTTACTCAAATGGTGCCATCTGAATTGTAGCCTAAAAACTGTTGTTATAGGAAAACTCAACCAATGATAAGTGCCTCTCCCAAGAACCACCAAAGTCCAAGACACAAGCTCTCAACATTTCTTCCAACACTTGGATCGTACGCTCCGACTGCCCATCCGTTTGCAGGTGGAAAGCTGTACTCAAAAACACCTGCGTACCAAGTGCCTTCTGCAACCCTTTCCAGAAGCGCAATGTGAAACACGGATCTCGGTCTGAAACTATGGTCCTCGATACCCCATGAAACCGCACTATCTCTTAAACATACAGCTCACCCAACTGGTCGATTGTATAGGTCTCCTGAATCGGTAAGAAATGAGCCGCTTTCGTTAACCAATCCACAACTACCTAGATTGCATTATTCTTCCACGACATCCTAGAAAGACCCACAACAAAATCCATCATTACATCATCCCAATTCCATTCCGGAATGGGCAATGGATGCAACAAACCACCTGGGCGTTGATGCTCGGCCTTCACTAGCTGACAGGTAAGACACTGTGACACAAAGCATGCAACTTCCTTCTTCATTCCAGGCCACCAAAACTGCCTTCGGAGATCACGGTACATCTTGGTCAAAATAGGATGCACTACCCACTTTGACGCATGGAACTCACACATCAACTCTTCCTGCACACACATGGGCACAACCACACGATCACGAATGCGAACAACACCTTCCGCATCGACGGACCAACCAGAAGGTATCTCCCCACCTTTAAGCTTTTCCTTCATGGAAAAACACTCAGGATCATCAAGCTGAACTACTTTAACTCAACTCAAAAGAATCTTCTCCATTGTTAAGGAAGCAATAGTGACCTGACCACATTCCTCCTGCACCTCTAGGTGAATCTCTACAAACAAAGCCATCACCCTCCACTCGGTGCTGGACTCCTGAACTGCCTGATTCTGAATCTTCCTACTCAGAGCATCAGCAACACTATTCCCCTTTCCCAGCATGTACAGAAACTCAAAGTCAAAAGACTGGAGATATTCAACCCATCTTCGTTGCTGAAGATTCAAATCTCACTATGAGAATATGTACTTTAAGCTCTTATGGTCCGTAAACATGGTAAACCGTTCCCCCAACAGATAGTGTCTCCAGCACTTCAAGGCGTACACTACTGCAGCTAACTCAAGGTCATGAGTGGGATAGTTCCAATCATGGGGTCTCAATTGCCTCGACCCATAAGCCACAACCCGCTCATACTACATCAACATAGCCCCAAGTCCGATTCCGGATGCATCACAAAACACAGTGTACTTCTTACCTGACTCAGGTAAGATCAAGATAGGTGTGGTCATCAACCGCTTCTTCAACTCTTGAAAGGCATTCTCACAAGCCTCAGACCACTCGAACCTAATTCCTTTCCTGGTCAAGCCCGAAAGTGGTGCTTCTAAGAAAGAGAAATCCTGGATTAACCTTCGGTAATACCCTACCAAACCCAGAAAACTTTGAACATCAGAAACATTCTTGGGCTGCTCCCAAGATACAACTACTTGAACATTCTTTGGATCCACTGACACACTTGCCTCCGAGATGATGTGACCCAGAAAATGTACCTCACCTATACAGAATTGACACTAGGATAGCTTAGCATATAGCCGGTGCTCTCTTAGCGTACCCAAGATGATATCAAGATGTTGGTCATGATCATTGTGAGTTTTAGAGTACACTCAGATATCATCAAAAAAGACAACCAAAAACCAATATATATAGGGATGAAAGATCCGGTTCATAAAATCCATTAACACCACTGGTGCACAGGTCAATCCAAAAGGAATTACCATGAACTCAAACAACCCATATCGACTACGGAAAGCTATTCGTGGTACGTCAGAAGACCTCACTCTTAACTGGTGATAACCTGACCTCAGATCAATCTTAGAAAACATTGATTCCCCCCTCAACTGATCAAACTGGTCATCAATTCTAGGAATAGGATACTGATTTTTCACCATCATCTGATTCAACTTCCGATAGTCAACACATAGCCTTAATGACCCATCGACCTTCTTTGAAAAAAGCACAAGAGATCCCCAAGGAGACGTACTAGGATGAATAAACCCCTTATGCTCCAACTTCTCAAGCTGATCCTTTAGTTCCTGGAGTTTTGTCGGTGCCATTCGGTTTGGTGGAATATAAACTGGCTCCGCTCTCGGTAGCAACTTGATCGTGAACTCAACATCTCTCTCGGGTGTAAACCCCTAGAAATCCTTAGGAAACACATCCCAAAACCATTCCACCATAGGAGTAAAAACATGATGTTCCCCTCTTTCATCGTCATCGAGTATGATACATGCCACTTGGGCTGTGATTCCACTCATCTGTTGAAAAAATGGCCCCACACTCCCTGCTCGAACATCCCATTTGCCACAGTGAACATAAGTGTCACCCTCAAGAGACCTAAACGATACTCTGCGATGATAACAATCCATGTGTGCTTGGTACAACACCAACAAATCCATTCCCAAGATTAGGTCAAATCCTGACATCTCGAGAATGAATAAATTCCACAGAAAACGATACCCACCAACATCCAAGGCACATCCCTTACACTGCTTGATATCCTCAACCTGCACTCCCAATGGGGTGTCAATTGACATAACTCCACACACCCTTTCCACAGGTAAACCTAGCAATACCACCATTTGAGAAGAGATAAAAGAGTGTGTGGAACCTGTGTCAAACAACGCACTAGAAAACGTAGAGGCTATAAGGGTCGTACCTCGAACAGTCGACGGTCCGGCCTCACCATCGCTAGGCACAAACTGAACTGCTTGCAGCTGACTTGCCCCTTTACCCTAGGCTCCAGCCTGAACACCCTGCGCTGCACTGCCCTGCTGGTATGAGCAATCTTGCTTGGGAGTTCCACATCCACCGCCCCTACCAGTACATCCCGTGGAGCTCCAGCTGCCTACTTGATACGGGGCAACTGATCCCCTTCCCGTATCTGGTATATTCCTTCCACCAACATGCTCACCTGCCTTCCGAGGATTCCTGTAGAACCTCTACACATTTCCCATCTTGTCACACGAACGAAACTCAACTGGAGGTCGAGGACACTGACCACGCATGTGCCCCGGCCTACCGCACTGATAGAAGAACACCTGATCCCCACTCTGAGAGGCAAACCCTCTATTCCAGCCACTTTGCACACTTCCTCTATGCTGCGAGCTCTCATGGCGTCGCTTCTGACCCTAGGTAGTTGTACTACTCTTCTGCCCCACTGGCACCACTAGCCCACTACCCGAAGCTCCCTTCAGGTTTCCTTCTGAGATCAATTCCTAATACACTACCTCTACGAACCTCTTCAAGCGGAAGATATTTACTTGAGACCTGATCTCATGCCTTAACCCATCCTGGAAACGTCTTTCCACCGCTGCCTCATCCGCTGCTAACACTGGAACAAAGCGTCTCAAATCAGTGAAGCGACTAGCATAGTCCATCACCGACAACGATCCCTAAGTCAAGATCATAAACTCTGCAGCCCGCTCCTGCCTCAATGTATCTAGGTAGAAATGCTCCAGAAACTTTTCCTGAAAAACCTTCCACGACATTCCCTCAGCCTGCTTGATTTGAGCCTGAATGTCCCACCAACGCCTAGCCTGGCCCCGCAACATATAAGCGGCTAGCTTCACTCGCTTTTCAATCAGAGTCTCCAGATGATCTAGTATCGTCTGGATGGACTCAAACCAGAACTCTTCTTCCTCTGGCCCACCCTCTCCGGTGAAAGTCGGAGGGTGTTGCAGCTGGAATTCCATGTTCAGCTCAAACATACTCGGTGCAACCCACCCTGGGTCCCGATCCATCATCTGCATATGGCAAGCCAAGTTCTCTCAGAACTGGTCTTCTCTACCTTCATTGATTACCACATTTTCTTTCCCCTCTACTAGAGGAGTGTTCTCAGCAACATCCTCCCATTTCCCAACTGGCAATCGACGTCATGGTTGCATCTCTCTACAATGCCAAGCATGAGATTTAGAATGCATACCATAAAACTTCACAACTGAAACAAAATCTATTCACTAGCTACAACCGCCCCAACCATCCCTACCGCGTCCATTTTCCATATGGGGTAAACAACCATGCAATACCACCAAAATCACACAATGCTTTACACAATATTTTCCATTTCAATTCAAACCCTTAGGTTTCATTAAACATCATTTACCCACTTGTTTTATTTCATTTTTCTTATTATTTCTTGGTTTCATGAAATGCATAATGCACCCTACATTCCTGCCTCACACACCCACCCCATGTGTGTGTCTCATACAATGCATGTCACCTATCTCCCTAGGTGACTATAATGATGCATGAATGCCAATCCTCGTGTCGTTAAGGACACAAGACAAATATCATAAAACAATCACATCAAACCACATGTGCATCACCCAATGGTGAAATATCATCAACTGTAACAACACACATCCAAGAAAAACATTTCCCACCCTGGGGTGACTTGGGTTTTCCCCTGTACCTGGGTTAGCTACTCCCAAGCACAATCTCATTTCCAAGGCCCGACATATCTTAACACTTGGATATCAATCCCAAATCACAAGACCTCACAGAAGGAGAAGAAATACCTCCTATGATACCACTTTGTAATGTCCCCGACCTGGAATCCACTAAACTGGTGCTCCGAGCTGGGTGGTTACATGACCTTAAGCGCGCCTCCCCGTATGCCAAAGGCTACCGACTAGCAGCGGGGGTCCATGGGGTCAAGTGGGGAGACTATACCTCCTTTTTATCAGAGTAAGCCACAATAGAATAACCAAATAACAGAAACAATAACCAATAAACAAGGAACATGTATAAAAACCATTTCAAATAAATATGCCATATCATACAATAGTGCAAGAGTGTACAAAATCCCAAAAATAAAGACAATGACCAAAATCCCAAAATGGTCCCGACTCCAAGCCTGGATCCTCCACCAAGAGCTACCCATTTCCACTCAGCTAACTAGAAAGGACCCTTACCCCTATCTTGACCTGAAAACATGAAGTCTGCTTGGGTACCCAATGGCGGCCTTAGCAGGGTGTGAGTACAACTCAGTAGAACACCACCAATGGTGTCTACAAAATATCCTGTATAAACAGATAGTTCATGCAATAGAAATATGAATGATAATTGCCAAGTAACTATTTAAGGTACCATTAACCAGTTTAGAGCCAAGCCATTTCCACTTCCATTATCATTCATTACACACCCAATATCACTATTTACCATTTCATCACATTTCCATGGGTTAATCACATACATTTTGTTACATGGGTCTAAGGACAACAATCACATGCAAGAGGTAGAACACATCCTTATCCTATCTCACTAGGACTAACTCCCTCATAGCAACCATATCCTCACCTCGAAGCCTCAGTCTGGGTTGATGAAACCATTAGGAGAATAGACCCTCAGTCCCCTTTCCTAACTTGTGCATTTAGGGTGGAGTTTAGAACCTCAGTCTTCACTCGACCCGTGGGCGTAGATCCTCAAGTCATACCCCACACTACCAAGCCATGTGCACATGCTTATATATAAGTAACCATCAACCTTCCAACCATTTCCCATCGGCAACCATCATTCACAACAACCCACATGGGAAACCACATCATTCCTTAACCCATTAACACATTACCATTTCACCTCATTTAACCATTCACCCAATTCCCATATGTTATGCCTATCTCAATAAGCATTCAACATTAAACCCATAATATATCCCATTATGGTCTTTAATCAGTTTACACATTAACCCATTTAACCCATTCATCATTCCCATGAATCAACCATTTAACTCATTCCACTTTAACCCTTAGGTTATTTCCAAGTCTAGGTGCATCACCTAACTTCTATTCCAAGTTCAACCAAACATGCCAACATAGTTATCAAGGATTCTACAATTCATTATAACAAGGTCACTTGTTTAATATCAAACCCTAATCTGGGAAAAGACAACACATCCCATGGATGGACCAATTAGGTCAAGTCAATCCCAAAACATCCCACGGGGATCTTGAGGGTTTCCATTTTCCATTTTAGACTCCAATTTTACCAAATATTCCTAGGTGATTAAAAACATATCCAAGGGAAAACAAGATCACAAGTAAACATGCACAAAACCCTAAATTACCATGGGATATAACTTGTAGACCACCTACCTCGAATCCGTAGTTGAACGCACCCTCAATCGAGTCCTTAAACCTTGATTCAACCAACCCTTGTATATTCAACCTAGAACTCACCCAAAAGATAGGGTTTTAGGGTTTCGGAACAATAGGGAGAAAAGATACAAACCCTAAACCAAGAAAAGAACCAAGGATGGGATTAGCCTTACCCGGAGCTTCGATCCGCAACCAACGACACCAAAAACGCCTTATAATCGAAGGAGATTGATCTCTTGGAGTCCTTAGGTGTTTGGGTTTGTTCCAAGGGAGAAGGAGGAGGAATGGGAGGAAAATCCCAAGTTGGGGTTATAAAGCCCAGAGTGGAAATTTTGTAAATTTTCCAACTCTAAGTGGTTGCACTGTTTAGCCTCACGGTTTGGAAAACCATGCGCAAACCGTGCACACGCCACTACCTGAAGGAGGGGGAGTCACACGATTTAGATGCATGGTTTGGAAAACTGTTCGCAAACCATGTGATCGCTTCTGTCCAGAGGAGGGAGGGTCGCACGACTTAGTCTAGGCAGGCTGCACGGCTTGGCTGACCGTGCGTAGGCCGTGCGCCTTGGTATGCTTTGCCCAGACTTCCCTTCTTCCATGCCTTGAACCCTTGGAACACCCCCAAGGCCTCTCACACTTCCAAGAAACCTTTTAAATCCCCAAAATCAAAGGGTTCAACCCAAAACACAAAAAAATACCTTTCCAAAAACCGGGATCTTACAATATTTGTTTATATATTCATTTATCATTATTTCAATGATGATACCATTAATTATTCCTTAACCTTTCTAGGAGTCCATAGGGTCTCAATCACTAATCACATCTCTAGAGTATTCGTCTACAGGGACGATGATTCTCCCAACAATCATTCGGTTGACAGGGTTGTGGAAGAGGGTTCTCTTACCCCGAGGGAGAAAATCTAGGAATATGTTTATGAACCTATTGGGTAATTTCCAGTTTCATCATTGGTTTCTCCTCCCATGAAGTTTCATTTAATAGATGTTAAAAGGAAAGGGTAGGTGAGGAAACTGAACATTTGTCCTCGCCTGGGATGAGTGAGTAAATATTGTATTTTTATATTTGTTTCTTGAGCAGTTATACTAACTCTATACTGGTCCATTAGTTTTTTTAGATGTTAGTATGCACTTCATGGGTGCAGGGGTATCAGTTACTCAGGATTGCATATCCCCTAAAACTCAAAAATGGACTCTTGTAGGAGTGAAAACCAGCAAATCCCAAGAGATATTAACACCAACTCTTGACCTAGATGTATAAACTATAAAGACAATGATTTCATGTGGTTAATAAAAGATCTTATTATTGTTTTGTTTCATTTTATGCCATGTCTTAGTTGAAACCAATGGGTTTTGGGAGGTTTTCGAGAGCTTAACCTTAGTTTTGGAAATTTTTCTTCCAAAATGAAGAGCCCATGCCATAGCCCATGAGACCATGCCACAGTGGGGGTGAATCTTATAGTGAATCTCAAAAGGATATGTCATATCCTAACCTACCATGGGAGGTTGTGATGTAAACTAGGCTATAGAGGGGGGTTTTGTTGAGGCTGCACCGTAGTGTCATAACACCACACTACAAAATTCCTCCATATCAATTACAACTATTGGTTTTTAGTCTCCAATAGTAATAGGATTCAATAGAGAATTTTATAATTTAATTGAGAGAATTAAATATGGGATTTTATGGTGGATATTTAATATACATAGAACCTTGGTTAGTTCCCTATAAATACTAGTGTTCTCCTCCTCCTTCTTCCCCAATCCAAGAAGTCCCAAAGTCCATAGATAGAGCTCTAGGTTGTAGTGCCCCTACCTACACCACATCTCACCCCATCCATGACCGCTACCCCTCCTTTTCCTCATAGTCCCTTTGGATTTTATTTAGAGGCCAACACCTACACCGTAATCCCTCTTCTTTGCACCATGGTATCCTAGTTTTACACTATAGTCCTTGCCTCTATGTCATGGTGTATGCCCCTTTCACTTTGGTGTCAAGATACTGAATGGTGTTGTTAGGATGCCATATCATGGTAGTTTTACCCTATGTCATTATGCACACACACCTCAGTATGACCTTTGGGCTTTCATTATGGTGAACTTATAACAACCTACCCAATGTGAGTTTTGGATTTCCCTTGTGTCGTTTCTCCTCGCCTTGCTTTATAAGCCTTGTTGTGATGCTTTGGAGGTTTCATAAATCTTTGGTAGGTGATCCTTATTTTGGTTGGTGTGTGAATGTAATGTATATACTGACACTTCTAAAGGAACTTTATGTATATGTAAATGGATTTAGGTGATATGTTCTGTACCTATTAGGCTCTCATACTTACACATGTTTATATGATGACTATTTATGTTGGCATATTTTTACACCATGCTTGATTATGATTGCATGTGGGTGTGAGAGTGTAGAACATGATATCTGTTGTGATATTATGATTCCATGAGAAATATTACTATATATTTTTAATCAAATTATGTTATGTGTGATTCTATATAATCATGATGATATGATATGTCTGCATATACACTTCACCCTATATGTGTGCTATCAGGCCTTAGTGGTTATTAGTGGTACTTAAGACAAGTGCATTTTCATGAAATGATTATCCCTTAGTGGGAAATTATTCTCTATATGTGACAATGGAAATAAGGGACCAAAACACAGGGTGGAGGTTTGAGGTAGTTATTTTATCATGTTTTGCATGCACTCAAGGTAGCCTTATGCCAAGATTCATCCATTATGAGGAAGCCTATTTGATATGAGAATACTCTAGAATTAGAGGATGTTGGGTGACATGGTCCTATTAATGGGTAGATGATTTCAGGTTTCATGTATGCACGACATCGTGAGGATTCTGTAGAGGGACCATTTTGGTTATCAACAATATCATATGTTATCTTTTAGCATGGGGATGAAGTAGGTACATCCGAGAGTTGCAGTGTATTGGGTAGCACATGAGAACACATTTTTGTATTGTGTGTTATTATTCTTATGAATTTATGATAATTATGGATTAAACTTTTTATACTTGAGAACACCAGGTTGAGGATGCATTGGTGGAGTCCTACTAAGTCTTATACTCACACCCTACTCAGGGATTTCAATGTTCTTGTAGATTTTATGAGAGACCCGGTGAAAGGAAAGGGATGTGTAGTGGATGGTTGATCAAAATAGAATTGGGATGGTAGACAACTAGTAATGATTTCTATGATACCCACATTTTATCTTTATTTATATACTTTACTCACTTTGGAAAAGCTTTCCACATTTGGGAGTTTCTTTATTATTTTCCATGTGCTCTTTCTTTAGTTCCCACAATAAATATGATTAATTATGGATTATTTATTAATACCTATTTATTATTGTGTGATTACAAGACACATAGGTTATAGTATCCACATGGTAACCTTTTGCGTATAGTGAGGCATGCATGAGGTTATGTGACTCTCCAGCTCAGACTCAGTGGTTCAGGTTGGGGTGTTACAAAATGGTATCAAGGACCTGATTTTATACTAACTTGTATTTTCTCTTTCCTTAACTTGGGAATAAGATATATGGGATTTAGGATGGTTGGGACTCAGGTAGGGTAACTATGACAGTGCCTATCCAGCACTGTATAGTGGACCTCTAAATTTCCATAAAATAGGGAATTTATGCTTTGATGTTATAGTTGAAAAGATTCACCTCAGGTGATGAACATGATGTTGAGATGTGATTTATGATACTTCACATGCCTTCATAATTCATGACTAGGGACATAGGTTCACATTCCATATATATATATATATATATATATATACACACATGTTGTTGTGATTCCTTGTAGTTCTTTGATAAAATGCATTGATATTTTCTATTTGTTCAGTATTGTTTCTCTGACCGTGTGATATATTTATGCATTTTCACATTATGTGATATATATATACTGAAATTTATTAGTATAACTATGTTTTTGTGTGTTAGTATATATATATATATGTTGATTGTGATTAATGTTTAGGTATGGAGATAAGGGTTTGGGCTAGGAGGGTTAAACCTCAAGATGAGGATAGGATCATAGGGAAGCCTTTATGTGATCTCACTGACTAACTAGGAAATGTTATGTTCTTAATGTACCCTCTATTATAGAATTTTCCTTCTCATTGACTTTTAGTGGGACCTCTAGCTGATATGGATATTCCAGAGCAAGTTCCACATTCCCTAATAGTGTAGGTAGTGGTTTTGTTCCAACCAGAGCCGAAATCTATGGTGGACTATGCTAAAGATTTCTAGCTCTAGAATATTATAGCCTTTCTTGAAACAAGTGGACCATAGGATGCTGAGGATTGGATTGAAACCATAGAGATAATCCTTTAACTTATCAAGACACCATTATATAGTATGGTAAATTTGGAAGCATCCACGAATCAAGGACCCACAAAGCATTGGTAAAGAGTTATGGGTCAAGTGGAAAAACATGAGGGTCTCACCTGGGAGGCATTGAAAATATTTTTTTATACAGAATACTTTCCTGAAACACTAAAGATAAATATAGCACAAGAGTTCATATAACTAAAATAGGGATCAATGAAAGTGTCAACATACTCTTCTCACTTTACTAAGATCCTCTATTTCACATTTATTTTGGATGTAAATTAGGCTCATAAGGACAAGAAGTCTGAAATCATACTTTGACCCAGCCTTAGATAGGAGGTATGGATATTTGACCAAGATTCGTACATAGAAGTTTTGAGAAAGGCCCTAACCATTGAGTGTATTCTAGAGGATGGATGGGCAACTAGTCTTTTCCTACCCTTCACTGCTTGGGCAGCTGGACCTCTAACTATTGATGTGAGTGCATCTTCTGATGGAATAAAATTTCAATCTCTTAGGTTCTTTTTGGAGGTAATCCATACTGATTCAACTACGGGATGTTTGGATACTACAACTAGGTATTGCCTATAACCTAATATTCAGTGCCAAAAGTGTGGAAAGATAGGGCATATCTAACATTTTTGTACTATAATTTCATCAAGGAGGAGGTTAGGACCAGGGGAACAGTGGAAAAGCCAGGGTTCTCTAAAATAGACCCATATTGGTTATGAACCATTGGGATAGGTTCATAATTCTAAGTATGGTTATGTTTATTCTTTGGATCTAACTCCAGTATATGGAAAAGATGGGTCATCTACAATTCGAGGTATGGTCTTGATTTTATCCACTCTATATGCTTCTTTGTTTAATACCAATGTTTCTCATTACTTCATAGATACACAAGTTGTTGATGGAATTGACCTACCAATTTTGACATCTTCTAGTTTGGTCTCCCTTGACACACATTTTGGAACAAAATTGAACCCTTTCCAATGATGCCTAAATTATCCCATAGTTATCGTCAGCTATGGAAATATATGGGAGTTCATGATTTTGGAGATGATGACCTTCGATGTGATTCTCAACATGGACTGGTTGACTAGTTTATAAGCTCGCATAGACTGTTATCATTTTTTTGTTCACTTTGTCAAATAGGAGATAAGTAATTGATGACTAAAGAGTGGGAACTGGGAGCAGGAAGAGTTGGATGAGACATGAGTCAATTCAGGAAGATCGTAGCATAGATGGTAGGATTGGCTCTCTCAGAAGGTCCAGTGTTATCCCCCTCATCTTTTCCTCCAGTCATGGATCTCTAACTAGATGTCTCCCAGATGATTTCTCATGACTCCATCCTAATATGGGAGTTAAATTTGAGTTGAAACTTATACTTAGTGTGTAACCCATTTCTATACCCCTATATTGTAAGGAACTAACCTAGATAAAGGAGCTCAAGGTATAGTTGGAAGACTTGGCAAGGAAGGGATTTATCAAGCTAAGTACTTCATTGTGGGGTCCAACTGTGTATTTTCTAGGAAGGTAGATGGTATTTTTTTCTCTATGTTGATTATTTAAAGATGAACCAGGTGATAGGGGTGAAACAATATAATTTTCCTAGGATCTATGGTCTTTTCAATTAGTTATGAGGATCTTTATGGTTCTTCAAGATTGATCTTCAATCATGATATCATCAGTTTTGAGTTAGAGAGGAGGGGATTCCAAAAATAGCATTTTGGGCTTGGTATATACTATACGAGTACTTGGTAATGTCGTTAAAGCTAACAAATTCACTGATAGTATTCATGGACATGATGAAAAATATCTTTCATCCATACTTGGACTCTTTTTTCATAGTGTTCATCAATGGAATACTATTTTACTCACTGACACCGGAGAAGCATTCTAGGTACCTAGAGATAGTATTGAGTATGATTTGAGAACATCATCTCTCTTCTAAGTTGTTGAAGTGTGAATTATGGATTAATAAGGTGAATTTCCTATGGAATATGGTGTTTGAGACATGTATATTTGTGGACCTATATAATGTTGAGGTAGTCATGTTAAAGACATGATCCCAAAACATGTTTGAGATCAAGTAATTTTTGGGAATATTAGGATGCTACCATTAGTTTATATAGGGATTATTATGACTATCAACACCCATGATAGCATTTATGAACAAGGAAATGGAGTTCTTGTGGTTGGATCAGTGTGAATAGGCATTCCTTGAGCTAAAGACAAGGTTGACAATTGCTCCAGTACTGATACTCACTACGCCAGGGATTGGTTGTGCAGTTTACTACGATACGTCATGTGTCGGCATGGGAGTGGTGTTGATACAGAGGGAGATGGTATTAACCTATTGGTCTCATCATCTATGACCCTTGAGTGTAAATACCCTACACATGACTTGGAGCTGGAATCCTTGGTCCATACTCTGAAGTGTTGACAATACTATCTCTTTGGTGATAGATATTTGTGTGTACATGGATCAGAAGAGTTTTTTCTATATCTTCACATAGAGAGTTTTGAAACTGATATAGATGAACTATGATGATTATTTATAGAAATTCGTGTTTAATGTGGCTTATACACCTTGTAAGGGTAAAATCATTGTAGATTCTCTTAGGATGTAAGTTGACTAGAAGGTTGGAGATCATCCTTCTAAGGAGAAGTGGTGATTGATGATCATATTGGCTGATTGGAGGATGGATGCTTCTATGGTTAGGGGATCTATGACTTTTACAACTTTAGTGGTCATATCCTCCCTTTTGGTTCAGTTAACGACTGTTCCAGAGTCAGATCTAGAGTGTTTGTGATGAGAGAACAGTTGTCTAGGGGTGACTAGATACATAGATGGTTAATGGACTATGACGATGTGATATTGGTTCATGGGATATCAGTAGTCTCTTCTTCCATTATAAATTAGTTCATGAGATATTAACATACTTCTATAAGTGGAACACATCTTGGAGCAACCAAGATATGTCATGACTTCATACGCTAGTTCTTGTAGCCATGGATGAAGAGAGATATTGCTGGCTTCATCTGTCAGTGTCTTAATATCTAGAGGGTAAAGGATGAACATCAGTGACCTAAGGATTTTCTTTATCCATTTTTTACCCATTTGGAAGTTGTATGATATCATAATGAACTTTGTGATGGGGTTACCCAGGACCCTAAGAAGTCGTGATGTAGTTTGTGTGAATTCTAATCGGCTAACAAATACTGCTCTCTTCTTACAAATCAGAGAGGCTCAATCAGTGGAGGAGATAAGAAATCTCTATGTATATAAAATCATAAGGATTTATGGAGTTAACTAGAGTATTATATTAGATAGAGATACACATTTTATTTCATGGTTTTTATAGTTCTTATAGAAGGCCCTAGGAACTCAGTTGAGATTGAGTAAAACATAACATCCATAGACAGATGGATAGTTTGAGTAGACTATATAAATATTAGAGTATATGATTCTAGATTGCATCCTGGAATTTTCTAGAGTATTGGATAATCACCTATCCTTGGTTTAGTTTTCATACAACAATATATACCAAGATTCAATTCAGATGGCACCCTATGAGGCTCTGTATAGGATTCCATGTTGCTCATTTATTTATTCACATGAGGTGGTTGAGGAAGTGGTTGTTGGACATAACATGGTGAAAGAGACCTCTGAGAGAGTGAATATTATTTATAAGAGGTCGATCACTACACAAATCAGATAGAGATCTTATGTCAACCATAAGAGGATATCATTATAGTTCACTGTGGGCGGTCAGATTTTCTTAAGGTTGACTCCTCGATCATGGAAGAAATGTTTGAGGAATCAATTATATATATCACCACATTTTTTGGGACCCTTTGAGATATCCTAATCAGTAGATATAGTGTAATACCATTTGAACCTACCTCCATGTTATTTAGGTATGCATGATTTGTTTCATGTTTCTAATCTTCAATGGTACATGCTCGATCCTATGCATGTTATAGTCTGTGAGGAACATTGAGTTGGAAGAAGATGCATCATATGAGGAGCATCTAGTGTGGATCATAAATATAATCAAGAATGTTATTTGAGGTAAGATTTTTCCAATCATCTAGATTCAATGGTATCATTGGTAAATCCAGGAGGAGACAAGGGAGTGAGAGGATAACATTCGAACTCAGTAGCCTGAGTTGTTTTAGAAGGAACTCTAGTGATGTATCTCAAGTATGAGAAGTATTTTAGAAAGAAGAATAATAAATACATGGATTTCACATTCTAAATAAAATACCTTATTGTTCTTTTATTTTATTTTATTTCATGTGTTGGTTGAAACTGAGGGTTTTTGGGAAGTTTTGGGGGGCTTAACGGGGGGTTTGACAAGCTTTTTTCCAAAAACAAAGAGGCCACACCATAGCCCATGAGACCCCACCATGATGGGTGGTCTTTTAGCACAAATATAAAGGATACTATAAAGCCTAGCCTTCCAAGGGATGTTATTCCAAAACCTAGGTCATAGATGGGGTTTTTGATGTGGCTACACCATGCTGTCCTAACAAAATTCCACATAAGTCCTCAACATCAGTTACAGTCGGTGTTATTTGATAATTTGGATTAATGGGATTCAAAAGACCATTTCAGAATTGAATTGGGATAATTAAAGAGGGCCTTTTATGGTCATTTTTCATTCAGATTGAACCTAGGTTAGTTCCCTATAAATACTGGTGTTCTCATGATCCTTTTTCGCTAATATAAGAATTCCCGAAGACCGCAAAAAGATCACCATGATTAAGTTCCCTTACTTATACCATAGTACAACCCATCCATGGCCAAAACCCATCTATTACACCATAGTCCCTATTTCTTGTGGTGTGGATTCTGACCCCTATGTTATAATCCTATGTCTTTTCATCATGGTGTATACCCCTTACACCATGGTGTCAAGATACTGCAGTGCGGTGGTTATTACCTATGCTATAGTGCTCACACACCATGCTAAAGCCTTTAGAATTACACTCTAGTGGCCTTATACTATCCCACCTAAGTTGAGATTTGGATCTCCCTTTCCAAGTTTCTCCATTCCTTTCTTTAAAAGCCTTTTTGTGATTATTTGGATATTCTGGGAGTCTTTGGTGGGTGATCCTTATTTCAGTTGGTGTGAGAATGTGATGTGGGTATAAAAACATCTAACAGAACTTGAAATATACTTAAACAAATTTAGGTAGGAAGTTCCTTACCTTTTCAGATCTCATATTTACACATGTTTCCATAATGAATATTTATGTTGGCATATTTTTACACCATCCTTGATTGTGATAACATGTGGGTGTGTGTATGATGCCTGTCATATCTATTGTGATATTCTAATTCCATGAGTGATATTAGTGCATATTATTTCCATGTTTTATTTTAATCAAATGATGTTATGTGTGTTTATATATACTCATGATAATATGATATTACTGTTTGTATAATTCACCCCGTATATTTGTTACCATGCCTTGGTGGTTGTTAGTGGTACACGAGAAAGGTGGACCATCATGATATGATTATCTCTTAGTGGGGGAGTATGCTCTGTATGCGACGATGGTGATGAGGGACCAAATAAAAGGGTGGAGGCATGATGTATCCATACTTTCATGTTTTAAATGCAATCAAGTAATCCTTATGCCAAGATGCATTCATTTTAAGGAAGATTGGTTGATGTGATAATACTCTTGACGTAGAGGACGTCGAGTGACATGATCCTCTTGATGGGTATATGATATTAGGTTTCATGTGCACATGACACTATGAGGACTCCATGAAAGGTTTGATTTGGTTATTAATGATATCTTATGTTATCTTTCGATATGGGTACAATGTAGGTACGGATGATGGTTGTGGTGGATTGGGTAGTGCACGAACAATCAATTTTCTATTTTTTATTGTCATTGTTATAAATTTATGATTATTATGGAATACACTTGTTATACTTGAGGACATCAGTTTGAGGATGCATCAGTGTTGTCCGACTTAGTCTTGTACTCACACCCTAATTAGGAATTTTGATGTGCTTGTAGATTTTATAAGAGACTTAATGAAGGGAAAGGGACTTGAGATGGATGGATAAGAAGAGGATCATAGATATGGTTTAGGACTAATACATATGCTGGTGAGACTCATATTTTATCTATATTTTTATACTTTATTCATTATATATAGGCTTTCCACATTTTGGAGTTTTTTTATTATTTTCCATATATACCATCTTTAGTTTCCGCACTTACTCAAATTATTTTTAGATTATTTATTACTAATTATATATTTCTATGTGATGACATGATACATAGGGTATAGTCTCCCCATTGACAGAATTAGACCCTCACTGCTAGCCGACTATCTATTATGTATAGGGAGGTGCACATGAGGTTGTGTGACCCTTCATCTCAGACCAGGTTGTTCAGGTCAGGGTGTTACATATTCCAAATTCCTAGTTGATTAAAGGCCAGTGGAAAACTTTGTAGAGGCCAATGATTTAGCTAACTATTCTGAATTATAACATGCCACATTTGGTGCATCTATTCAGCCTGAGACATGCACTTCTTTTCATAGTGGTGCTAATTAGTGCTAGTATTTATTTTTATCCCTCAATGGTGATGCTAAATATGTTATCAGATCAAAGATAACCTATAAAATAGTAGCACCATTAAAGGGTGTTGTTCACTTAGTGGTGGATCAAGCATCCCATAGTCCCACATGGGAGACAAAATGAAGAGATCCTCCCATTATTCCCTCTAACATGATGGAAATGTTTAAAGAGGCTGATATTCCAGTGAAAAAGGGTGAGTGTTCATGACTCCTATTATCTAGATTATTCTCATTCAGGGTGAATAACATATTCTAAACATCAATTTCAACTTCCTTTCCAATGACCATAAGCACAAAATATGTTGTTTATTTGGAATCTCAACTGGAAAAAGTAATATAGTTATGAACTAATTTGGTACTAGTTCACCCAGGATGAATCAAGAATGGGTCCTATTTAAGTGATTTAGTCAAATATTTTATATCAATCCCTATAATTAACTCTAATTTAGACCTAAATTATGCCTCGATACAATAGAATATGCAACCGTGGGTATGGAGGAAGATCTTGAAGTTAGTTTTTGGGACTCCTCTTTTTGAGATCGATGACCCATTACATCACCTTCAACACGTGTTTTTCAATATGGGATTTGGAAGCTATGAATACTGTACAGTCTACACCAATGTGAAGGAGGTGATCATCTCTTAGGAGTGAATGAGTGCACTCAATCATGGATCACCACTACAGAATATATGGCCTTTAACATTAATCTCAAAACCATGGTACTTAATGAAACATCATAATATGTGGTGATAATAGTAGATAGGCAGTATCAGGACATGGAAGGGAGGTCCTGAATAGACTGGATCTATTAAGAGTCATCCACTATTAAAAAAGAAGTATAGGAGAAGAAATGATTGGTTGACAAGTCTGAAAAGGTAGGAATGGATGCAGTTGTAAGAGTAGGTGCAACGAGGCCGGATGTATGGGAAGAAATTGCAAAGTTAGTTATGCTGCACCAAGCTTCCAATATCTCTAATCAAGAAATGATTTTTCTTTAAAAGTTTATTAATTATGCATTGTAGAAACATTAAAATCCTTGTTTCCTCTTATATATAATGAGATAGACTCTATAATATTGATGTTACTTTTTTATCCTCTATTAATAAATGAAAAGATATTGTTTTATCCATTTTGAATCATCTAATTTCTATCCCACCCTAATCATCAATTCATGAAAACCTATAAAACATAAAAATATTAACACCTATATAATTGAATCCATATGAACATTGAATGGGTATGGGTGGGGTAAATAATAATATTTAACTAATTAATCCATGATTAAAATTTAGATCAACCCATTATCTATTGGATATGGTCCCTCTAATTGATATAGGTGGGTTGGATATAGAAGCATATGTACTATCTCTGCAATTTGATGTGGGTCTATGAGATAAAGGACTACATAAATTTGGTTTCAACCTGAGCATCACTTATATGAATATAGGTATGCCAAATAATGTTTCATATACACCATCATCATAAGCTAATGTTATCTCACTTAAATATGGGAGATGATTGGATTAGCATAATGAAAATCATGAGGGGGGGGGTTGAATGAGTATTATAATGTTCAAATGAGGTTAAAGAACCCTAGAATCATACCCTCAGACAATTTTATAAATCATTCAAATCAATACTCTAGTAATGTGATGTTTCTCATACTCTATCCTAGGTAAATGGACCTAGTGAGTATGAATTGACTCTTTCTAAGGCCATATGGTGTCCCTACATTCATGGAATCTTTTATTTTCACCAAAATTCTTGTCTAAATCATGAATGGTGAATCTTAGTAGGAAAGAACTTGACTTTTTGTTTAAGACACCTTTTATGGGTTTTAAACATAAAAAATCTTATGCCTTTTCTTTTTTTAATCACTCAAATTTTTCCTAAGTCATTAAGGGAGAGAATTGGTTACGATTCATGAATGTGTAACACCTAGGGCATTGAAATTGACTTGAATAGTTGAATTATAGAATGTGTAAAATCACAAAACCTTTTCTGGTCAGCCTATCAATCACAACCCATGTCTCATTCTTCTTTTGAGGGGTAAATGGAAACCCAACCACAAAGTCCATCGATATATCATCCCACTTCCAAGTAAGAATAGGAAGTGGCTGAATGAAACCTAAAGGTTAATGGTGTTTGACCTTGACCTATTGAAAGGTATAAAAATGAGGAACAAAGTAAGAAATGTCTCATCTCATACCTAACCACCAAAATCATCACATCATGTCATAAAACATCTTTGTGGAACTTGGGTGCACCGCCCATTGAGAATTATGGAAATCCCCCATCAGAAATTTTCTCACTGGAAAAGGTGAAAAATACTGGTTATAGAAATATAGGATACCTTTAGAAGAGAACAACCATTTTATAATAGTCTCCTCACCATAAAGAGAGTCCCTAATGCTGTAAAATTCATCATCAAGCTATTTTTCCTAAATAATCATCTCGAGAAGATCATAGGTCAACTGAACACTAAAAAAGAGAATCTCAACCCCTACTTCCCATACTCTGATATGTCACTGAGCAAAGAAGTCCATCAAGTTCTACTATTTTCATGATTCCTTCATGGATTGGGTTAAATGCTTCCTGCTCAAATCATCAGTAATGACATTTCGTTTCCCTGGTGTACAGGTAATGTCGAAATCAAAAGACTGTAGGCAATCCATCCATCGCTTGTTTTAGAGGTTCAAATATTTTTGAGAGATGATATAAGTCAAAATTTTATCATCTAAAAACATGATAAAACTTTCTTTGAAAAGAAAATGACTCTAACTATTAAGTGCATGAATCATGGTTTTGAGTTCAATATCATGGGTTGGATAGTTATTCTCATGTGGCTTAATATTTCTAGAGTCTAGGATGCCATGTGATCACCCTTCATAAGAAAACATCCCAAACCCAAACCTATTGCATTAAAAAAGACCATATAGCCTTTCCCGACCCTCTGGAAGATTAAGAACTGGTGTATAAGTCAAAAGACGTTTCAGCTTTACCAAATAACTCTTACATTTATCAGAATTGGTGTATAAGTTAAAAGACATTTCATGGTTTCTCCCATGTCATAAAATATTTCACCTTCTTAGGATCAACTAAAATACTATGTTCTGAGACCACATGTCCTAAGAACTTCACTTCTTAAATCCAAAAATTACATTTCTATGGATTGGCATAGATTTCATGATTTCTAAACATTTCCATAACATCTCTTATATGATGCACGTGATCCTACTCTATTTTAAAGAAAACAATGATGTCATCCAAAAATAACACCACAAAATTTTCAAGATACTAATGGAAAATACTATTAATCAACACAATAAATACTTTATAAGAACTTGTTAGACCAAATTCCATGACAATATACTCATAATTTCCATACCTACTCTGGAAAGAAGTCTTTTGAATTCCATATTTCTTTATTCTCAACTGGTGATAACCAGATCAAAGATTAATCTTCTATAACCACTTTTCCCCTTAAAACTGGTCAAACATATCATCAATCTCTAGTAATGGATAATTTATCTTTACCATAACTCAATTGATTTTTTGGTAGTCAATAAAACGGTGAAATGTATCGTCAATTTTCTTTACAAAGATAATAGGTGTTGTCCAAGGTGACACACTCGAGCAAATAAATCCTTTCTCCAAGAGAAAATACAATTGAATATTAAACTCTCTTAGTTTATCTTGTGTCATATGGTAAGAATTAATATATATTTCCTGAGTACCATACACAACATCAATATATAAATTTACCTTTCTTACTGATGGAAAACCAGAGAAATCATAAGGAAACACAAAAAACTCAACGATGACTGGAGGGAGATCATCACTCAAATATTACCACTCTAGATCAAAATAAAAAGTCTATATTAAATTTTATAACTCTATATAAGAAGGTCTATCTCTACTTGAACTCATGTCCAATTCCCCCTGAAAAACACGACACACCCTATCAAGCGTAGTAAATGATATTGTTCAAAGATAACAACCAATCTGTACTTGATGAGTGAACAAAAAATCCATCCCAAGAATATTTTCAATAGGTTTCATGTCAATAACTAGAAAATCCCATCTAAACTTATTCTCTAATAAATATAATGCACAAGTAGGACAATGAAGACCCTGCTCTCTCTTCATTAGAAGGGGTTTACTAATATCCATCACATAAGATAAAAGATATGTAGGAAGGGTTAGAAAATTTACAAAATTGGTCAATATAAATATGTGATATGCACCAACATCAAATAAATAAATCACTAAGGATCAATCTATAGTGATGGTTTCTCTCATAGTCATTGGACCCATATTAACTTCCTCTAGAGACTCTTCTACTACATGAAGAATATTTGTTCTAAATGCATGTGGTAGGAACCCATTTTTTCTTGTAGCATCTGATTACACCATATTAATTTTTGGTGATGATGAGACCATTACAATTTTTGGGGCTTAATGTATATAACATAATTCTTGTAAGTGGCCTTAGTTTCCATAGGAACTAAAGATATTGTGGGCCTTGGTGCAAACCCATTTCGAATTCCCAACATTTCCACACTAGAAGCAAGTCAAAGGGACTCTGCCAAGTACTATAGGAGATATATAGGATTCCTATTGTTTATAACCACCATGAGACTGATCACACTTCCTCTTTCATTTAAAGTAACTCACAGAACTACCACTGGGAGAAAAAATAACTCATTACAGCCCTGAATTCCCAGCTAGATCAAGCCCAACCATCAACTCCCTATCCAACACATCAGTATAAGAAGCGATATTTAGAAATAAAAACTAATAATGAATATCAAGTTGAAGACCCATCATGGACCATCTATTCTTTATCTTCTCATTCGATATAATCTCAGGTGAAAAATACACAGGCTTGGAAAAGTGGTTCACATACTTCTTCACAACCCTATTAGCCTACTGAAGGCTGAAAAACTTCATAGCCTTATCCAATACCATATATTCTAGATTGAACTAGTCAGTGATGATAACTCTAAAGTACTTCCCATCCAAACCCTTGTGCTTCTTCGCCATTACCATTGAATCCCTCCACCTTCATCGAGGTCCTTCTAGATTGAAGGTAACACACTTTTACTTAAATGAGTTAGGCATTTCCATGAAATTAAAATGGATTTCTATCTTTCTAAACTAATTTTCAGTATCTTAATGATCATTAGATACCTGGAACACTAGTGTCTTCTAGAGAAGAAACTCTTGATCGTGATTCCAAGATTCATCCATATGAGGTTCCGCAACTGAAGCCTAGATGAGAATGGGTGCAGGTGCCTATCATAGAGCTTGGAAAGCATGCATAATAACCTCATAAAGATACTGTTCCATGAGAGGATTTTATCATGGTGGTTCAACCAAATCTTCCTCATAGGGAATACTCAAATGTCTTCTTGGAGACATGATGATATAAAATATCAAAAAACAACCCAAAAACATTAGTAAGATTAATCAAATCAACAAATCAAATAATAGAAATTTGAATATAAATCACATCCAATATGATAAAAAAGATTTATATTTCAACACACCAAAATAAAAATAATGGAAGAGACAAGAATAGATCAAAAAATCCCTCAAGATACCTTTCACTAATCACCCATACGAGCTTAAGGTTTATTTTGATGAGAGCTACCCAGGAAATGACATATAAATACATATTAATTCTTGAAAATCATAACTCTTAAATACCAGGATAACTCAACTGCATGCTGGCATCAAGGAAAGATGCAAAACCTTAGATTTATAGGGTAAACCTCTCTTTGATATCACTTTATAACAAACCATCCTAGATACTATAATACCCTTATACCTAAGCCGACTCTAAATGTACATAAGGGAATTCCTAATACCCACAAGTTCGAGACTAGAACCTAGAATGATACAAGAAACTAGAGGGAATGAATTTTCAACAAAACAACAAAATAAAAAAGATAAAAGTTTGTATGCTTAACATTCCAAAAGGATAATGTACCAGAAACAATCAAGAAAAAAACCGAAAGTAGTACATCATAAATTTACTAAGTATCTAACAATATAAAACTCAAGAATTCTATTCAATGAGTGTATAGCATCTCCACTAGTCACCTCCATCACACGCCATGGTCTAAAGTATCAAGAACATTCACTGCCTCCAAGTGGCACTTCTCTATTTCTCAAACCCAACATAATATAGTCTAAAATTTCCTAAAGGTAAATGAACGGTAAGGTCTATAAATACTAGTATGGCCTCACCAAGTGTTATGTAGCAGATTTCATGATAATAAACCAATCATATTTTCAATTTAAATAAAAATTAATGGTATAAAAAATCATTTTACATATTTAAAAAAACATGCTTTCTTTTCAATAGATGGTAAAAATTTCAAACATTGCTTAAATAAACATTTTTATATAAAATCATTTATATAAATCATTTTGTATGAGTAAAAAATTTATATAATGAATAGAATATATAATAAAATCACAGAAAACAAGCACCAGGATCAAGATCCTAGTGTTCTTGTCATAAATAACCCACTAAATACCTAGGATCACATGTTCTCAATCAATTAATAAATATTGGCAAAATATTCTTGTTTTAAATAAATAATCATTTACAATTCACTTAATTAATTTTTAGTTTCAATAGTCCAATACAATTTCAAAATCAAAACATGGATTTTTCATCAATTCATACCTCTTCTATACAAAACCAATCATGGGTTTTTATCATTTAAATTTAATCCATTTTTCTGAAAACAATTCTCAAATCATTTCATCAATTCCATCATTTTCAAAATTCACCGCAAAATTCCAATTCCATTAGAATTGGTGGTTTTCCTCAAAATCAAATCTATTTCAAGTTTTATAATCAAATAATTCCAAATCAAGGTTTCATAAGACAATTGAAATATATTTCAAAAAAATCATGAAAATCTAGGTTTCAATTACATGGAAAATCTCAAATGTAATCACCATCCTTTATAAAGAAACCACAATTCATGACACCCAAAATGGGGAATGCCAATAAAGAATGAAGGAATCATAGATCTAGAAACACAACCTATAATAATGATCTAGATAAACAGAGTTTAGATCCATCTAATACATGATGATCTATTCACACACTACTGGAAAACTAACCTATACCAACGGTTTGGAACCGTTGGTATAGGCCTCCAAACCGTTGGTATAGACTATACCAACGGTTTGGAGAACCGTGGCGAAGTAAGCCGTTGGGATAGGTCTATACCAACGGTTTTGGGAAAACCGTTGGTATAGACCTATCCCAACAGTTTTGAAAACCGTTGGCATAGGTAATATGAAAATCTATTCCAACGGTTATAAAACCGTTGGTATATGTATTTCAAAAATAAAACATTCGGTGTGATTTGATCCATGAACCCTTTGTTTATAATAGAACGACTTAACCACTAACCTAATATGACTTTTTTAACCATAATTTTATAAATATATATATATGTATTATAATAATTATTTAAAATTTAGATTTATATAACGTTCTTGGGCAGTAGACCTGGAAAAAAATCGAAGAACCTATCCCAACGGTTCGCAAAACCGTTGGGATAGGTGCATATTTTTTTTTCGGGGCGTATGCTGGATTTTGGGACACCCTTTCCCAACGGTTTTGGAGAACCGTTGGGAAAGGGGTGGGTCTTTCCCAACGTTTCTCCCAAACCGTTGGGAAAGGGAGCTCAAAACACCCCTTTCCCAACGGTTTTGGAGAACCGTTGGGAAAGGGGTGGGTCTTTCCCAACGGTTCTCCAAAACCGTTGGGAAAGGGGTGTTTTGAGCTCCCTTTCCCAATGGTTTGGGAGAACCATTGGGAAAGACCCACACCTTTCCCAACGGTTCTCCAAAACCGTTGGGAAAGGGGTGTTTTGAGCTCCCTTTCCCAACGGTTTGGGAGAACCGTTGGGAAAGACCGACCCCTTTCCCAACGGTTCTCCAAAACCGTTGGGAAAGGGGTGTTTTGAGCTCCCTTTCCCAACGGTTTGGGAGAACCGTTGGGAAAGGGTGCCTATACCAACGGTTTTTACAAACCGTTGGTATAGAAGTGTTGGGAAAGATCCGATTTCTAGTAGTGACACTCCAAGGAGAATAGAAAGAGAGACTAGAAGAAATCACTCGAGAAGAGATTCACTTACCCAGAGAAGATAGAATGAGGTCAACATGGCTTTGATCCACCAAGAAAATGGTTTTAAAGAGACAAAATTGGCTAGGGAAGGATATGTGTTGCAAGAGGAATGGATACAGGTCAATAAAAAATAAAATCAGTCATGAAGAACACTTAAACCGCATGCCTCAATAATTACACTTCATGCTCGGTTCACGTCATGTAATCCAAAAAGGCCTCATACACCAAAAAAAGGTGTTGGATTTTATTAAAAATTTATTTTCAACTATTTCACATCATATAAACTGTACATTGTGTGAAATCATTTCACAGTGTACACTAGTTTCATGGATTCTACCTAGTGAACAATAAATTGAGTTTAATACCTTTACATGGAATGTAATTTTTTAACATATAGAAAACAACCCAGTTTCTACACAAAAATACTAAAACCATAACCAAAGTACAAGGCATACCTAAAAAGCGTAATGTGATGTTACACTTTGAAATGGGGAAGTATAAATCATAATGGTTACTTGAAATAACACCTAATCGAGTTCTCAGATAAGGATAACATTGGTGGGAAGTTAAATTATAGACATAGAGGATAAAAGTAATTTCCAATGATTAATAGATAGTGATAGAGAACATGGTCATGAAAAAGTTAATGACCAAAAATACTAAATTAGCAAGGGTTGAAAATACAATCCATTCATCAGAAATGAAAGTTAAAGATTTACATTTTTATTTCAATATAATTTTCTTATATTTTAGGTATTCTTTTACTATCAAGATATATAACATGGGAAAATATACATACTTGATTTCTTTCTATTTCATCCTTTGATTTTTTTGATCAATTTCTATTTCATCTCTTACTCCTAGAAATGAATATTCAAGATGAATTTCTCAATCCTAGAGCACTAAAATTAAGTTTTATCAAATCTTAAGATTCATAAAAGGATGAAAAGTCATTCCTTATGGCTCTAAAAATTTACTAAAATCAAAATGGTTTGCACAAGTTAACCAATATGGATAAATAAAACACATTAATCTCTAAAATATAAATAATAAACCTAAAAGTTCAACTTAATATATTCTATAAATGGTTGAGATTAAGGCTCCTCAAAATTATTTCTAACCAAATTCAATAGCGAAAAATTTTAAAGTAATGTCACTAAATTTCTAAAATCATATTAATAGTAATCCCTCAAATAATAAAAAGTAGTTCTTAATGTTACATACCAAATATGTGAATACCTTGATAATATATTCTCTTAAAACAAGCTAATAGACTTTTCTAAAATAAATTTAATCACCATAAAACCTCAATGAAATCATAAATTCTTAAAACTATCTAATATATTCCATAAATCCCAAAATGTAGTAAACTTCCCCAAAGATCACATAAATCACTTTTTCATCAAATAAAAAATAAATTATAAGGTTATCAATACTGTCTAATTTTATTTATAAATTTGAATCATATATTTATCCCAAATAAACTTTATTATCCCTACATAAAATGCATACTAAGGTTTATATGTCCCTAAATCATGTTTTTCTAAAAATATCACTTTATCACTAAAGCACTTTTCTAGGATATCAGTACCACTCAACACGTGATTTCAAATCCTTAAAGAAAAATACTACAAAAAATACTTAGAAGTTTTGTGATTCTTATAACCAAAATATCATTGATGTAACACTTATACAATATAATTCTCGAATCATAATACATAAACACTTTAATCTTTTCACTTTAATAATAAAAACACATAGGCCTTCCTTGGTCTAGTTATAAACCCTTGGACTTGGTCATTTCCTTGGATGATTCCCTAGATCCCCACACATAAGACATTTAATTACTCAGTAATTCATTGCTCAATAACCATCATTTCCACATAGAAAACAACTTACCCTTCCTTTGAGACATTATCTTGGGTGATCCTTCCCACATTTTTGACATCAATATAATTAAACTTTCTTTACTCTATGTTTATTACCACATGAACTTTCATAAAATTTCTTCTTACTCCTATTTGACTTGTTAGGAAAGTCCTGAAATTTTATGTTGTTAATAATATATCATGATATATAGTTAGAAATAATCACAAGATTTCTCCTTCCACCTATGATTTCATTTAGTTGTTTATAAGGAAAATCATTCTAGTGTCCATCAATTTCAATATTTACATAATTCTCCCTAGTTCTATCCATGGACTAAATCCAAAAAGCATATTGTCACAAACAATAATCATAGTAGGAAATCATTTAATCATTAAAAAGAATTCATAGGATGTCTAAATCATGACATCTTCATTTCAATCTATGATACCTCAGGTTAAACCTAGGTCATTCATAGTCATCATCTATTCAAATCCTTCATAATGGTTAGTAAAGAAAATATGAATTAACTCATGCATGTCCCCAAAGAGTGTCAAATTGGGTTTTCAATAAGGGAACACTCACCATGCACTAAAATGATGGCCTATAAATATTCTCCTAACTCTTTTTAGGGTTATTACCCACAAAATGCATATGTTCCAAAACTACATCCACTTATAGTATCCAGATAGGGTTGTATTATTAGGAAACATGAAAAATCTCTTCCTTGACAAAAATTTTCTGGTTTTATCCTATAATTAAACTTATCTCTTGGGTTTTCACCAAAGGTCTCTATTCCTAATCTTTAAATGTTGACTAAAGCATCCTCTGATACAAACAGAAGCAGCCTGAGGAAAACATTCTTTTCATACATATATATTACATTTTAATATATAAATATTCATTATATTTTACAAATACATGCCCAATGACCATAAATATTTAGTGTATTTGAAGACTAGATACACAATACTCTTATTTCATAAAAGATATTCAATATATCCTACATAGAACACTTCTTAGACATATGCTGCTTAAAACCTTTCTTTTTAACATAGGGAAGGAAAACATAAGAAAGGGTGAGCTTAGATAATCAATTAGGGTAAACGCAGGAGATATTAAGTGACGATCATATCTAAGCATAAGATAAATATAAAGATATGAAATCAGGATCATAACTTTTAAAGTTCATACCCAATATATTATAGAGCATAAACATGATTAATTGTGTAAAAATTTATCATAATAAAATAAAATATTTATAAGAGTAAAGAATCATCAATAATCATTCATGATCCATGAGATTATAACATATTTATAGAAATGTGGAAAATATAATATTATAACCTTGTGAACATTTATAAATTGAAACAGGTTCACTCATTAAGTTAAGGACATGAAATCGGGCCCTTTCATGAACTTATGGACATCAAACTAGGTCCATGAATAGTCTTATGGACATGAAATCCAAGTCCCTGCATAAACTTATAGACATTAAAACCAATTCCATACAAAAAATTATGAACATGAAATCCATTTCATGTATAACATATTTATCTCATGAGTTATCCTTCTTTGCCCAATGCACTGCACTAGAGGGATATATTATAACAACCTTGCTCTTTATTACACACTTAAACATTATTTATTACATAAACATTCATTCAAGAAAACTTTGAGGATCAAGAGGTATAGTGTCTTTGGAAATTAGGAATATCAAATAATAACTTATAACATAAAACACAACATCTTTATTGAAAACTTATTTTACATGACCACAACATTCCTTTATACACAGCATTGCATGGGATAACCTGAGAACATGCATAAGAAAAGCGTGAGATATAAAGCCCGGTAAGGGAGTAAATAGGGCATCACATGAAGAATATAATACATATTAGGAAATAGTCATATCAATGAAGTACTAGAGAAACATGAACATAAAGGCATGATATAGCATGGTTATCATAACATGGAGCACATGAGCCTCAGCCTAGTTGGTGAGGTATCCTTAAGTGAATCCACGAGACCTAGGTTCAAAACCAGGTAGAGGCATATTTACGGTACTGTAGTAGGTAATGTAGTAGGCACTGTACACTGTGCAGGTACTATAGTTGAACTATACACTGTGCGGGTACTGTAGTAGGAACTATAGTAGTTACTATAGTAGGTATTGTTCGGTATTGTAGCAGCTGGAACTATTCACCTTAGGCCACTGGTTTGGTCTTGGAGTCCTTAAGGCTTTCAGGCCACCCCGGCCTTCGGGTCAGTAGGGCTTTAGGTCACCTTTAAGGCCTTTGGGCCACCTCAAGGCCTTCGGGCCACATGCAGTTTCCCTTGATAAACTCTACAAAAAAGGAGCATCCCCAGAAGAGGATTTAGAGCAGGTAAACTCACCAGAGAAGAGCCAAATGGATTTGTTAGAATGATAGTGTATGGATATGCCATCGGGACCAGCCTATTCTTGCACAGGAAGCCTAGACAGATGGCCATGTTAAGGTGGAGAGCTATTATCAGGATGCAGATACTAGGGAGGGACAGTTCCTTGTAGATAGTCTGGTTGAATTCCATAAGACCTTCGGGTCATGTAATCTCCTAAGCTTACAGGCCATTTAATATTTGATCCTACAATCCTTTTAAGTATTCCCCCTTATCCCTTGAAATGGGGGTTATCAAAATCAATAAAAATGAAGGCCTTCAGGCATAACATGGAAATATGGAAACAACATTTAACATGATATTAGCAAGATTCAAGGATCATTGCACATGGATCCTGAATAAACCCTTTTTTCACATGAATTATAATGATTATACCCTCATTTCATTTGATGTATCATGATACTAATCTTTACTCAATGCATTAGAGTGTTATCAGGGCACACCCTTCTTAATCATTTCATTTCATGCATAAGTGTGCCACATGGATCATACAACATGGAATCATTAAAAAACATCATTTATTCCATATTAAAGGAATGTGGAATACATACCTAAAACTATATCATAGATAAGTAAATTTTCGTAAAAGTGAATACCCCTGATAGAGAAATGAGCTTGCTATTCACTACGCAATGACTTTGGCTTGGAAAATCACGATGCAAATTTGACAGCATAACGGTGTGACATAAGAATTCATAAAAATGGTTGATGAGAGAGAAAGGGGTATATCATAATATATACATGAAATGGAAATTAATGGGGTCATATAGATACATTTAACAACATATGTAATGTAATTTAGAAGCATAGTATAAAAAATTTCTTCAATGTAAATGTGGAGAGAGAAATCCCTTACAGATTTTCGACATGGTAACGGGTGTACATGGGGGGAATTAATGAGAGATAAAGGGGTCTATCATCATTAAAAAATAATAATGGAAGTATAGGGGAGGTTTGAAAACATACCCCAACATTTCTAATTGAAAATAAAAGGGCATAACAACATAAAGAAATTTGGACAAAAATGAGAAAGGAAGAAATCCCTTACAAAATTTTGGCATGGTAACGAGTGTACATGGGGAGCATTAATGAGAGAGAAATGGGTATATCATAATTAAAATATAATTAGGTAAGTATATGTTAGGTTTGAAATAATACCCCAACATTTTTAATTGAAAAGCCAAGAGTATAACAACATAAAGAAACTTGGACAAACAAGAGAGAGGAAGAAATCCCTTACTTGGAAGTGTGATCCCAAAGTCTTGGGAGAGGCTTAAGAGAGGCTTATTGGGAGATTGGGGTGCCTTGTGAGGATAATAGAAAGAGGATGGAAGAGTAGGTACGTGATCCAATGGTTTTTAGTTAAGATAAGTGGGATATTGGGTGAGTTTATATAGGAAAAGAGAGGGAATTCTTTATTATTTAGGTTTTGGAAACCACACATTAAACTAATCAAAACCACAAACCAACCCTTAATTTTTCCCAATGTTTTTTTAAAAGTGGAGTGTAAAACATTATTTTATAAGTCCAATGGAAAAACTTCTTAAAATATTAGGCTTTCTTATGTGGAGGTGAGTCACACTCTCAAGGAAATCATTTTCAAAGTTAAAATGTTTTATAAGTCTTGGAGGGTCCACTAAGGAACCATAAAATTAATGAAAAAAATATAAAATCACATTATTTTAAAGTTAAAACATATATTGGCCGAAAATATTTTTATAGTATTTTATTACATCACTATTGGGTAATTATTATGTCATAAAACACATTATATATTTAAACAGTATTTAATTTTTACCTAAAAAACTGACTGTCTCAGAAAATCTTAAAAAATTAAACATTGGATAATTTTGATGCCCTGAATCCAAAAATAATATTAATTTTATATAAATAATTTTCAAAATATGTAAATTTTTACTTTTAAAATAAAATCTGACATTTATTGAAAATTCATGGGTTTTGACAAAAAATGACTTTCAAACCTTAATAAACATTACAATTGTATTCATAAAAAGTATGCGATCATTTATATTTAATAAAATGTAATTTAGTAATATTATTTTATTAACATATTATTTAATTTAAAAATCCATTAATTCATCGAAATATATTTCTTAATTGAATATTAACTAAAAATACTATTTGTGGTTTAAAAAACTATTTACAAAGTAACAATACTAAAATAAATGTACATTATTTATTCTATAAAAAAATAATGCATATAATAATAGTACTAGGGTATTTTTACATAACCCCTTATAACACCCACATAATACCTAAGGGTAAGGTGTGCGATGGTGACAGACTCTTAGGGTGGCTCAGATCACATCGCTCGGGTAGTAATCTTTATAAACTTCCACTTCTCCTGTAGATGGTTCCATTCAACCTTAATGTTTTGAAGCTTGGTTTGGGCTTCATCAAGAGTGTATCCCAGTGACGCTACCTCCTTTCTGATTTCTAACAAATGGGCTTCGTATGGAGAAATTCTACTGGATGAGGCGATCGCTTCCTTTGTTTGAGTAAATTGGATTTGTTAAATCCCTATTTTTATACTAATCTTGTGATCACATTTTAATGGATATATTAGCAGAAATAATAATTATTAATGATATTTTAAAATACAAAAACATAAAACTAAGTAATTTCATATGTTATGTAACCATTTTACATAATAATACATTTAATTAGATCAAGAGGAATTTTCATTAATAAAATTTTGGGTCGTTACAATTTTCCCCCCTTAAGAAATTTTTCCCTCAAAATTTCATTTTCCCATACTAAAATAGATGAGGGTAACTTTGCTTCATCACTTACTTTGATTCCCATGTTGCTTCTTCAAACTTGTGGTTTCACCACAACACCTTGATAAGGGTAATTGTCTTATTTCATAGAACTTTTTCCCTACAATCTAAGATCTACACTGGCTTCTCTTCATAAGAGAGTTCATTCTCCAATGGTACCACATTAGGATTGAGTAGATGAGATGGGTCAGGTATGTACTTCCTTAAGAGTGATACATGGAATACATCATGTACTTGAGATAGGTTCAGTTAGAGTGCTAGTCGATAGGCCACTAGTTCAATACGATAAAGGATCTCAAAAGGGCTGATGTACCTTAGACTAATATTTAACTTATTACCAAATCTCATAACTCTCTTCCACGGTGATATGTAGAGGAATACCAAGTCTCTAAATTCAAACTCTAGGTCTCATCGTTGATTATCATCATATCTCTTTTGTCAACTCTGAGTAGCTTTAATGTGTTGTTGGATGGTCTTAACCTTCTCCACCATTTCTTTGACCATTTCTGGACCCAGGAGTTTTTTCTCCCCAACTTCATCCCAACATGTTGGTGTTATGAACCTCTTCCATAAAGGTATTCATAAGGATCCATTTGGATGCTTGAGTGGAAACTATTTTTGTAAGAGAACTCAACCAGAGGAAGATGTTGATCCCATCCTCCTTTGAATCCCATTGAGAATGCTCTCAACATGTCCTCAAGTGTTTGGATAGTCCGCTTATATTGGCCATCATTTTGAGGATGATAATCCATATTGAAGTTCAGCTCATTATTTGGAGCATGTTAAAGACTCTTCTAGAACATAAAGGTGAATCTTGGATCTCAATATGATACAATTAATAGTGGTACTCCATGTATCCTTACCACTTCTTTGATGTATATATGTTCATGTTGATCTAATGATAAATCCTCTCAAAATTCAATGAAGTGTACAATATTTTTAAGATGGTCCACAACAACCCAGATAACATTGTTTCCCTTGAACATCTTCAAACTTCTGTTGAAAAATTTCATGGTTATGTTCTCATAATTCCACATTGGTATGGGTAATGGTTGCATCATCGCCTTAGACTTCTTCCTCCCAGCCTTCACTTACTGAAATACAAGGCACTTTGATGTAAACTCAGTGATCTCTTTATTCAGGTTATCCCACCAATAAATCTCTTGGAGATCTTGATACATCTTTTTTCTTCCTGGGTGAATAGAGAAATTTGAACTATGTATATCATCCAAAATTTCTTTCTTTAACTCTAGATTTTAAGGAACAAATATTCTTGACCCTAATCTCACAATTCCTTCTTCATTAACATTAAAATCTGGGGATTTCCTATTTCTGGTAGTTTCTACTTTCTTCTGAATTCCCACATCATCCTTTTGAGCATTCTTTAACCTTTCCAAAAGATAAGGTTGAGAAATCATTTGTGAATGGATTGATTACATTCTCTTATTTATGATTCCCATGTTTATATTCCTAAAATCTAAGAATATTTGATCCTTTTCAATTCCCATCAAATAGAATCATTGGGTCCTTTCTACTTAGAGCATCTGCCACCTTGTTTGCTTTCCCAGGGTGGTAATGGATTGAGAAGTCATAGTTTTTTATCATTTCTAACCATCTTTATTGGTGAATGTTTAAATCTTTCTGTGTGAATATATATTTGAGGCTTTTTTGATCCGTATATATTTTACACTTCTCTCCAAAGAGGTAATGTCGCCAAAATTTTAAAGTGAATATTACTACAACCAACTCCAGATCATGTGTTGGATAGTTTTTCTCATGAAAATTCAATTTCCTTGAAGCATAGGCAATGAATTTGTCATTTTTCATCAACAAAAATCCCATTCCCTTCTTCGCAGAAACACAGAATACCAAAAATAGTTCTCTACGTGTGGGTAGTGTGAGAAAGGGTGCATTGATAAGCCTCCTTTTCAACTACTTGAAGCTATCGTCACATTCATCACTTCAAGAAAACTTGACTCCATTCTAAGTTAGTTTGGTAAGAGGGTTTCACAATCATGAGAAATTTCTCACAAATTGACGATAATATCTAGTTAACCCTAGGAATCTACGTATATCCATCCCCAAAGTTGTCTTTAACCATCCCTCAATTGCATCTGTCTTGGAGGGATCCATATATATCCCATTTCTTGTGATTATATAACCTATGAATGATACTTCCTTTGACCAGAAATCACACTTTTTTTTACTTTTCATAGAGCTTCTCCTTTCACAATGTCTCTAGTACAGTTATTATATGATCTCTATGGTTCTACCTAATTTTGGAGTATATTAGAATATTGTCTATAAAGACTACCACAAATTTGTTGAGGTAATCTCTAAAGACTCTATTAATCAAGTCCATGAATATTACTAGAGCTTTAGAGAGTCTTAAAGGGATTAAAATGAATTCATAGTGCCCAAATCTTGTATGAAAAGCAGTCTTGGGGATATCCTCCTTCTTCACCCTTGGTAATATTCCAACTGCAAATCCATCTTAGAGAAGTATTGTTCTCCAAGTTTCTGATCGAACAAGTCATCAATTCAGGGAAGAGGATACTTGTTCCTTATTGTGATTTTGTTGATCTCATGATAATCAATATAAAGGCGCATTGACCCATCCTTCTTCTTGACGAAGAGGACTGGTGGACCCCATGGTGAATAACTTGGGTGTATAAACCCTTCATCCATATTCTCTTGTAGTTGTTTCTTCAGCTCCTCAAGATCCACAATAGTCATTCTATACAAAGTCTTGGATATTGGCAATTCCCCATGTATAAGATAAATTGATAATTCAACATATCTTCTTAGAGGAAGACGAGGCAATTCCTAGGGAAACACATTAGTGAATTCCATCACAATAGGCATGTCTTCAAGGTTGGTCTCTTCCTTATACTCAATCATCTAATCAAGATATGTGTGCTCCTAGGGTAGTAATATACATGCTTGAGATGATGCTACTAATGAAGATTTATCCTCCTCCTTGCACTTGTACAGAGTTGGGAGTCGATTTTCCATATGGAGAGTGATTTTCCTCTCACAGAAATTTATGTTGTATTTATATAGATAAATCTAATATATGAAAAAAATTGCATCAAATTCCACTAGAGGGAGTATTATGAGGTTCTCTGAGAAGTTTAATTTTCAAATTATGACAAGGGAGGAGTTATATTCATGGGATGCAATGATTTCCCCATTTGTCTTTCTCATAGAAATCTTTACTTCTATGATTTTTGGTGGTGTTGGGATTGTTTTACTAAACTTGAGTGATAAAAAAGAATGTGTAGAACCATAATAAAAAAGTATGTTCTATATTATTTAATAAATAACAAGGGTACCTATCATTACTTTGTTGTTGGGATTCGCTTTGGTGGTAGTGATGGAAAAATCTCATCCTTGCTGCCTTGGAGGTTTTTGGTTGCCTCCAAAATTCCTTGGCATAGGGAACTGTTTTGTAAAGTTCCCTGGTTATTTGTAGTTGAAGTAATGAACAATGCTTTGAGGGTCAAATAGAGTGTTCCTACCCTCTTTCATAGTGGTGGGTTTTTCTTGTCAGTAGTTAATGGTTATGTGCCCTTCTCTTCCACACCTAAAGAATTTCCTCTTCCCCTTTAGGAAATTTATGGGGTGATTCTTTCCACACCTTTGGAAAGTGGGGTGTTGGATTTTCTTAGCATCGTTGGATTTATCCATTAGACTGGCAGAATTAAAGTCCACCTTCCACTTATTATCCCCATGATACCCCTGAGATTCACCGATCTCCATTTTGACTTTGAGGGAACATCAGACAATTTACTCATACTTCTCGAAGTCACGGATTTCCAGGGATTTCTATACTAGGTTTTATCCCACCAAAGAAGTGGTCAACCTTGCATTTGGGGGTAACAACAAAGCCCGAGGTGTATCATGAAAGCCTTGTGAAGTTTTCTTCATACGCTCTGATGGATTCATTGTCTTTTTTCTTGAGGTTAAGGAAGTTATTTTCCATATTAAGCCAGATGGTGTGAGGAAAATATTTATCGAAAAAAATTTCAAAAAATTCTTCCATTCCAATACCTCAATCTCTGCATTAGGATTTTAATTTTTATCAATTTCCTCTATTGATCAGTTTTACCCTCCATATGATAAGAAACCAAAATAACCCTCTCTTGTTCGGAACATTGAATGATGGAGAAGATATTTTCAATGGAGTTGATCCATTGTTCGTTGATTGAGGGATCAAATGATCCATTAGAATTAGGAGGACTTTGTCTCATGAAGATATCGATTGGGGATTATTCTTTCTTGGGGGGGGGGGGTGAACGTTCCTCTTGACCCATTTTTCTATTCAAAACTTGATTTAACCGAGAGAGTATTGTGACAAAGTTTTTGATTCCCACTCCCATCATATTGGGAATCTCATTATAATAGTAATTACATTGATATTTACATTGGTTGTTAGCTCAAGTCCTCCTATTACCAGCCATTGGATGGAATAAAAGGAAAGTTAGGGGTAACACATAACGGGGAATCCAATGACAAAAAGGGATAACTTACATTTATTTCCTTAACTTATCTATGTTATCCATGATCTACTTCCCAATATATATTCTTAGGAGATTTTTTTAATTCCCTTAATAATGGTTCATAATAAGATTATGAATTTACCAGATCATATCCCTCAGGAGTGTTGTAAACAAGAGTGTATCAAGGACAGTTGTCTTCCATTTGTTCCTATTCGAGTCTTTCTCAAAGTGATGTTTTTGGTTTTTACCCCTAGATACATCTGTGCTAGAGTCATCTCTACCTGCTCATATCCATACAAGGATATATTTTCCTGATAAACCACTTACTCAACACTCACCAAAATTTAGGGGTGTTTTAATTATACTTAGTCTTATCCCTAAGGCTTTCACTGGGGTTTTCTAATCCTAATCCCAAAAATAACTAAACCTATCCTCAGATATCAACTATAACAACCCTTCTCTTTATTACACACTTAAACATGATTTATTACATAAACATTCACTTAAGAAAAAATCTGAGTATCAATAGTTATAGTGTCATGTGAAATTATGAACATTACATAACAACTTTGAACACGAAACACAACATCTTTATTGAAAACTTCTTTAACATTACTACAACATTACTTCGTACTTAGCAGTGCATGGGATAACCTGAGAACATGCATAAGAAAAGGGTGAGCTATAAATCCCATTAAGGAAGTAAATAAGGAATCACATGAATAATATAGTACGTGTTAGGAAATATTCATATCAATGTATCACAATATAAACATTAACATAAAGGCATGATATAACATGATTATCATAACATGGAAATGTAACAACAACATTTAAAATCATATTAGCATGAGCCAAGGATCATTCTACATGGTGCATGAGTAAACCCTCATTTCACTTTAATTATCATGATTAAACCCTCATTTAACTTAACGTATCATGATACTAATCTTTACCCAATGCATCGGAGTGCTATCAGGGCACACCCTTCTTAATCATTTAATTTCATGCATAAGTGTGCCACACGGATCATACAACATGGAATCATTAAACATTATAATTTATTTTATGATAAAAGAATGTGAAATACATAACTAAAACTATATTATTTATAAGTAAATGTGTGTAAAGTTGAATACCCTTGATATGGAAATGGGCATGGTATTCACTACACAATGACTTTGGCTTGGAAAATTGCGATGCAAATTCAGCAGCATAACAGCGTGATGTAAGAATTCATAAAAATGGTGGATGAGAGAGAAAGGATTATATAATCATATGTACATGAAATGGATAGTAATGGGGTCATATATATACACATCCTAACATATTTAATGGAATTTATATGCATAATATAAAATAATTTCTTTAATGTAAATGAGGAGAGAGAAATCCCTTATAGAATTTCAGCTTGGTAATGGGTGTACATGGGAGGCATTAATGAGTAATAAAGGGGTCTATAATCCTTAAAAAATAAGTATGGAAGTATAGGGTATGTGTGAAATCATACCCCAACATTTTTAATTGAAAATAAAAGGGAATAATAACATAAAAAATTGGACAAAAATGAGAAAGGAAGAAATCCCTTTTGGAATTTCGACCTAGTAACGGGTGTACATGGGAAGCATTAATGAGATAGAAAGGGGTATATCATCATTAAAATAAAATGAGGGATGAATAGGGGAGGTTCAAAATCATACCTCAACATTTTTAATTGAAAATACATGGGTATAGCAACATAAAGAAACTTGGACAAAAATGAGAGAGGAAGAAATCCCTTACTTGTAAGTGTGATCCCAAAGGCTTGGAAGAGGATTGAGAGAGGATTTTTGGAAGATTAGGGAGCTTTGGTAGGATACTAGATATAGGAGGTAATAGTAGGGACGTGTTACAAGGTTTTTGAGTGAATATAAGTTGGATCTTGGGTGGGTTTATATAGGAAAAAGAAGGAAATTCTTTATTATTTATGTTTTGGACACCACACATTAAACTAATCAAACCCACAAACCAACCCATGGTTTTTTAAAATTATTTTTGACAAAGGGGAGTGAAAAATAATATTTTATAAGGCCAATGGATTAAAATTTTAAAATATTAGATTTTCTTATGTGGAGGTGTGTCACACTATCAAGGAAATCATTTTAAAAAATTAAAATGTTTTATAAGTCTTGGAGGGTCCACTAAGGCACCATAAAATTAATCAAAAAAATCTAAAATCACATTATTTTAGAGCTAAAACATATATTTTCTGAAAATAATTTTTATATTATTTTATTAAATCAATATTTGTTCATTATTATGTCATAAAACACATTATATATTTAAATGGTATTTAATTTTTACCCAAAAAATCGATTGTCTTAGAAAATTATGAAAAATCCATCGTTGGATAAATTCTACATCATGAATCCAAAAATAAGATTTATTTTATCTAAATTTTTTTCTAAATATGTGAATTTTTACTTTTAAAATAAAAACTGACATTTATAAAAAATTCATGGGTTTTGACAAAAACGGCTTTCAAACCTTAATAAAAATTACAATTGTATTCATAAAAATTATACAATAATTTATATTTAATAAAAATTAATTTAGTTATAATATTTTATTAAAATATTGTTTAATTTAAAAATCCATTAATTCATCAAAATAGAATTTTTAATTTAATATTAACTAAAAATACTATTTGTGCTTTAAAAATATATTTACAAAGTAACAGTACTAAAATGAATGTATATTCATTATTCTATAACAAAATAATGAACATAATAATAGTGATAGGATCTTTTTACAACCCCTTATAACACCTGCATAAGACCTAAGGGTAAGGTGTGCGATGGTGACAGACTCTTGGGGTGGCTGAGATAACATCGCTTGGGCGGTAATCTCTATAAACTTCCACTTCTCCCATTTATGGTTCTGTTCAAGCTTAATGTGTTGAAGCTAGGATTGGTCTTGGTCAAGAGAGAAGTCCAGTGATGCTACCTTCTTTACAAGATCCAAAAAATGGGCTTTGTATGGAGCAATTCTACTAGATGAGGTCATCGCTTCCTTTGTTTGAGTAAATAGGATTTGTTAACGCCCTATATTTATACTAATCATGTGATCACTGTTCAACAGATATATTAGTAATGGTAACAATTATTAATGGTATTTTAAAATAAAAAAAACATAAAATTAAGGAAGTGAATATGTTATATAACCATTTTACATAATAATACATTTAATTAGATCAAGATAAATTTTAATTAATAAAAGTTTGGGTCGTTACATATATTATTCTGGGACTACCCATCACATTATCATTATACATTAATATGTGTTCCAAAATAACATAAATCATTCATCATATGTCATAACCCATAAAAAGGAAATGAGTTTCATTAACATTTTAACATTTCATCATAGAATAACCCATAGAAAATAAATAGGTTTCATAAACATATCCCATCATAATGATAAACCATACATAGAAATAATGAGGACGTTATCATTATATCACATCCCTAGAAAATATTAAGTGAAATAAAATGATGTCATCAGTGATTAAATTTTTATTTAAAATATCATTGGAATATTTCTTGGGGAAAATACCCTTTTCACTTTGAAATCACTTATTTAAAATCTAAATATTTCCAAAATATTACGTAAAACATTTTCATTGAAAATAACCTTGGAAAATTGTAAGGGAAGCTTCAAATCATGAAAATTTATGAAGATGGTAAATTCTGTTCATCACATGTATGTTAAAACAATTATTTTTTTCACATTTTTGGTAAAAAGCAAAATTACCTCGTTCAGAAAATAACAAGAACATTCCTTTCATACAAAAAATTAAAAAGTCAATAATGGTTAAAATTTAATTTAAAAAATCATTGGATATTATTAAAAACATTTTTTAAACATTTTATAAAACATGGATATGGAAGAAAAGGGATTCCTAGCCAAAATATAATAAATAAGTTCATTTTTTCTTAAAAACATTTTCTGAACCATTTAGAGTACCAAAGAGAGGAAAATTGTACTAAAACTTTAAAGTTCATGAAATAACCATAAGAGAAGAAATATTAAATTATTTTATCCAAAAATGATCCTATAATTTCTACAATGTAAATTCAATCATAAATAACCCCGATTAAAATGGGATTGAAACATAAATATCTTACTACTTTGGTAACTTTTGAATCATAATAACCATGAAAGAATCACTTCAAATGAAACTTTAGTTATCATGAACATAAATATAATCCTGATATATCATATCAAATGGGTAGTATATACACCTAATAAACATATATATCTGCATAAAATCAAACATGTCTCAATGAAACAATATTGATATGAAGAACCCTTACCACTGTAGTAATCTTTGAATCAAAACCTCATGAAAGAGATAAAATTATATATATTTTAATTAAAAATAATTTTCAATAAAATAATAATAAAATTAAATAATTATCATAATATATTCCACATAAAATAAATAGGTGTTTAATATAGCATGTGTCTCATAGAAATTAAAGTGAGATGAAAATCCCCTTACCTCAAGTTCCACTTGATTTTAAAGCACTCAAACCTCCTGTATAATAAATTTAAATTTATTATACTTATATAAAATAGTATTTTATATAATTATAATATCATTTATGGTCTACTTATAAAATTTAAATACCCATTTATTAGTAATTACTTATTAAAATTATCATTTTTGGGTGTTAACTATTTCATTTTTCATGAGATTTTTGGTTTGGTAGTTATGGTACTTATACATTGATCATGGTTACATAATATATAATATACTAATCAAGATATAAATATCATATATATTCAATATATATATTTAGAGTCATCCATAAAAATTATAGATAGAAAAATGAATTACACCTTTCATTGAGACGAGAGGTCGTACTTACGCGTGAATATTGTTTTCACTTTTCAACGAATGGAATGAAATATAGGTAAATAATAATTCACCATTAAAGAATCATTATTATATCATGTATATCATGCATATTCATTAATTCCGTCTTTATAACCATCCATGTAAAATGGTGATGAAAAAAATTACATTGTTTCATGGAGAGGGTAAGTCATACATATGTACGAGCATTGTTTTCAGTTTTCATATGATGGAAATAAGTTGGGTAATGGTTGTTCCATCATCATAATAATTAATTATATTTAATATACCTAAATAATTTTTTTATAAGGGATAACATGGATTTATAGTAGGTAAAAAAATTGAAAAATCTTGGGTAAGAACTTATACCTCTACATTGAAAAACCTCTTTTGTCGTACAAACAGATCCTTGAAGGGATGGTCTTTTTGAAATAACATAAGATCTATGATGTGATTAAGCAATATAGGGAGGTATTATGTGTAATTCCCCAACCCCAGTTTCCTTGAGTGGGTACCTTAATACAATACATTAGAATGATTATAAGAAATTTGTATCCTAAATGAACAAATAGTTTAGTAGATTTAGAAATCTAGATAAATACATAAGTTTAACATTACAACTTGAAATTAAAAACAACATAAAAGTTCCATTGGGAACATCCACCACTCTAATTTTATCCCTGCAAGTCAATCATAATATAACTATTCATGTCCTGGAAAAAATGAAACATAAGAAGGGGTGAGCTTAGATGCCTAGTGAGGGTAAAAAATACAGTATAATATATCATAAACATAAACATTAGGCATTATGAATAATTTAAAACACATGAATTTAAAAATAATAAACTTAGACATATTATGGTAGGAATATGAGATGGGTAAAAATTTTCATAATAAAACATAATCATGGGTAATCTATGAGTCGAATAACCACATAAACTATGAATTTCTAGATCCATAATGAGGGAAATAAATATTCCAAACATTTTGAAACATACCATCAAGGCCTTATCTAAGAAATCTAAAAATGATTAAGGCCTCATCCAAAACTATATCTAAAAAATGGGCAAGGAATTGACCAATTCCATATCTATTTGTCTCATCAGACCTATGATGCATCAAGAGGATATAGGGGGACTCACTCATCACTTAATAAGTCCAATTAATTCCTCATATGAATGTGGATAAACATAAAAAACATGTACATTCATATTGAAACTATCAATGAAATGTAAATAACTTTCCTCAAACATTAAGAATAAACACTGACCATTCAGAGTAAATTGCTGAAGGGTTTTAAGATATCACATCCATATTAAAACTAATCATAAAACATTCAAATAAATATGGTAGATTATATCATAAAGTATTAATCCCAATAATACATAATAATCAATAAGAGTGTTTAAATAGATGAAGATACTCTTATAAAATCATCGAGTAATTCTTGAGATAAATACTCTTTTACTTTTAAAAGAAGAGTTATTTTGGAAAATGTTTGTATAAAACCAAAAGTAAAGTAAGAAAGTATTTTCATAATTAAATAATTGAATTTATAAAAATAATGTTTTCTGAAATATATATATAGTTCCCTTGAAAATAGGTAATAATTTTATAAATTCCCCTGAATCGAGCTTGTATTTCCGGAAGAAGTTTTGAAAGATCCTTTTAAAACATATAAATCCACATAGAAGAAAGTAGTATTATGGTTGGTACACATATATATAACATTAAAACAGAATTTATGAGGAGTAAATATGAATAAATAATAATTTAATTAAAGTAAGTATAAAATAAGAGTAACCCAAATGAAAATGGTGGTTTGAGTAGAAAACCCTTACCTTAAGTCTGAAGGTGTTCCTCACTTGATCTTAATGGTCTGAATAATAAAATTTAGGTCTATTAATTAATAATTATAGAACCTAATATACATTTAATTTATTTATTATAATCTTATTAGGTCCATTAATGGCCTTTTTTATGGGTTAATAGATTCAATTTCATCATTTGAGAGCATTCTCTTCCTTGGTTTTCATGATCGATTTACTTATATTTATGTATAGATAAACAAGAAAGATGAGAATTTTTGTAAGAAATTTAAGTTTTATTTTTTTATTTAATAACCCAAATATTACATGTTAATGAAATTCATTTTTTTATTTGGAGTAAATATGAATTATTATATAAAACATTAATGATAGCTGTTTTGGTTAATTGGTGGTTTTTGATCACAACGAATGCACTTTTCTTTATAAAGAAATATCATGTGTAAAAAAGACTAATAACCTTACATAATACATATTAAATATAATTTTTTATGTTTAAACCATAAAAATTGTTTCATTACAATAATTTAATATGCTAATAGAAATTGAAAACCCATCATCCTTAAATGTGGTAAATTAGCACATCTCGGATGGTCTTTTTACTACTATCATAAAAGAAGGTAAAGGATAGATGATAATAAATTATTCCATAATCATAACAAAAATTATAGTACATGTAAGTTATTTTATTTTTCATAACATTTGTATTAGTATAGGTGAGGATAAAAAAGAAAAAAACAAACTGAAAAGAAAGTAAAATAATTCAAAAGAGGAATTTACATCTTGAATTAATCTTCCTTGAGAGCCACTTTAGGTGGGAGTATTTGGTATTTTGAGGAGACTAAGGGATGTTGTAAGTGGGGTAAGATATTAGGGAGATATTTGGGAATAATATGGACTAGTAAAAAGGCTTGATAATAGTGAATATAAGAGAGAGTGAGGGGGGTTTTATAGTGGAGGAGAGGAGTAATTTTTGAATATCATAATCATTATTTTATTATTTTTATCAAGAACAGAAATAGTATTGATTCTTGTCTATAAGAATACTAATTTGTTCATTTTATTTCTAACTAAGTGGTCTTCCATAAGCCTTACCTTCCCCTATGACTCAATAAATCATGTATTTAGTATTTATCGTAAATTATCATATTTTACTATTCACTAAAATTTCAAATATTTTAGAAAAATCCCAAAACATTAAGATAGCCATTTTTCAACAGGTATAATCCAAAAGTGGACTCCATTTTATCAAAATAATTTTCTAAATACTAGAGATTAAATTTTTAATTAAAATCATTATTTACTCAAAAAATACAATTTGAAAACCAAAACTGATTTTATCATCATCATCATCATCTAGATTTTTATTAATAAAAGGTGTCAATGAGGGCTTGGGGGGATATGGATAAGGGGGTAGAAAATGGTGAAGTCCAAGGGAATCCCCTCATATAATGTCCATTCATGTTGGAGTCAAGCTATGAAGGTCGTGTATGAAGAGACTCTCTGTTCCATGAATGTCGTAGGAGGCCAAAAAATCTACCGCCTTGTTACCCTCCTATAAGGTGTCAGATATTTTGATGTTTTTTCAAGGATATCATGGAATTTTCGGATAGTGTACTCTATAGACCACGGGGTGTCACCCATACCCTTGAGGGAATTATGAACAATGAGAGAATCCGTTTCAGCCTTCGCAAGGATGATCCCCTTCTGCTGGAAAACCGAGAGGCCCGCGAGCATGGTGCTTGCCTCTGCGATAAGCGATGAGTCGTTGCCCAAGAGGATGGAGAAGGGAAGAATGACCGAAACAAAGGAGTCGTGGATCAGCCCTCTACTGCGCATGAGCCCCACAACACAGGACCCGTCGAATGTTGATCTTGAGGCCCTGTGACGGGGGTTCCCACCTGACCCACCTGCCAATTGAGTTACAAACGGTGAAATCTTGGTCATGTGGATAGTGCATGATTTGATGCATATTGGGGGAATCCCTTCTGATGTTCACCGCTCTAACCAGGTCGAGTAAAAGGTGTTTGGTTCTGATTGCTATCGCATGGCCGGAGGTGGACACCCCATTGTGAAGAATATTGTTCTTTGCCTGCCAAATACACCAACAGCCTTCTTAGAGAACTAGTGCTCGATCTTTCCCCTCTGACCTTTGGGGCCCCAATCCATGGAACCAATATAAAAGGAAGGGTTCCCCTACCATTCCAGGAACCTAAATACCAAAAATCCACCAAAACTAGACCAGAGGACTTTTTCCCAGTCACTTTTAAAAAACATATGGTCTGTCCCCTCATCCTTATGCTCCTTACAGCAGACACAGTGTAAGGTGCTTAAATTTTATTTATGCAATCATGGTGTGGTTACTATTCATAAGGGTCATATTAATATTCATTAGGGTACATTACTATTCATAAGGGTACATTACTATTCATCAAAATTTAATTTTATTCTACCAGACTCCAAATATCACGCTGAATGTAACTGTGTATATCAGTTTTTCAAAATTCAAATCATAGAAGTGGAAAATTTATGTTTATTGGATAGGTTATAATAAGTTTTGTTTCGTAGAGACTCAGTGTTTCATGCATTCAATATTAAATTTATTTTCAAATCCTTGGGGTGTTATATTCTCCCCTCCATAAAAAAAATCATCCTCAAAATTTACAGAATATTACCTTATCAAAATATTTGGGTAGGTCTTCATCATAAGCTCCTCAGGATCCCATGTCACCTCTTCAATTTTATGATTTTTTCAAAGTATCTTTACCAGTAAAGTTTTCTGATTCCTCAACACCTATTCTTTGGTCTCTAGAATCATGATAATCTATTCACAGTATGATAGGTCATGTTCTAATTCTATTCCTTCATAAGTGAGTACATGTGTTGGGTCTAGAATGTACTTTCTCAACAATGAGACATGGGACACATTGTGTACTTTAGACATGCTAGGCGTTATATCAAAAGGATATGAAACAACTCAAATTCTCTCAAGGATTTCAAAAGGTCCAATGTACCTAGGGCTCAGTTTCTCTTTCTTCCCAAATTTATAACACCCTTCCATGGAGGAACCTTCAGGAAAACATGATCTCTTACTTGAAATTCCAAATCCTTACTTCGATTATTAGTATAAATCTTTTTCTTTCTCTGAATATCTTTGATATGGGTTTTAATAGTCTTTACCTTTTTTGTTGTTTACTCCACAAGCTCTAGGCCCACAATATTTCTTTCTCCAAATTCATCCCAAAAAGTTCATGTATGACATCTCTTTATGTACAATGCTTTATATGGTGAAATTTGAATACTTTAATGTAAACTATTATTGTAGGAAAACTCTACTAAATGTAAATATTGATACCACATACCTTGAAAGTCAAGTGAACATGATCTCCACATGTCCACTAATGTTTGGATTGTCTACTCTAATTTCCTATCAGTTTGAGGGTGATAAGAAGTACTCAATCGAAGCTCAATATCCAATGATTTTTGAAGACTTTTCTAGAATTTCAATAAAAATAATGGATCATGATCAGACACAATTGAGAGAGGTTCCCCATGAATTCTCACAACTTCATTGATATAGAGTTGTTCTAGGTGCTTGAGTGTCAAATCCTCCCTTATAGTGAGGAAATGTGCATATTTCATAAGTTAATCAACAGTTACCCATATCACATCATTCTTACTTGGAGTTTTGGGTAATCTAGTGATAAAATACATGGTGATTTCATCCCATTTCCATCTAAGAATTGGTAGAGGATTCATGACTCCTCTTTGATTTTGACTTTCAGCCTTCACTTGTTGACAGACTAAATATCCTGATACATAATCATCAATTTCCCACTTCATGTTGTCCCACTAGAAATGTTCCTTAAAATCTATATATATTTTAGTGCTACTAGAGTGTATAGTGAAATTTGAGCTATGAGAATCTTCCAATAACAAAATTTTAAACTCGGGTATAGAGGGAACACATATACTCTTCCAAAATTTTAGAATTTCATATTCACACCTGAATTCAACCAACTTCCCATCATTCACATATTTAATTTTTTTTGAAGATTCTCAACATTATACTAAGAATTTTTAATCCTTTCCAACAAAGATGGTTGGGAAACCAAATGAAAAGTAGTGATATTTCAACTTCTTTGATAATTATCATATACATCTTTACTAGATCCATAAACACAAGATCCCTTTCAATCCTTGTTTTTTTTAGGACTCAATGATCCTTCTTGCTCAATGTATCAGCTACCTTATTTTCTTTTCTTAGTTGGTAGTGTATGATACAATCATAATACTTGAGTAGTTCAAGCCATCGTCGTTTCCTCTTATTGAGTTCTTTCTATGAGAAGATATATTTCAAGCTCTTATGATATGTATATATCTCACATCTTTCACCATAGAGATAATGTCTCCATATCTTCAGATAAAATATTACATCTGCAAAGTCAATATAATGTGTAAGATAGTTTTGTTCATTAATTTTTAACTTCTGTGATGTGTAGGCAATAACTCTATCATTCTACATAAGGACACAACCAAGTACTTTCTCTGATTCATCACTATAGATCACAAATCCACCATTCCTTGATGGTAGAGTCAGGATCATATCATTCACTAATCTCTTATTCAATTATTCAAAACATTCCCCACATTCCTTTTTCCATATGAACATAACCCCTTTAGGTGTAAGCTTGGTCATTTGGTTGGCTAAATGGGAGAATTTATGAATGAAAAGCCAATAATAACTAACTAAACCAATAAAACTATGCACCTCAGTTATATTCATTGGAGTAGGACATTCTTTCACAACCTTTGTATTCATAGGATGAACAGATATTACATCCTTAGAGACAATGTGGCCAAGAATAGAAACTAATTGAATCCAAAATATACACTTTGTAAACTTCCCATATAATTCATTTCTTCTAAGAGTCTTCAGAATAGTGCACAAGTGATTTTCATGATCTTTATAGGTTTTGGATTATACCAAGATATCGTCAATAAATACCACCAAAAATTCATCAAGATATTCCTTGAAAAATCTATTCATTAGATCTATGAAAACAGAGGGTGCATTAGTCAGTCCAAAAGGCATTACTGTAAACTTGTAATTCTCATACCTGGTTTAAAATGCTATCTTTAGAATATCTTCCTTCCTCACTCATAGCTTATGATATCCATATCGAAGTCCAATCTTTGAAAAAATATTGGACTCCATGAATCTGATCAAATAAATCATCAATGTGAGGTATAGGATACTTGTTCTTTGTTGCTATAGCATTGATCTCCCTATAATCAATATAAAACCTCATAGATCCATCTTTCTTTTTAACAAAAAGAATAGGGGCTCCCCTGGAGAAACACTAGGGAGAATAAATCATTTATCACTCAATTACTCTAGTTATTTCATTAGTTATACTAATTCCATAATGTCCATTATATGAGGAGTATTTGATATAGGTATTGAACCAAGAATTAAATCAATAGGGAATTCAACTTCCATCTCTGAAGGATGTCCAAGTAAATCCTCCAAAGAAACATCAATATATTCTTCCACAATACGTACATCCTCAATTTGAATATTTCTTTCCTCACCCATATATATTACATTCTAATCCTCTCTAATAATTTCATAAAGTAGAGCTACTAGGGGTGGATCTAAATAAGATCCAGATGATGATGTTTTCACTCTAAATATATAGGATTCTACATCATTCTCAAAAAAATGTAACCTCCTTTTTTTGTAATATATTTTCACATCATGGTTCAAAATCCAATACATACCATGGATTATATCAAATTCAATCGTGGGTATGATAATAAAATTAGTATATAAAGTATGTTTATATGCCATAATGGGGACTTCCTGGAACATCTTTGTTGCAATGATAATTTCCTTATGAGTTTTGACTAAAAAATCCCATGTTAAATCAAATTGGAAATATCTAATTTTCTTGGAAAACTGGGAAGATATGAAAGAATTTGATTGTCAAAAATCAAATAAAGCACTGGCTATGTTTGATTAAATGATTAAAGTACCTTCCACCATGTCATTAGGAACCTCAATATCAGTGGTTGTGATCGCATAGGCTTGTCCCTGCTCCCTTGGCCTTTTCTGTGGAATGTTTTCTTTATACATTGGAAAATCATTATCATATTTTTCTATCTACCTACAATTATAGCATTGAACATTAATAGCTTCTTTCTTCCCCTTGAAATCACCAGCATGATGGCCTTTTTGTCCACACTTATTGCACACCCTTTTTTCCTCTTAAGTAGGCACAAGGGTGTTTCCTTCTACAATTATCATAGGGTGGAAAGACAATTATTCCCTTCTTCCCCATTTCATTATTTACTTTTCCATAGTTTTCAGTATCCCTTTTCTTCTCTTTCTTTCCTTTAAAGTTATAAGACCTAGATAACTCCTTTTTCTTCTTGATATCACATGAGACTATGTCTTCATATGATGAGAAAGTTTGGAAAACCCATGCCTATTATAGAAATGGATTTAGACCATTAAAGAATCAATAAATATTTATCCTTGGATTACGTATATATTCCACAGTATGTCTTGCTAACCTTGTGAAGTTTTCTTCATCCTTTGCAACATTCTCATATTCCTTTTACCTCAAATTCAAAAACTACCTTTCCAAATCTGCTTGTTGTTCATGGGGAATGTATTTCTCTAATAAAAGTTATTAACATTCACTCTATCCCATGTTTTCTATTTATTCATACTCCTTTTTTTAATTAGTAACCACCATTGATTAGAATCTCCCAAAAAATTATAAACTACCATAAAAATCTTCTCCCTTTTGTTACTTCTCAAGGTGAGAAATGTCTTCTCTAAGGAACTTATCTATTTTTCGCTACGAGTGGGTTTTTAGTCCCATTAAATGATGGTGACTATTGTCACATAAAGAGATCTAACATAGCTCCTCCATGTTATGGATCTGGATGCTCCATATAGGTAAGGTTATTGTTCATCACCTGAGTTATTTGTCCTAGTATAGTTATAAGTTACCCCGCACCGGTCACATCTCTAGAGCCAACATCATTATCTTGCATAGGAGGGAAATCCATACATGGTATACACACATTCATGTGGTTTCTATTGCTTATAATAGGAACCATTTCCAAATACTGGAATACACTAGATTATTCTATGAATCATAATGTACTATCTCAACTTAGAAAAAAAAAATACTCAACATAAATTGAAATCCTATGTATAACTAATCCCATAATCATAAACATGGTTTCCTTGAGAAAAATTACATTTAAATACTTCATAATGGATTGTAAAAAAATATATGAATTATCCTAAGAATATCCCCCCGAGAGTGTCAAACTAGGTGCACATTAAGGCCCATTATTTTGTACTAGGATACATCGGGTCAAGCCTGAAACTCCTTGTCAGAGTTTTCACTCCTAGGTACATCTATTCCTAAACCATGTCCACTTGTAGTATCCAGATAGGGATTTATTTTCTAGAAATATCCACATAATCTATTCCTTACCAAAATTCTAGGATATTCTTGTATACTTATCCTCAAAGACTATCTTATATTTATGTTCTCTAACCTAAATTTTCTAAATCTAGTTTCCTTGTTTTCTACTAAACTTCTTCTAATAAAAACTGTAATTCTCTGAACCCTGTTTCCCAAAGCTGGTTCCATAATACATTACATTGGCATGATTATAAGAAATTTGTATCCTAAAGGAACAAATAGTTTAGTAGATTTGGAAATCCAGATACACACATAAGTTCAACATTACAAATTGAAATGGAAAAACAATATAAATGTTCTATTTGGAACATCCACCACTCTAAGATTATCCCTCCAAGTTAATCATAATATACCTCTTCATGTACAAGAAAAAATGAAACACAAAAAGGGGTGAGATTAGATGCTATGTAAGGGTAAACAATACAACGGAAGTTATCATAAACATAAAGATTATGAATGGAGAATAATTGAAATCACATGCCTTTAAAAATAATAAACTTAAACACATTATTGCAGCAATATGATATGAGTAAAAATTTACATAATAAAACATAATCATGGATATATTACTAGTCAAATAACCACATGAAATATGAATTTCTAGATTAATAATGAGGGAAATGAATATATTTAGACATTATAAAACATAATATCAAGGCCTCATGCAAGACATATAAAATTAATAAGGTCTTGGACAAAACCATATCAAAAAAATGGACAAGGCCTCAGCCAAGTCTATATCTATTTGTCTCATGGGACCTACCAATGCATCGAGAGGTTGTAGAAGGTCTCACCCATCACATAATAAGTCAAATTATTTCCTCATATGAATGTGGATAAACATAAACAACATATACATTCATATTGAAGCTAAAAAATGAAATGTAAATAACTTTCTCTGAACATTAAGCATAAACACTAACCAATTAGAGTAAATTGGTGAATGGTTTTAAGATATAATATCCATATTAAAACTAATAATAAACCATTAAATTAAAGATGGTATATTATATCATAAAATATTAATCCCAATAATACTTAATAATCAACAAGAGTGTTGTAATAGATGAAGATACTCTTATAAAATCATAGAGTAATTCTTGAGATAAATACTATTTTACTTTGAAAAGAAGATTTATTTTGGAAAAATATTTGTATTAAAACAGAATTTAATAAAGAATGTATTTTCATAATAAAATGAGTAATTTTAGAAAGATAATGATTACTAAAAATAGATTATAGATTGCCCTTGAAAATATGTATGAATTTGAGAAATTTCCTTTAATCGGGCTTGTATTTCAAGAAGAATTTTTCAAATATTCTTTTAAAACATATAAATACACATAAATGAAAGTATGATTCTAGTTGTTACACATATATATAACATTAAAACAAAATTTATGAGTAATAAATATTAATAAATAATAATTTAATTGAGTTAAGTAGAGAATAAGAGTAACCCAAATGAAAATGGAGGTTCGAGTAGAAAACCCTTACATTAAGCATGAAGGTTTTCCTAATTGGATCTTAATGACTTGAATAATCAAATTCAGGTTCATTAATTAATAATTACAGAACCTCCTATCCATTTAATTTATTTATTATAACCTTTTTATGTTTATTCATGGCCTTTTTGATGGGTTAATAGATTCAATTTCATCGTTTGGGAGCATTTTCTTCCATGGTTTTCTTGACCAGTTTACTTATATTTATGTATGGATTAACGTGTAAGATGAGGATGGTTGTCTAGAATAGAAGTTGTATGTTATTGGTGAAAAAATATAAAATTAAATGGTTATAAAATTCATTTGGTTATTTTTAGCTAATATGAATCATTATATAGAACATTAATGATAGTTGTTTTGGTTAATTGGCAGTTTTTGATCACAACGAATGAATTTTTCTTTAAAAATTAATATCATGTGTACAAAAGATTTAAGAACCTTTAATAAGACATGTTTCATATATTATGGTCTGGTTCAACCATAAAAATGGTTTCATGACCAGAATTGAATATGGTAATAGAAATTGAAAACCCATCATCCTTAAATATGGTAAATTAGCACATCTCGGACGGTATTTTTACTACTAGCATAAAAGAAGGGTAAAGGAGAGAAGATAATAAATTATTCCATCATAATAAAAAAACAAAAATAAATGTAATGTAATTGATTTTTCATAACATTTGTATGAGGAAAGGCAAGGATAGAAAAAAAAACAAAGGAACTTGAAAAGAAAGTAAAAGAATTGAAAAGAAGAATTTACCTCTTGAATTAATCTTCCTTGAGAGCCTATTTATGGGAGAGGATTTGGTATTTTGAAGGGAACAAGGGATACATGATTTTGGGGAGGAGCTTAGGTAGATATTTGGGTAAAATTTGTACTAGGCATAAGGCTTGAGAGGAGTGAAGAGAAGAGGTAGTGAGGGGGATTTATAGTGGAGGTGGGGAGTAATTTTTTATTATCTTAATAATTAATTTATTAGTTTTCTCAAGACCAAAAATAGTATTGATTCTTGTGACCAAAAATAGTAATATTTTCATGTGAGTTAAAAACAAGTGGTATTACATTATCCTTACATCACCTATGACATAATAAATTAAGTATTTTGTATTTATTGAACATTCCCATATTTTACTATTCGCAAACATTTCAAATATTTCAGAAAAATACTGAAAATTAACCATCGCTATTTTTCATTGTGTAGAATCCAAAAAATGGACTCCATTTAATAAAAATAATTTTCTAAATATTAGAAATTTAATTTTTAATTAAAATCACTATTTACTTGAAAAATACAGTTTTAAAACCAAAATTGATTTTATAATACCCTGAAAAATTAACTAAGGTCTTATTAAATTATTCTAAAATCATAGGACTGAAATTTTTTTATTTAGGAAACCATTTTATAAAAAATAATTAATTTATTAATTTAAAATTTTAATTAAATATTTATCACTTACAAAAATATGATTACTTAATTAACAATTTATAAAATTTTCTACTTCATTTATAAGGTGCCTAAATTTTATTCATAAAATCATGGATAAGGTTACTATTCATAATTTTCAAATTACTATTCATAAAGTTGTATTAATATTCATAAGGTTACATTAATATTTACTAAAATTTAAGTTCATTCAACTAGACTCTAAATATCACCCTAAACGCAACTATGTATGTCAGTGTTTCAAAATTCAAATCATGGAAGTGGAAAAATTTTGTTTATTTTCTAGGTTATAATAAGTTTTGTTTTGTATAGAATCAGTGACTCATAAATTAAATATTAAATTTATTTTCAAATCATTATGGTTTTACATTATTTCAGGTATTTTTCAATCTAGAAGGCTCAAAAGGTGTGAGGAATAGAGTGGAATAGTTCCTTTTTATAAGTGAGGGGAAGGATACTCTTGGAATTACCTAAAGTTTTAAATTAATATAAATTAATTTTTACAATAAAGTGACTAGAAATTGATATATTTAATAAATAGTATTAGGATTATTCTAAATCATCTCATATAAATAGAATTTTGACAAGTTTAGGTGATATTTTCATTCTTATATCTTTTTTTAATCTCATGTGAACCCTTTTGGAAATTACCACAATATCAAATTTCTATACTATTTAAGGGTCAATAATGTTACAATAAAAAGATAAGTGAATTTTAAATAGACCATGTATGATATATTAAACTATATTTCATTCACTTTGCCGAATATAATATTTTTTTAAATTTTAAATCATTTAATAAAATATTGTTTATTATAAAATAACATTAATGTCATTTTTTGAACTATTCATTTACTTTGACTTTAAAGTCATCAATATAGTTATGGAATTCAAATATAAAACTTTAAAACATCTTTAATATACAATATCTATATAAAATGATATTTAATCATAATAATTCATCCAAATTTCAATACTTTAAATTTTTTTTAAATCATTTATTTTATTTTTCTATTAATTTAATAAACATTGTGTCGATGTTGCATAAGCATTTAAGGAAATTACTCAATCAATAAAAATTAAAAATAAATTTCCATGTTAAAAAAATTTAATCCATATTTAAAATAAAAAACTATAAAAAAATTATACTCTTTTTATACATATGTAAAAAATTTTAGAGATATTAAAGTCAAGAGAGTGACATTTTATATTTATTCTTTTCTTAAAATAACATAAAGGTCAATTTCTAATAAAAAATAACCAAGTGACCATATTTCAATAAATGGATGATAATGTTCAAACTAAACTCATAAAATAGGATAAATAAAAGTTTTAGATAACTTTTAAAGGCTTATCCCAAATTTTTAACCATGTTTCACCTGTTTTACCAATACTGAGGTGATAAATATTTACCAAGGTTAATATTTATAATGATCAGAAATAAATGGGACCTATTTACCAAATTTAATTCTATTAGTTAAAAATATAGAATTAATTTTTTAATATTCAATTCATATAATTGGTAGAATTTAATTTAAAATTAAACCCTCAAAACAAGATGAAAAGCGATTTTTAAAAAATGTGTTTTTAAGCATAAAAATTAACATATATAAAAAACATGAATATTACTAATTAAATTGGAATTAATGAGAATATTATAAATAAAAAGGATAAAATTTCACTTTAATATCATATGAAACATAGAATTATACTTTTAAATTACTTTATTTAATGAAAATAAATGACAGTATTTGAAAAATTGTTATATTTAATTATTCACTAAAAAATCAATTATTTTGAGAAAAATACCAAAAAATGAGCTTAAGTTAATTTTTATATGATGATTTAAAAAATGAAGTTAATTTTATAAAAAAAAATTCTAATTTTTTTTTAAATTTATTATAATTTTCTCACAACTATTATAATAAAAACAATTTTGAAGAAAATGCATTTTTGAAGCATAAAATGACTTCACTAAAAAATTGAGTGCTTATTTGTTTATAATTAAAAAATAAATTTTCATTGATTAGTACCATTATATATATATTTCATAATTTTTTCACTCATATTCATACCCAACAATTCAACAAATATTTTACATTTAAATAATAATATTTTTATAATATATCTCAATTTGTTTAAAGCTCGGTGTTTAATTTTAAAGAAACTATCAAACATATTATTATTTTAAACTAAATTTCCAAAATTTTACATTCTAGAAAAAAATTATGTTTTAAATTATTACCTATATTTCTTACTAACTTTATCTCACCTAAATCATATAACTTTCATACCATCCATTTCTTACACCTTACTTACAATTCTTTTCCATGGAAAAGTACCTCCTCCTCACTTATAAAAGGGTGATTACTTACACCCTTTAAATAATAAACGCCTATTTTTAAATTTCCTTGAATATCTAAACAAATTTCCTCTTCTTTATTTCCTTTAAGTTCCCTAATTCCCCTGGTCACTAAAATTTATCCTGAGTCCCTCAAATATAAGGTCTTTATCAAGAGAAAGTTCAAGATCACAACGTAGGTGTCACATCTTTCTTAATATATCTATATTATTATTTAATTTCTAAAAAAACATAAAAATGGTATAATAATTATATAAGCATAATTATTTTGTTGATATTTTGTTATAATAATGTTACAATCATAATTTATTCTCTTCCATCAACTAATATAAAGAAGAACCGTTGGTAGTGCATGTGTGTGGATTATCATCTCCATGAAGTGACACTTTTTGTTTTTCATCACCACTACTCATGGATGGTATTAATTATAGTATTGATGAATAAATTTTATGTATATAACTTCTTTATTATTATGAAATTTTGGAGTGGAATTAATACCAAAATAACTCCTACGAAACTACTACAAATAGTCAAAACTATAAACAATTGATGTGGGAAAATAGAAAAAAACAAACTAATATACATATAGATAATGATTATAAACGAAAATTATAAATATTTTTAAGTGTTAATATGGTTATTAAAATTATATTTCAATATTTATATTTTTATAGGAGGTTAGAGCACATTAAACTAAGAGGGGAAATAATGTAAGGGTTTCTTTGTATCAATTTTGAATCCCCCGAGAAATGTTTTATACTATACACCATGTTTCATTTTTGATTGTATAACTACTACCCAATTTTAATTTTGTATCATTATTTCATTATATTTCATGATGTCCAATTTTTTATTCTATGTTCATTTTCTCTTGGATTTTTTATTCAAGAAATACAAATATTGTAAGTGCTTTCCATCTCATCTTCTCTTCATTGGGACATGTTTTAATGTTTTACATCAAGTTATTATTTATATGGTTTATATAGTACCTATGGATGTATTTTGAAATAATAAATTAATTAATCCATGGTATTTATAAAACCATATGATTTTTAATCCTATAAAGACTCCTTATTAAAAAATTTCAAAAGTAGTGAGGGGTTTTTTAATGACTCAATTCTCTTAATTTGGTCATAATCACTCATCTTTGCCTATTATAATTCATGATTAATATATTTTGACCTATGATGACTTTAGAATTTATTTCAACCTTTTTTTGGGGTAAATCATGTTTCAAACTAATATCTTCTTCCTCGATGATTTTCATTCTTCATTAAAAATCCATTTTGTTAAGAATAATTCTTATTATATTGAATAGATTTTTCTTCCATGTCTATATTTTTACATAACACTAATTTCCTCCTTTACCTAGTAGAAAATCAAACTGTTTTCATCTATAATGATCTTATTATTCCCCTTATTTCATTTTAATATAAAATTTTTCTTTATCATTTCTAATTATTTAGGTTTTCAACAAGGTTATATTAAATTGTTCAAAAGGTTTTCCCATACATTCAAAATAAAATTTTTTATCATTCACTCCACAATTTATTTTATTAACCTTTTTTCCTTTTACAAGATTCCATTATTAAAGATTATTTTTAAAATTAAAAATTTTCAAAGTATTTTCCACATCCCTTTTTGAAAACATAGTGTCCTTTTCAAGTTTACATTATTAATGATTCTTTTTAAAAGTGAATGTTTTTAAAGTATTATCACTCCACATTTTAAAAACTTTTTGTCTTTTCAAGTCTTCATTATTTTAAATTATTTTAAGATTAATGTTTTTAATGTATTTTTACTTTTTATTTTTGAAACCTTATTTATTTTCAAGGATCTTTTATTTTAAACTCTTTATAATAAGGTTTTCACTAAGTATTCTCTTTCCATTCTCAAAAATGTGTTTTTGAAATAATTTACACAATCTTTTATGATAATGTTCAAAAAAGGTTTTGTGAAAACTTTTGTATTTTCACTTAAATTTTTTATCCAAGGTTTATCTCAAATTAAGTGATGTTTTGATCATCCTCTATATATTATTATGTTATTTATCATTTTGGGAAATGATATTTTGATATCCTATGATTTATTCAGTTCATGTTATGTGATAAGTTTAGGAAACCCATTCTTTTTTCCATGGGTTATTTAAGTTATGGTGATGATTGATTTTAAGTGGCACAAATATATATGGATGAGGGCAAGTGGGATCCTATATCACTCTCCAATTAATTGATTTAATTTTATATCTCATGAGATATTTAAGTATGTACATAATGAGTTTATTCACATAGACATGGGCATGATGGGTTTGATCAAATTTTTAGGAATGGATATAATGAGTTTGTTCACATAGGCATGGGCATGATGGGTTTGATCAAATTTTTAGGAATGGATATAATGAGTTTGTTCACATAGGCATGGGAATAATGGGTTTTCTCACACATGTTTTTCTATGATTGTGGTTATACCATATTTTCAAGTTTTTCATAAAGTTGTATGACACTTTAAATTTTTCACCAAGTTATGATAAATTTTAAAGATTCATTTCATCTCTTTGAAATGTCATGTTTTCAATATTATGACTTATTTTTTAAGTATTCTGTATTTATATATTATACTCACGTGTTTTATGATTATTTATATGTTTTTTATCCATGAAATATATTTTATGCCTCATTAACAATATTTTTATGATCTTATGATTATCATACATGGTATTATGATCTTTAATTAAGATATTTTGGCCTTCTTCTTATTCTCCATCATGTTTATGATCTAATACTTTATGATATTTCTTTTCACTTATTGATCATTTGAGACAACCCCTTTCTTATGTTTTTTTACCCAGTTATAAATATGATTACCTCATGTGAGGTATATATAAAATGGTCTAAAGGATCACAGTTACAGAGATATGTTCACATGTTTTGTAAAATAATATTTTTTTTGTAGCTAGTCTCCAACACAGTAAACCTTTCAATCCTTGGTTTATAAAAATGTTTGTGAGATTTATTATTTAAATCATGATACTACTATATTATTTCTGTCAGTTTATCTTGGGTCACTTCATTGGAAAGTAGTCCTCTCTACATCATCCCATACAAAGATCAGAGGGATGAATTTTTTATACATCTCCCCAAATATTATAGATCCACTGATCATAAACACATCCCATAGACTTATTACAACCTCTCTGTGCACTAGATGAAAATTATTCATGTCTATAATCCATCTTCTGATCAGGTTCAATATTATAGACTTTTTGCAATGGTAGAAATATTATAAAACACAAAAAACTTCATACTACCCTACTGATTTGAGCTCCTATTTAGATTTTGTGTAGTTTTATCATACTTATAAGGGACATACCCATCCCACATAGAAGGTGCCTCCAGGGTGAATTTGTCATCTTGACATCTATCCTAACCACTGTTTGACAATAGTTTTCTCGAAAATAGATCCATAACTGTAGACCTATGGATATGGTGTCCTTCATCATTCTTCCAATGATAGAGGGGTATACCTAAGAATGTATCTCTTTGAATGGTCAGACTCTTTGATGAAATACCTTGTTGATGAAATTTTGTCCCCAGATATCTCACAATAATGGTTAATCCAACAGATTCATTAATTTCTGAGTCATAGTATGGGAATATAAAATCACTTAATAGCCCAAATTTGTGTATGAGCGACCTATCCAATATAGGGTAATCCTTCAAACCCACTCCCCAATTTGTGTATCAATAAACTATCCAATTTAGTAATTCATGAATGATACACAAAGAATTATTGAATGTTCATGTGGGAATACTTTGTGTATTAGTAACCTATCTAGGATTTCCACATGAACATTTAGTAATTCATTGACTTCTGAGTCATGGTATGGGAAAAGGGAATCACTTGATAGCCCAAATTTTTGTATCACTTAATAGCACATGTGTTACACCACATCCCACTACCACACCGTATGGGTGCTCGATTTGCTAGAAATGACCAAATCCCACCCTTAGGACACTACGTCACAACTTTTGACTCCACACAGCAGCAATAAAATGATCAAAAGGACTACACCACATCACTACTATGCCAAATATGGTAGTAGTTGTAACATATCCTCTATAACTCCACACCATATCCCACTATTTCAGGCTGCAACATGAACCTCCACACCATATCCCTCTCCTCCATGGCATAAACCCTATATAAAATAAGAAAATTCCAAAAAAAATCAGCCCAAACTCAAACTATAAACCCTTAAAGATTAAAATAAAGTGTACCAGAAACTGGTGGGCATCACAATTCTCCACACCATAGACACGTTATTCCCCTAGAAATATTTCAAGATTCTAGATTCACAAAAGTAGAATTCCACTACTACCTCATCAATAATTTATGCTCCCACACCTCATGGTTATCCTATCAACATACCATAGTACACGGACTAGGGGAATTGTTTTACCACACAGTACCTTATCCTGATGATTCATAATCTAAACCAATTTCCCAATCATAGTTGTTTTGAGTTCAAGGTCAATATCCTCCCACTCCATCACATGGGAAGGATCTAGTTGATAATTTCTCAACTGGGAAATATGAAACACATTTTGAATCAATGTAAAATGATATGGTAATTATAACTAATACACCACCTTTCCAAGATGTTCCATGATCTCAAAGAGGCCCATGCACCTCGGTGCCAACTTAAAATGCTTACCCAACCAACAATGTTTTAATTGAGGTGAAACTCTGATAAAAACCAAATCACCAAAATTAAACTCTAGTGGTTGATGATGATAATTTTAAAAAAAAATTATGAATCTTTTCTATGACCAAACTCTTCCAAATCAACTGCACCATTTCAATCATCTTCAGAATAAGGCTTGATCCAACCAAGGACCGCTCTCCCAAATATACCTAGCACAAGGGAGATCTAAATGGTCCTCCATAAAACACCTCAATGGGAACCATCTTAATTGAAGCTTGATGGCAATTTTTATAGGAAAATTTTACAAAAGGAAAATTATTTTCCTAAGAACCCCTAAAATCAAGCACACATGCCCAGAGAATATCCTCAAGAACCTGAATAGCTCTCTTTGTGTATCCATATATTTATGAATGATATGTCATTCTCAAAATCAATTGGGAACCCATCACCTCTTTTAAACCTTTCCAGAACTTGGATGTGAACCTCAGGTCCCTTTCATAAACAATCATAGAGGTAACCCTAGGAAATTTTAGAACCTATCGAACATACAAGTCTTTGAGTTGATTCACCTTAATAATTTCCTTGATAGGGACAAAATGTGCTGATTTCATGAGTCAATCAATGATTATCCAAATCTCTTCCTTCCCACTAGAAATCCATTGTAAACTAATGATGAAATCCATAGAAATCTAATCCCACTTTCATACTATAATTAGTAAGGTTTGAAAAAAAAACTCGTAGGTCTCTGGTGCCCCATCTTAATTATCTGACAAGTGAGACACTGTGATACAAAAACTACAATTGAACATCCCATCCACAGTCCCCAATAGTGATATTTCAAATCATGATACATCTTGGTAGTTCGAGGGTCCATAGAGCAATAAGACCAGTGCCCATTTTCCATAAATCATGACTCAAATAAATAGGAATGACCAAATTTCTATGGAAACATAAATCACCAATGGGAGATCAAGACAACTCACTCGAGGTCTCCCCACCATTTAATATTTTACTAATGCACTGGAAATTATTGTATGTCACTTTCTCGAGCAAAACCCACCCCTAGATCCAGAACTCACATTTTAAAATATTACAATACAGATGATGTTTCTTCAATGTTCCAATAATAATATACAAATGGCCTACGTGTTCTTGGTGTACACCAAAATATCATCCATGAATATGACCATGAAAGAGTCTAAGAACCTATGAAATATTGAATTAATCAATTCCATAAATACAGTAGGAGTATTAGTGAGGCCGAATGGAATCACCGAAAACTCAAAGTGCCCATACGAGCTCCTAAACATTATCTTAGGTATATCCTCTTATTGGACTCTCAACTGGTGGTACCCTACCTAAAGGTAAATATTTAAAAACCAACAAGCCCCTCTTATTTGATCAAAGAGATCATCGATCCTTGGAAAGGGATATTTATTCTTAACAATCACCTAATTTAACTTTATATAATCCACTTAGAATTTGAGTTTCCTATCCTCCTCAGCAAAGAGGATAGGTGAAGACCATGGTAACACGCTAAGACAAATAAATTCCTTAGTCTTCAAGCTAAACTTTATATTCCAACAACTCAATAGGTTCCATATGAAAAGATAGAATAGAAATTTTCATAATACTAGGAAGAATTTCAATGGTAAACTTGACCTCTCTCTATGGTGGTAAACTAGAAAAAAAATCCCAAAATACCTTAAGTTACAAACACACCACCACATGAAGTAGACTGCTCAAACAAGGATCAACGACATCAAGGAACATCTCTAACATCTGACATGAGACAACATCGGAATATGAGGAAACATGCCTCACTCTCCCAGACCTAGAATCCCACTCATACTAACATACATGAATGGCTCCATCAGAAGAGAAAAACCAAACTCAGTGATGGTAACAGTCAATATAGGCCTTAATGTTGATCATCAAATCCATGCCAATAATCTGGTCAAAGATATCAATATCAAGAACTAGGAAATCCCACACCAATTTAATGTTGGCTATCATTACCCATCATTTAGGACATTTGAAAAATGGTTCAGGAATCTTTCCCAAATGTGTGAAAAGATCTAACGAGAATGTCATAATCTTAGGATAAAATCCGAACATTTAAACTATCTTTGATTATATGAAATAATGAGTAGAACCTGTATCAAATAAAATAAGTACCATAGAGGATAAAATAAATATTTTACCTATAATAATAGTTGTACCTACTTCAGATTACTTTAATGAATACTCTATTGTAAATATTTCCGTATACTCCAAACCCCCAAGGTTGGTGAACAATCAGAAGGTCAAAAGAAGGGAGACACTCTAAGAACCCTGGTTCTCAATGCTAAGATTATAGAAACATTTAGTAAGTTTTGAAAGGCTAAAAAATAAGAAATAAATAATGAAAAAAATTGTGGAGGATGCCTGTATAGTATGTGAGTGGAGAAGTCTTGATCAGGGGAGATATCCATAGAATCTTAGCCTAGAAAAAATGGCACGGTACACCTCACAACTTGAGGTCTTGTTCCTATATTTTCATCCTCTGTTTTACAATAAATTCATTTCTGGAGTTGACTAACTTTTTCTTCTATCAAGTTAGAGAGAAATGTTAACTCACACCCTAAAAATGATATTAGAGGCTTAGCTTGGAAGTACTAGGTTGACCTGGCTGGGCAGCCAATATAGTGTTGTATAGTTCTATTTTGGATGTTTGGTTGGATGATTGCTACAATGCTTTCTCATTTCTATAAGGTTTAACACTTTTCCTAAAAAGTGTATTTTTTCTAGATATTCTTCCCCTTTATGAGGTATCCAATGTCTAAAAACAAAAATTTTGACATAATAAATTTTTTTATTAGGGTTTATGGTGTGATTTCAAAAAAGTGGTGCATGGAAAACTGGAGTTAAAGTGTTATTGCTGTTATGATGTTCATGTATATCTTGGTAGTTGTTCATTTTTTAGATTAACAAATGCTTCTAGTGGTAATTACATCTGTATCATTGTTCATTTGGAGTACTCTTAGTATCTTCTTATCACTATAGAAGAGAAAATATTTTAAAGGTAGTCTAATTCTATACATGGAATTTTGGGGAACTTCTGGTTCATTCTGCACAAAGTAGTGATGGTTGGGGCTCATGTTGGTGACCCTCATTAAATTTCATGATGATTTAGTGGATATATTTGATTGTATTAGCTTATTCTCATCTCAGTCATGAGGTGATTCTATTTGTTTCATTTTTTTAATGTCCTACACTTTGGGTTGTTTGTAATACTTTATATTTTAGGGTGGATTTAAGTGCTTGTATATGCCTGGTTGTTTAATATGTGGTCATCATAATTTTGGTCATGGGTGTGATGTTCCCAATCAACCTAAAAGTAGTTTTATTAAAAATAAAAAATGGATTTGAGGAAACATGAATCCTCCCTTTCCTTGAGGATAAGACCCTCCACCCTTGGAAGCATTTGAATGAACCTATGAACCCTTGGTGAGAGGGGATCTAGACTTACTACCTTGAGACATACTTCCACAAAAATACCTCAGATTTCCAGGTTCTCCACAATAATGACAAGTCTTGTGAGCCTCCATAAAATTAATATTGGTATATTGAGCCTCTACACAATGATAATAAAAAAAACTTGTTGTCTTTATAATAAAGCCTAAGAAATTAGTCCTAAAGAAAACCAGAAACCATTCCACTTCCTTTTCTGGCTAGAAGACATGCCCGGGCTATAAACTGCACCAACTGAAGCTCCACCCAATCCTATTCTACTAGCTATGTCTACCTCTTCCATGTCCACTTTGTTGACTACTTTCAAAAAATTCAAAAGACTCAACAGAATCAGCATCGATCAAATATCGTTCCTCAGACCCATCTCAAACCCCTAAGCCTTGAGATAGTCATTAGTTACAAGATCTAGTGAAAGGTACACTAACTCAAAAAAATGGGTGGAATAATACAAAACCATATGACCCCCTACTAAAGGGTCAGAAAATCTCAGGTATTTTCCACTCGTAATGTTTTGGGATAAAAATACCAATTGAAGATCTTCTTAAAGGAAGCCCAGGTTATGTACTTGTGAAACTCAGATTTCACAACAGAGTACTAGTATCTCATTCCTGGTCCCTCAAGAATATACATGAAAAAACCCACCTTAGAGTCCTCAGGAGTCTTAAAAAAGTTGAAGTTTCCCTCGATACAGTCACACCATTATTCAAATTTCTAGGGTCATGTGTCACTATGGAATATAGGTGAATTTTTATAAGTAAATTTTGAGACATGATCCACCACTCATCATAGGTTACTAACACCCTCTTGACCCAAATTATGAATAATGAGGATTACAGCTTACACTAAAGAAGGTTCCACTAGATAATTTTCTTGCGGAACCTATCTCATAGCTTTCTCTCTCGAATTTGGAAGAGCACTTCTTTGAGGCATTGTCTTGTAATCATAAGAAAACAACCAATGGTCTTAAGATAAAATTCCCAAATCAAAGGACACCTTTAAGAATCCATATCAATTACTTTAAATAATAATAATTTATAGAAAAAAAGATTCTACAAATGAAATACATTGCTTAAATAAGTAAAAGTTCATTTAAATAAACCCCCATATAAATTTTATTCAAGTAATCTCAACCACCAAGGCTTAATATTTGAAAAAACTCCTTGACTGCCTATAATAACTCAAGTTCAAGAATAGATATGAGTCGGCCAAGAACCCGCCCACACATACTGTCTAAATTCTAATGGTCCTAAATCCTATCTTCCAAATCACGAAACCAAACCTAGGTAGTGTAAAAACACTTTAGGATGGATATTGGCTCTGATGCCAATTTGTAACAAACCATCCTGGGTCAAATAGAAAAGTCTCCTGAGATGGCCTAATGCATGGTGACAAGCAACAAAGACAAACATGTCTTGTGCATAACTGAATAACTATAGAGTACAGCATGAAAGAAAAGGATACAGGACATATAAAGTCAATCCAAACAGGACAAACTAGAAAGATAAAGTAGACTGTACTATAAAGTCTTCATGTGAACATTCATCACAACTGAGCTCTACCACTAAAAATTCATCGAACAATGAGAGAATCTTGCATGCTTCATGATGACCTTCACTTTACCTAAGTCATGTAAAACAACTTTTACAACCGCCCAAAGGGAAAAAATAGGTTTAAAGAATAAATCCCAATATAATTTCACCGAATAATCTATACAAGGTCTAATATAAATAGAACATTATTTCTATATTTAAAACAAAACCAGTTTATAAATCATTCTCATAATATAAAACCATTTTTTAAACCATCCCTTAGTTTTCATAAAAGAATTTCCATATTCTCATAAACTAGGAATATGTCATATATATATAAAAGAAATCAGGTGAGCATAATAAAAACCATACATGGATACACCATAAGATAAACATGTAAGCAAATAACCATGAAATACCATCATGTGATAAAACCAAAAATAAATGACAAAGCACTCCATTTGTACACTAACCAATGGGAATATGTACTAGAGATAATAAAATCCTAAATCAAGTAATAAATGGTTCCAAAAAATGAAAATACTCTAGTGTAATTACACATACAAAAGTGAAACAAAAATATCTGTTGGAATTGCATGCATTAAAGTAACATTTCCATTTATCGATGCACCCTAGGTTCCCAATGTTCAATGTTTTTCAAACCATATGAAAACCTTTCTCACATTTTATAAAAAAATCACATTGAATCCTATCTGCTTCCATGATTGAAAAACTATTTTGAAAACAAATCTTCCATTGAGGCATTTCATCCACACATAGTGTGTCTAAATCCATTTTTAAATCCAATCAATTTAAAAGAATGTATTTTATAAAGAAAATACACTTTGAATAAAAAAAATACCATTTCCATAAACCAATAGGATTTAAAAAACCCATTCTATAACCAAAATCTACTTTTTAAAGACAAAGCTCTTTTAAAAACATAGAACCCAAGAACCAAATACAGTTTTATCACCGGATCCATCATTTTCATGAATAAAACAAAGGATTCCAACAATAACATTTAGTTATTCAGTAATGAGGAAGATTTTTATAGATACACTTGCCTCAAGAATGAAGAGGGAAATCCAATGATCGATCTTCCAAATCTCGGGGTTGATCTTGATCGAAGAGAGGCTCTGAGACCTTCAAAGAGCTCCTTTGGATGCGTAATACTCTAGTGAGAAAAGTGGTAACATGCCTAGTCTATAGGGTTTTTAGGTATTTATACCCAGTTTTCAAATTATAAGACTACGTTCAAACCACCTAGACTACAGTGTAGCCCTCCCTCATTATAATGCAAGATCCCTGTAACGACACAAAGTTTTATCTATAGAAAATCCATTCTTATAATTATGCCATATGGTATAAACACATAATATAACATTATAAAAGCTCTATAAATAATGAATGAATGAAATAATAAGTGTTTCTATAAGTTAAAAAACCTATACTGATGAAATATTAACTTGACCTTTGGAATAGTAATGTGACCCTTATGAATAGTAAACTGGCCAATTGAATAGTAACCTCGCCAATGAATGTGTGAATAAAATTTATCCATATTATAAGTGAAAATATGATATAATTATATCATAGTATACATAAATAAATATTTTAAAAATTATTAATTAATTTTTGGTATTTTTGTAAGTCATAAATATTTAATTACAATTTTATGACTAATTTTATTATTTAAAAGCAAACGTTATTTCATAAAATGTATTCATAAATTAATATTTTTATTTATTATGATTATAAAATAATTTTATGAGGCCTTAGTTAATTTTTCAAAGTGATATAAAATCAGTTATAATTTTAAAAACTATATTTTGTGAGTAAATTATGATTTTAATTAAAAAATAAATTTCTCATATTTATAAAATTATTTTCATAAAATGGAGTTCATTTTTGAATTATAAATATTAAAAATGGTTAGGGTTAATTTTTGGGATTTTCCTGAAATACTTGAATTTTTTGTTAATAGTAAAATATGGTAATTTACGGTATATATACATTATAAGTTAAATACACTATTCATTGAGTCATGGATGATATAATCATAATTAGTTAAAACTCACATAATATAGTTACTTTATTTGGTCTCAATAATCAACACTGTTGTTTTTCTTGAGAAAAATAATAAAATGGCGAGTAAAATAATGAGAAAACACCTCTCTCCTCCACTATAAATACCACCCCTCACCACCTCTTATCCTCACACCTCTCAAGCCTTGATACTTCTCCAAATTCTATCCAATAATCTTTCCAAACCTATACCCCATTTCCATGATCTTTAGATCTTAATAAAATACCAAAACCAATCCATTAAGGAGGTTCTAAAGAAGAAAGAATCAAGAGTTAAAACCCTCTTCCATTTTATTTTAATTTCATTTAAAGTTCCTTTATTTTCTTTTTATATCCTCACATACCCTCATAAAAATGGTTTGAAAACTAAAATATATTAAATATAATATAATTTCATCATTTTTATGGAATAATTTTTCATTAATCTCTTCTTCTCTCTCTTTTACTTTAAGAATGAAAACATTGTTTGCGAGGTGTCGATTTACCACCTCTGTGGATGATGTCATTTCATCTTTCAATTCTGTCTTCAAATATGGTAATGAAGCCATTTTTATTGTTGAAACATATTATAATATATGTATTATGTCTTATTTAATTTATTGGAGTCATTTTTTACACATGATATTAATTTATAAAATAAAATGTGTTTGTTGTGATTAAAAAACGATAAATTAATCGAAACGATTATCATTAATGATTTATTTAATGAACCATTCTAACTGATGGAAAGAAATATTATTTTAGTATTTTATATTTTCACTAAAAACATATAATTTCAGTTCTAAACAGCTATAATCATTCTATAATATTTTACATACACATATACAAGTAAACCGATCATGAAAACCAAGGAAATCAATGCTCCCAAATGATGAAATTGAATCTATTAACCCATAAAAAGGCCATAAATGAACTTTATGAAGTTACAATAAATCAAATATATGTATAATTAATTCTGTACTTATTAATTAATGAATCTATTTTTATTATTCAGGATATTAAGATCCAGTGAAGGATCATTTCGAAAATAAGGTAAGCAATTCTTCCCAAACCCCCATTATTTCTCCGGGTTATTATTTCTCTATTTTTACCAAAAATAAATTATCTTTTATTTTTATGTACATATTATAAATGTTTTGGATATGTTCCAAAGTCATTTATCAAGATTATTTCTTCCTTATTTTTGTGTATATACATGTTCTTAAAAGTTCCCTACTAAATTCTTTTCGATCAGCAAGCCCGATTTAAGGGAACTTCTCAAATTATTACCCATTTTCATGTGTTCTCCATAATCTATTTTAATACAAAATTATTTTTCTAAAATCACTCATTTTATCTTGAAAAACTACCATGCTTCAAATCTTGTTTTATACAAATAGTTATGTCTTTTTCATTTTAAATAATCTGGAAAGTTTTCCCTTAAACCGTACAAAAATGTTTTATTTCAAAAGTTTCTTAAACACTTTGTTCTCTTCATGTTGACATATATTATCATGATATATGCCTATATTTCTTTATTAATGTCCATGTATGATTTAATTCCTTTATTTTATGGACACTTTTATGACCCACCCATTTTTTATGCTTTAGATATGATTATGATACCCAATTCTTTCCATGGGTAACCCTTATGTTTATGTTTGATTACATATGTAAAATTATTTATGTGAAAAGTATATTCATGAACATGTTATGATGGGTTCACATAATTATAACTCCAATTAATTAGGTAAATTTTTGTCTCATGAGATGTTATATTCAATAGTCTTGGTGGTTATCCTTGACTCGTGCTCCTCTATGTGCAATGAGCCTTCAATCATGCTCCTCTATGTGCAATGAGCCTTGACTTGTTCTCCTCTATGTGAAATTATATTTGACTCGTGCTAAATTCATGTTTTAGGTTGCTTCCACATTAATATGAATCTAGGATTATATGATTCCTTATGTTCCATGCCTTTTTATAGCATCATGTTATGCCTTCTAACCCATGTGCTAAGCTTTATTTTAATGTTTATTCCCTTACTAAGATTTTTGGCTCATCCCATTTTTATTGTTATCCACAAGTTATATTATGAAAATGTAAGGGCTAAAAGGAAGTTAAGAGCTCATGATGAATGATAAATAAAGAAATGCTTTATTTAGTTCTATTTTTTAGTTTTATGTACATAGTCTTCCAAGACATTAGACTTCACAATCCTTGGATTGTAATTTGTTGTTTAATTATGATTAAAATCATGTAATGATATGTGTAAAAGACTTGGGTCTCTATAGTTGGTATCAAAGAAAACATTTAGTTATTTTTGGATACTAGGAATAGATCACTTTAGTAAGAACTCTAAGTTAATACTAAGTATAGGGAAATAACACTAAATTTTGGAAGTATTGAGTAAGTGGTTTATAAAGAAAATACATCCCTATCTAGATACTACAAGTGGACGTGATTCTGGAATAGATGTACCTAGGATTGAAAACTCTAGCAAGATGTTCTAGAATTGACCCAGGGTAACCTGGTATATGAAAATAGGCCTTACTGTACACCAGATTTGACACTCTTGGGGGGTATGATTTGCTAAATTCATAAGCTCATTACAAACCATTATTAAGGGGGGGAAAATTCCCATAATAATATATGTTTGGAAACATATCATGGATAACAAAGATTGAAACCTAGGGAATCATAAGTTAGGATATACTTTTCCTTTACAAATTTATCCCATTATGTTCAAAGTTTCCTTCTATTAATCTAAGTATTCAAGCCCCCTAATTGAAATTTATTTTTCTTATTTAATGGTGGTAAATAGACAAAAACTTTAAAATAATCAATATGATTGGGAATGCGATGATTTCCATAATTGAATGCCAAATATGATGAGAAAAGGTGCTCAAAACTTCATGACAGTACTTGTTCAACTGGCTCAAGTTACAAATAATAAATTCAATCACTGGGAATGGCCTACTTCTCCTAAAAGAGCATGTTGTTATTGAATCCATCATGTAGAAAATTCCTCCCATGTTTATTGGAACTTTTGATCCCCTTCTCACGGAACAATGGATTAACTCCATTGAAAAGATATTTTATGACCTCTAATGCTCAGAAGAAGAGAAAGTTGTGATAGATGTCTATCATTTTGATGGGGAAGATGGTTAGTGGTTGAAACTGATTGAAAATATGAAGTCCAAGGATGGAATTGATTCCATGTAATGTGAGTAATTCAAGAAAATGTTTTTTAATAAATATTTTCCCCAAAATTTCCATCTTAAGATGAAAAGTGAGTTCCTCAAACTTAAGCAGAAGGAAGATGAGTCTATTTGGGCATATGAAGAAACATTACAAGTCTTGAAAGATATGCCTCCAGCTTTGTCATGAACACCAAAATCAAGGTGGATCACTTATTTAGGAGACTAAAGTTGGGTCTACGAAAAGTATTGGTGATTCGAGACTTCGGCAGTTATGAGGAGATTGTTCGTTGTGCCCTCGCGGTTGAAATAGAGATCGGAGAATCTCAATGGTATCATGGGACTAGTGAAAAAAAAAGTGAAAAATGGAGTCTAATATAGTTGGATTTGAAAATAAAAACCAGGATGGAAAAAAGACTGAATATACCACAAATCAAAATTGTGGGAAGAAGCATCCTGGAAATTGTGTAAATGGGACCAATAAATGCTTCAAATGTGGAATAATGGGGTATCATGATAAGAACTACTGAAGAGATATGAATAATCCCACTAATGTGGAAGAATAAAGGAAATTTCATATCAATGCTCAGAATGTAGTGCAGTGTTTCAACCACAAGGAACATGGAAATTTTTCAAAACAATGCCCTCATCATAGGGTTTTTAGAGGCAATCAAAAAAAACCTCAAAGGAAACAAGGAATGGATTATTCAATCACTACTACTGATGTGGAGTCATACAATGATGTGGTGATAGGTATGCTGGTTATTCATTCAAGAATAGACAACATACTATTAGATTCTGGTTCTACACATTCTTTCATATCTTTCAAGATTAGTAGAACTATTAAAACACCACCTCAAAATTTTTAGGTTGAGTTATCTGTGAGAATAGATGATGGGGAAATTATTGCATCCAAAGTACATAACTACTCCCCAGTTAATGTTTTTGGATTTAACCTCTCATAAATTATTGTCTTATTTCCTTTTATGGAGTTTGATGATATTTTAGGCATGGATTGGCTATGTTTATACAAAGCCAACATCAACTGTAGAGATAGGTGTATCAATTTTCACACCCCAAAGAATCACCCAATTCTTTACAAGTGTAAAGAGGAAGATGAATCTCTTTTAGAATCATCATCTCAAGTGTGGATATTGATACCTTATGAGAAAGCATATCTCACTCAAATGATTGAGACAAAAGAGATGATCATGACCAAAGACATGCCCATCCTGAGGGATTACACTGATGTATTACCTGAAGAATTTCTTGTTCATCCTCCTAATTGAGAGGTTGAGTTCTCAATTGAAAATATTCCTCAATATATCCCAATATCAAAGAAACCTTATAGAATGGCCACCGTTGAACAGGAATAACTGAAGAAGCAGTTACAGGAGAATCTAGACAAGGGTTTTATACGCCCGAGTGCTTCACCATGGGGTGTGTCAGTCCTCTTCATTAAGAAGAAGGATGGATCAATGCACATTTGTATTGATTATCATGAGATTAATAAAATTACAATAATGAATAAGTATCCTCTACCATGAATAGATGAAATTTTCAATCAGCTACATGGGACGAGTTATTTATCTAAGGTAGACCTTCAACTGGGATATCTTCAATTAAAGGTTAATAAGGAAGATATTCCCAAGAATAAATTTCAAACGTGGTATGGAAACTATGAGTTCATAGTGATTCTCTTTGGACTCACTAATTCTCCAAAAAAAAATCATGGATTTAATGAATAGAGTATTTATATATTACCTTGACAAATTTTTGGTAGTCTTTATTGGTGATATTATAATATACTCTTAGAGAAAGGGGGACATGAAGATCATTTGAATACTATTCTAAAGACTTTATCAAGGTATAAAATTTTTGAAAAGTATAGTAAATGTGATTTCTAGATGGTGGAGGTATCATTCTTGGGATATGTTATCACCAGTAAAGAAATTTCTATGGACCCTTCCAAGACAAAGGCAATAGGAGAGTGGCCTAGGACAACTTATGTAATAGATATATATGGTTTCCTTGGTATAGTTGGTTATTAATAATGATTTGGAAAGAACTTCTCATGATCATCAATCCCAATAACCAAGCTGACACGGAATGGAGTAAAGTTTTTCTAAACTCAAGAATGTGAGGAAATCTTGAAGGAGATCAAAAAGAGGTTAATCACCGTGCCAGCACTCACACTCCAAAAAAGTGTATAACTCCTTGTGGTGTATAGTGACACTTCAAAGAAATTATTAGTCTATGTACTAATGAAAAATGATAATGTGATAGCCTACGTCTTAAGGGAGTAGAAAATTCATGAGAAAAACTATCCTATGCAAGATCTGGAGTTGGCGGTTGTGATCTTTGCATTGAAAATCCAGTGACTTTACCTCTATGGGGAGAAGTGTGAGATATATACTGATAATAAGAGTCTCAAATATATATTCACACAGAAGTATATTAATATGCACCAGGGAATATGGTTAGAGCTCATGAAGGATTATGACTACTCAATCCACTGCCATCCTAGTAAGGAAAATAAGGTGGTGGATACTCTAAGTAGAAAGTATAATTTATCTTTATCAATGATGAGAATTGAGAAGGATCCAATATTCTTATATTTTCAAAGGATTTACATGGGAATAATTAAGGAAGGAATATCATCAATCTTTTCTCAAATTATTTTCAAACCATACCTTATGGAAAAAATAAATGATTCTCAAAGAAATGATGTGGAAATTCAAAAAAGAGTGAAAGCTATTTGAAATAAGAAATCCTCTAAGTTCAAGATCGATGAGGATGGAGTTGTATGATTTGGGTCATGACTATTTATACCATCTAATCCAGTGATAAATAAATAGCTTCTGAATGATTCACATAGATCAATCTTCTCTATTCACCCAGGGAGCAAAAAGATGTATCAAGACCTCCAAGAGAACTTTTGGTGGGACAATATGAAAAAGGAGATTGTTGAATATACATAAAAGTGCCTGGTATTTCAATAAGTGAAGGATGAAAGGAAAAGTTCTATAAGTGATGATGCAACCATTACTCATACCAATATAGAAATGGGAAAACATCACCATAGACTTTGTCATTGGACTTCTAAAGATATCTATAGGAAATAATGCTATATGGGTTATTATGGATTTTCGTAAAAAGACAACTCACTTTATCATAATTCAAGAGGACTTCTCACTAAATCAAATTACAAGGATATATATCAAATAAGTGGTAAGGTTTCATGAAGTACCGCTATCTATTATATCCAACCGAGATCTCATATTTACCTATATGTTTTAGAAATATCTCTAACATACTCTAATCACTGAGCTAAACTTTAGTATGGGCTATCATCTTCAAATTGATGGCCAATCTAAGAGGACTACTCAAACACTGGAAGAAATGTTGAGAGAATATTCTATGGACTTCAAATGAGGATGGGACCAACATCTTCCACTGGTTGAATTATTCTACAATAATAGTTTCCACTCGAGCATCCAAATTGCTCCATATGAATACCTTTATGGAAAAAGGTATAGAATACTGGCATACTAGGATGAAGTCGATGAACGTAAGCTGCTAGGACCGAAAATGGTCGAAAAAATGTTGAAGGTGAAAACCATTTAGTAGCACATCAAGGAATACCAAAGTAGACAAAAAAATATGTAGACAACCATTGACGGCACCTGAATTTTAAGGTTGGAGACATGGTATTCCTCTGCATATCAACCTAGAAGAGGATCATGAGATTTGGGAAGAGAGGGAAGTTAAGTCCTAGGTACATCGGTCTCTTCGAGATCCCTAATTGTGTAGGAGTTATGGCCTATTTACTATAACTTCCACCAACCATGTCCCAAGTACACGATTTATTCCACATATCCCCCTTATGGAAGTACATACCAGACCCTTCACATGTACTGACTTATGAGGTGGTGTAGTTGGAGAATGATATTTCTTACAAGGAGCATCTGGTGAAGATCTTGGATCATAGAGATAATGTTCTACGCAATAAGACTACTCACCTGGTCAAAGTAATTTGGCAGAACCACAAATACGATGAGGTAACATGGTAACCAATGCAAGAAATGAAAGAGAAGTACCCACACATGTTTTCAACTTAGAATGTAAAATGAAATTTTGAGGGAAAATTTTCATAAGGGGGGAAGAATATAACGACCCAATGTTTTATCTATATAAATTCCTATATAATAATTATATCATATGGTATAAACATGTAAGATTACATGATAAGATCTTTATAAATTATGAATGAATGAAATAAGAAATTTTTCTAGAAGTTAAGGAACCTTTACCAATGGAATAGTAACTTGACCTTTAGAATAGTAATGTGACCCTTATGAATAGTAAACTGGTCAATTAAATAGTAACCTCATCAATGAAATTATGAATAAACTTTATCCATCTTATAAGTAAAAATATTATATAATTATATCATATTATACGTAAATAAATATTTTAAAAATTATTATTTAAGTGTTGGTATTTTTGTAAGTCATAAATATTTAATTAGAATTTTCTGAATAATTTAATAATTTAAAACTAAATTTATTTTCATAAAATGTATTCATAAATTGATATTTTGATGTCTTATGATTATAATATAATTTTATGTGACCTTAGTTAATTTTTCAAAGTGATATAAAATCAGTTATAATTTTAAAATCAGTATTTCTCGAGTAAATAATGATTTTAATTAAAAATTAAATTTATCATATTTAGAAAATTATTTTCATAAAATGGATTTAATTATTTAATTATAAACATAAAAAATGGTTAGGGTTAATTTTTGGTATTTTTCTAAAATACTTGGATTTTTAGTGAATAGTAAAATACTGTAATTTATGGTATATATACATTATAAGTTAAATACACTATTCATTGAGTCATGGATGTTGTAAGAAAAATTGGTTCAAACACATGTGATATAATTATTTTATTTAGTCTTAATAATCAACATTATTTCTTATATTGAGCAAAATAATAAAATATTGAGTAAAATAATGAGAAAACACCCCTCATCCACTATAAATACCACCTCTCACCACCTCTTCTCCTCACACCTCTCAAGCATTGAGAATGATCTAAATTCTACCAAATACCCTTCCCAATACTCTACACTATTTTTAGAAGCTTTTTTTCTTAACAAAATACCAAAACCAATCCCCTAAGGAGGTTCTCAAGAAGAAGGAATCAAGAGGTAAAACCCTCTTCAGTTTTCTTTCAATTTCTTTTTCAAGTTCCTTTATTTTATTTTATATACTCACCTCCCCTAATCCAGATCATATTAAAACTCTAGTATAATATATATAATAGAATTTTATCATGTTTATGGAATAACTATTCATCAATATATTCTTCTCTCTCTTTTACTTTAAGAATGAAAACATCGTCCGTGAGGTGCCGATTTACCACCTTTGTGGATGACGTGCTTTTATCTTTAAATTTCTTCTTCAAGGATGGTCATGGAACCATATTTATGGTTTAAAAATATTATAATATATTTATTTTATCTTATTTAATTTTATATAATAACTTTTACACATTATATTAATTTACAAAACAAAATGAGTTTGTCGTGATCAAAAAATGCTAAATTAATCGAAACGATTATCATTATTGATTTATGTAATGAATCATCCTAACTTATAGAAAAAATGGTATTTTAATATTAAATAAGTTCATTAATGATATATATGTTTAGTTCTAGACAACTATCCTCATTCTACATGATTTTTTATACACATATACAAGTAAATTGATCATGAAAATCAAGGAAATCAACGCTCTCAAACGATGAAATTGAATATCTTAACCCATAAAAAGTCTATAAATGAACTTAATAAAGTTATAATAAATAAAATAAATGTATAAATGGTTATGAAACTATTAATTAATGAATATAATTTTATTATTCATGGAATTAAGATCAAGTGCAGAATCATTTCGGACATAAGGTAAGGGATTCTATCCAAACCCCCATTATTCCTTTAGGTTACTATTTCTCTATTTTTACCCAAATTAAATTATATTTTATGTTTATTTAAATCTTATAAATGTTTTGTATATGTTAAAATTTTATTTATCATGATTCTTTTATCCTTTTTTTCAGGGATATGCATGTTTTAAAGAAGTTTCCTACTCAATTCTTCCTAATAAGTAAGCCTAATATAAGGGAACTTCCCGAATTCTTACCCATTTTCAAATGTGCTACATAATCTATTTTAAACCACCAATATTTTTCTAAAATAATTGATTTTATTATGAAAAACTACCTTGGCTCAATCCTAGTTTTATAAAAACAATTATTCTTTTTCCATTTTAAAGAATCTTGAAAGTTTTCCCTTACACCGTACAAAAATGTTTTATTTCTAAAGTTTATTAAACACCATTTTCATTTAATTTTGACTTATCTTATCATGATATATGCCTATATTCATTTATAAATGTCTATGTATGATTTAATTCATTTATTTCATGTACATGATTATGATAACCAATTCATTCCATGGATAACCCTTATGTTTATGTTTGATTACATATGTATGATTATTTATGTGGAAAGAATATTCATGAACATGTAATGATGGGTGAACCCAGATATCACTCCAATTCATTGGTAAAAGTTTATTCTCATGATATTTTATGTTCAATGGTCTAGGTGGTTAACATTGACTCATGCTCCTCTATGTGCAACGAGCCTTGACTCGTGCTCCATTATGTGCAATGAGCTATGACTCATGATACTCTATGTGCAATGAGCCTTGACTCATGCTCCACTATGTGAAATGATATTTGAATCGTGCTAAATTCATATTTTATATTGCTTACACATTACTATTAATCCATGATTATATTATCCCATGTTATTATTCTTTATGTTCCATTCCTTTTTATATAATAATGTTATGTCTTATAACCCATGTGCTAAGCTTTATTATAATTTTTATTCCCTTACTGGTATTTTTAGCTCATCCCATTATTCATGTTATCCCTAGGTTATCCTATGTATAGGTAAGGTCTCAAAGGATGTTAGTAGATCATAATTAATGCTAAATAAAGAAAATTTTAATTTAGTTACATGTTTTCAGTTTTATGTACCTTGTCTTCCGAGACACTAAAATTCACTATCCTTGGCTTATAATTTATTGTTTAATTATTCTTAAAATCATGTAATGATATGTGTAAAATACTTGGGTCGTTATAATCCCCCTTCCATGTCATATCTCTTCAGTTAAAACTGCATTGTATATCCATGACATCCCATACACCACAAATCTTATTTACCCAGGGAGATGCTACACCACATCCATACACACCATACAACAAATCTCTCTAGATCCTATTCTCTTAAGAGAAAGCCCATGTTGTAGGATTTCTTCTACACAACAACCCTAGAATTGTATAACCAGGTACTATTCCACAACCCACTACCATGTTGTAAGGGTTACCAATTTGGTAGTACTGACTAAATCCTACCCTTGGACCATGACACTACAGCTTCTGCCACCACACCACAGTAGTCAACTGATTATAAGGCATGTTTCACAGCCCAGTGACCATAGCATAGCGATGCCAAATATATAAGTAGCCCCAAAATCTCTTCCATAACTCTACACCACAACTCATTTATCCACACCTCATCATGAACCTTCATGCCACAACCTGCACCTCTATAGAACAACCCCTGTAGAAAATAGAAAAATTTCAAAAACACCGGCCTGAACTCTAACTATCAACCCTTAAAAATAAAAAGAGAGAATACCAAAAAATGGTGGGAATCACACTTTGTGATTATGTGGTTACTTTAAGATTGTGTTCTACCTATGAAAATACCTAACCCATGGATGATTATGAATCAATGCCTATAAAGACACAACACATAGTTCAAATAAAGGAGGCCACCCTCTTTTCCTTGACTTTGAGAACTCCTTTTGAGAGGATAACCATATCTTTCGCAAAGTGTTTCCATTTCATGAGCCATCGAAGAAATCCCACAAATAATTCCAAAGCTGAATCCTGAGAAGAAAGATGTAAAAAAATTACTACAATGAGTTTTTTATGGTAATGATTCCCTCGCATAGGAGTTCTTAGAAACATACCACATGAATTCCTTTGTGAAGAATGCTCCCATAAACTCTTTTATAGACCATTTTCATAGAGATACTTCATATATGATATCCATTGAACACCATTTATGGAGGTTCATTTTTGTAATCCCTTCAAAAACTGAGTATCCTTGAATATCATCCATTCTGCATACTATACCAATTCACTTAGAAAACCAATCATGTGAAACAAAGATGATTTCTAAAGTAAATATGGGCTTATTTGAAATGGCCCATAAATGTGAAGCATCTGAACCAAGGATGGTCACTTCATAAAGGAGACCCAATGTGGGCGATCAGACCTCTTTCATTTCCTATCATTGACTCAGATCATTTATCTGCTCCGAATCAACCAAAATGGCCTTCTTAGATTTATTTCACCATGGTCAAGTCCCCCAAAAGGCCCATTCCGGTGAGCCCTCCTATATAAAACCAAGCCTTTTTACATAGAATATTACATTATCTTTAACTTAAATATCTATTAATACAAATTGAGTATTGAAAAGGCATAGTTTCTTTAGGAGACTAGGATCATAATACATCAAAAGAAACTAAAACATGGTGTCCTTATTTTATTCTCTATAATGGGATCCTTAAATCTATTTGATCTCTTAAAATGGAATAAGATACATGGGGAATACCTGAAATAAAGGGGTGATCTAGAAATACAAATAAGAAAATAAACATGATAAGGAATCATAATATGTGAGTCAAGCGGCATAAAATGATATTATAAAAGAGAGGGATTATTAATAATCCAATGGGAGAATAACATAATTAACCCGGTATCATGAGAAAATGAAAATTTAGGAAATTGTAAGAAACATAAACATGATTCAAGTATAACCACCACGACAACATCACATGGTGGAAAGAGTCCCATAATGGATTAGGTTCACACCCTAATCTCATACATGACGTCTTATGAGACTAAAACATTACCCAATTCATTAGAGTACTATATAATATCCAGCCCCCCCATAACATTAAATCCATGTACATCCATATGTGTATCACATAAAGAAATCAATCATACAACATAAACATAATTATTTACCATGGAAAGAACTGGGTTTCAAAACCTTGCCTCATATCATAATCAAAAAAATATTTATTAGAGAAGGCATTTAAGAAATGGTCATAAGGAATGTATCACCCCATCAAAGGAAGGGATAATGGGATAAGAATATAAGTAAGACACATACACACGTAAACACACACACACACACAAACACACACACACACACACACACACACACACATATATATATAATTTATAATCAATCCATACCATCAAAGGTTATTTTCATTGATGAATAGAAATACTTTTAAAAAGATTAAAAATATTCTTGAATAAAATAGGATTTCCACTTTTAAAATCACTTTTGAAAAACTAAAAGTTCACAAAATATTGTGTAAATAATTTTCATTGAAAATAAACTTTTAACAATATAAATTAATCTTCAAATAATATAATTGGCATGAGTACATGTAATTACATATATTCCTTACAAAAAACATTCCATTCACACTTTGGTAAAAAATCAAAAAAAAGTAACTCATTCAGAAAATGACAAGATGGTTCTTTTTAAACCATTTTATAAAGAGTAAATATGGGTAAAAATGACTTTAAAAAATCATAAATAATATTAAAAAAATTAAAACATTTTAAATAAAACATATACATGGAAGATAAAGGGTTTTTGACTGAAGAGAGAAATGAAATCATATTTCTATAAAAACATTTTCTCTGTCATTTTCAGTACCAAAGAGAGGAAAATGACACTATTACTTTTAAAGAATCATGAATAACTATAAGAAAATAAAATATTTTGGGTTTTATATATAAATAATTTCCCCAATGGATACATAAACATAAACAATGTCAATTAATTATGTGGTTGTGAAATAAACCCTTACCATTGTGGTAACTTTTCAATGATAACCCCCATGAATAAATAACTTCAAATAAATATTTTAATACCATTAAGATAAAGCTATTCATGATATAAAATATCAAATATGAATTATATACAGCACACAAAATAAATAAGTGGTGAATATGGAATAATTCTCACGAAAGTAAAAGTGATATGAGAAATCCCTTACCTCAAGTCTAGACTTATATTGTATTCCATTTATCTCATGTATAATAAAATTATATTAATTATATTTTTCTTAAGAAACTTTTCCAGGATTAATCCCTTATACATAAATAATTTACTTTATTAATTTTAATGGTATATTTAATTACTGAATTAGTTATGTGCACATTAGGTGTTTTGAGGACATTCGGTTCATAAATTCAAAATAGCATCGGTGTGTTGATCTTGGTCAAAGGGTTCATTTATACATCATCTCTAGAATAATTATCATGAAATAATTATCATTTTTATTCCTTAATTATTCTTTTAAACCATTCATGAATGATTTTTATGAAAAATTAACTGCATTACAATCATGGAGACGGTAGGTTGTACATATGCATGAGTAAAGTTTCCATTTTCCAATGATCATGATGGAAATAATGTAAGTATTATTTTATATTTTAAGAATTATCATTATATCATAAATATAATATTATTATTTTAAAAATACTTATATATACCATCTATGAAATTATGAAATGAAAAATGAATCATATCACTTTTTGGAGGTGGTAATCCACACATACTCACAAACGCCGTTATCATTTTTTCTATGAATTGAAAAGTAAGAAAATATATAATATATTAATTTTATATAATGATAAATTTTTCATAAATATCATATATATAGATTAAATTCATCATACTAAATATTTGGGAGATGTGATTATGGGAAACGAGTTACATCGGTTCGCGAGGCGATAGACCATCGTACACACGAATGATGGTTTTGTTTCTTATTTGATGGAAGAAGGATATATGAAAGTTATGTCATTAGTATAATAATATCTAATAATATGTTAGATAATAATGTTATTATATCAACATGATTGAATAATATTTTAAGGATGTGTAAGAATAAATAAAAAAAATTCAGTTAAGAACGATACTGCTTCTTCAGAAAACCTTCATATGTTTGTCCCCAAGTTATTCATTTAAGGGTTTTATAATTAAAAAAACACCTATAATAAATGGGGAGGGAATTAATTAAGGGATATGTGTAGTTATTTTTCAAAACAAATTTATTTTTAAGTGTGGGTTGGAGAGGATATGGGTTCACTTTTCTAATTGAGAATAAGTGGCATTTTTGTAAATACCCAAAACTATTCAATAATGGGAAGTCATTCTCAATACAAGTACCTAAAAAATTAATAAATAAAATAGTTAAGTATATATATGGTCTAGAAAAACCTAAAAAACTAAAAATAAACATGTTTTAAACATTTTATCCCCTTTACTTCTAAGGTTAGTCACTTTCACCATTTTAATTTGTTTACCACGACAACTAGTTTTTGTACTATTTTTACTATTCATTTTGAACTAAACTTAAGTTGAATTTATTATATAATATAAATTATAATGATTCCAAATATGCAATACATTTTATAAAATTCAATTCATAGAAGTGGAAGAATTTAATTTAAAATAAATCCCATAAGCGCAATGAAGAGTGGTTTTCTAAAAAATGTATTTTTCAAGGAAACGATGATTTTACATTAAATCTATGACTAATAATATTCATTATATGAAATTAAATTGATAAATATATATATATATATAATATATTCATTTAATTTTAATAATTCCTCATTATGGGTTATTTTAATTAATTAAAATGGAGAAATGTTATGCACTTTAAAACAGTTTTCAAAAAAATGAGTTTTTAAGCTTAAAATTTAACTTACACTAAAATCTAATATAAAGATTATTAAAATTTAATTAATTATATTAAATAAAAATAAATAATACTTATTTTAACTGAAATAAAATTAAAATTTTTTTGTTCCTTTTAATTTACTTAATTTATCGAAAAGAAATGGCAGTTTTACAAAAATCGATATTTTTACTATTTACTGAAAACCCAATATTTTTCAAAAAAATGAAAAATTTCACCCTAAGTTATTTTTTATATGATTAATTCAATAATAAATTTAATTTTATCAAATAAATTTTATAAAAGTTCTAGAAATTAATTATAATATTTTCTCACATAAATCCAATAAAATAATTTTTTAAGAGAACGTAATTTGGAAGAATGAAATAAATGTACTAAAAATTGAGTTATTATTTAAACGAAATTTATAAATATATTTTTATTGAGTAGGAAATTTATATATATTTCATAGAGTTTTTAATCTTATTCATACCCTCCAATTTAACAGCTAGGTTATAATAGTCATATTTAAATAATAATATTTCATGGTTTGTTTGGGATCAGTGTTTGGTGTTATATATGCTAACAAACATTGTTTTTATTTTTAAAATATAGAGGTGTTACACATCCTCCATGACCTCCTGAGATATGTGATCAGGGATATTCACACCAGCATTCACCCTATTGATCATGTATTTAATTGATAATAGACCTTTTCACTTGTACCCCTAACTGATAGGACCCGCAGGGTGTTTAAAATCATGTATTCCATTGAAATGAGGGTATTTACCATGAGTAAGCTGATGGAACCTCCTATAACTCATGATTTGCATCTTGGATTCCCCACATCAAGCATCTTGTTAGCACCAATATCAATTGGACCTCTTTGAGTCACTGACCCTATCAAGTACATCTGGTCAGTATATGCATATTCCCCACACATATCCTTCCTACTCTCCAATAAGAAATGGGCCTCCTACTAGGTGTAATACCCTAATTTTCTTTCACCATTCCATATTCTCCATGAATCCAACCATCCTTCCTTAATGGTATATATTCCCTATGAGTCATCCTACTTCAATGGGCCATATTTCTTATGATACTGACCATCTATGGGCTCCTTTTTCTCCTAGTAGTCCTAGCTACATGACTTTAAAATACATAACATATGTCCTCACCACATGATGTTAAACTAGATGGTATAGTCTTGTCATGTGACCTTAAACTGCATGACACAAACTATGTGGGATTTGATTCTAATTAACTAGGATATATAGGATGCCTCTATGAGGTTCAAACCTAGAATTTGAGACCTTATCATAATCATTCCATTTTTCCCATGAGGAATATAATCTATCCTCACTTGGCCATATTCCCTATGAAATATATTTTTCCCTCTCGTGTATAGTTACCAAAAGATAGGATGAACTGGAAAGGTTTGCTTATTCCAAGGTCCCACATCAATATTTTCTAGGAACCTTTCACCTAGTAGTATATTCTACAAGATTTTAAACTAATCATAATAGATCATGTATGGATGACCTTAAAAGGTAATTCATTTGGTTATGGCTACATGACCTAAAAAGGCACCACATTGGTCCTTATCAAACAACCTTAAAAGGTAAAATGTGTCTAATTAAGCGGAACTAAACTAAGTGGGTTCTGATTCCCTTCATAAAGATACTAGGAAGCCCCTCTCATGGGTCTCGTCCCAGCATCACAATACCTAAAACCTCTATGGATGGTGATAAATTCCATAATTTCTGTCTATGTGGATTTAAACCATATCATCACTAACTAATTAGAGAAATATGGAGAACCTCTAATATAAATAGAGGTTCACTTTAATTCATGGTCTCGATCGATCACTAGCATGTTGGTAAATAATCTGGTGCTAGTATTTGAAAATTATTTATGGACATGTCTTAAAATTTTAAGAGAGGCTCAAAGTTGGGAATAATTTCCACCAAAAGTGTGAGATGAGTCTTAATTCCCATCCTATCAACCAATGTGAAACATGAGCATTATTAGTAAAGTCCCAATGATCATCTGCCTTTTGAAAATAGGTTTTAACTAAATCAAATCAAACACAGGAACATTAAACATCAGAAAAAAGAGTGTAAGACTTGTTGTGCACAATGAAAGCCTCTAAAGAATTCTCTCAAGCTCTAAATATATTCTTCCTCCTTACTCACTCTCATGAACAAAGATAGGACACGAGAAATACTCATATTGATCAATTATGAATGGCATAAATTATTATGTTTTTCAACACTAGCACTCAAAATAAAGAGGAAACTGCTTGGAGATTCATAGAGCTCGTGTGGATACATGTAGTGGAATCCACTCTTGGATTCTCCACCATAATGATAACATAACTATAGTTTAAAAAAATTATTAAAAGAATTATCACATTTTAGGTCATTTTTTTTAAATTAATTATAAATGAAATGTCAAATATCCTATCTAGGAGATTCTGGGGTTGCATTCATCAAGTTATGTGGATATTATCTATTGAAACTAATGAGAAACCAAAAATTGGGCACTTTTCTAATGATTATATTTCAACCTAAAACCTTCAGAAATGTGTGATGAATATTTTAGATAATTGGATACCCATTCCATGGATCATTCCTAGGAGATTCTGTTTGGGACAAAGGAAAAGAAAAACAGCACACATGTGATCCGTATTCTGGAGGCACTTTAGGATGAGAAGAAAATATTGGTCAACTTGTTAATGCTTATATTTATTTCTTGTATATGGAGTTTGGGACCATCTTCCTACTCCATTCCTATAACATTTTGATAATACGATAATAACATGTACAATAGGATAACAATAGTTGTTCAGTGAGTGAACCTTGTAAAAACTATTATATCATGTATATTTTTTCTTACTTTATCTCTCTATATCATATTGTTTCGTTCATTATCCTTTTCACTAACTAATGATGTGAAAATGATTTTTATAGTTAGATATTTCCATGTGTATTAATTTTTCTTGAGTTATATTTTATAGTTTGTTGTATCTAAGGGTAACAGATATATCAAAAGCACACATAGACGTAAACAAGACCTTAGGTCAGGGTAATAATCTTAAGAAAAATAAAACAAAAAGGCAGAATAAAAATAGTATAGAATAAAATGAAAATCTTCATCATGTTAAATTCAAATTGAAATACTAATAACAAATCAGTTTCTTTCATAAATTAAACAGCATGAAAAAATTCAACAAATTCCTACCATTTTAAAAAGAAACTAAAGTAAAAAATTATAACGTTTTTATAACTAATTGATATTCAATTGTAACCAAGTTCAAAATATCAAAACAATGTTTGAACATGGATAAAGCTACAAAATTAGTCAAACTATCATATGGGTTTTCATTTGTGCATATTTTTGTAACACACACTATTCCACTTTCAATAACCTCTCTAAAAAATGAAACCAAATATCAATACATTTATACCTACCATGTCATACTAGGTTTTTAGATAAATGTAGGGAATATTGTGAATTTCAATGTAAAGTTATAATAGAATTACTTAAATTGAGTTTATAAATCAAACCCATAATCCACATGGATTATTTGAAAGCCTCTATCAATTTTATGTGTTCACATTCAGTGGTTTAGAGATCTACTATCGATTGCATGTTGCACTTATTGAAAATAGTTCCTCTACATACAGGGAAAACATAACCGATTAGTGATTTCCTGGTGTCAATGTTTCCAACATAATTAGAGTCCACATAACTAATCACTAAATCACAATATTTAACATTTATATCATATAAAATTGAAAGGTGTGAAAAAGAAGATATGTACCTCAATATCCACTTAAGGTCATTCCAATGTGTATTGCCTAGATTTTCTATAAACCTTCTCAAGGTAAAAATAGAAAAAGCAATATGCATCTAGGTAAAAACAATAGTATATATAATACTACCCACAGCATTAGAGTATGGGATTCTACTTATATATTCAATATCAAAAACAATAATAGGAGACTAGGATAAAGACAATTTAAAATGTTGAGATAAAGGGACACTAACAGGTTTGAATGCATCAAATAGATATCTCTTAATCACTTTAATCACATAGGAATATTTAGATAGATTAATTAAAACATGATTTCTATCCCAAATGATTTCCATACCTAGGATCAGCTTAGCATGACCTAAATATTTCATTTCAAAAGTTGAATTCAAATTCATTTTATCATGGGTGGTTAATTTCAAAGTACTACATATGACCAAAATGTCATTAACATAAATCCATAAATAAATTATATAGTTTTTAATATATTTGAAATATAAACATGCATCAAAATCACTCCTTTTAAGATGATTTTGTAATATGAAGGAATAAAAAATTACCATTTCTTGGAAGCTTGTTTTAATCCATACAATGATTTATTAAGAAAATAGACTTGGTTTGGATTAAAATCATGCTCAAACCCAGCAAGAGACTTCATGTATAACTTTTCATATAAATAAATATGAAAGAAGGCAGTTTTGAAATCTACTTGTTCTATATGCATATCTAAAAAAGAAGTAAAAGAATGAATAATTGTTATTGAATAATTTTTAACTACATGAGAAAATATTTCAGCATAATCAATTCCCTCTCTTAAAAAGAAGCCTTTAACCACTAATCTATCCTTAAATGTGATTTATTTCTTAAATTGTGATCTTAATTTATCTTATATATCCATTTACATACAATCACCTTGGAAATAGGTGGTTTATTGGCTATGTACTAGGTATGGTTCTTTTTAAGGGACTCCATCTCGTCTTCTATGGCATAAAATCAAGGATTAAATTTTTTTTCATTGACATCATGCTTCTAAGTTTGAGGATCCTCACCATTAAGATCTTGGGAAACATGAAAGGAAAATAAAATCATATTAGTATGTTTATACATAGAAAAAGGTATAATGAATCTCCTCTCCCTATCACAAGTGAGATGATATCCACTAAGGACACTATGAGCTCCAACATCTGAAGCATAATTAGAATCAGATCCAGTGTGTGGATTGGGATAAGAGATACATAGATGAGAAATAGGTGGAGAGGTCTCAATACGAGACTCACTAACCTTGGGAGGATCGACCTCAAGATCTATCTTTTCAGAAGGATCATCACTAACATAACTAGGAGGCTGGACTCTATGAAGAAAAGAATCTTGAAAAAAACCACACCCCAACTAAGAATACAATTTTTAAAGCTAGGTTTAAATCTTTCACCCCTTCACCACCTTAGGACGCCCTATGAAAATGCATTTGACAACCCTAGGCTCGATATTGTCAGTATTGACATGAGTATAGGCAGTGCAACTAAATACTCTTAAATATACATAGGTTGGGGTCTAGATGCTCTATAATTATTCATGAGTCTTGAAATCATTAGTAGATGAGGGACACAAATTTATTAAGTAAATTACTGTAGTGGAAGCCCCATCCCAAAAGGTCTCAAGCAAGCCCATACATGTAAGCATGTTATGAACCTGGTCAAGAATGGTGCGTTTCAAATGCTCAACTAGACCATTTTGATGAGGATTTTGACTCATTGTTCGATGTATCACAATTCCCTTATCCTCATAGAATTTTATAAACTTAGTAGATAGGTTTTCATGGCCATTATCAGTCCTTAAATCCTTTAATTTCTTCCCATGTTGGTTTTTTACAATAGATTTATAAGTCTTAAACACCTCAAAGACATCAGATTTATTTCACAAAATATAAATCCAAACTTTTTTAGAGAATTCATCTATAAAGGTAACAAAATAAGAGCCTCCACCATGGGAGGTAATCCTAAAAGGTCCCCTAAAATCATAATGCAAATACTCTAGTTGGTGAACATCTTTAATACTAGATTTATGAAAGATTAATCTTTTAGAATTTCCTATGACATAGTCCCAACGAAAAGAAAAGTTGCTTTCTGTAACTTGGGTAAGTATCCCTTACATACTCAATTACACTTATCCTTTCACACTCACATGTCCCAACCACCTATGCCAAATCATAGTGTTGTCACTATTAGATACATAGGTGCTACCCAATTTCTTAGTGTATGCCTTTCCATTCAAGGCATATAACCCATTCACTAAAGAACCCTTAAGGTCCATACAAGATCCCTTGGAGATTTTAAGAAAACTAAACTCGAATTTGAAGGTGAAAACCCTCTGATCTAAGACACCTAATGATATGAGATTCCTACAAAAATGCGTAACCTATCTCACATCTAGTAAGGTGAAAAAATAATGGTTAAAGAACTTTATCATAATAGAACCTCTACCCATGACATGGAGTCACTTGTTTTTTCCTAAAATATCCTCACCTTTAGTTCCCTCTCTTAAATCAGAAAATGAATTCCTATAAGGGCACATATACAAATAAAATCCTGAGTCTAAGACCCACTCAACATGTTGTATATACTAGGAAACACACAACACCTCGGTAGTATCATAGTCTTGGTTGAAAAAGAGTGATTGATCACCGTATTCTTTAACAGGTTTACTAGATTTCAAATTATGGAATTCGGTCCTAACATATCTAGGTTTCATGTAATGGTAAAAGGTAAACTATCTTGATTTAGATTTGGACCATTAATCCCTAGAATGGATACGATTATTGTTTCCCTTTTTTCATACCTTTCTTCATCCTTTGAAACTTATAAATACCTCTAACACTCAATCCCTCAACTTCATATTTAACGATATACTTTTTGTAAAACTCATGAGAAAGAAGGGAAAATTTTACTTCCAATAAATTTAAGGAGTCTATACAATTAATTATAACATAAATAAGGTGATCATATGAACTATCCAAGGAAATCAAAAGAATAATTACTTGGTCCTATTTTTCATTGTTAACTTCAATATTGGCTAAGCCTAATAATATTTTATTGAACTCACTAATATATGTCTGTATGGGAGTTCTGGGATGCATCTTGAAAGTGTAAAATTTATTTTTCTTATATAAATGACCAATTAAATAAGTTTTCATATAATTTTCTTTATGTTTAGACCAAATATTGGCTACAAAAGTTTCATAAGTAACCTCCCATGGGACTTTATCACCAAAGGAAAACATCAAAGAGATATCGGTTCTCATAAAAATGTCAGGAGGGACATCTAAGTAGGTCATCATAGTACATACATTAGCAGAATAACTAATATGTGGGTTTTTATGTCTATGAAGTATATCTTATAGCTCTTATTGGGCGAGCAGGCCGACATCTCAAATTACCACAAATTAAAATCATTATTACCATTGAATTTATCAATTTCAAACACTCTAGAATCCATAATCATATATGTGAGGCTCTTAAACCAACTATTAAGGAAACCAAAAGTGGTATACCCTTTTTTAATTTCTAGGATCATGCACAGATCAAGTTTCCTAAAAATAATTTTTTGGAACAATGGATAACCAAATGATGACAACAAGAAACAAAGAATGAGCGAAGAAATAATAGAAACATAAGGACATCTAGAATTAATGTGTTTCTATACCAATTGGACCTACTTCTCAGTAATAACACCACCTATTCTACCTTTATTAAAATACTAAAAATTAAATTACATTAATTCAATAGAAGTAAATCAATAAATCAATCGAATGGAAAGAAGAATAATTATCAAAATAAGAAGACCATAGGAATAGTAAGAATATAGTTACTCTGGCTGAATTTACCTCCTAGCTATCTAGAAATAGGGATTTTGGGGATCTCCAATAGAAGTGACCACACAAATAATAATAAACTTTTGATCAACAACACGATCTCTATCAGAACACAATGTCAGGGAAACATCAATCCTTAATGGCAAGGGTGATGGCGCGTCTAGAAATGGAAGACACCTCTGGATCTAGTCGCCTTCTTCCTCTAATTTGATCTCTTTCTTATAATATTAGAGATAAAGACCCTTTTTCACCTTCTTCAAAGAGAATCTCTCCTTAAAATATGATATTGAGAGGAATAAATAGCCTCGGAGATCGCAATTAGTTACAATAAATCAACAAATTTTGAGAAAATGAATGGATGCAATTGAAGAATCCCTAACAACCTGAAATAGAAATAAAATCAATATGTGTAAGGGTATGTTAAAACAGTGTGTAAAGGTATATAGCCCAAGCTCCATGAATAAAGTTTATACATGGGATGCGTAAGGGTAAAACCATTTCTCACATAAGGGTTGACCAACCATTGCTTCAAGATAAAAGGCCATGCATGTAAGGGTAATCCAGACTTCATAAGGGTTGTGCAAGGGTATCCAGGGTATAAGATAGATCAAAAAAACATGTAGAGGTAAACAAGAAATTATTTCAAGGTAATATTCCTAAGAAAAATAAAACATAAGGTTGGAAGAAAATAGTGGAGAATAAAATGAAAATCTTCAACTTTCTAAATTCAAATTAAAAAAACTAATGACAAATAAATTTCTTTTGAAAATTAAACATTATGCTAAAATTCAAAAAATCTCCACCGTTTTCAAAGAAAACTAAAACAAAAAAATATGTTCTTACACCTAAATATTATTCAAGTGGAACCATTTTCAAAATATCTAAACCATGATTGAACTTGGATAAAGATATAGACTTAGTCAAACAATTAGTTAGGTTTTCATCTCTATGCATTTTTGTAACATGCACCATTCCACTTTAAATAACCACTTTAATAAAATTCTACCTAATATCTATATGTTTAGATATACCAATGAATAAATATAGCAGAATGAAGAATAATTGACCCAATAAGAAACCCAAAGGAATAGTAAGAACAAACTTATTCTATTAGGATTAACCAATCGACTATCCAGCAATGGAGATTTTGGGGATCTCCAGTAGCATCGAATGCATGAGAAACATGAACTGATTTATTAGAAACATGATCTACACTAGAAAGAAACTTCTAAAAAACTTCAATCATTAATGGTGAGGTCGATGGGGCATCTGACAATGCATGACACCTCTGGCTCTAGTGTCTTGATCCTCTAACTCAATCTCTTTCTCAGAATAGTAGTAACTGAAACACTATCAAATATTCTTCAAAGTTAATATATCCTTAAAATAAGATATGAAGAGGAAGAAATATCCTTGTATATCACCAATTATTTCATAATATCAACAAATTTTGAGAAAATGAATGTTTGTAATTAATGAATCCATAACAACCCAAAATAGAAATAAACCGACATGCATAAGGGTATATTAAAACAGTGTGTAAAAGTACACAGACTAATCCCCCTATATAAAGTTCAGGCATGGTATGCATAAGTTTAAAACCAGTGATTGTGTCATGGTTGAGCAACCTTTGCATCAAGGTAAGAGGGCCTACATGTAAGGGAAAGTCAGACTTCACAATGTTTGTGCAAGGGTATCCAATGACTTATGTAAGAGAAGTAGACAGATCAAAAGAACACATAGAGGTAAACAGGACCTTATGTCGAAGTAATAAGCTTGATAAAAATAAAACATAAAAGAAGAAGAAAAATGGTACAGAATAAAATTGAAATAATAAACATGCTAAATTCAAATTTGAAAATAATAAAAAAAAAATCAGTTTATTTTGGAAATTAAACAGCATGATAAAATTAAAAAAATCTCCACCATTTTCAAAAGAAACTAAAACAAAAAATAATATGCTCTTACACATAAATTTTATTCAAGTGGAACTAGATTCTAAATATCTAAATAATGATTGAAGTTGGATAAAGCTACAACCTTATTTAAATTATCAGATGGGTTTTCATCTATATGTATTTTTGTAACACACATCATTCCACTTTCCATAACCTCTCTAATAAAATGAAACACAATATATATATGTTTAGACCTACCATGGAATACTAGGTTTTAGAGAGATGCAGTGTATATTATGAATCATAATGTGTTATAATAAGAAAATTACTTAAATTGAGTTTAGAAATAAATCCCTTATGCCGCAGGGATTCTTTCATCCATCCAATGGCCCAAAGGCCTTCAGTTTTATTATTATAATAATACCCCCTTTTAAGGGAAGAAGAGGGGAACCCAAAAAGACATAAACAATTAAAACATATCACGACATTAAGGTTTTATAGAATAGAACCAGGTTGACAACAAGGAGATACCCTACCCCAGCATTTGATCCCACAAGGATTCTTTGATATCCTATTTCAGTGCTGTGTTTTTAGCTTCAGTGGTTGATAGATCCACCATTGATTGTATATTGCGCTTCTAGGAAATAGTTTTTCCATATGTATTGAAAACATAGTTGGTTAATGACATCGTTATGTCAACATTCCCATCACAATTAGAGTTTACAAAACCAGTCACTAAATATCAAGATTTAACCTTTCTAACATAGAAAATTGAAAGGGGTGATGTAGAAGAGATTTACCTCAATATCCAGTTAAGGGCATGCCAATATGGATTTCTTAGATTTTTTATAGACCTACTCAAGGTAAAAATAGAAAAAAAACATTAATCCATGTAAAAATTATAGAAAACATAATACTACCCACAACATTAGTATATAGGATTCTTCTCATATATTCAATATCAGAAATAGTGGAAGGAAATTAGGATAAAGATAATTTAAAATTTTGAGCCAAAGGGACACTAACAGGTTTTAATGCATCAAGATGATATATCTTAAACACTTTAAGCACATAGTAATGTTGATATAGATAAATTAAACCATACTTTATATCCCTAATGATTTCCATACCTAGTATCAACTTATCACAGCCTAAATCTTTCATTTCAAAACCTAAATTCAATTTCATTTTCACAAGGGTGATTAATTTCATATTACTACACATGAGTAACATGTTATCAACATAAAACAGTAGATACAACATGAAAATTTTAACATATTTAAAATATATACATTCATAAAAATCACTCCTTTTAAAATCATTTTCTAGAATTAATTAATCAAAATGTTTGTATCATTTCTGAGATTTTAGTTTTAATCCATACAGTGATTTATTAAGAAAATAAATTTGGCTAGGTTTAAAATCATTCTCAAAACCTATAGGAGGCTTCATGTATAACTTTTCATCTAAATTAACATACGAGAACGAATTTTTGACATCTAGTTGTTATATATGTAGCTCTAAACAAGTAGAAAAATAAAGAAGAATTATTATGAAAGAATAGGTGAAAATATTTTAGCATAATAAATTCCCACTCTTTGAAGGAGACCTTTTCCCACCAATCTGGCATTAAATTTGATTTTATTTCTAGTATTATTATCTTCTTCTCTATTATATCTCCATTAACAACCAATCACCTTGGTTGTAGGTGGTTTATTGAAAATGGACCAGGTATGGATTTTGAAGTTCTAAAGGATCAAATAAAAACTGAGAAGGGGGTTGAATCAGTTGTTCATTTTTTTAAGTTTCAAAACATTTCAAAACATAACCCCTGAAATAAGTTAAGATTTATTTCCTTATCAACTTTTATTAAATACTCATGCATGTAAAATTAGGAAAGAAATTAAATGAAACAAGGTTTATCCTCAGTGTGAGAAGAAACATACTTTCCATAGCCACTCTCGTGGGTCTATGGAAATCAACTATTATGAAGAAGTGAATACAACTTGTGCCAACTCCAATTAGGCACCTTATATCTCCTAATAGGAATGATTATAATGAATCTATTTAGTTTACAATGTTTTATTATAAAATAATTGATCCAAAAAAATAATAAAGACTTTTTTGACACCTATCCACAATTTCTCTGTTTGAATCCTTAGTCCAATTTGGCTGGATATGATTTTCTCAATCTGATGAGTCTGGATCTGATTCAGTCAATATGATGAGTTTGGATCAGATTCTCTCAATATAATTAGTCTAGATATGATTCTATCAATATAAAGGACTCAATATTATTAACCCATTCTCAATATTCAAAACTCAAACTCTACTCCAATGCTCAATATGATCTTCTTCAGTCCGATTGACTCAATCCGATTAACTGAATACAATTTTCTCAATATGATCTTGATCAATATAGAAAGAAAACATTCAACTATCTGATCCTCCTCATAAGATATCTGGTCAGTAATTAATTTCTCTTGATTTATTTAGTGCTCTACATTTTCCTCTTGTGTGAAAAACCCATTAATGAGTGAATGGTCTGATCAAGTACTTATAGGTGACTCAGAAAGAAAAAGCAAGAAACTTGAAAACTTTCTCCGCTTCCTCAAATTTCAAAATCTCTAAAAATATCTCGCATTTAAACTTCAACTTTGACTTATTCAAGCCTCCTTAAATTTATTTAAGATTTATGAAAAATTGAATTTCAAGTTTGACCACTTCAACTCTTCATCAAACTTTTGGAATTTTCTTTTTTGTGTCTTCTTCATAATCAACTCAATATGATTTTTGTTTCTTTCTCAATGAATCTAATTTCTGTTTCTTTGTCAATGAATCTAAATTTTTTTAATTTATTAGTGAATCTTATTTCTATTTATCTCTCTGTGATTATAAATTATGTTTCTTTCTCAGTGAATCAAAATTTTGTTTCTTTCTCAGTGAATCTGATTTCTATTTATTTCTTAGTGAATCTAATTTCTGTTTATTTCTCAGAGAATTTGAATTTTGTGTCTTTCTCAGTGAATCCAAATTTCATAACCTTCTCAGTGAATCTGATTGAATTATTATTATGATGGAATTTCAATTACAATGGAATTCCCATTACGATGGAATCTCCATACTGAAACTTTGAATTTCTATAAACCTCTCTGAAATTTCTTCAAAATCTTTTATCATGAACATTTTCCTGATTTGTGAGAAATTTATTATTAGAAAAGAAGTGTATGACTTGGTTTATAAAGTATGAAAACTTTCTAACTCCTAACTTTACTTTCTTAAACAAACCTCTTCAGCAACAATACGACATCTTCCCTTGGAAAATTCTTTCTTTCTACGATTATTACAAAAGAAAAAATCCAGCAAACAATAATTTTTGCCACTAATTCTTTTGAATCTGATGATCTGAATATAATGAAGATAAATTTGATTCCTAGATAAAAAACATTCTTATAAAAAAGGTTAGTTGTAAAAAAATACAAATACTTTGTTAAAACAATTTATCACAAAGGTTCTTCAATCTCCCCCTATGGATTTGTTGACAACCCTCATTAACAACTTTTCAAACTCTCATAATCTTTTCACAACTCAACTCTTGTAAACAACTCAAGTTTTTTACATTTATCAAAACATATCCTTTCTCAAAGGAGAGTTTCTTGACAAAACACTATTGGATAAAGTAATGATTTTTAAGTAATTTTATCCCTCAGTGGAATTAAAATTTCACATTCATGTAAATAAAACTCCCCTTTACTTTTATCATTTCCTCTCACTTTTATTTTTCTCTCCCCTAATTTATGAAAACCACAACATCATATTCATAAAATAAAGATAAGTAAAAACCTCTTTCAAAGTAAAAAGTTGTTACTTTCTCTACCCCTTTTTCAACATAATATAAAGAACAGTGGTGGTATTTCTTTATTAGAATTAAAAATACATGGGAGGAGGCTGAACATGAATTTTCAGCCTCAATTCCACAAAATTTTCTTTTGGCATTACTTTTGTAAAAATTTCAACAATCTGATACTTTGTTGAAATGTATTCTAGAAAAAAATCTCCAGCAACAACTTTTTATTTTATAAATTGAAACTTTATATCAATGTGATTTGATATTGAGTGTTGGACATGATTTATAGAAAGGTCAATTGCACTCTGATTATCACAAAGTATCTTCAATGTTTTAGACACTTTTACTTTCAAATCTTCTAGCTGGGAATTCATCCATAATATTTGAGAACAAACTTGGGTAGCTGCAACATATTAAGATTCAGCTATGCTCAAATCTGCTGAACTTTGTTTCTTATTATTCCAAATCACACAACATTCACCCATGAAAAATGTTCCTCCTAAGGTTGATTTTATATCATTACAATCACCATCCCAATTGGTATAAGTATAACCATGAAACTTCATCTCACTATTTCTTTTGTATAATAACCCATGTGAAGTTGTTAATTTGACATATCTTAAAATCCTCTTTGCTTCAAACATATGTAATTATTCTGTATTACTTTGATACCAGGTACACAAACTCACAACATAAAGAATATCAGGACTTGAGGTAGTAAAATAAATAAGACTTCCTATTAGCTTCTAAGAATCTTTCTAATTCACACTTTTTATGGATTCATCTTTACTCATATTTATGTTCACTAAAAAAGGAGTAGAAACATATTTTGATTCATCCATCCCAAACTTCTTTAACGATTCCCTAACATAATTCTCTTGAGATAAAAAAAATTTATTTTTCTTTTGGTTGAACTTGTAATCCAAGGAACAAATTTAATTCCCCCAACATTGACATTTCAAAATTATTCTTAATTTATTTATAATTTTTTTTTACAAACATATTATTTATCCCCATAAAAAAATTATATCATCCACATAAACAATTATAATTAGAGCTTCAGAGTCAACAAATTTCACATATAAGTTGTTATAAACCTTTCCTTTATAAAATTTTAACATTATCAAACAATTTTCAAGTTTTGAATACCAAGCATATGGAGCATGTTTCAGCCCATACAAATTTTTCTTTAGTTTAAAAATTTTGTTTTCATCCTCATCAAGTAGAAACCCACAAGGTTGTTCAATGTAAACTTCTTCCTCAATAGCACCATTTAACAAAGCTAACTTTACATCCATCTAATAAACTTTGTAATTCTGATTTGTGACCACTGAAAGAAACATTATAATAATTTCTAATCTTGAAACTCAAAAAATAATAATTCTTCAAAGTCCACACCTTCCAACTTTTCATATCCTTTACAAATAAGTCTTTCTTTGTTTCTTGAAAGTTCTTAATGTTCACTTAACTTGTTTCTGTAAACCCACTTGGTTCTGATAAAATTTCTATTTACTGACCGTGAAACAAGTTCTCATGTTTCATTCTTCTCAATATGATCTAAATATTCATTCATAGTATCGACCCATTATTTTTGTTGAATAGATTCTAAAAATGATTCTGGTTCAACTTTAGAGATAATTGAAGTTGGATTATTGAATCCCAACTTTCTTCTTGTCTGGAATAGAACCTTCTGATTCCCAATAATGTTTTCAGATTCAACATGTTTTTTGTAAGGTAGAAAATTTCAAATTTTCTTTCCTAGCTTAAATAACCTCATCACATGATTCTTATCAGTCTTGATAAGGATGTTTAGAATTACTTTCACTACTATTGTAATTCTCTAGTTTATCCTCAACATTTTCAATAACTTTTGTTAAGAAACATTGATTTTTAATTACCTTCACATCATATGAGTCCACTAACTTTTTTAAATGTTTGTTCCAACATTTTTAACCTATTTCATTTAGTGAATAATCCATAAAATTTCCTTCTTCATCTTTCTCAATAAACTTTCCCAAATCCAAATTTTTGATTTTGAGAAAGCATGGACTTTCAAAAACGTTGAAGTGTTTCAATGAAGGTTTTTTATTATACCACATTTAATAATGATTCATGATATTTTCCACTCTTAATAAGAATATATTTTGAACATGTAAAATAGTACTAACAACTTCTCTCCAATATAATTTTGAAAGTTTGTATTCTACTAACATACTTCTTCCCATTTCTACCAAACTTCTATTCTTTCTTTCTACTACTCGATTTTGTTATGGAGTATAGGGAGCACTATATTGTTTTTTGATACCATGATTTCTCAAATAAGTTTAAAAATAATTGTTTTTGAATTTGGTACCATTATTTGTTCTTAACCTCTTTATGAAAACCCCCTTTTCTTTCTCAACATCTTTTCTGAAGAATTTGAACATTTAAATAACCTCTGACATGTGCTTCATAAACAATATGTTTTTTATCTGAGTGAAATCATCAATAAAATTGATTAATTATAAATCTTATTTTTTTATTGATGTATCATCGACCCAAATAAATTGGAATGAATAAGTTCAAGAGGTCTGGTATATTGAATACCAATTCTCTTATGACATTTTTTAGTCATCTTTCCATTATGGCAAGTAATTCAAACATCTAAAACTCTTCTTTTCAATTCTATAAAATTCCAAATGGAATTAAATTTAGAAAGTTTATTCATACTTTTCTGACCAAGGTGCCCAAGCCTTCGATACCACAATTTTTTTTCATCTTCTAAACTTAAGTAACATGAGTTGTTGAATTATCCTATTTAGAAGAGATTCTCACAGGTTCTTTCTCCTTTTGTAATAACTTTTCCATCTTTCACACTTTTGATGATACAAAAATATTTTATAAAAATAACTTTTTTCCATCATCAAAAAAGTTTACTTACATTAAGTAAGTTATGTTTTATCCCATCAATAAATAAAACTTTTTTAGATCAACTTTTCTTCTTCAATCTCAGTCTTTCTAATTCCTCTAATTTTTAGGGAAATATCATTACCAAAGGTAACTTGTCATTCATCATGAATTTAAACATGTTTCATGATTTTTCTATCACCTGTAATATGTGAAAAGAAACCACTAACAAGTATCCATGGTTTTTTCCTTTTACTTTATTTAAAATTTATCTTAACAAAAAAAGATCTTTCCAAAACTTTCTTCTTCTTAGATTTCTTTTCCTTTCTATCATAAGAAATTTGTTATGTAATTAGTGTCATAAATCCTTCTGAATGATGACCAGATTGATCACATCTTCCATAAAATTCTTCCAAACATTCAAATTGATTTTTTTTGGAAAGTTTATAACATCTTGATAATTCACTTTTTCAACTTTATGTAAGCTAGGAAAGTTACTCAATCTACTTCCACCATTTCTCCCACTTTGACCAAATCTTCTTCCATGTAGAGATAAGTTTTTCCAACAATTATATGTCATGTTCACATAGATTCCACAACACCAAAAATATCCATCAAATCATGATTTTCTATTTAAGAAATATCATTCTTTGTTGAAACTTTATTGAAGTTGGTAACTTCTTTCATCTCTATCATACTCAGGAAGTGGACCATATTTTCTTTTGATTGAGTTTTCTACTTTTATAGATTTGATAAGTTTCTCACACCATTTATCCACCAAAGATTTCCCAATACTTTTTTCAAAACTTAAAATGTTAAAATAATCATATGAAACATTATTTTTAGTAGGATAATATTTCACCTGATTCTCATATTGAGCCTTCTTAATGACTTTAGAAGTCTCAGCTTTTACTTACGAATATTTGTTGAAGTTTCCATTCATCTTACTCAAGTTACTTTCGAACTCAAAAGTTTTGATTGAAATTTTTTAACTTCTTATTCCATAGCTTCCAGCTTATTACTAAGATCTTCAATCATATTTACCTATTTAGAAATTATATGTTTGAAACTCAAAATCTTCTAAATGTATCCATCCTCCTTCCGAAGGAAATATTTTCTTCCATAAGCAACTTCTTCACAATCATTCTTCATTAATATAATTTCTTTCTTTAGAGTTTTGTTTTTCTCAATACATGCAACGAGTTCTATTATGAGTTGATACTCTCTATAAGATTCTTCAGCACCTTCATCATTGTATGAAGAGTATTTTGTTTGCTCAACTTTTTCAATGAAGGTTCTAAATTTTTTTGAACTTTCATCTTCAGAAGAATTGTTTTCATTTGATTCCGATTCAACTTTCTTACCCAACATATTTTTTTGTATCCAGTAAACTTATTATTATATATGTTGGAAGACTTTTCTTCTTTATCATTTTTATTCCACTTCTTCCATTGAGGTTTTCCATCAAAATCATCTCGATATTCTCTAAATTTCTTCTTGAAGAAATTCATAGAAAAGTGTCTGATTTCACTGCACTCAAAACATTTAAAAGGATTTTTACCTCTATAAATTCCTCTTCCTATTCAATAGTTATTAGATATAAGAGACGTTATTTTTTATTCAACTCATCATCCTTTTTATCTTAGAACTCATAAGGATCAAATTCTTCAATATCTTAGATTTTTATATTTCTTATACCATCAATATCCATTTCATCTTTCATATACTTTTTAAACATTAGAGATTTCTTCATTTCATAATCAACAAGAAAGTTATTCAATTAATTTAGATATAAATCACTATTATCTTTTGAAGATGAAATTTTAGAATCAAACCTATCTAGAATGTTTCTCATATGTTTCTTCACAATTATATAATCTTTTAGGACATATCTAAATCCTTTGATGTTACAAATAATTTCATTTACTCTAGTGAAGTATTCATCAATTTTTTCTTCATCTCTCATTTTGATGTCATCATACTTACTAATCCATATTTGTAGATTTTCTTCCTTAACTTTTGTATTCCCTTTAAAAACACTTTCTAGCTTGTCCCATATTCTTTTTGATGTTTTGAGACCCATCACCTTCTAATAAACAATTTCTAATAAGGACATGATAATATAATTTCTATAATTACCATAAACTTCTATATTTATATTATCAACCAAGGTCATTGGTGAATCTTTCTTAATAGGTGGAAACCAAATAGTAGTATCATTAACAAATTCTAGACCAAGAGATTGGAGATAAAAAATCATCCTATTTTTTCATTAATAAATTTTTTCCTATAAAATGTAGGAATTCTTCTACTCTTTACAGAATTGATATTATCCATGACAAGGATTCAATAAGAGAATGTTCCCTCTAATGAAAATTGAAGTTACAAAGGATTGGATAACAACTGAGAAGGGGGATTTGAATTATTTGTTTAGTTTTTATAAGTTTCAAAATATTTTAAAAATTAACCCCTGAAACTTGTTAAGATTTATTTCCTTATCAACTTTTTGTAAATCCTCATGCATGAAAAAATAGGAAAGAAAGTAAATCACATAAGATTTATAAGGATTGGCCTCAGTGTCATAACCTACATCCTTTCCATAACCACTCTTGTGGGTCTATGGAAATCCACTACTATGAAGAATTAAATACAACTTGTGCCAACTCCCATTAGACACCTTCTATCTCCCGATAGGAATGATTATAATAGCTCTCATTAGTTTATAATATTTTATTATAAACCAATTGATCTAAAACAAAAGAATAAATAATTTGTTGAAACCACTCCAAAATTACTCAATTTTAATCCTCAGTCCAATTTGGATGGATCAGATTTTCTCAATCTGATGTGTTTTGGTCTGATTCTCCCAATACGATGAGTCTGGATCAGATTCTCTCAATACGATTAGTCTAAATCTGATTCTATCAATATAAATAACTTAATATGATGAACCCATTCTCAATCTTAAAAACTCAAACTCTTCTCAAATGCTCAATATGATCTTATTTAGTCAGATTAACTCAACCTGATTGACTAAATATGATTTTCTCAATATGATCTTGCTCAATCCTGTAAACAAACATTTATCTGTCTCATCCTCCTCATGAGATATTTGGCCAGAAATGAATTTCACTATATTTATTCATCACTTTTCCTTTTCCTATTGTGTAAAAAATCAAAAAATTAATGAATTATTTGAGAAATTATTTATAGGAAACTCAAAAAGGTGGAAAAATTGAAAACTTTTCCTGTTTCCTCAAATTTTTAAATATCTGAAAATATCTTGAATTTAAACTTCAAATTTGACATCTTCAAACCTCCATAAATTTCTCCAAGATTTATGAAAATTTTAATTTCAATTTTGAACACTTATACTCTTCATAAAACTTATATAATTTTCTATTTTTAGTCTTCTTCATAATCAATTAATTAAGATTTTTGTTTCTTTCTTAGTGAATATAATTTCTAATTATTTGTCAGTGAATTAGAATTCCATTTATTACTCATTGAATCTAATTTCTATTTCTTTCTCAGTGAATCTAAATTCATTTTCTTTCTCAGTGAATCTGAATTCTATTTCTTAGTGAATCTAATTTTTGTTTCTTTCTTAGTGAATCCATATTTTGTTTCTTTCTCAGTGAATCTGAATTCCGTATCCCTCTCAGTGAATTCGAATTATGTATCCTTCTCAGTGTATTTGATTGAATTCTTATTATGATAGAATCTATATTATTATAGAATTACCATTATGATGGATATCCTATTATAATGAAATCTCCATACTGCAACTTTTAATTTCTTTAAACCTCTCCACCATTTCATCAAAAGATTTTATCATGAAATTTTTCATGATTTGTGATAATTTTATGATCAGAAAAGCATTATATAACTTGTCTTAGAAAGTATGAAAACTTTCTAACTCCTGAATTCACTTTCAACAAACCTTTTAAACAACAATATGAATTTTTCTCTCAAAAACTACTTTATTTATCTGATTACGACAAAGGAAAACTTCTAGCAAAAAAAATTATGTCTCTGATTATTTTGGATCTGATGAGATGAATACAATGTAGATGGATTCTATTCCTGAATAATAAAAACATTTTTATAAAAAAAGGTTAGTTCTCAACAAATAAAAAAACTTTGTTAAAACAATTTATCATAAATGTTCTTCAGTTTTTTTAAGGGACTCCATCTCATCTTTCATGGAATAAATCATATTCTTATAGTTTCTATCATTAACATACTTATTATATGTTTGAGGATCCTCATAATTATGATCTTTGGAAACATGAAGGGAAAAGGAAACCATATCAATATAGTTATTTCTAGAAGTAGGTATAATTACTCTCCTCTATTTATCACTAATGATCTTATAACCACTAAGTCTACCAGAAGCTACAACATCCAGAGCATCATCAGAATCATATCTAGGGTGTGGATTGGGCTAAGAGAGAGATGGCTGAGAAACAGGTGGAGAATTCTCAATATGAGACTCACCAACACTAGGGGGACAAACCTCAAGATCCATGTTTTATAAATATCATCACTAACATTTGTGGGAGGTTTACCCCAATGTGTAATCCCTCTTATCTTAACACAAAGGTTTCTCAACCCTTATGTAGGCATTAGTTTTACTCTTATGCATCTCATTATTGACCTTTATGTGGGGGGGGCTTAAGTTATGTACCTTTACACACCATTTTAATATACCCTTATGAATGTCAGATTTATTTCTATTTCATGTTGTTATGGATTCTTTGATTTCATCCATTCATCTTCTCAAAAATTTTTGATCCGTTGCAACTTCTTGCAATCTATGGGGTTATTTCTTACTCTCCATTTGATATTTTAAGGAGTGATTCACTTTGAATAATGTTTGAGAGGGTTTTGATCATTATTATTCTAAGAAAGAGATCAATCTAAGGGAATATTTTGATTAAAGTCAGATTTTTTATCTACTATTAGATGTGCCATAACCCTTACTATTAAGGATCGGCATTTCCCTAGTGTTGTTTTCTGGTAGAGATTATGTTTCTGATCAAGAGGTGTCTATTTCCCATGTGGTCGACACTACTGTAGATTCCAAAAATCATTATTTATAGATAATCAATTAGTAAATATGGTTGTAATAAGTATATTCTTACTATTATTTTGGGTTTCTTATTGCAGAAATTATTCTTATTTCTGTTGGATCAATTCATTGATTTGTTTCTCTCACATTGATGTAATTTCATTTTGATTATTTTAATAAAGGTGGAATAAGTGGTGTTATTTTCATGTAGGAGGACCAACTAGTAATGAACCATGTTAATTCTTACTGTCCTTTGGTTTTTGTTCTTTCTTTTCTCATTTTTTGTTTCCCACTATCATCGTTTATTTATTCATCATTTCACAAAAAAAATTACTGGCTGGAAACTTTATTTGTGCATGATCATGGAAATTAAATATAGGGTATTCCACTGATTTTTTACTTAATATATGGGTTAACCATAATCTCTAAGTTTATTAGACTCCATAGACAAAGGTTTAACTTTTGGTTTTTATAATTCAAATGAAAATCCAAACAAATACTTTTATTATTGCTATAATATAAATAATTGGGTCTCATCTTGTTGCTACCCAGGAACTTAGAGTTTTTTACATATCGAGGTGGGAAAATTAAGTTCCTTACTCCCTCACCAACCATTGTATATATATTTCATTGATGAAAGAATAGACAGGTGGACAAATATTTCCTAATGGTCCAGTGTCTTTATTTGGCTTAAAGAATTGAATTCCCCCCATTACACCTAAAAATCAATGAAGAACGTTGGAGACCACTATGATTTTGATGACCAATTGGATGGAGACTGGTGGCATGTCACTAATACATGGAGTAATCTTTCATATTGATACATAGGTTTTATTTTGAGAATATTTATGGAATCCCTTAGGATTATATTTCTAGTTTTTCCCATTATCTACACTCTCTTGGATGGGTTGATCCAATAATGCGAGGTGCTATTGGGATAGGACATAATGAATACTGATAAAGCACATTGCCACTTTTGAGGAAACATAAGGTTCCCCCTTTGATATATCTTATTGGGTAGTTTTTCCCCCATCATGTACTTTCATTATTTTTACCTAGGATATTGTATAAGATTTGTTTTACTTTTTTATCATTATTATTGGAAAGTACACAAAAAAGTGATTAGTGGGCAGATAATTCTACTCATATTTTAGTGTCTTTTCATGGTGAAATCAAAGTTTATGATTTTGGATGGTGGTGTGTACATTTGATTGTTGTTTTATATGTTCATCACATTCGATTATCCCCCTTCTGAAATGGGTATAAAATTTAACTAGTCATTTTTTATTCACATCTCTAGTTTTCTTCAATTTATTGTTTTTTTATCATTGTTTGAGAAAAATTATTTACAAATATATATTATATGAATCTGGTAATACTGCTAACATATACACTTTTCATCATCCAACTCTAATAATTCAGTTCAAAATTTTGATCTTCCATAAGACATGAAGATCAGATCTTTTTAAAAAAAAATAACCATCCTAAAAAAAACCCACATTTTTTTGGGTTGAATGATTTATGACATATAAAATTCAATGAATATTAATAATTACACAATTATTAGATTTAAACATCTCAACATAAAACATCCCCTTATAAACTATATAGTTAAATCAATAGTAATATCTATAAATAAACAATCCTATACAAATTAGAGCCACTAGGGTATGGGGGATTAAATAATTTGGCCAATGAATATATGAAAAAAAATTCAATTAAAATTTAAAATCCCATAAATCACATGTGTTCGATATCATTACCCATTGTTCATTATGGGAAATATCAATGAGTTCGGATCTTTCTTTAGGATCTCTTCAATAATAGGAGTTGTATGATGAAAAAAATAAGTTTGTTTTGATCTTGGTGATTTGAATGACTTGTTCTGATGGAATTTGTCTTAAAATGAGTTTTTAAGTATTATTAGTCACTTATATCATTAAAATGCATTTTTTTGGTTTTTCTAAACCTCTTGATTTCTTGTTATTGATTCTTATAAAACTTCTTTTTATTATTTGTTAAATGCGGTATTCCTTTTAGTTTTTTTCATTTGAAAACATGCTATGTTATATTCTACCATTTATTTAACTAGAAATGCATGAAAAATTACTTGTTTACTTTAAATACTCAATTTATATGTTGTTGGGCCACTGGTTTTTGTGCTTGGGATACTCATCTAGTGAGGGACTTCTTATTTAGGACATTCCCTTCGGTCGGCCTATTGTTTGTGCGTGCTTGCTACCGTGGTGATCTGCACACCTTGTTTTCCTTTTCCTAGATTTTTATCATGCTTTCCCCCTTTTCATCAATGTCATCCATATGCCCCTATTTTAATTGAGGTGCTTGATTTCAGTTCTGGCAATGTGTGTGTGGCATGATCTGGTTAGACATGGAGCTTCGAGGTTGTGCTGGTGTTAGAGGAGTGATGACCCCTACACCCCTAGAAACTTCATCTAATTGGATTCACTCAGTCTCCCCCACTCTCATGTGGCTCTACTCTTAGTTTTCCTTCAGAGAAACCTTAGTTCTCTAGGCTTGCTTTGTCGAGGATCTATCCAAGATTGTTGCTCCCTCCAGCTCCATCTCTTTGTCAGTAATCTAGAGGAGTCGACATCCTTCCAAGGTGAAATATGTACACCCAATTCCTTTGACATATATGTTATCATGTATAGGATAATTTAGAGACTTCTAGTAATGTTTAGCATGATAGAATATTGTCTTGAAGAGATCAGTATAGTTGGACCATGAAGTGTCCAGAACTGTAAGTATCAATTTTGGGGTCTTTAGTTTCTTGTTTATTTCAAGCCTTGTAGACCTTATGTACTTTTGTTCTTGTTTCTTGTTCTTGTTGGTTTTTTTCAATTTATAGCATTTTTTTCTTTGAGATTAATATAACGTGTGTGTGGGTGGTGGTGTTCTTTCCATGAACATTGGTCCCCATGAGATCAAATCACATTAAATCCATGTGTTCTTTACTTTTCCTACAATATTTTATTTCTTATATGTTGTTTACTTCGATCTGTAATACTTGAATTCATACTATAAAGAATTCAATCAAGTCCTTTTGGTTGTTTGGTATACTACCTTGGTTCAGGTTGCCACTCAGACTCAAAAAATTAGTATCATAGCCTACTATGTTTTCTTTTACTATCAAAATTAAATGTTGTTTCTTTTTTTCCATATTTACAGTTCTGGTTTCTATTTGATTTTTTCATTATTTCATATCACCCTAAAATCTCCACTGCCCTTATTGATTGTCATTACATAAATTTGTTATCTCATCTTCTATTTCTCTTCATTCTATATCCCTTTTTATAAGACATTGTTTAGCCAATAGATTGTTTGGTTGATGGGGGTGTACGCTTAACATTGTCTGTAAGAACTCGGTATCTACTTTATGGGTAAACATGCCAAAAATGAGATATGAAATCAAGAAATTCAATAGTGATAGTGACTTTAATTTGTGGAGAATTAATATGAGATCCATTCTTGTTCAATAGGGCCTCATTTATGCCCTCTGTGGGCTTAATAAGCCTATTGTAACTGTGAATGAAACTGGACATCCTATTACCAAATAATTTTATGTTTCCCCTGATGTGTTAGTTAAGGCACATAGCTCCCTTTTAATTTATTTAGTTGATAAAGTCGTTAGAAAAGTTTCTTATGAATCTACTGCTACTATAATTTTACTTAAACTTGAAAAACTTTATATGACTACTTCATTAGTAGGTAGGTTTTATAAAAAACTCCGCATGATTACATTTAAAATGAAAACTGGTTAAAAAATATCTAGATGAATTTAATAAAGTCATGTTAGACTTATCCAACATTAATGTTTCATATTGATTATGAGGATCAAGAAATTATCCTCTTAATCTCTTTAGATAATGCCTATAGAGCCTTAGTAGAGACCATGATGTATGGTCGAGACTCTTTAACCCTAAAAGAGGTTAAATAGGCCCTTATTTCTAAGGAACTACATTCAAAACCTAGAATCAAAGGTGAGGTCGAGAGATTATTCTCAAAGGTTAGACCTCAAACTAAAACCAAGAAGAAACAATTTAATAAATATAATAACAAAATAAATAAAGAACCTAAACCTAGGCCTAATTTTAGGGATAGAAAGGTCACATATTTTCATTGTGGCACTCTAAGTCACATTAAACCTGAGTGTAGAAAACCCAAGCATGAGTTAGAGTATAAACAACCTACTAATCATTCCATTCTTGTAGACTCTAGTTATGAAACTTTTGAGGTCCTTAATATGTCCATTGGTGCACTCAATCAGGAGTGGGTCCTTTTCAGGTTTCTCTTTCTATATGTTTCCCTTTAGAGAGTCCTTTCTAGATCTAGTTGAAAGGGTAGAAGGAAATTTCCTCTTAGGTAATAACAAGAGGTGTTAGGTTGAAGGTAGAGGTTATGTTTTGTTAGAACTTTATTACCATAATATCATTACTTTAGTTGATGTTAGGTGGGTTTTCAATCTTCAAAGAAACCTGGTTTCCTTAGGGTTCCTCAACCAAAAGGGGTTCACCTTTAGTTTCGAAACAGGTTGTCTCAAAATCTCCAAGGGATCTAGAACCATTCTTGAGGGATCTCTAATAAATGGGTTGTATATCTTGAATGGAAATACTCATTCAAGGCATTTGGGTGGTGTATATTCAACTAATACTGATAATACTATGCTTTGAAATAGAAGGTTGAGGAATGTTATCTCCAAAGGCATTAAGGAACGCAATAAGAAAGGGCTGTTAAGTGACATCACAATAAGAAATGTTCCATTTTGTGAAGATTGTGTAATGGGAAAGTCCAAGAGGGTTAGCTTTGGAAGGTCTAGTTACAAAGCCACCATCCCCTTAAAATATGCCCACTCTGACATATGGGGTCCATCTAGGAATTCCTCCCATGGTGAAGGTTTCTATTTTTCCACATTTCTATATTAATTCTCCAGGAAAGTGTGGATCTACATTCTTAAAAATAAATCTGATGTTTTCAATAAGTTCAAAACTTATAAAAATTTAGTTAAAAATCAGATTGTGAAGAAACTTAAAACTATAATAAGTAACAATGTGCTTGAATACCTATCCACTAAGTTCATAAAATTTTGTGAATATGAAGGTGTTAAAATAAATAGAAATTTTAGGTAAACCCATCAAAAAATTTATTAGAAGAAACAATGTATAGGAATATCCTAGAAAGATTCTGGAGCATGTTTTCATGCTCAGGCCTCCCCAAATCCTTTTGGGTAGAGGCTGCCAACATTTTCATTCAACTAATTAATAGGTATATCTATTCTTCTAATCAGTTTAAAACACCTAAAGAATTACGGACCATTAATCCACCTTCTTATTCCTACTTAAGAGTCATTGGTTGTATAATTTATGCTCATGTTAAGACTGCAAAATTATAATGAATAGCTCTAAATTGTATCTTTGTTGTGAATCCTAAAAATGTTAAGGGGTAAAAACATTGTGTAGATAAACCTAGATATCAAAAAAGCATTTTTAGAAGGGTTGTTGTCTTTCATGATTCTTTCTCTCCTAAAACCAAGGCTTCCACATTTGGCAGCAGTAATCTAGCCCTCCAACTGGCCAATGAAACTAAGCTTCTAGCCTATTTTGAGGCTCATGTCCATCTTGCTCCACCTGCTCCTCAGCCCACTGCTAGGGCTAATTCTGAGTCCTCTTTTGATTGAGATCTTAAATCAGAACCTACTATCCCTATTAGGGACTACCATCTGACCCGAGATAGGTAAAGTAGGGTTCCAAGACCCCCTGCTCGGTTTAGTCAGAATGATATGGAATCTTATGCCTTCCACAAATCTTGGGATATTTTTTATGATGATCCTAAAAATATAATCAAGATTTATAAGAAAAATACTCAAAGTAGTAGGTCATTTCCATGAATGATGAAATTCAATTTTTAAAAAATAATCAGACCTATAATTTTGTAAACAAACCAACTAATGAAAAAGTAATTGGTTTTAAGTGGATCTTTAAAAGAAAATAAGATACCACCGAAGGAAATAAATCAAGTATAAATTAAGGTTAGTTGCAAAGGATTTCCTCTAAATATAGGGGATTGGTTACTCTGAAAAATTTTCCCCTATTGTTAAGCATTCTCTGATTATAATTTTATTAGCTTTTTTACCAATAATGATATGCACATTGAACAGTTATATGATAAATTTTCTTTCTTGTATGGTGATTTGAATGAGAAAATTTATATGAAACAAGCTAATGGTTATCCTGTAAAATTTAAACAAAATCAAGTTTTCCTTTTAAAAAAATCTTTCAATAGATTGAAATAAGACTCTAGGTAGTGGTACTTAATGTTTGATTTGTTTATGTTGGATAACCAGTTCATTAGAAGTCAATATGATGCATGTGTTTAATTTAAATCAACCAAAAACTGCATGATTTATCTACTCCTATATATTGATGACATGCTTATGATTTCTAAAAATATGAACCTCATTTCTGTTGTTAAATCACAATTAAAATGAAAATTTGAATTAAAATACTTAGGTGAATCTAAGCAAATATTGATTGTTGAAATCATTAGGGATAGACCAAATAAATTGTTATACTTATCTTAACATGCTTATGTTTTAAAAATTCTTAAGAGATGTATGTTTGAATATCTCAAACCTAAAAATATATCTCTTGGATAGAATTTTGATCTATCTTTAACACAAGAACCTACAACTGCTAATGATATTCAATTTATGATGATAGACACTAATTTTGTCTACTTGAAAAAATGAATAGAATAGTAGAAATACATGAAGAAGATGAGGAAGAATATTGAAAGACTCAAAGAGACTCCCACCTAAGCCATGCCACTAGGGCCAGCTCCCAAGCCAATGGTTAAATCTTCTTGGCATCCTCAAATATAGTACTCCTGATTCCCCTATTCTCTTCATCCATGCATTCTTAATTATAAGGTACCCCCCACCACTATGTGTCCCTCTCTAACAACATTATTCCCCCATAAAAAATTCTAACTCCATCAAAAATCTATTCCCTTACAAATATGGAAACACCCCTCAATAGAAAAACCCTTCCATCTTGGGTCCTAGCACATGCCACCCCTTAAAAACAACCTTTTCCTCAAGTCTGGATGTGGGGAACAAGTTTATTATTATAATAGGATGCCTCAGGGCCCTAGCCTATTTCCCTATCATTATTTCCAGAATCATCCTCACCTAGTAATAGCACCCTCAATTGTGGATTAGGATATCAATACATCAGTATGTAGTGTTCACCACATCAGAAACAAATACACTTGTGGTGTCAATCCTCCCACTCCTAGGTAGTCAAGTGATGAACACCTTGCCCGTCAGGGGTGATGTGAGTAGGAGGCTCATGGGGAGGTCCCTTCCCGATGGTCTCTCCATGTTTGGTTAGGGGCAGAAAATTCCTATCTGACTATTGTGGTCCTAGGAAGATTGGAGGATTCTAGGGTTCCAACTCATGAACCTTAGTAAATTTTTTGGACCCTTCACTCTAGGGTTGAGCACTAGCACCTCCTATGACAGTGAGCTTCACGTTTCTAAATAAGTGAATGGCATTAAACCTGGTCAGAGGGTCATGAATGTGAACCCAACTGTGAATGTCTCATTTAGTCCATGAAGGTAATAACTGTCATAATAGGCCTCTAGTTGGTAGGGTAGAATGGATGCTAGATACTCAAACTATTCAATATAATCCTGGAATGGTCCCTGCTTCTGGGGGTCTGCAAGCTCTTTGTAGGGGTTTTGAATTTCAAAGTTGCTGAAACGTTCGAGAAACTCCTCTTTGAATATTTCCTACCTTAAAATTGGATATACCTCAACAAATTTGTAAAATAAAGAATAGAGATTCCCTCCATGATTAACTAATCCAAAGAAATTTATCATCTTTAGTGATTTGGTGAATATGAAAAAACATCTCAGCATGCATGATCCAACCCCTTGGATCTGTGCTAGTGAAAACTGGGAGCTCCAAGTACCGAGAAAGAGACTGCTTCTTGAAGATAGTGTGGAAAGGGAGGGCAGCTACATCAACATCTTGGTCAATCACAGGGGGTCTATCTGATTGTTGGTTGTGTGAGGAAGAAACATCTGTCATCAGTGATGGACACACCTCGTCTGGTACAGGCTCTTGTCTAGGTAGTGGGCCAAGCTAGAAACATTCTTGGTGAGTTCAGCAATGTCATGATCCAAAGACTGTCGGAAGGAATCCTGTTCTTAGTCCCAGGTTTCAAATAAATCTTTCAATCGACCAAGTCATTGATCGAATTCATCCTAATGAGTTTTGTAATGAGTTTCCATGAATATATCTGACAATTAATGGGATTCTAGATGGGAGCATGTAGTACGTGAGTGGGATGTGTATCGAAATCAGCCCTGGTCTATGCACCACACTCTGCTTTGGGTTATGTGTCACAGTCTACTGATCCACACTGACCAAAAGGGCCACTCCTTTAGGTGGGGGGTAACTCTACTTTACCAGTGCGAAAAATAACTAGAGGATGCCTCCACCCACACTATTGTAAAATCCTAGGATCATTCCCCATTTGCGTGAGATGAAAGTCTAGGTGAGCTCACATCATGTATAATCGGAAGGTCAAGGCATAGAGATATATATGGATAGAGGAACCATCGGGAAAGCAAGCCAGACGTTGTCCCATCAAGTGGAAGACTATGCATCCACAGATGGGGAAAACGGTAGTGGTGAAGAGAGGATTCATCTCCATCTCTCGAACAAACCTAATGTGCATGATTTATCATAGACCATCGTTGAACAGAATCCAGCTGGATGTAGCTTCGCCAAACAAGAGGACGCCACACACAAGGAATTTCAGCCTTTGAATGTTTTAGAATCATCAGCACCACAGTGGAGTGAAGAGGTAGTTGTGGAAGATTAGGGATGGCTCTGAATGGAAGTTTATTGCTTAGTTGTGTAGGATAGGAGATTGAATAAAAAATCAGTACATGTCACTGCTAATGATGGTGGAAGTGAGTAAAATGATGGTAATATATGTGGTGGTGTGAGCGGTAGAGGAAGAAATGACCGGGTGCTCCACCGGTAGGGAGAAACAGCAGGCCAGACCAAAATTATAGAGACCAACACCAATTACTTGAATAAAATAATAGGACAATAGAAATACATAAAAAGGAGGATGAAGAAGATCAGGAGACTCAAATAGACTCCTACCCAAGCCAAGTCACTAGGGCTGACTCCCAAGACAATGGTTGAATCTTCTAGGCAATATCAAATATAGTTCTCTCAATGCGCCCCTTCCCTTCCCCCATACCTTATTACTTAAAAAGGATCCCCCATTTTCATGTGTCCCTTTCTAACAACATTATTCCCCCATAGCAAACTCTAACTCCTTCAACAAACTAGTCCCTTACAAAGATGAAAATACCCCTCAACATAAAACCCCTTCCAACTTAGGTCCTAAATTTATGTCTCAAATACCTTATGCTAATATAGTAGGTGGTGTTTTGAACTGTATGATATGATCCTATCGAGATATTGCCTATTTAATCTGAACCTTAAGAATATTTATGTCCACACCTAAGAAGCCACACTTGCATTCCCTTAAGTGGCTCTTAAGATACCTCTCTAATAGCACTTATATTTCTTTGTGTTATGGTAAAAATGTAAATTATATTGAATTCATTACTGGTTATATAGATTCTAGTTATGTAGGTAATGTTGATACAAGAAAATCACTCGCTATTTATGTGTTCAATACCTATGATGGCCCCATTTCATGGAAATTCAATATGTAATTCGTAGTTGCAATATCAACCAAAGAGTTTAAGTATATTGTCTTGATCGAAGCAGTGAAAGAGGCCTTATGAATTAAGGGTTTTCCTTCTAAATTGTACTTGTACAATTTTGTTATTAATTTCTATTCTTATAATCAATCAACACTTCATTTATGTATAAATTTAGTTTTTCATGGTAAATCAAAGTACATAGATACAAGGTTTCATTTTATTAGAGGTGTTGTGGAATCAAGAACTGTGTGTGTCAAGATGATACACACTAACATAAACTTAGCTAATAGTTTGACTAAATTTGTGGTCTTATCTAAGTTCAAGTTTTGTTTAGATAGATTGAACTTGGTTCTTATTCCATAACCATAGGTGAAAGAACATCACCATTTTCAATTATAAATGGTGAATATTTGTAAAATGTGGTATTCCTTGTAGTTTCTTCTCTATTTCAAAAAATTACATGTTTAATTATACCATTTATTTAACTATCCATTCATGAAAAATTATTTTTTATTCAAAATGATCAATTTTTATGTTGTTGGGATGCTGTTTTTTGTACTTGGGATGCTCATCCCATGTGGGCCTTTTTATTTAGGGCATGGCCTTTCGCCGACCAGTTGCATGCATGAGCTTGCTATCATGATAAACGCACACCTTGTTTTTCTTTTCCTGGGCATTGATCATGCTCACCTACCATTTCATCGATTTCATCCATCTATAATTATTATTAACTGAGGCGCTTGGTTTCTATTCTGATGACATGTATATGGCATGCTTTGATTGGTCATGGGGATTCGAGGATGGGTCGATGTTAGGGGAGTGATGACTCATGCACCCTTAATCGCTTCATTTGGTTGGATTTACTCAGTCTCCCCCACTCTTGTGTGGCTATGCTCTCGATTTTCCTTCGGGTAAACCCTAGTTCACCGATCCTACTTTATCGAGGATCTATCCTGGCATGTTTCTCCCTTCGGCTCCATTCCATTGTCAGTAATTTGGTAGAGTCAGCATCCTTCCAAGGTGGAAGATGTGCGTCCATTTCCTATGACAGATCTGTTGGCATGGGGAGTAGAAAGTAGAGACTTCCAAGAACATCGAGCATGATCGAATCTCTTCTTGAAGAGATCAGGACATCTGGACTGTGAGGAGTTTAACACTATAAGTATCGATTTTGGGGTCTTTGGTTTTTTTTCTTTTAAATCCTTATAGACCTTCGTACTTTTGTTCCTATTTCTTATAATTTACGGTTTATTTCACTTTGTAGCATTTGATTTCTTTGAGCTTAATATAATGTGTGAGTGGGTGGTGGTATTCTTATTGTGTACATAGGTCCCCACAGGACTGAATCATGCTAAATCCATGTGTTTTACTTTTCCTGCAATCTTCTATTTATTTTATGGTGTTTTCTTCAATCTATAATACTTGACTTTATACTGAAAAGAATTCAGTCTGGTTCTTTTTGTTGTTTGGTATACTGACATGGTTCAGGTTACACCCAGCCTCACATTCTTTTACATAGTTCAAGTTTCATTTTTCATTTTTTAATTATAGAAATCCAGACGTTCAAAGTTTTCTTCATGTTGACTAATTTTTTCGCAACACCAACTATCATGTATAGTTAAATAGTTTGTCTATCTTCAAATATTTTTTGTAGTTTTATAGTTTTATCATTTGTACCTTTTGTGGAATAAAAAAATATATAGGTGATAGTTACATTATTTATGTGATATAATTTTCAACTAAATAGTCAAAACCAAGAAAAATATATCGGATTTCTATGAACACTTAATAAAATACATGTTGTGAATTACTTTTATGTAATTTTATTATAACTCTCATTAATTTTATTCTTATCAAAAATAATTTAAATTAAAAGTTTTTTTAATCATAGAAAATAAATAATATATAGCTGGAATGTTTAGATTTATCTTTTATTATAACTACCATTAGTTTTATAATTTTTTTAGAACACTTTCTCTCTTCCATAACCAACTCTCTAGATAAATCCCTAAATAAATCGGAATGTTAAGACTTCTCTTTCATCTTGACCTGTTAGAAAATATCCTTACAGGAGCAATTCATGCTTCCATCTGTAACTTGCAAAAATTGAGTTGGTTAGATCTGAGGTTAAACGAAATTTTTGGTTCAATTCCTCGTGAAATTGGAATGATGACCAATTTGAATACACTTTCTCTCTCCCCAAACCCACTCTCTAGTTCAATTCCTAATTAAATATGGATGTTAAGGTCTCTCCATGACCTTAAATTTTATGAAAGCAACCTCACGAGATCAATTCCTCCTTCTATAGGTCATTTGACCAATTTTATGACACTTTATATCTTCCATAACTAACTCTATGGTTTAATTCCTCCTTCCATAGTTTACTTAACCAATTTGACTGGACTTGGAATCTTAAAAAAATGAACTCACAAGTTTAATTCCTCATCAATTTCGGAAGATGAAGGCTTTGCATTATTTTGACTTGTCAGACAACAACCTTGATGGTCAGATCCCTCATAGCATTGGGAATTTAACAAGTCTTTCCACTTTTATCTTATTTGATAAAAGTCTTTCAGGCACCCTTCCAAAAATCATTATAAAGTGTACATGCCTTATAATATTTAGACTTCAAAACAACCAACTTAAAGGGAACATATCAAATTTTTCTTTGCATCTTCAAAAAACTAAATTACACTGATATGAGAAATAAAAAATTCTATGAAAAAATTTCTCTAATGTGGGTACAATTTCTGAAGTTAATGACCTTTAAAATCTCTATAAATAATATTTTGGGGAAAATCCAACAAAAAATAGGGGATGAAAGTCAACTACATGTGCATGACCTTTCTTCAAATCAGTTTTTTGGGAAAATTCTAAAATAACTTGGTTAGTTGGAATCATTATTCACCCTTAGTTTAGAAAATAACAAGCTTTTAGGAAGCATTCTATTAGATATTGGATGTGTCCTTAATTTGGAGAATATCAACTTGGCTAGAAATATTTTTAATGGTGTACTTTCTTACCATGGTGGGGAACATTCCAAAATATATTACTTAAATTTGAGAAAAAAAAATTTAGTGGAAATATTCACCTCCAAGTTTCCAATTTAACATTTCTACAAACCCTTGATCTTAGCCTCAATTTATTTGATGGTAATATACCAAAAGTGTTCTATAAATTTTCATGTTTAGAAAATTTGGACCTCTCACATAATGATCTTTCTAGACTGATCCCATCAAATTTTCTTAGTCTACAAAGCATAGTGACTTTTGATATATCTTACAATAACATAGAAGGCTTGGTTCCTAATATTTGAGTTTTTAAATATGGATTCGATTTTTACTAAAATAATATAGGCTTATGTGGCAATTTATAAGCTTGGAGGAATATCCCTCCCAACTTAGTAATTATCTTTCAAGAAATAAGGCCATTATCTTCGTAGTCATCTCCATTTTAGTGTTTATGTTTTCTATGTTCATATTTTTTGGGATCTATAAATATATTCATCTAGTAGGAAGTGATTTAAATATCCAAATATGTGATACTCATAATGAAAATCTATTTTTCTATTTAATTTCAATAGGGAGATGGTGTACGAGCAAATAGTGAATGCAACAAATGAATTTGATTCCAAATATTGCATTGATGTGGGAGGGAATGGAATGGTTTATAAAGTTGAGTTGTCTTTTGGCTTAGTTTTTACTGTAAATAAATTAAATGCAAACAAATTTAATGATCTAAGATGCTTTGAACATGAGGTTCAATCATTGACAGAATTCTGACATTACAACATTGTGAGGCTCTATGGTTTTGTCTTACATGTCGAACAATCACTTTTTATTTATGAGTTTTTTGAAAGAGTAAGCTTGAGAAATGTACTAAGGAATGTATATGAGGCAATGTAAATAGATTGGGAGAAAAGGGTAAATGTTATCAAAGGTTTTTCTTATGTATTATCTTACATGCATCATGATTCCATACCTCCAATAATTCATCGAGATGTATCTAGAAGAAACATTATTCTTGATTGTGAGTATGAGGATCATATCTATGATTTTGAGATAGCAAAATTTCTAAATCTGAACTCATCAACATTGACATCAATGATTGGAACACTGGGATATGGAGCACCAGGTAATCTCTCTCTAATTTTCATATTGCTTTTTTTTCCATTATATCCTTATTCATTCTATTTAATTTTTCTCTCTCTCTGATTATCATATTTCATTTTTCCAATATATCATTTTTCATTTTATTCAATTGTTTTGTGTCCCTATGCCACTTGATCACTTTTTTATCATTTTAATATTTTATTTTTTCATTCAACTTTTTTTGTTTGAATAAGTATTTTTGGATTAATTTTATGACTATGTAATTTACTTCTAATGAAATTTTAAATTTTTTCCTTGCTCGAAAATCAATGTAATGAAATTGCCTTTCAAATTTTCTAAATGTTGACATGATGAATATATTAAAAATATGAATTTTCTAAATTCAAAATTTTGGTTTCTTTTTCAAAATTAGCTTATACAATGAAATCCAATGAGAAATGCAGTGTTTATAGTTTTGGAATTATATCAATGGAAGTGCTCGTGGGGAGGAATCCAAGTGATCTCCTTCCATCATTTTATTCTATGTGCTCATAATCAACATCAGTGTCATCATTTATCCATCAAACACTCCTAAAAGATATGGAAGATCAACGTTTGTCTATGCCAACAAATTAGTCATCCATTAAAGTTTTATATCTGTTGAAGGTATAAAATTAATGTTTACATCCTAATCCCAAGTCAAGACCAACAATGGAGCATGTATCTTAAATTATATCAGTTTAACATTATCCATATATACCAAAATCATTCTCCCTGGGTGATTGTTTTGAAGAAAACATTTAAATAGGTAAAAAATAACTCCTTGGACAGCTCAATTCAACTTTCTATTTCATCTTACTACTATGACATGCTATTTTTTACTTTTTTTCACATTGTAGGTTGTTGTCAATGTTTTCAAAAAAATTAGAGAAATTTTGGATAGGGGGATAAATAAGAATCTCAACATTTCCCTCTTGTACTCCCATCAGGTAATTATTTTCAATAAGAATAAGTTATTTCATTATTTATTGTAGTCCACACTAGCTCAATATGAACTCATTGATACACACTAACATTGAAATGGGTCTTCTAGATTTTTTATGAAAACAAAAAAATTTAAGAATAAACATAAATGTATCAATAAATTATTAGGAATGTGATGAAATATAATGAACATGACATTAACATGTGATGGAATGGAAGCAACTTTCCACCTAGTTGTCATTTCCTCAGGGGTTCGATCCGCAGCTATGTTGTGTTTTCAGTGACTTTTGTGGAAGTGGCGCAGGAACAACCAGTTATGCTGGCTTTTCGGGTGGGTGATGGGTGCATAAGCATATGGGTGGGAGGCTATGGTGTGTGAGGACAATGCGGATGGGTGAAAACATGGATGGGCGGTCTAGCTATGGAGATTCAGGGCGATGTGGATGGGTGCACCGACATGGGAGGAAGGGTGGGATATGAAGATTTAGGGTGAGGCAGATTGGGGGTGCAGACACGGATGGACAAAATGAAGATAGGTGGCCATATACGTAGATGATCAATCGGGAAATGGTCGGCTGGGCCTTTGGGTTCACAGCGTAGATGGGCCAGACATGCCTCTACTTTCAATAAAACTTTGGTCTTGTACAATTCTAGGTCTTTGGAGTTCATTCATCATATAATTTTAGGCTTTTACAAATATATTCAATAATTCCTTCTAACTATACTCTCAAATGTCAGGGATTTATTTTAAATAATAATAATAATAATAGGTAAATTTATAACATATCAAATTTCATGAGACTTTGCATAGAAATTTGTTAAAAAATAAAAATTTGAGTAATGAAATTTGAGTATTCCTCAGATAATCCAGGAATACTAGTAACAGATCCATAATATTATTACTCGGGATAAATGGGAACTTGGGGATATATAATGTGTCTCTAAAAACCTAAATGAAAAGCTTAATAAAGTTGAATACCTAAAAGAAAAACTCTAAGAGAAATGGAAAATTAAGGAGACTAAGTCATCTCCCACTGAAAGATGTGGTGTAAAACCTTTGGAAGCCAAGCCAGTATGAAAGTATATCTCCTAGAGACCAATTCCTTGGGAACGATATAAAGAATCGTTCAAGGATTTGTTTCATTAGATCAATAGGGAATCCAATCCCTCATATCCCATCTATATTCAGGAAGACTATGGGCCAAATAAAATAGATTCAGAATGGGTTCCTCAATATGGGAAGATCTTAAATATAGAATATAAACAGGATCCAAGATTAGACATAGATGAATGGGCTCTAGATCTTTAATATTATATGCTATCAGTTGGTTTATATTCGTGGACCATAGATAGTGCACTTAGTTTCGCAGGAGATACCTTGAGAGGTAATGCAGATAGATTTTGGGATATGCTGCTGAGACACTCAGAAGTGAGATCATCTATCCATGAATATGTTACATTCCCAATTTATGTTATACCAGTACTAGCTGATTTCTTTAAACAATAGTTTTTAGGAAAATCGTTGGTAGATTGGGATAGAGAAATGGTAAAAAAATATAGAACAGCTTTATCCAAGATCCAAATTTGTGGCATGTGTTACTTTGAAGAATATAATTGTGATTTTTAGAATTGTTATTATCTTATTGGAATAGGAGATCAAGCATATTCTCTAAATGTCTTTATCAAGAAGATTATAGGTAGTTGGTCTAAAATTGTTCAACAAGAATTGAAGACTCATCTTTCCTAGAGTGAAGATCTAAAAGATACTCTAGGAGTTCAAGTAGAAACAATAATGAAGGTTATAAGACTCTATTATATGCATATAAATGTCTTATAGGATGTAAGAAATATGACATACATGAGTTATTATTATTTCCTAAAAGTATAGGGTGTTGCGAGAAGATATGGGTGTGGTCCAACCAAGCAGGAGCCTGAAAAAACTCAACAAATATCATTCAAAACACGGTGTTAGTATGACTAGTGTGAATGAAATAAGTCACTCAAGAGATTTTGGAAATTATTTGGGAATAGAAAATCATCAAGTGCATTTTTAGGTGGAAAACCAGAAAAATATAAGAGATTTCATAGAACAAATAGAATCCAGAAGGATATGAGAGAAAACATTAATGCCAAATATGGGAAGTATCCTAGATGCTCTAAAGGAAAATATCTTTCTAGTTGTGATTATTGTTGATTTTGTAGCAAGAAAGGTCACATAGCTGATAGTTTCCCATATGCATACAGAATAAGGGGAAGTCTCAAAGAAATAATGATGGAAGATTCATTAGAGATGTTGTTTGAGCCTATCTGGTGAGAAGATATAGAATCAAGTGATGAAAGTTTAAATTCTTTATATTCAGAGTACTCTGAAGAAGAGGATTCTATCTCAGATGAGGAAGAAGGAAATAACCCTATTTGATCCATCTCCAAATAGCCATGATTCAAACAGGGGATAGTGCACCTGAAGATTCTCCAAAACTAGTAAAACTAGAGAAGATGAAAGGAGATCTGGTTCATTCTTCAGAAACTAAAATCCTTTCAGAATGAAGAGATTTTTGAGAATGGAAGATACCTGGAGTCTATTGGTATGAGGCATACCAGAAGTCTTGGGTACCATATTGAGAAATGACCAAGATCTTTGAAGATTAAGAGATAGGTGAAGTCCATAAAATAGATATAGTATTATTTAAAATTCCTTTACTAAAATAGAAAGGTTTAAAAAGGCAATCCATAAAAATGATAAGTATGTGCATTTTGGAATAATTCAGATAGGAGTAGATCCTCTTGTTAGAGAAGGACAAGATCTACTAGTCCTAATTTCATTAATGGATGGAAGTTTGTCCAATTTCTCTGATGCACTGTTAGGAGGAGCATGAGAAAATCTGCAGGTAGGAGTAGCATGGGTAATGGTGATACCAGACATTCATATAGTTCTTATGGATAGAATTATTAGTATAAATCTATAATTGAATATCAACATGAGGAACTAGAAAATTACTTTGGTTTTCCCAACTGATAGGAGATATTTTAGAGTGATTACTCACCTCTATGTAAAGTTCTACAATACTGGAAGACCATCTCTAAGGAAGGGTGTGGAAATATTTTAACATCTTTTTAAATATGAAGGAACATCAATTAGATCAATGAAACTATAGTTGATAAACCCCAAGAGGCTAAATTTTCCTAGAGAATGGGTTTCACCAGATCCATAAGAAAAAAGAAGACAAAAGAAACTTCTTCCAGATGTTTTTAAACAAGTCAGAAATAGACTTTTCATCTCTGAGGTCAGAGAAGATAAAGATGGTCTTAGATCAGAAGGATCATGATCAGTTATATTATATTTGAAGATAGAAGATTTCAAATCAGAAATATTAGATAAACCTTTGTAAAATACAAGGATCTCCATTGGAAAAGATAAAGGTACTTCTATAGAAGAACCTAGAACACCAATTTCCAAAAAGATAGTTCGACAAAGGACTGTTCGACTACCTATCTATGAGGATGAAGAAACTCATGTAGGATATATGGGATCTTCATTAGCCAGTGAAAAATAGAGGATTGGGCTACATTAGTAAAACTAAGTATTAATGAAACTGCATGTATTTCCCTACTTGATTTAGGATATACATTCTCTTATACTAGAATCTGATTTTCAGAATTATCTTGGGAATCTTCAGAGTTGCAAGTTACAGTTGGTAACAATGCAACAATTATGATTCAAGAAGTAGCCAAGGATGTTCAGATTGAACTCAATGGAAGGATATTTATAGATCATATGCTTTTTTTATTACTCAATTTTCAGATGACTTCATGACTGGAAATAGATTTCTTTGAATATATCATCCTATAATGATATTTTTAGAAGGAATTATCCTCGATAATTATCTAATTCCAACTGCTTCTGTAAAAACTAGAATGGTTCAAAATAAGAAAGTATCTACTATCAAAGTGGAAAACTATCTAAATGAAGATAAGGAATACAAAATAAATATCGAGTAGTGGAAATAACTAGTTGGATTGAAAGTACTGAGGATTGATGAAGAAGAGGATTTGGCTAAGATAAAAGATTATTTATCAGAAAATTGGTCAGAAACCCTCTAAAACTATGGAAAAAGGACATGATAGAGGACAAAATAACTCTTAAAGATCTTATTACATTGATTATAAGTAATGTAATTGTCTATCCAGATAAGATTGATAAGTAATTTGAGAAACAAATTCCAGAACTAATCATTCTTGGACTAATTAGGCATAATGAAAGTCCTCATAGGAGTGCAGCATTCATGGTAACGAATCATGTAGAAAAACAGCTTAGTAAGGTCAAAATGTCTATAGATTATCATGATCTTAATTGTGACACAAAGGATGAGGGATACAATCTTCCTAATCAATAATATTTGAGAAGCAGTATTAGGAATGAAAGGCCAATGTTATTTTCTATGTTTGATCTCAAGTTAGGATATTGGAAGATAAAGATCAAATAAGAGGCTATACTAATAATAGTATTTATTATGCCATTTGTCTTGTTTGAATAGCTAGTTATTCCATTTGGACTCAATAATGCACCAGGAATATTCCAGAGAAGAATGTACAAGGAAATCAATAGATTATCATAGTTCATGGAAGTCTATATTGATGATGTGCTTGTATTTAGTAAAGATACGGAAGATCATAAAAAACATTTCAAGTAGGTTTTTTAATTTTTCATATAATAAGGGATACTTTTAGAAAGAGATATCATTTAGATACAACCAAAGATAGAATTATCATGTTCCTGAAAAAGAATTGCTTGAAGTCTTTAAGGGAATTAGGGATAATGGGATTTTCTTGGGAAAACCTTTTACTATAAGAACATATTATTCTTATATAAATAATTTTATGAGAATTAAATTGAAAAGTTTTACCAAGGCATGACTTGTATAGTGGAGGAATGAATTGAAATACTATAAATTTAATATATAAAATATTAAATGAAAAGATAATGTCATTCCAAATGCACTAACACACTATTTTGACTCTTGTAGATGCAATGGTGGAAAGTATAAATTCAATAAGATTTCCTTTTTACATTGATAATAATTATGTGGTAAAATGATTTATTATCAAAGCAATGAATTACAGGGTTGATATACTTGAACAGAGAAATTGGATTCTAGAAGATAATCACCTTCAAAATAAGGGATCTTTATCTAGTAAGGTTGAAAGACCAGAAAGCATGGTTTCCTCAGCTAGAAAGGCTGGAAAACAAAGAAATTATTCAAAGAGACCTCTAGATAGCAAGTATAGAGATAAAATTCATATTGAATGATTTGTATTTGGTTAGAAAATCCATTACAACACTCAATGTGTAGATAATACGAGAAATATAAAGGCTCGAAATGACCAAAAGATTTACACAAATGGAAGCTCTAAAGGAAAAGAGAAAACCATTAAGAGTTGGTATGATCACATTAAATAATAACTTGAAAATAATCAAAGGTCTAAAAAATAACATCATCGATAGAATTTTCAGGAAGAACAAGATCAAGAAAGTCTAGATAAAGATCCCAATCCAGCAAAGAAAATATGGAAATATTTGTAGGGGATTCCAAATATTTCAAGAAATAAATCCACATCTGTTTATAATTTAATAAAGAAAATTAAAGATGAATGGATATTCAAAAGAGTTCTGAACTATGTTTTATACATGCTTGAAGAATTTGAATATCTTATGGAGGATTATAACATGATTGATTAAGATATGATCTGTATGATCATCACTAAAGATATCATGCTGAAGGTCCAAGTATCTGGTCTCCTTAACAAAGTTAGAAGAATCAAGGAGACAGGTATGGAATAATATCATGTGTTGAAAAGGTTCTGGAGAATGTCAAGAATAGGGATCCCAAAACTCCAAATACTAGATACAGTATTAGAACTAGAAGAGTTCATTGAATGTTAGAAAGCCTTCATTATGGGTGCAGAACAATTATTGTTATTTAAGAAAATAAATTCCACATTCAATTGGGTGCCTCAAATGGTGAGAAGGATTATAAATAATGCATATCCAAGTTTTCTATGGTGGGTTTCACATATTGAACCTATTAGATCAGAATATATAGTGATCATGCTATGGAATCTTTACCCAAGACACTGGACTAAAGGATCTATCCATAAATAATTTGAGGATTTTTAGTTTAGCAATTAAGATTGGATAGAGTTTAGTTTGAATAAAATTCATTATGATCGTATCCAAATTTCATGAAGTATTTATCTAATTAAATCAAGATCAATAAGAAAATATTGTATATTATTTTCAAGAGATAATGTGTTAGGATCTATCAACTCTAGAGACATGCATCATGCAGAAATGGCACATCCGAAAGACTTCACGGTGGAGGCAGACATGATTCTTGAAGAACTCAAGGCATAAATAGGACATAAAGAAGATGTCGTTATTTTTAGAGATCAGATCTAATGCGCTATTAAAGAGTTTATGAAAATGAAAGTTTCAGAGAAATAAGTCTCAGCTGGGGTGATGATTGATGCTCTGTATGACTTGGATGGATTCTAAGTGCTGATCCAAACACACATCATATCCGACATGGATGATAGGATCAAATTGAACATGTTAATTATGTAATTTGTTTTTAGTATGAAGTTTACAGTGGAAGTTTCATGGTTTTGAATCCCACCTTTTAATTTTTCTTTTTCTTTTTTCATTGTTGAAAGTGTTATTTATAAGATTTAAGTTGGATTCTCGAGTAAGATGAGCCCAGATCCCTATAAAAGGGACCTCCAACACTTTTGTTTAGAGAGATTATTTTGAATAGAAATCAAAAAGACTTCATAAATTATCTCTCTATAATCTCTCTATGACTTTGTGTTATTTATGCCAAGTTATTACCAAAATGATCCTATGAAGTTGAAAGTAGGTAGTCCCCTTATCCTCTTCATGGATATTAGTCTGCTACTGTATTTTTGATTTTTTCAACCTTTTTGGACTCCCAAATCAGGACTTCTTGGGAGACCTCATCAGAGACTTCACCCACTAGTGGTATCGGGGGTGGTATATTTGTAATGTATTCATCCATTTTTACCCCAATACATTGGAGGTATCCTAATACATTGGTGGTATATGAGTAATGTATTCATCCATTTTTAATTGTTTAATAAAAAATTCAATTTGTTATCCTAATACATTGGTGGTATATGAGTAATGTATTCATCCATTTTTATTATGGTGGAAGTGCCATAAAACATTAATTTCATTATTGAATGACATGAATCTCCAGTAACCAATTAATTGAATTTAAACTTGAGTTTGAAATAATTCTAATTCAATTAAGGAATATAACTCATAATAATAATTTGAGGAAATAAACCTTACTCATTCAAGTGATACCCTTGGTGTTCACTCTGAACCTGAAGAAATGACTAACAATTCCAAAAAAACCCTCAAAGATTTATATGCACAATAATTTATGAATCAATGAAATCAAATCATTGTTTCTGGTTTAGAAAATTATTTTGAATTGCAAATTAATATGATTCAGGGGCTATTGAAATTTCATAGTCTTGCAGGTGAAGACCCGAATATAAATATTTAGGAATTCACCTATGTATGCTAAAATTTCAAGCGTCGAGGAGTCACTAAAGAGAAGTCAAGCAGTGGACATTCCCCTTTTCACATGAAGGAGGTGCTAAGTAATGGTGGTATAACCTATAACCAAGATAATTCAATGATTGGGAATATTTAAAAAGTTTCTTTATATATAGATTATTTCTCACCTCCAAGAGCACAATGATAAGAAAAAAAGATATAAATCATATTACAATCAATCGGAGAAATTTTATATGGGTATTAGGAGAGGTTCAAAGAGTTTTACACAAGTTGACCTCATCAAGCTATGGAGTAACAACACTTAATTGTGTTCTTCTACCAAGTCTTGCTCGATAATGACCGAAACATGCCTGACGCCTCATCGAGAGGATCCTTGATAGACAAATCACCCATAGAAGCTATATGATTGATTTAAAATATTACTTAGAACTCATATTAATTCAAAATAAGGGGTAAAACCACAAGATGGATTCATGAGGTAAGAACTTTTAATTCTTCACCATTACTAGAAACCAAACTTGAAGAACTAACAAGTTTATTGAGATATCTGGTTGGGAAGTAAGTAAGTGAACAACAAGACCCACCTCATGTATGTGGTTTGTGTTCTTCATCTAATAATTATGTTGAATAGTGTACTGAATTACAAGGAATAAAAATTTGTACAACACCTTTCATCCAATACAATTCCATAAAAATCTACCATGGAAAGATAAACCTTAAACACAAATTGGATACTGATAGAATAAGGCTAAACATTTTTATTCAAACCAATACCCAAATCTACCCCCATACCAACAACAATACCAAAACCCACCACTATTTCAACAACCTTACAAAAAATGCTACCACCAACAATTCTATCAATCAGCCCCTTTCTAATAAAATACTTATGATAATCCTTTAATGAGTGCACCACCTCTTGAAGATTAACATTTATTGTCCAAGGTTGAGGGACTAAAAGATAAGATAGATAATCTAGTAAACCAGTTCATAAATCTTATAGACATACTAACCAAGAATGCAGCAAAATTTATAGCTAAAACAATCCCAAATCCAATGGAGAAAGTAAGAATGATTAAAACCAGGATTGGCAAGGAGATACAACCACCTTAGCCTAAGAAAGATTAATCTGAACCTGAAGCAAGCAAGGATACAAATTCTAATCATAATTTTGAAGATCAATCCATCCAACCTCAAGAGGACAATAATAAAGAAGAAACTAGGACAAGGTTTAGTAGGGAAATACCTAAAACACCCTTAAAAGGAAATATAGAAAAAATAAGGACATTCCCAACACCATCCTCTTTTAGGTTGACTCAGTCAAAGAATCTTGAAGCAGATTAGCTTCAAAGAGAGATTCATGAAACTTTTCAAAAGGTTAAAATCAACATTCCTCTCTTGTAATCCATCTGAAAAATTCCCAAGTATGCAAAATTTCACAAGGAAATTTTCACTAAAAGGAGGAGGATTTATGATATTGAGAGAATAATCTTAAGAAGAAGCATCTCAGCTCTTATCACACCACCAATGCCATAAAAATATCAAGATCCAAGGACATTTTCTATTCCATGCACCATTTGATCTTTAACATTTTATGATGCTTTATGTGATCTGGATGCATTCATAAATTTCATGCCTCTCTCTATGTTTTCATCTTTGAAAATAGTAGAGTTAAATCCCACAAGAGTGGTGGCCCAATTAGAAAATATATCTACCATTTTCTCAACGGGATTTGTAGAATGCATACTCATGGGAGTGAGAGGACCAACTTTTTTAGCTGACTTTTTTATTCTTGCCTTGGAAGTAGATAGGGAACCATTCCATTCACCCATTATTTTGGGAAGACCATTCTTTAAGATGAAAAATCCAATCATCAATGTATATGAAGGAACACTTACCATGGAGCATGGAGATAGCACAACGCACTTCAATATTCTTGACTCAATGAAGAATCCTTCTAGCAAACAATCAGTTTTTTCACTCTCTCATGAAGAAGGTACAAAAACTATTGAATATTTAGGTACGATCCATGAATTCTTAGACTTATGAGAGAAATTTTGTATTGAAGATACCCCAGAACATGAGATTACCCAAAAAACAAAAAAAACTGATTTCAAGTTAGAAGAATAGGTAACATATGATTTATTCGATGATTTATTAGATGGTAAATAATATGATATTATTTCATGTACACAAGTGATTCAAACTTTAGAGATACAGAAACTAAATTCAATCTCATATCTAGAACAACCCTAAAATGTGGAGTTAAACCCACTCCCATGCGATTTGAAGTATGTCTACCTCATGGAAGGAGAGAGATTACCAGTAATCATTTCTAATAACTTATACAAAATCTAGGAACAAAAACTGATTGAGATCATGTAAAGTAAAATTTGATCCATAGGATAGAGCAAAGGAGATATACCCAGAATTAACCCTAAAATATTATCATATAGAATCTTATTTGAATGGAATTCCAAACCAATTAGATAAATAACTTCCCATAAGGAATCATTATTTCCCTATATTCCTAACCAAAAATAATTTATAAAAACACTCAAACATGTGTGATTAATTAATTTAAACATAATACACAAAAAGTTCAATATCGAACCCACAGAGATGGTGAAATTTGTTATTTAATATTTTTTTAAAAAAATTATTGAATCGAACAATCCTTAGAAATTTCTCCATTAATATAAACAAAATATAGTTGATATAACACTTATACAACATAATTCTTGAATACTAAAATATATACTCTTCAATCATTTCACATCAAAGATCAAAAAAACATAGTTCATTATTTGGTATTATGGTTAACCCTTGGATTAAGGAATTGGCTCATGTAATGCCCAAGTTCCCCACACAAAATAAATTGAATTACTTAGAAATTAAGTGTTATATGGCCTTAATTTCAACAAAAAAAAACAACTTCCCTTTCCTTTGTGATATCCTCCTAGGAAATCCTTCCCACATTCTTAACTTGAAAAAATTGAACTTTCTTCCATCTATGGTCATTACCACATAAATATTCATAAAATTTAATCTTCATCTCATTTGACTCATTAGGAAACTCACCAAAGTTTATGTTTTTAATCATATATAATGATAGAAGATTAGGCATAATCACAAGGTTTCTCCTTCCATATCTGATTTAATTGAGTTTCTCATGAGTAAAATCATTCCATTGTACTTCACATTCAGTTTTAACATGATACCTTCTAGTTCCATCCGTTGACTAAATACAAAAAAAAATATAATGAGATAAATAATGATCACAGTGGGAAATCATATAATCATGAAAAATATTTCATAGGATATCTAAATCATGACACCTTCTTTTCAATCTATGATACCTTAGGTTTAACCTAGTTCATTCATGGTCATTGTCTTTTTAAACCCTTCATTATTGTTTGTAAAGAAAATTTGAATTGACCTGAGCAAATCCACCAAGATTATCAAACCAAGTGAGCAATAAAATCATAGTCACTATGCACCAGAATGATAGTGAATAAATATTTGAGTAACTATTTTTAGGTTTATTACACCAAGATGCATCTATTACAAAACCAAATCCACTTATAGTATCCAAAAAGGGATGTATTGCTAGGAAACCCACATAATCTCTTCCTTAGAAAAACTTTTAGGATGTTATACTATACTTAGACTTATCCCCAAGGTTTTCACCAAATTTCTCTAATACTAATCCCAAAATATTAACTAAACCCACCTATGATACTAACTATAGCGACCCGATCATAACATAATTTTTCCAAATAGATATTAAATATTAATATATGGATATTTAATATATTTTAAAATACATGCCTGAGGACTATAAAGGTTTAGTGTATTTGGAAACAAGATACGCAATCCTTTTATTTCATTAAAGATATTCAACATCAATATAATGACCCAGATTTCCCCAGGATTTTCCTTTGTGAAAAACTAGTGTTTATGGTTTTTTGGGATGCAATAGTAACTCATTTCAAGAGTTTTACAAGTTTCAAGTTTTTCTAGTTTTTTCATTAGTGACTCAGGGTGTTGGCATCGACATGTCAGTGCATCAACATGTTAGTGTGTCGGCATGTTAGTGTATTGTCATGTCAGTGCATCGATGATTCAGGAGAATCGGTTTCGGTGATTTGAGAGCATCGGTGTTGGCGAGTTAGGTCGTATCTAGGTCAGGGAGTTGGTAGGTCATTGCGTTGGTAAGTCGAGGCATCAGTAGGCATTGCGTCAGTAGCTCAGTATTGGTGTCTTAGCATTGGTAGTTCATATCAGTAGCTCACTCGGCGGTGTATTCCCATTGGTGACTTACCCATTAGTGACTCACCCATCAGTGACTCATTTTCAGTTCTCCCATTTTTTCCCAGTTTTCCAATTTCTCCCCTCTTACATCTTATTTGATGCAAACCATGTTTAAAGCCTTTTTTGAGTGTTTTAATATAATTTTGAAGGATATTAAGTATATATTTAATATCCTAACATTATGGGGCTTTTTAGATACTCAAACTATGTAATCTTCACCATGATCCCATGATTAATGGATTTTTGAAACCTCTCTTCCTTTAATATATGATCTAGCTCTTCCAAGACAGGATCTTCCCTTATTATTATTTTTTCTATTTTCCTTGGTGCATCTATATCCTTCCTCCCAAGATGAGTCTTGATCCTATGTTAGATCCCCTCCTGCTCAGTTTTCTTGAAGTTTCATGCTACTCGCGTGATCCCCTATTCTTGGCATAATGAGGAACTTTAATCCTTTGATCATCCCAATAGGGATTCTTCTATCTCTCTTTAATTGTGCATCATACGGGGTGGGTATAATAATGTTTATTCATGAGTAATGGCTGAATCCTTTTCTTAAAAAGTAATAAATAAATGGAATGGAATATGATCAAAAGATAACAAGATCAATTAATTAACGGCTAGGAGTGGGTTGATGTTTGATCACCTATTTTATTTTGTTATCCTTGATACTTTATGGATTGTTGTGGTTTTAGACTTTTAAAAATCACGACCATTGGTGGTATTTTTTTGTTCATGGGTGATGATTTATAACCATTGTTGTTTCCTCATAAAAAATTGGTGTGAATATTAATCTGACTAATCACATATACCCAGTTAAATGAAATAGATTCCCCAGGATGAAAACCCTTGTATGATCACCCCTATTTATCAAGTGGATTAAAGAATAGTGTTTACAAAATCTGAATATATATCCAATTGATAGGTGTGGATAAGTTCTATGTTCTGTTGGGTTTTTGTGTGTGTTGTGTGGTACTACTCTTGGGAGCATGGTTATGGGTATAGGGATGGGTAGAGGAGTTGGTTCTATGAGAACAGAGTGGCATGTGTGTGTAGTGGGTCTATGGTTTAATGGTGGTTGTTTTGGGATTTTTGTGGGGGGTGGTATGTGTGGTCTTTTAGAGTCCCAGGTTGAGAGACCGATTTATTGTGGAATGGATGTACTTGTAGGTAGTTGGACTGCCTTTGTCTGTGTTGTGGCTGCGGAGCAACGTTGGGCAGTAGGACTAAAGTGTGGTTATCCACATGTTATGTAGTGGGACTTAATCTAGGATTTTTTTGGGTAGAGGGGATGCGGGAATAGGTTGTGAGAGAAGGATTGTATGGTATAACTTTTAATAATGACATTTAGCAGTGGTTGAATGGGGGTGTGAAGTGGGATTGGAAATTTGGTTTTGTTGTTGTTTTGGTATGGTTATGGTTGGTAGTTTCCCAGTAGTGCTAGAATAAATTAAGGTGAATAAACTTAAATAAATAAATGGGAAATGGTTAAATGAAAAGGGGTTGGCTTTCTGAGTGGATGTGGGTGTCGTGTGGTTGTGCATATAGGGGTAGCAGTAAAAGTGGTACTGGTGGGCTCGTTTGGTTGGTTGTTTGAAACCCATAGGTTGGGATGAGTGTTTGATTACCTATATGTATAAATTTTGGTTCCTTTTGATTTCTATACACACCTCACCCTTGTTGAGCACTATGTTCTGACCCCCCCCTCAATATCATGGGGGGGTATCTTTCCCAACATCCCAGTGGGAGGATGGATTGTTGGTTACTGACTTTCTTCTTTACACCCTCTTCTAGGTTTATACCACTTGAGCATATCTGGACAGTTTGTAATGGATTAAGGCTTACCATAGTCCCAGATCCTTCAGACAGGTTTGTTATAGATGAGAGGCCTAGGTGTTTGCTGGCCAGGATTGTTTCCCAAGTGTCTTCAGGATGGGCACGGGTGTCTTTGGGTGAGAGACATGGTTGTTGTGGCCCATGAGTCTGTGGGTGGGATTGTGTGTGGTTTGAGGCCCAGGTGTGTGCGGGAAGATTGTGGCAGTGGGATTTCGTATAGGAAGAGTGGTAGTGTCAAGACGTTATCTGTTAGGCATGATAATTTAACCATTGGGAAAGTGATGTGGGGTACCCCAATGTCAATGTGCTTATACTACTACTTTACTTGACATGTGTTATTTGGTGAGTATGCCTTGGTGAGGCTGGGCTGGTTAGTATTCCTTGTTAGGTGATTTGAGGTTCTATTTTTTTCTCATAGGGACATTAGTATGTTCCTCTACTTGTACATGGATGGATTATGTTTTTCTGCTAGGTATACTTGTGTACTCACCCTACATCTATGAAAATATTTCCAAGTTTCCATGAGGACTTTGACGACCATTCTAGACTTTACTAGCTCAGGTGTTGAGGTTAGTTGTTGTTGTAGCTTAGTCTTTTTTCTTTTGGTACTTTACATTGGATTTTTATTGTACATTTCATCATCTTTACTTTTGATCATGCATATGAGAATGTATTTTGGATTTACTTTTACTTTTAGTATTTAGAGTATCTTGGGACTTACCATATTATCTCCTGATCTTGTTATATAATAAAAATGGCAATTCTTTCCATATTATGTGATATTCTATACCCTTGGTGCTAGTCACCACTCTGGGGCCTATTGAAGGCAGGACTCTGTGGTCATTATCTCTCTTTCATCTTGAGTAAGGAATGACGTGACACTTTGATGTCCCCCCCCCCTCATCTTGAAGAAGGCAGGTCATGACAGATAGTATCAAAGGATGAGGTTTGGGAGTTTGATATATAGGATGGAGTTTGGAGTTAGTCATAGTGAGGATTTCATGATATGTTAGGACAACGGTGTTAGGTAATCTTGATACATTGAATAGGCTAAGGAAGACCGGCTTGGACACGTGATTTTAGGCCCCCCTGTGATCCGATGCAAAGACTCTAGACCTACTGAACGACCAAGTGAGGCTACACCAATTGCAGGGTAGAGACCCTATGAAATATATATGAATAATAATGAATTTTTTTCTTGTGTTTCATGAGTGTTTTGGGAATTTAAAAAAAATGAATAGTTAAAACGAATTTAAAATAAAATTTCCACACTATAAGGGCTTAGTATTTCCTTGTTTACTTTTTCAGTTATGGAACTCAGACATTTTCCATGTGTGGTATGAGAAATTGGGGGCCATAAGATTGATTTTTTTGATCAGTAGAGGGATGATAGAGATGAGGAGGATGACCAGTGGAAGAAGACGCTTCATTCCTTCTAGTAGTAGACTCTAGGAAAGTATGAGGTCATTTTCTTGGACATAGAAACTGAGAGTTGGCTTGAGGAGATAGTGATTGATTTCAGCTTGATCTGGACTCCAAAAGAGTACTGGGTTCTTCTAGTGGTGATCCAGATGAGGGGAGCAGTGTGTCAGTGGTGGACACTTTACCTCAAAAGAGGAAGGAGACTGATTTCTCATGGGATGACTTTGAGAAGGAGTTTCAGGTGGAATTCCTTTCCTCCATGATGAAGGACAAGAAGAGGCAGGAGATACTCTCCCTCCTATAGGGTAGTATATCAGTAATGGAACTGGGGATCAAGTTCAAGGATCTCCTACACTTCACACCAGATCTCTTTCTAGATGAGGAGTTGTGAACGAGATGCTTGGAGGAGGCACTCTGACCTTCTCTTTAGTATATCATCACCCCCTTTACTCTACCGACATAATTAGTGGTTCAAAAAAATGTTGAGGTGTGGAAAGGATGAAATCACTATGAGGTGTTCCGTGAGAGGGGATCTAGTCGATTTCATCAGATGGGAAAGTAGTTAGCAGAAGGTATATAGCTTTAAGGCCTTCCAGGTTTCGACCAATTGGAAGTAGGCCTCAACAGTTCCAGTTCTGATTTCCTGGTCCTTTCCCTTTCCCCATAGTCCTAGGACCAAGGTTCTTTGTCTATGGAGGCCATTTAAATCTTTAGAACTAGTGCCCAGTTCGATCTTCGTACAGTGGGGGTGGGCAGGTTCAGTGCCCACCTTAGCAGCAGCAGTTATCGGTCAGGCCTTTCTAGCAGTAGGGGCAGTGAGCTCCCACTCCACCAAGGGTAGACGTTGTTGGGGGAGGCTAGCCTCAGGGTGAAACTCAAGGACCTTGACCAAGGCATGGTTGGGGAGGCAGACGATAACAGAGGGTTAGATGATCTAGGTGTGGGCAGTTGCACGCCACCGAGGTAGCAGTTCCAGTGGGACTAGAGGTTTTTTGAGATATGATTAATTTGTTTAGTACCATTGCGTGTTCTATGTTTGATTTAGGATATTCACACTCCTTTGTTTCACCAATTCTATCCCATGCTCTGGGACTAGATGTAGAGGGAATTCCCATTCCCCTAGAGTTGAGTACGCCGGTTGGAGGTTAGACAAATCTATTTGATTTTGTCGAGGATGTAGAAAGATGTTGGGACCACATCAGTCCAGTGGGGATCTTCTTATTCTATAGATGTAGCCATACAATGTCATCTTGGACATTGAATCATCGTTCTCTATGTGTTACATTACTGACTACTTCTGGGGAAGGTTTTTTTCTCAGATATAGGCATCCAGCGTGTAGATTTCATTCACTAGCGGATTTTTTAGGTGGGAATCCAGCATGTGGAGCCTCTTATTTCATTTTTAGATGAGGTTTCAGTGGTTTTAGTAGACACAAAGATGGTGGATGTTCTAGGTTTTTTATTGAGTTCTTGGATGTCTTCCTAGATGATGTTGGGACTTTACCCCCTCAATGCGATGTTGAGTTCGGGATAGACTTGCAACCCAGAGCCTATCCAGTTTCTATGGCTCCATATTGGATGGTGCCTTTTAAGTTGTGGGAGTTATGAATTCAATTTTATGGCCTAATGAAAAAATGTTTTATTCTATTAATTATGTCATCATGGGGTGCTCCAATCTTGTTTTTGAAGAAGGAAGATGGTGGTCTAAGACTGTGCGTAGACTACCAGAGACTGAATCAGATGACGGTCAAGAACTGTTACCCCTTTTCGAGGATCGAAGATATTTTTTACAATTTAAAGGGAGAAGGTTAGTTCTCTAAGATCGATATGCGGTATAGATATCACCAGTTGAGGGTGAAGGAGGGTGATGTCCCAAATACTACTTTCAGATGTAGGTATGAGAACTTTGAGTTTGTGGTCATGCCCTTCAGCATTATGAATGCACAAGTTGTGTTCATGGGGCTCATGAACTCTATTTTTCATGAGTTTCTAGACAGGTTCGTCTTCATGTTCATCAACGACATCCTGATCTACTCAAAGTTATAGGAAGAGCATTCCAAGAATTTGAGGACTTTCTTATAGGCCCTTCAGAACCACCATCTCTATGGGAAGTTTTCCAAGTGAATGTTCTGGATGCGATAGATGCACTTCCTTGGACACATGGTGTTTCAGCAAGGGATATCAGTGGACCCATCAAATGTATAAGCGGTTGTTTCTTGGGTAGCACCAAAGAACATGGTAGAGGTTTACAACTTACTGGGTCTAAAAGTCTATTACCAAAGTTTTGTACTCGACTTCTCTCGAGTTGCAACTCTTTTGACAGCATTGACCAGAAAAGACTAGGCCTTCATTTGGAGTGATAAATGTCAAGTAGCTTTCAGCTACCTAAATGGGAACCTAGTCAGTACTCAAGTGCTTAGGTTTCCAGAAGAATGGGTGTTGTTCGAGGTGTTCTGTGACACTTCTTTCCTAGGATTGGGATGTGTGATGATGCATCAGTAGGGAGTAATCTCTATGGGTCTAGGCAGTTACATCCTCATGAACATAATAATGCCACCCATGATCTGGAGCTTGAAATGGTTGTGTTCGTGATGAAGTTATGGTAGCATTGCCTCATTGAGGATTACTTTGTGGTATTCGTAGATCACAATTGCTCGAGGTATATCTTTTCCCAATGAGACCTGAACTTGCAGTAGTGAAGGTGGATGGAGTTTCTCTAGTATTACGACTTCAAGAACTCTTACGCCCTAGGAAAGGGTAACATGGTGTCTGATGACTTAAGCTGTAAATCACAGAAAGAGGTGGTTTGGGAATCCAAAAATACTTGGAAGGTGATGGAGCAGTTGTCCACTTTTCATTTGGATACAAGATTTGATGACGGTAGAGGATATCTATTTCATATGACAGTATAGTCTTCCTTAATGTGGCAGGTGGAAGATTCTTAATGGGGAGACTTAGAGACTGTTGTGATGTGTGATCATGCTATCCAGGGTGATGCTCTAAAGGGATGATCGGAGGACTGTCAGAATCAGATGTTTTTACATGGGAAGTTGTTTGTCCCAGTAGAAATATAGTAGGGAGTTCTCCATGAGTTCCATAGATCACCCCTTTTGGTGCATCCAGGAGTCTCTAAGATGTATTGAGGCTTAAGAGAATAGTTTTGGTGGCCTAGGGTAAAGCAGGTAGTGGCAGAGGTTGTGGAAAGGTGCCTAGTGTGTTAGTAGGTGAAGGCTAAGAACTGTGTTCCTAGAGGCCTTCAGAAGCCCCTAGATGTTACCGAGTGGAAGTGGGATGACATCTCAATGGCTTTAGTCAAAGTATTACCAAGGAATCCGGGAGGATGTGATGCCCTTTAGGTAGTAGTGGGTCATTTGACGAAATCATCTCACTTCTTAGTGATCATGGAGTCGAGCATAGTGGATTCCATCACACAGAGGTATATGGATGATGTGGTGAAACTACATGGAGTTCCAAGATCCATCATCTTAGATTGAGATTCATGGATTACCTCACAAGTTTGTAGGGGATCACATTATGATTTTGGCACCCAGCTATGCCTCAGCACTGCTTTCCACCCTCAAATGGATAGGTAGATAGAGGGGACCATCCAGATGTTGGAGTATATGCTATGAGCGTGTGTATTAGACTTTGGAGGATCATGGGTATAACACTTTCCTCTGATAGAGTTTTCCGAAAATTATTTCTATCACTCTACCATTTTCATTGCACTGTTCGAGGCTTTGTATGGAAGGCCATTTCATTCATGAGTATGTTAGACAGAGGTTGGGGAGGCAGCACTTCTTGGACCAAAGGTAGTGCAGAATATGATATAGATTTTGCAGCTTGTCCATAAGAGGATGAAGGTATCACAAGATTGATAGAAGTCATATGTCGATCATAGGAGGAGGCATTTGGAGTTTGAGGCCGGGGACCATGTTTTCTTAAAGTTTTTCCCTCCACATGGGAAATAGAGGTTTGTTAAGGGAAGCAATATTTCTCCCTGGTTCATCTGACCTTTCAAGGTGTTGGAATGAGTTGGCGAGGTGGCATATTAGTTGGCATTTCCACCATGGTTGGAGAAGATCCATGACATCTTTCATGTCTCTCCGCTCCATCGATATCTACAAGATGACTCCCACATCCTTGATTGTGGAGATTTGGATATAGAGGACGACATGACTTTCATGGAGAAACCAGTAAGAATCAAGGATTATGAGGAGAAGATATTGTGTGGATGGAGAATTCATTTGGTTTTCATGTTATGGAGGCATGGTGGACTCGAGGAGAGTACTTGGGAGCAGGAGGCATAGATGTGTGCCCAGTACCCCAAGCTATTTTGAGTTTTTCTCTTCTATTTTGCTTTGTGACTTGCCTATGATGTAATTTTTTACCTCATTTTCTATATGATAACTTTTTTCCCTATTCCCTGAATATGTGTTAAAAGTCCTGACTATGGGGAGGGGAGGACCTGATCCCTAATCGATATTCATTAATGTGGATGTGATTAAACCTATGCAGAAAATTCAGTGCCCCCCAAAGCAGATAGTATCATGACAAAGAGGAAGTACCTCCCTAATCCATGTGTCTAGACAGTGTGACCTTGGTGTTTTCGTGGTTGTTCAAGGCATTGGGGCCTTAGTGTCTCTATTGTTTTTCAAGAGATAGATATCAAGAAGGTGTCCTTAGATGTCAGTGTTTTCACTCCAGATTTCGAACAACATAAGGGGGTTTATCCTTGAGAGGTATCTTAAGGGGTGGTTGTTCAGAACCTATTTCTTCAGGGTTAGTTTTGAATTCTCAAGGATGATAATTGTTTGAGAGGTATTTGATGTAATGAACTAGATTTCCCTAGGCCTTTACTTTGTGAAAAAACTAATGTTTAGGGTGTTGTAGGAGGAAACAGTATCTTATTTCAAGAGTTTTCCAAATTTATAGTTTTTCTAGTTTTTTCATTGGTGACTTAGGGCATCGACATCAGTATGTCAGTGCATCGGCATGTCAGTGTGTTGGTATGTCAGTGCATCAGCATGTCATTGCGTTGGCATGTCAGTGCATCTACGAGTCAGGAGCTTCAGTGTTGGTGAGTTGAGGGCATTAGCATTGGTAATTTGAAGGCATCGATGTCCGTGAGTCAAGGGAATTAGTTTCAGCAAGTCATGGAATCTGTAGATAAGGTAATTTGTATGTCAAGGCATCGGTAGTTCATTGTGTTAGTAGTTCAAGGCGTCAGTAGGTCATTGCATCGGTAGCTTAGCATTGGTGGATCGGTGTCGGTAGGTCGCATCGGTATCTCACCCATTGGTAAATCCACGTCGGTGAATCACCCATCTGTGAATCAACCATCAGTGAATCACCCATCGGTGACTCAACCATTGGTGACTCACCCATTGGTGATTCACCCATCGGTGACTCATCCATCGGTGATTCATTTGTAGTTTTCCCAGTTTTTCCCAGTTATCCATTTTCTCCCCTCTTACATCTTATTTGACATAAACCAAGTTTAAAGCCTTGTTTGAGAATTTTTAGGATAATTTTGAAGTGTATTAATTATATCTTTAATATCTTAACATTACTAGGGCTTTTAGATACTCAAACCGTGTAATCTTGACCATGATCCCACGATTAATGGATTTTTGGAAACTGTTCTTCCTTTAATATAGGATCTGGCTCTTTAAAGATGGGATCTTCCCTACCTAGTGTGTTTTCAATTTCCCTTGGTGCATCTAGAGCTTCCTCCCAAGATGAGTCATTCACCTGTACTAGATTCCCTCCTACTCAATTTTCTTGGAGTTTCGTGTTGCTCGCACGATCCCATGTTCTTGGTGAAATGAGGAACTCCGATCCTTTGATCATCCTAGTGGGGATTCTTCAATCTATCTTTAATTACACATCATACAGGGTGGGTATAATAATGTTTATTCATGAATAATGGATGAATACTATTCTTAACAGGTAATAAATAAAGGGAAAATAATATGATCATAATATAATGGGATCAATAAAGTAATAGTTGGGAGTGGGTTAATGTTTGATCGCCTCTTTTATTTTTTTTATCCTTGTTTATTTATGGATTATTGTAGTTTTATGCCTTCTAAAAAACACATTCATTGGTGGTATTTTCTTTTTAATGGGTGACACTTTTTAACTATTATTGTTTTCTCATGAACAATTAGTTTGAATATTAATCTGACTAATCATGTATACCTAGTTAAATGAAATGGATGCCTCAGGATGAAAACCCATGTACGATCACCCCTGTTTATTAGGTGGATTAAATAATAGTTTTTACAAAATCAAAATATATATCATTTTGATAAGTTCGGTTGAGTGCTGTGTTCGATTGGGTTTTTGTGTGAGTTGTGTGGTGCTACTGTTGGGAGCACGGTTATGGGTATAAGGGTGGGCAGGAGAGTTGGTTCTATGAGAAGGGAGTGGTATGTGTGTGCAGCAGAGATGTGGATTAACAGTGGTTTTTGTGGGATTTGTGTGTGGGGGTTGTTATTTGTGGTGTGTTGGAGTCTCAGGTTGATAGACTGATTGATTGTGGAATCGATGGACTTGTAGACAGTTGGATTGTCTTTGTTTGTGTTGTGTCCACGGAGTGACATTGGGTAGTAGGACTGTTGTGTGGTTATGAACTTTTTATGTAGTGGTACTACATTTGGGAATTTTTTGGGTAGTGGGGCTATGGGACTGGGTTGTGAGATAAGGATTTCATGGTATAACTTTGAAGAATGATAGTTGGCAGTGGTTGATCGGGGGTGTGCAGTGGGACTGCAAATTTGGTTTGGTTCTTGTTTTGGTATGGTTATGGTTGGTAGTTTCCCAGTTGTGCTAGAATAAATTAAGGTGAATTCCCTTAAATAAATAAAAGTAAAATGGATAAATGAATAGGGCTTGGGTTTATGATTGGCATTGGGTGTCATGTGGTTTTGCGTATAGGGGTAGTTGCAAAAGTGGTACTAGTGGGATCATTTGGTTGGTTGTTTGAAACTCGTAGGTTAGGTTGAGTGTTTTATTACCTATATGTATAAATTATAGTTACTTGTGATTTCTATACGCACCCAACCCTTATTGAGCACCATGTGCCAAACACCCCCATCTCATAGGGAAGGGTGTCTTTCCCAACATCCTAGGGGGAGGATGGATGGCTGGTTACTGACTTTCTTCCTCACACCCTCTTCTAGGTTCTTAACACTTGAGTGTATCTGGGAAAGCTGTAATGTCTTGAGGCTTACCATAGTCCTAGATGCTTCATGCAGGTTTGTTGTGGATGAGAGGCCTAGGTGTTTTTAGGCCAAGATTTTTTTCCCAACTGTCTTCGGGATGAGGCCTAGGTGTCTTCGGGCGAGAGGCATGGCTGTTGTGTCCCATGTGTCTATGAGTGGGATTGTGTGTGGTTTAAGGCCTAAGTGTGTGTGGTAAAGTTGTGGTAGTGGGACTAAGTATGGGAAGAGTGGTAGAATCAAGACGTTAGTTATTAGGGATAAACATTTAACCAGTGGGAAAGTGGTATGGGGTACCCAAATGTGATGTGCTTATACTACTACTTCACTTGACTTGTGATATTTGGTGAGTGTGCCTTAGTGAGGCTGGGCTGGTTAGTATTCCTTGTTAAGTTCTTTGAGGTTCTATTGTATTCTCATAGGGACATTAGTATGTTCTTCAAATTGTGAATGGGTGGGTTTAGTTTTCCTTCAGAGTATACTTGTATATTCACCCTATATCTATAAAACTATTTTCTAGTTTCTAGGAGGACTTTGAGGACTATGATGGACTTTACTAGCCCAGGCGTTGGGATTAGTTGTTTTTTCTACTTAGTATCTTTTCTTTTGGTACATTACTTATGAGTTTTATTGTACTTTTTTCTAGATTTACTTTTGAACATGAATATGGGAAAGTATTTTGGATTTACATTTACTTTTAGTATTTTGAGTTTCTTGGGACGTACTATCTTATGTCCTGGTCTTGTTCTATAAGAAAAAGGGTAATTCCTTTCATATTATGTGAGATTATATACCCTTGGTTCTAGTCTCCACTACAAGGCCTATTAAAGGTGGGACTCAGGGGGTCAATATCTCTCCTTTATCTTGAGGAAGTAAGGGCGTGGCACTTTGTTGTCCCTTCCCTCGTCTTGAAGAAGGAGGGTCATGACAGTTTCCCATGTAGAACAATTCTTATACAAACCCTACTTAAAACTTTTCTTCTTAACCTAGGGAAAAGGGTGAGAATATATGCTCACTAAGGGTAAATATATGTGATATCAATTGATGATTATATTCAAGCATATGATAAGCATAAGGGTATGAAATCGTGATCATAACTTTCAAATTTCATACCCAATCTATCATAGATCATAAACGTGATTCATGGAATAAAACTTTATCATCATATAAGACAATATTTATAAGAGTGTTGAATCATCAATAATTAGTCATGATCCATGAGAGGATAATATAGTCATAGTAATGTGGTAAAAACATAATATTATGAACTTGTGAACATATATAAATAGAAAAAAGCTCACTCATTAAGTTAAGAACATGAAATCATACCCTCAGATAAACTTATGGACATGAATCTAGGTCCATGCATAATCTTATATACATGAAATATAGGTCCATTAAAAAACTTATGGACATGAAAACTAAGTCCATGCATAAGATTTTGAACATGAAATCTGATTCACACATAACATATTTATCTCATGGTTTATCCATCTTTACCCAATTCATTGGAAGACGATATAATTTTGGGCCCACCTGTCACATAATCATAATCCATTCATATGTGTTCCAAAATATTATATATCATAACCCATGTAAAGGAAATATGTTTAACAAAAATTTCAATATTTTATCATATAATAACCCATGGAAAATAAATAGGTTTCATAAATGTAACATCCCCAGTTTTTGGGTCAGGTTGAATTTTCTATAGTTTTTAAACTTTTCATTGGTGAATGGGTTTAATATTTAAATGAGTCTGATAATATAAATATGAGTGTTGGGTCACTTAAAAGTGATGTTTTTAGATGCAGTTTAAGGAATAATAGGTGTCTTGGGTGTCTTGTTGAGCTTTGGGAGCATCAGGCCCTAAAAACTCAAGCTCAGAAGGAGCTAGTTAGGGCACATATTTTGTCTGAAACCATGAAACCCTTAGGTAAAACTGTGTAGCCTAGTCGAGTAGGGAAAGAGTTGTCACACAGTTTGATGTAACCATGTTAGAGGAGTCACATGGTCGTGTGGGTGGTATAAATCTTATTTCATAGGTAGTGTAGGAGCGGCGTATGGTTTTCCCCAAACTTTTTTCTGGCCCACACCCTTAGTTTCACTTAACAAGTAGTTATGCACAATTTAGGGGAACAATTTTCAAAATTATGCAAGATAACCATGCGTGATGTGGATTTTAGGAAGAGGAGGTTTCACGATTGGCATACAGTTAGCCAAACCATGTGGATAAACCATAGGGATATTTAATGATATGGGAATGACAATTTTCCATAGACTTATTTAAGGGTTCTTCTCCCTTTTTCTTTCCTAGTTGTTCAGAGTAGCCTCCTCACATGGGAGCTCCTCCTTCCTCCTCTCAAAGGCTTTGGGAGATCTTCCTCATCTAGTGTCTGTTTCCTTTACCATAAATTTTTTTGGTTTCCTCTTGGTAAGATCATGACTCCTTTAGCTATATTCTCCATTTATCTTTCTCTCATCAGAGTTATTTTGGTGCCAAATAATTTACCCTATTTTCATGGAGTTTTTCTAATCTCCCATTTTATCTCATTTTGGCTCAAACCAAATCTCGATAGTGGAAGAGTAGACCATCCTAAGAATGAGGTAGGTTGTCTATATTATTTTTCCTAAAAGTCATGTTGTTTATATGGTATTGTCATTGTGATGCACTCCAGACCTTCCATGTGTCGCTTCTAAATTATGGTTGGCCTTCAATTAAATACCTATACCACCCTATGTTGTAGTTTAGACCTCCCATGATATGGTTAGAGGTTATGAACTCAGCCTGAAATTTCCCTTTAGATCATGTTTGGTAAATAACATAATAACCATGGATCACCTTATGATTAAACCGCCCATGGGGTTTGCTAGTTAAAATGGTTCCTATTATAGTAATTTCCTTGTAGATATTTTATTTCATTTTACCTTGTTTTGGTGTATTAAATTATTACTCTTGAATGATAAGTTTAAATTGAATTAAATGAGTTTGATGATGATATCATGTTTTCTAATAAAACCACCTTTTAAGTTGTATTGTATTTTATGTCATAAAATGAATTGATTGATGATGTTTATGATGAATTTTCTTATGAAATGGGTGCTTTTATGGACTTATAGTTGTTTATTTATTAAATATACTTTTTGTATAAATGGAATTTTATTGGGAATGGATTGTATTCCTTGGTCTTCATTTTAATGTATTATCACATGGATGGTCATATGACCTATTTTTATCATGTTAAAATAATTATACTAAAATGGGTCCATTGTTCCTTGGGAGATGTCAGTTTCCTCTTTACAAAACATTGGGCTATAGGATCATAGGGAAAGTATGATTACCTTATAATTTATTATGATGGGAGGAACCTTGGTTAGGTTCATTGATCATGACGTCTCACATCCCTAGGTCAAGTATGATGGGGATGGAATCTCATATCACTTGGGTTGTTGGTAATGGCATATCACTCCCCCACATTAGGATATTGAGCATGATAGTCACATCTATGAGCAAGATTATGGACACGACTTCTGTATCCTATTTCAGATATTGGTCTTATGACCCACTTATTATAAAAACCTATTTTATTATTATCCTTCACCTAAGACTATTGGATGGGATATCCTTTTTATTCATTATTTTTTTTGGTTCATTACATCCCTTGCAGAGTATAACACTCTTATGATATGAACATGGAGTCCCTTGATACTTGTGAGACTCATGCTACAACCCATGGAAGCCTGAGGAATGCCTCAGTTCTAGGATAGTAGAAGTATCCACATATATGGTTATATACGTCATGATGTATACATACCATATATTTGTATACACATGGTTCATTGTTTAGAGATTATTTGGCTTGGTCCAAACCAAGTATAGTCTAGCCAGGTGTCCCTGAGGAACCTGATCCCAACTTGTTTCACATTTATTTATTATCACACTTCTTTACTTTATGATAACTTCACACTATCTTATTTTATATACATAGACTTTATTATGAATTAGGTATGGTTGGTGGTGTCCTATTGAGTATATCTCACACCCTGTTTGGGCATCCATTACACTAAGGTACTCGAACAGATCTCATGGTTGTAGGATCAGGTTCTCGGATTGTTCTTGCTTGTTGTTTTCCTTTTGAACTAGGTTGGAGTTCAGGAGAAGAGGAATTAACTAGGTATCATGATTCAATTAGAGGTAGCTACTGAGTCTTTTTTTTATTTAGCCATTCCCTTATCATTCTACCAATGTATTATATCTGTATATATGTGGTATTGACAACTTGTATGTATTTATGTCATATCATGTTCATGCATGATCATTTATTCATCTCGTAGTGATTATTATTCATTCATTATTGATCTCCAGTTATCATTATCTTTACATTTTCTTTGTTTATAATTGTTTATTCTATGTTTTTTCTACTGATCTAAAGGGTATAGTCTCCCCACTGTACCACATTTAGACCCTCACTACTAGTTGGAATTCTCTAGCATATGGGGAGATGCACTTGAGGATATGTGACCAACTAGATTGGAGCATCGATCTAGTGGCTCCAGGGTTGGTACATTCCAAAGTGGTATCATAGGTTTTTAGTTTTTTTCTTTGGTATTACTATTTTGGGAAAAGGTAGATAGGTGATTAGGAATATGTCGGCACTTGTTAAATAGCTTGTGTTTGGGTTCGTCCAACCCACGCCAAAGGGAAAAATAAAATTTCTAGGGATGGTATTATTGATTCTATTATTGTTAAAATTGATTTATATTTCACCATGAGTGATTGGGGTATTTTTACGGATTATTTATTTATGTATCATCATTTTTACCTCTTTTCTCGGTATATAAAGAGAAGTGTAGTACATTTATGAATCATTTTTGGAACATAAGGATTCTCATTCCATTCATATTCCATGCCATGTAGATTAAATTTATCAACTTCTTGATTATTTTAATAATGTGCCTTTCTTGATATTTTATAATTCTTAGTTTTATGTTATGCTTGAGTGAAATACCATGCTTCTGAAATTTGTTTCAGAATGCTTCATTTTATAAAATGTTTAGATGTTTCATTACTTCAATAGTATTTCCCATGATTATTTCCATGCTTACTGGTATGATTGATCTTTGATAAAATACCAGTTAGAACAATAATAAGTAATTGGGTATTAAAATTTTGCATCAATCTAAATAGTGTTTTCCTGTATAGCTTGATGGTGACACCTTAACTACCCAATTACAATATGTTAAGTCATGGACCATTGGTTTCATGGACTAGAAAAAGAATGGTTTCAATTGCAATTTATAAATTGGAAATGGAAATATGTACAATTGAACCATTATGAAAAAAATTGTTTGTAGTTACATGAATGCCAGTTGTAATTTATAATGGAAAGTACCTTTATAAATTTAGGAAACTATGATTCATTTAACCAAACCATGATGTATATGAATGTAAATTTTGAATTTTATTTTGAGTAGAAAAATAAAAAAATGATTACTTTCTTTGAAAGGTAAATTTTGACTTATGAGGTTTTTACCTCTACTTCTTGACAATGGGGACCGTGTGGTTAAATTAAACTCTTTAAATTCACAACTAGACCCATGTAGGTCAATTGGGGCATGTCTTTTATGACGTAACTAGACTCAACCCAAGTAGGTTGGTCATCATAATTTATGAATATTAAGGGTGTTTGAAGTTTAAATAATATAAATTTTTAGTGCTTGGTTTTACTTTAACCCATATTAACATGATGGGACCCTCGTAGTTCACCTATACTTTATCATGTGTTTAGTACTTAAGCCCCATGGGGTTCATTTGTGCAAATGTAATGGTCATATAAAGTTTCTATAGTCTCTTATATGGTGCTACATATAAACATATGGTGGAATATTACTTGACCAGTTCCCTAAATTAATAAAATACTTGTTATCTACTTTTAAGATTTATTTGTATCAACCATTGGTTAATTAAAATTCCAATTACAAACTAAAGTGTTTTTTCCTCTATATATTTTGAATTGAAATTTTCATTAACCCGCCTAGTTATGAAAATTATTGAACCAAATAAATGGGAACCACAATGGGGACGTTGTCTTTTAAAGGTGGGTAGAGTGTGGCACCCATTTAAAAGTAAGACTTAAAAGGCTAAATGTTATGAGGGTGTGGGTAAAGAATGTGATTGTTGTTTTAAATGAGCATCATTTAAATGCTGGAAAATGAAGCCTTGTATAGGTAGTTATAGTTTGAACCCGGGTGACCGTAAGCTTTTTCTGTTTTTTTAATGAATGTTTGTGATGGGAACATTAACATTTCTTATAAATCCCTATTTACTCTTCCTAGGTTGTGTTGAACTTAGAGGTTAGGAAATAAGGCCTAGTGATTCTCTCAGGAGTTACCTTATTTTAGAAGATACCCCTTATGATTTAGTAAGGGGTTGTCCCTGTAGAGGTAGTTCTCTTAGAACCATTAATCTTTTTAAATTATTTTGATTAGTTTTACTATGATAGGTATTGTTTAGGTTTCTTTTTTTCTTGGTTAGGAACCCTGGTAATGAAACAACACCCCCAAGTAAGTGGGTGATAGATCGGTAGGTTAACCATTTTTAAAGGCGAGAGCATCGTGTAATGATTCAATTTAGTAGGGTAGACATGCCTCGAGAATGGGCAACCACTTCATAGGTTGAGTAACCCTCATTTTTCTTATGGGCTATCACATGTTATGAATGTGTTGCTCCAATTGAATTGTCCTACTGTCGTAGTGGAACACATTGTTATACGTGATTCTATCAAGTTAAAAGTGATACGTTAAATCATATGTTGTTTGAGTGATGAGGTCATGTATTTCCTTTAACCATATGGTTACCTTACTACTTGGAGGAAGGTTCATGGGTTTTTGAAAGCTACATTTATGGGTCATCTCTTGAATAGAGTGACCTGGGCAATGGGAGATCATTATGAGCATTGTACCTTGAGTTGGTAATCAAAAGTTGAGTTGTACCAGTTGTTTGGGATGATGTCATGTAGGGGATCATGTGTTGTTTCATGGTCGATCAATGTTAGTTTTGGATATTAGGATAGATTATAATGAAAAATGGGCACCTAGATTAGGAGGAACAGTATGCGTATGTTAGAAATAAAATTTGATTAAATGCACTTATGAATGGATAGTTTTTCCTTTCTAATTGTGATCCACTTTCTAGAGTTTTTTTAACACGTCCAGGAACCCAAATAGGTGGTGATGGAAAAAAATTCATATGTTTTCATTCCCAATAAAATGATGACTAGGACACTCTTAAGGTGGGGAGTATCACATCAATCAAGAAAAATGCATCCTTTCGAGTTGAAGGAATGTGATTGTAAAGGTCCATTTAGAAATGGTCGGGATGGGTTTAAAAGCTGATAATCTTGTTAAACATTTGAAATCTTAAATGACATTGGGTGTAGGGTGGACATTTGATAATTAATAGCATGTGGGGATTCTATTTTGGAGATGATTTCCAAGGAAACTCTCAATGTATTCAAGTGTAGAAGTGTTGGGTAGTACGGTCAGTTGATTCAGTTGATGGATGAATCATGGGTATGTATGTTGAGTCTTGAAATAGGTGGTATGATATGTACACCCACTACATGGAATAATTCTATCTCGTGTCTTTTTTGCATGGATCGATTAAAAATGTAGCATCAGTTAATGGATAAGTGTGAGTAGAGGACCGATGGATTTTCCTGATGCTTCTAGGAATAATAAATCTGATCTTGTGTTAATTAAAGTTGTTTTCATGGTGAGGGATATCATGGAATCAATTTGGGAATCGTGTGACAGTTGAATCATGTTTGAACCTAGAAAATCATGGTCAGTAGACATGGTTTCAAGTCTTAGCTAAGTTCCTTATAGATTATTTTGAATGTGAGCATGGATCGGAAGGAGTAGTACACTTATTTCAGTGATATCTTTATGTGCTCGTAGTTTAGTGACTGTCATGCCCCAACCCAAGATGGGGAGTGAGATGCTACTAACCCAAGCCCACCTCCATAATCCAGGGTGTGGTGACCATCACAAAATTCATAACTAACTCGAGGAGGCCTTTTCCAATGTACCTATATGAAAACACACAGTTATATCAATTAAAAAGTGTAGAGAGAAAGAGTAAAAGATTCAACATTTCTATAAAGTAAACCAAACATGCATGAACCTCTAGACAGTACAAAAGTACGGTAGTGTAAACTAAAAAGTAAAGGTGAAAATACATGCCCAACCAAAAATATGTCCCAACCTAATATAAATGGAAAAGTAAAATAGCTGATAATGCCCAGCTCCTGAATCCCAAGCTACGACCATTGTACACGGTCCAAGAACCCAGTATCACTAAGCTCCTCTATAGTCATGGTCGACCTTTCTGCCCTCTTCATAAGACACAATACATGCATACAAATCCCATGCATGGGTGAGTATATACAAACCTAATAGGACACCCCAAAATCTAAAGGGGGAGAAGTAATAGATACTAAAGGAATAGAAAGATAGTGGATGCACAAGGTATATGGAAAGAGTATAGCTCAACTCAACCAATAGTGAAAGTAATATTTTCCAAACACAAGGGGATAAAAATGGTGAGTATATGAACTACCCATCAAGTATTCTCCACCTATAGTAGGATTGTAAACTCATCCAACCATGAGAGGATAAATAAGAAAAGCACATGGCATACCCCATGTGCCTTTTCCTCTCCTGTAAGGAGAGTAAAAAAATACAAGGTGTGGATACAAAATGGATATATATATTCTCATTTAAAATAATACCAAATGATATATTAAGGGTATCTCAATATCACAACTCAACCCAATAAGAAAAGTGTCCAATAGTTCCAAAATTCCATCAATGATTCCTAGTATCTCACATGTCTGCCACAAAATTACCATCCAAATCAAGACACACCACATCATTGTGTCACAAATCGAAGGGGAAAAATCTATAGGTAAAAGAACCATGTACTAGTATAATAGAATGGTTTCACTAATATGGTCAAGGACCCTTGTCTATACCAACTATAGGGCACCACTATAATCGTCGAGGACCCAAGCCCTACCCAACAGGGGGTGCCACTCGAAAGTATGATGACTCATGCCCAACCTGGTTGGAGGGTTGCACACAAATCATTGATGACCCATGCCCTTCCCCATAGAAGGTTGAAACTCAAAAGGTAGAGGACTCATGCTCATCCCAGTTGGAGGGTTCCACTCTAATAGTTGAGGACCCATGCCCTGCCCCACAGGAGGGTTCCACTCAGAAGGTTGAGGACCCATGCCTAGACTAGTTGGATGGTGACACTCTAATCATTGAGAATAAATTCCCTACCTCATAGGAGGGTTCCACTCAAAAGGTCTATGAACCATTTCTATCCCTACTGGAGTATGCCACTCTAATGTAATCGAGGGCCCACGCCCTATCTAATAGGGGGTTCCACATGGAAGAAGCCTTTTGTGATCCTGCTTTATTACTACCATCATAAAGTGTTACATTAGAGATTCATGATTATAAAATTACACATTATATCTCTAAATACAAAACCAAGGTTACCATCACATTCTATGCAAAAAACAATCAGGATAGGCTACTCACGGGCCAAAATCTGAGTTCAAATCAAGGAGATACAGATGATTGAAGTTTTCTGAAAAGGAAGAAAGGGATACACGGCATGTGAGGGGACCCACACAACATGTGGTCCCACTCCACATCCTATCCATGCCCATGCCAAGTACACGGATATCTATCCTTGTAGAATTATATGTCATGTACATGGACTACATGATGTGTCCTGGTTAACTGGGACCGATCTTTGTCTTCCTCACCGTGTCTGTGTACCAGATCCCATATTCATGTATTCCTACACAAAGTCTTGTCCATGTGGTCTATCACACTAGTTTTACAACTAGGTAAGGCTTACACGGCATGTAATAAGGACTACATATCGTGTCCTCCTTAAGTTTTTTGAAACTCTAGTCACCGCCACTAAGGGGTGCTACACACTGTGTGTTCATTTAACAACACAGTGTGTAGTCGGGGTTTTCTCTAGATTTCTATATCTGATATTGCACCTTGAATCTACTAAATAATCCATAGATTCTATATTGAATCAGACCAAAAATTATGGATCTATCTGAAAATCATGGATCTCATCCACCGTTCACCAGAAATCGGCTCTGGCGAAGCTTTGGGGTTTCATCGCACGAACCGCATGCCAGTGATACTTCAACACTTGATTTATTGATCTTAAACCATTAGAATAACAATTCATGCCTTTAAAAATTCCTATATCTAGACATAGTTCATTGATATATTCTGTATTTCTTAATCCATTGTAGTTCTGGGGTCCAATCAAGCTCAGTACTACCTGATAAGGTCGAACCGGGACCACAGGGTCCAATCAGTTAAGAACGTGAAGCAACGGTGGAGATAAGAACCATAGAAAAAGTTTTAAATGGTCATTGGAAAATATTTCTTGGACAATGATCAATAACAGTGATCCAGGGATTAGAAATAATGAAATTAATTTAATTTCAGTACTCTGGCACATTCAAAGGCTACAAAAAGGTCACAGATCAAAGAACAACAATCGATCTACTCAAATATTTAATAATAGGGAATAAAAAGTCCAAATTATGAGTCCTAACTTGATTATATATTGTTATTTGATGAATAACACATCTTATAACAATTGAGAGTTGTCACTATCTTCGTTGCATTTTGATCTGATCTGATCTGGAGTTTCAACATCATCTGATGTGATTCACCAACAGAGGAAGGAGAAGAGTGTCATGGGAAAATTCCAGGATTATGAGACTAAACCTAGAAATTTTTCCATTATTATATATTTATAGGAATTTATTAGGTCATATAAGATTAATTAGTTAATTTAATAAATTAATTAAACTCACTGAATGTATTGCTAATGGGTGAGGGATCCGAACACCCCACACCAACCCATTTTAGGTCTCACCTTGGGTAAACACCACATTCTGGACTCAACTGTGGTCTTGGATTTCTGGTCCGATATTCCATTGAAGAGTTATTATGTTTTCTTTAATATTTTTCTCACATTTAATATAATCTATATTTAATATTTTTATAAAATTAATTCCAGGAACATCAGGCTTCAGAATCAAGCGTCGTCTCAGTGCCTAGCTCTAGAAATATATATAGAAAATTTTCAAAGACTTATAAGTAAAAAATCATGTCTCTACGTCATTCTATCCTTCAATAGTTTTTCCCCTAAAAGCGAAACTAAGAAAATAACTCGAGGCACAAGAGCCTCAGCCCAGTTGGTGAGGACTTGACAAGGGCATCCAAGAGACCTAAGTTCAAATCCGAGTGGAGAAATATTTCTGGGGTTACTATAGTAGTACTGTAGTAGACACTATACTAGGTACTATAGTAGGTACTGTTTGGTACTGTAGTAGCCGAAACTATTCATCTATTTGGGCTTTTGGGTCATCAGTTTGGTCCTCGGGTCCTTCAAGGCATTCAGGCCACCCAAGGCCTTTAGGCCAGTAAAGATTTTGGGAAACCTCAAGGCCTTAGGTCCGTATCAAGGCCTTCTGGCCACCTCAAGGCCTTTGGGCCACCTCAAGGCCTTCATGCCACCTCAAGGCCTTCGGGCCACCTGAAATTATGCTTAATGGACCAGGAAGACTCTTCAAAGAGTAGACTCCATATGAGGATTCATAGTAGGTGTATTCACTAGAGAAAAAGCTAAAAAATGTGGAGGAAAGGGATGGTATAGTGTTTCCAAAATGACTAGCCTATGCATGCACAGAAAGCCTATCCAAATATCCATGCAAAGGTAGAGAGCTGATATCACAATGCAGAAGTTGGGGAGGATCATTTCAATGTAGTTATAAACTAGATATTTCTTCTAAGACCTACAGGTCATGTAATATTTAAGCCTATGGGTCTTGTAAGGGTTCCCCCTCATCCCTTGAATAGGGGTTATCACAAAATCAATAAAAAAAGAAGTTATTAGGTCTATTCAAGAAAGAAAACAACTCAGGATACGGATCCCATACTTGGATCTCCCGCTCTCAGGAACTCTCCTACATGTTTTTGTAATGATGCAACACGTGAAACAAGGGGATGGTTCATCCACACAGGGTCCTCTCATGTTGATCCTCGATCACCACTGGGTTCTCTGCAAAGATGGATCCATCCTCGATGTTCAACTCTCCCCAATTGATGACATGCATAGAGTCATGAACATATCTCTTCAACTGCAACATGTGAATGATGTCATGCACCTACTCCAGTTAAGGGGGTAGGTTGAGGCAGTAAGCAACCCCACCAACCCTCTGTACAATCTCGAATGGCCCATGAACCTCGGGAATAACTCGCCTCCCCAGTCGAACCTCTTCAATCCTCTTTGTGGGGATACTCATAAGAAAATGCAGTCTCCCTTCTAGAACTACAAGAGGCTATGAAAAAAATCTGTATAAGATTTCTGTCTTCTCTAAGATGTCCTCATCTATTCACAAATGACCTAGAATATCTCTAGAAACACTTGCACCATCTATGGGCCCATAATACATTACTCTTCAATCTCTATCCATCATAATGGTGACCTTTAGGGTCTCTTGTACAGGGCCTCAAAAGGTGTCACACCAATATTATAGTGGTATATGTTGTTGTATGCAAACTCTACCAAGGTCAATTGATCCTCCTAGCTCCAGCCAAAGTCTAACACACAAGATATAAACATATCCTCCTATACCTGGATAGTGCGCTTGATTTTTCCATCGATCTGGGGGTGAATGGATGTACTCATTCTCATTTGGGTCCCAAATGAATCTTATGGGCCTATCCATAATTGTGATTTAAACCACGCATCATGATCAAAGACAATCATTGAGAGCACCCCATGAAGGCGAATGATCTCTCATATGTACAATTTCCCCAAAATCTCTACAGAAATTTACTCCCTGATAGAAAGTAAGTGCTCCAACATCATGAGTCGGTCAACTATTATCTAGATGGAATCATGGACCTTAGTTGTTCATTAAATTCCTATGAAAAAGTCCATGGATATTCCATCCCACTTCTACTCCAGAATCTCAAGTTGCTACAACAAACCTGCTGAAACTTAGTACTCAGCCTTCACCTACCAACAAGTGAGGAACCAAGAGACAAACTCGGTTATGATTTGTCTCATTCCGAACCACCAAAACTATCATTAAATGTCTCTATGAATTTTCCCTATACCAAGACTTACATCTTGGGTAGAAGTGTGTAACTCTTACATCACCTCCTCATGTATCATGAATGGAACCACCCTTCATCCCTAGAAAAAGATGAAGTGATTCCCTCCTTCAAAATGTTCATCTGGTGAGTCACTTATGGACATATGATCACATAAGACCTTGTAATTAATGTATCATAGTTTAGAATCTCTCACATTCTCATGAAGAAAAGGATTCAACACTATCAACTGAAGAAAGTTGTACTCTCCTAATCTATCAGGGTTACATAAAGGGAAGCTAACTGCTCAGAAGCCTCCTGCACTAAAAGGGAATCTACTACATTATTTCTATTCCCTGGAGTATAGATGATATCGAATTTATAAAATTATAGGAACTCCAACTAGCATCATTGTCTCAGGTTTAAGTCCCTCTTTGTGAAGACGTACTTGAGACTCTGGTGGTCCGACTAAACCACAAAGTGCTCCCCCAGAATATATTTCATCCACATCCTTAGTTAAAATACTATCACTGCCAGTTCTAGGTCATGAGTTTCATAGTTCTTCTCATGGGGTCTCAACTTCATAGATATGTATGTGATAACTGCATATTTTTATATTAACACACAACTAAGCCCAACTCCTGAGGCATTATAATACACTATGAAATGCATGCCTTCCACTGGTAGTATCAACACAGAAGGACTCATCGGCCTTAGACTCAACTCCTAAAAGGCCCTCTAGTACTATTCATACAAGGTAAATGGATTCCCCTTCCATATTAAAGATATTAAATGGGCTATGATTTTGAATAATTCTACCACAAACCTCATGTAGTAACCTTCCAAGAAAAGAAATATTTTCACCTCTAACATGCTATTGGGTGGATCCCAAGAAATTACTACATCAATATTTTATGGTTCAAGGGATAAAAAATTCTTAGAAATGAAATTCCCTATAAAGTGAACCTCGTGAATCCAAAACTAGCACTTTTATAGATTTCCATAAATATGGTGCTCTTAGAGTAAGTCTAGGACCATCCTCAATTTATTTGTACGCTCTTCCTTGGATGCAGAGTAGACAAGTATGTCATCGATGAAGAAAATAAAAAACTACTCCAAGTACGGATGGAAAACTTGGTTCATAAAATCCATAAACATGGTGGGGGAATTTTCCACACCAAAGGGAATAATTTGGAACTCGTAGTGTCTATAGCGATATTAGAATGCCAACCTTTTAATTTCATCCTCACAAACCTTTAACTAGTGGTAGCTGGACCTAAGATCGATATTTGAGAACAATATCATGCCTTAAAAATGGTCAAAGAGGTCTTAAATCCTTGGAAAATGGTACTTGTTATTTATCATGGCCTATTTCATGTGATGATAATCCATGAAAGTCCATAATATCTCATCCACCTTTTTCACGAACAACACCGAAGCTGCCCAGGGGGATACACTAAGTCTAATGAAACCTTTCTCTTAAAGTTCCTCTAATAGAAACTGCAGATCCTAGAGCGTGTTAGAGTCCATATGGTATGCTGTAGAAGATATCAGAGTGGTTTTGGTATGCAAGTCAATGAAAAACTCTATCTTCCACCTCAGAGGTAGTCCTAAAATGTCCTTGGGGAAGACGTCCATATAATACTCCATGACTGAAGGAACCCAGATGCCTAAATATTCCAATAAACCAAGGGCTAAACTCTCCAACTGATGGGTGATGGGTTTCATCCTCCTACTCAAAAAAACTTGCTTACCCTGTCATGAGATCTCTCTTACTAGAAAAGGAGAATCTCGTCCCATAATTGTCGCATCTGACTTGTCTTCGGTGATAGTAAATCTGGGCTCGCACTATGTAAAGCCAATACATACCTAATATTTTATCATAGGGTTCCATCATGATGACCAAAAGGTATCATGTAACCCCTTTCCACCAATAAATAGCTCACACTGTTAACAAATAAAAGATATAGAAGAAGTTTTCCCTATAGTAACCTTGAGATGAAGCTGTTGAGATAGAACCTCAAATGGGAGCTCTAGCTCTCTCACCATAAGTATTAGATAAAGGAATAAATTGAACCTATATATACTAACACTTAATAAATCATATAAAACACACAAATCATACCTATTATCATCTTGTACATTGTGGTATCATAGATATCTAAATCTTATAGTTTCCCGCGACCCCAACCACCAACTCCCTGAGCCTGATGTGGGACATCTGGTGGATGTGGTGGAAGGATATCATAAAAGAGTCCACCACCCATAGATCCTCCTGATCATCTACTAGATTTTCCTCCCTAGGTACCACCCTATCATCACCTAGGAGATCCATCATCACAACACTGCCTCTGCCATGGAGGTCCGTCAGCTATCGCCTGGGCTGATCTGTATGTTCGGTCAGTTAGTCTTGTGACATGTGACCTATCCCATCCTAAGTAAAGAATCACCCCTCTATGGGCTACCCTAGTGCTCTGCAATTCCTCTAAGAACATGTTTAAGCCTGATCATGGGAAGATCTACTACGTTTAAAACTTTGTATTTGGAATCTTCCAGCTACTGTAGACGACTCGGCTCTATGGTGCCTATTGTCAACTCTAGTTTTTTGGCATCCTTCTGACAGAAATCTCTTAATCACTAGTGTCTATTCCATCACCCCAGCATAGGTGGGGATGCACAAGGGTACCACACTAGCACATATATCTCTGTGGAGTCCCTAATCAAACTTTTGTGCTTGGAATTAGTCATCCCGGATTATGTCAACAGGGTAACATTTAAGGTTTATGAACCTTGATGCATAATCATCCACTGTCACACCTCCATTTTTAATCTATAAAAGCTCAGGGATCTAGAATTAATGCAAGTAGGAAGGATGGTAATCCTCATGGAATAGCTTCTAGAAGTCATCGCATGATAGTATCAACTCACCATGCATCTTCATAACATGGCTCCACCAAACACTACTAGAAAAACTGGTATTTGCGATGGGTCATTTGCGACGGGATCCCGTCGCAAATGGCTTTTTGCGACGAGGGCCCGTCGCAAATGACCCGTTGCTGAAAACGGTGTTGCAACAACAGTTTTTTGCGACGGGCCCGTCGCTAAAGCCTTTTTTCGCGATGAGGAGAATCCCCGTCGCAACTAGTACTCTGTATATTTGTAAAAAACTATTTACGACGGGCCCCGTCGCAAATACCTGTTGCGACGGGCCCGCCGCAAATAGTTGTTGCGACGGGACCCGTCGCAAAAAACTATTTTAAAAAAAATAAAAAAATAATAATACTATTTGTGACGGGAATAGTATCCCGTCGCAAATACTATAAAAAAATAAAAAAAATAAATTATTAATAAATTATTTTAATTAATATAATAATAATCCAATTATAATTCAAAAATAAAAAATAATAAAATATTAATAAATGATTTTAATTAATATAATAATAGAATTATAATTCACAAATAAAAATAATAAATTATTTTAATTAATATAATAATAATAGAATTATAATTCAAAAATAAAAAATAATAGAATATTAATAAATGATTTAATTAATATAATAATATTAGAATTATAATTCATAAATAAAAAAAATATTAATAAGTTATTTTAATTAATATAAAAATAATAGAATTATTTTACATTCAAATATTAAAATAATTCAAGTATTACAAAAAAATATGATTAAATTATAATATTATAAAATTTTAATATATATATATAATTTAATATTATAAAATATAAATAATATTATTATTCATATTAATATTGTTATTTAAAAATATAATATTATTAATATTTTATAATGAGACAAAAACTACGAATAGAAAAAAAATCATATTTTGATTTCACAAATTTTATAACATAAATACAAACTCTAATCTGAAGGAGGGGGGAGGGGAGATCTGCAGATGGTGGTGGAGGAAACTCCATCCCTAAAGCATGAGTGAGTCGGCGCATGTACTCCATCTGCTCCTGATGCTGCTGCTGCCACCGACTCGTCTGCTCCTCGTACAGCTGCTGCTGGCGTCGACGCTCCTCCTCATGCTGCTGACGCATCTGCTCCTGCTCTTGTCGGAGACTCTCTATCAGTGCAGTCTGAGATCGCAACTGATCCTCATACTGTGTAGCAGAAGAAGATGCACGAGCTCCTCTCGAGTTGGACGCCGACATCGCAGCACTGCCATAATAATCTCCAGGAGTCAGTCGAGAGCCGATACCAACTACCCGGCCCTTCTCGAAGGCATACTGGGTGGCCTGCATCCATGCCGCCTCATCAAACTGACGGCCAGTGGTTTGATCTGATGACTCGGCCTAACTCTCAGGCCGGGCCTATGACGCTGCGGCCTCATATGACTCATGTAGTTTCAATTTAAAATTAAAATTGTGAATATATTATATGCAGTTAATTTTTAAACTTGAAAATAAATAATACTGACCACGATGTGATGCTGACGATCACCTCTGAGCTCCCCAGTAGCAGGATCACTATACATCCTCTGATATACGTCGTACTCCGTAATATCGGGGTGCTCGACAGCCTATAAGAATAAAAAATAAACTGTTAATATTTATAGTTATATAAAATATTTATAAATAATGTATGTACCAGATGCTGTCTATGAGTACTGAAAGAACGACTCCCAGCTCGATGAGTCACCTCCTGTCTCCCCCGATTCTGCCTCCCCACCGATGACCTCCTCTGAAAGGCACCACTCAACCAGTGTGCACATAATCCATCCCATACATGGGATGAAATGTACTCTGGTCGGTGTGCTCTACATGACTCGTCAAAATCTGACACTCCTGCTTTCTTCATCACAGCTTTTCTTAAATTGTGCAAAAACTGATGAAGGCGATCACGCATAGCCACCTCCCATGCCTCGTGGATGACGTCACACATGGTATCCTCGATCGGATACCATAAACCCTACAAATAAATCAAAATATCAAGTTAGAAATAAAATAATTTTCAAAATAAAAATTATTTATTTACGTACATACCAACCAATGGCCGAACATGACCTGCTACATATCAATGGGAATCTGCTCCCATGTGGTCCACGGCTGAGAGAAATAGTTGCGCAAAATAGAGCTGCCCTGTCCGACTGCTATATGCAGAAAACTGTAAAAATAATAAACATTTATTATGTGAATAGATTAATGAAATCTTAGTCAAATCCACAGGTTATCACACAGGTTATCACACCTCCGTGTGCATGGATCAAACCCAAGACGTGGACGTCGCTCGGGGACGGGGTCAGGAATCATCAATCGTGCAAGACCGCGCCCCCTCCGCGTACTCCCTGGAGCGCCTGCAGGCTGAGTGTCATCTGTCAGCAACTCATCCGCATCGAAAGTCAGGTCAGCATCCGCCAACTCATGAAATGTGGCGTCGTCCATCTGAAACAGAAAATGTTAATGTTGTTAGCAAATAATTGATAATTACTATTATATATACATATATACATATTATGATTGTATATAAATACCATGTAATTCTATCAGTGTTCATCTTCATCATCATCTTCATATATGTCAATGTCATCTTCATATTCCTCCTCAACATCATCGATATCCATTCGAGTTATAGTTGCTTCATCTCTTACCATTTCAAATTCATATGTGACATCATTAACATCATCGTCATCACCGACTCGTAAATGTGGGGTGTCGTCATCGATACTCATGTCTCTTTGTAAAAAAAGATTGATTTTGAGTACTCTCTTGAAAAACTTCAATTCTTTGCACATCAGTGAAAGCACATTCACTTTGACTAAACTAATTGTCTCGAATTTTGATTTTTATTACACTCCACCAATCAGTCAAGTCTCTTGATGTAGCACAGTACTTTGCGTAATAAACATGATGTGCCTGTTGAGACAATAAGAATGGTTCATTTACTGCGAGAACACTTTTACATTTAATATCGATGATTCCATGAGTCGGATGAACACACACGCCTCTCTCTGTATCCAACCACCGACATTTGAACATGGTTATGTAATGTTGTCCAAGATAACAGAGTTCAATGATTTCATCAAGTATGCCATAAAATTCAACTTCATTTTCTCGATGATGAGATCCTCTAAAGCTAACTCCATTGTTCATTGTTTTTTTAGATTCCCCATATGCATGTGTGTGAAATTGAAATCTATTCACCACATATGCATTATAAGTTTTAACAAGTTTGGAAGGTGGGATACTCAATACACACAACCGTTTGTCAATTTTATCAGCATGTCGAGACACCTGAAAATTTGTGAAATAATTATCAATATAGTAAACTATACATTGAATGAGTTGCTAAAAGATAAAGAATTTATGTTACCAGTTTTTGAAACCACTGAGAGAAATTTTTCAGTCGACGTTCTTCGAGAGCAGCTGCTGTAATTTGTGGAATTTGTTTCTTGATATGATTATCATAGAACCTATAAAAACCAAAGTTATTTACTGTAACATAAATGATAGAATAAGTGATATAAACACTTACAGTACAACTGATGTCATCTCTTCACAGTTGAGCAGAACATACGTATGATCTCTATGATGTTCATCATCTGAAATCCAGCATTCATAAACTCCACCAAAACCAAGCTCTGGCTGGTTGAAAACAGATAATTGATTGTCGATTTCATCAATATTCCTCTCGTTCGGTCCCATTCGGTTGTTTTTTTAAGGATACTCAGATTCAAAATAATGGGAGCAGAAAAAAGATATTTCCTCTTGCAAATAAGCTTCTGCAATAGATCCTTCAATAGATGCTTTGTTACGTACTTTTATTTTCAATTTTTGCATGCATCTTTCAAATGGGTACATCCATCGAAACTGTACTGGACCTCCACATTTGGCTTCATATGGAAAATGTAACATCAAATGTTCCATTGAGTCGAAGAAAGACGGCGGAAATATTTTTTCCAGTTTTCATATAATTACAACAACATCTTTTTCAAGTTTTCCTAGAGCATCATAATCTGCTGTAGCCGCACAAATTTCCCGAAAAAAATGAGGCATGTCTGTTATGGAATCCCAAATCACATAATTCAACAGACCTCTTAATCCAATGGGTAGAAGTCTTTCCATTATAACATGACAATCATGACTTTTTAATCCAGTAATATGGCCATTCTTTACACATCTACCCAAATTGGAAGCACAACCATCTGGAAGTCTCAAATCTGCAATCCACTGAAAAAATAATAAACGGTTTTCTTTAGATAGTGTATAAGCTGCTTTTGGTTTCAGTAACCTTTCTGTTCTGACATTCTCAAATAGTTCCAATTCTGGATGCCTGCAAATTTGGGCAAGATCTAAACATGCATTTACATTGTCTTTGCTCTTTCCTGGCATATCCAAAACTGTATGAAACAAATTATCAAAATAGTTCTTCTCAATATGCATGACATCTAACATGTGTCGGACCAACAAATCAGACCAATATGGCAAATCCCAAAATATGTTATGTTTAATCCAATTGTGTTCTTTCCCAAAACCAGAAATTTTCTGTTGGTTTATTGTGGGACCAAAAGTGATGGGAGGTAATGAAAATACAACTGATTTTAACTCCGAACCTGATAGCATTTTTGGAGGTCCATCCCTTTCAATTGTTCCTTTTCTGAAATGAGATCTGTTTCTGCGAAAAGGATGATCAGCTGGAAGAAATCTGCGATGACAGTCAAAATAACAAGGTTTCTTTCCATGAATGAGCATAAATGCTTTGTTCTCTCCCATACAGTAAGGACATGATTTCTGACCATGTGTACTCCAGCCAGATAACATCCCATAAGCCGGGAAGTCACTTATTGTCCACATCAATGCTGCTCTCAGTATGAAATTCTGTTTCGTTGCAACATCATATGTACTGACACCAGTACTCCACAATAAATTTAATTCATCAATCAATGGTTTCAAATAAACATCAATATTTTTCTTCGGATGTCCTGGAATTAGTAAAGTCAAAAAGATATATGGCTCCTTCATCAACATCCATGGAGGTAAATTGTACGGAGTTAAAAAAACAGGCCAACATGAATATTGACTACCATAAGATCCAAAAGAACAGAAACCATTAGTGGAAAGGCCCAGTCAAACATTTCTAGCTTCTAAAGCAAAGGATGGATGCACTCTATCAAAATGTTTCCATGAATCACCATCGGCTGGATGATTCAAGCTTTTATCGGTTGAAATATTCTCTTTATTTCATGACATCATTGTCGCTGTATTCTTAGACATGAATGAACGCTGAAGTTGGGATGTAAGCGGAAAATATCTCAACTGTTTTACAGGAATCAAACCCGACTTCCCATGTTGTCCTTCTTTATATCTCAGCTGCCCACATGTGGGACAACTATCCAACGACTCATTTTCCCCAGAATATAAAATGCAGTCATTTGAACATGCATGAATCTTCTGAAAAGTAAGTCCCAAATTTCGAACCAGCCTCTTACTCTCATAGTAATTTACAGGTAAAACATTTCTTTCGGGTAACAGTGTTTTAAGAAAAGAAAATATCTGGTCAAAACAGGTGTTTGACATTCCGTTATCTGATTTGATAGCCATAAATTTTGCAACTGCTTCTAATTTTCTCATCCTGCAGCCAGGATATAATGCATCCTCAGCAGACTTCAACAACTCATAAAATTTAGACGGTGCCAACTCAGGATTTGAAGCTATATCAGCCGGAGTTTATGTATGTTGAACAGATGAACCTGCAACATCATGTACTAAATCTTGAAATCGGGATGGATCCAGAATCAAGTTGGTATCACCTGCTCTGGAACTGCGTTCACCGTGTTGATACCAAAAAATATAATCTAGTTGAAAACCAAAACGCAAGAGATGTTCTCCCACTTTGTCAAACGTGTCAAACGTTCTCAATGCACATTTTCTGCAAGGGCATGTTATTTTGCCTTCTGAAACAAATTCTGGATTTGATGCCGCAAATGATAAAAAAAGTCTTCACACCTTCTACATATACTGGATTTAAACCAGAACCGTTTGGATTTCTACGTTGATTTATCCATATGCGGTCACCTAATAATGATTGTTGACGACCCCGTTGTTCCATATTTCTCTATATAATATAAAAGCATTACTAGTTTTGAATAATTTGTTAGAAAAAACACTCAAGCTAGGATAATTATAGAGTTTAGATCATACACGACTGACGCAAACTTTTTAATGAGATACACCTAAAAATTGACCCTTTAAGAATTAAATATATATGTTGAGAATAAAGCAAAACATGTTACAAATATTGATAATTTTAATATTATATAAATTTTTTATTATTTTCATAGTACTAATATTATTGGTAATTATTCCTAATTATTGTTAATTATTACTAATTAGTACTAATTATTACTAATTATTACGAAGTATTACTAACTATTACTAATTATTAATAATTATTACTAATTATTACTAATTATTGGTAATTATTACTAATTATTGGTAATTATTACTAATTATTACAAATTATTACTAATTATTGGTAATTATTACTAATTATTACCAATTATTGGTAATTATTACTAATTAATACTAATTATTGTTAATTATTACTAATTATTGGTAATTATTAGTAATTATTGGTAATTATCGGTAATTATTGGTAATTATTACTAATTATCGGTAATTATTACTAATTATTGGTAATTATTGGTAATTATTACTAGTTATTACTAATTATTGGTAATTATTGGTAATTATTACTAATTATTACTAATTAATACTAATTATTGGTAATTATTGGTAATAATTACTAATTATTGGTAATTATTACTAATTATTACTAATTATTACTAATTATTGGTAATTATTAGTAATTATTACTAATTATTACTAATTAATACTAATTATTGGTAATTATTGGTAATTATTACTAATTATTGGTAATTATTACTAATTATTGGTAATTATTATTAATTATTACTAATTATTACTAATTATTGGTAATTATTACTAATTATTGGTAATTATTACTAATTATTACTAATTATTGGTAATTATTACTAATTATTACTAATTATTACTAATTATTGGTAATTATTGGTAATTATTACTAATTATTGGTAATTATTGGTAATTATTACTAATTATTATTAATTATTACTAATTATTGGTAAATATTATTAATTATTACTAATTATTACTAATTATTGGTAATTATTAGTAATTATTACTAATTATTGGTAATTATTGGTAATTATTAATAATTATTACTAATTATTACTAATTATTGGTAATTATTACTAATTATTACTAATTATTGGTAATTATTTCTAATTATTGGTAATTATTACTAATTATTACTAATTATTACTAATTATTGGTAATTATTGGTAATTATTACTAATTATTGGTAATTAATACTAATTATTGGTAATTATTGGTAATTATTACTAATTATTGGTAATTATTACTAATTATTGGTAATTATTTCTAATTATTGGTAATTATTTCTAATTATTACTAATTATTACTATTTACCGGTAATTATTGGTAATTATTGGTAATTATTGATAATTATTGTTAATTATTACTACTTATTGGTAATTATTATTAATTATTACTAATTATTACTAATTATTACTAATTATTACTAACTATTACTAATTATTGGTAATTATTACTAATTATTGGTAATTATTACTAATTATTGGTAATTATTACTAATTATTACTAATTATTACTAATTATTGGTAGTTATTACTAATTATTACTAATTATTACTAATTATTGGTAATTATTACTAATTATTGGTAATTAATACTAATTATTGGTAATTATTGGTAATTATTACTAATTATTGGTAATTATTACTAATTAGTGGTAATTATTATTAATTATTACTAATTATTACTAATTATTGGTAATTATTACTAATTATTGGTAATTATTTCTAATTATTACTAATTATTACTATTTACCGGTAATTATTACTATTTACCGGTAATTATTGATAATTATTGTTAATTATTACTAATTATTGGTAATTATTACTAATTATTGCTAATTATTACTAATTATTGCTAATTATTACTAATTATTACTAATTATTTCTAATTATTACTAATTATTACTAATTATTACTAATTATTACTAATTATTACTAATTATTACTAATTATTCCTAATTATTGGTAATTATTGGTAATTATTGGTAATTATTCCTAATTATTACTAATTAGTTGTAATTATTAGTAATTATTACTAATTATTGATAATTATTACTAATTATTGATAATTATTAATAATTATTGATAATTATTAATAATTATTAGTAATTATTGGTAATTATTACTAATTATTGGTAAGTATTACTAATTATTGGTAAGTATTACTAATTATTGGTAATTATTACTAATTATTGGTAATTATTACTAATTATTGGTAATTATTACTAAATATTGGTAATTATTGCTAATTATTAATAATTATTCCTAATTATTGATAATTATTGTTAATTCTTCCTAATTATTAGTAATTAAATGAATAATTACCAATAATTAGGAATAATTACCAATAATTAGGAATAATAACATTATCAGTATATTTTATTATTAATATTAAAATAATATAATTTTCTAATTTAGATACAATTCTCCTTTCATCTGTGTGTTTTCTATCTCCACATACAAATAATACATGTGGAGATAGCAAACACACAGATGAAAAGAGAATTGTATATATATAAAAAATTATATTATTTTAATAATAATAATAAAATATACTAATAATATAATAATGTTATTATTCCTAATTATTGATATTTATTACTAATTATTAATATTTATTCTTAATTATTAAATTTTTTTACTAATTATTCCTAATTACCATCAACTATGAACAATACTAATAATTTTAATTTATTAAGTAATAAAACAATGTAAACATAATTAAATTACAACTAATTAAGAATAATTGAAACTAATAAAAAATTAAAAATAAATATTAAATTAAAATGAATATAAATACCTTGAAAATTGATCTGAAGTTGATCTCTGATCGTTCTTCAAAACTTCAATATCAACTCCGGAGAAAAAAATTAAACTTGAGAAAAACTGAACTTTAGAAATAAAATTTTGAGAGAAGAAGAAGATGTAGTTTGAGAATGATTTGAAAAAAACGGATGGGGGTATTTATAGGTTAGATTATTTGTGACGGGTCCATTTGCGACGGGTACCGTCGCAAATACCTTAGCCATCATTTATTACGGTCAACGGTTAAATAGTTATTTGCGACGGGTCCCGTCACAAATAACCACCTGCCGACATACCATTTGCGACGGGGGAATATTCCCGTCGCAAATACCTTTTACCACTGCCGGTTATTTGCGACGGGAATATTCCCCCGTCGCAAATAAGTTTCTCGCGATTTGGCGCGCAAAGCGCGCCAGTCCTTTTGCGACGAGGAAAGTTATCCCGTCGCAAAAGGCTACTTATTTGCGACGGGCAAATACCCCCGTCGCAAATAAGTTTTTAACAGGGCTATTTGCGACGGGAATAAATCCCGTCGCAAATAACCCGTCACAAATACCCATTTTTCCCGTAGTGAAAGCTTAACTACTCCATGGAAAAGGTTAACTACAAGTGAAACCACTTGATTCAATGGGGTCCAAACAAGCCTAAAGATATGGACCACCGACTGTAGATAATCCTCTACTTCCTAAGGATCTGGCTCACCCTATAACCTCAGTAGCCTTTGATGTTGTAACCCCCAGAGCACACTGAGCCTGCATGCATCCCTAGTCTACTTTGCTGGGATGATATGCTTCTCAATAGGTGTAGGTGATTCTACCTACCCACCTGGAGGAAGGGGGTCACATAATTGACCATAAACTAAGGCCTCATTGGTCATAAGGTCATCATCAAGAACCAAAGCTAGTATCCTGGCTAGATGTCATCGCAGAGGCATCCAGAGATTTATCAAGATGTACCATGGTCAAATGAGAAGGCACACACACACACACAAACATATCATGGTGAAATTACTCAAGGATATTCAAAGACTTAATCCTATATGATTCATTTACCATTAAACTCTACAACCAATGTATCGGTATGCCGAGTTGAGAAGCAGGTAGTCAAGGTCCTGGTGAATGGATATGTTTGACACTACACCATCACTGGACTCACTGATTTGAGAGTTTCACTCGAGACACCTTGACACTGTTTCCTTAAACCCAACCAAAATCCTCTTAAGAATATACTTTTGAACAATGTCCCAAGGAATGAACTTACTCTAATACCAATTTTTCATGACCTGGCCCAAAGATAGGGCTTGAGCTATAACAACCCCAAGCCCACCTTCATAGGCCAGGGGGTGACAACCAGCATAAAAGAAATAACTAAATCATGGAGGCCTTTTACTAAGTACCTGTATGCACACACACATCTATCTCAATGAAAAAGTGCAGAGGGAAAGAGTAAAAGATGCAACACTTATATAAAGTAAACCAAACATGCATGAACCTCTGGAATGTATAAAATCATGGTAGTGTAAATTGAAAATTAAAGGGGAAAAATAAAATCCCAACCAGAAATATGTCCCTACCTGATAGAACTGGAAAAGTAAATAGCTAAGTGATCTTAGCTCCTGAATCCCAAGCTACGACCACCATACGCAGTCCAAGCACCAAGTATCCCTAATCTCTTCTATAGTCATGGTCTACCCATCTATTGTATGCAAAAGACATAATAGGTATAGAAAAATCCCATTATTGGTTTATTATATACTTACCCAGTAGGATACCGCAAAATATTAAGGGGGAGTAGTAAGATATACAAAAGGAAGATAAAGACAGTAGATGTAGAAGGTACAGTAAAAGAGTAAAGCTCAACCCAATCAAGAGTGAAATTAATCTCATCCAGACATAAGGGGATAAACATGGTGAGTAGATGAACTACCCATTGAGTCTTCACCACCTATATTAGGAGATTAGACTCATCCAACCATGTGAGGCTAAACATAAAAAGCATGCGGCATACCCTGCGCATCTTTGCCTCTCCGGGAAGGAGAGTAACCAAATCCAAGGTATGGATACATAAGGATATATATATATATATGCTCAGTTAAAAGAATCTAAAATTAGAGAGTAAGGGGATAACCATATCATAGCTCAATCTATGAATAAAAGTATCCAATAGTTACAAAATCAATCAATGATGTTGAGCATCTCACGCGTCTACCTCAAATTAACTATCCAAGTCAATCCATGCCTCATCGCTATTCAGTGCAGTCAAAGTGAACAATCTCTATGTAGAGTAACCATATCCTGGTATAACAAGAGAGTGTCACTCAGACAGTCAAGGACCAATTCCCATCCCAGCTAGAGGGCGCCACTCTAATTGTCGAGGACCCATGCCCTACCCTAAGGGAGGGTTCCACTCATAAGGTTGATGACTCATGACCAACTTGGTTGGAGGGTTACACTCTAATCATTTAGGACCCATGACCTACACCACAGTAGGGTGCCACTTAGAATGTTGAGGACCCATGCCTTGACCGACTGTAGTGTGCCACTCTAATCATTGAGGACCCAAGCCCTGCCCCGTAGGAGGGTGCCACTCGGAAGGTCGAGGGCCCATGCCCAGCCCAGTTGGAGGCGGTCACTCTAATCATTGAGGAACCATGACCTACCCTGAAGTAAGGTGCCGCAAGTAAGTTCAAGGACCCATTCCCAACCTGTTTGTAGGGTTCCACTCTAATGTCATTGAGGACCCATGCCCTATCCGATAGGGGATTCCACTCAGAAGAAGCCTTTAGTGATCTTACCTGATCACTTCTTTCATCGAGAATTACCTTAGAGAATTATGCATATAAAATTCTAAATAGTATCTTTAAATCCATAACCAAATGAACCATAATGTTTTATATGGAAAACACTAATGATAGGATACTCATGGTCCCACATCTAAGTTCAAATGAATGAGATACAGATGATTGAATTTTCTTGAAAAGAAACCAAGGGATACATGACATTTGAGGGGACCCACACAGCGTGTTGTATTTCTCCACAACCTGGCCATTTCTCTATCTATTACATCAATTCTTTTCCATGTATAAGTACTCTCCATGTAGGTGGACTACACGACATGTCCAGGATAACTGAGACCAAGTCGTGTCTTGCGGGTCATGTTCGTGTACCTGACCTTGGGTACATGTAATCCAACATGAATTCCTATCTATTTGGTCTATAACATGGGTTGGAAAATTAGGGAAGGTGAACACAATGTGTAATAAGGGATAAATTCCATGTCCTCCTTAAGTTTTTTGAAACCCTAACTGCCACCATTGATGGTGGATACATGTCATGTGTTTATCCTACTACACGACATGTATCCGTGTTTTTTTCAGATTTCTAGATCTAATATTGAACCTTGAATATTCTCTATCCACCACATATTCCACCATTAATCAACTCTAAAATGTTAGATATATATGAAAATCATATATCTCAGCCACCATTCACCATAAATCGGCTTCGTTGAAGCTTTGAGGTTTCTTTCCATGAACTGCATGCCACTAATCCTTCAACACCTAATTTCTTGATCTTAAACCATAGTAATAATCATCCATGCCTTTAAATATTCCCATATATAGCTATAATTATTCAATACATTCCTTATTTCTAGATTCTTCATGGTTCCAAGGTCCTATTGGGTTCGGTACCACCCGACAAGGTCAAATCAGGACCACGGGGTCCAATATTTGAAGAATGTAAAGAAATAGGAGAGACAAGCACTATAAAAATGTTTAAATGATCATTGTACAAGAGTTCTTGTCCAATGATCAAGAACACTAATCTAGGGATTAGAATCAAATAAATTAATTGAATTTCATTACTCAATCCATGCAAAGGATACAAAAAGGGTGTAGATTGAAAAATGACAATCGATCTACTAAACTATTTAATCAAAGGGTGTAGAAACACTGAATGACAATTATTACCTTGACTATGGATTGTTTTTTGATGAATAAATCATATTACAATTATTGATATATGTCGTTACGTTCACTGCATCCTAATATGATCTGATCTGAACTTTTGTCACCATCTAACGTGATTCGCCAACAGAGGAGGGAGGAGAGCATCGTAGGTGAATTCCAAGATTATGAGGCTAACCATGGAAAGTTTTTACATGATGATATATTTATAGGAATGGATTAATTCAAATAATCTTAATTAATTAATTTAATAAATTAACTAAACTCATTGAACATACCACCAATGGGTGAGGGATCCAAACGCCCTGTGCCGACACATTTTAGGTCGCACCTTGGGTAAACACCACGTCACGAACTCAACCGTGCTCTCAAATTTCTGATTTGAGATTCCTTTTAAGAGTTATATTGTTTTCTTTAAGATTTTTCATGTGCGTAATATAAAATATATTTAATATTTGTATAAAATTAATTCCAGACACATCGAGCCTCATAATCACACGCCATCTCAGAACCTAGCTCTAGAAATATATATAGAAATATATATAGTTATATTTCAAAGTATTAAAAGGAAAAAACTAGGTCTCTATAGTGATGAGAATGAACCCTATCTTGTATTTGTCCTGAGTAAACTGATAGAGCCTCGGTTATACACTGATCTCAAATAAGTCAAATTACTTTCTATTTTGATGGATGGACTCCTTGTAAGTGCACTCAAGGAGCAGTTTCAAGGAATCCTCATGGTGTGGATGCTTTTATTGGAAGTAGGTAGATGATCCTATTGGGGGAAGGTTCATGATGATGTGGGACTAGTCATTGGATGTTTGGTTTTGCACTTTTATTCCATTTGATAAGAGAACCTATAATGGTTCAGTAATAAGACATCACTGGAAGTTAGTTATGGGCTTTGAAGAAATTTCTCAGCGTGATATTGAGATGACTCCACTTAAGGGCATTGGGATCTATCGTTTTAAATGTGTTGGCCATCTAAGATGAGTGTTTTTTAGAATAATAGATTGTAATTGGTTTGACTGGAGATTTTTTCAAAAATATATGTACAGTCATTGTAGAACTATTTTATGCATGTTGTGGGTTTAGCAAGGTTCCCTGGAAGGGTCTTCGAGTATTTTAACAAATCCAAAGTGGATAGTTTTGAGTTGGTTCAATCAAAGTGTACTATTGGGATTAGATCAAGGACCAAGGTAAGTGTCCTCACATATAGTTCGATAAGTGTGTCGTGGAGTGTCGTTGGAATGATATGGACATACTTTGGTAGGAAATTATGATCGTTCAAGATTCATGACTCATAATTGGCCATTCAAAGGTTAAAAACTAAGGTGGGGAACACCTTAGGGAACTTGATGAAGATACAATGATGTGATCATGTCTTGGGTTAGATGGGATCGGGTAAGCTCTATCTGGATGTTTCAGCCATGTTTCGGGGTATTGGCCCATGTTTTAATGGCTTAAGTACAGTTAGATTAAAATGAATCTTGTAGATGCATTGGGTGTTTCAAGATACAACATAACTATTTTAGTGGGTGTTCTTTTCCTGAGTAGGTTGGGTAATGTTTTCATCATTTCCCCAAGGCTTATTGAGAATGATAAGTTATAAGGTGGGGAGAATATAACATCTCAGGTTTTTGGACCAGGTTTATTTTTCTATATTTTTAGAACTTTTTGTTTAGTGAACAGAAAAAATCTTAAACTATGTCTCAGAATGTAAATTAGAGTGTTGGGTCACTTAAAATTGATGATTTTAGATATGTTTTATGGCACAAGAGGTTCCTCAGGTGTCACGTTGAGCTTCGAGAGCACTGGGCCCTAGAAAATCAAGCTTATAAGAAGCTAGTCAGGGTGCAAGGTTTGTCTAAAACCATGTGACCCTTAGGAAAACCCATGTGGCCTAGACCAGTAGGGTAGGAGGTGTCTCACAGTTTTATGTAACCATGTAAGAGGAGGTTAGTGGTTTTGTGGGTGGTCTGTAGTTTATTACAAAGGTGGCGTACGGGTTACGCATGGTTTTCCCAAACTATGAACCTAGACCTCACCCTTAGTGCCACTTAACTAGTAGCTATGTACGATTTACACACATGGTTTTCCAAACCATGCAAGATAACCATGTTGGGTGTCTCTTATAGGTAGATGAGGATACATGGTTAGTGAATGTTTAACCAAAAAATTTGGCCAAACCATGTATCTCTTTAATGATATGGGAATGACCATTTCCCCTGCTTTATTTAAGGGTTATCCTCCCTTTTTCTTTCCCAGCCGCACACAGAAGCCCCCTCACATGGGAGTTTTTCTTTTCCCCTCTCCTAGGGTTTGGGAGATCTTTCTCATCTGGTGTATGTTACCTTCACCATCAATTGTGTTGGTTTCCTCGTAGTAATATCTTGACTCCTTTATCTCTTTTATATATTTATCTTTCTCTTTATGTTGTTATTTTTGTGCAAGATAATTTTTAGTCTTTTAGGAAATTTTTCTAATATTTTATTTTCACTCATTTTAGCTTGAACAAAAGCTCGATATTGGATGAGTGTACCATTCTAAGAATGAGTTAGGTTCTCTATATGTTTTCCATAAATGTCACATCATTTTTATGTTATTTCCATTATGTTTCATGTCAAACCTTCTAGGTGTCACTTATAAATTATGGTTTCCATTAAATTAAATACATAGACCAACTTATGTTGTGTTTTAAACCTCCCTTGATATAGTTAGATTCTGTGACCTCAATTGGAACCACCCCTTTAGGGTGGGCTTGCTAAATCACATAAATACCATTGTTTTCCTTATGATTAAACCACCCATGGTGTGTTCTAATTAAAATGGTTGCTCTTATAGTAATTTAAATGTATTTATTTCATTCCACTTTCCCTTATTTGGGTGTATCAAATTATTCCACTTGAATGAGATGTTTAAATATAATTAAAAAAGTTTTATGATGATATCGTGTTTTCTAATAAAACTTCCTTTTAAGGTGTTTTGTCTTATAAATCATAAAATTAATTGATTGATGATGTGTATAATGAATCGTCTTATGGAATGGGTTCCTTCTATGGAATTATATTTGTTTATATATGAAATGGAGTTATTGTATAAATGGAATTAATTAGGGATAGGATTGTATTCCTTAGAGGTTTCCAACGAGCCCATACCTGAGTGGTAAGGGCTCCTGCTTGGCATCCAAGAGACCCAGGTTCAAAAATCGGGTGGAGGCGAATTTTCAGGTTATTGTAGCAGTACTGTAGCAGTCACTGTATCAGTCATTGTAGTAGTATTGTAGCAGTTACTATTCAGTACTGTAGCAGTTGGAACTATTCACCCGATTTGGGCCTTCGGGCCACCTATTTGGGCCTACGGGTCTCCAGGGCCTTCAGTTCATCAAAGGCCTTTGGGCCATAGGGCCTTCGGGTCATGTAGACCATGGAGTAGCCTAGTTCACATAGAACATTCCCCAGAAGAGGATTAGAGCAATAGGAGTAGCAGCCACCAAGATACAGAGCTAACCAGATTGGAAGAATGAGAGGGTATGGAAGCCACCATCGGGACTAGGCATCGTGCAGCTTTGCACGGGGCAATGCTAGCCGATCAGCAATGCAAGGTTGGAGCTAGGTGATCAATGATGTAGAAAGATGGGGAGGGGCAGTTCAAGTGGGCTAGGCCTACAGGTCATGTATTAATCATGGTATGCCTTAGGTCCTTCGGGTCATGTATTGCGGGTTTGTCGGTCCTTGTGCCTTGGGCCTACGGGTCATTTACGGGTTCCCCTTCAACCCTTAAAATGGGGGTTATCCATAATACAATAAAAAAGAAGGCCTTCGATCTATTCGGGCTAGACTTCATTTTTATGTTTTATGACACAGATGGTTAGATGATCTTTTTTTATAATGTTAAAATAATTATACTATAAATGATCCGTTGAGCCATGGGCTATGTTGGTTGCCTCTTTACTAAACTTCTAGATAAGTGATCATAGGGAAAGTAGGATTACCTTATAATTTATTATGAGTAGAGGGAACTTGGTTAGGTTCATTGAGTATTATTTTTCACACCCCCCAAGTCAAGGATGATGGGAATGGTGTCTCATATCACTTGGGTTATTGGGCATGGAGTCTCACTCCCCCTCATTAGGATGTTGAGAATGATAGTCACATCCATGATCAGGATGAAAGATGTGACTTCCATACCCCATTTTTGATATTGGTACTACGACCCGCTTATTATAAAAACCTATTTTATTATCATCCTTCACCTAAGATAATTGGATGGGATATCCTTTTTATTCATTGATATTTTATGGGCCTTAAGTCCCTTGCAGATTATGACACTTTTATGATATAGACATGGAATCCCTTAATACTTGTGAGAGTCATACCCTAGCCCATGGAGGTTTGAGTTATGCCTTGGTTATATGATAGTATAATTAGGCACATATATGGTGGTATACATCACTATGTATAAAGACCATATATGTGTATACACCTGGTTCCTTGTTCAGAGATTATCTAATATGTGTCGATGTAGGTATAGTCTGGCTAGGTGTCCCTGAGGAACCTGAGCCCGAATTGTTTTACATTTATTTATTATCACACTACTTTAATTTTTGATACCAACATGATATCTTATTTTATATACATGGACTAGATTATGAATTAGACATCGTTGGTGGTGGCCTATTGAGTATATCTCACACCCTGTTCGGGCCTCCATTTCATTTGGGTACCCAAAAAAATATTATGGTTGTAAGATCAAGTTCCTGGATTGTGCTTTCTTGTTTTTTTATTCTGGGCTAGGTTGGAGTTTATTACAAAAATATCGAGATAGGTCCCATGATTCTATTGGAGATAGTTATTGAGTCTTTTATTTATTTATCCATTACCTTTTCAGTTTACATGTCTATTGTATCTTTATGTCTATGGTTTTGACTAATGCATATATTTATGTCAGATAATGTTCATGAATGATCATTTATTTATCTCACAATGATTATTATTCATTCATTATTGATCACTAGTTATCATTATCTTTCTGCTACCTTTTTTTATAATTCCTTCTACTGTGTTTTTCCTACTGATCCAAAGGGTATATTCTCCCCACTGTACCACCTTTAGAACCTCTCTCCTAGTAGGTAGCCTTCTGCATATGGGGAGGTTCACTTAAGTCCATGTGACTGACCATCTTAGGGCATTGATCTAGTGTCTCTTGGGTTAGTACATTACAAAGTGGTGTCATTGGGTTTCAGTTTTTCTCTTTGCTATTAATGTTCTGGGAAAAGGTAGATAGATGACTACATTGTCATGACACATCAAATTGATTATGATTTTAGGGTTGATTTATAGTATAGGGAAGACCCTAGATTATCTCTCAAGGAGAATTGATATGTTTAGAGTATTCAATTTGAATAAAAAGTACTAAAAAGGGGGTGATTTTGAAAACAGTTTTAAGAAAATAACTTGATTTAAAGAGTTTCATAGTTGATAAATTAAGGTGGTGTTTTAAGAATTATGAGAGAATGGGATCATTTCAAGTTCAATACACATATTAGATAGTTAATTGTTCTAAAAATTTTATATGGTTTAATGTAATATTTTGGTTGAGGGTTGTCAAGATCTCGACTTCCCTCTAGCCTCTTAAACGATGCTCAAAGAATCACCCCTTGACACAACAATCAAGTTGTCAAGGTTTGGTTCTTAAACATAAAAAAGGGCTACCAAAGCATACTGAAATATTATATATGTGTGAGATAAAGAGGATTCTTGTCTTTTCCAATCGAAACAACCCAAGATTCCCACTTTAAATCTCAACCCAATCGATGTTGAAATAAAAAGTGTTTCACTTAATTATAATAAAAGAAATATATTCAAAGGAGAGTCACATCCAAATTAAACATAAGTGAAATATTTTACACACAAATTACACATAACTAGTAGGATAACAAGTTCTGGAACTCCCTCCCAAGTATTTTTAGCTCCCTCAAAATGATCATTTGTCGTTTAGCTCGCCATCGAGATGAGGAGGAGGCTCGGGTGTAAATTCACCTTCATCGTTGATCCTCGTATGAGTATAGAGGGCTCCAGAACTTCTTGGATGTGTATATGAATCCTTTGGGTCTCAAAAATACCATATATTTACCTCATAGACTAACTCACAAATGAGGTTCCCAAGGTATCATTTTATAGGAAAAGTGGATGGTGGTTTTGGGAACATAGATTATGTAAAACCACTTGTACCATTGTTATAGGTGGTTAGAAAGCATTATCTCTCTTTTGAAAAAACTAAAAATTTGTATACCAACCTCCTTACTATATCCACCTAAATTTTAGATTCATTTATACACCTACATCTTGAGATGTGGATAGATCACAGCACACCACTTTTGACTTTGTGCAGATTTGGTGTGCTGGACAGATTGGTTAGTATGGGAATCTTAGTGGACGAATTTGGCTTGGGTTACTTTAGAAGAAATGTAGCCCAATGAATTTTTTTCCATCCCAAAAACATTCATCCCATTTGAATTCATGGTTCAATATATGTATGTGGTTGAGTCCACTAATTTTCATGGATCCTGTGTAGTTTGGCCTATTTTTCTTGAACATCATCATGGGCCCTCCAAATCACCTCCACCTATAAGGTAATTATCAAAAAAGTAACATTTACCTTTTTAATAGTGATAAATACAAAATAATTGAATCATACATGAAGTGAAATTTGTTATTATTTTTATAATTTTCAATAAAAAACTAGTTTAGCATAGTGGTGTAAGGGTGAAAATGAAATAGTGAATTGTGGTGCGATCACACCCCCACACCTAAACATTTTCACTCCTAGGAAAAACCATATTTCAAAACATTATGCATGTATATATTTCCAAATTTATAAATATTTAACATTTAATGAAAATTTAATTCCTAAAAGAAATGTTATTAAAGAAAAAATCACATCGATGAGTTATTCTCAGTGATCATGGAAAAAAGACATCTCAAAAATTGTATCCAAATGAAATTACAAGAGACGAATGATAAAAATCAAAGAAAATAATTCAAAAGATAATCATGTCACTAATTCTCCACATCCTTGTGTGTGCCAACCATTTCATGCTATTCTTTCCACTTTCTATCATGCAAATATAAGTTTTTTTTTAAATTCTACTTACATGATTCTTTTCACCGAACCTAACCTATATCCTTTGCAATAAAATTTCAAGACCAAATTTCTTAAGCATTACTAGAATTCAAAACATAAGCTCCCGAACTAGATATCCCTACATGTTGTACATTTTATCACTCCCCTCATTTATTATATTTTTCAAAAGATACACTTGGAACAAATCTCACACTCTTCTCTCAACCCTTGTTTGATATCCTCATGACACTAATTGTAATAGTTATAACAAGATCAAAAGTCGAGGAAGGGTGGTTTTTGACCTACCCAATATACAACCTTTTCTTTGTTTTTTTTGTTTTTGAGGGAGTACAATAGTCGGATAATAGGTACACAGGCATAGGTAAATATGGTACGGTAATGAAATAGATCAGATAAGGAACAAATGTATGGAAAAATCATTTTTTAAGGTAGATAAAAATTAACCTAACTTATATTTACCTTTTATTAAATAAAAATATCCACACTTCATGGTTGGATGCAAAGATGAGTAGAGAGATTAAGTGAAACAATTTTCACTTAAACTATTCACACAAAGGGTACTATTCTTATCAAAGGTTCCAAAATAATACAACCATTTATATCATCAAAAAACAACCAAATTTCAAGAGAGAGTCACACCATAGTATTGAATTCTTTCTAAAATGAACATTTCATCAGAATTTGTTTTTTTTAATGTTAAAATAACATGAAATAAATAAATTCATCATGCATTTTCAATAACTTCCATGATTAAGATGGCATCATTTTCCATGGTAAATTGGGAATAAAAAATTAACATTCTGGCACAAAATTAAAAGGGGAAGGGGTGAAAGTAATAATACTATTCAGTAAGCTAAAAAGATAAAAGAAAAGAAAGATGATGAAAATTCCAAACTAACCCAAGAATGTACCCATCCACCCACACCTAAAGTATGTTGTGTCCTCACTGTAATAAAATATAATGTGGTAATGAAGGATAAAAATCAGTGGGTGTCATTCATATACTACTTCTTGATCTTGGAGTTCTTATATCAGGGACTCTGGAATGGATTTGTGGAAGTGCTTCAGCCGTTGCCCATTGAAAGTGAAGGTTTTCTTGGTTTCTTCATTTTAAACCTGAATAACACCAAATGGAAAGACATTATTAATAATTTATGGTCCAAACCAGCAGGAATGAATCTTACCTAGATGTAACATCATCCTTGCGTTGTAGAGGAGGACCTTCTACCCAATTTGGAATTGATGATGAAGGATGAGACGATCATGGGTAGCCTTGGTTCACTCCTTATATATCCAGGAGTTCTCATATGAATCTCTTCTCATTTCCTATATCTCTTGAATATAAAAGTTCATTTGAGAACCTGCACCAAAATGATTAGAATTACATTATTTGATGGTCCAGTAGGACTGGTGCTCAATCTCAACAGGGAGGTGACAACCCTTTCCAAACACAAGCTAATAGGGTGACATTCCAAAGGGAGTTTTAAAAGCAGTGTGGTAGGCCCATAATGAATCATCAAGTCTAAGAATCTAATATTTTCTATTATGTTGAACCATTTTTTCAAAAAAAAATTAAACCACTCTATTAAACACATCAGCTTGACCATTGGTTTGTGGGTGATAAGCAGTAGACACTCGATTTCCACCCCCATACTGATGAAAAAGAGATTTCATTGTTTGGTTGCAGAAATGAGAACCATGATCACTTATGATAAACCTAGGTAATCCAAACCTATAGAATATTTGGGTTCCCAAAAATTCTACAACTTCCTTAGAATCATCAGTCCTTATATATCGTGCCTCTACCCATTTTGAAACATAATCCACTACTAGAAGAATGTAAAGGTTCCAAAATGAATTAGGGAAGGGTCCCATAAAGTCAATGCCCCAAACATAAAAAATTTCATGGAAGAGAAAGGGTTGTTGTGGAATTTCATTTCTTTTAGATACATTCCCCATTATTTGACTATGAGGATAAGATTTATAGAAATTATAGGCATCTTCAAAAAGTGTTGTCCAAAGGATACCATAATCAAGGACCTTGCGAGCAGTCCGTTGGGAACCAAAAGTGGCCCCAATAATCAAGAGTGTGATAGAACCTAAGGATACACTGAAACTCACTATCAAGAATACAGTGCATGAGGACCTTATCACTACATGTGTGCCAAAGGTAGGGGTTATCCCAAATGTACCAATGAAAATCATATTTTAGATGGTCAGCTTGGTTTTTGTTGAAATCAGTATGAATGCAAGATACTACCAAACAATTTAAAATTTCAGTATACCAAGTAATAGAATCTTTCACTTCGTATAGTTTCTCATCAGAAAACATGTCATTTATGGGAATACAGGGGGATGCGTCAATGTTTGAGGATGGGTGGATCCTACTGATATGGTCAGCCACCACATTCTCTGCTCCTTTTTTATCTCTAATTTCTAAATTGAATTCCTAAAGGAGGAGCATCCAGTGAATGAGATGTGGTTTGGATTCTGATTTTTTAAGGAGATACCTGAGGGATATATGGTCTTGGAACATGATGACTTTTTACTCTAAAATGTATGACCCTAATTTATCCATGGAAATCACAATGGAAAGAAATTATTTTTCAGTTTTAGTGTATTTTTCTTGGGCAGGGTCCAGTGTACATGAGGCATAGGCTTTGACATGTGGAGCTCATTCAACCCTTTCTGATAAGACTACCCCAACTTCATAGTTGGAGTCATCACACATAAGATCAAATGGTAAATCACACCGAGGTGGTTGGATTACCGAGGGTGACAAGATACTCCATTTTAACTTATTAAAAGATTCCTCACATTATTTATCAAAAACAAATTCCTTTTCTTTTTTGAGTAATTGGGAGAGGGTCTGCAATTTTACTAAATTCACGAATGAAATGAGGGTAAAATCCAGCATAACCTAGGAAAGACCACGCATCTCATACATTTTTGGGGAATTGTGGGGAAGAAATGACATCCAATTTTGATTTATCTACTTGGATACCATCCACATAAATGACATGTCCCAAAACTATACCATGTCACACCATGAAATGGAATTTATCATAATTTAATACAATATTCTTTTGAATATAGTGATGTAGTAATAAACCAATACTACTCAAACATTCATCAAAATAAGAGCCATAAATAGTGAAATCATCCATAAATACTACCATGCAATTCTCCAAGTAATCTAAAAAAATACTAACCATGAATCACTTGAAAGTACCTAGAGCATTGCACATACCAAATGGAATCCTCCTATATGAAAATGTACCAAAGGGGAAGTGAATGTTGTCTTTTCTTGATCCTCAGGGGAAGTATGGATCTGAAAGTATCTAGAATACCCATCAAGGAAACAGTAATGGGACTTCCCTTCTAGTCTCTCTATCATTTGGTCAATGAATGGTAATGATAAATGGTCCTTCCTAGTGTGTTGGTTTAATCAGAGATATTCTATATAGACACGCCAACTATTCTTCACATTAGTTGGAACCAATTCATTGTTTTCATTTCTTATTACTGTTAGACCAGTTTTTTTAGAAAATAATTGTACTGGACTGACCCATTAACTGTCAGAGATGGGTTAAATGAATCCAACAGCCAATAATTTTATTACCTCCCTTTTAGAAACATCTAAAAGGTTTGGGTTTAGTTGACATTATGACTAACTCACTGGTTTATCCTCATCATTTAACTATATATGATGTGAACAAATTGATGGGATAATTCAAGTAATGGCATCAAGTGTACATCCCAAATCATGTTTATACTCCCTCAAAAGTTCAAGCTGTCGCAATTCATGCTTTGGAGGGAGTGAACTAGAAATGATGATAGGAAACTTGTTTCCATTCTCAAGATATTAATATTCTAAATCTTGAGGCAGTTGTTTTACTTCTAGTTTAGAGAGATTTTAGATTTATGGGAGTGTGTGTGAAAGTGAGAGGTCACTAATCTAATCTAACTTCTTAATGGAATCATCCTTAGATGTGGAATGATCTTTTATAAGCTTAGCAGTATCATCGATGGTCATGTGATCCTCTGTGTTCAAGAAATAATCAATTCATAAGCATGCATGGCATTTTTCTAAACCACTACAACATTATATGCATGATTCATTTCCCATAATTTCAATCAATTATAAAAGATCAGAAAGGTGATCAGGGGAAGGAAAATATGTTTTTTAGGGGAAGGGAGTATATTAATTGAATTAATAAAGAGAGACAGATGTTCTTCTGAGGGGTACTTCATGGCATCAAGGATGTTAAAGTGGAAAATGTCACCAAAAAACTCCATAGATATTGTACCATTATGGAAATTAATTATTTTTTTAGTAGTTTTCAAGAATGGCCTCCCCAATATAATTAAGTAATTTCCATTCATCTTATCATCTTCCCTTTTTAGCACCTAAAAATCAGCAAGAAAAATTAAATTTTTCTCCCTCACAAGAACATCCTCTAACACACTATAGGGGTGTGTAGTAATTTGGTTTGCAAGTTGAACAAAAATTCATATGGGATTCAATTCCCCAACCTTCAATGAAGAGTAAATGGAGTGAGGCATCACATTTATAAAGGCACCTAAATCAATCATAGCATTGGAAAAGGAATACTCCCCTATGGTGCACAAAATTGATAATGTTCCCAAATCATTGAATTTGGTTGGAAGTGATGGCTCTATCAATGTTGATATTTTCCTCCCCAATATTACCTTCTCATCACCTCAAATTCTCCTTTTATGTGTACACATATCCTTCAGAAACTTGGAATATCTTGGAATTTTCTTCACGACATCAATCAAAGGGATGTTACCTGCACTTTTTTGAAAGTTTCAAATATTTCCTTATCAAGTTATGTTTCCTTTTGTTTTCTAGGTTGGGTTTCCCTTTGGGGAAATAGAATAGGAATAGTTGGGATAGGTGAGTCATCAATAGATACACTCTTTCCTTCAGAAGGTCTTCTCTTAGGACAAGGGTTTTCTTCTTATGGGGTGTTTTCAGCAGTTGGGATGGTTTCTTCCTTGGGAGGGGATGACTCTAATGGAGGGTTCATTTGGGTTTTAAGTTTTTTACCAATTCTAAGGGTGATGACACTATCATTTCCCTTATCCATAGGGTTAACTACTTATTAAGAGGGTAGTTTACTCATCCCATGACTTTGAATTTCCCCTACATAGTTAGCGAGTTGGCCTAATTGGGTTTTCAGGTCATGTATCGATGCTTGGTTGGTTTGATGGAATTGGAGATTTTTGGGATCCATTTGTTTCATAATATAATCTAGGCGAGGATCGAGTTTTGGAGGGGGTTGTTGGAAAGGATTTTGTGGTGGTTGGGTATTTCTAGGTGGTGGTGGTGGATGACTACTCTGCCCTGGTTGGTTCCATGGTTGCGGAGGTTGGTTTGAATACCCCCTGCCTATAGTCTTGGTTGTCTTTCCATCCAGGGTTAGATGTATAGTATGGTTCTTTCTTAAAGGGTTGGTTATATGGGAGGCCTAGAAAGATTTCCTCATAACTCTCAGAAGTTTCTCTTAGTTGGGGGCATTGGTCATAGTAGTGGGTGTCAGAAGAACATACCATAATGGATGGGAGAAAAATATTGGGATTTCCCTTAAGAAAGATCAAGTTTTTGAAGAAGGGTACTTACCTCTTCGAACTTCATGTCCACCTTCTTCTATAATTCAGTACTTTTCACCTCATGGACACCTTGAATGGGTACATTTGATCTTGAACTGAATTGTTGATTGTTTTGCACCATGTTCTCAATTAGGGTCCTTGGAGCAATTGGGGTTTTATAAACTAGTGAACCAGCTACAGTGACATCAATCGTATTTTGATCAATAGGAATTGAACCTTAATAAAAAAAATTAATTAAAAGTTGATCAATTATTTAGTGGTGTGGACATCTTGAACATAACCTCTTAAATATATCCCAATATTCATGAAGTGTTTCCCCTTGTGATTGTATTATCCCACATATTTCTTTCTTTATTGTTTTGATTCGAGAGGCTGGGAAATATTTTTCAAGAAAAAGTAATTTCATGTACACCCAACCTCTAATTGGTGAATTAACATAATACAACAAATATTTCATAGTGTCTTCAAATGAAAATAATAATTCCCTAAGCTTAACTTATTCTTCATCCACATTAGTAGGTTTTTAGTTTGAACACACAGTATGAAATTATTTTAAGTGCTTATGTGGATCTTATCCTACAAGTCCATGAAATATTGGCAATAAGTGAATTAGACCCGATTTTAGTTCGAAATTGGGTGCCTTGCATTGTATTTGAATATAGGTGGGTTGGATATCAACATCAGATGAGGTTAGTTATTTTAATGTCTGGATATTTTTAGCCATGGTATGCTAGTTTATTTCAGTTTTGTTGTTGGTTTCAAATAAAGAAGATGAAGTATCAATAAGAGTGTCAATGTTTTGTGTGTTCTCCTTCAAAGGGTTCTCTTGTGTGTCTTAGTGTCGCTGATGTAGGATCCTCTTCGATTCGGGTTTGAAAGGTAGTAACTCTCCTGGAGTAGAATGCATCATGAATAGAACCTATTAAGTAAATAAATCAGAACACAAAAAAGATATGTAAAGGTATAAGATAAAACAAATAAATATTCACAAAATTTATAAAGAAACTTATCAGAAACATGCACTAAAAACTAAATCAATCCCCGGAAACAATGCCAAAATTTGACCACGTTGTCATGACCGTAAAATTGATTATGATTTTAAGGTTGATTTATAGTATAGGTTAGACCCTATTTTATCTCTCAAGGAGTGATAATGGTTTTATAGCATTCATTTTTAATAAAAAGTACTAAAAAGGGGGGCGATTTTGAAAAATCTTTTAAGAAAATAACTTGATTTAAAGAGTTTAATAGTTGATAAATTAAGGTGGTTTTTAAGAATTATGATAGAAGGAGATCATTTCAAGTTCACTACACATCTTGGATAGTTCATTGTTCTGTAACTTTTTTATGGTTTAATGTAATCCTTTGGTTGAGGGTCATCAAGATCTCGACTTCCCTCTAGCCTCTTAAGCGATGCTCAATGAATCACCCCTTGAAACAAAAATCATGTTGTAAAGGTTTGGTTATTAAACATAGAAAAATGGATATAAAATCATACTAAATTATTATGTATATATGAGAGAAATAGGATTCTTGTCTTTTCCAATCGGAACAACCCAAGATTCCCACTTGAAATCTCAACACAATCTATGATGAAATAAAAAGTGTTGTACTTAATTATAACAAAATAAATATATTTAGAAGAGAAGTAAATAAAAATTAAAGATAATTGAAATATTTAAAACACAAATTACATAAAACCAGTAGAATAAAAAGTGAAATAACACCCTCCCAAGTATGTTTACCTCCCTCAAAATGATCGTCCACCATTTAGCTCACCATCGAGAGGAGGTGGAGGCTCGGGTGGAACTTCACCTTTATCCTTGATCCCCCTATGAAAATAGGGGACTCTAGAACTTCTTGGATGATGAGAGGACTCCCATGGGTCTCCAAAATTATAGAGATTTTCTTCATGGCTGAGATTAAAAAAGAGGTGCCCAAGGTATCATTTTATAGGAACAGTGGAAGGTGTTTTTGGGCACATATATTATATAAAACCACTTGTCCCATTATTTTCAGTGGGTAGAAAACATTATATCGCTTTGGGAAAAACTAAAAAGTTGTATACACACCTATTTAATATATCCAATTAAATGTTGGATTCATTTTGACACCTACATATCGAGATATATATAGATCACAGAACACCACTTTTGACTTCATTCAGATTCAATGTGATAGAAAGATTGGTTCAGATGGGAATATTAGTGGACAAATTTGGCTTGGGTTCCTTCAAATAAAATGTAACATAATGAATTTTGATCCATCCCACAAAATTTAATCCCATTTGGATGCTTGTTTCAGTATTATTATGTGGTTTAGTTCACTGATGAGCATGGATCCTGTGTAGTTTGGCCCATTTTTCTTGGACATCATTATGGGCCCTCCAAATCACCTCCACCTACAATGTAATTATCAAAACAAGTAACATTGACCTTTTTAATAGTGATAAAAACAAAATAATTGAATAAAAAATGAAGTGAATTTGTTATTATTTGTATAATTTTCAATACAAAACTAGTTTAGCATAGTGGTTTATGGGTGAAAATGAAACAGTGAATCACAGTGTGATCAATATTCAATTAGGAATGTGTCAGCACTTGGTAAATAACTTGTGTTTTGGTTTGGCCAACCCAGACATGAATTAAAAATCAAATTTCTTTGGATGGGATTGTTGATTATGTTGTTGTTATAATTGATTGATATTTTACCATTGGTGATTAGAGTGTATTTATTGATTATTGATTTATGTATCATGTTTTTACCTCTCTTCCCAGTATAGAAAGAGAAGTGAGGTGAATTCATGCATAATTTAAGGAACATAAGGATTCACATGCCTTGAATATGTCGTGCCATGTAGATTTCATTTATATACTTCTTTATTTTTGTAATAAATATTTTGTGCATGATATTTTAACATGATTAGTTTTATTCTATGATTGATTCTAATACCATGATTTTGAAACTTGTTTTAGCGTGCTTCATTTTATAACATGTTTGGTTGTTTCATTTCTTACATTTTATTTTCCAATGATTATTTCCATGCTTTATAGTATGATTTCTCTATGATAAAATTCCTCGTTAGAACTAAAATAAGTAATTTGGTATTAAAGTGCCTCCATAAATCTAAATGGTGCTTTCTTGTATATATTGATGGTGTCTCCTTAACTATCCAATTATGACATGTTGATTCATAGACCATTGGTCGCATGGACTAGAATGAGAATAGTTTCAATTAAATAGAGGTCAGTTTTCAAATTATCAAGTGTATGGGTGATTTATAAATTAGAAATAGAAATCTTTATAATTGAACCATTATGATAAATATTGTGTTGTACCTCTCGTACCCCTCGTGGTTTAATTTTCATGATCACAATCACTCTCTTATTTATCTAATCTTGTTTTAAGTGTTTGTGTTGATAGGCAAAAGGTTTCCAAGGAATTGGGCCAAGAAGGACTGAAAGTGGACTGATTTTCAGTCCACCGGCCAACCGGTGGATGACCACCGGCCAGCCTATGGAGCCTGGACAGTAGGCATCCCCTCTGTCCAGACCACCGGCCAAACGGTGTCCCACCACCGGCCAGCCGGTGGAACCCAGACAGGCCGGACAGCTACTGTCTCAGCACCGGCCAACCGGTGGCCTCCTCACCGGCCAGCCGGTGGAGCCTAGGCAGAAAGCCTCTCCCTTTTCCAAAGCACCGGCCAACCGGTGGCACTGTACCCGTCAGCCGGTGGAGCCAGTCAAACTAGCCGTTGGGCTTTGACCAGCCTGCTCCCAACGGCTCCGAAGACCTTTCCAACGGCTCCGAAGACCCCGAACGGCCATATGAGGGTTCCCCCTCTATAAATAAAGGACTAGGAAGCCCCGGAACAGGAATGGAATAATAGTGGAACCATATCCAAGCCAAGGAAGCCAACGAGAACATTTTTCCATCATTTGACGAACCTCCGGCGGATTCCTTCAAGGAACCTCACTTGCTCCAACTCACTTCCACATCCAAGGAGCACCATCAAAGAAGCTTGGGAGCGCTCTTCATCAACTCCAATAAATCCATTGGTGCCCAAGACTTCTCCACATTACGGTTTTTCATTATTTATCTTTTTGAGCATCAATTTGGGTTTGTGCCTACAAACCCCCATTTCTCTCATCCTCCCTTTCTTTGGGTTTTCACACCACCTTCAAGGTGTGAAGAGGTTAGTCAATCCTTCCCTTTAAAAGGCTTGAGTCATAGGTGAGCTAGCCTTCACCTGTAAGAAGGCTAGTGGGTTCTTGCTCAACCATCAAAAGCAAGCTGTAATAGGTTCTAGACTACCTTAAAGTCTAGTGGGTTTCTTGCTAAAACCATTGAAAAGCAAGTGGGTTTCTTGCTAAAACCATTAAAAAGAAAGCGGTAGTAAATCTCTCAACGGTTGAGTTGGGAGCGGAGACGTAGGCTTGGGATTTAGGCCGAACTCCGTTATCAAGCTTTGTGTCTTGCCTCTTTTATTTCCGCTGCACTTTTACTTTGATTTTAAATTGTTAATTATTTTTAAAAGGCAATTCACCCCCCTCTTGCCATCACTCTCCTTTTCTCCGCCCAACAATTGGTATCAGAGGCAAAATTTGAGTAATACCCTCACCGGTTTCAAATTCAAGATCCATTGTGATGGCTTCATCCTCTTTCGCCCCCGAAGGTTGTTCTTTGGGTCGTGCTCCTTTATTTGATGGAACCGACTACACTTTTTGGAAAACCTGCATGATTACATTTCTTAGAAGTATTGGCTATCCTATATATAGAATTGTTATGCAAGGCTACACTCTCTCTTGCAAAGATGAGTCTAAATGGACCCCCGAAGACATTGCTTATTTTGAGCTTGATGGCAAAGCCATGAATGCTCTTCATTGTGGGTTAGACCGTAATGAATTTAATCGTATTTCTACTTGCACCACTTCTCATGAAATCTGGAAACTTTTGGAAGTTACCCATGAGGGGACCAACGAAAAATCCGAGCCCGATTGCCCACTCAACAAGAAAAAGGCCAAGAAAAAGGAAAAGAAGAATGCATTCAAGGCCACATGGAGTGATAGCTCCACATCCTCATACTCCTCCTCCTCAAGTGACAACGGTAAAAAATGTCTAATGGCATTTCATGAGGTAACCTCTTCCGACTCCTCATCCTCTAGTTCTTCCAATTCTTTCAATCATTTATCTTATGAGGATCTCCAACATGCTAGAGATCAATTGGAGGAAGGTTTTCACGAACTTTCTTCCAAATTTATTGCTTTAAAAAAGAATTTCAAAAAACTTTCTTTCGAAAAGGAACAACTTCTCAAATAGAAGGAAGAATTGTCCCTCAAGATCCAAAACCTTCCCGATGTTGATTCTATGGAATCAACAATCAAGGATTTAAGGGAATCCCTAGCTAAATTCACCGAAGGTGAACATAACCTTTCGAAGCTCCTTGGTTCCCAATGCATATCTAGAAACACCCAAGTGCTTGGCTATACAAAGCAAGCTTCCTCTTCCCATGCTCCAACTATTTTTGTAAGGGGGAGCTCCCAATATAAATTTTGCAACTATTGTAAAAAAACCCGGGCACTTAATTTATGAGTGCAATTGCAAAAATGCCCGGTATGGAAGGCCCAAAACTATTTTCTTTAATGATGAATTTCATAGGAGAAGACCCGCCACTAGACAAGTGTGGATTGAAAAATCCCTTTTAGTGAGTCTCTTCGGGCCAAAATTTGTCTCGGTTCTAAAATCCTCTCCCCGGTGATTTGTTGTTTTTATTTAGGGGGAGTTAGGATCGTTTAAGTCTTTTTGCGTTTTTTTTTAATACAAAACTTTCAATTTCAAGACTTTCAATTTCAAAACTTTTATTTTCAAAACTTTCATTTCAAAACTTTCAATTTCAAAAATTTCAATTGGTTTAAAATCTCTATCTTGTTTTTCAATCCTTTCCCTCAATCAAGTTTTATGACCCATGCTATTTTGATAATCACAAAGGGGGAGAAATTCTTGGTTGATTGGGGGAGAAATCTTTCTCTCATGCTTTGCTTTACTTTTCAATTTATCCTTTAAAGCATGCCTTTCATTTCAGTCTTTTACATTGCTTGTTTTTGGTGATTGTGATCATCAAAATAGGGGGAGATTGTTGTACCTCTCGTACCCCTCGTGGTTTAATTTTCATGATCACAATCACTCTCTTATTTATCTAATCTTGTTTTAAGTGTTTGTGTTGATAGGAAAAAGGTTTCCAAGGAATTGGGACAAGAAGGACTGAAAGTGGACTGATTTTCAGTCCACCGGCCAACCGGTGGATGACCACCGGCCAGCCGATGGAGCCTGGACAGTAGGCATCCCCTCTGTCCAGACCACCGGCCAACCGGTGTCCCACCACCGGCAAGCCGGTGAAACCCAGACAGGCCGGACAACTACTGTCTCAGCACCGGCCAACCAGTGGCCTCCTCACCGGCCAGCCGGTGGAGCCTGGGCAGAAAGCCTCTCCCTTTTCCAAAGCACCGGCCAACCGGTGGCACTGTACCGGTCAGCCGGTGGAGCCAGTGCATCCCCTCTGTCCAGACCACCGGCCAACCGGTGTCCCACCACCGGCCAGCTGGTGGAACCCAGACAGGTCGTACAGCTACTGTCTCAGCACCGGCCAACCGGTGGCCTCCTCACCGGCCAGCCGGTGGAGCCTGGGCAGAAAGCCTCTCCCTTTTCCAAAGCACCGGCCAACCGGTGGCACTGTACCGGTCAACCGGTGGAGCCAGTCAAACTAGCCGTTGGGCTTTGACCAGCCTACTCCCAACGGCTCCGAAGACCTTTCCAACGGCTCCGAAGACCCCGAACGGCCATATGAGGGTTCCCCCTCTATAAATAAAGGACTAAGAAGCCCCGGAACAGGAATGGAACAATAGTGGAACCATATCCAAGCCAAGGAAGCCCACGGGAACATTTTTCCATCATTTGGCGAACCTCCGGCGGATTCCTTCAAGGAACCTCACTTGCTCTAACTCACTTCCACATCCAAGGAGCACCATCAAAGAATCTTGGGAGCGCTCTTCATCAACTCCAATCAATCCATTGGCGCCTAAGACTTCTCCACATTACGGCTTTTCATTATTTATCTTTTTGAGCATCAATTTGGGTTTGTTCCTACAAACCCCCATTTCTCTCATCCTCCCTTTCTTTGGGTTTTCACACCACCTTCAAGGTGTGAAGAGGTTAGTCAAGCCTTCCCTTTAAAAGGCTTGATTCATAGGTGAGCTAGCCTTCACCTGTAAGAAGGCTAGTGGGTTCTTTCTCAACCATCAAAAGCAAGCTGTAATAGGTTCTAGACTACCTTAAAGTCTAGTGGGTTTCTTGCTAAAACCATTGAAAAGCAAGTGGGTTTCTTGCTAAAACCATTAAAAAGCAAGCGGTAGTAAATCTCTCAACGGTTGAGTTGGGAGCGGAGACGTAGGCTTGGGATTTAGGCCGAACTCCGTTATCAAGCTTTGTGTCTTGCCTCTTTTATTTCCGCTGCACTTTTACTTTGATTTTAAATTGTTAATTATTTTTAAAAGGAAATTCACCCCCCTCTTGCCATCACTCTCCTTTTCTCCGCCCAACATATTGTTTGCAGTTACATGAATATCAAATGTAATTTATAAGATAAAGAACCTTTATAAGTTTCGGAAATGGTGGTTCATTTAACCGAACCATGTTGTATATGGATGTAAATATTGGATTTTATTTTGATAAGAAAAAGAAAAAAAATGAATGTTTCCTTTGAAAGGTAAATTGTGAATTATGAGGCATGTTCTTATACATATTATCCATGGAGACCATGTGGTTAAATTCTTGAAATGAACAACCGGAACCAAGTAGGTCATTTGGTGTATATTTTTTATGACTTAATTGGACTCTACCTAAGTAGGTCGGTCATCATAAGTTATACATAAGTAATAAACCCATTAAGGGTTTTTGAAGTTTCAATAATATAAATTGTTAGTTCTTGATTTTAATTTAACCCATATTAACATGATGGGAACCTTGTAGTTTACCTCTACTTTATCATGGGATTAGTACCTAAACCTCATGGGGTACATTTGTGCAAATGTAATGGTCATCTAAAGTGTATGCATCCGCTTATATAGTGTTACATATAAACTTATGGTGGAATATTACTTGAACATATCCCTAAATTAATAAAAGCCTTGTAATCTACTTTTGATCTTTATTTTTATTATCCTATGGTTAATTAAAATTCAAATTATAAACTAAATAGTGTTTCCCTTGGTAGATTTAAAATTGAAATATTCTTTAACCAACCCATTTTATAAAATTATTGAGACAAATAAATGGGAACCGTAATAAGGATGTTTCCTTTTAAAGGGGGAGAGTATAGCACCCCTTCAAAAGTAATACTTAAAGGGAAAAATGTTATGAAGGTATGAGTAAGTAATGTTACTATTGTTTTAAATGAGCATTGTTTGAATGCCTAAAAATGAAACCTTGTAAAGGTGGTTATAGATTAAACACAATTAAGGGTTATATTTTTCTATTGTTTTAATGAAATTTTGGGATGGGAACATTATCATTTCATGAAAAATCCTTGATTACTCTTCTTAGGATTTATTGAACCTAGAGGTAAGGTAGTAAGGCCTAGTGATTCTTTCAGGTCTAACCCTGTTTTAGGAATGATGCCTTATGATTTAATAAGGGGTTATACCTGTATAAGAAGTGCCTTTAGAACATTTAAGCATTTTAAATGCTTTTGATTAGTTTTTTAATGAGAGGTGTCGTTCAGGTGCCATTTTTCCTAGGTAGAAACCATTGTAAATAAATTACACCCCCAAGTAAGTAGATGATAGATCAGAAGGTTAATCATTGTTAAAGGTGTGATAATCTTGTAATTCTATAGTTTAGCAGGTTATACATGACTCAAGTATGGTCGACTGCTTTTTAGGTCGAGTGAACCTCATTTTTCTTATGGGGTATCGCATGTCAAGAATGTGTTGCGCTAGTTGTGATGTCCTGATATCGCAGTGGAATGTGTTGTTACACACGGTGGTATAAAGTTAAAATTTATACATTAAATTGTATGTTGTTCAAGCGATGAGGTCGCATAATTCCTTGAATCATATGGTTACCCAACCACTTAGAGGAAGGACCGTGGTTTTTTTAAAGCTGCATTTATGGGTCATCTCTAGAGTAGAGTGACCTAAGCATTAGGATCTCGTTACGAGCATTGTACCTTGAGTTGGTAATTTAAATTCGAGTTGTACTAGTTTTTTGGGATGAAATCATGTAGAGGATCATGTGTTGTGTCACGGAGGATCCAAGTTAGTTTTGTCTCTTATGCTGGATTCTAATGATGCACATGGACTTGAATTCGGAGAAGCATCACATGTGTTTCAAAATGGGAATCTGATCAAATGCACTTATGAGTGGATTTTTTTATTTCTTCTTGTGATCCTCTTGATAGAGAATTTTAGACATGTCCAGGAACCCAAATTAGTTGTTATGAAACATGTGTCATCATATTTTTTCATTCTTAGTAACATGATGAATAGAACACTCCTAAGGTGGGGAGTGTCACATCGATCATGAAAAAAAATGTACTTATGAGTAGAAGGATTGTATTCATAAAGGGACATTCAAAAATGGTTGTGATGGGTTTAAAATCTTGTAACATTTTTAAACATTTGAAACTTAAATGACATCAGGTGGTAGGTGGTCATTTGATACTTAATGGCACATGTGGATTCTGTTTTAGAGATGAGTTACATGGGAACTCTCAGTGTATTCAAGTGTTGATGTGTCAGGTAAAACAATCAGTTGGATTAGTTTATAGATAACTCATGGATATGTACATGGAGTCTTGAAATAGGTGGTATGGTATGTACACCCACTACATGGAATAATTATGTACCGTTATATTTTCATGTGGATCTATTAAGAATTCAACATTGGTAATTGGCTAGGTGGGAGCAAAGGATCGATGGTTTCTCTTGATGCTTCTGAGAATAAAAACTTGAAGATTGTATTAATTAAAGGTAGTGTCATGGTGAGGGCTATCCTAGAATCAATTTGGGCATCGTTTTATGGTTGACCCATGTTTTAACCTGGATACTCATGGTCAGGAGACATGATTTCAGGTGTTGGATAAGTGTGTTATAGCCTATTTTAAATGTTATCATGGCTCGGAAGGAGTAGTACACTCCTTTAGGTGATATATTTGTGTGATCATGGTCAATTTATGAGAATAACCCCTATATTGGATTTTATTTTGTACAATTAGAGAGCCTATATTATATAATGAGCTCAAATAAGTCAAATTACTTTCTATTTTGATGGATGGAATCCATTGAAGTGCACTCAAGGAACGGTTTCAAGGAAGCATCATGGTGTGGATGTCATCATAGGTAGTTGGTAAATGATCCTCTTGGGGGAAGGATCATGAATATGTGGGACCAGTTGTTGGATGGTCTTTTGGGAGCCTGTATTTCATTTGATAAAATAACCTACAATGGTTTAACAAGGAGACATCACCAGAAGTTGGTTACAGTCTTTGATGAAAATGCTCAGTGCAATCTTGAGATGACTCCACTTAAGGGAATTTGGATCTATCATTTGAAATACATCATCCATCTAAGCCAAGAATTTTTTAGAATAGTTAAACATAAGTTGTTCTAATGTAACAATTTTGAAAAGAGATGTACAATCCTTGTAGAACCATTTTGTGCATGCTATGGGTTTAGGAGGGATCTATGGAAGGTTCATCTAAGCTTTCAAAAAATCAAAAGCAACTAGTTTTGAATTAATTTAATTAGAGAGTACCATTGAGATAAAATCAAGGATTGAGGTTAGTGTCCTCACATGTAATTTGATAAGTGTGTCAGGTAGTTTCATTAGAATGTTATAGACATTCTTTGGTATGAAATTATGATGGTTCAAGAGTCGTGACTCGGAATTGGTTGTTCAGATGACAAAACATATGGTGGGGAGAACCTTATGATTATTGATGAATATATGATTAAATGATCATTTATATTGTTATATATGCTTGGGTAATCTCTTTCTAAATGTTTCGACCATGTTTCAGGGCATTGGCCTAAGTTTTAGTGATTTAAGAACTGTATACTTAAAATGACTCTTGCAGGTGCATGGGGAATTTAAAGACGCAACAAATCCATTTAAGTGGATGTTCTCATCCTAATTAGGTCAGTTAATTTTGTCGTTTTTTCCCTAAGGATTCTCATGGATGAGAAGTTCTATGTTAAGGATATTGTAACATTCCAGGTTTTTTGGATCGGGTTGAATTTTCTAGAGTTTTTGAAATTTTCATTTAGTGAATGGGTTGAATCTTAAACTGAGTCTTGGAATGTAAATCTGAGTGTTGGTCTAGTTAAAAGTGTTGTTTTTAGATGTGGTTTAAGGTATGAAAGGTTCCTTGGGTATCCTATTTATCTTTGATAGCACCAGGCCCCAAAAACTCAAGCTTAGAAGGAGATGGTCAGGGTGTAGGTTTGTTTGAAACCATGTGAATCTTTGGAAAAACCATGAAACCTAGACCAGTAGGGTAGAAGGTGTAAAAAAATTTAATGTAACCATGTGATTGGAGGAACATGGTCATTTTTTTGGTCTGTAGTTTATTATAGAGGTGGAACATTAGATTCTCACAGTTTTTACAAACTGTGCACCTAGACCTCACCCTTAGTGCCACTTAACCAGTAGATATGCATAGTTTAGGTGTATTGTTTGCCAAACCATGAGATCAAACTATGTGGGGTGTGGATTCTAGGAAGCGTACACTACACGGTTGGCACATAGTTAGCCAAAACATATATCCAAACTGTGCAACTCTTTAATGATATGGTAATGACCATTTAGACCTTTCTTTCTTTAAGGGTTCTCCATTTTTCTTTCTTAGTCATACACACCATCCCCTTCACATGGGAGCTACTCCTCTCCTAGGATTTAGAAGATCTTCATCATCAGGTGTCCATTTATTTCTCCATTAGTTTCATTGGTTTTACCTCAATAAGATCTTGACTCCTTTAGATACTTTCTATGTTTATATTTCGCTCAACGGAGTTATTTTGGTGTGATCTAATTCACCCTATTTTCAGGGTGTTTATATAATCTTCTATTTTATCTCATTTTTTCTCCAAAAAAAATCTTGATTTTGGATGAGTGGACTATCCTAATAATGTGTTAGGTGGTATATATGATTTTCCCAAAAAGTTGTGTCATTTTTATGGTATTTTTGTTGTTCTACATGCTGAACCTTCTGGGTGACACTTCGAAATTATGGTTGGATTTAATTAAAAACCTAGACCACCTTATGTTGTGTTTTAGACCTCACTTGATATGTTTGGAGGTTATGACCTCATCCCAAACCACCCCTTTAGGTCAGGTTTTCTAAATCACATAATAAACATGGTTTTCCTTATGATCAAACCACCCATGGGGTGTGCCAATTAAAATGATTAATCTTATAGTAATTTTCATGTATATATTTCATTCTATTTTACCTTATTTTGGTGTATTAAATTATTCCAATTGAATTTTATATTTAAATTGAATCAAATGAGTTTGATGATGATATCATGTTTTCTAATAAAACCAAATTTTAAGGTGTATTGTCTTATAAATCATAAAATGAATTGATTGATGATGCATATGATGAATTGTCTTATGGAATGGGTTTTTTATATCACCTTATATTTTTATATATATAAAATTGACTTGTTATATAAATGGAATTGATTGGGGAAAGGATTATATTAATCACCATCCTTTATATTTATTATGACTGGAGGGACCTTAGTTAGGGTTATTGAGCATGACGTATCAAACCCCTATGTCAAGGATGATGGGAATGGAATCTCATATCGCTTGGGTTGTTAGGCATGAAATCTCACTCCCCCTCATTATCATGTTGAGCATGATGGTTATATACATGAGTAGGATGATAGAAATGACTTTTAAATACAATTTCAGATATTGGTCTTATGACCTACCTTTTATAAGAACCTATTTTATTATCATCCTTCACCTGATACTATTAGAAGGGATGTCCTTTTTATTCATCGATTTGTTACGGGAAATACGTCCCTTGTATATTATAACACTCTTATGATATAGAAAATGAAATCCTTGATACATGTGAGACTCATGTTGTAGCCCAAAGAAGTCTGAGTTACTCCTTAGTTCCAGGATAGTAGTAGTATCCACATATATGGTTGTATATATCACTATATATATAGAACATATTTGTGTATACATGTGGGTCCTTGTTCAGAGATTATCTAGCATGGGATGAAGAATATATAGTTTGGCTAGGTGTCTCTGAGGAACCTGAGCTTGACTTATTTTATATTTATTTATTATCATACTGATTTACTTTTTTATACCCAGACACTATCTTATTTTATATACATGGACTTTATTTTTCATTATACACTATTTTTGGTGGCCTTATGATTATATATTACACCTTTTTTGGGTTTCCATTGCATTGGGGTACCCAAACAAATCTTATGATTGTAGGATTAGGTTTCTAGATTGTATTTTCTTGCAGCTTTTCTTTTGGTCTGGGTCGGAGTTCAGGAGCAGTGGACTGAGCTAGGGATCATGATTCTATTGGAGATAGTTGTTGAGTCTTATTTATTTATTTTTTCCCTAGTCAGTCTATCTATTTATTTTATATATATTTCTATGGTATTGACTACCTACTTGTATTTATGTTAGATCATTTTCATGAATGGTCATTTATTCATATTGTAGTGATTATTATTCATTCATTATTGATCACTAATTATCATTATCATTATGTTTAATTTGTCTATTATTGTTTACACTGTGTTTTTCCTTCTGATACAGAGGGTATATTCTCTCTACTTTAACATCATTAGAACCTCACTGCTAGTCAGAAACCTTTGGAGAATGGGGAGGTGTGCTTGAGGCCATGTGACCGACCGTCACAGGGCACCGATCTAGAAGCTCCTGGTTTGGGGTGTTACAATAAACACCTCATCATCATAATCATAAACCATTCAAAGAAAGAATAAGGATGGTATCATTGGATCATATCCCTAATAAATATTAATTAATATGAAAGGATGTTATCATAGATGAAAATTTTCTGTAAAATATCATTGGAGTATTTCTTGAAGAAAATACCCTTTTCACTTTAAAATTGCTTATTTAAAATCAAAATATTTCAAAAATATTAAGGAAAATATTTTTTTGAAAATAACCTTGGATACGTTTCCAGAATATTCAAAGTATTCCATAGTCAGGATAGTTGGAAATTTTTTTATTTCATTTCTGTTAAAATAAATATTCATTTTATATTTTCAGAAAAAAAAAAGTCAAAAATTACCTCTTTTAGAAAATGATAAGAAGATTCCTTTTAAACCATTTTAAAAAAAGTAAAACATGGGTAAAAATTACTTTAAGTAATCATTTTTTATTAGAAAAAATATTCTTGAAAACATTTTAGAAAACATGAATATGGAAGAAAAGTGATTCCTGGCTGAAAGATGAGAAATAAGATTAGACTTTCTTAAAAATATTTTCCGAACCATTAAGAGTACCAAAGAGAGGAAAATTGTACTAAAACTTAAAAGTTATAGAAATAAAAAAATAGAAGAAAATTTAATGGTGGTTATAAAATAAGTATCATATGATTTCCTTAATGGAAATTCAAGCCTAAACAATCTCGATTAAAATGGTATTGAAACCTAAATCCCTTACCACTTTGGTAACTTTTTCATCATAAGCTACATGAGTGAATAACATCAATTAAAATGTTAAATATCATTAACATAATAATAATAATGATATAACATGTCAAAGTGGAAGTATATACACCTCATAAATATAAATAGGTTCATATCATCAAACATGTCTCAATAAAACAATATTGAGACGAATAACACTTGTCAATTTAGTAATTTACGAATCAAAACCTCGTGAAAGGGAGAACCTTTTATAGATTTTTAAATGATAATAAGTTTCATGAAAACAATAATAAAATATATACATGGGAATTATATACACCATGTGAAATAAATAGGTGGTGAATATTTCATCTTTCTCATAAAAATAAATGTGAGTCGAGAATCCCCTTACCTTAAATTCCACTTGCTTCGAAAGCACTCAAACCTCATGTATAATAAATTTAAATTTATTATAATTCTATAAAAGAGTATTTTATATACTTATAATTTCATATATGATCCACTTATAACATTTTAACACTCATTTATTAATAATTCATTGTTAAAATCGTTGTTTTCGGGTGTTACATGTTTCATTATTCATGAGAATTTCGATTTGGTAGTTCCATCCCTTATACTTTGATCATGGTTCTATCATATATATAATTTTAATAATGATATAAATATAATTTAATTTAATTATATATATTTATATTTATATTTATATTCATCCATATAATGTAGATATATAAAAATGAATTACATTATTCCTGGGGACGATAGGTTGTAAGTACGCATGAACACTATTTTTACTTTTAGATGGACGAAAAAAAGAAAGGTATATAATAATTCACATTTCCAGAATCACTATTATATAATATATATCATATATATTTATTAGTTCTATCTATATAACCATCCAAGTAAAATGGTGATGAAAAACGAATTACTCTGCTACGTGGAGACGGTAAGTCATATATACGCACGAGTGAGATTTTCTTCTTTATATGGGATATAAATAAAGTGGATAATGGTTATTACATCATAGTAATAAAAATTTAGTATATTGAATATACTGAAGTAATTTTTTTTAATGGATACTATGGATTTATAGGAGGTTGAAGAAGAAATAGAATTGAAAATGCTCAGTTAAGTGTTATAGCTCTTCATTTAGAAACATCTTTTGGATTACACCTTAAGCTTCGATGGGATGTTCTTTTGGAAAGAAAAAAATATATATTATATGTTTAAGGAAGATAATAATGTATTATGGTGGGTATTTTATGAGATATAATGTTCAAAATGTGTGATTAAGAGAGGATAATAAGTTCCATTTTATATGTTATGGGAGGGGCACTCTTTGAACTACATAAAGTATTAAATTAGTAAAAATTAATTTTTATAATAAATTGAATCCAAATTAATAAATATAGAATATAGAATGAGTATAATTTAAAATCCTCTCATATAATAAAATTTTTACAATTTTAGGTGATTTTTTCATCCTTATCTATTTCTTTTAACCCCATGTTAACCCTTTTGACAATTACCACAATATTGAAGTTTTCTACTCTTTATGGGTCAAGAGTGATACCATAAAAGTAAAAGTGACCCATAAATGTAAAATGGATGATATTATCAACCATATACAATTATATAGTCCTAATATATCATTTTTAATAGTTTTAAATAATTAAATAATATATATTTTATTATAAAATAACATTAATGTCATTTTTAGAACTGTTTGATTACTTTGTCTTTAAAGATTTCAAGATAGTTATGGAATTATAATATAAACCTTTCATACATCCCTAATATGTTATAATTATCTATAAAATTCATGGAACACAATAATTCATCCAAATTATATTACTTTAATATTTTTAAAATCATTCATTTTATTTTTCTTCTAATTGAATAAATATTGTATCGATGTTGTGTTTTCATTTAAGGTAATTATTAATTTAATAAAAATTAAAAAACATACATGATAAAAAAATTAATTCATATTTCAAATAAAATTTTATAACTGAAATTTTCCAATTTTTATCCTTATTTAAGAAAAATTAGATATTAAAGTCAAGAGAGTGACATTTTAAATTTATTTTTTTCCTAAAATAATATAATGGTCAATATTAAAGAAAAATGGAACCAAGTTTCCATATTTTAGAGACTTGGATGATAATGGTCAAAATTCACTCATCTAAGAGGATAAAATAAAGTGTTATATAAATTTCAAAGCTGTATCCTAAAGTTTTAACCCTATTTTACCTGTTTTACCCTTACGGAGGTGACAAATATTTACCAAGATTACTATTCATCATGACAAAAAATAAAAGGAACCTATTTACAAAATTTGATCCAAATTATTCCAAATCTGTAATCCATTTTTTAAAATTCAATTCAAAAAAATTTTTAAATTTAATTTAAAATTAAATCCATATAATGCAATAAAAATCAATTTTTAGAAAAATGATTTTTTATCATAAAAATTAACATACATCAAATTAATGAATATTACCGACTAAATTGGAATTAATTATATTATTATAAATAGAATTTATCACATGTAACTTTAATACCACTTCCAAAATATAATAATACTTTTAAATCACTTGATTTAATGAAAATAAATGAGAATATTTGAAAAAATATGTATTTTTCACTATTCACTAAAAAATCAACCATTTCAGATGAATCCAAAATGTTAACCCAAAGTTAATTTTGATGTGATTATTTCAAAAAAAAAATTATTTTATAAATAAAATTTCTAAAAGTGTCAAAAATTAATTAGAGTTTCCTCACACCAACTTTAATAGAAATCAATTTTGAAGAAAATGTATTTTTGAAGCATAAAATTACTTCACTAAAAAACTAATTGATTATTTCCTAATAATTAATTAATAAATTTTTATTTAGTAATAAAATTAAGTATATCTTTCATAATTCGGTTACTCATATTCATACCCACCAATTTAATGGCTATGTTACATTTAAATAATAATATTTTTATAATATATCTCAAGTTACTTAAAGATCAACGTCGTGTGTTAAGCTGGATATTGAAATTATTATTATTTCATATTAAATTTTTAAGATGTTACATTATCCCACCTAAATAAATTATTCCCTCAAAATTTTATCTCAGACATTAATGTTTCTATATTCAAAAAATACCTTTCTTGAAAACCCACTTCATATAGAGGAATAATAAAACTTCCTTTATGTCACAAACCAGCCTAGATACCCTAGTACGATGATACTCAAACCAGTACCAACATGTCCTGAAGGGAATTCCTGATCCCCATGATTTTATGACTAATACTTGGAATCATATATGAAACAAAGGGGAATGAATTTTACATAAAAAAAGAAGACAAAAGATACAGGTCTGTATACTCAACACTCCAAAAGGAGAAAGCACCATAAAGAATCAAGTAAAACAAAACATAAAGCACTACATCATCAAATTACTCAGTATATAACAAGATAAATCTCAAACATCCCACGAAATAATTGGATAAAATCTCCACGGGTCACCTCCATTACACTCCATGGTCCAAAGGATCAAGAACATCCATCCACCACCTCTAAGTGGTGCTTTTTCTTTACTTGAACCTGGCATAAGAAAATATAAAAATGCCTAAAAGAAAAATTAGGGTGTGAGATATAAATCACAGTAGGTTCTCACTAAGTGTTCCATGGTATATTTTATAACAATAAACCAATCATGCTTTTAATTTAAATAAAACAAGGCATTTCATAACAAATCATTTTGTATATTTAAAAAACATGCTTTATTTTTAATGGATGGAAAACATTTCAAACATGGATTAAATAAAATATATATATATATATATATATATAATAATTTATATAAATCATTTGGCATGAATAAAATAATTCTACAATTAATGTAATATATAATCAAATCATACACAACAATCACCATGGTTATCTTCCCTAAAGTGCATTAGTTTCAATTTATAGGATCCTCACACTTCTCAAATTAGTTATCATGGCTAAACATTTATGCACACATCCCTCAAGATCAAGATTAATAGGACTCATCAATATCTCATTTGGGATAATCATGTCGAATTAGGTTTTTGTTATTGTTTTCGTTGTCAATACATTATTAGGGGATCAATATCCTAGCATGCTTGTCTCAAATAACCCACTAACTACTCAGGTTTGCATGTGCTCAATCAATCAATCAATAATGAGAAAATCATCTCATTTCAAATCAATCATAATTTACAATTCAATTTCCCAATTTTTAGTTTCAATATGCCAATTCAATTTCAAAACCAAAACATGGTTTTTCTTCATTCCATTTATTTTCCATAAAACCCAACCATAGGTTTTAATCATGTCAATTTAAGCCATTTTTCTGAAAACAATTCTCAAATCATTTCATCAATTCCATCATTTTCAAAATTTACCCCAAAATTTCAATTCCATTAGAATTGGGGGTTTTCCTCAAAATCCATGCCATTTCAAGTTTCATAATCAAATCATTCCAAATAAAGGATTTTTAAATCAAATGAAAGTTATTTCAAAAAAATCACTAAAATTAAGGTTTCAATTAAATGTAAAATATCAAATGGAACCACCTACCTTAAGAAAGTAATCACAATTCATGAAGCCTACAATGGGGGAAGCCAATTAAGAATGAAGGTGTTGGAGATCTAGGAACAAAACCAATAATTAAGATGAAAATAAAATTATGTTTTGATCCATATAAGACATGATGATCTATTGACACTCCATGGAGGAGAGAAAGAGAAATTAGAAAAAAACACTTGAAAGGAGATCCACTTACCTGAAGGAGATTGAATGAGGTCAATCTCACTTCGATCCACTAAGGAAAGGGTTTAGAGGAGCCAAAATCACCTAGGGAATGGTCTAGTTTGTGATAGGGAGGGGTGTGGGTCGAGAGAAAATAAATTCATCCATGTAGCACACTTAAACTTCCTACCTTGATAATTACATGGTATGTAACCCCGGTACACATTGTGTAATCCATGATGGATTCATATGTTGTAAAAAGGTGCCACATTTTATTAAAAATGACTTTTCTCCCATTTCACATCATGTAAATTGTACACTACAGGTAATCATTTCATGTTGTGAACCATTTCCATAAAATCTTCATAATGAACATTACACGACATGTAATACCTTTACACAACTTTTAATCACTCAGTAGACAGAAAACAGCCTAGTTTCTACACAAAAATACTAAAACCAAAACTATAGGACAAGTAATACTTGAAAATCATAATGGTATGTTGCAAACTTCCCACCATAAAAACACTTTTCCCCATAAATTCTATAAATAAGTTTTCATATCAAAGATATGAGGCCACTACTCTATCATTAGTTCCCTATGCTCCCATGTCTCGTGAAAATAAGAACCATGTTGTCATAGCATGCGAACCAAAGGAATATTCCTCCCATGAAGTACCTTCTTTTCTGAATCAAATATCTTGTTTGTATACTTAGTCATGGATAAATCAGGCTTGACATTAAGATCACTCCAGTTAAAAACATGAGATGTATCATAAAGATACTTTTGAAGATGAGATACATGAAACATTTTGTAGATCATAGTCAACTAGGTTGATAGTACTAAATAGTTAGACACTTTCCCCACCCACTCAAAAATCTCAAAAGGTCCCACAAATCTAGGATAAAGATTCCCTTGACTCCCAATACTTTGAGACCCAATCAAGATAAAACTCTCAAAAACACCTTGCCACTAACAGAAAACTCCAATGGTATACATTGACGTTTAGAATAGGATTTATACCATCTTTGTGACATCAAAATTATCTGATGAATAAACTGAATATTTGTTTCCATATATTGGATCAAACTCATTCTAACCAAATAACTTTTACCAATCTATGACCAACACAATAGATATTTACAAGTTCGTCCATACAAGACCTCAAAATGAGTCATCTGAATTACAGATTGGAAACTGTTATTATAAGAAAACTCAACCCATCCCAAATAGACATCCCAGGATCCACCAAAATAAAGGACTCGGGCACAAAGCATATCCTCAAGAATATTTATATCCCTCTCTTTTTGGTCATCCATATCTGGATGATATATCATACATAAGTGTACCTAAGATCTCAGTGCCTCCTAGAGGCCTCTTCAAATGCAAGAAGTGAAATGGGGATCTTTATCAGAGACTAAAGTAGATGGAACTCTATGAAAATGAATAATATCTTTCACATAGTGATTTCACAATTCCTCAACCTTGATTATATCCCAAATGGGCATAATGTGAGTTTATTTTTTTGACTATCGATCATAACCCATATCACATTCTTTTTTCACAGGGTACATGGAAACCCAACAACAAAGTTCATTGATATCTCATCCCACTTCAAAGTCAGAATTGGATGTGGATGAAGAAAAACTAAAGGTTGTCTGTGCTCATCCTTGACCTATTAGTTGGTATAATAATTAGAAACAAAGTGATTAATGTCTTATCTCATACTTGGTTATCAAAATTTTTGCCACATGTCATAAAACATCTTTGTGGTTCCTGGGTACACTACCCACTTTGAATTATAGAAATCCTCCATTATAGTTTTACTCTCTAAAAAAGGTATAATGTACCAGTTTTAGAAACATAGGATACCCTTAGAAGAGAAAAACCATTCTCCAATGGTCTCCCCACCACAAAGAGAGTCTATGATGCTCTGGAATTCATCATTAAGCTGTTATTCCTAAAGAATCATCTCGATAAGAGCATAGGTCAACTAAACACTAGCCAAGATGACCTCAACACCTACTTCTTAGACTCCTATATGTAACTAAGTAAATAGAGTCATTAATTTATACACTTAGGATGATTACTTCATAGTCTGGGTTGGATGTTTCCTACTCAAAGCATCAGTAATTAAATTTCCTTTCCCTGGGGTATATGCAATATCAAAATCAAAAGACTATAGGTACTCACCCAATGCCTCTTCTGGAGGCTCAAATATTTTTGAGAGAAGATATAACTCAAGATTTTGTGGTTATAAAAATGATAAACCTTTTTATAAAAAGTAAATTCCACCGTCTCTTAAGTGCCTGCATCATGGCTACAAGTTCAAGATCATGGGTCAGATATTTCTTATCATGTGGCTTAAGCTGTCTAGAGCCATGGGCTACCACATGATCACCTTGTATAAGAACACAACCCAAACCCAAACCTAATTCATCACAAAATACCACATATCCTTACCCATACTCTAGAAGATTCAACACCAGTTCATAAGTTAAAATAAATTTTGTCTCCACAAAATAACTATGACATTTATCATTCCAAGAAAACTTTACCCCCTTTCGAGTGCGATAGGTCATCTTAGAAGCTAAATTTGAGAAATATTTTATGAACCGGAGATAATACACCATTAGACCCAAGAATCTATGAATCATAAAAACATTGTGTGGTTTATCCCATTTCATAACAACTTCCACCATCTCAAGATCAACTGAAATACCATGTTCCGAGACCACATATCCCAAAAACATTAATTCCCAAATCCATAAATCACATTTTTATGGATTACAATGGAATTAATGATTTCTCAACATTTATAAAACTTCAATAAAATAACACATGTGATCCTCCTTAGTTTTAGAGTAATCCAGGATGTCATCCACAAAGACCACTATGAACGTATCAATATACTCATGGAAAATCCTATTCATCAATTCCATAAAGACTGTAGGAATATTGGTTAGACCAAATGGCATTACAAGATACTCATAATGGTCATGCTTGATTTGGAAAGTGGTATTATAAATATTATATTACTTTATTATCAATTGGTGATAACCATATCAATGATCAATCATTGAGAACCACTTCTCAAAACTTATTCTTTACTATAACTCAATTGATTTTTTGGTAGTAAAAAAAATTCAAAGTGTTCCATCAGCTTTCTTAGTAAAGAGAACAAGCGTTACCCAATGTGACACACTCAAGTGAATAAATCCTTTATCTAATAGATCATACAACTAAGTCTTCAACTCTCTTAGTTTGACTAGTTCCATAAAGTAAGAAGAAATAGATACTGACTGAGTTCTAGACAAAAAATAAATAGATAACGCTACCTCTCTTACTGGTGTAAAATCATAGAAATCGTAAGGAAACATGTCATAAAACACGATGAAAACTGAAGGGAGATCATCACTCAAAAATTCCCACTCTAGATAAAAATGTAAAATCTAATATTAATTTCCCTAAATCTAGACAAGAAGGTCTATCTCTACTTGACCTCAGGTCCCATTCCACCTAAAAACATGACACACCCCATCAAGAATCTAAAGGAGACTTGTCAAAGATAACAGTAAATTCTAGCCTGATGAGTGATCAGAAAATCCATCATAATAATGATGTAAATAGGTTTCATGATGAGAACCAGAAAACCCTAGGTAATATCAATCTTCGATAAAGATAATGTGTAAGTAAGACAACGAAGAACCTTCACTCTCTTTGTTCTGAGGGGTGTAGTAATATCCATCACATAAGATAAAATATATGTAGGAAAGGTTAGAAAATTCAAAAGATGTTTCAATATGAATGCATTAGATCAACTAGTATAAAATAAAAAAATCACTAAGTATGAACCTATAGTGATGGTACCTATCACAATCATTAGACCCATATTAATTTCCTCTAGAGACTCTTACATTGGATGAAGAATATTTTTTCTAGATGCCTATAGATAGAACCCATTTTTTATTAAAGAATCTTATTGAACCATAGTAATTTTAGGTGTAGATGAGCCTATCCCACTACATGTGGAATAAAATATATAGTAAAATTTCTACTACTAACCTGAGCGTCTATAGAAACTACAGATCTTGGGTGCCTTAGTGAAAATCCTTTTCGAATGCCCAACTTTGCCTCACTAAAAGAAAGTTAAAGGGCCTATTCCAGATACTAAAAAAGTTCTAGAGGACACATACTATTGAGAACCACCATGAGACTCATCATGATTACCCTTTCATTTAAAGGAACCCACATAACTTCCACTGGGAGAAAAGGGAACTCCCACTAACCCTGAATTACCATCCAGATCAAGATAAACCATCAATGCCTTATCCATCACATCAGCATAAGAAGCAATATTTAGCAAGAAAAACTGATAATGAATATTAGGTTTAATACCCTTATTTAAGTGTTGAGTATATATCTTCTCATTCGATACAATCTTAAGTATAAACTGTATAATCTTGACAGAGAGGTTCACATACTCGGTCACAGTCCTATTAGCCTGTTGGAGGCTAAAAACCCCATAGCCTTATCTAGTAACATAGATCCTAAATAGAACTGGTTAATGAAAATAACTCTAAATTCCTTCCACTCCATCCCCTCATGCTTCCTCTCTGTTACCATCAAATCCCACCACCTATTGTTAGGTCCTTCTAGCTTGAAGGTAGCACACTTTACCTTAATCGAGTCAGCATCTTCCAAGAAATAAAAAGGGATCTCTATCTTTCTTATCCAAACCATAGATTATTTAGGATAATTTTATCCCTATAACACTAGTGTATTCTAGCAAATAAACTCTTCATCATGAATCTATGATCACCCCTCTACGGTTCCACAACTGGAGCCTGAATGGGAACAGGCGTAGATTCTTATCCCAAAGCTTGGACAACACGCACAATAACCTCAATAAGATTCTAGTCCATGAGATTATTTTCTTGATGTGTTTAACATGTAGCTTCCTCCTATGGCCTATTAAAATGTATTCTCATAAGCATGATGCTACAAAACATCAGAAAACAACATAGAAACATTAGCAAGATTACTCATATCAACAACTCAGATAAAAGAAACGGGAATATTAACACCATCAGATAAGATACAAAGATTTATATTTCAACACACCCAAATAAAAAGAAGGAAAAAGACTAGAATAGATTAAAAAATTCCTAAAAATTCCTTTCCACAAACACCCATGATGACTTAAGGCTTATTTCAATGAGAGTTGTTTAGGAACTCGCTCGCAACTGCCTCCTAAGTCCCAGGAATCCTACATCCTATCTACCAGGACAACTCAACTGCATACTAACATTAAGAAAAGATAAAAAAAATCACAATTTTGGGGTAAAACTCCCTTTGATACCAATTTTTCAAGAACCATCTCGGGTACCCTGGTACATTGATACCTGAGTTGGCATTAACATGGCCCGAAGGGCATTCCCAATCCCCACAGGTTGGTGACTAGAACCTAGCATCATATAAGAAAGAGGGGGAACCAATTTTCCAAAATATACCAGAAGAAAAAATATAAAAGTGATTATTCTGAGCACTCCAAAAGGAGAAAGTAACATAAAAAATCAAGTAAAACAAAACCTAATGTAGTACATCATCAAAGTACTCAATACCTAATAATATAAAACTCAAACATCCCTTGCAACAAGTGGATAACATCTCCACTAGTCACCATGATTAGCCACTAAAATAGGATAATATTAATTTTTTATATCTTATTATTGATTTGTTTCAATTTCCAAAAACATAAATTTTAGTGCATTTAAATTGAACTTCATTTCAAATAATTTTTCAATTCATGTTTAAAGTGTCAGTTTGGGCCCAATTAATCATCTAATTTTGGAATTATTAATTTTTACTATCTAAATTTGATATTTTCGAATATGATTGATCACTTTATTTGGAACATTTTATCCTTTTAGGATCAATTTATAAATTTCAAGGGAAGAAGGATATTTTTGGAAATGAATGCATAAATTTCTATACAAAGCATAATGGGACTTTGGTCCATCAAGTAAAAGTGGATCCCAAAAATCAAGCCTAATGAAGCTCAAATTTTGACTATAAAAAGAAAATATTATGGGGATAATTTCATTAAACTGTGTCTAGAGATGATTCTGAAATTTTTAAGGATATCTAGGGATCCCAATTTGACATTTAATTTCTAGGCCAGATTTGAACGCCCATAAAATCAACCCACCATTTCAAGCATAACTTCTGAATAGTTGATCCAATTGGAATGGAATTATGAAATCTATTATAGGAAACTGGGAGGTAGATATTTCTATTATAATACCTCTTTATATTATTCCATATTAAATTTTTAATTCATACACCAAAAATGGGGATGAATCTGGACAAATTTTTGTGGTAAACATTGAAAACTAAAATTTCCTTTGATTTCTCTACCTCCTTTTGACTCTCCTAATTAATGGGAAATGAATTTATTGATACGATCTTGACCCTAGAACCTAGAATTCCCTATTTAAGGATATTTTGGAGAAGGGATTTTAGTATTTCATGTTTTTATTTCAATTGTATTGTTACTCTGTCATTTTGTAATCACAATTCATTTTTCTCAAGTAAATTGTTTGATTCACACAAGATTATTAATAAAAGTTCTTTTTTGTCTTCTATTATTTTATTCTTTTCAATATAATGTTTACAAATTTAAATCAATATGTGAACTTATTCACACCAACCCTTTTTAATTTCTTCACACAACAGTGGAGTGATTGTTATTTCACTATTTTTCTTCTTCAATTCCACCCTCATGAGTCTACTACCTGCTTCCATTGATATAATAGCATCAATGGATGGATAACCCTCTTATGGGTTGATCCAAGGGATTATAAATGGGATGGATTAAAATTTATTTCTCATTTTTATAATTCTTAATCAATTATTTTGTTGAGATTTTTAATTAAAGATGTTCCTTCTTCATTAATCTCAATAATTTTAAGGTTACACATCCTGAGTGCTAGAACAATCCTCTACCTTAGAGTGCTCATGAATATCATCCTCCAAGTGTGCAGTGTATTAGCCTTAGGATAGTGAAAACATAAAATTTGTGACTGATTTGGGAAGTTTATATTTCATTGAAAGAAACACACTCTAATTTAAGATATTGAAACCATCAAAAGAAATTCATTCAATCCACCCCTTGTAATAACATTAGATCAACTCATTCTTTAAAATATAATTCACTTAATTCTTTAAAAATCCTTAATTATCAATGCAATTAAAAACCAAGTTTTTCACTTCATATCCAAATCATCTCCATGGAATGTATATTTCTTTAGGTTTCTTATTATATCTTTGAGGGTTAGATAACCCAAATTGTTTTACAAGTGACCGCTTACACCATAAAACATGGGTAAATTTGGATGCATCCAAATTTTGGAACCATTTCTAGGGACCCAATTAAGTAACCTTAGAACCCCATTATATTCTCCCAAATTTATATTTTCTCATCCCATTTCTCTTATCTTTTCCCCTTTCTTTTTTTCTCTATTTTTTTCATGCATGTCCTCCTATACCTATAACCATTCAAATCATCTAGTTAGGGTGGATAGTCCTAGGGTTGGGGAGTCAAGTAAAACTAGGGGTATTTTTCTTTAGATCTTGAACTTACTAATACTCTAAGTTCAAATATTGAGCCCAATCCAATGGAGGGTGTTCAAATAAACCAACTCATCAACCCAGGTGGGAACCAAAATGAAAATCCAATTGAGGCAGCTTTAAACTTGGGGAATGTCATTGATCAGACCATGAATGAATACCTCACACCACTTTGGACCAATTCACCCACTTACATTAGGCATGATACCATTGGATATTCCCAATATGTTTTTAAACCCCATGTCCTAAACCACCTTCCAACCTTTCATGGGACAAAGCCAAAGATTCATTACCTTCATGTTAAAGAATTCAATGACATTTTCAAAACAATGCTCCCTACAAATCAAATTGAATCTGATAAAATGATACTCTTTCATTTTTATATAAAGGATAGAGAAAATAATTGTTCAAATAATTTGACACCAGCATCCATTCACTCTTGGGAACAAGTGTGATGAGAATTCTACAAAAAATACTTCCACTATCACAAAACAATTTCACTAAAAAAGATCATTCAATTTTTTTTGAAAAATAGGGAGAAACATTCTATAAAACTTGAGAAATATTCAAGGAAACATTAAACATGGTAAAAAATAGTGTTTTCTTAATCTCATATTAAGTGATAATTTCCTACGGAGTTTTGGGGCTAGGAAACAAATAGTTTATTGACATGATGTGCAATGGAGCATTCAAAAACAAATCCCCAAATGATGCATATGAGTATTTGGAAAATCTTTTTGAACATAACCAAATGTGGATAATAACACCTTACTTTGTGAATCCACCCAAATATATTGGAATGAAAAATCTTGGAGAAGAAGAAAACCTTAGATCAAAACTTATTTCACTCACTAGGAATATTGAGGAGATCGGTCTTAGGATGGTCTATAAAATCCAAAATGTTGAGCATGTTTGTACAATTTGTGACAAACATGACCAAAAGACTAATAATTTACTAAAACTTCCTTCTATCAAGGATTCTATTTTAGGAGGAAAATAATAAGTGGTTAATGAAATGAAATTTTAAAAGACTCGGTACGAAAAAACTTTCAATCCTAGGTATAATGATCGTCCAAGATTTTGATGGAAAGACAATCAACAACCAACACAACAAAAATGTCTTAACCCATACCCTCTGCAAAATTTTCAAACCCATAATTAGTTCCAACCACAACTGTTCCAATATCAACATCCTCCTATTCAATACCAATTACCCATTCAACATCCAATCTAACAACCAAAGTATCCTATTAGGATAAACCAACCAGTGCAAGCCCCTATCCAATCTTTCCCTATCCTAATCCTTGAATAGTTGTGTAAAAAATGGAGAAAATTAACTCAAAATTATCATAACTTAAAGAATAATTACAAACAATAAAAACCAAAAAGGCACTAATGCCTACTCAGGGTGTCCCATCCCCAACTGTAAGGGGAGAATCCAATTACACACAAACCTCTCATGAAAAACTAAAAAGAGTTACTATCTTACAAAGTGGAAGATCCATTGAAAAACCTAAAAAAACCATTATAGAACCATTAAAATATTTAATATCACATGAAAATATTGAATAACCACCCTTAAATTCATAAAATTATAATGAGAATATGAAAGAACCACAACCTCACCAAAAAATCAAAAAAACTGCTCCCTTTCCTCAATGTATGAGAGGAAAATATAAACCTGAACTCAATGAAAAATTGAGGTAAATCTTCTCTCAATTTAAAATCAGTATTACCCTATTTGATGAAATCAAAACCATTACGTCCTACTCAAAGTACCTTAAAAACATGTGCACTTTAAAAAGAAAACTTTCACATTAAAACCATGTTTTTTGGCTACTAACGTGAGTACCACCAATCAAGGGACTATTCCTCCTAAGATGAAATATTCAGGATATCCATACATAAATATTGAGTTATGAAAGAACACAGTTTTAAACTACCTTTGTGATCTAGGATGTAGTGTGAACCTCATTTAATATTCAATGTATTTTTAATTAGGTATTGATGATATCCAACCAACATCTATCACACTCCAACTTATAGATTGTAGTATTCGAGTTCCTAAGGTAATATTAAAATATGTTTTGGTGAAAGTTGAAATTCTCATTTACCCTACTGACTTAATTATCCTAGACAATCACCCAAGCTTAGGTCGTAAGAAGAAAACTCTCCATCATCCTTGGTCATCTCTTAGAAATAATCAACTAAGTCATCCGAGTTAAGAATAGGGAAAAGAAAATAACATTTGGAAACATTTTCCTTGATATAAATATATAAAATGAAAAATCTCAAATTGGGGATGATTAAGAGATCCATGAGGTCAATTGGATAAGTAGTTTTGATTTTAAACCATAGGAAAATTGAGGAAACATTGAAGGAAGTTTAATTCAGGATGAGATTGATTTCCTTTGTTCATATTTGGTAAATTTGACTCCTTAGCTTGAATCTCTTTTATATGAATCCTTTTATGATTTTTTAGGATCCTTAATCAATGATACCATTGGTGAAATAAATAACACCAAGTCCATAACCATTCATGGAACTGATCTTGCCAATGTAGTGACTGGAAATTCTATTCAAAAGGAACCAATTCTATCAAGAAATATGTAAAAAACACTGAGTTTGATGAAAATTACCATCCTTTTTTTGAATGTGTTAACCAATATGTTCTTGAATTTAAGGTCCTACCTTCATCACTCATGTATTAATTCTTAGAGGAAAATCAAAACTTTCTTATTTTAATTTATTCCTCTCTTGAATCCTATTAAGATAATATGCTTTTGGATGTCCTAGGAAAGCATAAGAAAGCAATTGGATGGACCCTTTTCGATATTCTAAGATTATAACACTCCTTGGAAATAATAGGGTTATTCTAGAATGTGACTCTAAACCATGTCATGAACCTTAGTGGAGAAGAAATATCAATCTTATGGATGTGGTAAGGAAGGAACTTCTTAAGTTGTTGGAAGACATTATCATCTACCCCATTGCTTAGAGTGAGTGGGTAAGCCAAATTCAAGTTGTTCCAAAGAAGTATGGAATCAATTTTCATAACAATTATAATGATGATCTTCTACCCACAAGGTTCGGTATTGTATGGAGAGTGTGTATTAACTATAGAAAGTTAAAATCATTCATTAAGAAAGACCATTTCCCCTTTCCCTTCTTTGATCAAGTCCTTGAGAGAGTGGTGGTTCATCAATTATAATGATTCCTATATAGATTCTTAGGGTATAATCAAATTGAATTCTCCTTATAATATCAATAAAAAACAAACTTCACCTATCTATTTGGCACTTTTTCCTTCAAGTGCATTCCCTTTGGGTTATGTAATTCCTTGGTACCTTCCAGCGATGCATGATGGGAATCTTCTCTGATGTGGTAGGGATTGTTTAGAGGTATTTATAGATGACTTATCCATATTTGAGGATAATTTTGAGGGATTAATAATGAATTTTTAAAGGGTTATTTCTAGATGTGAGGATAAGAATCTCATCCTAAACTAGGAAAATTTTCATTTCATGGTAAAATAAGGACTTGTTCTATGTCGCCTGGTCTATGGTAAAGGTATTGAAGTTAATAAATATAAGGTTTATATCATTATTCACATTCCCTCTTATAAAACTATCAAGTATGTGGGGTCCTTATTAGGGCATGTTGGTTTATATAAAAGGTTCATTAAGAATTTAAACTCAATTTCCTGACCACTTTGTGCTCTTCTAGTGAAAGATGCTCCATTTTTATGGATAGAAAGATATGAGGAATAATTATCAACACTCAAGTAATCTCTTATCTCTACACCTATCATGAAATATCCCAATTGAAAACTTCCATTAGAACTCATGTGTGATGCGAGTGACTTTGTTGTAGGAGCTTTATTAGGACAATGTTGTAATAAAACTCAATGTTCCATTGATTATACTAGTAAATCATTAAATGATGCACAAATCAACTATAACACCACTAGGAAAGAGTTTCTTGATGTTTTATTTTCCTTAAATAAATTTAGGTACTATCTCTTAGGATCCCCTGTCACTATCTTCACAGATCATTCAGATCTAAAATACCTTTTCCAAAAACAATATGCTAAGGATAGATTTATTATGTGGTTCAATATTCTTCAAGAGTTTGATATAACCAATAAGGATAAAAATAGTGTTGAAAATGTTGTAGTTAATCACCTCTCTAGGATGGAATTCAAAGACAAATCACATAACCTTTCTATGTTTGATTAATTTCCTAATGAGCACCTCTATTTTATTAGTGATTGACCATGGTACACTGATATAGAAAACCATTTTGTTATGGGTGACATTACAAAATTCTATAGGAACCAAGATAAGAGAAAATTTATTCATGATATTAAAAACTGTGTGTTTGATAATCCATACCTCTTCTTGTTATGTCTGGATCAAGTCATTAGGAGATGTGTTCCTAATTCTAAGAAAGAGTCCATTATTAAATTCTATCCTAAAGAGGCATGTGGAGGCCATTTTTCCACAAAGAAAACAATTATAAAGGTCCTCCAAATTGGTTTATTTTGGCCTAATCTAACTAAGGATTCCTACACATTCTTCTAATGTTGTCTTCTATGTCATCAATTAGGATCCTTAACCAAAATAAATCAAATACCCCTTACACCCATTCTGGTTGTTGAAATATTTAATTGATGGGTAATTGATTTCATGGGACCCTTATCAATCTCTAGGGGATATCTATACATCCTCTTAGTTGTTTATTACATGTTTAAATGGGTTTATTCCATTACCACCAAGTCAAATGACCATCAAGTTGTGATCTAATTCTATAAAGAAAACGTATTTTATAGATTTGGAATTCCTATGGCTATCATTAGTGATTGTGTAACCCATCTCTGTAACCTTCCCTTCATAGAACTCATGTCTAAGTATAGGATTTCTCACAAAGTTTCCACTACCTACCATCCTAAAAAAATAGTCAAATTGAGTTGTAAAATAGGGAAAATAAGAAAATTATAGAAAAAACTATCAATACCACAAGGAAATATTGGTCTAAGAAACACTTGGATACCCTTTGGTCATATCATACTAAATTCAAAGCCATCCTAGGCATGTCATCATATAGACTGGTTTATGGAAAATATTCCCATTTACTTGTTGAAATAGAACATAATGCCTTTGGGGAAATCAAAAAATAAACTTTTACATTTCTTTGGTTGAAACAAATATGAAATTAGACATTAACAAGCTCAAGGAACTTAGGATGGAGGATTATGAAAATTGAATGATCAATAAATCTAGAGTTAAATCCTACCAATCTTGGAATCTCAAAGTCAAACACTTTGAACAGGGAAAATTTATTCTGTTATATAGTTCCAAACATCATTTATACCTAGGAAAGTTAAGGTCAAGATGATCAAGGCCCTACATAGTGAATCATATGTACTACCATGGAGTAGTAGAGATTTAGTACCCCACTAGTGGTCAGATCTTCAAAGTCAACAGTCATAGGTTAAAACCATTCATTGAATCATTTAATAAAAAAGAAATAGAGGAAGATTTAACTGTTTTAACCTATGAACTAGATAAAAAAATTTAAATTTAGGGTCCAAGTCGAGATAATTACATTAAACAAATCACTTTATGGGAGGTAACCCAACTTTTACTTGTACTTTTACTTATAGTTTGGAATTTCAAAATAAATGGGTATGTTTTTTTTAATCCTTTATTTTTTTATTAAGGGAAACACCTTGGGGTTTCCGATGTGATATAATGTTTATTGTGTGTGAGACTTAGAATCTGATGTATTTTACTTTTTCCAAATGAAACGCATTCCTTCAATAATTCAAACATGCCTTCAACCATCCCCAAGGAGTCCACTTGTGACATGAAGCTAAACTAATTAACTTCTTTTTTGGGTCATTAACTTTAAACCAGGTGATTTTGTTCCATGAATTCAATTAAAATCACATTCTCCCCCTATTTATTCCCAATTCTTAAATATATATTATCTTATTTTTCAACACTGAGGGCAATTTCATTCTAAGTTAGGGGGGAATGAAAATATGAGATTTTATGAAAAAAACCATTCATTATCCTTTCATGTGTTAATGTACATTGGGAATCATTAAAAATGAATGTAAAATTATTTTTAAGGCCTTTATTATGATTTTAATGCATGTTTAAGTTCATGAGCATAGTTTTTGGAAAGTGCGGTTGTCCAATGTGGTTTTTCATTGATAACATTTTCATAATTTTAATCAAAATTCCATAATGCATGTCTTTTGGATTTTGGGTGTAAGTTTGATTTCTTGGTCCCCTTTCATAATATCATAGGGTTTGGGGTCACTTTTAGTTAATTTGAGTATCCAAGAAAAAAATGAAAAAAGAGACCATGTAGATCAATGTTTTGTCCAAATGTGTGGTGTCCTATACTTGGGTATTGTGACTACATAGTTGTCTTTCACAGAGTTTGGACTTACATATCTATTTTAGATCATTAAATTTAAAAATTTTGTGTGGTTTGGAAATTTGGAATCATGAATCTATAGTTATATTGCCAAGAGTTGGTCCTTTCATCTATATAGTGGTTTAAATAAAACAAAAAAACAAAAAAATGGATACTCATCTTAAGGTTTAATTTTATTTCCACCTAGCACTTCCATATTTCCCCCCTTGAATAAGAAAATGGGCCCCATTTCATTTGAGATGCACAACACATCATCATGATTAATTGAAATTGGATAAAATGTGGCGATGAATTTTAACAAAGGAATGGGCCTGGGCTTGGGATATGCTTGTGAAACTGGCTTGTGAGAAATTATTTTTGATGGGATTCATGATTGTTCGACATCATGTCTTTTGATGAACATTTTATGTTAAATTTTTTTGAAAAAGGGAATTCAATTTCATGTTTTGGAGATACTTTTGGCTCAAGACTAGAAAAAATCAAGTTGGGTGGTGTGATTAGCCACCTAAAGAGGCTAATGTTTATTTTATATATCTTATTATTTATGTGTTTCAATGTCCATGAACACCAATTTTAGGGCATTTCATAAATTGAAATTCATTTCACATCATTTTGCAGTTCATGTTTAATGTGTCAATTTGGGACCAATTAATAATCTACTTGTGGAATTAATTATTTTAATTGTCTGAATTTTATATTTTTTTTAATATTATTGATCATTGTTTTTGGAACATTTTATCTTTTAGGATCGATGGATGAATCATAAGGGAAAAAGGATATGTTTGTTAATGAACGGAGAAATTTTTGGACAAATCATAATGGGCCTTAGGCCCATCAAATAAAAGTAAACCCAAGAAATCAAGCCCAATGAAGCTAAAATTTTAAATTTAGAAAGAGGAAATTATGGGGATCATTTCATTCAACTCTTGATAGAGCTAATTCTAATTTTTTCAAGGACATCTAGGGATACCAAGTTGACATTAAATTTGTGGGCTAGATTTGAAGGCCCATAAAATCATCTCACCATTTAGAGCATAACTTCAGAATGGATGATTAAATTGGCATGAAATTTTAAAAGATATTATAGGAAAACTGGAAGAATATATTTCTCTCTTACAACTCCTTCATATTCATCCATATTCAATGTTGAATTCACATGTCAAAAAGGGGGATGAATCTGGATGAATTTTTGTGGTCAACATTGAAAATCCAAATTTCCTTTGAATTTATCCCAACTTTGGACTCTTAAAATTAATGGGGAAGGAATTTATTAATATGGTATAGAAACTAGGACCCAAAATTACTTATTTAAAGAGCTTTTGGTGAAGTAATTTTGGGATCCATGTTTTTCTTTCAATTATATTGTTACTCTGTCATTTTGTAATCACAAGTCATTTTTCTCAAGTAAGTTTTTTAATTCACACAAGATTATTAATAAAAGTTCTTATTCATCTTCCCTTATTTTATTATTTTCAATATCATGTTGGTACCAGTTAATCAAGGTTTTAACTTATTCACACCAACCCTTGTGAATTTCTTCACACAACGGTGGAGTGATTATTATTTCACTATTTTTCTTCTTCAATTCCACCCTCATGGGTCTGCTACCCACTTACATTGATATAATAACATCAATGGAGGAATAAACCTCTTATGGTTTTATACATGGGAGTATAAAGTGGATGGATTAAATTTTATTTCTCATTTTTATAATTCTTAATAAATTATTTTGTTGAGATTTTTAATCAATGGTGTTCCTTCATTATTAATCTAACTAATTTTAATGTTACACATATTGAGTGTTAGAATGATCCTATACCTTAGAGTGCTCATGAATATGATCCTCCCAGTGTAAGGGTGATTTGTGTTAGGATATTTAAAACAAAAAATCCTTGAGTGATTCGGTAATTTCATATTTCATTAAAAGAAACATTCTCTAATTTAAGACATTGAATCATTAAAATAAATTCATCTAATCCACCCCTTTTAATAACATTGTATCAACTCATTATCTCAAGTAGAATTATTTTAATACTTTAAAAATACTTAATTCTCAACATAATTGAAACCCAAGTTGGCCACTTCATATCCAAATGAACTCCATAAAATGTATATTTCTTTAGGTTTCTTCTTAGGTATCTAAGGATTTGATAACCCAATTTGTTCTACAAGTGAATGCTTACACCATAAAACTTTGGTAAATTTGGGTGAAACCACACCACCATCACACTCCATGGTCCAATGGATCAAGAAAATCCACCACATTCAAGTGGTGCTTTTCCTTTTCTTGAACCTGACATAATAAAATCTACAAACTCTTGAATTCAAAGGTAGGGTGTGAGCTATAAAGACTAGTAAGGTCTCACTAAGTGTTCCATAGTAGATTCAATAATAATAAACCAATTGTGATTTAAATTTAAATAAAATGGTGAATTTCATAACAAATAATTTTATATATTTAAAACAAAACATTCTTTCTTTTTAATAGATGGAAAACATTTCAAACATGGATTAAATAAACATTTTTATATAAAATCATTTATATAAATCATTTTTCATGATAAAAATAGTTATATATTCAATGTTATATATAATAAAATCATATAAAACAATCACCATGTTCATATTCCTTAAAGTATGTTAGTTTTAAGTTATATTATCCTCACACTTCTCAAATCAGTGATCATGGCTAAACATGTGTACAAATGTCCCTCGGGTTCAGGCTAAATAGGACTCATTAATATCACATCAGGGATAATCATGCTGAACTTGGTTTTTGTTAGAGTTTCCATCATCAATCCATTATTATGGGATCAATATCCTAGTGTGTATGTTCTAAATAACCCACTAACTACCCAGGTTCTCATGTGATCAATCAATCAATAAATAATGGAAAAATCATCTCATTGTAAATAAATCATCATTTACAATTCAATTTTCCAATTTTTAGTTTTAATATAACAATTAAATTTCAAAACCTAAACATGATTTTTTCATCATTTCATTACTTTTACATAAAAAGCAAATCATAGGTTTTCATAATTTTAATTTATTCCATTTTTCTGAAAACAATTCGCAAATCATTTTATCAATTCAATCATTTTCAAAATTCAGCCTAAAATTATAATTATAATGGAATTAGGTTTTTCCTCAAAATCCAATACATTTCAAGTTTTATAATAAAATTATTCCAAATATAGGTTTTATAATTTAATTGAAAGATATTTCAAACAAATCAAGAAAGTCAAGGTTTTGATTACTTGGAAAATCTTAAATGGGACCACCTACCTTTAGAAAGGAATCACAACGCACGACACCCGCAACAAGGAATGCCAATGAAGAATGAAGGAGTGAGAGATCTAGGAACACAGTCTAGAATCAAGATCCAAATAAATGGAGATTATATCTATACAATACCTGATGATCTATTCACACTCCATGAATGAGAGAAATAGAGATCAGAAGAAAACACTCGGGAGGATATCCACTTACCTGGAGGAGATCGAACGAGGTAAAATCTACTTTGATCTACAAAGGAAATGGTTTGGATGACTCAAAATTACCTAGGTAAGGATCTAGTTCATGATAAGGAGGGATAAATGTCAAGACAAAATAAAATTAGCCATGCAGCACACTTAAACTTACTACCTCAATAATTACATGGTGTGTAACCCTGGTTCATGTTGTGTAATCCACAAAGGCTACATACATTGAAAAAGGTGTTCCCTTTTATTAAAAATTGATTCTATACTATTTCACATCAATTAAACTATACACAATGTGTAATCATTTCACATTATGCACTAGTTTCAAGGCACCTTCCTAGAAACCATTACAAGGCGTGTAATACCTTTACAATGTAAGTAATCACCCAGTAGATAGAAAATAGCCCAGTTTCTGTACATAAAGACCAAAACCAAAACTGAAGTACAATACATACCTAAAAAAGAATAATGGGATGTTACCACCTCCCCATTATAAAAACCTTTTATCCCTAGAAATCCTATCAAGAAGTTTCCATATCAAAGATATGGTGTCACTACTCTCTCATCATTGCCTCATACTACCACATATCATGTGAATTAGAACCATGATGTCATATCACACATACCAAAGGTATCATCCTCCCATGAAGTACCCTCATATTAGAATCAATTATCCTAATTGGATGCTCACTCATGGATAAATAAGTCTCAACATCAAGATCAATCCATACCAAAGAATGAGATGGGTCATAAAGATACTTTTGAAGTTGAGATAAATGAAACATTTTTTGGATCATAGTCAACTGTGGTAATAGTGATAAATGATAAGATACTTTCCCCGCACACTCAATAATCTCAAAAGTACCTACAAAAATAGAATAAAGATTCCTTTACCTCCTAAGAAATAAATGACCCTATCAAAGTGAAACTCTCAAAAACACATATTCACCAACATAAAACTTCAATGGTCTAAGATGATGATTAACATAGGATCTATACCAGCTATGTGTCGTCAAAATTTTATGAAAAAATCAAATGAATCTTTACTATAATATTTTAGTCCAAACTCGTTCCAACCAAATAAATTTCACCAATCTACAACCAACACAACAGATATTTTTAGGGTTAACCATACAAGGCCTCAAATGGAGCCATCTGAATTATAGACTGGTAACTATTTTTATAAAAAAACTCAACCAGTCCCAAATGGATGTCCCAAGATCCACCAAAATCAAGGTTATAGGCACAAAACATATCCCCAATAATCTTTATATCCCTATATGTATGTTCATCCATCTACAAATGGTATACCATACTAAAGAATACCTAAGATCCTAATGCCTATTGGAGGCCTCTCAAAATGAGAGAAGTGAAATGGGGATCTATATTAGAGACTATAGCAGAAGGGACTCCATAAAAATGAACAATCTTTTCACATATAGATTTCCAAACTCCTCAACCTTGGTTGTATACTGAATGGGTATAAAGTGAGGTAATTTTGTTAGCCTGTCGATTGTAACCTATGTTGAATTCTTATTTTGATGGGTACATGGAAACCCAACCACAAAGTCCATCAATATATCATCCCACTTTCAAGTTAGAATTGGAAGTGGATGAATGAAACTTGAAGTTTGATGGTGCTTAGCCTTGACCTACTAGCAGGTATAACAATGAGAAACAAAGTCGGTAGTGTCTTGTCTCATACCCATCCACCAAAATCATCATCTCATGTCATAAAACATCTTTGGGGTTCCTGGGTGAACTGCCCACTAGGAATTATGTAAATCCCCCATTACATATTTCTTCACTAGAAAAGGTTCAATGTACTAGTTCAAGAAACACAAGATACCTTTAGAAGAGAACAACCATTTTCCAATGGTCTCCCCATCATAAAGAGAGTCCCTAATGCTATAAAATTCATCATCAATCTATTGTTCTTGAATAATCATCTCAACAAAATCGGAGGTCAACTGAACACTAGCCAAGAGAACCTCAACCCCTACTTCCCAGACTCTTGTATGTAATAAAGTAAATAGGTCCATCAAGTTCCACTCTTTTGATGATTTCTTCATGGCTTGGGTCAGCTGTTTACTTATCAAAGCATTGGTAATGACATTTCCTTTCACTGAGGTATAAGTAATGGAAAAATCAACAGACTATAGGTAATATACCCATCATCTCTTACAGAGGTTCAAATATTGTTGAGATGAGATATATGTCAAACTTTTATCATTAGAAAACACAATAAACCTTTCTATGAAAAGGTAATTCCTCCAATTCTTAAGTGCATGAGTCATGGATGTGAGTTCAATATCATGGTTTGGATATTTCTTCTCGTGTGGCCTAAGATTTATAGAGTCATAAGCAACCACGTGATCACCCAACTTAAGAACACATCCCAAAACCAAACCTTTTTCATCATAAAATACCATATATCCCTACCTGACCTTTGGAAAAGTCAACAATGGTGTAGAATTCAAAAGATGTTTCAACTCAAAAAAATAACTCTAACATTTATCATTATAAGTGAAAGTTACCCCCTTCTAAGTGAGAGTGGTCGTCAGAGAAGAAAACTTCAATAAATCCTTTATGAACCGGTGATAATACCCAACTAGATCTAAGAAACTCTAAATCATGAAAACATTGTATGGTTTCTCCCATGTCATAGAAGATTACACCTTCTTAGGATCAACTAAAATACTATGTTTCAATACCAAATGTTCTAATAACTTCACTTCTTGAATCCAAAAATCACATTTCAATAGCTTGGAAAAGAATCAATGATTTATCAACATTTCCATAACTGCTCTTAGATAACGCACATGATCATACTTGATTTTAGAGTAAACTAGGATGTCATACACAAAGACCACCACAAATGTATCAAGAAACTAATGGAAAATCCTATTCATCAACACCATAAAGACTGTAAGATCATTGGTTAGACAAAATTCCATTAAAAGATACTCCAAATGGCCATACCTACTCTGGAAAGTGGTCTCTTGAATGTCATATTCCTTTATTCTTAACCGGTGATAACCAGATCAAAGATCAATCTTCAATAACCACTTTGTACCTTAAAACTGTTAAAATAGACCATCAATATATGGTAACATATAAATTTTCTTTACCATAACTTGATTGGTTTTTTGCAGTCTATAAAAAGGAGAAGTGTTTCGTCAACTTTCTTAATAAAGAGAATAGGTGTCTCCCAATGTTTCATGAACCGGTCCGAGTCGACCCTAAACCGGTCACCCAAGCCAGCCTGTGACAAGTCCCGAGGGGCATTCCCAATCCTCTCAGGATGGATACAAGCACCAAAGGAATCAATAGAGTACATAAGGGAATGATTTCTTCCAAATATAAATAATAAAACCAACAAAAAAAAGGAATGTACAGCCCAAAATACATTTACATAAAAATTGAACTGAATAGTATTTGTACAAGAAACTGAAAGTAAAACTAAACCAAAAACTCAATTTAACATACCCAATAACCAACTAACTCCATGTGACCCCACTGGTAACTCTCCAACACAATGATCACATGTCACCCAAGGTGATCGAACTCAATATGAAACATGCACAAGGGCTAAAATAGAAGAAGACTATAGGCATGAGTATTAAAACACAGTAGGTTAGCTCAATATTTTATTACCAATGAACTTCTTTTAAAATAAAAGAAACATAAATTTAAAGTTTTAAATACAATATATAAAGGTATTTTTTTCAAATGTAGTCCCATTCTATAAAAAATTTACCATACAAAAACTTGCATGTTTCATAAAAAGGAATACTAGTAACAATTTTCAAAGAGGTGCAACTTCAAAATGAAAAATAGTTTTCAAGAGGATGATTTAAATATGGTAAAATTTTAAATAAAACACACATACTACTTAATTTACCAAATAAGAACACCGTATGTTGACACAGAGTACAAAATATCTAATTATCACTAGTCATAGGAACACCCCAGGCACTAGTTAGTTGTGAGCCCCAAGTACCTTGTATCTTGGTGAAGGTAACCATAATAAATATCTGTTCTCATGCACACAAGCCACTAGTAGGTATCATAACCATAAACTAGTGGTCCCACAATAACAGCATCATCATAGTTTAGTAATTTTTGTCATCATCAAACTTTTTAAGTGAAGCAGGGGCCAAACCCCACGGGATCACTAGCATACTAGTACACGTTTGCCCACCTAGATACTCGGGTTTCCCTTTTTGTGCTCAAACAAGTTACACATCTATAAAATACCATTTTCTCATGAAGATTCCATTTAAAAATCATACATACATAAAACATGACACACACACATGTCTCATATTCATTTCACAGATCAATAAACCACCTAAATTTTCATAAAAAAATCAAGAAGTGTAACGAGGCCGTGCACATAAAATCCATTCAAAAATGATATTTTAAGGAAAAACCCCATAAATACCATATAAAACCATATTATTCAGCCCCAATAACAATTAATAATTCAATTTCATGGACCATAAAATGGCCCCAAAATATAGAACATGAAATGGACATGGAAACCATTTTTACAAAAAAATGTCAAACGGGCCATTAAACCTTTCTCAAAACTAACATTTGAAAAAGGTATGCATTTAACTTTTATTAAGAAGGTGTATACACACCATTTAAATCATAAAAATACTTTTATATATTTCTTAGAACACTTAGGTTACATATTCAAAACACAACCATTTTCATAAGAATGTGAAATGGGTCATTTTCTGACAACTCGGGTCAAAACATGTTGTAAACCAAAACCCACTTGTTTGTAAAATTGAATAAAAATTGGAAATCCATATAAGGACCAAAAAATAAAATTTTTAATTCTTCCAATGAATTGATAAATACAAACAAATAATTTTTAAATCACACTTAACACATGAAATCCAACCGAGCAATTTACAGAACACAAGACATGCACTTTTAAACAAAACAATTTATTTTAAGCACTTGACAGGGAATAAAACACCAATTTCATGCCATATTGTATTAAAGATACTGAAACATGTTCAAATACCATAAACCAGGTTCTAAACCTCACAAAAATGGTATGAAATATAATATAACATTTAAACAAACACATGATGTGCACTTTTATAACCAAAAAACACTACCTTTCACAAAACAATGCATAAAACCCATTTTTCACACCAAAAAAATTATCCAAAGGATTAAAAAAATAAACATACATATCAGGTTATAAAAATAAGAAAATGATGAAACTTAAATGATAAAGGCATGTTCAAGGGATATCCTACCTCAAATCCTTGGCATAATGGAAACGCACACCCGATATCACCATCTGAGGGTTTATAAACCCTAAACCTATGACGATCAGACCCAAAAGAACAAAACCACCATAAAAAATCAGGGTATAACATAAAACTAGGTCTATAATTAATATATTATAATATAAAACCAAGAAATAATGAAAGGAGGAAGAGGGAGGAGAAATGAGAAAGAATCTCACCTTGGAAACTCAAAAACTCTTCGTATTCCCTTAGATATGCACCCTTAGTGGAACATTAATGGATTGAAACTAAGTTTAGGGTCTCCTTAGGTCTGTAAGAACCAGAGGAAGAATATTTTTGGCCAAAATATAACGAATTGAATGATTTATGAATGAGACAAAATACCTTTGGAAAATCTGGATGATTTGAAAACCATTGAGAATGTTTGACCTAATCCGCCACAATATGAGATCAAAAGAGATAAAATAGATAATGGGAGTGAGGATAGGGATGTTTTATTCGATTGGGCGGTGGAATCACCTAAAAATATTAAAAAATTAAAAATATATAAAAGAAACAATTTTTCTTTTAAAACTGGAAATGGGCCCACGGGGTGGCCCAATACCTAAATAAGTAACCTAAATTCATCATGATTATGAATTATTAAGGGGTAAAAAAGTATATGGTGGTTTTAATATTCCATGGGAGGAAAATTAGGAAGTTTAATGGGTAAAAATGTTGGAAAAATAGATTTATAAAAGAAACAAATTTGGTTTTTATATCTAGAAAGGGGCTCACGGTTGACCCAAATCGTGAAGTAACCACCCTTTCTCCAAAAACTTACAAACAAGCAATGAGGCACCCGAAGTAGGATGATTAGACATATATGCTATTTCAAAACTAAAAAATAATCTCACCCAAAACCTAAGAAAAGTATCAGGATTTTTAATGAACCGGATCAAAACCAAGACATGAAAAGAAAAAAAAACCGGGTGTGACACAATGTGACACACTCAAGTGAATGAATCCTTTCTCTAAAAGATCATCCAAATAAATCTTAAACTATATTAGTTAATCTGGTGCCATGAATTAAGAAGGAATATATATTGGTTGATTACCATACACCAAATCAATATATATACCTACCTCTCTTACTAGTGGAAAACTAGATAAATCAAAAGAAAACACATCGGAAAACATGACGATGACTGGAGGGAGATAATCACTCAAATATTACCACTATATATCAAAATAAAAAAAATTATATTACCTTCCACAATTCCAGATAATAAGTTCTGTGCCTACTTGGCCTTGGGTCCAATTCCCCCCCTGAAAAACACGGCACATCCCATTGGACGTGGTAAATGAGACAGGTCAAAGATAATAATCAATCCAGGCTTGATGAGTGAACGAATAATCCATCCCAACAATATTGTCAAGAGGTTTCATGTGAAGAACCAAAAAAATCCTAGTTAATCTCATTATCTAATAAATAGAAGGAACAAGTTGGATAATGGAGACCTGACTCTCTCTTCATTCAAAGGGGTTTAGTAATATCAATCACATAAGATTAAAGATCTAAAAGAAGGGTTATAAGATTCACAAAATGGTCCAAAATGAATGTGTGAGATGTAACAGTATCAAATAAATAAATCACTAAGGATGAATCTATAGTGATGGTTCCTCTCACAGTCGTTTGACTCATATTAAATTCCTGTGGAGACTCTTCCACTGCATGAAGAAGCTTTATTCTGAATGCCTATGGCAGGAACCCCTTTTTTCTTGAAGCATTTGATTGAATCATAGTATTTTTAGGTGATAATGAGCCCATTACACTACATGGGGCATAAAATATATAACAAAATTCCTATAAGTGGCCTTAGTTTCTGTAGGAACTAAAGATCTTGTGTGCCTCGGTGAAAACCCTTTTTGAATGCCCAACCATTCTCACACTAGAAGAAAGTAAAAGGGCCTCTTCTAGGAATTGTAGGAGATATAGAGGATGCCTATTATTGAGAACCATTATGAGACTCATCACGCTTCCTATTTCATTTAAATGAACTCACAGAACTACTACTAGGAGAAAGGGAACTCCTAACAACCCTGATTTACTAGTCAGATCAAGCCCAACCATCAACTCCATATCCAGTACATCAATATAAGTGATCTTTAGAAAGAAAACCAAATAATGAATATCAATTCAATGACCCATCTATAACCATCGAGCCTTTATCTTCTCATTCGATACAATCTCAGGTGAAAACTAAATAAGCTTGGCATAGTGGTTTACATACTCCTTCATAGTCCTATCAGCCTGCTGGAGGCTGAAAAACTCCATAGACTTATCCAATACCATATATTTTGTATATAAATAGTAAGTAAAAATAACTCTAAAGTCCTTACAATTAAAAACTTTATGCTTCTTCACCAATACCATCAAATCCCTCTTCCTTCTTCATGGTCCTTCCTGATAGAAGGTAGCACACTTTTCATTAAACAAGTCATGCATTTCCAAGAAATAAAAATGGATCTCTATCTTTCTCAACTAATTCACATCCTCTTAAGGATCATTAGAGCCCTGGAACACTGGTGTCTTCTAGAGAAGAAACTCTTGATCATGATTCCAAGATTCATCCCTCTGAGGTTCCAAAACTAGAGCATGTATGGGAATGGGTGTAGGTACCTATCTCAGAGCTTAGACAACATGCATAATAACCTCAATAAGATACTTGTAGATTTTCTTATGGTTTTCACCCAAATCTTCCTCCTGGGGAATATTCAAATGTATTATCAGTGGCATGATTCTACACAATATCAAAAAATAACATTGATATGTTGGAAAGATTACTCAAATCAACAACTCAAATAAGAGAAACATAAATATCAATCCCATCAGACATGATACAAATATTTGGATTTCAACAAACCCAAATAAAAATAATGGAAAATACAAGAATTGATCAAATCATTCTTCAAGAAGCCTTTCACTAAATATTTATGGTGGCTTAATGATCATTTTTATGAGAGATGACTAGGAAATTACCAACAACTACATCCTAAGTTCTAAAAATATTACCTTATAAATACCAGGATAACTCAATCGTATACTGACGTCAAGGAAATATGCACAACCTCAGGCGTGTGGGGTAAATCACCCTTTAATACCACTTTATAACAAACCAACCCAGATACCACGGTACCCTGATACCTAAACCAGTGCTGAAATGGCTAGAAGGGAATTCCAAATCCCCATAGGTTGGATACTAGCACCCAGAATCGTACAAGAAACAAGAGGGAATGGATTTTCCACAAAATATAAGAAGAAAAAAAATAAAAGTTTGTATGATCATCATTCCAAAAAAAAAGAAAGTGCTAGAAAAAATCTATAAAAACAAAACCCAAAGTAGTATATCATCAAATTACTTAGTATATAATAAGATAAAACTAAATCATTCCATGAAATAAGTGGATAACATCTCCACTAGTCATCACCATCACACTCCATGGTCTAAAGGATTAAGAACATCCACCACCTCCAAGTAGCACTTCTCTTTTTCTCAAACTCGGCATAAGATAATCTAAAAATGCCTAAAGGTAAATGTAGGGTGTGGTCTATATATCCCATTAGGGTCTAACTAAGTGTTCCATAGTAGATTCCATAATAATAAATCAATCACGATTTTAATTTAAATAAAAAATGTATGGTATAAAAAATCATTTTTCATATTTAAAACCAAACATGATTTCTTTTCAATAGATGGAAAAGATTTCAATCATGGATTAAATAACCTTTTTTACATAAAATAATTTATATAAATCATTTTTCATGATTAAAAAAATTATTTAATCAATATGATATATAATCAAATCATAGACAACAAGCACCAGGGTCATATTCCCTAAAGTATGTTAGTTTCAAGTTATTGGGTCCTCACACTTCTCAAATCAGTGATTGTATATAAACATGTGTGCACACATCCCTTAGGCTCAGGCCGAATAAGACTTATCAATATCCCACTGGGGATAATCATGTCGAACTAAGTTTTTGTTAGATTTTTCATTGTTAATCCATTGCTAGGGGATCAAGATCGTAGTGTGATTATCCTAAATTACACAGCATGCCCAGTTCCTGTCGTGTAATCCATGAAGGCCTCATACACTGAAAAATGTGTTGTATTTTACTAAAAACAGATTTTTAACCATTTCACATCATGTAAACTATACACAGTGTGTAATCATTTCACGTTGTACACCAATTTCATGGAATCTTTCTGGTGAACATTACATGGTTTGTAATAATTTTACATGACATGTAATTGCACAACATATAGAAAACAAACCAGTTTCTTCACAAAAATCCCAAAACCAAAACCAAAGTATAAGGCATACCTAAAAATCATAATAGGATGTTACACTTTGAAAAGTGTAAGTGGAAAACATAAAGGTTACTTGAAATAACACCTAATCGAGTTCTCGGATAAGTATAACATTGGTGGGAAGTTAAATTATAGACATGTAGGTGAAAACTAATGTCCAAGGATTAATGGAAAGTTATAGAGAACATGGTCCTGATAAAGTTAATGACTACAAAATTATAAATTAGTAAGGGGTGAAAAGACCATCAATTCATCAGAAATTAAGGTTAAAGTCTTACATTTTTATTTCAAGATAATTTTCTTAAATTTTAGTTATTATTTTACTATCAATATATAGAACATGGAAAAATATACTTACTTTATTTCTTTCTATTTCATCCTTTGATTGTTCTTCGCTCAATTTCTATGTCATATCTTACTCTAAGAAATAAATTTTCAAGATGAATTTTTAAATCCTAAAGCACTAAAATTAAGTTTTAATGAATCATAAGATCCATAAAAAGGATGAAAATTCATTTCTTCTATATCTAAAAATTTACCAAAACCAAAATGGTTAGCACTATTTAATCAATATGGATAAATAAAACACATTAATCTCTAAAATCTCAATAATAACCCTAAAAGTTCAACTTAATCTAGTCTATCAATGGTTAAACTTAAGACTCCTCCAAAATATTTCTAACAAAATTCAAAACCCAAAAAAATAGAATTAATGTCACTAAATTTCTGAAATCATGTTAACAGTAATCCCCCAAACAATAAAAAGTATCTCGTAATGTCACATACCAAATATGTGAATACCTTGATCATATATTCTCCTAAAACATGCTAATAACCTTTCTTAAAATAAATTGAATCACCATAAAACCTCAATGAAAACATAAATTCTTAAAAATATCCAATATATTCCATTAATCCCAAAATGAATTAAACTTCAACAAAGATCACATAAACCACTTTCTCATCAAATCACCAATAAATTACAAGGTTATCAATACTGTTTAATTTTCTTTATAAGTGTGAATAATCTCTTTATCTAAACTAAACATTATTATCCCTACCTAAAACATATATTAAGGGTTATATGTCCCTCAATCATGTGTTTTCCAAAAATATCACTTTATTACTCAAACACTTTTCTAAGATATCATTACCACTCGACATATGCTTTAAAATACTTACAGAAAAACTACTCCAGAATAATCCTTATACATTTCATGATTCTTATACCCAAAATATCATTGATGTAACAATTTTACAATATAATTCTCAAATCACAATACATAATCACTTTAATCCTTTAACTTTAATGATCGAAAACACATAGGCATTCCTTCTATTGAAATTTAAATTTTTATTAAAAACCTTTTTTTAGAAAAAATGGGAAACCAAAGATCACAAAAAGGCACCCACTACATGATGAAAGAGCTCACAAAATGATTAAACACTAGACTAATATTTCTTGACCCAGATACTCTATAAAGTTTCCAGTGTAGTGTACTAATTTGGATAGCTAGGTCTTCTCTGATAATCTCTTCAAGGTGAGAAATCATCTTTTCTATTGTCTGAATAAATTCCTGTGAGTTGATTTTACTCTGATTGAATCCTCGGGCCAAAATTCTATCTTGTTTATCCAACCACACTTCTTGCTCCTTTGTGGAATCAACTTGAAACCTTCACTCCTAAATCATCTTGAGATCCTCTTCTCAGACATTGGGTCATATGTCTTGCTCAAGCATATCTTCCTTGGAGTTTAGAATTAGTTTCAAGCACTCCCCATCCTTTTCTTATATGTCTCTCTTATATCTATTTGCTTCTTCACTTTATCCCTTCTAAATAACTAATCTTTATTTGTTAATTCCCTTCATGGCCGATAAATTTTCCATCAGTTTTAGAAATTAAGAGTAATCCTTGCATCCCTTTGTCTTTTTCCCCTACACCACTATAAATTTCCATGAATCTCTAATGCATTTTTCCCTTTCTTCCTGTGAGGGCTGTGAGGACCTTTTCCTTAATATCGGTTCATGTTATCCACTGAAGGGAGACAATAATTGTCATATCCTAACGAGTCATACTCCTAATTAAATAAGGGTTCTTGACCCTCCAATCCATCAAAGAAGTTCCCTAGATTTATCATTGAGTCAACTTTGAGGGGCCTCTACTTACGTAGAGACTCCTCCTTACCTTCCATGTTCTCCCAGCCAAATTTCTTCCCCCTAGACCCAGCATTCATATGGGAACCGGAGGTGTTTGGGTCTAATTCCCTCAATACATTCACACCGTTAATATTCCCTTGTCCATTGAGAGATTTTTCATCCAATAGGAAGGACTTCCCCTGCACCAATTTTGATCCAGTGTATTGCTCATAAACATGGTCGAGTAGTAAACCCTTGGACTTGGTCATTGACTCGGATGATTCAAAAGTTCCCCACACATAATACATTGAATTCCTTATTAATTAATTACTCCATAACCTTAATTTACACACATAAAACATATTACCCTTCCTTTCATACATTCTCTTGGGTGATCCTTCCCACATTTTTTACATCAAGAAAATTAGACTTTCTTTCCTCTATGTTCATTACCACAAGAATGTTCATAAAATTCCTTCTTAATCCTATTTGACTTATTAGGAAACTCACTAAATTTTATATTTTTAATCATATATCATGATATCTAGTTATAAATAATCACAATATTTCTCCTTACACCTCCAATTTCATTTAGTTTTTCATGTGGACAGTCATTTCATTTCCCATCACTTTCAGTATTTACATGATTCATCCTAGTTCCATCTATTGACTAAATCCAAAAAACATAGTGTCATAAAAAAAAATCATAGTGGAAAATCATATAATCATTAAAAATAATTCATAGTATGTCTAAATCATGATAGTTTTATTTCAATATATGACACCCAAGGTTAAACCTAGGTCATTTATATTCATCATCTATTCAAATCCTTTATAATGGTTTGTAAAGAAAATGTGAATTAACCCAAGAATATCCCCTATGAGTGTCAAACTAGGTGTGTAGAAATGGCACACTCACCGTGCACTAAAATGATGGCCTATAAATATTTTAATAACTCTGTTTAGGGTTATTGCCCCCCAAAATGCATATGTTCCAAAATTACATCCACTTGTAGTATTTAGATAGGGTTTTATTTTTAAGAAACCCATAAAATATCTTCCTTAACAAAACTTTTAGGATATTATCCAATAATTAAACTTATCTCAATGGTTTTCACCAAAGTTTCAATTCCCAATCTCTAAATATTTACTAAAACCTCCTATGATACAAACTGAAGTGACCTGAGGACAACATACTTTTCATACATAGATATTATATTTTAATAGATGAATATTTAATATATTTTAAAAGTAAATTCCCAATGACCATAAAGTTTTAGTTTCTTTGAATACAAGATACACAATCCTCTTATTTCATGTATGATATTCATTGTCTCCCACATAGAACACCTCTTAGGCTTACCCTACTCAAAACCTTTCTTCTTAACGTGGGGAAGGAAAACATAATAATGGGTTAGATTATATTCCCATTAAGGGTAAACATATGATATATCAAGTGACGATCATATCCAAGAATAAGATAAGTATAAAGATATGAAATCATGATCATAACTTTCAAAGTTCATACCCAATCTATCATAGATAATAAACATGATTTATGGTGTAAAAATTTATCATAATAAAAGAAAATATTTATAATATTAAAGGATCATTAATAATCATTCATTATACTTGAGATCATAACATATTCATAGGAATGTGGAAAAAACATAAGATTATAACCTTGTGAACTTATATGAATTGAAAGAGGTTCACTCATTATGTTAAGGACATGAAATCAGACCCTTCAATAAACTTATGGACATCAAAATAGGTCTATTAATAATATTATAGACATTAAATCCAAGTCCATACATAAACTTATGGATATGAAAACCAAGTCCATGCAAAAAATTATGAACATGAAATCTGGTTCATGCATAACATATTTATCTCATGAGTTATCCTTCTTTAACCACTACACTGGATAGATATATAATTCTAGGAATACCTGTCACATTATCATAATCTATTCATATGTGTTACAAAAGATCATAAATCATTAATCATAAATCATAACCCACACAAAGGAAATGAGTTTCTTAAACATTTCAACATTTCATCATATCATAACCTCTAGAAAATTAATAGGTTTCATAAACATATCCTATAAAACTATCCATAGAAATAATAAGGATGGTTTCATTGTATCATATACCCATTAAATCTTAAGTGACATCAAATTATGTTATCAATGATTAAATTTTTCTTTAAAATACCATTATAATACATCTTGATGAAAATAACCATTTCATTTTGAAATCACTTATTTAAAATCCAAATGTTTCCAAAATATTAAGGAAAATATTTTCTTTAAAAATAACCTTGGAAAATTATAAGGGAAGCTGAAAATAATTGAGAATAAATGATGATGTTAAATTCCATTCATGTCATGTTTGTTAAAAAAATATTTCTTTCACATTTTTGGTAAAAAGTCAAAATTACCTCATTTGGAAAACAACAAGAAGATTCCTTTTATAAAAAAATTAAAAAGTAAAACATGGTTAAAAATGAATTTAAAAAATAATTGTATATTAGTAAAAACATTCTTGAAAATATTTTATAAAACGTGAATAAGTAAGAAAAAGGATTCTTGGCCAAAAGAGAAGAAATGAGTTTGGTTTTTCTTAAAAACATTTTTTGAATGATTTAGAGTACCAAAGAGAATAAAAATGAACTAAAAATTCAATGTTATTGAAATAACCATAGTAGAGAAAATTTATTTATTAAATAAGTATCATATAATTTCCTCAATGTAAATTCAATCATAGACAATCCTGATTAAAATGGGATTGAAACATAAATCGCTTACCACTTTGGTAACTTTTGAATCATAATACCCGTGAAATAATAACTTCAAATGAAACTTTAAATATCAAAAACATAAATATAATCATGATATATCATATAAAATGGGTAGTATATACACCTCATAAATATAAATATATACATAACATCAAACATGTCTCAACAAAACAATATTGATATGAAGAACCCTTACAGCTTTAGTAATCTTTGAATCAAAACCTCATGAAAGAGAGAAAAATATATGTATTTTTAATACCCAATAATTTTAAATAAAATAATAATAAAATTAAATAATGGTCATTATATATTCCACATAAAAAAATAGGTAGTGAATATAGAATGCGTCTTACATAAATAAAGGTGAGATGAGAATTCCCTTACCTCAAGTTCTACTTGATTTCAAAGCACTCAAACCTCTTGTATAATAAATTTAAATTTATTATACTTAAATACCAGAGTATTTTATTTAATTATAATATGATATATTATCCACTTATAACATTTAAATATACATTTATTAGTAATTATTTATTAAAATTATCATTTTTGGTTGTTAACTATTTTGTTTTTCATGAGAATTTCAGTTTGGTAGTTCTTGTACTTATACATTGATCATGGTTCCATCATATCCATAATTTTAATAATGATATAAATATCATATTTATTAATTATATATATATATATATATATATATTTACATTCATCCATAAAAGTTATATATAGAAAAATGAATTACACCTTTCATGGGGATGATAGGTTGTACTTACGCATGAATATTGTTTTCACTTTTCAACGGATGGGATGGAAGAAAGGTAAATAATAATTAACCATTAAAGAATCATTATTATATAATATATATAATATATATTCATTATTTCCATATTTATAACCATCCAAGTAAAATGGTGATTAAAAATACATCACACTATTTCATGGAGAGGGTAAGTCGAACGTACGCACGAGCATTATTTTCACTTTCCATAGAATGGAAAGAAAGTGTATGATGGTTGTTACATAATAATAATAATAATTAATTATGTTTAATATGCATAAATAATTTTTTTATAATGGATGTCATGGATTTAGAGTAGGTAAAAAATTGAAAATGCACTATTAACAAGTTATACCTCTACATTGAGAAACCTCTTTTGGCTTATAACTTAATCCTTGATGGGATGGAATTTTGGAAATACCATAAGATCTATGATGTTACTAAGTAATATAGTAATGTATTATGGTAGTTATTTTTCAATCTATAATACTCAAAAGGTGTGAGGAATAGACCAGAATAGGTTCCTTTTTATATGTGAGGGGAGTGATACTCTTGGAATTACTTAAAGTTTTAAAGTAATATAAATTAATTTTTATAATAAGGTGACTTAAAATTTACATATTTAAAATATATAGTGAGTATAATTATAAATACTCTCATAAAATAAAATAATTACAAGTTTAGGTGATGTTTTCACCCTTATCCCTTTTTTTAATCCCCTATTAACACTTTTAGAAATTACCCCAATATCAATGTTTTCTACTATTTAAGGGTCAAGAATGTTACAATAAAAGGATAAGTGACCCATAAATGGATATTGGATGATATTTTAAACCATATATAATTTACTTGGATGAATATAATGTTTTTATAAATTTAAAATAATTTAATAAAATATTTTTTACTATAAAATAACATTAATGTCATTTTCTAAACTATTCATTTACTTTGACTTTAAAGTCATCAAGATATTTATGGAATTAAAATATAAAACTTTAACACATCCCCAATATAATATATTTATATAAAATAATATTTAATAATAATAATTCATCCAAATTTCATTACTTTTAATATTTTTAAAATCATTTATTTTATTTTTCTATCAATTGAATAAATATTGTGTCGAAGTTGCATAAGAATTTAAGGAAATTAATTGATAAATAAAAATTAAAAATAAATTACCATGATAAAAAAAATTAATCCAAATTTAAAATAAAAATATATAAAAAAAATTCCCTCTTTTTTCTGTATGTAAAAAGTTTAGTGATATTAAAGTCAAGAGAGTAACATTTTATATTTATTCTTTTCCTAAAATAACATAAAGTTCAATTTGTAATAAAAATAGAACCAAGTGATTATATTTAAAGGCTTGTATGAGAATGGTCAAAATTAACTCATAAAATATAATAAATGTAAGTTTTATAAAATTTTAAAGGCATATCCAAAATTTAAAACCATATTTCACCCATTTTACCATTACTGAGGTGACAAATATTTACCAAGGTTACTATTCAAAATGATAAAAAAATAAATGGGACCTATTTAAAAAAAATTATACTATTAGTTAAAAATATTTAATCAATTTTTAAATATTCAATTCAAATAAGTGTAAAAATTTTAATATAAAATTAAACCCTTAAAATACAATGAAAAGCTATTTTTAGATAAATGTGTTTTCAAGCATAAAAATTAACATATATAGAAAAATGAATATTATTGATTCAATTGTAATAAATTAGACTATTATAAATAAAATGGATAAAATTTAACTTTAATATAAAATCCAAATTATAATGATAATTTTAAATTAGTTGATTTAATGAAAAAAAATGAGAGTACTTGAAAATTTGTTATGTTTTTCTATTCACTAAAAAATCAACCCTTTTTAGAAAAATCTCAAAATTTCACGCTAAGTTAATTTTTATATGATTATTTAAAAAATTAATTTAATTTTATAAAATAAAATTTCTAAAATTATTTTAAATTGATTACAATTTCCTCACACCAAATAATATAAAAAACAATTTTGAAGAAAATGCCTTTTTGAAGCATAAAATGACTTCACAAAAAATGAGTGGTTTTCTTTAGAATTAAACAATTAATTTTCATTGAGTAGGAACATTATATATATATTTCATAATTTGGTCACTCATATTCCTAGCCACCAATTAACAAGTATTTTACATCTAAATAATAATATTTTTATAATATATCTCAATTCTCTTAAAGCTCAGTGTTGCGTTTTAAGAAAACTATCAAACTTATTATTATTTTAAACTAAATATTCAGGATGTAACTTTATAGAAAACATTATGTTGTAAATTATTACCTACATTTATTACCAACATTATCTCACCTAAATCATCTAACTTTCATTCCTTTCCTTTCTTACCCCTTACTTACTATTCTTTTCCATGGAAGAGTCCCTCTTCCTCACTTATAAAGAGGTGATTACTTCTTCAATTTAAATAATCAACTACTATTATAAAATTTCTTTGAATACCTACCCAAATTTTCTCTCCATTATTTCATTTAAGTTCTGTAATTCTCCTAGCCACAAAAAATTATCCTAATTCCCTCAAATCTAAGGCCTTCATCAAGAGAAAGTTCAAGGTCACAACGTAGGTATCACATATTTCTTAAAGTCTCTTTCTTATTATTTAATTTATAAAACAACCATAAACATAGTATAATAATTATATAATAATAATTATTTTGTATATTTTTTATTATAATAATTGTATAATCATAATTTATTCTCTTCCGTCAACTAAGAAAAACAAGAATTGTCGTTAGTTTGTGTGTGTGGATTACTGCCCCCATGAAGCGACGCTTTTTGTTTTTCACCACCACTTATCATGGATGGTATTAATGATGATGTTGGTGAATAAATATGATGTAAATAATTTATTTAGTATTATGAAATTTTTGAGAGGAATGAATATTGATACAACTCCTATGAAACTACTATGAACGGTCAAAAATGTAAACACCTGATGTGGGAAAATAGGCAAAAACTAACTAATATACATATAGATAATGATTATAAATGAAAATTATAAATATTTTTAGGTATGAATATGGTTATAAAAATTATATTAAGATAGTTATTTTTTTATATTAGGTTAGATAACTGAAATAGCACTGTCGTGGGTGCCCTCAAATGATTAGTGTGATTTTGGGGTACTTAGGTGCAGCAGGGTGGCTGACCAAGGTCGTCTCTCAATGGAGGAATTGAATTAAAACAACTTATTAGAGGTATTATAAAAATAAAATAAAAGAGAACAAAAACACTAATTTAATGTATGGGGGTTGTTTGTAGTTTATATATCTAGAAGAAGTTTGCTGGAAGAAGATTGCATTTTTTTGTTTTTAATTTTGAAATGATGTTTGATTAAAAAGACACAACAAGAAGATTTTTTTTTAGAAAATATTTTAAAAGGCGTAATCGATCTAACTCTACCGCTTCACTCTATTATTAATCATTATCATTTAAATTAACATTCACTTAATTATGATCCCTTAATTTGTTAAATCCCGAAACCTATGAGAATTAACTTTACCACGAAGATGAAGTGAATTTAACCCTAGGCTAACTTCGGAACATGCAATCGCAACACCCTACTTTGATTGATGTTCTAAGATTAGCTTATGGTAAGTGATAAATTAAGGCACATAACCACTCTGGAAATGAGGATTAATTGAGTTTAGGGATTGTATTTGAACTCTACAAATTGATCTCGTGTGGTCTTGTATTACCGATTAAGATTACGCTCTCACAATTCACACAAATCCCGACCTCGCGCGTTTTGTGTTTATTGTTCAATTGCTTGATTAGTTTCATTTAAATTTAAAACTCAATTAATATATCATATTTAGTGAATTACAGTAGATCTTTGATTCAAAATAAATTAATGAAGAAGGTAAGAGGTAGATCGATTACTAAAAGACTACTCTTCCATGGGTGGCGTAATCATCGTAGAAGCGTTTTGCATGTGCAAAGGTTTATGATGGGCATAACCCAATAACGCTTCTACTGAAGAATTCCAAACCAATTAGGAAGATTAATATAAGAAGAAATTTAAACAAAATAGAAGAAAATATAAGAAATAAAAGAAGAACAAAGAATTTTATTACACAAATGAAAACATTACAAAATGAAGAAGAGAATGAGGCTTCGATGAGGGGATCCTTGCTTCAAGAGATACCCCTCTTACAATGGTTGGAGAATTGGGGTGAAACAAATTCTCCTCTGCCTCCAATATCCTAATTCACGTCCCAAACCCCTCCAAATGAGAAAAAATCCAATTTATAGAGTGGAGGGGAGGCTAGGTTTAAAGAGGTTTCAAGTGTGAATGGGAAATCTCGGCCAAATATTTTAATACAACTTGCACCGCCAATTTGGCCTCGAAAAAGCGTGAACCGTCTCTCCTTCCAGATGGATGATTTCTGGGAAAATGAATCCTTGATCTCCTCTCAAAATATGGGCTTAATACAAGACCTTATGGAGAAGATATGTCACAAATACAGAACCCATGTCCATTCTGCCGAGTCCAGCCCACCATTGGATTAATGTCCCATTTACTCCATCCAAATGCACTTTTTAGCTCTAGTGTCCTGAATGAAAGTTGTAGAAAATTAAGTTAGTAACACTGTTACAAAATATCAAATTACAATAATAAATATAAAAATATTTATCTTCGAAAAACTACAGTGCACTATAAAGGGTAAAACTGGAATTTTTACCAAATTTTCAAATGAATGATCAAATCCCAAATATTTTATAAATAAACATATTTAGAACAATTTGTGGAAATTATATCATTTATTATAAATAAAATATTCAACAAAATAGTGTTTTATCAACTCCCCCACACTTACCCTTTTTCACTCCAGAGCAAAATTTCATATTAAGTAAACATCAATATCAAATCAAAACCAATTTTAAAACACATATCCTTGAGATCAATCAATTTCCCACCAAGAATCAAAAGATATAATGCCTCATAAAAAACCTTATTTAAAGTTCTCCATTTATATCATTCAATATATTTCCACTTCATTTATCCTCCCATGCATAAAACACTTACCTCGCTTGAATTTTCTCTCATCACTCAAATATCAATTTTTTTTGCAATGTCTTTCTCATCCAAACTCATACAAGGGTCACCATAGGCTTGATAGATTCCTACATTGCTACCCAATGTGATTCAAGGACATATGTTTATCATGAGGACTTTTCAGGGTTGTTCTGTGGCTTTAGGTTGGTAGAATTAAGATGTGAAAAACTCTGAGGCTGAATGAGGAGGGATTGACTCTTTTTGAAGAAAAATTGCATTAATCTAATTTTCACTTAAATATGGTCTTCTCCTCAATCCCCATAGTATCAATTCAGATCCATCATCATGAAAAGTCATGAAAGGTTTACACCATTCATCATTTCAGCATCAAAAATTTCAATCTTCTCAAATATGATTTTCTTGAAAGCTCTAGATGGGCATAGCTTTCCACCTCAATTAGAAGCTCCAGAAAAGGAACAGCTTCACTTGTCATGAAAGCTCCAGAAAAGGCACAACATTCAATATAATGGATTTCTTCATTAGAAAACACATCTCTTCAGAATTTAATTTTCCACCCAAAGTATCACAGAATGTGGTGGAAAAACACAAGACAGCTTCCCCCACACTTAAGCTCAACTAGATTATGCAATTTCACTTCAAGAGTTGGTTGGATAGGGAAAATTGTCTTGTAATGTGGCTAACCTAACAGGCTGTGCATGGATTCTAAGGGCTAAAAGGATTAAATATTCAAGTTAGGTCATTATAAAAAAGGATTCTTTGAATTAGGGGCTTTAATACCAAACAAATGCCTCAATCATTTAAACATATGTACCTCAAACCCTCAAGTTTTGACAGGAATAGATCAAATTCTGGTTAAATCATGCATGGTTTGGTTCTCTCAAGAAGTGAGGTGAATGTAAAGAATATGAAAATAATGGTTCAGAAGCCTCACAAGAAAGTGATTTCAAATATAAAGACAGTGAGATGTGGCATGGGATTCAAAATTCAGTGTACTTTTCATGAAATTACTAAATATTTGAACTTGAAACAAAGTTATTTCAGCATTCATTTAAGCTTAGTTTCAAGGGATAAATTGTTTCACTCATTGATATGCATTTTTAAAATTGTGATGAGAATCATTTCAGTTCAAAATTTTCAAAAACACAAAGAAAATTGAAAAATAAACACACAAAATTTGAAAAGGCACACAATTTTTTTTTGTTTTTTTTAACAGGAAAACAATTGAAATTACTAAACTAAAAGGTTCCCTCCCCCACACTTAAAATATTGCATTTTCCTCAATGTGAACCCATGAGATGATATATGCACACGAAATGAAAAATTTTTAAATAGGACAACTAATGTAAAAGTGAAAGGGTTAGGAACAGCCTGATGTGCTCAAGTGATGATGGGGTCATGCAGTGTGATAAAATCAACTGCATCAGTAGGAAGTCCCTCAATGTATCTCTTCAAACGTTGCCCATTGACAGTAAAGATCCTTCCAGTGACTTCTTGTGTGATCTCCACTGCACCATAAGGAAAAACATTAGTCACAATATAAGGACCTAACCATCTGGAACAGAACTTACCAGGCATCAGCTTCAGTCGTGAACTGTAGAGAAGGACTTTCTCTCCAACATGAAACTCCCTTTGTTGGATCATTTTGTCATGAGATGCTTTTGATCTTTCCTTATAGATCCTTGAGTTCTCATATGATGACAGTCGAATCTCCTCAAGCTCTTGAATTTGCAACTTTCTTTGAATTCCAGCTTGGGCCAAATCTATGTTGCATTTCTTTATAGCCCAATATGCTTGATGCTTGACTTCCACTGGGAGATGACATGCTTTCCCAAAAACAATCCTAAATGGGTACATACCAATGGGTGTCTTGTATGTTGTCCTATAATCCCACAATGCATCATCCAAGCGCTTTCTCCAATCCTTCCTATTTGGTTGCACGGTTTTCTCCAATATTTGTTTCAACTCACGATTTGAAACCTCAGCCTGGCCATTTGTTTGGGGGTGGTATGGTGTTGATGTTTTGTGTGTCCCCCCATACTTTCTAAGGAGGGAAGCCAAATTCCTATTGCAAAAGTGTGTCCCTTGGTCACTGATGATGGCCTTTGGTACTCCAAACCTGCAAAAAATCTATGCTTTGACAAAGTCCACAACAACATGAGAATTGTCAGTCCTGGTGGCCTTGGCCTCCACCCATTTACTCACATAATCAACAGCAACCAAAATATACAAAAATCCAAATGAACTAGGAAAAGGACCTATAAAATCAATGCCTCATACATCAAAAATCTCACAGAATAGTATGGGTTGTTGGGGCATCTCATGTCTCCTAGAAATATTCCCAGTGTGTTGGCAACGAGAGCATGACTTACAAAACACATGGGAATCATGGAACAAGCTAGGCCAATATAATCCAGAGTCTAAAACCTTCCTAGCTGTCCTTTGGGGTCCAAAGTGTCCACCGCAAGCAAGTGTATGACAGAAATGCAAAACAGACTCAAACTCATGATCGGGAACACACCTCCTAATGACTTGGTCATTACACATGTGCCAGAGGTAAGGATCATCCCACACATATTACCTAGACTCACTTTTTAATTTTTGGACTTGATATTTCTTTAAATTTGCAGGGATTTCAGAGGAAACAATGTAGTTCACTAAATCAGCATACCAAGGATGCGTACCTGAGATGGAATAAATATTCTCATCAGGAAAAGTGTCCCGAAGTGGTACCTGGTCCAAGGTGTCATCCTCTAGTGTGTGAGTAAGCCTACTCATGTGGTATGCCACCAAATTCTATGATCCCTTCTTGTCCTTTATCTCAATATCAAATATCTGAAGAAGGAGCATCCAACGGATAAGTCGTGGCTTTACATCTGGCTTCTTTAGGAGGTACCTCAAAGCTGCATGGTCAGAAAAAAAACTACTTTAGAGCCCAATAAATATGAACGGAATTTATCTAAAGAAAATATGACAGCAAGAAACTCCTTTTCTGTGGTTGTGTAATTTGATTGGGCTGAATCCAGTGTCCTCGATGCATAGGCGATCACATGTGAACATCCCTCCACCCTCTGAGATAAGACCGCTCCAACCGCAAAGTTGGAGGCATCACACATAAGCTCAAAAGGAATCTCCCACCGTGGGGGTTGTATGATAGGTGGAGTGGTCAGACACTTCTTTAGCTCATCAAAGGAAGTCCTACAAGAATCGTCAAACACAAAATCAGAATCTTTTTTAAAGTAATCGTAACATAGGAAGAGCGATCTTACTAAAATCTTTGATGAAGCGCCGATAAAATCCTACATGCCCTAGGAAAGATCTAACATCACGCACACATGTAGGATATGGCAGGTATGAAATAATGTCTATCTTAGATCTATCAACCTCTATCCCATGTTTTGACACTACATGCCCTAAGACAATGCCTTGCTCTACCATGAAATGACACTTTTCAAAGTTCAGGACCAGATTCTTTTCAATACAACGATTCAATACCTTTCCCAAACTACTTATACATTCATCAAATGAATACACATACACTGTAAAATCATCCATAAATACCTCCATTAAAGTCTCAATAAAATCAGAAAAAATACTCACCATGCATCTCTGGAAGGTACCTGGGGCATTGCAAAGTCCAAATGGCATCCTCCTGTAGGCAAATGTGCCAAAGGGACAGGTGAATATAGTCTTCTCATGATCCTCTGGAGCTATAGGAACCTGAAAATATCCAGAAAATCCATCCAAGAAACAATAGTGTGTTTTTCCAGCTATTCTCTCAATCATTTGATCAATAAATGGGAGGGGGAAATGGTCCTTGCGAGTGGACTGATTTAGTTTCCTATAATCAATACACACACGCCAACTGTTTTGCACCCTCATTGGAACTAACTCATCTTTCTCGTTTTTAACAACAGTAACACCACTCTTCTTAGGCACAACCTGAATAGGACTTACCCACTGAGAATCTGAAATGGGATAGATTATACCTGCCTCGAGAAATTTTTCAACCTCATTTTTAACAACTTCCAGGAGGGTGGGATTGAGTCTCCTTTGTGGTTGTCTCACCGGTTTAGCCCCATCCTCCAAGAGAATCCTATGCATGCAAATGGAGGGGCTAATACCTGATATGTCTGCCAATGTCCAACCAATTTCCCTAATGTTATCTCTCAAAAGATTCAAAAGTTTTTCTTCATGTTCAAAAGAGAGATTTTTAGCAATGATAACAGGTAATCTATCACCACTCAGCAAGTATGCATATTTAAGATTTGGGGGCAATGGCTTGAGTTCCAATGTATGGGGGTGATGTATGGATGGATAAATTGATGCAACAGACATATCTGCACAATGAACATTAGTATCAGAATATAAATCATCACAATTAGAGAATAAAGCACCAAATCCATCAGCATACTCAATAGCCATGTCATAATCAGAGTTCACATGATCAAAATCAGAATATGATTCCATTTAAAAATCAAATATTAGAGAGTCTTGTTCCTTAAAAACGGGTGTAGAAGTACTCTTAGACATCAAACTAGAACCAATACTCATAATCTCCCTAAGCATAGGATAATCCAATTCCATGGGGTTTTTACTTGGTGGTTCAAAAAGGGAGATAACAAAAGCAGAATGGTCCTCTGAGGGGTACTTCATAGAATCCATAACATTAAATATCACAACTTCATCCCCAAATTCCATGGAAAGTGTACCCTCATTGACATTTATGATAGTTTTTGCAGTTTTGAGGAAGGGCCTACCTAAGATAATGGGGGCATGAGAACTTACCTGATCATCCTCCATGTTAAGCACATAGAATTCTGCTGGAAAGATCATGTCTCTTACCCGGACAAGTACATCCTCAAGGACTCCCGCTGGATATGTTGTAGCTCTATTCACCAATTGCACCACTACTCTTGTTGGCTTCAACTCACCAACCTGTAAGGAAGAGAATACAGAGTGAGGAATCACATTTATTAAAGCTCCTAAATCACAAAGAGCATTAAAGAAGTGAAACTCCCCTATGGTACATGGGATGGTGAATGTCCTGGGATCCTTGCACTTTGTTGGCATTGCTAGAGTTGGTGTAATGAGTGTCGAGACATTCCTTCCAAGGTTGATCCTCTCATTTCCCTTGAGCCCTCTTCGATTGGTGTAGAGTTGTTTTAAGAATTTGGCATACCTTGGGATTTTATTAATGGCTTCAAGTAGAGGAATGTTGATCTCCACATGCTTGAATGTGTCCAAAACCTCCTTTTTCATTGATTCTTCAGCCATATTCTTGGTTTGAACAACCCTATTTGGAAAAGGAAGGGGTTTAGGAGGAACATCATCAATCTTTTTCTTACCTTTATCTTTCTCCTTGGATTGCTCATCATTTGGTATGGAATGCAGCTTCTCTGGAGTTGAGGTGAATCCCGGTGGAATGCTAGGTACATATATATTGTTCATTTGCTTCCCACTTCTCAATGTGATGGCACTGACATTCCCCTTTGGATTTGGAGTGGGTTGGGAAGGTAGATTTCTAGAATTCTTACTCACAAGTTCATGGAGGGCGGTGGATATCTGGCTCATTTGAATCTCTAACTCCCTCAGCTCCGAACTTTGACTCTTCAGCTCATTCTGTTGATTAAGAACAATTTGCTTTAAAAGATCATCAGTATTAGAATCTATCTTTGGTGGAGGATTCCCGTGTTGCTGACTTGTTGATGTTTGAGCTTCAAATCTCCTTTGGGGTTGTTGGAAACCCTGTCGATAAGATGGAGGCTGCTGGAAGTTTGGTTGAAAAGGGGGCCTTTGTTGTTGTCCAGAGCCATACCTCAGGCCTGGTTGATCTTTCCACCCTTGGTTGTATATTGGAGCAAATGAATAAAACTTCTTTTGGGGATATGGTTGTTGTTGCTGCTGAAATGGTCTCCCTGGTAATACTGCTGCGCAATCCTCTGTCTCTTGTAGTTGTGGGCAACAGTCAGTTGGGTGGCTTGTCTCAGTGAAAATGCCACAAGGCCTTGAAGTAGGGGGTAGAGATGTCTTTTGTACCAAAGCAATTTGCCTCACCATAGTTGTCAATTCTTCTAACTTGGTATCAATCAAATGACTCTCAAGATAAGAAGGACTTACCTGATGTACTCCCCTGATATGTGGTGTACCTCGATCACCAAATTGTTGGGAGTTTTGGGTCATCTTTTCAATCAATTCACGTGAGGCTGATGGTGTTTTGTCCACCAATTCTCTTCCAGCTGCAGCATCCACCATTCTCCTTTCCATGGGTGTGAGTCCTTCATAGAAGTACTGAATGAGGAGTTGCTCACTGATTTGGTGATGCGGACAGCTTGCACACAACTTCTTAAATCGCTCCCAGTACTCATACGTTGACTCCCCTTGTTCTTGCTTGATCCCCAATATCTCCTTTTGAATGGAAGTGGTCCTTGATGCTGGAAAAAATCTCTGCAAGAAAAGACGTTTCAAATCGTTCCAACAAGTTACATCTTCGGGTTGTAAATAATACATCCAATATTTTGCAGCTCCATCAAGTGAGAATGAGAATGCTCTTAATTTGATTTTATCTTCAAAAACATTTCTTGGTTTAAGGGTTGAGAAAACCACATTAAATTCCTTAAGGTGTTTTTTGGGATCCTCACTAGATAATCCATGAAACTTTGGAAGAAGGTGAATTAATCCAGATTTCAATTCAAATTCCGATTCGAGATTTGGGTATGCAATAAAATTTGTTTGATAGTTAATATCAGGTGCAGCCAATTCTCGAATGGTTATATTAAGTTCATTTACATTGTTTTCATCCATTGGTTCTTCTTTTATGTTTGAATTTGAATAACTTCCAATTCCAATGTTTCCAGAAGAAAGGAATTCACCAACTAGTTGAATATTGAAACTTCCTGTAGATTGAGAATGTCTGATTCATTCTCTAAGGCTACATTCAACCTTAGGGTCAAGATCTAAGAGATCTTCGGGATTATTTCGTGTCATAGATCAAATAAAAATGAAAAGAAATAAAGTGGACCATAGTAAAATAAAAATGAGAAGTTTGAGTTGATGGTCCAAAAAGAAGTAGAAGAAAATAAAAGAAGAAGAAGAAAAATCAGATTGGGTAAAGAAGGAAGAAAGAATAGAGGAAGATAATAAAATGTAAAATAAAATAAATACCTCTAATTGTTTGAAATAATTACTTGCCTCCCTGGAAATGTCTCCAATTTAAAATAGCACTTTCGTGGGTTCCCTCAAATGATTAGTGTGATTTTGGGGTACTTAGGTGCAGTAGAGTGGCTGACCAAGGTCGTCTCTCAAAGGAGGAAGTGAATTAAAACAACTTCTTAGAGGTATTCTAAAAATAAAATAAAAGAGAATAAAAACACTAATTGAATGGATGGGGATTTTTTATAGTTTATAGATCTAGAATAAGTTTTCTGGAAGAAGATTGCATTTTTTTAATTTTGAAATGATGTTTGATTAAAAAGACACAACAAGAAGATGTTTTTTTTAGAAAATATTTTAAAAGGAATAATCAATATAACTCTACATCTTCACTCTATTATTAATCATTATCATTTAAATTAACATTCACTTAATTATGATCCCTTAATTTGTTAAATCCCTAACCCTACGAGAATTAACTTTACCACGAAAATGAAGTGAATTTAACCCTAGGCTAACTTCGGAACATGCAATCGCAACACCCTGCTTTGATTGATGTTATAAGATTAGCTTATGTTCAGTGATAAATTAAGGCACATAACCACTCTGGAAATGAGGATTAATTGAGTTTAGGGATTGTATTTGAACTCTACAAATTGATCCCCATGTGGTCTTGTATTACCGATTAAGATTACACTCTCACAATTCACACAAATCCCGACCTCGCGCGTTTTGTGTTTATTATTAAATTGCTTGCTTAGTTTTATTTAAATTGAAAACTCAATTAATAGATCATATTTAGTGAATTATAGTAGATCATTGATTCAAAATAAATTAATGAAGAAGGTGAGAGGTAGATCGATTACTAAAAGACTACTCTTCCATGGGTGGCGGAATCATCGTAGAAGCGTTTTGCATGTGCAAAGGTTTATAATGGTCATAACCCAATAACGCTTCTACTCAAGAATTACAAACCAATTAGGAAGATTAATAGAAGAATAAATTTAAACAAAACAGAAGAAAATAGAAGATATAAAAGAAGAACAAAGAAGTTTATTACACAAATGAAAACATTACAAAATGAAGAAGAGAATGAGGCTTCGATGAGGGGATCCTTGCTTCAAGAGCTACCCCTCTTACAATGGTTGGTGAATTTGGGTGAAAAAAATTCTCCTCTATCTCAAATCTCCTAATTCACGTCCCCAACCCCTCCAAATGAGAAAAAATCCAATTTATAGAGTGGAGGGGAGGCTAGGTTTAAAGAGGTTTCAAGTGTGAATGGGAAATCTCGGACAAATATTTTAATACAACTTTCACCGCCCATTTGGCCTTGAAAACGCGTGAACCAGATCTCCTTACATAAGGATGATTTGTGGGAAAATGAATTCCCGAGCTCCTATCAGAATATGGGCTTAATCCAAGACCGGATGAAGAAGATATGACCTAAATACGGAACTCATGTCCATTCTGACGAGTCCAGCCCACCATTGGATTAATGTCCCATTTACTCCATCCAAATGTCATTTTTAGCTCTAGTGTCCTGAATGAAAGTTGTATAAAATTAAATTAGGAACACTGTTACAAAATTTCAAATTACAATAATAAATATAAAAATATTTATCTTCGAAATACTAAAGTTCACTATAAAGGGTAAAACTAGAATTTTCACCAAATTTTCAAATGAATGATCAAATCCCAAATATTTTATAAATAAACATATTTAGCACAATGTGGGGAAATTATATAATTTATTATCAATAAAATATTCAACAAAATAGTGTTTTATCAATAACATTCAACTAAGAGGGGAAACAAGGTAAGGGTTTCTTTGTCTCAAATTTGAATCCCCTTAGACAGGTTTTATGTTATATGCCATGTTTCATTTATGATGGTCTAAATACTAACCCATTTTAATTTTGTATCATTATTTCATTATATTTCAGGATTTTTGATGTTTTTTTTCACGTTCATTCTATCTTGGAGTTTTGATTCAAAAAATACAAATACTTTAAGGGTTTTCCGTATCAACTTCTCTTCACTGAGACTTTTTTTAATGTTTTGTATCAGTTTATTATTTATATAGTGTATATATTGCCTATGAATTTATTTTTAAATAATAAATTAATTAATTCATGGTATTTATAAAACCATATGATTTTAAATCCTCCAATGAATTTTGATTAAAAAAAGTACTAAAGTTGTGAGGGGTTTTTCATGACTCGATTCTCTTCCTTAGGTAATAATCACTCATCTTTGTCTGTTATCTTTCGTGATTAATATATTCTGACCTGTGATGATTTTAGAATGTATTTTTACCTTTTTTTCTAGGTAAATTATGTTTCAAATCAATATATTCTTCCTCAATGATTTTAATTCTTCATTAAAATTCATTTTTGTTAAGAATAATTCTCATTACTTTTAATGGATTTTTATTCCATGTCTATATTTTTAATTCCCACTAATTTTCTCCTTTACCTAGTGGAAACTCAATCTGTTTTCATCTCCAATGATAATTTTATTTTCCTTATTTCATTTTAATGTAAAAGGTTTCTTTATCATTTCTAGAAATGTGGTTTTTCAATAAGGTTATATTAAAATGTTCAAAAGGTTTTCGCATCCTTTCAAAATAATTTTTTTTATCATTAACTTCAGATTTTATTTTGGTAAATTTTATGCCTTTTAAAATATTCATTTATTAAATATTCTTTTGAAAATTATAATTTTTCAAAGTATTTTTCAAATACCTTTTTTAAAACTTAATTTACTTTCCATGTTTCCATTATTAATGATTCTTTTTAAAAGTAAAAGTTTTCAAAGTTCTATCACCCCCCTTTTTGAAAAATTTATTTCTTTTCAAGTCTTCATTATTAAATATTATTTTAAGAGTAAAGTTTTTAAAGAATTTTCACTTACTATTTTTTAAACCTTATTTATTTTAAAGTATATTTCAATTTAAACTCTTTATAATAATTTTTTCAGTAAGTATTCTCTTTCCATTCTCAAAAATGTGTTTTTGAAATGATTTACACTATCTTTTATAATAACGTTCAAAAAGGTTTTGTAAAAACTTTTTTATTTTCACTTAATTTTTTCATCCAAGGTTTATCCCCTATTAATTAATGTTTTTATAACCCTATATATATTAATATTCTATTAATAAATTTGGGAAATCATATTTTTATATCCTATGATTAATTCAGTTCATGTTATGTGATAAGTTTAATAAACCCATTCTTTTTCCATGGGTTATTTAATTTATGATGATGATTGGTTTTAAGTGGGGCACACATATGTATGAATGATGGAGGGTGGGGTTCTATATCACCCTCTAATGCATTGTTTTAATTTTATATCTCATAATATGGTTAGGTATGTACATAATGAGTTTGTTCACATAGACATGGGAATGATGGGTTTGCTCGCATTTTTAGGCATTAATATAATGATATTGTTCACATAGGTATACAAATAATGGGTTTGCTAACACATGTTTTCCTATGCTTATGGTTGTGTCATATTTTCATGTTTTTCATCAAGTTATGTCACACTTCAAAGTTTTCACCAAGTTATGCAAAATTTTAAATATTCATTTCATCTCCTTAAAATTCCAAGTTTTCAATATTATACCTTATTTTTTAAGTATTCCACATTTTTATATAACACTAACCTGTTTTATGATTATTTAGATGTATTTTGATCCATGGAATATATTGTATGCCTCCTTAAAAATATTTTTATGATCTTACGATTATCATACATGGTCTTATGATATTTTATTAAGATATTTATGTCTTCCTCTTATTCTCATTCATGTTTATGATCTAATACTTTATGATATTCCTTTTCCCTTATTGAGCATTTGAGATCACCCCATTCTTATGTTTTTGTTACTCTTTTATAAAGATGATTACATCATTTGAGGTATATAGAAAAGGGTATAAAGGATCATAGTTATGAAGAAATGTTCACAAATGTTGTAAAATCATATGTTTTTATATCTAGTATCCAAGATAGAAAACCTTTCAATCCTTGGGTTATGCGGATATTTGTGAGATGTATTATTTAAATCATGATACTAATATATTATTTATGTCATGTTTAGATTGGTTCACTTCACTAAAAAAGTATCCCTCTATGAATCATCCCATGTGCAGACCATAGGGATGAATTTGTTATACATCTCCCCAAATATTGGAGCTCCACCGATCATACATGCATCCTAGTGACTTATTACAGCCTCTATGTGCACTAGATAAAAATTATTCATTTCTAGGATCCATCTACCGATCAGGTTTAAGGTGATGGCCTTATTGTAATGGTATGATATTATAAGACCCAAACAGCTTCATACAACCCTACTACTTTGAGCTTCTATTTAGACTCTATGCAGTTTTATCATACCTAGAAGGGATAGCCCCAGTCCACACAGAAGGTGCCTCTTGGGTGAATGTCTCATCTTGACATCTATCACATCCTATGGTTGACAATCTGTTTCTTAAAAATGGATCCATAACTATAGACCTCTAGATATGGTATCCTTCATCCTTCCTCCAATGATAAAGGGGTATACCTAAGAATGTATCCCTTTGAATGGTTAGTATCTTCAATGAAATACCCTATTGATGAAATGTTTCCCCTGTATATCTCACAATAATGGTTAATACAACTAATTAGTTTATTTATGAGTCATAGAATAGGAATAGTCAATCACTTAATAGCCCAAATTTTTGTATCAGTAACCTATCCAATATAAGGTAATCCATCAAACTGACTCCCATCATCTTTAAGAGTAAAAAGTTCTTTGAAAAAACATGATGATGTTGTCCAACTTCAATTACATTGATCATCCATGTTATCCTCCCACTAATAGCTCAAGCATCTTATTTTGAATTCACTTTCTATGAGGAAATATGATAGTTAGGTTTCAAGAGAGATTAATCATAATAAAACCTAAAAGGGTGAAAAAGGACATAACTTTTCATAAGAAGTATGAAATTTCATGTCACTTATGCAATCACATAACACTTATACGATCACATAGCACATATGTGATCACAAAAAGCTTATGTGAATGGATGGATTCATGTTAGAAGTTAATATAGATAATTCCTTGCCTGAAATCTATATGACTAGCTAAAATTTATTTGCAGAGTAGTTTCTTCACGGAATAAATAATTTCTCAAAGAAAATCATATGTGGTGGAATCAATTCATTAGGAGATTTTTTCACTATTAATGATGGATTTATTCACAAATATTTTTCTTCATGATTGTTATAATCTCCTTTAAAGTACAAAATGGGGCCCCATGACCTATATGTAAGGGTTGGTCCACCCATATACACATGGGTAGAATCTATGCGAGCTATTTTACTTCCTCGAAATTAGATCCTTTTAATTCCTATCAGATTAAATTTTTAGGAGGTTCATTTGATAATTCCCACAAAAATTTAGTGATCAGTTTGAAGAAAGATCATAAATTGGAATAGAGGAGGAAAATACGGCTAAGGAAATTACACTGCAAAGGGATTGTTCATGAAAGGAAAGTCATGTGTAAACATGTAGTAGGTTAAAGGCCATGTTATTGTTTATAGTGGAGTGATGTGGTCCCTTCATGTTCGTGTGGTTCCTTAATAGCCACATGCTCACTGATGGGGGAGTGACGTGGTCCATTCATGTAATGAACCATCCCGGGTTAACTAGACAAGTCACCCGACATAGCCCGCTACATGGTGACAAGAAAAAAAACATACAAGTTTCATGTATAACTAAATAACTGAAGATTAAAATGTGAAATAAAATTATACATATCCATGAGACAAACAAAGTTAGGACAAACATTCCAAACTAGAAAGATAAAGAAGACCAGACGAAGAAGACTCTATGTGACCATCTGTCAGCACTAAATCATCCTACTACAAAGTCATCGAATAATGAGAGAATATGGCATGCTACATGATTCCATTTCCTTTACCTGAGTCCTTAAAAACAACATCTAAAACCGCCTAGAGGAAAAATTAGGGTGTGAGCATAAATCCTAGTATGATTTCACTAAAGAATTTATATGAGTTCTAATATCAAGAAAACATTAGTTCTATATTTAAAACAAAACTAGCTTATAAATCATCCTCATAAGATAAAACCATTTTCTAAAACATCCCTTGGTTTTCATAAAAACATTTCCATATTCTTATAATCTAGGAATATTTTATATATATGAAATAAGGTAGGTGATCACATGAAAAACCATTCATGGATACACCATAAGATAAACATGTTATAAAATAACCATGAAATACCATCATGTTATAAAACTAATAAAAAATGAAAAAATACTCCATTTGGTATCTAACCTATAGGAATATGTACTAGTCATAATAAAACCCTAAACCAGACAATAAGTGGATCTAACTAATGAAAATACTCTAGTATAATTACACACGCTAAAGTGAAACAAAAACCTCTAGTGGCATTACACACACTAAAGTGACATTTCTATTTCCTTATGCACCCAAAGTTCCCAATGTTTCATGCTTGTTAAACCATATGAAAACCTTTCTAAAGTTTTATAAAACATTTTCACAGTGAATCCTATCTGCTTCCCTGATTGAAAACCTATTTTGAAACCAAATCCTCCATTGATGCATTTCATCCACACCTAGTGTATCCAAATCCATTTTTAAATCCAATCCTTTTAAAACATGTATTTCATAAATCAAATCCACTTTGAATAATAAAATACCATTTACATAAACCAATGGGATTTAAAAAACCCATTCCCTAACCAAAAACATTTCTTTAATCCAAATTTCCTTTAAAAATTTAGAATCCTAAGAACCAAATCCAATTTTATCATCAGACCCATAATTTCCATGATTAAAACAAAGATTACCTCATGAAAATTCAGTAATTTAGGAATTATGAAGCTTTGTATAGATACAATGTAACATATCCCCCTTCTTCATTGGATTAAGAAGGAATTGAGGTGCTACTTAGCCTTATGCGACATCCCCAAGATACCAAAGGCTATAAATAAATACCGAAGGGTTTAAAATGAAATTAGGGGATGATTTACCATTTAATAAATAAAATGATTAACCTAGAAAACCATAACCAAACAACTCACTATAAGATGCATGAATAAATTAAATAAAACTAAACCACTTCATTTATATCAAAACCACACCAAATTGTACTACATCATAAGAAAAGGAAACTATAAAAGTAAACAATAGAAAGAAAACTCATCAACTCAAAGATGAAAACAATACTCCATGATCCACAATCTCCATTCTCTAATCACCAAACATCCCAAGTATCATGAGGTGGTGCTAAATACGTGTGATACTTTACCTTTTCCCATGTCCTAAAAGATAGCATCTGCAAAAGAACCAAATTTCCAAAGAATGTGTGAGTATAAAACTCATTATGATTTCTCCTAATGACTTCCCTACTCATTCCACTATGATAGAAAAGTTAGAAACATTTATATAAAAGTATTTATATAAAACAATTCTACAAAATAGTTTATAACTAAATATAAACAAGTTCTAAAAACCATTTATAACCAAGAGTAAACAAGTTCTATTTAAACTAATTTTACAAAAATTCATATTTCCAAAAAAACTACCAAACATGGTTTTAAACCCATTTCTCAATATCATTTTGGCACAACCATTCCATTATTCACAACACACCTATACATGCATGCTTCATTCAACAGTTCCATACTCATGAGTGGTCTCTTGTCCAATCACCTTGTGTCCCACTGACACGCACCCTTGATCCAGGGTCACATACCTTTTACCCCACTGGTAAAAATCCCTTATTTAGGGCCCATCAAGCATTAACTCACAAAAAACCTAATGTATTCCAAAACCATTTCAAATAACCATTTTGAACCATTTCAATAAAATCATTCTTTTATTCAAAACCATTAAACAAACCAATTCCCAACACCCATTCCATTTCAATAAAATCATTACATTTATTTAAAACCCTTTCATAAAATCCATTTACCATAATTCAAAAAAAAATCATTTTAAAATCAAGAATCAAACACTTTTATCAAGAACACTAATTTTCCATATTTCTACAAACCATCCCAGAAGAGGGTTTATAACAATCATAAAGAAACAAATTCACAATAAAATCCACACAAAGCAATAAATTTAAAATAATTATAACAATTTATACTAATAGGAGTCAAGAGTGAAGCCACCTACCTTGACTATTTTGAAAAAAAACTAAAAATAGACAAAGAACACTCAAGAAACCAGGTAAGATATCCATGAAACCAACATAGTTCTCTTCTCCTATAAAAAACAAGACCAAAAGTCATCATATTTGGAATTTAAAGTATTAGATATACTTATAATGGGCATATATATGAGAAATAGAGAGAATATGAGAAGTAGATCTAAGTATATCTAAGAAAATATGACAAGAATGGTGAAGAACGATGACATACCGTAAGAAATCATCTTTTAATTACCAAGGGAAGGATCCATATCGATTTCAATTCACTTGGGATAGGTTATCCAACCTTAAAGAGATAGGAATCCCAATTTAGGGCCTTTTGGTGAAAAATGAAGCCTATAGAGTCAAAAAAATTGCGAGATCTGCTTTTTTAGGATCTCACTTTAACCCAGCACATGGTTTAGTTGCATGGTTAGACAAACTGTGTGTTTGCTACTTCCTGGACAAACCCTCACACGGCCTCCTTAATCATGTTCCCACCATGCCAAAGCTACTTTCCAACATCTTCAGCTCTACACAATTTTCCTAGGATTCCACATGGTTTAGACAAACCGTGCGCTGCCTGTGCGCTTCCCCTTTAACCCCAAAAACTCCCTGAAAGATCCCCAAACTCTCTCAACCTTCACCTTTATACTTAATATACATAAAAATAATAAAGATATTGTTACATAACAGAAACTTGGGGTACTAAATTCTCCTCTCCATTGATCTTTCCATCCTCAGAAAGTAAAAAACCTCCATTTCCCTGAAAGAGTTCCATCCATTTTTCTTTCATTTCCTTATCAAGTTCCCAAGTATCTTCCTGAATCTGACCATCTTTCCATAAAACCCACACTAGAACAATGATTTTTTCCAAAAGGACTTTATTCTACCTATCCACAATCTTCATTGGGATATGTACCAATGAAGCATCCGGCTCTAATTCAACGTGATCTCATCTAATCACATGGTCGGGATCAAGCTGATAGTTTTTCAACTAAGATACGCGGAACACATTATGCACTGAACTGAACTATAGAGGTAATGAAAACTGATATTCCACATCTCCAACATATTATAATCTCTCAAAAGGTCTAATGTATCAGGGATATAACTTTCCCTGCCTCCCAAAACGATGATGTCCAAGCCTTGGAGAGATCCTTAAGAACACGTGATCACTCACCGTGAATGACAACGGTCTTTGAAGATGATATGCATATGATTTCTGATGAATCTAAGTCATCTGCATCCATTTCCTGATCAACTAAATATTCTCTATTATTTCTTGTACAAGGCTCATCCCAACTAGTAAAGCTTCACCTATTTCCACCCAACAAAGTGGAGAATGACAAAGAGGCCAATAAAATGCTTCAAAAGAAGCCATATGTATTGAGGCCTAATAGTTGTTTTTATATGAGAACTCCACTAATGGAATGTGATCTTCCCATGAGCCACTAAAATTCATTACACAAGCACACAACATGTCTTTTAAAATCATTATAAACCTTTTGGATTTCCCATCTTTCTGAGGATGATACAACGTAGTCATAGTAAACTGAGTCCCAATGGATTTTTGTAAGGATTTATAGAAAAAAGACATGAAACTTGGATCTATGTCTGAGAATATCAAAACTAATATGACATGTCTCTTTATCACCCCTCATATATAGATTTTTGATAGATCCTATACTGTATGAGTTTCATGAATATGGATGAAATGTGCCAACTTGGTAAGTCAGTCCACTATCACCCATATGGAATCGTGTTTCCAAACTATTCTTGGGATACCTATAACAAAATACATCTTGATATGATTCCATTTCTACTCTAGAATAGGTAAAGACTGCAACATACCCACTGTTCATTGATGTTATACCTTAACTTTCTAACAAGTTAGGAACTTTTCAATAAACTCATCCACCTTTCATTTCATACTGATCCACCAAAACTGCACCTTCAACACCTTATACATATTCTGTATTCCGGGATGTACATCCCATCTTGAATGGATGTAAGCATGAAGAAGTTGTTCTTGACAAACCATAGGTACAACCATCTGATTTATGAACCACAAAACCAAACTCCCGTAAAGTTTCCAACCCTCAATGGTCTCCCCACCATTGAGTTTTGAACTCATAACCAGGAATTCTGCATCAGATGTTTGTTCTTCTTTGACTAACTTTATTGAATCATTAATCATGGAAACTTAAAAGAAAACTGCAACATCGCCTCGGTCTTCACATTCCACCTACATATTGTCTAGGACTGACATCAACTACCACTCATATAAAGCTTCTTTTTCCATCTGATCATAATAATTTCTACTTAATGCATCTACCATGGAATTCCCTTTTCCTGAAATATACATCAAGTCAAAGTCAAACATCTGGAGATACTTCATCCATCTCCTTTGCCTCATATTCAAACTCGATGTGAGAAAATATGCTTCAAGATATTATGATCTATAAATATAGTAAATTTCTCAAAAAAATATATAATGACACCAAGTATTCAAGGAACAGACGACCACAGCTGTAACACCCCAATCTTCCACGGTACACTTCTCTTTGAATAATATAATAGCGTGTGTTGTACACAACACTCAGTTCAAGTACACCACGACTTACCAAACTAGCTGTTCAAAAGAGGTTATGAATAGTATTAACTAAATTTTAAATATTATATTATCCTTATAATTTTAATCCATATTATGAGTTTCTAAGATATGATTTATGAACAAATTCATTTTTTCAGATAAAAGAAGTATTTTTCATAAAATGAAATTTTACTGCCTTTTAATGGCGAAGCCTTTTTAAAACCAATATTTGAAACTTTTATATATTCAATTTGACAAAATAAAATTCTTCTTTAGAATCGGGACATAAGAATTTAGTATCAATAATGTTTTGGTGTCTTTCTGATAACTTTCATATTTGGGTGAATAGTGAAACAATTACTAAATTTTAATTAAAAACAACTTTTTTAATCAAAATAATTAATAGTGATAAATTATGAATTTGAGTGGTTTTAAATTATATTTAAAATATATTTTTACCATGTAATACAATGTGGGTCATTGTACACAATTTCACATTTAAACCAGACATAAACAAGTGTCAATCTTTTGATAGTTATTATCTCTTAAAAACACGCTTTTTGTTTTAACAACGGGAATTAATTTTAAATTAATTTCTACCACTTTTGTGTTTTGAATTTGGAAAAATATATTCCATATTTGGAATCAGTATGTTCAAATTGTGTAAATAGGTAACTTTTATTTTTAGACATTTTGGATAATTACTTCGGTAAATATTTTATTTACCATGGTTAAAGGGTAAATCCGGTAAACAAAGGTTAAAAAAATAATATTATAATAATACTAAATTACCCTAAAACGTGTCTTAACCCTATTTGTAGATACATGGTCTACCATGGGCATCTTTGGGACGATTTTGGGACCTCATGGATCCACTTGTAAGTGATAGGGACACTTTATTTTAATTAAGTTAAAATGAATACAAAAATGACACAAGCATATATCTTTTAGCAAAACAATTATTACATAGGATTATATATGTTGTATTTTAGACTATAAATATTAATTAGAAATATAAACATATTTCCTACATAATGATAATTTATTTATAATTTTTAGACATTAAATAATTTAATTTATTTATGACACAATGGTGATGCAGTAATTACTATAATAGTGAAAAATTAGAATAATTGATATTATAAATACCCAAATAAATATAATTTGAGACTTTTATTGAATTAAACTAATTTTATAGGTTAATATGACATATTAGGATTGATTTAATTAACTTTTTTCGAAGTAATCATTCTGTTATGAGTTCCAAAAAAATCAACTATTGAATAGTGTCAAAATTGACATAAAAGAGTTTTTAAAACAAATATTATATTATTAATTGATATTAAATTCCTAAAAATCTAAGGTTATGCCAAGAGACTTATATCATGATAGTTGTATCATTAATGGACCACTTGGGGGTAGCTTGGATGTATATGGTAAGTTTATTAACCATATAATATAAAAATACAAAGAGACATTGAAAAAGTGAAACTAATTAACTAAGAGTTAATACTTAAAGATAAGGTTAATATAATGACCCAAACCTGTATAAATTATATTGGTTGAGTGGTTTTAGACCCATACCAATCGTAAACTTTGAATAATAAACTTTGTATCTATTAGAAACTAAATATGAATTTATTATAAATTAATATTTCTAGCTTTTCCAAAGGTGCCCCTCACCCCTCTTATAAAAGGGCACTCCTCCTTCTCATTTTTTCACACCTTAAAAGCCTTTTGGTTCGGCCAAACCCTGACACAATATTCTCTAAACTTCCCTCAATACAACATAGAGACCTTAGTTTGATCATAAATCCATCCTAAGGATCCCTTTTGATCAAATCGAAAGGAAGAACCCGAAGAAGAGGTAATGTTTTCACCACCCCTTTTCAAGTTCCTTTCTTCTTCCACTTCTTCTTTCTTTATTATTACCATTATAAAATAATAAATTAAATATCATATATATACTATGATGTTATTATAAATATGGTACAACCATATTCATTATTCTATCCACCCTTTGAATAACATGTCACCATACGTGCGTACGTACGGCTTACCATCTCCATGTCGTGGTGTAATTGTTATTCAATATATTATTATTTGGATGGGTATAATAATGAAGTATGATTCATGTAAACAATAAATATAACATTATAATTATTCTGTATATATAATATACCATCCAAGTATATATTATTTTAATATCAAAAGAATGATATTGTCGCTCGTGCGTATGTACGAACTACTGTCTCCACGAACGCGATGAGATTCATTCTCCATCATATCCATTCAAGTATAATTATCATTTTATGATTTAAAAATAATGTTTAAGAACTTGATATAATTCTGGATATGAATAATATGCAACCTATCCATGACAAACATGGCTTACGTAACAAATCATATAAAAGAAAACGAGTAAGTTAACACCCAAAACGACAATAATTCTAAAATATTATTAACAAAGCAATGTTAAAAGATCATATATGATATCATATTAATGTATATGATTCATTAATAATTTAATAACAATTATTTCAGCATTATATAGGAGTTTAACCGACCCCCAACCAAAGAAAAGTACAAGGTAAGGGGTTTCTTAACTCACTCTTAATTTCGTGAGAATTCCATTGTCCACCACTTAATTATTGCATGTGGTGTATGTGTACTGCCCATGATTGTATTCATTGTGTAATATAATTTAATTTATGGGTATTTAAATCATCATTGTATGATCCTTCTTTCATGGGTTTATGTTTCGTAAGTTACCAAATCGATAAGGGAATTTGAAATTTCAATTTCCATTTATTCGGCTTTATGCAAACTTCATTGATTATTTTACTCCGAGATTATGTGTGGAATCACTATTAATTTTCTTATGTCATAATTTCCGCTCCCCTTTTATGTGGATATACTTTTGATACACATAATCACTCCATTGATAATTTCTCAAGTCATCGATATGAATTTGATAAGAGTAATTTTAACTCATTCTCCATTTGTTGAGTTAAACATCCAATTCATTGGTGTTGTTTTTATAAGATTATGTGTGAATATCCTTTGATTGATTTACACTGAATATCCAATCATATTTAGTGTATTTATATTTTTCACACATAACTATGTCGTTGATTTATCCTTAACCTAAGGATACGGCCTTTATGAGAGATTTAATCTGAATTTAAATTCCATTGAGACTTCTTTGTTGTTATACACCAAATCACTTTTATGTGGTGTATATAATTTACTTTGACATAGTATATCATGAATCCCTTTATTCTCATGATATTACAAAGTTTTGATTACCTCAATTATTTGTATTCAAGTGTCTCTCTTTTGGTTAGAATCTCTAACTAAAATACCATTTTTAAATGTTTTAAAGACTTATTCATCTAAATCTTGCTCATTAATGTCCATGTTCTAAAAATGGTTTTAAGGATTTATTTATATGGACATTAAAGTTTTAAAATTAAAACTCCTTTTAAAAAGTTATAAAGTGTTATGGGACACTTTGATTCAAAAATCTATTTTTAAATGGCTTCTTGACAAATAGTGTGACTTTTAAATGATTTCAAGAAAAAGGGGGATATTTCTCTCAAAAAGTTTTGATGATTATTTTCATCTATGTCAACATCCTTCATTATTCTTGATTGAGGTTAATTTGATACAATACAATCTTCCATATTGTATCGAATGAGTTATGTTTGACTGTGGATGTGCTATTTTTATACCATTCATGGTTTGTGGTTAAAGTATTGACATTTCGTATGCTAGTTTTAATACGAATGTTTATGTTATGTTTAAACCTGTTCATATGAGGAATGAATTGGACTTAATAAGTGACGGGTGGAGCCCGCTATAGCTCCTCGATGCATCGGTAGGTCTCATGAGACAAACTAGTGTCTTGGCACAAGGCCTTGAAAAAACCTTATTTGTAGTCTTGGCACGAGGCCTTGGCTATGTGGTTATGATAGTCTGTCATTATGCATTCCATCATTATGAAAGTGGTTATTGATATTTCATGTGATCATTCGACTAGTATAATATCCATGTGAGTAAGTAAATGGCATTATTTTATTTTATCTTTGTCATTTTATGCTGAAGTTCAAGTTTAAAAATGCTTTTGTTTTAGTTATAAACTGTCTTAAGTGTTTATGCTTATCTATGAAAGCTTATGCTATATTGTTATCCTTACTGAGCATCTGAGCTCACCCATTTCAATGTTTTATTTTTTTCCCAGGATTATGAAGAAATAATTTATGAATGACCTGTAGGGATAGTATGAGGGGATATGAAGACAAGATGTTTTTTTATGATATAATGTAAAACTTTATGATTGTATCTAGTGTTTCCAAGGCTACTAAACTAATCGGTCTTTCGAGACTTGATCTTTCTTGTGATCATGCCAATGTTATGTAATAATGCACCGACTCTGGGTAACTGGGGTCGGGGTGTTACAGTTGGTATCAGAGAAAGTTTAGTACAAACCTTGGAAGCTAGATTTATATAAACTCTAATTAGAGCACGTAGACCTAAGATGAACTTTGAGGATTAGTATTGAATAACTTCATAGAATTTTGGTATTATAGAGATTTTGTGAGTTTTCGGAGTAATACATCCCTATCTGGATATGAGCAGGTAGAGGCGGCTCTGACACAGATGTACCTAGGGGTAAAACGCGAAAACACTGCTTTGAGCTAGACTCAAACGGGAACTGGTGCACAACAACGGGTCTTGCTGCACTCTTGGTTACGACACTCCCGGGGGATATGCTTAGGATAATTTACATTTTCTTTACAAACCAATTTAAAGTAATATATATATAAGATGAGAGTAAATGACCTTGGTTAATCCTAATGTGTTTCAAATTGAAAATATGGTGACATGTTAATCTCTAAATGATTTTATGACTACTGTTACTCACACAATGCTTTCTGGTTTTAGTCAATGGATAGATTCCAAGGAAGTCATAGTGACTTTGAGAATGATGTACAAGGTGGGAACGGTGGTGGCAATGAGCAACAAAATGGAATGTTGATAGTCATAAAAGATATCATCTTTATTCCAAATCAATTTTCCAAAAATATGATCAACAATGTATATATTAACCAATTCCTGGACTCAAAAAAAAAGAGAAAGGTGATGAATGATAAGAGCTCCAGCAGTGGAGACCATGGAGAAAGGAATCCTCAATTTCCATCATGCATGAAATGTGGAAAGAGACACCCAAGAAAGTGTCTCAATGGGACAAAGAAATGCTTTACATGCGGGAAGGAAGGACATAAAGTGAAGAATTGCCGAAGAAAAATGAAGAGTACTATGGAAGAAGATAAAAATGGTCCCAAGAGTCCATTTATAGTCATTTTCCGTAAATGTAGGGGACCTGGCCATTACCTTAGTGAATGCCCTATTCTATAGGATATTTTCTTGGTCAAATAAGAATCTATGTGGAAATAAATGGTTGGAGAAATGTTTAAAAAGTATTAGTGCTCCTTGTTGATGGGTTTACTTTGGAATAATTTTCTCTTGTATTTTTAACCCTACAGTTTTCCATGTGAGAATGATATTTGAGGAAGAATTATCTTTTCTCTTGCGGATATAGTTATAAATAACCATTTGGTTTTATATGATCGTTGGGTTTGAGGAAATTATAAGTTATTATAATTTGGGATGAAAATGAAAGGTATGAGATAAGATTTGTGGTTAAATTATGTTATAGTTATTTTGAGGAATTTATCTCATTTTGGTAATGATATAAAATATAGTTTTTGAAAAAGTACAACACGCAGACCGTGTGACAACCCGTCGCGTCGGAAAAAGCTGTGGGAATCAAACCCACATCCAAAGAGCGATTGGGATTTATCGCCTACCACTGGACTACGTGAAGTCCCTGGATAGTATGACTAATTATTTTTAGTTAAATGATTTTATTGATCAATAATAAGTTGATTTGGGTTCTTATGTATTATCAAATTAATACCCTTGGTATAGGAAAATGATTTGGTGATTAAGTGATAAATGTTATTTTGGAAGATGTTCGCTTTGTTGGGAACACTATATGCCCAAAGAAAATAGAATACTATGGGGTTTCATTTGTGGAGTAATGGTAGATTTTTATCTACGTTTTTATTGTGGATTTATAGTGATTTGGGTTATTTATGGAAATGATTAACCTATAATAGAGAATATGTGATGAGGTTAATTACTTTTAAGTATGTGACTTTAAGAGTATTTGATGTCATTTGGAGATAAAATTTAACATGGGAGACTACATAATCAAATTCTTCTATGTTTTGGGTTTCAATATTAGTTTGGATTATATTGAAGGATTTTAAGGATAATTTATTATTGAATAGTATTTATTTAACTTTGGGGTATTGTTGGATTAATTTTAGAAATTATGATTAGTGTTTATTTCTCTCAAGGAATATCCTTTTGGGGGATCATTAGATCATGTACTAACCATTTTGGTTTTCATTAATCTATAAAGACAATGTAAATATATATTTTATCCTATGTGGATTATGTATTTCTATAGAAGTTTATTCTAGCTCTTCCATTGTGACCAAGTCTTCTTGAATACTCATTGTTTAAAAAAATGAGTTAGTGGTAAAAAGTTATTAAATAATGAAACTCTACTTAAAAATTAAGTATATCTCTTTATGCTATTATTCTATATCATAAATGAATTCCTCATCCTTATGTAATGTAACTTAAAACAAAAAAATGTTGTCCATTTACTTTTCCTATTGGGAAACTAAGGACCGTTTGTCCCAACACAAGTTTGTGATTTTCTTATTGTTAAATTTCTCCTGATAATGTTTTCTATCCCTCTACATCAGAACTGAACACTTAGTTTATTGTCCATATACATGTTTTCCTACATGGAATCCTAGTATGGGTTATCTTGGGTGACCTTTATACCTCTCTTCCTTTCTTTTAAAGTGATAGTTTTATTGACTCTTTTTATGATGTGGGACTTTCTATTATATTCTCAAACCCAATTTTTAAAATTGTGAGGACGCAATTTATTGAAGTAGGGGTGAATGTAACACCCCAATCTTCCATAGTACACTTCTCTTTGAATAATACAATAGCGTGTGTTGTACGCAACACTGAGTTCAAGTACACCACGACTTACCAAACTAGACGTTCAAAAGAGGTTATGAATAGTATTAACAAAATTTTAAATATTATATTATCCTTATAATTTTAATCCATATTATGAGTTTCTAAGATATTATTTATGAACAAATTCATTTTTTTAGATAAAAGAAGTATTTTTCATAAAATGAAATGTTACTGCCTTTTAATGGTGAAGCCTTTTTAAAACCAATATTTGAAACTTTTATATATTCAATTTGACAAAATGAAATTATTCTTTAGAATCGGGACATAAGAATTTAGTATCAATAATGTTTTGGTGTCTTTTTGATAACTTTCATATTTGGGTGAATAGTGAAAAAATTACTAAATTTTAATTAAAAACAACTTTTTTAATAAAAATAATTAATAGTGATAAATTATGAATTTGAGTGGTTTTAAATTATATTTAAATTATATTTTTACCATGTAATACAATGTGGGTCATTGAACAAAATTTTACATTTAAACCAGACATAAAAAAGTGCCAATCTTTTGATAGTTATTATCTCTTAAAAACACGCTTTTTGATTTAACAACGGGAAATAATTTTAAATTAATTTCTGCCACTTCTGTGTTTTGAATTTTGAAAAATGGATTCCATATTTAGAATCAGGATTATAAAATTGTGTAAATAGGTAACTTTTATTTTTAGACATTTTGAATAATTACTTCAGTAAATATTTTATTTTCCTTGGTTAAAGGGTAAATCCGGTAAACAAGGGTTAAAAAAATAATATTATAATAATACTAAATTACCCTAAAACGTGTCTTAACCCTATTTGTTGATACATGGTCGACCATGGGCATATTTGGGTCGATTTTGGGACCACATGGATCCACTTGTAAGTGATAGGGACACTTTATTTTAATTAAGTTAAAATGAATACAAAAATGACACAAGCATATATCTTTTAGAAAAACAATTGTTACATAGGGTTATATATGTTTTATTTTAGACTATAAATATTCATTAGAAAGATAAAAATATTTCCTACATAATTATAATTTATTTATAATTTTTAGACATTAAATAAGTTAATTTATTTACGACACAATGGTGATGCAGTAATTACCATAATAGTGAAAAATTTGAATAATTAATATTATAAATACCCAAATAAATATAATTTGAGACTTTTATTGAATTAAACTAATTTTATAGGTTAATATGACATATCAGGATTGATTTAATTAACTTTTTTCTAAGTAATAATTCTTTTATAAGTTTCAAAAAAATCAACTATTGAATAGTGTCAAAATTGACATAAAAGAGTTTTTAAAATAAATATTATATTATTAATTGATATTAAATTCCTAAAAATCTAATGTTCAGCCAAGAGACTTATATCATGATAGGTGTATCATTAATGGACCACTTGGGGGTATCTTGTATGTATATGGTAATTTTATTAACCATATAATATAAAAATACAAAGAGACATTGTAAAAGTGAAACTAATTAACTAAGAGTTAATACTTAAAGATAAGGTTAATATAATGACCCAAACCTATCTAAATTATATTGTTTGAGTGGTTTTCGACCCATCCCCACCTTAAACTTTGAATAATAAACTTTTGAGCTATTAGAAACCGAATATGAATTTATTATAAATTAATATTTCTAGATTTTCCAAAGGTGACCCTCACCCCTCTTATAAAAGGGCACTCCTCCTTCTCATTTCTTCACACCTTAAAAGCCTTTTGGTTCAGCCAAAACCCACCCCAATACTATATAAACTTCTCTCAATACAACCTAAAGACCTTAGTTTGATCATAAAGCCATCCTAAGGATACCTTTTGATCAAATAGAAAGGAAGAACCCGAAGAAGAGGTAATGTTTTCACCACCCCTTTTCAAGTTCCTTTCTTCTTCCACTTATTCTTTATTTGTTATTACCATTCTAAAATAATAAATCCAGTATCATATATATACTGTGATGTTATTATAAATATGGTACAATCATATTCAGTATTCTATCCACCCTTTGAATAACATTTCACCATACGTGCGTACGTACGACTTACCATCTCCACGTCGTGGTGTAATTGTTATTCAATATATTATTATTTGGATGGGTATAATAATGATGTATGATTCATGTAAACAATAAATATAACACGATAATGATTCTTTATATATAATATACCATCCAAGTATATATTATTTTAATATCAAAAGAATAATATTGTCGCTCGTGCGTACGTACGGACTACCGTCTCCACGAACACGATGAGATTCATTCTCCATCATATCCATTCAATTATAATTATCATTTTATGATTTAAAAATAATGTTTAAGAACTTTATATAATTCTGGATATGAATAATATACAACCTATCCATGACAAACATGGCTTACGTAACAAAACATATAAAAGAAAACTAGTAAGTTAACACCCAAAATGATGATAATTCTAAGATATTATTAACAAAGAAACGTTAAAAGATAATATATGATATAATATTAATGTATATGATTCATGAATAATTTAATAAAAATTATTTCAACATTATACAGGAGGTTAACCTACCCCCAACCAAGGAAAAGTACAAGGTAAGGGGTTTCTTAACTCACTCTTAATTTCGTGAGAATTCCATTGTTCATCACTTAATTATTGCATGTGGTGTATGTGTATTGTCCATGATTGTATTCATTGTGTAATATACTTTAATTTATGGGTATTTAAATCATCGTTGTATGATCCTTCTTTAATGGTTTTATGTTTCGTAAGTTACCAAATCGATAAGGGAATTTGAAATTTCAATTTCCATTTATTCGGCTTTACGCAAACTTCATTGATTATTTTACTCCGAGATTATGTGTGGAATCACTATTAATTTGATTATGTCATAATTTACACTCCCCTTTTCTGTGGATATACGTTTGATACACATAATCACTCCATTGATAATTTCTCAAGTCATCGATATGAATTTGATAAGAGTAATTTTAACTCATTCTCCATTTGTTGAGTTAAACATCCAATTCATTGGTGTTGTTTTTATAAGATTATGTGTGAATATCCTTTAATTGATTTACACTGAATATCCAATCATATTTAGTGTATTTATATTTGTCACACATAACTATGTCGTTGATTTATCCTTAACCTAAGGATACGACCTTTATGAGAGATTTCATCTGAATTTAAATTCCATTGAGACTTATTTGTTGTTATACACCAAATCACTTTTATGTGGTGTATATAATTTAATTTGACATAGTATATCATGAATCCATTTATTCTCACGATATTAAAAAGTTTTGATTACCTCAATTACTTGTATTCAAGTGTCTCTCTTTTGGTTATAATTTCTAACTAAAATACCATTTTTAAATGTTTTAAAGACTTATTCGTCTAAATCTTGCTCATTAATGTCCATGTTTTAAAAATGGTTTTAAGGATTTATTTATATGGACATTAAATTTTTAAAATTAAAACTCCTTTTAAAAAGTTTCAAAGTGGTATGGGACACTTTGATTCAAAAATCTATTTTTAAATGGCTTCTTGACAAATAGTGTGACTTTTAAATGATTTCAAGAAAAAGGGGATATTTCTCTCAAAAAGTTTTGATGATTATTTTCATCTATGTCAACATCCTTCATTATTCTCGATTGAGGTTAATGTGATACAATACAATCTTCCATATTGTATCGAATGAGTTATCTTTGACTGTGGATGTGCTATTTTTATACCATTCATGGTTTGTGGTTAAAGTATTGACATTTCGTATGGTAGTTTTAATATGAATGTTTATGTTATGTTTAAACCTGTTTATATGAGGAATACATTGGACTTAATAAGTGACGGGTGGAGCTCGCTATAGCTCCTCGATGCATCGGTAGGTCTCATGAGACAAACTAGTGTCTTGGCACAAGGCCTTGGCAAAATCTTATTTTTAGTCTTGGCACGAGGCCTTGGCTATGTGGTTATGATAGTATGGCATTATGCATTCCATCATTATGAAAGTGGTTATTGATATTGCATGTGATCATTCGACTAGTAGAATATCCATGTGAGTAAGTAAATGGCATTATTTTATTTTATCTTTGCCATTTTATGCTGAAGTTCAAGTTTAAAAATGATTTTGTTTTAGTTATAAACTGCCTTAAGTGTTTATGCTTATCTATGAAAGCTTCTGCTATATTGTTATCCTTACTGAGCATCTGAGCACACCCCTTTCAATGTTTTATTTTTTTCCCAGGATTATGAAGAAATAATTTATGAATGACCCGCATGGATAGTATGAGGGGATATGAAGACAAGATGTTTTTTTTTATGATGTAATGTAAAACTTTATGATTGTATCTAGTGTTTCCAAGGCTACTAAACTAATCGGTCTTTCGAGACTTGATCTTTCTTGTGATCATGCCAATGTTATTTAATAATGCACCGACTCTGGGTAACTGGGGTCGGGGCGTTACAACAGCTAACTCCAAATCATGTGTTGGGTAATTATTATCATGAACTCTCAACTTCCTTGAGCCATAAGCAACCATGTGGTCTCCTTGCATGAGAATACATCCCAACCCAAATCCTAAAGCATCACAATACACCACATACCACTGTCCTGATTCTAGAAAAATCAAGATAGGTGCTGATGTCAAGTGAAACTTTATCTCTTTAAAAGACTCCTGGCATTTCTCAATCCATTAGAATGGAACATTATTATTTTTCAAAGTTTTCATAGGAAATTCTAGTCATGAGAAGTCACGAAAAAATGTCAACAATAACCAGCAAGACCAATAAATTTTCATATCTCAAAGACATTTTTTGGAGGTTACTAATAGATAACAGCTTCTATCTTTTCTGAATCCACTGAAACACCTTTTTAATAAATTACATGGTCGAGAAAGTGTACCTATTTTATCCAAAAACCGCACTTATTTAGTTTGGTATACAACCGATGATCTCTCAATATTCCCAACATTGTCTCCAAGTATTGCTCATGCTCATCCATTATCCTTGAATACACCAATATTTCATCCACAAACACCACCACAAAAGAATCCAGATATATTTGAAATATATAATTCATCAATTCCATAAATACCACTAGTTAATTTGTAATACTAAAAGGCATTACTACATATTTATAATGGACATATCTTCTTCTAAAAGTTGTCTTTGGAATATCCTCCTTCCAAATGCACAATTGGTGATATCCTAATCACAAGTCATTTTTAGAGAACCACTAATATCCCCTCAATTGATTGAATAGATCATCAATGTGTGGAAGTGGATAATAATTTTTTATTATATATTGGTTAAGATTATGATAATCTAAACAAAAACCCTTAGAGTTACATCTTCTTTCTTCACGAACAAGACTAGTGCTTCCCATGGAGACATTCTTGGATAAATGAAACCTTTTATTTCTTGCTCTTCTAACTACACTTTCAATTCCCTTAACTCTGATTGTTCCATCCTATAAGACAGAAGGGAAATAGGATTGGTTCCTTGGATGAGATCAATTGTAAACTTTACTTCCCTTATAGGTAGTAACCCTGAGAATTTCTTGGGAAATACATCTATAAATTGATCCAAAATTGCTAGAAAATTGATGTCCTTAATCTCTTTTATCAATACCAAATTCAACTTTTCCAACTGTTAAGAGATTTTTTCCACTGCTTGTTCCAGCAAGCTCATTACACCTGTCTTTACAACCCTTTGTCCTCTGAAGAGATGCTCGATGTCATCCTCAGTTGTGAAACTGACTATTCTGCTATAACAGTTTATGTAAGCCTTGAATATTGTCAACCAATCCAAACCAAGGATTACATCATAGAAATCCATTTCCAATACTAAGAAGTCCCATTTTTTCTCTTCTCCATCAATAGTTATAGAACATTCTCTACACACAAAGGCTCGACATTCTCTTTCTCTAAGAGGATTTTTAAGTTTTATCATAAAAGGAATCAAATAAAGTTTTAAACTTATCAAATCCACAAAATAAAAATAAACGATGGAATGAGATGTCCCAGCATCAAACAACACTTTTATAAGGGTATAATTGAAAACAATCTTACCTCTCACTATAGATGTTCCTACCTGATCATCTATAATCATCTACATAGTTCCATACAACTGCTCCGTCGCTACACTTGGATCATTGTTACCTTGCTGAGATTTCCATTTATGAAGAGTCATGGAATTCCTAGAATCACCTTGGTTATCCCTACACTGTGAATGAGACTAATTCTACTACCCGTTCCCCATCAAAGCATAAGATACTTGCGACACCTGAGAAGTGTCTCGAGCACCTGACCTCAGAGCACTGCGATAATAGTGTTGAAGATGCCCCATTTTTTTATAGTTATTATATCCTATAGGTTATTTCATACACTCTCTCTTTATGTGTTCAAGTGAACCACATTGGAAACATCCCACTTTCCTCTTGGGTTGTGGAGGAAGGTTCACTGATCCATCCATCTAATTTTGAGTCCTGCTCCCACCTTGGAAATAAGTGTCGCTCTTCTGATTTCTCCCAGCATTAGATTTTCCAACATTCCCCATAGGTATCATCATACTTCATCCTCCCATAGATACTGATATATCTCATTTATCCACTACTGTTCTATTCACCATCTCTATAGAATCCATAATACAGAGCACTGCAATCTTTGAGTGAATATCCTGCCTTAGCCCTGATTCAAAGATGTTTTCTTTCAAGGCTGCACTTACTGCAACATCAGGTGTAAATTACACTAAATTCATGAGTTTATCATCATATTATATGACAGAAATATTTCCCTACTTTAGGATGAAGAATTTTGTCATTTTCTTGATCTTGAACGTGTGAGGATAGAATTTTTTATTAAAAAATTCTTCAAAATCCTCCCAATTAAGGCCTTGATCCAGTTTAGCCTACACCACTAGTTCCCACCACTAGTGTGAAAGATCCTCAAGAATATATGTGGCCAGCTTTTCCTTCAAATGCACTATTGTGCTGATGAAATCAAAGATATTATTCATCCTATTCAGCCATACCTCTGTCTTTTTTGGTTCAGAATCACCCTAGAATATGGGTGCATTCTACTTCATGAACTTTATGGAATGATTGACATGCCTTGGATCATCCCTCTGGTTCCATGTGTCCAAAAATTGAAATGCTTGGACGATACTCTGAACCAACTCTTGGTTCACTTATGATTTAGGTGCAACCACATTCTCTATAGCTTCTTCTGGCTGGTTTCTACAACGCCTACCAGGTGCCATTTTTTAAACAAACAACAAACTCTGTAAGGCTTCATCTCTAGAAACCAAAGGCTTATTATTTTAAATTCTATCACATAAACTATTACAACATTCCATTCCAAAATCAACCTTTTCTAGGTTTGACTATTTTTTTAAAAAAAAATCCGTTTCTTTTGCTTTTGAAAATCAACCCATTTTCCGAATTTACCAACCATTCCCATTTTAAAATATTTCATTTGAAAACAACTTCTACATTTTTCAAAAATCAACACAATAAATCACACCATATATCATTTTCCCAAAATGAAATATGCAATCCTAATGGGAATTCATTTCTATAATGTACTTCATGCTCATATCATTGGTTAAACCCATGACAATGAGATTCCAATATCCTATAAGTGCCTCCAAAACAATTATGTACCCAACTCCTTGGTAACTTGAATTTCAGAATAAAAAGGTTAGCTTCATCTTTTTATGATTTACATTTCAAGTCCCGACAATCCTACTTTTTTATAAGATCACAACCCAACGAATATACAAGAATGAATTTCAACTCAAAGACCAAGAAAACTGATGACTAATTGTTCCACAAGGAAAGGAATAAGCTGATATCAGTTATCTCAAACAAGATTTTGGATTGAACGAACTGATACCATTTTAAACATCCCACCCCTTCCTCGTTGTCTTGAGAAGGTGGTGAGGTGCTACTTGGACTTAAAACAACATCTCCAAGACATCAAAGGTAGGAAATAAATGTTGAAGGGTTGCAAATACAAGTGGGGTATGATTTACCCTTTAATAACTAAAATAATTAACCTAGAAATACATAACCAAACAACTCACTATATGATGCATGAATAAATGAAAGAAAACTCAACCACTTCATTTATATCAAAACCAGACCAAATTATACTACAGCAGAAGACAATGAAACTATCAAAGTAAATAGAAAAAAGACAACTAATCAACTCAAATATGACAACAAGACTCTATTCTACACAAGCTCTATGCTCCAATAACCAAACAACCCAAGTATCACGAGGTGGTGCTAAATACATGTGATACTTTACCTTTTCACATGTCCTGGATGATAGCATCTGCAAAAGCACAAAAGTACCAAAGCAGGGTTGAGTATAAAACTCAATAGTCTTTCCCCGATGACTTCCCTACTCATTCCACTATGATATAAAAGTTAGCAATATTTATATAAAGAAATTCTAAAAATAGTTTATAACTAAATACAAACAAGTTTCAAAAACCATTTATAACTAAGAGTAAACAAGTTCTATTTAAACCAATTTCCCAACAAGTAATATTTCTAGAAAAAAAATCAAACAATGTTTTAAACCCATTCATTAATATCATTTTGGAATAATGATTCCATTATTCCCAACACACCCATACATGCATTCTTCATTTGACAATTCCATACTCATGAGTGGTGTCTTATCCAATCACCTTGTATCCCACTAAAAAACACCCCTGATCCAGGGTCATGTACCTTGTACCCCACTAGTACATTTCCCTTATTTAGGGCTCATCAAGAATGAACTCACACAAAACCCAATGTATGCCAAAACCATTTCAAATAACCATTTAGAACCATTTCAATAAAACCATTCTTTTATTGAAAACCATTAAGAAAACCAATTCCCAACACCCATTCCATTTCAATAAAATCATTACTTTTATTGAAAACCTTTTCATAAAATTCATTTACCATAATTGAAAAAAATCCCATTTTAAAAACTTCATTTTAAAATCAAGAATCAAACACTTTAATTAGGAACACAAACTTTCTAGATTTCTACAAACCATCCCCGAAGAGGGTTTCTAACAATTATAGAGAAACCAATTCACAATAAAATCCAAAAAAATAAATCATTTTGTAATAATTCCAATCATTTATACTAAGAGGATTAAATAATGAAGCCACCTACCTCAATTGTTTTGACAAAAATTGAAAACGGACGAAGAACACTCAAGAAATCGGGTAAGAAATCCACAAAACCACCTTAGATCTATTATACTATCAATAATGATACCAAAACTCATCATATTTGGAATTAAAATTCTTATATCTACCCATAATGGGTGTATATCTGAGAAAAAGATAGGATAGGATAAGTATATCTAAGTAGATCTAAGAAAATGTGACAGGAATGGTGAAGAGTGATGATATACCGCAAGAAATCAACTTATAATCACCAAGGGAAGGCTTCAGATCAATTCCAATTCACTTGGGTGAACTTATAAAACCTTAAAGAGAGATTAATCCTGAGTTAGGGCCATTTTGGGAGGAAAATTAAGCATATAAAGTCAAAAATGTGTGAGATCCGCATTTTTAGGATCTCACTTTAACCCTACACACAATTTAGTCACAGAGTTAGACAAATCGTGCACTAACTATGTGTTAGATACTATCTGTAAAAACCCTTGCATGACCTCCTCACATGGTATCCTTAATCGTGCATCTATCATGCCAAATCTACTATCCAACATCTTCAACTCTTTACAATTTCTCCTAGGATTCTGCACAGTTTATACAAATTGTGTGATACCCATGTGCTTCCCCCTTAGCCCCAAAAACTCCCTAAAAAATCCCCAAACTCTCCCAACCTTCACCTTTATACTTAATATACATTAAAATCATAAATAAAGGGTTAAGTACTAGAAATTGGGGGTACTACATACACCTACCTCAAAAATGAAGAGGGAGTGTCAATGATCGATCTCCCAAAGCTCGGGGTTGGTCCTGGTTGAAGAGAGGCTCCAAGGCCTTTAAAGAGATCCTTTGGATGCCTAATACACTAGAGATAAAAGTAATAAAAATAATGTTATAGAGGGTATCTAGGTATTTATACTCAGTTTATAAATTACAAGACCACAGTGTAGCCTCTCATACCACCATTCCGCAACCCTCCCTCATTATGGCATAATATCACCCTTCCATATTGTATCCATTTGGTTAAAAACATTTCTGAGATCCATGGAATCCCACATGCCGCATATCCTATTTACCCAAGGAGATGATACTCCATAGCCATATGTACCATGTTGTAAAGCTTTCCAAATCCTATTCTCTTAAGAGAAATATAACACTGTAGGATTTCTTCTATGCCATAGCCCCACTTTTGTCCAGCCAGGTGCTATACTGAATCCCACTACCACAACATATGGGTGCCTGGTTTTCTAGAACCGAAAAAATTATACCCTTAAGACACTACATCACAGCTTCTACCTCAACACCACAATTATCAACTAATCATAGGGGCTATGCCACATCTTGGTGACCACATCACTACTATGCCAAATATTGTAGTATCCCTAACATCTCCTTTAGAACTCCACGTTACAGCCCATTGTTCCATGTTGCGGCATGAACCTCCATTCCATAGCATGCACCTCCATGGAACAAACCCTATAGAAAATAGGAAAAGTCCAAAAAATTCAGCCGAAACTTGACCAATCAACCCATAAATATTTAAATAGAGTGTACTAGAAACTGGTGGGCATCATAATTCTCTAAACCATAGACACTTTCTTCCCCCATAAAGTTTTCAAGATTCTAGATTCTAAAAAAGATAATTTCACTACTGCCTCATCAACAATTCCCAATCCCACATCTCATGGTTATCCCATCTGCACTACTATAGTATATGGTCTAGGGGAATTGTTTTACCATACAGTACCTTATCCTAACGATCCATAATCTAAACCGATTTCTCAATCATAGTTGTTTCGGGTTCAAGATAAACATCCTCCCACTTGATCACATGGGAAGGATGTAGTTGATACTTTCTCAGCTGGGAAATATGAAACTCATCATGAATCAATGTAAAATGAGATAGTAAGTCTAACAGGTACACCACCTTTCCAAGACGTTCCATGATCTCAAAGGGTCCCATGAACCTCAGTGCTAACTTACACTACTTACCCAACCAATAGTGTCCCAATAGTGGTGAAACTCTGATAAAAAAACCAATCACCAACCTAAAACTCTAGTGGTTGATGATGATAGTCTACATAGGATTTTTTATGACTCTTTTCCATGACCAAACTCTTCTAAATCAACTGCACCATTTTTGTTATCTCCAGAATAAGGCTTGATCCCACCAAGGGCCACTCTCCCAACTATACATAGGAAAAGGAAAAAATACATGGTCTTTCATACAACACCTCAAAGGGAACCATCTTAATCAAAGCCTGATAACTATTATTATAGGAAAATTTTAGCAAAGGAAATGATTTTCCCAAGAACCATCGAAATCAAGCACACATTCCCAGAGAATATCCTCAAGAACCTGAATAGCACTCTTTGTCTATCCATCTATTTATGAATGATATTTCATTCTCAAATTAAACTGGGAACCCATATCCTATTATAAAACTTTCCATAACTTGGATGTAAACCTCAATTCCCTATTAGAAGCAATCACATAGGGAACCCCATGAAGTTTCAGAACCTATCGGACAAACAAGTCTTCGAGTTGATTCACCTTAATCATCTCCTTGATAGGGAGGAAATGTTATGATTTCATGATTCAATCAATAATTACCCAAATATCTTCCTTCCCACTAGGAATACATTGTAAACCAATGATCAAATCCATGGAAATCTAATCCCACTTCCATACTATATTAGGTAAGGGATGAAACAAACCTACAAGTCTCTGGTGCCCAGTCTTAATTCTCTTATAAGTGAGACACCATGATAAAAAAACTAAAATCAAACACCCCATCCTTGGCCACCAATAGTGATGTTTCAAATCATGATACATCTTGGTAGTCCAATGGTTTATAAAGTAATAAGACCATTTCCCATTTTCCATCAACTCCAACCTCAAAAAAATCGGAATGACCAACTTTCTATGGAAACACAAAGCACCAACGAGAGACTGAGACCACTCAACCGAGGTCTCCCCACCATTTAAGATTTTACTAAAGCACTGTAAATCAGTGTATACCACTTTCTTAAGCCAAAACCACTCAGAAAATGATGATTCAGCCTTCACTGAAGCAAAGAACACCTACACACCATCCTCTTCTATTCCCAAGTTCATATCAGCAAACAAACTCATCGGAGTCCACTCCTCCACTAATTCCTCCAATGTTTGGGTGGGTAATTTCCCACTCAATGCATAAACGACCACATTCCCTTTCCTAAGAGTATAAGAAATATCAAAATCAAAATTATGGAGATAATCAACCCAGTGTCTATGTCACAAGTTTAGATCCCTCTGAGTGAAAATATACTTCAATATTATGATCAGAATATACCATAAACCACTCCCCAAAGATATAGTATTCCATGTTTTGAGTGCATGTATAATTGATACCAACTCAATATCATGGGTAGGGTAGTTCGGAATAACTGTTGAAATCCATATGCCACCACCTACTCCCCCTACATCAAGACACACCCCAAATCTGTACCAGAAGTATCACAAAAAAATCATACCCTGAAATCAGTTCTAGAATAATCAAAACTGGAGGTGAAGTAAACCTTAACTTCAATTCCTCAAAATATCTCTGAATTTTTTTCCATTCAAACTTTACATCCTTATGAGTTAAAGTTTTCATCAGAGATGCAATCTTGGAGAAGTCCTAAACAAATCATCTATAATAAACATCTAACCCTAAGAAACTTTGGATATCAAAAACATTTCTGGGCTACTCCCAAGACATAAACGCCTGTAAATTTTTTTGAATCAATTGATACTCCCCTCTCAGATATAACATGCCCTATAAACTTCACCTCTTGGATCTAGAACTCACATTTGGAAATATTTCCATACAGATGATATTCCTTCAAATTTCCAAGAATGATATGAAAATAGTCCATGTGATCCTCCTCTGACTTGGAGTACACCAAAATATCATACATGAACATAACCATGAAAGAGTCTAAGAACCTATGAAATATTCAATTAATCAATGTCATAAATATCGCAGGAGAATTAGTGAGACCGAATGGCATTGTTAGAAACTCAAAGTTCCCATATCGACTCCTAAACATTGTCATAGGTATATCCTCCTATCGTACTCTCAACTAGTGGTACCCTGACCAAAGGTAAATATTTAAAAACCAGTGAGCATCTTTGAGCTGATCAAAGAGATCATCAATCCTTGGAAAGGGATATTTATTCTTAAGGATCACCTGATGTAACTTTCAATAATCCACACAAAGTCTGAGGCTCCTGTTTGCCTTCTTAGCAAATAGGATAGGTGAAGACCATGGTGACACACTAATATAAATAAATCCCTTATTTTTGAGGTCTTTAAGCTGAACTTTATATTACACCAACTCAATAGGTTCCATATGATAAGATGGAATAGAAATGTGCATCATACCCAGAAGCAGGTCAATGGTAAACTCGACCTCTCTCTATAGTAGTAAACTATAAAAAATAGCCAGAAAGACCTTTGGATACACACACACAACCACATGAAGTGGAATTCTCAAACAAGGATCAATGATCTCAAGGAACATCTCTGAAATCTAACATGAGACCACTTCAACATACGAGGAAATATTCCCCACTCTCCCATACCCAGAATCCCACTCACCCTGAAAGACATGAGTGACTCCATCAGAAGAGAAAACCCAAACTTGATGATGGTAATAGTAAATATAGTCCATAAAGTTAATCATACAATCCATTCCAATAATCAAGTCAAAGTTATCAAGATCAAGAACCAAGAAATCCCACACCACTTTAAAGTCAGTTATCATTACCCAACATGTAGGACATTTGAAACCTGGTTCAGACCTCTTTCCAAAAGGTGTGAAAAGATATAATAAGAATGTAATAAGATTTGTATTAAATCCAAACACATCAACTAACTTTGATGATATAAAATAATGAGTAGCACCTAAATCAAATAAAGCGAGTACCATAGAGAATGAAATAAATACCATACCCCTAACAGTAGTCAACCCTACTTCAGATTCCTCTAATGCATACTCTACTATAAATATTTCCTTAGAATAAAAACCCCTAAAGGCAGGTGAACCATCAGAATATCAGAAGAAGAGAGATAATATGAGAACCCAGGTTCTAATTAGAATGTTATAAGCTTTGGATGCAATCCCAACACATCAATTAACTTTGATGATATGAAATAATGAGTAGCACCTATATCAAATAAAGTGAGTACCATAGAGGATGAAATAAATACCATACCTCTAACAGTAGTTGACCCTACTTCAGATTCCTCTAGTGCATACTCTACTGTAAATATTTCCTTAGAATCCAAACCCTTGAAGGCGGGTGAACCATCAGAATCTCAAAAGAAGGTAAACAATATGAGAACCCCGGTTCTCAATGACAAGATGATAGAAACGTTTAGTAAGTTTGGAAAGGATAAAAAGGAAGAAATCAATAGGGAAAGAATTGGGGAGGATGATTGGATAGTAGAGGAGTGGAACAGTCTTGATCAGGGAAGATATCCATAGAATCTCATCCAAGAACAAATGGTGTGGTTCACCTCACAACTCAATGTATGTTCTCAGGATTTTGATCCTTCCTATGACATGGAGTCATTTTTGGAGTTGACTAACTTTATTTATATCAAGTTAGATAGATACATCAATTAATGCCCTAAAAATGATATTAGATACTTAGCTTGGAAGTAATGGGCTGACTTGGATGGGAAACCTATATAGTGTTGGAGGGTTCTATTTTGGAGGTTTGGTTGGATGATTTCAACAATGCTTTCTCATTTCCATGAGGTTTAATGATTTTTTCCAAAAGTAGATTTTTTCGATATTCTCCCCCTTCAAGAGGTATCCAATGTATGATAACAGAATTTTTGACATAATAATTGTTTTAGTAGGGTTTATGGTGTTTTTTTAGAAACGTTATGCATGGAAAACTGGAGTTGAAGTGTTGCAGCAATTATGATGTTCATTTACAGCTTGGTGGTTGTTCATTTTGTAGATTAAAAATGTTGCTAATGATAAGGCCATATTTATCATTGTTCATTTGGAGTACACCTAGTATCTTCTTATCAATGTATAAGAGAAAATATTTTAAATTAAGTCTAATTATATAATTTTGGAATTTTGGGGACCTTTTGGTTCATTTTACACAAAGTAGTGATGGTTTGGGGCTCATGTCGGTGACCCTCATTTGATTTCATGATGCTTCAGTCGATGTATTGGATTGTCTTAGCTTCTTCTCCTCTTAGTCATGTGGTGATTATTTTTATTTCTTTGTATTAATGTCCTGCACTTTGGTTTGTTTGTACTAATTTAGTGTTTGGGGTGGATTTAAGTTCTTGTATATTTCTAGTTGTTTAATTTGTGGTCATCATAATTTTTTTCATGGGTGTGTGGTTCCCACTCAACCTAAAAGTAGTTTTATTAAAAATAAAAAATGGATTTGAGGCAACATAATTGTCCCCCTTGGCCAGAGGATAAGACCTTCCACCCTTAGAAGCATCATAACAAACCTGTGAACCCTTTGTGAGAGTGGATCTAGACTTACTACCTTGGAACATCCTTCCAAAAAACGCCTCAGATGGCCAAGTTGTCCAAAACAATGAAAATTCTTGGGAGCCTCTATACAATTAATCTTGGTATATCCAGGATCTCCACACTGATAAAAAACAAATTTTTGTTTCACTAAAGAATCCCAGGAAATTAGTCCTAAAGAAAATTGGAAACCTTTGTGCTTCCTTTTTTGGCCAGAAGACATGCCCTGGCTAACACCTACACCAACTGAAGCTCCACCCAATCTTGATCTAGCAGTTATGCCTTCCTCTTCCATATCCACTTTGTTGACTACTTTCAAAAAAATTGAAGGCTCAATAGAATCATTATCAATCAAATATAATCCCTCAGACACATCTTAAACCACTGATCCTTGGGATATTCATTGGTAACAAGCTCTGGTGGTAAGTGTGCCAACTCGGAAAAATGAGTGGAATACTCCAAAACCATATGCCCCCTACTCAAGGGTCAGAAAATCCTAAGTATTTTCCACTCACAATGTTTTGGGATAAAACTACTGATTGAAGATCTTCTTGAAGGAAGTTCAGGTTAGGTCCTCATGCAATTTAGCATTCACAGTAGAGTCCCACCATCTCCTTCCTAGTCCGTAAAGAATATACATGAAAAAACCCACGTTAGAGTCCTTAGGAGTCTTTAGAATGTTGTAGATCCTATTGATACAGTCACTCCATGCTTCAAATTTATGGGGTCCTATGTCACCATGGAATATAGTTGGATTCTAATTATAAAATTTTGATCCATTATCCACTACTCGTCTTGGGTTCCCAACACCCGCTTGACCCAAATTCTGAACAATATGGATTACAGCTTCCACTAAAGAAGGTTCTACTGGATAATTTTCCTACAAAACCTATCTCATAGCTTCCTCTCTTGGATTAAGAAGATCATTTATTAGAGGCATTGTCTAATAATCATAAGAAAATAACCAATCATCTTAAGAGAAAATTTCTAAATCATAGGACCACTTTAAGAATCTATATTAATTACTTTAAACAATAATAATTTAAAGTAAACAAGGATTCTACAAATGAAATACATTGCTTAAATAAGGAAATTTTCATTTAAATAAACCCCCATATAAATTTTGTTCAAGAAACCTCAACCACCAAGGCTTAATATTGGAAAAAACTCCTTCACTACCCATATTAACTTGGGTTCAGACATAGAAGTGAGCTAGCCAGAAACCCTCCTACACTTACTATCTAAATTCTGATGGTCTTAAATCCTGTATACGAAGTCACCAAACCAAACCTAGTGTAACACCCCAGGTAAATAAAGAGTATAAAATTTTCACATTTATTCATATCTGTGAATAAAATATTAATATAAATTTAAAGGGGATGCTATGCTCGATGGCGTACCCAACACGTAACAACGAGTTTCTTGGGAATCTTACGTTGCACTCTAATAATAAAATTATATTATTTTAAATGGTAGTTAACGCCTAGCTGTTGTAATGGCAAGAATGAACAGAACTAACTAAAAAATGATTATATATGTTTGTAAAATATTTTTACTCTTTACAATAAATGTTAGAGGATTAAAAATGTGAATGAATCCAATTTTAAGCGTAAACATTCTAATATTCTTTAAAGGGTCGATTAACCGCCTTTTGATGGTGAACCTCTTTTAAATCAACTTTTTGACAATTTTATGTGTTATATTTGACAAAATAAAATTCTTCTTTAGAATCGGGATATCAAAATTTACTTTGTGTAAATTTTTGGTAATTTTCCGATAAAGTTCATTTTTAATGAATAGTGAAAATGTTGTATTTTAATTCAAAACCACTTTTTAATATAATTTATTTATATTATTAGATTATCTTTTGAATTGGTTTTAAAGTAAAATTAGAATATATTTTTACCATTTAATCCAATAGTGGTCGTTGGAATTAATTTCACTTTGAAATTGGACTTCAACTAGTGTCAATCTTTTAATAGATATTGTTTCTTAAAAACACACTATTTGTTTTGACAACGGGAATTAATTATTAAATTAATTAATGCAACTTATATGTTTTGAATTTTGTAAAATAGATATCATTTTTGAGTTTTGAATATCAAATATAGCTTAGGGTGAATTTTTGGTATTTTTCTGAAAAACTTCAATTTTTGATGAAAAGTGAAACCACTAAGTGGTAGTTAAAGAAACTGATTTTTCGTTTAAATGAAACTTTGCCACTTCTGTGATTCGATTTTCAAAAATTTGACATACATGGTTGTCATTAAGAAGTAAAATGTGGTTCAATGAGATTAAAATAATTTTTTGGTGAATAGTAACTTATAAAGTTTTTAATCGCGATTAGAGGTAATTAGTGTAGTTTAAGGTAAAAATAATGTTTTAAAAATATGAAATGACCTATAAACATGTACTACACTCATTGGAAGAGTCATGGCCGAACAATACAATGCATGGGTCAACTTGGGGACCCCATGGAGCCACTTTGGTTGGAAAATGACATAAATACCTTTTTATTTAATGTTAAAGTAAAAATGACACAAACATGAGATGTTTTACTAAAACAATTTTTACATGGGGTTATACAAGTCAGATTTTTGACTATAAATATTCATTAGAAATATAAAAATATTTCATACAACATAGTAGTTTTTTATAATTTTTATATATTAAATAAATTAAATTATTTATGACATCATGATGATGCAGTGATGACCTCATTATTTAACGATTTAAATAAAATGGAAAGATAATGTAAAATCTAAGACCTACACATGTCCAAAACCTATTGGATGGGTGGATTTAGAACCCTTATCATCTTATCCTAGAAACACATCAATGTGGGACCATTAAAATCTGAAACACATTCTAAAATAAAGTAACATTTCTTTACTTTCCAAGAGTGTCCCTCCTCTCCTCTTATAAAAGGCCCCCACCTCTACCTCCTTACCCATACTTCCAAAGCCTTTGGCTCGGCCAACCCCTTCCCATTTTCTCTCTACACATTCCTCTCTAACTCCTTTAAGACTCACTTTGGGAAAAAGTCTTCCCAAGGAATCCTTTGAGCTCAAACCAAAGGGGGTTACCCGATTTTAAGGTAATGTCTTCACTCGAGTCCTTTTGTTTTATTTTGCTTCTCCAACCCCCTAAACTCTTTTTATTATTTTCTTTTGTAACAACTAAAGTATCTTAAATATACTAGGATGTTGTTATAATAAGTATTCAAGCTACTCTAACACACACCTTCGTCTAATGGTTAAAGAACATATTGTTTCTGTGGTTGGCGATTTTCTGCCTCACGAAACGATGATTGTTCAATATTATTTTAACACCTTTAAAGGTCGCCATTAAGAAGACACTATATTTATATATGATATATAATATGTTTATGTTTTAATTAATCTTCTGTATTTTTCATTTATGGCATACCTTTATGGTTTCCATTATGGGTAAATGCGATAATTTCATATAAGAAAGTGTGGACTACCGCCCCTCAAGTGATGTGACTCGTACATGCAATACATGGAATGTATAAAGAATGAAATTAAGGAACATATGTGACCTATATAACATATATATTATACTGGAATTATAATATATATATATATATATCATTTATTTTTAATTCCATTAATATGACAAAGAAAAAATGAAAGTAGCGTTCATGCGTACGTACGGCCTATCGTCTCCATGAATGGTGATTTTCGTTTTTTATCTCCAAATTATATGGAATAGTATAAAATGAATATGTACTGGATATATATGATATTTTAATCATTAATACTATTCTGGAAATTATTTACTTATAACTACATGGACAATCATTTTTCAAACAAGTTCATTTTTGACTCAGGTACCAAACATCGGCAAAAACGTCTGATATGAACTAACATTATTAAACAATTATTATAACATTATAATATGTGATATGAACTAAATAATAATATATAAAGGAGGTCCTTATGCAATTATAAATTGACCAAAGTTTATTATTCAGGAATATAAAGAAACGAACAAGACAAGTCAGACTTGAGGTAAGGGATCCTACTCCTCTCTTTCTTTTTAAGTACACTCTTTTATGTCATTCATTTTAAAACTCATATTTCTTGTTATTGGGATGTTATTTTATATTACTATTACCGTAATTTTTATGTTCATATGATGAGAGACCCTATTCTCTCTCATCAATCCATTTTGGAAGTTTTGAGTGGCGCCGTTAGGCTGTAGAATTTTCATAAGAGATCTAACATCTCTCTTTCTTTTTAAGTACTCTCCTTTATGTCACTTCTCTTAAGATCCTATTTGTTATGTTGGGGGATGTTCTTTTATATTCCTCATTCTATAAACTTTATGTTAATATGATGAGAGACCCTATTTTCTCTCATCAGTCCATTTTGGAAGTTTTAAGTGGCATTGTTAGGCTGCCGAGTTTTCGTAAGGGATTTTCCATATCACTTTTATTCTCGTGAGATTTGTGCTACATTTTCCACAATTTCCTTTTATTGGTGTATGTAATGCCCATTATTTTACTCATTGTGTAATATAATTTCATTTATGAGTATTTACATCAATTTTGTATAGTCCTTCTTTCATGAGGTTCATGTTTCGAAAGATACCCATGTCGGTAAGGGAACCTTTCTCCCTCCTCTTTTTAAAAGACTTATTTTGTTATGTCTTTTAATTCACATAATATTATGTTGGTATATGTTCTTATATATACTTATTGATGTAAATTATATTTCCAAGTGATGAGATACCCTTGTTATCTCTCATCAACTCTTTTTCTGAATTTTGAAGTGACGCCGTTAGGCTGTCGAATTTTTGCAAGGGAACTTCTTAACCCAATTTTGATTCTTTGGGATAAACTTGTACACCTTGAATATGTCATTCTATGATTATGTTTGAATGTCCTCTGATTATTTTACACTTAATACCCACTTATATTTTGTGTATTCGTTTGTTACACATAATTATGTAACTGATTTATCCTTAATCCAAGGATACCGTCTTTGTATGGGACTTCGTCTCAATCTCCTTTCATTGAGGCATATTTTGTTTTATACACAACTTTATTTTATACGGTGTATAAACCCCTTTGACTTTTATGTTTATTCAAAAGGAATCTTTTTTATATGAAGCATTTACTAAATGACAAAAGGGAATGTTTTTGTCATACGTATGCGGTGACAACGACTTCTCCGCCGCCGTGACCATTATTTGGGTTTAGGCTTCCTCTACAAGACATAACTTCTTTTTAAAAGAAAAATAAATACCATGTTTTACTTTTATTTAATTTTGGTATTGAAAATGGTTTTCATAATGTTTTTATTATATCAATGTGTTGTATTGACATCTTGTGATTGAAATGTGGAAATGTTATGTTTGCTTTATGCATGTTTTATGTGATACGATTATGTTCTGGTTCTTGGGCATTATTATGAATACGGGTGGTTCTGTGATAAACTAAGGGAGGGTGAGCCCAATATAGCTCTCCAATTCATTGGGTAATGCGAAGGAGTAAAACATTATGGTTTCTCCGAAGAGATTTAGGGAATATACCGTGGTGGGTATTCCAAACGTAACCAAGAGGGTTACTCCCTACGTAAGAATGTTATGAATGCCTCAAGTTACCTTTTATGTCTTATGATTTCTATGATTTATTCATGATTTGATGAGGTATGTTAAAGTGCCTATGTTTTATGGGTAAAGTATGATTTCATTCATATGTATAAATGAACTCGTGTTTCTTTTCCATATTTTTTTAACCCTTACTGAGCTTTTTATGCTCATCCCAAGTTTTTGAAATGTTTTTCACAGGTCAAGGGAAAGGTACATGATTTGATTATAGTGTCAAGGATGTGTCAAGAAAGAATCCATGTTTTATTTTAAATATGTTTCCGTTGATGGGAAAAATGAATACTGTCTTTTATGTAACCACTTTGTTTAAATGTGGAATGTAATGCAAGTTTCATTATCTAATTCTCTAAAACTCTAAACCTGAAAAGATCCTCAATGTGTAATATTTTAATAACTCAAGATTAAGTAAGGTTTAAGGTTGGGGCCTTATAGTTGGTATCAAAGGTCGGTTTAGATAACTTTAGAGGTTAGGGTATCCTCTAAGCATAAGTGACTTTACCATAATGGTTAGGATTTCAGAAAGAGTCCTAGTTTTAGATAAAGTGAATAAGTAAGTATATCTTAGTGGTTATCTTCCTCATTAGTACATGATGGTTTTGTTGATATACTCGCACTGACATTTCTATTTTTAGTGAATGGATGGATCTAGCAAGCACCAAAGTGACAATAGGTTTGAAGGAAACTGTGGTGGTTCTCTGATTAAGATATTGGATGAAATGGGGTATTCAATGAGGAAACTCGTGGTTGTTCTAAACCAACTATCAAGGAGTCATGATCATCCACTTGAACCTTACTATTTTCTGTAATGCATCATGTACGAGATGACCAATCGATGTGGAAGTTCAGGTAATAATTATAAAGGTAACCATTAGGGTTTATATGATCCTTACTTTTGAGGTAATTATGGGTTATTATATGTTATGATGGAAAATGAAAGGAATGAGATAAAATTGAGGTTAAAATATGTTATGATCATTTTTGAAGATTTTATCTCGTCTTGGGGAATGTTTTAAGAATTATATAGTTTTGGAAAAAGGACAACACGCAGACCGTGTGACAACCCGTCGCACCAGACAAAGCTGCGGGAATCGAACCCACAACCAAAGTGCGACTAGTATTTATCGCCTACCACTGGACTACGTGAATTCACTGGTTAGTTTGACTAATTATTTTTAGTTAGATGATTTTATGAATTAAGAGTAAGCTTATTTTGGGTTATCTATGGAAATTTATTAACCTATCATGGAGGATATGTGATTTGGTTAATTACTTTTCAATACGAGACTTTAAGAGCAACTGATGTTGTTTGGAGATAAATGTTACGATTTAACTTGGAAGACTATGTGACTAAATCCTTCAAATATTTGGGTTTCAATATTAGTTTGGTTTACTTTGAAGAATTTTATGGACAAATTGTTTATCGGATGGTCCTCGTTGAACTTTGGGTTTTGTTAGACAAATTTTGGAGATTAAGAATAGATTTTCTTTTTATAAAGGGTTATCCTTTTCTGGATTATCTTATCTTGTACTAACCTTTTTGGTTTTGGTTTTGGTTAAAGTCAAAAGATATGGGAATTATATAGTTCTCTTTTGTGGATTAGGTGATCCTCTAGAAGTTGATTATAGTACTCTTAATGTGAACAAGTCTTCCTAAATACTCGTCTTTTGGGGAAAGTATGAGTTTGTGTGAGAAATCTAGTAAAAGTTGAAAGTCAACATGACAAGTATGTTTCCTTAAGATCAAAAACAAATTCCTCAATGAAGAGTAACTTAAAACAAAAATGTTGTCTGATAACTTTTCCTACTGGGGAATCGAATACCGTTTAACCCATCACAAGTTTGTGATTTTCTTATGGTTAACTTTCTCCTAGACATGTTTACTATCACTCTCCATTAGAACATGACCCTTTGTTTTTTCCTCCATGTCCATATTTTCATACTTGGAATCCTAGTATGGGTTAACTCGGGTGACCTTTGTACTTATCTTTCTTTATTTTAAAGTGATTTTTTTACTGACTCTTGTTCCGATGTGAGATTTTCAATGAAGTTTCCAAGCCCAATTTTAAAATTGCGAGGACGCAATTCCCAAAATCGGGGAAGGATGTAACACACCAGGTAAATAAAGAGTATGAAATTTTCACATTTATCCATATTTTTGAATAAAATATTAATATAACTTTAAAGGGGACGCTATGCTCGATGGCGTACCGAACACGCAACAATGAGTTTCTTGGGAATCTTACGTTGCACTCTAATAATAAAATTATATTATTTTAAATGGTAGTTAACGCGTAGCCGTTGTAATGGTGGGAATGAATAGAACTAACTAACAAAATGATTATATATGTTTGTCAAATATTTTTACTCTTTATAATAAATGTTAGTGGATTAAAAATGTGAATGAATCCAATTTTAACCGTAAACATTCTAATATTCTTTAAAGGGTCGATTAACCGCCTTTTGATAGCAAACCTCTTTTAAATCCACGTTTTGACAATTTTATGTGTTATATTTGACAAAATAAAATTCTTCTTTAGAATCGGGACATCAAAATTTACTTTGTGTAAATTTTTGGTATTTTTCCGATAAAGTTCATTTTTTAATGAATAGTGAAAAATGTTGTATTTTAATTCAAAACCACTTTTTAATCTAATTTATTTATATGATTAGATTATCTTTTGAATTGGTTTTAAAGTAAAATTAGAATATATTTTTACCATTTAATCCAATAGTGGTCGTTGGAATTAATTTCACTTTGAAATTGGACTTAAACTAGTGTCAATCTTTTAATAGATATTGTTTCTTAAAAACACGCTATTTGTTTTGACAGCGGGAATTAATTATTAAATTAATTAATGCAACTTATATGTTTTGAATTTTGTAAAATATATATCATTTTTGAGTTCAAAATATCAAATATAGCTTAGGGTGAATTTTTGGTATTTTTCTGAAAAACTTCAATTTTTGATGAAAAGTGAAACCACTAAGTGGTAGTTAAAGAAGCTGATTTTTCGTTTAAATGAAACTTTGCCACTTCTGTGATTTGATTTTCAAAAATCCAACATACATGGTTGTCATTAAGAAGTAAAATGTGGTTCAATGAGATTAAAATAATTTTTTGGTGAATAGTAACTTGTTTTTAATCGCGATTAGAGGTAATTAGTGTATTTTAAGGTAAAAATAATGTTTTAATAATATGAAATGACCTAGACACATGTCCTACCCTCATTGGATGAGTCATGGCCGACCAAGAAAATCCATGGGTCAAATTTGGGACCCCATGGAGCTACTTTGGTTGGAAAATGACATAAATACCTTTTTATTTAATGTTAAAGTAAAAATGACACAAACATGAGATGTTTTACTAAAACAATTTTTACATGGGGTTATACAAGTCATATTTTTGACTATAAATATGAATTGGAAAGATAAAAATATTTCCTACATCATAGTATTTTTTTTATAATTTTTAGACATTAAATAAAGTAAATTATTTATGACATCATGATGATGCAGCGATGACCTCATTATTTAACGATTTAAATAAAATGGAAAGATAATGTAAAATATAAGACCTACACATGTCCAAAACCTATTGGATGGGTGGATTTAGAACCCTTATCATCTTATCCTTGAAAAAAAATCAATGTGGGACAATTAAAATCCGAAACTCATTCTAAAATAAAGTAACATTTCTTTACTTTCCAAGAGTGCCCCTCCTCTCCTCTTATAAAAGGCCCCCACCTCTACCTCCTTACCCACACTTCCAAAGCCTTTGGCTCGGCCAACCCCTTACCATTTTCTCTCTCCACATCCCTCTCTAACTCCTTTAAGCCTCACTTTGGGCATAAGTCTTCCCAAGGAATCCTTTGAGCTCAAACCAAAGGGGGCTACCTGATTTTAAGGTAATGTCTTCACTTGAGTCCTTTTGTTTTATTTTGCTTCTCCAACCCCCTAAACTCTTTTTATTATTTTATTTTGTAACAACTCCAGTATCTTCAATATACTAGGATGTTTTTATAATAAATATTCGAGCTACACTAACACACACCTTCGTCTAATGGTTAAAGAACATATTGTTTCTGTGGTTGGCGATTTTCTGCCTCACGAAACGATGATTGTTCAATATTCTTTTAACACCTTTAAAGGTAGCCATTAAGAAGACACTATATTTATATATGATATATAATATGTTTATGTTTTAATTAAGCTTCTGTATTTTTCATTTATGTCATACCTTTATGGTTTCCATTATGGGTAAATGCGATAATTTCATATAAGGAAGTGTGGACTACCGCCCCCTCAAGTGATGTGACTCGTACATGCAATACATGGAATGTATAAAGAATGAAATTAAGGAACATATGTGACATATATAACATATATATTATACTGGAATTATAATATATATATATATATATCATTTATTTTTAATTCCATTAATATGACAAAGAAAAAATGAAAGTAGCGTTCATGCGTACGTACGGCCTACCGTCTCCATGAATGGTGCTTTTCGTTTTTTATCTCCAAATGATATGGAATAGTATAAAATGAATATGTACTGGATATATATGATATTTTAATCATTAATACTATTCTTGAAATTATTTACTTATAACTACATGGACAATCATTTTTCAAACAAGTTCATTTTTGACTCATGTACCAAACATCGGCAAAAACGTCTGATATGAACTAACATTATTAAAAAATTATTATAACATTATAATATGTGATATGAACTGAATAATAATATCTAAAGGAGTTCCTTATGAAATTATAAATTGACCAAAGTTTATTATTCAGGAATATAAAGAAACGAACAAGACAAGTCGGACTTGAGGTAAGGGATCCTACTCCTCTCTTTCTTTTTAAGTACACTCTTTTATGTCATTCCTTTTAAAACTCGTCTTTCTTGTTATTGGGATGTTATTTTATATTACTCTTACCGTAATTTTTATGTTCATATGATGAGAGACCCTATTCTCTCTCATCAATCCATTTTGGAAGTTTTGAGTGGCGTTGTTAGGCTGCAGAATTTTCGTAAGAGATCTAACATCTCTCTTTCTTTTTAAGTACTCTCCTTTATGTCACTTCTCTTAAGATCCTATTTGTTATGTTGGGGGATGTTCTTTTATATTCCTCATTCTGTAAACTTTATGTTAATATGATTAGAGACCCTATTTTCTCTCATCAGTCCATTTTGGAAGTTTTAAGTGGCGTCATTAGGCTGCCGAGTTTTCGTAAGGGATTTTCGATATCACTTTTATTCCCGTGAGATTTGTGCTACATTTTCCACAATTTCCTTTTATTGGTGTATGTACTGCCCATTATTTTACTCATTGTGTAATATACTTTCATTTATGAGTATTTACATCAATTTTGTATTGTCCTTCTTTCACGAGGTTCATGTTTCGAAAGATACCCAAGTCAGTAAGGGAACCTTTCACCCTCCACTTTTTAAAAGACTTATTTTGTTATGTCTTTTAATTCACAGAATATTATGTTGGGATATGTTCTTATATATACTTATTGATTTAAATTCTATTTCCAAGTGATTAGATACCCTTTTTATCTCTCATCAACTCTTTTTCTTAATTTTGAAGTGACGCCGTTAGGCTGTCGAATTTTTGCAAGGGAACTTCTTAACCCAATTTTGATTCTTTGGGATAAACTTGTACACCTTGAATATGTCATTCTATGATTATGTTTTAATGTCCTCTGATTGTTTTACACTTAATACCCACTTATATTTTGTGTATTCGTTTGTTACACATAATTATGTAACTGATTTATCCTTAATCCAAGGATACCATCTTTGTATGGGACTTCGTCTCAATCTCCTTTCATTGAGGCATATTTTGTTTTATACACAACTTTATTTTATACGGTGTATATACCCCTTTGAATTTTACATTTATTCAAAAGGAATATTTTTTATATGAAGCATTTACTAAATGAAAAAAGGGAATGTTTTTGTCATACGTATGCGGTGACAACGACTTCTCCGCCGCTGTGACCATTATTTGGGTTTCGGCTTCCTCTACAAGACATAACTTCTTTTTAAAAGAAAAATAAATACCATGTTTTAATTTTCTTTTATTTTGGTATTGAAAATGGTTTTCATAATGTTTTTATTATATCAATGTGTTGTATTGATATCTTGTGATTGAAATGTGGAAATGTTATGTTTCCTTTATGCATGTTTTATGTGATACGATTATGTTATGGTTATTGGGCATTATTATGAAGACGGGTGGTTCCGTGATAAACTAAGGGTGGGTGAGCCCGATATAGCTCTCTAATGAATTGGGTAACGCGAAGGAGTAAAATGTTAAGGTTTCTCCGAAGAGATTTAGGGAATATACTGTGGTGGGTATTCCAAACGTAACCAAGAGGGTTACTCCCTACGTAAGAAAGTTATGAATGCCTCAAGTTACCTTTTATGTCTTATGATTTCTATGATTTATTCATGATTTGATGAGGTATGTTAAAGTGCCTATGTTTTATGGGTAAAGTATGATTTAATTCTTATGTATATATGAACTCATGTTTCTTTTCCATATTTTTTTAACCCTTACTGATCATTTTATGCTCATCCCAAGTTTTTGAAATGTTTTTCACAGGTCAAGGGAAAGGTACATGATGTGATGATAGTGTCAAGGATGTGTCAAGAAAGAATCCATGTTTTATTTTAAATATATTTCCATTGATGGGAAAAATGAATACTATCTTTTATGTAACCACTTTGTTTAAATGTGGAATGTAATGCAAGTTTCATGATCTAATTCTCTAAAACTCTAAACCTGAAAAGATCCTCAATGTGTAATATTGTAATAACTCAAGATTAAGTAAGGTTTAAGGCTGGGGCCTTATACCTAGGCAGTGTCACAACACTTCAGTCTGGGAATTGGCTCTGATACCAATTTGTAACAAACTAGCCTGGGTCAACTAGACAAGTCACCTGAGATGGCATGCTGCATGGTGACAAGCAACAAAGACAGACAAGTCTCATTCATAACTAAATAACCGCATAGTACAACATGAAAGAAAATGATACATATCCATGAGACATATAAAGTAAATACAAACAAGACACACTAGAAAGATAAATCATACTAGACTAACAAGTCTTCGTGTGACCATTCATCATAACCAAACCATCCCACTATGAAGGAATCGAACAATGAGAGAATATGTCATGCTACATGATTCCCTTCACTTAACCTGAGTCCCGAAAAACAACTTTTATAACCACCCAAAGGAAAAAGTAGGTTTTAAGCATAAACCCCAATATGATTTCACCAAATAATCTTTACAAAGTCTAATATCAAGAAAAAATGATTTATATCTTTAAAACAAAACCATTTTATAAATAATCTTCATAAGATAAAACCATTTTATAAAAAAACCCTTGATTTTCATAAAATAATTTCTATATTCTCATAATCCAGAAATATGTCATATATATATATATAAGGTGATCAAAAGAAAAACCATCCATGGATACACCATAAGATAAACATGCAAGAAAATAACCATGAAATACCATCATGTGATAAAACCAATAATAAATGACCAAGCACTCCATCTGGTCTATAATCAATGGGAATATGTACTAGACATAAGAAAATCCTAAATTAGGCAATAAATGGATCTAACCAATAAAAATACTATATTTTAATTACACATATAAAAGTGAAACAAAGACATTTACTGGAATTGCACACATTAAAGTGAGATGTCCATTTATCGATGCACCCAAGGTTCCCAATGTTCCATGCTTGTCAAACCACATGAAAACATTGATCACGTTTTATAAAACATTTTCACAGTGAAGCCAATCTACTTCCATGATTGAAAACCTATTTTGAAAACAAATCTTCCTTTGAGGCATTTCATCCACACATAGTGTGTCCAAATCCATTTTTAAATCCAATCTATTTAAAAGCATGTATTTCACAAAGAAAATTCACTTTGAATAAGAAAATATCATTTCCATAAACCAATGGAATTTAAAAAACTCCTTATATAACCAAAATATATTTTTAAAGGTAAATATCCTTTAAAAACATAGAACCCAAGAACAAAATCCAATTTTATCATTAGATCCATCATTTCCATTAATAAAACAAAGGATTCCCACAAGAACATTCAGTTATTCAGGAATTATGAAGCTTTGTATAGACACACCTACCTCAAGAATGAATAGGGAAATCCAAGGATCGATCTCCTAAATTCTGGAGTTGGTCCATCAAAGAGAGGCTCTGAGGCCTTCAAATAGCTCCTTTGGACACCGAAGACTCGAGAGAGAAAAGTGGGAAGAATCCTAGTCTGGAGGGTTTCTAGGTATTTATACCTAGTCTGAAAATTATAAGACTACATTGTAGCCTCCCAGACCACACTACATCCCTCCCTCATTATAGTGAAAGATCCCCTTCCCTGTCTTAGTCCTTTAGTTAAAACTACATCTGAGATCCATGATGTACCATATACCATATATCCTATTTACCTGGGGAAACAATACAACAATTCCATACACACCATACTACAAATCTCTCTAGATCCTATTCTCCTGAGAGCAAGCCCACGTTGTAGGATTTCATCTACACCGCAACCCTACTATTGTCTAACCAGATACTATGCCACAACCCACTACCATGTCATAAGGGTTCCCAATTTGGTAGAACAGGCCAAATCCTACCCTTGGACCACTACACTGTAGCTTATGCCTCCACGCCATAGCAGTCAACTGGTCATAAGGCCTGTGTCGTATAGCTATGACAAATATGGAAGTATCCCCAACATCACATCCAGAACTCTATGCCATAGCCCACTATTCCACACTAAAGCATGAACCTTCATGCTATAGCCTGCACCTCTATAGCACAACCCCTAAATAAAATAGGAAAATTCCAAAAACACCAGCCCGAACTTGAACTATCAACCCTTAAATATTAAAATAGAGCATACCAAAAATTGGTGGAAATCAAACTTTGTGATTGTGTGGTTACTTTACAGTTGTGTGATTCCTATGCGAATACCTAACTCGAGGATGATTACAAATCAATGCCTATAAATACATGACACACAGTTCAAATAAGAGAGGCGACCCTCTTTTCCTTGACTATGAGAAATTATTTTGAGAGGATAACCATATATTTCACACAATGTTTCCTTTTCATGAGCCTTTGAATAAATCCCACAGATAATTCCAAAGCCGAATCTTGAGAAGAAAGGTGTAAAAAATTACCAAAATGATTTTTTTAAGGTAATGATTCTCGCACATAAGAGTTCTGAGGAACTCACCGCATGAATTACTTTGTAAATAACTCTCACATAAACTCCTTTAGAGATCATTTTCATAGAGCTCCTTCATAGATCATATCCCTCGAACACCATTCATGGAGGGTTATTTGTGTAAGCCCTTCACGAACTGGGTAGCCCTGAATATCATCAATTCTACATACCATACCAATTCACTTAGAATACCAATCATGTGAAATAAATAGGATTTCTAAAGTAAATATGGGCTTATTCTTAATGGTCAAGTCCCCAAAAGGCCCATTTTGATGAGGCCTCCTATAGAAAACCAAGCCTTTTACATATAATATTACATGATCTTTAACTTAATTATCTGTTAATACAAAATGAGGATTGAAAAGGCCTAGTTTCTTTAGGAGACTAAGATTATAATACATCAAAAGAAACTAAAACATGGAATCCTTATTTTATTCTCTATAATGAGATCCTAAAATCCATTTGATATCCTACAACTGCATAGGATAACATGGAGAGTACATGAAAGAAAGGGGTGATCTAAAATTCCCAATAGGGAAATAAACATGATAAGGAATCATAATATGTGATTCAAGTAACATAAAATGATATTATAAAAGAAAGGGATTATGAATTATCACATGGGATAATAACATAATGAATATGGTATCATGAGATCATAGAAACATAGGAAAGTGGAAGCTGTATAAAACATGACATAAACATGAGACAAGGCTAACCACTGAGACAACATCACATGGTGGAAAGAGTCCCATAATGAATTAAGTTCACTCCCTAATCCCATGCATAACGTATTATGAGACTAAAACATTACCCAATTCATTGAAGGGATATATAATTTCAGGCTCACCCATCACATTCATATCATGTAAATCCATATTTTTGTCATATAAATAAATCAATCATATGGCATAAAGATAATAATTTACCATGGAAAGAAATGGGTTTCATAACCTTGCCTCATATCATAATAAAAAGAAATTTCTTAGAGAAGGCATTTAAGAAATGATCATAAGGCATGTATTACCATGTCAAAGGAATGGAGAATGAGCTAGGAATATAAGAGACATATATATATAATTTAGAATCAATCCATATAATCAAAGGTTATTGTTATTGGTGAATAGAAATACTTTTAAAAAGATTAAAAATATTATTGAGGAAAATAGCATTTCCACTTTTAAAATCACTTTTGAAAAACTGAAAATTCACAAAATATTGTAGAAATCCTTTTATTTGAAAATATAATTAGAAACATGTAAATGAAGCTTCAAAAAAATTATGGTCATGACTGCAGGTAATTCTGTACATGTTGAATAAAAAAACATTCCATTCACTTTGGTAAAAAGTTAAAAAAAAATTAACTCATTCACACAACAACAAGATGACTCATTTTAAACCATTTTGTAAAGATTCAATATGGGTATGAATTTGAAAAATCATAAAATAATATTAAAAATTTAAAAAAAATTAAATAAAACATAGACATGAAAGATAAAGGGTTTTCAACTGTATAAATAAATAGAGTCGCTTTCCATAAAAACATTTTCTCAGTCATTTTAAGTACCAAAGAGAGGAAAATGACACTATTAATTGAAATAATCATGAATAACCAGAGGAAAAGAAAATATGTTGGGTTTAAGATAGAAATAATTTCCCCAATGGAGACATAAACATAAACAATCTTGAATAATGATGAGGTTGTGAAATAAACCCTTTCCATTGTGGTAACTTTTGAATCATAACCTCCATGAATAAATAACTTCAAATAAAACTTTAAATACCATGAATATATAGATATTAATGATATAACATATAAAATGGGAAGTATATACACCACAAAAAAGAAATAAGTGGTGAATATGGCATATGTCTCATGGAAGTAAAAGTGATATGAGAAATCCCTTACCTTGAGTCCAGACTTATTATGTATACCCTTTATATCATGTATAATAAACTTATATTAATTATTTTTTTCTTAAGAAACTTTTCCATGTTTAATCCTTTATACATAAACCATTTACTCAATTTATTTTAATGGCATATTTAATTACTAAATTAGTTATGTCCACATCAGGTTTTTTAAGGACATTTGATTCATAAATTCAAAATGGCATCAGTGTGTTGATCGTGGTCAAAGAGGTCATTGCTCCATGATGTGGTTATTTTTCATTCTCTTTTCCACATCCATTTTTGTTATTTTTATTGATTTTTTTATTTCAAAATGTTTCATTTTGTTAAATAATTAACATTTGTTTTGTTTTTGTACATTTCTAGGTAAAATAATCTTTTTTAGTGTAAACTATGTATTTCATTGATTTGTTTTTCATTTTAAATAATTTTAAAATTAGTTCATTCACTCTGCTTCCACTTTTTGTTTTCATTTTTATTTTAATCTTTTATTCTTTTATTTTATCATGTATTTTGTTTTAATAAATATATATAATAATTATTTTATTAATTATTTTAATTTATTAACTCTTTTTTTAATTAATTTTGAATTTAATAATGTTTAATTCATTAATATAATGTTTGATTCAATAATTTAATTATTTATTTATTTTTAATTTTAAATAAATAAATTTTGTCACTTTTGTTTTGATTCTTTAAATAATTAAATTAATTCTAATAATATAATTAAATTATTTAGTTCTTTTAATATTTAATTTTACTTTAGTTCTTTCAATTATTTAATTAATTTAGTTGTTAATTGAGTTTTTCATACAAACTTTTTTTTAAATTATTTATGAACAAAATGTAATTTGTAGTTAGTTATTTATTGAAATTTAATTTTATTTGAGTTAGAATTTTAATTTAATTTTTTAATTTAATTATTTTCCCTTCTTAGTTTAACTATTTATTTTATTTAAGTTGTATTTAGTTTGGATCATTTGTTGTGCAGGTAACTCAATCTACTGACATTGTCAGCTCCACTATCTCACTATTGCCACGACTCACTGATACATATCCCCTCAACCTATTGTTATTCTATCCACCTATCAATACACTACTCATTGATGCCCAAATGTCCTATTGTCACTCCTGTCGATGACTCAAGTCACTGACAGCCTTACTCTCCCTGACTCACCAACGTTGCATTGGTGAGTCAATGATCTACTGACACCCTTTTTCCCTAATCACAGATGCAACCATTTCAACCTACCAACAGACATTGTTGGTGACTCAAATGAGTCACTGACGGTGCCTCCCCACTCCATCCCATCTATCTACTGACGCAGCTCCTCTCCTCCTCACTTATCGACACCCATTTTTTCTACATCGGTGACTCATCCCCACATTCTTGAGTCACCGATCATTCTCCCCTACATTTACATCTACCGACACTTTCTACCCACCTTTACTCCCCCAACAACACCAGCATCACCTAAACAACAATTCTACCCACAGCATAGCAAAACAACACCATCAACCAAACTCAGCCAGCAGTAGAAATTCAACAATCAACTAACCAACAGCAGATAAAAATTGAACAACAACAAAATTCACTCCAGTAGCAGCAACCAAATACAAATCAGCACAAACACAGGTAGTAAAACAATCAAATTAAAACACCAAGATCAAACACTCAAATCAGATCAAACCACACATGGCCAAATGAAGATTCAAAGTGAAACTCACCTTTAAAACCCTCAGTAAACCTAGCCTGAACCACTGTGCCGCGCTACCCTCTTCTTCTCAGTTCTACCTCAACCAAGCCCCACCGATGCTCCCTACCTCATCACAATCCTTCCATATTGCCAAACCCAAAGTCATCAGCCCTGTTCCTCTCTCTCCATAAACACACTGCCGCCAGAGCACCTCCCTATGCCACCTCACCTCTGTGCACCCCCTGTTCTAACCCTAATCTGAACTCGCCCTACCCAAACCCTCTGCCTCAAACCCTCCTTGTCGCGCCTATCCTTAGTTCACCTCTTATCACCTCTGCTCAAAGCCATCCGACCCCCTCCATTTCTTTTATCACGACCCATCCCCTGGGGTCCTTGTTGTGACTACCCCAAGCCCACCTTCTATAGGCTAGGGGTCGGTGACTAGCACCAGAAAGGCATATCCCAAAAAGGGAAGGCATTGCCTTTAAACTTGTACACACACATACTAGGTACACAACAAAAGAAAACCTCAAAGTAGAACTATTGATAGTAAAAGTTTGAACTGAAAGTAAAAAGGTCCAATATACAAACCCAGCTAAAAAGAAAGTACAACAAAAAGGAAAAATAGATCATGAGGTCATCCGCTAAGGATCCTACCTGAAGGGTAGGTACATCCCATCATTGTGGCTCTCCACATCAACCAATCACCTCCATACGTCTTCTAGTCATGGATCCCAAATCTCGGTCAAAGTTGTATGTCGTCTGCACAAGAGACAATAAGATGCAGGTGAAGCCCATGCAAGGATGATTATAACAATACCAAGTAGGGACCCTGAGACCCCCGAAGGTCTCCCAGAATTCCACAAAGGAAAAACTACAAAGCATGATCTCAATCACAAAGCACAAGTAAAAGACAGCTCACACCAGGTATATAACTTAAAGAACATGAATAATAATGATTAGTCGTAAAGATAAATCATCTTATTCCATTGATAAGTTCCACTATTGAACTATAAATAAGTCATTCTATTTACAATCCACATTGGGTGGTAAGTTTTCGATCCACACAAGGTCATAAGTCATCAATACATACAGGGTCATAAGTTGTTGATCCAAGACAGGCTGCTCTAAGGCTGTTCCTCATCAGGTCACACTACTACTGATCCACATAGGGTTATAAGTCATTGATCCACATAGGGTCATAAGTCGTCGATCCACATAGGGTCGTAAGTCGCTGATCCATGATGGGTCTCTATACGTTTGGTCCTATTTGGGTCACACTAATGTTGATCCACATAGGGTCTCTCTGATGCAAATCCACAAAGGGTCGTTCTTCACTTGATAGATAGCCACAGGATTCCCGCACGTGGTGTGCAAGAGTTCCATAGATTCTGATACTCAAGCCATAAGTCATACCTAAACATACACTAATTACTATTAATAAGTAACCCAAATAACCTCCATGTCATAAGGTTTCCAATGCAATAGACGTTGCGCTAATCGGATGCACGGTCTATAAGTTATAAGCATTTTTGTACTGAGGGCCCAGTTGGATTCGAGTTCGATCCAACCTGGTCGTACTCCAACTTTCTTCAAAACCCAAGTGGAGTATCTCAAAAATACCACCCCATCACAAGGGTCCTAACACCGCAAATGGTTGAAAGGCATTTTTGTGGGTGTTTTTAAATAATGTTCAGTTTCGGGTTACTTAGGTGTAGCAGAGTGGATGACCAAAGTCGTCTCTCAATGGAAGAAGAAAATTATAAAAACTTCTTAAATGTATTCTAAAAATAAAATAAAATAGAATAAAAACACTACTTGTAAGGATGGGGGTTCATTTATTGTTTATAAAACTAGAAGAAATTTGCTGGAAGAAGATTGCATTTTTTTTTTGAAATGAAGTTCGATTAAAAATACACAACAATAAGATGTTTTTTAGACAATATTTAAAAGGCTTAATCGATATAACTCTACCTATTCAACCAATTATTTATCATTATAATTTAAATTAACATTAACTTAATTATGATCCCTTCATTTTTTAAATCCTGAACCCTACGAGAATTAACTTTACTATAAAGATGAAGTGAATTTAACCATAGGCTAACTTCAGAACATGTAATCGCATCACCCTCCTTTGATTGATGTTATAAGGTTAGCTTATGGTCAGTGGTAAATTAAGACACATTTCAATTCTAGAGAATGAGTATGAATTGTGTTTATGGAATATATTTTAACTCTAGAAACTTATCATGTGTGGTCTTGTATTACCGATTAATTTTGCGCTCTCACAATTTAAACAAAACCTTGACCTCACGAGTTTTTGTGTTAATTGTTTAATTGATTTATTAGTTTCTTATAATTTAAGAACAAAATTCATGGATCATATTATGTTAATTAAAGTATCTCAATGATTCAAAATAATTAAATGAATAGGGTAGAAGATAGATCGATCAGTAGAAAACTACTCTTCCATGGGCGGTGTGGTCATCGTGGAGACGTTTTGCATGAGCAAAGGATTGAAAGGGTAGAACAAAATCTTGTCTCAACTATTGATTCCAAATCAATTAGTAAGATTAATATAAGAAGAAATTTAAATAAAACAGAAGAAAAGAGAATAAATAAAAGAATAACAAAGAAGTTTATTACACAAATGAAAACATTACAACATGATGAAGAGAAGAAGGCTTCGATGAAGGGGTCCTTGCTTCAAGAGCTAACCCTCTTACAATGGTTGGAGAATTTGAATGAAACCAATTCTCCTATGCCTTTAATCTCCTAATTCACATCCCAACCCCTCCAAAGGAGATAAAAACTAAGTTATAGAGTAGAGGGGAGGCTAGGTTACAAGTGGTGTCAAGTGTGAATGGGGAAATTCGTAAAAATATTTTAATCCAACTTTCACTGAAAATTTGAACACAAAAACGCATGAATCAGATCTCCTTAAAGAATGATGATTTATGAGAAATTTAATCCTAGATATTATCTCAAAATTTGGGCCTAATCCAAGCATGGATGAATAAGTTATTGTAGGTTCCGGGCACAGCGGAAGCGTGTTGGTGGGTTTTCCCAACTTTAATTTTAACGTTAAACAACGTTCAATCCGAGATTCATCATGATATAAAATGCCAAATCTTTGGAATAGAACGAAGAACGAAAAGAAAAGAAGAGTCTCAGAACCCTAGAGGTAGGATCATCATATATTTATTATAATTAATTTAATTAATTCATAAGAATGACCTCGATGGAATTCTTTCTTCGTTGATGCCTCCGGTCACGATCCTCTGATCTGTGGTTGCATCATAGAATCCAAGTGCAGGATTCCTCTAGCAGTGATCCATATGTGCTCCACATATCTCTAGATGTCATTGAAGGGAACTCCGGGTGCTATCGCGGAAGAACCTTCGCTTGCGATGTCCATCTTCGATCGCCTTGATCCGGTGGAAGATCTTGCTTTCGTAACTTGAAAGCGTTTTTGGTGGAAAGGGAATTCTCTCTTGGCTTGAGAGTGTTTCCAAATCCGTTGTGCACAACCAAAATGGCTAACCCCTTTGAGAAAAATGTAATTAGGATTTATAATACTTAGAATAATTAAAATAAATTAATTTCTCATAAGAATTTAATCATTTCATTTAATTCTTAGTAATACCCCATGTCTTAATAATGACAGTTGACCACCATTATTACTTGACATGTGTCCAACGCATTAGATTTAATATCATTTAATTAAATAAACAATATTTTCTCACGAATATTGAAAAACAAACTACACAGCGTGTATATATAAATATACACAGCGTGTACTTTTATTTTTCAGTTTTATTTATTTCCTCCACCATATTTATTAGTCCCTAAGTAATGACTATTTATTTCTTAAATAAATGTAACTGCATTACTCGCTAATAAATATATATATATTATTTCACCCACAATATATTCTCTCAAACAACTAGTGTCAAAATAAATGCGATCATAAATCCTTGAATAATTATTAAACCACAATCGGTAATAATCTTTATTCAACTTGTTAAATTAATATTTAACTGAGATACATAGACACACTTAGTGTGTGACCCTCTAGGCCTCTTTCTCAGTGGAATTAGGCGGAACCTACCTAAAGTCCAAGGTTAGCATCTAGCAAGACGCCAAGGCACCCATAGAGAAAGAAGTTAATTCCGCAATGATGTGTCACCTCCTACGAATGCTTACCGTTTAATATAATCTCTTTGTCTCGATATCTTTAATCAAGCGGGTTGCATGCTAGTGCCATCAACCCATGTGCTCGATTATTCTTTCTTTGAATTCCTGGAATTGAACTCGCCCATACCTTACCATGGCCATGGATTTATTTAGGCCATATCAATTCCATCAAAAGGCCTGAGATATCTACTTCTGTTATGGAACAGAAGGGATAAATCCTTTCTCGCATTATCTATTAATGCAGTATTACTCGTGACGCACCCAACGTATCCTACCTCACTGTGAACAGTGTGTCATCATAGTTTTCGTCAATACATCTAAGTGCGCGAGTTGTAATAACCATTAATAATAATCTTAAAGTCTATGGACCAATACGCACGTCCAAAGATAGGAACATCCAATGACACTATAAAATGTGGATTTCCTACTGGTGGGTATCGTTCTCATAATATCCTCCTGGATATTACCAAGGGTGCACACCATGAGAAGGTGCCTCAAAGTTTTATGAGTCTTCACCCCTAATGACCTGTATTATTTGTGTCCCTCAAATAATATCATCTGGCCATAGAACATATATTCAAGAACAGTGTTATGGCACTTCTGGGTTCTCATCATAATAGGGATCCACTATGACCCATTAATGCAACAACTATCCTTAGGACATTATCACATGCATTGTCACACAGAAGAAAAATCAAGATGTGATAAGGCTTTTATTAATGAATAAAGTACAATGTAGTTGGTTCTAGACCACCAACTCTGATAGACTCCCACATGGACTAGAGCCAACTGCTAACAACCTTTAACCCACTAGCTCTCACATGATATTCATGCTTCTACTGAGATAGGCCTTTAGTCATGGGGTCCGCCACATTCTCTTCCATGAACACTCTGCTCACTGCAACTTCACCCCTCTAATAGAAATCTCTCAAGAGGTGATACTTATAGAGTATGTTCTTTGTTCGTTGATGTGACCTTGGTTCTTTTGCAAGAGCCACCGCTGTAGTATTATCACAATACAATGTAATGAGATCTTTACTGCTAGGCACCACATCTAGCTCTTGGACAAAGTTATGAATCTAGACGACTTCCTTGAATATATCAGAAGCCACTATATACTCGGACTCTACTGTAGAATCGGCAACAACTGGCTACTTTGAACTCTTCCAGCTCACAGCTCCTCCATTAAGACAGAAAACATATCCAGATTGTGACTTCAGATCATTCTGATCTGTCTGAAAACCAGCATCAGCATACCCTCTGATGACAAGCTCCTCATCTCCTCCATACACCAGGAACATATCCTTATTTATTCTCAGATACTTAAGGATAGTCTTAACAGTATTCCAATGTTGTTCCCCTAGATCTTCTTGATATCTTCCTACCATGCTCAGTTCATAGGCAACATCAAGTCTGGTACATAACATGGCATACATGATGGATCCTATAGCCAAGGCGTATAGGTCATCCTATCTTTCTCTTGTTGTGTCTGAGGACACATTTTCTTATAAATATGTAAGCCATGTGACACTGGAACCAATCATCTCTTGGATTGTTCCATACTAAATCTCTTTAGTATCTGGCCAATGTATGTACCCTGACTTAGTCCAAGAAGCCTCTTGGATCTATCACGAATGATCTTGATCCCTAGAATGTAGGCCGCTTCTCCCAAGTCCTTCATGAAGAAACACTTGTTCAACCAGTCCTTAACTGACTGTAAGGCTAGTACGTCATTTCCAATAAGTAATATGTCATCAACATATACTACTAGGATAAAGACCGCATTCCCATTAAACCACTTATAAACACATAGCTCACATCCGTTCTTAATGAAACCAAATTCCTTTATGGCTTCATCGAATTGAATGTTCCATGACCTGGATTCTTTCTTCAATCCATAAATGGATTTTTGCAACTTGCAAACCCATTTGGCTTCACCTGGTGTCACAAACCCTTCTGGTTGTGTCATATAGACATCTTCCTGAAGGTTCCCATTAAGGAATGTTGTTTTGACATCCATTTTCCAAATCTCGTAGTCATGGTAAGCTGTTATGTCAAGTATGATTCTTATGGATTTAAACATGGAAATTGGAGAGAATGTTTCATCATAGTCAATTACTTGACGCTGTTTAAATCCTTTATCCACTAGCCATGCTTTATAGGTGCTAACTTGACCTTCCATGTCCAGCTTTCTCTTGAATTCCAATTTGCATCCAACAAGCTTTACATCAATTGGCTCATCGACCAGAACCCAAACTTAGTTCTGATACATGGAATCCATCTCAGAATTCATAGCTTCTAGCCAACTTGTAGCTTCTGAGATTTCTACTGCTTCCTTGTAGTAAAGATGTTCATCATTGTCCAACAATAATGATTCACCATCCTTGGTGACTAGGAAAACAAATCTCTCTGGTTTCCTTACCTCTCTTGAGCTCCTACGCAGTACTTGTGTTTCTGGAACCTCTTCTACAGGGTCCCGTGGAACTTGTTCCTGTACCAACTCTTGTGTATCTTGAGTATCATCTTCACCGAAGTAAATCTTGCTCCCACTATCCTTCTTGAGGATGTGCTCCCACTCAAGAAAGATGGCTTGTCTGGCGACAATCACTTTCTTGTATTGAGGGTTATATAGGTAATATCCTTTCATTTCCTTAGGATATCCTATAAAGATACACTTTGTGCCCTGGGGTGCTATTTTGTTGCCTGAGAAGGCCTTAACAAATGCCCTGCATCCCCATACATGTGTGTGCGACAAAGTGGGTTTCCTTCCATTCCATAACTCGGATGGAATTCCATTTTCTGCCTTAGTTGGTACTCAGTTTAATGTGTATCTTGCGGATTGTAATGAATATCCCCAAAAGGATAATGGAAGATCCGCATGACTCATCGTCGACCTCACCATGTCCAACAAGGTGTAGTTCCTCCTTTCACTAACACCATTCCACTGTGGTGTATAAGGAGGAGTGAGCTGAGATAGAATCCCAGACTCCCGTAGAAGATCGATGAACTCTTGGTTCAGATATTCTCCACCTCGATCTGATCAAAGCTTCTTTATCTTCTTACCAAGCTGATTCTCTACTTCATTCTTGAATTCTTTAAATTCCTCTAAGGGTTCTGACTTATACCTCATTAAGTAGAAAAATCTGTATCTACTCAAATCATCAGTAAAAGTAATGAAGTAAGAATATCCACCTCTAGCTTCTACTGGAAATGGTCCACATACATCCATGTTTATCAATCCTAGAAGCTCTATGGCCCTTTCACCTTGTCCTCCAAAAGGCGGCTTGGTCATTTTACCTTGTAAACAAGTGTGACGTCTATCAAGTGGTTTTAGCTTAGTTGAGTCTAAATAGCCATCTTGGTAGAGCTTCGTCAAGCACTTATCGTTCACATGACCAAGGCGATGATGCCACAACTGGGTGATGTATGATTCATGTGAGTTTGTTTCATTATCGATTGCCAACACTTTTTTTTCTTAATTTAATACATACAAACCATTATTCAAATGTGCCATACCATAACATATGTTGTTCTTATAAAAGAGACAAACCTTATTTCCAAACTTGAAAACAAATCCATCCATATCCAAACAAGATACAGAAATTATGTTCTTGGTAACACTAGGCACAAAATAACAGTATTGTAAAACCAAAATCATGCCAGTTGGCAATGAGAGGTGGTAGTCTCCAATAGCCAACACAGCCAGCCTTGCGCCATTGGCAGCTCGAAGATCCACCTCTCCTCTAGCGATCTTTCTAAATCTACTTGGTTCCTGCATTTGAATACATATGTGAGCCCCACAAGATGTATCTAATACCCAATGTGTAGAAATAGAAATATTGCACTCGATAACGAACGCACATTTAGCATCCCCATGCTTCTGGGTGCAGTTCCTCTTCCAGTGGCCCTGCTTGCCACATGCAAAACACACTGCCTCCCATTCCTTGCCCTGCCTCTGGATCTTCCCCTTCTTGTAGGGACGGTGCTCGAGGGCTTCAGGATGTTTATAAGTCTTTGTCCCCTTTTCCTTGTCCTTCCTTTTCTTGTTCACCATAAGGATCGTAGGTTTGTCACGCCCCATGCCCTTATCTACTTGGTGAATCAAGGTCAGAAGCTCCGATAGAATCTTCTCATTGCCGCTCATATTATAGTTGACAATGAAGCTAGGGAAGGTCTTGGTCAGTGATGATAGGATGAGATCTGTACGCAACTCATTCGGAAATTTAATCCCTAAGATGTTCAGGCGTTCAATGTAGCCAATAAGCTTGACTACATGAGGCCCAGCTAGTGCAGACTCTCCAAACTTGGTTGTAAACAAAGCATTGGAGATCTCATACCTCTCCTATCTCACCTTATCTTGGTAGAGATCTTTAAGGTGAGACATCATGCTATATGCGTCCATGTTTTCATGTTGCTTCAAGAGCTCATTAGACATGGCTGATAGCATGAAACACTAGACATCTGTGGTATCATCCATTTGTTTCATGTAGAGAGATAATTCCTCATCACTAGCCTCTTTCCCAGGTGCAACTGGAATAGGCTCTTCCAGCACATACAATTTCCTTTCGTGGTGAAGGATGACGCGTAAACGCCTCTACCACTCTTGGAAATTGGTGCCAGTGAGAAGGTTTTCCTTCTCGAGTATGGTGTGCAATGATATGTTTGAAGTCATTTTATTTCCATTTCTATAAATTATGATGAGAAAAGGTTTAGTACTTTATTACAAAAATTGAGACAAATAAATAAATTAATACTTATTAGTCTCCCACTATTTTATCGAAATCCAATAGCTCTCACCATTGACTTTGGAATATTCTGTTGCCTGAATATTCTAGTGGCAAGGATCCATATTGCCCTTTGCATTACCCCAACTAGGGCTGGTCAAGCAACTTGAAGGGTTTTAGGTGGGCATTCCAAATGCCAACTGTATTAACTCGTAGCTCCTTGATCCGCTGAGTGGACTCCCCAATCCTGAAATCCTTTTATTTTTGTATTTCCTCAACCTTTGCCTCTTGGTCACACCAAGTCCTATTGTGGCAGTCAACCCTTGATGTGAACCAAGTCAAGTCAACCCAAAACCTTGAATTAGAATTCCCCGATAATTGAAAGCACCCCAACTAGGGTTGTTCAAGCACTTTGAACTATGGTTCGATTCTAACCAAGATTATGGAAGGCTATACCAACTTAATATTTCTTTTTGAGGGATTTTATCCTTATACGTAAATTTCCATTTTATTATCTTTGATTACATACTTTTTAATATTAAGTGGGATATACTTAAGTGATTAACCATGTCTAAGATAATATTTACGTATAAGCCAATTTTATTTTAGTTCCATATTGCATGCTCATTTAATTCAATAATTGTGTGATCGTGACAACACACCCACAATAAATAAACCATGAAACTAACAGAAATAAAATAAATTATATGATAATGATCTTTTCTATTGGTGAGTTTATCTAGCGGTTGATAAACTAACCCAAGACCTAGGGGAGAAACACTTTGAACCTTTCGGGTTCGTGTTTACAGCTTTCCACCTGTCCACCTTTGTATCTCCTTGGATTGGTTTCACCTTGGCTTCTAACTTGAGCCGCCTCCACTAGCTTGGGATCTCCATCCATTACATATGCATTTATCTCACACACAGGTGAGGGGTAAAAATGGGTTTTTACATAGAAGAATCCTTGGGCACGCAGTCCCTACATATTAATGAGGAGATAGATCATAGGCCAACAAATTTAATTTAAATAAATTAATTAAAAGAAACCATTCACATACAAAGGTCTCGTTCTAGCTCATGATCATCCATACATTCAACTATATTTACTCATAAATAAAACTAGAATTCAATTCTTTAATCGTTCTTGTTTAATATAAATCACGCTCGCATTAATTAATTATCTTTAATTAATCAATCCTTTTATATTAAACCCTTTTTCTGAATTTCCTTGAGATTCTCATCCATCATAATTTTAAACAAATAAATTCATTTAAAATTATCCTTGTACGTAACTTGTACCTTGGAGTCAACCTGGTGAATTCCCATTCATTACACAGATGTTAAATTAAACACATATATATAAAACACCTATCACGTGTTGTGCCTCAGCTTTACGCCTGCACTATGGTACACGTCTCAAGGGTTTGTATAATATAATAATAAATTTTAAAAATCTGTGTAATTTGGGTGAGTACACAGCGTGTAGTTCTAACTACACATCGTGTACTTTTCTTCACCGTCCATCCGAAGTACACGCCCGGGGACATGGCGTGTCAATGTACTTTAGAAATTTTTGGAGTACATGGCGTGTTCTTTTGGACACACGCCATGTAGTTTCCACGTTAGACGGTTTCCAGCCGGGCAAGCCGTGTACGGGGTACACGGTCCAACCCGAACCCAAAGGGACTACACACCGTGTTCATTGGACCACACGGTGTGTAATCTGGAAACCGTGTGCCACCTATTTCTGGACAACACACGGTGTCATAAATGACTTCAATACACAACCTGATTTGGCGGATCGGTCAATGCATTGAACCTAGACTACACGGCGTGTACTTATGAATACATGTCGTGTATTCTGGTGTTGTACGGCCAGAAATGTTTGGCTCCTCTGGATGAGTTCATCTATTTTATTTTAATCAAAAATTAAAAGAAAAAAATCATTTCTGTGAGGTGAACGAGAAACGAGGGAGGAGGAACAGATCTCGACATTCAGATTTCCAGAACGATTAAACATGAATTGAAATAACTAAATTATTAAATGTGTAAATCACCAACGAAAAACTAAATAATTATAATCAACGATATGACCACTCTGATACCACTTGTAGGTTCCGAGCACAGCGGAAGTGCGTTGGTGGGTTTTCCCAACTTTAATTTTAACGTTAAACAACGTTCAATCTGAGATTCGTCACGATATAAAATGCTGAATCTTTGGAATAGAATGAAGAACAAAAAGAAAAGAAGAGTCCCAGAACCCTATAGGTAGGATCATCATATTTTGATTATAATTAATTTAATTAATTCATAAGAATTACCTCGATGGAATTATTTTATCATTTATGCCTCCGGTCACGATCTTGTGATCCGTCGTTGCGTCGTAGAATCCAAGTACAGGATTCCTCTAGCGGTGATCCACACGTGCTCCACGTATCTGTGGACATCGTTGAAGGGAACTCTGGGTGCTAGCGTGGAAGAACCTTCGCTTGTGATGTCTGTCTTTGATCGCCTTGATCCGGTGGAAGATCTTGCTTTCGTAACTTGAAAGCGTTCTTGATGGAAAGGGAATTCTCTCTTGGCTTAAGAGTGTTTCCAAATCCGTTGTGCACAACCAAAATGGCTAACCCCTTTGAGAATAATGTAATTAGGATTTATAATACTTAGAATAATTAAAATAAATTAATTTCTCATAATCATTTAATCATTTCATTTAATTCTTAGTAATACCCCATGTCTTAATAATGACAGTTGATCATCATTATTACTTGACATGCGTCCAACGTATTACATTTAATATCATTTAATTAAATAAACAATATTTTCTCACGAATCCCGAAAAACAAACTACACGGCATGTATATATAAATATACACAATGTGTACTTTTATTTTTCAGTTTTATTTATTTCCTCCACCATATTTATTAGACCTTGAGTAATGACTATTTATTTCTTAAATAAATGTAACTGCATTAATCGCTAATAAATATATATATATATATATATATATATATATATATTATTTCATCCACAATATATTCTCTCGAACAACTAGTGTCGAAATAAATGCAATCAGACATCCTTGAATAATTATTAAACCACAATCGGGAATAATCTTTTTTCAACTTGTTAAATTAATATTTAACTGAGATACATGGACACACTTAGTGTGTAACCCTCTAGGCCTCTTTCTCAGTGGCATTAGGTGGAACCTACCTAAAGTCCAAGGTTAGCATCTAGCAACACGCCAAGGCACCCATATAGAAAGAAGTTAACGCCGCAATGACGTGTCACCTCCTACGAATGCTTACCGTGTAATATAATCTCTTTGTCTCGATATCTCTAATCAAGCGGGTTTCATGCTAGTGCCATCAACCCATGTGCTCGATTATTATTTCTTTGACTTCCTGGAATTGAACTCTCCCATACCTTACCATGGCCATGGATTTATTTAGTCCATATAAATTCCATCAAAGGGATTGAGATATCTACTTCCGTTATGGAACAGAAGGGACAAATCCTTTCTCGCATTATCTATTAATGCAGTATTACTTGTGACACACCCAACATATCCTACCTCACTGTGAATAGTGTGTCATCATAGTTTTCGTCAATACATCTAAGTGCACGAGTTGTAATACCCATTAATAATAATCTTAAAGTCTAAGGACCAATACGCACGTCCGCAGATAGGAACATCCAATGACACTATGAAATGTGGATTTCCTACTGGTGGGTCTCATTCTCATAATATCCTCCTAGATATTACCAAGAGCGCACACCATGAGAAGGTGCCTCAAAGTTTTATGAGTCATCACCCTTAATGACCTGTATTATTCGTGTCCCTCAAATAATATCATCCGGCCATATAACATATATTCAAGAACAGTGTTATGGCACTTCCGGGTTCTCATCATAGCAGGGATCTGCTATGACCCATTAATGCAACAGCTGTCCTTAGGACATTATCACATGAATTGTCATGCAGAAGAACAATCAAGATGTGATAAGGCTTTTATTAATGAATAAATACAAAGTAGTTGGTTCTAGACCACCAACTCCAATAGTTATGACCCAAATACAAAACCCATTTCCATTCTGGCGATTCCATCCCACCATTGACTTAATGGCCCATTTACTCCATCTAAATGCACTCTTTAGCTCTATTTTCCTGAATAAAAGTTGTATCAAATTAAGTTAGTAACACTATTAAAAAAAATTAAGTTCAAATAATTCATATTAAAATATTTATGTGCGAAATACTACAGTGCATTTTAAAAGGGTAAAACTGGAATTTTCATCAAATTTTCAAATGAATGATCTAATCCCAAATATTTCATAAATGAATATATTTAGCACAATGTGAGAAAATTATGTCATTTATTATCAATAAAATATTCAACAAAATAGTTTTTTATCAATGGTGCGTCGATCGAACACTCGGTTTGTGAGATACTCAGGTTTTAGTGAAATGGGACCGGTCGGGTCCGGGTCCGGGTCCGGTAGGGGTCCGGCCCGACTGGCCCGTTGGGCCTACAGGTCCATCCCAGCCAGTGGATCTAGCCCATCCAGTGGGTATGGCCCAGCCCGCGGTTCTGGCCTGCGGGTTTGGCCCGGCCAGTGGGTCTGGCCCGTCTAGCGGGTTCGGCCAGCGGGTTCGGCCCGACCAGCGTGTCCAGCCCGCTTAGAAAACCCAGCCCATGTGGTGCGGTCCAGTTACTAGATACACTAACTGGATGTAGTACATCCAGTTCGTCTAGCTGGCAGTGCCAGTAGGGCGTCGCCCCTCCTTCCGAAATGGTCGGCTCGAGCCAATCGTTGGTCCAGCCGAGTGGCCCGAGCGGGCCACTCCTCTCCCCACACAGCGTGTCAGCACAGTGTCATTCTACCTCCATGGCCCGGTTAGTCGTGGCTCCTACCGTTTCAGTGCCTGCAGGCTCCGCTCCTTCATGCGGCCGGCTCGGCCGGCCGCCGTCACTGGTTGTCGGCACCGCCGTGCCAGTGGTGTCGCATCGGCGGTTGCTTCTGCAGGCCACCAGAGATGCTTTGGTGGTCTTTTTTCTTTCTCGTCTATGCCTACAGGCATCCCGGGTCACTACCTTCACTGTGAGGCCCTTGAATTTATCTTGTCACCACATTTCCCAGTCGCGCACAAAGAACACATATAACCAAGAATAACAGTGGGTTTGGTCCTTGTTTGGATTAGCCCGCACCCTCTGCGTTAGTGTTCTAACGTAGGGGTGATATCAAGCAACATTTAGGAAGAATAAACCCCAAAAAGAAACCCCACAACAACCTCCCATAAAAATAAAGGATCGTGGATCAACCCGTTGGTCAGTTGATCCGTGTTCTTCATATTAACTAAGAACGGGGAAAGAGGAAACATAAAACACATAAATCCCCTATCTGGAATCAGTGTTGTGGATGAAGGAGAAGATTCACACTCATAGACATTCCATGTTTTTTGGTGCTCATTATCACCCATCGATGTATGGTTCAAATCCTCCAACAGTCATCGATCAAACATCATTTATCATTAGAGGGTGACGTCGTCGGCGTTTCGTCAGAGCTTCCTCTCATGGTTTGTGAATTCCATTTCCAACGATTTGTTTAATAAAAGAAATAATCCTCCACATTGTGTTCATTATTATGATTCATTAATGAATCTTAATAAATGACCCTATTAAATACATGGGCATTGAGATTACACAAACAGAGGGACAAGTCATTAAAATCCCCTCATTCATTGATCGTCGTTACACTATGGTTCCGCCAACAACTGCTCAATGGTGGAAGAAAAAGAATAAAATAACCTATAGTTATTTTATTATTATTTTTTCTGAAAGTCCAAAAATTAACTTTTTTGTCCGACCCTTGTCGGTCGAAGTTAAGCTTGTCTTAAGTGAATCCCGGTGATGCGAATTCAATGGTGCCCTCGGATTTTCAATCTAAGCATCGGTTAAAAAGGTAGAAAATCTTGCTTGCACGTTTAAAGAATATACCTTCAAAAAAGTTCAAAAATTATTAACAGTTTTCCTCGACCCGCGTCGGTTGAGGTTAGGATCCTACTAAGGGAAACACGCCCTCACAATCTCAATGGTACTCTCGGATTTCCAATCCGAGTTACCTTTTAGGAGTTATAAGGATTTGAAAATAAAATAATTGTTACCAAATTATTTTATTTATGGCCAAAAACTAACTTCCACTGTTGGCCCGCACCGTCCAATGTTAGGATCTGCCTAAAGAAAGAATACCCTCATGAGTTCAGCGGTGGTCTTAGATTTTTAATACGATTCACCATTCGTGAGTTATAAGCATTTGAAAAATAAAATAATTTTATTTAATTATTTTATTTACGGTTATTCCATTTTTTGGTTTTCTAACTGGAGGCTTGCACCGACTAAGATTTAGTCGCGCCTAAAGTAAACATGCCATCCTGAACATAATGGTGCCTTAATATTTCTAATCTAAGCACCGATTTAAGAGTTATTCAACATTTTCAAGAAAACTACTCACACACGCTATTTAAATCTTAACATTTTTTAACAGATTATTTCGGACACTCTAGGCCTCAGAATCATGTGCCTTCAAATTTCGCAGTCTCAAAATAATTCCATATAATAAAAAAATATACAGAAATTCTGGGACATTACATTCTCCCCACCCTAGGGATTTACATCCTTGAAATCCAAAACAAAGGAAAATAAAACAAGTGGGGGTACTGATCATGAATCTGAGCCTCCTGCTCCCTCGTGCTCTATTGGAGATTCCCATACTGCCACCAAATGTGCACTAGAGGAATCAACCATCCATGAAGGACTTTCTCATGTCGATCCTCTATCTCCACTGAGAACTCTGCAAACATCACCCCATCGTCAATTCCCAACTTGACACAATCAATGACATGTAATGGATCATGCACGTACCTCCTCAGCTGCAACATGTGAAAAACATCATACACCTAGTGCATATATGGATGAATAGCTAGGCGATACGACACCTCACCAACTCCACTCAGAAACTAAAAAGGTTCGATGTACCTCGGAGATAGCTTGTCGCTCCAGCCAAATCTCTGCAATCCCCATCAGGGTGAGACCCAAAGGAAAACATGGTCTCCCTCCTCAAACTCCAAGGGTCTCCATCTCCTACCAGCATAAGACTTTTGACTAATATGTGAAGTCCTCATCCACTCTTGGATAATCTACACCTTCTCAGTGGTAGCCCGTACTAACTCTGGACCCATGAGTGCTGACTCCCCAGGGATTGTCCAGTATAGAGGTGATCTACATGGCCACCCATAAAAGGCCTCAAACTATGGAATTCCAATAGTGGAGTGATAGATGTTGTTATATGCAAACTCTACCAGTGGTAGGTGGTCCTTCCAACTATGACCAGAATTCAGGACACAAGCAAGAAGCATTTCCTCCAAGGTCTATATGTTCTGCTCCGTCTGACCATCTGTCTGGGGGTAAAAGTTGTGATCAATCATGCTGAAACCTGATGCTAAGCTTACACTTGCTGACAAGTGAGGCATCATGAAATGAACTTTTCCACCACTTTTTTCATCCCTGACAACCAGTACTGACGTCGGAGGTCCTGGTACATCTTCTCCACACCAGGATGTATTACCAAAGGGGATGTATCGAATTCCCTCAACACCTCCTCTCTTAACATCCCTGGTATCATGGTGTGTCCTATAAAAAGGGTGATGTGCTCCCTACCTATCAAAAATTCATTAGGATCCAGTCCTAAGTATATCTAAGCACGTCTGGCCTCACACTCAACATCCACAAGTTGTGCCTCCCTAACTCGTTGAAGGAGTGGGGGAGTGACAATCATAAACTAGAGGTAAGATGCTCCATCATCATCCATGAAGGATATCAGAATCGCGGCTAGTTGCTTTGTCTTCTTACTCGGCAGTTGTAAACCAGACCTCCTGCTAAGAACGTCTGCCACCACATCCCCCTTCCCATGAGTATATACTACCTCAAGGTCATAGTTCTAGAGGAACTCTAACCATCGTCATTATCTCAACTGCTAAAAATCCTACGAGAACCTTTCTCTCTATGTGAAAGGCTACCCCCTTTAACTGATTGATGTGACCATCGATCCTTTGGTAGTTGATACTCCCTCTCTACTACCACTTGGTTAAGGTGTCGGTAGTCCACACATAACCTCGAACATTGGTTCTTACTAAGCCCTTCCTCTACAAGTCCTCCACCTATGCCCCCTACTTGCGAAGATCTAGGAAAGCCCTTTGATATACTGATACTAATATCGGTGCCATATCGGGGTGTAGAAAGATACAGAAGTCCCTCCCCCTATGGGGAGGTAATCCTAGAAACATCTTTTTAAAGGATGTTCCCACACTCCTCCACTACTGTTGGGAACTGGAAACTCAAAACATCCATTTCCACGAGGGTAACACTGACCGACTCAAGAGTGATCATCCACACCCTTCTATGCATGAGTTTATCCTGTGCTACATGGGTTTCCTTTTTTTCTGACCAAGGGAAACCCCATTCTAATGTTGCGGATATACAATATCCTTTTTTCCTAAAACATTCAATCTAAGCATGAACTGTGAATGGCCATTCCATACCCATACTAAGGTCGTAAGGCCTCGACGCTGCCACCAAGAGGTTCCAACCGAAACTATCATCTCAAGGGTCAAATCACATCATCAAAGTAAGTGTGATTATCAAGTCACCTCCCATAGGTATCCCCAAACATAAGGATCAAGTTAATGGTTTTACCATAAACTCTTGGTCTTGAACAAGATTCGCGACAAGAAGGAATGATTAGTACCTATGTCTATTAATATGGAAGCTAGTTAGTAGACAAATATTGTACCTCGAATCATTCTTGGATCTCTTGAGTCATACTCCTTGACCACATGCAGCTACTCCCTTCCCCTGTCCTCTAGCTCTGTGAGCCTGGTGGGAACCACATTGGGGTGCTGGTTGTAACATGTCAAAATGTATACCATCCACTACTAGTCTCTTAGATCCTCTTCCACATCTTCTGCCCTGAAGATTCTTCTGTCCCTATCACTTCATGTTCCTAAAATTTTTTACACATCCAAGACTCTGTGACTAACATCAGTTTCCTACTTTCCTACTACTGACATTCACTGGTTGTATCTGCTCAGATAAATAATTTTCAAGCATAAGGGTTCTTTCTAGCACCATAACATAAGTAGGAATGCACAGAGGAATAGTATTGGCTTGGATGTCCCTAAACACATCTCATTTGGAGGTCCGAGCTATGAATCACTTGTTATATCGTATTTATCGAGTACCTATAATAGTCGGTATGCCTTGACAAATACTCAGCTACTGACATGTCGCCCTACTGAAGCTGTAGAAGCTCTTGGGAACACATACCCCTTATCTTTGTATGGAAAGAGACCCACTCTCTGAGAAAGGTTCTCAAACTCTATTCACAGAAAAGTCGCCTTATCGTAAGATAGGGGTAATATATACCCTACCATCACCCTACTGAGCCACGTAGAATTCTCACTGCTAGGACTGCCATCTAATCTAATGGTGACCTGGCTAGATGGAAACTCAGTCACCACCTCAAGTCATTCCTTAGCTACATGTGAGTCAGTCTTGCCTCGAAACCTGAGGGGTATCTATCACTGAAAATTTTGTAAGCCACTGAGCGTACATGTGTCCTTTACTGGTAACGCCAGTAGTAACTGCTGACCAACAGGTAGTGGTATCACTGGGACACTGCCCGAAGGTACCATCTTGGGCAACAGTCCTAAGCCTCGTCACTCTGTGGACCATCCTCATGGCCACACATTGGAATTATAGCTGGCTGGCTGCATGGAGGCATCTTGAAAGAGAATCAAGATGAACCACGATCTATAAGTTTTACATGGTGAGCTGACTCAAAAGAGATCAAGAGAAAAAAATCAAAACACATACAACTAGTGTTTTCATGTACCAAGTTGGAAAACAGAATTCAGGGTCTGGATGTATGGATATGTCGGTCGTTGCGCACCAACACTAGACTCTCTGGACTAAAATATGAACTCAAGACACTTAACACTATTTCCCCCATTGAAAATACAGAATCTTAGTTCTCATGGTAGAACTGACCACCCTATGATACCACTTTTTCACGACCCATCCCCCAGGGCTCGTGCTATGACTACCCCAAGCCCACCTTCCATAGGCCAGGAGTTGGAAACTAGTACCAGAAAGGCATATCCCAAAAAGGTAAGGCGTTTCCTTTAAACCTGTACACACAGAGACTAGGTACATGACGAAAGAAAACCTCAAAATAGAACTGTTGATAGTAAAAGTGTGAAATGGAAGTAAAAAGGGCCAGTATACAAACCCAGCAGAAAATAAAGTGTAGAAAAAAAGGAAAAACATCTCCTAAGGTCATCTGCCAAGGATCCTACCTGAAGGGTAGGTACAGCATATCACTACAACTCTCCACATAAACCGGTCACCTCCATACACCATCTAGGCCTGGCTCCAAAATCTCGATCAAAGATGTCTGTCATCAGCATATGACACAACAAGGTGCGGGTGAATCCCGTGTAGGGGTGAGTATAACAATACCTAGTAGGGACCCCGAGACCCCTAAAGGTCTCCCATAATTCAATAAATAAAAACTAAAAAGCATGATCTCGATCACAAAGCACAAGTAAAAGATAGCCCACACCAGTTATATAACTTAAAGAACAGGAATAATGATGATTAGTCATAAAGCTAAATCATCTTATTCTGTTGAGAAGTTCCACTGTTGAACCATGAAGAAGTTGTTATATTGTCGATCCACATAGGGTCATAAGTTTTTGATCAACACAGGGTCGTAAGTTGTTGACCCAAACAGGGTTGTAAGTCCCTGATCCACGAAGGGTTTCTCTAAGGCTGGTCCTCATCGGGTCATGCTACTGCTGATCCACACAGGGTCATAAGTCATTGATCCACATAGGGCCGTGAGTCATCAATCCACACAGGGTTGTAAGTCGCTGACCCACAACGGCCTGCACTAAGTCTGGTCCTCTTCGGGTCACGCTACTATTGATCCACACAAGGTCGCTCTGATACCGATCCACAAAGGTTATCTCTTCACTTAACAGCCAGCCACAAGATTCTTCTACTTGGTGTGCTAGAGTTCTGTAGATTCTACACCTCAATCCATCGGTCATACCTCAACTACCACGAATTCCCACAAAGAAGTAACTAGAAGAACTGCCATGTTATAAGGGTTCTGATGTAATAGACGGTGCGTCAATCGGATGCTCGGTCTATAAGTTATAAGTATTTTAGTACCGAGGGCCCAGTTGGATCCGAGTTCATCCAACTCGATCTTACTCCAACTTTCTCCAAAACCCAATTGGATTATATCAAAAGTACCTCCCTATCGTAAGGGTCCTAACGCCACAAACATCACATCGATTGGATGCCCGATTTGCGAGATACTCAGGTTTTAGTGAAACGGGACCGGTTGGGTCCGAATCTAGTAGAGGTCTGGCCCAGCCAGCAGGTCCATCTTGGCCAGCGGGTCCTACCCATTTGGAAAACTTGGCATGTGCGGTGCAATCCGGTTGTTGGAAGCACCGACCGGACGCGGTGCATTCAGTTCGACCAGCTGGGGGTACCAGTGGGGCGCCACCCCTTCTTCTGAAATGGACGGCTGGAGCCAGCCATTGGTCCAGTCGAGAACCCCAAGTAGGCCACTCCTCTCCCTGCATAGTGCGTCAATGTCATGCCATTCCACTCTCGTAGCCCAGCTAGCCATGAATCCTGCGGGCGTCGCTCCTTCACGCTGCTGGCTCGGTCAGCCGCCGCCGCACCGGTGGTGCCATGCCGGTGGTTGCTTCCACGAGCCACCAAAGATGCTTCAGTGGTCTGTTTTCTTTTCTACTTTCACTTATGGGCCTCCCGGGTCACTGCCTTCACTACGAGGCACTTGATTTTGTCTTACTGTCACATTTCCTGGTCACGCACAAAGAACGCATATAGCCAAGAATGGTGGGGGGGTCCAGGCCTTGTTTGGATTGGCATGTGCCCTCCGCATTAGAATTGTAACATGGGGGTGATATCAAACAACATTTAGGTAGAACAAACCCCAAAAATAAACCCCACAACAATCACCCATAAAAAGGAAGGATCGCGGATCAACCTGTTGGTCAGTTGATCTATGTTCTTCATATTAACCACGAACGGGGAAAGTGGAAATATAAAACATGTAAACCCCCTACCTGGAATTGGTGTTGCAGATGAAGGAGAAGATTCATGTTCGTAGACATTCCACGTTCGTTGGCACTCGTCGTCTCCTGTCGATGTCCTATTCAAATCCTCCAGCAGTCATCGATCAAACAAAGTTCTTCATTGGAGGTTGAATTCGTTGGCGTTTTGTCAGAACTTCCTCTCATGGTTTGTAAATTCCTTTTCCAACAATTTGTTTAATAAAAGAAATAACCCACCACGTTGTGTTCATTACTATGATTCATTAATGAATCTTAATTAATGAACCCATTAAATACACGGGCATTGCGGTTACACAAACTGAGGGACGATTCGTTAAAATCCCCTCATTTATTGATTTTTGTTACACTGTGGTTTCGCCAAAATCTGATCAACAGTAGAAGAAAAAGAATAAAATAACTTATAGTTATTTTATTATTATTTTTTCCCAAAAGTCCAAAAATTAAATTTTTCATCTGACCCTTGTCGGTTGAAGTTAAGCTTCACCTAAGTGAATCCCAGTGCTGTGAATTCAACGGTGATCTTAGATTTTCAATCCGAGCACTGGTTCAAAAGATATAAAATCATGCTTGCACATTTACTGAACGTACCTTAAAAAAGTTCAAAAATTATTAACAGTCACCCTCGACCTGCGACAGTCGAGGTTAGGCTCCGCCTAAGGGAATCACACCCTCACGAGCTCAATGGTACTCTTGGATTTTTAATCTGAGTTGCCGTTTAGGAGTTATAAGGATTTGACAATAAAATAATTGTTAATTATTTTATTTACGGCCAAAAACTAACTTCCACTGTTGGCCCGCGCCGGCCAATGTTAGGATCTTCCTAATGAAAGAATGCCCTCACAAGTTCAGCAGTGGCCTCAGATTTTTAATCTGAGTCACCGTTCGTGAGTTATAAGAATTGGAAAAATAAAATAGTTTTATTTAATTATTTTATTTACGATTATCCCATTTTCCAGTTTTCTCACTGGAGGCATGCACCAACTAAACTTAAGTCGCATATAGGGTAAACCTGCCATCCTGAATGCAATGGTGCCCTCAGATTTTTTATCTAGACACTTATTTAATAGTTATTCTACTTTTTTAGGAAAACTGCTCACGCGTGTTATTTAAAGCTTAACATTTTTCGACGGATTATTCTGAGCACTCCGGGCCTAAGAATTATCTGTCTTCAAATTTTGTGGTCTCAAAATAATTCCATATAATAAAAAAATATATGGAAATTCTAGGACATTACATCTTCCCACTACCGCAACCCGGCTCAGCCAGCACCACCTCCTACTTGATCCCCCTTCAGCCCTCCTCCTTCCTCCATCGAACCAAATACCCCCCCCCCCTCTTTTTCTATTTTATTATTATTTTTTTATTATACAATATATATCATATAATATATATATATATATATATTGCAACATATATAATAATAATAACATATATAACTAATATAATACAATTATTTACATAACAAATTTTTTTATTTTTATTTACATTTTAATAATAACAAACTTGTAATAACAATTTTTTATTTATATAAATTTGTTTCATCATACATAATTATATAATTAAATAATATATATATATAATATTAATAAAAATATACATATATATATATATATCCAATAATAATAATATATATATTAGTAATAAATATACTTTTATTTACTTATAATTATTATGTGCATAATAATTATATTAATTTTTATATATGTTATTATATTATAACTAATATATATTTATTTAATTATTATTATTATTATGAATTATAAATAATTAATATCATATATTTATTTTATTTAAAATTGTTAATAGAAAAATAATAATTTTTTTTAGTTCTTTTAAACAATTCATTTATTGATTATAAATTTTTATTCTCATTTAATTATTTTATTTAAACTTTAATTTTTATATGTATTTAGTTTTTGTACATATTTTAAGTAATAAATATAATACTTGTAATAAATATTTTCATTATTTGTACTTATTATAAATTAATTTCTTTTCTCTTTTTATTTATTCTAATTATTTATATTATAATATGTAGTAATAATAACACGTAGTTTTAAATTTCACAAATTCTAAATCTTTTTAATTCTGTTTGGTTTCTATTTCCGGGGAAGGGATCACGCCCAGTGGCACACATTTTTCATTCGGTTAGGGAACATCTGCTTCTGTCACTTGTGAGGAAGAAATGGCATCGTGAAAGCACCATGTGGAGGTCGGGGAAGGCTTCCACATTATTCGAGAGACTTCCATTCGTGGAGTAGTAGTGATGATAAAAACATTACACATTCATCCACCACTTCCATACTCTGGGTGGGGGAGCAGATCATACTTACACATGGACTTCCACTTCCAGACCATTCATGACTCCCAGATTCATCCACAATTTCGAGACTTCCAGCAATTCACTTCCAAATCAGATCATCATTGACCACTATCAGGGAGCATCATATCAGAGAAGATGATCACACTACTTGATTTTTAGGGTGGGAGATTGAGAGAACTTCTTTACCACCATCAGGCAGAGCATAGAGTTGGAGATTCTAGAGATTAAGTAGGGAGATGAACATCTTTCACTTTCTTTTTTTTTCTATAGTCTTCGATATGAAAATTTCCTTTCTCAACTTTGTTAATTTGTTGAATTCAACAGCTATGCTTGGTTAATTTTCTTTGAGGGGAATAATTTGAGCCATTTAAGGTTTTTTTCTCTTGTTCATGCACAATTCTCAATTGGACTACCTCTCTCTCTTTTATGGACACCAATATTTTTTCAAAACATCAAGAATCAATGATAATTGATCTTGATTGAATCTAAATTCATTCTATTCTTATTATGAGGTTTTTAATGGAAAGTGAATCATACTCAAAAGAGAGAGGAGACATTGAGTTCAACTGACATTTTGAACTCAGTGCTTTTCTCATTGGTTCTTTACTGGTGATCAAGTGACTACTACGGTTGATAAACTGTGGAAGTCACGTAGTCAAAAGTTGACCAAATTATAAATCTAGCCAACTAAATTAAATAAGATCTAGATAATTCAATTATAGTGTGTGAACAAGGGAAAATTTTTTGAAGTTGGTCAGTGGACTTTCCCCTCTCCATCATATTGATTATTCAAACTTGTTTTCACTACTTGTCTATATGCTTTGTTGTTTAACTATTCTTCCTGCTCACACATTCACATTCTCACACACAAATCATCACTCACTCACCATTTCAATTCACACCATAACCACCATGGGTCACAATTGTTTGTTCTTGTGTGTTTTTGTTCTTATTTTGTTTTATTTATTTTTTTGATCACTAAGTACAACATCATTCCTCCCTGTGGTTCGAACATGTCTTACCACTATACTAGGTAGTAAGTAGGAAATATAAATTTTAATTTGTCACTTCTACTCAATGATGTGCGGTGTGAAGATTTTGGAACCGTTGTCAGGGAGGCTGTGTGCGATCAATTAAAAAAACAAAACAAAAAAATTACATGAAAAACAAAAAAAAAATTAAAAAAACATAATACAAAAAAAAATCAAAAATACAAAAACTGTAAAATAAAACATTTTAATAAAATCCCAATAAAATTAAAAAAGAAATATAAAAATCCTGTTGTATGTTAACTAGGTATAAATCTAAAAATTTAGAACCTGTAAACCCTGAAATTGAAAAACACTTGAAAATTTTGAAAAAGAACAAAAAGGAAGTCAACAGATAATTTGAAAATGAAAACTTGAACAACACATCACCTGTAAATGTGAACCAACCAAAAAATTTTAACCCACCTAGTCATGAGTTAGTTTAGAGACACATTTTGAGAGGGTACTTATTGCCTTCTGTGTCTAGTAACCCTTCATCCATTAAGCTCTCTCCTAGGTCAAGAAATTATGAAATATAACAATCCATGCATTCCCAGTTGTCGGCCTTCAATGGGATGACTAGTGAAGACTCCTTTGAATTCATTAGAGCTTTATATTGTAGTGTCTAATAGCTTCCACTAAGAGGCCTTAGTGAGGAAGAACTAAAGTTAAGAGTTTTCCCCTTATGCCTCAATGGCAATGCAAGAATTTGGTTCCAACAGTTAGAGGAGGAGATATTTGTCACCTGGGATCAAGTGTATAATGCTTTCACCATAAAATTTTATACTAGGAGGTTGTCATCTAAGATTAGACATAAGATCATTGTCTTATCGCAAGATGAGGGTGAGGTGTTTCATGAAGCTTGGGATAGGTTTAGAGTTTTTCTTAGGCAGTGTCCAAATCACCAGTGCACACCCCAATTCCTTATGGAACTACTAAAAAACTAGGTTTATCCAGCGCTAGGGATTTAACAGCGCTATTTAAAAATGCTGTTAACGACCCCCTTTATTAGCGCTAAAAAAGTGTGGTTAAAGGGGGACCTTTATTAGTATTTTTTTACAAGCCCTGATAAATGGGGTCATTTATTAGCGCTTCTAGAAAAGCATTGATAAAGGGGGGGGGGGGTCATCAGTGCTTTTTTAGAAGCGTTGATAAAGACCCCCCCCCCCCCCCCCTATCAGTTCTTTTTTACAAGTGCTGATAAAATTATACTTCAAAAAAATTATATTTCATTAAAAATAATATATTAATATATAAATATATTTATATTGATATAATTATAATATATATATTTTAAATATGTTTTATATAAGGTAAATAGTCATTTACACTTAAAATATAAGATATTTAGTGAAAATGGCTTATAAAATAACTAAAAAATATTTTTAATTAATAATTTTCTTATTATTACTGATTAATATTCATTTAATATAAATTTGAACATAAAAAATCAAAAAAATAATAAAAGATCCAAAATAAGATGAAAACTTAACTCAAACTTCAAAATACCATAACTTTTGATCTAGGTGTCTGTTTGGGCTCTACCACATATCAAATTGAAGCCTGTGCTGAGCTCTATTTCATCATAACCAAGGGGACTATGGTCATTTTTTTCAAGGCAAAAAAAGTCCCAGAATTCCTCCAAAACTGAGTTTTTAATTGGGGTACCCCAATTTTTTAACTTTTGATGGATTTTAAACCTTGTTTATGGGGGGTTTCCCTTTTAAAGTGGGGACTGGATTTATTCCCAGGTCTTACATTCATATTGATATTATGGATTTTAAATTTTATCTTTTTTTATAATGTAATTTTATTTATAATCAAATATATAACAATATACACATATTTTTTATATGTTCACACATGAAATTTTAATTTTATAAATAAATAATTAAACATATTTACATATATAATATATTTATTAATATATAAACATATATATACATATATATGAATATATTGATAAAAATGTGATGAAATATATATAAATATATAGATATATCATAAAATGTAAAACAAAACAGTATAGGGGAGAGGAAATGGCACTGGTGTATAAACTGGAGGTCTAGGGTTTGAAACACGCTGGAGGTAGGGGCGTGCGTGGGAGGATAGGAACTCAAGCAATGATAAAGGGGTGGAGAAAGAGCTGAAAAGGGGGTGGGTGGGTGGGAAGCATGGATAAAGGGAGTGGGTGGGGTGTAGAAAAAATATATACCCTTTATCAGGAAAGCCTTTATCAGTTCCTTTTTAGAGAGATTAAAGGCCCCCTTTAACAGTGCTAAAAAATAATTGATAAAGGAGGACTTTAACAATGCTTTTTTAGAACTAACAAAAGTTTTAGTCTTTTAACCGTTATTCGATTATCAGTGGTTTTTTATCACTGATAAAGGCCTTTTCTAGCGTTGTTAAATTCCGATTTTGTAGTAGTGTGGATACCTTCTATAACAGTCTCACCCCATACCACCAAACCTTGGTGGATCAGTCTGCTAGAGTTGAATTTAGTGATAGGAAAACTAAGGATCTTCAAAAATATTTAACACTTTAGCTCAAAACTCCCAGCATAAGTATTCTAGGAGGAGAACCATTGTTAGGAAGTAAATCACTCCTTCCCTTCAAGATGAATCCCAAGTTGATAGATTCTTTAATGAGAATATGCACACCACCCTTAGGGAGCAGTTCCACCACTGTGTCATGTATGTCCATTCACATACTTTTTGTCCAAACATTGACATGCATGTCCAAGCTCATGAGAGCACCAGTTTTGTTGGCTATGGTTCTATGATGTAGCCTAGGGAAGACCCATTTTCAAATACCTACCACCAGGGGTATAATAACCACCCGAACTTATCTTGGAGGGAGCATGGGGTCATTCAACCTGTTGCCCCTCCTGGATTCTAGTATCCTTCTAGGAAGCAGTTTCAACCCCAACCCCAAACCAAGGCTGAGTCATCCAATTCCAAATATGAGGTGAGAGATATGTTCCATCAGTTTATAGGGAGGTTTGATGAAAAAAAGTATAAAAATAATTTTGATAAAATAAAAATGGACGCAAGAATGAAAACCCTAGAAATTTAAATGGGGTAATTTTCTAGGGATGCTAACAATAGAGACAAAGGTAGGTCACCCAGTACCACTAAATCCAATCCTAGGGAAAATTTTTTGGATGTGACCACCATAAGAAATATCCAAACCCAGCAAGAACCAATTAGAGAACCCAAAACTGCTCAAAATGAACAACTGGATGAATCTGGATATTTGAATCTAGAAAAAAATGAATCTAGAAAACTAGAAAACAGTATTGGAACCCCACTGGTTCCTATTGTTCCAGCTCAAAAACCAAGAGAAAATGGCTTGAAAAAAAAAAGAAATAATTGGAAGAAAATTTTTGAATAATAAGTTGTAGGGATTCCCCCAATTGTGAGAAAATTTTCCCCTATCACCCTTTTTCCTGAAAGAATTAAAAAACCAACTCATGGATCTGAACTGACTAAATTTCTCAAAGTTGTTAAAAATATGAAAATTGACATCCCATTCCTGGAATCTCTCATTCAAATCCCATCATACTTAAAATCACTCAAGAAAATCTGCTCAAATAAAAATACCCCAGAAGAGTTTACCACATATAGCTTGATAGAGGAGAGTAGTGTAGTATTTCAAAATAGGACACCTCCTAAAATTCAATACCCATGGAGCTTTGTCATCCTATTCACCTTTGGGGATAGAGGTGGTAAATTCAATTTCTTGTATGATTTGGGATCTAGCATTAATCTAATCCCTCTATCACTTTTCCAAAACTTGAGATTATGAGTTCCCTAACCCACCACTACTATGTTATAGCTTGCTGATAGATCCATCACTCACCCAATGGGTAGGGTTGATGATTTGCTAGTGGGAGTAGGTAAACTCTTCTTGCCTGCTGACTTTATCATTCTTGATATGGAGTGTGACCAGGAGGTTTCTATCATTCTTGGTAGGCCCTTCCTGACCACATGGGGAGCTGTGATAGATGTCTCTAAGGGGAATTTGATTTTCAACTTCGGTGAGAAAAAGGATAAATTCAATGTTTTCAAGAAAATTAAAGAACCCACCCACCCAATTTTTCTCAAGGATGGGTTGCTAGTTTTTGAGAGTATTGTTGATGAGGCAGAAGAAGAGTTTCTAAGGATGATAGAGGAGATCAATGGTGAACCTGAGATCCCTGTTGCCATTTTCATGGATATTGGCTCAAGTAAGGAGAGAGAGACCATTGATGAGTTTGAGGGAGATTTTTTGGAGCACCTAGATAAGTTTTCTATGGAACATATTTTTTCCTTGAGAGAAGAGTTTGAGTGTGAGGAAAAAAATTGGTAGTTCAAGTGATGAGGAGGAAGCCTTATTTATTGCCTTCTTCAAGAGGCAACATGAAGACCTTGGGCCACCCAGTCCCAAGTGTCTTCCCTCAATTGAATCACCACCCATTCTTGAACTCAAACCCCTCCATGAAAATATCAAATATTCCTTTTTAAGAGAGAGTTTTACCTTTCCTGTGATTACTTCATCTAATATGGAGGGTATCCAAGAGAAAAACCTGCTGAGTGTTTTGAGGAAATAGAAGTTTGTCATGGACTAGAAAATTGTTGATATTAAGGGGGTAATTATAGACTTTTTTATGCACAAAATTTCCATGGAACCTGAGTGTAATCCTAGAGTGGAATCCCAAAGGATAATCAATCCCAACATGAAGGAGGTAGTGAGATAATAAGTGATCAGGCTACTTGATGCTAGGATAAGTTTTCCCATTTCTGAAATCCCCTAGGTAAGTCCTATCTAGGTTGTCCCTAAAAAGAGTGTTTTGATAGTGGTCACCAATGAGAAGAATGAGAACATCCAAACTAGGGAGGTGAAAAAATGGAGAGTCTATATAGACTATAGTAAGTTGAATGTTTCCATAAGAAAGGACCACTTTCCCATTCCATTTTTGGACCAAATGTTGGAGAGGTTTGCAGGAAATGAGTATTTATGTTTTATTGATAGTTACTTTGGTTATAACTATATTTCCATCTCTCCTGATGACCAAGAAAAAACCACCTTCACTTATCCATTTGAGACATTCACCTACCGGCGGATGCCCTTTGGTTTGTGTGGTGCTCCTACCACTTTTCTGAGGTGCATGATGGACATATTCTCAGACATTATTGAAAGGATAATTGAAGTGTTCATAGATGATTTTTTATTGTGGGAAGTAATTTTGAAAACTGTTTGGAAAATCTGAAACTTGTGCTGGAGAGATTCCAAGAGACCAATATGTTCTTAAACTGGAAAAGGTACCAATTCCTGGCTATCGAGGGCATTGTTTTAGGTCATAAAGTATCTAATAGGGGGATGGAGGTCAATAATTCCAAAGTTGAGGTCATCCAAAAGTTTCCCCCATAGGAAAATGTCAAAGGAATTAGAAGTTTTTTGGGATATGCTGGGTTTTATAGGAGGTTCATTAAGGACTTCTCTAAAATTACTAGACCCATATGCTCACTACTAGTTAAGGAAACTCCCTTTGTTTTTTATGAGAAATGCATGGAGTCATTTAACCTTCTTAAGTAGAAGCTGACAACTTCACATGTGATCACTTCCCCTGACTGGTAACTACCTTTTGAGGTAATGTGTGATGCTAGTGATTTAGTTGTAAGAGTTGTTTTGGGGAAGAGGAAAGATAGAAAGTTACATGTCATCTATTATGCTAGCAAGCTATTGGATGATGCCCAATAGAATTATTCCACCACTGATAAGGAACTAGATATTGTGATGTTTACTTTGGAAAAGTTTAGGCAATACTTGATAGGATCTAGAGTTATCATTTTCACAGACCATACTGCCCTCAATTACTTACTGGAAAAAAGGATTCTAAACCCAGATTGATGAGATGAACCCTACAGCTTCAAGAGTTTGATATGGTTATAAAGGATAATAAAGGGGATGAGAATGTAGTGGCAGATCACTTGTCTAGATTTCCCAACACCCAAAGTGAGGAACCAAAAGAGATCAACACCCCATTCCCAGATGAACAGTTGTTTGCTGCTTTTGTGCAACACTCTGCTTGGTCTGCAGACTATGCCAACTTCCTAGTAGTAGGTGTCATGCCCAAGGACCTCTTATATAACCAAAGAAATAGGTTCATCTCTGAATTGAAATATTATTTTTGGGATGAACCTCTTCTCTTTAGGAGGTGTGCTGATGGGATTTTGAGAAGATGTGTTGTGGAGGAAGAGATGATGCCCATACTTGAGAGCTTCCATTCATCACCTTGGGGTGGCCACCATGGATGATAGTGGACTACTCAGAAGGTTATGTAGGATGGTTTCTATTGGCCTACTTTGTTTAAAGATGCTAGGAGTTTGGTCATTGGTTGAGAAAAGTGTCAGATGCTGGGAAATGTACACTACGGGAAAAACCGATTATTGCGACGGGTTATTTGCGACGGGAATAAATCTCGTCGCAAAAAATTCGACAAAAAGTATATTTGCGATGGGAATATATTACCGTCGCAAATGGTTAGTTATTTGCGACGAGAATACAGGACTCGCCGTAATAGATATGGCATGGTTTCCGCGCCAAAACGCGGGACCCTATTTGCGACGGTCGCCTTCTACCCGTCGCAACTACCCGGCGGCGGTAAATACTATTTGGGACGGGTAAATCGTCCCGTCGCAAAAAATTTGTCGGCAGGTGTTATTTGCGACGGGGCCCTTCGCTAATACCGGTGGCGGTAAATAAGATTTTACGACGGGGATATCTGCCCGTCGCTAATGGTATGTCGGCAGACAGCTATTTGCGACGGGCCCATCGTAAAAACACTTTTAACCACCACCCGTAATTAATGCGGGTGAAGGTATTTGCGACGGGATCCCATCGCAAATAAGACCGTCGCAAATAATCTAATCTAAATATACCCCCACCCGTTTTTTTTTCAAATCATTCAGATCTCCCTTCTTTCTCTCTTTAACTTCCAGTTCTAAGTAGAAAATTTCTTTCGGTTTAATTTTTTCTTACGAGAAGAGGAGAGAAGGAGTTAGAAGGCGTTAATTGCTTCAAAATATCGAAGGTATTTATATATATTTTTTAAATTATTTTTAATTGTTAAATTATTTTTAATTGTTAATTTTATTTTTAATTGTTAATTTTAATTTTTTTAATAGAATGTTTAGTAGCTATATAGTATAATTAGATTAAGTGGTTGAACCAAATAATCCTTGTCTAGATACGAACAAGTAGAGGCGGCTCTAGCACAGATATACCTATGAGTGAAAACTCTGACAAGGTGTTTCGAGCTTGACTCGGGGTAACCTGGTACACGACAACGGGCCTTGCTGCACTCTTGGTTCGACACTCCCGGAGGATGTTTTGGTAATAATTAGAAATAATTATATTTAATTAGAAATAATTAGAAATAGTTATATTTAATTAGAAATAATTATATTTAATTAGAAATAGTTATATTTAATTAGAAATAGTTATCAAATTATTTAGAAATAATTAAAATAATTATCAAATAATTAAGAAATAATTAGATTTAATTAGATTTAATTAAAATAATTATCAAATAATTAGGAAATAATTAGATTTAATTAATTAGAAATAATTAGAAATAATTAAAATAATTATCAATAGAAATAATTAGGAAATTAGAAATAATTAGGAAATTATAAATAATTAAAATAATTAGGGAACAATTAAAATAATTAGGAAACAATTAAAATAATTAGGAAACGATTAAAATAATTAGGAAACAATTAAAATAATTAGGAAACAATTAAAATAATTAGGAAACAATTAAAATAATTAGGAAACAAGTAAAATAATTAGGAAACAATTAAAATAATTAGGAAACAATTAAAATAGTCGTACATTCAATGCGCATAGAGAGCGTCTGGTAAGTACTTTTTTTAATATTTTATACAACTTTAAATATAAATAGTTTATTTTATATTCATATAGGAAGCCAAGAAGCCCGGTATTACAACGTACGACGTTTATCGGAGGATGTACACTGATCCGGCTACTGGAGAGATTAGAGGTGACTGCCAGTGTCAGATTGTGGTCAGTATTATTTTCTTTTCAGTTTGCAAATTAAATGCATATGATCTTTTCATTATTTTAATTTCTAATTGAAACTTAAGGAGTCATATGAGGTCGTGACCTCTCAGACACAGGCTGAGAGTCAAGACGAGACGGGTGATCAGACTAGTGCCCACCATTTTGATGAGACGACATGGATGCAGGCGACCCAATATGACTTCGACAAGGGCCGAGTAGTTGGTATCGGCTCCCATTTGACTCCTGCAGCTTATTATGGTACTGCTGCGATGTCGGTGTCCGGCTCGAGAGGAGCTCGTGGAGAGTCATCATCTTCTGCCTCACAGTATCAGGAGCAGCTGCGTGCTCAGAGTGAGCTTATAGAGGATTTGTGTCAGGGGCAGGAGCAAATATGTCAGCAGCACGATGAGGAGATGCGTCGATGGCAGGAGCAGATGCGTCAGCAGCATGATGAGGAGAGGCGTCGATATGAGGAGCAACATCAGGAGCAGATGGAGTACATACGTCGTCTGACTCGTAGTTTAGGGATGGAGTTTCCTTCACCACCTCCTCCAGGTCCTCCAGATTATCCACCCCCCAATGATTTTTTTACATGTAACAAACATTTGAGTTCGTAGTTTATTGTCATATTAACTATTTACAATTCCTCCTTTTCATATTGGTACGAATATTGCATGATTTAATTTGTTATTATTTTTTTAATATTTTATTACTTATTAGTATTATTTTTAATGTCTGTTTATTTTAGTAATATTACTTTTAATATTTTATATTTTTTGTTAATATTGAGAAGTTTATAATTTTATAATTTTAATAATATTAATATTATTAATATTATTTTTTCATAAATATGTATGTTTATTTTAATAATAATAATATTATATTAATTTTTTATATTATTAATATTAGTATTATTATTATATAATATTATATTATTTATATTCATATTATTATTATTTTTTGATATTAATATTTCATAATTATATTATATATATTTTTTATTATTAACATTATAATAATATAATTTCTTTATATTATTAATATTATTATTATTATTATATGCATATTTTAATAATATTATTATTATATTAAATTTTTATATTATTAATATTAGTATTATTATATAATATTATATTATTTATATTCATATTATTATTATTTTATATTAATATTTCATAATTATATTTTATATATTTTTTTAATTTATATTATAATAATAGAATTTTATTATATTATTAATATTATTATTATTTTTATATAATATTATACGATTTGTATTAATTATTTTATTTTTATTATTTTCTTTAGTATTTGCGATGGGAGTATTTGCGACGGGGTGTCCCGTCGTAAAATATTTTTTTTACTGTCTCATTTGCGACGGGAAGAATACCCATCGTAAAAACTATTGTTACGACGGTCCGTCGCAAATACGTACGTCGCAAATATTTTTTAAATTTCCCATTTGCGACGGGTCAGAAACTCGTCGCAACTAATATATCTGCGACGGCCCATCGCAAATACCTTTTTTAAATATAAATGAAAAACAATTTGCGACGGGGGAAAAATACCATCGCAAATACTATTTTTGCGACGGGACCGTCGCAAAAACAACTATTTGCGACGCCGTTTTCTGCAACGGGCGATTTGCGACGAAGCCCCGTCGCAAAAGGTCTTTTGCGACGGGATCCCATCGCAAATCGCCCGTTGCAAATATTCTGTTTTCCTGTAGTGGTAGGAAGAAGGCAAGAGTTGCCTCAAAAAAGAATTCTGAAGGTTGAAATTTTTGATGTATGGTGCTTGGAATTCATGGGACCATTCCCATACTCTTATGGTAATGAGTACATTTTGGGTTTTTGTGGACTATGTGTGCAAATGGGTTGAGGAAATGGCCCTTCCCAACAAATATTCTACTAGTGTTGTGAAGTTTATCAAGAAAAAACATCTTTTCCAGGTTTGGTGTGCCTAGGGTATTCATCACTGACAATGAAACTCATTTCAAAAATTATAAATTCAGAAGTTTGATGGGAAAATATGGATGCTCACACAGGATAGGTACCACCTATCACCCACAGTCCAGTGGGTGGGTAGAAGTGTCAAATGGAGAGCTTAAACAGATTTTGGAGAAGACAGTTTCTAGATTTGGGAAAGATTGGTCAGTGAAGCTGGATGAGGCTCTTTGGGCCTATAGAACTGCTTATAAGACTTCCATAGGAATGTCATCATACATGATTTTGTTTGGAAAATCTTGTCATCTGCCTGTTGAGTTGCAGCAAAAATTCTATTGGGCAGTGACGACCCTCAACTTTGATTTCAAGTCTGATGGTGAGAGAAGGTTGTTAGAGTTGAGTGAGCTAGAGGAGATTAGAAGAGAGTCATATGAGAATGCTAAAATTTAAAAATAGAGAAAAAAGGCCTTTCATGATTCAATAATTCAGAATAAGCAGTTTAAGGTCGGTCATAGGGTTCTGGTTTTTAATTCTAGATTGAAACTGTTTCCAGGAAAGCAAAAAACCAAGTGGTCAAGACCCTTTACCATTGTGAGAGTTTTGTTTAATGGAGTTGTGGAGATGGTTGGAGAAGAGAACAAACCATTTTTGGTAAATGGTCAGTGAATCAAACATTTCTTTGTAGGGCATCCAAAGGGCTTAGCTTCCATATTTATCCCTGAAGAAGGAGTTGTCTCAAGTCTAACTGAGGAAACTAAACTCAGTGTTTCATGGGAACTAATCCATGGTTGTTGTGTTGTTTTCCTATTATTCTTTTCTTTCAATAAAGCTAACTCTTACTATTTATTCCCTAGTGTGTTCTCTTATATGTCTCAAGGTGCCTCATGACTTGCTGCTGCTTGAGAGAGTTATTGCTACTATAAACTCGGCAAAGGAAAACAAAGGGAGCTGTCCACTGCATCATATGGATAACATTTCTTTCACTCATTCGTTGGTTTTATTTTTCTTGAGATTTAAATTATGGATTCTTATGTTCACTTTCTGAACTTGCAGGTAATAGAGAGGAGCATTCCACTTGAGCTGCAAAAGAGGATATCTATTGAATGGAAATTAATGGAAATGCTCTAATACTTCAGGGAAGTGTTATTCTATTTTTAAGTTTAATTTTCTGGTCTATTTTCAATGGCTGCTACATGGTTTTAAGTGTGGGGGAGTCCCTTAAATTTTTGTGGAAAATCATGAATTTTTTTCCTGTTTGGGTACTTATTGCCTTAATCTAGAGAGTTTAAAACTTATATGAACTGAATTGTGGAACAAGCTTGCACCCACTGCACTCATTTTGATTCAACTGATGTTGTGTATTTATCACATGACATTCCGTTGATATGAATTAAAAAAACATTTCAAAAAAATCACTTTTTTGTTTACTTTTGTATTCATGTTTTTGTTTCTTTTCTCCTCTTTTTTGGTGTGTAAATTATTCTTTTTTGAACCCTCATATCACCCCTCAAAATCTATTTTGAAACATTATCTATTGTCTCCAACCTTAGGATTAAATATTGGTGACAATGTTGTGTTTTAAGTTGTTGACGATGAGTGATTGTTGAGTGGAGTTGTTCACTGTCTCTATGGACTTTATGTTTAGGAACTGAGGAAAGGAGTGTGACATGATAGTTCTTATGAAATTAGGATCATGACCTTAAGTAACTATAAATTTTCACTAGAAACTAGGGGACTCACTTTTTTTATAAACAAATTATTCAATCACTTTAGGAAGTCAACTCAAATGATTATTAGTTAAGTCTTTTGCAACTAGAGTAAAATGGGCAAATGGGATCCCATGGTGAGTATTTGAGACAAGGTGCATTGGGTTCATTTCTGTGAATAAATAAAGCAAATTTCAATATGAATAAGTGCTATTCACAGTGCTCTGCACATGGAACATGGCTAGGAAAAATTAGAATAAAGTTCCCTTGTCAAAAATGAACTCATTAAGGTGAGTAGAATTTTGAACACAGATGAAGAATGAAGCAATTGACTTAGTTAAAATTCATTTGAGTTGAATCAATAAAGCGATGAAATAAATGGACTTTAATTTTTAGAACCTAAGAGAATGTGAGAATTGAAGGTGCCTTTGGTTAAGATTTTAATTCCACTTAATTTAACATGTCACCACTCCTTGAATCAGAACATGAATTAGAAATTAAAGTAGGACAGTTAATGAGTTCATATAGGAGACATGACATACCTGACAGTGTATGATTTTGTGCGACCTTTGATTTCAAGTGAGTTTTTAAAGTTAGGCAGGACCTCATTTTTGAACTCATTCTTGAAAAGCCCAACCCATTGTCTGGTCTTATTCCTCTATTTGTTAAAGTTAGTCATGCTCTTTTTGAACTGAATCTCACAAATCATTTTCTGTTTTAAAAAGTCAATAAACATGCATCTGTTTGAGGATAAACAAAGTCTTAAGTGTGAGGAAGTTTGATGGGACTATTTTTTATTCTCTTTGCCACATCCATTTTTTGTATTTTTATTGATTTGTTTTATTTCAAAATGTTGCATTTTGTTAAATAATTAACATCTATTGTGTTTTTGTACATTGCTGTGTAAAATAATCTTTTTTAGTGTAAACAATGTATTTCATTGATTGTTTTTGTCATTTTAAATAATTTTAAAATTAGTTCATCCACCGCTTCCACTTTTTGTTTTTGTTTTTATTTTAATATTTTATTCTTTTATTTTCTTATGTATTTTTTTAAGAAATATATATAAATATATATATTAATTAGTTTATTAATTCTTTTTGTAATTAATTTTCAATTTAATAATGTTCAATTCAATAATATAATGTTTGATTCATTATTTTAATTAATTCTTTTTTTAATTGTAAATTAATAAAATTTGTCACTTCAGTTTTGATTCTTTAAATAATTAAATTAATTCTAATAATATAATTCAATTATTTAGTAATTTTAATATTTAATTTTACTTTAGTCCTTTCAATTCTTTAATTAATGCAGTTGTTAATTGAGTTTTGCATACAAACTTTTTTAAAAAATTATTTATGAACGAAATGTAATTTATAGTTAGATATTTATTGAAATTTAATTTTATTTGAGGTAGAATTTTAATTTAATTTGTTAATTTAATTATTTCCCCTTTTTAGTTTAACTATTTATTTTATTTAATTTATATTTAATTTGGTTCATTTTGTTGTGAAGGTGACTCGATCTAGTGACACTGACAGTTGAGTCACCGATGGTGCCTCTCCACTTCCTCCTATCTGCCCTCTCCTGTTCGCCGCTACCTCAACCGAGCCCCACCGCCACTCCCTGCCTCGCTACGATCCTTCCATCTCACCGAACCCGAAGCCTCCGGCCTTGTTCCTCCCGCTCCGCGAACCCAGTGCCGCCGGAGCACCTACCTGTGCCGCCTCGCCTCTGCGCACCCCCTGTTCCAACCCCGAGCCGAACTCGCCCTACCCGAACCCTCTGCCTCAAACCCTCCTTGTCAGGCCTCTCCCTGGTTCACCGCCCCTCACCTCCGCTCGAAGCCGGCCGACCCCCTCCATTTCTTCCCACCGCCGAGACCCTGCTCAGTCGGCGCCGCCTCCTGCTCGATCCCCCTTCACCCCTCCTCCCTCCTCCGCCCAACCAAACACCCCCCTCTTTTCCTATTTTATTATTATTATTTTTCTTATACAATATATAACTTATAATATATATATATATATATATATATTGTAACATATATAATAATAATAACATATATAACTAATATAATATAATTGTTTATATAAGAAATATTTTTATTGACATTTTAATAATAACAAATTTATAATAACAATTTTTATATTTATATACATTTGTTTCATCGTACATAATTATATAATTAAATAATATATATAATAGTAATATAAATATACATATATATATATATCCAATAATAATAATAATAATACATATATTAATAATAAATATACTTTTATTTACTTATAATTATTATGTGTATAATAATAATATTAATTGTTATATATGTTATTATATTATAACTAATATATATTTATTTAATTATTATTATTATTATGAAATATAAATAATTAATATCATATTTTTATTGTATTTAAAATTGTTCATAGAAAAATAATAAATCTTTTAATTCTTTTAAACAATTCAATTGTTGATTATAAATATTTATTTTCTCTTTTAATTCTTTTATTTAAACTTTAATTTTTATATGTATTTAATTTTTGTACATATTTTAAGTAATAAATACAATACTTGTAATAAATATTTTCATTATTTGCACTTATTATAAATTAATTTCTTTTCACTTCTTATTTATTCTAATTATTTATATTATAATATGTAGTAATAATAACACGTAGTTTTAAATTTTTGTAATTCTAACTCTTGAATTCTGTTTGGTTTTTGTTGGAGGGGAAGGGATTGTGCCCGGTGGCACGCATTTTTCATTCGGTTATGGAACATCTGTTTCAGTCGCTAACGGGGGAGAAATGACATCTTGAAAGCACCATGTGGAGGCTGGGGAAGACTTCTGCCTGATTTGAGAGACTTCCACTCGTGGAGTAGCGGAGACGAGTAGAACATTACACATTCATCCACCACTTCCATACTCGGGAGGGGGGAGCAGATCGTACTTACACAGAGACTTCCACTTCCAGACCATTCATGACTCTCAGATTCGTCCACAACTTCGAGACTTCCAGTAATTCACTTCCAAATCATATCATCATTCACCACTATCAACGAGCAGCAAATCAGAGCAAACGATCACACTACTCAATTCTCAGGGCGGGAGATCGAGAGCACTTCTTCACCACCATCAAGTAGAGCATGGAGTTGGAGATTCTAGAGATCAAGCAAGGAAACAAACATCTTTCTCTTGCTCTGTTTTTCTGCCGTCTTCAATATGAACATTTCTTTGCTCAACTTTGTTAATATATTGAATTCCACAGCTATGCTTAGCCAATTCCCTTCAGGGGGAATAAGTAATCCATTTAAGGATATTTTTCTCTTGTTCATGCACGATTCTCAACTGGATTGTCTCTCTTTCTCTCTTTTCTGGACATCAATATTTTTTTCAAAACATCAAGAATGAGTGATAACTGATCTTGATTGAATCTAAATTCATTCTGTTCTTATTCTGATTTTTTTACTGCAAAGCAAATCATACTCAAAATAGAGATGCGACACTAAGTTCAACTGACATTTTGAACTCTGTGCTTTGCTGATTGGCTCTTTACTGGTGATAAAGTGACTACTGTACTTGATAAACTGTGAAAGTCACTTAGTCACAAGTTGACCAGACGACAAATCTGGCCAACTACCTTAAATCATATCCAGATAATTCGATTCTAGTGTGTGAACAAGGGAAAACAATTTTGAAGCTGGCCAGTGGACTTTTCCCTCTCAGTCATATTGATTGTTCAAACTTGTTTTCACTGCTTATATGTCTGCTTTATTTGTTTGACTGTTCTGCCTTCTCACACATTCACATTCTCACACACAAATCATCACTCACTCACCATTTCACTTACATCACACCATCACCACTAGATGTCACAATTATTTTTTCTTGTGTGTTTTTGTTCTTATTTTGTTTTATTTTTATTGATCACTAAAAACAACATCAGTCCTCGCTATGGTTTGACCCTATCTTACCATTGTACTAGGTTGTAAGTAGGAAATATAAATTTTAATTTGTCGCCCGCGCTCAACGACGTGTGGCGTGCACCCCATCATCTCTAGAATAATAATCATGAAATAATTATCATTTTTATACCTCAATTATACTTTTAAAACCATTCATGGATAATAGTTGTGAAAAATTAACTACATTACAATCATGGAGATGGTAGGTCGTACGTACGCATAAGTAATGTTTTCATTTTCCAACGATCCTGATGGAAAGCATGTAAGTGTTATTTTATCTTTTCATAATGATCATTATATCATAAATGTCATATTATTTATTTAAATATAATTATATATATATATATATATATCATCCATGTGATGTCGTAATAAAAAATGAATCACATCGCTTTGTGGAGGTGGTAATCCACATGTACGCACAAACGACGTTATCATTTTTTCTATGAATGGAAAGGTAATAAAATATATGATATATTAATTTTAAAGAATTATAAATATGTCATAAATATCACATATATACATTAAATCCATCATACTAAATAGTTGTGAGAGGTGATGATGTGAAACGAGTTACATCGGTTCGTGAGCCGATAGTCCATCATACACACGAATGATGATTTTATTTCATATTTGATGGAAGATAAGATAGATGTAAGTTATGAAATTAGTATAATAATATCTCAGAATAAGGGAGATACTAATATTATTATATCAGCACAGTTGAATAATATTTGAAGGAGGTGGAAGAAAAAAATAAAACAAAATGCTCGGTTAAGAGTGATACCTCTTCTTCGGACAACCTACATATGTTTGTCCCCAAATTATTCATTTAAGGGTTTTATAATCAAATAAAGGCCTCTAAGACATGGGGACAAAAGTAAGGAAGGGATCTGGGTAGGGATTTTATAAAAAATATATTTTTAAGTGTGGATGGGAGAGGAGAGGGGTTCCCTTTTATAATTGAGAAGAAGTGACATTTTTGTAAATGCCCAAAACTATTCAATAATAGAAAGTTACTCTCAACAAAAATACCGCCAAAATTAATAAATAAATAAGTGTAGGATATATAAGGTCTAGAAACATCTCGAACTCTAAAAAGAAACATTTTTTAAACATGTTATCCCCTTTACTTCTAAGGCTTCTCACTTTCACCATTTTAATTTTTTTACCACGATAACTAGTTTCTGTACTGTTTTTACTATTCATTACAAACAAAAATTAAGTTGAAATTATTAAATAATATAAATTATGTGTATTAAAAATATGGAATCAATTTTATAAAATTCAATTCATATAAGTGGTAGAATTTAATTTAAAATAAAACCCACAAGCGCAACTAAAAGCGGTTTTCCGACAAATGCATTTTTCAAGGAAAGGATGATTTTACATTCTCTATGAATAATAATATTCATTATATGAAATTAAATTCATAAATATAGATATAAAATATATACATTTCATTAAAATAATTCCTCATTAGTGTTTATTTTAATTAATTAAAATGGACAAATGTCATGCAGTTTAAAATAGTTTTCAGAAAAAATGTGTTTTTAAGCCTAAAAATAAACTTATACTAAAATCTGATATAAAGATTATTAAAATTTAATTAATTAGATTAAATATATAAAAAAAAATTATTTTACCTAAAATAAAATTAAAATATTAATGGTACTTTTAAATTAATTTATTTATTGAAAAGAAATGACAGTTTTACAAAAATCAACCTTTTTCACTATTTACTGAAAAACCAATATTTTCCACAAAAAAACCAAAATTTCACCCTAATTTATTTTTTATATGATGATTTCAAAAATAAAGTTAATTTTATATAATAAATTTTCTAAAATCTCTAGAAATTAATTGTACTATTTTCTCACAAAAATCAAATGAAATAATTTTTGAAGAAAACATATTTTTGAAGAATAAAATGACTTTACTAAAAATTGAGTTATTATTTATAAAGAATTTATAAATATATTTATATTGAGTAGTAAATTTATATATATTTCGTGAATTAGTTAATATTATTCATACCCTCCAATTTAACGGCTATGTTATGACGATCATATTTAAATAATAATATTTCATGGTTCGTTTGGGATCAGTATTGTGCGTCGAATATGCTATCAAACATGCTTTTCCTTTTTTAAATATAGAGGTGTTACAACTCCTACATGACCTCCTGAGATACATGATCAGGTCTATTCACACTAGCATACACCCTATTGATCATGTATTTATTTGATAATAGACCTTTTTCACTTGTCCCCCTAATAATAGGACCCTAGGGTGTTTATAATCTTGTATTCCCTTGAAATTAGGGTATTTACCATGAGGAAACTGATGGAACCTCCTATATCTCATGCTTCTCATATTGGATGTCCCATATCAAGTATCTTGTCAGTCCCAATATCAAGTGGACATATTTGATTCACTGACCCGATCAGGCACATCTTGGTAGTATATGCATAAGCCCCATACATATCCTTCCTACCCTCCAATAAGGAATGGGCCTCCTACTAGGTGTAATACCCTAATTTTCCTTCACCATGTCATATTCTCTGTCAATCCACCCTTCCTTAATGGGATATATTCCTTGTGAGTCATCCTACCTCAATGGGCTATATTCCTTATGATACTAACCATCTCTAGGATCCATTTTCTCCTAATAGTCCTAGATGAATGACTTTAAAATACATAGAATACATCTTCACCACATAAAGTTAAACTAGATGGTACAGTCTTAACATGTGACCTTAAACCGCGTGACACAAACTACATGGGCTTTGATTCCTATTAATCAGTATATATAGGATGCCTCTATGAGGTTCAAACCTAGCATTCAAGACCTTATCATCATCACTCCATATTCCCCATGAGACATATAATCCATCCTCACTTGTCCATATTCCCAATGAAATCTATTTTACCCTCTCATGTATAGTTACCAAAAGATAGGACGAACTGGAAAGGGTTGCTCATGCATAGGTCCCACATCAACCATTACTGGGAACCTTTCACCTATTAGTTTATTCTTCATGATGTTAAACTGATCAGAACAAGTCATGTATGCATGACCTTAAAAGGTACTTCATTTGGTTATGGCTACATGACCTTAAAAGGAACCACATTGGTCCTTATCACATAACCTTAAAAGGTAAAATGTCTCTAATTAAGTGGAACTGAACTAAGTGGGTTCTAATTCCCTTCATAAGGATACTAGGAAGCCCCTCTCATGGGTCTGATCCAAACATCGCAATACCTATTACCTCCCTCAATGGTGATAAATTCCATAATTTCTGGCTATATGGATTTAAACCATAGAATCACTAACTAATAAGAGAAAGATAGAGAACCTCTAATATATACAGAAGTTCACTTTAATGCATGGTATTGATCGATCACTAGCATGGTGGTAACTAGTTTGCTACTAGGATTTGGAAAGGATTTATGAACATGTCTTAAATATTTAAGAGATTATCAAAGTAGGTAATAATTTACCCCAAAAGTGTGAGATGTGTCTAAATTCCCATCCTATCAATCAATGTGAAACTTGAGAATCATTGGTAATGTCCCAACAATCATCTGCCTTTAGAAAATAGGTTTGAACTAACTCAAATCAAACACAAGCACATAGAACATTGAAAACAAAGAGTATGAGACTTTTTGTGCACAATGAAAGCCTCACTAGAATTATCTCAAGCTCTAAAAAGATTCTTCCTCCATCCTCCCTCCCAAGAACAAAGAGAGGAAAATAGAAATACTCATTATGATCAATGATGAATGAAGTAAATCATTAGGTTCCTCAATGCTAGATTTCAAAATAATAAGAACACTTCTTGGAGATTCTTAGAGCTCGTGTGGATATATTTAGTGGAATCCTTGCTTGGATTCTCCACCGTAATGACAACACAATTAGAGTGGAAACAAAAAAAATGATTAAAAGAATTATCACGTTTGAGGTATTTTAAAAAAAAATTAATTATAAATTAAATTTCAAAGATCCTATCTAGGAGGTTCTGGGGTTGCATTCATCAAGTTATTTGGATATTCTCCATTGAAACTGATTAGAAACCAAAATTGGGAACTTTTTTAATGCTTATGTTGCACCCTGAAACCTTCAGGAATGTGTGACGAATATTTGAGAAAATTGGATACTCATTCCATGGAGAATTCCTAGGAGATTCTATTTGGGACTAAGGAAAAGAAAAATGGTGCACATGTGATCCAAATTCTAGAGGCACTTTAGGATGAGAAGAAAAGATTGATCAAATTTTTGACACTTATATTTCTTTCTTGTACATGGATTTCAAGACCATATTCCTACTCCATCACTAATACTTTTTGATAATAAGATAAGAACATGTGAAACAAGATCACAATAGTTATTTAGTGAGTGAACCTTGTAAAAACTATTATATCATGTATGTTTTTTCTTGCTTTATCTCTCTCCGTCATATTTTTTTTGTTCATTATCCTTCAAACTAACTGATGATGTGAAAATGATTTTGATAGTTAGTGATTTCCTTTTGTATCCATTATTCCTGAGTTATATTTTATAGGTTTTTGTATATAAGGGTATCAGATATATCAAAAGCATACGTAGACGTAAACAAGACCTTAAGTCAAGGTAATAATCTTAATAAAAATAAAACATAAAGTCAGAAGAAAAATTGTAGAGAATAAAATGAAAATATTCAATATGTTAAATTCAAATTGAAAAAATAATAAAAAATCAGTTTCTTTTGGAAATTAAACATCATGAAAAAAAATCAACAAACCTCAACCATTTTCAAAATAATCTAAAGTAAAAAAAAGATAATGTTTTTATATCTAATTTTTATTCAAGTGGAACCAAGTTCAAAATATCTAAACAATGTTTGAACTTGGATAAAGCTACAACCTTAGTAAAACTATCAGCTTGGTTTTCATCTGTGTGTATTTTTTTAATACACATTGTTCTACTTTCAATAACGTCTCTAACAAAATGCAACCTAATATCAATATGTTCATAATTTCCATGGAATACTAGGTTTTTAGAGAGATGTAGGATAGATTGTGAATAACAATGTAAAGTAATAAAAAAAATTACTTAAATTGAGTTCAGAAATAAAACCCTTAATCCACATGAATTCTTTGACAGCCTCTATCAATGTTATGTGTTCAGATTCAGTGGTTGAGAGATCCACTACTAATTTCATATTGCACTTCCATAAAATAGTTCCTCCACATGCAGTGAAAACATAATCGGTTAGTGATTTCCTTGTGTCAACATTTCTAACATAATTAGAGTCCACACAACCAATCACTAAATATCCAGATTTAACATTTCTACCATATAAAATTGAAGGGATGAAGAAGAAGATATGTACCTCAGTAGCCACTTAAGGTCATTCCAATGTGGCTTACCCATGTTTTCTATAAACCTACTCAAGGTACAAATAGAAAAAGAAATATTTTCCCAGGTAAAAAAAATAGCATATATAATACTACCCACAACATTAGAATATGGGATTCTACTTATATATTCAATATCAAAAAAAGTAGTAGGAGACTAGGATAAAGACAATTTAAAATTTTGGGACAAAGGGACACTAACAGGTTTGAATGCATCAAACAGATATCTCTCGATCACTTTAAGCACATAGGTATATTGAGATAGATAAAGTAAACCATGATTTCTATCCCTAATGATTTCTATACCTAGGATCAACTTAGCATAGCCTAAATATTTCATTTCAAAAGTTTAATTCAAATTCATTTTAACATGGGTGCTTAATTTCATATTACTACACATGACCAACATGTCATCAACATAAATCCAAAAATAATGTATATAATTTTTAATAGATTTAAAATATACACATGCATCAAAATCACTCCTTTTAAAATCATTTTGTAATATTAATGAATAAAAAAAGTAACATTCCTTGGAAGCTTGTTTTAATCCATACAGTGATTTATTAAGCAAATATACTTGGTTAGGATTAAAATCATTCTCAAAACCAACAGGAGGCTTTATGTATAACTTTTCATCTAAATCTCTATTAAAGAAGACAATTTTGAAATCTAGTTGTTCTATATGTAGATCTAAATATGAAGTAAAATCAAGAAGAATTATTATTAAATAATGTTTAACTACATGGGAAAATATTTCATCATAATCAATTCACACTCTTCAAAAGAAGCCTTTATCCACTAATCTAGCCTTAAATTTGATTTTATTTCTTATATTATTATATTCATTTCTCTTATATATACATTTACATACAATAACCTTGGTAGTAGATGGTTTATTGACTATGGACTAGGTATGGTTCTTTTTAAGGGACTCTATCTCATCTTCTATGGCATAAAATCAATTATTAGAGTTGCTGTTATTGACAGCTTGCATGTAAGTGTGAGGATCCTCACCATCAAGATCTTGCAAAACATGAAAGGAAAAGGCAATCACATTAGAATGGTTATACCTAGCAAGAGGTATAATTAATCTCATCTCCCTATCACTAGTGAGACGATAACCACAAAGTCCACTGTGAGCTCCAACATCTGAAGCATGATTAGAATCAGATCCAGAGTGTGAATCAAGATGAGAGAGAGTTAGCTGAGAAATAGGTTGATAAGTATCAATAGGAAACTCACTAACACTAGGAGGATCAACCTTAAGATCCCTCTTTTGAGAAGGATCATCACTATCATAACTGGGAGGTTGGAATCTGTGAATAAAAGACTCCTAAAACACCATATCCCAGCTAAAAATACACTTATGAAAGCCAGGATTATCTATATAGAGCTTATATCCCTTCACTCCCTCAATAATCCCTAGGAAAATACATTTAACAACCCTAGGCTCAAGCTTGTCAGTACTAACATGAGCATAGGTAGTGAAACTAAATACTCTTAAATATACATAAGTTGGGGTCTGGCTACTCTATAATTATTTAGGAGACTTGAAATCATTGGTATATGAGGAACACATATTTATTAAGTAAATTATTGTAGTGGAATCCTCATCCCAAAAGGTCTCATGCAAGCCCGAGCATTGAAGAATGTTATGAACTAGCTCAAGAATGGTGTGGTTCATATGCTCAACTAGATCATTTTGATGATGAGTATGACTCATTGTTCGATGTATCATAATTCCCTCATCCTTATATAATTTTATAAACTTAGTAGATAGGTATTCATGTCCATTATCAGTCCTTAAAACCTTTAATTTCTTCTCATATTGGTTTTCTAAAATATATTTCTAAGTCTTAAACACCTCAGAGACATCAGATTTATTTCACAAAATATAAATCTAGACTTTTTGGAGAATTAATCTATAAAGGTAAAAAAAAAATATGAGCCCACACCATGGGAGGTAATCCTATAAGATCCCCACAAATCATAATGTGCATACTCTAGTGGGTGAACAAATTTAAAACTAGATTTATAAAAGATTAATCTTATAGACTTTCCTAGGGCATAGTCTTGATAAAAAGGAAAGTTACTTTGTATAACTTGGGTAAGTAGCCCTTACTCAATTCCATTGATCCTTTCACACTCACATGTCCCAATTTCCTATTCCAAATCATAGTGTTGACACTATTATAGATATAGGTTCTAACCAACTACTTATTGTATGTATTTCCATTCAATTCATACAACTCATTCATTAATGAGACCTTAAGGTCCATGCAAGATCAATTAGAAATTTAAAGAAAACTAGACTTGGATTTGAAGGTGAAACCCCTCTGATCTAAGACACCTAATGACATGATATTCCTATGAAAATCTATAACCTATCTCGCATCTAGTAAGGTGACAAAAGAATGGTCAGAGAACTCTATCATAACAAAACCTCTACCCATGACACAGAGTCACTTGTTTTTTCCTAAAACAACCTCACCTCTAGTTCCCTTGGTTAAATCGAAAAAGGAATTCCTATCATAGCACATATGGAAATAACAACCTGAGTCTAAGACACACTCAACATGTATCATATCATGGGACACACACAACACCTCAGTACTCTCATAGTATTGGTCAACAAAGAATGATGGATCACCAGATTATTTAAGAGGTTTACTGGATTTCAAATTAGGGAATTTAGTCTTAACATGCTTAGGTTTCCCAAAATGTTAAAAAGTTACCTCTCTTGATTTGTATTTGGACCAAGACTTCTTAGACTGGCTACGGTTCTTGCTGCCCTTTTTGTTCTTACCTTTCTTTATCCCTCGAAACTCAGAATGAACTTGAACACTCATGCCCTTGACTTCAGATTTAACGATAGCCTTTCCATGAAACTCATGAGAAAGAAGGTTAGATTTTATTTCCTCTAAATTCAAGGAGTCTCTACCATGCATTATAACATCAATAAGGTGCTCATATAAACTATCTAAGGAAATCAAAAGAATAATTCCTTGGTACTCAAAATTAAATGTTCACTTCAATATTGGCTATGCCTAAAAATATTTTATTGAACTCATCAATATATTTCTGGATGGGAGTTCTAGGAGGCATCTTGAAAGTTTACAGTTTATGTTTCTTATGTAAATGACCAATTAAAGAAGTTTTCATATAATTTTTTTATGTTTAGACCAAATATCAGATGCGAAAGTTTCATAAGAAACCTCTTATGGGACTTTATCACCCAAAGACAATGTCAAAGAGTTATGGGTATTCATAAAAATGTCAGGAGGGACATCTGAGTAGTTCATCATAGTACATACATCAGTGGACTGACTAATATGAGGTTTCTTGGGTCTGTGAAGTGCATCTTGCATCCCTTACTGGACAAGCAGGGTCTGCATCTCTAATCGCTACAAATTAAAATCATTATTACCATTGAATTTATCAATTTAAAACTTTTTAGAATCAATAATCATATATGTCAAGATATTACACCAATTATTAAGGAAACCAATAGTGGTATACCCTTTGTTTAATTTCCAAGATCATGCACAAATCAAGTTTCTAGCAAATAATTTTTTTGAACAATATATAAACAAATGCTGACAACGGGAAACAAAGAATGAGCGAAGAAATAATAGAAACATAAGGACATCAGGAATTAATGTGGTTCCATAACTGTTGGACCTACTTCATGGTAAGAACACCACCTATTCTACATTTATTAAAATACTCAAATTGAAATTATAGTAATGCAAGAGAAACAAATCAATCCAATAGAAAGAAGAATAATTATCACAACATGAAACCCGAAGGAATAGTAAGAATAGAGTTACTTCAGCCAGATTTACCTAGTGGATATCCAAAAATAGGGATTTTGGGGATCTCCAATAGTGTTTACCACACAAACAACAATCACCTTTTGATCAGCAACAAGATCTCCATCAAAGCACAGTTTTGGGGAAACTTCAATCCTTAATGACGAGGGAGATGGTGCATCTGGAAATGGAATACACCTCTGGCTCTGGTCATCTTCTTCCTCTATTTTGATCTATTTCTTAGAATATCAGAGATCAAAACCCTCTTTCACCTTATTCAAAGAGTATCTCTTTTAAAAATCTAATATTGAGAGGAAGAAATAGCCCTAGAGACTTCAAGAAATTACAACAACTCAACAAATTTTGAGAAAATGAATGGATGCAATTGAAGAATCCCTTACAACCCAACACGGAAATAAAATTGAAATGTGTAAGGGTATATTAAAATAGTGTGTAAAGGCACACATCCTAAGATCCATGCATAAAGGTTAGGTGTGGGATGCGTAAGGGTAAAACCAATGCCCATGTAAGGGTCAAACAACCTTTGCATCAAGATAAAAGGCCATGCATGTAAGGGTAAGCAATACTTCATAAGGGTTGTGCAAGGGTATCTAGGGTAGGAGGTAAATCCAAAGAACACGTAGTGGCAAACAAGACCTTATGTCAAGGTAATATTCTTGAGAAAAATAAAACATAAGGGCAGAAAAAAACAGTGGAGAATAAAATGAAAATCTTCAACATTCTAAATTCAAATTAAAAAAAAAACTAATAACAAATCAGTTTCTTTTGAAAATTAAACAACATGCTAAAATTAAAAAAATCTCCACCATTTTCGAAAGAAACTAAAATAAAAAAATTATGTTCTTGCACCTAACTTTTATTCAAGTGGAACCAAGTTCAAAATATCTAAACAATTCTTAAACTTGGGTAAAGATACAGTCTTAGTCAAAATATGGATTAGGTTTTCATCTCTGTGCACTTTTGTAACATGCACCTTTCCACTTTTAATAACCACTTTAATAAAATTAAACCTAATATCTATATGTTCAGATATACCAATGAATCAATCCAATGGAAAGGAGAATAATTGACCCAATTAGAAATCCAAAGGAATAGTAAGAACATACTTACTCTAGCCGTATTAACCAACCGACTATCCAAAAATGGGGATTTTGGGGATCTCCAGTAGCATCGAATACATGAGAAACATGAACCTATTTATTAGAAACATGATATCCACTATCACACAACATCAAAAAAACTTCAATCCATAACAGTGAGGGAGATAGTGTATTTGACAGTGTATGAAACCTTTGGCTCTAGTGTCCTAGTCCTTTAGCATGATCTCTTTCTTAGGATAGTAGTAATAAAAACCCTCTAAAACATTCTTCAAAGTGAATATCTCCAAAAAATATTATATAAAGAGGAATAAATATTCTCATAGATCACCAACTGTTTCAAAATATCAACAAATTTCGAGCAAATGAATGGTTGTAATTAAATAATCCCTAACAATCCGAAATAGAAATAAACTGACATACGTAAGGGTATATTAAAATGGTGTGTAAAGGTACACATCCCGACCCCCCTATGTAAATTTCAAGCATGGCACACATAAGGGTAAATCCAGTTCTTGTGTAAGGGTCAATCAACCATTGTGTGAAGGTAAGAGGGCCTACACGTAAGGGAAATTCAAACTTCACAAAGGTTGTGCAAGGGTATCAAAAGACTTATGTAAGGGTAGTGGACAGATCAAAATAACACATAGAGGTAAAAAAGACCTTATTTCAAAGTAATAAGATTAAACATAAAATTAGAATAAAAATAGTTGAGAATAAAATGAAAATATTCAACATGCTAAATTCAAATAGAAAAAATAATAGCAAATCAGTTTCTTTTGGAAATTAAACAACATGATAAAATTCAAAAAATCTCCACCATTTTCAAAAGAAACTAAAACAAAAAGGATGAAATTCTTTGACTAAAATGTTATTCGAGTGGAACCAAGTTCAAAATATCTAAACAATGCTTGAAGTTGGATAAAGCTACAACCTTAGTCAAACTATCGATTGGGTTTTAATTTGTGTGTATTTTTGTAACACACATCATTCCACTTACAATAACCTATTTAATAAAATGCAACATAATATATATATGTTTATACCTACCATGGTATACTAGGTTTTAGAAATATTAATGGAATATTGTAAATCATAATGTTCAGTAATAAGAAAATTTCTTAAATTGAGTTCATAAATCAAACCCTTAATCCACATGGATTCTTTGACAGCCGTAGTCAGTGCTATGTGTTTAGCTTCAGTGGTTTAGATAGACACCATTGATTTCATATTGCACTTCTAGGAATTAGTTCCTCCATATACAGTGAAAACATAGTCGGTTAATGACTTCATTATGTCAACATTTCCAGCATAATTAGAGTTTAAAAACCGGTCTCTAAATATCCAAATTTAACATTTCTACCATAGAAAATTGAAAGGGTTTAAGTAGAAGATATGTACCTCAATATTCACTTAAGGTCATTCCAATATGGATTACTCATATTTTCATAAACCTTATCAAGGTACAAATAGATAAAGAAACAACCGACCATGTGCAAATCATAGCATACATAATACTTCCCACAACATTAGTATATGGTATTATGATCATATATTCAATATCATAAGTAGTGATAGGAGACTAGGATAATGATAATTTAAAATTTTGTCCCGAAGAGACATTAAAAGGTTTTAATGCATCAAGATGATATATCTTAAGAACTTTAAGCACATAGAAATGTTGAGATAGATAAAGTAAACAATGCTTTCTATCCATAATGATTTCCATACCTAGGATCAACTTATCATAACCTAAATATTTCATTTCAAAACCTTAATTCAATTTCATTATCACAAGGGTGATTAACTTCATATTACTACACATGAGTAACATGTTATCAACATAAAATAGCAGGCACATCATGAAAATTTTAACATATTTAAAATATACACATATATCAAAATCACTCCTTTTAAAATAATTTTCTAGAATAAATGAATCAAACTTTTTGTATCATTGCCTAGATTTTTATTTTAATCCATACAATTATTTATTAAGAAAATATATTTGGCTAGGTTTAAAATCATGCTCAAAACTAGCAAGAGGCTTCATGTATAAATTTTTGTCGAAATCACCATACAAGGAATAATTTTTGACATCAAGTTGTTCTATATGAAGCTATAGATAAACAACAAAAGAGAGAAGAATTATTATCAAATAATAGGTTAAAATATTTCAGCATAATAAATTCCCACTCTTTAAAGGAAGCCTTTTCCCACCAATCTGGCCTTAAATTTGAATTTATTTCCAGAATTATTATCTTCTTTTCTCTTATATCTCTATTTACATCCAATAACCTTTGAAATAGGTGTTTTATTGACTATTTACTAGGTATGGGTTTTGATGTTCCAAAGGACTAAATAAAAACTGAAAAGGGGGGTTGAATTAGTTGTTCATTTTTTATAAGTTTCAGAACATTTCAAAACTTAACCCCTAAAACCTGTTATGATTTATCTCCTTATCAACTTTTAGTAAATACTCATGAATTCAAAAGTAGACACCTTCTAGACACCTTCTATCTCCTGATAGGAATTATTATACTGATTCCCATCAGTTTAGAATGTTTTCTTATAAAATAATTTATCCAAACAAAATAATAAAGACTTTGTTGAAACTTCTCCACAATTTCTCAGTCTGAATCCACAGACCAATTTGGCTGGATCTGATTTTCTCAATACGATGAGTCTGGATCAGATTCTCTTAATACAATGAGTCTATATCTGATTCTATCAATACAATTAGTCTAGATATGATTCTCTCAATACAAAGTACTCAATATAATGAACCCATTCTCAATCTGCAAAACTCAAAATCTACTCAAATGCTCAATACAATCTTCTTCAGTCCAATTGACTCAATATGATTGACTGAATATGATTTTCTCAATACGACCTTCCTCAATCCGTTAAAAATACATTCAGATGTTTGATCCTCCTCATGAGATCTCTGGTCAGCAATTACTTTCACTTGATTTATTTAGTGCTATGCCTTCTCTGCTTTTGTGAAAAATCCTCAAATGAACAAATGTTCTGAGAAAGTATTTATAGGCAACCTAGAAAGAAAAATCAGGAAACTTGAAAACATTCCCTGCTTCCTCAAATTTCAAAATCTTTGAAAATCTCTCACATTTAAACTTCAACTTTGACTTTTTCAAACCTCCTTAAATTTATCCAAGATTTATGAAAAAATTATTTTCAAGTTTGACCACTTCAACTCTTCATAAAACTTTTTGAATTTTACTTTTTGAGTCTTCTTCGTAATCAGCTCAATATGATTTATATTTCTTTCTCAGTGAATCCAATTTCTGTTTCTTTCTCAGTTAATCTAAATTCTATTTCTTTATTAGTGAATAGGATTTCTATTTTTTTCTCAATGAATCCAAATTCTGTTTATTTCTCAATGAATCTGAATTTTGTTTCTTTCTCAGTGAATCTAATTTCTATTTCTTTCTCGGTGAATCTGAATTCTATTTTTTCTCAATGAATCTGAATTCTATATCCTTCTCAGTGAATCCAAATTCTATATCATTATTAGTGAATCCAATTGAATTATAATTATTATGGAATTCCAATTTCAATGAAAATCCCATTATGATGGATATCCCATTATGATGAAATATTCATACTACAACTTTGAATTTCCTCAAACCTCTCCACCATTTCTTCAAAAGATTTTATCATGAAAGTTTTTATGATTTGTGAGAACTTTATAATCAACAAATCATCGCCTGACGTGGTTTATAAAGTATGAAAACTTTCTAACCCCTGAATTCACTTTCTTCAAAAAACCTCTTCAGCAACAATACAACATATTCCCTCAGTAACATATTTCTTTCTTTGATTATGAAAAAAGAAAACTTCCAAAAAGCAAAATGTTTTGCCTCTAATTCTTTTGGATTTGATGATATGAATACGATGTAGATGGATTCGATTTCTGGATAACAAAAACATTTTTATACAAAAAGTTTAGCTGTCAACAAATACAAAAACTTTGTTAAAACAATTTATCATAAAGGTTCTTCAATATCTCCCTTTGGATTTTTTGGCAACCCTCATTAACAACTTTTCCAACTCTCAAAATTTTTTCAAAACTCAAATTTTGTAAATAACTCAAGTTTTTGACTTTTATCAAAACATATCATTTCTAAAAGGATAGTGTATTGACACCAAACTACTAGATAAAGTAATGTTTTTGAATGAATTTCATCTCTCGGTGGAAAGAATGTTTTGCAGCCATGTAAAGATAACTCCACTTCACTTTTATCATTTCCTCTAACTTTTCTTTATTTATCCCCCATTTTATGAAAACCACAACTTCATATTAATAAAATAAATATAAGTAAAAGTTCTTACAAGGTAAAAAGTTGTTAATTTCTCTCCACCTTTGTCAATATAATCCATAGAACAATGGGGGTACTTCCTTATGAGGTTTAGGAAGATATGGGAGGAGGCTGAACATGAATTTGCAGGCTCAATTCCACAAACCTTTATTTCGGCATTGCTTTTGTAAATATATCATCAATATGATAATTTTTTTAAATGTATTCCAGAAAAAAAATATCCAAAAAAAATTATCTTTTATAAAGTGAAACATTATATCAATGTGATTTGATCTTGAACATTGGAAAAGATTCCTAGAAAGATCAATTGTACTCTGAATATCACAAAGTATCTTCAATGGTTTAGAAAATTTTACTTTCAGATATTCCAACTAAACTTTCATCCATAATATTTTATTTCTATCTTGAGTAGATGCAACATATTCATATTTAGATATGCTCAAAGTTAATAAACTTTGTTTATTACTATGACAACTTACATAGCATTCTCCCAAGAAAAATGTTCCTCCTGAGATTTATTTTCTATCATTACAATATCCATCCCAATCGGCATTAGTATAACCATGAAACTTCATCTCATGATTTCTTTTGTATAAAAACCCATATGAAGTTGTTCCTTTGACATATCTCAGAATCCTCTTTACTTCAAATTTTTTTTGATTCTTTCAGATTACTTTGATAATTGGTACACAAAGTCACAACATAAACAATATTAGGAATTGAGGCTATAAGGTAAAGAATACTTCCTATTAGCTTCAAAAAATCTTTCTGATTCACACTTTTTTTCTGGATTCATCTTTACTCATCTTTGTGCTCACGGAAAAAGGAGTAGAAAATTATTTGGATTCCTCTATCCCAAACTTATTTAACAATTCCCTAGCATATACTTCTCTTGAGATAAGAAAATGTATTTTTCTTTTTTTTGAACTTGTAATCCAATGAAGAAAGTAAATTCCCCCAACATTGACATTTCAAAATTATTCTTCATTTCTTCAGCAAATGTTTTACAAACATCTTATCTATCCCAACAAAAAATTATATCATCCACATAAAAAATTACAATTAAATATATGAATTCAACATATTTTACATATAAGTTTCTATCAACTTTTCCTTTAGAAAAATTTAATTTTATCAAAAAAAATTCAAGTTTTGAATACAAACCATGTGGAGCTTATTTCATCCCATACAAAGCTTTATTCAGTTTACAATTTTTTTTTCATCCTCGTCAAGTAGAAAACCACAAGGTTGTTCAATGTAAACTTCTTCATCAATCTCACCATTTAATAAAGTCAACTTTACATCCTTTTGAAAAACTTTGTAATTATGATGTGTGGCCATTGAAAGAAACATTCTAATAGTTTCTAATCTTTAAACTGGGGAAAAGTTTCTTCAAAATCTACACCTTCCGCCTATGCGTAGCCTTTACAAATAAGTCTTGATTTGTTTCTTGAAACTTCTCCAAGTTCATTTAACTTGTTTTTATAAACCCACTTGGTTCTAATAATATTTTTATTTACTAATCGTGTAACAAGTTCCCATGTTTCATTCTTCCCAATATGATCCAAATCTTCATTCATAGCATTCACCCATTCTTTGTGTTGAATAGCTTATAAATTGATTCTAGTTAAAATTTTGAGATAAGTGAAGTATAATGATCTAATCTCAACTTTATTCTTGTCTGGACTAGAGCCTTCTGATTCCCAATAATGTTTTCAGATTCAACATGTTTTTGTAAGGTAGGAAATTTCAATGTTTCTTTTCTAGCTGAAATTTCCTCATCACGTGATTCTTCTAGATCTTTATAAGGTTGTTTTGAATTACCTTCCCTATTGTTGGAATTATCTAGTTTATCTTCCTCAAAATTTGCAACAACATTTGTTAATGAAATTTTATTTTCAATTACCTTTACATCGTATGAGTCCACCAACTTTTATAAACATTTTTCCAACATTTATAACTTCTTCCATTTAGTCAATAACCCATAAAAGTTCCTTCTTCAGCTTTCTCATCAAACTTTTCCAAATTTGGATTTTTGATTTTTAGAAAGCATGGACTTCCAAAAACATTAAATTATTTTAATGAAGGTTTAATTTATACCACATTTCATAAGGATTCATGAAAGTTTCTTTTTACAATAAGAATCTATTTTGAACATGTACATTATTACTAACAACTTCTCTCCAATAGAATTTTGAAATTGTGTATTCTAATAACATATTTATTCCCATTTCTACCAAACTTCTATTATTTATTTCTGCTACTCCATTTTTTTGTGGAGTATAGGGAGCACTATACTAATGCTTGATACCATGTTTTCTTAGATAAGTTTCAAAAATATTGTTTGTGAATTCAGTACCATTATCTATTCTTAACTTTTTTATGGAAACCCCCTTTCCCTTTTCAACATATTTTCTAATGAATTTGAACATTTCAATAGCCTCTAATTTGTTCTTCATAAACATGATGTTTTTCATCCGAGTGAAATCATCAATAAAAGTGATAAAGTATAAATCTCCTTTAGTTGATTGATGTCTTATCGTCCCACATAAAATGGAATAGATTCTTTTATTTTGGGACCTATACCAATGGTTTTGGCCAAACCGTTGGTATAGGGGGGACCTATACCAATGGTTTGGGGAAACCGTTGGTATAGGGTCTCCATTATGGACCTATACCAACATTTTGTCCAAAACCGTTGGCATAGGCTTTGGTTTCCCCAAACCGTTGGTATAGGTCCATATAAGTGAACAATACCAACGATTTTCCCAAAACCGTTGGTATAGATCTTATTTACAGTAGTGAAAGGTCTTTATAGGAAGCCATTTGGATGCTTGAGCAGAAACTGTTATTGTATGAGAACTCGACCAGAGGAAGATGTTGGCCACATCCTCCTTTAAAGTCAATTGAGCATACTCTCAACTTGTCCTCAAGTGTTTGGATAGTCCATTTAAATTTTCCATTAGTTTGATGATGGTAAGCCATGTTTAAGTTCAAATGAATATTTAGAGCATGTTGGAGACTCTTCTAGAACATAGAGGAAAAATTTGGATCTCTATTAGATACAATTGATAGTGGTTTTCAATGAAACCTCACCACTTATCTAATGTATATCCTTACAAGTTGATCGAGTGAGAATTACTATCGAATCACAATGAAGTGGTCAGTCTTTGTAAGATGATCCACCACAACTCAGATAGAATTATTTTCTCTTTATGTCTTCAGAATACTAGTGAAAAATTCCATGGTGATGTTTTCCCATTTATATATAGGTATGGGTAATGGTTACATCATCCCCTTGGATTTTTGTCTTTTTTCCTTCACTTGATAACATACAAGACATATTGACCTATATTCTGTGATCTCCTTCTTCATATTGTGCCACCAATAGTGCTCTTGGATATCTCAATATATCTTTGTGTTTCCTAGTTGGATGAAGAAGGTTGAGCTATGTATATCATTCAAAATATCCTTATTTAAATTAGTATTTTATGGTACACATAGTCTTTACCCAAACCTCACAACTCCTTCTTCATTAATATTGAACTTTGAGGATTTCCCTTTTCTTATAGTTTCCACTTTCTTCTGAATTCCCGTATCATCTCTTTGAGCATCCTTTAACCTCTTCAGAAGGGATGGTTGAGAAATAATTTTTGAAAGGATTGATTACGTTCCTTACTTTATAATTCCCATGTCCATACTTTTCTAATATAAGAAGTCCAGAACCCTCTCAATTCTCATCAATGATAAAATTTGTGGATCCTTTCTACTAAGAGTGTTTACCACTTTATTCACTTTCCTAGGATGGTAGTTAATTGAGCAGTCATAGTCCTTGATCAGCTCTAATCATCTTAATTACCGCATATTCATCTATTTCAGTGTGAATATATAATTGAGGCTCATTTAATCCATATATATTTCACACTTCTACCCAAATATATAACACTACCATATTTTTAAAGTGAAGATCACTATAGCCAACTCTATATCATGTGTTGGTTAGTTCTATTCATGAACTTTCAACTGCCTTGAAGCATAGGCTATAACTTTTTTGTTCTGTATTAACACATAGCTCAATCACTTCTTTGAAGCATTACTGAATACCATGAAAAATTATACACTTTTGGGTAGTGTGAGTATAGGTGTAGTGATAATCCTCATTTTAAACTCCTTGAATCTCTCTTCACATTAATCATTCCAAGAAAACTTGACTCCATTATGAGTTATATTGGTTAGAGGATTTGAAAATCATGAGAAATTTATCACAAATTGATGATAATACCCAACTAATCCAAGGAAACTATGGATATCTATCATATATGTTATCCTCGACCATCCTTTAATTGCTTCTATTTTTGAAGGGTCCACTAATATCCCATTTCTTATGAAGATATTCCACAACAATGAGACTTATTTCAACCAGAACTCACATTTTTTTGTACTTTTCATAAATATTATTCTTTCATAAGGTCTTTAGAATAGTTATCATATGCTTCTCATGCTCCTCCTTACTTTTGGATTATATTATAATATCATTTATAAAAACAAAATTTTTTTCGAGTTAATCACTAAAGAATCTATTCATCAATTCCATAAATATTGTTGTAGAATTAGTGAGTTTGAATGACATTACTATGAACTCATAATGCCCATACCTTGTACAAAAAGTATTCTTGGGGATATCCTCGTTCTTCACCCTTGATAATATCTCAATCATAAATCCACCTTGGATAAGTATTATGCTCCACATAGCTGATCAAAAAAGTCATCAATCTATGGTAGAGGATACTTTTTATTTATCATGATCTTGTTGAGATCATGATAATCAATGAAGAGGTGCATTGACCCATCCTTCTTCTTGATAATGAGTATTAGTTCACCCCAAGGTAAAGAACTTGGGCATATGAACCCTTTATTTAGATTCTCCTGTAGCAGTTTCTTCAACTCCACAAGTTCCACAACAATCATTCTATAAAGATTATTAGATAATGGAAATTCCCCAGGTATAATGTCAATTGAAAATTCAACCTATTGGATAGGAGGAAGACCATAAAATACTTCAGTAAACACATTATCACATCCCCTAATAATAAGAATGTATTTAAGGATGATCCTTTCCATATACTCAATCATTTGAGCTAGATATTATTTCTCATAGGGAAATAACATATATGACTGAGATGTTGGTGCTAAAGAAGATTCATCCTCCTCCTTAAACTTTTACAGAATCGGGGGTCAATTTGTGATACAGAGAGTGATTTTTTTATCATGTTAATTGATGTTTTCTCTATACAAGGAAAGTCAATCCATACCCATAATTGCATAAAATTCCACAAAAGAGAGTATGAAAAGGTTCACTCGGAATTTCAACCCACAAATTTTGACAGGGGAGGAGTTATATACTCAAGATGCAATAATTTCCACATTTTCCATTTTCATTGATAGCTCTACTTCCATGATGTTTGGTGGTGTTTGAATAGTTCTACTAAACTTTATTGATATGAAAGAATGCATATAACTAAAATAAAAAAGTAAGTTCACTATTCTTGAATTAATAACTAGCATACATGTCACCAATTGGTTGTTGGGATCCACCTCAGTAATTGTGATGACAAAAGATCTCCCTTGATACCTTGTAGGCTATTGGTTGTATTAGAAAACCCTTGGCTTAGTGCATTGGTTTATGAAGTGTTATGGTTTCTTACAGTTGAAACAATGAACAATGCACTGAGGGTTGACCAGAATACTCCTCTCCAACAATGCATTAGTTGGTTTCTCCTTCTTAAAATTGATAGATAGGTGTCCTATCTTCCCACACCCAAATAATTTCTTCTCCCCCCTTAGGAAATTTATGGGGTGCTTCTTTCTGCACCTTTGAAAAGCGAGATGTTGAAATTTCTTGTCACTATTAGATTTCCCGATCGAACAATCAGAATTAAACTCAAATTTTTGATTTTTATCCCTATGATACCCTTGAGATTCACCGATCTCTATTTTGACTTTGAGGGCACATTGGGTAATTTCCTCCTAGAGGTCAAACTCTCAGATCACCAAGGATTTTCACAGATTAGGTTTTAGACCACTAATGAAGCATTCAACCTTTATTTGGGGGTAACATTAAAACTGGAGTTGTATCATGAAATTATTTTGAATTTTTCATTGTACACCCTGATAGATTCATTATATTTTTATTAAGGGAAAGAAAATCCATTTCCATTTTATTTCAGAGATTTTAAGGAAACTATTTATCAAAAAAACCTTTTCTAAAATTCCTTCCACCCCATCACTTCAATCTCATCCTTAGGCTTCGTATTCTTGATCAATGTCTTCCACTTATCAACCTCTCCCTCCATATGATAAACATCCAGCAGAAAATTATCTTTCTCATAACATTGAACGATGGAGAATATCTTCTCAATGGATTTGATCCATTTTTCCATGATTAAGGGATCATATGATCCATTGAAAGTTAGAGGTCTTTGTCACATAAAGGTCTCAATTGCATCATATTATTTCTTAGGGGGATTTGAGCGCTCCTCCTGATCTAAGTTTCTATTCAAAACCCGAGTCAACTAAGAAATTATCTTCACAAAGTTCATGATTCCCGCTCCCATCAGGCTGGGAATCTCATTGGGGAAATCATCACATTACCCATCACATTGGTTGTTTACCTAATTCCTCCTATTTCCAGTCATTGGGTATAATAAATGGAAAATCAGGGATGAGTATTTTTAAACTATTAAACACATAAATGGGAATCCAATAACATCAAAGGGATAACTTATAAATTATATGTACTACCTTAACTTATGAATTTATAGGCTTCAATCTATATTATCCGTGATCTATTTCCTAACATATATTCTTTGAGTAATTTTTACCTTGATAATGGTTTTTAATGAGCTTATGAATCTACCAAATCATATCCCCTGAATGTGTCAAACCAGAAGTTGGTAAGAAATATTGTCGTGCACCAGTTCCTGGCCTAGTCTAGATCAATGCAGTGTTTTCAGGTTTTACCCCTATATACATCTGTGTTAGAGCCACATCCACTTGTAATATCCAAACAAGGATTTATTTTCTTGATAAACCACTTACTCTATGCTTACCAAAATTTAGAGATGTTTTATTATACTTAGTCTTATCCCTAAGGCTTTTGTTAGAGTTTTCTAATCCTAATCCCAAAAATAACTAAACTTTTCCTTTGATACCAACTATAACAACACTAATATTTATTTGAAATCAATACGTGATTTACTATATAATATTACACTTAATACAACCTAGATAATTGATAATTATAGTGTCTTTGGGATTTAGGGACATTACATAACAATTTAAAATAGGAAAAACATCATCTTTATTGAAAACTTCCTTAACATGATCGCACTTAAAACTGTATGGGATAACCTGGGGACATACATAAGAAATGGGTGAGATATAAAAACCCATTAAGGGAAAGTAATACATGTTAGTAAATAATAATATCAATGGTCTATAAAATGAGTGTGAATTATAAACATGAATAATAAGGCATGATATAGCATGATAATAATAATGGAAACATGGGAAATGTAGAAACAACTTAAAACACTACATCATAAACATGGGTTGAGGCTAACTACCAAGACATCATGATGGAAAAATAAACATAAAATAATCAGTTTTAATCCATATCTCAACATGATGTCTCATGAGACTAAACATTACCTAGTATATTGGAGCACTATATAATCCTGGGTGCACTCATCACTCTCATTTCATTCCCATGCTTAAGTGTGCCACATAGATCATAAAACATGTAATCATTTTTAATAACTTTTTATTCAATGGTTAAGGAGTGTGTAATACATAAATTAAATTACCCAATCAAATAATTATAAGTGCATAAAGGTAGACACCCTTGACAAAAATTGGGTATGGGTATTTACTACACATTTTTTTGGCATGCAATCCTGCAGTGAAATTTCGATAGAATAATGAGGGAACATAAATGCTCATAGGAGGGATTAATAATAGTGAAAGGGGTATATAATCATTTATAAATCATAAGGTTAGTACGGGGAATGTGTAAAAACACACCCCAACATCAATAATTGAAAATAAAAGGACATAAAACAAAGAATATTCTTGAATAAAGGGGAGAAAGAGAGAATCTCTTACCTTGAGAGTGTGATTACAAATTCTTGGGGGAGCTTATTGAGAGCTTGGGGGAACCTTTTAAGGACTATAGAGAGGAGAGGTCTGAGTAAGCACATTATAAAATAATATTTAGTGAAGATAAATGGGATATTTTGTGGGTTTATATAGGAAATGATTGGGGAATTCTTTATCATTTCTCAAATTTAGGTTTTGAACTCTATATAATAAAATAACCAAAACCACAAACCTTCTCATGGTTTTTACCCATGGTTTTTTCAAAATTGGAGTGGTTTTCATTATTATATAATTAAAAGGTCAAAAATTTATAAAATAATAACCTTTACTATGTGGAAGTGATCTATACTCTTAAAGAAATGATTTTAAAACCTTAAAATGTATTAATGGTTTTGGAGGATTCATAAAGGCTTTATAAAATTAATAAAATAAAAATAAAAATATATTATTTTAAAGGTAAAATATATATTTGTTCATGGTTTCCTTTTATATTATTTATTACATCACTTTTGGGTCATTGTGATGTCATAGTACACAACATATATTTATACAGTATTTAATTTTTTACCCAAAAATTTGACTATCTTAGAAAATTATAAAAAATTCACCAATAGATAATTTCAACATTTTTATTCCAAAAATAATATTCATTATATCTAAATATTTTTATAAATATTTTTATTTACACTTTTAAAATAATAATCGATATTTATTGAGAAATGCTAGGTTTTTTTGACAATAACATTTTTCAAACCCCTATAAAAATTACATTTGAATTCATGAAAATTATATGATAATTTATATTTAATAAAAATTATACAATAATAATATTTTATTAAAATACTATTTATTTCAAAAATCCATTAATTCATCAAAATAAACATCTTAATTGAAATGGAATAGTAATTAAAAATACAATTTGTGTTTTACTGTATAAAAATCAAAATCATTTATAAAGTAAGGATAAGAATAAAATATGAAAATTATTATATTGAAAATACAATATATATATATATATCAATATTATTATGGTCTTAATACATATCCCTTTAATACACCAGCAAACACCCTAAGGATAACGTGTGCAATGGTGAGACTTTCATGGTGTGGTTCGGCGTACATGGTTTGGGTCGTGATCTTGAAGAGTTTGAAATTTTCTTGTAAATGGTTTCAATCGTGCTTAATTTGTTGAACCTTATCTTGGGATTGGTCATGGGAAAATCCTAGATATGTTATTTCCCTTAGAAGCTCCGATAAATGGGCTTCATCAGGTACAATCCTATTGTTTGAGGTCATCACTTCCTTTGTCTATGTTAATTAGATTTGTTAAAACCCTATATTTATAATAATCATATGATCACTATTCAATAGCTATATTATCAATAGTAATGATGCTTAATGGTATTCTAAATCTAATAGGATATAATAAAACCAAATAAGTGCATGAGTTTTCTATAACAATAATATATAATAATAGATTTAATTAAATCACAAGGGGAATTTTATTTATAATAGTTCAGGTCATTACAGGTCATTCCTTATCCTTCTTCTCTAAACAACTTAACCCTTCCCGCTGGTATCACTTTCTAAATTTCCATTAGGATAATCCACCATTTCTTCTTTAAAATTTAAAAATTAAATGGAAGTTCATGTATCATCCATACATGTTGTCCCTTCTCAAATTTTGTAGAGTTGGTTACTCTTCCAGTGTTAATGGTTTGACCACTCAGCTTTACTTTCTTATTTTTAGTACTTTTACTTTGAGTATCCTCTTAAACAACAAAATATGCCTTATAAACTTCTTCAACTTCATTTATATCTTCAACTTTTGGTATTTTTTCTTCTCCCAACTCATCATCTTCTCTCACATCACAGTTCTTCATCTCTTGATGAATGTTGAAACTTACTTGCTCCCTACCAACTCTCAGATAGAGTTTTATGCTTTGTACGTCAATCACCACACACCCAGTGGCTAAAAATGGTCTTCCTAAAATGAGTGAGTTCCTCTAATCCTCCATATCCAAAGACAAAAAATCCATGGGTAATAATTTTTTTTAACGTTGATCAAAATTTCTTCGATCAATCCTTGTGGGAATTTTATTATAGAATCTTATAATTGAAGTGAAACTCTTTTGGGCCTTAGTCCCTCCAGTACCAAGCTCTTGAAATTGGTGTATAACATGATATTTAAACTCACACCTAAATCACATAAATCTTTTCCAAATTTATTAGATTCAATAAAGATAGGGATGTAGAAACTACTAGAACCTTATTGCTTCTTAGGTAGGTCTTTTGATACCACCATTTAACACTCCTATATTAGTGGAATAATACCAATTTCCTCTAGATTTTTTTTGTTAGCCACCAACTCTTTCATGAATTTAACATAGGTCAGAATTTTTGAAAGATACTCTAAAAAATGAATGTTCATATGTAATTTTCTAAAGTGTTAAATGAATTTACCTTTTTGTGCATCAATTTTCCCTTGTACTAGACACTCTAGAAACAATAGTCTTGGATTGTATTGTGGTGGTGCTTCATTTTCTTATTTAGTTGTGACTTCATTTTCATTAGATGATTTTCAACTTATTGTTCTTATTGTCTCTTAGTTGATTTAGGATGGTCCTCAATGACTTTTCCACTTCTTAGAGAAATGTTTTTCAAATATTCACGTGGGTGTACTTTAGGGCATCCTGGCAGCACTCCTCATGGTCTCTCTCTAACATGATCGGTGATTTTTCCTACTTGGTACTCTAGATTCCATAGTTTATCCTTATTGTTCATTTAGTATTCCTTTATCTCTTTTATTACAACCCCAATTGTGGTCATGAATGTGAATAGTGTCTCTTCCAATGTGACTTGGATTATCATAGATGACCCTTGTTATCTTGGCTAAAATCCTTGGCCTTGGTTTTGTTGTTGTGGCCACCAACCTTGAAAATTATTTTAACAGTTATAGTCAGTGCAATTTACTTATTCTAAACACATACTTGGGGGTTGTTATTATTTGACCATCATGGTTTCCATATTATTTATCAATGATTAAATTTTTTCCACCATCCATCTGTTTTTTTCGATCATGTGAACACCTCTTTGTGTTTTACTTTCAGTCTTCCATTGGAAGTTATTTCTTTCCATTTTATCTAGTAGATTTTAGTTTTCCTCTGGTGATTTCTTTGTCAGTGACTCGCCAACCATAATATCCAAATCGACCTATTTCTATGAGAAAGGCCATTATTTAGGCTTTGGATCAGTATCCAAATTTCTATTCCATGATGTGTGAATTTTATAATTAGATATTTAAATCACTCTCATGCACTATATAGAGATTCATCCTCAAATTGATTAAAATTATGAATATTTACCCAGGTGCCCTTTAATTTTTATGGAGGGAAGAAATGTGTAAGAATGTGTCTTTCCATCTAATTCCATGTAGTGATGGAATGGGATGGAAATATTTGGATCCATTCTCAAGCTCACTTCCATATATAAAATTAAAACATGTGAAACCTTTTCACATCGCTTGAAACATTAGAGAATTAGAAGGTGTCACATAGCTCGAGGATACTACCCAAGTGAGAGTTTAGATCTTCATGGGGTGTTCTAGAAAATTGTATCATATTGGAGATTATCTGAATGATTTCCAGTTTTATATCTAAGTGTGTGGAAGCTACTAGAAGTATGAGTATTCTTGGTTGCATGCTAATGTTTGAAGGTATGTTGTAGTATGCTAGTGCTCATAGTACATGATCTCTTTGTTGAACTCCTCCAGCGGCTAGATATTGATTTTTCTATGTGATAAACATGATCATGGTTCTGTTATTTCTTAGGATTTTCTTAGGTTATGGATAAATATCAAAGACTAATTTTCCTTTTGTGTTCATGTGGTGGGCATGCATTAAGAATTAAAATTCTAAAAAATACAACATGAAAAAAAAACAGTGTAAATATATAAATTAAAATTAAAATAATATATAAAATTAATTAAAAATTAAAAACCTAAAAACTAAAATACTATGTTCCATAGAAAAAGTTCCAGATTTTTAAATCCTGAGGGGCATCATTATTTCCTTACAGGGATAACCAAAAATAATTTATAAAAAAGATTCAAACGGATGTGATTAATTAATTAAAATGTAGTACACTGAGAGTCCGAGGTCAAACCCACAGAGATAGTAAAATTAGTTATTTAAGATTTTAAAAGAAAATAATTTATTGAATTGATTTTAAGAAATAGAAAGAAAGAAGGTTTTATTTTTTATGAAAGAAAGAGAGAAAGTAAGAGATGAAGGAATATTGGTTGTTTGGAAATCAATTGGAAAAGCATGTCGGGGTTTTGTAGTTTTAGGCTTCTGGTGAAATTGAATTTAGGAAATAAATTGATTATTTAGTATTGGTTTTAGAGTTGGGATGAGATAGATTAAATGGTCATGAAATATCCTCCACAACATGACATCCCCATTTTCCCATGGTCAGGTAATTTAGGGCATTGCTGAATTGAGTTTGACTCGATACAATTTTTAAACCTAATTTCCCTAAATGCGACAATGGTCATGTCAAAATTAGGTTAATCAGTTTCATAATTAAAAATTTATTTTAGATTCATCAATAAATGATCATGTTTAAATATAAAGAACTAGATTATAAGTTTTATTCAATATTACAGTAACTCTAATACATGAACATTAAGTAAATATAATCCAAAAAGGACCTTCCCCCTTTAACTAAATTACCCAAGAAGAAGGTAGGAATTACCCCCTCATCCCAGTGATGAGGGAATAAAGGGGAATAAGGAAGTAAAAAAATAAATCATGAAAGAAAACCAGAGAAGAAGAATGGTGAGGATCCTATACAACGTAACTTCTCACCCCAAGATTTGGATTCCAGATCGATCCTTAGAAGAAGCACAATAACCCTCTATTTATAAATCTTCAAGGTTACTCAGGTTGTATTTAATTCACCATTAATATGGCCCATAATGAGTCATGAGTTAATCCCCAATGTTGAATGGTGCTCCTAAGACATAATGGTGAGGCGTTAGTTGAATTATACATCAAAAGGATGAATTTGGGAAAATCTACAAACTTTCATGGTGTGAAAGTAAGTGTCACCACCATGAAATATAAGTGCCCCTTTGAATTGAGTTTTCTTCACTTCACAAAATATACTTGGTTCATGACTTGTATTTATTTCACATCCTAGACATGATTCATGATGTGAATCACCATTTTCCAGCTCTGGAAACTGTGTTTTAGCTTGGTACTTTAGTTTTGACCAATATAAGTGTCTCATAGGCATCTAACGTCATGGGAGTCCATCTTTAAGTGTAATTCATGATCTGTTTGGTCCCTTCCCCTTATTTCCATAAATCAAGGTATCCTTCTAAAGATATAAAAAAAAACATTAATGTGGATGTAGGAATTAACAATTAAATTACCAAAATCAATATATTATTATATCAAAAATGTGTGCATGAAATGTACATATCAATAACCCTATAAAAGTCTTAAACCCTCCATTATGAATTTAATAAATAAATATAAAGATAATTTTTTAGAAGCTGATATCATTTACCCAATTTATTATTCATAATAGGTCATCCCAATCCATATAGTTACTAAGAAAACCATTTTTACCATTGTCAAGAATGAAAAAAATGAATTGATTCCCATGAGAGTTCAAAACAGTTGGAGAGTTTGTCTTGATTATAGAAAGCTAAACCAAGTCACTAGAAAAGACCAATTTCCCATTCCATTCATTGAAAAATTTTTGAGAGGTTATCAGTAATAACTCATTATTGTTTCTTAGATAGATTCTCGAGATATTTTTAGGAGCCCATTGCTCCTAAAGAACAGGGGAAGACAACCTTCACTTGTCCTTCTGGAACATTTTATTATAATAGGATGCCTTTTGTTTAATGAAACACCCCAGGTATGTTTCAAATGTGCATGATAATTATATTTTAAGATCATATTGAGAATTTATTGGAGGTATTTCTTGTTGAGTTTACTATTTTGGGTAATTATTTTGATCATTTATTAGGAAATTTGGAAAAAGTATTGAAAACATGCATTGAAAAAAAAAATTGACTTTCAAAAGGTGTGATTTCATGGTTGAAAAAGGGATAGTATTATGAAACATAATTTCAAAAAAAGGAATTGAGGTAAATAAATCCATAGTTGAAGTGATAAATTCATTTACATATCCAACTTGTGTGAAACATGTTAGATCTTTTTTAGGCCATGTAGTATTATATAGATGATTCATCAAGGATTTTAGTAATATTGCTCACCCTATTTCCAAATTACTTTTAAAAGAAGATGAATTTTATTTTAATAATGATTGTAGGGGATCATTTGATGAGATGAAACAAAAGATGATTACCCCGCCAATAGTGAAACCACTAAACTAGGAACATCCATTTGAGCTAATTTGTGATGCATGAAACCAATATGTAGGAGAAAACATCTCAAATTATTGAAGGAAAACCACAATTCATTATTTATTCCTCAAGAACATTGGATTATACTTGGAGAAGCTACACAACCAATGAACATGATTTCATTATCATTTTTTTCTTTAGATAAGTTTAGATCTAATTTTCTTTGCAATAAAGCAGTTTTCTTTTATAACCATGCATCCCTCTACACCAACTCAATATGAACTGTTTGAAACTAAATCATTATACCCTAGAATTACAATGGGTCTTATGGAATTCCGATGAAAGGAAAACATTTAAATAATAAACAAAAATGTTTCAATTGATTCTTACAAATTTAATGAAATCTAACAAACATTACACTAACATGTGATGGAATGGAAGAAATTGACCACCTATTTGGTATTCTCTTGGGGGTTCAATCCCCATCTATGCTATATTTTCAACAACTTTTTTGGAAGTGGGATGGGAACAGTCATCCACGCTGGCTTTGCATGAGGGTGATGGGTGCAGAGGCAGATGTGCGTGCGACTATGGCATGTTGGGATGATACAGATGGGTGCATTCACAGATGGGTGGGAAGTCTATGGTGCTTCAGGACAATGTGGATGGGTGTAGATATAGGCATATGGGCGGTCTATGGTGCTTCAAGGGAGTTTTTTATATGTGTTTTCTAATTTTTTTATAAGGTGTTGGTTAAACATATTTTTTTAATGTCAAAAAGGTAGAATCCCCCCCCCCCCCGCCTCCTTTCAAACCCCCACTGCATTTTTCCTGATCAGTGACATGGAAAAGGTAGCTTGGGATGACCGCCTTTCTTTTAAAGAGAAAGATAAAGGTGGTAGGGGGAGGTACCTTTTACCTAAGGTACTAGCAAAAGGAGGGCCCCTTGTCACCTTTCTCATAACTGCTTATAAAAGGGCACCCACCCCCATCCTCCTCACTTCAAAATCCTCCCTTCTCTCTACATTCTAACCTCTCTCTCTATCTAGAAGAAGTCTTTTTCATGGGTGGTGGATCTGGTGGCCTAAAATAAGTCCTGGTTTTTTGTGAAGCATCATTTAGATATATTTTTCCTTATTTAATTAAAATTTATTTACTTATTTAATTGAATTATTTTTAGTTAGTTTTAAATACGTTATTTATTAAGTATTTTAGTTTGTTATATATAGTTTAGAAATAATAGTTATTATTAGTAATGATTAATTATAGATTAACTAATAAATAACTTAGGATTAAAAATGATTACATATAATGATTAGCTAATTATAATTAACTAATGAATATCATATTATTAACTTTTTATTAAGGCATAATTAATTAAGGATTAATTAATATTTAACTAATGATTATAGAATGTTTAAAAAATGATTTATCAATGATTATATAATGATTAAATATTGATTAAATTGTGATTAAATTATGATTATATAATGATTATATAATGATTAAAGATTGATTAAGGAATTAATAAAGAAGTAATGATTAACTATTGATTAAGTAATGATTAAAAAATAATTAAGTAATGATTAAAGAATAATTAAGTAATGATTAAATAATGATTAATGGGTGATTAAACAATGATTAAGGGATGATTAACAAATTATTAAGGGATGATTAAAGAATTATTAAGTAATAATGAAATAATGATTATGGAATGATTAATTAATGTTTAACAAATATTTAAGAAATGATTAACTAATGATGAACTAATGGCTAAATAATGATTTACTAATGGTTAAGTAATGATTAGTGTCATCTTTTAGGATATAAGAAAACATTCTAAAATTTTGGTAGCATAAAGATTATGTGGTTATCTAAGAAATAAAATCCATGTCTGGATACTACAAGTGGATGTGGCTCTGGCATAGATGTACCTATGAGTAAAACTATGACAAGGTGTACCAGGCCTAACTAGGGGTAACCTGTTACACAACAACAGGTCTTGTTCCACACCTGGTTTGACACTTACATGGGATATGCTTTAGATGATTCATATTTTCTTTATAAACTATTGAAACACCTTTAGGATGATAAAAAGTTATACTAAGAAACATCAGTACCATAGTTTAGTATATAAGAAGATGTTATAAAATTTTAGTATCATAAATATTATATGGTCAAACCTCATTATCAATAGTACTCATAGAATGTTTTGGAAACCGAGATAAAAATAATAGAAAATTTCAAATCAGTTTATTTATCATTGATAAAATGAAAATTATTATGATATAAAGTGAAATGGAGAAAAAAAACACATTAAATAACACATGAATGCTTTACATCATAGAATAAATACCTTTAACTTTTTCAATAAAACATGGTTTGGATGAGATGAGCCTAACTTTATAAGTGAGGTAAAATCCAAATTATTTTCAAGTGGTAGCTTATGAAATATTCCAAAGGGATGTACTTAACTTTTGAATTTTTAAAAGTTTCTGACTTTCTAATGAAATATAATATATGTTATTAGATGGTCAAAATCTTTTGAAAATTAAAAATCTAATTACATCCCTTTGGAATATGTCATTAAGCTACCACTTGAAAATAAGATGGATTTTACCTTACTTCTGAAGTCAGGATCATCTCATCCAAACCATGTTCTATTAAAAAATATAAAGGTATTTCTTGTATGTTGTAAATAATTCATTTGTTATTTAATGTGTTTGTTCTTCTCCATTTCACTATATATGATCATAATTTTCATTTTATCAATGATAAAAATTAACTAATTTTGTGTTTTCTCTTCTTTTTACATTGGTTTCGAAAACATTATGTGACTTATATTCTAATAAAATTTTATATAAGGAAACATTGGTATCATATTTTAGGGTATAAAAATATGTTCTCACGATCTTTTTAGGAGCCCATTTCTCCTCAAGAACAGGATAAGACAACCTTCACTTGTCCTTTTGGAACATTTTCTTATAAGAGGATGACTTTTGGTTAATGCAACACCCCAGGTATGTTTCAAAGGTGCATGATAATTATATTTTAAGATCATATTAATGATTTCTTGGAGGTATTTCTTTATGAGTTTACTATTTTGGGTAATTATTTTGATCATTTCTTAGGAAATTTGGAAAAAGTATTGAAAAAAGGCATTGAAAAAAAATCTTTTTTTGAATTTAAAAAGGTGTGATTTCATGGTTGAAAAAGGGATAGTGGTAGGAAACATAATTTCAAAAAAAGTAATTGAGGTAAATAAATCCATAGTTGAAGTGATAAATTCATTTACATATCCAACTTGTGTGAAACATGTTAGATCTTTTTTAGGCCATGTAGTATTATATAGAAGATTCATCAAGGATTTTAGTAATATTGCTCACCCTATTTCCAAATTACTTTTAAAAGAAGATGAATTTTATTTTAATAATGATTGTAGGGGATCATTTGATGAGATGAAACAAAAGATTATTACCCCACCAATAGTGAAACCACTAAACTAGGAACATCCATTTAAGCTAATTTGTGATGCATCAAACCAAGATGTAGGAGAAAACGTCTCAAAGGATTGAAGGAAAACCACAAGTAATTATTTATTCCTCAAGAACATTGGATTCTACTTGGAGAAACTACACAACCAATGAATATGATTTCATTATAATTTTTTTCTTTATATAAGTTTAGATCTAATTTTCTTTACAATAAATCATTTTTCTTTTATAACCATGCATCCCTCTACACCAGCTCAATATGAACTGGTTGAAACTAAATAATTATAGTCTAGAATTACAATGGGTCTTATGGAATTCCAATGAAAAGAAAACATTTAAATAATAAACATAAATGTTTCAATATATTCTTACAAATTTAATGAAATCTAACAAACATTACACTAACATGTGATGGAATGGAAGAAATTTACCACCTATTTGGTATTTTCTTGGGGGTTCAATCCCTATCTATGCTATATTTTCAACAACCTTTTTGGAAGTGGGATGGGAAGAGTAAGGCACGCTGGATTTGCAGGAGGGTGATGGGTGAAGAGGTAGATGGGCGGGCGACTATGACATGTCGGGATGATACAGATGGGTGTATTCATAGATGGGTGGGAAGCCTATGGTGCTTAAGGACAATGCAGATGGGTGTATATATAGGAATATGGGCGGTCTATGGTGCTTCAATGGAGTTTTTTATATGTGTTTTCTAATTTTTTTTATAAGGTGTTGGTTAAAAATATTTTTTTAATGTAAAAAAGGTTGAATCCCCCCCGCCTCCTTTCAATCCCCCGCCGCATTTTTGGCCGATCAGTGACATGGAAAAGGTAGCTGGGGGTGACCACCTTTCTTTTAAAGAGAAATATAAAGGTGGTAGGAGGAGACACCTTTTACCTAAGGTACTAGTGAAAGGAGGGCCCCTTGTTGCCTTTCTCATAACTCCTTATAAAAGGGCACCCACCCCCATCCTCCTCACTTCAAAATCCTCCCTTCGCTCTACATTATAGCCTCTCTCTCTCTATCTAGAAGAAGTGTTTTTCATGGGCGGTGGATTTGGTGGCCTAAAATAAGTCCCAGTTTTTTGCGAATCATCATTTAGATATATTTTTCCTTATTTAATTAAAAGTTATTTACTTATTTAATTGAATTATTTTTAGTTAGTTTGAAATATGTTATTTATTAAGTAGTTTAGTTTGTTATATATAGTTTATAAATAATAGTTATTATTAGTAATGATTAATTATAGATTAACTAATAAATAACTTGGGATTAAAAATGATTACATATAATGATTAGCTAATTCTAATTAACTAATGAATATCATATTATTAACTTTTTATTAAGGTGTAATTAATTAAGGATTAATTACTATTTAACTAATGATTATATAACATTTAAAAAATGATTTATCAATGATTAGATAATTATTAAATATTGATTAAATTGTGATTAAATTATGATTATGTAATGATTAAAGATTGATTAAGGAATTAATAAAGAAGTAATGATTAACTATTGATTAAGTAATGATTAAAGAATAATTAAGTAATGAATAAAGTATAATTAAATAATGAATAAAGAATTATTAATGGGTGATTAAATAATGATTAAGGTATGATTAAAAAATTATTAAGGGATGATTAGAGAATTATTAAGTAATAATGAAAGAATGGTTAAGGAATGATTAAGGAATGATTAATAATGTTTAAAAAATAGTTAAGAAATGATTAACTAATGATGAAATAATGGTTAAATATTGATTAACTAATGGTTATGTAATGATTAGTGTCATCTTTTAGGATATAAGAAAACATTCTAAAAATTTGGTAGCATAAAGATTATGTGGTTATCTAAGAAATAAAATCCATGTCTGGATACTACAAGTGGATGTGGATCTGGCATAGATGTACCTAGGAGTAAAACTATGACAAGGTGTACCAGTCCTGACTAGGGGTAACCTATTACATGACAACAGGTCTTGTTCCACACTTGGTTTGACACTTCCAGGAGATATGCTTTAGATGATTCATATTTTCTTTATAAACTATTGAAATACATTTAGGATGATTAAAAATTATACTAAGAAACATTAGTACCATAGTTTAGTATATAAGAAGATGTTATAAAATTTAAGTATCATAAATATTATATGGTCAAACCTCATTATCAATAGTACTCATAGAATGTTTTGGAAACTGAGATAAAAATAATAGAAAATGCTAAATCAGTTTATTTATCATTGATAAAATTAAAATTATGATGATATAAAGTGAAATGGAGAAGAAAAAACACATTAAATAACACATGAATGCTTTACATAATAGAATAAATACCTTGAAATTTTTCAATAAAACATGGTTTGGATGAGATGAGCTTAACTTTAGAAGTGAGGTAAAATCCAACTTATTTTCAAGTGGTAGATTATGAAATCTTCCAAAGGTATGTACTTAACTTTTGCATTTTTAAAAGTTTCTGACTTTCTAATGAAATCTAATATATGTTATTAGATGGTTGAAAGCTTTTGAAAATTAAAAATATAATTACATCCCTTTGTAATATGTCATTAATCTACTACTTGAAAATAAGATGGATTTTACCTTACTTCTGAAGTCAGGATCATCTCATCCCAACCATGTTCTATTAAAAAATATAAAGGTATTTATTATATGTTGTAAATGATTCATTTGTTATTTAATGTGTTTTTTCTTCTCCATTTCACTATATATGATCATAATTTTAATTTTATCAATGATAAAAATTAACTAATTTGGTGTTTTCTCTTCTTTTTACCTTGGTTTCAAAAACATTATGTGACTTATATTCTAATAAAATTTTATATAATGAAACATTGGTATCATATTTTAGGGTATAAAAATATGTTCTAAAATTTCAGTATAATACCAATTATATGATTAACCATCATTGTCAATATTAGTTACACTATCAGAATCTTGATCAATTTTTTTTTGACATAGAGAGTCATGTTTACCTATATGTACTACTACAAGGAGGTTATTCAAACTGAGAAAATAGATTATTATAGTACACAACCAACAATAGTGGTTAGTAAAATTGATTGTGTAACCCTAAGTGAACTTCAATACATAATTTTTGGTTCCTTAAATTTGGGACCAAATCAAGAGATCAAGTCTATGAGCTATAGACATTTTAAATTCCCAGATACACTATGGCATCTAGATTTTCCATTGGTTGTTGATGCACAATGGTTCCAAGAAATAAATTTATTTTCCCAGTGGTCAGATGGTACCATGATGGAGTTATATGATGATGTTTCTACTATATAACAACAACTTCCAATCATATGAATATGTAGACTTACAAGATTGGCTGAAGAAGGTACGACCTAAGAAATTGAGGCTATTCCATATGATGCGAAAGAGGAAAACCTATATAAAATCCCAAATATACATGTAAATACAACTTCCAATGAGGATTTTTGTAATGATGGATCAGACAATGAAAAAAGTGATGATGAGGAGGGAGCAACATAAGTTAGGGAGGAAGTTATAAGAAATCCATTAATTATACAGCTGCCTCGACCCACAATAAATCATCCACCACTCTTCACATATTGGTTAGAAGCAATGAAATATGTTCCTGAATTCGAATAAAATGTTCTCACACCCACAACTAAGTTTCCCAGAGTTGTATCAGATAGGTTTAGTGAGTTGGACAAAACCTTATATGTTGGAAGGGATTTTCCAAGTAAAGATGCATTAAAAAACATGCTAAAGAGATTTCACATTGAGAGGCATTTTAGATATATAGTTTAAGAATCATGCTATAAAAAATAAATCATACGATGTGAAAAGTATGGGGATGATTTTAGATTTATCTTGAGGTCGATTCCAGACATTACATTTGGATTTTGGAGAATCTTGAAGATTGAGGCAGCTCATACTTGTATTCATCCAAACTTGACACAAGATCATACCTCATTAGATGATGAACTTATGTCATCCATTATCATAGAGATGATTAGTACATGCCAAGATGTTCCTATATCCCTTGTTCAAGAGAGGATACAAAAAAAATTTAGTTATGATATTTCTTATAATAAGGCACGGATGGTGAAATAGAAGGCAATTGTGAAGGTCTATAGTGATTGAGATGACTTTTATTGGGTGTTCTGGAAATTTCTAGACATAATAAGACACAAAAACCAAGTTTTATTCCATATTAATATTAATGAACATGTGTCTCAAGATAACCAACTTGATCCATCTCATGTTCAATTTCATCAGTTTTTCTGGGCGTTCCATACCTGTATCTCCGCATTTCATTTTAGCAAACAGTTCATACAGATTGATGGAACATTTTCATATGGAAAATATAAGGGTGTATTTTTTATTTCAAAAACCCAATATGGAAACTGTTCCCCTCTTAATCTTTCCTTTTCCATTTTAGAGAAAGAAAACTACGAATCATGGAGTTGGTTTTTGGCATTTATCACCAACCATTTCATCTGCATTCGAGGTGTTTGTTTGATATCTGATCATTATTGGGAAATTAATGAGGAAATCAATATAGATCCTGATACATGGAGACCCCAAAATGCACATCATTGGTACTACATCAGACACATTTCTATCAATATGAAAAAAAACATTACATAACGAACCAATGAAGAAGGCAGACACGAGGCTTAGCATGCAATGTCTTTGTTATTTTTTACTAGTTCAACATAATGATAAAATCAATTTATGTGAAATATGATCACTTATGTGTAGCATATGATCTGAATAAATGGGGGTTTTTGAACAAATCCTCAAGGATAATCAAGAAGTGGATAATTATATGATGTATATTCCAAAAGAAAAAGGAAATTGGCATATGACAGGTGGAAGATGTACAGACACTTGACCATAAACATTGTGGAGTGAATCAATGGTATCTTCAAGGGTCTTTTTAAGTAACCTATAACTTCCATAGTTCAAGATACATTTTACCAGTGTATGAAGTACTTCATTGATAGACAAAAACTAACCTCGGACAGAATTCAGTAGTGGGTAAGGTATGGAAGTCACTTTCAATGAGATATTGAAAAGAACATTAAATAAGATTATTGTTATCATGTCTTCCTTTTCTGCTGAGAAGACTCTCAATTTGAAGTTCAAGAGTGTTCATACTCGGTCAAAAATATCATCTATGAAAAAATAGTGGTATTACTAGAAATGAGGTAATGTCAATGTGGAAATTTCCAGGGATTATGGTTTAAATGTGCACATGCCATCGTAGCATGTGACTCTATGAATATTTCATGGGAAGGATATGTTGATCAAATGTATTAGTTGGACACCATTGATAACTGTTATGTTACACCATGGATGCCTATTGGGGAGTTTTGATATTTCCCAATGCAGGAATACTAGAAGATAGTGATACCTGTCATCAACAGGTTGTATAAATGAGGGATACCGAAGTCCAGGAGGGTATAGAATGAGATGAAATATCCTCAAGAAAAATGTAAAATTTTGAGATGAATGATATGTAATCAAGAATGTCATAACTAGAAATGATTACCTAACATTTTTGGATCAAGTTAACTCTCTCAGCCATAATTATTTATTGTCTCCAATGTGATCTTATCATATTGTTAATTATATGGTGTTAATATAAGAGCCTTCATTTTGTAGAATTTTATGACATCACCAAATACTTTTACTATCAAATAACAATAAGACTTTTATATTCACATTAAAAGGAATATGAAAAGTGAATTTGAGGTAAAATTAACTCATAATCAATCTATCCATGGTTAAACCATAAAGCAAGAATGTGAGTAAATAATAATGAAACATACTATCATGTGGGAAATAATACATAAATTACAAAGAACTATTATTTGAGAAACATGAATATGTGTCCTTTTCTTTTTGTAAAAAAAAACTTCATAAAATAATGTGAATAAACATGGAATGTCTTACATTATACAAGTCATAACATTCTTCTGACCATAATGTTATATTTACATTTTACAATTATGACTTATTTAATTTTTTTACATAAAAATGGAGTATATTAGATTACTCATTGAGCAGGATATACATGTTTTTCAGGCCATGCTAGAGGGTCGTGAGGTTAGATAGATCAGGGTACGTCAAATGCACTATTTTCATCACACACTACCTCTACCATCCATTATACCATACTTTCACTGTGCTGACTTCTACAACATTATAGTGTATACTTTCACATTTGTTGATCATCACTTACTTGCTACCCTCCTAAAGAGGTGGAGACTAGAGACACAAACATTCCACCTACCTGAGGGAGATATGACCATCACCCTCGAGGATGTGGTAATCCTTCTCAGTCTTCCTATTAGGGGGAATCCGTTATTGGACCCACCCATGCATACTGGTCTGACCTTGTTCATAGATTCCTAGGAGTTAACATTTTGGATGACACTGCTTCTACAAATGATAGGTCGATATCTATGGGCTGGCTTGAGGTGTAGTTTTCAAATTTACCCGACAATGCTGACGAGCAGACTCTCATGCGTAATGCCCATGCATATATATTATAGATCATTAGAGAGAGCCTATGTGTTGATCACTTGAGTAAGCATGTGTGCATGATGTATCTAGGGATGCTGTAGGACTTTGATAAGGTTGGGATGTACAACTAGGGATATTCCTACTTTGATTACACATATAGAGCATTTTGCACGACATGTCATGCAGACCACATAGATCTCGGTGGATGCGCCATCCTTCTTTAGATGTAGGCATGGGAGTTCATCCCCTCACTCTTCCCTGAGATTGATGGTTATCTTCTTCCTCTTATTTTTTTTTATTTATCCATTTTTTATATTTCTTTTTTTTCTTCTTTATTTTTTTATTTTATTCTTTTAGATTGATGGTTATCTACTGCCTATAAAGATGTTGCATGACACTCCACGTGGATGCTGGTATGATCACTCATATCTATTGGTTTCTGATTCTAGTAAGAGTTAATTGAATTAAATTTATTATTATTTTTCACTTTCGTTGTTGTATATTACATATGGAGTCAGAAACACAACTTCTGTGTTCTGACACACCATTTGGGTGTATACTATCTCAAGTTGGACATTCTTCTTCCTAATGAGGTAAGTATATACAATATATCATTGACTTAAAAATTTATTAATATTATAATTTTTTATTTTTAGTAAGGAACTTTTTTGAAAAATCTCACATTTCATTTCAGATTTCATAGATACCATACTAGGCTTTATTGGATCAGTTTCTTGCATAATGCACTATTGGAATTCATGATGCTAGGGATGTAGTTCCAATAATTCACTTTGTAAGAACCTGATTCTTATTCATGAGGTACGGGTTTCTTCTTTTCCTTTTTCCTTAAGTGTTTTTGAGAAAACAAGGGAAATGTGGGAAAAAATCCCAAATTATAGTACATTCCATGTATTTAGTAATACACGCCATTTAATCAAGTCTATAGATGAACAACGAGGTAGTGGAAAGAAGTCGTCAGTGGAACAATTAAAAAATGGAAAGTACATGCCGTGTACTTGAGAGTACATGTCGTGTAGTTATGTTTTTTCATTAAAAATATGCAGTAGCCTCCTCATTCGGTAGAGGAGGCATAGAATGCACTGGAGCCATGGGAGAGGAGGCCGAGACTTAGAGGAGCTCCCGATCGCTCACCGGGACTCCGATTCCTCCGCCATCGATCTAATTTGAACCGCGCAGGTGAGATCGTCTATATTCTTGAACCTCTCCTACAAATTCTTTCCCTAAGGTAAGTTATTTGGGTTTGAAAGGGTAATATTTTATCGTAGATCTATGTCATTCTTGGTGGTTTCAGGAGGCACCTTTCATGTATATCGATCAGAGGAGATTGAGGAAGGTGGTCTTGTGTTTGATTCCAACTGTTGAGTTGATTTTGTGTATCATTGTGCCACATGACAATGTTTGGGGTGTTGTGTGACTGAGGCCTTGACTATTTAGATACCTAGAATTTCATAGGTAATCTTATGATTATGTAAAAACTGTTGTTTGGGATCACTGATTTGATCTAGGGCCACCCCGAGGGTGTGGTTACCTTGTTTATCCATTTGGCCAAGATACCCATGGGTATACTGTGTTTATAGCATGTTTTGAGTTTTCTAGGAGGAAGTATATAAACCGCTTACTTATGCATTTGGCTCGGCCCAGTTATTTGTTTTTCCTAGGGAATTCCTGAGGGTAATGTTTTTTTAGCATGAGGGCAAGGTTTTGTTTAGCCTGAGGGAAATGTTTCTTACGCTTGAGGGTAGTAGCTTCTGTGCTTGAGGGTTATATCTCGTATGACTTAAGGAAATATTCGTTATGCCTGAGGGAAGTCACCTGAGGGTTTCGATTCTGATTTCTTGAGGGTAAGAATTTTCATGTCTGAGGACAATGTTTACTTTGAATATTCACTGTGGTGATTTCTTAGGTTGTAACTACCAAGCTAAAGCATAGGCTTGGTATTATTATTATCATATTTTACCTATTATATAGCCTGTTGTGATTTCTATTGTGGCACTGTATATGAGATTTTCAGCTGAGGTTGAGTCTCGAGAAAACTCATAATTCAATATTATTGAATTTTTAAATAAATATTAAAATGGCAATATAACTGGTTGGAATGGTTACTTTTGAGTACTTCTTAGTTTACTGTATTTCATTATTGTACAGTGCTCTTGCACGTTTTCACTGACAGTTGGGCACGGGCCTTTGGTGGTTGCCTACTGGGATTTATTTCTCACACCCTGTTTGGGTCATGTCTTAGGCCCAAACAGATTATATTGTTGCAGGTGTCGATAAGGGAAAGGGTCCCTACACAGGTACATGATTGTTGCAGAGGAGTAGGAGAGCATGGGACCGAGCTTAGTCTTGTGATGCTGTTGAGTTCAAGTTTCACTAATTTCGCTTATTTTTCTGTACTTTATACCTTATGCTGTATTACATTAGATTACAGTGTATTCTATTTTGGATTCTTTCTTAGATTAGAGGCATGTTGCATCATTATATATATGACTGTTGGTCATCTTTTACTTCAGCTCCATTGTCCATTTCAGGTTTATATTGTTTACTGCTTTCGCTTTTGTGTTTTTATATTTATTTCTGCTACACTACACTTTGAAAAATGAGGGCATAATTTCTCCACTATCAGTCCTAGGCCCTCACTGCTAGTCGGCAGCCTCTGGCATTTGGGAAAATGTGCTTCAGGTCATGTGACCAACTGGGTTCAGGGCACCCGTTGTGTGGCACCTGGATCTGGGATGTTACAAAGTGGTATCAGAGGCATTCTTTTCTCTTGACTTACTATTTAGAGCCTTAGCCAGATATATGAAGGAATATATGCTTGGTAATAAGTTGTTCCTGGGAGTATCTAACCTGTGTACTAGGAAAAGCCAATCCACCTCGTTTAATTGCAATTTTTTCTGTTTTTCAATTTTACAGGTGATTGGATTTTCACCATTGAGTGATACACTTCTGGTGTGTTGTTTATATTTTATACTTGGGTTATATTTAGTTTCAACCAGATGAGATGAGGGTATGCCATCACATGCATCATTTAGTCACATGTTATAATCATAAGTCATGCATAGTTTACATGCCATGTAGGTGCATTAGAAATTGCATGTTGTTGTGATAGATGTTGTGCTAGAAAAATGCATGTTGTTGTGATAGATTCCTTGATAAAATACCTACTATTTAATAGGGTATTGTTATGTAAGTTTTTGTGAATGAACACCAAATTTTTTTTCTTGAAGAGTATGGGCCCTCATCAACCGGAATTTGGTGGATCATCGACTTTTTTACCTTGTTATAACACATATAAGATGCCAAGATTTGGTTCGCGGGGAGTATGGGCCCTCACGGATTGGAATTTGGCACTTTGGTGTTCATTTTAGTATTATTCTAGACTCCAGAGTAGTTTTTAAGGCTTAATATCTGAAAAACCCCAGAATACACGCCGTTTAATTTTGACTACATGCCATTTGTTCTTCTGTTCAGGAAGAAAATGTTTTTATTAAGTACACGGCATGTATCTTATGTACACGCTGTGTAGTCTCTAATCATGTCATAGGCCGTGTGGGAAGAGACACGGGATAGGGAAATTTTTGGGGGTAACACACTGTGTACCGGTTATACACACCGTATAGGGTTAACCTTGTGTCTGCCTGTGTGACTAACAACACGGATGGAGAAATCTTAACTTATAAACGTCATGTAAATTCCAAACACATCATGTAGTGTAATCTTTTGATCTGGTCATGTAGCTAACAACATGGGTCAGTGTTATCTTTTCAAGAACATGCCATGTCCTTCTGGAACACGCCGTGTAGTGTGTGTCATGTATCTATTCGTGTCTCAAACAACACAGGTTGGTAAAGCCCGTCTAGTGCACGATGTGTACCTATGGGACACACCGTGTAGTCTTGACCAGTGAGAGACTATGTGGACTTGGCCATGTGGCTGGGGAAACAGGGTGGCGTACACGCTGTGTGTGGGTGTAACATGTCGTGTAACCTTGTTCTAAGGGGAACTGTGTGGCTTAGCCATGTAGAAGGACTTGGGTAGGGGAAGATAATTCAAGTACAGGTCGTGTGTGAGGACAACACGCTATGTGTGTGGGGTGTTACACGACCAATTCCGGAAGAAGTACATGCCCATGTGAAAGACTTAAGGGAACACTCCATGTAGTTATTATACACACCGTATAGTCATGTTTTGTAAAACTTGAATGTTTTCATTCTTCTGTTCCCTTCTTACATTTCCAGTTCTTAGTCCTTGATGATCTTGATCTAAGACATGTGTTTGACCTTGTAGAGTCATGCCGTCGAGACGACCTCGAGTTACTCTCCAAGAGAGTGGCGATGATTATACTCCAGAGATGGTAGGCCATGGGCTACCGATGGATCCTCCAACAGTGCCAGACACAACGCCAACCATTATACCGGATGCACGTGCAGATGCGCAGTTCCATGAAGGCTTTATGTGGTTCATGCAGACCTTCCAGGGAGCACCGCTGGTTACCACATCTATGGAAGAGATGACACGCATATTCCATCAACAGCATCCACCTATGTTTTCAGGGGATGGTAGACCACAGGATGTAGAGTCATGGTTGGATTCTATGCAGACGATCTTTGAGCATCTAGAGATGCCTCCTAGGAGGAGGGTCGAGTTCACTACTTACATGTTGTGTGATTCCTCTAAGATATGGTGGGATGTTACCACCCAGACTGAGAATCACTGAGACATGGAATGGGAATATTTTCAGGTAGTCTTCTATGAATTTTTCTCTTCGGAGACGCTAAGGGAAGATCGAGCTCGAGAGTTCATGAATCTTCAGTAGGGATCCATGTTAGTGATAGACTATTCTACCCGCTTCACTGAGCTATAGCATTTTCACCTGTTCTGGTGGGTGATGAGATATTGAGGGCTAGACGCTTTGAGGATTGTCTTCGATATGACATTCGAGTGCTAGTGAATGTTTTTAGGTTGCCTACAATGCTTGATATTGTGAAACCGTCATTGATTACTAAGCAGAACCTGTGAGAAGCTAGTGGTGCAGACCAGGGCAGTTCGACACTGGTCTCTGGCACTATTACTACCGGCAAGAGGAAGAGGCAGATGGATTTCTCTCACAGTGGCAGTAATAGCCAGAATAATTTTTCAGGTGGCTAGGTGATGTGATACCGGTGTGGTAAAGAGGGGCATAAGAGACCTTAGTGTCTACGTGACCCAGTGGAGTGCCAAGATTGTGGCAAGATGGGTCATCTCCAGCATTTTTGCAGGGTGTTTCCACCAATGACTAGTGAGAGAGGTTCTGTGCAGACTCTGCATGCAGGAGTAGGGCTAGAAGCTTCTTACCAGTCGGGTAATTGGAATACGTCAGGACGTTCAGGATGAGGTGGTGCTTGTGGTCCTGGTATCCAGACACCAGGATCTTAGAGACAGTAGGGCGGGTCAGCTCAGGGTAGCCAGGCTATGTCGCAGGGCCGCAGCACTGGGCAGGCATATGCATTGCAACATACCCAACAAGAGCAGGATCCCATACTTTCCACTGTTAGAGGTAAAATTCTAGTTGCTTCTGTTTTATCTTTATTACTTTTTGATATTGGTGCTACACATAGATTTATATCTGTGCCCGTTGTGGAGAGTCTTGGGCTCTGTGTTTCTTTTTCTTCTGATATCATGACGCTAGACACTCCGTTGGAAATTATAACGGCTGGTGTGCGTCAGTGTAAGGAGTTCCCCCTAGAGGTTGGTGGGAGTTACTTTTTATGGGACCTCTATGTCTTAGAGATGACATCCTATGATGTCATTCTCAGTATGGACTGGTTGGTACCCTTTTAAGCCTTTGTAGATTTATATCATCGTAGGGTGAGTTTCACATCACCAAAAGGTGAAGAGTTTCTATACACGGGTGAATGGGATGTCCAGCCGAGCTGAACTGGACCTGAGCATCGTGGGCGAGGTAGAGTGACAGCCCAGATCATGAGTTTATATCTGGATGACCCGGGAACTCGTCAGAAGGATTTTCCTCCAGTGTTTAATCATTTCAGGGATGTCTTCCTGGATGAATTTTTAGGTCTAACTCTAGAGTGAGAGGTGGATTTATCTATTGAGTTTGTGCCAGTAGCGGCACCAGTGTCCATTCCTCCTTACAGGATGGCTACACCAGAATTGTAGGAGCTTAAGAGGAAGTTGGAGGAGTTTTAGGAAAAGGGTTTCATCTGACCCCGTACTTCTCCTTAGGGTTCGCCTGTCCTGTTTGCAAAGAAGGTGGACGGTACCCTCAGAATTTGTGTGGATTATCAGAGGCTGAACCAGTTGAAGGTTAAGAACTGATATCCCTTGCTGAGAATTGATGATCTTTTTTATCAACTTCGAGGAGCAAGGGTGTTCTCGAATATTGACTTGAGATCAGGATATCATCAGTTGCGGGTTAGACCAATGTACATACCACTTACAACCTTTCAGAGCAGATATGGTCTATATGAGTACTTGGTCATGCTGTTCAGACTCAAAAATGCACCAGCAGTTTTTATGGATCTGATGAATCGTGTGTTCCACCCATATCTGGATTCTTTTGTGGTAGTATTCATGGACGATATCTTGGTGTAATCTCACACTCGACATGATCATGCCAACCATCTTGAGATCGTATTGAGTACACTAAGAGAGCATCAATTATATGATAATCTCTCAAAGTGCCACTTTTGGATGGACCAAATTCACTTCCTAGGTCATATTATCTCAGAGGCAGGAGTTGCAGTAGACCCATAGAAAGTGAGAGCAGTAGTTTCCTGGGAGTAGCTGAAGAACGTGTTTGAAATACAGAGTTTCTTGGGGATGGCTGGTTACTACAGGTGATTTATACAGGACTTCTCTCACTTAACAGTGTTGCTGATGGGTTTGACTAAGAAGGGTACGAAGTTCATTTGGTTGGAAGCTTGTGAGAAAGCCTTTCATGAGATAAAGGGAAGGTTGACAAAAACACTAGTCCTGATACTTCCAGAACAAGGGAAGAGCTATAAATTTTACTGTGATGCATCAGGTATTGTGTTGGGAACAATATTGATACAGGGTGATTGGGTAGTTGCGTATGAGTCTTGGCATTTGAGGCCACACGAGAGGAATTACCCGATGCATGATCTCAAGTAGGCTGTAGTTGTTCATGCGTTACGCTGTTGGAGACATTATCTCTTGGGAGAAAATTTTGTGGTGTTTACGAACCACAAAAGTATTAAATACATCTTTACCCAGCATGACTTGAATTTGAGACAGCGAAGGTGGGTTTAATACCTTCAATCCTTCGACTTCGAGCTTTCCTATACACCTGGTAAAGGTAATGCGAAAGCTAATACACTAAGTAGGAAGACTCAGATATAGGCAGTATAGGAGGCCAGTGGTGAGTGGCAGCTTATGGCTTTGTTCTCTGAGATGCATTTGGAGGTACACGATAGTCAGGGGTGAACCTATCTTTCATCCTTAGCCATGAATTCTACCCTCCTAGATAGAGTGAGTATGAGACAACTATTAGATTTAGAAGGCCTAGTTCTACGGGAGTCGGTGGTAAGTGAGGACCCTCCTCCTGGTTGGATGATAGGCTATGATGAGGTACTGTGTATCCATGAACGAGTGTGGGTTCTAGGGGATATATGTAAGGAGTTGATGTGGGAATTTCATGCATCAGCTTGGGCAGTGCATCCTGGATTTACCAAAATGCACTGTGACTTGAGACATCAGTATTGGTTGCCGGGTATGAAAAGAGAGGTAGCTGGTTTTGTTACGAGATATTCCACCTGTCAGTAGGTGAAGGAAGAGCATCAGAGGCTTGTCATACTTTTACAACAGTTACCCATTCTGGAGTGGAAATTATATGATGTGACGATGGACTTCATGATCGGGTTGCCGAGGTCACCTCGAGGCAATGATGTCGTATGGGTTGTTGTGGACAGACTTACGAAGGTAGATCACTCTTTTCCAATCAAGGAGACCTTCGGTGTTGACGAGCTCAGGAAGTTGTATATCTGAGATGTAGTACATCTTCATGGGGTCCCTCGTTCTATCGTTTCAGATAGGGATGCCCATTTTACATCTCGTTTCTGGCAGAGTTTTCAGAGGGCACTGGGTACACAGGTAGTTCTGAGAACATCTTACCACCCTCAGACCGATGGACAGTCGGTGCATATGATAAAGGTGCTAGAGGACATGTTGTGTGCATACGTGTTGGAATTTGGGGGATCTTGGGATAAGCACATACCCCTGGTTGAGTTTTCCTACAATAATAGTTTTCAGGCAACTATTGATATGGCACCTTACGAGGCTTTATGTGGTAGGCCATTCCGATCACCCTTGTGTTGGTTAGAAGTAGGTGAGGTAGCTTTACTGGACCATGTCTCATGCAGGAGACTTCAGATAAGGTCTAGTTGATTCAGAAGAGGATGGCTACTGCACAGTTTCGTCAGAAATCTTATGAGGATCACCGCAGACGACCCTTGGAGTTCATGGTCGGGGATCAGGTCTTCTTGCGTGTTTCACTGAGGTTGGGACACAGGCAGATCAAGAGACATGGTAAAATTTCACCAAGGTATGTAGGTCTGTTTGAGATTCTGGAGAGAGTCAGGTCGGTTGCCTATCGGTTGTAGTTACCATAGAGGTACCAGGCCATACATGACGTCTTCCACATACCTCAGTTGCGTCGTTATCACTCAGACCTGTCTCATGTTTTTCAGCCCAAGGAGGTTTAACTTCAGGTCAATACATCCTTTGAGGAGTATCTGATTCGTATTGTTGATAGGAGCATAAAGGTTCTTTGAGGCAGGTCAGTGCCTCTCGTACGAGTGCTATAACAGCATGGCCAAGTGCAGGACAAAACCTGAGAGCGGGAGACCGACATACGTGCTCAGTGGCCAGAGTTGTTCTCAAATTTATCTTCACCACCCTTGGAAGGGAAATTCGAGGAAGAATTACTATAAGGGGAGAGTTTGTAAGAACCTGGTTCCTATTCTTGAGGTACGAGTTTCTTCTTTTACTTTTTCCTTAAGTGTTTTTGAGAAAACAAGGGAAATGTGGAAAAAATCCCAAATTTATGGGTACACGTTGTGTACTTTTGTACACACACCATGTACTTTGGCCACGTGGGATGAGAATACAGGGCGTTTAGTCTTCTCGGTGATTAAGGGTGTAAAAACTAACTACATGCCATGTACTTAGTAATACACGCCATGTAATCAGTTAGAAGGTGAACAGTAAGGTGGTGGGAGTAGCCGCCAGAGGAATGATAGTACACACTATGTATTTAATAATACATGTCATGTAATCAAGTTGATAGATGAACAGTGAGGCGGTGGAAAGAAGCTTCCAGTGGAACAGTTAAAAAATGGAAATTACACACCGTGTACTTGAGAGTACATGCTGTGTAGTTATGTTTTTTTGTTAAAAACAGACAGTAGCCTTCTCATTCGGTAGAGGATGCATAGAATGCACTGAAGCCACGAGAGAGGAGGTCGAGGATTGGAGGAGCTCCTGATCGCTCACTGGGACTCTGATTCCTCCGTCGTTGATCTCATTTAAACTGCACGGGTGAGATATTCTCTCTTCTTGAACCTATCCTACCAATTTTTTCCCTAAGGGAAGTTATTTGGGTTTGAACGGGTAATATTTTATCTCAAATCTACGTTGTTCCTGGTGGTTTTGGGAGGTGCCTTTCACGTATATCGATCAGAGGAGATCGAGGTAGGTGGTCTTGTGTTTGATTCCAACTGTTGAGTTGATTTTGTGTATCATTGTGCCATGCGCCCATGTTCGGGTGTCGTGTAGCTAAGGCCTTGACTATTTAGATACCTATAATTGCATAGGTAATCTTATAATTATGTAAAAAATGCTGTTTGGGATCGCTGCTTTGATCCAGGGCCACCCCGAGGGTGCAGTTCCCTTGTTTAGCCATTTGGCTAGGATACCCGTAGGTATGACGTGTTTATAGCATGTTTTGAGTTTTCTTGAGAGGAAATATATAAACTGCTTACTTATGCATTGGGCTCGGCCCGGTTATTTGTTTTTCCTAGGGAATGAATGAGGGCAATGTTTGTTTATCCTGAGGGAAAGGTTTTGTTTAGCCTGAGGGCAATGTTTCTTATGCCTGAGGGAAGTAGCTTATGTGCCTGAGCGTGATATCTCATATGCCTGAGGGAAATATTCATTATGTCTGAGGGTAGTCACTTGAGGGTTTCGATTCTGATTGCCCGAGGGTAAGAATTTTCATGTATAAGGACAATTTTTACTTTGAATATTCACTGTGGTGATTTCTTAGGTTGTACCTTCCAAGATAAATCACAGGCTTGGTATTATTATCATTATCTTTTACCTGTTAGATAGCCTATTGTGATTTTTGCTGTGGAACTGTATAGAAGATTGTCGGTCGAGGATGAGTCTTGGGAAAACTCATAATTCAATATTATTGAATTGTTAAATAAATATTAAAATGGAAATATAACTAATAGGAATGGTTACTTTTGAGTACTTCCTATTTTACTGCATTTCATTATTGCACACTGTTGTTGCACGTTTTCACCGACAGTTGGGCAGAGGACTTTGGTGGTTGCCTACTGGGATTTATTTCTCACACCCTGTTTGGGTCATGTCTTGGTCCCAAACAGATTATATTGCTGCAGGTGTCGATAAGGGAAAGGGTACCTACACAGGTACATGATTGTTGCAGAGGAGTAGGAGAGCATGAGACCGAGCTTAGGCTTGTGATGCTGTTGAGTTCCTGTTGCACTACTTTCTCTTGTTTTGTTTTACTTTGTACCTTGTTCTGTATTGCATTAGATTGTAGTGTATCCTGTTTTGGCTGCTTTCTTAGATTAGAGGCATGTTGCATCATTATATATATGACTGTTGTTCATCTTTTACTTCAGCTCCGTTGTCTATTTCAGGTTTATATTGTTTACTGCTTCCTCTTTTGTGTTTTTATATTTATTTCCACTGCGCTACACTTTGACAAATGAGGGCATAATTTCCCCACTATCAGTCCTAGGCCCTCGCTGCTAGTTGGCAGCCTCTGGAATTTGGGGAAATGCGCTTGAGGTCATGTTACCAACCAGGTTCGGGGAACTCGTTGTGTGGCACCCGAATTAGAGATGTTACACACTTTCATATTATTTAGTGGAACCCGACTAATAGAGTCATGCACTAGTTTAGTTGTGTTTAGCCCATCCCATTTTTGCCGAGACAGACATGAGAGCTTTGTGAATTGAAGTTGACGGGGAGGTAGGATGAGTACTAGTGTCGATGACATGCCAAGTATCTTGACCTCTTGGGTAGACAAGCGGTGATTCCTATCTAGGGGTACCTACGATGCGATTCCATTTTTCTGAGAAATTCAAGTATGAGCCATGATATAGACTGAAGTTTATACTATATCTTACTCGACACGACAGACGGATTCAAGATATGTTAAGTCAATAAATTTTCATTAGTTTTTTTATTGAACTATTTTATAATTAATTTTGAATATATTTATAGTAAACTCAAGCAGAGAAGCTTATCTGCATGAGTGATCTAGAGGAGGAGGGGGTCGCTAGCCTGGCAGCGATCCATGCTGCAGTGTTGGGGCTGGTACCAGCTTATCATGTGATTCATAAGAGAATCTTCAATTGTCCACCCCAAAGAGTGGAGGTTCCTACCTAGGGAGTGGAATCTTATTCTCAAGAACATCCTCCAACATCTTATGAGGTTGAGGAGCCACTATGATGATGACGTAGACCGCATCGTGCTGCACATTAGGCATCACCTGTTCCATAGGCAGGGGTCAGCCCTCTAGCAGTCCAGCCTCAGCCGATTGTGGATCCACATCAGGCAGAATGGGATCTATCTTTCTTGATAGGATATACATAGTTTTCTCTAGATTGGTGTTCTAATCCTTCGTAGCCTATATGGTTCCCCCAGGCGATGATGGCATATCCTTCTATGACACTAGTGGGAGAAGGATTAGGTGCACAGTATGACATCCAGTTGAAACCTCCTCCCATCGAGACATAAGCAGAGTATGTGACGGTCAATGATCCAGTGCCCGAGGATCAACCCTCTCCAGGTCATCAGACTCCACCCCAGCACAGAGCTTGGTGATCTTGATACAGGCATACCATTCGCATACCACCATGTGGGATGGAACCTCCCCATATACATTGACTGTACTCATTCATGTATATGTTTTATGCCTATTGAAATGAATAATTTTTTTTTAATATCATCTATTTTTAAATGTTTATCTAGTGTTTCAATTTTCATTTATATTATAGACACAATTTATATTTTATAATCTTTCAAAGTTGAATACTTGAAATATTGGAAAACTTATTAAATTTAAATTAGGAAACTTTAAAATATGATAAAATATACACTATAAAAAATCTAAATAAAATTGAAAACATAGCCTAAACATATAAAAATTTGTTGAAAATAAAATGAATTTCATAAATATAATAAATAAATGAAAATTAAAACAATGGAAAAAATATTATAAATAATGTTTCAATGGTTTAAAATAATAATAAAATTTAATTTCAATCAAATATTGATTAATTTGGAACATTATAGATTCAAAATAACCCTAGATATTGAACCTCTCTAAAATTAATACTTTCCACACAAGATCCACCTTTTACTAGTATATAAAAATTCTATAGAATAGGCTGACTTACAAAATCCAAAAAGGGATTAATATAACATAATAATAGCTTTGAACAGAATAAAAAAATATGTCAAGCTAAGAGAACTTCTAGTTCTATAGAAATGGTGGATATATAAAAAATCCACAGTTCGCATGTCCTTCATTCAAGTCGCACATTGCTTTATTATGAGTTTTATTGAAACAAACGAATTGAAATATTGAAAGAAAACAATATAGTAAGTATATAACAAAACAATATATATATATATATATTTATAATGTATATATTTATAATTTATCTATATAAAATGAATAATAATATTATAGTAATGTAATAATGAAAAAAAAGTAGTATTTAACTAAATGAAATGAATAATAAAAACCTGTATAAGTTATTTCTAATAAGATACATAGGAAACAAAATGATTAGATTAGTTAGATTAGAAATTAAAAATCAATTTGGAAACATACTTGGAAGTAAAACATAATTGAAAAAATATATATATAATAAGTAATAGCTTATTTACATGTCACAAAATCTATTTCTAAAAAACATAACATTTTCACTTTTAAATAGTAATGACATGATTTTAAACATAAAACAAACATCATATATATATATATATATATATCATAGTATAAAACTTATATATTTATAAATATAAATACATATATAATTAAATTACTTTTTTTTATTTTTACTAAAAGGAGGCAGGTCCCCTGCCGCCTTTCATACACATTTTGTTTAAAAATTGACCTACACATATTTAAAAAAATATAAAAATGCATAAAAAACTATTCTTCAAGGTGATGGGGGTGTAGAAAAAAATAGACAAAATGCGGATGGGTGGGATAATACATGGAAGATCAAGCTGGCGATGGCCGGATGGTCCTTTTGGTTCATGGCATAGATAGGCCAAACAAGCCTTGGATTTCAATAAGCCTCTGGGCTTGTAAAAATGTGGGTATTTGGACTTCATTCATCATAGAGTTTTAGGATTTTCCAAATATATTCCCTCAGATGCAATAAATCCTTCTGGTTGTACTCTCAAATGTCAGGGCCTTCTTTTTACAAAAATTAATAGGTCAATTTATAACATATTAAATTGCATGAGACAGAGGACATAATTTCACATAAGAAGTATGTAACCATATAGAACTTATGTGATCACAAAAATCTTATTTTAATGGGCAGGCTCATGTAAAAAGTTTGCGAAGATAATTTTGTTTGTAAAATTTACACGGCTACACAAAATTCCTTCAATGAGTAGTTTTTTTGTGGAATTTGTTAGTTAGCGAAGAGAATTTTCTATGGAAGACATTTTTCATGAAGATATTTATTCACCATTTGTGAGGGATCCATTCATGAAGAGTTTTCTTCACAGTTTTCAGAAGTTCCCATGAAGTTTGGAATGGGGCCCCATGACCTATTTATAAGGCTAGGACCACCATTATACATTGGGGTGAAATCTATGCGGGCTATTTTACCTCCCCGAAATTATCTCCTCATGGTGATCGGACCCAATTTTGAGGAGGGTAATTTGGTAATTCCCACAAAATTTCTATGATAAATTTGAAGAAAGATCATAAATTAGAATACAAGAGGAAAATATGGCCAAGGAAATCGCACTGTAAAGGGATCATTCATGAGAGGAAAGTACTTTTCAATCACTTAGTAGATTCACGACCGCATGCTCATTTGCAGTAGAGTGATGCGGTCCCTTCATGCTCGGGTGGTTCCTTCACAGTCATGTTCTCTTTGATGGTGGAGTGAGGTGGTCACTTCATACTCACGTGGTTCCTTTTCAGTCATGTTCTTCCTATGCAATCGCCTAACCCAGAGAAGATTATGAATCAGTGCCTATAAATACACAGCATATAGTTCAAATAAGGGAGACCACCCTCTTTTCCTTGACTTGGAGCACTCATTTAAAGAGGTGAACCACAACATTCACAAAGTGTTTCCTTTTCACGAGCCTTTGGATAAATCCCACAGATAATTACCAATCTTAATCCTCAGAATAAAGAGGAAAAAAAATACCGTGAAGGCTTATTCATAGTAATGATTACCTCACATAGGAGTTCTGAGGAACTCACCATGTGAAATTCTATGTAGATCACTTTCACACAGCTCCTTTTCAAATCATATCCTGTGAATGTTGAGATTCATCACATTTATTGATGAGAGAGGAAAATTATTAATGGAGGGATTCATCACATTTATTGATGATAGATGAAAATTATTAATGGGGAGATTTATATCACCACTAATTGAGGATTTTCTCCCAACATTAATGTATATTTAATTCTCAATATTAATGGATGGAATAATGGATGTTGACTGCATTAATGGATTATTATGGACATGGTGTCTATATAAGGAGGATGAAGAAACATATTTTGGAGAAGGGTGTGCCAGCAAGATGTAGCCGGCAAGGGAGACCTGAGAAGGGGTTGCCGCGTTTGCGGTGGCCCGTGTGGCATGACGACGATGGCGCATCGGCGTTTGACAGGTGCGGTGCAGCGACAATACAATTGATGATCGGGGCCATGTATCGAAAGTCTTCCTGATAGCGGTGATCAGGTAGCGTGTCCCGATTGGATATCGGCGGTACATCATGATGGCGAGATCATCCGGGTGTCTCAAGCTGGTGCGAGGTTGACGCATGTCCGGGTGAAGATCTCCGAGGTAGTGACGTTTTGTCGACAGAAGGGTGAAATTTTGTCACATATTGATCTTCTGATACATGGCGTCAGCGGGATGTTTATCAGAGAGAAGGCAGAGACGTATCAGGGTGTGGTTTTCACACAGGTTTTCTACATTCTCTTATTTGTAATTCAAGTTCGGGAATTACTTGGATTCTTGTACTCTCTGATTCATAGTGGATATTTGGGAATTTCCCCATGGTTTTTTAATCCTATGCATGGGAGGGTTTTTTCACGTTAAAAAAACCTACATGTTGATTTATTCATTCTATTTATATCGCTTTCATATTTTGACGGGTATCTCACGATATTTTTGGCAAGCAATTATCGATCTGGAATCAAGATTCTCCCCAACAAGTGGTATCAGAGGAGATTGGTTTGTGCTTACAATTTAACGTGAGGATTTTGGAATCTTCGAAGAGGATTGCAGATGCGTACGTGGAGCAGAATAAGGTTTGGAAATTAAAGCAGGTCAAGAGAGGTGATACACATGTCTGCTCATAGGATGTTGAGCCAGGGGGAGTAAGTTTTTCCTGTAGGTGCTTCAGATTATGTGGCAATCACGATTATGGGGGAGCCAGATGTTTCTGGTTCTTGTCTTGTTCAGCAGGATGAGAAGGACGGTGCAGATACAAATGTGACAAAGATTTCATTGTTTGATTTTCTTTTTGCAGGGAGAGATGATATTTTTTTTATCAGAAGTGCAAAAGGATGTCATCATATTTTCTGCAGTTGATGATGGTTGGTGTGATACCGACATACTTTCTTTCCAACTGGGTTTTTTGGATGGTTCCATTCATTAATGTGATGAAGGGGGAGATTGTTGAGATTCATCACATTTATTGATGAGAGAGGAAAATTATTAATGGAGGGATTCATCACATTTATTGATGAGAGATAAAAACTATTAATGGGGAGATTTATATCACCATTAATTGAGGATTTTCTCCCAACATTAATGGATATTTAATTCTCAATATTAATGGATGGAATAATGGATGTTGACTGCATTAATTGATTATTATGTACATGGTGTCTATATAAGGAGGATGCAGAAACATATTTTGGAGAAGGGTGTGCCAGCAAGATGTAGCCGACAAGGGAGACCCGACAAGGGGTTGCCGTATTTCCGGTGGCCCGTGTGGCACGATGACGATGGTGCGTCGGCGTTTGACAGGTGCAGTGTAGTGACAATACAATTGATGATCGGGGCCATGTATCGAAAGTCTTCCTGATAGCAGTGATCAGGTGGCCTGTCCCGATTGGAGATCGGTGGTACATCATGATGTCGAGATCATTCGGGTGTCGCAAGCTGGTGCGAGGTTGACGCATGTTTGGGTGAAGATATCTGAGGTAGTGACGTTTCGTCGACAGAAGGATGACATTTTGTCACAGATTGATCTTCTGATACATGGTGTCAGTGGGATGTTTACAGAGATAAGGCAGAGGCGTATCAGGGTGTGGTTTTCACACAGGTTTTCTACATTCTCTTATTTGCAATTTAAGTCTGTGCATTACTTGGATTCTTGTACTCTTTGATTCATAGTGGATATTTGGGAATTGAACTGTGGTTTTTTAATCCTCCGCATGGGAGGGTTTTTACACATTAAAAAAACCTATGTGTTGATTTATTCATTCTGCTTATATCGCTTTCATATTTTGACGGGTTTCTCACGATATTTTTGGAAAGCAATTTTCGATCCGGAATCAGGATTCTCCCCAACAGTGAACACCATTCACGGAGGGCCATTCACATAATCCCTTCATGAACCAGGTAGCATTTAATTCCATCCCTTCTGCAAACCATACATGTTCACGTAGAATACCAATCCTATGTGATAGAGAATATTTCCAAAGTAAAGATGGGTTTTTTCTGAATGGTCCATGACCGGTAAATTATCAAAGGTGTAGAGATGCAAAGCTTGACGTACATATATATTACATTACTTTTGCGGAATATATAATACATAACAAAAACAGACACACAAGGACCGTACTAGTTTAGTGTCTTTGGAAACTTGGAACGTAATCCTCTAATTGTGCTAAAAGATCTTCAACATCTCCCATAAAGATCTTCCACTTTTTGTTTCCTTACCTAAAACTTTTCTTTTAATCCTGGGGGAAAATAAAACATAAAAAGGGTGAGCTCAAATGCTCAGTAAGGGTAAACATGGATAAAATAAAACATACCATATACATTTGAACTTAAAAACATGAACATAATGTTTAAACATCAAAATCTTGAGAAATGACTTAAAACATGGAAGTACATAAGGCATAGATCATAATGGAACATAAATCATGATAACATAGCATGAGAATAAAACATGTAATTGTGGCATCCATTAAGAACATGTAATGATTTCCATAGTATCCAAGGCATTGCTGCCAAGACCATCTTAGTGGACAAAGTCCCTTTCTGAATCGAGTTCACTCCTCATTTCAGTCCTGTAATACGGGACCAGATTAACTTACCATTCAATCCATGTCTATCTCATGAGATATAAATCTTTACCCAATGCATTGTAAGGAGATATAGGTCACACCCAACTCATAATTAAATCATTCTTACTTGTGCCACAAAATAAACATACATCATTCATAATAACCCAACGAATAAAATGGGTTTCAAAAACATCATCCCATCATCACATAATCCATATAAAATAAATGGATATCATTTCATAATAAGAAAAGTGAAACCATGTAAATCATAGAGACATTATACTTGAAACATACACATATAAAATAATGTCATCTTAGATGAAAAAATGGTTTTGATAAAACATTTGAAATAAATTCTTGATGAAAATATCATTTCTTCTTCAAAATCATTTTCTTTTCACAAAATGTCATCCAATTTTAAAATAAAGATATTTTGTTGAAAATAGTGATGAAATATTTTGTAGGAAGCTTCATGAAAATTAGGCTTTATAAAACTGTAAAAATCCATTCGTTCTGTATAAGTTAAAAAAACATTATTCTCATACTTTTACCGGAAAAGTCAAAAAAGTACATCGTAACATAAACAAAAGAAAGATTCCTTAAATACCATGTAGTAAAAGTCAAAAATAGGTAAAAATTACTTTAAACATACATGAAAATACTTTTATAAAACTTGGACATGGATGATAAATATAACCCCATTAAATACTTACAAATAATAAATCTCAGATAAAAATGAGATTTGAAAATTACCCCTTACCTTAGGTCCGATATGCTTTGTATGGATCCAAACCTCCTGTATAATGATTTAAATAATATCATTGACTTATTACAGAATCATATTCATTATTACGATATCATATATGGTTCACTTATGACTTTATATTACCCATTCTTTTGTAAATTAATGTTAAAGTAGCGTTTTGGGTAAAATCGTTTCATTTGTCGTTCGTGTTTTAAATTTAATTATTCATATGATTACTTAGATCATGGTTGCTTATATCCAGAATGTAAAACATGATTTATATATAATATATATTCAGAATATACATATATATATAATAGATCGATAAATGGAAAGAAATACACCATTCATGGAGACAGTAGGCCGTGCGTACGCATGAACGCTGTTTTCATTTCCTTATTGAATTGAATGGAATTAAGTAGATGACATACATATATATATATATACATAAATCCAGTATCTTTATAATGTCATATATTCCATTATTATTGCTTATATATACTTTATAATCATTCTTAAATGGTTAACATGGAGAATGAATCTCATCGCGTCGTGGAGACGGTAGTCCGTACGTACGCATGAGCGATGATATCGTTCCCATAATTATTGAATTGAATTGTATAGGATGATAAAATATATCATAATCAGTATGATGTTATAATAACTATGTATAGTTATTATTTACACCATTATACCCATCCAAGTAAGGTGGTGTTGGAAAAACAGATTACACCACGGCGTGGAGACGGTATTCCGTACGTACGCACGCGCGGTGATTTCGTTTTCCGTAGGATGGATAGATAGTGAAATAGGGTTGTTTATTACTTATAATAACATATCAGTATATGAGTGATACTGATGTTTTTACTTCATAATTAAACAACTAAAGAAGAATAAGTAGAAGAAGAAATAAAGTTGAAAGAATCGGTAACGGACATTACCTCTTCTTTGAAGCACCTCTTTGAGACCTCCTATTAGGGAACTAAAATTAGTATTTGAAGAAGACCATGACCTCTAGGATGTTTCTATAGAAGTGGAGAAGAGAATTTTTCAGGGTTTGTCTGAGCTTCAAGGCTCAAAATGGTGTGAGGAAGAGAGGGAGGAGGTGACCTTTTATAAGGGAGGAGAGGGGAACCTTTGGAATAACTAAAAATATTATTTTATTATAAAGTCAAATTCGGTTTTTAATAGCTCCAAATTGATATATTTATAAGATAAGGTGGTGATGGGTCTAAATCCTCTCATCCAATAAAATTTAGACAAGTTTAGGTCATTATATTAACCTTATCTTTTAGTTTTAACTCTTAGTTAATTAGATTGACATTTACCATGTCACTTTGTATTTTTATATTATATAGTTAATAAACTTACAATATACATACAAGAGACCCCCAAGTGGTCCATTAATGATACACCTATCATGATATAAGTATCTTGGACGAACCTTAGATTTTTAGGAATATAATAACAATTAGTAATATAATATTTGTTTTAAAAACTATTTTATGTCAATTTTGACACTATTTAGTAATTGATTTATGTGAAAATCATAACAGAATGATTAATTCGGAAAAAAGTTAATTAAATCAATACTAACATGTCATATCAACCTAGAAAATTATTGTAATTAATAAAAAGTCTCAAATTACATTTATTTGGGTATTTATAACATCAATTATGTCAATATTTCATTAATAAGATAATCACTGCATCATCATTGTGTCATAAATAAATTAAATTATTTTAAGTCTAAAAATTACAAATAAATTACCATTATGTTGGAAATCTTTTTAGATTTATAATGAATATTTATAGTCTAATTTAGCTTATGTATAACCCTATATTAAAAATTATTTAGTTATTAAACTTTGATTTTAACTATTTTAACCCTTCTTTAAATAAATTAATAATAAATGTCCTAATCTAATCTGAGTGGGCCTAAATGGTCATATTTTATTCCTAAGGTTGTTTTTGGTCGAATTACACTTATCCAATAGAATTAGGACATGTGTTAGGGTAATAAAAATATCATTTTTACTATTAATTACCCCATTTACTTTTAACTGTGGTAAATAAAAGTAAAAAGTTACTATTCACCAAAAATTATTTTCATCTCATTGAACCACATTTTACTTACTGACATCAACCGTGTCTCTTGGATTTTTGAAATTCCACTCACAGAAGCGGTAAAATTAAGTTTTATGTAAATTTTCAAATTCTCCTAGGAGGTGGGTAAAAGACGGTGAAAAGTTCAATAAAAATTTTATATATCTAAAATTTTTATAAAATTAATCCAATGAATTACATTGAACTTATATAGTTATTATGTATCAATTTTGACCTAAAATAAATTTAAATAAAATAAACAATTATTTAAATAAAAAGTCGGTTTTTAAATAGTAACCCAGTGTTTTCACTATTCATCAAAAATTGAAAGTTTTCAGAAAAATACCAAAATTTCACCCTAGGCTAATTTCGATATTCTGAATCCAAAAAATGAAGTCTATTTTGAAAGATGAAATTTAAAAAATTTCAAAAAGTGGTTATTACTATTCATAACGGTTAGTTTTAATAATATTTTAACCATATATCGTTGTTTAGTGAAACCTGTTGTTGCGTACAACAAACTCTATCGAGGAAACTCGCGATTGCATGTAATGCAAGCCAAGTCAGGGTTGCGTGTTGTGGAAGACTCCTCTGTTGTTTCTTATAACATAATCCAACCATATTTCATTTATACATTGAATATATATATATATATATATACTCAATGTTTCGTAGAATAACTACTATCAAAATTGTGTGTAACATGATCCAAGAATAGTGTTGTGTATACTGCAAGCTCATACGGTGTTGCGTGTAGCACAAGGTAATCTTGTTGTAACATACAACACAAGACATCAATGATATTAAAAGAATATTTTTCATAAAATCTCGGGGTGTTACATTCTACCCCCCTTAAAATGAATTTCACCCTCGAAATTTGTCGGGGTAATAAATGGTTTACTACTCGAAAGTTTTTTTAATAGAAACCCACAACGTAAAAAGGAATACCAAAACGTGGCTTTAAAATCTAAAGTATGAAATGTAACGGTTACCCAAATTAACTCATCACTGGGTTTCCACATAGGAGAACATAGTTGAAAATATGGATATGGAAGAAAAATATAACCATCAAGTTCTGATGGAGAGTGGTAGAGAACATGGCTATAAAAAAGCCATCAATCACAAAGCCATAAATTTGTGATGATCTAAGGTACCATCTGATTCATCGGATATAATAGCACTAGGACAACAATTTTGGTTTTCAAGATTATTTCCCTAAAGTTGATGAAATTGGAATTAGAAGAAATACTTCCGTGATTTTGGTAAAGTCTCACCATTGGTCGTTCTTTGGACAATTTCCACTTTATCTCTTAAAGAAATGGAGTTGAATTTGTCATTCGTGATGTGTTAGCAGATCATGTGATAAAATGATGGGTCATTCCATCTGTCTCAAACAAAAGGTTAGAAAAGTTATCAAAAAATACATAAGTCCATATATAGTGAGATTAATCATATATGGTTCCTAAAATTGACTTATACTTCATATATCATACTGCTTAATATAATAAAACTAGTTTCTACTAAATAGGGACTTCCTATAGGCCAGTGGTAGGCGATAAAGGCCAGTCGCACTTCGGTTGTGGGTTCGATTCCCACAGCCTTGTCCGACGCGATGGGCAGTCCCCCATCCTGCAGGTTGTCCTTTTTCTAAAACTACATTACTATAACATCCCATCAATAATATCGAACTAACTTATGTCCAACATAATCCATTCCAATCTTTAGGCTTATCTAAAATACTTCGGTCCAAGCTCATAGTATAAAGAAAATGATTACTTGAAATGTCACATAACAATCACGTGAATTCCATCATTTATCCCCCATATATCATAAGATATATATTTTTGGTCAAATTACAAACATGTGAATACCTTAATCATGTATTCTCTTAAAGAATGAATACCCATTGAACCTTAATGAAAACATGAATGTTGTTAAATTTTAACACTTTCCACATACCAAAATCCCAAAAATTCTATATACTCAAACCATGATATAACCTTCTCCTTATATCATTCATGAGCTCATGAATACTATCAAACATTTAATTTTCTCCTTATCCCTTCATTATGTGAATATCATCTACTTTCCAAAAATATCTGAATAACCTTTCATGGTTACTGGTACCATTCATCATGCACTTTCAAAACATAAGGAAAGACAATAGTGTAACAATCCTTAGATGTCTCTTTATTCCATAGTACCATGAGATTACTTATACAACATTATACTTGATAAACATGTAATCATTCCACTACATTCTTAAACCATTGACCGAGCTTCAACAATTCTTTCATCTCACATATCATTTGTAGTTTCTTCATCATCATTAACATAAATACTACCCATATGACCATACTGATTCTCTTCATGAGACTTTCCCTTAGGGCATTGGTTTTCATAATTCCCTTACATTCAACATTTGAAACATTTAACCATTGTTGATGTCGTAGAAATACCATTATCCTCATCCATGGTGTTAACTGAACCTTTTCCTTTTCACTTACTGGCTTTGTGTCATTCTTTTCCACACCTAAAGAATCTTCCAGTTCCTTTGAAACATTCTCCTTCATGCCTCTTCCCACATGATTTACCTAGGGGAAATTTAACTTTCTTTCCTCTATGATCATCATGAAACATCATCTTTCTCTTATTAGCCGAGTCAGGAAACTTACCAAATTTGAGTTTATTGATCATATTATGAGATTGCTGATTCGGCATAATAATTATGTTTGGACTTCCAAATCCCATTTCATTTGGTTTCTCATGAAGAATATCATTACATTGTCCATAATATCCTCCATTATCGTGAATCATATTGTTTCCAGCCATTTTCTAAAACCCAAAAAGAATAGTGTGAGAGAAAAAAATCATAATCAATGGGGAGTAACTTGAATATCTAACATCTTAGGTTAAATTCTAATATTGTTACCATAGTTCCAAGACTATATCCTATACGTATACTTATCCTTAGGGACATCCCTAGACATATCTTAGAAATATTTCTAGGGATCTCACTAACGTTTTCGCATCCTAGTTTCCAAAGGTTGACTAAACCTTTCCTCTGATACCAAATGTAGAGACCCGAATCTTGACGTACATAGATATTACATTACTTTTGCAGAATCCACAATACATAACAAAAATAGACACACAAGGACCGTAATAGTTTAGTGTCTTTGGAAACTTGGAACGTAATCCTCTAATTGTGGTGAAAGATCTTCAACATCTCCCATAAAGATCTTCCACTTTTTGTTTCCTTACCTAAAACTTTTCTTTTAATCCTGGGGGAAAATCAAACATAAAAAGGGTGAGCTCAAATGATCAGTAAGGGTAAACATGGATAAAATAAAACATACCATATACATTTTAACTTAAAAACATGAACATAATGTTTAAACATCAAAATCTTGAGCAATGACTTAAAACATGGAAGTACATAAGGAATAGATCATAATGGAACATAAATCATGATAACATAGCATGGGAATAAAACATGTAATTGTGGCATCCATTAAGAACATGTAATGATTTCCATAGTAGCCAAGGCATTGCTTCCAAGACCATCTTAGTGGACAAAGTCCCTTTCTGGATCGAGTTCACTCCTCGTTTCAGTCCTGTAATACTGAACCGGATTAACTTACCATTCCATCCATGTATATCTCATAAGATATAAATCTTTACCTAATGCATTGGAGGGAGATATAGGTCCCACCCATCTCATAATGAAATCATTCTTACTTGTGCCACAAAATAAACATACATCATTCATAATAACCCAACGAATAAAATGGGTTTCAAAAACATCATCCCATCATCACATAATCCATATAAAATAAATGGATATCATTTCATAATAAGAAAAGTGAAACCATGTAAATCATAGAGACATTATACTTGAAACATACACATATGAAATAATGTCATCTTAGATGGAAAAATGTTTTTGATAAAACATTTGAAATAAATTCTTGATGAAAATATCCTTTCTTCTTCAAAATAATTTTCTTTTCACAAAATGTCATCCAATTTTAAAAGAAAGAGATTTTTTTTTGAAAATAGTGATGAAATCTTTTGGAGTAAGCTTCATGAAAATAAGGCTTTATAAAACCATAAAAATCCGTTCATGCCGTATAACTTAAAAAACATTCTTCTCGTACTTTTACCGGAAAAGTCAAAAAATTATATTGTAACGTAAACAAAAGAAATATTCCTTACATACCATGTAGTAAAAGTCAAAAATGGGTAAAAAGGACTTTAAACATACATGAAAACACTTTTATAAAACTTTTACATGGATGATAAATATAACCCCAGTAAATACTTACAAATAAGAAATCTCGGATAAAAATGAGATTTGAAAAATTATCCCTTACCTTAGGTCTGATATGCTTTGTATGGATCCAAACCTCCTGTATAATGATTTAAATAATGTCATTGACTTATTACAAAATCTTATTCATTGTTACGATATCATATATGGTTCACTTATGACTTTATATTAACCATTCTTTTGTAAATTAATGTTAAAGTAGCGTTTTGGGTAAAATCGTTTCATTTGTCGTTTGTGTTTTAACTTGTAATTATTCATATGATTACTTAGATCATGGTTACTTATATCCAGAATGTAAAACATGATTTATATATAATATATATTCATAATATACATATATATAATAGATCAACAAATGGAAAGAAATACACCGTTCATGGAGACGGTAGGCCGTACGTACGCATGAACGCTGTTTTTGTTTCCTTATTGAATTGAATGGAATTAAGTAGATGACATACATATATATATAAATAAATCCAGTAGCTTTATAATGTCATATATTTCATTATAATTGCTTATATATACTTTATAATCATTCTTAAATGGTTAACATGGATAATGAATCTCATCCCGTCGTGGAGACGGTAGTCCGTATGTACGCACGAGCGATGATATCGTTCCCATAATTATTGAATTGAATTGGATAGGATGATACAATATATCATAATCAGTATTATGTTATAATAACTATGTATAGTTATTCTTTACACCATTATACCCATCCAAGTAAGGTGGTGTTGGAAAAACAGATTACACCACGGCATGGAGACGGTATTCCGTACGTACGCACGCGCGGTGATTTCATTTTCCGTAGGATGGATAGATGGTGAAATAGGGTTGTTTAATACTTATAATAACATATCAGTATATTATTTATACTGATGTTATTACTTCATAATGAAACAACTAAAGAAGAAGAAGTAGAAGAAGAAATAAAGTTGAAAGAATCTGTAACGGACATTACCTCTTCTTTGAAGCACCTCTTTGAGACCTCCTCTTAGGGAACTAAAATTGGTCTTTGAAGAATACCAGGACCTATAGGATGTTTCTAGGGAAGTGGAGAAGATAATTTGGCAGGTTTTGGCTGATCTTCAAGGCTCAAAATGGTGTGAGGAAGAGAGGTAGGAGGTGCCCTTTTATAAGGGAGGAGAGGGGCACCTTTGGAATAACTAAAAATATTATTTTATTATAAAGTTAAATTCGGTTTTTAATAGCTCCAAATTGATATATTTCGAATCTAAGGTGGGAATGGGTCGAAATAATCTCATCAAATAGAATTTAGACAAGTTTAGGTAATTATATTAACCTTATCTTTTAGTTTTAACTCTTAGTTAATTAGATTGACATTTACCATGTCACTTTGTATTTTTATATTATATAGTTAATAAACTTACCATATACATACAAGCGACCCCCAAGTAGTCCATTAATTATAAACCTATCATGATATAAGTATCTTGGATGAACATTAGATTTTTAGGAATATAATAACAATTAATAATATAATATTTATTTTAAAAACTATTTTATGTCAATTTTGACACAATTTAGTAATTGATTTTTGTGAAAATCATAACAGAATGATTAATTCGAAAAAAAAGTTAATTAAATCAATACTAACATGTCATATTAACCTAAAAAATTAGTGGAATTCATAAAAAGTATCAAATTACATTTATTTGGGTATTTATAACATCAATTATGTCAATATTTCATTAATAAGATAATTACTGCATCATCATTGTGTCATAAATAAATTAAATTATTTTAAGTCTAAAAATTACAAATAAATTACCATTATGTTTTAAATCTTTTTAGCTTTCTAATTAATATTTATAGTCAAATTTATCTTATGTATAACCCTATATTAAAAATGATTTAGTTATTAAACTTTGATTTTAACTATTTTAACCCTTCTTTAAATAAATTAATAATAAATGTCCTAATCTAATCCGAGTGGGCATAAATGGTCATATTTTATTCCTAAGTTTTTTTTGGTCGAATTACACTTATCCAATAGAATTAGAACATGTGTTAGGGTAATAATAATATCATTTTTACTCTTAATTACCCTATTTACTTTTAACTGTGGTAAATAAAAGTAAAAAGTTACTATTCACAAAAAATTATTTTCATCTCATTGACCCACATTTTACTTACTGACATCAACTGTGTCTCTCGGATTTTTGAAATTCCACTCAGAGAAGCGGTAAAATTAAGTTTTATGTAAATTTGAAAATTCTTTTAGGAGGTGGGTAAAAGATGGTGAAAAGTTCAATAAAATTTTTATATATCTAAAATTATTATAAAATTACTCCAATGAATTACATTGAACTTATATAGGTATTATGTATCAATTTTGACCTAAAATAAATTTAAATAAAATAAACAATTATTTAAATAAAAAGTTGGTTTTTAAATAGTAACCCAGTGTTTTCACTATTCATCAAAAATTGAAAGTTTTCAGAAAAATACCAAAATTTCACCCTAGGCTAATTTCGATATTCTGAATCCAAAAAATGAAGTCCATTTTGAGAGATGAAATTTACAAAATTTTAAAAAGTGGTTATTAATATTCATAACGGCTAGTTTTAATAATATTTTAACCATATATCATTGTTTAGTGAAACCTGGTCTTGCGTACAACATACGCTATCGATGAAAGTCGTGATTGCGTGTAATGCAAGCCAAGTCAGGGTTGCGTGTTCTGCAAGACTCCTCCGTTTTTTCGTATAACAGAATCCAACCATATTTCATTTATACATTGAATATATATATATATACACTCAATGTTTCGTAGAATAACTACTATCAAAATTGTGTGTAACACGATCCAAGAATAGTGTTGTGTATACTGCAAGCTCATACGGTGTTGTGTGTAGCACAAGGTAATATTGTTGTAACATACAACACAAGACATTAATGATATTAAAATAATATTTTTCATAAAATCTCAGGGTGTTACATTCTACCCCCCTTAAAATGAATTTCACCCTCGAAATTCGTCGGTGTTATAAATGGTTTACTACTCGAAAGTTTGTTTAATAGAAACCCACATCGTAAAAAGGAATACCAAAATGTGGCTTTAAAATCTAAAGTATGAAATGTAACGGTTACCCAAATTAACTCATCACTGGGTTTCTACGTAGGAGAACATAGGTGAAAATATAGATATGGAAGAAAAATCTAACCATCAAGTTCTAATGGAGAGTGGTAGAGAACATGGCTATGAAAAAGCCATCAATCACAAAGCCATAAATTTGTGATGATCTAAGGTACCATATGATTCATCGGATATGAGAGTACTAGGACAACATTTTTGGTTTTCAAGATTATTTCCTAAAGTTAATGAAATTGGAATTAGAAGAAATACTTTCTTGATTTTGGTACAGTCTCACCGTTGGTCATTCTTTGGACAATTTCCACTTCATCTCTTAAAGAAATGAAGTTGAATTTGTCATTTGTGATGTGTTAGCAGATGATGTGATAGAAAGATGGGTCATTCCATCTGTCTCAAACAAAAGGTTAGAAAAGTTATCAAAAAATACATAAGTCCATCTATAGTGAGATTAATCATATATGGTTCCTAAAATGGACTTATACTTCATATATCATACAGTTTAATATAATAAAACTAGTTTCTACTAAATAGGGACTTCCTGTAGGCCAGTGGTAGGTGATAAAGGCCAGTCGCCCTTCGGTTGTGGGTTCGATTCCCACAGCCTTGTCCGACACGATGGGCTGTCGCCCATCCTGCAGGTTGTCCTTTTTCTAAAAATACATTACTATAACATTCCATCAATAATATCGAACTAACTTATGTCCAACATAATCCATTCCAATCTTTAGTCTTATCTAAAATACTTCGGTCCAAGCTCATAGTATAAAGAAAATGATTACTTGAAATGTCACATAACAATCACGTGAATTCCATCATTTATCCCCCATATATCATAAGATATATCTTTTTGGTCAAATTACAAACATGTGAATACCTTAATCATGTATTCTCTTAAAGAATGAATACCCATTGAACCTTAGTGAAAACATGAATGTTGTTAAATTTTAACACTTTCCACATACCAAAATCCCAAAAATTCTATATACTCAAACCATGATATAACCTTCTCCTTATATCAGTCATGAGCTCATGAATACTATCAAACATTTAATTTTCTCCTTATCCCTTCATTATGCGCATATCATCTACTTTCCAAAAATATCTGAATAACCTTTCATGGTTAGTGGTACCATTCATCATACACTTTCAAAACTTAAGGAAATACAATAGTGTAACAATCCTTAGATGTCTCTTTATTCCATAGTACCATGAGATTACTTATACAACATTACACTTGATAAACGTGTAATCATTCCACTACATTCTTAAACCATTGACCGAGCTTCATCAATTATTTCATCTCACATATCATTTGTAGTTTCTTCATCATCATCAACATAAATACTACCCATACGACCATACTGATTCTATTCATGAGACTTTCCCTTAGGGCATTGGTTTGCATAATGCCCGTACATTCCACATTTGAAACATTTATCCATTGTTGATGTCGTTGAAATACCATTATCCTCATCCATGGTGTTAACTGAACCTTTTCCTTTGCACTTACTAGCTTTGTGTCATTCTTTTCCACACCCAAAGCATCTTCCAGTTCCTTTGAAACATTCTCCTTCATGCCTCTTCCCACATGATTTACATAGGGGAAATTGAACTTTCTTTCCTCTATGATCATCATGAAACCTCATCTTTCTCTTATTATCCGAGTCAGGAAACTTACCAAATTTGAGTTTATTGATCATATTATGAGATTTCTGATTCGACATAATAATTATGTTTGGACTTCCAAATCCCATTTCATTTGGTTGCTCATGAATAATATCATTACATTGTCCATAATATCCTCCATTATCGTGAATCATCTTATTTCCAACCATTTTCTAAAACCCAAAAAGAATAGTGTGAGAGAAAAAAATCATAATCAAGCAGGAGTAACTTGAATATCTAACATATTAGGTTAAATTCTAAGATCGTTACCATAGTTCTAGGACTATATCCTATACGTATACTTATCCTTAGGGACATCCCCAGACATACCTTAGAAATATCTCTAGGGATCTCACTTACGTTTTCGCATCCTAGTTTCCAAAGGTTGACTAAACATTTCCTCTAATACCAACTGTAGAGACCCGAAGCTTGACGTCCATAGATATTACATTACTTTTCTGGAATACACAATACATAACAAAAACAGACACACAAGGACCGTAATAGTTTAGTGTCTTTGGAAACTTGGAACGTAATCCTCTAATCATGGTGAAAGATCTTCAACATCTCCCATAAAGATCTTCCACTTTTTGTTTCCTTACCTAAAACTTTTCTTTTAATCCTGGGGGAAAATAAAACATAAAAAGGGTGATCTCAAATGCTCAGTAAGGGTAAACATTGATAAAATAAAACATATCATATACATTTGAACTTAAAAACATGAACATAATGTTTAAACATCAAAATCTTGAGAAATGACTTAAAACATGGAAGTACATAAGGCATAGATCATAATGGAACATAAATCATGATAACATAGCATGGGAATAAAACATGTAATTGTGGCATCCATTAAGCACATGTAATGATTTCCATAGTATCCAAGGCATTGCTGCCAAGACCATCTTAGTGGACAAAGTCCATTTATGGATCGAGTTCACTCCTCGTTTCAGTCCTGTAATACTGAACCAGATTAACTTACCGTTCCAGCCATGTCTATCTGATGAGATATAAATATTTACCCAATGCATTGTAGGGAGATATAGGTCCCACCCATCTCATAATGAAATCATTCTTACTTGTGCCACAAAATAAACATACATCATTCATAATAACCCAATGAATAAAATGGGTTTCAAAAACATCATCCCATCATCACATAATCCATATAAAATAAATGGATATCATTTAATAATAAGAAAAGTGAAACCATGTAAATCATAGAGACATTATACTTGAAACATACACATATGAAATAATGTCATCTTAGATGGAAAAATGGTTTTGATAAAACATTTGAAATAAATTCTTGATGAAAATATCCTTTCTTCTTCAAAATCATTTTCTTTTCACAAAATGTCATCCAATTTTAAAAGAAAGAGATTTTGTCGAAAATAGTGATGAAATATTTTGGAGGAAGCTTCATGAAAATAAGCCTTTATAAAGCCGTAAAAATCCGTTCGTGCCGTATAAGTTAAAAAAACATTCTTCTCGTACTTTTACCGGAAAAGTAAAAAAAGTATATCGTAACGTAAAAAAAAGAAAGATTCCTTACATACCATGTAGTAAAAGTCAAAAATGGGTAAAAAGGACTTTAAACATACATGAATACACTTTTATAAAACTTGTACATGGATGATAAATATAACCCCAGTAAATACTTACAAATAAGAAATCTCGGATAAAAATGAGATTTGAAAAATTATCCCTTACCTTAGGTATGATATGATTTGTATGGATCCAAACCTCCTGTATAATAATTTAAATAATGTCATTGACTTATTAAAGAATCATATTCATTGTTACGATATCATATATGGTTCACTTATGACTTTATATTACCCATTCTTTTGTAAATTAATGTTAAAGTAGCGTTTTGGGTAAAATCGTTTCATTTGTCGTTTGTGTTTCAACTTGTAATTATTAATATGATTACTTAGATCATGGTTACTTATATCCAGAATTTAAAACATGATTTATATATAATATATATTCATAATATACATATATATAATAGATCGATAAATGGAAAGAAATACACCGTTCATGGAGACGGTAGGCCGTACGTACGCATGAACGTTGTTTTCGTTTCCTTATTGAATTGAATGGAATTAAGTAGATGATACACACATATATATAAATAAATCCAGTAGCTTTATAATGTTATATATTTCATTTTTATTGCTTATATACACTTTATAATCATTCTTAAATGGTTAACATGGAGAATGAATCTCATCGTATCGTGGAGACGGTAGTCCGTATGTACGCACGAGCAATGATATCGTTCCCATAATTATTGAATTGAATTGGATAGGATGATACAATATATCATAATCAGTATGATGTTATAATAACTATGTATAGTTATTCTTTACACCATTATACCCATCCAAGTAAGGTGGTGTTGGAAAAACAGATTACACCATGGCGTGGAGACGGTATTCCGTACGTACGCACGCGCAGTGATTTCATTTTCCGTAGGATGGATAGATGGTGAAATAGGGTTGTTTCATACTTATAATAACATGTAAGTATATGATTTATACTGATGTTATTACTTCATAATGAAACAACTAAAGAAGAATAAGTAGAAGAAGAAATAAAGTTGAAGGAATCGGTAACAGACATTACATCTTCTTTGAAACACCTCTTTGAGACCTCCTCTTAGGGCACTAAAATTGGTCTTTGAAGAATACCAGTACCTCTAGGATATTTATAGGGAAGTGGAGAATATAATTTTTCAGGGGTTGGCCGAGATTCAAGGCTCAAAATGGTGTGAGGAAGAGAGGGAGGAGGTGCCCTTTTATAAGGGAGGAGAGGGGCACCTTTGGAATAACTAAAAATATTATTTTATTATAAAGTCAAATTCGGTTTTTAATAGCTCCAAATTGATATATTTCAAAGCTAAGGTGGGTATGGGTATAAATCCTCTCATCCAATATAATTTAGACAAGTTTAGTTCATTATATTAACCTTATCTTTTAGTTTTAACTCTTAGTTAATTAGATTGACATTTACCATGTCACTTTGTATTTTTATATTATATAGTTAATGGACTTACCATATACATACAAGCGACCCCCAAGTTGTCCATTAATGATACAACTATCATGATATAAGTATCTTGGCCGAACCTTAGATTTTTAGGAATATAATAACAATTAATAATATAATATTTGTTTTAAAAACTATTTTATGTCAATTTTGACACTATTTAGTAATTGAATTTTGTGAAAATCATAACAGAATGATTAATTTGAAAAAAAGTTAATTAAACCAATAATAACATGTCATATTAACCTAGAAAATTAGTGTAATTCATAAAAAGTCTCAAATTACATTTATTTGGGTATTTATAACATCAATTATGTCAATATTTCATTAATAAGATAATTAATGCATCATCATTGTGTCATAAATAAATTAAACTATTTTAAGTCTAAAAATTACAAATAAATTACCATTATGTTGGAAATATTTTTATATTTATAATGAATATTTATAGTATAATTTATCTTATGTATAACCCTATATTAAAAATGACTTAGTTATTAAACTTTGATTTTAACTATTTTAACCCTTCTTTAAATAAATTAATAATAAATGTCTTAATCTAATCCGAGTGGGCCTAAATTGTCATATTTTATTCCTAAGGTTGTTTTTGGTCGAATTACACTTATCAAATAGAATTAGGACATCTGTTAGGGTAATAATAATATCATTTTTACTCTTAATTACCCTATTTACTTTTAACCGTGGTAAATAAAAGTAAAAAGTTACTATTCACCAAAAATTATTTTCATCTCATTGAACCACATTTTACTTACTAAAATAAACCATTTCTCTCAAATTTTTGAAATTACACTCACAGAAGTGGTAAAATTATGTTTTATGTAAATTTGCAAATTCTCCTAGGAGGTGGGTAAAAGACGGTGAAAAGTTCAATAAAATTTTTATATATCTAAAATTATTATAAATTTACTCCAATGAATTACATTGAAATTATATAGGTATTATGTATCAATTTTGACCTAAAATAAATTTAAATAAAATAAACAATTATTTAAATAAAAAGTCGGTTTTTAAATAGTAACCCAGTGTTTTCACTATTCATCAAAAATTGAAAGTTTTCAGAAAAATACCAAAATTTCACCCTAGGCTAATTTCGATATTCTAAATCCAAAAATGAAGTCCATTTTGAAAGAGGAAATTTAAAAAATTTCAAAAAGTGGTTATTACTATTCATAACGGCTAGTTTTAATAATATTTTAACCATATATCATTGTTTAGTGAAACTTGGTATTGCGTACAATATACGCTATCGAGGAAAGTCGTGATTGCATGTAATGCAAGCCAAGTTAGGGTTGCGTGTTGTGCAAGACTCCTCCGTTGTTTCGTATAACAGAATCCAACCATATTTCATTTATACATTGAATATATATATATACACACACACACACACACTCAATGTTTTGTAGAATAACTACTATCAAAATTGTGTGTAACATGATCCAAGAATAGTGTTGTGTATACTGCAAGCTCATACGGTGTTGCGTGTAGCACAATGTAATCTTTTTGTAACATACAACACAAGACATCAATGATATTAAAAGAATATTTTTCATAAAATCTCGGAGTGTTACAAAAGGGGTTTTTTGTTTTGTTTTATTTAATTTTAGGGGGCTAAGTTAAACATATTTAGGGATATGGGGAAACACAATGCCAAATGAGTTGGTGTTTGGGGATATAATCCCAAAATGCCAAACCATTTGGCATTTTGGGGGTACAATTACATTCAAACACATGCACACCACACACACACATGCCTGAATGGCAGGTCATAGCCCCCCAAGGGATAACCCACCCAACCAACCACTTTATTACATTATATATTTTTGGTCCAAAGTTCCAATGGTCATGAATTCCATTACATGGCCCATAGAACAACCATTGGATGGTCGTAAGTCCCTTCTTGCATCATTTCTGCATCACCACTTGTCTGTCATGCCTACGTCACCACCCCCTTGATAGTCCGAAAGCCCAGTGGCCCAAAAGCCCATTCGAGATGAATAGTACTACTGCTACAATACCCTGATACAGTACTTGCTACAGTACCCACACTGCTATAGTGTACAGTGCCTGTCATAGTACTGCTACATTACCTGCGGAGAGCCTTTACCACTCTGGTAAGCCCCCAACTGCTTTATTATATTAATATAATTATAATAAATATATATTTATTATAAATATATAATTCTAAATATAATAATTATATGATTATAATAAATATATAATTATAAATATAATAAATATTATAAATATTACAAATATTATAAATATAATTATAAATATATTTTAATAAGTATTTAATTATAAACATAAATTTATTTAAATAATTATAAATATTTAGTTATAAATATATATATAATTATATAATTATTAAAACATATTTATGTATAAATTTAAAATATATTTATATTTATAAATATATAATTATTAATATATATTTATATATACTGTAGTTGGGGGCTTACCTGAGTGGTAAAAACTCACCATAATCCTACATCAAATTCGGGTTCAAATTCAGGTAGTAGTGAATTTCTACAAGGACTGTAGAAGTACTGTAGCAGACACTATAGTACTGTAGCATGGCGGGTACTGTAGCAGGGTACTGTAGCAGTAGTATTATTCATCCTGAATGGGATTTTGGGCCTCTGAGCTTTCGGGCCATCAAGGGGTCGGTGACATAGGCATGAAGTGCAGGTGATGACACAGACATGATACAAGAAGGGCCTTTAGGCCATACAATGGTGGGCCTATGGGCTATATAATGGGATTAATTCCCAATGGGCCTTTGGGTAAAAATATACAATGTAATAAAAGCAGTTGATTGGGTTTGTTATCCCTTGGGGGGCTATGACCTGCCTTGGGGGGGTTATGACCTACAGTACTACTACAGTACCTACGCTCAATGGGTTTTGAACCCTCATTTTTATATAGTATTACAGGGTTCTTACCACTAAGCCAACCCCCCCCCCCACACATATATATATATATATATATTATTTATCATTATATAAATTATAAATAAAAACATATTTATATATAATTATTCATAATTATTAATATAGAATTATATATTTATATACTTATAATTAACTAATTATTTATCATTATTTATATATAATATATTTATTATATTTATAAGTATATATTTATTATATTTACAATTATAAAATAAATATTTATTAAATATGTATTTATTATAAAAGAGATATTTATTATATATTTATTTATATAAATAAAAACATATTTATATAATTCTAAATATATAATTATAAATATCATAAATATAGTTATTATATTTATTATAAATAAAAACATATTTATATAATTATAAATATACAATTATAAATATAATATGTTTATTATATCTATACGAAAAGGGTCTAGCCAAAATCCAAAACACTTGACCATTTATTAAAGATAAGAAGAAAAGAGAAGTCAAGAAAAAAGAAAGAGGATGGGGTGAAACAAAGAGAAAAGCCCTCATCCATAAAACATACTATGAATCTAGAAAATGGGGATCATTCCCACAGTCAGAATCAAAGTCATCATCACCCTCAACAATTTGCCATTCAGATTATGGGATTTTTTATTGAAGATCGCATAATATTTTTCTTTTAATCTTTCCTATTACAGAGTGAGCTTAGAGGACCTACTAGACATGCCACACCCATGTTTTTCAGCCTCTCAACCATGTCCTCGACCACGACCCTTTGTAAGACGACCCCATCTCTAAGATTTAGGTTTTTTCCAAGCCCCTTCTGGTTCTGCTGATGTAGAATCCACTTGAAGTGGAACATTCTACATATGATTTTCATCTTCTTGTCTTTTGGGAGGATCAAACACTTCAAATGTGTTTGATATGTTCACCTTGTCATCCAAACTTGACCCTGAAAGAGGGTTGGATTTTTTACAAGAAACCATTTGAAAGCCTTCACTATCAATTGGTTTCTTCCCTTTAGATGTTTTCTTATTTATTATATTTATGATTATATATTTATTATATATATATATATTTATCATTATATAGATTATATATAAAAACATATTTATATATAATTATTTATAATTATTAATATATATTTATATATTTATATAATTATAATTAGTTAATTATTTATCATTATTTATATATATATATGTGGAAAAAGGGGGGTGGGAGGGGGCATGGGACCAAAACACCAAATAAATTCTTGTTTTGGTATAAAACACAAAACACCAATTGATTTGGCACTTTTCTACTTCATTTCCCTAAATATTCTAAACCTAGACTTATAAAATTAAAATACCCCCATTCTCAAATTTTTTCGTCCATGATCGTGAAGCATCTAAACCATGGATGGTCACTTCATGAAGGAGCCTCATTGTGGGAAATCAAACCTATTTCCCATCCTTTACTTCACTCAGATCATCTATCTAGTCCGAATCAACCTAAATGAGCTTCTCGGATTCCTTTCATCAAGATCAAAGCCCCAAAAATCCCATTTTAGCAAGGCCTCCTCCACGACCTCCTAAGATACATGATCAGGCTATAAACACCAGTGTACACCCTATCAATAATGTATTCCTTTGATAATGGGACTCCCCCCACCCCCCAACTGATAGGGGACTCAAGGTGTTTACAATCATGTATTCCCTTTATATCAAGGGTTTTTATCATGAATACATTAATGGAACCTCCCCTGGATCATGTTACTCATCTTGGCTAGCCCATATCAAGCATCTTGTTTTACCTAGTACCAAGTGGGCCTTTTTGTTCCACTCAATGAGTAAGAGATGCTTACATTGGCCTCCTACTGTGTAAGCCCCAAAACCCGCCTTCATCTAAGCCACTAATCCGATAAGGCACCTCGGGGTAATATATGCATAAGCCTTTCACATATCCTTTGTAATGACCTGGCCCTGGGATACTCATCAGTGCCCAAACCATAGATGTCACATGGCCCTAGGCATACCTCCCCATAAAACAAAGGCCTCCAACTAGTAACGAGGGCCTAATACTTATAATGGGGAGACTATTACCTCAAATTAGAGTCATAAAACCTAGAAAAAATAACCAAAATCATCCATAACACAATTAGAGTATGCACAAATAAATAAATGCAATTTTGTATCAAATAAATGTGGAAGCATACATACCTAAGTTCATTCCAGCATATAACACTTATCTCTCACTATGATGATCCCATATGTACAAAATAAACCAAAAATATGACACATGCACACCATCCCTACCACCATCCCCATGCCTCACACACCCAGTCACTAAACCTGTCGAATGACACCAGTCTAATCCACTACATGACCTATACTGAACCTAAAAGTTAACGTAAGGTCTATACATGCACTGGGGTTCCCTTGAAGGGTGTGGGAAATACATCTTAGTAGGGTTTCACCAAGTTCCCCTAGTATATTTCATCATATATGTGTACGCATGAGGAAAATAAACATGTCATATAAGCGCCTCAAATATTACATGCTAACCAGGACACTATGACTCCCTATGAATTAGTTCATCATGTGTTAACCAATAGTAATGAAAAACATACTTGTGGCCTATGGGCATCAAAGATATGGGGTGGATGCGGGTGGTTAGGGCCTAAAAATTTTGACTGTTAAGAGTGTGAGCAATGTAGGTTGACCCCATGCAGGTGCAGGCCAAGGTGGGTTGAGCCCATGTAGGTGTGGGCTTACCCACATGCCTGATTTAAAAAAAATTATTACAATATATGCTTCTTTAACATTTATATTTTTTTAATAAAAAATCATGATTAAACCATGGCATGTGATTTATCATCGTAATGGTCATACTAATTCACTATTCATTCACATGTGAATTTTAAATAGGTCAATATTAATTATTTTAATATGATATTATAATATTTATATAGTAATTATTAACCATATTCACATGGTGTGTCATCCCACCTCTCAAAAAAAGGAACTCACCCTTGCACATGGTTTCAATTCTAAAGGAGTTATTATAATCATAATATTTTTTAGATCTATTTATTATTGTAATTATTTTTTTTTTATTAAAAAAATAGGAAAGGACCTCTTGGGAACCCTAATCACCTCATCTAAAACCAGTCATTACCTAGAGAGTCATTGTTCATTCATAGTTCCATCCAATCACATCGTCACATAATCAACACCATCATTCATCACCCCTCACAGATCACTCACCTAATTTTCACCGCAATAGTTCGCCACCACATCGGTGTCATTTCATGCCACCATTAACCCATTGAAAAATGTTTCATAACATCCCTTAAAATTTCATCTATGGTTGATCCATACTTCTCCCCACGAATCCCATTAATAATGATAAAAAATAAAATATTCAAATGATTATAAATAGTATATTTTTTAAAAAATACGGGCAAGCCCGTGGGCTACCCGCTGGCTTATGCGGGGTGGGGAAGATTTAAAATTTTTTGTTTGTATTATATGTGGGATTTTGCAGACAAACCTATGTGGGCTCAAACCCATAAGGTCTTGGCCTTCCCCACCTCAGACCACCCATTTCATATTACTATTAACCAAGACACCATTGCACCTGATCATACTTTCTACAGAATCATGTCAGAATCCCATCGGTGCCTCATCCGTCTTGTGCCATCGTACCCGCTGCCCAGCTCATACACAAAGACTCAGGGTAGGGAAATGTCCAAACCTCAAACCACTACCTGAAGGAATAGGGAATGGTCATATATCCATATCTCAACCCACTACCTTATCACTTGAGGTAGGGTCCATTGGTCATGTGTCACATCATGACCCATCCTTCTCACAGCAAATCCTCTGCCATAACCTAAGCCTCTCAAGGTAAGGTCCAAATGCATGCACACGACCCAGCCCCCCTGGGGTGGTCCGTAACCCAAGTCACCTCAAGGAATGGTCTAATATCCACATCTTGAATCATGTCATGACCCAAACCTCTCATGGGTGGTCCTTGAACCAAGACTAATAAGGCAAGGTCCACCTAGCATATGACCCAAGCCAATCACAGTAAGGTCCATCACACAGACATGCAACAACACTGATACATACAGTTCACACTACCACATAAACGGGTTTACGTAGTTCCACCTTTTAGAAAAATTAAAAAAAGAACTGATAAAGGGGGTACCTTTATCAGTGCTAAAAAAGCATTGTTAAGAGTATCTCTTTATCAGTGCTTTTTTAGCACTGTTAAATGTACCCCCTATATCAATTCTTTTTTAAAAAAGCTAATAAATACTCACCTTTATCAACACTTTTTTACTAGCACCGATAAAGGGTATATTTCAAAAAAAAAATATTTCATTAAAAATAATATATTAATATATAAATATATTTCTATTGATATAAATATATTTATATTGATATAAATATAATATATATATTTTAAATATTTTTTCAGTAAGGCTAAATAGGAATTTAAAATTAATATACAAGATATTTAGTGAAAATTTATTATAAAATAATTAAAAAAATATTTTTAATTAATAGTTTTCTAATTATTATTGAGTAATAGTCATTTAATAACAATTTGAAGATAAAAAAATACAAAGATTAATAAAAGATCTAAAATAAGTTGAAACATGGCTCAAACTTCAAACTACCATAACTTTTGATTTGCATGTCCCTTTGGAATTTACTACATATCAAATCAAATCTTGCAATGATCTTTATGCCCTAGCAACCGAGGGGACCCTAGTTGCATTTTTCGAGGGTAAAAAAGGCCTAGAAGACCTCCAAAAATGAGTTTTATTTAGGGTACCCCAATTTTTTAATATTCAATAGATTTTCAACCTTATTTTAAGGGGATCTTATTACCTTTTTTGTGGAGACTCAATTATTTTCACGGCTTATACTCATAAGGATATTATGATGTTAAATTTTTTTCATTTTTCATAATGTACTACTATTTATAATTAAGTATATACACATATATACATATTTGTATATATTTACACAAAAATTAAGTTTTATAAATAAATTAGTAAACATAATTACATATAAAATATCTTTATAAATATATAAACCATATCTAAATAAAAAATAATATTCATTTTATTTAAAATAAAAAAAATATGAATATTTATATACCAATATAATGTGTGTGTGTGTTTATTTTTGTGTCTGTATTAACAAATCGATATGTATTATCTATATATTATAATATATTTATATTTATATAAATATATAATATATGTAAATAAATAAAAATATATATAATTATATTTATAGATACACATATATAATAAATATATGTATGTATATATGTATGTTGTATATATGTATATATGTATTTATTTATTTATAAACACACACACACAAAACATATTTTATAAATGTATTTAAAAATAAACATATAAATATATATGAATATATGAATAAATATATTGATAAAAAAATATAACTAGGTATATATATATATATATATAGATATATAATAAAATGGAGAACAAATAAACACGGAGGAGTGGTAAGGGTCCAGGCACGCAAGGGAGAGGTCTAGGGTTTAAATCCAAGGGGTGGGAAGGGCGTGCAGGTTGGTTCCCAACACTATAAAAGGGGGTGCACCTAGTACTGTTAAAGGGGATGGGGATATGTGGGGACACGTAATTTTGTTAAAGGGGGCTTCAATCACTGATAAAGGGGGTGATCCCCCACCTCTAATTTTTTTTTTAAATGCAGATTTAAAAAAAATATTTTTTTACTTTTATCAGCACATTGTATTTTATCTGTGCTAAAAAAACATTGATAAAGGGGAAATTTATCAACGCTTTTGTTAGTGTTGATAAAATGGAACCCCCTTTTAATGATGCTTAGATTAACAACACTTTTTTAACATTGTTGATGGATTTTCCAAGCGTTGTTAAAAGTCGTTTCTGTAATAGTGTCACACATCATTTTTAATATAAAAATACAATAATTTTATTGTTTAAATGATTAATTCATGCCCATATATTTAATTGATTTTTTTCATATTTTTTAGGATACTGTAATTCAAGGATAACGAGAAAAGGGATCTAAAACCGATCAATATTTCCACTTAATGATGACCTACCATGACATTGGATACATAAGGAATGCTTATGGGGTTGAAACTAAAGAAAAGAGGAAAAATGGAGGTTCTGATGCTGGAAATTGAATATTCACATCATGTATTATATCCAAGACATGAAAATTTTACAAGGTGTGAAAGAAATATAGAGTGTGAAGTGGAAAAAATAGAAAAAAAGAGGGGGCCTTACATTTCACAATATAAAACGTACTTTCATTCCATGAAATCCCTTGGATAGTCCTAGATTGGGCAGTTTTCAATAAAAAATTCAATGGTGGACTTCATTTATTTCCCAGAACAGCCAATTAACCCAGCGGAAGACTCGAGCCTCATTCATGATCCATAATTATTGACAAATTAAATGCATCCCAAGTGTTGGTTGGAGTGGAATCTCAATAGGGCGTGAATTGAGTTCCTACTTAAAATTTCTGTTAAAAACTTTATGATAAAGATCCCCCAATTTTTAAATGGAATAGTTAATTAAGGTAGTAGAGATATAAATGTTTAGTTGGTCAACATATTTCTCAAAGGGTGATTATTCCTCAGTTGAATTAGTGTAAAACACTTCTTCAACTTTGGAAACAAGTTTACTGAATTAAACAAATACACACACTAACCAAAACTAACTATCAAAGTCAATGCAAATTTTTTTTTCTATTTTATCAATTATAAGCATCAGAAAATAGATAGAACAGAGTATAACAAAAATATAGTGCACAATGGAGTTAAACAAGAGGTTCAGTCTCAATCCAAGACTTAATCCTCTCAACTTGGTGATCACCTACCACCAAGCAGTTCATATAAATGATAAACATGATACACATCCTGTATCAGGCTTTACATTAGTTTTCACAAACTGTTCAGGGTTCACACCCCCTACCACATTTCTTTGTGGGAAAAACAAACACTACAGACCACACATGTTCTCTTCTATAGTTATAGGTGGGAAATAAAATGTAAGTGAAGTTTGATGTGAGGATTTTCAGTATCCTCTAGTTCAAGCACAAGAGGCAGTGTGTGTAATAGACAAACAAACACTTCTCATAAATGTAAAATAAAATAACACAGTAGATATAATATTATTATATTGAGTTTAGAAAGATATATGTGTTTTCAGTTTAGCTCTTGACTCCTTGGGATAAATAATTTTCAGTTTGAGTCTGTCTCTGGAAGTTGTCCTTAAAACAGAGTGTTGCAACTCCAGGTTTTAGCTTTTGGGAGGTGAGTCTTCTACTTCTTGTTTGAAAAAAATTTGATGAAGCATAGAAGGCAACCTTGAAGTTGTTCTCCCAAAATGATCTTCTTGATATTCTTGGGTTCACAGTGTAAGCTTCGAGTGGTTCTTCCTTGTTCTCTTTGATCTAGCGAGTAAGCTCTTTCGCATGCATTCCTCTGCACTCTCACACACCTTTTTCGCACACTCTTATTTTCTTCCTTGGTCTTATCTTTTATATTTGAGGTCCAATAATAGGAATAAGTAAACCACGTGCGGTCCTCCTCGTACCTCGTATTTTCCCCAGATATGGTTTCTTGATATGTCTACAATCAACATTAATTAATGTCAGATGCATTAAATTTACCAAATATGACCATTAGAATAATCTTAAGAATTTGAAAAAGTATGGAAGGGTAAGCATCAGTAGACTGGTAATGGTATCCTTCACAACGGTAGGCTTCAATAGTAGTGTACATCGGTAGCCTTCATCGGTAGCCTTCAGTGGTGGCCTTGCATCGGTGACCTTCATCGGTGGCCTTCATCGGTGACCTTCTCAACGGTAGCTTTTAGTGGTAACCTTGCATCGATGACCTTTGCATCGGTGACCTTTGCATCGGTAACCTTTGCATCGATAAACTTTACATCGGTAACATTTTAATCAATGACCTTTACATCGGTAAGCTTTCAATCGGTGACCTTTGCATCTATAACCTTTGTGTCAATAATCTTTACATCGGTAAACATTTCATCGGTAACCTTTTCATCGGTAACCTTTGCTTAGAAAAATTTTGTACTGTAATCTTAAAAAATAGAATAGTGAGATTAAAGATACATAGGTATCACTGGAACATGATTATCACATTAATGAAACATGATTATTCTATAGTAGAATCATGATTATCACATAAATGAAAGATGATTTGGGATTATCAAAAAAGGAGAGTCCAACAATCTCCCCCTTTTTGATAATCACAAATTATGTCAGTATTTTTTTGAATCGGGGTTAAGCACATTTTCTAAATATCTTTAGAGGTGTGTATAATTAAAACTGAACCATGGTTTTGGTGGAAAATATAAAAAGTGTATATATGAAAAAATTCTAGGTAACTTAAAAACTTCTCCCCCAAAATAGATAGCATATACATGAAAAGATGTAGGCAACTTAAAAATTCTCCCTCTTTGTTATTAACAAAAACAAGGTAAGATAAAAAGTGGAAAAAGAGGATTTTATTATTAATGAAGCAATAATACAATATACAAAACGTGTACAAAAGATCCCTATCAACTAAGACATCCCACATTCAATCCACATAATAAATGTCCAAGGGAGATTTGTCTTTTGAATATAAGGAGTTAGGGTCTGAAGATGGAGGGATAGGACTAGGTATGGAAGTCTGTGGGGTTAGAGGAGCTACTACAGAGGAATCAGTAGATCTATAGTGAGTAGATCTCTGAGGAATCATAGGGGTCAAGCTTCTAATGGACTGTTCAGAAGTCATCATTGGTGCAGTACTAGTAGATCCTGAAGTAGCCGAGGAAGAAGTAAATGTTGGAGGAATAATGATAGTAATGTAGTCCACATGGAGGAAAGGAAAAAAGAAGATTTATGAAATCCATAATAATGATTCCTCCTTTTTCCATGGATAAGATAAAGTCATCCTTATTCTCCATGAATCTCTCTAAGGTAGGATTCATCTCTCTAAGCCTGCTAACTTGATCCTTAAATTCATGAGTGATAGGTGGGATCCTCAAGTTCTCCAACAGTAGCTTAAAGTGACCATCCATCTGATGCTTAGTGTACACCCTTTTTTAATAGAAATCAACTTTCTCTTTGATGGCCTTCTGATCTTGAGCAGGTTCCCTCAGATAATCTCCCACAAGCTTATGAATTTTCTTAGTAGTGGAAATAAGCCGAGTCATAGATTGAGGGTCTGAGGTACTTGCACCAGATAATTTCTCCACATCTTCTCTGAAAACCAACCTGAAGGCTTCTAAATCAACAGGAGGAGCGACTGAAGAGGAATCAGATGCACACAGAGGTTCCATAGTGAAAGCCACTATCTCCTTGAAGGATTTTGTCATCCCACTGATAAGCCTTTTCATATCATCATCCTGGCCACTCACATGTGTCTCCATAGACTTCTTAAAGTCCTCAAACACAGTGACCATCTGCTAAACCACACTCTTAATATATCTAATATCTCTGTCCACTTGCACCCTTGAATCCATATAGGAGTCTAAATTGGAAATAGAATGTTTCACTGATTCCATAGACTCTGTCAAGGTTCTGACCTGATTCTGGCACTCCTTCACTTCATTTAACAAATTTGAGTGAGAGGTATAAATAACTCTCTCTAAGGAAGATGCTAAAACTTCTTGATTTAGGGCCATAGTTCTCTCTATCTCAACAGATTTCTCATCAAAATTTCTTTTCAAATTTAACTTCAAATATTCCAAATCATCCTTCTTCACATAGTATTGAGGTAAAAGTACTACTGGCTGCACAATAGTAGTCTCTGTAACTAAAGGAATTGGAGGACTTTTGATAGGCTGGTCACCGTCAAAGTCTCTACAATCTAAGACTAAGGCCATGAATCTAGGGTCTTCTATCCAGTCTTCTATTCCATGAGCAACAACAACTGAACCTATGGAAATAGGTTCCTCCCCCTCACTTGGAGAATTCTCCTGAGCAACCACATTCACTTCAGCCATACCTCTTTGATCAACAACATCAACAGGAGAGTCCACTGCCACTTCCTATATAGAATCTTCAACTACTTCCATTGAAATTATAACTTCAATCGAATCAGATACATCTTCATTAACACTTTCTACCATTTCTGTATTTCCTATCAGAGGACTAAGACTTAGACATTCCTCTTCACTTTCACCAGCAGCTGTCTCAAAGTCATCATGACTAGATTTAGTGTCATCTTCCTCCCCTGAGGTCTCTCTAATGTCTCTTCAGACATTATGATCTCCTTCTTATTCACTGGTTTCCTCATCATCACTATCCCTTAGGATAGTTTCTCTTATAGGTAGTATTTTTGGTGGGCTAGGCTTACCAAAAGATACAATATTGGTCTGAGGAAGGTCAGGATCACTCCTGTCATCTATAGGAGAATCCTCTCTGACTTGCATAACAACAGCCTCTTCTTCAACATCTAATTATGTAGGCTCCACTTCATTAGGCTTCAGACCAGGGTCTCTCTTATCCTTAGGCCTAGTAGGATGCGTAACTGGGTTGAATTCCTCATATACCTTAGCATCATTATTTACCCATATTTTTTTCCAAGGGTTCTATATGATCTTCATAAACTTGCAAATTATCTTGGGGATGCAGAAATTATCTCTCACAACAACTATTTCCTCCTTATTTCCAGTAACGCCTTTTACTTTCAACATTAAGGATATCAATCTGGCATGAAACAAGGCATTGGACTTGAAGATGGGATTTTTCATATCCTCTAATTGAATCATTAGCAATCTACACAAATTTACCTTTTGTCCATGCTTCAACAGATATAAAAGAAATACATGCTGATATTTCAAGGTAGCAAAGTCCCCTCTCCTGGGACTTAAGACATGTTGAACAAAATTAAAAAGCAACCTATCTTCTCCTTCTATTTCAGCAGTAATTACTTTCCTAGGGATCCCATTCCCTGTCAGTTCAGCTAAGGTTTCTTCATAGTAGAAGAACTCACTAGTGGGAGGCACCACTTCTAAGTAGTAATAAAAAATCCCTTCATGTGGAATTCTCAAACACTTAGCCCATTCAAGAGATTAAAAACTCACACTTATTCTATTTACCATTAAATAAATTCTATTATCATCCTCAGACTACTCTAAACTCAGAAATTCATAAAATTCCTTCACTAACTTCGGGTAGTAAGGTCCATTATTGTTTGCAAAGCATTCAACCCATCCATGAGCTTCAAGTGCCTTTAGCACCAAATACCTGCTCGACATCATCCATTCCGAGCTCAATTCCTTCTCAACCACGATTTTCCTCTTCAAAAAATTAGGGTTGATTAGCTTTTCCACTACCTGTCTTCCACTACTCGACTCAGCTCGAGGTCTCTTAGGATTTGGCACATCTTCTTCTTCACTGACCAACGGTTGCTTCAACCATGCCATTTCAATCTAGAGAAGTTTGAGGGTTTTAATAGAATGATATGTTCTAAGGTTAGGGATAAAGAAGATAGGGAGAGGTTTAAAGTGGATCAAAATGGGACGTGTTCTTTATTTTTATCATTTAGGGATCAAAAAATAAATCAAGAAAAAAGTAATAAGTAATACAGAAAACATTTCAGATTCCGGTAGAGAAAATGCTAAGTACTAAAAACATCAACTATTGGTAATGTAACAATAATGAGGTTTATAACAATGAGGTCCCAATGGTGAGGTTCCTAACGGTGAAGTCCAACAGTGAGGTTCCTAATAGTGAGGTCCAACGGTGAGGTTCCTAACAGTGAGGTCCAATGGTGAGGTTCCTAACGGTGAGGTCCAATAGTGAGGTTTCTAACGGTGAGTTCCAATGGTGAGGTTCCTAACTGTGAGATCCAACAGTGAGGTCCAATGGTGAGGTCCCTAACATAACATTTTATCATACCTAACTCATGTTTGATGTAACATAACCTCTCAGAACTCAAAGGATTTGTATATATATCATCCAATTGATATTCAATACTAATGAATTCATGAGTGATATCACCTCTTTGATAATGGTCTCTCAAGAAGTGATGTCTCACATCAATGTGCTTTGTCCTAGCATGAGATACTAGATTTTTAGATATGTTAATTGCACTTGTATTATCACAATTTATAAAGACATGTTTGAATTGAAATCCATAATCTAGTAAAGTGTGTTTCATCCACAGAATTTGAGCACAACAACTACCAAAAACTATATATTCAGCTTCGATAGTAGATAATGCAATATAATTCTATTTCTTACTACACCATGATACTAGTGACTTGGCCAAAATGTGACATGTTCCAGAGGTGATATTTCTATCTAACTTGCAACCAACAAAGTCAGCATCTGAATAGCTTATTAATTCAAATGAATTTCCTCTTGGATAAAATAGTCCTAAGTTTGTAGTTTACTTGAGATATTTAAAAATCCTTTTAATAGTAATTAAATGAGACTCTTTGGGATTGGCTTGAAAATGAGAACACATGCATACACTGAAAATAATATCAGGTCTGCTAGTAGTAAGATAAAGCAGACTCCCAATCATACCTCTATAATTGGTTTGATCCTTTGGTTTACCAGTTTCATCACCATCCAATTTACAAGTGGTACTCATAGGTGTGTCACTACCTTTATTACTGTCTAAACCAAAATGTTTCAAAATATATTTAGTATATTTACTTTGACTTATAATAATACCATTTTTATTTTGAAAATTTTGAAATCCAAGGAAAAATTTAAGTTCCCTCGTTAAACTCATTTTAAATTTACCTTGCATCATTTTTGAAAAATCAGTACATAGAGAATTTTTAGTGGATCCAAAAATAATGTCATCTGCATAAATTTTTTCTATTAAAACATATTTGGAAATCCTTTTAATAAAAAGAGTAGGATACTCTATTACTTTAGTAAAACCATTTGAAATTAGAAAATAACTAAGTCTGTCATACCAAGATCTTGGAGCTTGTTTTAGACCATATAGAGCTTTAGAAAGTTTAAAAACATGATTTGAAAAATGGGGATTTGTAAAACTAGGGATTGTTCAACAAATACATCATCAAATATATACCCATTTAGAAATTCACTTTTGACATATATTTGATAAATTTTGAAATTTAGATGAGCTTCATAGGCAAGTAGTATCCTAATGGCTTCTAATCTAGCTACAGGTGCGAAGGTTTCCTCATAGTCTATTCCTTCTTCTTAAATATATCCTTGTGCAACTAGTCTAGACTTGTTTCTAACTATGTTTCCAAATTCATCAACTTTATTTCTAAACACCCATTTAGTGCCTATGTTCAAAGTGTCTTTAGGTCTTTCAACTAATTCCCAAACTTTGTTTCTTTCAAACTGATTTAATTCTTCTTACATATCTATCACCCAAAATTCAGCATTGATAGCATCATTAATATTTTTTGGTTCAAGCTTTGAAAGGAAAGATTTATGTTCAACCTGGTTTCTTAGAGAAGCTCTAGTTTGTGTTCCTCTATTTAGATCACCTACTACAACATCTAAAGGTTGATTCTTGAGAGTTCTAATACCTCTAGAAAGAGTTGAACTAGACTCATGGTTTTCTATAGGTTCAGATTCACTATGCACAGATTCTGGAAAATTTCTAGAACTAGTTGTTTTCACTAAGGGTTCATTGTCTTTATTATTAAGGTCCAGAATTGACATATCTTCCTCAAGATGTTCAATGGAGGTTTTGGGTTCATGTGGATCAGTCTCATCAAATTTGACATGAACTGATTATTCCACACATTTTGTTCTCTTATTGAATACTCTATAAGCTTTACTAGAGATTGATAACCTAGGAAAATTCCTTCATCGCTATTAGAAGTAAACTTGTAAAGATTATCCTTAGTGTTAAGGATAAAGAATTTTCAACCAAAAAATCTAAAGTAATTAACCTTAGGATTCTTATTATTCCATATCTCATGAGGGGTCTTCTTAAGAACATTTCTAATTAAGACTCTATTGATAATGTAACAAGTTGTATTAACAGCTTCAGCCCAAAAATAGATTGGTAGATTATACTCATTTAGCATAGTTCAGGAAATCTCTTTAAGTGTCCTATTTCTTCTTTTTACAACTCCATTTTGTTGAGGTGTTCTAGGAGCAGAGAAATTGTGATTATAGCCATTTTTTTAGCAAAAGGATTCAAATTCCTGATTTTCAAACTCACGACCATGATCACTTCTCAAGGTCTTAATTCTAAGTCCAATAAGATTTTCTACAGACTTGGAATATTTAATGAAGTAATAATATGCTTCACTTTTGTGAGCTATAAAGTATACCCAAGTAAATCTAGAAAAATCATCTACAAGAACATAAACATAGTGCTTCCCATTTAAACTTCAAACTCTAGATGGTCCAAACAAATCCATGTAAACCAACTCAAGTGTTTGAGAAGTAGAAACTTATTTCTTTGGTTTGAAAGAAACTTTGTGTTTTTTTCCCTTTTGACAAGGATTACAAACTTTGTTATATGGGAATTCCAGTTTAGGTAAGTCTCTAAGTAAACCTTTCCTTGTTAGATTCCTAAGTGAGTGCACATTGCAGTGCCTAATCTTCTGTGCCATAACTAGGATTCCTTATGAAAAGCATTTAAACAATAAACATTTTGCTTAGCTAAAGAATTTAAATCAACAGTATGTACATTTTCATTTCTAAGAGCTGTGAATATTAAATCATTTTTAGAATTAAAAACATTGCATGCATCATTTTCAAACTTAACATTAAAGCCATCATTACACAACTGAGAGATACTAAGTAAATTATATTTTAACCCATCAACAAAAAGTACTTTTGAAATTAATACAGTATTAGGGTTACCAATTTGGCCTAAGCCGACGATCTTCCCTTTATCATTATCACCGAATGTGACATGTCCACCATCAAATTTAATTAGGCTCTTGAAGTATGAATAGTATCCTGTCATATGTCTTGAACATCCATTTTCCAAGTACCATAGAGTTTTATAGGAGCTCTTTAAACAACTTTCTTGCAAAATACATTAAGTATAGGGTAACTTTGGTACCTATATTTTCTTGGGTCTAGAGAGGTTATAAAGTAAAACTTTGGGAACCCATACTTGTATTATATGTTTCTATAATCAACATGTATGTTTTGAGACATGAATACTTTGTTAGGTCCTTTAGAGAATTTTTTTTAAAAGATGGTCCAGAACTCGAACTAGCAGTGAACTGTCCAGATTTTGGAACAAATTTATTTTTAATAATCCTTCTCTGTCTTGGTTGATATCCTATACCAGTTGTGTATTTTAGAGCAATCTATTTCCCTGGAAATTGAGTCAAGGTATCTCTACCTACAATAAACTTCTCAAGATCACTTTTTAATTTATCATTTGATAATTTAAGTTTAGTATTTTCTTTTAACAACTGAGCACATTTTTCTTTCTCAATATCCAAATCAAACTTATAATTCGCATTTAAATCATGTTGTCTTTTCAATAATTTATATTTATCCTTGAGTTCATTAAAGGTATCCTCAAGCATTCCACAATATTTAAATAGTTCATCCTTAGTCATATTCTAATAATTATTTGATTCACTTTCATTCCCAGAATAATAAACATTATGTATAGGGTAATTGGGTGTTACCTCATATGTTTCTGTCATGAAACACAAGTTTGTATGTTTGTCCTTTTCAATATTAGAAGCATCAAATCCACTTGAGCTATCTTCTGAAGCACTCCAAGTGTCTTTCATAGACTTTTTATATCCCTTTCCCTTGTCTTCATATTTATTCTTAAATTTCATCTTGGGGAAATCAGCATTCACATGGCCTTTTCATTTACACTCATAGTAGACTATCTCATTTGTGTTGTCATTCCATTTTCTATACTTTTTCCACTATCCTTTATTATCATACCTTCCTTTATAGTTTTACTTTCTAAAGAACTTATTCTTATGGTAGAACTTTTTGAATCTCTTAGCAAGATGAGCCATCTCATCATCACTGTCAGATTCTGAGTCTTCACTGGTGGAAGTGTCTGTAAGAACTTGACCTTTTTCTTTATCTTTTCCATTTGAGGTAGTAGTCTTGAATGCTACAAAAAAAAATTCTTGGTTCTTCATCTCCTTATTGATTTACTTTAAAAACTTCTTCAAACATCATAAGTTTTCCAATTAGTTCCTTCACTGGTAGCTTGCCTATGTCACAGAATTCTCGGATAGAAACATAAGTTCCTCTCCATCTATCATGTAGGCATCGAAGCAATCTCATAATTTTATCCTTGATATCCATTGGTTTTCTAATAAGACTCATCGTATTTACTATTTCATTGAACCTGAGATACATTTTAGATATAATTTCATTAGGATTAATTTTAAAATGGTCATATTTAATAGTATAAGTATTTAATTACATTTCTTTAACATTGGTTGTTCCCTCTTGAGAAACAACCAAAGTATCTCAAATTTCATAATCAGTTTTACAAGAAGATATTCTATTTAATTCTTCATCACCTAGCGAATAGTACAATTCATTCATTGCTTTATAGTTATTTTTATATGTAGCTTTAGTCAAATGAGGCCATGTGTCTCGAGCAGTAGTAAGCAATGCATATTGTTCTTCAATTGTGTCCCAGATTTCAGGACCCATGCTCTCTATATACATTTTAATTTTTAATTTCCACTGAGCATAGTTATTTCCATTAAAGAAAGGTGTCCTATTAGTAATAGCACCATCAACTATGTTATCCATAGTTATTTAGAATTTTAAAGAACTGAAAATTTAGATATGACAGAAATTTTAAGATCTTTAAGATACAACTAAAATAAAAGTTGAAAATAATTTGACAACATTCACAACAGTTCATATAGTAGCAATAAAAATAGATCCTCTGATACCAAATGTTGGTCATATTTGAATCCCAAGAGGGGGGGGGTGAATTGAGTTCCTACTTAAAATTTCTATTAAAAACTTTATGATAAATATCCCCCAATTTTGAAACAGCCCAGTTAATTAAGGAAATAGAGATATAAATGTTTAGTTGGTCAACAGATTTCTCAAAGGGTGATTAGTCCTCAGTTGAATTAGTGTAAAACACTTCCGTAACTTTTGAAACAAGTTTACTGAATTAAACACATACACACACTAACCAAAACTAACTATCAAAGTCAATGAAATTTTTTTTCTTCTGTTTTATCAATTATAAGCAACAGAAAATAGAAAAAACAGAGTATAAAAAAAATATAGTGCACAATGGAGTTAAACAAGAGGTTCAGTCTAAAGTCGAGACTTAATCCTATACACTTGGTGATCACCTTCCACCAAGCAGTTTATGTAAATGATAAACTTGATACACAACCTATATCGGTCTTTACAATAGTTTTCACAAACTATCCAGGGTTCACACCCTCTACCATAGTTATTAATGGGAAAAAATACTATAGAACACACACGATATCTTCCATAGTTTTACATGGGAAACAAAATGTAAGTGAAGTTTGATGTGAGGATTTTTAGTATCCTTCAGTTCAATCACAGAAGACGGTGTGTGTAACAGACAAACACACACATATTAGGAATGTAAAATAAAGGAACACAATAGAGATAATGTTATGATATTGAGTTTATAAATCTCTATGTGTTTGCAGTTTAACTCTTGACTCCTTGGGATGAAGAATTTTCAGTTTGAGTCTGTCTCTGGAAGTTGTCCTCAAAACAGAGTGTTGTAACTCTAGGTTCTAGCTTTCAGGAGGTGAGTCTTCTAATTCTTGTTTGACAAAAATTTGATGAAGCATAGAAGGTATCCTTGAAGTTGTTCTCTCGAAATGATCTTCTTGAGCTTCTTGGGTTTACAGTGTAAGCGTCAAGTGGTTTTTCCTTATTCTCTTCGATCTAGTGAGTAAGATCTTTCGCATGCATTCCTCTGCACTCTCACACACCTTTTTCGTACACTCTTCTTTTCTTCCTTGGTCTTATCTTTTATATTTGAGGTCAAACAATAGGAATAAGTAAACCACATGCGTTCCTCCTCGTACTGTCCCCAGATATAGTTTCTTGATATGTCTACAATCATCATTAATTAATGTCAAATGCATTAAATTTACCAAATATGATCATTAGAATAATATTAAGAATTTGAAAAGGTATGGAAGGGTAAGCATCAGTAGAATGGTAACAGTAGCCTTCACAATGGTAGGCTTTAACAGTAATGTGCATCGGTAGCCTTCATCGGTAGCCTTCAGTGGTAGCCTTGCATTGGTGACCTTCATCAGTAACCTTCTCAACGGTAGCTTTCAGCGGTAACCTTGCATCGGTGACCTTGGCATCGGTTAGCTTTGCATCGGTAACCATTACATCGGTAACCTTTGCATCGGTGACCTTTACATCGGTAACCTTTGCATTAGTGACCTTTGCATCGGTGACCTTTGCATCGGTGACCTTTGCATCGGTGACCTTTGCATCGATGACCTTTGCATCGGTAACCTTTACATTGATAACCTTTACATCGGTAACCTTTGCATCAGTAACCTTTGCATCAGTAACCTTTTCATCGATAACCTTTGCTTGGATAAATTTTGTACTGTAAGTTTAAACAATAGAATAGTGAGATTAAAGATACATAAGTATCACCGGAACATGATTATCACATTAATGAAACGTGATTATTCTATATTAGAAGTATGATTATCACATAAATGAAACATGATTTGGGATTATCAAAACAAGTGAGTCCAACACCAAGCACCCTGGAGTTCTTTAAATAGAGTATTGTTTCACTACTACCAAGAGAAATTTTGAAGACCAAAGCTTGGGGTGAGAAGTTTCACTGTATAGGATCCTCACCAAAAAATATCTCCACCTTTATTTTATGTTTTATTTATACTTTCTCATTCCCCTATACCCCCTCATCATTATGATGAGGAGTTAATTATTTAGTTGTTCTAGGGTAATGCAGCTGAAGGGGGAAGGTGTTTTTGGATTTTATTTTCTATAAGTTCATGTATTAGGGTTGCTGCAATTTTGAATAAAACTTCTAATCTATTTATTTTTGTTTGATCATGCTCATTGATTGATAAATCTAAAATAACTTCTTAATTAAGAAATTGGTTTCCCTAATTTTTATATGACCATTGTCACATTTAGGGTAATTTGGATTAAAAATGGTATCGAAACAAACACAATTTGGTAATTACCTAAATTACCTAACCATGGGAAAAGGGGGATTTCTGCATTGAGGAGCGGATATCATGACCACTGAATCTACCTCATCCTAACTCTAACACCGATATTAAACAACAAAATTATTTTCTAAATCCAATTGCACATAAACCTTAAAGTCTATAAAACCTTAACATGACTTCAAACCTAATTTTCAAAACCCAAATCTACTTTATTATCTCTTACCTTCAAAATAAACCAATCTATTTTCTTTTCTCTTTATTCAAATAAAACAAATAATTTTTTTAAAAAAGCTTAATAAATTAATTGTGCTATCCAATGGGTTAAACCATGAATTTTCTATATATTGTATTTTAATTAATCAGTAGCATTATTTGATTCTATTTATAAATTTTTTATTTTATTTGCCTCATAGGGAATTAGTGATTCCCTAAGGGTGGTCAAAACTGGAACCATTGATGGGGATAATTGCAATTTAGTTTTTAGGTTTTTTGAAAAAAAATTATTGTTTTATTTTATTTTTACGATTTTACGTTGGGTATTATTGTACTACACTTTTAAGATTACAATCTTTTATGCACAACCACTGCACCCAAACCAAAGGAAAATAGGTCCTCGAGTTCAATCCTGAAATGAAACAGAGCTTGTAGAAGAAAAAATTAGAGACCATGGATGGCGTAGAGAATCAAAAAAATTCCAAGATTATTCAAAGAGATCTTGGGATATGAACCCTCATGGATTATGAGAAACCATCGAACATGGGATTGCAACTAATAATCCTACAACCCCACCATTTTAGAAAATAATTTCAATATCAAACCTTCCATTATCTAGATGACCTCAAATATCATGTAATTCATAGGAATACCTCATGAAGATTTGAATGTGCATTTGGGAATCTTTCTCAAGCTCCACTACACCATCCAATTATAGAATATCTCAAGTGAAATGATAAGGCTTTGACTGTTCATATTTTCATTGAGGAATTGTGCTCGTGAGTAGAGTCAGAGTCTTCTTACTCATTCCATCACCACAAGGGATGAGTTGGAAAGAAATTTTATCATCCGATTCTTCCCAACTTCTAATTTTATGGACATATGGGTAAATATTCTCAACTTTAGTCAATTTTAGGATGAATCACTTCACACTGTGTGGGAAATTTTCAATAAGATGACTCATAAATTCCCTCATCACAATATAGAGCTATGGATACTAATCCATACATTTTATAAGGTTTTTTCATATGGAAACAAGTCAATTATTGATGCTACAGCTGGTGGGTCACTGATGAAGAATTCGTCAGAGGATATCTATATCCATTTAGATGAAATGGAAAGAAATAACTTCTTGTGCCAAGGTGAAGGGACGCTGACTGTAATCATAAAAATAATTTTTAGGGTTGGTGGCCACAACAACCACAAAAAAACCAAGTCCAAGTATTTCAACCAAGACAGTAAGGTTTTCAACCTCAACACCAAGATCCATCATTGGTGAGTCAATTTCATACCTTATAAGAGAAACTGGCCACATTCATGACCATGAATGGGGTGGTAATCAAAGAAATAAAGGAAGACTCGACGATCCAGAAGGCCTCATTGTGAAATATGGCACATCAAGTAAGGAAAATCACCAAGAAACTCATATAGAGAGACCAAGAGGAGAAATTCTAGGATGTGACAAAGTGAATCAACAAGAAGATTTGAAATTCATCTTTATATGAAGTGAAAATTTCACCGAGGACCATCATGAATCAAGTAAGACACAATAAGAAAAAAATCTAAAAAGTAAGTTGAAGAGATGGAAAATAATAAAGAAAAATTAGTAATTGAAGAAGAAGTTGAAGAAGAACCACCATAATTTAAGATGATATTACCTTTTCTAGATTGACTAGTGAAAAATAATATTTTCAAATAGAAATGTGAGTTTCTTGAACACTTTAAAAAATTACATATCAATATACCTTTTGTAGAGGCTCTCACCAACATGCTAGCATAAAAAAAATTTATGAAAGAGATGATGACCAAAAAATGGAAGCTGGAGGAAATTGGCATCATTACACTCACACGAGAGTGTTCAGTGGTGGTATCAAAGGACCTACCTAAGAAGTAGTGAGATCCAGGTAGTTTTTTTATTTCTATCTTTATTGAAGAAAATAAAATTTTAAAATATTTATGTGTATTAGGTTTGAGTGTCAACGTCATTTCATACATAACCTATTAGATCTTGGGAGTGGGTGGACTGAATCCCACAAGAGTTTCACTTCAGTTGGAAAATTCAATAGTAAAGTGCCCATGAGGACTGATCGAAGAAATTCTAAAAAAAAGTGGATAAATTCTATTTCCTGGTGGATTTATTAATACTATACATGGATTAAGAGAGTAATACTCTCATTTTGGGAAGACCATTCTTAGCCACCAAGAACATGCTGATTGATGTAAAAAATGGAGAACTATGTCTAAGAATTGGTAGTGATCAAGTAAGTTTTGACATCCACCATGAAATAAATAACTGTGATGTGAAAGATGATGATGATCTAGTTAAGGATAAAATACCATAAGCAGAATATATTTCTGAAGTTGAATAATAAAATGAGGTATCTGATGTTGTACATTAGGAAATTCAAATTAAGAGTACTGAAAATAAGAAAGGGAGGTAAAGGGTTAGACTATTGAAACATATGGAGTAGTCTATTCCATTAAATTTGAAGGAAAATAGGTATGGGTGTTACACGACCTTCCATTTATCTTTTCAGGATTAAAGAAGAAATATTGGATCAACTCAAAGGATATTGATCAAATGTTATCGGTAGGAAGAGTTAAGTCATTTAAAGGAAAAGGAAAAGGACTGACCTATGTTTATAGGTCACATATGAGGCCATTTTTAGACCTTAGATAGGTAAATTCCTTCCAATAATCCATCACATGATTTAACTCTAAAGGAGGTAAGGTCAAACCAACGACTTTAAATAAAAGTTCTTCTAGGAGGAAACTAGAGTTTTTAGGAATTTTCTTTATTTACTTTTAAGTGAATGAAATCTCCCCCAAAATATTTCAAAATTTATTGAAAATGGATAGTGCTTTCATCTGTTTGTTTTTATTTTTTAGGACCATCAAGACACTAGAAAGCCGCAGGAAAAATGAAGAAGAAGCTATAATACCAACTCACATCGTGAACCCCATTCACATTATGAAATCAAAAAAATAAACACCATAAAATCTATTTATATCATGAATTATGTATAGGTAGAACCTATGTAACAAAATTTGAACCATCATTCAAAGGAGAGAAATCATTTCAATTTTGAATTTTTCTACTGTATTCCCCATATTTAATTTATTTAAAACTTTAAATTGCCAATTATATGCCTTTCCTTAATTCTTTCTTTACTCGACTGAACTAGGATACATAAACTACTTAGGATAATTTCATAACCTGATTTTAAATTTCTTTTTTGGTTAATTTAAATGAGAAAAATGGGATAAATAATTGGTAGAGATAAACATGTGGATTAGTATTTGAAAAAACATGATTTAGAGGGATTATTTGATTTTAGTAAATGGTTTTTTTTGAGATTTAGTCTACCTTTAATTACTGATATTGGCATTAGTTGGTTTAATTATTCATATGAATTTCCACAAGTAATTATCCTAATCATTCATCTCATTCCTGAGAAATTCTCTAATCCCAATATTTCCCACTCTTTTGTATAGTATATTTCTTGTAAAACTCAGGCATGTTCTCTTCTAGAAATTTCTTGGAATCTTATCAAAGTCATGAATGAAAATGATCAAATTTAATATGATTGAGGCATATATTTGTTTAACTCTTTATCCTTAGACCCACCTTTCATTAATCCTTTTTAATCCCATATAATCCATGAAAAAACTTGTTAGGAAATGAGATATGTTATAAGCCAATTTTATCCATTCCTAACTTCCTCTAAATGTTTTTCATGATATTTAAAAGAATAATTGTGGGGGACAGGGTATCCATGGTGGATTGGGATATACTTCATTGAGGATACTTTGTTAGGGTATTTTTCTTATGATTTGGAGAGAGACCATGGTATTATTCATTTTATTTAATTATTCACCTATCTCGATAAATAATAAAATGAAAAAATTGAAAAAATTAGGTTGTGACTTATGAGGATAAAAAATCACTATTGTACGACCAATGATATTTTTATCATATGTTGTTAGGTCGTGGATGTGAGATTTTTCTTAAGCATAGATTTCAAATAAAAAAAATAAGAGTGCATGATTCATTCATTATGCTTACCTGTATCATGATCCCACTTTAAGCTTTTTGGGGAAGAGAGGAATGACATATGTGAGTGAGATATTTATCAACCTCTTCTTTTGGATATCATGCATTATGTTTTAGATTAAAACCTTATTTTTGAGATTTATTTGTTTTCACACCGTTACCCACCTTCCCTAAGCCTAATATTCAATAGAACCTAATGATGTATCCCTTGTGATTATTTTTTATTATGTCTTTACATGGTGTAGATGCTAGATTTCTTATAAGACTATGGTAAGTAACATTTTATAGAGGTATGTGATGAACTCTATTTATAGTTTTACCTTAATGATGATCCTAAAAATTAAAGTTATGTAAATTGAAAATGTTGTGCATATTAATAATGAATTAAAAAATTAAAATGGATTAATGAAAAGGCTTGAAAGTAAGGTGTTGATAAATTTTACTATGTTATGATCGAACATTTAATTACCCATTTGATCAATTACTTTTATTAACATAGAATTTAAAACATGGTAGGTTATGCATCCTTTTTAGTATGTTGAGATTATATCCTTGAGGATAAGTTTGACTTCAAGTGTGGGGGATTTGATATGCACATTTCATGAATTCTTTTTAATATAAAAATACAATACTTTTATGATTTAAATGATTATTTTTTGCCTAAATATTTAATGGATTTTTTATATTTTGAAGAATGTTATAATTCAAGGATTAAAAGAAAAAGGAGCTAAAACCAATAAATATTTTCACTTAATGATGTCCTCTCATGATGTTGGATACCTAAGGAATTTTTTTGGGGGTCAAAACTAAAGAAATGAGGAAAAACAGAGGTTCTAAGATTGGAAATTAAATATTCACATCGTGTTTTAAGTTCAATATGTGAACAGTTTACAAGGAATAAAAGAAATACATATCATGAAGTGGGAAAATAGAAAAAAGATGGGGTCATACATTTCACAGTGTGAAACCTACTTTTACAGCATAAAATCCACTAGATATACCCAGATTGGGCATTTTTTGATGTAGAATTCAATGGTGGACTTCATTTATTACCCATAAAGACTAATTAATATAGGGGAAGACCCAAGCCTCATTCATGGTCCATAATTAATGGTGAATTAAATGAATCCTGAGTGCCCTAGAGTTATTTAAATAGATTATTGCTTCACTGATACCAAGATAGATTATGGAGAATAAAGCTTTGGTTGTGAAGTTGTGCTGTGTAGGTTCCTCACCACCCTATGTCTCCACTTTTCTTTTATGTTTTATTAATTATTTTTACTTACCCATTACTCCCTCATCACTTGGATGAGGGGTTAATTCCCTCCTTGTTATAGGGTAATGTAGCCAAAGGGGGAATGTGATTTTGGATTTTGTTTTCTTTACATTCATGTATTAGGGTTGCTGAAATTTTGAATAAAACTTCCAATCTCTTTCTTTTTATTTAATCATTATCATTGATTAAAAAATCTAAAAGAAAATTTTAATTGTGCAACAAGTTGCCCAAATTTTTATATGACCATTGTGGCATTCAGGGTAATCAGTTTAAAAATGGCATCGAGATAAACTTGATTCGGTAATGCCCTAAATTACCTAACCATGGGAAAATGGGTATTTCTACATTGAGGAGGGGATATGATGACCATTGAATATACCTAATCATGACTTTGATACAAATATTGAACAATAAAATTATATTCTAAATCTTATTGTAGCTAAACCCTAAAATCTACAAAACCCTGGAATGCCTTCAAGCCTTATTTTCAAAACCCAAATCTGATTGATTATATATCACCTTAAAAATCAATCAGTATGATTTCTTTTATCTTTCTTCAAATAAATTAAATTATTTATTTTAATAACCTAATAAATTTATTACACTATGTCATGGGTTTGACCTCAAATTTTCTACGTACTATATTTTAATTAATCAGTAGCATAACTTGAGTCTTTATAAATTTTATATTTTGATTAGCCCCATAGGGAATTAATGATTACCTAAGGGTGGTCAAGAATGTAGGTCCCATAGAACATCTCATATTTCACAAGTTTATCCCAAGGCAATAGTCACTTGAGACATAGCCCCTTACCTTGAACATGTCTCACCTCACCCATTAGGGCATCCACTGAGTTCTTTAAACCCATCATAATCTCTACTCATCAGTACCAGATCATGCCCATCACCCCTTAGTGATTCCCCAGATCATGGGATCATCTAGATCTAGGCCTCAAGGTTCAATCCAACCTCATTAGAGTCCCTCAACACTCTTAGTCTCTCTACCCAAGGACTGTCTCAAGATATATCACTATAAACCCCTTGGAATCCTCATGCCATATCCTGAACAAAACTCATGACCTACACCTAGGTCCCATATCACATATCCTAAGGGAGATTTTTCAGCCTATCACCTAGAGGAAACCCCTCTATGACACACCTTTTCTAGTACTAGAGGATTCATCCTACACACAATTCCCACCAGGGGCTTGTTCCACCCTAAAGAGGGTGTTCTTTATCTCACTCGAGATGTATTACCATCTCGTTCTTCATCCTAGAGATTAATCCTTATATTTCTTACTCACTAACCCTAATAGAATCCACATAGGCTATCCGCACCCTGTCTCACATCCCAAGGCTTCCCAAGTTCTCTCTTCAACTTAAACATCTCTCTTTACCCTTGAAAATATAGTCGTCAGGTGATTCAAACTTACCCAAGTGCTAAATAGAATTTAACCCAAGCATAGGAGACCCAACGTTATCCTATCTCTATCCATCAGCCGCTCTTAGTCACTATCTGTTCTACAAAAACCCATGAAACATGCATGCAGTAGGAAATCATTCATAAACATGCATATGAGCTTGTATTAAAGGGACCACTTATCTCTGTCAAGGGGTTACTGTCCACACTAAGCTTTGTATCACCTCACTTAAGCTCGTCCATGCCTCATCCAAGATTGTACCGACCCCCAAGCTCATACATTACACCATACACCATAAATAATTAATTATAAAGATTTATAAATAATCGCTTAATTTAAACCAAAGAGGCATAATAGATGAAAAACTCACTAGGCACCATCGTCACATTGAAACCTCAACCAAACGCCCATGGAAGATCCATGGCACACCATCGGCATCATCCTGAGAAAAATCCTTAACACCTGACACCTGAAAATCATAAATTTCATATAATTTCATAAAGCCCCTAAATAAATTAGGGAAATTACATGACTCTGATTAAATGATGATGGAAAACATGTGATCAAGCTTATGGGTCCTCCTCTGGCCACCACACATGAAAGCCCAATTGATTTTTCCTAATTTCACTATACCCTACTGGAATTGATGCCAAAACCTAACCAAAATTGACCTGAATCAAAAGGAAATGAGTGTAAATCAAAACAAGGGGCAATAGAGGGATAGAATTAACTAGAATATCTATAAAAACCCTCCAAGAGACACCCCGCATCAAGGGGGGTCAAAAGAAGGGGGAGCTAACCGATTTGGCTCTCCTACACACATGACTTTACCAAAAACTAGAATGGGTATGATTCCCAAATGGATTTTCCTGCGTTTTTTTAAAATAAACCTGGCAAGGTTCACGATGTGAACCCGTAGTTCACGTAGTGAAATCCTCCTGATAGAGAGACCTGAAGCCCAACCTGACACTTTCATGGAAAGAACCCTTGATTCACAACATGAAATACTTAGACAATGGGGTTATCTCCTCAGTTATCCATTCAAAGCCTAAAGGGACCCCACAAAAGGCCATTCGTAGCATGGATGACCCATTCGTGCTATGAATGGCTATAAGATGCTAAATTTCAGTATCCCAGCTACCCGGTCATTATCTGATGCTCTCCTGAATATCTATGAGACCAACCGAGCCTCAAACCACTTCTAACAAATCATTTAAGGACGTCCAAACACTCATAATCTCATTATGTGTCCCAAAACAAGAAAAAACCCCACAACAAAACAAAAATTAAAATTCTCTCAGAAATTTACAACCTCTAACATCATGGGTCCTTACAAACTCTCCATCATAGGTCTTTTCTTCCCAATTAAGTGTTTGATAGTCCCCCAAACATAACCTAGACCTACCTTGGTTTCTAACTAACCACCAAATGACCACATTTCATTCTGAAATGCTAAATGCACTCCCATAGTGCAACTCCAAACACCAAGCATACTACTCACCAAGGACCGAACTACCCACTCGTCACCAGCACTAGTATCGAAATGATGCTCACCACACTCATCTACCCAAAGACACCAATGTGTATTAACCTAATTTATCTTATGACCTATATTGGTTCCCACCATAAATCTCCACTCATAAAGGCTGATTCCAATCTATATTGCTCCCCATAATAGGAATCACCCACTAAAAACACTCTTCCAATGGTCCATCAACCCATCAACCACATTCTGAAAAATAATCTTGATGGATTTTCCACCTCACTATATTCTATTCCATGCAAAAAAACCATTCAAACCTTACTTGGTTGATTCATCCTGAGAATGCTCAGTTGCACCTGTCAAACCATTGCCACACCACCTGATCACGATATTTTAACACCCAAGGACATCACGTGACCTTCCAAACATCCACACTAAAGTATGAACCTAGATCCCGATGTAATTGTATGGTTGGATTACCATCATCCACACCAATCATCAAGCTCTCACCCCAAGCACCAACACACCTATGATTTGACATACTCTTGGATCATACTAAAATCACCCCAATTATGATTCCAATGCACCAACCCTAACCAACATCACATCGAAATCTCAATTTTGGTATTTATTGAGGAACCAAATCATATTGGATCTCACCACACACCAAAATCCTAATGCCATCTCACCACACCCAAAACCCATCTGGCATGAGGGTCGTTGACCCATGACTGATAAAATGCTCCCCACTATTTGAGTATATTTATCATCATGCTACCTAACCAAACACACTAACTCTATGGACCATGATCCATCCATTATCGTATATAATGACTGAACATGTCTATCCCACTTATACCCAAGTGAAAACATGAAACACCAATCACCACCTATTCCGGGCCTACCCAAAATGAAATCCTTTAACAAATAATGGTGCACTCCACACCATATATATTCCCTTACACTACTGATCAATCACTGAATTAAACATGTCCCCTAAGCATACCTTAATAACAATTCACCTATCAAGGATGAGGCCCCAGTCATCCACTCCCATGGACATCTCACCACTAAACTACCATTATGGCCTCACTCTGGTTCATCTTCAACCTGAACAACTCTCAATGGACCCACACACAACCTATTCATCAAACCAAAACTCAATTACATCACACATAACCAATGTTCACATTCCCTCGCACACTGATACTTCTCCTTGGAAATCCCTTCCAATGCCCACCCACCTCCTCAAGGAAGATTGATCCATTGAGAACCTTCTCACAGGTTCTCTCTAGCTATCTACTTAGCCTCACCTGAACCCAATGGTTGTACACTCCTTTGTAACCTAATAACATAACCAGACTCATGTTTCCATGATTCACATCTCATCTAACCCAGGATCATACACCTAACCCACTAACCATGTCCCACTACATGTCAGGATCATTCTACAGCCCAAGGCGTATCGCTCATGCCAAGGCTAACCACATGAACATCCACCACATAGGCATCATTACAAAACTATGAGAATCAACCCATTATCCCACCACGCTACCCAAAATCACATCTAGAAACCATGGTTCCATGTATCCAAATAATCCTTCCCTTGAAACCCAATCTCGATACAAGAAGCACTCAGAGTACTTATCATCCCTCACCCACATCCTCGAGACAACATGTGCCCATCCTTAGATTATTCCACAAGCATGTTGAGCCAATGTCGAACCCCACCAAGGTTCTATTAATAATTATTTAAATGCCTACACTGACCTACCAAGGGTCTTTATGCATAAAATAAAGAAGGGGGTTCATTTCCACCATCGAAGAACATCTTGCACCAAGATCCACATAACCTTCCATTAGAGGAAATATCATGGTTTAGCTGAGTATAATTCCACCAATAAGTTATATGGGAAAATGTTGTATAATTTTTTGTTGATACTTTAAAAAAATAAACCCTCATCATAAAATCCAATCACACATAATAAAATACATTTCATTTGATTCCTACATACCTAACCATGATGCATGCACACATGCCTCTTTCTAATGGTCTAAGATCCAAAAAACATAAATAAAATCTTTGGAAAACCCATCACATTCGATAAATATAACATCCAGAACAACGTAATGTAAGAACAAAAATCATGTACCTATGGTAACTAGGGATTCCCACTGAAAAGGTGTTCATGAATCACTAGTATGAGGTTCATCACAAGCTCTGACACATTTCTAGAGTTTCTTTCCACCATCCCCCCAAATCATAAAAAAATAAAGGTTCTAATACCATTTTGTGATTCCCCCTATCTAGGAAAATCATTAGTTCCCAAACCAGAGGCATCACATGGCCATAGGTGCACCTCCTTGTATACCATAGGTTTCATACTAGCGACAAGGTACTAATCCATATAGTGGGGAGACTATTTCCTCAAATCAAAATGATACAAAAAAGTGTAAATAACCAAACTCATCCACAACATAATCAGATTATGTAGAAATAAATAAAATCAATGTTGTATAAAATGAATATAGAAACATACATACCCACGATCATTACAGTATACAACATGGATCACCCATTGGGATGATACCATATATACAAAATAAACCAAAAATAAAACACATGTACACTAGATCTACTACCATCCCCAGGCCTCACACACCTCATCTCTAAAACCCATCAAGCTACCCAATCCCAATCTACTGCACATCTCATGATAAACTTGAAATAAGACATAAGGTCTACACATGCACAAAGGATCCCATGAAAGGTGTGAGAAATAAATCTTGGTAGGGTCTTACCAAGTGCCCCTAGTATACACCATCATATACATGTACACAAGAGGAAAATAAATATGTCACACAGGCACATCAAACATCTCATGCTAACTAGGCCACCATAAAACTCGATCATACTTGCTTCAAAACCATACTAGAATCCCATTATCACCTCATCTATCTCATTCCATCATACTCAATTCCCATCATGTACCTTAAGACTCGATGTAGGGAAACATCCAAACCTTAACCCAGTACATGAAGGAATAGGTCATAGTCATACATCCATATCATGGCCCACTACATTATCACTTAAGGTATATTCCATTGGCCACATCTCACATCATGACCTAGCCCTCTATTGGGAAATCCTCTACCATGACCCAATCCTCTCAAGGAAAGGTCCGGATTCATACACATGACCTAGCCCCCTAGGCGATCCTCTACCCAATCCTACTAAGGAAAGGTCCACCTAGAACATAACCCCCTATGGGAAGTCCTCAACCCAATCCTCTTCAAGGTAAGGTTCCATATTCTCATAATGAATTATGACATGACCCAACCCTTTCATGGGTGGTCCTTGACCCAAGCCTACTAAGGAAAGGTCCACCTAACACATGACCCAAACCACTCATGGAAAGGTATATTACACACACAGGCAATAAAACATAAGAACCATATCCAATCAAATATCCCACCAGATGATCCCAAGGCACTAGTTTCTTGAGACCTAGCCCCTCATCCCAAACACATCTCACCTCAACCATCTGGGAATACATTGGGTCTTTCAAACCTATCACAGTCTTTATTCATCGATACTAGCTTATGCCTATCACCCCTCGGTGATTCCCTTTCCCATAATCTCATCCCAAACCATACCTAAAGGTCTAGACCAACCTAATCAGATTCCCTCAACACTCCTAGTTCTGTTACCTAAGAAACTTCATGATCCATATCACTTTAAACCCCTTGGCACCCTGATGCCAAGTCCTGAACAAAAACCACAACCTGCACTTGGGTCCCATCTCACATATCATAACATAGATTTCTCAGCCTATCACCCGAAGGAAACCCTTCTTCAAAACACTTTGTCTAGTCCCATAGGTATCAATCTTCACATAATGCTTTCTATGATCTCGCTCCACCTTCAAAGGTTGTTCCCTATCCCACTTGAGACATACAACCATCTTGTTCATTATCCCAGGTCTTAAACCCCATTCCACCTACTCAATAGATAGTAGAATCCACCTAGGTTATCCATGTACCATATTACATCTTGATACCACCCGTGGTCTCTCATCATCTCAAACTTTACTCTCACCCCTTGGAAACACATTCATCAGACATTTCAAACTTATCCAAGTGCTAAAGAGAACTTAACCCAAGAATGGGAGACCCAATGTCATCCTATCTCTATCTCTCAGCCACTCCCAATCCCTATCTATTCTACCTGAACCCATGAAACATGAATGAAGCAAGAAATCATTCATAAACATATATATAATCTTGTATTAAAGGGACCACCTACCTCTATCAAGGAGTTACCATCCACGCCAAGCTTTGCATCACCTTATCCAAGATCATCCATGCCTCTTACAATATTTTACCAACTCTCTAGATCCTTGATTATTCCATACACCATAAATAATTGATTATGAAAATTTATAATTAATTATTTAATTTAAACCAAATAGGAATAACAGATAAAAAACTCACCAGGAACCTACGTCACACCAAGACCTTGACCAACCACCCACGGAAGGTCTACGGAACACCTTTGAAATTATCCCAAGAAAAATCACTAACACTCAATTTCATAACACAACCTTTATAAGTAATGAACATGGTCATATAACCTCATGGTTATCCTTTAATAGATTTGTTTCCTTTCCAGCATACCATAAATTATTACCCACCAGGTTCACTTATTAGACCAATGACTGTCCCTATAGGCTAACACATGTTCTTTAAGTATGTTTTGTCCTCACTCACACACACCCTGAGAAACTTACCAGGTGTTCGCCCATCCCGACACTACTTTGGGACAATAATATTTAACAATGGTGTTCTAATAAGGTAGTCTCAAAAAAATAAAGGTAAACCTTGTTGACATGGGTGGTAAAATTTAGCCTTTTAAGTCTCACTTTTTAAGGGGTTTTACATTCTTCACCCCTTTAAAGCACAACACCCTCATTGTGGACACAAAATCTCACACCCAAGTAGTGTATTTTCAATTCCGATGGGTTATTGGATTTGATTCCATTTTGTAATTCCCCAAATCGAACCATCAGGTTCAATCTGCAATTCCACATGACCTTATGTGCATCTCCCCATATACAAGAGGATGTCGACTAACAAAAAGGGTCTAAGTCCATAAATGGGGAGACTATACCCTTAGTATCATGCCATATAGAAAATAATAATAATAAAATATATAATAAAAAATCATTTTAATTATGTGGAAACTAAATAATCAAATGATTACACATGTCATACACATAGTAAATAGGATTCCAAGGTGGAAATCCAAACCAGAGTATAAGTTATGATAGGTAAATAAATAAAACTACAGTAATCCCTATAGTCTATCCTGGTCCCACCTCTATCTCCATGCTCTATGGCTCAACCATCTACCATGGATCCCTTTCCCTTGCTCGAATCCATATACTTAAAATGTACACACGCATCGAGATTCTTGTGTAGGGTGTGAGTATGAAACTCAGTAAGAAACCACCAATTCATCCTTAACATGTGTTCAAATTCATAAGAGTGTATAAAATGGTAATAAATAAATGCACAAACAAGTAACAAATCACACCGAGCATTTATGCGCTAACCAAACCGCTACAAACCCCAGTTGTACCTACTTCAACTCCTTGCTAGGAGATATCAAAAAATTTGTGGATATGTCACAATGAAGTGCCAACCTTGAAGCTAATTAGTAACCATACAGGCCTTAGGCCTCCAGGTCATACCACACTAGGCCATCATACACTATTGTTATCTCTCAAGATATGTCATATAGACCTTCATGCCCAAAATCTACCACATGGGAGTGATCAAAAATGATCATCATACCCCTAGGTTAGGCCATACTAGACCATTATACACCAACGTATACCTCAGTTTTGACATCATATCATATGTAGCATCTAAACATGCTCCCCATATAGGGATACAAAGCCACGACGGGTCCACCTATCACTTTGGTACTATGCATAGAATAATGATAACATATAATATACTAAAATATAACATAGGGAAACAATGGTATTATATCAAGGCACACATATCATATCATGAGTGTGAAAAAATAAAAACACACACACATGTGATAAAACTCGTCATATTCTAAGAACATCAACACACATCATCATATCATGATAACAATCATAAACAAGGCCTCAACATGGTAATAAACTTCCTAACTTAGGGTGGTTGAAGTCAACATCAAGGATAAACCACCTTGTGCAGTTCAAAAGCTAGATTAGAAACCTATAAATCCAATAACACCTCATTATGGGCCTTATTATCTTATTTTTTGACATTTCAACGTTCATAGTTTTCCAAGGATTCCTAAAACTAACTCTATAATTTTATTTCAAAAAGAAATAAAAAGTTACATGCGATAATATTATTCACTCACCTGTATAATCCCGAATGATCTTGATAATTATATATTATCCTTTTTGATAATTATAGATTATTTCTTAGAGAATAATCACAATTCCAAATTTTATGATAATATCTCTATCTAGAATAATACAGTATAAAACTAAAATAATTATTATTTATCATTATTGATAATTCTCTATAGAATAATCCTATTTAAATTCATAATAATTATTCTGTATCAATATTGATAATTATCTCTAGAAAAATCCTAAATAAATTAATAATAATTATACTTTATCCACATATGATAATTATTCCTCTCTATAAAATAAACCTAGAAAGACTAAGATAATAACATATTTATTATTATATGATAATTTCTAGATTATTATAATTTCAAAATTATCTAACCATAATTTCTAGAAAGTCAAGAAAGAAATATATTTAGAAACACACATAAATAATACCAACAATTTTCCCTTAAGGAACACTGCTTTTAGGAATAGAGGAGAGAGAGGGTTAGTCACACATTGAAAACAAAAGAAGAACTTGAATTGAATGAAGAGGAATTTCTCGATATTTCATAAAGGATAGTTGGGATTCTTGGACTCAAGAGTTCAACTAAAAAAATTAAGGCCACAAGGGTTGTTTATTTTAATAAAATCAAAAATTCATTTTAGTTTACAACTCTGGAAGAACCACCAAATTGGGTTCACCATTTAATTTTCCTTTAAGCTAATATTGAATGTGGAGGTTCTAAAATCCTTTAAAAAAAGTATTACAATATTTGAATGAGTAAAAATAATCAATCCCCAAAATTTATGGCTTTTAAAATCATTAAAATAGGTTACTTGGTTAGTTGGAGAAGAAAAAGATGAATTTTTGAAAAAATTGGGCAAAATCATTTCCCTTATGCGTGGAGTATGTGTTGTGTAATGGTATATTGGTTTTTCCCTTATGCGGCAGTAGTTACCCTTATGAAACTTTTAGAAAAACATATTTACCCTTAGGAAGTACATGTATTCGAGCCCTTACCCTTATGCAGTGCATGTTTACCCTTACACAACTCATATATTTGAGTAGTTACCCTTACATAGCTTTCCAAAAACACTCTTACCCTTACATGAAGGCTTGGAAACCAAATTTTCCCTTATGTAACCCTCAAAACACAAGATTAAGAGTAATATTTATTATAAAAAAATATTTCCATATATTAATACTTATAATTAAAACCAAAAGTGTTATTTTAAATATAATTAAAAACTGAGAATATTAAAATTATCTACATCTAATGACTTCTCATACCCAATAAGTATCTCTATCAATCTTTCTAAATAAAATCAAGAAACTAAGGTAAAACAATAGACTCTTACTCCCACATATCCCCTTGGATCCATCCATGCTTCCACAAAATTTGAACAAGTGGTATTGTCTTCCCTCAGAGGAATTTCTTTCTCTATTATATAATCTGCATCAGGCGCTCCTCGTAATATGCATCTGGATCCAACTCAACATCATTACAGTCGATGAAATGAATAGGATTGGGAACATACCTCCAGAGATAATACACATGAAACACATTATTTATACATCGATAATGAGAAGTAATATCTATATGGTATGCCACTATCCCAAACCATTTAATGATCACAAAAGATCCAACAAACCATGGTTCCAATTTCCCCTACTTCTGCAAATGATGATTCCCCAACCGAGGTGACACTTGAAAAAAAAACTCTATTTCCAATAGAAAACTCTAGAGGTCATATTCTGTAGTCAACATATGGTTAATACCTTCTCTGAGTGTTCACCAACCACTTTCTGACCAACTTCACTCTCTTTGAGGTCTCTTACACCCAACTAGGCCCAACAACTATTGCCTTTCCCACCACATGGAAACTCAGTGGTGAGAGGTGTGACCATCCATAGAGATCATTGAAATGTTCCATCTATAAAGAAACATAGAAACTATTGTTTAAAGTGAACTCTTCTAAGGTTATATGTTCATCCCAAGACACCAAAGTCTAGAACACAACTCGAATCATAACCTCAAGTATGTGAATTTTTCGACCGCATTGTCCATCTATATGAGGATGGTATGTTGTGCTCAATGTTAGCTAAGTCCCTTGGTCCATTTGCAAGCCTTTATAAAATAACAATGTGAAACATGCATATCTATTTGAAACAATGCTCATGGAAACTTAATGTAAGCATATGATCTCATGGTCATATAGCTTTCCTAACTTATTTAAAGAGTGAGTCTCTCATATTGGTAAGAAGTGAGAAACCTGTTGAGTGGATCCTTAAACGACTTTATATTTTTATAAGTACAAAGATTTATTTATTTTTATTTTATTTAATATTATTAAAAATTCATTTATTAAAGTATGATTAACCTTTATTATATAATAATATTATTTTCTTAAAATATCTTTAAATTTCATGTCTTGATTGGTCATAACATGTTATACAAGTTTTATGTTGAGTTATTAGGATAAATAAGTCATTTAGGACCTTTAAATATCATTTAGACATGTTTTTTTACTATTACCACATAGCCAATTTTTCAAAATCCACATATCCAAATTCTAAACCATGTGGTCAATTTGAAATCTATGTATCCAATTTGAGAACCACATAGCCGATTTTCCAGAATCAGATACCTTTTGTATTTTTACCTTATCTTGGGATAAATAACTCCAAATTAATTGATTATTATTGATTTGGAAATATAATGAAATTACCTAAATTTACTTTGAATAAATAAAACTATGAATCAATCTTTATCATGTCATAAATTAGGTAATAAGTCACTATACATTTTTAGTATAGATTCTACAGTCTTTCAGAACTATTTTGTTACTGTATTTTTATGATAACTTGAGTTATAGAAGTATAATTAAGGTGATTATTGATTATTTGGAAATATAATGAAATTTTATAAATATAATTCAACTATACCCAAAGATTATTCTGCTTTTTAAGAGGTCTGATTTAGGTATGAAATTTATTAGGTCAAGTTATTTATAAATTTCTAGAATCAGCTACATGAATCGCCTATGTGATTCTCCTATGTGATTTGCCTACATGATTATCCTACATAATTTTCATATGTGAATTATACTATGTGAATTATTCTATGTGAAATTTTCTTATGTGAATCAGCTACATGATCAATTCACCTATTTGAAAATTAGCTACATAGATAAATTTTCTTACATGGTATAATTCAGTTATGTGAAATATATTATCTCTAAGAATGATATTTCAATCATTGTAAATAAATGTTTTCATGGATCTAAAATATTTTTATCTTTATATATATATATATCATGAATTTATTTTGGATAAAAATACATTTTAGTATGTTTCAAAAACTCATTTTTTTTCTTTGAGATATATACATACATACATATTGAAATATGCTCAGTTTTACTTAATGATTGACATTTACATTTGTTGTAAGTTTAATATGAATATTTTTAATGTTTTATTTATTCTAAAATTACACATTAATTATATATAATCCATGAAAAAAAACTTATATTTTTTATGATTAATTAAATTAGATTCACATGGGATTAAGCGTGTATGGATATTCATGCTAATATTTTATAAAATATTATATTCAAAATTAAACTAGCTGGAATATGAAGAGTTTTTTTAATATTTATAGAGAGTTTCTTAAGGATATAATATTAATTATTAACCACTATATTAATTATTCTAAGTTTTTTTCTCTCTATACAGCATGTGTTGTACGAAATATCAATAGAGAACTCAAAAAGTTCAAACTTTAAATTAGAATTGTTTGGGAATGACAAGAGTTAGTCTCATAAGAATTATTGTTGTATTGAAAATAATTTATTATCAAATTTTATAGATATATTTACATTTGTATTAATAATTTATTATTCTAATGATTATTTTTTTATATCATGTTTTTAATTTTTATAGTGTAATGAAAGGTTCTTCCACATGATGATTCTATCATTAGAATTTCTGAATAAAATAGCCATTGTTATTTGGTGTATAAAAAGACCAAGACATACAGTGATGAAAGATAGATGTGACTCTGTTGTAACTGTTATGTGTTATCTAGTTTGAAACTAAGTCTTTTAGCTTCATCATTCATTTGAATACTGGAGAAAATTTTTGTCTTACCAAGCTTCATTATTTCAGAATCTTAAAGGACCTGAGCACTACCTGATCCAATCATCAACATCTTCATTGACATTCATTCGTTGGTTTAAACTACCTTATTCTTTCATTATTCTATAACTATATAGGTTGTATTTTCCCCACTTAGTGCATATTTCATGGGGTTATACTACCCTAATAAAAGGCATGTATGGGTTTGGTTCATCCCCTTATAAGACAGGGCTTAGTCTATCCCCTTAGAATAAGAGGTCCCACTTAACCCATAAAACAGTAGAGTAAATGACTGCTCCAGTAAGATTATGGGTTTAATATGTCTTTTTAGAAGACCAAGTTCTTCTTGACCCATAACATAGAATATGCTAGGACTTAACTTGTGAAATTCTATTTTATTTATGCACCTATAAAAGACTGGGTTAAGTTTTCCCCCATAAAATATTGGTTTCCATTTAAACCCAAACAATGAAAAAGGTTAGGATTGATCCTGTAAAAGTTTAGTTTGGGTCTTCTCCTATAAAAGGTTGTGTTTTTGTTTAAACCCATAGAAGATAAGGTAATTGGGTTAATCCTCCATGTGTGAAAAGGTAGGATGTAAATTTTTTTCACTCTCCTTCAAAAGTGATATACTATAGTGGGTGTCATCTCTCTCAGTTCATGAAAGGTGTGAAGAATAAAGTAGGATCATTTAGATCCAAACTACTATAAAAATCGATTGTGTTCATCTTGTACTTACTTGCATTTTTTTCTCTTTATTTTCTCAATATAAGTGTGGTTGAATTGTTTAATATTTTTACTGATCAATTTCTATTCATAAATTTTAAACTTTGATTATTTTTAAAGAAATACAATTCACCCCCTCCCTCTTGTCCACTGTCATCACCCCTTTGGGTATCAAAGGAGGACCCTTTCAGGATAAATTAGTTCATCACTTTCTTTGATACCTCACATTTTGTTTTCAATGGTTTTATATCTTAAGGATATTTTTTGATTCATTTGATTGTTTATATAATCTGTACTAACTTCTTATCCTAGTCCTTAAAAATACTAAGGTAAAGATCTTTTTCAGTGATGGATGACTTAAGGGATTTTTTTTTCAATCCTACATTTCCTTCATATTTCAATAGTAGTAACTATACTCAATGGAATATCTTAATTAATGTTTATATAAAGAGTATTGATATTATATTTTGTGATATTGTGATTAAATCTTATGTTTGACCTAAATTTGATCTAGTTGATTTGAAAGGATAATATTTTGTTAGATATGATCTTAATTATAGGGTTATGAATATTAATTATTATTCTTTTATATAAAATATGTTTGAAAAAAATTATATTTTTAGCACTGCACATGATATTTGGAAACCACATAAAACAAATACTTTTGAAGAAGAAGATTCTAGGAAAATTGTTCACTCTAATTATAGAAAGTATGGACACATGAAAAAGTAGTGCCCATCCAAGAAAAAAACCCTATTTTCTTAAAGGAGATATCACTCAAGGTAATTCACATTTGAAGTTATATTATTCAAATCTTATTTTTTATAGTTTCAGGAATAAAGGACATATTAAACCCAATTTCATGAAGATTAAAAATATGAGGAAGTTTAAAATGAAAGAAAATAAATTTGTGACTACTTGGAGTGATTCCAAGAGCTCGTGTAATAAGGATAAATCCCAAAATAAACTGGTAATGTTTAATTTCTTAAAAAATACTCTAAGGTAACAATTTCACCTCTATATTCTATTTCAAGTGATCTTAGTTCTTATTCTTGAAAATATAGAAATATATGTGTGAAAAATATAACTAAAGATAGTGATTTTAGTTTTTAGTTTTTATTATCTCTCTTCTATCAACTCTATAAATGATGATTAAAGTATTAAAATATGAAGAAAATTTGTGATACATATGAAGATCAAATAAAATAAATGACTTATATACATGTTTCAATCAAAGGAAAATTTAGAAGGGTTTTTGTAAAGAAAAAGAAATTATCTATTAAATTAAATAATGTTGGTTTAGAAGTTTTAAAATTTAAGGAAGAAAATTAGATATTGAATGAAAATCTTATAATCATATATTCTTTCTCACATGAAAATGTTTGTGTTGATTTTGAATTTTTTCAGAAAGAAAATGAAAGGTTAAAGAATGAATTAGATAAATATATAAATGAAATGGGTTGTTTGAAAAGACTAATTTATAATAAATTTTCTTCAGTCAATTACTATAAATATGGATCTTATGGTTATTATGATTTTGATTGTGCTTTAAAGTTCACTCAATCTTTTGTTCACAAAAGGACTTTTATGTCTAAATCTAATTTCAATGATAACATGTCTAAGCCTTCTACTTCTTCGTAACCTAAATGTATATATTATAAATCATGTGAAATTAATCCATTATTTATACCCAATTCATGTTAAATTAAAGAATTATTTATAACTAGGTAATATATATTCAATTTTAGATTCATATGTTCAGCATGCATGTCATTATAGTTGTATTCTTGGAATGTTGTGATGAGTTTTATAAGATTTTGTATTTCATTATAGCTAATATTAAAAGCCTTAACACTAACATGTGAATTAATATTTAACTTTTGTTTTGGGTTAATGAAATTTATTAATATTTTTTTTAAGACTAGATGACATAAACTTAAATCTATTTTATCTTTCATATGTTTAATCCTCTGTTATTTTGTATGATAACATGCACTATAATCTGTTTAATACTCTTTTATGTCTAGTGATTATGTTATTTTGGTTGTAAATTCTAGTTTACTTGTATGATATTATCATTAGGTTACTTTCAAAATTATTTGAATATTTTATAACATGTTTCATAGATCCTTGTGATATTAAAGTATGTTTTTTGGAGGAATGTTCACTGCTGGAATTAAAATTATGCTTGTACTACTTTGATAATGTCATTCTAAAAGAAAATAATTAATTTTGGTGGATTTGATCTTGTTAATAATTTTGAATTCATTTGATATTTTTTATTTTTATATGTGCATATTTCATTTTTTATATTTTAAAAGATACGTGAACAAGTTTTTATTTTTGGAAAAGAGGAAATTGAAATTAAAGGGGGAGAAATACATGTTTCCTAATTTAAAATTTATTCCCTACTGATGAACTAATTAAATGATCAATTTATAGATTTTAATTCACTTTTTAAAGACTTTTTGTTATAATTTTGAACTATTTTAAAGTTTAGAAACAATTTTCAATATTCAAATATGTACAGGTTTTAAATTTTAAATATGATGTTTGTAATTAAAATGTGTTTTCACTAGTTTATCTAAGTTGGGATTAAATTTCGGTATAGGACTCAACTATTTATCCAAGATATAGTAAGCTATAATTGAGGTAGAGTTTTTAATTTATATGTATAAATATATATATATATATAGTGCATTAATTAAGGAAGGTAAATCTTATTTTCTGAAATTTTTCTATAGAAGTATTCTTGTTTTAATATTATTTTAATAATGTTAGAATCTTATTTTTATTTGGGAATACTTATTTTTTTAACTATGTACTTTAGTGAATAGCCTGATAAATTGAGTGGGAGTTTAATTGTTTTATTTTTAATCAATTATGCATGATTATTATGTGAATAAACTTTCATATTTATATGATATCTCTAAAATCTGGAATCTTTTTTTCATATTACTATTTCTTAATTTATGTACATATTTATTAATTATATTTCTATTTTAAGAATTCTCATACATAATATATGATGTTAACTTACTGTTAAACTTTCATTTTTCATAAAAAATTACTTTCTAATGGGCTTATTAATATTTTTCACAAACAACATTCAAATTTTTTCTCATTGTATAGTGGATTTTTGACACATGTTTTGAAAAATGGAAGGCTTTATAGTAGCTCCTTGAGATAAGTTTGGAAATATGAATGTTTAAGAACGTTTTATACACTATTTACATTCATTTCAACAAGATAATTTTTCTATTGAAACTTTATCTTTTTTTTAATTTCAAAAGTGGGGAGAAGTTTTGAAATTATACTTGATTTTGTAATTATCAAAAAGGGGGTGAATGTTGAGTGGCTCCTTGAACCACTTTATTTTTTGATAATTTCAAAAAAAAAATATTTCCTTTAATAGTCTTGATAATTTTTTTATGTATTTATTAAATTATGATTAACCTTGGTTATATAATAATATCTCTTTGCTTAAATATCCTTAAATTTCATGTTTTGATTGTTCATAAAATATTCTATAAGTTTCATGTCAAGTTCCTAGGATAAATAATTCATTTGGGACATTTAAATATCATTTAGACATGTTTTTTAATATTCCCACTTATCTAATTTTTCAAAATCCACATAGCCAAATGCTAAACCACATAGCCAATTTGAAATCCATGTAGCTAATTTTACAGAATTGATTACATTATGTATTCCGACCTTATCTTGTGATACATAACTCTAGATTAAGTAATTATTATTGGTTTAGAAAGATAAGAAAATTATATACATTTCATTATAATATATTAAAATATGAATCGATCTTTATCATGTCATGGATTAGGTTAGAAGTTACTAATTGCTTTTAGCTTGGATTCTATAGTTTTTTAGAACTGTTTTGATGTTGTATTTTGATGATAACTTGAGTTATTTAAGTCTGATTAAGGTGATTATTGATTATTTGGAAATATAATTAATTTTTATAAATATAATTCAATTGGACCCAAAGTTGATGCTTCTGTTTAAGAGGTCTGGTTTAGGTCTAAAATTTGATAAGTCAAGTTGTTTACAAATTTCCCAAATTGTCTAGGTGAATTCTATTACATGAATCACCTACATGATTCACCTACATGATTCACCTACATGTTTTATCTAAATGAATTTTACTATGTGAATTTTTCTATATGAATTGTTTTTATGTGAATTGTTTATGTGATCAATTTTTCTATGTGAAGATTAGCTACATAGATAAATTTTCTTACATGGTATAATTTAGTTACATAGAATATATTATCTCTCAAAATGATATTTTAATCACTATAAATCAATGTTTTTATGGATCTAAAATATTTTGATATTTTTTATATATACCATGAATTGATTTTGAATAAAAATCCACTTTATTGTGTGTTAAAACTCATTTTTGACCCTTGAGATATATACATACATAAATATGGAAATATGCTCCATTTTACATAATGCTTGACATTTTCATTTTCTGTAAGTTTAATATAAATATATTTAATGATTAATTTGTTCAAAAATTACATAGTAATTATCTAGAAGCCATGTGAACAAGTTTTATACTGTTATATGAGAAATTAAATGAGATTCAAATGGGATTAAGAATGTATGTATGTTCATGCTAATATTTTGGAAAATGTGATATTCAAAATTAACCTGGATGGAATATAAATTGTTTGTTTCAAATATTTCCATGGATTTTCTCAAGGAAATTAATATTCATTATTTAATAAGATATTAATTATTCTAAGTTTATTTCTATTTATAAAAAATGTATTGTAAATAATATCAGGAGAGAACTTAAAGGCTGAAAAGTTTAAATTAGAAATTTTTGGGAATGTCAATAGTTAGTCTAGCATGAATTATTGGAGTATTCCAAGGAATTTATTACCAACTTTTGTGGATGTATTAACTATTTTATTAATTTTATATTATTCTAATTATTATTTTTATATAGCATATATTTCATTTTTACAGTGTAATAAAAGATACTTCCATGTGATTATTTTATCATTGGAATTTATAAAGAAAATATCCATTATTATTTGGTGTATAAAGGGACTAGGATAGGCAATGAAGAAAGATTAACATGGCATTGTTGTAACTATTATGTGTTATTTAGTTTGAAACTGAGTCATGGAGCTTCATCGTTCATCTGCCTGTTGAAGCAAGCTGGTGGCTGCCTGAGCTTCATTACTTCAATATCTTGAAGAGCCTGTGCACTACCTGATCTAATCGGTGGCATCTTTATTTAAATTCATTCACCTAGTTAAACTATATTATTATTTCATTATGTTGTAACTATCAAGGTTTTATTGTCCACACTTAGTGTGTCTTTCATGGGTTTATACTTCCCTAAAAAGAGGTACATCTAAGTTTTGTCTTTACCCTTAGAAGATTGGGTTTAGTCTATCCCCTTGTAAGAATGGATTCCGCTTAACCCATAAAACAGCAGAGGAAAGGATTTCTCATATAAGAGTATGGGTTTAGTTCGTCCCCTTAAAATATCAGATTCCTCCTAACCTGTAAAATAAAAGAGGTTTGGACTTATCCTATGAAATTCTAGGTTGGGTCTACTCCTATAAAAGGATTGGTTAGGTTTTTCTCCATAAAATATTGGGTTCTGTCTAAACATGAAAATAGAAAGAGGTTAGGATTGGGCTTATAAAAGTCTAGGTTGGGTCTTCTCCTGTAAAAGGATAGGTTTTTTGTATCATCCTAGAAATTCTAAGCATAGTTTTACTTTTAATAAATGTTTAATTTATTGATTTGTTTTATAATTAAAACCAACTAAAAATTGTTTTTAAGTGAGAAACCTTTTTGTGAAGTGGTTTTCTTTAATAAAAATTAGTTTTGATTTAAATTCGGTTATAATATTCAAGTTATAAAAATGTTACTTTTATAATATTTTTAAGGGGTAATATTTTATTGAAAAATAAAAAATATATATTTTAATATAGATATATTAATTTCTATATATTTTATATTCTTTAAATATATGTTATAATTTAAACAAGATAAAATTCAAGTTAACTTTCTATTATTTTAAAATAAAAATGTTAAACGGGTACATTTGAGGTCATATTTATTTAAATTTATTTTTAAAACTTATTTTGTATATAAAAAAATACAACTGTGTTAATTATTTAAAATTACATTAATCCAAACATGGAAATTCATTGTTTTCAAAATTATTAACTTTAATTTATAATCCTTTATTATATGCTAATAATATTTTTCATTAATAAAATATTAATTTGATATAAAAAATTATAATAAACAATATGAAAATGTTAACATTAAATATAATTATTATTAATGCATTTTTTTAAATTTTAAACAATTAATATAAGATAAATTTAATTACAATAAGAATTTAATTATTAGAAATTATATATATACCTATTATTAATATGGTATGTAATTGAATTTCTTTAAATAAATAATTTTAATACATGTTTAGTGTATAAAATTATCCACCCAAGTTCCCTAAAAGAACCCACCTCGGTCACATAATAGACTAGGGGTCAACCTCATGGGAGGTAGGTCAACCAAGAGGACCCATAGAGGCAAGTGGTTCGAGATCCTCTCTACACATGCATGGGAGACATGGGTATACATAGAGCACCTAGTGATCATGTTTGGGTCAAGTGGATCGTGTTGTGGGTCGGAAACATAGTGAAGATGGGAGAGGACCACGTTACTCGCATCTATAAAGTTTTAGGGAGCGCTTAACTTATATTCAAGCACCCAGAACACCGAGTAATCGATGTGGACACGCGATCCTAGTCACTATTCACACATTTTAAAATTCTTGTTTAGATTGTGGTCATTTGATCAGATGAATCCCAACCATCCGATCATCTGTGGAATCTTCTTCCTCATAGGCCAAACACTATTATTCATCATCCTTCCCCCATAACTAATCATGGGTATGACCTACAAACAACCACCTCGAGACCCCTACCTTCATGGTATTTTCCTTTAGAAATAGTTCTGTGGCCCTCAACCTATCAAAAAAAGACCTATGAAGTTCTTTTGACCACAAAAATCATCCACATTTATATCATCAGTGAAGCTTCACCTAATTTAAAGATTCATTTCTAAGGAATATTAGAAAGGAAAAGAATAAGCATAAATAAATATATATAGAAACAATCAAATTAACTTTGTGAGTTATATCATATACAATGATATATATATATATTTGTTTATGTATATATATGCAAAACAAAAATAGTAATATTGCCATTATTTTTTCCCATATTAAGGATCAAAGATTCAAGCCTTGTTATAGAATAATAGGCACACTATTTTCATTTAAAAAAATATCCCCTTCAACATCTAGCATTTTCCATAAGCCCCATACGTGTGAAATTGGAGCACCCAAACTCTTATGTATAAACATATTGGGACTCCTTTCATTTGTGGGAAACTCTTCCTAAGCTCTCTCCCACTCTCTCCCTCTCTCCCTCTCTCCCTCTCTATCTCTCTCTTTATCTCTCTCTCTCTCTCTCTGATTGCATGTTCTAAGCATTCAATTAGACAACAAGAATATTTTATAGCTTGTTTCTATCTATCAATTGAGTTAAGGGTAATTTTTTTATTAAAAACTATTATTTTGTTTAAAAAACTTTTTTTGAGAGGTTATTATTTTATTTATATTGTAATTTTATTTCAAAATTATATGTAGGGGAATTATATTTTCAATATTTATATTTTTGTAAGGTTGATTTTTTATGATCAAAACTCATATCTTTACAGATTATATTTTATGTAAAACTGTTTTTAGTCAAAGTTTTTTAATGGAGTGGTATTTCTTTCAAAAAAAATTTTTTTTATGTATGCAATATAATTTGTTATTTTCAACTTCTGTTTTACAAATTTCATTTTTATATATTATAAAAGGTTAATTTAAATTAGTGATGGTATTTATTTTTAAAAAATTATAATTTTATGATTGTGTTTCAAAGATTATTATTTTATGTAAGGGAGTTTTTTTAAGTTATTTCAAAAAAAATTATTTTCTTAATTAAAGGGTGAATTTAAAATAATAAAATTTATCATTTTATGTTATTTAATTTCAATAAATTTATTTGAAAGTTCAAGTGGGATTTACAATTATTATTTCACGTTAAAAATATCATTTAATTTTTTTGGATGTCTCACATATGTATATGTATGACCATGCACTATGTATGTCACTAACAATTCATGCATATATTAAAAAATATTATTGTCATGAGATTTGATTACTCCATATTCAGTGGTTTATTTCCTATGGATGTTTATATATGTACTTATATTTATACACACACACACACATACATATAAATATATATATGTAAGCATTCATTATCATATTTTCAAAACTCAAAAACTTCAGTGAAAAATAAAAGGTGGATCAAGTTCAAAATGTTTTATAAAAAAATTTGGCACTTGGAAATTATAAACATTATAGGGATTTGGGGAGTGAACCCAACCCTCCAAGATGGGTATCCCATAGATAACTTTTAATGTTCCATGTGGGCAAAAGTTTTTTTTTATGTTCTTGTGAAGTATTTTTCTAAAAATCACTGAATGCTTTTATTAAGAAAATTATTTCCAAGTACATATTTAAAAGGCCGTTATATTTTGAAAATAAATTGGATTTTCAAAGTGATTTGAATTATGAAAGGATTTTGAAAATTATTTTATATGGTTATATATTTTGAAAACCCTAGAATTTTATTTTTGAAAAGTATTTATCAAATGTTTTATATTCTATACAAAATAAAATGATTTCAAAAGAGTTTTGTATAGTATTTATAAAAGTATTTTCACTAGTTTTAAAACCCCTTATTGGGAAATTTTATGCTCACCCTATATTTCAAAAAAAATCATAGCCTCATTAGAAGTTCCAAATGATTTTATCTTCATTAAAGAGATAGCATGATCAAATTAAAAATAGATGTTTATTTATTTATTATCTTAAACTCCGATATGATGTAAGGATTATTCCTAATCCTCCAAAACCTTGACCAGAAAAGATCCTTATACTTTTAATAGACTATATATTTTCAGTTTCTTTTTATAAAAAAATATACAACAAGTTTTTTCACCGGATTCAGAAGCACGGTCTCGGGATGTCACAGTTTTTGTTTGAACCAGTAAAAGACAAGGGAATTAGGTTAAGCCTCCATGTGTGATAAAGATAGATATAAGGAGTTTTAACTCTCCTTAAAAAGTGATATACCATATTGGGTGTCATATATCTCAGTTCATAAGATGGGTGAAGCATATATTAGGATCATTTAGATCCAAAATACTATAGAAATCTCTTATGTTCATCTTTTACTTGAATTTTATTTTCTCTTTCTTTTCTCAATATCTGTGTGGTTGAATTGTTTAATATTTATACCAATCACTTTTTGCTCATAAATTTTAAACTATGATTATTTTTAAAGAAATAAAATTCACCCCCACCTTTTTCATTTCCATCACCCCTTCGGGACCTAACACAGACTTTGTTAACCAATCAATAATCACCCAAACAACGTCACAACTCCTCAGGGTCTTGGGTAACCCCATAAAAATTTCCAACATGACATCCTCTCACTTCTTCATGGGAATTGGAAGTGGCTATAGTAAACCACTAGGACACTGATGCTTGACCTTTACCCTCTAGCATGTAAAACATCGGGAAATAAACCCATTGATCTCCCTCTTCATCATTAGTCACCAAAATCGTCACTTAAAGTCATGGTACATATTTATCAAAATAGGATGTACCACCCATATAAAGGAATGGAAGTAACTCATTATATCCTATCTAGTGGAATCAGGGAATACTAATCTCTTGTGCACAAGGATCACATCTTCATTTCCCAATGACCACTCAGGTATCGGGTCACCTCTAGCTAGTTTTTTCCATATCAAAGCACACTCTGGGTATAACTCATGTATTTACTTCACCCAATATACTAGAGAATATATTTCCACCAAGTTAGAACAATTCATCGATCCCTAATCCTCTGAAGCATCCATCCTCTAGTCAACCAACAAGCTCATCAAATGTCACTGCTCCTCTAAAGTCTACTCACCAAAATCCTGCTCAACCTGCATATTATGACTAAGTGCATCTGCAATGATGTTACCCTTCCCAAGTGTATACTTCATATCAAATTCAAATGTCTAAAGACACTCTAGACAGATAATATGTCTCAGATTTAGGCCCCACTATGTGAATATTTAGTGAAGGATCTTATGTCCCGTGTAGACAACAAACCTCACACTAAAGAGATAGTGTCTCCAACACTTCAGAGTGTGAATTTAATTCTTTTTATTTTTCATTTTTTGAATCCCAACCTCCTCCCACTTTTCCCTCAACCCACCCCTCCCCTTTTGACCCCTTCCCCTCCCCACATCACCCCTCCCGATCCCCATCCCTTTCTCTTTCCAATCTCATGCCCCACTCCCTTCCCCCATTTCCCCATCTCCTCCCTATCATCCCACTTATCCCTCCAGGCCTCCCATTCCACTCACCTCGTCACCCCACTCTCCCGCCTCACTCACTCGACCCCACCTCCCTATTCTCCATGCCCCCTCCAACATGCTTCCCTCTAATCCCCCTTATCCAGCGCCCCACCCCATCCCCCCTCCCCCTACTAACAAGCAGCACCCCATCTTCACCATTCGCCTGGTGCACACCACGATGACTGGTCTCTCCTCCGCTGACCAACACAATAGTCGAAGACCATCCACCTCCATTCTAAGAGTGAGATAGTAGTTCAGGCACGTCATCCATGTGCATAGAGGTTTGATTCACTTTCAAAGATTGGTGATGCACACTAAGAGTGAATACAAATGAATCATTTTTGTGGTGGCGCGATGGTGTGGTTCGATGTTATGGAGATCAGCGGAGTAGTGATTTTTATTTTGTGATCACCGATGGTGTCTTGTGGTGAAAACTACGACAAAACAAGCACAGTGATATCTATTTATGATTTTATGTGTTGTGTTTTCATCATGGTGGGATAATTCTTTTGTCAGAGTTGTGATGAAAATGATGGTAATTGCATGTCATTATTTTTTAACCATGTTTGATTGCCTTTTGAATTAATTTTAATTGGATGTTTAATTAATTAATTATATCTACATTTAAATTAGTTGCCATTGGGATCTTCACTCATGCTTTGGTTCCCATTCATGTGATACCTAATAAGTAATCATGAGAAGTATTTCTTCAGAGAATTTATTTATCCGGAATTCAATCAAGCACGTGAGTGAATTATAAATAAATATATATATTAATAAAAAATAATAATATTTTTTGTGCTCTTTCCTTCAAACTTGCATGAATGATACCTAATAAGTAATATCATGTGGGTGAAATTGATGCAGGTAGATACATTGACTTTGTGAGAAATGGGTCATTGTATTTCATCAAGTGATTATATGCTATAATGATGCACAAATTATTCATCAGGACGAAGAAAAAAATGAAAGATAATTTGTGTGAAAATTATAATACTGTCCAACATCAGAGAATGATAGGTAATGGTATTTTGATTAAATTTGGAATCGGTGATAATTAAATAAATAAATATTCAGATATGATAATTATATAATTGGCATTGCATTCACCTGAATGGAAGCCATGACCCCGACACTTTCATCTCTACCAGTTTTTTTCCATACTTAATTTAGTTCACTTAGATAGTTTTAGTTCATTTAAATAATTTTTTTAAATAGTCAGTTATTTTTTAGAACTCTTTATTTGTTAATCACATTAAGAACTCATCCTCTAGAACATCCTTCCAGGAGTATATTCTTAGCATCTACTCACATTCTCTCTGTGGTTTGACCCTGCTCTCAGCTTCTACAGTAGTTGGTAGATTAATAAATAATAAAAATTTCATGTGTTGTGATACACGTTCCAAATTTCTGGTGTTGTTGCTAGGTATAATAGTAGCATTAGGAGTTCCTTTAAAAGAGTGATTTAGGTAAAAAATAGTTTACTACTCTGGGAATTTTTCATTGCATGAATTTTAAAGACACCCAAAAGTTCAGAATGGTGTGTTCAGTACCATAAAGCTATAATAAATACCTACCCTATATAGGAACAACTCAAGGTACAATGTATAATGATTCACTGCACATGAGCTCTCTAGGTAATCCTTGTTATTGTAATGATTTTTATTCAAGTCCATGTCATGATCCATGTGATAATGCTTCTCCATATTCTACTTCTAGTTCCTACCCACCATTTGATCATTTTCAATGTCAATGCATTCCTAAAAATTTATAACTCGATAATTCATGTGAAACAAATGATTCAATAATTGGGCGCATGTTGGTTTATGTTATCACTGAGACAAATAAGATGTTTTAACTTCAAGATGAACATAATGAAAAGTTGATTTCTTCAACAAAACATTTAGAAAATAAAATTAAAAGTTTATAAAATCAAATGAAATATCTAGAAAATCAAATAACTCATATTTTCCAACTAGTCGCCTCACTACCACTTGATGATCTAATTCAGAACAATTCTATTGAGGTAAGTGAGGCGGAGGTTCCATTTGAACAACATCCAGTTCATGATTCTGATGATGAGACTATGTTGATTGATCCTTCTTCCTGATATACCATTGATGACTCCTCTCCATAAAAAATCAATTCTTCCAATCTAATCACATTTCATGAATATGATAGCTTAGTCTTCCACCCTGTTGAACATAATGGTCCCTCAGAAAATGTTATTTCATGTCCTTATATGAGTTCACAACCTAGACATCCTAAAATGAAAAAGGACTCATTCAATGTCTATCAAATTACACATTTTGAGGACGAAGAGGACGTCAAAATAGGACCCTTATTTACCATGATAGATTCATAATTGAACCCAAACAACATGGAATGCAACATACAAGAGGACATCGTTTCAAATGACATTGAGTCTCCACCTTCTAAAAATCTTTTTGAGTCATAATATTTTTACAAAATGGAGACATCTGAGACATTTCTAGTGTCAGAAAATCAATCAGAATTGGTGGTGGAAAATAGTTATAATTTTCTAGAAACAATGGAAGAATGATATTTCCTGGAGGATCCTGAGTTCGTGGTGACACATGTGCCAATGGAGAAATACGATGAGGGTGGTATAGAAGAAAATTTTGAAAAAGATGTCATTCTTGACACAATCGATTCATCTTCTCTAATTCATCCCAACCTACTTTCTCCATGCATTAAGGTTAAAAATATTTAACTTGAAATACCCACATATGCTAACAATATTGTTGACCTTATCACAATCAATGAAACCATAGAGCATGAATTGAATTGGAAACCAGTGGATTTCCCTATGCTAGTGGTTGGTGGTGAAAACAAATCGGGATACACCATCAACCCAAAAACGGAATTCAAGGATGTGATGGATATTATTTGATCATTGAAGGAGTCTGGTAAAGGAATTTTTTCACCCATGCACGTTCAAAGAGGTAACCTTCTTAATCTTTCCACTGAATTCATTTGCCCAAAATTCAATTATTTGGTGATTATTTCTTCAGGTGAGGTATATTTATTCCCTTGTGAGTTGGTCAATTTTCATTTCATTCCTACCATCCATTTTTCTAACAAGTTTCCATTGATATATTGGGAAACTTTCAGGATAAATTCATTTTCAATGAATGGATTCCACACTCTCACTGATAAAGAAGCAGATGCATGGTATACATTTCCATTCAATATTGGTGGAGTTTCAATAACTTATGGCTGAAGATGAAGTAAACTTAGTTCTCAATTGGTGGAAACCCATATTTTTCTTTCCTTTCACTAAATTTAATTTCATTTCATTTAGTTTATTTTAAATAAAATGGCATGTATTTACTGTAATCTATTTTCTCCTGGTACTGTAGTGGAGTTGAATTAATCATACATATTTTTATCATCCACATGATTTTGATTATGGTGTGACTTTTTTTATATGATTTGGGTATGTGCTATATATGTGTAGATGTTATAGGTATATCATTTCTAGAGCTTCATCAGATACAGATAGTCTTTCCACGTCTATCTTCACTTATACAGGGAAGTGTTTTATTTTTACATATTTTATGCTTCCAAAAACATCATGTAATCCACTAAATACTTCCTATCATTTCTAGAGTTTCATTAGATATAGGGAAGTGTTTTATTTTTCCATATTTTATGGTTCATAGTGTGAACCAAAGCTACCGACTCCAATTAATGTGTGTAGTAATTCTGCTCATGGGTTCTCAACTAAATTGAACTGTAAGACACTACCTACTCCCTATGACTTATAACTACTCCCAAACCAATGCCTAATGCAAAAAAGTATATTGAATATCTGATATTAGGCTCAGTAATTATCAGTACCGGAATTATGTTCAACCTCTCTCCAACTCAATAAATACCAATTCACAGTGGTCCGAACAATGGAACTTTACCCCCTTCTTCATTAGAATAGTCATAGGTGTTTATAATTAGGAGAATTCTTGAATAAAATTATATTAGTATCTAGATAATCCTAGAAAACTTTTGATCTTAATCATATTCTAGGGAAATATCTAGGACATCACTTCCTCAACCTTCTATGGGTCCATGGATATGCCTATCTTAGACACCACATGCCACAAGAACCTCACCTCTTGAATCAATAAGTCACACTTTGATAGATTGGAATAAATTAAATGTGCTCAAATTATAATTAGAACTATCTCGAGGTGTCTATCATGTTTCTCCAATGTTAGTGAGTAGATGATGATGTCATCAATAAACACTATGATGAACGATTCTAGGTAAGGGTTGAAGATCTTGTTCATGCAATCCATGAACACTTTCAATGAATTCATTAATCCAAATGGAATCACCAAGTACATGTATAACCCATACCAACTCTAAAAATTCATATTCGATATATCCTCATCTTTAACCCTCAGCTGATGATAGCCTGATCAAATATCAATCTTATAGAACCATAAAGTTCCCTATAACTGATCAAAAAGATCATCAATCTTGGGAAAAGGACATCCATTCTTCCTATCACATATTCCAACATCCGATAATCAATATAGATTTGAATACAACCATCTTCTTTCTTGGTGAACAACACAATTTCACCCCACAGTGTAATACTCGAGCTGATAAATCCCTTCTCCTCCAAGTCATCAAGCAGTACCTTGATCACCTCCAGCTCATCTAGTTCCATATGATATGGGGTTATCAAAATGGATTGTGCACCTATAATAAGATATATTTAAAATTAAAATCCTCTATAATGAGGAATTTCTAGGAATTCATCCTAAAATAAATCCAGATATAGATTCAAGAATGTAGGTAAAGTTGAGGGGGATGCCACTAATCTTGCCAAAATATCCAACCCACCATCTATGTCATGATCATCCCAAGATGACTCAAGTATAGTCCAACTAAACCTACTCCCAATTCCCATTCTTTGATCATTAAGAAAATCTCTCCCTTTAGTGAGGTAAATAGAACCCATCTATGATAGTAATTAATGTGATCTTGGAAGATGGTTATCCAGTCCATACCAAGAATCGCATCGAAGTTCATCATCTCTATTATCATGAAGTCCCACATATTTCCATAGCTAGATATGACTATTGGATACTCTATGTATCACTGTAAATTCTCTATTTTCATGCCCAATGGTGTATCAAGAGAGGGTAACTTAGAGGATATATTGATCTATAAGTCAAGTCCATTGAATACATGTGAAGATATAAAGGAATGGTGAGAACTTGCATCAAACAAGGTAGTAGATAAAGTATACATGATCAAAATTATACCTCAAATGGTAGATGGTATCTCACCACTATTTTGACTTGATTAGCATTGTGGCCCCTTTTTGGTGGCTAAGATGGTCCCAGCGAGACTGGGAAATATATCCTTTCTTGTGTTATGAAGGAGGTTCCACAGTTGAGTGGTCCTAGTGGGTGATTGGAGGGGTTAAGTTTTGTGAAATCATCCCACATTGGGTATGATGTCCTCAGATGGTATCCAATGGGTTTAATCATAGATCCATAAACACCCAATGACCCTCTTATCCATGATTCATAGACCTTCTTTCCAAAGGTAGGTGCTCACTAGATTATTTGGCGAATGACACTTGAGAACTCACATTGGTCGAGAGGATGGGAATTTGGGATCATCACACCCTTTTGGGGGGGAATTATTTCATGTTCTAGGAATATATTATAGATTAAAGCAATGTTCATATGTTCGTGAATCCTTGGTTCTTTCCCAAGCATGTTTCTGCAGATGACTCCTAAGTTACAAGATCAATTAGAAATATGCATGGGTTTGGAATCATCTATATATAAATGAGGTTATCTATTGATGAATACATCTTTATATACCCAAGGTTCTTCATCAATGTAACCCTCTTGTGGACACATTAGGTATTCCCTATTTTTTCAAGATAACAATTATTTAATCCATATTATGAGGTACTATGAAGTTTATCGTCATCTAGGGGGGACAAACACTATTTTGATGTTGGGGTAGAACCCATAATATGGTATTCCTACATATCCTCATGAGAGGAACCAGATCCCACATAGTTCAGTGCCACTTATCTGGACACATCACCTTTTAGGGTCATATGATAAGGACTCATCCATCCAGTTTAACACCATGCAGCAAGGACATCTAGGTGGAAGGTGCCTAGTCAATCTTTAGTGTGGGACTTACACAGAGGCGGCCCAAGGTACCTATAAGCGATGTATTCTTCAAGGTAAATGGTGTCCCTACTGGGAATATGGCCTGAAAAACATTAGGTTAAGTATCGATATCGAGTTTGGACCTCAGGGAGGCTTCTTATGTATCCCAGTTGGTTGGGAATCAAATCCCTCATATTTCAATATAATGGGCTTATGCATAGAATTTTCCTATAAAGAAGGCGTGATTTGGGTCTTACATTGGTGGAGAAGGCCCCTTTTGAGTCGGAGTTAGGACTTATACCATAAAGGAGGCCTTGATGTATTGGGGTTCATGATTGGGGTTAGCCTTTAAGGGGGATTCCCTTTGAGATCGGGCCTTATACAGACATCCTATGTATCCCAGTTATGGTGGGAATAAGAGGTGTCATAGTTCATTTCTGGAAGTAAATTGTGTAGGTTATGTGATCATCACTAGCCTCTAATCCCATGTGATCCATTCATGGTGTGAGAGACAAGAGGATGTGAAAGTTTCAACAAGCCACACACATTATCTTCTATACTGATGGGAAAGGATGAGGATGATAGTAAAAGAGGTTGGGGTGATAGCACCACCTCCTATGATCAAAGGGTCTTAATCTAGGAGGGATTCCCTTAAATTGGTTCTGGGAAAGGGGAGGAATGTTTCTTCTCATCAAAGGGAAAAGCAAGCGCGGTTTCACTTATTTATCACTGAACCACATTGAAGGGAAAATCCATTGATTACCCCTGATACCTAGAATGGGGAGGTTCACATTGGTATCCCAAGGTTGGACCCTGGATTAACATGGTAATGTAAACTTATGGACATTCCAGGGTTCCATACCATTACAGGAACTACCCATGTGACTCTACTTACCATGGATATGTAAACTCGGAAGGGCACACTGATGCACCTGATGGTTTTATCATATGGGTCTGGTGGATTTGGAAGAGGCCTTTTTCTGATTCCGATAGACTGGATCATGGAGAGACTATGGATGACACGGTAGGAATCTAAGGAACTAATTGGAGTTGGAGGGTGGAATGCCCAAAAATACCCCATTCTGAGTACCATTTTCTCATGTGGGATGGGGTTCCTTCCACATAGTGTGATTCTATGCAGTTGAAGGGGTATTATATGTACCATAGTGGTATGAAGACCTAAATTTGGCCCACATAGCATTTTTCTACATGGAACTAGGTTTCACCCATTTAGCACTTTGCTACGCGGGGCTGAGAATTGCTCGTATACCATTGTGGTACGTGGGGATGGGATCTGGATGCGTACCGTGATAGTATACGGGGTTGAGTTCTAACCGTGTAGATATTTTCTTTGTGGTGTAGGGTTCTATCTACATAAAACATTGTTATGTGGAATGCTAGTTTGTGGAAGTGGCATTGATCTTGCGGTTCGTGGGAATTTCTTCCACAGAGGAAGCTAGTTTGTGGTTTCAGAGATTCCTATTATTTTTTCTTCTTTCATGGTGCAAAGTGGGCTTTACCTTTGGGTAATCATCAAAGGAGTCATTCTTTCATGGTGATATTCTTCCTCCATGCCTTCAAAACTCTAAAATACATTCTCCTAAAGTGTCAAAATCCTCTCCACCCTTCTTCAGTCCCCCTTGGGGTCCTTTTATAAAAGAAAAAAAGGGATAGGTAAGTGGTTTTCACTGCACCTTTTGCGGAATCCCAAGGAAGAATTACTCGAGCTGCAGATGACTTAGTCAATAGAGGCTCGTGGGTTTTATGGTTCACTGAGGCGGAAAAAATACCTCCTTGCTCTCGTGAACAACATTTTTTGCAGGACACCATCTGCTTCACCTCACCTGTTAACTATCTGATTCTGTAGAAAATGGTATACAGGGGATAAATTCTGCACCTACATTACATGAATGGTAGCATTCGTGGAGATCTGGTGTTGCCATTTTCCTTTCACGAACCATTTTGTTCATGGATGGTTCGCAGATGGACTTCCATGCAAAGCGGAAGTTTGCGAAGGACGTTTTTTCATTCATAGTCCAGGCTTTTCCTTTTCCAATTCTGGCTTCTTCAGCCTTCTTCTTCAATTTTTCCTTCAAATTTTTTTCCTTCCTTTTCCAAATATATGGGAGTATTTTTCTTTCCCTTTGTAAAGTTTTCAGTACCCAACAAATTCCCCCATCAGAGTGGGTTCCAATCGGGATGAAGAAGAGGCTATTCTGATGTAGGAATCATTCCTGAAATAAGTTGATTTGTGGTAGAAGGGTGTGCCTATAGGAAGGGACCATGCCTATATAAGGGGGCCCAAATCATTTTTCTTTTACCATTGTTTTTAGCGACTTTAGCACTCTTGTGATTCTCTCATCCTCCTAGCCTTCGTGAACCGTCTCCTTTATGAATTCCCCTTTCCCAAAAACTTCTCCTTGCATTCCCTGAACTAAAAATCCATGTTTGTGAATGGTGAGTTTGGTCTTCCACATAGTGCAACTTTGTACATGGTTTTCTATTCAGTAAATCATTAGTTCGCTGGATAGTTCCTTCTGAGCTTCTGCAAATTGTGGGTGGGACTTCTGTGAACAGTTTGGTTCGTGGAAGGTTCCTTCCACGAACCGTTCTTGGGGCTTTGGTACGTGGACTTCCCTTAAGTCCTTTGTCAATTTTTTTGTTGAACTAACTTTTTCTTAGTCTTTTTCATATTGAAATGGATCCTTCATAGGTCGTTGCTGAGTTTGTTATTGATGCTTCTACCCCTCCCCTTTCAACTACTTATGAAAGGCAGAGGGACATGATAGAAGCTACAAAAAACAAGATCGTCATCATCCCGTTGCATCAATCTTTAGCTAAAATCCTCAATGAAGGTCAAAGAGAGTATTTGACTTCAGATAGATTTCCCATTTATGGATTTATTTTACTATCTGATGCGGTAATTCTAGAACTGCACTCGGCTAGCCAACTCGTGGCATGGATAATCAATAGAACTATTCTTAAGGCCCTCATTTCATCAATATGAATATTCATACAGAAGGATAATGTTGTTGGTTCCTTATTTAATTATACCCCTCGATCACCAGAGGATGCATGAAGAGGGCCGGATTACAAGGCCCACTACTACTGTAGAATTAAACTGACGGCTATAGAAAATGAACAACATGGTTGGTCGTCAAAATTGGACCTTTATTCTGGAGGTTTATTTGGTTTGGAATGGGGGTGACCTTTTTGGGTTTGTCAAAGATTTGAGGAATTTCAGGCCGAATTGCATATTGTGGGGATGTATGAGGCTGTTTGGGTATCCCAAACCTATACTCATCGAACCAGTGCCCTCATTTTTCATCTTTTGAGTAGATGGATCCTAGATACCAACACCTTTCATATAGTCCTTGGAGAGGTTAGTATTATTCTCTAGGATGTCCGGTTCATTTCAGGAGTCCCCATCGTCAGGAATATGTATGAAGAATCCCTACCTCCCTCCTCTACTTGGGATGATGAGGAGAGGACTCCTCCTCTATCTTAGAAAATTATTGAAAAATCCAAAGCTCTTTCAAACAATATTGATCCTTTACCGAAGCAAGAAATCCCTTTTTCTGACTGGATTCATACCTTTGCTAAGAGAAATGGTCAAGAGCCTTGTGCATCCAAACCCAGGTCCTGTCCAACCAAAGACACCCGAAGGTGATCAGGTTACTACTATCCTATCTTAGAGGAGGGTTAGTTCTACAAATGAAAATGGGAACTTGTTCCCTATGTTGACTAATTTTTTTGGCTGATGGCCTTCTTGGCCATGTTTCTGAGTGGCTGGCTCTTACTAATGCATGACTTTGGTGGAGTAAGAGTCACAAACTTTGTCATGGTAGCTCAACTGACCACTAGAAAATGCATCAACCTAGATATTCCATTATTAGAGAAAATATATCACTTGTTGGGCCAGATCAGTGAGCGGAAGATGCCTCACCAACTGGTAGGGACTTTCCAAATCCTTTGGGTCTAGATAAGATCCCATATAGAGGGTATACATTTATCAATCCTCTACCGATCTCGAACGTTGTACTCTAGTCGTACCTTTAGAGTACTAATGGGGTCATGCTGATGGGATGGGCCATGCAGGATAAGTAGGAAGAGAATAATGAAAGTAATTAATGATAATTAATGAATCAAATCAACTTTCATGACCACTTTACTCATAGTCCATATGCCTCCCCTACCGGTACTTTAGTGAATGATGAATCGGATAATTTTATTAACTGAGGCTACCACTTTTCTTTGAGAGAGGGTATCTTGGTTGTATGTATTGACGGGGAGCTTATCCACAAGGGATATGTTCCCTACATATTTGGATGTCAATTCAACTATGTTCAAATTATGTACCCTCCTACCCTTAACAGAGCTTGTCAGGAAAAACATTTTATGATAGCTCAACAACTTTGGCTGATATTTACCCAGGAAGACACACAGCGCAAGATTAAGATTCTAAATACCATGATTTTTGAAACTTCCCTCACAAAGGGTTATGCCAACACCTGGATTTGATCATACTTGAATGGCCAATTAGCAGATCTGGTTCCCATTTTCATGTACTCTAAAGTGTTTGTAGAAAAAGGGAAGTAAAAGAAAACTATTGAGGATTCCTTACTAGAAAAATTTCATCATAAGTCTCCCATTTTTGATCCCATGAGGAAGGCTTTGAAAGCTTGTGGATCTAAATCTCTGGATTTCAGTGCTACTACTGAGGGCCGACCACCCATTCCATCTAATGTTTCCTTTCCTGTGGCTTGGAGGTAGTGGGATTTACTAAGGGGCGGTCAATCTTTTTGTGATCAGTCCCCCAGGGTCTTTGGGTAGTTTCTTCAGGAGTGGGATATCTCTCTTACCAATCTTGGTTATGTGTCAGCACTGACCAACATATCCTATCATGATGACCCTAAAAGGGTGAATCATTACCTTTAGGATTTGGAATCCCCGGTTCACACTCGGCAAAATTGTTGCAGATACTCTAATCGAGTACTTTCAATGCTGAGACCAGAGGTTGATGGGATGATGATGATGACGATGATGACGATGATGATGATGATGATGATGATGATGATGATGATGATGATGATGATGATGATGATGATGATCATCATCATCATCATCATCATCATCATGCCTCTAGGGGTGAAAATATTTATGATTTTACTAACATGACCAGAGTAGGATAAATTCCTTACCCACATCTAGAGTCTCACAAGAACCCAACGCTTGAAAGTTTAAGGGCCGAGGAGGTGCCCAAAAATTATTTGTAGCTAATGGGACCAGCCACGCTTCCTTGAGAAGATCCTCCAGCACTGTTTATCCCCATTACGATTTCCTTTATAAAATCTTGTAGATTCTGGGATGACCTAAGCGTGAGCGCTTCTAATTAGGACATCTAGGAGATGCTTCAAAAAGAATGCTTTGATATTTTAGGTTTTGGAGCAACCATTTTACCTTCATGAATATCTATTGAGGAACATCCAGATGAAGTATTTGTATATCTAGATGAGATGAGCACCTGCCTTCATTTTACAAAGACAAACCTTACCGGTCTGATCGGGTGACATGGATGGTGATAATCTTGAAAGTGGATGATACAGAAGGAGAGGTAGTTATATTTTCTGACCTCAACCTTACTTTTTCTTGGTGTAAGGATTCTAATTTGTATCCCTTACTTTTTTAGAAACCTGGGGAGGCCTTGGAGGTGTCACTTTCTTCAGTTTATACCCCCAGAGGTACAAAAGATGGGGAATGTACCCCTTCGGATGTGGGAGTTTCCATGGAGGGATCCCCCGGAGCTAGAGAACATATGTATATAGTCATTGCAAACCCCATCGGGGTATTCCCACCTCTAGTTTTTACTATTTCTCCCACCATAGGGTTATCCCATTGGAAGACCACAAAACATCAATAGGCCTCACACCTATTGATATGTATAAAGTCAAGTATCATAGGTAACAACCATATTATTTTACATGGTTGACACACTAAATGTTTTCATTAATTTAACAATCATCATATATTTATTTCAGTGCACGTTTGATAAGTAATGAGGTGGAAACCATTTGAACATCTACGATTCCTATCCCTTGGAGGGACAGCAGATACAGGAGGTACCACCAGCGACTACAGTTGAGCAGCTCAGAGAAGCTGAGCCAACCCAGGATGTGGAGGACATATCTAGCCCATGAGGATATTTAGTTCAAGATCAAACATCCCCCATTTCAATAGGGAGATAATTTTTGGAGGTGGAAGCTTCAACTGCACGCGGCGATCACTCTCCTTTAGGGATGATTGGGAAAACATTGCCGATGACGGTGGAGATAGATGGGGAGCCTCAATTTACAGATGACATGAGGGAGATCTAAAGTATTGAGAGAGAACCCACTTCAAATCAAGTGGATTTTGGAATTGGGGAAGGTTCATCCTTAGTATTCAAATCCCCTATTGAGCATACAGATCCTACTCCTTCGGGGGATACAACCATAGAAGAGAGGGTTGTCTCAACTCAGAAAAGTCTAGAGCTGGACATCATTCCTTAGTCCATGATAGTTATTCCAGTGGTCATAGTCTTAGTTAGAGACCTTTTAGGGTCTACTGTTCCGTCCGACAATGGTTTTTCTCCATAGGCATCTTTAAGCGATCTCATGGTCCATTCACAGATTGAGGGTGCAACACCAGATTTTCCAAGTGGTGATGCCATAATGAGTGTCGAAGAAACTGGTACTTTGACAAGTGGAGGTTATTTTTCTAACTATTAAACTATTTATTTTTTCTCTCAGGATTCAAACATCCACTTTAATTTTCCCTTGATTTTAGGATCACAACCCTGAGCACCTGCAACTGTGCCTGACGCTTCGATTCTTCCTCTTGTTGACACTACTGAGGATGCAACGGCTGAGGGGTCGAATTGCACTGAGGCCATTTAATCAAGACCTTCTCTGGTGACACTCACTCCTGAGTACATTCTACCCTCTTATAGTGATTCTGAAGTAGACTAGGAGGGCTTGGCTAGACTCCATCCTATTCTTCAAAAAGTGTGGTGGAACAGATGGAGGCTGATTTCACAAACCCCCCTTGCAAAAACATGTAGACCAAGATTCCCATGTTACACCATATGTTTTTAGTCCTTGGGTATTGAGGGTTCAATTATCATGGCATCCACAACATAGTAAATCAGGTGGTTTCTACCAAAGAGACAATTGGTGCGCTCAAGTATTATCTTTCCACTGCAAACTCCATGGTTCATCTTACCGCTGGTAGACAAATACTTATGAATGAAGCTATCAAGAAAGCTGGGACAGTTATGATGCTACAGAGAAAACTCGCAAAACAGAGGTCCTTAGAGGAGCAACCTGATCAGGAGGTGGAGTAGTAGATCAAGGAACCAGAGAAACTTAGGCAGGAACTAGACCGTGTCATGGTCTTAGTTAATGAGGGGCAGTAGCTAGTAGAAGAGAGGGAAAAGGTTGGGTTTGACACAACGAGGGAGGAGGAGGCATTGTGGGCTAGTGAGGAGGCTGAGACTTCAACTTTGTTGGAGCTCTGTTAAGTCATTAAAGAATTGAATTAAGCATTAATACAATTTTTTGAATCTATAGAACATCTTCTGTAATTATTATTCCCTGCTCATATGGATAGGCTCTAGATTATGGATGTCCTTCCATTTTCACTTAATGGAATGAATTTTTTTCTCTCTCCAATGCTTCTCCTTTAAATTTTCCTGCAATTCCAATCAATCATGATTAAATATATTTGAAACAATAATCTCAATTAAATGTCAATTCAAGTCATAATTTAGGATAAATAACACAATCAAGTCATGCTTTAATTTTTTCTTGAGCCGAGGGACTCAACAAGCATAGTTTTACTATTGCTATGTTTTTATGTAAATCCCTACAAGCTTTGCTCCTTTTTCATTATTACCCTAATTTTTCCTAAAACTGATCTAGTGTGGGCTTAGAGGGTGTGACTTGACTCTTTCTTAGGATGCCCTGTGTGGGTTTTCAACCTAACAAGCTTTGTGTCTCTTTTTATTATTTGATTGCTTGATATTTTGCCTAAACCATACAATGTGTAGGTTTAGCGAGATGATACTCGACTTTTTCCAAGGGTTCCCTTTGTGGGTTTTCATCCTAGCGAGTTCTGCCTTTTGTATAGGTAGTGTAAAGTCTTCCAAACTAAACTACCATGACTGATGCTTTAGATCGAAAATTTTTTTACCATGACTTGTGGGGTTAGGGCCCCAATTAGGGTTTATGGACTATGGATAGCCCAATACTTTTCAGACATGGATGAGGGATTTTTATTGACCCTACTTTTGTGTTTTTTAGGTGTGGAATATGATAGGGGGCATGGAAGCCATGGGGAATAAAGCGATAGGAAAATCCTCTCCTGAGGATGATTTTTTCCTTTGGTTTACAGAACATTTTTTGTGGGAAACTTATGCAAAGATGCCGGGGCATTGTAAGCATAGTCAAACAGAGGTGTCCACAGGACACTGGCCATCCATTCCCGTTGGTTGGGAAATTTTATAGAAATTTGTATATGTTTTTACTTTATAAGACCATAATGGGTGTCATGTTGGGGGAATGATTTCTGGAAGTAATAGGGGAATTCATATCGGTTTTGGTCTAGAAATCGCTCCCACGTGAATTTGACTTGTGCAAAGGAGGGTTGGAGCATGGTTTCGTTTAACGTTGTGCAACCAGGACATTTGAGACTCATGATTTAAAGTCATTTTACTCTGATTGGGGGGGTAAATGATTTTCCCTTTTCATGGTATTTTTACCATAAATGTTCTATCATCTTCAGGCATGAGAGGGGATAAAGGATGTAAACTATAATCCAGGGTTTTCCAAAACCAGTGAGTGAGGTGGGACGTATGCGTCATAGGGGCATAAAAAGGTAGGAAAATACTTTCATGAGGATGAATTTTCCTTTGGTCGATAGGCAGTTTTTGTGGGAAACTTATGAAAATACTCTAGGGCATTGTGTACATAGTCAAACAAAGGTGTCCACAGGACACTGACCTTCTATATCTGATAGTCATGGATGATTATGAGGATTCAGATATTTCTAGGCACAAAGTATGGATTGTGAAGAGGGGGTGTCTGAACATGAAAGGGACATTTTAGGCCGAAATTTCTTGAGAATGGGTAAAGACATCCTTTCTATACATGTGTTAGGAGGCTCCCCTGCACAGGTCTGACCTGTGCGCGGGAAATAGGGGTAATTTTATTTCATAGTTGGACTCAAGGTATAAGGTTAGGGTGTCACTACATATCCTATGACAATAGGAATCAAGTAATACATATTTATTGATATGTAATTTCATATGAATATCTGATTCATACATAGGAATGGGGAATTTTTATCTTATAGATGAGTTCACCCATGTAACGAGGCTCATACAGGATTTCCCCGTGTGGATTTATCTCACACATAGGATCATGGGAGAAATAACCTTTGATATTTCTAGACCCAAGAGTGAACATTGGGTATCATGCCTCATGTATTTTTAATGTCATGCGACTAGACATTGATATAAAAGTCCAGATTAACTGGAAGATAACCAGGATGGGATGTCCTGACATGACCAAGATGTGAGTATGAAGAAAAGACTAAACCATAACTCCAAGAGTTTTCAAATTAGAAGGAATGATACAGGGCTAAGAATCCATTGGGAGTATAGAATTAGGAAAATCCTCTCCTGCGGATGAATTTTCCTTTGGTCGAAAGGCCATTTTTGTGGGAAACTTATACAGAGCTGTCAAGGCATTGTGTGCATAGTCAAACAAAGGTGTCTGCAGAATACTAAGCATCCATTTCCGGTGGCCATGGGTGTTTGTGAAGATCCAAAATCACTTGAAGCACAGAGTTTGATGGTTGGAAAGGATGTGTCTGGGTATATTAGAAATATTCAGGCCATGATTATCCATAGAATTGGGGGTTATCCTACATATATCTGATTCGTATGTAGGGTAGGGAATTTTGTTGGATCCAGACCCGGGTTTAAATATCCAGGTATCTTTTAATTAAACTCCTCGCATAGGCCTGATCCATACATAAGGGGAGGGAAAATTTTAGCTATATTTGGGATGACTTACAGTTTAATGTCATACAATTAGGAATTTGGGCTCCCCATTATGGTGCAAAAATAATCATAATGTTCCTTTTAAGGTCATTCCAACAAGACCAACTATTGAGGATTGATTTTCCATGGCTCTATGGGGAATTCCCTACTGAAATCCCTAAGCCCACATGAGCTATTCTCAGTGTGAGAAACAAGGGATGGAAAGGGTTTTATTCCACCACCTAGGGATGGAATAATCAAGGAAGGGATCATTTTATACTCTGGGAGATGTTGTGTAGTTTACCATTATACAACAAGGACATTTTATCATGTAATTTATCGTTGTGTAGGGAGGAGGTAGATGCCATGCAGTTTATTTTCATCCAGTGAGGACATGGATGTCGTGTAGTTTACTATCATGTGGTGAGGAAATGGATTTTGTGAATTTTATTTTCATGCAGTGAGGAAATGGATTCCTTGTAGTTTATTGTCATGTAGTGAGGACATTGATGGCCCGATATGAAGAAGAGACATTTGATTATGCCTAAGATGGCCCCGAAAATGGAGCTTATTTGGGAGTTTCCTATTTTGACTTGAGGAGGGCTATTTTTTATGAATTTCTTGGCTAGGTATAAATCATAGAATTTGGGCATCACTACATGCCTTATCTGAGTAGGAATAAATCCATATGTAGTTCTAGATAGATTTTGCAGTTTAACATTATGTGGAAATGATGTGGATGTTGTGCAGTTTATTATCATGCAGTGAGAACATGGATGACTCGATGTGAATGGAGATAGATGTTATGGATCCCTATAGTTTTACATCTTGAAATAAGGAAGTTGTATGAATAGTTTAACATCATGTTGTAGGGACAAATTTTCATAGAAACCATGAGAAAATATAGGCTAATCAGGCCAAGATATTATGGCATACCTTGGATGTGGGGAGGTAGAAAGTGTAAACCATGAATCTGGGATCTCTTGGATCAGAAGAAATGATACAGGGCTTAGGATCTATTGGGAATACAGAAGTAGGAAAAGCTTCTCCTAATGATGAATTTTCCTTTGGTTGATAGGCCTTTTTTATGGGCAACATATGAAAATTCATCAAGGCATTGTGTGCATAGTCAAAAAAAGGTTTCCTTAGGATGATCATCCATTTTTGATGGACAGGGATGATCATGGGGAACTGAGATTTCTCGGGGCATGGAGTTTGGTGGATGGAAAAGAGGTGTATAGGTATGCTGGAAATGTCATGTTCATGATTAGCTATGAAATATGGAATCCCCTACATATATCTAACTCGTATATGGGGGGCATGATCTATGAAAAATCCTTTCTGTAGAAAACAAGATTTGGAATCTCCCACATAGATCTTCATTTATGTGTTGGGGATTGGAGACATTTGTCTCTTTTTTCCATTTTGCAAGGCTAGACCTAAGATATGAGATTCAAGTGTTACTACATATCCTATGATAATAGAAATAAAATTTTACGTGGTTCTAGAGGTACCACGTAGTTTAACGTCTTGTGGTAAGGACTTTTAGGTTCCCCAACATGGAGGGGAGGACCATATCATGCCATTTAAGGTCATTACACTAGGACCATGGAAACCCTACTATAGGTTGATATGCCTTGACCATGTGGGGAATTCCCTGTCAAAACCCTAAACTCATGTGAGCTATGCTCAATGTGAGAAACAAGGGACATCAAAGGTATATTCAACCACATGGGGATAACATAATGAAGAGTAGGGGAATTTTATTTTTTTTGTATTTTGTTGTGGATGGTCTTAGATTTGGAGATTTGGGTGACACTACGTCTCCTCGTGGGGATGCGAATCAGACACAGTTACAGGAATTCCCCCTTGAGTTGGTCAAACCCATATGTAGGGGGGGCATTTGTTTTTTGTTTTTCTGAATGGTGGTTGGACCAAGATGTGGAATATGGGTGTCACCATGTATCCTATGATAATAGAAATAAATCCACACGTAGTTCTAGAAATTGGTTTCCCTACCTAAGCTTGGTCCTTACATAGGAATAGGGGCATTTTTTTCACAGCGGATGGACCAGGATGTAGAATCTGGGCGTCACTATGTATCCTTCAAGGGTAGGAATCAAGCCACACATAGTTATAGAATTCCCCCTTATACTGATATGACCCATACATATGGAGGAATTATTGAATCATTCTTTTGACGTGATGGGCCTATCATGTACTTCTACCCTCTTATTTGTGTTGGGGGAATTTTTTACTACCATTCCCAAGCTCACATAATCCCATCTCAGTGAGAAAAAATATGGAATATAAAAGTATTATCTTACAATATAGAGGTAGTGGAGGGTAAAATGGAGGCATTTGTATCATTTGGTGGTTGGAACATGACTTATGGTCAAGGCGTCTCTATGTATCATATGAGAGAAGGAATCAAGCTGTACGTAGTTCTATGAATCCCCCCTACGCTAGTCTGAACCATATGAAGGGGGGATTTTTTTTGGATGGCAGATAGACCAGGATGTGGAAACTGGGTGTCAGTATGTATTCTACATGGTCAGGAATCAATCCACACATAGTTATGGAGAAAAAGAGTTCCCATGTGGATCTAAATCTTCCATAAGAACATGGGAATTTTGTCTTTCTCTCACACAGATCTAACTCATGTTCAATGAATCATTGGCCAGGATGTAATGGTCACCATGTAGTTTAACATCATGTAGTGAGAATTATTATGCTAAGTAGTTTGAAATCATACAACATGGACTCATATGGAACTATTCAGTTTAACATTTTGCGGTTAAGATGAACTTTATATGATTACATAAAGTATTTCTTCAGGAACCTTGCATTGGTGGGAGCTATGGTAAGCTTCTCATTTATTGAAATTAAGTAATATTCTTCATTAGAGTAGACCTTGTGTATGAAATATGGGCCTTCTTATTTTGGATCCAATTTTGGGGGCCTCCTTCCAAGTATCATTGGGGTTCTGAGGACCGACACCAATTCTCCTTCGAGGAAAGACCGAAGATGAACCTTTTTATTGAAGGCTCATGTGATTTGGTTCTGGTAAACTTCCAAATGGTGCAAGGTGTGCAATATTTTCTCATCCAATTGATCCAAATCATTGAGCTATTTTTGGGATTTATCATCTATGGATAGCTGATCACAAATGGAAACATAGAGTGAGGGTAGTTGGACTTTAATAAGTTAAACCACTTCTATGCCATATACCAATGAACACAGGGTTTTTTGAGTGGAGATATGAGTTGTGGTATGATAATTCCATAGATCATGGAAGAACTTGTATGTGAATGTTTTCTTATCCTTTTCTACCATCTTATGAAGTATATTGGATAGAGTCTTGTTGAAGGACTCTATCTGTCCATTGTCCGCTGCATGATAGAGGGACAAACGGTTGGCCTTAATGCTATATTTCTGATATAGCTTGTCCATTTCAGTAGGGAAGAAATTGGTGCCATTATCTATCAATATTGTATGAGGGATGCCAAATCTGGTGATGATGTAGGCTTTCATAAATCTGATAATGCTTCTTGATCCAACCTCCTTGAGGGGTGCGACTTCTGCCCATTTGTAAAAGAATTCAATTGCTTTGAGAATATACTTGAATTTCTTATCCATAGTGGGAGGATAGGGTCCCATGATGACCATACCCCATATGGAAAATGGCTAGGATTACTTGGCTGTGTGAAGTAACTTTGGGGGATGGTGGATGAAATTAGCATGAACCTAACAGGAATTGCACTTTTTCATAAATGTGGCACAATCCTTCATCATAGTGGGCTAATAGTATCCAAGACTTTGAAATTGATAGGAGAGCTTGGATCCTGATTGATGTGCACCATAGACTCCATCATGCACTTCTTTTATGATAGCAATAGTTTCTTCTCCATCGATGCACCTGAGAAGGATCCCATCAAGACCTCACTTGTAAAGGACATTTTATTTATTGGTGTCATAGTACATAATGAAATTGACTACTCATCTCCTGATATGTTCCCTTCTAGCCCTATCTGGTGTAATTTCTCCCTTTTGAAGGTAATCTGCAATAGGAGTCATCCAGCCAGTGGTAGGACCATACAGCTCAAAGATGGGACTGATCTTATTGATTTATTCTATCTTGACCTGACAAAATGGTAAAACCATCTAGCGGTGGGAAATGCTGATGACTATTTCATTCTGATCTAGATCAGCTTGAGTTGTGGCTATATTTTCTAATGCATCGTCCTGTGCATTTTGTGACTAGGGGACATAAGTCAATGTCAAATCTGACGGGAACTCTACCATCATTTCTCATACATGGTTCATCAAAAGGATTAAATCCTATTTCTTAATTGAATAGTCACCATTAACTTGATTGATGACCAGCTCCAAGTCACCTTTTATCTTTAGGTGATCATCCTGTGTTTGAAGTGTAAACTCTAGTCCTACGATGAGAGCCTAACACTCTGCTTCATTATTTGTGTACTCCTATGATAATAGGAAGGAGTAAGGCAAGACTATCTTTTCTAAAGATTTGAGTATGACTCTCAACCCCACTTTTTTAAGCTTGGGATCTTCCATTATTTTCCCTTTCAGACTTTTGGATGCATCCTCAAAATGAATCTCCCATGTTTGGAGTTCCTTCTGAACAGAGAACACTTCTTCATCTAGTAATTCAGCATTCAATGGGGTTATTTCTATTGAGGGTTATCCTTCCAGGAAATATGCTAATGTCTGGCCTTTGATGGATTTCTAAGGTACAAACCTTATATTGAACTATTGTAGGATGATCGCCCATCATGACAGGCATCCAGTAAACATTGGATGGTTGAGTATATACTTGATCAGGTTGCTACGAGAGACCAAATGGACCTCATGGTTCTACAAATAATTCCTCATCTTTTGGACTAAAAATATTAGGACCATGAAGCTCTTCTCAATATTTGAATATTGAGTCTTATCATCGATCATGTTTTGGATGAGATAATAAAGGTTGTTCTTGCTGCTGACATCATTTTTTTGCATGAGGAAGGTTCTTAGTGACCATTCTAAAGTAGTCACATACATAATGAGTGGTTTTCCTTCTACAGGTGTAATTATCACTAGTATAATTATAATACATTTCTTGAGATTGTCTAATGATTCTTGAAAATGATCAATCCATTGGTATTTGACCCCCTTTTCATCAACCTGGTGAAGGGAAAACATTTTCCTGCAAGGTTGGATATGAAGAGGTGAATATATGCCAAATTTCCTTGAATTCATCTTAAATCAGTGAGGTTATGAGAAGGTGACATTCCAAGGATGACCTTTGTCTTCTTGGGGTCGACTTTGATTCCATGACGACATATGAAGAAACTAGGGAATTTTCCTAAGGTGATGCTGAAAGCACATTTTAGGGGGTTCATTTTCAAAATGTGTTGTCGTAATTTGTTGAAGAATATTTCAAGATCTATCAAGTGGTTTGAACTTTGTCACAATTTAACCACCAATTCGTCAACATAGAATTCCACGAACTTTCCTATGAAGGTCTTAAATATGTGATGCATGGCATGTTGGTATGTGGCACTGGCATTTTTCAACTCAAAGGGAATCACCTTGTAGAAGAATACTCCTTGGGGGTCCCTGAAGGTGGTGGATTCTTAAACTTTTTAGTCCATTTGGATTTTATTATAACTTGAATATCCATCCATGAAATAGATATCCTCGTATCCGATAGTTGCATCGATAAGCAATTCTGTGATTGGTACTGAGAAGTCATATTTTGGGCAGTGCTGATTAAGATCTATGATGTCGATGCAGACTCTAATATGCATATTCTTATTTTTAATGATAAATATATTGGACATCCAAATAGGATATTGAACCTCTTGAATGAATTTTTCTCTAATGATCTTGTCAACCTCAGCCTCTATCTTTGTAGTATGTGTTGGGTGCATCCTTTTGGTGGCCTTCTTGTAGCTATAGTGGTCTTTTGGTAGGCCTAAGTGGTGAGTGGCCACCTCGGGATTGAGTCCTAGAATTTCTGTATAGTTATAGGTGAAAACATCACAATTATACTTTAGTAAGGATGTGTATACCTATTACTCCTCAAAATACATGGTCGTACTAATCAGAGTGAGTTGTGGGTCTTCTTCGGTACCTAGGTTTATTTCCCTAAGTTCATCAATGGTGGTAGAGACACCCTCCTCAAATAATGGAGGGGAATCCCTGAGGTCTTCTTCTCCTTATTCTTCCTCATATTCTTCCTCATCTAATTCTTCTTATGATGGAGAAACAGTTCTTGAGATAAGCTCTCTAGAGTTGATAGAAGAGTCACAATTTTGGTATTTAGAGGCTGAGTTGACTTCTTCTGATTTGATTGACAGTGATGAATCTTCTAGTGAGGATAGAGTGATGGAATGAAAAATGTATTCTTTCTCTTCTACCTTAATGAGAAAGGTAGGGATTATCTGGATATATGAGGATAGTTCGGGGGAATTTTTATCTGAGCATTCACCATTTTCCTAGGGATCAGCGGATTTTTCAACACTATCAGGCTTGGTATCCAGGACTAAAATCATCAATACTACTGAGTACGCATCATAATATGGACTTGTTCACTCAATATTATTGATAGGCAGTACTTAATCCTTGCTGAACTTCTTTAAGGGGTTGGAGGGAACCATTTCCAAGACATTTGGGGTGGCAACCCAATCAATTCCATCAACTGAGGTTTGCTTCCCTTTTGTCTCATAGAACCCTATATCAATATAGTGTGACTTGAAGGAATCAAATGGGGATTTATCAGTGTGTAATGTCTCATTATATCCCTTAATACAATATTTGAAGCACTAATGGTATGATGAGGGAATTGTTGCATGCTGATGTAGCCAGGGCCTTCCTAGTAGAACATTGAAGGTTGTATTTTGTCGAACCACCAGAAATTATGAGTCAGCTATGAGGTATCCAATCCAATTTTTGAGATTGATTTGGCCTAATGGATTCTTCTCACTTTTGTCATAGACTAACAAATTTGTGGTGCAGGGCATAAGATCATCTTCACTACATCCCTACTGGCGAATTGTCTGTACTGGGAGGAGATTAACTCTAGAGTCGTTGTCAATGAAGACTTTGCTGATATTTACATCATTTATCTTTTCAGACACATATAGGGGTTTGATGTGCCCTTGAATGATAGCATCTTCATCTTAATCCATGAAGGAGATAACTGCATGACATTTTATAAGATTGGTCCCTATCCAGTAGACTTTAACGGCAGCTACCTCATCTTCAAACTCTTGGGGACTTAGAAAATCTTATATGAGTGATTCCCTGAGATCTACTGAAAGATTCAGTGCATCCAGGATTGAAAACTTAGCTAGTACTAAGGCTAGCTACTTTAGAATATAATAATTCTGATCTAAAGGTTGGTGCTTCCCAATTCAAGGATGCTTCTTCACAGGAATTTTAGGAGCATGAGCATTTGATGATGATGGTTCGGCCCTTGGGACTAGAGCTGGAGGAACTTCCATCCTTTTTGGATCAGGCCAGGTAGGTGTTCCCACATGAAAAGGGAAATTACTCACCTTTTCTTCTCCTAATGGATATTCCAAAAATATTGGAGTGGAGTATCTTCTTGCAGGTGAGGGAGAGTTTCCTTATTCCTGTTGGGTCCACTGGATTTCTCTTCCATGAGTTTCTACAATGTTGATGGTTTGAGTGGGGGTACAAATGTAAGCTTGATTTCAACCATGGATGAGTCTCCCTTAATATCTCTGGATCTGACGGTCTCTTCCTCTGACTCCACAATTGGGTGTTGAGAACTCGTGTTCGTAACCATATTCTTCATTATATAAGGGGTCCATTAAGTGGGTGACATTAATGGATCTGAAAATCAATTCCTTGTATGATGATGACTCTACCTTATCATCTGCCTATAGTGGTACTATTTGGTGGGGTGGTTCCCATTGTTCCATTGGGTGGGGTGGTGCCCGTATTTTTAAATTTATTGGCATGAAATATGAGAGTGTCAAATCTAGATTTGGCCTTGGTGTTGGTTCGTCTTCTTTCACTTGATTTCTACCTTTCTGGCCTGACGACTTTTTAGATAGTCAGACTTTGGAGGATTATGGGGCTGAGGATGTCAGTTGTGCTGCATCAGAAGCTGTTAGGGGTACAATCAGTTGCTTAAACTATGTTTGGAGTATTCCATGGGCTCAGTTTACCATCTTCCCAAGTCATCCAGCTATCGAAATTTTGTTCCTTTTTCTAATGACTATTTTCCACTTTCATTCTTCATTCGGGTTAGTGGTGGAAACATATTCCACTTGTGATAGTGATGGTCCCAACATGACTTTCTTGGAATAAATCATTCTTTGCAGGAGGTATTTGAAGAACAAACACTCCTGAATGTTGTGTCCCAGTATATGATAGAAGGGACAATAATCTGGTCGGTTGTTGAGACCTACTTCATCATCCCTCTTTGGATCTGGTGGCTAGATAAAGTTTCCATTCTTGGAAGCTAAAAAGTAGTCACAGGCTTGATCATCTCAGAATAAGTAAACTTTATTTTTTCATTCCTCGTTTTGATTTCACCTAATTCCTCTTTTCCCATCTTGGTGAGGCGGGGGGGTTATTGATGTCCAGGGGGGCTGTATGATTCGGTGTGGGTCTTAGAGATGGATCTAGTGAAGGGGGTGGATTAAGCATAATGGGAGCTACTTCAGCTCTTCCCACTCTTTTTCTTGGGGTTGGCGGGTCTACTTAGGACTTGAGATCAGTCCGCTACACGGAATATTCTATTCTTTGGGTGATGGTAGAGAAATCCCAAATCCCACTTATATATTTCACCAGAATGAGTGGTGTTCACAACTCATTTTGTTAGTTTTCGATGCACATGGAAAGCATCTCATCTTGGGGGGATACTGGTTCAAGGAGTAAGTCAGACCTTTCCATCTGACAATTAAGTGTAAAACCCTCTCATTTTGCCGTTTTTTTCTATTCATGAGGTCACTTACTATTGTATTTGGAAACATTGAACTTAAATGGAATGGGAACTATCTCCAGAGATCCTCCCATCCTATTATTAAGTTAGCTGGAAAACTAGTGTACCACACAAAGGCTAAACCTTATAGAGTTCGCACGAAGCATCAGAGCTTCACTACCTCATGTTGTCATGTGGTTACCATCATGGGATCATAGTAAGACATGTAATGCATCAAATGTTGTTCTGGGTCTCATAAACCATTGAACATTGGGAATACGGGGTTCCTGAAATTTGTTGGTGGATGGATGTTTCTCACCCAGTCTGGGTATGGTTTCAGTTCTGGTTGTATCAGATTGCGCCACCCTTCCATGGCTTCCAATCGAGCTGCTAATGACTCGATGGTATTCATGATCCCTTGATGTATGTCCCATTAGACTTAATCATAGGCATGTACAGTAGGAGTAAAGACTGGGCATGTCATCTCTACTGGTACTTGAAGTGGATGCTCGACCGGGGGAATCCTTTGTGGATTTTCTCTATTTTTTCCAATTTTTTCCTCAATGAAGGGGAATCTCGGTATCTTATCAGGATTGGGTTTAGTTAGACTGACAGTACCAACTCTACCTTGAATGATCTTTATGGCCTTGCTTCATTTTCTAGGAGGATACCTCATGGAAGAGGCACCTCTGTTGGGAGTGTACGACTTTCTTGAATCAACTCATCATTGATTCACTTTAACTCTTTCATTTCTTACTCATGTCGAGCAAATATCTCCTCGAGCATCAGAGGCATGTTTTCATGAGGAGGAGGAGGTTGGTCATGTATGAATTTTCTCTTATTCTTTAGTTTGTTGGAAACTCTCAAGGGATGTAATGATGGATTGGCTGAAGGAGTTTCCAAGTTTAGGGCGGCTCACTGGTTTTGGGTATGCACACCTTTAAGCTCAGAGTGGACCACCTCTTAGAGGGAAACATCTTCTCTTGAATCCTCATTATTTTTATCATTTTCAATGAGTTCTGTGGGATTAAATTCCACAATATTCACTAATTCATATCACATTGGGGGTGGTGTACTAGGTGTTGAATGGTAGGACAGCTTCTTGTGTCCTCTATTGGATCTTATCCTTCCAATACAAGGTCCTCTTCAGTTTTCTTGATGAAGGGTAACTCAAAGGGAACCTTCAAATGACCTAGCTATATGTCTCCTTTCTAAGGTATATGAGTCACAAAATGGGACATAATGGGTAACCTCTCTATTCATTGTCCTCCCTAGGTGGGAAAAACTGGCTTCCATCGGGTGGTTGGTTGAGGTAAAAATGCCCTCATCCCTGAGGGTTGGGGTTCCTCCCATTCTTTTGTTGATGTGCCTTGGCCCGGATTTGTTGGTCTTATGGGGGGATTTTTTGGTAAAAAATACCCCAGCCCTATGGGATGTGGTTGATCCCGTACTGTGGTAGTCACTACTAATATTTTCACCTTCTTGATCTTGCACATTCCCACGTAGGTGTGAGCCAAATATGGTGTTGGATCTACATGTGAATTATTTTCTTTCGAGGAAATGATCATTGCTTGATGATTGGATTTCCTTGGGAAATAATCATGTTGGGTGTTCTCAATGTCCTAGTTTAGGATTTCTTCAATGGTTCGCTCTTGTCGATCCTCATTCTTTTGAGATTTACTCAAGGCTGATTCTTATCAACCATACCATCTTTCCTGAGTAGGAATTTCATCTGACTACCATATTAGGATGATAACATTCCAAGATGTTACCTCCATTGGGTTTGGTTGGATGGGATGTGGGGTGAAGTGTAGAGCTCCATGTTCTCCCCACCCTCAGATATGAACATCATACGGGGCGTCACCAATGAGGCAATTCAACTTGTGCAGTGCATGGAGACAATCCAATTCAAGGTCTTTATTTCTCTTCTCTGATTGGGGCCTCCATGAAGAAAAAATGGATTCTAGGTCAATTTGCTGATGGAGCTCCCCCACTACATTAACATGGTCTATATACCCATCACATGGTAGAAATTTCATTTTCAATTGGTAGAGAGTGGTCCAAATATTAAGAATAATTTTTTGCATACATTCTTCTAACAAATATCTTAGAATGTTGAACTAAGAAGTGGTTGTGGGATAGAACATAAATAATATGTCTTCCTCAGTTATTAGTCTTCTCATAAGAAACATATCGTGTTGTTCTTAAACCAGGGCTTCCTCTTCTTGTTGTTCCCAACATGGATGCTTTGTGATGATTTCATCTTTAGTATTGGGGCTGGTAGGGATTTCATTAATGCATGAGCAATGTGGGGGTGTCTTAGAGGATGAGCATGGACTCGGGCCATCTCTTGGATGAGAAAGGATACCACTTTTCATCGATAGGGTTTCTAGCATATCCAATCATGTCCTTACAAGAACCTTAGAATATGAAGTATTTCTCGTATTTGACTTGGAAAGAGGAGGACCTTCTTGTCGGTATGAATTTTAATAGCAGGGAGGACCTTTGTAGCTAATGTTGTGGTGGTGAGGGACACCATCACAACTTAGTGTATGAATGCAGGGAGATTTTCTACAATTTATACCCTAAGGAGGACCTTTATGGTGGATCATAGCAAGGGGATTACCTTCTTGCTTTTGGTTTTCATTGTGGGGAGGGCCTTTAAAATAACTTCCATCATGGAGAGGACTACCATCATGGTTTGATATCCAGCTATAGGGAGAATATATACAGTGTGACTCCTAATAAAGACTATCAAGATGCACTGCAATGAGGGGAGGGCCTTCTCATTTCTTGATGTCACTATAGGGAGGGCCTTAGCAATGACTTCCATCATGGTGAGGACTACCATGATAGCTTGAAGTCTGAATATAGGGATAATTTCCATAGTGTATACCATGGGAAGAACCACCACGGAGGAAAACAGTAAGGGGAGGACCTTATTTCTATTTGATCTTCTGGCCAAGGGGAGGGCTACCATGACACTCATCAGGAGACAAGATCTTCTGATTGATTATTTCTTTCCCATGAAGTAATACCCCAAGGGTGCTCTGAGGAGGACCATCATAGGTGCTGGTAGAGAAATTATGGGGAAGAACTTTGCAACTGCTACTGCCACTTCCGTAATTTATTAACGGATTGATAGGATCTTAAGACTATATTGATAAATGTTTGATGTCATCAAGAACTCCAGCTTCCAGCATAGTAGAATCATGAATGTGCTCTTCACTTTCCAGCTTCCTTTGGTACCTTTCATTTTTTGGTTCTCTCCTACAGGAAACTGGGGCCGCCTACTATTGGTAACGAACTTCATATACAAGTCCCTATTTGGTTGGTTCCTATGATGTTTTAAAGATTCACTGATGAGGATATTAAGTTCTAGTAGGTTTATATGCCTGCCTTGGAGAGTCCACTACATTGGACAGGTGTCCTCCAGTTAGAATGAATGTTTTTTCCTGATCTAATTTTCTTTATATCGCGGAATATGGTCATCGAACCCCTATACTAGAGATAGGATACAAGTATAATCCGGATTGACTATCTTATTTTGTGGATGAATCACCCTACTCAGGGGATATGGGGTCGCGGGCCCAACTCCTCACTTTTTACACAAACGCGATGATGTCTTGACAGGTCTGGAGGATATGATATGGAATTGATGTTTGATCCTCCATCATTGACTGGATGTGATGAGATATGTCTTTGGATAGAATGGTTACAAATTCCCATTCCGATGTCAGAGAAGGAGTTTTTTCCTGCTCTGGTCCTCCATGTGTTACTAGTGGGTACTGGCATTTCTCTTGTGTCGAGGCAGAGGAACGAGTCTTCCCCTGACTTGTATCTAGGATACACTAACTAATTTCTCCATTTTCCACCATATTTGAGTGGTGGGATTTATATTTATGAGAAGGAATTTACATCTTCACATTTTCTACTGTATTTTTCTCATGAGATTGATATGAATCCGCAGAAATTTGACTCTACCTATATTTTATTTTCACCATATTTGACTGGTGGGATTCATATTCATCGGTAGGTATGTGCATCTACCTATATATTTATACTCTATTTGTATAATGGGATTGGTATGCATCAGCAGAAATTTGTGACTTCTTGTAGCTGGTTTCCATCCTATTTGGATGATGGGATTCTTGTGCATTGGCAGGATTTGCATGTGCCTATAACTCACCACCCTACTTGTGTGGCAGGATTAGAAAGCATTGGTGGTAATTTCCCCCTACTTGTAATGTGTCATTGTATATTCATGGTGGGCTTCAGAAGAGGGGGTAGGATTGTGTACCTACCCATAGCATTCCATTGTGCTTGTACGGCAGATCTCCTCCTTAGGAATCGAGGTGATGATTTTCTCCTGATTATATGATTTCTACCCTCAGTGGGCTACATGAGGGGCATGTATCCATTAGATTTCATCAAGGGACCTCGATGTGGTATCCTCCTTAGAACAAGGATACTGGGTTGCACAAAGTTGGTGGTGGCATCTTATGATAGGGGATCTTGTGTAAGACCCCTGAGAAACTGGGGTGAAGTCGTCAGTGTCAAATTCACCCACCTCCCTGAGATAAGGGAGGTAATCATTGTCACATTCTGGGGAAAGGATCCTAAAATGATTGTGGACGGCAAGTGGGGCCACCCAGTTCTGGACAGTCGATTTTCGTTGCGTGGGGAATTGGAGGGGCTTTATGGCCTGGAGGGATTTCCTTGCTACTTCCATGGTGAGGAGAATATTTTTTTGATGGTACTCCTCAATCAGTACATTTAAAACTCATATTTGAATATGTTGGGTGGGTGATGGTGTCCTATGCTTCTTTGAGGACCTAGTTGCCTGTGTGGTTGTGAACACGCATGTCTGTGAAAACTGTCGAGGTGTAACACCCCAGGTAAATAAAGAATGACATTTTTATATTTATCCCTATTTGTGAATAAAATGTTAATATTAATTTAAAGGGAACTCTATGCTTGATGGCTTACCCAATACGCAACAACAAGTTCCTTTGAGATCTTACGTTGCACTCTAATAATAAAATAATTTTATTTTAAATGGTAGTTAACAACTAGCCATTGTAATGACGGGAATGAACAGAACTAACAACAAAATGATAATATATGTTTGTCAAATATTTTTACTTTTTACAATAAATGTTAAAGGATTAAAAATGCGAATGAATCCAATTTTAAGCGTAAACATTCAAATATTCTTTAAAAGGTCCATTAACCGTCTTTTGATGGCGAACCTCTTTTAAATCCACTTTTTGACAATTTTATGTGTTATATTTGACACAATAAAATTCTTCTTTAGAATCGGGACATCAAAATTTACCTTGTGTAAATTTTTGGTATTTTTCCGATAAAGTTTATTTATTATGAATAGTGAAAAATGTTGTATTTTAATTCAAAACCTCTTTTTAATATAATTTATTTATATGATTAGATTATCTTTTTAATTGGTTTTAAAGTGAAATTAGAATATATTTTTACCATTTAATCCAATAGTGGTCATTGAAATTAATTTCACTTTGAAATTGGACTTAAACTAGTGTCAATCTTTTGATATATATTGTTTCATAAAAACACGCTATTTGTTCTGACAGCGGGAATTAATTATTAAATTAATTAATGTAACTTATATGTTATGAATTTTGTAAAATAGGCATCATTTTTGAATTCGGAATATGAAATATATCTTAGGGTGAATTTTTGGTATTTTTCTGAAAAACTTCAATTTTTGATGAATAGTGAAACCACTAAGTGGTACTTAAAAAAAACTGATTTTTCGTTTAAATGAAATTTTACCACCTCTGTGTTTTGAATTTCAAAAATCCGACATACATGGTTTTAATTAGGAAGTAAAATTTGTTTCAATGGGATTAAAATAATTTTTTGGTGAATAGTAACTTTTAAGTTTTTAATCGCGATTAGAGGTAATTAGTGTAATTTAAGGTAAAAATAATGTTTTAATAATATGAAATGACCTTGACACATGTCCTACCCTTATTGGATGTGTCATGGACGACCAATAAAATCCATGGGTCAACTTTGGGACCCCATGGATCCATTTTGGTAGGAAAATGACATTAAAAACTTTTTATTTAATGTTAAAATAAAAATGTCACAAACATGTGTTGTTTTGCTAAAACAATTTTTAAATGGGGTTATACAAGTCATATTTTTTACTATAAATATTCATTAGAAAGATAAAAATATTTCCTACATCATGATATTTTTTTATAATTTTTAGACATTAAATAAATTAAAGTATTTATGACACCATGATGATGCAGTGATTACCTCATTATTTAACGATTTAAATAAAATGAAAAGATAATGTAAAATCTAAGACCTGAACTTGTAAAAAACCTATTGGATGTGTGGATTTCGAACTATTATCACGTTATCCTATAAATATATAATTTTGGGACCTTTAAAATCCGAAAATCATTTTATAATAATGTTACTTTTCAAGACTTTCCAAGAGTGCCCCTCCTCTCCTCTTATAAAAGGCTCCCACCTCTACCACCATACCCACACCTCTCAAGACTTTGGCTCGGCCAACCCCTGCCCATTTTGTCTCTCCACATCCCTATATTACTCCTAGAAGCCTCACTTTGGGTATAAGTCTTCCCAAGGAAGCCTTTGATCTCAAATCAAAAAGAGTTACCCGATTTTAAGGTAATGTCTTCACTTGTGTCCTTTTGTTTTATTTTGCTTCTCCAACCCCCTAAAATCTTTTTATTCATTTATTTTGTAACAAATAAATTATATTAAATATACTACGATGTTTTTATAAGAATTATTTGAGCTACACTTACACACACCTACATCTAATGGTTAATGAGCATACTACTTCCGTGGATGGAGAATTTCTGCCTCACGAAACGATGATTGTTCAATATTCTTCTAACACCTTCAAAGGTGGCCATTAAGATGTCACTATATTTATATATGATATATAATATGTTTATTATTTCCTTAATCTTCTGTATTTTTCATTTATGGCATACCTTTATGGCTTCCATTATGGGTATACGCGATATCTTCATTTTAGGAAGTGCGGACTACCGCCCCCTCAAAATAATTTGATTCGTTAATACCATATGTGGTATGTATAAAGGATATATTTAATGATATTATATATGATACCATACTGGAATTAAAATACTATTATGTATCATTATGTTTTAACTCCAATAAATATGAAATAGAAATGTAAGTAGCGTTCATGTGTACGTACGGCTTACCGTCTCCATGAATGGTGCATTTCATTTCTTATCCCCAAATGTAATGTACTATTATAAGTACATATATATAATGTATATATATGATTTATGTTACATCTAAATGATGAATATAATTATGGAATTAAAATATACATATCTCTCATTTAGTTTTAATTCCATTAATATGACATAGAAATGAAAATAGCGTTCATGCGTACGTACGGCTTACCGTCTCCATGAACGGTGCATTTCATCTTTTACCTCTAAATGATTATGCAATATTATAAATTCATGTATATACTGGATATATATGATATATATGGCATCTACATCATGAATATCATTCTTGAGATAATGGATATTTGACTACGTGAACAACTTGTAAATATAAGAAGTTCACTTTTGACTCAAGTACCAAATATCGATAAAATGAACATTATTAACTTAAATGATTAAATAATGTTCATAACATGGTAATAAGTGATATTAAAGGAATAATGAACTTGAAAAAGGTTCTTAAGCAAGTAGAAATTAACTCAAGTTTATTATTTAGGACATTAAAGAACGATCGAGTCAAGTCGGACACGAGGTAAGGGACTTCGTCTCAATCTCCTTTCATTGAGGCATATTTTGTTTTATACACAACTTTCTTTTATACGGTGTATAAACCCCTTTGACTTTTACATTTATTCAAAAGGAATATTTTTATACTAAGTGTTTACTAAATGACAAAAGGGGATTTTTTTTGTCGTACGTATGCGGCGACAATGACTTCTCTGCCGCCGTGACCATTATTTGAGTTTCGGCTTCCTCTACAAGCCATAACTTTTTTTGAATGAAAAATAAATACCATGTTTTAATTTTCTTTTATTTTGGTATTGAAAATGGTTTTCATAATGTTTTTATATCAATGTGTTGTATTGATATCCTATGATTGAAAAGTTTAAATATTATGTTTCCTTTATACATGTTTTATGTGATACGATTATGTTATGGTTCTTGGGCATTGTTATGAAGATGGGTGGTTCTGTGATAAACTAAGGGTAGGTGAGCCCGATATAGCTCTCTAATGCATTGGGTAACGCAAAGGAGTTAAACATTAAGGTTTCTCCGAAGAGATTTAGGGAATATACTGTGATGGGTATTCTAAACGTAACCAAGAGGGTTAATACCTACGTAAGAATGTTATGAATGCCTCAAGTTACCTTTATGTCTTATGATTTCTATGATTTATTAATGATTTGATGAGGTATGTTAAAGTGATTATGTTTTATGAGTAAAGTATGATTTTATACATGGACTAATATTTTCATTTTTTACTTTTATATCCCTTACTAAGATTTCTATGTTCATCCCAAGTTTTTGAAATGTTTTTCACAGGTCAAGGGAAAGGTACATGATGTGATGATAGGGTCAATGAAGTGTCATGAAAGAATCCATGTTTTGTTTTAAATATGTTTCTGTCGATGGGAAAAAATGAATACTATCTTTTATGTAACCACTTTGTTTAAATGTGGAATGTAATGCATGATTTATGATCTAATTATCTAAAACTCTAAACCTGAAAAGATCCTCAGTGTGAATTATTCATTTAATTTAATAATAAGTAATGTTTAAGGCTGGGTCCTTATAGTTGGTATCAGAGGTCGGTTTAGACAACTTTAGGGATTAGTAGTTTTTGTTAGACACATGGTTAGTCCCTATATCTATTATTTCAGTTAAATCCTTGTTTTATAACTTTTTTCAGGTCAAGTGAAGTCAGTTACGAATGTAAGGAGGATAATCTCAAACGACATTCCTATCTCTTCCTGATGACATGCTTGCAATAATTATTGCAAAGTCATGTTCGGAAGATTGTGAAATTTTTCTAGCATACAACTCACTTGCAAGCAGTTTTTTGAGATATCAAACACCTCCACTATACCTCGTTATCATCGTGGATCATGGGTTGTATTTAGGCAAATAGTATTTTCACAATATTCTCATATTTTCAAGAAAGGTAAATATTATCAAGGTATTTTCAAAAAATTTACCTTATCACAAGAATTTTAAGCATATTATGATTTTAAAAATGGTGCTGAGGAAGGATACCCTTGCGCAACCTATTTATATTTGCTTTTAAAATATAGTCTCTCAGTACATACTTATGGTATTTTAAAAGGACCAATAATAGAAAATTTCAACTCCAATTATGTCCTACTATTTTATAGAAATCATGTTTTATCAAATGTTTTGGAATTATATGTAATACATGATTATTTTCCAAAACTGTTTTTCTGTGAACACCCATATGACCAATGTTGTACAAGGTGTATTTGGATGGAGGAAGAAAATGATTTTGAAGGATCTCTAAATCATTGTTGTAATACATGGGACTTATACCTACGTGAACAAGATGACGATGAAACCGAGTGGACGCCACGATCAAGGTATGTTGTTATTCATTTTGGGAATCATTTTATTTTATGGTGGTGAAATAAGACTTCAAGAATTAAGAAGTTGAGATTGTAATGAATTTGGATGAAAATGAGAGTTATAAGGAAACTATTGAGGTTAAAACATGTTAGGGTTATTTTTGGAGTTTTATAAAAAGGACAACACGCAGACCGTGTGACAACCCATCGCGTCAGAAAAAGATGCGGGAATCGAACCCACAACCAAAGTGCGACTGGTATTTATCTCCTACCATTGGACTACGTGAAGTCCCTGGTTAGTATGACTTATTCTTTTTAGTTAGATGATTTTATGAATTAAGAGTAAGTTGATTTTGGGTTATCTATGGAAATTATTAACCTATCAGGGAGGATATGTGATTAGGTTAATTACTTTTCAATATGAGAATTTTATAGAAACTGATGTTATTTGGAGATAAGTGTTAATTTGTACCTTGGAAGACTATGTGACTGAATCCTTCAAATATTTGTGTTTCAATCTTAGTTTGGTTTACTTTGAAGAATTTTATGGACAAATTGTTTATCGAATGGTCCTCGTTGAACTTTGGGTTTTGTTGGACAAATTTTGGAGATTAAGAATAGATTTTCTTTTTATAAAGGGTTATCCTTTTCTGGATTATCTGATCTTGTTATAACAATTTTGGTTTTCGTAAGGGTCTAAAGACATGGGAAATATATAGTTCTCTTTTTTGGATTAGGTGATTCTCAAGAAGTTTATTATAGTACTCTTAATGTGAACAAGTCTTCTTAAATACTCATCATTTGGGGAAAGTATGAGTTTGTGTAAGAAATCTAGTAAAAGTTGAAAGTCAACATGACATGTAAGTATGTTTCCTTAAGATCAAAAATAAATTCCTCAATGAAAAGTAACTTAAAACAAAAATGTTGTGTATTAACTTTTCCTACTGGGGAATCTAATACCGTTTAACCCACCACAAGTTTGTGATTTTCTTGTGGTAAACTTTCTCCTAAACATGTTTTCTATCACTCTCCCTCAGAACATAACCCTTTTCTTTTTCTTCTATATCCATGTTTTCATACATGGAATCCTAGTATGGGTTAACTCGGCTGACCTCTATACTTCTCTTTCTTTCTTTTAAAGTGATTGTTTTACAGAATCTTGTTCCGATGTGGGACTTTCAATGATGTTTCTGATCCCAATTTTAAAATTGCGAGGACGCAATTCCCAAAAGGGGGAAGGATGTAACACCCCAGGTAAATAAAGAATATGACATTTTTATATTTATCCCTATTTTTGAATAAAATTTTAATATTAATTTAATGGGAACGCTATGCTCGATGGCTTACCCAATACGCAATAATGAGTTCCTTTGAGATCTTATGTTGCACTCTAATAATAAAATAATTTTATTTTAAATGGTAGTTAACACCTAGACATTGTAATGACGGGAATGAACAGAACTAACAACAAAATTATTATATATGTTTTTCAAATATTTTTACTTTTTACAATAAATGTTAGAGGATTAAAAATGCAAATGAATCCAATTTTAAGCGAAAACATTCAAATATTCTTTAAAAGGTCGATTAACCGCCTTTTGATGGAGAACCTCTTTTAAATCCACTTTTTGACAATTTTATGTGTTATATTTGACAAAATAAAATTCTTCTTTAGAATCGGGACATCAAAATTTACCTTGTGTAAATTTTTGGTATTTTTCCGATAAAGTTCATTTTTTTATGAATAGTGAAAAATGTTGTATTTTAATTCAAAACCTCTTTTTAATCTAATTTATTTATATGATTAGATTATCTTTTGAATTTGTTTTAAAGTTAAATTAGAATATATTTTTACCATTTAATACAATAGTGGTCATTTAAATTAATTTCACTTTGAAATTGGACTTAAACTAGTGTCAATCTTTTGATATATATTGTTTCATAAAAACACGTTATTTGTTCTGTCAGCGGGAATTGATTATTAAATTAATTAATGTAACTTATATGTTATGAATTTTTTAAAATAGACATCATTTTTGAATTCGGAATATGAAATATAGCTTAGGGTGAATTTTTGGTATTTTTCTGAAAAACTTCAATTTTTGATGAATAGTGAAACTATATTGACCCACACTTTACATACATTGTTAATACTTTAAAATTGAAGCGTACTTATTACATCATATAACAAAACCATGAAAGGACCGTATAGGTATAGTGTCTTTAGAAACTGGGAAACATAAATAACTGGTTCATAAAGCGTCTATACTGTCTCCCATTTATTTCATCATATCTATAGTCCCTTTTGGCATATCTTACTTAATAACCTTCTTCATGACCTGGGGAAAGAAAACATATAAAAGGGTGAGATCAAATGCTCAGTAAGGGTAAACAAAAGAAATATCTATCACATCATATTCATAAGAACATAACATTTTGGAAATCTTAACTTGCAAAAGAGATCATAATATCATAACATGGGATAAATCATAGTAGTGAAATGTAATCCCAATAATCATAACTTAAAACATGAAACTTTGTGGCATGAACACATAATCATAGAGAATCATTTATTATTAGTCAAGACTCATTGCCAAGACTATCTTAGTGGACAAAGTCCATTTCTGAACCGAGTTCACTCCTCGTTTCAGTCCTGTTTCACTAAACCGGTATAACCTACCGTTCCAGCCATGTCTATCTCATGAGATATAAAATCTTTACCCAATGCATTGTAGGGAGATATAGGTCCCACCCATCTCATAATGATTCCATTCTTATGTGTGCCACAAAATCATAAATCATACATCATTGCATAACCCATGTAATAAAAATGGGATTCTTAAACATCATCACATCATAAAACAATTCATATAAGATAAAGGAATTCATATAAATAATTCCATCACAACATAATCAAATCAATGTAATAATAGGAATAGAAATTGAACCCTTTATTATCTTATATGGAAAATAATTTTGATAAAACACTTGAACTCCATTCTTGAGGAAAATATCCTTTCTTCTTCAAAAACACTTTTCCTTTCATAACATGTCATACAATTCTAAACTAAAAGAAGTTGATAAAAAAATAAACTTGAAAACTTTTAAAGGAATATTCTTGGAAATAATGTTTTAAAAATCCATTCATGTCGTATAAGTTAAAAAAACATTCTTCGTACTTTTTTCGGGAAAGTCAAAAAGTACCTCGTACGAAAAACAACAAAAGATTCCTTTAATATCTTTTTCTAAAAACTATCCAAAGGGTAAAATTGGTTATAAACTATTTTAGAAGGACATAAATATTTCATATTGAGTAAACATGGATATGGATGATAAAATACACCCCAGTAAATACCAAAGTATAAACAATCTCGGATAAAAATGAGATTGTGATATTTTCCCTTACCTTAGGTCTGATTTGCTTCGAAAGTGTCCGAACCACCTGTATAATGATTTAAATAATGTTATTGAATTATTAAAGAATCATACTTATTGTTATGATATCATATATGGTCATATTCTTAGCTTCTTATTAGTAATATTTCATTACTACTTGTTATTTGGGTGTTTATTACTTTTTGTTCTTATGCGTGTTTTGTCGAATAAATTCTTATTCTTCTCTTTAGGTTATAGATACCTCATTTCCAGAATGGTATTAGTGTAATATATATCATATTAATTCATTCAATTCATTTATATAATCATTATGAAATGAAGATCACGTAGAACGAGTCGCATCACATCGTGGAGACGGTATTCCGTACGTACGCACGGGTGATGATATCGTTCCTATGATCGTGGAATTGTATTGGAGTGTATGTATACTATTTCAGAATCAATATCACTTTATAATAGTCATATATAGTCATTATTTACACCATTATACCCATCCAAGTAAGGTGGTGGTGGAAAATAGATTACACCACGGCGTGGAGACGGTATTCCGTGCGTACGCACGCGCGGTGATTTATTTTTCCGTAGGATGGATAGATGGTGAAATAGGGTTGTTTCATACTTATAATAACATATCAGTATGTGAGTGATACTGATGTTATTACTTCATAATGAAACAAATAAAGAAGAATAAGTGGAAGAAGAAATAAAGATGAAAGAATCGGTAACGGACATTACCTCTTCTTTGAAGTGCTTCTTTGAGACCTCCTTTTAGGGCACTAAAATAGGTCTTTGAAGAAGACCAGAACCTCTAGGATGTTTCTAGGGAAGTGGAGAGAAGAAATTCTCAGGGTTTGGCCGAGCTTGAAGGCTAAAAGTGGTGTGAGGAAGAGGGGGAGGATGTTCCCTTTTATAAGGGAGGAGAGGGGTACCTTTGGAATAACTAAAACTATTATTTTATTATAAAGTCAAATTCGGTTTTAAATAGCTCCAAATTGATTTATTTAGAAGATAAGGTGGGTATGGGTCGAAATACTCTCATACAATAGAATTTAGACTAGTTTAGGTTCCTATTTTAACCTTATCATTTAGATTTAACTTTAAGTTAGATAATTTAACTTTTACCGTGTCTTCTTGTTTTCTTACATTATAAGGTTAATAAACTTACCATATCAAGCCAAACGAACACCAACTTGTTTATTATTAATATATATAGCTTTATCTAAGTCATTTGTCCGAACCTTAGATTTTTAGGAATAAAATAACAATTAGTAATATAATATTTGTTTTAAAAACTATTTTATGTCAATTTTGACACTATTTAGTAATTGATTTTTCTGAAAATTATAACAGAATGATTAGTTCGAACCAAGTTACTTAAATCAATACTAACATGTCATATTAACCTATAAAATTAGTTTAATTCATAAAAAGTCTCAAATTACATTTATTTGGGTATTTATAACATCAATTATGTCAATACTTCATTAATAAGATAATTACTGCATCATCGTTGTGTCATAAATAAATTAAATTATTTAATGTCTAAAAATTACAAATAAAATACCATTATGTAGGAAATTTGTTTATATTTCTAATGAATATTTATAATCTAATTTATCTTATGTATAACCCCATATTAAAAATTATTTACTTATTAAACTTTGATTTTAACTATTTTAACCCTTCTTTAAATAAATTAATAATAAATCTCCTAATCTAATCCAAGTGGGCCTAAATGGTCATATTTTATTCCTAAGGTTGTTCTTGGTCGAATTACACTTATCCAATAGAATTAGGACATGTTTTAGGGTAATAATAATAACACTTTTACCCTTAATTACCCTATTTACTTTTAACTGTGGTAAAAAAAAGTAAAAAGTTACTATTCACCAAAAATTATTTTCATCTCATTGAACCACATTTTATTCCTTGATATTAACCGTGTCTCTCGGATTTTCGAAATTCAACTCACAGAAGCAGTAAAATTAAGTTTTATGAAAAATTTAGTTTTTTTAACTACCACTTAGTGGTTTCACTATTCATCAAAAATTGGAAGTTTTCAGAAAAATACCAAAATTTCACCCTAGGCTAATTTCGATATTCCAAATCCAAAAATGAAGTCCATTTTGAAAAATAAAATTTATAAAATTTCAAAAAGTGGTTATTACTATTCATAACAGCTAGTTTTAATAATATTTTAATAGCATATCGTTGTTTAGTGAAACTCGGTATTGCGTACGGTGCAAGCTATCGAGGAAGGCCGCGGTTGTGTGTAAAGAAAGCCAAGCTAGTGTTGTGTGTAGTGAAAGATTACTTTGATGATTTATATAACATAAAAACAAAATATTTCTCATAAAAGTCTCGGGTGTTACAGAAACCACTAAGTGGTACTTAAAAAATTGATTTTTTGTTTAAATAAAATTCTACCACCTCTGTGTTTTGAATTTAAAAAATCTGACATACATTGTTTTCATTAGGAAGTAAAATTTGGTTCAATGGGATTAAAATAATTTTTTGGTGAATAGTAACTTTTAAGTTTTTAATCGCGATTAGAGGTAATTAGTGTAATTTAAGGTAAAAATGATGTTTTAATAATATGAAATGACTTTGAAACATGTCCTACCATTATTGGATGTGTCATGTCCGACCAAGATAATCCATGGTTCGACTTAGGGACCCCATGGAGCCACTTTGGTAGGAAAATGACATTAAAAACTTTTTATTTAATGTTAAAATAAAAATGTCACAAACATGTGTTGTTTTACTAAATCAATTTTTAAATGGGGTTATACAAGTAATATTTTTTACTATAAATATTCATTAGAAATCTAAAAAGATTTCCTACATCATGATAGTTTTTTTTATAATTTTTAGACATTAAATAAATTAAATTATTCATGACACCATGATGATGCAATGATTACCTCATTATTTAACGGTTTAAATAAAATGAAAAGATAATGTAAAATATAAGACCTACACTTGTAAAAAACCTATTTTATTTGTGGATTTAGAACTATTATCACCTTATCCTTTAAATATATAATTGTGGGACCTTTAAAATCCGAAAATCATTTTATAATAATGTTACTTTTCAAGACTTTCCAAGAGTGCCCCTCCTCTCCTCTTATAAAAGGCCCCCACCTCTACCACCTTAGCCACACCTCTCAAGCCTTTGGCTCATCCAAACACTGCCCATTTTGTCTCTCCACATCCCTCTATTACTCCTAGAAGCCTCAATTTGGGTAGAAGTCTTCCCAAGGAATCCTTTGATCTCAAATCAAAAAGAGTTACCCGATTTTAAGGTAATGTCTTCACTTGTGTCCTTTTGTTTTATTTTGCTTCTCCAACCCCCTAAACTCTTTTTATTAATTTCTTTTGTAACAACTCCAGTATCTCAAATATACTAGGATGTTTTTATAAGAAGTATTTGAGCTACACTTACACACACCTACATATAATGGTTAATGAGCATACTGTTTCCGTGGATGGCGAATTTCTGCCTCACGAAACGATGATTGTTCAATATTCTTCTAACACCTTAAAAGGTGGCCATTAAGAAATCACTATATTTATATATGATATATAATATGTTTATGTTTTCCTTAAGCTTCTGTATTTTCCATTTATGGAATACCTTTATGGCTTCCATTATGGGTATACGTGATATCTTCATTTTAGGAAGTGCGGACTATCGCCCCCTCAAAGTGATTTGATTCGTTAATAACATATGTGGTACGTATAAAGGATAGATTTAATGATATTCTATATGATACCATACTGTAATTAAAATAATATTATTTATCATTATGTTTTAATTCCATTAAATATGAAATAGGAATGGAAGTAGCGTTCATGCGTACGTACGGCTTACCGTCTCCATGAGCGGTGCATTTCATTTCTTATCCCCAAATGTAATGTACTATTATAAGTACATATATATAATGGATATATATTATGTATGTTACATCTAAATGATGAATATAATTCTGGAATTAAAATATACATATCTCTCATTTAGTTTTAATTCCATTAATATGACATAGAAATGAAAGTAGCGTTCATGCGTACGTACAGCTTACCGTCTCCATGAACGGTGCATTTCATTTATTACCTCTAAATGATTATGTTATATTATAAATTCATGTATATACTGGATATATATGATATATATGTCATCTACATCATGAATATAATTCTTGAAATAATGGATATTTGACTACGTGAACAACTTGTAAATATAAGAAGTTCACTTTTGACTCAAGTACCAAATATCGACAAAACGACCGTTATTAACTTAAATGATTACATAATGTTCATAACATGGTAATAAGTGATATAAAAGGAATAATGAACTTTAAAAAGGTTCTTAATCAAGTAGAAATTAACTCAATTTTATTATTCAGGACATTAAAGAATGATTGAGTCAAGTCAGACACGAGGTAAGGGACTTCGTCTCAATCTCCTTTCATTGAGGAATATTTTGTTTTATACACAACTTTCTTTTATATGGTGTATAAACCCCTTTGACTTTTACATTTTTTCAAAAGGAATATTTTTATACGAAGAATTTACTAAATGAAAAAAGGGGGTGTTTTTTTTGTCGTACGTATGCGGCGACAACGACTTCTCCACCACCGTGACCATTATTTGAGTTTCGGCTTCCTCTACAAGCCATAAATTTTTTTGAATGAAAAATAAATACCATGTTTTACTTTTCTTTTATTTTGGTATTGAAAATGGTTTTCATAATGTTTTTATATCAATGTGTTGTATTGATATCTTGTGATTGAAAAGTTGAAATACTATGTTTCCTTTATACATGTTTTATGTGATACGATTATGTTATGATTCTTGGGCATTGTTATGAAGACAGGTGGTTCTGTGATAAACTAAGGGCGGGTGAGCCTGATATAGATCTCCAATGCATTGTGTAACGTGAAGGAGTTAAACTTTAAGGTTTCTCTGAAGAGATTTAGGGAATATACTATGATGGGTATACCAAACGTAACTAAGAGGGTTACTCCCTACGTAAGAATGTTATGAATGCCTCAAGTTACCTTTATGTCTTATGATTTCTATGATTTATTCATGATTTGATGAGGTATGTTAAAGTGATTATGTTTTATGAGTAAATTATGATTTTATACATGGACTAATGTTTTCATTTCGTACTTTTATATCCCTTACTGAGCTTTTTATGCTCATCCCAAGTTTTTGAAATTTTTTTCACATATCAAGGGAAAGGTACATGATGTGATGATAGGGTCAAGGAAGTGTCATTAAAGAATCCATGTTTTGTTTTAAATATGTTTTCGTCGATGGGAAAAAAATGAATACTATATTTTATGTAACCACTTTGTTTAAATGTGGAATGTAATGCATGATTTATGATCTAATTATCTAAAACTCTAAACTTGAAAAGATCCTCAATGTGAATTATTCATTTAATTCAATAATAAGTAATGTTTAAGGTCGGGTCCTTATACAAGGTGTCATTGGATTGAAGGTAGACCTGTGTAATTTCTATAATATAAAACATGTACAGACAAAAAAAACCCCATCAAAGTAGTATCTCATGAACACGTGTATAATTTATGATCTTGCTTGAACCTCTTCCTTTTGAATTTAGAGGGGCTTGAGTTGGGGTAACATAGAAACTTTGGTTAAGGATTCACATCGGATTCACCATTTTTGTTTCGACCCAATTTGCATCATGGCCCCTTTTTGGTGGGCGATATTGTCCCAGTGGGACTGGGCAGTATATTCTTTCTTGTTTTGAGAAGGAGGTTCCACAGTTGAGTGGTCCTGGAAGGTTATTTCCGGGGGTTAAGTGTTTGTGCAGTCATCCCATGTTGGGTATGATGTCCTCAGATGGTCTCCAACAAGTTTATTTTTGGAGCCAGAAACACCCAACGACCCTATTATCTATGATTCATGGACCTGATTTCCAAAGTCAGGTGCTCACTAGAGTATTTGACCAAAGACACTTGAGGACTCACACTAGTTGAGAGGATGGGAATTCAGGCTCATCACACCCTTTTGGGGGGAATTATTTTCTATTTCGGGACTCTATTATAGATTTAAGTAATGTTCATATGATTTTGAATCCTTGGTTCTTCCCAAGAACTTTTTCGTGGATTAATCCTAAGTCATAAGATCAATAAAAAATATGCATGGGTTTGAAATCATCTATATGTATCTGAGGTTATCTATTGATGAATACATATGTATGTACTTGAGGTTCTTCAATAATGTTACCCTCTTGTGTACACATTATAGATTCCCTTTTCTTTTTCCAAGACAACGATGATTTAATCCATATGATGAGGCACTCTAGAGTTTATCGTTATCCAGGGGTGGAGACTATTTTGATGTCAAGGTCAAACCCATAAGATTGGATTCCTATGCTTCCTTGTGAGAAGAATCAGATCCCACATAGTTCAGTGCCACTTATCTGGACACATCACCTTTTAGGTTCGTGTGATGAGGACCCATCCGTGAAATTTAATGCCATGCAGAAAGGATGTCTAGGTGGAAGGTGCCTAATCAATATTTGGTGTGGGACTTAGGCCAAGGCAGCCCAAGGTACCCAGAAGTAATGTAGTCTTTGGGGTAAATAGTGACCCTACCAGAAATATGGCCCAAATAATTAGGGTAAGTTTCAATGTCGGTTTTGGACCTTGGGGTGGATTCCTACATATCCCAGTTAGTTGGGAATAAAATCCCTCGTATTTTGGTATGACATGGATTACATATATAAGCTTCCCATAAAGGAGGCATTATTTAGGGATTACATCAGTGGAGAAGGCCCATTTTGAGTCAGATCTGGGACTTATACCATAAAGTAGGCCTTGATGAATTGGGGTTCATGATTGGGGTCAGCCTTTGAGGGGGATCCCCTTTGATCTTGAGCCTTAGACAGGTATCCTACGTATCCCAGTTATGGTAGGAATCAAAGGTCTCATAGTTCATTTCCTAAAGTGTATTTTGTGGGTTCTATGATCATCACTATCCTCTAAGCCCATGTGATCTAGCTCAGTGTGAGAAATAAGAGGATGTAAAAGATTCAACAAGCCACACACGTTCTCTTCTCCTCTGATGGGAAAGGAGGAGGATGATGGCGAAAGAGGTTAGGGTGAGATCACCACCTCCTATGATTAAAGGGGTTTACTCTAAGATGGATTCCCTTAAATTGGTTATGGGAAAGGGGAGGAATGTTTCTTCTTGTCAAAGGGAAAATAAAGAATTATTTCCCTTATGTATCACTGACCCTCATCATAGAGAAAGGACAATGATTACCCTTGATCCCTAGAACGAGGAGGTTCACATTGGTATCCCAAGGTTGGATCCTGGGTTACCATGGGAATGTAAACTTGTGGACATTTCATGGGCCTGTACCATTATAAGAATTACCCACGTGACTCCACTTACCATGGGTATGTAAAATCAGAAGGGCACATTGATGCACCCGATGGTTTTATCATACAGGTTTGGTGTCTTTAGAAGAGGCCTTGGCTAGATGCCAGTAGACTGGGTCGTAGAGGGAATATAGAAGAAAAAATGGGAATGGAAGAAATTGATTGGATCTAGAGGGTGGAATTCTTGAGAATACCCCATTTCACATACCATTTTATCATGTGGGATGGGGTTCCTTCTGTATAGCATGTTTCTATGTGGGTTAAGGGGTTTTCCATGTACCATAGTGGTACACAAACCTAAATTTGGTCCACGTAGAATTTTTCTACATGGAACCAAGTTCTTCCCACATAGAACTTTTCTACACGGGGCTAAGAATTGCATGTATACCATTGTAGTACATGGGGATGGGATCTAGCCACATATCATAATGGTATGTGGGGTTGATTTCTAGCTGCATAGAAATTTTCTATACAGCATAGGGTTCCATCCACATAAAAAATTACTATGCGGGATGCTGGTTTGAAGAAGGGGAATTGGTCCTGCGGTTTGTAGGGATTTCTTTTTTAGAGGAATCTGGTTCATGGTTTGGCCAATTCTTATTATGTTTTCTTCTTTCATAGTAAGTGGTGGGATTTACCTAAAGTGAATCGTTAAAGGAGCCTATATTTCACAGTGCTCTTCTTCATCTGTGCCTTCAAAACTCTAAAATTCATTCTCCTGAAGTGTAAAAATCATCTCCCCCTTCTTCAGTACCCCTTAGAATACTTTTATAGAAGAACTAAAGGGATGGGTAAGTGGGTTGCATGACACCTTTTGTGGAAGCCCAAGAAATAATCCCCCAACCTACAGATGACTCAGTCAACAACGGCTCGTAGGGTGTTTCGGTTTGCAAAGGAAGAAATCACCACCTTGATCCCATGAATGATATCATTTGTGGGAATCCATCTACTTTGCCTCACCCATGAATTGTTTGATTATACAAAAAATGGTACGCAGGGGCGAAACTCTCTACCTCCATTCTGTGAACAGCAACGTTTGTAGAGATTTGGTGATTTTATTTCCCTTACGCGAACAGTTTGATTCACATATGGTTCATAGATGGAATACCATGAAAAGCGTTGGTTCTCAAAGGATATTTTTCCCTTTTCAGCCTAGACTTTTCTTTTTCCAATTCTGGATTCTTCAGCCTTCTTCTTTGATTCTTCCTTCAAATTTTTTTCCTTCCTTTTTCAAATATATGGGAGTATTTTTCTTTCCCTTTGCAAAGTTTTCAGGACCCAACAACAACATTTTATAGAGTCTTCTCCACTATATAGATATGGTTTTATAATCTCTCTGACCCTATCCTTGATAATCCTAACTCACTTGATTCATCATCATGTGGGATTGATGTTGAAAAACTCGGCATGTCCCATAGATTGATTCTTGAGTATATCTTGAACCACCATGAGTCCTTGTTCATGATGACTTTGAGCAGATATGTTGCATATGTTCTATCTTTCCACACCAATGACACTTGATCTAATGTTTTGGGAATGAAGTTTGATAATTTCCCCAATACCCCCAGTTGTAACACTAAGGACCTCATTCCCTTTCAAGATGCGATTAAGAGCCTATTCTCAGCTCTAACTATCTACTACCACTCTAATGTGATTCATCTACCTTCCACTTCTTACTTCTAGAAGGAACTCCCGTAGTAGTGATAGAAATCTTAGTCAATGACCCTTTATGGGCCGAAATTAAACCTACTACCATGTCCTCTAATCTCTTGTCAAAGGTCAGGGCCTTGTGAAGGACCTATGTGTACATCATTATATCAAAACCCCTAACCTGATGTTTGAGTTCTGTTCAAAGGCCTATATCAAACTTTCAATCCTTATGTGCCTCGTTCCTAGGCAATAAAGGAATAAAGTGAAGTAACTCTACAAACCAAGAAGAATATGCAGAGACATTCATAAAACCCCACTGTAACTCCATGAAATCTTATGCATGATCTATTTTCATCATGATAGGAAATTTCTAATCAATAAATATCTTCCTAAAGGTCACCCAAGTAAGTCCCTCTCATCTCTCATCCTGACTCATGGCAGTTCATCATCTCCCGGTGGGTCATTAGAGAATGAAGGTCTCTAGAATCACTCACCCCTCCCCAAGAGTCTGTACTAGATCAAAAATGATCTTGATAAATTCCATCCAATCCTATACATCCTACAGGCCACCAGTATCCTGGAATGTGAAAGGATGTTAGAGCTATAAATCCCTAGAATTATCAGTAATAGTCATATAAACAGTTCTACCTTAGATGGGAACAATCCAAAAGAGTCCTGGATAAATGAATTTTGTATCTCAAGACACTTGTGGTTATACAAAAACATGTTGGGGTATATCCTCCTACAACACAGGTGGTGGAATGGGAGAATCCTGGGCTAGAGAAACTGGAGGTCCCATTAAAAATCTCTAAGGTAGTATATTCTATAACATGAAGAAACATTAGGAACGAAAAACATATCTTAACCAGTATATGGGATCACATAGGTTTCTCCTAGGAATATTCCCATAACCCCAAAGTATAGCCCTCATAGCATTAACCAAGTCCTATTCCCTTCACATTAGTCAGAATCATATATATACAAACATAACATAAAAAATGCTCAGTTAAATCAATTAATGCTAATAAGGATATATCACAACAACATCACATATCACAAAATAGATAATACAAGTCTATCATGAATATATATCACAAATCAAGGCATCAAATTAAGAGCTAACATATCGAACAACAACAAGTATATATATGGAATGTAAACCTACATGTCTAATCATGATGCAAGAATGCACCTAAAATATCATAAAAATAGTAACAACAATCATCATGAATGGTAACTCATAGGTCTATTACACATGTGTTATACAGGCACATAGTAACTCCCATATCCAAGTCCCACACAACTATCTCCTTTCTACCATGTCCTAGGTTGGTAAAAATGTAAAGAAGAAATTTGATGCTCTAATATGATTTTTTGATAAACCGGAATTCTCGAGTCGGGAACCTAGTCATATGAATCCATGGGTATCCTTTAATATCTTGGTTTCCTTCCCAACACACCACATGATATTATCCACCAGGTTCTCTTATCAGACTAATGAATATCCCCACATACCAACATGTTTTCTTTCAGTGTATTTTGTATTCACTCACACATGCCCTGGGAAACTTCCCAGGAGGTCACCCATACTAACACTACTCTAGGAGAAACATGTTAAGCTATGCAGTTCTAATTAGGTAGGCTCTTGAAAATAAAGGTAAATCTTACTGACATGGGTTGTGAAATTTAGCCTTTTAACTCACATTTTTTCAGGGTTGTTACACTCAACACGTGACCAATCATCAATTTTTTCCAATTTCATCAAAACCCAAAAATAAATTAGTTTAGTGACTTACCTCCAATGAAATGATAACACATGGCATGTGATTAAGATTTCAGGTCTGCCTTTATCCACTACACATGAAATACCCATCTATTTCACCTAATTCTACCATACTTTGGTAGAATCAGCACAAAAACCTAACCAAAATCAAGTTGAATCAAAGAGTAGTGAGAGGAAACCAAAAAAAGGGGTGAAAAAGGGAGAGACTTACCCAGATTCGCTACAAAAACCCACCAAGATCCACCTCGCATCATGTCACGAACCAGCTCGAGTACCTTGGTAACCCAATAATCAAGCCATCCATGATATAGCCTGAAGGGCATTCCCGATCCCCCTGAGTTGGAGACTAGCACCTGGAATCATACAACATGCAAGTGGGAATGATTTTTTCACAATACATAGTAGAAGTAAGACAATAAAGTCAATATTAATATAAAAGAAACTCCACTAGGATTAAAGTACCAGAATATAACAAGGCATAAAAATCCCAAAGTACTAAAACCCAAGTATCAAAACTAGGGAAAACAACCCCTAGTTCCCTAAGGACATAACTCACCAAGTCCCAAACTCAATAGCTAGATCCACCTCCAAGAGACCCCTTTCCTTTTCTTGAATCTGGAAGAAGAAATTATAAAAACAACCAAAAAAAGTAGGGTGTGAGCCTAAGGCCAGTAGGATACCACCAAAGATTTCATAATAGATGACAAATATAAATTATCCAAAGAAAAGTTTTCAATTTTCAAAATAAAAAGGTTTGGAAATTCAATAGCATGTTTAAATAAAACATTCTATATAGTTTCAAAATGATGAAAAATACTTTTAAAGCATAGGATTTACTTTACAAGAGATGGAATATTTCTAAAACAATAGTTTAAATAAAACAGTTACATAAAACAGTTTATATAAATCCAGCAAAGGCATGTAAAGCAGTTTTACAAAATTGGCATACATTTTTATCTCATATATAAATAAACAAGCAAGCAATGTGGCCATCTTCTAAGTGGGTATGATGGTATTAACCATATATAGGATTCTATACTCTCTAAGTGATCTCAGAAAAATGAGTATACTCACATCCCCCTAATACTGGATAGAGGTGACTTTTCACCCTCCCATTAGAGATGTGACCCACCATAGGTATGTTTTAGAACATTGTAATAGTGTAGAGTGTATCCAAATAACTCACTAACTACCTAAGGATTTCATGTGCTCTTGAATTATGGGAAATTTATTTTATAACTACATAAAATACAATTAAATCCCATTCTTCCATTTTAAAATGACAATTTTTTCATTTAAAACCAAAATGGGTTTTAATAAAAAAACATTCCCTTTTCAAAAGATAAAACCATTGGGTTTCTATCAAATCATTTTAAGCCATTTTCACAAGTTTGAAATCCATTCAAAATTAATTCCATCCTTTTCACAATTCATTTTCCACAATTAAATTCAATAATTTAATTGAAATCATTTCTATCAAATCCATAATTTAAATTCAACAATTTAAATTAACCAACTTCCATAAACACACCTCAATTCAATGGAATTGGGGGTTTTCCAAATTATCATGCCAAAACCATTTCAAACCTCCCGGTTCACTGGAATCAGGTTTTTATCAATTTAATTGAAAGAATGTTTGAGCAATTGAATTTAAATCAACAATTGAAATAAATCAAGCAATTTAGGAATAATAAATTTGAAAATTCAGGAGGGAACCACCTACCTCTTCCCGAAACTCAAGACTCACAATGGAACCTGTTAATGATAAAGAAGGTGTAGAAGACCTTGAAACTCAACCTAGAAGCAAGATAGAACACCATATGGCATAGATCCATCAATTCCAAGATGATCCATTGAAAACACAAGAGAGGAGAAAGGTAGAAACTTGAAGAACAAGAGAAAACACCTACCTGGGAATCACACTACAAGCGAAACAATGATTGAATGCCAAAGGAATGGATCCGAAAGGGTTGGATAGACTCAAGATCACCTGGGAAAGCCTTTGGTTAAGGGAGAAGGAACTGGAGAGGATCCAAAAATAATTAACCATCCTCACTGTCTGTTTTTAAAAATGCAGTTGGGGTATTAATCGACATGTAATACTTAAGTTTTGTAACCATCAAAACATGTAATGTTTTTCATTGAAACCCAACAGTGAAGGTTAAAAACTAATAATTAATTCCATCATGGAATATACTGACAACTCACAATGTGTACCCATCTTGGCATGAAACAGTTCACGACTTGCATAAAGAATCATTACATGACATGTACTATTATTACATAATGTGTAATTCCCTAGAAATCTGCAGAAAAGATTGGTTAAAGGTGAAAGTCCAACAAACCTATGACTTCACCATTATAGGTATCCTCCCAATTTAAACTCAACCCTTATACACTCAATGAAAAGTAAAACCATGATAAGTTTTAATGTGTACCTATTAGAGTGGTAATGGAATGTTACAACCTCCCCACCATAAGAACTTTATGTCCCCAAAAAGCCTGTGAAGAAGCTTCCATGACAAAAAAGATAAGGCAATTTCTCTCTCATTAGTTCTTGGTGTCCCCACGTCTCATGATTATCGGAACCATTATTCCATGGAACATGAACCAAAGGTTTCATCCTCCCATGAAGTACCTTGTTCTCATAATCAAATACCCCGATTGGCTGCTCAGTCAAAGATAAATCAGGTTCAATCTCAAGATTAATCCAGCTCAAAATGAGAGATGTATCAAAGAGATACTTTCTAAATTATGATATATGGAATACGTTATGTATCAATGTAATATTTGGTAGAAGTTCTAAATGGTAAGAAACTTTCCCTAACAGCTCAACAACCTCAAAAGGTCCCTCAAAACAAGGAGGAATCTTTCCTTGCCTCACAAGTTGTCGATGACCCAACTGGGGTGAAAGTTTCAAGAAAAACTTATCACCAACTTAAAACTCCAAAGTTCTATGACATAGATCAACATAAGACTTGTATCATCTATGTGTTGCAAACATTATCTAACAAATTAGTTGAATCTTAATTGTCATCTCATGCACCAAGCTTGGTCCAACCAAGGAACTTTCACCAACCTCTAACCTGCACAATGGAGATTTACAAGGATGTCCATAAAAGGCCTCAAAAGAATCCATCCTGATCATAGAATGGAAATTGTTGTTATAAGAGAACTCAACCGGCCCCAAGTGATCATATCAAGCCCCACCAAAGTAGAGACCACGGGCACAAATAATATCCTTAAGAATTTTTATAGCTCTCTCTGTCTATCCATATGACTACAAATGGTAGGTCATGCTCAAATGAACCTAAGATCCCAGTGCCTTCTAAAGGAATCTCCAAAAGCAGGAAGTAAACCAAGGATCCCTATCAGAGACTATAACAGATGGAACTCTGTGAAAATGAACAATCTATTTCACATAGAGACTTCCCAACTCCTCAACCTTGGTTGTATCACAAATGGGTATAAAGTGAGCTGACTTGGTCAGCTTTTCAATCACAACTCATATCATATTATTCTTTCTCTAGGTACATGGCAACCAAAATAAAAAATCCATAGAGATCTCATCCCACTTTCATGTAGGGACTATAAGTGGTTAAAGCAAACCTGAAGGTTTCTAGTGCTCAACCTTAACCAGTTGGCATGTATAGAAATGAGAGACAAACTTAGAAATGTCTCACCTCATCTCTAGCCACCAAAACTACCACTGCACATCATATAATATTTTTTTGGTTCCTGGGTTCACTTCCCATTTGGAATTATAACAATCCCCCCATCACATCCTTCCTTTCTACTAAAGAAACAATGAAGCGATTCTGATAGAATAAAACACCCTATTTGGAGAACAACCATTGGGAAACTATCTCCCCACCATAAAGAGAGTCCCAAATTCTATGGAATTCAACATCAAGATTTTGATCTTGAAGAATAATATTAAGAAGATTGGATGATAATTGAATGTTGGATAAAGAAACTTCATCCCCATTCTACAGAACTTTGATATGTAATTGTGCAAAGAGATCCATCAAATTCTACTCTTCTAAAGATTCATTCACTACCTCGATTGGAAGTTTCTTGCTTAACACATCTGCAACGACATTCCCTTTACCTGGAATTTAGGTGATGTTAATGTCAAAAAATCCTAGGTACTCCACCCAATGCCTCTGGTGAAGATTCAAATATTTTTTAGAGAATATATAGCTCAAGTTTTTGTGTTTTGAAAATGTAGTAAACCTTTTACCATAAAGGTAATGCCACCAACTATTAAGAAAGTACATTACAGCTGTAAGTTCCAAATCATGGGTAGGATAATTCTTTATGTGTGGCCTAATAATAAGTGATCCATAAGAAACTACATGGTCACCCTGCATAAGAACATAGCCCAAACATGAACCTGATGCATCACAAAAGAGCACATAGCCCTACCCGGCCTCTGGAAGAGACAAAACTGGTGTAGTAGTCAAAAGATGTTTCAGATCAATAAAATAATTCTAACATTTATAATCCCAAGAAAATTTAACCCCCTTCCAAGTTAGAGTATTCATCGTAGAAGAAAACTTTGAGAACTCTTTCATGAACTTGTGGTAGTATCTGATTAATCCCAATAAGATCCAAATTTTGAAGACATTTCATGGATTCTCCCAAGTAATAATAGCCTATACCTTTTTAGGATCAACTGATATACCCTATTCAGACACCATGTGTCCTAAGAATTTCAATTCCTGAATCTAGAAATCACACTTTGAAATCTTGGAATAGAGTCGGTGACTTCTCAGCAGACTCAGAACTATTCTTAGATGATACACATGTTCCTACTCAGATTTAGAGAAAACAAGTATGTCTTCCACAAAGACCACTACAAAAGTATCCAGATACTCATGGAAGATCTTTTCCATCAAATCTATGAAAACTCCAGGAGGATTTGTCAGAAAAAAGGGCATAACATGGTACTCATAATGGTTATACCTACTCCGAAAGGTGGTTTTATAAATGTCAAATTATTTTATCCTCAAATGATGGTAACCAGACCAAATATCGATCTTTTAAAACCACTTAGCACCTTTAAATTGATTAAACATATCATCAATTTGTGGAAATAGATACTTGTTATTTATTGTGACTCGATTGAGTTTCTGATAATCAACATATAGGTGAAGAGATCCATCATCCTTCTTAGTGAAGAGAACTAGCATCACCCAAGGTGACACACTTGGGTGTATAAATCCTTTATCTAGAAGATCTTCCAACTGGGACTTCAGCTCTTTTAATTCTGTTGGTTCCATTCGGTGGGAGGGAATTGAAACTAGTTGAGTACCGAGCATTAAGTCAATGGAGAACTCAACTTCCCTTACTGGTGGTAGACTAGAGAAATCTGAAGGAAACACATCGAGAAATTTGACGATGACTAGAGAGAGATCATTGCTCAAAGATTCTCGCTCCAAATCAAAATCAAACACTGATATTACTTTCCCAAACTCTAGATAAGAAGGTTTGGCTATGGTCGACCTTAGGTCCCAATCTCTTTGAAAGACAAGAGATTCACCAATGGATGTAGTAAAGTAGACTCATCGAAGATAACAATCAATCTGGGCTTTATTATAAATGATCCAATCCATCCCAAATATATCATCAAGAGATTCCATGTCAAGAACTAGAAAACTACAAGAAATCTCGACAACTGAAAGTGAGAAGACACAAACGGGACTATAAATACCCTGCTCTCTATTCATACCAAGGGGTGTAGTAATATCCATTGTGAAATATAGTTTCTCCATAGAAAGATTAAGAAGATTAACAATACAGGTTGAAATAAACAAATGAGATGCACCAATATCAAATAGAGTAGTCACTAATGATGATTCATAATAATGGTACCTCTCATGATTGCTATACTTGTGTCTGTTTCCTCTTGAGACTCTTACACTACATGAAGAAGATTTATTCTATATTCCTGTGGATGGAACCCTTTTTCACATGAAGCATATGATTTCCCTGCAGTTTTAGGAGGAGCTGATGATCCTGTTCCACTATATAGAGTAGAGAAATGATGGTAGAATCTCTGTAAGTGCCCTAAACGTCCGTAAGAGCTACAGTTCTTGGGTACCTCAATGCAAACCCTTTTAGAATGTCCTGGATTTCCACACTAATATCAAGTCAAATAACTTCATCTTGGTGCTTTAGGAGGTCTGTAATGACTCTGTTGTTAAGAAATACTATGAGAATCATCACGCTTCTATTTTCCTTTGAAGGAACTAACTCTTTCACTAGGAGGAAAAGAAAATCCCGATAATCATGACTTTCCATCCAGGTACATCTCAACCATAATCTCCCTATCTAGAACATCAACATAAGTGTGAATATTCAGTAAGAAAACCTAATAATGGATATATGATCGAAGTCCCAACTCAAACGATCAAGCCTTCATTCTCTCATTAAATACAATCTCAGGAGAAAACTATACCAGCTCAACAAAGTGATTTAAATACTCAATCACGGTTCTATTGGCCTACTCAAGCTTCAAAAACTCCACAGCCTCGGCCAACATCATTGACACTGGATAGAACTGTTTGGTGAAAATAACCTTTAAGTCCTTCCACTCTAAACCCTTATGCTTCCCTGTCGTCACCATTGTGTCCCACCATCTATTGTTTGGTCCTTCCGGCATGAAGGTAGAACACTTTAACTTGATCACGTCTGGTGTTTCCAATAACTCAAATATACATTCTATCTTTCTCAACCATTCCTTAGCATGTTGAGGATCAGTGGAGCCTTTGAAAACCTGTGGCTTCTAGTGAAGTGACTCTTGAGAATGATTCCAAATAACATCCCCCTGAGGATCCACAAATGGATCTTGAACGGGAATTGGAGGTGGTGCCTATCTCAGAGCATGGATAGTGCACACAATCACCTAGACTATATTTGGATCCACTAGAAGATTTTCTCACTGCAGTTCAATAGAATCTTCCTCCTGGATCCAATTTGCATGTCTTCTCAGAGGCATGATGCTAAACAACATTAGAAGAGAGAAGGAAGATATTATATTAACACTCAAATAGAGCAACTAGGAAAATTATTTCCAATAGATGAAACAACCAGATTTGGATTCCACTCTAACCAAATCAAAATAGGGAAAGGATTAGAACTAATCCATAAGACGTCCTTCCCTAACCACCCCTAGTGACTTAAGGTTCATTTCAGTGAGAGATGGTCAGGCACTCAATCGTAACTACCTCCTAAGTCCCAACAAGATTTCAATAATGCACATTGACTTTAAGACAAAATCTCAACAGCCTTATTTGATACCACTTTATCACGAACCATCCTGGGTACCTTGATAACCCGGTAACCGAGTCATCCCTAACATAGCCTGAAGGGAATTCCTGATCCCCATGGGTCGACAACTAATACCTGGCATCATACAAATTGAAAATGGGAATGATTTTTCTACAAGACATAGTATAAGTAAGACAAGAAAGTTGATATTCATATAAAAGAAACTCTAGTGGGAGTAAAGTAATAGAATATAAAAAGGCATAAAAATATGAAAGTACTACAACCCAAGTACCAAAAATAGGTAAAACAGCCCCAAGGTCCCTAAGGACACGACCCACAAAGTCTTAAACTCAATAGTTAGATCCAACTCTAAGAGATCCCTTTCATTTTCTTGAACTTGGAAGAAGAAAGTCTACAGACACCTGAAGGAAAAAGTAGGATGTGAACCTGACCCCAATAGGATACCACTAAAGATTCCATAATAGATGAAAAATGTATATTATCCAAAGAAAAACTTTCAATTTTCAAAATAAACAGGTTTGGAAATTCAATAGCATATTTAAACAAAACATGCTATACAGTTTCAAAATGATGGAAATTCTTTTAAAGCGCATGATTTACTTTACAAGAGATGGAATATTTCTAAAAAATGGATTAAATAAAATAGTTTATGTAAATCTAGTAAAGGCATGTAAAGAAATTTTACAACATTGGCATACATTTATATCTCATATATAAATAAAGCGAGCAACATGGTCATCTGCCAAGTAGGTATGATAGTATTAACCGGCTAAAGGATTCCACACTCTTTAAGTGATCTCAACAAAATGAATATACTCACGTCCCCCTGACACTGGCCAGAGGTGACTCGTCACCCTATCATCAAGGATATGACCCGTTGTAGGTATGTTTTATAACATTTTAATAGTGTAGAGTGTATCCAAATAACTCACAAACTACCTAAGGCTTTCATGTGCTCTTACATGATGGGCGGTTTATTTTAAGACTACTTAAAATAAAATTAAATATAATTCTTCCATTTCAAAATTTCAATTTTTATATTTAAAACCAAAATAGTTTTTAATAAAAAAACATACCCTTTTCACAAGATAAAACCACTGGGTTTCTATCAAGTCATTTTAAGCTATTTTCACAAGTTTGAAATCCATTCAAAACCAATTCCATCCTTTTTGAAATTCATTTTCCACAATTAAATTCAATAATTTAATTGAAATAATTTCTATCAAATTGAAAATTTAAATTCAACAATTTAAATCATCCAACTTCTATAAACATGCCCCAATTCAATGGAATTGGGGGTTTTCCAAATTTGTGTGCCAAAACAATTTCAAATCTCCCGATTCACTGGAATCAGGTTTTTTTCAATTTAATTGAAATAAAGTTTAGGAAATTGAATATAAATAAACAATTGAAATAAATAAAGCAATTTATGAATAATCAATTTGAAAATTTGGGATTGAAACACCTACCTCTTCCCGAAACTCAAAACTCACAGCGACACCCATCAATGAGAATGAAGGTGTAGAAGACCTTGAAATTCAACCTAGAAGAAATATCCAACACTATAGGGCATAGATTCATCAATTACAAGATGATCCATTGAAAACATAAAAGAGGAGAATGAGAGAAACTTAAATAATGAGAGAAAACACCTGCTCGGGAATCACACCGCAAGTGAAACGACAATAAAATGCCAAAGGAATGGATCAGGAAGGGTTGGATAAACTCAAGATCACATGTGAAAGACTTTAGTTGAGGGAGAAGGAACTGGAGAGGATCCAAAAATAATTAACCAACCACAGTGCCTATTTTTAAAAACACAATCAAGGGTATTACATGACATGTAATACCAATACACAATATGTAATACTTAAGTTTTGTAACCATCAAAATGCATAACATTTTTCATTAAAAACCAACGCTCCAGGTTAAAACCTGATAATTCATTCCATCACAGTGTGTACTAACAACTCATGATGGGTACCCATCATGGAATGAAACTATTTATGACTTGCATGAAGAATCATTACATGATGTGTAATACTATTACATAGTGTGTAATTCCCTGACAGTCTACAGAAAATCTTGGTTAAAGGTGAAAGTCCAAAAAACCTCTAACTTCATTGTTATAGGTATCCTCAAAATTCAAACTCAACCCTTACCCACTCAACAAAAAGGAAAAACATGAAAAGGTTTAATGTGTGTTTTTTAGAGTGGTAATGGAATGTTACACATCAAAGGGTCAATATAAGGGGAGAGTCGGTCGGTTGTCTCTCCCACACACGCAACTTGAATTAAAACCCAAAGGGGGATGACCCCCAAATGGGTCCGCCCTCCTTTTCTAAAAATCCTCCTGACATAGTTCACGGTGTGAACCCCTAGTACACCCTATGCAATCCTCTAGGAAAAGAGACCTGAAGCTCAACCCAACACTTTAACGGTGTGAACCCTTGGTTCACGGCATGAAATGATCAGGTAGTGGGGTTCTTTCCTCGGTCATCTATTCATAGCCTGAAGGGGGACTGTCAAAGGTCATTCACGGTGTGAATGACCCATTAACACCCCAAATGGCCTGTGGCTACTAAATTTTAGTAGCCCATCCACCAGACCCTTCTTTGAATCTCTCCCAAACACCCAGGACACCACTCAAACCTCAAACCATGTTCAAAACCATCATTTAAGGAATTTTTAACCCTCAAAATCCCATCCTGAGTCACAACTCAAGAACTAACCCCTCAATGGGATGAAAATTGAAATTCCCTCAAGAATTTACAACCTGTAATGACACATCTCATTACACTTAATGTTTCCAAGAAAGGCATGGTCCTCCTATTAGGTGTAAGCCCCTAATTCTTCTTCACCATTCCATATTCCTCATGAGTCCATCCATTCTTCCTCAATGGTTTGTATTCCCTATGATTCCTCCTTCCTCAATGGACTATATTCCCTACAAGACTAACCATCACTAGGCCCCATTTTCGCTTAGTAATCCTAACTGTATGACTTTAAACTATCTAGCATATGTCCTTACCGCATGATGTTAAACTGCATGGTACAGTCCTGTCACATGAATTTAAACTATGAGACATGGACTACATGGTCTTTGATTCCTATTAACTAGGATATGTAGGACACCTCTATGAGGTTCAGACCTAGCATCTGAGACCTTATCCTCATTAGGCCATATTCCCCATTCTCCATATAATCCATCCTATGTGAAACATATTTTACCCTCTCATGTCTAGTTACCAATAAATGGGATGAACCAAAAAGGGTCGCTCAGGCATGGGTCCCACATCAACCATTATTAGTACCTTTCACATAGTAATCCATTTTACATGTTTTTAAACTGCTCAAAATAGGTATTGTATGCATGCAACACTGCAAAATAAGCTTTTAACAGTTACGGTCGTTATCAACACTAGAAAAAACCATTGATAATGGTTTCCTTAATCAGTACTAAAATAATCACGGATAAAGGGTTAGTGATGATGAAAGGAAACATTTATTAGCATTTTATTTTTAGTGTTGATAAAGGTTACCCTTTATCCGCACTTTATTTTTAGTGTTGATAAAGGGCACCCTTTATCAGCACTTTATTTTTAGTGCCCTTTATCAATGTTTTTTAGCACTAATAAAGGTATGAATAAAACGAAATAATTAAATAAAAAATGAGTTTATTAAAAAAATATTAAAATTTTTATTAATTAAATAATTATTGATAAAAATGAATACATAGATTATACTATATATAAATTATAAATACTAATAAATAGTATATATTAAATATATAGATATATGTAAAATGAAAAATAAACAAATTAAAAATAAAAACATGTAAATTGAGAAAAATATTAAAAAAATTATTAATTAAATAATTATTGAAAATCTTAATAAATATTATATTTTAAATATATAGATATATATGAAAGTATATAAATATGATTTTTATAATAAAATATATTTATGATTTATATTAAATAGTAATATATTCAGTGAATAATGGTTTATAATTAAAAATTAATATGAATTAAAAATATTAACTAATTGCATCGAGTAATGGACATAATTCAATGTCATTTTATTTTTCAATTTAACATAGATACAACGTGTGTTATATTGATTTTAGATATATGTAATTAATGAATTTTTATATACAACACACACACAAATATTTTTTTAGTAATTTAATCAATTTCTATTATTTATTTATTATTTATTTATTTACTATGTTTTAATATTTTCAATATGTATTCATCTTTATTTCAATATATATCCATTTTTTAATAATATATATTTAATTAATAAAACTTATCCATTTTTTCAATATTGTTAAAGTGTACTCATTTTTAATTATTCAATTTCACTCATTTTTAACATGCTTGCACTTAAGATTAAATATTCATTAATAATGTTTAAAATATATTTGTAAAAAAATATTTATAAATAAATATATTTATAAATGTACATTTATGAGTTTTATACATTTATATATTTATAATTATAAATAAATAAATATTATTTTTAAAAAAATATTTATATAATTATAAATAAATAATTATATATATTTAAATAACTATAAAATTATAATAAATTTATTTAAATAATGAATATATTTATTATATTTATATTTATATTTATTTATTATATATATATATATAATTATATAAATATATATAATGATATAAATATTATTTTTTTTAAAGTATTTATATAATTATAAATAAATAATTATAAAATAATAATAAATATATTTAAATAAATAATATATCCATTATATTTATATTTATATGCATTTATTAAATATATATATATAATTATATAAATATATTTACAAAATTTTTTATTTATAATTATTAATTAGCGCTGATAAAGATTCCTTTTATCAGTGCTAATTAATTTAGAACTGATAAAAGGGATCTTAATTATTGGTTTTTTGGAAGAACTAATAAAATTGTCTTGGTCTATTTAAATAACCCTAGTCAGTTGCGAACTTGACGCAATACCAAAACTTTTCGCGGAAGCTATCCTCTTCTGGCGCTCCTCCTTGGTGAATCGAAGCTCAAATCAAAGCTCAAATCCAAGGCTTGAACAATTTCAAGGCTCAAACAATTCAAGGGTTGAACAAATCCAAATCTTGAACGTTTTTTAAGTTTTTGATATCTCTACTTATCTTGGATGATTCATAGCTTCAATCGAAGGTATCTTATTTTCTCCTCATCCTCCTCACTCATTGATTGCTTGTTTGACGAGATCTATTTGCATTTTATTATCATAATTCTTTCTTTACTGTTATAATATCCTTATGGTCAATAATATTTATTGGGGATGTTTGGTTGAAAGGAGATAGGGCTATCATTCCTTGCACTCCCCCACCCTCACCGAGTGTCGATTCTGTGCAACCCGCCCACCCCATCGCCACTGGCTCCTAGTTCATGAGACCACCGACCCCTTAAAGTTTTTCATAAATTTTCAAATATAAGAAATCTCATCTGCATCATTCCCTCCTTCTGCACATGACCACCTCCCCCCTCAAGTGCTCACTCCTACCAGCATAGGCGACCACAGCTACCCTTCTACACACAGACAACACCAAACAAGAAATTATATTCCTGTTAGACTCAACTATAGGGTCTATGGAATTAAATCTAGGGGCATTCCCACCTCACCTTGCACATATCAATATATATAATAGTAAATTTATAATATAATTATATTTACATTCACACACAAACCCACACACATGTTTATAAATACATTTATATTTATGTATGTCAATATGTGTGTGTGTGTGTGTGTAATATATATATATATATATATAATTTTTTATTAAATGTATTTAACACATTAAATATATAAATATGTTAAATATTTATACATTTATATGTATAAATTTGAAAAAAAATACAAATATATAAAAAATACAGATATATATTTATATTATATATTATATATTTATATATTATACATATAAATATATAGACACAAATTCATGTATATTTTAAATATATATATATATAATACAGATATATATTATACAAATATATTATGCAAAAATATATATTATACAAATACAAATATATATTATACTATAAAAATATATAATATAAAAATATATTATACAAATATATTATACCAATATATTATGAAAATATACTATATAAATATATTATACAATTATATTATAAAAATATATATTATAAAAATATGTTATACAAATATAATACACAAATTTATATATATACACTTAAAAAATAAAAATTTGTTATGAAGATTCATCTCACTTTGAAACTATTTTTGTAAAATTGGGTTATCTCTCATTTAACTTAAAACGCCTATATCTTCCATAATTACTCTTATTTATTTCATTATGACTAAAATTTTATACCATGTTCCCAGAATCACCATAAACACCATAATGTCCATGAAAATGTTTTTTCTGTAAATCTTACTCTTCGTCTACTTGAAAATAATTCTTATTTTCAACATGTCAAGACATAATTCTTGAATCAATTTATCAACTAATAATTTTTAGATGTGTAAAACCTTTTTCATTATTAGGTATATTCTTTTCCTAAAATTATTTTTTCCATTCCTTATCGATTTTTAATTGAAATTATAATTTTGATATTTTTTCAAATATTTGATATACCATTAATATTAAATATAATAATTCCTTAGGTTGTTACATCACTTGTTCCAAAAAATAGAATGGATATTATCAAATTCAATATATGTTGGAATAATTATTAGAAATTATTTTTAGGTATTCATCATTTTAGGTCTATATGTATTGGTTCCACCCCTATAAATCTCTAATTACCATCCATGTGTATGAAATAACTCTTTATTTATTAAAATTGTTTTTCAACACATTTTTATATATTCTAGTTGATCGAATGATAGTTTATTATTCTTATTTATAATATTTAGGTTTCTTATTACTCCTTAATTTCCTATATTATATTTTCATTTGTTAAGGGGATTTAAGAAATACTTGATGACTCATTTTAATAGAGATAGGACTAGTATTATTTAGAGGATTGAAAGTATTAAAATTGAGATTTTCCCTATAAATATATAATTCATAGATTCCCCAAAGATTCATATATCATAACATGTCCCAGTTGAGACCCTTTGAATCACATATAATAATGTTTATACCCCCCAAATCTCACCTTCAATAGGCCACAGGTTAATAACTAGTTCCAATGGTATAATTCTCACAAATGGGAGGAATTACCCCTTATAGATAACACAATGCAATACAATTATTATCCTCATCAACATCATATCATGAGCAGTTATTATTTCATTTTGTTTCCTTAAAACTCATCCCCCATATATTTTATATTTCTTATACTACTATGAGTATTATTCATGCCATGGATGACTATTGCTTATAGTATTTCAAGAAACATAGGTGCATGTCCACAAGAGATGGAGGACATGTTTCAAACAACAAAATGTAATGATAAATATTTGGGAGATGATTTGATGAGGATGATAGTTGTCTATAACTTTCAAGAAATATAGATAATTCCTTGTACATTAGAGGGGGCCACAAAGAGGTGATTTTGATTCTCTATAGAGGAACCAGATCCCTAAAACCATTAAAAAAATAAAGAGATTTCAATGAGAAGGTAAAAGTGTTTTTTAATATACTTTGTTTTTTCTCATAATATTGTATGTTCTTTAATACATTAACATAATATAAATTAAATGTTTGACTACTCATATAAACAATGTCTTATATACATGATGATGTTACCAATCCCTTAAAAGAACAAACTATAATAAAGTAAACCCTTTGAGAATATGTAAAGGTAATGTTACAATATACTTTCTCTATTTTACTGAATAAATATATAATAAAACATTTATTTAATTTTCATTATTTCTTGAAGAGTTAATTTATTTTAGAATATTTTTGTCTATATTTCATGTCTTTCTGTATCAAAACTTCCATATACTTCTTCTCCCTCAAAAAATTTCACCCTTATAGTGTTTCATTTATCACTTTACTTTAAGTTCCCTCCACTTCCTTTGCAAGAAGAGAAACGACACTACCTCTGCTTAATCACATAAGTAATCTTGATGTTTGAATAATAAAATCATTGTCTATAGAATTAATGTATTATTTCATGTGTTATGTTTAATTTATTTCCATTTTAGTATTACTCATATAATAATTGTTTTCATATATAGGTGGATTCTTTTGTTTGAGTTGGGGTGGTTTATTCAAATCTTCTCATGCTCCTGAGAGATTGGACTTCAAACCTACAATTGAGATAATGAAAATAATGAAATGTGTCAATAATTCATACAACCATCATGAAAATTTTAATTCCTACCACTTATTTAATTAATTTTTTTTATCATTTTATCTACTATTTGTAAGTTAATTTATAAACTTATTTAGTTTTTTTCACAAATCTTTTGGGAAGTCATATTTTTCTTTCAACTATCTATAACAAGCCACAAAAAAGATAAAATATTTCCTTTTTACAATGTTATCACAATTTACATTTCCATTTCCTTTCTTTGTCGAACTTCCAACATTGAATATTGAGTCGATGTTATTAGCAGAAAAATATTTCTCATTGTTGAAAGCTAGAAGAGTAGAGTATGCTCATGTCCCCATTGTGGTGACTTTCCATGATATAATTGGAGAATGATCTTCTTCTATTCTTCTGTCTTTCAACAATGAGAAAATTTTTTCGGCTAAGAACATCGAGTCAATATGCAGTGTTGGTAGTTAGAAAAATAAATACAATGGAAATCATGGTAACATTAGAATTTAGGATTTTTTTAGACTTTAGATGTGTAGGAATCAGTCTCACCTCAATCTGATACATGGTGTGAGTGATATGATTCCAAAATCTTCTTTTTATTTAAAATTGACATTAATTTTAGTAAAAAAGAAAACTAGCATACTCAAAACTGAGCAACCATATTCTGATTGTTTTTATACTTTAATAAAATGATCTATAATTCATTTTTAGGTATGGGAATTATCCACACCTCAATCCAATACACGATGTGCCTGGTATGACTCAAAGTGTTCGTTATGAGTTTAAAATTGATATTTTAGTTCAAAAAATTTCACTCATTGAAAACTGAGAAAATATGATTGTATTTTCTTGATAATTTATCATAATGATTCAAAAATAATATTTCATATGTAGGAATTAGTCTCACATCAAACTTATACACTATGTGATCTTTATGAGTAAAAGTGTGTGTTTCCAGTTTAAAAGGGCATTTTAGTAAAAAAGAAAAGTGACGTACTCAAAACTAATAAAACACATTCATATTATTTTTATAATTTATGAAAATTAATTATAATTAATTTCTTTCATATAGGAATCATCCTCACCTCAATCCGACACACGGTGTGACCGTTATGACTTTAAGTTCTTCTTTTTATTTAAAATTGACATTAATTTTAGTAAAAATGATAACTAACATACTCAAAATCGAGAAAAAATATTAAAATTATTTTGATACTTTAGTAAAAGGATTCATAATTCATTTGGTATGTTTTTGAATTATCTTCACCTTAATCTGAAACACAGTGTGACCGATATGACTTTATGTGCGTATTTTTATTTAAAATTTACATCAACTTTAGTAAAATGGAAAGCTGACCTACTCAAAATTGAGTAAATGCATTTTGATTATTTTGATACTTTAGGTAAACAATCCATAACTCATATGTGATGTGTAGGAATCAGACTCACCTCAATCTAAAACATGATGTGACTGGTATGACTCAATGTGCCCGTTATTAGTTTAAAATTGATAGTTTAGTTCAAAAAGTGTCACTCACTGAAAACTAAGAAAACTCACTCTAATTTTCTTTATAATTTATTAAATAGACTCATAAGTCATTTTTGACATATAATAATTGGTCTCATGTCAAACTGATACAAAATTTGATCGGTATGAGTCAAAATGTGTGTTTTTTGTTTAAAATGGCATTGTAGTAAAAAAGACAAGTGACGTAGTCAAAACTAAGTAAAATCATTCGTATTGTTTTGATATGTTAGTAAAATTATCTTTAAGTCGTTTGAGACATTAAAAATCATCATCACCTCAATCTGATTCATGGTGTGACCGGTATGACTCCAAGTGTGTCTTTTTATTTAAAATTGGCATCAATTTTAGTAAAAAGGAAAACTAGCCTACTCAAAACTGAGCAAAACATTTGGATTGTTTTGATACTTTAGAAAAATGATCCATAATTCATTTTTAATGTGTATTAATAAACCGAACCTCAATACTATACACAATGTTCCCGGTATGACTCAATGTTTCCATTATCAGTTTAAAATTGTCATTTTAGTTCAAGAAGTGTTGCTCACTAAAAACCAAGAAAACGTGCTTGTATTTTCTTTATAATTTATTACAAAAATTCATAAGTCATTTGTAATGTGTAGGAATAATTATCACATCAAATAGATACATGATGTGACTGTTATGAGTCAAAGTGTGTGTTTCCAGTTTAAAATGTCATTTTAGTAAAAAAGAAAAGTGATGTACTCAAAACCAAGAAAACATTTATTTTGATACTTTAGTAAAACTATCCATAAGTCATTTGATACATGTTGGAATTATCCTCACCTCAATATAATTCACGGTGTGATCGGTATGACTCCGAGTGTATCTTTTTATTTAAAATTGATATCAATTTTAGTAAAAAGGACAACTGACCTACTCAAAACTGAGGAAACACATTTGAATTGTTTTTATACCTTATTAAAATGATCCATAAGTCATTTGTGATATTTAGGAATCAAATACACCTCAATATAATACACAATATTCCCAGTATGACTCAATGTGTCTGTTATCAGTTTAAAATTGATATTTTAGTTCAAAAAGTGTCACTCCCTAAAAACTGAGAAAATGCACTTGGATTGTCTTAATAATTTAATACAATGATTCATAAGTCATTTTTGACATGTAGAAATTAGTATCACATGAAATATACACACGATGTGATCAGTATGAGTCAAAGTGTGTGTTTCTATATTAAAATGAAATTTTAGTAAAAAAGACAAGCAACATATTCAAAATCGAGAAAACACATTTGGATTGTTTTGATACTTTAGTAAAATGATACATAAATCATTTGAGAGATGTAGTAATCAACCTCACCTAAATCTGATGCACGGTGTGACCGGTATGACTCCAAGTGTATCTTTCTAATATATACGTGTCATTTTAGTTTAAAACGCGCATCACATCACCAATATTTAAATAATGATCCTAGATTTTTTTTCTCATAATTCTATCTAATATTACTTGATTAATTTACTTATAATTTTTATCTTATAATTTTTTAGTTAATTTTCACAAATATAATTCTTAAAGAAGAACAAGAAATGGTGTGACATGAAAAAATCAACTACAGCTCAATCTGATACACAGTGTTCCTGGTATGACTAAAAGTTTATTTTAAAATTAACACTTTCTATTAATTTATTTCTTTATATTATTACTAATATAATAAATTTTTTTCATATACATGTTCTTTTTTTGCTCGAGCAGGGGTTAGGATCAAAATACAAAGGAACGCTGATATTTTTGAATGTATGTAATAATTTTTACTTATGTAATTGTATAAACCAATGTTTTAAATGTCTATAATATAGCGTGTTTTTACTGTATTTTTGTTTTAAATTTTATTTCATTTAAATTTCATATTGATAATTGATTTTATTAATTTTGTGGTGTTTGTGGTGTTGTGGTGTGTGGTTATAGCACATTGTAGCATGCCCCTTTATTAGTTCTTTTTTAGCGCTGATAAAAGACTAGGGATTTTAATCTCACTCTGGTAGTTAGCACTTTTCTAGCACTGATAAAGGCCATTTTATCACTATTAAAGGCCTATTTTGTAGTAGTTATGAACTTAAATGGATCTTCAATTGTCATAGTTTCATGACCTTAAAAGGTACCATATACGTCCTTATCACACAACCTTAAAAGGTATGATGTGTCCCATTGAGTGGAAAAAAATTATGTGTATTTTTATTCCCTTTATAGATATATATATATATATGAAACCCTTCTCATGGGCCTGGTCCCAACATCACAACACCTACCGCCACCCTAGATGGTGATAAATTCCAAAGTGACCAATTGTGTGACTATAAACCATAGCATCACTGATTAATAAGATAAAGATAAAGAACCTCTAATACATACAATGGTTCACATAAATTCATGGACTTGATAGATCATTAGTACAGTAGTAACTAATCCCATGATAGGATTTGAGAAGGATTGATTAAAATGTCCTAAATCTTTAATTTAGCCTTAAAATATGTAATAATTCAACCCAAAAGGGTGATATTAGTATGACCTCCAATCCTCTAGAGTAATGTGTAACCTGAGTGTCACTGGTAAAGTCCCATTGACTTTCTTCCTTTTAAAATTAGGTCCACACCAACTCAAAATAAATGTGGGCACATCGTGTATCAAAAACAAAGAGTGTGAGATGTGTTGTGAACAAATAAATCCTCTATAGAATTCTATAAATCCCTAGATATATTCTTCCTCCATCATACCTCTATAGAATATATAGATGATAATAGAAATACTTATTGTGATCAATAATGAATGTCATTAAGTAATAGTTTCTTCTACACTAGCATTCAAAATAACAATAATTCTTCTTGTAGATTCATAAAGCATGTGTGGATACATATAGTGTAATCCTCTCTTGGATTATCCATTTCAATGATAATATGAATAAAGAGAAAACAAATTATTGATTAAAAGGGTTATCACATTTGAGGTGATTCTTGTTTTAAATTAATTATAAATTAAATTTCAACGATCCTCTCTAGGATATTTTGGTGTTCCATTTATCAAGTTATTTGGATATTATCCATTGAAACTAAGGAAAATCAAAATTGGGCTCTCACCCAATGCTTATGAAAAGGTTCCCTAAGACCACACTCCCAAATCCAATGGTAAAAAAATAAACTTTACACCCTATATTTGATACACATCCATAATTATAATATATTTATTACATGATATAACAATTACATTCTAAGGACCTTTTTAGGTTTATAGTTTTAGAGAGTTAAGATAAATATTTAACTATTAGAACCCATGTTATTTGTATAAAAAATATTGTTTTCCCATTATATACAAAACTAATTGATCCAAAATGGGTCATCAAGATCTACAATAAATTTTCCTCACAATATGATCTTCTGGATAAATTATACATAATACTTCCTTTCATAAAACATAGAAAATGGAAACATAAGAATGGGTGAGCTCAAACGCTCAATAACGGTAAACATAAGTGATAAAAATCAATGATAATAAGTGATAATAATATGAGAATATGGTTATAATCAAGATATATAACAAAAATTATACCCAGTAAATCTTATATCAAAATTCATGAGTCATGGCATAAAGCTTGATATAATATAAAACATGAATTAAAGAGTGTGAAAACATGAGTCGATAAACATGAGACATGAGAGAATAATATAGTCATAAGAATAATCATAAAATTGTGGCATAACAAAAAAATGTATCATATCCTATAATTAATGCAATCATATAATTGTGTCACAACTATAATCATAGGTAAACATATCATAGTAGAGCAGGCATCACCACCTGATTCCTATAACATAGTGGAGTAGGAATCACTACCTGATTCCCATATTGGAGTGAGTGTTCCATAATTGATTCCTATAATTATCACATGATATATAAAACCTTAACTAATGAATTATAGGAAGATATATGACCTCACCCTTAATTATCCATAAATATGAGTACCACTTAAAAACAATCATTCATCGTATCATAAAGAACCCATGGGAAGAAAATGGGTTTCATTCAACACATCATAATGAACCCATGGAAATAAAATGGGTTTCATATCATTTTCAATTAATTTCATTTAAGTAAATCATTCATAGTTTTATCAATAAACATAACATGATAAACCCATATAAAATAAACTAGTTTCCAAATATATTCAATAATTTTCTAGGTAAATACCTTTTAATAAAATGATGATGTATAGGGTATCTACGTCATATAGATAAAAGGTATACGGTTTATTAAATAATTTTCCCCAATAAATAAGTTAATTGAATCTAGGTTAACACCCTTAAATAAAATAAATTAAAAACAAGGTATTCAAAATGGAAAGTCATGGGAGGAAAAGTTATTATTATTCACATTGGATGGTTAGGAAAGACAAAGGTAGTGATGGATTTCCATGATATTAATCCCCCAACACAACACAAGATAATTTATAGGGTAATTTAAGAAAAATAATTTATGAATAAATAAACTCCTTTTTAGGATAAAGAGGAAAATATAAGTGAAACCATAAAATATTTTTTAAGAAATGTATTTAACATTGTCATAAAAGAAGAGGTTTTAGGTCACTTTCAAAAGACATTTTTTGAAAAGGTTATTTTAAAACTTTTGAAAAAATTTACTTATTAAAAATAATATTCAATAATTGTGTCCTATAAAAGAGATAAAGGTTATATAGAAAAAACATAGAGTGGAAGATAACATATATGAACATGATAGGTAAAAATATTTTTAATATTTTGAAATAACTTTATTGAAACCCACATCATAAAATGATTAATAAAACATAATTTTGAAAATTGGTAAAGATAAATATGATGTTAACAAAATATAATACATATTTGTATTTACAAATGATAAAAGATAACATTATAGGTAAGAAAATGTGGATATTGAAGAGAAAGATCCATTTGGAAAGGATATGGATTATTCTTAACAGTGTCATGTTTTGCAGAAAAAATTATCCTCCAAAGAAGAATATTTTGATGTAGAGAATTAATTTATACAAAGAGAAAGGTAATATAACATATAAAAAGAAAATTTTAGGACAAAAGAGACTAAGAGTGTCATAATAAAGGAGAAAAGTTACACCTCAGGGAGAAATAATTTGAGTTGAGAAAACTATTATGGATTAAGTAACATTTAAATCAAAACCATTGAAGAAGAAAGAGTTCGAAAATGAAATTAAAATAACATGAATATAATATAATTCATGATATAATATAAAAATAGATAATATATATACCATATAAAATTTAATTTGTGCATAAAAAGAAGCATGTCCTAATAATTAGGAATTGAGATGAAGAAACCTTTACCTTGTTTCCCCACATAGTCGAGTGTGATCTAACCTCATGTAAAAAAACATAAATATATTAATATTAAATTTCATAAATTCATTCATATAAATTACCTATTATATACTTTATTTTTGATCATTTATTATGAATATATTAGTTAGTTATATATTATTTTTACCATCGGGTGTTAGTAACTTTAATTGTTTCATGCATAATTTACGATGTCAATATTGATACCCATTATTTGATACTAAGATAATAATTACTATATCATTTAAAGTAATATAATAGATAACTTATATTTATTTATAAATATCTTATCTCATTCCATAAATTCTTTAGTTATGTTGCATGAAAATGGAATTGGTGTCAGCTTATTTTGGTAATTTTAGGGATCGAAGATGGTATTTTAATAATAAGTTAAATAAATAATATAAAATTTTAAGAAAAATAAACCAATTATTATTTTATTACTAAAATTATAATAATATTATTATTATTATTATTACTTCCCATAGTCATCCATGATATCATTTTATAGTATCTTTTATGTAGGTGGTTAAAACTGACCCAAACAGAAAAACATGCTATAACTCGATGGGTGAGTATGGTTAAGAAAACATATAATATAATTTTAAAAGAAGAATAATGATATTATTTATAAGTTTTTAATTTATTGAATCATATTTAATTGGTTTTGATAATTAATTAAAATCAATATGAAAAAAAAAACTTTACTTCATGGAGGCGGTAGTCCGCACATACGCACGATTAACATAATCATTTCTCAGTGACTAATAATGAGATAAAGGTAAATAAGAAATTTTATTTTCAGAATCATAATTAAATTATATATATCATAATTATTTATAAATCCCATTGTTAAACCCAACCATTATAGTCATTTATGAAAAATGGAAAACGTCACTTCATGGAGGCAGTAGTCTGCATATACACATGACCGATGTTCTTTTGTTTTTCTAAGTGGATGGAAATAAATAAGTAAATGTTATTAAATTAATGTAATATCACTTCATTATACTAATGATACTAAGGTTATTATATTATTATGGTAAGGATAGTTTTGTAATAGGAATATTATGAAGAATATGTTAAGGATTGGGTAATACTCATGTTGGGAATTTGAACTTTCACTTCAAAGTCTCCTTGGAAATGAAGTACATAATGTCACGACCTGTCCTCGGGGCCCGTGCCGTGACTACCCCAAGCCCGCCTTCCATAGGCCAGGGGCTGGCGACTAGCACCAAGGCGTAAAATCCCAGTGAACAGGGAAGGCATTGCCTTTATAAGTAACAACCACACAGAGTCAGCAAGCGGAAAGTAAAGTGCAGAAAGTAAAAGGGGCCGGAAATACAAGCCCAACTGTAAAGTACAACTGGAAAAGTAAAGTACAGCAACTGAAGAAAAGACGGCGGCCTCGTGTCGTCCACTGGCAATCCCACCTGAAGGGTGGGTACAGATAGCCTCCAGGCTCCTCGGGTCCCACGTCCGCTCCGAGCACGTCCCGCCCGGTGGTCCACCTCCAGGTACCGTCCTGCTCCACGCCCAACCGCGATCAGCGCTGTCCGTCGTCTGCAACCAACACCACGAAGTGCGGGCATAGCCCGTGCAGGGGTGAGTACAACTACTCAGTAAGGACCCCGAGACCCCCGAAGGTCTCCCGAAATCCACAAAGGATATAGCACAAAAGAAAGATGCAATCACGAAGTAACATCTGACTCGACTTAGGTATATGCCCATACATATACCTAAGTCCCCAATTCTAGCTCTGCTCACGAGCTCAAGAACAACTCGATCCACGAAGGAAAGCAAGACTCAAATCCACAAAGGAGAGTAAACAGTAAATCCACAAAGGATGGTTCAACACAATCCACAAAGGAGAGTAACATAAGATTCAGCTCAACCAGGTATACTTTTTCAGATGACGTCAAAGACGATCACTGATCCGTCTCAGTCGTCGGACCCACGAAGGATCGATAGGTACTAACCCCCGCAAAAAGACCCACGTAGGATCGGGCTCACACAGAACCTGTAGGCAGTGGCTCACACAGAACCGGTAGTAAGGACCCACGGAGGATCGGGCTCACACAGAACCTGAAGCACTGATCCACGTGGGATCGCTGAGTGCAGTAGTCGACGCAGTCCACTGAGGATCTCTGCACAGTCGTCGCCGCAGTCCACGAAGGATCTCTGCTCTGCCGTCGTCGCAGTCCACGGAGGATCTCTGCTCTGCCGTCGTCGCAGTCCACGGAGGATCTCTGCTCTGCCGTCGTCGCAGTCCACGGAGGATCTCTGCTCTGTCGTCGAGGTCACAGCCAGCGCTAGGGTTCCCGCACGTAGCGAGCTCGTTTAGGAGGGTCCGCTCCACGAGCCGAGGGGCTGATACATCAACTGACACGTAGTCCGAAGTTGATGTATCCAAAAGTTCCGTATCGACAACAGGATCTCAACGCGACAGACGGCGCGTCAATCGGACGCCCGGTCTGAGAGTTATTGGCATTTTCGTCCCAGGGGCCCGGTTGGTTTTTAGGGCAAAACCAACCCGACCGTACTCCGCCTGTATCCGATCCTCGGGCGGAGTATGCCAAAAGTTCCGTCTCACTTAGAGGAAACTACCACAGCTGACGGTACGTCGTTCGGACGTCCGTAGCTCAAGTCATGAGCGTTTCCGCTCCGAGGGCCCGGTTGGCTTCGTGTACGAACCAACCCGGCCGAACCCAAAGTCTTCCGAAACCTTGAGTATAATATACCGAAACGACCGTCTCGATCCAAGGATCGCGTAGCCGCTGACGGTTCGTCAATCGGAGGTCCCAGGCCCAAGATATGGGCGAAAGACCGTAGAGGGCCCGAAACGGGGGTACTGGGCCCGGGGCGACCCGGCCCGAACCCCCCCCTGGGGTCGGCCGAACCGGGTCGGCCCGAACCGGGTCGACCCGACCCGGCCCGAACCGGCCCGGCCGGGTCCGGTCCGGCCTGGGCGCGGCCCGGCCGACCGGACCGGCTCGGCTTCGGCCGAGCGGCCGAAGCGCTGCCGCCGCGGGTCAAACCCGCGGCTTTGGAGAAAACGCGGCCCGCGCGGGCCGCGTGCTGGAAGGCCGGACCGCGGACGCGGTCCGGCGGCTCGCCGCCGCCGCGGCTCGGCCGCGGCGGACTCCTCCGGCGGCGCGCCGGGCGCCGCCGCCCCCGGTCGCCGGCGCCGCCGCGCCGGCGACCCGCGCCGCCGCCTCCTTCCGCGGGCCGCCGGAGATGCTCCGGTGGCCCGATTTGCCTCCCGTCTGCGCCGTTGTTCCTCCCGGGATGCGTCCTCCACTGCGGAATCAACATATGGCCCTTGCGTCGCGCTTTTGCCGTCGCTCGCCAAATCCGCACACAAAGGAAGATCGACGGAGGGTTGCCGGGTCTTGTTCGTTAGACCCGCACCCTCCGCGTTAGTCAAAATCAACGGGAGAAACAGGAAAGAAACCAATCAACAATTTTAAATAAATTAAAATTGTTTCGTGATCGGGTTCTATAATTCAAAAGAATAAACACGGGATTAAAAAAAAAGAATTCCAACATCCCTTACCTCGCAGCTGTCGTTGCCGAACGAGGGATCGTCGCGGGATTGCTCGTCGCGGAGGAAGGAGATCGTCGCGTCGTCGCGGAATCGCTCGTCGCGTCGCCAATCTCCGGATCAAGATCAACGGATTTAATTAGTTTAAATCCGTTGATATTGAAATTAAAAAAAAGGGAGAAGAAAAGATCTGATTCTCACCTTTGTTGCCGAACGAGGGTCGGCCGCGGAAGAAGAGGCGTCGCCGAAGAACGTCGCGGGTAGATCTCGTCGACGTCGCAGATCTTGGTGTGCGTCGTCGAATTCCGGTCGTCGGCGTTCTTCGCGTTCTTCGCGTTCTTCGCGTTCTTCGCGTTCTTCGCGGAGAGGGTGGAGGAACGAAGATTCTCTCAAATCCTTTCCAAGGATTTTTATGTTGGTCTTATTTTATAAACATGCCAACACGAAACCGGTTAAGAAACGATCCATCAATTCGTTGAATTAATTCAACGAAAGAAACGACCCATTTAATTCACGAAGAAACAGTCCATTTAATTCACGAAATAAACCGCCCAATTAAATGGTCTGTTAAGAATTAAAGAAAACGCGTCGGTTGACTTTTCAGTTATTTTGACGGGTTTTCGCGGGGTGCGTTACTTAGCGAAAGAAACGGCGGGGCTCGTGCGGGTCCCACCGCACAAATATCCTACCAAAGGGGGTAGGATATTTCTGGATAGCATCCTATCCAGTTCAACTCAGTTCAAGCCGTCTTTAAGTGACTTCAAGTGGCTTCCAAGCAGCTTAAGTGAAATAAAATAAAGTTGTCGCACAAACTTTATTTTATTTCTGACTTAAAGCCGCAAAATTTAAAAACCACGTCTGAGCAAACGCAACTCCGGAAGAGGCGTTTCTAAGCAAATACCGGCGCTGCGATTTCATCGGTGCCCTCAGAATTCGATTCCGGGCACCGGTTCAAAAGATAGAAAAACCCGCTCGTCCGTTCACTGAACGTACCCGAGCCAAACTTCGGAAATTGATTCCGGGCACACCGGGCCTCGGAATCAGGTGCCGTCTGAAGCTGCGTTCTTGTAAAATTCCAAAGAAAATTAAGAAAAAAATTTCCTTGAAATTTGCGGGTCTTTACATTACTCCCACCTCAGGGCTTTACGTCCCCGTAAAGATACATCAAAAACTAGGGGAACAAATGGGGGTACTGAGCACGAATCTGAGCCTCCCGCTCCCAAGTGCTCTCCTGGAGGTTCCCGTGCTGCCACCTGACGCGCACAAGAGGAATCGCCCGCCCACGTAGGACCCGCTCCTGTCGATCCTCGATCTCCACTGGAACCTCCGCAAAGGTCGCCCCATCGTCCACGTCCAGCTCCCCAAAGTCGATGATGTGCGTCGGGTCGTGCACGTATCTCCTCAGCTGAGACACGTGGAAGACGTCGTGCACCCGGTGCAACTGAGGTGGTAGAGCCAGGCGATAAGCCACCTCTCCTATCCTGCTGAGGACCTGGAAAGGCCCGATGAAGCGTGGAGACAACTTGCCGCCTCGGCCAAATCTCCGTAAACCACGTCGAGGTGAGACACGCAAAAAGACGTGGTCGCCATCCTCGAACTCTAGTGGCCTCCGCCTCCTGTCAGCATATGACTTCTGCCGGCTCTGAGCTGTCCTCATCCTCTCCTGGATGATCTGGACCTTCTCTGTCGTGGCTCGGACCATCTCTGGTCCCACGAGTGCTGACTCCCCAGGGTCTGTCCAGCACAACGGTGATCTGCAGGGCCTGCCGTACAACGCCTCGTATGGTGCCATCCCGATGGTGGAGTGGTAGCTGTTGTTGTACGCGAACTCCACCAAGGGTAGGTGGTCCTCCCAGCTGCGACCAAAGTCGAGAACACATGCACGGAGCATGTCCTCGAGTGTCTGTATGGTCCTCTCCGTCTGTCCATCCGTCTGAGGGTGGAAGGCTGTGCTCAGATGGAGCCGCGTCCCGAACGCCTCCTGCAACCCCTTCCAAAGCCTGGAAGTGAAACGAGCATCTCGATCGGAGACGATAGACGATGGCACACCGTGAAGCCGTACGATCTCCTGGACGTAAAGACGTCCCAAGCTCTCTACTGAGCCCTGCTCTCTGATGGGTAAGAAGTGTGCCGACTTGGTGAGTCGGTCGACAATCACCCAAATGGAGTCGTGACCTCTGGAAGTACGTGGAAGTCCAGTCACGAAGTCCATAGATATGCCGTCCCACTTCCACTCCGGGACCTCCAAGGGCTGTACCAAACCTGCTGGTACCTGGTGCTCTGCCTTCACCTGCTGGCAGGTGAGGCATCGTGAAACGAACTCTGCCACAGCTTTCTTCATGCCCGGCCACCAGTGCTGTCGCCTGAGATCCTGGTACATCTTCGCCACTCCGGGATGTACCGCCAAGGGAGAAGTGTGAAACTCTCTCAGCACCTCCTCTCGTAAAGCGACTGGTACGAAGGTACGTCCTCTGAAAAGGATGTCGTGCTCTGCTCCAAGGGAGAAACCATCAGGCGCCTGACCTGAGGATATCAGTGCACGCCGGGTCTCACAGTCAGCGTCCCCACGCTGAGCCTCTCTGACCCGCTGTAGAAGTGGAGGAGAGACTGTGAGAGACTGAAGAAAGGCTGTTCCGTCTCTATCCACGAAGGATATCTGCAAGGAGGCTAGCTGCTCCGTCGCCTCCTCAAGCAGCTGAATGCCCGTCCTCCTGCTGAGGGCATCGGCTACCACGTTCCCCTTCCCAGGAGTATAGACTATCTCAAAGTCATAGTCCTGGAGGAACTCAAGCCATCTCCGCTGTCTCAGGTTCAGGTCCTTCTGAGAGAAGATATACCTGAGACTCTGGTGGTCAGAAAAGACTGTGAAGCGCTCGCCCATCAGATAGTGCCGCCAAGTTTTCAGAGCGAAGACCACTGCTGCTAACTCCAGGTCATGAGTGGCGTAGTTCTGCTCATGCGGCCTCAACTGACGTGATCCGTAGGCGATCACGGCCCGCTCCTGCATCAGGACGCACCCGAGTCCAGTCCCTGATGCGTCGCAGTAAACTACGTACCCAACTCCCTCCTCAGGCAACCTCAAGATAGGTGCGCTGGTCAATCTCTGTCTCAGCTCCTGGAAGCTCTGCTGACATCTGTCTGACCACACGAAGGGTTTCCCCTTCTTCGTCAAGGCTGAGAGTGGTGCTGCAACTCTGGAGAAGTCTGGCACGAATCTCCGATAGTATCCCGCTAGGCCCAAGAAGCTCCGCACCTCTGTCACGCTCTTGGGTGGCTCCCAAGCTAGCACTGCCTCGATCTTCGCGGGATCCACTGCAACTCCCGCCTCAGAAATGACGTGCCCCAAGAAATGGACCTCACGTAACCAGAACTGGCATTTTGAGAGCTTGCCATAAAGCTGGTGCTCTCGGAGTGTGTCTAGCACAACTCGCAGGTGGTAGGCATGCTCCTCCTCAGTCGTCGAGTATACCAAAATGTCGTCAATGAAGACAACGACAAATCGGTCGAGGTATGGCTGGAAGATCCTGTTCATGAGGCTCATGAACACTGCTGGAGCATTGGTTACGCCGAACGGCATAACCAAGAACTCATAATGGCCATACCGACACCTGAAGGCCGTCTTCTGCACGTCCTCGTCTCGAACTCTGAGCTGATGATAGCCTGACCGGAGGTCTATCTTCGAGAACCACCGCGCTCCCTTGAGCTGATCGAAGAGGTCATCAATCCGTGGCAGCGGATACTTATTCCTCACTGTCACCTGGTTCAGGCGACGATAGTCGACACATAGTCGTAAGCTCCCGTCCGCCTTCTTGGCGAACAAAATCGGGGAAGCCCAGGGTGAAACACTGGGTCGGATAAACCCCTTGCTCTGCAAGTCCTCCAACTGTACCCGCAGCTCTCGAAGCTCGGCGGGGGCCATCCGATATGCTGGAGTAGATATCGGGGCTGTCCCGGGGTACAAGTCGATGTAAAAGTCTACCTCTCTACGAGGAGGTAGCCCTGGAACGTCGTCGGGAAAGACGTCCACGTACTGGTCCACCACTGCAGGAAAAGCCGGACTCCGCACGTCCACTGCTCCTAGGATGAGGCTAGCCAACTGATGTGAGATGGGCTGCACTCTCCTCCGCGGAAGTCCATCCTGTGCTGCAAAGGTTCCCTTCTCGCCGGTGAAGGTAAACCTGCTCCCGTCGGTACGAACACATCGTACCTTGCGCCTAAAACAGTCGATCTGGGCATGAACCGTGGATAGCCAATCCATGCCCAAGATGACGTCGTAAGGCCTCGACGCCGCTACAAGGAGATCCCAGCCGAAGCTCTCGCCTCCTAGAGTAAGCTCACACTACCGGCACCAGTGCGTAATCGTCGAGTCTGCTCCCGTAGGAGTCTCTAGCCGTAAGGATCGAGCCAACGGCTCAGTCGGAATCTCCGAGCTCCGAACAAGGGCAGAGGCTATGAAAGAGTGACTCGCTCCTGTGTCTATAAGTACTGCAGCAAGGGTGGAATAGACACAGATCGTACCTCGAATCATCTCTGGCATGTCGGGGTCGTAGGCCTCCACTGCCTGGAGCTGGGCCTGTCCCTGCCCGCCGGCTCCCTGTGGTCGAGGTGGCCCTCCTGGTGGTGGTGGGGGTAGAGCCTGAAAGCGTCGCCCACCACCCGCTGCTCGGCCAGCTCCTCGGCCTCGTCCGCCTCCTCCCTGCGGACCGCCACGGTCGACCCTCTGCCTCTGCCTGGGTGGCCCCTCCACCGTCTGCTGCTCCTCTGATCGGCGAGTCGGGCAGTCACGAGCCATGTGACCCTGCCCGCCGCAAGAGTAGCACAGCCTGCCTCTCGAAAGGCTGGCACTCCGCTGTGTGCCCTGCACCGCTGAGCCGGTGTCCTGAGGCCGTCTGCGAGGGGGTCTGGTCTGCCTGGACCCGTGAGTCATCCGTCGGCTGCCTGCTGCCGATGACTCAGCTACCTGCCGCCCTGCGCTAGGTCTCGCCGCTGAAGAAGGCTCTGCCAGGAAGCTCTCGATCAGGAGGGCTCGCTCCAGCACTCCTGCCTGGGTCGGAATGCTGAGGGAGATCAGCGACGCACGAATCTCCTGTCGCAAGCCCTGCTCGAAGGTCCGGGCCCGGAAGAAGGGGTCCCGTACCATGTCGGTCGAGTAGCGAGATAGGTCCGTGAACCTCGCCGCATACTGAGCGACCGTCATGCTGCCCTGGCGCAGCTGGAGAAGCTCCTGGATGCGCACCGCTCGGAGGGTGGCCGGGACGAACTCAGAGCGGAAGAGGCTCTCGAAGTCCGTCCAGAGCAGGGATGCCTCATCGTGAACCTGGAGCATCAGGCTCCACCATCGTCCTGCCGCCGCCTGCAGGAGGCTCGCTGCGAGGATCACCATGAGATCCGCTGGTGTCCTCACTAGCCTGAAGATCCGTACCATCGCCTCTAGCCAGTCCTCGGCGGCCTGGGGGTCCGCCTCACCGCGAAACCTGGGCGGTCGCTGGCTCTGAAACTCATGCAGTGCCCTGAGGCGACGTGCATCGTCAGCGTCTGGTACTGGAAGCATCGGTGGCTCGGCGGGTAAGGCTACCGCCGGTGCCACCGCTGGCAAAGGGCCCTGCACCGAGGCCTCGTCGCTCGGTGGGCTGCCGTCGCGCCCTACACTCGGAACCCTAGCTGGCAATCGTCGCGGGGCCATCCTGAAAAGGAGAACAAGAGCACCACAGTCAGAACAGTATACCTGGTGAGCTGGCACAAGTAATCACAAGGAAAACTTGAGACTTTCATAAAGCAGATCAGTATACCCGGTGAGCTGACACAAGTAATCACAAAGAAACTTGGAACACACACGCAATCAATGTTTTCATGCATTAAGTCGGAAATCAGGAGTCAGGGTCCTGGTGTATGGATACGTCGGCCGCCGCACCAACACTGGGCTCCCTGAACTGACAACCACACTCAATACACTAAACACTATTGCTTCACATAGAAAGAAAGGACGATCAGAGTCTGCGGTAGAACCGACCGCCTCTGATACCAATTTGTCACGACCCGTCCTCGGGGCCCGTGCCGTGACTACCCCAAGCCCGCCTTCCATAGGCCAGGGGCTGGCGACTAGCACCAAGGCGTAAAATCCCAGTGAACAGGGAAGGCATTGCCTTTATAAGTAACAACCACACAGAGTCAGCAAGCGGAAAGTAAAGTGCAGAAAGTAAAAGGGGCCGGAAATACAAGCCCAACTGTAAAGTACAACTGGAAAAGTAAAGTACAGCAACTGAAGAAAAGACGGCGGCCTCGTGTCGTCCACTGGCAATCCCACCTGAAGGGTGGGTACAGATAGCCTCCAGGCTCCTCGGGTCCCACGTCCGCTCCGAGCACGTCCCGCCCGGTGGTCCACCTCCAGGTACCGTCCTGCTCCACGCCCAACCGCGATCAGCGCTGTCCGTCGTCTGCAACCAACACCACGAAGTGCGGGCATAGCCCGTGCAGGGGTGAGTACAACTACTCAGTAAGGACCCCGAGACCCCCGAAGGTCTCCCGAAATCCACAAAGGATATAGCACAAAAGAAAGATGCAATCACGAAGTAACATCTGACTCGACTTAGGTATATGCCCATACATATACCTAAGTCCCCAATTCTAGCTCTGCTCACGAGCTCAAGAACAACTCGATCCACGAAGGAAAGCAAGACTCAAATCCACAAAGGAGAGTAAACAGTAAATCCACAAAGGATGGTTCAACACAATCCACAAAGGAGAGTAACATAAGATTCAGCTCAACCAGGTATACTTTTTCAGATGACGTCAAAGACGATCACTGATCCGTCTCAGTCGTCGGACCCACGAAGGATCGATAGGTACTAACCCCCGCAAAAAGACCCACGTAGGATCGGGCTCACACAGAACCTGTAGGCAGTGGCTCACACAGAACCGGTAGTAAGGACCCACGGAGGATCGGGCTCACACAGAACCTGAAGCACTGATCCACGTGGGATCGCTGAGTGCAGTAGTCGACGCAGTCCACTGAGGATCTCTGCACAGTCGTCGCCGCAGTCCACGAAGGATCTCTGCTCTGCCGTCGTCGCAGTCCACGGAGGATCTCTGCTCTGCCGTCGTCGCAGTCCACGGAGGATCTCTGCTCTGCCGTCGTCGCAGTCCACGGAGGATCTCTGCTCTGTCGTCGAGGTCACAGCCAGCGCTAGGGTTCCCGCACGTAGCGAGCTCGTTTAGGAGGGTCCGCTCCACGAGCCGAGGGGCTGATACATCAACTGACACGTAGTCCGAAGTTGATGTATCCAAAAGTTCCGTATCGACAACAGGATCTCAACGCGACAGACGGCGCGTCAATCGGACGCCCGGTCTGAGAGTTATTGGCATTTTCGTCCCAGGGGCCCGGTTGGTTTTTAGGGCAAAACCAACCCGACCGTACTCCGCCTGTATCCGATCCTCGGGCGGAGTATGCCAAAAGTTCCGTCTCACTTAGAGGAAACTACCACAGCTGACGGTACGTCGTTCGGACGTCCGTAGCTCAAGTCATGAGCGTTTCCGCTCCGAGGGCCCGGTTGGCTTCGTGTACGAACCAACCCGGCCGAACCCAAAGTCTTCCGAAACCTTGAGTATAATATACCGAAACGACCGTCTCGATCCAAGGATCGCGTAGCCGCTGACGGTTCGTCAATCGGAGGTCCCAGGCCCAAGATATGGGCGAAAGACCGTAGAGGGCCCGAAACGGGGGTACTGGGCCCGGGGCGACCCGGCCCGAACCCCCCCCTGGGGTCGGCCGAACCGGGTCGGCCCGAACCGGGTCGACCCGACCCGGCCCGAACCGGCCCGGCCGGGTCCGGTCCGGCCTGGGCGCGGCCCGGCCGACCGGACCGGCTCGGCTTCGGCCGAGCGGCCGAAGCGCTGCCGCCGCGGGTCAAACCCGCGGCTTTGGAGAAAACGCGGCCCGCGCGGGCCGCGTGCTGGAAGGCCGGACCGCGGACGCGGTCCGGCGGCTCGCCGCCGCCGCGGCTCGGCCGCGGCGGACTCCTCCGGCGGCGCGCCGGGCGCCGCCGCCCCCGGTCGCCGGCGCCGCCGCGCCGGCGACCCGCGCCGCCGCCTCCTTCCGCGGGCCGCCGGAGATGCTCCGGTGGCCCGATTTGCCTCCCGTCTGCGCCGTTGTTCCTCCCGGGATGCGTCCTCCACTGCGGAATCAACATATGGCCCTTGCGTCGCGCTTTTGCCGTCGCTCGCCAAATCCGCACACAAAGGAAGATCGACGGAGGGTTGCCGGGTCTTGTTCGTTAGACCCGCACCCTCCGCGTTAGTCAAAATCAACGGGAGAAACAGGAAAGAAACCAATCAACAATTTTAAATAAATTAAAATTGTTTCGTGATCGGGTTCTATAATTCAAAAGAATAAACACGGGATTAAAAAAAAAGAATTCCAACATCCCTTACCTCGCAGCTGTCGTTGCCGAACGAGGGATCGTCGCGGGATTGCTCGTCGCGGAGGAAGGAGATCGTCGCGTCGTCGCGGAATCGCTCGTCGCGTCGCCAATCTCCGGATCAAGATCAACGGATTTAATTAGTTTAAATCCGTTGATATTGAAATTAAAAAAAAGGGAGAAGAAAAGATCTGATTCTCACCTTTGTTGCCGAACGAGGGTCGGCCGCGGAAGAAGAGGCGTCGCCGAAGAACGTCGCGGGTAGATCTCGTCGACGTCGCAGATCTTGGTGTGCGTCGTCGAATTCCGGTCGTCGGCGTTCTTCGCGTTCTTCGCGTTCTTCGCGTTCTTCGCGTTCTTCGCGGAGAGGGTGGAGGAACGAAGATTCTCTCAAATCCTTTCCAAGGATTTTTATGTTGGTCTTATTTTATAAACATGCCAACACGAAACCGGTTAAGAAACGATCCATCAATTCGTTGAATTAATTCAACGAAAGAAACGACCCATTTAATTCACGAAGAAACAGTCCATTTAATTCACGAAATAAACCGCCCAATTAAATGGTCTGTTAAGAATTAAAGAAAACGCGTCGGTTGACTTTTCAGTTATTTTGACGGGTTTTCGCGGGTGCGTTACTTAGCGAAAGAAACGGCGGGGCTCGTGCGGGTCCCACCGCACAAATATCCTACCAAAGGGGGTAGGATATTTCTGGATAGCATCCTATCCAGTTCAACTCAGTTCAAGCCGTCTTTAAGTGACTTCAAGTGGCTTCCAAGCAGCTTAAGTGAAATAAAATAAAGTTGTCGCACAAACTTTATTTTATTTCTGACTTAAAGCCGCAAAATTTAAAAACCACGTCTGAGCAAACGCAACTCCGGAAGAGGCGTTTCTAAGCAAATACCGGCGCTGCGATTTCATCGGTGCCCTCAGAATTCGATTCCGGGCACCGGTTCAAAAGATAGAAAAACCCGCTCGTCCGTTCACTGAACGTACCCGAGCCAAACTTCGGAAATTGATTCCGGGCACACCGGGCCTCGGAATCAGGTGCCGTCTGAAGCTGCGTTCTTGTAAAATTCCAAAGAAAATTAAGAAAAAAATTTCCTTGAAATTTGCGGGTCTTTACACATAAGATAAGATCTAGACACCAAGAGATTAAGTATGAGAAAAATTCTATGAGAGTTAATTTTGGTATATTTTCAAGAGAATTTATAATGGGAAGTGTAACATTTAAATGGTGGAATTGATCTCCTTTAATAAGTGAAGAAAAAGGGACTTTTGAGAATACTGAAGATCCTTTGTGATGTTTTTTGTTTTTACAAAGTTTTGTACTTGTTGAAAACTAATATTTTGTAAAATAATGTTTTTGTTCTTTAGGATAAGACCCATTTCATCGGAATGAGTTTTTGTAAGAAAGTTTAAAGTTTCTAAATGTTCGAACCCAAACATAAAAGGGGAGAAAAGTTTTGTTTCTAAGAAAGTTGTTTTCCGAAAACAGAGGATAAGACTGAGCATCACCTATTAGAGAAGTTGTTATAAAGATAAATGTGTTGATATAATTCATCATCCATCTCAAATCCATTGACATGACTTTGAATAATGATAAGACTCGGTGTTGGTAAGAAAGAAAGAATCTATTATGTGAGGAAGTCAGAATGTTGTTGAAGAGAATGAATGAAGATAGTGATGTCAGGAGTTATAAATTTCTTATAATTTCTAACTGTAAGTCATACGATTCTTTGTTGGTTTTTAATTATCAAATATCATAAGTTTTATATAATGACTTTAATGAAATCCTTATCAATTAAATGGGGATAATAGGTACCTTTGATTGTATTGAGTTTTTTCAGAAAGAAAGGAACTGCTAAAAGTAAGGGAAGTCATAAGATAAATATTGAAGTTTATGGAAAATCTAGTATGATTAGAGAAATATTGAAGTTGATGAATTTTTTTGAGAAATATGTCCTGATGAATTTGTTTATGAGAGAAATATTTAATTTGATGGAAAAGATAGGAATTCTATTTTTATGTCTCCGTCAGAAAATGTTTATATGAAGATGATGGGTCTCAAAATTTCAAAGAGTATGTGTGAAAAGATGAAAAGTATTTTTGAATGGAATACTAAAGTGAAGGAAGAAAATATAAAAATATATCATTGTAAGTTTGAAGACATAATAATGAGAGATGAATAAACTATTGATGAATACTTCACTTGGGTAAATAAAATTATTTACAACATCATAAGATTTGTAGAAGTTCTGTAAGATTATATAATAGTGAAGAAACTTATGAGAAACTTTCTAAGCATGTTTGACTGTAAAATTTATAATTTAGATGATAAATATGATTTGTAACTTGATGAATTTCATAACTTTCTTATTGCTTATGAAATTAGAAAAGCTCCAATGTTCAAAAACAATATGAAAGATGAAATGGATTTTGAATCTATGAGAAAAATTAAGATTAAATAAGTTAAAGATGTCGATCCTTGTGATTAAAAAGATAAATAGGATGATTATTTGAATTATAAAATAATGTTTCTTATATCCAATAACTATATAATAGGAAGAGGAAAATATGGAGAAAAACTTCCTCTCAAATTTTTTGAGTATGGTGGAATCAGACACTTTTCTATAAATTTCCCCAAGAAGAAAGTTAGAGAATATTGAGATGATTATAATGAAAAACTTTAGTAGAAGAAGTGGAACAAAATTTATAAAGAAGAAAAGTTATCCAATGACTATAAGAAAAAGTTTATTGGAGACAAAAGAAGTGTGCTGAGTAAGAGATCTAAATCAGACACAACTGAAAACAATTCTTCAAAAGATGAAAGTTCAGAAAAGGTTAGAACATTAATTTTAAAAGTTTGTAAAATAGAAGATTCATCAAATAGTGAAGGAGGTGATGAAGAATATTATAGAGAATATCAACTCAGAACAGAACTTGTTGCATGTCTTGAGCAAAATAGATCACTTAAGAAAGAAATAAAAATAATAAATAAAGATATTATAAATGTTGTTGATGGGAAGAAGGATGTTTTTAAGAAATAATAATAATACATCCAAGAGATCTTAAGTTATAAACTTAGAATTACTAAATAGAAAAATATGGTTGAAGATCTCAGTAAGAAGTTGGATGCTAAGGAAGAAAAAGTTAACAAGTTTCAATAAAAACTTCTTGAGGAAAAAAACACCTTAATAATGATGAAATAAAACTTCAACAAAGATTTATAAGTAAAATCCGAGACTTCTAAAGTTTATAAGAAGGCTTAAATCAAGAATCGGGTGAAATCCTCACCCACTAAAAATAATGTTTCATCTGATTTTTCTAACATTGCAGGTGATAAGAAAATTGTTGGAAAGAATGGGTGGAGACAGTATGTGATAAACCTATCACATCTAAAAAAGTTTAAAACTAACTCAGGAAGAAATATGGTCCATGCGTAGAGTGTGTTAGAGGAAGAATAAGTTATCAACCTCAACAAAGTTTCTATAGAGAAAGATCTTACTTCAATAGAAAATCAAGATCTGATGGTTATTGTTGGTTATGTAGAATCTATGGGAATGGAGATTATAATTACTAGCATAACTTATCTCTTCCTGGAGTAAGGTTTGATAAAAGTGGAAGAAATTGTGAAAGTATAATGAGTAACTTTTCTAACTTATAGAAAGTTGAAAAGGTGAATTCTCAAGATGTTAAAAACTTTCCAATGAAGAATCAGTTTGAGTGTCTAGAATAATTTTGCGAAAGATGTGATCAACTAGGTCATTTTTCTGAATAATGTATGACTACACTTCTAGGAAAAGTTTTATATGCAAGAAAAGAAAAGTAAGTGGGAAATAATAATGTTAAAAAAAGAGCCTTTGTTGTTGAGACTGCCTTGAAAGTAAGTAAAAAAGAACAAACCATGGATACTTGATAGTGGTTGTTCTTCACATGTGATAGGTAATTTAAAAAACTTGAAACGTGTTAAAAATTATGATGGAGTTGTTATTACCTTTGGGAATGATAGTTATCTAAAAACAGAGGAATCAGAATGGATGAGATTGAAGCTAAAAAGTTGAAATCTAAGGAAGTTTTGTTTATTGATGGACTAAAACATATCTTACTTAGTGTAATTCAACTTTGTGATGATGGGAAATAATTTATCTTTACAAAATATTCTTGTTCTATAAAAATTGTGAAATATGGAAAAGTTATTACAAAAGGATAAACAACCAGTGGGAATCTCTTCCAAATAGAAGAATTTAACAACTCCTGTTACTTAAGTGCTGAAGATAAAAATAAGTCGTGGCACTGAAGACTTGAACACCTTGGGAAGAAAAGTATAAATAAAATTTCTAAAATTGATGTTGTATGAAACATTCTAGAACTAAAAATAATATAAGAATATTTTTTTGTAACTTTTCAAAAAGGGAATATGACCAATAAAAGTTATAAAAGAGTTGAGATTCAGTCTACCAAACCTCTTGAACTTATTCATTCCTATTTATGTGGGCCGATGAGACATAAAAAAAAGGATATTTTTACTTTTTCAATTTTATCAATGATTTCACTTGGATGACCAACATTATGTTTATGAATCACAAGTCGGAAGATATTGAAATGTTCAGATTATTTAGAAAAGATGTTGAGAAAAAATGGGGGTTTATATAAAGAAGTTGAGAACAGATAATGGAATATAGTTCACATCTAATACTTTTGAATCTTTTCTAAGAAATCATGGAATCAAACATCATTATAGTTCCTCATATACCCCATAACAAAATTTAGTATCATAAAGGAAGAATATAAGTTTGGTGAAAATGGGTAGAATCATGTTAGTAGAATACAAACATTCAAAGTTCTATTGGAGAGAAACTGTTAGTATTGTTGTACATGTTCATAAAAAATGTTTGTTAAGGCTAGAATCCAACATGACTTATTATGAAATGTGGTACAACAAAAAACCTTCATTTAAAGTACTTCAAAGTTTTTGTAAGTCCATGTTTACTTAAAATCAAAAATCCTAATCTTGGAAAATTTGATGATAAAGTTGAAGAAAGAATTTTCATGGTTTATTCACCCAATGGAATAAGTTACAAATATTTGAACAAATGTTTACAAAATTTTGGGGATTCATATGATTTGAATGTTATTAAAAATAAAAATTACTTAACAAAAGTTTTTGAGAATTCTAAGGAGGATAAACTGAAGGTTTCCAATGATACAATATAGACTTATCAAAATTAAGAAGAATCATGTGATGAGTAAATTTCAATGGGAAAAGAAAATTTAAAATTTCCTACCTTACAAAAACATGTTGAGAACAAAAATATTCTTGGGAATCATAAGGCTCAAGTTCAAAAAAGAATAAAGTTGAGATTAGAAAATCAAATTTTACTTATCTCAAAAGTTAAATTGGAATTAGTTTCAGAAGATATTCAACACAAAGAATGGTTAGATACTATGAATGAAGAGTTGGATCATATTGAGAAAAATTATACATGGGAACTTGTTCCATGGATAGCAAATAAAAATGTTATCGTAATAAAGTGGCCTTACATAAAAAAAATTTAATGAACATGGAGAAGTTTTAATAAATAAATAAATACTTGTTTGTAAAGGCTATGTATAGGTGGAAGGTGTGTATTTTTAAGAAAATTTTTCCCCAGTTCTAAGATTAGAAACTATTGGAATATTTCTATAAGTGGCTACAAATATAAATTATAAAGTTTATTAAATGGATGTGAAGTCAACTTTCCTAAATGGAGAGATTAAATTAGAAATTTACATTGAACAAACTTTCGTGTTTCTACTTGATGAAGATGAAAGCATGGTTTGTAGATTGAATAAAGCTTTGTATGGGTTGAAACAATCCCCACGTTCATGGTATTCTAAAATTTAAAATTTCTTGAAAATGTTAAATTTTTCTAAAGGAATGGGTGACAGTAACTTGTATGTAAATGAAGATAACTCCAACACACTGATTTTTATTGTGTATGTGGATGATATAATTTTTATTGGGGATGAAGAAAAATTTTGTAAATAATTTTTTGAGGAAATGAAGAATAGATTTGAGATGTTGATGTTGGGATAATTAACTTTATTACTTGGATTACAAGCTCAACAAAAGGAAAAGTACATTTTCCTATCTTAAGAAAATTATGCTAGGGAAATGTCAAAGAAGTTTGGAATAGAAGAATCCAAAGAATTTTATAATCCTATTTTAGTGAGCACAAAGTTGATTAAATATGAATCCAGAAAAAGTGTGAATCAGAAAGATTTTTAGAGGCTGATAGAAAGTTTTATTTATCTTATAGGATCAATACCTGATATTGTATATGCTATGAATTTTTGTTCCAAATATCAAAGTGATCCCAAATAATCTCATATGTTGGTAGCAAAGATAATTTTGAGATATGTCAAAGGAATAACTTCACATGGTTTGTTATACAAAATAAATTATGAGATGAAGTTTCATGGTTATATAGATGCTGATTTGGCTGGAGATTATAATAATAGAAAATCAACCTCAGGAGGAATATTTTTCTTGGGTGAATGTTGTGTAAGTTGGAATAGTAAGAAAAAAAGTTCAGTAACTTTGAGAAAACAAGAATTAGAATATGTTTCAGCTACTTAGGAATGTACTCAAATGTTGTGGATGAAATTTTAGCTGGAAGACTTGAAAGTGTAAGTTTCTAAACCATTGAAGATTCTTTGTGATAATCAGAGTGCAATTGATCTTTATAAAAATATTATTCAACACTCAAGATTAAAAAACATTGATATAAATTTTCACTTTATAAAATATAAAGATACCATTGGATATGTTTTTTTGGAATATATCTCAACAAAGTATTTAATTTTCAATATATTTACAAAAGTAATTTTGAAAGATAGGTTTGTTGAATTGAGTGTGCAACTTCATGTTCATCCTCCTCTAATGACTTCCTAATTCTCATAAGGAAGTACCCTCTCTATGCTTTGTATTATGTTGAAAAAGGGGTATAATTAGTACAACTTTATCCTATAAGGGAAAGTGAATTAATTTTCTTACTTAAATTAATTTGAAGTTGTGGTTATCATAAAATGGAGGAAATAAAGAAAAGTGAGAGGAAAAGATAATAGTGAGGGATTTTATCTTAACATTACCACAAAATTTTCTTGTCCCTGAGGGATGGAATTCCTTCAAAAAAAATTATCTTATCCATTAGTGTAGTGACGGGATGATCTCTTTTGAGAATGGATATGTATTGAAAAAAGTTAAAAAAAATATTATTTGTGAAAAAAATAGTCTGAGTGTTTGAAAATGGTGAGTTTGAAAAGTTGTTAACAAAAGTTTTCAACAAATAAAAAGGGGTAGATTGAAGATCCTTTATGATGTTTTTGTTTTAAAAAAGTTTTGTATTTGTTGAAAACTAATCTTTTGTAAAATAATGTTTTTTTTCTTCATGATTGTACATAGTTTGTTAGAATGATTTTTTGTAAGAAATTTGAAAGTTGCTGAATGTTCGAACCCAAACACAAAGGGGGAGAAAAGTTTTGTTCTTAATAAAGTTTTTTTCTAAACATAGAGGATCGAACTGAGTATCACCTATCATATTATTTTTCAAAAATATAAATTTTTTGATTATACACATCATTGGTCTCAAATTCATTGACATGACTTTAAATAATGATAGAACTTGGTGTTGGTTAGAAAGACAGAAGTTGATGCGTGAGGAAGACAGAATGTTGCTGAAGAGAATAAAGAAAGATAGTAATGTTAGGAGTTAGAAAGTTCTTAAACTTTATAATTTCAAATTAGATAATGATTTTATAGTTTTTAATTATCAAATATCATAATTTTTATACAAAACTTTTGATGAAATCCTTATGAATAAAAAGGGTAGAATACGTGCTTCCAATCATATTAAGTTTTGGTTGGAAAGAAAGTAGGTTCTGAAATTAAGGGAAGTCATAATACTTTCCTATGTTAGTCAGATGATGCTTTTCCAATCTTGAATTTTCCATAAATCATCAAAAATTATCATGATAAAATATTTTGAAGAAATGGAGGAATCTTAAATATTTTATATATTCGAGAGATAAAGAAAAATTTTATATTGGATCCAGAAATACTGGACATAGAAGTCATCAGAAGTCTGAATGAGTTAAAGATGATGAGGTTTGAAGAATTTCAATTTTACTAAGTGGAGTTTCCATTGTAATTAAGAATACATCTTAATGATTTTTCCATCATAATGAGGAATCCATCGTAATGAGAATTTCATCAGACTAAAACTGAGGAAGTTCTATTAGAATGAGATGAGGAAGAAAGTCAGACCATAATGAGTATAATAATAAAGTCAGATTTTACTGAGTAGGGGAAGAAAGTCATATCATAATGAGTAGAGGAAGAAATTAAAATCATAATGAGAAGAGGAAGGAAGTTCCATCGTACTGATCTGTGGAAGTTTCATCATAATGAGATGAGGTGGTTACATCGGACTGAATAAAGGTTAGGATGTCCAAAAAGGATGATTATAGAGAATACTCAAAAATATTCTAGAATATTTTTGAATAGTTTAAGTGATCAAACTAAGTTCAAATATGTGTATATATTGAACTTTTCGAATGTGAGTAAGTGGGAAAAGTTTTTCAGTTTCCTGCCTTTTCCATTCTAAGTTGCCTATAAATAGATACAAAATTAATTTGTTCTTTTCAACCTTTCATGTGAATGGAAAATGAGGAGTGTGATAGAATTCATGTCAAATTTATATTTCCAGATAGATATCTTGTTGGAAAGATCAGAAAACTAAAAGTTTTATTACTGTACTAAGGAAGATTGGACTGAGGAATATCAGATTAAGCAGTTGAGAAGAATTTAAGAAGTGTAGTTTGAGGAAAGGTATTATCATAATGATTCAATCAGACTAAGGTAATCAAACCTAGGTTCATCAGAATGAGGTTCTAGATATATTTTTTAGGAGAAATTTTTTTTTGTGATCTTTTCTTTTGTGGATCAATATTTTATAAGTAGACTTTGTAAACTGATAGGAGTCAGTATAATCATTTTTATCAGGAGATAAAAGGTTTATAATGGGATTTTTCACAAGTTTTATTCACTTATTCATTATATTAAATTTCTATATATCCATGGGAGTGGCTATGGAAATGATGTAGGGTCTCACACTGAGGTCTAAGCTTATAAATCTTGTTTTCTTTACTTGCTTTATTGCTTTTTCATGCATGAGTATTTACTAAAAGATTATAAGGTAATAAAATTTAACGGTTTACATGGGTTTAGGTTCTAAAAGTATTGAAACTTGTAAAAATTTACTAAATGATTCACCCCCCTCTTAGTTGTTATTCGATCCTTTGGAACTTTAAATACTATTTACTTTTCAATGATATCATTACACTATTCAAGGGTCGGTGACTCCAAAAGTTAGAAATAATTGATTGTGGATTTTTATTGGGTCTAAAAATCCTCAACCAAGAATTTAAAAACAGTTTTTAAATATGTTTTTATTTATTTACCATTATATTTTTTACATTTTACCATTTTAGTTTTTACCTTAGTAATTAGTTTTTTACTAAGTAATTTATATTTTATTAAAAATTTAAGATAACCCCTATTACCATATTTGGGTTTTATGAACATAAATTTATTATTTATTTCATCCAATTAAATTTCTAAATATGATAAAAATAACTTTAAATTAAAACATATAATATATAGGAATACAGTTTTTTTGTAGAAAAATGAGGTTTTTAAAATTAAGTGTTTCTAATAATATTTAGTATTGATTACTAAATTAATGAGTGTTAAAATATTTATATATATGTTTAAAATTTATAAGATAATAATTATTGGTAAGTGATTAATTTATTTGATTATATAAAAATTACACAATGTTAATAAAACACTTCTTTGAGAAAATCAGTTTTACCATTATCACAATAATTAACTTTAATCCTAGTAATATTATTTTTATGCCTAAAAATAAAAGTGATATTATTACATAATATGATCATGTTTATCTAAAATATAGAGTTCATTATTTTAGATTTAATTTCTATGAGTGATAAAAACTAATTTTTAACATAAGTGAATAAAACTATTTTTATAGTTAAATATTACTTAAGTTTCCAAAATAATAAACATGGGGTTTATAAATAAAATATAGTAATTTTAAATGATTTATTTTAATTTATAAATTTATATTATTTAAAAAAAATTCAAACATATTTAATTCATTCTTTTACTATGATAATGTTATAAAATTGGCAATTTTAGTAAAATCAGTATTTTTCACTCTTCACCTAAAAATCAATTATTTCATAAAAATCCCAAAAATTTAGCCCAATATAATTTTAACATGATTAATTAAAAAATTAAATTCATTTTAAAAAATAAATATTCTAAAATTTATAATTTTAAATTTTAAATGAAAATACAATATATAAAGAAAAACTACTTTTATTGAAAAGTTTCCTCTTAAAACTTTAAGTGTTCTTAATCTTATTTTGTATGAATTTATAATTGATTACAATATTTTTATTTACTATATGTTTTATTATTCTTAAAGTTTATTAATAATATTTATCTAATATCTTATGTCTTTTTTTAGTTTGGTGTTGCTTGTGAAACAAGTTATCAGTGTAATGTTTATTTAAAGTAGAATTATATAGTAAAATCTTGGGGTGTTACATTCTCCCCCATTGAATAAATAGTGTCCTAAAAATTTTAATTATAACTTAAAATGGAAATATATAATTTTATCTAAAATATTAACAGGACTTGGGATATAATTTCTAGAGTGATATAAACCTTGGAAGCATGTCTTTTCCCTCAGAATAGGCTTAACCCTAATATTGAGTTTTTTTCCAACCATTTGAGCTAAGATTCTATCATTATTCAATATCAAGACCCACATTATATAATTTCCTTATAATGGGTGTTCATAATCATTTTATCATTGATATAATGTCATAGGTTGATATGGAATGTGATCTCCTTATTCCAAATAATTTTTCCTCTAAGTAGAGAGAACCAATTCATTTCAAAAAACTTATTAAATTCATCTGATGGAAAGATAATAATATTTTTCACATGGAAAATTCCCATAAAATTCAAATTAGAATGAAATAATCATATACCAAGAATTTTTTCTTTGATAATGAAATCATCAAGGTGGTGATTTAATGCTCTTATAAAACTTCCAAGATATACTAGAGTACCTAAAATCAAAATCCAACAAGATGTCTACAACTCCATAGTGGATGTTAAGTGTACCTTAATCATCACAATACATTTCAATGATAGTCATCACATAGGTTTTTCCTTGTTCCCTTAGTCTAGGAGCCCATTGATGCCTATTAACCTTGGTAGTCCAAGGTTAGGGTATCAATTTTTATAATTCCCAAACTCCTTGAATTTGTGGAATTGAAGTGTGGATGGAGTATTAGTTGGTACTTTTATACCTTCCATTGTGTTGGCCAACATATTTACCTATATTTAATAATCATGATCTTGATAGAAAATCCTTCCACAATTGAAAATTTTTATTGTTCCTTTGATACATTCCCTTGGTTGTTTCTTCCCACATTTTTAACATATAGAAAATTGAATATTCTTTCCTCCCTCATCTTCATTACCTAAACATTCATGAGACTATATCCTTATATTTTTTGGTGATTTTAAGAATTAAACTATGTTTACATTTTTAATACTAATTATTGATATTTGGTTTGAAATAATCATAAGGTTTCTCACTCTAGCACTTATCCCATTTGGTTTCTCATTGGGACAATATTTTCATTTTCCATGGCATCCATTTTTTACTTAGTTCCTTAGGGATTCATCCATTACTAAAACCAAAAGGAGTTAATGTGAGTGATGAAAAATTAACATCATAAGAAAATTATCATAAATGATCATATAAAAAGCTCAATATTGAAATGTTTTACTCTTTAAAACCATCACATTATATTTTGTTTTAACCTAACTCTTGGATCAATCTAGTATTCTTTATGTTGGGTTCTCTCGTACTTCTTAACCTATTTCCTTAACATAATAAATCCTTCAGAATATATTGAAAATAGAATTTTATTAACAAAATAATGTCCCCCATGAGTGTCTATCAAGGTGTGTAGTATTAGGCCCACTCATTGTGCACCAGAGTAAAGATTGAGTTGATACTCAACCAACTTTTTCAGGGTGATTACCCCTAGGTGCATCTGTGTCATAGCTACATCCACTTTCCAGTATCCAGATAGGGATGTAATTTATAAGAAATCAACAATCCAAAACTTTACCAAAACTTTGAGAAGTTACTATACACTTAGACTTATCCCTAAGGTTTCTTCTAATGTTCTCTCATCCTGATCCTCAAAAAACATAAAATGTTCAATATAACCAACTTAAAGGTTTATATATACCTTTGAAACTATGATTAAACTTAACCTATCAATCCTTAATGACATTTATAACTCCTAATTTATCTTCAACTGATAATGTTCTAACCTCTAAAGTTATCTAAACCCTAGTTTGATACCAACTTAGGTGCCTCGAGACCCTCACTCTTAGATCCAGTTCTAAAAACATAAAATTTATATACTAGATTTGTTAAACATCCATTATTACAAGATATTTCTCACATAATGTAATAAATACATTCTAAATACCTTTTTAGGTTTAGATTTTTAGAGAGTTAAGACAAATATTTAACTAGTATAACCCATGTTTTTTATATCAAAAGGAATTTTCCCCCATTATATACAAAACTACTTAATCCAAAATGAATATTCAAAATTACTTATAAATTCTCCTCACAATATGTACTTTTAGATAAATCATACATAATACTTCCTTTAATAACCTAGGTAAAATGGAAACATAAGAAGGGATGATCTCAAATTCTCAATAAGGGTAAACATAAGTGATAACAATCAATGATAATAAGTGGGTATAGGATGTGAATATGGGTATAATCAAGATATATAAGAAAAATCATGCCCAAAAAATCTTAGATTAAAATTCATGAGTCTCACCACTTATCTTTAACAACTACCTTATCAAGCATGGAATCCAATGACAACATCCACACATGCTAGTATCTATCATCTTCTATAAATTGATAAAGACAACACTTTCACTTCATTAGTACATGTCTTTAACATGAAAATAGATCATCAATCATCAGGATAATACTAGTATTTCTAACAAATGCAACATCATCGTCAATAGGGTTCAAAAAAACCCTATTGAAATGAACCCGTATAGGTTTATTTGTGGGAAGATATGTCACTTACCTATAGAGATGAATCACAAATCCTACTAGGTAGTGAGGGAGATGAATCTGAATATGGACTAGTCTAAGAAGGAAATGAGACTATAGTTGTAGGAGCTTAAATAAATTAGAAGTGAGGATTTTGAGAACTAAAAAATTATAAGTAAATAACTAGAGTGGTTTATGGAAAGTTAATTTAGCAAAGAGACTTTAATCTAGGGGAATGGGTGTTACTTTACAATTATAGGCTTGAACTAATGCTTGGTAAGATTCATTATAGATGGGAAGGACCCTTTATAGTCACTAATGTATACCCTTTTGGTGTTGTGCTGGTCATTAAAGAAAGAGACAAGAACCCATTTATTATTAATGAGAATAGGCTGGAGAAATATTATGAAAACATACCGTCAACACCAGTGGAGGAGATCACACTCCTATAACCTATCTACTAATGTGGAACCATAAAATTACACCTTTACTTATCACTTGATTTATTTTTGTGTTTAAATCAAAATCTATTTCAAACTATTATATCTATTAAAATGAACTAAGGGTATTATAACATTCAAGTATGGTATAGGGAAAACTTTATAGTTTTAAGATTTTCTTGTCTTTATTTTTTATTTTGTGTCATTTTTGGATGTTTTTTTCATTTTTAGTGTGTTTTGAAATCTGTTGAGATTAATTTAAATTCCTTTTCAAATTTTGATATTATGTTAATGATTAGAAACTAACTTGACCTAATAACTTTACTTTGATGAATGCTGAAATGAACTTGTTTTCAAATTCTACAAGAGAGAAATTCATGAAAAGACTAGTGATTTTTTAATCTTATACTATGTCATGATCGCCTATATTAAAATCACTTACCTAAGAGGTTTCTAAACCAATTTTTTCATATTCTTATAATTCCATATTTTCTTGAGAGAATTAAGACATGCTTTATTAACTATAAATTACTAATTAATCTACTCAAAACCTTGTAGTATTGAGTACCTTGTGTTATAAATGATTGATACATTCTTTTGAATGAAAAACCCCTTTTATAATGAACTTCTATTTCTATCCTACCATGACAATTAACCCTTTTATCCATTAGAATCCATGAATTTCCTCATTAGGAATCCATATTACAATCCTAGAATCCCTAACTACCAAGCACTATAAGTAATTTCATGATTATGGTTGAACTCAAAGTGTGAGGGGGAGAAGATGGGCAGTGTTAAAATGTTTTCAAGAATCAATTAAGAGTTGAAATTAAAGGTGTTGAATAATTTTTTTAATTGTTTTGGGATAAAATTCATGATGAAAAGATATAAGGATGTACAAAATATCATTTAAATCTAGACTGGGAGTTTTCCGCTATTGGAATACCAAAATATACATCTCTTTACCTCAAAAACTCAATTCTACACAAAATTAGAGAATATGTTTGAGCTGAAAACAACACAACTATAAATGAGGGGATGAGGGAAGAAACTTTTTTTCCTAAAATATTAAAGTGTGGAATTCCCAAGAGTTTCACAAGTTATTTGGAAATAAACTTATGAAAAAAAGGAGTGAGTAGGGATTCCACTCTTAGGGGAAAACTATAAATTCTGCATTATCCTCCAAAATAGAGCCAAACCCCATATTATAACTCAAAATATTTTCACAATAGAATCCAAAAACACTTAATCCATGGAATGACCCTAAAATTCCTCATGATAATCATAATTACTTAAATAATTTGGTAGAGACATAGAGATTCATCAAGCTTATGGTGACCCTTTCATGATATTGTAATGAGAAAAACTTTGCTTTCAATTCATACTTGAGTGTTGAGTCAAATAATTCCAGGAAGATGGGTATAGGTGAGAATGAGAGGATAAAATAAGTGGAAATTAATTGAATTAAATTTATGAAGAAATTATAATTAAGAATATTAATGATGCATGATAATATTGAGTAACATGGTGTTGAAAAGGGAACTTTCATTGGTTAGTGTCTTGAATTTTTCCTGGGTAATATTTTTAAAGATTACCTATCATGGAGTCCAAGGATTAAGTGTGGGATAATTGAAAAGGTCAATTAATTCATCATATTTGGTTAATATTCAATTCATTTTATTCCCTTATATTTATTAATTCAATAGGTTATAAGGATTTTGGGAATTAAAGCATCAATTTCTTAAAATGGATAAATTATGAATTTCATTGATTTATTTAATTCCTAGAATAAATGGATTTCTAGATCTTGAAATTCCTTTTTTTGGTATTTTGAAGGGATTTAAAGAATTTTTGTGTTTTTTTGAAGAATTTTTGATGTTTTGTACTGAATAGTAAATTGATAGAGGGACAACAATGTAGGCTTCATTCTAAATCTATGTAGGGTTGATAATGACCAATGTAGGGTTCATTCTGAATTTATATATAGTTGATAATGACCAAGATAGGATTCATTTTGAATCTATATAGGTTTATAAATTACCAACATAGGGTTGATTTTTATCTATGATGGGTACATTTGACTCAACATAGGGTAAATTATAGCTTATAGTGATGTTGAGAATTTCCTAAAATTAAAAAAGGTAGCAAGACCCTCCCTATGAACATAGGGTTGGTTTCCCACAACATAGGGTTTACTTCCTTAGTGAAATTTAACACCCATTAGGCAGCTCAAGGGAGGTTTATGAAGTTCACTTTTTTTCCAAACCAAAGCAATGGTGTTCCATGTCAGCATTCATGCAACCTAGTCATAGGTGACCACATGGATTATAATGGATATTATCAATTATAATATACGATTGATGATCCATTAAAAATAAAGAAGATGATGGTTGCATATTTTTTTGAGGGTTGAATCGTAAATATTAAGGGATATTCAAAGTAAGAAGAAAATATTCAAAAAAATCAAGCAAGGATTTTGGAAGATTTCGACCAATCAAAGAAGGAGAGAAGAAATAACTTTCCAAAAGGGTGACTAGCTCATTGAATGAGGGAGGATTGTTTAAAGCTTTCAGGGTTTTTTTTCTTTTTTTTTCTTCTCTATAATGATTTCTTATTCCTCTTTCACCACCATTATCCCTTATATGGAGGGTTAAACCCATTGGGTTATTGGGGAAGGTAATTTTGTTTGATTTTAATGCTTGAGTTTCTGAACTTCAATGAAAAAAAAAGTTATTTCTTCTGTTAATTGGTTTCAGTATCCAGTAGTTTCTTATTATTTTAAATGATATTTTGTTTGAATTATTAAATTTGTTAATTGAATGTTACCTTGATCGATGATCACAACTCTCCCTGCACTTAAGTTTAGTTTTTATATGTTGGAGCAAGATAGGCTAAGTGGTGAAGTGTTTGGAGATTTTTGACACATGGATGAAGGTGATGGAATTATCTTGAATTTATTTGGAGCACTAACACCTGATTGGGTATTTCCTAATTAATTTATAAGTGGTTCTCTATTTTTGGTGTCATTGATACCTCTTCACAGACAAAAAAAGGAGGATATACCAAGTAGATATTTCTATAAAGTTAATCTTCACCAAATTCACTCAACCAAGGGTGAGAGGTGAAACAATAGTGAAACTTTTCATTCATTGATTAATAATAAGAGTGGTAATATATTTTAATACTATGATATCATTATAATTTGATAGTTAAACCTAAACCCATCACTTTTTCATAACTTTATTTAAATCTCTTTATTTCATTTTCTTTCACCTGTTTTCAAAATCTAACAATTAAAATAACACACTTTTTTAACTAAAAAGTGACAATTAATGTTTGATCACCCCTCTCTAGAGACAACCCAAGGTTTCCACTATACTTCATAATTAATATAGGTTTTTAATTAGCTTCTTGTATGCCCACGATAAGTGTGTCACTCACACCGACCACCGTTGAGTCCATGAGAACCTATCTCCATCATAAACACCATCAAATTAATAAAACAAACATTTAAAAACAAAAACCATAAATTAGCATAATCGATTCCAAACTCACTAGGTGACATCATAGTGCCAAAACCATGAGCAATAGGTTGCGGTCCACTCTCAATATGCACCTGAACCTAAGTCGCACAAATTCCTCAATTTAAATTACCAAATCAATAGGAAATTTAACCCTAACTCACCAAAACCCATAAATAAATCCATAGGGAAACATACCTCAAGTCAAATTATGAACAAAATCTTGAACATGTCCTTTTAGGACCTCCTTTATAAGATGTATATGAAGGCCCTTTGAAGCGGGATAATTCCACCATACTTCAGTGGAATCCTCTCTCTAAAACCCTAACCGGCGAACCAAAAATTAGATAAACTGAAGGAGATATTCCCTAAATCCATATGTGTGTGTGTGCATCAATACTATTATGGATTGAATTAAAATTATAATTTGTATTTATAAAGAGGTTTATTATTTTACATTGCCTGTGATGGTAGTATTTGTGGGGAAATACAATCATACCACTTTTCTATCATTTATTAAGGTGTTATATGAGATATATTTTTAAGGAGTAAATGTGTATGATGAATTCAAACATTCAAGAATTTTCCATGACATTTACTCATGTGTTTCAATGCATGAATAAATGTATCTAAAATTAAGGATCATCCTTGATTGCTTGTGTAAACCACTTCCATGCGATGGTAGTGTGTATGAGAGTGATTGCTTCATGTGAGGCCAAGACTTCTCCTTACCAAAGCCCTCTTCATATTTCTCCTTTACATAAGAGGCACTATCAGTTCATGGAGGAAGGATGGATCTAATACATATAATGGATGATTTATGCACATCCCATGGATACACTAAGGAGGTGGGATGATTTTTTTTTCCACTTTGTAGTCTTTATCAAATGCATCAAATGAAGATCAAGGGTTGCAGTAGCTTCTTTGGTGTAAGGTATTCCATTACAGTATCTCTTCATTTCAGTATTTTACACACAGTTTCATATTATCTTTCATGGAGATCCTCAAACAAGGGTTTTAAATTACTTTTTTCAACTTTTGATAATTATTATTAGACTCTAATAAAATTGTTCAGCAGTATCAAAGTGATCCATGCTTAAGATTTATGAAATCTTGCGATGAAATGAAGAAGAAAACTAAAAACATAGCATCATTTTTCAAGTTTTTCAAAAATATAGATTAAGGATTCACCCACACATAGTTGGGATGCGTAAAGGTAACCAAGGCATCACCTTTATGAAACTGATATGCATAAGGGTAACCAAGCCATTACCCTTATGAAAGTATGGAAATCCAGGGATTACCTTTACATAAAGGGTTCATGTAAAGGTAGTTTGGATTGTAACCCTTACATAAATGGTTTGTGTGAAGGTGTTACATAAGGGTATGATTTTGATTACCCTTACATGTAATGGTAGTGAAAGCTTTTAAAAGATCATATAAAGGTAATTGGTCTCTACATAAAGGTAGTTGATATTTTATCAAAGCCACGTAAAGATAGATCAATACTTACTTTTATGTTAAGAGTTCACATAAAGTTAAGACCTTATGTACCCTTATGCATCGTATGATACGTAGTGGTTTTGGATATCTAACCTTATATAGAATGTCTACATAAGGGTAGAATGATTTTACCCTTACATAGGATATGTGTTCTGCGTAACGAAAAACAAGAAAGTTTTTAAAAATTGTTTTTACATTCTTAAATGGTTTTAATGGCTTATAAAGTGTTTATAAATCATATTAAAAGTTATTTTTGGAATATTTAATTTATAAGGAATTTATAAATTATTTATTTATTTATGAATTGTTTATAATAAATCAAATAAACATTTATGAAACATTTTATTTCCAAATATTAAATGTTAAGATTTAAATACCATTTAAATAAATTATATGGAATGAATTATGATATAGAAATAAAAGTTTTTTTTTAGAAATCATAAGTGATAATTTATAAAGGGTTATAAATTATGAAATAAAGCCAAAATATAAAATGTTCATATTTGAATTGTGATTTTTTTCATAATTAATTATTTTGAATTGTTCAAAATAAAAGGGGGACTTATTTAGACATTATTTAATCCGCATTAAAAGGGATTTGATGATTTATTTGATCAAAGTTTAAATGATGATTAAATATGTGATATTTAGATTATATAAAATTTTTACATAATAGAAAATTGGATTATAAAATTGTTTATAATTCATAAAATATCCTATATTTAAAATAGAAATGTCATATAATGATAAATATGAAAGATTTCATATTAGAATGAATATAAAGTGTTTATATTTAAAATTTTGAAATAAATATAAAGTGTTAATATTCAATATTATAATTAGATTTTATTTCTGAATTGTTCATAATTGTTTATCTCGTGTTTCAATATATGAATTGTTCATCTACTATATATACTAATCCTGGCATTCCAACTGCCACATGTCAACCTCATATATATCCACATCATATTTCTTATACGTGCCACTCCAGTAATTGTCCAGGTCTCACATCCAAGCAGTATCTCAACCTTCCAACGCCTCCCTCTCCCGCTACCGCTTCCGCTTCCACTGAGATTAACATAGGTCACGACCTAGAATACCCTCGAACCCCCACCTCTGTCATCCTCCCTCTCTCTTTCAACTCATAGTCTATAGATCTCCATCTCTGATGTCCTCTTTCTCATCATTTTAACTCTACTATCGGCATTTTTCCTTCTCCCATTCAACCCACAGTACATAGATCTCCATCTCTGTTGTCCTCCCTCTCCCGTTCAACCCGTAGTCCATAGATCTCCGTCTCCCATAGCATTTACCTCCACCGACCCATACCTGACTAACCTCCTACCATCGCATTACCCTTCCTCCCCATCGTGATTTTCCTCCTTTGCTACCTCTGTTGAAAACCCTCTGTAAATCTACCATCTTCATCATCTTACGACTCCACTGAAATCGGCATCTCAACTCAAAACAATTGTGCCGCATATCGCTACTACATATTCCACTCTTCAAATCTCCACCCCGTCACTCCTTCCCTACATCATCTTCACTTCTACAGATCTCCTCACATTTCGACTTCTAGATTCTGATTCACCGGTTCGAAAATCTCCACCGTTTTCACTTCATCATCATCCAACATCTTCAATAAGAACATTCTCTGAAATCTATGGTTTGCACTGACTGTCGACACACCGCCTCCACCTCTTCGTATATCCTCAAACTAGGATTTCAGAACCTACTGCATTCGGTGTCTGAAATCTGGTGTCGTCATTGACTACAATAGGTATGTTCTCCTAATTCTAAAGAAATTGTCAACCTTGTACTTAATTTTGTTCCCAAATGTGTGTGGGACTTCTTTATTGAAGATATACTTTAGTCCGTCGACGCATTCTACAACCACTATCCTTCAGTTTCTCTCTGGTAACCCAACAACTCATCTGTATTTGATATTATCTACCGCAAAATAACCATTTTCCTTTGTTTTTTCTTCAGTTCTTCTAAACTAATTTATATTTATCCATGATGTGTTTTCATCTGAGGTGGTTCATGATTTTTTCTTCTAAACTAATTTATAAATAGATGAGAGAGATGATAAATAATATGAATACAGCTCAACCAAAGACTGAAGTGTTGTGCAGGGGAGCTGCTAAGGTAAGCCTTTCGATGACTGATTAATTTTAGTCACTGAAAATACATCAAGTTATGTGTTTTATATGTTTTAAACTATTTTTCAACTAAGAGAATTACTTTTTTTGAACTATTAAATATGTTTTTTTCAGTGTATAAGTTTAATAGTTTTTATGTACATGAAAAATACAAATACTCTACACTATATAAGTTCAGATACATGAATCTCTTTTTAGATCATGTATTAACAATTTCAATTCTTGAAAACCATCCAAATATATACATTGGTTTTACATATTGCTAAAAATATAATCAAATTTATGTATTCTACATCATAGTTTAGTGCTTATTACTTGAAAATGCATAAACTGATTCAATCAAATAATTTCACTTTGACTGTAGATTAACAACTGTAACGGTTTCTACAATGATAACTTTTCCAAAAACAATGGTTACAACCCTAATCTCTGGATTAAAGGCTTAAGTTATAGGTACATTAATAATCTTGCAAGTTATTGAGTTGGGGAAATATTAATATAAACTATCCTTCATTTTCCCTTCTGTTAACCCATCAATTCGTCCACATCTAATATTATCTACTGCAAAACAACTATATTTAGTTTATCTCTACCCTTCAAATTTTAGTATTTGTCTTTTCTTAATAAAGTTTCTTATGTCAATAAAATACATATTTTTTCCTCAACCGATCATCGTTGGATCAAATGTCTCATATTATAATAATGTTGTAGGCACTGACGATGCATCTCAAAATCCTTCCAAGGTAAGATCTTTCTCAGTGTAGGCATATCTTTTGTAGTGAAACCTTTTGTTATTTATCATCCCCTTGTGGACATTGAGCTGCTAAGGTAAGCCTTCCAATGACTTCTTGATTTCAATGACTGAAAAATCATCAAGTTATGTGTTTCATATGTTTTAAACTATTTTTTAACTAAGAGAATTAATTTTTTTGAACTATTCAATATTTTTTTTTGCAGTGTATAAGTTCAATAGTTTTTATGTACATGCAAAATACAAATACTTTGCAGTGTATAAGTTTAGATATATGAATCATTTTTTAGATCAGGTATTATCAACTGTAATGGTTTCTACTATGATAACTTTTCCAAAAACAATGGTTATAACCCTAATATATGGATTGAAGGCTTGAGTTGTAGGTACATCAATAATCTTGAAAGTTATTGTGCTGTGGAAATATTAATAGAAACTATTCTTAGTTTTCCCTCCGATAACCCCATAAATTTGTCCACATCTGATATTATCTACTACAAACCAACTATATTTAGTTTATCTCTACTTTTCACATTTTAGTATTTGTACTTTCTTAATAAAGTTTCTTATGTTAATACAATACATATATTTTCCTCAACTGGGAATCATTGAATAAAATGTCTCATATTATAATCATGTTGTATCCACTGACGATGCATCTGAAAATCCTTCCAAGGTAAGATCTTTCTCAGTGTAGGCATATCTTTTGTAGTGAAACATTTTTTATTTACCATCCCCTTGTGGAATAAATTTTTTCCCTTACTCTCAGCCTCTGATAGTTTATGTGTGGAAGAATGAATTCTGGTAAAAATGGTTACAACCCAAATATTTGGATTGAAGTCTTGAGTTGAAGGTACATTAATAATCTTGCAAGTTATTGAGCTGGGGAAATATTAATATAAACTATCCTTCATTTTCCCTCTGGTAACCCATCAATTCATCCACATTTGATATTATCTATTACAAACTAGTTGTATTTAGTTTATCTCTACTCTTCACATTATTTGATTAATAAAATTTCTTATGTCAATACAATACATATGTTTTCCTCAACCAGGAATCATTGGATCAAATGTCTCATATTATAATCATGTTGTAGGCACTAATGATGCATCTGAAAATCCTTCCAAGGTAATCTCTTTATCAGTGTAGGAATATCCTTTGTAGTGAAACTTTTTTTATTTATCATCCCCTTGTAGAATAAATTTTTTTCCTTGATATTAGCCTCTGGCAGTTTATGTGTGGAAGAATGCATTCAGGTAAGACAATGATTTTATTTCAATGATTTTCTAAGAAAAAATTAGTCTAATGTTTTTATTTAAATGCTTTATCAACCTTAGTCGAATGCTTTGCTAAGCAGACCTGTACATGGGTTAGGCCTAGCCTAGTAAAACATAAACGTTGTTGGGGCCAAAATGATGTCTGGTCCTTTTTCTCATGATGATAAGACGTGTCAAGCTATTGGTCTAAAGTTATGATAAATAGACCTGTACATAGATCGGACTTGTCGGGTTGGACCTAGCTTGATAAAACATGCACACAACTGAGGCTTGAACCTGGACTGGCCTGTATCATGTTATTTTTATATTACCCTATCTTGTTACATTTTATCATGGTTTGTGATTGATGTGAGGTCTCCTTTGATTTGGCCTCAAAGCTCAACCTGACCAAATAAAACTTATATAGACATATTTAACAAAAAAATCATATAAATAATAAATCATAATTAATTAAAAATTATATAATATAAAACTAGTTTATAATCATGTCATTTAGGCTATGGGTTGGGTCACCATTTTATGGGTCAACATTTTATAGCAGTGAATCATCACGAGTTAGTATTACTATTGACCATAACCAGGTACTATTATTTTTACTTTGGCTATTTTAATTAATTAGAAAATAAATACCACATTATTGTAATATTTATTTATCCTTTCATTTTAGAATCATCAAAGCATTGGAACTTTAGGATTAAATTGTGACACTCAATGTGTAATTGTTACAATAACTACACATATTTCATCTACCCATGTATATGTTTTTATCATCATTGACTACTAATTTTATGACATAATTGGAACTTACAATACTGCATTTTTTGGTGACATATTCATTTTTTCTATGATTATAAAATAAATTGTATTTATTCTTCTCAATTGGCTACTGTTAAACGGCATATTTATGCTTCAATTATTTTGGTTGTCACTGTTATTATTTTAAAATTATTCATTAAATTAAAATCTTTAGGTAAGACTGTGATTTTATTTCAATGCTTTTAAGACAAGTAATACTTTGTCAATTGATATTGTATCTTATCTAATTTTATTTCTTTATCTTATTTCCTCTATTTAACTTCTTTACGTTTCAAGGCTACTGATCATCACTAGGAAATATACCTCTTTGCCACTGCTGGTGCTCAAGTGGACATTTGGGATCACAATAGGTTTGATCCAGACTCTGTTTTTTTTGTTTTCCCTATGGGTGGTACCGACGATGGTGTTTTCTGTTAATTTTATAGTGAATTTTTTTTTAGTCCAACACAATGCTAATTCATGATTTTAAATTTAAAAATATCAATACGATTTCCATAAATTGGTCTGAGCCAGTGCACACATTTGAATTAGGACATGACAATATCCAGTTTGATCCTCGAGATCCTAATGTCTTGGAAACATCAGGAAGGTAGGCTCATTGATTTTAAACTATTCTACTTCTCCCTCCCCTCCCCCCTTTACTGGATGAATATATTAACATTTGGATTTGGTTTTATGTAATATCACCTTTATTTCAATTTATAAAATTGATACATTCCTGTGTTATTTTAAATCTTCAGGAACCCTTCTATCCTAATGTTCAGGATCAGTTTCATGGACATAGCTATCCAGAGTTTGATGGACAAGATGAGGCTTTGGGACCAATCGAGGTATGTGTAGCGAAGGTGACATATTGGTTCACAAGGGGATAATTGATTTATTGATGGTTACGAAGTCCTGATCAATGCCATTTAAATTTATATTTACACTATAAACTCTACTTTTAATAGAGTTTATAAAATTTCTATTTAACCCTGATTTTTCACAATTTTTCTATTTCTGATGACTATCCCCTCCACAACATATTTCCTAGTATTTTATTACTCATCGATACTAACTCCTGTAGGGATCCACGACACTGTGAACCCAACATCCAGTATAGGGGATCCATTGCAACAAAAAATCACACCAATACTGGAATCCTTCACCAAATACTATTAAAAAATTATTATGTTGTTACGTAAGTCAACCTTCTTTTTTCAGAAACAAAGGATTCTGTGTTAACATTTTGTAATGTTTTATTTGTTTCAAAGTATTTCTTTTATATTTCCATTCAAAATGAAATGTACTCAATTCAATATTCATTATTATGTTTTCTTATTTGAAATGTATGTTACTCAAAACTTTGTGTTGGGAATAGTGGTGGTGTGGTTGAAGTGACCTATTGGGTCACACTGCTTTAATCATAAACAAAAAACTGAAGTGCAGGTGGGAATGATGATTCGAAGCAAAACAGGAGCGAGAAGAAGATTCTCAAGGAGATGCTTATGTTAAGATACTGGTTATACCTATCTCAGGTGTCGCCAGGGTTTCCATAAAGAGAACAAAAAATGTTATTTTTTCCCTGGTTTCTTTGTTTACCCTCTGATGGATCCATCATTAACGAATTTTGTGATGCTGGTTCAGATTCGATTTTTCATCTCCAAGTTAGATATTTTCAGAAGTCTGAATATTTGGGGAGGCAAGGATCAAGGATTTGAGCTCTCAGCTACATAATAAGGCTTCCCAGCAATTCATGACCACTAGCACAGGATCTGGGATATCAAAACCAGACAATTTTGTTGTTGTCTTGGAGATCGATGCACAGGCCTCATAGGAAGAAGCATAGGTTGATGAGAGTTGGGCGGAGGTGAAGGGTACTGATTTGTTGATGAATTAGGAAGGCATGTGGAGGATTAAGGTCCTGAAGGCGCTCAATACACAAAATGGAGATGTTGTGATTGCCATAATGGTAACACATCAGTCATAGGTGTAGTAAACAATTGCTCCTACTTTTGATTTAATTTTGTGGGAAGAGTATCTGTTTATTAAGACCTCCATGAGTTGTTTTATACATCGAGCTATATAGATTTATGAAGCCCAACATTAAGCATCAAATTCATATTACTTGCAACTCTAAAACGTCCACAATATCCCACAAAACAGTAATATAGATACAGTTTTTTTCTCTTAAATTCCTTTACAACACACAAAAGATGCACAACCTAACTGTACGATGCTTGTATCCATAGTCATGGTTTTACATCAATGGTCATAAACATGGACCATTATTTGTGGCCCTAAACATCATCCTTGTGGATAAAGGTTCTATTATGGGGAAGGTCAGTTTGGAAAGGTGTCCCAGCAACTCTATTCTGCACTGACCACACTATAGATGGATCTGGTAGAGGAAAAACTAAATTTGGTTGTTGAATTGCAGTCGGATGCTCCATTTCCATTGGGTTGATTCACCAGAGGTAATTTCATGCCTTTAAAAAGTTTCAAATCATTTCCATTTTTAGTAGTAGACTTTTAATTAGTACACAACTGATAGGATTTTTAAATTTCAGATTAGGCTTCTGCATTGATCATGTTTAATTCATATTTCATACGTTAATCATGTTTGGTATGAGAAAGAGGGAAAATAATATTTTATTGTTTTTTCTACATTTTATTCATCACATTTATAATTATTTATTTTTTACATAACATTAGTGTTTTATAGTTGGATACTGTCTATATTTGAGTAGAGAATCAATGTTTTTTCAACAATCATGCAACTAATATAAATGAAGCATTGGCCAGATTTGGAAAAATGGTTATAAAAATAAAACATGTTCTATAACTTTTGTTTACTTTGAATGATGTTTTCCAAATAGAAAAGTACAGAACAACTTTATTTTCAATCACATGGCTTTCATTCTAACTTCAAATATTATAATGATCATAATTTGAATTATCCAATTGCATCATTTTTTCATTCATGTGATTGATTTCACTATCATGAATGCACGGTATAAATTTTAATTCCTTATTAATTCAATTAAATATTTTCTATGATGTTTATGATTTCTTAACAATTTATCTAACATTTATTCCATTACTATGTACCACTCATTTACATGTATATATACATTATGTATTCTATAGTCATGCATGTGTATATATTCTATGAAATTATGTTCAAATTTCATACAAGACATCAAGAATTATTACCATTGCTCTTAATATTATGTATTCACATACCTTTATTTACAATATATATAGGATATTGTTTTCTCAATTTCTTTAGAAAAAGATTCATTAATTAAATATAGATATAAAACCCAAGACTGTTGACATTTAGTGAAGAAACAACTAGATTCAATTTGTTTTTATCTATTTTTTTTATTCAATTTCATGTTTTCAAGTATTATGAAGTGGATGTCGACTCTCTATCTTCATATATTTATTTTATTCAATTTCATATTATGTTTCATCTTTTTCTTTGATCTCTACATCCCTCATTCCATATTGTTCCAAATACATAATGAATAGTTTCACTTCATTTTCTTTTTTCTTAAACAGCCCACTCATTCAATTTATTATTATTTCATTTATTTTAACATTACTCATTTTTATTATTACAATCACCTTCTTATCTTTGATTTATCTTTAACTTTTTATTTCAGTTCCCGCATTACCATTATTGTGATTGAAATTGAAAATAAATTCAAATATTCTTCTTAAAAATTTAAAAATTCATATAATTTTACTCTATCCTTTTTCTTTGTCAACTATTTGAATGGTGTCTTCATATTATATGCATTCCTATTAAATTTTCATACACCATTACTTTCTAATTAAAATTTATTCAACATTACTGTTTCTTTTCAAATTTTATAAATATTAATCTCTTAATAAATGAAAAACTAGTAATCGAATACGTTGTGCAATAGCACGAGAGAGTACTAGTTTATTTAAAAGTTATCCCTTATTTTATTCATAGTTATAAATTGTTTTTATTATGAATGTTTTTATGCCAAAATTTATATGATAAATTTTTTATATGATAGATGCTTTCATTTTCATACTAGGGATGACTTCATAATAAATGTATTTTTCATCTACCTTGACCTCAGTTTGTAATGGAAGTTATTAGCTTGAATTTAGTTATTAAATATAGTTTTTTCATATTATGTGTTAGATTTATCATGAATTAGATTATCTCTTGAGTAAAGTATCCTCAAGTAGAGGGGCTTGGGGTCGAACTACCTACCTACCTGGAGGATTATGCCTTATCTAGACTGGTGAATGGAGTTGGTTACTTGTCACTTCGGGCTTACTCATAAGGAAACTGCTGATCTCATATAATGATAAACCTTTACATGAAGTTCCCATGTACCTTATGTATATGATGCATTTGGATATGTATGAATATGTTTGACTTTTATTTTTGGGTAAGTAACACAAACTTGTGGGTTTTGTAAATAGTTACACATCAATACAGTTTGAACATATTGGTTTGGTGAAGGGAATAATATTCCAAACTAAATCACTAGAAGCATGCATACATAAAGGGAAATATGGTGAGATTAAATCCCCTTAAAATACTAAGTGTGGTATTCTTTCTAAAGTGACACTTTTAAAGACCTTTATCATCCAACTGGGTAGGTCATGCTAAATTTGGGTGCCCTTGAATTATCTTGTATAAGTCAAGAAAGTAATAAGTGACTATGGATTGTCCTACTAGGTAGGTCATGCTAAAGTTGGGTGCCTTTGAATTGTCCCTTGTTATCTTTTTTTGTGTTTGCTTTGGGTTACACTAGCTGGGAGACCCTAATAGGATTAGGTTATCTGAGGAATAAAGTTGATTGAATCCATATAATGGATTAGATGAAGAATTATCCACTCAACTATCCAAGACTCAAAACCATTGTGATTGGGATGATGCCCTACCTAAATAGCTAAGTGATGGGAGAAATGCTAAAGTGATTTGGAGCTTAGTGAAATATGGATATTGGACCAACAATGGGAATGTTGAATATTAAAGGGGGTCATCATTTTATTGGGATCACATTTAATAAAATTCTTTATTGAATGGTTTAAAAACTTGATACTCGTCTAAAAAAATCTTTTGTTGCAGATAATATCATCATCATCATCAAGATAAACTTTATGGTCAATCCTTAATAAGGATAAGCTTAATTTAAGTAGTTATTAATACTGTTAACCTAATAAAAATTCTTAAAGTGAGAATGGTAATTTAAGAAAAGTTGAGGAAAATTCTATGTGTCGGAATAGTTCCTTACTGGGTAACAAAGTGCTTAAATTATTCAACAAGTGAATCTAAATACTTATAGAAGCATAGTGTGATTCATTTAGGGTTTCAAATATAATATTATTCTCCACTCATGTACTCAATATGAATGAGTGTGTCAAATTATATTCAATATTATTGAATATGTTTGATGAGACTAAAGGTTTCCTTAAAACTTTATTGTTTATAGAAATCAATTCTATTTTTTTGAAAAATATATGATATCAACTATATGTTTTAAATTTTTTTGTAAATATATAGATGGTCATAAGATGAAAATAATTTAATATTGAATTTTTATTTTGAGTAATGGATCAAATAATTTACTGCATTGATAAATTGGATACTTCAAGTTTGGATAAACTTGTCATAACATGTTTCTTTTTATCGCATTTTTCTCTTGAGAAGAGCATTTAAACAATATTTGTTTAAATGAAATGATATGGGTGTTTTTAATACACATGGTTTATGATTTGTTTAATTCTATAACATGCATTAAAGGGAAACTAAAATTGGCTTGTTCTGGTTGAGGAATTTATCTTATTTTCATCTATGGAAATGTTTTGACAATATGATTGAATTCAAAGAACATTTACCTAATATTATCAAAGTGTTGGGAATTTATTTGAACTAAGAACATGATTTTTAGGTTTTAAAATACTATATATACTATGCAAATAGGTAAAAGTTCAAACCAAAAGAATAAAAGTTGGTTGGAAATTTCAACAATGTTTCTTCAAGAAGCCAATCAAGGTCATTGAAACCTAGGGAAGACGGGAAGAAAGAGTAATAATTCAATGTGATTGGATTATCCATGATATAATAGTTTAATATTAAATAGTTTTTTAAACTCAATATCCGAAAAAAATTTAGGATATGTGGCGATAAAGAGAAATGTAAAGAGTTACATTTAGTAATCGTGAAAATTATAAGACGATATTTCTTGAAGGATTATACTAGTCAAAATGAAAGGTGAATTACTCTTGATATCATAAAAGGGTTCAATGTATGTAAAGAGAAATGTAAATAGTTTCATTTAGTTGTTATATTAAAGTAATTGTCACCTTATCCTAAAAGAGTTTAGGAGGACCGATAAACTATAATGTAAGTAGTTACACTATTTCAAGGAAAAGTTTGATGGAATAGGATTCCAAGGATGATTATGGTGAACTTAGAAAGAGTTCTAAGTAGAAAAAAAAGTTGGCATCATAACATTTGATTTTGAGAAGTTAATAAGTCTGAATATGTTCAAGAAGTTGAACAGTTGGGAATGTGATTTCTAAATGCCACCATTATTCAATCTGGATTACTTCATAGATGTTCCTCACTAAAAGGTTCAGTGGGTGGGTTTTTATCAGATGATAAAATAGATACATGACAAGAATTAACCATATAGTGTTATCGACATTGGATGATGACATCCCTCTTAAGGTTGAATATGAAAAACTTCCTCATTTTTTTTGGATTGTCAAGCAATTGTGCATTTCAAAGATACATGTCGTAAAAATGTGGTTTTCTCCTATTGATTTATAAAAGGTCATCATGAGACATCTTGTAGGAATAAAGAGAAATTACAGGCTAAGGTGGATCATGGTGGTTCGACGATAGGGCATGGACCTGAGGTTGTTGTAGGCATGGGCACTCAAAATAATGCTAGTCCTGAGGGACGCTTGCATCATGGTCAACTGATGCATCAGGTAGATTATAGTCCCATATTGGGTTGTAATGTGTAGGTTGGTGCAACTGTGCCTGAACTAGGTGGCGATGGTATGCAACAGGTCATGAAAACTACTGATAATGTTCAGACTCCTCTAAATGTTTCATATGATATCTCTGCATGGTCTCATTTGGGGAAAGGATGCATTCAACTAGTGGATTATGGTCCTCCAACCATGCAGGATGATGCTTTCAATAAAATTTCTCCACAACAGCATGTTGATTGTCATCATGAAATTCAAAAAATCTTTTCTTCTTCCAGGATTTCGGAGAAGTGGGGAAACGTCTCTATTGATAAAGGTGTTACCAGTACCCCCCTGACGGTTTCGGGCATCGGTGGTCACACCTCTTTTAAAGATGAAATTTTATATGGCAAGGAAAAGGTGATTGATAGTGAGGGATTCACTTCTGATCCTTCTAAGTAAAGGACACTGAGGGAATATTCTAACCTACCATGGATTGTGTCTACCATATCTTCTTCTAAGGTGTCCAAGATAGCCAATACAGATATCCTTAAGATCTTCAAGCAAGGTAAATCTCAATCTGAGTGGGAATCTACTGATGATTTTGATTATGGTAATGATATGTCTTATTATGGATAAATGTTAAGGTTAGAATGAGTAGGACTCTTGTATAGAGATACAGAATATGATCATGAGGCACAAAATAAAGAATAGGATTCTTTGTGTGCGTTGGATGTCCTACTAAGTGTACCAAATAGAATTCCATACAAATGACCTTGGTATAGTAGGGGTGCATAAATCATATTTGAGTTCTCATTACCTCAGGTTAGTGAAATACCTGGCATGAGAACCTTCATAATTTGATACTCAGCTTACATAAGTCTACATATTGACTTAGCTAATATGGGGGTGGTTGGATATGTTGTTAATCATGTCAGCGGTTGGAGCTTAACCAAGATGGGATTTGTCCTCTTATATGACAAGTATAACATATGGGTCCTCGATTGGGAGACTATGGGAGTGTGTGGTCGCACCTAGATATTATATATCTGGATAAGGGACATGTGATGTGCTTATCCATAAGGATGAATGACATGTAATGTACTCATTGATCATATAAGTCTGCACTCTGATAATTGAGAACAAATGAGTTGACTATATGAGATTAACATGTTATATGTCCCATGTTCACTTGATGTCTTAGACAAATGGAAAATATGAGAATGCATGTTTTCATATGATGAAAACTAGTGAGCATAGGTATAGAGATACATGTGTTTGATAAATATCATGTTATGTCCCTTTATAACATGAGTAGCATTGATTCTTTTCTAAAGATCGCTCTTTACTTTCATGTATGAATCTAGAGATTCGTATGTGTTGTCAACGCTATAAAGGTTCGTGGGGTCTCACTTTGTGGTTGACTGAATGAGGATTGAGTTTGAGTCACAGAGCGACTCTAAAAGTATTTTAGAGTTGATCCAAAATTGTTTTGGATGGGTGTTCACAAGGTATTGTATATGGTGTGATACAAGATGAAGTTAATGATAGCTTTCCAAAAAGTGTTTTGGATGATATCCAAAAGGAGTTTTGGATATTGTTTCACAAGTTATTGTATATGATAGAATATAATGTGAAATAATAAAAATTATATTAGGATTTAATGCAAGTGAGTGAATGATGGAGATATGTCATAAATCCATGTGTGTGTGTGTATAAATTATGATTTTCATGCAGAAAGAGGTTTATCATTTTACACTGTAGAGTAAATGCATATAATTCATTCATACATTCATGAACTGACCATGACATTTATTCATGTGTTTTAGGCCAATACTCCTCCTTACCAAAGATCTCTCCATCTTTCTCCTTTAATTAAGTGGCTCTAGAAGACCTTGGAGGAAGACTGGATATCATCCATACACTACGAAGGTGGGAAGCTTTTGTTTGCCACTTTGAGATCTTTATCAAATGCATCAAATAAAGATCAAGGGTTGCAACAGATTCTTCGTTGTAAGGTAGGACAATAAAGTAGCTCTTCATTTCATTATTTTATACACGGTTTCATATTATCTTGCATGGAGATCCTTGAATAAGAGTTTTAAATCATTCCTGCAGCTTCTGATAATTGTTATTAGACTCTAACAAAACCCTTTAGAAACCGGGTGGATAAGGAGATAAATCTTACTTGAATTTGTATGATGAAACCCTCTCGAACGATCCAAATTAAAGGGAGACCAGGGGTGGGAGAGCCAGAGAGGGCTCCCCCTCTTCTTTCTATCAACCAAAATGAAGGGAGCTCAAGGGGGTTCCAAACAGGATCCCCACAAAATTACTAAAAGGACCTTCTAAAAAATCACTCAGGAACTTGGTTATAGTGTGGCCAGGAGGGTCATGCCATAATTCCTCCTTGTTGGGATAAGAATCGTCTCCGGTTATGTTTTTAACTGGAATATCCAGTACACCCTTCGGATCAGAACACGTGTCCATTTGTATTTCGAGCCGTCGGATTATCGTTCACGGTGATTCATTTGATTCAAATGTGCAGATGGATTTGCCCTTGCATTTTGCGAGACGGGTCGACTGCTCCTTGGCTGCGATGATGGCGAAGAAACCCTGAGATCCCACCCTAAAATCTGGCAGTACGACAACCATAACGAATCGAGCTACTACAGGAACAACAACTGGGCATCCGAAGACTGCAATGGCGGTGACGACGACGACAGAAAGGCATTATCGTGTTGTCCTCAAGTTTCAACCAATGAAAAGGTGTGGGTTTTTTCTATGACAACTGCTTGACTCTGGTGTGGTTTCATCTCACTTTCCGATAAAAAAATTTGTACAAAACAACAGAAATGTATGAAGAAGGTGGCATAACATAATTATATTTTCCGAAATATGTATATGTATTTCATTTCTTTTGTTACGATTTATTATTTAGAAATTTTGTGTTATGATTTGTTTTCTATAAATGTTCTATGTCTATCAATTAATTTAGAATTCTATTTTTTGATGGTGTATCGTTCCTCACTGGAGGTTCCAATGCAATGTCCCCTGGAGATTTCGGCAGGTTCCACTTTAACATGCATGAAGTTTCCACTGCAGGTTCCACTTGAAATCATTTTGTAGTGTGGTAGTTCCAGTTGCACTTCAAATGGAACGCCCAGTGGAACTCCTAGTGGAACTCCCACTGGAACTCACGGTGGAACTTCCGTTGGAACTCACGGTGGAACTCCCACCGGAACTTCCATTGGGGTTTTGGAAAAATAATTCAATATGAAAATGATTATACTTTTTCAAATGCTAAATTCAATTAGTTTTATAAATATACATTTCAGTGGTAGTGTGGAACTCCCAATGGAACTCCCACTGGAACTCCAACTGAAATTTTCAAATGCTAAATACAGTCATTTTTATAATAAATATGTGACTATTTCTTTTAATTTTCCACTGGAAGTTTGAGTAAAACTTCCAGTGGAAGTTCCACAGGAAGTGCTACTCGAAGTGCCAGTGGGACTTCCACTGGAAGTTCTAGGGGGAATTCCAGTGGGACTTTCAGTGGGACGTCCAGTGGGACTTCCACTAGAATTTTCAAAGATAAATTCAATCATTTTTACAATAAATATTTGTCACAATTGCAATGAGTATTTCTTTTAATTTTCCACTAGAACTTCCAGTGGCAGTTCTAGTGGAACTTCCTGTGGGACTAGTAGAACTTCCAGTGGTTGTGGGACTTCAAGTGGGACTTCCAGTGGGACTTCCAGTGGCCCTCCCAGTGGGAATTCCAGTGGAATTTTCAAATAATAAATTAAATCATTTTTATAATAAATATGTGTCACAATTGCAATGAGTATTTCTTTTAATTTTCCACAGGAAGTTCCACTGGAACTTCCAGTGGCTGTGGTACTTCCGGTGGGACTTCCACTGGAAGTTCCATTGGGACTTCCAGTGGCCCTCCCAGTGGGACTTCCAGTGGAATTTTCAAATGATAAATTCAATCATTTTTACAATAAATATGTGTCGCAATTGCAGTGAGTATTTCTTTTAATTTTCCACAGGAAGTGCCACTGGAAGTTCCGGTGGGACTTCCAGTGGCAGTTCAAGTGGCACTTCTTGTGGGACTAGTGAAACTTCCAGTGGCTGTGGGACTTCAAGTGGGACTTCCAGTTAGACTTCCAGTGGCACTTCCTGTGGGACATCCAGAGTGACTTCCAGTGGGACTTCCAGTGACACTCCCTATGAGACTTCTAGTGGCACTCCCTATGGGACTTCCAGTGGCACTCCAGTAGCACTCCCTGTGGAACTTCCAGTGGGACTTCTAGTGGGACTTCCAGTGGGACTAGTGGAACTTCCAGTGGCACTCCCACTTGAAGTTCCAGTGGAACTTCCACTAAAGCCCCAATAGAACTTATACTTTTCCTACCTTATAAACTATAACTTTTTGGATGACCCAAATAATTCCTTAATTTCTATTTTCAGGTGTGCATTTTAGGTCAAATTTGACCTCCTTACAAAGACTTTTACAAGAAATAAAAGATCAACTGAAAGATGGTCATAGAAATGCTTTGCGCGCTACTCCATTTTTGAATATGTTTGAAGAGTTCAAATCCAATACAGTAACAGCATCGAATTGCAAAAAATCTGATATTTCTGTTATGTATGTATTGGATAACTACAATCCTTCAACAAATGCTTTCCAATTCGGTGGAGGGGAAAGACATTTTTCTGAAGCTGATATCCAAAGGATCTTTGTAATAACCGAAGGTCAAATAGAAATGGATGACTCCTACTCATTCAAACCAACAAAGGCATCATTATATTTAAAGAGATTTCAAACTGGTGTCAAGTTGTTGACAAAAAAGGCAATAAAATCAGCCCTTTTGGAAGCAATAAAGGGAGATGAAGAACCTGATCATCTTGACATAGCATCACTTCTATGTTTATACACATGTGCAGCTGTTTTTTTCCTACTACAGGTTCCTACCTAAGTTAGGGTTTTATCGATTATGTGAATACTTCAAGAGACATGAGAACACTAAAGTGGTCTCGTGCAATACACCAACAATTGATGAGATCAATTAAAGAATTTCACACGCACCATGCAAGGATTACGGGGGCAATTATCGCTTTATTGGTAAGGATTAATATTAATTTTCAATTCAATGTATAATATACTCTTCATATGCTTCTTGTTATTGTAGTATTGGTATTGTGAAGAAAGTGGACTAGTGAAAGGGGATGAACAAGCAGGCAATCCACCTTTCACAAAGTGGAACCTCTCTGATTTTGATGCTGCTTTAAAGAAACTGAAGATTCATCAAGTTCCAACTGCAGAAATTGAGGAGCCGACAATGGTTATGGAAGCTTCTGTTGGATGGTAGAAAAAGGATAATTCGGAGAAGGATAGAATAAAGTAGAAAATAATGAGCCAGCAAGGGTTATGGAAGCTTCTGTTAGACAGCAGGAAAAGGGGGAGCCAGAGGATGACAGAATAAAAGTTCTTGCAAAAGAAAATTTGGCCCTGAAACAAAAACTGCATAAAATGGAAGTAATTTTTAAAAAACAGACTAAAAAAATTAAAAGAATGAAGCAGTTAGTAAGTGAGAATGCTAGCATAGAGAAAAGAGTAAGAGAAGGTAGTGCTGAAAAGAGTCATTCAATCAGGGAGGAAACCCGAACAGAAGGTACAATTGAAGCTGGAATGCAGCAAGATCCTCCTGAAAAACCTGCATCTCCCCCCGAAGCAGAATAATAGAAGGAAAACCAGCAACTGGGAGCCAAGGAAACTGGGATTGAGGAGGCTGCAGATCAACTGCAAGAAGATGTTGAACAAAGAACACCTGTACATCAAAGCATCCAAACTGGACAGACAGAAACCGAGAGTCGCCAAACGAGATCAATGATTAGAAATGTGAAGTCTAGAGCTAGGAAGTATAAGAAATTGGATTCCGTTTTTCAGTATCAAACCTGATATACAAGAAGAAGAACAGTAGCATGACAAAAAATCAGTAGAACAACCAAGTCAGTTGGAAAAACCAATTGAGGTAGGCAGTGTTTCAACGAAAACAGAACCAAAAAAGTCTGTTATAGGTCTGTCAGGAATACCTAAATGGGTCAGGCAGAGTACACGGCTTCTGAAAAAAGACTATGAGCAGTTGCAAAAGATTCTCCAGATGGAACCAAGCTGGTATGTCTGCCCTTCATTTCAAGGATTTCAATTCAATTCCCCTGAACTTTATTTTTTTTCTTATACATTATTGTGATTATAATGTAGTCAATATGTATGGGAAGCTGAGAACGGCTTGTATTCAGTTGGAATAGATGACATTTTCCAACTTTTCACAAAAAGCATGACAAGTAGTCTGGTGAGCCTAATTTAAACAAGCTTATTGTAAAGTAATATTCAATTAGTCTCACATCCTCCATTATTTTTTTATTGATATCAGGTTATAGATGTCTATACTCAGCTTATCATAAACAAGTGTCAAATATGAAAGATGGCTGTAATTTTCGATAATAAATCAACAATGATTACAAGTGTTGCATTGGTAAGTCTAATATTATCTATGTTCTTGATGTTTTAAATATATTAATTAATATTTTTTCTCACTATACTCATTTTTACAGAGCATTATATCTAGGAAGAACAACAATTTGAAAGATTTTTTGGTAGATAATCCCATAAAAGAAGCAATAAAGTTAAATGGAAAAGTCTTCATCCCCATCAACACAGACAATCTTCATTGGACTTTGCTTGTGTTTGATATTGAAAAAAAACATTTCAGCTATTATAACTCCATGCAACCTCGCATGGGTCCTGCTGCAATTGATTGTTGCCAGCAAGATGCTTTACAAATGGTAAATTTTATCCTCTTCGACATCTAATGCATTTTTATATACACCAACTTACTGAATACAATTTATACAACACTTGCAGAAAATATTTATTGAACAAGTCATCAGACAATGAAAACCTGAATACTTAGAGATGACTGCTACAGCGCTTTTATTTATAGCGTAAGATAATCCCCAACAGGGGGATGCAACATTAGATTGTGGGGTAATTGTTTGTTATCTAATTGAGAAGCTGGCAACGGATCAAGGGTATAACAAGACCCTATTGCAAGAAGTTAATGACATGCGCCTGTATATGGTGCATTGTTTCCTTACAGACCCTGCATACAGTTGGAATGAAACCCCATATAGAATCAGGAGCTGTCTTGTGGAAACAGTACGGCCAGAATGAAGAACAAATAAAACAGTCGGGGACAATGGATGAATAGTTCTGTTAGCATTTTCACTGCACTGGGAATATTATGTCCTTATGAGGGGAACCATTTTCTTTTGAGGGGTTTTATTTGGTTTTGTTGTTAGATTTAATGATGTTAATTGCTACTGGTAAGTGGATGAATAGGTATGTTCACACTTTAAGGATATTATCTTTACAGTTTGTAAGAGTGTTAAGTTTGGCCAACATCTGGATTTCATCAGAAGATGGAGTCTCCATATGGAAAGACTTCGCCCAAAGATCCAATAACTCTTACTCAGTCTTCTGGATTTCTTCATCAAAATTCAAGAACCTGGATTTATCCCATCCTCAAAGAACAAATGCATACATAAATCTAGAACCTAGATTTATCTCATCTTCATAGTTGAATACGCAAAAAATGCATACAACACGTTTACAAGTTATTGAAGTATCCCAATCCCAATCCATTACAACCAAAAGTGGACTCTCAAATACTACCACATCGTCAAAGAACAAATGCATACAGAAATCTAGAACCTGGATTTATCTCATTTTCACAGTTGAATACACAACAAATGCATGCAACACGTTTACAAGTTATTGAAGTATCTCAATCCCAATCCATTACAACCAAAAGTGGACTGTCAAATACTACCACATCCTTACAGAACAAATGCATACAGAATTGTAGAACCTGGATTTATCACATCTTTATAGTTCCATATAGAACACATGCATACATCACATTTACAATTTCGTGAAGTATCTCAATCCCACTGTCAATCCATTACAACTAAAACTGGATACAGGCTATACATTTTGCAATTCAGTCATTAAAATTTAAAAAACTACTCTCATCCAATGTTGTCTACACTGCTTGGCCTCTTCCAATGTTATCCCAGCAATCTACCTCCCAGGCTGAAGTTCCAAATTGGTGGACAAGTCTTCCTACAACAGAAAAAGTACAGAATTACAAACAGTTATAGAAAAGAATGCTCATAAAAAAATTACATGTGAAACTTTTTTTCTAACTCGAACATAAAAATCTGATCTTGCTTGCTCCTTAACTCCCTGCGTGCAAAGAATAATGATATCAGATAACATATTAATAATAAAAAACTGCTCTTATAAATGAAATTCATCATAAAATGAAATCATACAGTCATCATAGCAGTAGGCTTAGTTTTTTTTATTCAACTGTTTCCCCTTTCGGCATCCATTGTCTAAAAAGCTTTTTAATCTATCTCCCCCTTTCCTGTTTGATTTCTTTTTAAAAGAAGCATTTCTAAAAAAATGAACTAGCACAACCATTAACTTTATTCGTTGATGTATTTATGATAGACAACTCTTTTGCAAAATTACTGAAATTTGAGAAGGCGATGTCATAACCCGCATCTGTCTCACAAGCTACGGTAATTAACTTCATTCTCATTCGTGCTAAATCTTTGTAACGTTTTGCTACAACTAATTTTCTATCAGCAAGTACATCAACAGAAGATCCTTTGAACATCACAATATTTCTAGCCAATCGGATCCATCTCCCCAAAATATATTTTTCAGGTATTGCTCTCACATAAAGCCGATCAAAAAAATTTAAAACATGACAACAAAGATACCCAACGGACTCAAACTTTCGACAAGAACATTCAATAACTTCATTTGTTTTGAGGAAAAGAAAAGATATATTACTGATCGAGCAAACCAGGCCTGCAAAGCCAATCAGGAAACGAATTCACCCAACAATGATCACCCCAAGATTGCCCAAAACGAGCCAAGTGATGGGCTTTCGGATTCCTATCCCTTTTGACAAAAGAAAATGTGCAAGCATCGAAACCATCGGTCAGGGACCAGATCTTCCTCAAGATGAGGCCATAAGGTTGAGAGTCGTCTTCCTTTGAGGAGAGAGCAGTCACCACTACGAGGCAGTCGAATTCCACCAGGACCTTGGGCCAAGTTTTGGAATGGGCAAAAAGAATCTCATGGAGGATGGCTGAGGCCTCCGCCACCACAGGACGCCAAGAGTTAGGCACAGCCCTACACTGAGCTTCCACAATCTGGCTAAAACTGTTATGAGCAATGAGCCCAATACCGACCCCGGAGTAAGCAAAGATCGCAGCATCTGTATTAATCTTAAGAAAACCCGCAGGGGGGAGACCAAGAAGGAAATGCATGCCGAGTGTGGCCAAAAGAATGCATCGCCTCGCTGGGCTTCCAGCCATTCATCCACTCCAAAGCTCTATCCGCCCAAAGACGATCAGGGGTCACCTTGATTTGGAATATACATTCATTCTTTCAAGTCCAAACCAACCAAGCAATTGTGCAGATAAGCCCAACCACTCTCGAGTCCAGAGAAGACACCCAAAAAGAAAAGTTTTGGACCAACCCAATTGAACGGTCAAAGAACCTCCCAAAATTCGGCTTCCAAACCTTCCACACCCCTTCCACCCCGTTACAGGAAGAATTGCATGCAAAGGGGACTCCATGTCTTGGAGGCACAAGGGACAGGTGTCGTCCTCCGCCAAGTGTCACTGCACCAGAAAGTCACGGATTGGAAGAACCCCAGTGCAGACCTGCCACCAAAAAAAATTCACCTTTGGGGGAGCGGTGAGGGACCAGAGGCTCGTCCACCGATTATCAGTAAAGACCTGGGCCAAACCTTGAACCCTCAATTTGTAACCCGAACAACCAGAATATCTTCCATGAGGTTCCCCAGTCCAGCATATTTGGTCAGGGCCCACACTTGATGTGAGAGGGATACTCAGGATAAGGTGACGATCCACCTCGTTAAACCAGCAACAAAGCTTCCCCCAATCCCACTCCTCAAGCGAGTCGTCGAGCAGATCACGTACTCTTGCATCTTTGAATCCAGGAATAACCGGTGAGGAAACCTTATGATTAACGCCATCTGCCAGTCATGGATCATTCCAAATGTTAACATTATTCCCAGCCGCAATTCTCCAAACGCAGCCCAAATCAATGAGAGATTTTTCTCCCAAAATGCTCCTCTACACAAAGCTCGATCGTGGCCCCAGCTGGGCGTGCAAGAAATCAGAATGAGGGAAATACTTTGCCCATAAAACCCTTGAGAACAGGGCATTTGGATGGGAGAGAAGACGTCATCCTTGCTTCTCCAAAAGAGCCTCGTTAAACCATTTGAGATTCCTAAATTCAAGGCCCCCACGAAATTTTGAGACACACTGCTTCTCCCAAGACATCCAGTGGGAGTTATGTTTGCCCTCATGGGTGCCCCACCAAAAATTGGCCAACTGGGAGTGGATGTGATCGACAAGAGTTTCTGGGAATTTAAACAGCGACATAGCATAAGCAGGGATTTCTTGGGCCATTGACTTAACGAGAACTTCCTTTCCCGCCTTGGAAATATTCCTACTAGACCAAAGACAAATCAGATTATCCACTCTGTCCACAATCGCGATGAAAACTTGTGTCTTCGATCTACCAACAAGGGGCGGGAGACCAAGGTACTTGGGATGCTTATCAACCAGTGGAAACTCACACATTCGCTGCAGCTCCTCTCTCTTAGCTTGTGGGACGCCTTTACTGAATGATAATTCTGATTTTGAAGCATTAAGGTGTTGCCCCGAAGCCTTTTCGTACACATTAATGATATTCAGCACTGCACTGCATTCTTGCGGGGTAGCACGCGTAAAAATGAGGCTATCATCTGCAAAGAAGAGATGAGAGATAGGGGGCCATTTCTACATACAGTAGCACCATGGATAGTTACATTCTCCTTCGCCTTCAGGATAAGATGAGAAAAGACATCTGCCACCAGAATGAAAAGGTAAGGTGATAGGGGATCCCCTTGTCTCAAGCCTCTCGACGGTTTAAAGCTCGCTGAAGGGGCCCCATTAATATTAATTCGGTAGGAGACAGACGTAACACAATTCATGATATTGGAGATCCATTTCGTCCCAAAGCCCAACCTGGATAGGACAAGTTCAAGAAAAGGTCATTCAACTCTGTCATAAGCCTTCATCATATCTAATTTCATGGCCATGGTGTCACGCTTGGCTGAGGAGCGAGTGTTCATAGAGTGGAATAATTCGAAGGCAATGGAAGCATTATCAGTAATGGATCTCTTTGGGACGAAAGCACTTTGGTTATCTGAAACTATTAGCGGGAGAAAGTCCCTAAGTCTGGCCAGCATGATTTTGGGAAAAAAATGGAAACCACATTGCACAGACTGATTGGCCGAAACTCTGCGACTTTCTGAGGGCACTGGGTTTTGGGGAGAAGAGTAATAAGAGTTTCATTCAGTGATTCAAGAGAGATTCTGTCTGCCCACACCTCTTTCATCAGGGTCACCACATCGGGCCCAACAATATGCCAAAAGCGTTTAAAGAACAGAGCATGAAACTCATCAGGCCCTGGAGCCTTGGTAGAGTGAATAATATGTAGGGCCCCAAGCACTTCATCATCTGAAATGTCTCTTTCCGAGGAATGATTCATTTCTTCCGTAACCAACTTTGGGATGCTTTCAGTCAGACATGAGGGGGCGCTAGTACTTTCTGTTGCGTCTTGCTTACAGAAATGGAGCTCTGCTAGGTTCAGTGACTTTGACCGACATATTAAGGAGGTTGAAAGTCGATTAAAGCGACTCCACTCCGATCCTTGTTGTGACTCTGTCCTTAGTAATATTGCGGTGGCGAAAAAGGATCTTAATGCAGCTCTGAGGGAGAAAGAGAGTTTTTGGTTCCTTCGGGCAAGGGAGTCCCATATCAGTGATGGTGATCAGAACACCAACTTCATTCAACAACTTCATATGATACACGGAATTGATCTTCACAACGAACCATTCCAATAACATAACTGAATTGAACTCCAATTTCAAAACAAGATATCAAAAAACAAGCACCAATCAATTGATATTCATGCTGAAATAAATCAAATAATTTCAGTGTATATCTAGTAGAAACTCGGCACATCAATGCATGGTAAGGGTAAAGATTACGAGGCAACTTCTCCCACATCTCAAATTCTGCCTTTGTTTCACGATCCCGATTTTTTTCCAACAAGCGTTCAAACTGCTTAAAGAAATCAACAACACTTAACTTTCGATGAACATAATCTTTAAGCAATCCATTAAAACTTTCACTTAATTGAGTGCTGTGAATACCCAATGTTAAAGCATCTTTCAAAAGGCAATGCACCCACTTTTCTCACAATACAAAAACATCATCTAGCCACTGCGATTTCCCATCCCCATATTCTTCTCTAAGGGAAGACAACTCCTTATCAAACTGATTTGCATCATGATATTCGAACATACACTTCTTAAATCTAGTTAGAAAACTAGATCCATCTTTCATCCAATTACCAAAATGCTTAATGCCATTTTGCATCAAATGCCACGAACAAAGGCAATGTCGAGTTCCCACTAAAACTACAGAAATGGATTTTCCCATTGCCGCATACTGATCAGTAAAAATAGTTTGAGGACTCTTCATGTGATGCACCTGTAAAAAAATTTGAAACAACCAAGAAAACGAAGTCACTGTTTCATCATATAATAAAGGTGCCCCAAAAACAACAATCTCCCAATGATGATTGAACCCCCACAAAAACACCTAACGACCCGTACTCTTTATTAATGCTAAAAGTGGTGTCAAACACAACATCTCCAAACAACTCATAATCTATTCTCATTTTTTGATCAGCTCGGAAAATATTACTAATTTTACCATTCATGTCAAACTGCATAGTATAAACAAATGATGGATTGTCTTGACTTTGTCTTTTCAGGTATTCTAACATGCAACATGCATCACCATGAAGCAAATCTCTTTCCCGTTTAGACCTTAAAAAATTCAACTGATCAACATGCGTGTACTCAGTAACATCTCGCCCCCCTACAATAGTTGTCGCCAACGAGAAAAAATAATTTGGTTTAATACTCGCAGAAGCATTCACATCTAACTTAGCTGCTTGTGCTTCTGTTATTTTTCTTTGAGACCTCATCATATGAATTGATTCAGGCCTGTGTAAGGGATGATTATGCTCTTCAACAAATATAGTACATGCATACTGGCCAGAAGACAATAAATTAACCCTCATTCTAGCAAGGCAACTCGTACGTGTCTCAGCCCAAGGAAATTTCACCATGCTATCACGTTTGTCAATCTTTCTATGACCTTCTTTGTTACATGCATAAAGGATTGATGTGACAATTGATTTGTCCTTTCTCCTATTATTAGATTATTGTCGGCGTGCACTGAAGTCATTTACTCCCTCATACGTGACATAAAAACATTGTGTTTCATCAAGTGACTTGAACGTCATCCCTACAACTGGTTTAGTATAAGCTAATACAACATCCACATCACCATCAACAACATTGCAACACCCTGCAACAAAAAACAATAGTTCAACAAAAATACATTAACTTTATAATAGAATTTAATCCATTTGAAAATGTATAAACTATATGAACAGAACTGTAACTAAATAAAAATTATTACAAGTGGAAGTTTCACTGCAAAAAACAGGGCAAAAACCACTGGAAGTGCCGCAATGCAACAAAACTATATAGCACGGGAACTTCCAGTGGAACTTCCAGTGGACATGGAGACGAACTTGGACATCAAGTGGAAGTTTTACTGCAAAAACCCGGGCAAAAACCACTGGAAGTGCCGCAATGCAACAAAACTATATATCACGGGAACTTCCAGTGGAACCTTCAGTGGACATCGAGAGGAACTTAGACATCAAGTGAAAGTTTCACTGCAAAAATCAAGGCAATGCAACGAAACTATATATTACTTCCAGTAACACCTCAAACTTCAGCAAACATTGTTGGACAGATTTACAACAAAACAAAGAAAAAACTACTTCAAATAAACATGCCCGCAATACCTTCATCGTTATCCATTATAAGGAGAACATTGACAAAAAACTTCAAACAGTGTCTTGCCCTGCCCAAACCCCGAACCAAAATGCACCAAAGAGCCCTCACAAGCCAACCTCGAGAACGACCGGGGACCTCGACCTCAACCGTGGACCTATCTCCGCTATATCTACCATTCGACGACACACAGCCTATCTCTACTATAACTGCCATTCGATGACACGCGGCCTATCTCCGCTATATCTACCATTCAACAACACGCGGAAGTTGGAGGTCATGGAGAAACTGGACATGCATACGTCTGGACTCGATAAAATTGTGGTGCAGCACAGCGAAGCAATCCCGATCGCGGAGCGGCATTCTCTGTGTGCGGCGGGAAGGGATTGTGGAGCGGGATCACACGAGCAGCGGACTCTGAGCAGAGGGGGGGTTTAGGCCTCCCGTCATGGCATGCCTCCATGACAGAGGAGACCGACCCCACCATTAGAGCAGAACTTCAAACTGGAATGCCTGCGACGTTTTTCATGGTTTCGGAGGGTATAGGGAAGTACAAACCAATGGCGTCCTGTAAATTTTCAGTATGGGGAATGCGCCATTGGGCAACGAGAGGAAGACAAGTTATTAGCAACAGTTTTCAGGGTTGGCAAGGGTGCAAGAGGGTTGTGGAATGAGCTTCAAGCGAAGTTGGGAGAAGAGGTGTGCGTTTGGATTCAGACGCACAGCCCGACAACCCAATTGCAGGCAATATGCCTCGTCAGACTTGTAATGCAAGCTGAAATGGAAGGAGTGAGCCCTTAGGGTCATGAAGGAGGACCCCGCAGCTTCTACAGGCAACACGGGGACGCGTGGCAGTAACCTGCACGACCCACTTCATGGCAGCAGGCAAGGCCCTGGCAAGTGGGATGGACGGGGAGTGTTACCACTCACAACTTAATATCTCTGAGGCTGATCCATGAAACAGGGAGAAGAGTTTGGGAAATTTCTTGGTGTATATGTGTAGGAAGGGAAAAATATAAAGGACCACAACAATGTGGTGCTAAATCAGTAGTGTTGTCCTATTCTACCCAAAGCTCAAAATGCAGTGGGGGGGGGATCCCCATATCCAACCGTCAAGGCTCCTGGATCAGATTATGGGCCATCTTTCTACAGTTTTGAGGACAATACTGTTCTCTAGGAGAGGCGAGTGATAGAACCCATATCTTACCATAGCTGGGGCAGCTGGGAAACACTGGACTTATACCTGGCCTATACAACACATTTTATAAAGAAGCATAAAGGTCACTGCGAGGAGAAACACAGCCTGGAAACTACAGCTGTTAAGGGAGGGAGTCTGTTGGAGGGGCATACAGTTGTGGCTACAGCTGGCCACAGCTGTTTAATCTAGAAGGTTCAGCTACGGGCCATATAAAGGGAGGTTGGGAGCTGGAGTAAGGAGGGTGGGACTATTAGAGTTGGTCCGGCCTTGGGCCTTGGGCGAGAGTGTGAGGGCAACTCGAGTTTCTCCTTTTCTCTTTTTCTGCAGTCTTCTTCTCCTCCCACCATTGCTTGTAATTCTGTTCCTCTTACTCGAATACATACAAAGCAGCCTCCATCTAGAAGCTGCGTGTTCAAGAGTACTTAATAGTATTTAGAAGGAAAAGAAAAGTCGACAGTGCAGTTAAAAAAATATAAAGTCAGGTTGGTTGCCAAAGGGTTTACACAAAAGGAATCCATTATTTCGATACCTATGCTCTTGTGGCTAGGACTGTTTCTATTAGAATCCTTCTCGCCTTAGCTTTTATATATAAATTGAAAATTCACGGAATGGATGTTAAAACAACATTCTTGAATGGTAAATTAGATGAAGAAATATATATGGAACAATCAGAAGGATTCATAAAACCTGGAAAATAAAAGGTTTGAAAATTGATACGGTCCCTTATTTGGTTTAAAAAAAACTCCAAAACAATGGCATGAGAAATTTAACTGATAAATGTACGTTCCATAATAATCATGGTAGTGTTATTTGTTTATATGTTGATGACATGTTAATATTTGAAACTTGTTGGAGTCTGCATCCCACATCGGACTTGAGGTCCGGTGTGGTCTTAATTATTCATTATAAAAGCACTTCAAGGGCTCATTTAGAGAGAACACATTGGGGGTTCGGTTTCTCTCATTTTATCATTCTACATGGTATCAGAGAGAACCTAATCCCGACCCCCCTCCCATCTATTTTTTTTCCCGTCGGCCTCTAGGGTTTCTCCCGGTTGGGGGGTAGCGGCCTCCATGGCCAGCAAGCCATAGGTATCTCCCGCCGCCCCCCCTGCCGGCTATCCTTCCCATCCGGCGGAATCGTCCCTCCGGGCTCGTTTCTCAGGCGGCCTCCCGGTTCTGCCCGAACCCTGCCCTCCCGGCGGTTCTCCCCCTGTCGACACCTCCTTGCCCGTCGTCCCCGACCCTCCCGCTGCGTCCTCTGCGCGCGTCGGTGCCGTTCCCTGCGTGTCGCCCTCACTGTGCGCCGGACTCCTCCTGCGCGCGAGTGCCTGCCTCTTCCCTGCTGCTCCTTGTGCGCGTCTCCCGCTCGCAATCCAGCGCTGGTTCCCAGCCAACCTCCGCGACGAGGTTCCCGTCGAGCGCCTCTGCCCTACGCGGCCTCTCTTCCCAACGAAGTCCCGCCCGGCGGCTTCCGGCTCCCTGCGCCCTCTGGGATCTGTCGTCGCGACGAAGGCACGCAACCCCCCCACCGGCTTCGCTCCACCTCGACGGTATTCCGCCCTTCCCGCCGGCTTCTCTCCGCCCCGACGGCCAGTCGCGGATCCGCCTTCTTCCTTCACATGATCGGCCTCCTGCGTCGCAGCCCTCCCTCGCGGCTTCTTCTTGGCGCTCTCTCCCGGCGTCCCGATCCAAATCTCCTGACCGGCGTGACGCTTCCTTGCTCCCCGTCCAGATCCAGTGCGCCAGCTCAGACGGCCCCCTTTTCCAGACGTGGTTCCCCTGCTGGATCTCCTCTTTCCTGGCGGTTCTCTCCCAGTCGGCCTCTGTCCAGCGGCTCACTCCAGCGCGACGGCCCCAAACCCGGCGGTTGCTCCTCCTCCAGGCGACTCCCTGCGCTCGCCTCAAATCGCTGCGCCTCCCTCATGCGGCTTCGCTCCTCTCCCGGCAGTTCCATCCCGACGGATCGCTGCTACCCTCCGCCTCCTCGCGATTCTCCCGGCCCTCTGCCTTCGAAGCGGTATCGTCCCGGCCCGCTGCTCCACCTGTGCGAGACTCCCGACGGACCAGGTTCTCTGTCCGCTGCTCCCTCCATACCGGCCTCCTGCGGCAGCCCTGCCTCCATGCCGGCCTCCTTCTACCAACGACCGGACCAGCCGCCCTCCATCAGATCCGGTTCTCCGGCCTCCTCTATTGTACCCCACACTATTTGATTTTCATGATCACAATCACTTTCATATATGTTTAACTTTGTTTTTAAGTGTTGTGGATGATAGGCAAAAGATTGCCAAAGGATTGACCCAAGAATGGACAAGAAATGGACTGAAATTCAGTCCACCGGCCAACCGGTGTGATAGCACCGGCCAGCCGGTGGAACTGGCAGAGGGATTGCCCACTGCCAGGTTCCACCGGTCGACCGGTGGCTCTGTCACCGGTCGACCTGTGGCACCCATCCCAAATAGTGTTTGCTACTGTCTTGCCACCGGCCAGCCGGTGGCTCCTCCACCGGTCGACCGGTAGAGCCTGGACCAGAATTCTCCTCCTCTGCCAAGGCACCGGCCAGCCGGTGGAGTTGTACCGGCCAGCCGGTAGCCCAGTCAAACTAGCCGTTGGGTTTGACCAGTCAACCCTCTTTTGGCCTCCAACGGCTCCGAAGACCTCTCCAACGGCTCTGAAGCCTCCCCAAGGGTTCCATGCCTATAAATAAAGGCCAAGGAAGCCCCGGACATCTACCGGAACGATACCCAAGCCACCGGACACATTGTTGATCATTTTGGCGAACCTCCGGCGGATTTCCTCAAGGAACCCAACGTGCTCCAATCCAATTCCACATCCAAGAGCACCTTAAAAGAAGCTTGGAAGCGGCCTTCAACATCTCCATTCAATCAAAGGCGCCCAAGGCTTCTCCAAATACGGTTTTTTATTGTATATTTATTTTGAGCTTAAAATTGGGTTTGTACCTACAAACCCCAACCTTTTCTCATCCTCCCTTTCTTTTGGGTTTCACATCACCACTAAGGTGTGAAGAGGTTTCTTCAAGCCTTTCCTTTTAAAAGGCTTGTGTTTCGGTGAGCTAGCCTTCACCCGTTAAAAAGGCTAGTGGGTTCTTGCTATTCCATTGAAAGCAAGTGGGTTCTTGCTAAACCACAAAAAGCAAGCTGTAATAGGTCCTAGTGCTACCTCAAAGCCTAGTGGGTTTCTTGCTAAAACCATTGAAAAGCAAGCGGTAGGAATCTCTCAACGGTTGAGTTGGGAGCGGAGACGTAGGCCGGGTTTTGGCCGAACTCCGTTATCAATTTCTTGTGTGATTGCCTCTTTATTTCCGCTGCACTTTACTTTGATTTTTAATTTGTTAATCAATTTTTTAAAAGGCAATTCACCCCCCTCTTGCCATCATATTCCGTGCTTCTTCCGACCCAACAATTGGTATCAGAGGACGTATTTGAATAATTCCCTAACCCGGTTTCAAATTAAAGATCCTATTTTATTTTGATGGCTTCTACCGCTTCTTCCTCTCAATCCCCCGAAGGACATTCTTTGGATCGTGCTCCATTCTTTGATGGAGCCGATTATACTTTTTGGAAAACCCGCATGACCACTTTTCTTAAAAGCATTGGATATCCTATTTTTAAAATTGTCATGCATGGTTATACTCTCTCTAGTAAAGATGAATCTCAATGGACCCCCGTTGACATTGCAAACTTCGAGCTTGATGGCAAAGCCATGAATGCTCTTCATTGCGGGTTAGATAGAAATGTTTTTGATTGTATTTCTTCTTGCACATCTTCTCATGATATTTGGAAGCTTTTAGAACTTACCCATGAAGGCACTAAGAAGGCTCAAAAGCAAGAACCCGACAACAAGCAAGAACCCGATGAAAAATCCGTGCCCAATTGCCCACTCCACAAGAAAAGGGCCAAGAAAAAGGGGAAGAAGAAGGCTTCAAAGGCAACATGGAGTGATAGCTCCACCTCTTCATTCTCCTCCTTCTCCTCGAGCGACCAAGGTAAAAAATGCCTAATGGCAAATCATGAGGTATCATCTTCCGACTCTTCTTCCTCGTCTTCTAGTTCTTCAAATTCTTTTAATCATTTATCTTATGAAGAACTCTCACACGCTAGAGACCAACTTGAAAAAGGTTTTCATACTTTATCGTCAAAATTTGTTGCTTTAAAAAAGTCTTTCAAAAAACTTTCCTCCGAAAAAGACCAACTTCTCAAAGAGAAGGAGGAACTCACCCTTAAAATCCAAAATTTCCCAAATGTTGATTCTTTGGAATCAACTATCAAGGACCTTAGAGAATCATTAGCCAAGTTCACCCAAGGTGAACAAAATTTGACCAAATTATTAGGTTCTCAACGAGTATCTAGAACCACCAATGGACTTGGCTACACCAACCAAGCTTCCTCCTCCCATGCACCCACCGTTTTTGTAAGGGGGAGCTCTAGTTACAAATTTTGTAACTATTGCAAAAAACCCGGGCACCTCATTTATGAGTGTAATTGCAAAAATGCCCGGTACGGTCAACCCAAATCTTTTTACTTTTCGGACGAATTTTTTAGGAGAAGACCCGCCATGAAACAAGTATGGATTGAAAAATCCCTTCTTGCGAGTCTCTCCGGGCCAAAATTTTTTTCCTATCCCCGGTGATTTATTGTTTTTATTTAGGGGGAGTTAGGTTCGTTTAAGCCCTTTTGATTTCAATTTCAAAATTTTCGATTCAAACTTTCAATTTCAACTCTTGGTTTCAAATTTCAAAATTCAATTGGTTTTTGATTCAAAACTTTAAATTCAAACTGTTATTCAAATTTTCATTTCAATTTCAAAAATTTCAATTGATTTTCAAATTCTCATATCTAGTTTTTCAAACCCTTTCCCTCAATCAAGTTTTATGCCCCATTCTATTTTGATAATCACAAAGGGGGAGAAATTTCTTGATTGATTGGGGGAGAATCTTTTCTCTCATGCTTAGTATTTATTTTCAATTTATCATTTAAAGTATGCATTTCATTTAAGTTTTTACATTGCTTTGATAAGTGATTGTGATCATCAAAATAGGGGGAGATTGTTGTACCCCACACTATTTGATTTTCATGATCACAATCACTTTCATATATGTTTAACTTTGTTTTTAAGTGTTGTGGATGATAGGCAAAAGATTGCCAAAGGATTGGCCCAAGAATGGACAAGAAATGGACTGAAATTCAGTCCACCGGCCAACCGGTGTGATAGCACCGGCCAGCCGGTGGAACTGGCAGAGGGATTGCCCACTGCCAGGTTCCACCGGTCGACCGGTGGCTCTGTCACCGGTCGACCTGTGGCACCCATCCCAAATAGTGTTTGCTACTGTCTTGCCACCGGCCAGACGGTGGCTCCTCCACCGGTCGACCGGTAGAGCCTGGACCAGAATTCTCCTCCTCTGCCAAGGCACCGGCCAGCCGGTGGAGTTGTACCGGCCAGCCGGTAGCCCAGTCAAACTAGCCGTTGGGTTTGACCAGTCAACCCTCTTTTGGCCTCCAACGGCTCCGAAGACCTCTCCAACGGCTCCGAAGCCTCCCCAAGGGTTCCATGCCTATAAATAAAGGCCAAGGAAGCCCCGGACATCTACCGGAACGATACCCAAGCCACCGGACACATTGTTGATCATTTTGGCGAACCTCCGGCGGATTTCCTCAAGGAACCCAACGTGCTCCAATCCAATTCCACATCCAAGAGCACCTTAAAAGAAGCTTGGAAGCGGCCTTCAACATCTCCATTCAATCAAAGGCGCCCAAGGCTTCTCCAAATACGGTTTTTTATTGTATATTTATTTTGAGCTTAAAATTGGGTTTGTACCTACAAACCCCAACCTTTTCTCATCCTCCCTTTCTTTTGGGTTTCACATCACCACTAAGGTGTGAAGAGGTTTCTTCAAGCCTTTCCTTTTAAAAGGCTTGTGTTTCGGTGAGCTAGCCTTCACCCGTTAAAAAGGCTAGTGGGTTCTTGCTATTCCATTGAAAGCAAGTGGGTTCTTGCTAAACCACAAAAAGCAAGCTGTAATAGGTCCTAGTGCTACCTCAAAGCCTAGTGGGTTTCTTGCTAAAACCATTGAAAAGCAAGCGGTAGGAATCTCTCAACGGTTGAGTTGGGAGCGGAGACGTAGGCCGGGTTTTGGCCGAACTCCGTTATCAATTTCTTGTGTGATTGCCTCTTTATTTCCGCTGCACTTTACTTTGATTTTTAATTTGTTAATCAATTTTTTAAAAGGCAATTCACCCCCCTCTTGCCATCATATTCCGTGCTTCTTCCGACCCAACAATTGGTATCAGAGGACGTATTTGAATAATTCCCTAACCCGGTTTCAAATTAAAGATCCTATTTTATTTTGATGGCTTCTACCGCTTCTTCCTCTCAATCCCCCGAAGGACATTCTTTGGATCGTGCTCCATTCTTTGATGGAGCCGATTATACTTTTTGGAAAACCCGCATGACCACTTTTCTTAAAAGCATTGGATATCCTATTTTTAAAATTGTCATGCATGGTTATACTCTCTCTAGTAAAGATGAATCTCAATGGACCCCCGTTGACATTGCAAACTTCGAGCTTGATGGCAAAGCCATGAATGCTCTTCATTGCGGGTTAGATAGAAATGTTTTTGATTGTATTTCTTCTTGCACATCTTCTCATGATATTTGGAAGCTTTTAGAACTTACCCATGAAGGCACTAAGAAGGCTCAAAAGCAAGAACCCGACAACAAGCAAGAACCCGATGAAAAATCCGTGCCCAATTGCCCACTCCACAAGAAAAGGGCCAAGAAAAAGGGGAAGAAGAAGGCTTCAAAGGCAACATGGAGTGATAGCTCCACCTCTTCATTCTCCTCCTTCTCCTCGAGCGACCAAGGTAAAAAATGCCTAATGGCAAATCATGAGGTATCATCTTCCGACTCTTCTTCCTCGTCTTCTAGTTCTTCAAATTCTTTTAATCATTTATCTTATGAAGAACTCTCACACGCTAGAGACCAACTTGAAAAAGGTTTTCATACTTTATCGTCAAAATTTGTTGCTTTAAAAAAGTCTTTCAAAAAACTTTCCTCCGAAAAAGACCAACTTCTCAAAGAGAAGGAGGAACTCACCCTTAAAATCCAAAATTTCCCAAATGTTGATTCTTTGGAATCAACTATCAAGGACCTTAGAGAATCATTAGCCAAGTTCACCCAAGGTGAACAAAATTTGACCAAATTATTAGGTTCTCAACGAGTATCTAGAACCACCAATGGACTTGGCTACACCAACCAAGCTTCCTCCTCCCATGCACCCACCGTTTTTGTAAGGGGGAGCTCTAGTTACAAATTTTGTAACTATTGCAAAAAACCCGGGCACCTCATTTATGAGTGTAATTGCAAAAATGCCCGGTACGGTCAACCCAAATCTTTTTACTTTTCGGACGAATTTTTTAGGAGAAGACCCGCCATGAAACAAGTATGGATTGAAAAATCCCTTCTTGCGAGTCTCTCCGGGCCAAAATTTTTTTCCTATCCCCGGTGATTTATTGTTTTTATTTAGGGGGAGTTAGGTTCGTTTAAGCCCTTTTGATTTCAATTTCAAAATTTTCGATTCAAACTTTCAATTTCAACTCTTGGTTTCAAATTTCAAAATTCAATTGGTTTTTGATTCAAAACTTTAAATTCAAACTGTTATTCAAATTTTCATTTCAATTTCAAAAATTTCAATTGATTTTCAAATTCTCATATCTAGTTTTTCAAACCCTTTCCCTCAATCAAGTTTTATGCCCCATTCTATTTTGATAATCACAAAGGGGGAGAAATTTCTTGATTGATTGGGGGAGAATCTTTTCTCTCATGCTTAGTATTTATTTTCAATTTATCATTTAAAGTATGCATTTCATTTAAGTTTTTACATTGCTTTGATAAGTGATTGTGATCATCAAAATAGGGGGAGATTGTTGTACCCCACACTATTTGATTTTCATGATCACAATCACTTTCATATATGTTTAACTTTGTTTTTAAGTGTTGTGGATGATAGGCAAAAGATTGCCAAAGGATTGGCCCAAGAATGGACAAGAAATGGACTGAAATTCAGTCCACCGGCCAACCGGTGTGATAGCACCGGCCAGCCGGTGGAACTGGCAGAGGGATTGCCCACTGCCAGGTTCCACCGGTCGACCGGTGGCTCTGTCACCGGTCGACCTGTGGCACCCATCCCAAATAGTGTTTGCTACTGTCTTGCCACCGGCCAGCCGGTGGCTCCTCCACCGGTCGACCGGTAGAGCCTGGACCAGAATTCTCCTCCTCTGCCAAGGCACCGGCCAGCCGGTGGAGTTGTACCGGCCAGCCGGTAGCCCAGTCAAACTAGCCGTTGGGTTTGACCAGTCAACCCTCTTTTGGCCTCCAACGGCTCCGAAGACCTCTCCAACGGCTCCGAAGCCTCCCCAAGGGTTCCATGCCTATAAATAAAGGCCAAGGAAGCCCCGGACATCTACCGGAACGATACCCAAGCCACCGGACACATTGTTGATCATTTTGGCGAACCTCCGGCGGATTTCCTCAAGGAACCCAACGTGCTCCAATCCAATTCCACATCCAAGAGCACCTTAAAAGAAGCTTGGAAGCGGCCTTCAACATCTCCATTCAATCAAAGGCGCCCAAGGCTTCTCCAAATACGGTTTTTTATTGTATATTTATTTTGAGCTTAAAATTGGGTTTGTACCTACAAACCCCAACCTTTTCTCATCCTCCCTTTCTTTTGGGTTTCACATCACCACTAAGGTGTGAAGAGGTTTCTTCAAGCCTTTCCTTTTAAAAGGCTTGTGTTTCGGTGAGCTAGCCTTCACCCGTTAAAAAGGCTAGTGGGTTCTTGCTATTCCATTGAAAGCAAGTGGGTTCTTGCTAAACCACAAAAAGCAAGCTGTAATAGGTCCTAGTGCTACCTCAAAGCCTAGTGGGTTTCTTGCTAAAACCATTGAAAAGCAAGCGGTAGGAATCTCTCAACGGTTGAGTTGGGAGCGGAGACGTAGGCCGGGTTTTGGCCGAACTCCGTTATCAATTTCTTGTGTGATTGCCTCTTTATTTCCGCTGCACTTTACTTTGATTTTTAATTTGTTAATCAATTTTTTAAAAGACAATTCACCCCCCTCTTGCCATCATATTCCGTGCTTCTTCCGACCCAACAATTGGTATCAGAGGACGTATTTGAATAATTCCCTAACCCGGTTTCAAATTAAAGATCCTATTTTATTTTGATGGCTTCTACCGCTTCTTCCTCTCAATCCCCCGAAGGACATTCTTTGGATCGTGCTCCATTCTTTGATGGAGCCGATTATACTTTTTGGAAAACCCGCATGACCACTTTTCTTAAAAGCATTGGATATCCTATTTTTAAAATTGTCATGCATGGTTATACTCTCTCTAGTAAAGATGAATCTCAATGGACCCCCGTTGACATTGCAAACTTCGAGCTTGATGGCAAAGCCATGAATGCTCTTCATTGCGGGTTAGATAGAAATGTTTTTGATTGTATTTCTTCTTGCACATCTTCTCATGATATTTGGAAGCTTTTAGAACTTACCCATGAAGGCACTAAGAAGGCTCAAAAGCAAGAACCCGACAACAAGCAAGAACCCGATGAAAAATCCGTGCCCAATTGCCCACTCCACAAGAAAAGGGCCAAGAAAAAGGGGAAGAAGAAGGCTTCAAAGGCAACATGGAGTGATAGCTCCACCTCTTCATTCTCCTCCTTCTCCTCGAGCGACCAAGGTAAAAAATGCCTAATGGCAAATCATGAGGTATCATCTTCCGACTCTTCTTCCTCGTCTTCTAGTTCTTCAAATTCTTTTAATCATTTATCTTATGAAGAACTCTCACACGCTAGAGACCAACTTGAAAAAGGTTTTCATACTTTATCGTCAAAATTTGTTGCTTTAAAAAAGTCTTTCAAAAAACTTTCCTCCGAAAAAGACCAACTTCTCAAAGAGAAGGAGGAACTCACCCTTAAAATCCAAAATTTCCCAAATGTTGATTCTTTGGAATCAACTATCAAGGACCTTAGAGAATCATTAGCCAAGTTCACCCAAGGTGAACAAAATTTGACCAAATTATTAGGTTCTCAACGAGTATCTAGAACCACCAATGGACTTGGCTACACCAACCAAGCTTCCTCCTCCCATGCACCCACCGTTTTTGTAAGGGGGAGCTCTAGTTACAAATTTTGTAACTATTGCAAAAAACCCGGGCACCTCATTTATGAGTGTAATTGCAAAAATGCCCGGTACGGTCAACCCAAATCTTTTTACTTTTCGGACGAATTTTTTAGGAGAAGACCCGCCATGAAACAAGTATGGATTGAAAAATCCCTTCTTGCGAGTCTCTCCGGGCCAAAATTTTTTTCCTATCCCCGGTGATTTATTGTTTTTATTTAGGGGGAGTTAGGTTCGTTTAAGCCCTTTTGATTTCAATTTCAAAATTTTCGATTCAAACTTTCAATTTCAACTCTTGGTTTCAAATTTCAAAATTCAATTGGTTTTTGATTCAAAACTTTAAATTCAAACTGTTATTCAAATTTTCATTTCAATTTCAAAAATTTCAATTGATTTTCAAATTCTCATATCTAGTTTTTCAAACCCTTTCCCTCAATCAAGTTTTATGCCCCATTCTATTTTGATAATCACAAAGGGGGAGAAATTTCTTGATTGATTGGGGGAGAATCTTTTCTCTCATGCTTAGTATTTATTTTCAATTTATCATTTAAAGTATGCATTTCATTTAAGTTTTTACATTGCTTTGATAAGTGATTGTGATCATCAAAATAGGGGGAGATTGTTGTACCCCACACTATTTGATTTTCATGATCACAATCACTTTCATATATGTTTAACTTTGTTTTTAAGTGTTGTGGATGATAGGCAAAAGATTGCCAAAGGATTGGCCCAAGAATGGACAAGAAATGGACTGAAATTCAGTCCACCGGCCAACCGGTGTGATAGCACCGGCCAGCCGGTGGAACTGGCAGAGGGATTGCCCACTGCCAGGTTCCACCGGTCGACCGGTGGCTCTGTCACCGGTCGACCTGTGGCACCCATCCCAAATAGTGTTTGCTACTGTCTTGCCACCGGCCAGCCGGTGGCTCCTCCACCGGTCGACCGGTAGAGCCTGGACCAGAATTCTCCTCCTCTGCCAAGGCACCGGCCAGCCGGTGGAGTTGTACCGGCCAGCCGGTAGCCCAGTCAAACTAGCCGTTGGGTTTGACCAGTCAACCCTCTTTTGGCCTCCAACGGCTCCGAAGACCTCTCCAACGGCTCCGAAGCCTCCCCAAGGGTTCCATGCCTATAAATAAAGGCCAAGGAAGCCCCGGACATCTACCGGAACGATACCCAAGCCACCGGACACATTGTTGATCATTTTGGCGAACCTCCGGCGGATTTCCTCAAGGAACCCAACGTGCTCCAATCCAATTCCACATCCAAGAGCACCTTAAAAGAAGCTTGGAAGCGGCCTTCAACATCTCCATTCAATCAAAGGCGCCCAAGGCTTCTCCAAATACGGTTTTTTATTGTATATTTATTTTGAGCTTAAAATTGGGTTTGTACCTACAAACCCCAACCTTTTCTCATCCTCCCTTTCTTTTGGGTTTCACATCACCACTAAGGTGTGAAGAGGTTTCTTCAAGCCTTTCCTTTTAAAAGGCTTGTGTTTCGGTGAGCTAGCCTTCACCCGTTAAAAAGGCTAGTGGGTTCTTGCTATTCCATTGAAAGCAAGTGGGTTCTTGCTAAACCACAAAAAGCAAGCTGTAATAGGTCCTAGTGCTACCTCAAAGCCTAGTGGGTTTCTTGCTAAAACCATTGAAAAGCAAGCGGTAGGAATCTCTCAACGGTTGAGTTGGGAGCGGAGACGTAGGCCGGGTTTTGGCCGAACTCCGTTATCAATTTCTTGTGTGATTGCCTCTTTATTTCCGCTGCACTTTACTTTGATTTTTAATTTGTTAATCAATTTTTTAAAAGGCAATTCACCCCCCTCTTGCCATCATATTCCGTGCTTCTTCCGACCCAACATCCTCCTGCAGCAACCCCCCGCCTCCCGTCGCAGGCATCTTCCCGAAAACCGCCTCCCTGTCCGCCGACACGTCTTTGCACTTCCTCCATTGTGGAGCAGCAGCTCGACCACCTTGGATCCGGGCCCTTTGGCGCAGCCAGATCCCGCAACAATTCTGCGGAATCCCCACCTCCAGTTGTCGGCCCCGCAAGTGCGGTTTTCCCAGTGCTAGTATGGATTTCCCGACGTCTCATCGACCGGCCTCACTAGTGCGGCATTTCCTGGCGCTCCGTCAATCGGCCCGGTCTGAGTGGTTCATCTGCTGCGTCCGCGACATCATTCATCCATCATCCTGCGGGGAAGCTTCGATCGTGAGGGGGGGCAGCAACCTTTTGCACCTTTATATTTTATTTCGTCTTGTTTTGTCATCAAGCTGGGTATGTCCAGCTTGAGGGGGAGTGTTTTCACCTTGTTGTTTGCTTTGTTTTTTCTTTATGTGTCCAAGCTAGGTACACCTAGCTTGAGGGGGAGTGTTGGAGTCTGCATCCCACATCGGACTTGAGGTCCGGTGTGGTCTTAATTATTCATTATAAAAGCACCCCAAGGGCTCCTTTAGAGAGAACACCTTGGGGATTCGGTCTCTCATTTTATCCTTCTACAAAACTAATATGAATAAAGTAAATGAGGCTAGGTCTATTTTATCTAGAAATTTTGATATGAAAGACTTGGGTGAAGTAAATGTTATATTGGGAATTAAAATTGCTATAAATAAGAATTCTATTTTGCTTTCTCAATCTCATTATATTGAAAAGGTCTTAAAAAGGTTTGAACAATGTGATTGTTCACCGATTTCTACCTCGTATGCTTCTGGGAGTAGAATGGTACCAAATCTTGGTAGGGCAGTTGCTCAACTAGAATATGCAAGGGTTGTTGGGTGTCTCATGTATTCAATGAATAGCACAAGACCCGATATTGCATATGTTGTTGGAAAGTTGAGCGAGTATTCAAGTAATTCGGGTTATGCACAATGAGATGCGGTTAAAAGTAATTAAATATCTAGAATGTACTATGAATTATTGTATATGTTATAGTGGAAATCCAAGAGCATTGAAAGGATTTTCCGATGCAAGCTGGATTATTAATCAGGAGGATCACTCTTTAACGAGTGGTTTGGTTTTTACACTTAGAGGTGGAACAATCTCATAGGGATCGAAGAAACAAACTTGTACAACGTACTCCACAAAGGCTCCTAAGTCAGCTACCGGAAAAAAAGCGAAATGGCTTAAATCTCTTTTATCAGATCCACCACTACGACCTACGCCAATGTCTCGGGTTGCTATACATTGTGATAGTCAAGCAATGCTAGCTAGGACGTATAGCATTACTTATAATGGAAAATCAAGACACATTGGTCTCAGACATAGCTATGTGAGACAGTTGATACAAGATGGTATCATAATCATGGACTTTGTTAGATCGGGCCAAAATTTGGCAAATCCATTAACAAAGGGACTTTCAAGAGAGTTGGTGTATGAAACTTCCTCCTTTTCAAAGATTCATCAATGATGGGACTACAACTTAATATGTCATAACTTCGCATGAATAAGTTTAATATAGGAAATTATATCATATGTGTGAAGGAAATACCAAAAGTATATTAAATCCTAGGAAAGTGATGTTTGGTGCCCATGAGAAAAAGAGGGTGAGTTTAAAACTCTTAATGAACCAAGGATCTCAAAAGAGTGTTGAAACATGGGATTACTTTTTTGGTTCACCAGTGTGAATGTAGATGGGCCGCTCCAAAAAGCTTAGGGACTTTGGCTCTCAAACATTCATGAAAGGGTAAACAACACATGATCACAGTGATGTCTAGGAGTGGATGGAGAACCAAGGAAATTTTGTTGATAACAAGAGTTACATGTTTAGGGTGGTGTTCATCTGTTTCTTTATTCAACTTTGATATGTATCTACTATATAAAGTTTCAAATTGAGAAATACCTTTATTTATGCAAGTTATTTCCAAGAGAGTGATGCATGATTTTCAAACTGAGTTTTTAAATATTTTAAAATAGTGAGGGGTTGTTGGATTTTAAAACTTTTAAAATATTTAAAAAATGTTTTATTTTTGTTGTTATTTAAATGAGAAGACTTGTGTTGGGCAAAAACCCTTCAAGGTGCCGTCTCGATGTTTTTTGAATGATTGTGTTTGTTGACAAAACCAGTTGATCGCATTACAGTATGGTTGGTGTTGTCGAAACAGATGTTTTAAAGGTGGCGCGGTTTCTCAGTATTTGTCATATTTTTGGGCTTTAAAATCAAGATTTTGTTTTATGGCAAAAGAATGATTTCCGCATACCATAAATGGAAAACCGCATAGAGTATGCGGAATCGCAAAGCAAAGTCGGCAAAGGTACGGATTCCGCATAGTAGTTGCACTATGCAGACCGCAAAGAAGGCTCGACGTTCTGCGAACGAAGGCGGTGAATTAAGGTCACTGCAAAGGATTATGCGTTATGCGAACAGCATAGCAAGATCAGTTCACAGGACGCTCATCGTTTGCGTGAGAAGATGGTGAACTAATGGTCGTCGCAAAGGGGTTTTTGTTTGCGAACGAAGACAGTTATTTAAAGGGGGCCGCAAAGGAATCAAACGCTATGCGGACCGTATAGCAAGTTCATTACGAGGTGACTAATCCGTAAAGAAGTTTTTGGTAATTGTGATTAGCGGACTTTGCGGGATTTCTTTGCCTATATAAAGCACTCCTAATCACATCATTTGTGAGAGCGAATTTCATTAGAGAAGATCGTCGCTGGAAGAATTCGGCTAAGTCCGAAGTGGTTCGCGAAGGAGCAATTCCGCAAAAGAGGTAGTTCGCGAAGACAGTTCGCTGAAGGGGTTTGTGGGGCACTATAGCTTGCATAGGAAAAGGGGGTCGTGAAGCGTCAGCCGTCCACAAAGCGAAGGCAGTCTACGAAGCAAAGGCGGTCCGCGAAGCACTCGCATCACACAATGCAAAGGTTTTCACGAAGGGATCAAGGCAATTCGCGAATAATCAAAAACAGTTCACGAAAGGACTCTCCGCAAACCAAATGCTACGCGGTGAAGTGTATTTAATCTACCGGGAGAAAATGGAGCTACATGGCACACTCAGTGTGAAACTATTCTAATATGATTCAGATCAACAAAAGATTTCTCTGAAGAAGCCGTGAGCACACTTTAGTGAAAAGAGCAGTGAGCTTTCAAATTGTGATTGATTGTAAACCGAGAGGGACAGTGAGTCCGCTCTGAACTTTGTAACAGTAGTGTGCTTTTGTGGATTTGGTACATAGATACATTAACTTTGCATGCTCCTTGTACGTAGCCCAGTGAGGGTGAACCAAGTAAAATTGTCGTATCATGTGCATGTTTTAATTCTCATATTATTCTCTGCTACAGGAATGAGAGAGAAAAGTGTTTTGTTTAACAACGAAACAAAATCCCAAGAGACAATTGTTTTAATCTGTCATACTTTGATGCACCCCCCTCTCAGGGTATTTAACCTCGTTGGACTAACAACTTTTAAGAATCTCACATTGGAAAGTGAGATGAAGTGAGGTCCCCTTTATAATTACCACTATTTAAAATGATAAAGAGGGAATAATAACGAAACAGTGCACCACACTGTCCACATGCGCACGTGCGCAATAGCACAATGTGACGCATATGTTCGCCGGGCAGGTGCGATCTGGGTCACGCATTCAATCAGATGTGATCTGACGGACGTGATTAGATCTGAAAAAGTCATGTATTTCCATTATAGGTGTCAACCCAATGAGAAAGGGAAGGACGGACAATTCGAATAGACACTTCCATATTTATAAAATGGAGTCTCCATTTGATGAAAAAATAAATTCCATCAATTCTCAAGCACTCTAAATCCCTCTCATAGATTGAGATTTATCTACTTGTCTTCTACAAGCATCAAAGAGCCTTTGTTGGTGCGCAACAATAAAGACTCTTCCAATACTCTCTTGATTTCAAAGCCACTTAAGGATTGATCTCCACAAGTACTAGTGCAGAGTAACAAGCCACCGGTGTGTATCTTAAAGAGGATTCACTTGCAACTCATCGTACCACTGGAGCATGCAACACATACAATGACAAACCTTTTCATTTGCAACATAACATATACCCTTTGAGAAGGCCTAGTAACCTATGGAATTGGTAATAAAAATCACAAAACTTCATAATGTTTCAAAAAAAATGCCCAACACAAAAATGACAGGGCATCCAAAAAAATACCTGCTGAGACATTGCCTGAACGGGCATGATAGGAAGAGCCAGTAACTGTTGTATTCGATCAAAAAATGTATTCATTAGAAAACTGCTGAAACATAAATGCATGAAACTACTTGAACAAACCTGTCCATGAAGAGAAGGAAATATGTTTACAAGAATTCCAGGAATTGAGGGAGCTGTCACGGGAATTTGACCAGCATTAGCTAGATAAATAACAATTTGGAACACCGTGGACTGTCCGTTTTTTTAATCGATATAGTGTCAATTGAGAATGAATGTCTACTTTAATCAATATAGTGTCAATTGGGAATGAATATCTACTTCAAACATTTGTTAAACACAAGTGTATTATCAGAAGATAAGAACATATCACTTTGCAACGAGTCACACGAACAGTGGGAAGACCATTGGGGGCTTAAGGCCTGGCGAGCCCCCACATACTGTCAATCCAATTTAATCCGCAGATAAATACGTAAATAGGATCATCGGATTGGATTGAAATTCCACCGGAAAAAAAAAACGAAAAACATGTCTTCCCTGATGATTATTGTATAACCCTAATGCCTCATATTCTTCAGCAGATTGTCAGAGACTACTTTAAGGTTCTTCCTGTCCTTTGATTTGGCGATCTTCTTCAGCGTCTTGGGGCTGGATGTCACCTGAAGCTTGGTGCCTGACCTGAGAATGTTCTCTTGCTTCCTCTTCTCCCGTTCCTCCCTCTTCTTCCTCTTCCCAATCTTGTTCTGCCGGATCCCCTCCTTCAGCTCGCTCATCCTCTCCCTGTACGCCCTATTGATTTCCTTCTCCCTGCGCCTTTGCTCGAACGTCGTGCCCTTCCGACTCACCTGCACGTCCGACGCCCGGTGCTTCCGCGTCTGCTTCCACTTCCTTCCGGATACCTTACCGGCGATTACACCGTCGTACGTGGGGCAGCCGAGGGACGGCTTGTCAGGGTTCTCCGAAGAAGATACGGCTTGTCTCTTTGATTGAAGGAGGCGACCCTGTTCGTTGAGCTCGGCATCCACGTCCATGAACTCTCCAGTGCTCTCGGTGTTGCCTTCATCGTCTTCCGATCTCTTTCGATTGTCCTTCGAGTCACCGATCCCTTTGTCCAGGAACCTGAAGACGCTTTTTCCGGCGCCATTTTGGTGCTTTGGCTACAGTGCGCTAAATTTGGCATTGCACTGTACCTACGCCATTTAATTTTATACTATGTTTTGATTTTTTAAATTCCACTTAATTTAATATCTTAAATGAAATTAATGATAAAATAATATATAAAATGATATATTCAAAAGAATATTATTTATAGTGTAAAAAACAGTGTAATGCATTGGAATGTATTTTACTGTTCTTACACCATTTTGGAGTAATCTTGCTATGGTGCAACACATTGGAGATGCCCTAAGTAATTCAATGCAAAAGTATAAGCAAACATGAACTTAAATAACCATAATAAAAATTAATTTTAGACTCGAGGTGATAAATAATTCAAATTTTGAAAGATATGTTTTAAACCCGTGTTTTAGATTTTGTGGGGATGTAGGAAGCTCATTTTCCTCTTGTCAAATTATCAAATGATGATATCTACTATATACATTCATATGGCATCGCACAATGTTTTATATGTTGTGAAACCATTCGAACCCCAATTGAAATCGTGGGAAATTTTGGAACCGGAAATGTGTGATTGATCATAGGCAAATTGTATCATCGATGAAACGTGCATCAAATATTCATATGGTGATGACAATGACAAATAGAAATACAAACATAAGGGAGACAATGAGTAGAGAGAACACAATATAAAGAGAAAAAAATCATCACATTTCATTAATCATGATTCCATACATATAGAGTGCATGTGATTTGATCCAACAGATGAGGTTAATCCCTATCATATCAAATCAAATGGTTGGAATCAAAGAGTCGACCACGTGAAAGGTTGGGTAATTAAAAAGCACAGTTGGAAATATGAGTTATAACAACAATTCCGAACCATTATTATAGGTTGGAAGACTATTGGTATTGACCTATACCAACGGTTCTCCCAAATGTTGGTATGTGGTCGTGGGTATTGACCTATACCAACGATTTTATGTAAAATGTTGGTATATGTCACCTGCATTAACAATATACCAACGATTTAACAGAAAATCGTTGGTATAACATCCCCTTACCTTGCAGCTAGCAGCACCCCCCCTGGCCTAGAACCTGCAAACACCAAAACACCTGCACCCAAACAACTGTCATCCAATATATAAAAAACGAGAAACTAGTTGATGCATTCAACCAGTGACAACATGCATTTAAAACATCACATACATGCATTCACATCCAATCATCAAACACCGTGAGTCATAAAATATTAGTAAAAAATATAAAGGATCAATCTCTTTCTCATCACAACTGATATCATCACCATCATCACCATCATCACCATCGTCATCGTCATCATCATCACCATGATCCTCACTATCATCCTCGTTGTCCTCATCACCATCACCACCATCACCATCACAATTACCATCACCATCACCGTCACCATCACTGTCACCATCGTCATCGCCAGGAAAGTCATCGTCCCAACCACCACTAAGACCAATATCACCATCGCCCGGTGCATCATATAACGAACACATTGTCGACATGCATGTATCAAAAACCATGGTGGTATCTGGTGGAAGTGATGGACATAAGGCTATCGTAACTTTCATAAATTGCTCGTTGGCCTTTTGACTTCGTTCACGCTCATGTATGGCTATTTTTTGCCTTTGTTGCCTCTGTATGAGCATGTGTTGTCTCTGCATGAGCTGTTTCCAACTCAGTGCTACTAGAACAGACACCTAAAGTGGGCCAATATCTAGTGGGGACAATACTCCTTCTTGGCCGACAACGTACTCTCTCATGATGCTTATCTCTTAATACCCGATGCAAATGACCGTTTAGCCCAAAGTTGTCAGCTTCCTACTCATTAAAGGCCTCCAAAGCACGATGTTGCAAATATAAATGAACTATTTAGTTACAAAATATATATTAAAATTTGAAACTAGCAAAGTAAAATTTACAATCTGATATTGTGTCTGTTCATTTACCACACTTCCATCTTTCTTCTTTCTACTCGATCAAAATAATTTTTCTCGAGACACACGTCCTTCAATGTTCAATACATCTCTCTGTAATTAACTCATTGTATGTAAGATACAATCAATGGATAAAGACATAATATATCCATGGAAGCAAAGGGCATGGGATAAGATAAATTTATAGAATAATATATATATATATATATATATATATTATTGACATGGTTGAGAAATATCCAGCAGAGAGATAAAGAATGGATATATTAGAGAAAGATCTAATTCAGAAGAGTGGTAAAGTGAATATCCCATTACAAATATAGAAATCAGTGTGAAGTACCAATCAATCATAAGAAAATAGTAAAATGACATGAAAATTTCCTAAATAACGAGCACAAGTGAACAAAATGGGTTATTTTACATGGAAGTTACATAAAATCCTCTAAATAATTATTATACCTAGGGAATCAATTACATTCCATTATCACGATTAATCATATTTTAGCAGGCTTTTAAGAGAATTTAATTTAAAAAAATTGATGAGAAAGTGTTACCATCATAGATGAAATTGGTTCTTCACTTGGGAAACCAACTCTGTTTTGAATTATTTGGGACCTTATCATGTAACCCAAGTCTCCCAATAATTATAAATTCATATAGTGAAGTATTGTTGGGAAGATTTTAATTGAAAAATAACACCAGGTGTTGTTTTTAATTTGTGGAGGAGGGTCTATTTATAGATTGGATTGTGTAGATTTTTTACAACTACTCATTCATTAATGATTAAAAAAATAATTTTTTGGTGAAAAAATGATTAATAAATGGACAAAGAGGAAATATTTTCATGTATTAATCATCAACACAAGTCCATGACAATTTTTTGTGGATTTGGAATTAATTTATAAATCAGTTTTATGAAATTTAATATTTTTTAATTAATAACATATTTCAATTATCACCCTAGAAAAATGTTTTTTTTCAAAAAAAAGGGATATTGACCCACTTACCTAATCTCAACATCATAATTACAAATATATAATTTAATTAAATATATTTTTTTCAATTTGACACTTACATATAAACACTTAACATATAGAAAAAAAATTTCCTTAAAAATTTATCTCTTTGACAATGATTGACTATATTTTTATTTCTTAACATTAATAAATTGTTCCATGAATATTAATACAAGTCAAATATATTGTTTCTAATGGATTATTCACAATCTGTAACGCCTCGTTACCTTTCTATCAAGTATGTTCTAATATCTGCTTTTGGTATCCTTTTTCATTGGGTGAGTTTTTCTGACCTTGAATTGGGAGGATACCTGTAATGGAGAATTCAAAGATTTGTTGGAATTTTCAGCATGAACCTACAATTTTTGTTGTTCATTGGGCAGTTACATGACATGTAATGGGATTTCACAATGTGTAATATCTGCTGGATAGATCCCATGAATGGATTTTACAGCGTGATAATTGTACACGTCGTGTAAATTTTACACATCGTGTAATGTGAAAAATCAGTTTTCAATTAAAAAGTGACGCATTGTTCAGCATAACTTAAAATGAAAGAGTTTCATGACATGTAAAGTATTACACGTCGTGTAATTTCCTATGTTATAGCTTTTAGGGTGTCGTACAGGTGTTTGAGGCTTCATTGGTTTTTGCATCCTTCTCCTCTCTGCTGGAGCTCTTACTTTAGGCATTTTTTGGCACCTACTTCCCATCCAGATCACTTCGTTCAGTGATTGATCGCCGTTGTGGGTGGATTGCTCCTCTCCGGGTAAGAGTTCCTTTTGGTTCTTTCTTGGTTTTTATTGCGGTTATGGTTTGATTGTAGTTTTGTAATCAGATTATGTTTTCCATCAATCCTTTACATTCTCTTGTCGTGCCTTGTCTTCCAAAGACAAATCTTATGGTTTCTAATCCCTGTTGTCAAAGGTGGTTAGGTTTTACGTGTCCTCGAGGTAGGTGGATCTGTTCAAGTGTTCTAATTTCTTTAATTTCTTGTAGTTCTTATTGATTTCTTGATATTTGAAATAGGATTACATGTGTTGAAAATGAAAAGGGCACGTGTTCATGTTTTAAAGGGGTTTTGCCTTGAAAATGGAATTTCCTTGATTTAAAATGGAAGATGGGTTTTCAAACCCTAAGTCGTATTGGATTGGATTTGAAATGGTTTTTATAAAAATGTGAGCATGGTTTTTTAAAACGGAAATTGACAAACATTGCACAGTGGGAACCTTAGGTGCATCGAGAAAGAGACGTGGGTAACTGTAGTGTGTGTGACACCACTAGGAGGTAACCTCTTGTATATCGATGGAATGTGGTAGGACTCGATGTTATTTGGATCCAACCTTATGCCTTTTTAGGCTCATGAGTGTCTAGTACGTATTATCCCATAAGCTAGAGCCCAACTGGAAGGTGTATTATTGTTTCTGATTGTTCATCACATGATAGATTATTTCATGGATGTTGGTTCACATATATATTTATATTTGGTATGTTCACCTGCTTTGTTCCTAGAATTGGAAAATATGATACGCAATTTGTGAAAACTCAATGAATGTTTGAAAAAAGTTTTCAAATTGTTTTATTTATAAAATATGCTTGTAAAATTGTATTGTTTTAAAGCTTGGACTTGTGCATTCTTGTTATTAGAACTTGTATAGATCTCTTTATGGTATCCTACTAAGCTCTATTTCTCACACCCTACTTCTACTTGTGGTCATATATAGACCTTTTTTTGCAGGATACTGGTAAAGGGAAGAGCATTATGTACCGTTCAAGATTCTCTTTACATTATTGTTTTGGTCTGGGTTGGTTTGGAGGTAACGGTTGGTCACATGGAGACTTGTTGTCTAGACTTGTCTCACTTTCTAGTTTAGCTAGTTTGGATTAGTTGCATCACCCTTTGTTTCTGATTTTTACTCTATTTGTATGTATTGTTTTCCTTATATACAGTACTCATTTTGTTATCTTTTTCATACCTCACCCCGTGATGGGATAACCGGTCCGGTTTACTCGGTTTGGTTTGTTATAATATGGTATTAAAGGAGTTACTCAGCCTGAAGTGTGTCTGCACTGCCTGAGTTGGTTCTATGTCATGGGTAGATAGGATTAGGATCGTCAAAATTAAGATAATAGGTGAAAAAAGGGGCCTGAGTAGCTCACTCTCGTGATTGAATCTAAGTTGCCATGGGTGGTTGAAAAATCTTTACTAAGTCCAAGACTTGGTATTTAAGTTCATTTAAATGAATTGTATGAGAAATTTATTTAAATTAACCTATCTAAAAAGTTTATGGACTTGGTGAGTGTAAGGTCATTTGAATAAATTAAGTAGAGAGTTTATTTAGATGGACCTATTCCTTCCAAAGTGTGTTGCCCTTTTGTGATAGAATCATAATTTATTTGAATTATTATTGTTTTAAAGCATCATTTTGGATTCTAGAAGTTGGTTCAATGGTTTTGGAATTTTCTCATGATTGATTGGTTATTATCTTGTGTTTAATAAACAATTCCTCCTAAAAGAGATTTTCCAAATATGAGAGGGGAATCCGTGAGGTAGGTCCCGTGGGTGGATCCTCCAGTGGACCCTTCTTTGGTTGAAGTAGTGATTCGTACCATTCAAACTCTAGGTCCAGTGGGTGTAATGAACTCGGGACAAGCAATGGATCATGGCTCGGAATTTACTAAGCAGCATCCACCTGTCTTTCATGGTGACAAAGGTACCCAAGAATCAGAGGAGTGGCTTGAATGGATTGAAAGAATCTTTAAATTTTTTAAGACTCCTGATGACTCTCAGGTGGGTTTTCCGTGTATATGCTCAAGGGACTAAGAGGGAGATAGTGGGACTCAATAGTGAAAGTTATGTTGAATGAAGGTATTACCTAGGTTTCTTTCAAGAAGATGTTTAATCAGTAGTTTTATCCTGAGACTTTTCATGCTGCAAATATTTAGGAGTTTCTGGCCTTGAAGTAAGGGGAGTGTATCATTCTGGATTACTCCGCCTGTTTTGCTGAGTTGGTGCATCTAGCACCAGATCTTGTCACCAATGATTACCTGAAGGCTCAGAGGTTCAACATGGGGCTGAGGGACAATATTCAGTCGATACTAGTTCTTTTGTTCTTTCCAACCTTTGTGGTGGTAGTGGATAAAACAAATTTATCTTAGGCAGACATAGCTGGGAAGACAAGTTTGGGTGGAGCTTCAGTAGGTGCAGCGGTTAACCGAGGTGCTTCTTTTGATCATAAAAGGAAGCGTAAGAGTGGTTAGTTTTCTATAGGACCAGTTTTAGGGACTTTGAAAGGGAAACAATAGGTTATTTGATACCAATGTGGGAGGCGTGGTTATATCAGGCCTCATTGTATAGAGGCTCCTAGGACTTGTCATATTTGTGGGTGATCTAGCCATATGAAATGTTTCTATGATAAGATGTCCCAAGGCAGTAAGGTGAGATCCACTTTTACTAAGGGGGCGTAGGTTCATGTTGGTTCTCACAAGGGTGATGGGTCTCATTCTTGAGATAAGGGGGGTGCACTGGTGGCTATGTTTGAATGGTTATATATGGAAGAGTGTGCTAAAGGAATCTGAAGTAGGGTCAACTACTCTTAGAGGTATTATGTTTATTTTGTCTTCTATGGTTCTAGCTTTGATTGATACAGGTGATACTCATTCTTTTGTATCTTCAAAGTCAGTTGATGTGTTGGGTTTGCATTCAAATATTATGTCATTATTGTTAGATCTTTCCATGCCTTTGGGAAAGAGATTCAAACAAGATTTCAAGTGCACCACATGTCAGGTAGTGATAACTGACATTGAGGTGGTTTGGAATTTCTTAGTGCTTGATCTTGACATATTTGACTTGATTATTATCATAGATTGGATGATCGGTGTGAAGGCCCATATAGACTATTATCACTGTTGGGTATAGTTCTTATCTTCTGATGCGATCACTCACGTTTTCCAGGATGAGTGGGACTATAGATCAAGAAGGGCGGGGCCTATTATTCCTTATGCTGGTATAATATCATTCTAGTTTTTAAAAATATTTCTTGATGTAGTTGACCTATTCTTGGGCAGTCCACTACCCAATGTTGTGTGTGTGCACCCTGAGGTCTTTCCAGATGATTTTTATAGTTTACCACCATAGAGAGAGTTTTATTTTACTATTGACCTACTCCTTGGAACGATTCCCATTTCTATGTCATCCTACTGAATGACACCTGCTGAGTTGGTGGAACTTAATGTCCATCTTGAGGATTTGGAGGAAAAAGTATTTATTCATCCTAGCATGTCACCATGGGCTTCACATGTACTCTTTATTAAGAAGGTAGACGAGAGACTTAGACTCTATACTGACTATCGAAAGTTAAATCGGGTGACTGTTAAGAACAAATATCCTTTACCTAGAATTGATTATCTCTTTGATCAACTTAGAGGGGCACGTTGTTTTTCTAATATTGATCTACATTTAGGGTACCACCATTTGAGATTCCAATAAGAGGACATACCCAAGACATCATTTTAGAGTCGATATGGTCATTTTGAGTTTTTGGTTATGCCATTCAGACTCACTAATTCTTCTGAAGTATTTATGGCTTTGATGAATCAAATCTTTCATAAATTCTTGGACTCTTTTGTTATTATATCCGTAGATGATATATTGGTGTACTACAGGTCAGAGGAGGAGCACATAGACCATTTGGACATTATTCTTCAAACCTTGAAAGAACATAGTCTATATGGTAAGCTTTCCAAGTGTGAGTTTTAGATCCAAAATTTAAAGAATCTGGGGTATGTGATATCTGATAGGGGAATATGAGTAGATCCTAAAAAGATACAGATAGTTATGCCTTAGGATTATCCCAGACACGTGTTTGAGATCTAAAGCTTCTTGGGTTTGGCAACTTACTATAGACGGTTTGTTCGAGAATTCTCTAAGATCACATCTTCAATAAAACCTTTAACCCATAAGGGTGTAAAGTTTGAATGAAACGAAAAGTGCTAGAGATCTTTTGAGGAGCTGAAGATGAGGTTCACTTCAGCACCAATTTTGATTCTTCTGGAATTGGGGTTGGGTTATGATGTTTTCTGAAATGCTTCTCATAGGGGTTTTGGGATGTGTCTTGATGAAGGGGAAATGGGTTGTGGATCATGGATCTCGCCAGTTATGCCCTCATGAGAGGAACTTCCCAACCCATGATCTTGAGTTGGCAGCTATTATGCATGCACTCAAAATGTGGCATTACTATCACTTAGGAGAGCAGTTTACGATATATTCTGATCATAAGAGGATGAAATATATCTTTACTTAGAGAGTTATAAACATGTGATAGATACATTGGGTTGAGTATCTTTAGACCTTTTATTTTGATATTTTTTATACCCCTAGAAAAGGAAATGTGGTTATTGATGTGTTGAGTAGAAAATTACCGATGCAAGTTGTGAAGGAATCATTTGAGTAGTGGTCTCTGATGAGTTTGTTTATCGATATGGGCTTGGGAGTGTCACGAACTAGCCCGGGTCGACCCTAAACCGGCCACCCGAGCCAATCTGCGACATGTCCCAAAGGGCACTCCCAATCCCCACGGGCTGACAACTAGTGTCGGACATCAAAATTAAACTGTTGGAAATGATTTGGCCCATAAAAAATGACAAATAAATAAAAAAATGTAAACAAAATGAAACAAATACAACACTAGTGGTGGTAATAAAAAAAGAACTGGGTGGCTAAACATTCCCCTAAGTGACCTCGTGGGTCACCACCAAACACAGAAGCATGCTCACTGCATGAGAAATCCAAAACTAGAGGAACCTGAAACTGAAAAGTAAAGTAGGCATGAGCACTGAGATGCTCAGTAGGAATGTCAAGATACAACAATTACCTATGCCCTTGAATTTTTAAAGAAATCCAAAACATGCTAGTTTGAAAATATGACATAATAAAATAATTTTTTCATTCTTTTCAAATTAAAGTAACAAGTTTTCATTTTCAAGTAAAACATTTCTCTCCCACTACATTTTAAAAATAGGTTCCAAGCATGCATTAACATTTCAAAATGAAAGGAAACCAATTTAGATTAAAATATGGTTTTCACAAATAAGACATCAAGTATGAAACGACTGAAATGGAAATCACATCACAAGCACCATGGGAAATCCCTAAGAAGCTAATGTTGGTTGGGGACCTAGGATCCTTGTACCTCGGTGAAATGTGGCATAGGAACCACAATGATCTACGTTCTCATGCACGACCCACTAGTAGGGAACACACCCATAACCTAGTGGTCTTCAATCATCACAAATGTTTAGTTAGTGTTGTAGTGTTAGTCTTGCTAGACTAAAACGGGACGAACCAATTATGTATCATCTAGCGTACTAGTCCTAGTCTGCCCACCTAGATGCAAAAGTTTCCCATTATGCTCCATTTCAAGTGGTGGTGAGTTTTTATTAAGCAAACATATATGTACTTGTCGTTTTATTTACTTAAAAACACATCTAATCTCTCACCACTGATCTCCCTCCTTGAGCACATCCCCCCTTTTTCTGTCACACAATAATGCACAAGCCTCTTTACTAGTCACATATCACAAATCACACATTCAACACACACATAATTTTATAAAACAAGGGGGTGTGCCTCAAGAGAGGTTTTTCTTTTTCATAAACCATTCTTAAGGAGCCAAATGGGCTTAATTACATGCAGGGAACACCTTTTTATAACTAACCGGATGAATGGCCAAATGCCTTTAGAAATACTCATTACCAATTCAAAACCACTTAGAAAATTACTTTTCAAGAAAAGTTGTAAGGGTTGGTGTCCTGAGAACCAACTATTTTGTACTTTGATTACATGAATGTTCACTTATTATATATTGTTCATTGTTCTGCATGACTATAATATAATAATGTCCTGGAATATTTGTTGCATTAATAAGGTCATGGCAGATCCCCACTATGATGGGAACCTTGAAATTCTATAACAATATTCTTAAATAAATTTCTGTGGTTGGATGACATACTATGATAGGACACATAGTATACAGACCTTCATGTGCGAGTACTCGTAAGAAGACGAGACTCTCTCTTATAGAGTTCGCACTTGGTAATCTCCAAGATGAGAGATTATGAGAACAGACCCTCCAGTAGTAATTCCACATGTCTTGGTGTCATCGGACATTGCTATCTACGAGCGTGTGTAATGGTCCTTAGACTGGAATATTATCATTAATTCATGTCATGACTCATGCACTTAGATTTACTGACGAAAACCATCACACAGACAATTGGTGGGAAGTAGGGTATGTTGGGTGCGTCACGAGTGACATGTTGTTAATGGATAAGTCAAGGAAGGATTTTTCCCTTCCATTTATGGAATTTGATATCTTGACCCTTTAATTGAAATAGAACTGTCACATGAAATTCCATGGCCATGGTGTAAACGAAGAGTTTATTTCAGGTAGTCAAAGAATGATAGATCAAGCATATAGGTTTATGACACTGCCATGAAACCTGCTTGATGAGATATTAAGACAAAGGGATTAAATTACATAGTAAGCGTTCATATGAGGTGATACGTCAATCCGACATCAACTTCTTTCTCTTGGGTGCCTTGACCCGTTGCTAGACAGTAATCTTGGACTTTAGGCAAGCCCGCCTAATGCCAACGAGAAAGGGGCCTAGAGGGTGACACACTAAGTGCATTCAAGTATCTCAAGTAGAATAAAGATTATTCTCGTACATGGTTTAATAATTATTCAAGGAAGACTAAATCATTTTTAATGTTGGAGGAAGAATAAAATAAAACAAGTACACGCCGTGAATCAATGATTACACGCCGTGTAGTTTTATTTTGAAAACAAGTATACACTGTGTATTATTAAATGTACACGCCGTGTAGTTTTCATTTTGGAAAGGAAATGAATAAATGAAAACAAGATATGCACGCTGTGTACATTGAATGCACACACCGTGTAGTTTTCAATTAAAAACAAGTACACGCTGTGTATTTATTAATACATTCCATGTAGTTTTTCCAGTCGGGATTTTGAGGAAATATCGTTTTTATTAAATGATATTTATTATAATCAGTGTGGGCGCATGTCAAGGAATTAATGACTCGACATGGGGTTTACAAAAGGGATTTAATGAAATAAATAAAATGCGTAACGCATTTATTTATTGTCATAACTCTAAAACCTCAAACCCGATTATAAATATCCTCACAACCCCAACTCTTTTCCTAAGACAAGAGAGTCGTTGTGCACAACAATTCTGGATAATTCTTTCAAGGCCGAAAGAACATCTTCCTCCAAGAATACTCTCAAGACCAAGAGAGATCATCTTCAATCGGATCAAGATGATCTAAGGAGGACAACACAATCAAAGGTTTCTCCACGCTAGCACCTGGAGACTCCTTTGGCGATGTCCAGAGATATGAGGTGCATGTGTGGATCACCGCTAGAGGAAGTCTACACTTGGATTCTGTGACGCAACGACGAATCACATCAGAACATGAGTAAGAATATCAACAAAGAAAGAACACCAAAAGGTACTTCTTTTCAATTGATTAAATTAATTATAATCAACCTGTAACTATCGTACTTTGTGGTTTTGAGAATTTCCTTTTTTATTTGTCTATTTCTATGATTCGATCCGTGGAGACTGGCATTTATCATCGTATTAATCCCGGATAGATCATTGTTAATGACAAAAATCCAAGTGGGCACATCCCCCCATGAGCTTCCGCTATGACCGGAACCTTCAAATGGTATTAGAGGGAGGTTACAACGTTGATTATAGTTATTTAATTTTCGTTGATAATTTATGCATTTATATTTGATTCAATTCAAAATAAATCATTCTATAAATCGGAATAAATGATATCTGTTCTTCCTCCTTCATTTCTTGATTCATATCATAGAAACAACCTTTTAATTTTAATTTTGATTAAAATAAAAATGAGGAACTCATCTAGAGGAGCTTCTCTTTCTGTCTGTACAACACAGGAATACACGACGTGTAATGAAAACTACATGCCGTGTACTTAGGTTCAATGAACCGGTACTGATCCTCCAAACCACGCTGTGTGAATTGATTACACCTAAGCATTTAACACCCCGTGTTGACCAGAATTAAACAGCGCGTGGGAACCAGAATACATGACGTGTATGTTGGAGCAACACGTCGTGTAGTCCTATCCGACCCAAGTGAAACCGTGTACAAAGGAGAAGCCGCGTACCACGTACACGGGATCGCCAGGCCGGTTACCGCGTAACAAGGAGGTACACTCCATGTATGATTTATCTACACACCGTGTACTCCAAAATTTCCAAAGTACAGAAAACACGCCAAAGCCCCCGGCATGTACTTTGGATAAAAGGTTAAAGAAATACACACCGTGTAAATATAAACTACACGACATGTACTTTAAAGAAATGGAATTTCACCAGGTTTCCTCCAAATGTACAAAGACACCGTACAAGGAATATGGATGAGAAGAATCTCAAGGAAATTTAGAAAGTAATTTAAGACAAATAATTGATTAATTATAAGATCATAATTAATTTAATTCAAGTGTGACTTATCTTGAACAATAGAACGATTAAAATAATTTGAATTCTAAATACGCGTAAATGTAGTTTCATGCTATGGATGATCATGAGCTAGACCAAAGACCCTTTGTATGTGTGTATGGTTTCATTTAAATTTGTTTAATTTAAATTCATTGGCATGCGAGCCTTCTTCCAATAAAATGTAGGGCATGAGTTCCCATGGTTTCTTTAATGTAAACCCCATGTAATGGAGGATCTCCCAAGCCAGAGGAGACGTTTCAAAATCCGAAGCTGAGGTGAAACCAACCCAAGAAGATACAAAGGTGGACAGGTGGGAGATAAAAAACACGAACTATCAGGTTCAAGGTGTTTTCCCTAGGTCAGGGTTAGCTTATCAAAACTGCTAGATAAGCTAACCAATAGAAGCTCATGATCATGCCATCTTATTTTAATTTTGTCTGATTGCATGGTTTATTTATTATGTATGTATTTTCGTGATCACATAATTAATAAACATGCATGAAAAGATGGAATAAAATAAAACCAGACTATACGTAAACATTATCAGAACATGGTTAATCACTTAAACTAGCATAACTTAATATTAACAAGCATGTGATAATGCAAAACTACGCATAAAGGATTAAAATCCCCCAATACCATATTAAGTCAGACCAAGCCTTCCGTTACTTTATTAAGGGCAAGAATCAATAAAACTACGTGTTTGAACAACCCTTGTTGGGACACTTACTTTTATAAAGGAATACCTTATGAAAGGTTTCGAGTTGACTTAACCATATTACATCAAGAGGAGTAGCCCTTGCTAGACTTGATGTAATATTGGAGGCAAGAGTTGAGAAAATCCAAGTCAGGATTTCAGGATTGGGGAGCCCACTCAACAGATCAAGGAACTGTAAGATTACAGTTGGCAAAGACCTTCCTACCTAAATACCTTCAAATATCTTGACCAACCCTTGTTGCACTACTACAAAAACGGTCTTTATTAGTGCTCAAAACGGGCTTTATCAGCGCTAAAAAAGTGCTGTAAAGCTCAGCGCTAATAAAGGGGGCACCCTTTATCAATGCTAAAAAGGCACTGATAAAGGTAGACTTTATCAGTGCTAAAAGAGCACTGATAAAACAACCCTTTATCAGCGCTTATTTAGCACTGATAAAGGTGTAGTTTATCAGCACTCTGTTTATCAGCGCTAAAAAAGCGCTGATAAATGCCCTGTCTGCTGCTCTGAAAAAAAATCTGCAGCAGCACACCCGAACACCTGCAAAAAAATTCAGCATCTCAATAAGATAATTAGAGCAAGTATACCCATGAAAAATTAACACATAAATCATAAGATAATTAGACCAAGTATACCCATACAACAAGTATACCTGTACACCATTAACACATAATTCATAAGTTAATTAAGTACATAAAGGATTCAATTCAGAATTCAGGGGGTTGGGGGGTTGTTCAAGGGTTTAGGGTGGCTGTCCAAGGGGGGGTAGGGGGTGTCTGGGGGGGATTTACAGGGGGTGGGTTGGTGTCCAGGGTGTCGGGGGGACTTTACAGGGGGTGGGGGGGTGTCTAGAGGGGTGGGGGTGTCCAGGGGGTGGGTTGGTGTCCAGGGGGGTGGGGGCGGTCCAGGGGGTTGGTGAGGTTGACTCATACACGTCAAAAAGGACACATGGATCGTTATTATAAAATATCAACACAATCCGAATGCGTTTGGTCAGATTTCCGTAGGTCAGTGGTTATTTTTACTTAAAATTGTGTCCATTTTAAACCAAAGAGAGGCCATTTGAGTGCTACCGGCCACACCGTGCCTCATATTGATGCGGGGATTACTTATACACGTCAAAAAAGACTCGTGGATCATTATCCTAAAGGATCAACATAATTCAAATGTGTTTGGTTGGATTTCCGTAGGCCAGTTGTTGTTTTCACTTAAAATTGTGTCCATTTTAAACAAAAGAGAGACCCTTTGAGTGGTACCGGCCACACCGTGACTCGGATTGAGGTAGGGTTGACTCGTACACGTCAAAAATGACCCATGGATCATTCTTATAAAATATCAAGACAATCCGAATGCGTTTGGTCAGATTTCCATAGGTCAGTTGTTGTTTTCACTTAAAATTGTGTCCATTTTAAACCAAAGAGAGACTCTTTGAGTGATAACGGCCACACCGTGCCTCAGATTGAAGTGGGGATAATTTATACACATCACAAAGGATCCGTGTATCGTTCTCCTAAAGGATCAATATAATCCAAATGTGTTTGGTCGGATTTTTGTAGGTCAGTTGTTGTTTTCACTAAAATTTTTGTCCATTTTAAACAAAATAGAGACCCTTTGAGTGATACCGGCCACACAGTGCCTCATATTGAGGCGGGGTTGACTCTTACACATCACAAAAGACCCGTGGATCGTTATTATAAAATATCAAGACAATACGAATGCATTTGGTCGGATTTCCTTAGGCCAGTTGTTGTTTTCACTTAAAATTGTGTCCATTTTAAACCAAAGTGAGACTCTTTGAGTGATACCGGCCACATCGTGCCTCAAATTGAGGCGGGGTTGACTCTTACACATCAAAAAGGACTCATGGATTGTTCTTATAAAATATCAAGATAATCTGAATGCATTTGGTTGGATTTCCATTGGTCAGTTGTTGTTTTCACTTAAAATTGTGTCCATTTTAAACCAAAGAGAGACTCTTTGAGTGATAACGGCCACACCGTGCCTCATATTGAAGCGAGGATGACTCATACACATCAAAAAGGACTCTTGGATCGTTCTCCTAAAGGATCAATACAATCCAAATGTGTTTGGTCAGATTTCTGTAGGTCAGTTGTTGTTTTCACTTAAAATTGTATACATTTTAAACAAATTAGAGACCCTTTGAGTGGTACCGGCCACACCGTGCCTCTGGTTGAGGCGAGGTTGACTCTTAAAGATCACCAAGGACCCTTAGATCATTCTTATAAAATATCAGGGCAATCCGAATGCGTTTGGTTGGATTTTCATAGGTTAGTTATTGTTTTCAATTAAAATTGTGTCCATTTTAAACCAAAGTGAGACTATTTGAGTGCTACCGGCCACACCATTCCTCATATTGAAGTAGGTATGATTTTTACACATCAAAAAGTACCTTTGGATCGTTCTCCTAAAGGATTAATACAATCCTAATGTGTTTGGTTGGATTTCTGTAGGTTAGTTGTTGTTTTCACTTAAAATTGTGTACATTTTAAACAAAATAGAGACCCTTTGAGTGGTACCGGCCACACCGTACCTCAGATTGAGGTGGGGTTGACTCTTACACATCACCAAGAACCCTAATATTGTTCTTATAAAATATCAAGGCAATCGGAATGCGTTTGGTCAAATTTTCATAGTCCAGTTGTTGTTTTCAATTAAAATTGTGTCCATTTTAAACAAAAGAGAGACCCTTTGAGTGACAACGGTCACACCGTGCCTTGGATTGAGGCGGGGTTGACCCATACACATCAAAAATAACCCGTGTATCTTTATCCTAAAGGATAAACACAATCTGAATGGGTTTGGTCTGATTTTCGTAGGCCAGTTGTTGTTTTCACTTAAAATTGTGTCCATTTTAAACAAAATAGAGACCCTTTGAGTGATACCGGTCACACCATGCCTTTGATTAAGGCGGAGATGACTCTTACACGTCAAAAAGGACCCATGGATTGTTATCCTAAATTATCAACACAATCTGAATGGGTTTGGTTGGATTTACGTAGGTCAGTTGTTGTTTTCACTAAAAATTTTGTATATTTTAAACAAAATAGAGACCCTTTGAGTGATACCGGCCACATCATGCCTCGGATTGATGTAGGGTTGACTCTTACATGTCAAAAAGGACCCATGGATCGTTATTATAAAATATCAAGACAATTTGAATGCATTTGGTTGGATTTCAGTAGGTCAGTTGTCGTTTTCACTTAAAATTGTGTCCATTTTAAACCAAAGTGAGACTCTTTGAGTGCTACCGGACACAACATGCCTCAGATTGAGGTGGGTTTGACTCATACACGTCACAAAGAACCCATGGAATGTTATTATAAAATATCAATACAATCCAAATGATTTTGGTCAGATTTCCGTAGGTCAGTTGTTGTTTTCACTTAAAATTGTGTCCATTTTAAACCAAAGAGAGACCCTTTGAGTGCTACCGGCCACAACGTACCTCATATTGAAGAAGGGAGTACTATTAAAAGTCACAAAGGACCCTTTTATCATTCTCATAAAGGATCAACACAATCCGAATGTGTTTGGTTGAATTTCCGTAGGTCAGTTGTTGTTTTCACTTAAAATTGTGTACATTTTAAACAAAATAGATACCCTTTGAGCAGTACCGGCCACACCGTGCATCGGAATGATGTGGGTTTGACTCTTACACATCACCAATGACCCTTTTATTGTTATTATAAAATATCAAGGCAATCCTAATGCGTTTGGTTGGATTTCCGTAGGCCAATTGTTGTTTTCACTTAAAATTGTTTACATTTTAAACAGAAGAGAGAACCTTTGAGTGATAGCGGTCACACTGTGCCTTGTATTGAGGATGGGTTAACTCGTACACATCAAAAAGGACCCGTGGATCATTATCCTAAAGGATCAACACAATACAAAGGGGTTTGGTCAGATTTACGTAGGTCTGTTGTTGTTTTCACTTAAAATTGTGTCCATTTTAAACAAAATAGAGACCCTTTGAGTGGTACCGGACACAACATGCCTCATATTGAGGAGGGGTTGACTCATACGCGTCAAAAAGGACCTGTGGATCGTTCTTATATAAGATCAAGACAATCCGAATGCATTTGGTCAGATTTCCGTAGGTCAGTTGTTGTTTTCACTTAAAATTGTGTCCATTTTAAACCAAAGTGAGACTCTTTGAGTGATACCGGCCACACCATGCCTCGGATTGAGGTAGGTATGACTCGTACACGTCTTAAAGGACCCATGGATAGTTCTCCTAAAAGATCAATACGATACGAATAGGTTTGGTTGGATTTCTGTAGGTCAGTTGTTGTTTTCACTTAAAATTGTTTACATTTTAAACAAAATAGAGACCCTTTGAGTGGTACCGGCCACAACGTGCCTTGGATTGAGGTAGGGTTGACTCTTACACATCACCAAGGACCCTTGTATCGTTATTATAAAATATCAAGACAATTGGAATGCGTTTGGTCAGATTTTCATAGGTCAGTTGTTGTTTTCAATTAAAATTGTGTCCATTTTAAACAAAAGAGAGACCCTTTGAGTGATAGCGGTCACACCATGCCTCGGATTGAGGCAGTGATTACTCTTAAATGTCAAAAGGACCATTTTATCGTTCTCCTAAAGGATCAACACAATCCGAATGGGTTTGGTCAGATTTCCATAGGTCAGTTGTTGTTTTCACTTAAAATTGTGTCCATTTTAAACAAAATAGAGACCCTTTGAGTGATACCAGCCACACCGTGCCTCGGATTGAGGCGGAGTTGACTCATACATGTCAAAAAGGACCCTTGGATCATTATTATAAAAGATCAAGACAATCCGAATGCATTTGGTCAGATTTATGTAGGTCAATTATTGTTTTCACTTAAAATTGTGTCCATTTTAAACCAAAGTGAGACTCTTTGAGTGATATCGGCCACATCGTGCCTCATATTGAAGCGGGGATGAATCTTACACATCAGAAAGGACCCGTGGATCATTCTCCTAAAGTATCTACACAATCTGAATGTGTTTGGTCGAATTTACATAGGTCAGTTGTTGTTTTCACTTAAAATTGTGTACATTTTAAACAAAATAGAGACCCTTTGAGTGGTATCGGATACACCGTGCCTCGTATTGAGGCAGGGTTGACTCATACATTTCACCAAGGACCCTTTTATCATTATTATAAATGATCAAGGCAATTCAAATGCGTTTGGTTAGATTTTAGTAGGTCAGTTGTTGTTTTCACTTAAAATTGTTTACATTTTAAACAAAAGAGAGACCCTTTGAGTGATAGCGGTCACACCGTGCCTCAGATTGAGGCGGGGTTAACTCTTACATGTCACCAAGGACCCTTGGATCATTCTTATAAAATATAAAGGAAATAAGAATGCATTTGGTTGGATTTTCATAGGTCAGTTGTTGTTTTCAATTAAAATTGTGTCCATTTTAAACAAAAGAGAGACCCTTTGAGTGATAGCGGTCACACCATGCCTCAGATTGAGGTGGGGTTGACTCTTACACATCAAAAATGACCCTTGGATCTTTCTACTAGAGGATAAACACAATACGAATGGGTTTGGTCGGATTTCCGTAGGACAGTTGTTGTTTTCACTTAAAATTGTGTCCATTTTAAACAAAATAGAGACCCTTTGAGTGATACAGGCCACACCATGCCCCGGATTGAGGCGAAGTTGATTAATACACATCAAAAAGGACCCATGGATCGTTCTTATTAAAGATAAAGACAATCCTAATGTGTTTGGTTGGATTTCCGTAGGTCAGTTGTTGTTTTCACTTAAATTGTGTCCATTTTAAACCAAAGAGAGATGCTTTGAGTGCTACTGGCCACACCGTGCCTCATATTGAGGTGGAGATGACTCTTACACATCAGAAAGGACTCATGTATCGTTCTTATAAAATATCAAGAAAATCCCAATGCGTTTAGTCGGATTTCCGTAGGTCAGTTGTTGTTTTCACTTAAAATTGTGTCCATTTTAAACCAAAGAGAGACTCTTTGAGTGCTACCGGCCACACTGTGCCTCATATTGAAGCGGGGATGACTTTTACATATCAAAAAGGACACTTTTATCATTCTCCTAAAGGATCAATACAATCCAAATGCATTTGGTCGTATTTCCGTAGGTCAGTTGTTGTTTTCACTTAAAATTGTTTACATTTTAAACAAAATAGAGACCCTTTGAGTGGTACCAACCACACCGTGCCTCATATTGATGCGGGGTTTACTCTTACACGTCACTAAGGACCCTTGTATCATTATTATAAAATATCAAGACGATCCGAATGCGTTTGGTTGGATTTTCGTAGGTAATTTTTTGTTTTCACTTAAAATTGTGTCCATTTTAAACCAAAGAGAGACTCTTTGAGTGATACCGGCCACAATGTGCCTTAGATTGAAGCGATGATGACTCATACACATCACAAAGGACCCGTGGATCATTCTACTAAAGGACCAATACAATTTGAATGTGTTTGGTCAGATTTCCGTAGGTCAATTTTTGTTTTCACTTAAAATTGTGTACATTTTAAACAAAATAGAGACCCTTTGAGTGGTACCGGTCACAACGTGCCTCGGATTGAGGCAGGGTTGACTATTAAACATCAAAAAGGACCCATAGATCATTCTCCTAAAGTATCAACACAATAAGAATGTGTTTGGTCATATTTACGTAAGTCATTTGTTGTTTTCACTTAAAATTATGTCCATTTTAAACAAAATAGAGACCCTTTGAGTGGTACCAGCCACACCATGCCTCATATTGAGGCATGGATGACTCTTAAATGTCAAAAAGTACCCATGGATTGTTCTCCTAAAGGATCAACATAATACAAATGCGTTTGGTCGGATTTCCGTAGGTCAGTTGTTGTTTTCACTTAAAATTGTGTCTATTTTAAACCAAAGAGAGACCCTTTGAGTGCTACCAACTACACCGTGCCTTAGATTGAGGCGAGGATGACTCTTACACATCAAAAAGGACCCATGGATCATTCTTATAAAATATTAAGACAATCTGAATGCGTTTGGTCGTATTTTCATAGGCCAGTTGTTGTTTTCACTTAAAATTGTGTCCATTTTAAACAAAATTGAGACCCTTTGAGTGGTTCAGAATTCTTGCATGTTGCTGGTGTATATCATCTGTTAAAATGGGAAATCGAATCATTGGAGATAAGATGTTTTATTTAATAACAATTACAATTTTCCTACTAACATTTACATACAACAATGTTTCATCTTTTGATCCCCTTAACCCCTCTCAAAAATGACCACCAATTGTATATGTACCCAAGTCAGATCTTCATTGTATTTGTGTACAATCTGCCATCAGGTATGAAGCCCACTCATTTCTGAACACATCTATATCGTCTTGTGAGTATGAATATTTTCGGCAGTCAGAGTAGTACTGCAAAATATAAAAATAAAGAATTAATAAATAAATTAAATGAACTAGTAGTTGTTTTTGAAAATACCTCTTTAGGGATGATAGTTTGTTGATGAAAAATGACCTCTTTCATAAATTTACAAACATAATAACCACAATCATTATCATTTGTTTGTTTTGGACACTGCAAAAAATTGATCATTAGGAGAATAAGTAACTTGTGTCGAGATGTGTTTGGATAGTGAAATTTTATTATATATACCCTGATATTTGTCCAGACGTAGTAATTGCTCGCCTCCTGATGCTTATCCCCTGTCCTCATTCCTTTTTTAGACGATAATGATACACCACCCTATCATAATAGAATCCTCAATAAATATAATATAAATTATATTACTTGATGTTTAGACCTAAAACGTAAGATGTAGTGTCTTACAGATTCACAAACTCCATCATGTGTGGTCGGTTTGATGGATATCCTTGCTTTGAATCCAGAAAATAAATATTTGGAGTATCCAAGTTCACCAAAATTAGCAACCAATGTTTCCTAAAAACACAAAAATGAATAAGTAATAAAATAAGTGAAAATATAATTGATATGCTTTAATCGTAGAGTTTTACCCCTGCATGGTTGGTATTAGGAAGAGTCTGTCATCTTTAATCTTACTTTCAAATGTTTTCAGCAAGCCGTTCACTATTGCATCCCTTTTTTATGGATCTAATTTTGTTAGGTGTGTTGATGTGGTATGAGGACTAACAAGTCCAAATCTTGGCTCATGGGAAAATTCCTTCAACTGTTTTTCATAAATGCGTCTGTCAACAATATAAAATGCATTTATTCATAATTTGAACATTAGACCAGCTTTTAGAAAATCAATTCATGGAAATATACCTCATATATACATTCACAACTGTGACTCCTAGCCAACCATTTTCAAGGATCTCATTTACATTTTCAGCAGCAATGAAATCTTGACTTTCCTCTCCGTATATATTCTCTTCAAAAACCATTGTATGACTATTACCATCTTTTAGCTTCGTATCCACATGAGTCTTCAATGCTAGTAAATGTGGATAGAGAACAGGTTGTGTTATTGTGCTTTCAGTAGCTCCTTGGGATCGGTTGGTCGATCCTTTATATGGTTTTGATTCCACGTTTGTCACCCCCTTCCCTTTCTCCGTCTATAACAACAATCATTGGTTCATACCCTTTTTTCATTAATTGTTAAAGGTTTAGTTTGAAAAAAAGGAAATAAATACCTCTTTGTCTGCATATACTCTTACAAGTTGTGACAACCATTCAATGAATGTACCAATAGCCTTTTCGACTGTATGAATATCATCGTCAACAAGTGGAATAGGTAGCTCTGCATTTGGCTCATGAGCTACAGTAATTGTCACTTTCAGATGATATTTCGGAAGTGGTCTATTATATAGAATGGCATCTGGGATATTGAACACTGTATCCCTCACTACAAGGTGATAGGTGGGTGTTGAAAAATATAAATCACAATCATTATCACCCTGTAGAAGATAAGTAAAGAAAAATTATCAGTGTTTGTTTGATTCACATTTCATGGGAAAAATTATTAGAATATTGATTACCACGACTAAGACATTTCTTTGAGGGGAATGGCTCGCCTCAAAGCTGGTGAGGGGTGGGGCGGGATATTCACGTGCTGGTTGTTCCTGAATTGTGTCTTCCCTTTGCTTCCCACCCATAAAAGTTTCTAGAAACTCTCCCTGCCATTGCAATCGTTCTTCAAGGGTTGCTATTTTTTCGCTCATTTGTTCCAATTTTTCATCTATATCATCCATTTTTTTCTTCTTCTCAAAATATACTCGGGGTGTCACCCCAAACCCCGCACCTCTGACACGACCGTATTTTTTTGGCTACTTCAAAGCCGTCGATAATAGGTCTATATCTGCTACAGGAGTATCTGATTCCTGTGACTATCGGATATAGGAAAATAACTAATTATTTTTATATAATAGCAATTTAAAACAAATATTTTTATCATCGTGTCATACTTACACATATTTCCCACACTTTTTGTGTGTTATCATCTACTAACTTCCCTTCCTTATTCACACGTGCCTCCTTCCATAGAACATGACATGAGATGGAAGTGTATTTTGTTTTAGACTCATCAATTTACATATAAACATAGAAAGATAATTATGATGTTTTTTATTGGAACCTAACAATATTACTGTAAATTTAAAATACGTACCATTTTCTTTTATAATGAAGTGTACCCCATCCTTGCTTTACGATAGGGGTATGCTGGTTTTGATGCACATTCATTATTTTCAGTACAGAGTTTCTGTTTCATAAATGAAATATTGACAATCAAAGTGATGAATACAGGTATCCTCAAAAAACATATTATCACCCACAATGTACCTGAAACTTCTCATCCCCATGACGGCCAATAAATGCATCCCATGCTTCTTGGGATATCAGGTGAGCGTAGACAATGGGTGGGTGCAGGTTTATTTTACCTTTGGAATCTTTCAGGTGACATCTTGTTAAAATAGTGCGAAAACCTCGATGAATCCTTCCTGCAAACCTTAGTATATAATCCTTGTGTGAATCGTCTACTATAAATGTAATCTGCAAGAGATTGAGAAGAGTAATACATTGTTTCATTATTTTATTTGCTAGTAAATTAAAGAAATAAATTCATAATGTTACCGTAATTTCTTCCCAGATCATAGCCTTCAGCCCGAACACAACATGGTGCCATGAATCTATGTCAATCGGCACGTGTTTCTGAGTGACAAATCCAATGTAGCTGTTAAACATAGCCTTGTTGGGATTCACATGTTGGCCTCGTGCATTCCATCTGACTTCAAATTTGATGCCTTTGCTTTTCGCCTTAAGAACTTTGGCTAACACCGTCAAACTACGACGCACCTGTGTTTTCTGCGATGTCAGTCCTTCATTCCTGACCATTTCATCGATACCAACATCATCTATATGTTCATCTGAAATGGTATCAATGACATGTGTTGATTGTTGTTGGACCTCAACACTAGAAGCAGCAGGAGCCACAGCAGCAGGAGTAGCAGCAGCCACAGTAGGAGCCGTAGTAGGAGGAGCACCAGGAGCACCAGGAGCCGCAGCAGGAGCAGAAGGAGCAGTAGCAGCAGGAGCAGCAGCAGCAGCTTGAGAGACTTGTTCAGCCTCAAGGTTAGGAGCACCAGAATGTGCAAAAGTCATTATCTGCAAAAGTGGTTTAACAATTAATTTAGATTACATAAATTCAGTAATGATAAGATAATAACATGAGATAACAAGATCTATATTACAAACAAAATATAACCTGTTTATTGAACTCTCTTTCTTTTTTTCAAAGGTTGAAGGGATTTGACACCTCTATCGATTATCCAAATCCCTTCATTGTGGTCTCCTCTAACATACAAAACATCATCTACATTGGGACCAATTTGAAATGATTGCGACGTACCACTGAAAGGATCATCCTCAACTGAATTTTCATCGGAACCTTTAGTAGTTTTGGATGATAACAGAACAATCGACCACTTTCGGTTTGCGGGATCTGGAACATAAAAAACTTGTACCGCTTGTGGTTCCATTATAAACTGTTCGTCTTTGTACCCTTCTTTACTAAAATCAACTTTCACAAATCCCCATTCATCTATTTTAACACCACTATTGTTATCAACCCATTTGCATTAAAAAATCATCAATTGGAATGTCATATAATCCAACTCCCATATTAGTTTGATAATGCCAAAGTATGACATATTTGCATAAATTGGATTTTTGTCCTTACTATCATAAATATGCATCGCTTCAGCCACTAGTGTAACTCCACTATTTTTCATGGTACTATCTCCATCATGTTCATTTGTATAGAATGTATGACCATTAATTACATAACCATTGTAAGATAATACATACACACTTGGTCCAACGGCTAGACATCGAAGTCGTTCTGAAATTGAATTCGGATTTTCATCCAACTGCTTAAAAATATGGTCTTGAAACCATCCTATAAATTGGTGATTATGTGTATTTGATAACCATCTTTCAGCCCTTGATGGATTCAAATACCTAAGAATTTCTTTGTGAGTTTCAATATATGGATCAACCTCCCAACTGTTATACAAAACATAAAGATGGGCCTGCTCCCGATCTGTAATACTGATTGTTACAACTTCTCTTCTAGAAATTCCCTCACCCTCAATGCGTCCAGTGTGATGAGATTTCGGGAGACCAATGATTTCCACATCAGATAGGTATTTGGTACAAAATTCAATGGATTCCTCAAAAATATATCGCTCCATTATACAACCCTCTGGCCGACTTCAATTTTTGACATACCTTTTCAAAATCTTCATATACCGTTCAACAGGATACATCCATATATAGTGCACATGACCACAAAGTCGAATCTCTCTCACCAAGTGAATCATCAAATGAACCATCATATCAAATAATGTTGGTGGGAAGAACATTTCTAATTCACATAATATGAGGACAATTTCTTTTTCCATAGCTGGTAATTTCACCGGGTCTAAAACTTTGTTACATATAGTTTTGAAAAAGAAACAAAGTTTGGTTAACGTATGGAGAACATTCTTGGAAAAAATGAAACGTAAAGCTATAAGAATTAGATCTTGCATCAAAACATGTCAATCATGTGATTTCAAACCTTTTAACTTCAAATCATTCATTGACACAATGTTCTTGATATTTGATGAATACCCCTCTGGAACCTTTACATCATTGAAGAAGTTGAAAAACTGATATCTCTCCTCCCTAGAAAGAGTATAAGCAGCTGGAGGAAGAAACATTCGATTTTCACCCTTCACAGGAGCCAACTATTCTCATATTCCCATGTCAACCATGTCCAACCTTGCCTTAATTCCATCTTTTGTTTTGCCAGGGGAATTTAGCAACGTTCCGATAACACTGTCACATAAATTTTTTTCCACATGCATCACATCAAGAAAATGTCTGACGTACAAACAATTCCAGTATGGTAATTCAAAAAAAATTGATCTCTTTTTCCAACTGATTTTCGTAAGGTTTTTCGAAAATGGTTTACCAAAAATAGTGTTCAGATCTTTTACTTTCCCAAATAGCTGATCACCTATTAGTGGAGATGATGTTGCGCGTTGTTCTGAACATCCATTGAATGATGTCGTCTAAGATCGATACTTATTCTGACGAGGTAGAAATCTACGATGTCTTAGAAACACAGATTTCAATGAATGTTTCAACCAAATTGATTATGTATCTTCTTCACACACAGGACACCCTTGAGTTACTTTAATGCTATAGCCTGAAAAATTTCCACAAGCAGGGAAATCATTTATTGTCCCATACAACATCTCTCCCAACATGAAGTATTCACTTTTATAAGCATCATACAACATAACACCTAAATCCCACAATAATTTCAAATCCTCGATCAAAGGATCCAGATAAACATCAATATTGTTACCTGGTTTTTTTGGTCCTGGTATAAGCATAGATGACATGATGAATTTCCGCTTCATGCATAACCAGGGTGGCAAGTTATAATTTACCAACATAACAGGCCATGTACTATGAGTGCTGGTTTGAAAACCAAAAGGATTCACTCCATCTGTAGATAACACAAGACAAAGGTTTCTCGGCTCTTTTCCAAATTCAGGATACTCATGATCAATTTTCTTCCATTGAGGAGAGTCGGCTGGATGATGTAATTTCCCATATTTATTTCTTTTATCTGCATGCCACGACAATTGTCTTGCAGTTTCTTCACTTCAATATAGATGCCTAAACCTTGGAATGATTGAAAAATACCATACAACTTTCGTAGGATTGGATTTATCTTTCTTGTATTGAGAAGCACCACACTTTGTGCATTATTTAAGTGATTTTTCTCCTTGAGAAACAATATACAGTCTTTCGGGCAGGCATGTATTCTTTCAGAAATCATACCCATCGAGCGTAGCATTCATCTAGCTTTATATGTCTATCTTGGGAGCTCATTATCTTCCAGGAGCATGTCATTCAAGAGAGAAAGTAGTTTCGTAAAACTTACATCACTCCATCCATTTCCTACTTTTAATTTATACAACTTCAGTATAGCTGACAATGTTGTATACTTAGTGCAACCAGCATACAATGACGTCTTTGCACAACTCTTTAACTTCTCAAACAATTTTGGGCAATCACGGAGTTCATCTTCAATTGTCTTTGTCATTTCCTCAATACGATCTTCATCATCATTAACACCTATAATCACATCCTCCATATGGTCTTCTTCATTATCCATATTTGTATTCATATCTGATGATCCATAAAACGCGGTTTTATCCCAGCCAGTAGCTACATTCGCTTTTTCTCTGTGTTTATTCCAACATTTATAACTCCGATCTATTCCGTGACATATCAAATGTTCTTCCAACTCCTCTAGAGTAAGTAGTCTATAATAAAAACAATTTAAACACAGACAAAGGATTTGAGAAGGATCCTTTGCGTGATCCTTTGAAAACTTGATGAACTCTTTCACTCTGTTCTCGTACTCTATTGTCAAATTATTAGCATCCATCCAATCTTTATTCATCTTCATACTATTTGAATCTCAAATATTAGTATTTATGGTTCAAGTACACAAAACAAGACTTCCAAATACAGTATAATAGAACCACTTACTTATAAAAATAGAGATCGATAGAGCCTAACCATTAGTATTTATTCATCTTTATTAAATATAATTACTTTAGATTCATTATAGTTTCCTCAAATCACCCCAGACCAAAAAAAAAAGAATAATCAAGAATGATACATCTACCACTCCTAGGTCTCTACCCTACATTCAATATCATCATGCCTAAATACCCACATATCCACACATAAACATGTCACAAACAAATAAAAAACCATATCCACATCAGAACCGAAGTACCAATATGGATTTAAATCAGGTTAATCGACTCAAGTGGTGGTGTGTAAGAAATAATAAGAAAATATAATAAGTATATAGTCACACATAAATCTCAAACTGGTGTTAATAATCCAATAAACCAAAGGTATCATTCCATATATCAGAATACTCTGAAGGAGCCCATATGCAACATTAGTCCCAGGTGGTGAAGGTTCCTGAGGAGGAAGGGGAGAACCCACACCTATCGGGGTTCGAGGTCAGGTCACTGAGGTTGAAGGTTTCCCGATACTCCTAAAAGGGTTCATTACATATTTCACAGACCATGTCCTAGTACCCTAGGATGTTAACCCACTACTGGTGGAAGTGAAATCGTTCATGATGATCATGCCAAGAAGAAATGGAAACCAAGAGGGGGGAGTGAATCAAAATACCTCAAGCAAGATAGAAAAACATGGTATTTAAGAATAGGTTAGTGGCTTTCATGTTGGCTAGAAACCTATCCAATAGACTCCACAAGCGGTGATGGCCCCTGCAGTTTTTGCACCAGGTGAAACTGTCACCTGAGAAGCTGAGATCAATGAGGCCCTTCCCAGCCATGAACTGAACAAACTCCATGATGGCCTTCCTCTGGAATGATATTCTACCTTTCCTTTCCTTTGAGTTGGAAATGAAATTAAATTCACCCCCAAAAAACAATGGATGGTGGCTGGGATCGAAGGTATTTTGTTCACTCCATAGAGATTCCCTTCGAAGAGGGTCATAGCTTCCAAAAACAAAAGTCACAAGGAAGGAGGTGTCACTGTTGGACACCTTGGTAGTGATGAATTGATTTCAATCTTGAACAATCTCAACAACATATTTATTGTTCCAAAATACCCATTTGTGTCTGTTGGAGGGTTCATATTGTATAAATACATGCAACTTAATCTTTCAGGAGAATTCTATGATTATTATAGGGTTTTTTGTGTTATTTGACAACAACAAAAATGACATTATGATTTTTGATTTCTATAATGTGGAAGTCCGATTTAACATGGGCACTAAGACCATGAGCATTACATATGAAGATAATAATGATGGGTAGGATAGGTCTCAGGCATTGGATCTAGATCTAGTAGCCTTATTGAAGTGGGAGGATGATCTCTCATTGAGGTCCCTTGATTTTGAACATGTTCATAACCCCTTCTGGTTGGTAAGCTTCATATGAGTGGGAGATGAGGATCCAAAGGGGCAGGGGAAGGATGGGTAATGAAACTTGGGGGCTGGTGATGGAGTTCTCTCTGGATCAATAAGTATTTGGAGCTGGATGACAGGCTTAGATCCAAGGGAGAAAGAACAAACACTGCTAAGAAGGGGCCTGGCCACTACAGAGAAGCAGTTAGTAACCTCAGCGAGGGAGAAGGACAGAGATGGAGGTAGGAGTGGAAAGTCTAGAAAGCTTGGTGGTCTGGGCATCATTCCATACAAGTGCACTGCCATAAAAAGTCACTTAGATAGCATGAAGGAAAGAAGGGGGGAACCCCTCGAAGAAAATAGGGTCCAAGCATTGGATGTAACGACTTGAATCCGGAGCCCCTCCACTAGTGCCCCATACCCGGTGTGCCACATGACCTCAAGCGCATTTCCCCAAACACCAGAGGCTACCGACTATCAGTGAGGGACTTGTTGAGTTAGTGGGAAAACTATGCCCTCATTCGGTAAAGTATACAAGGTAAGGAATACAACCATCAAGAGCGGAAGCAATAACAACATACAAAACAACTGAAACCAATGGCGGAAGCAATGAATACATATAGTAATAGTGATAATGATGCAGTAGGTATAAGTATCTAAGGAAAGCAGAAAACACAACAACGTGCTGAAATACAACTGAAACCAAGTGCAAAAGAAAAACAAAGTAGACTCCTCAGCATCGCGAGCCACAACTCGGTCCCATGCTCTCCAGCTCCCGTGCAATCAAGAACCTGATGTAGAAGGGAGCTTGTCCTTATCTGTACCTACAACAACATAGTCTACTTGGGCCCAAAAGCATGGCCCAAATAGGGTGTGAGATACAATCCCAGTAGGCAATCACCCAAAGGTTTGTGCCTATCAGTCAATGAATACATGACAGTAATAAAACAAGAAGCAGTAAACAGGAAAGCACACAACAGCTACAATCCACAGTTCTAACATATAAGGTACTCAAGTAAACAACCAGTGATAAAAGTAAACAGGTAACCCTCTGGGTAGCTCTCACATCCTAACCCCTATGGTTCAACCTACAAAGCACTAGCAACCCTCTGGTAGGCACACACAGTTTTACCCCTCTGGTTCAGCTAAAGAGTAGACTCTATAGGGAAGCACTCACTGTCAATTCCCCCTATAGTCTCGTATCATACTAAAGGCTCTCTAGGGAAGCACTCAACGTCTCATTCCCCCTGTGGCCTGTGTCGAGGAACTAAAGACTCTCTGAGGAAGTACTCATCGTCAATTCCCCCTGTGGTCTCGCATCGTATTAAAAGACACTCTGGAGAAGCCCTTACATCGATTCTCCCTATGGTCTACTACACTAGGCTCTCACAGTCCTGTATGGAAAAGTAAACATGCTCAGCGCGCGTGCACCATCCAAGTAAACCTCAAGAACTACTTGGCTATCAACTAAGGCTCAACAACATAATAAAGTAGCAGTTCCACTATCCTACGACTAGGCATGGCAACTGGCAAAATGCCAAACAAGAAAAACAAACATGGAAAAGAAACCCGAGCACAAAATAAATTACTCTACTCACAAGCAACAACCTCTACTAAAGAAATCAATCAACCAGGAAACAGCAGGGCAAAAACAGGAAAACCCCCAATTCCCCGTTCAAGGGAATTGGTGGAATTTGCACAAAATTTTCACAAACTTTCTACGGAAAGGCACAAACCACCTACCTCGATCCTAGGAGATCGATATACGTGAACCTCAACGACAGATTCCCCTTATAATGACAAAGATCTGAGAAAATGAACAAAATTTTCATCCCATGATAACTTGGAAATGAGGAGGAATCAAGAAACAATACTCAAGAAGAAGGAAGAACTCACTGCTACGATTCCAACGCAACTGACCATGCTCAAATTAGAGAATGGACGATGAGGCAGAAGCTCGGGAAAGATTCGGCCATATGGGTCGCTCTCGGACAAACCAGACCTAGAAGAAGGAAAAAATCGCGATGAGGTGCGACCCCGATCCGTTTAATAATAAAAAAAAGTACACAACATGTACTTCTTGAGTACACGGCGTGTACTTCAGTTTTACATACTCTGAATTAACCGACCTCCACCTCACCCTTACACACCGTGTGTGTGGCCCGGACACGGCCAACACACGGATTCGAGCGGAAAAGAGAGTACACGAAGTATACTCAGAAAGTACACGGCGTGTACTTCAAAAATTTCCAGAAAGATCATTTTTCTTAAAAAATCCAGAAAAAGGAAAAATGTACCTGAAAAGAAGATCTGAGTTCTTACAAACTTCCCCCCTTAAAGAAATTCGTTCCCGAATTTCTCTAACGAGGCAGAGAAGGAGAAACCCCGAACAGCTCTGGCCATTGTGATCGTACATCAGTCTCCATCTCCTAGGTCTCGTCCTGTACTCACCTGTGCTGCCATAGGACTCATACCAGAGGAACAGACCGCCCGTGGAGGACCTTCGTACTAAGATCGACAATCCGGATAGGATGCTACTTGAACGAAGCATCCGCTTCAAGCTCAAATTCCTCAGGCTGAAAGACATGAGACAGGTCTGAAAAGTAATGTCGAAGCTGAGAGACGTGGAAAATGTCGTGCATGGCCTGATACCGCTGAGGTAGCTGCAGCCAATAGGCGACCGGCCCAACTCTCTCCAAAACCTCAAATGGCCCGACGTATCGTGGTGAAATCTTACCCTATCTCCGAATCCTTTTGTGTCTCAACCTCGGTGCAACACGTAGGAAAACCTGATCTCCGACCTCGAACTCCATAGGTCGTCTCCGCTGATCAACATAAGACTTCTATTGAGACTGCGCTGTAGCCATCCTCTTTCGAATCAGCTCTATCTACTCTGAATTCTTCTGAACAAGACGAGGTCCCAGTAAAGCTTCCTCTCCTACCTCCAGCCAGCATAAGGTTGATCGGCATGGCCCACTGTAAAAAGCCTCGTATGGTGACATCTGAATGGTCACCTGGAAACTGTTGTTGTAGGTGAAATCCACCAGAGGAATATGCTTCTCCCAAGAACCGCCAAAGTCAAGGATGCAAGCCCGGAGCATATCCTTAAGCACCTAGATCGTGCGATCGGACTGGCCATCAGTCTAGGGATGATAAGCTGTACTCAAAAGTACCTGTGTACCCAAGTACTTTTGAAGTCCCTGCCAGAACCGAGAGGTGAAGCGCACATCTCTGTCTGAAACAATAGAGCGTGGAACTCCATGCAGACGAACGATATCTCTGATGTAAAGTCGTCCCAGATCATCGACACTGAAGGTCTCCTTAATCGGAAAGAAGTGAGCAACATTCGTAAGCCTATTGATGAAAACCCAAACATCATCGTTTCCCTGGGGTGATCTCAGCAACCTGGTCACGAAGTCCATCGCAACATCATTCCACTTCCACTCCGGAATGGGTAACTGCTGTAAAATCCCTGTTGGTCGCCGATGCTCTGCTTTCACCTGCTGACAAGTAGAACATCTCATGACAAAACCAGCAACATCCTTCTTCATACCTGGCCACCAGTATTGGCGATAAAGGTCCCGATACATCATGGTGATGCCAGGATGAACCACCCAAACAGAGGAATGGAAATCCCACATCAGCTCCTCGCGTATGTCTGCTGGCACCCATACACGTCTTTGGAAATGCAAGATACCATCCTCGCCCACTGTCCATCCAGGAAGAGGGTCCTCTCCTGACACACTCTCCCGCAGGACTAAGTCTTCCAAGTCTGATAGCTGCCTCATCCGTACCCGATCAAGTAGCATGGAGGTAACAACTACAGAAGATAGAAAAGTCTGTCCCCGTCTGTCGAGCACCTCTAGATGCATCTCAGAGAACAGAGCCATCATCTTCCACTCACTACTGGCCTCCTGAACTGTCTGAATCTGAGTTCTCCTTCTCAACGCATCTGCTACGGTGTTTCCCTTTCCTGGCGTATAGGAAAGCTCGAAGTCAAAATACTGAAGATACTCGACCCACCTGCGCTGCCTCAGATTAAGATCATACTGAGTGAATATATACTTGAGACTCTTGTGGTCAGTGAAGACTACAAAGTGCTCTCCCAGAAGATAGTGTCTCCAACAGCGCAAGGCATGAACAACAGCTGCCAACTCCAGATCGTGCGTAGGGTAGTTCCTCTCATGTGGCCTAAACTACCAAGACCCGTATGTAACGACTCCATCTCCCTACATAAGCACAGCTCCTAGCGCGATACCTGAAGCATCACAGTAGACTGTATAGTTCTTGCTTGGCTTTGGAAAGACTAATATTGGTGCCGACGTTAACCTCCCTTTCAGCTCCTGAAAGGCTGAATCACAAGAATCTGACCATAAAAACTTCGCCCCCTTCTTGGTCAGACCCGTCAAAGGTGCTGCTAGACGATAAAAGTCCTGAATGAAGCATCAGTAGTATCCAACTAGCTCTAGGAAGCTCCGTACCTCAATGAAGTTCTTCGACTGCTCCCAGGAAACTAGAGCTCTCACTTTCTCTGGGTCCACTTACACTCCTGCCTCTAAGATGACGTGACCCAAGAAGTGAATCTGATCCACCCAGAAGTGGCACTTTGAGAGTTTAGCATAGAGCCGATGCTCTCTCAGTGTACTAAGAACGATCTCAAGATGTGTGGCATGGTCGTGTCGAGTGTGAGAGTACACCAAGATATCGTCCATGAAGACCACAACGAAGGAGTCCTAGTAAGGATGGAACACTCGGTTCATCAGTGCCATGAAAACTGCAGGTGCATTCGTGAGACCGAATGGCATGACTGTATACTCGTATAGACCATATCTGATCCTGAAGGCTATCAGAGGTATATCTGATGGTCTAACGCGCAACTGATGATAACCGGACCTCAAGTCGATCTTTGAGAACACCCGGGCTCCTCGAAGCTGATCGAAAATTTCATCAATCCTTGGAAAGGGATATCAGTTCTTGACCGTCAACTGGTTCAGCTTCTGATAATCCACACAAAGCCAAAGGGTACCGTCTGCCTTCTTCGCAAATAGAACAGGCGAACCCCAAGGAGAAGTACTAGGTCAGATGAAACCCTTAGCCTATAGCTCCTCCAACTACTTCTTGAGCTCCTGCAACTCAGGTGTGGCCATCCTATAGGGAGGAATAGACACCGGTGCCGCTCCTGGCACGATCTCAATAGATAAGTCTACCTCAAGCTCCAGTGGAAAACCTAAAAAGTCCTCTGGAAAGACATCCCTGAAACGATCCATCATTGGAGGAAAGTCCAACTGTGGAGTCCCTTGATCATCTAGATAAAGACTAGCAATCTGGGTCGTCACCCCTCCTAGCCCAATATGCTCGAGTCCTGCCCGACACTCCCGAACGTCCCATTTTCCTCTATGAAGAAAAGCTTCACCCTCTGGTGAGATGAAACTGACTCTACAACGATAACAGTAAATGACTTGTTGGAAGGGAATCAACCAGTCCATGCCGAGTATGACATCATAGCCTGTCATCTCTAGGACATAGAGATCCCATAAGAAGTGATACCCTGCAACCTCAAGAGGGCACTGTCTACACTGGCGTACACTAGATGTCCTCGTTCCCAAAGGTGTGTCTAGTGTCAACGAGTCAGCAGAAGAAAAGATGTAGAGCCCAAGGCTCTCCATGACAGTAATGGAGATAAATCTATGCGTAGCACCAGTATCGAAAAGGGATGAAGATAAAACTGAGGCTACTAAAATCGTACCTCGAACAGTAGAAGGACTGGGATCCTGCTCTTGATAAGTCTACTCCACGATGAAAGATTGGCCTATACCACGGCCCTGTGCCCCTGGCTGACCACTCTGAGCTGAACCGCCCTGCTGGTGCTGAGGAACTGGTGGCTGACCGCCACGGCCTCGACATCCACCTCGGCCCGAACGGCCGGAAGAACTCCAGTTTCCCGACTGGTGAGAAACTGGTGGGGCTACTCCTGAACGAGGAGTCATGGAAGAACCCCGGTCACCAGTTGACGGTGAGAAAACCTAATAGAAACGCTGAAGGTGACCCATCTTGCCTCAAGATCGACAATCCACGAGGTCTCTCTGGCACTACAGACTCATGTGCCCTGTCCGTCCATACTGGTAGCATGTCACCTGGTTGCCTGATGATGTGTCTCGCTTCCTCGAATCACCGCGCATAGACTCCCTACGGTGCTTCTTGCTGTCATCTGGAGGAAAGCTAACTCTAGAAGTAGAACCTCCCTGGCTCACAGCTCCGGAGTCTCTCTGATTGCGCTCTGCAATCAGTGCCTGGTTGGCGATGGAAGTGATGGAAGTCAACTGGAAGATGTTCACCTACGAGAGGATCTCTCGCCTAAGTCCCTCCTCAAAATTCCTTTCCAAGAACACCCCACTCCCATCCCGAAGGGGTGTAAAATGCTGAAGCTCGGTGAAACGAGAGGAATACTCCATGACAGATAGAGTACCATGCTCTAAGATCATGAACTCTCGGGCTCGATCGGCCCTCAGGGTCTCTAGGTAGAAGTAGTCATAGAACACGCACTGGAACTCCTCCAAAGTCATATCCTACTGTTGACCCACATGTGAGATCACATCCCACAACCTCTTGGCGGAGTCTCGGAGCATGTAGTTGGCGATCTTGACCCGCCTCTCTGGAGGCGTCTCCAGATGCTCGAAGATAGTCAACATGGCTTCCAGCCATGACTCTACAGCCTGAGGTCCTCCCTCCCCTGATAACGTGGGAGGATGATGTTGCTGGAAAACCCAATTCAAGTCTTCCATAGTAGTGGCAGGAGGCGGTGATCCCTGGAAGGCCTGCATCATCCTCATGAAGCCCTCCCTGAACTGCGCATCAGCGCCCGCAACTGGTATGACAGCCGGTGCCAAGGCTGGCTCGACTGGGGGATCAGCAGGAAGTCCCTGATCAGCCATGTCTGGCGTCTGATCACTGCCTGATGACAGACGTACGACCGGGGTACGTCTCAGAGGCATAGTTCTAAAAGATCAAAAGTACACCTTAGATCAGAAAAATAAGGACAGAGAACACAAGAGTACAAAATGGGAACAGGGGAAGAAAAACACAAAAGATTGCAAAACACGAATACACGACGTGTATAAAATCTACACGGCATGTCTTCTTAAGCCACTGACATGGGCGTGTACTTCTGCCATACAAGTCGTGTAACAACTCAAACTACAAGACATGTTGACCCCAACACACGACGTGTACAAGAAAACTAGTCCCCTGCCCGAGTCTCTTTACACGGCCAACCCACACAGTCCAACTTAACCCGAGACTACACAGCGTGCTCTAAACAAACACGGTGTGTACTAGACAAGGCTTCGGAGGCCCATTTTGTCAAGCACACGACCGTCTACACGGCTGAAACTTACACGGCATGCTCCGAACAAACATGGTGTGTATAAGCGAAGGTGACACCGTCCCGTGTTGTTCGTGACACGGTTGGGTACCTGGACATGACTACATGGCGTGTTACTAACAAACACGATGTGTGGAAAAGAAGGTAAAGCCAGCCCGTGTTGTTCGTGACACGACGGGGTACCTGGACAGGACTACACGGCATGTTCCCTATGGACATGGCATGTTCTACCCGTGCTTCCCCGAACCATGTTGTTAGTGACACAACGGGGTACACGGCTCTGAACTTACACGGTGTGTACCTACCATACACGAAGTGTTCTCGAAGTTACTTTCACGACACCGCGTTCTGCCCACACGGTCAGTGACACGACCTGAAAACTACACGACGTGTATCCAAAAAGTACACGTCGTGTATTCTGGGTTTTCCTGGGCAGTAGCTCAGAAACTGCACAGAATTCCCAGAAATACTAAAAACAAGGGAAAGAGGTGCCAAATTCTGATCAGTGAGGGCCCATAACACCTCACGAACCAAAATTTAGCGTTCATTTTTAAGCAAAGAACAAAACAACCAGTTTTCTAACATGATAGTAGATAATCTACCAAGCATCTATCACAACAGCATGCATAATCTGCACATAGTCTATCACAACAGCATGAAACTGCTAATGCACCCTAGATGGCATGGCAAGAATGCATGGCATGTAATTTCTACAAGTTCCTATATGATGCATGAGATGGCATACCCTCATCTCATTGGGTTGCAACAGAAATAGAACTGGAATATCAAAACAATAATAGCAAAAGTCATGTGAATCACTCTTGGTGAAATCAGATCAACTATAAAATCTCAAAACCAACAACTGCAATTAATGAGGTAGTATGGCTTTTCCCTTTACACAGGTTAGCTACTCCCGAGCACAGCTTAATACCAAGTACCGAATCCGTCCTATCCCTGGATAAGGTCTCCAAATAGTAAATCAAGAGAAAAGAACTCCTCTGATACCACTTTGTAACAAACCAAATTTGGAGCCCCTCCACTGGTGCCCCGTACCCGGTGCGCCACATGACCTCAAGCGCATTTCCCCAAATTCCAGAGGCTGCCAAATAGAAGTGAGGGCCTTAGTGAGTCGGTGGGGAAACTATGCCCTCATTCGGTAAAGTATACAAGGTAAGGAAGACAACCATCAAGAGCGGAAGCAATAAAAACATACAAAACAACTGAAACCAATGGTGGAAGCAATGAATATATATAGTAATGGTGATAATGATGCAGCAGGTACAAGTATCTAAGGAAAGCAGAAAACACAACAACGTGCTGAAATACAACTGAAACCAAGTTCAAAAGAAAAACAAAGTAGACTCCTCATCATCGCGAGCCATGGCTCGGTCCCATGCTCTCCAGCTCCTGTGAAATCAAGAACCTAATGTAGAAGGGTGATTGCCCTTATCTATACCTGCAGCAACATAGTCTGCTTGGGCCCAAAAGCATGGCCCAAATAGGGTGTGAGATACAATCCCAGTAGGCAATCACCCAAAGGTTTGTGCCTATCAGTCAATGAATACATGGTAGTAATAAAACAAGAAGCAGTAAACAGGAAAGCACACAACAACTACAATCCACAGTTCTAACATATAAGGTACTCAAGTAAACAACCAGTGACAAAAGTAAACAGGTAACCCTCTGGGTAGCTCTCACAGCCTAACCCCAATGATTCAACCTACAAATCACTAGCAACCCTCTGGGAGGCACACACAATCTCACCCCTCTGGTTCAGCTAAAGAGTAGACTCTATGGGGAAGAACTCACCGTCAATTCCCCATATAGTCTCGTATCATACTAAAGGCTCTCTGGGGAAACACTCAACATCTCATTCCCCCTATGGCCTGCGTCGAGGAACTAAAGACTCTCTGAGGAAGCACTCATCGTCAATTCCCCCCGTGGTCTCGCATCGTATTAAAAGACACTCTGGAGAAGCTCTTACGTCGATTCTCCCTATGGTCTACTACACTAGGCTCTCACAGTCCTGTGTGGAAAAGTAAACATGATCAGTGCGCGTGCACTATCCAAGTAAACCTGAAGAACTACTTGGATATCAACTCAGGCTCAACACCATAATAAAGTAGCAGTTCCACCATCCTACGACTAGGCATGGAAACTGGCAAAACGGCAAACAGGCAAAACAAGCATGGCAAAGCAACCTGAGCACAAAATAAATAACTCTACTCACAAGCAACAACCTCTACTAAATCAATCAAGAAAGCAGGAAAACAGCAGGAAAAAATAGGAAAACCCCCAATTCCCCGTTCAAGGGAATTGGTGGAATTTGCACAAAATTTTCACAGACTTTATACAGAAATTCACAAACCACCTACCTCGATCCTAGGAGATCGATATATGTGAACCTCGATGACAGATTCCCCTTAGAATGATGAATATCTGAGAAAACACACAAATCATTCATCCCACGATAACTTGGAAACGAGGAGGAATCAAGAAACAAGACTCAAGAAAAAGGAATAACTCACTGCTGTGATTCCAACGCAACTGACCATGCTCGAATCGGAGAACGGACGACAAGGCGGAAGCTCGGGAAAGATTCAGCCATACGGGTCGCTCTCGGACGAACCAGACCTAGAAGAAGGCAAAAATCATGATGAGGCCCGACCCCGGTCTGTTTAATAAAAAAAAGAAAGTACACGGTATTTACTTCTTGAGTACACGGTGTGTACTTCAGTTTTCTGTACTCTGAATTAACCGGCCTCTACCTCACCCTTACACACCGTGTGTGTGGCCCGGACACAGCCAACACACGGCTTTGAGCGGAAAAGGGAGTACACGGCGTGTACTCAGAAAGTACATGGCGTGTACTTCAAAATTTTTTAGAAAGATCATTTTTCTCAAAAACTCCAGAAAAAGGAAAAACATACCTGAAAAGAAGATCCGGGTTCTTACATTGGATGACCTAGAAATGCATCAGAACTGGGTGGTGTTGTCCTTAAAGAAAAAGGTTATCCTTCATTCCTTACTTTATGGTGGCATGGTGTTGGATCTAAGGGAATCGATGATACCTAGAAGGAATCTAGTAAAACTGGAATCCAAGTGTGAAGGACCTTAAATTTTTCATAAACTTCACTCTGATAGTGTAAAATCATTGATCGCCATTTATGATGAGCATATCAATCTTTCCACCAATACTAGGTTTCTCAAGAGATATTTTACATGAATAAACCATCCCTTTTAAATAAAATCAACCCGTGTCAAACATTCCCCAAAGATTCCACATTTTGATTTACAGTAAAAAAAACTATACTAATAGAAAATCCTAGAATAATGGAGTAATGGTAAAATAAAAAATAAATATGTCATAGCCACATATATTCAAATAGTATGTGAAATTATTAAAAATACCCCATAAAACATCACTAAATTAAAATTTCAAACAAAAATATGCTATTGAATCATGCCTCAAATCATGATGATACTCGTGCCTTGATACCTGCACCGTGATGCACCTGATCAACATCATCATCAACAACTTCACTAACAAGATAACAAACTAGAATTCATCACCTTAGGAACCTCATCACCCATTTACAACCCAACATAACCTAATAATATAATTAAATCAAATAATATATATTCTATAATTCAAACCACACCTTCTCATAAAGGTGATTGTTGGAAGAATTTATATAACATATCCATCCATACCACCATCAAATTGAATGGTTTCTAGGATCTAGAATAAACAAATACCAAATCACCTAAAAACCCATTGTAGTCATTAGAAAAAAAGGTGATACCTTAGGAGTAATATAAATATATTGGATGATCACCCCCAAGAACCCCATCACAATATGTAGGAAGAACACTCATGAATCTACAATGAAGCAGAATCATCTCCACCGGAGGAAATGAAACATAGGGATGAAATAATTCAACACAAAATCCACTAGAAAACCATTGATGGGAAAGCCTCACATCCCAAAACTCCAATTAACAATGTTTTAATAGTGTGATATGATTTATAGAATAATAGTTCTAGAACCATTAGAAGAAGTTGGACCAAACTCGAGCTTCAAAATGGGGCATTACCCTAGAGACAAACATGAAGAAGAAAAGGATGAATCATGTAGCCTACAACCATAACAATATCAAATATCCATTAAATATATCATGACAAATCAATATATGGTTATGTGTGATGGGAGAGGAGAACAATATTAAAAAATGATTTGGAAAACATGACTTAAAGGGAGGTCCGACAAGGTGAAGCTCAGCGGGCGGCGGAGGTCCAGCAATGCGAAGCTCAAGGGCGTTGTGGGCAGTGGAGGTTTGGCAACACGAAGCTCAGCGGGAGGTGAAGGTCCGGAAATGAGAAGCTTGAGGGCTGCAGAGTTCTGACAATGTGAACTCAGCGGGCAGCAGAGGGGAGTCTCAGGGTTCCAGTACCGCGAGAGCTTTAGGTCACGATAAAATGAGGGCACTGTGCGACCGACTTTATAAAAAAATGAACTAAGGTTTTATCAGTGCTAACAAAGCATTGATAATGGTCCTTTTTATCAGAGCTAAAAAAGAGATGATAAATCCATCCTGTATCAGCGCTAATATTTTAGCACTGATAAAGAATCCCTTTATCACCGCTAAAATTTTAGCGCTGATAAAGGGTTGCTTTATCAACGGTTTTTGCTTAGCGCTGATATAAGGGGGCACTTCCCTTGTCTGTTTTTGTAGTAGTGTTGGGGTTATGTGAAGGGGAATATGGATCCTTGCCACTAGAATTTCAAAGCAACTAGACATTCCGAGTTCAATAGTGAGGGCCATTGGGACTTGATAAAATAGTGGGAAAATTAATAAATTCATTTTTTATTTTTCATAAAATGCAATCAAAAGGTACTAATAAATCCGCTCTTTTAATTTGTAGAATCAAAATGACAAACTCGTCAACCACATTTTCTCTGCGATCAATTCTAGATAAAGACAATATCTTCATCGGTAATAACTTTTAGGAATGGTTTAGGTGCCTTCGGGTTATCCTACGCCATGAACAAAAGTTTTACGTGATGGAGTCCTCACTTCTCGATTCTCCTACCCCAGGGGAGAGTGATGAAGATTTCTTGGTCTATGATCAACATTTGAGCGATGCACTTAATGTTCAATGTTTGATGCTATCATCAATGTCTAGTGAGCTCATGAAGTCTCATGAAGACATGGATGCCTACAACATGCTCGAGCACCTTCATGGTCTATACGAGGAGAGATAAAGACAGGAAAGGTTTGATATCTCCAAGGATCTATTCCATATCATGCTTGGAGAGGGTGCTCCAGCTGGGCCTCATGTCAAGCTCATTGGATATATTGAGCGGTTGGAGGTTCTAGGGTTTAAACTCCTCGAAGAACTAGGTACCGATCTCATTCTTACATCACTCCCCCAGAGCTTCTCAAACTTTATTGTGAACTTCAACATGAACAACATTGAGAAGTCTCTGTCTGATCTTCTTATCCTTATTCTCCAAGTGGACAACGACATGAAGTGTGAAAATCCCTCTGTCCTCATGGTGAATAAAAGGAAAGGGAAGGCGAAGATATTTAAGACCAAAGCTTCTTAAAGTCCTTCCAAAAAAAGGAAGATCAAAGGGGAGGCAAGATAACAGGAGGCTGTTTGTTTCGCATGTGGAAATAAGGGCCATTGGAAGAAAAACTGCACCCAGCCAAGGAAGCAAGGGGAAGCTTCAGGTGCGTTTGTTATCCAATGCAATCTATCTATTCCTACCAATTGGGTATTAGATACTTCTTGTGGTTCTTACATCTATATCCAAATACAGGAACCAAGTAGATTCAGAAAGATTGATCGAGGTGAGGTAGATCTACGAGCAGCCAACAGAGCCAAACTTGCTGCTGTAGCTGTCAGGGACTACCACCTCACATTTCTAACTGAAATGATCTTGGTGTTAAAGGGTTGTTATTATGTGACTTCTGTTACTAAAAACATTATTTCAGTATCCAGATTAGATACTTATGGATTCATGTTCAAGTTTGGAAATGAATGTTTCTACTTTTATAAATATAACATTTGTTTTGGTAGGGCACATTTATATAACGACCTTTATGTGTTAGACTACACAAACCAAGTAATGGAAATCGATGACAAAGTCAATTCACATGACTCATACCACACCCAACTTTGGCATCACCGTCTAGGTCATGTCAATGAGAAATGTTTGACAAAATTACATCAAGATGGGTATTTAGATTCTTTAGAACTAAAACCACTTGGTGTATGACATGTGTGTCTATAAGGCAAAATGAACAAAGCCCCATTTAGTGGGAAAGGTGAAAGGGCTAAAGAGCTTCTATAATTAGTTCACACAGATGTGTGTGGACCATTTCTAGTTAAAGTAAGGGGTGGGTTCTCATACTTCATGACTTTTAATGATGATTTTAGTAGATATGAATATATTTACTTAATGAGGTATAAGTCAGATTCTTTTGATCGGTTCAAAGAATACAAGAATGAAGTTGAGAACCAAATTGGTAAGAAGATTAAGAAACTCCACTCAGACAGAGGAGGAGAATATCTTAATCAGGACTTCATTGATTTCTTACGAGAGTTTGGGATTCTATCTCAACTCACTCCTCCTTACACACCTCAGTGGAATGGTGTAAGTGAAAGGAGGAACCGCACCCTGTTGGACATGGTGAGATCAATGATGAGTCATGTGAGTCTTCCATTATCCTTTTGGGGATATGCATTAAAAATAGTAGCACACATACTAAACCAAGTACCAACTAAATTGATAAATGGTATTCCATACGAGTTATGGAGTGGACACAAATCCATGTTATCGAATTTACATGTGTGGGGTAGCAAAGCATTTGTTAAGGCCTCTTTAGGTAACAAACTTGCACCCCGAGGCACAAATTGTATCTTTATAGGATATCCCAAGGAAAAAAGGGTATATTACTTATAAAACCCTTTAGAAAAAAAGGTTATAGTGGCAAGAAACGCCATATTCCTTGAGAGGGAGCACATCTCCAAAAGATATAGTGGGAGCGAGATAGACTTCGATGAAGTCGAGGCTCAAGATACACAGGAGTTGGTACAAAAACAGATTCCAAAAAGCCCCGTGGAAGAACAATATGTTCCAAAGACACAAGAACTACGTAGGAGCATGAGAGAGGTGAGAGAACCAGAATGATATGGTTTTCTTATCACTGAGGATGGTGAATCATTATTGGTTGACAATGATGATCCTCTTACCTACAAGGAAGCAGTTGAAGGCACATACATTGCCAAGTGGAAAGAATCCATGAATTATGAAATGGATTCCATGTACCAAAACCAAGTCTGGATTTTGGTAAATCCTCCATTTGATGTAAATCCTATTGGTAATAAATGGGTATTCAAGAAGAAACTGGATATGGAGGGGAAAGTTAACATCTATAAGGCACGACTGGTTGCAAAAGGTTTTAGACAGCGACAATGAATTGACTATGATGAAACCTTTTCACCAGTTGCAATGCTGAAATCCATCAGAATCCTATTGGACTTTTCCACTTACCATGACTATGAAATTTGGAAAATGGATGTCAAAACAGCATTCCTTAACGGGAACCTCCAGGAAGATTTCTACATGACACAACCTAAAGGGTTTGTGACTCCAAAGGATTCCAACAAGGTATGCAAGTTGCAAAAATCCATTTATGGATTAAATAAAGCATCAAGGTCATGGAACATTCGTTTTGATGAAGCTATAACAGAATTTGGATTTGTTAAGAATGAATGTGAGCCTTGTGTCTACAAAAGGTTTAGTGTAAGTGCAATCGTTTTCCTAATTGTATATGTTGATGACATATTACTAATTGGAAACGAAGTACCTGTCTTACAGTCAGTTAAGGAATGGTTTCATAAATTCTTCTCCATGAAATACTTGGGTGAGGAAACATATATTCTTGGGATCAAGATGCATCATGATAGATCTAAGAGAATGTTGGGCCCGAGTCAAAGTACATACATTGACAAGATACTGAAGAGATTCAGTATGGAACAATCCAAGAGGGGATTGTTGCCAGTGTCACATGGCATTCATCTTTCCAAGAAAATGTGTCCTCAGACACACGAGGAAAGAAAGAGAATGGAAAGGATCCCTTACGCATCCGCGATTGGGTTATTCATGTATGCTATGCTATGTACGAGGCTAGATGTTGCTTACGCATTAAGTGCGGTAGGCAGATATCAAGCCGATCTAGGAGACTACCATTGGATGTCAGTCAAGATTATCCTTAAGTATCTGAGGCATATTAAGGATATGTTCTTGGTTTATGGAGGATACGAGGAACTAGTCATCAGAGGAAATGTAGATTCTAGTTTCCAGACCAATCAAGATGACATGAAGTCGCAGACTGTATACATATTTAGTTTGAATGGAGGTGCAGTGAGCTGGAAGAGCTCAAAGCAAAGTGTGGTGGCAGATTCTACAGTAGAGTCCGAGTATATCGCAGCTTCTGAGGTAGCTAAAGAAGCAGTATGGATGTGAAGCTTCGTCCAAGAGATGGATGTAGTACTGAGCAGTAGAGATCCTATCACACTCTATTGTGATAATATTGCAGTAGTGGCACTTGCAAAAGAGCCAAGGACACATCAGTGGACAAAGCACATACTTCGGAAGTATCATATCTTGAGGGATTTTTCTCAGAGAGGTGAAGTTGCAGTGAGCAGTATTTCCATGGAAGACAATGTGGTGGACCCCTTGACTAAATCCTTGACTCAGCAAAAACATGATCATCATGTGGGGTCTAGCGGACTAAAAGTTGTAGGCAGTTGGCTCTAGTCCAAGTGGGAGTTTTTAAGGGTTGGTGTCCTGAGAACCAACTGTTTTGTACTTTGATTACATGATTTTTCACTTATTATATATTGTTCATTGTTCTGCATGACTATAATATAATAATGTCCTAGAATATTTGTTGCATTAATAAGTTCATGGTAGATCCCCGCTATGATGGGAACCATGAAATGCTATAACAATATTCTTAAATAAAGTTCTGCGGTTGGATGACATACTATGATAGGACACATAGTATACAGACCATCATGTACGAGTACTCGTAAGAAGATGAGACTCTCTCTCATGGAGTTCACACTTGGTAATCTCCAAGATGAGAGATTATGAGAACAGACCTGCTAGTAGTAATTCTGCATGTCTTGGTGTCATCGGAAATTGCTATCTACGAGCGTGCATAATGGTCCTTAGACTAGAAGATTATCATTAACTCATGTCATGACTCACGCACTTAGATTTACTGACGAAAACCATCACACAGATAGTTGGTGGGAAGTAGGGTACGTTGGGTGCGTCACGAGTGACATGTTGTTAATGGATAAGTCAAGGAATTATTTTTCCCTTCCATTTATGGAAGTTGATATATCGGCCCTTTGATTGAAATAGAACTGTTGCATGAGATTCCATGTCCATGGTGTAAACGATGAGTTTATTTCAGGTAGTCAAAGAACAACAGATCAAACATATAGGTTTATGACACTTCCATGAAACCTGCTTGATGAGATATTATACAAAGGGATTAAATTACACAGTAAGCGTTCGTATGAGGTGATACGTCAATGCGACATTAAATTATTTCTCTTGGGTGCCTTGACCTGTTGCTAGATAGTAATCTTGGACTTTAGGCAAGCCCGCCTAATGACAACGAGAAAGGGGCCTAGAGGGTCACACACTAAGTGCATTCAAGTATCTCAAGTAGAATAAAGATTATTCCCGCAAGTGGTTTAATAATTATTTAAGGAAGCCTAAATCGTTTTAATATTGGAGGAAGAATAAAATAAAACAAGTACACACCATGTATTATTAAATGTACACGCCGTGTAGTTTTCATTTTGGAAATGAAATGAATAAATGAAAACAAGATATGCATTCCATGTACATTAAATGTACACGCCGTGTAGTTTTCAATGAAAAACAAGTACACGCCGTGTATTTATTAATATACGCCATGTAGTTTTTTCCAGTTAGGATTTTAGGGAAATATCATTTTATTAAATGATATTTATTATAATCAGTGTGGGCGCATGTCAAGGAATCAATGACTCGACATGGGGTTTACAAAAGGGAGTTAATGAAATAAATAAAACACATAGCACGTTTATTTATTGTCATAACTCTACAACCTCAAACCCGATTATAAATATCCTCACAACCCCAACTCTTTTCCTAAGACAAGAGAATCATTGTGCACAACAATTCTGGAGAATTTTTTCAAGGCTGAAAGAACCTCTTCCTCTAAGAATGCTCTCAAGACTGAGATAGATCATCTTCCATCGGATCAAGACAATCTAAGGCGGACAACGCAAGTAAAGGTTTCTCCATGATAGCATCTGGAGACTCCTTTGGTGACGTCCAGAGATACGAGGTGCATGTGTGGATTATCGATAGAGGAAGTCTACACTTGGCTTCTGTGATGAAATGACGAATCACATCAGAACATGATCAATAATATCAATGAAGAAAGAACACCAAAAGTTACTTCTTTTCAGTTGATTAAATTAATTATAATCAACCTGTAACGATCCTACTTTGTGGTTCCGGGAATTTGCTTTTTATTTGTCTATTTCTATGATTCGATCTGTGGAGACTGGCGTTTATCGTCGTATTGATCTCGTATAGATCATTGTTAATGACAAAAAGACAAGTGGGCACATCCACCCACGCGCTTCCGCTACGCCTGGAACCTTCAAAAGTCACTCAAGACCAATGGGAGTTAGAAATACATTTCAATTTCTAAAACAAAGACATAATCATTTATAGAAACCGTAATCATGTTTCATAGCATGTGTATATAGCATAAATGTAAAACATATTTTTAAAACAAGAAAGAAATTATTAAATTCAAATTAAAGGCATAGGCATAGGGGACCTACATCAGGGTGGAACCAAACCGAACTTTTAGCTATTGGCACTTTTTAACTGGAAGCTGCTGCTCCCCCATTAGGAATATGCACTTTCACATACATATAAGGACACCTAACCCCTATGCACACACCTACATGGCCATGAACATGTGCAAGGGGATCCTTACACATATGCTTATATGCATATACTAGTATCCACTCACCTACGTATGCATTTTTATATATATACATGGTCACACCTAGCCCAATACATGTATATTCACTACCATGGATGACTATACATGTAACGGGGGAACCCACCCACCCACACACACACATATATACTTACTTATGCACACACAGGTGAGTCGCCTTAGACCCGGCGACTCCAAACCACAAATCAGAGACCATGCACTACACATATATTTTAATAAAATAATTAAACACTTAAACAGTCTATAAAACATTTCAAAATAACACATCAAGGGTTTGTACCAATAACACACTCAATTTCAAGTAGTAAAATCCACTTTAAAACCAAACGTACATCAAACACACCATGGAAAAACCCCTTTCAAATAATTTTTTCCATCACTTACAAAATACCAAATTTCCTTTTTATAACACAAGAAAACAACCCATACAAACCAACCAAAAACAATGGGTCAAGCCCTTTCATGAAACCAATCATACTTTAAACTATTTTTGAAACAATCTTTTCGCCTTTCAAACATTTCACAATTTATACAAAAAATTCATAACAAAGTCAACACGCTCGAAATGATCAGTTTTCCCTTGGAAATCCCCATTTAAACATACACACCTCAAATGCCCTTAAAAATATAATTCACACCTTTCAAACAACCTTTAAAACCTATTTGAGAAACATTACACCAAAACACACACAAAGACATAGCCATTACCTTTGTAAAAACTCATTTCTAACCTATAAACACACAAATCATTTCAAAACACCATACACACCACATAATTAATCCAAAGAACACATTTAAAATCTTAAACAAACACATTAAATTCATCTAAAGATGTTAGGGTACAAAACAATTAAACAATTAATGGTTAAATAATTAATTAAACACCGTAAACAATTAATTAAACACTTCTAAGAATTACCACATCAAGACCCAAATGAAATACACAACTATTTCTAAAAGAAAACGCAATTTCATCACACATGCACGTCAAAACATTTATAAAACACATTTCACATCACCCAATTTTACCATAGAGAATGCAAAACTTAATTAAATAAACAAATTAACTCGTCCAAGGATATTAGGACACAGAACCACCTACCTCGGTGTAGATAAACTTCACGAACTTGGTGCACAACTCTAATTGCCTGCCAAACACACTACAACAAACTCAGATTGAATGCTAAAAACAAGACATCAAACCAAAATCATCACAAATGGACTCTAAACAACTTGAAACCTAACCCGCAATTCTACCAAATGGAAGAAACAACCATCCAGAGTAAAACACTCCTGAGGTAGGGGTTGGAGGAGGCTGGTCGAGCATGACAAGGGGATGTCGGAGGTGCGTTGCATCGAAAGAGGGGGTCTCGCTGGAGGTTCGACCAAACAGGGGGGAGGCGTGCAGCTAAGGGGAGCGGTGTGAGGAGTAGGGTGACATAAGGCGGTGCTGGAGCGCGAGAGGAGGGCAGCCGCCGGAGCATGAGAGGAGGGCGGTCAGGGCGGCTGGCCAGAGTGCGGCCTCAAGGAGGGGGGGGGGGGTAGTCGCGCCTCGCACAAGAGAAGGGGGGGGGGGCGACGCCCCCTTAGGGTTACTCATATTTTTTTTCTAATTCTTAAAATAATAATAATATTACAATAATAATAATAATAATAATTAAAAATGTACTAATAATAATAATTTCATGCATTTGATTTTAAATAATAAAAATATCAATAATAATTTATTAATAATTATATTAATAAAAATTTAAAATGATAATAATATTATTAAAAATTTGTAATAATAATAATAATAATAATAATATTCATTTCCTTTTAAATAATAATAATAGTAATAACAATTTATTAACAATAATATTAATAATAAATTTAATAATAATAATATTATAATTACCTACATAATAATAATAATATTATTATGTTTTAAACATTTACTAAATTTTATTTTCATACAATTTTATTTGTTACAAACATTGGAAACCACACGATTTAGCCTGTGCGTTGGCCATGGTCTAGGCCTGGCATCCTAACACAGTTACCTGCAAGTAGTTACGCAGTTGAACAATTGTGCTCTGATTGTGCCGAATGGATCTAAAGAGGATAGCACTAATTAAAATAAAAAAAATAGAATAATTAAAATAATTAAATTCTAGAGATCGGGGTGCGGCATGTAGTGAAAGAGGTTGGTGGATAGGTGTTATTGTCTTTGATAAAGGCTGAATCATATTTTGATGAGTGAGTTCGACTCAAGCAGATGACAGACACTAAGATCCGTTGCTTAGAAGAAATCCTAAATGGTGGGGAGACCTCGGGTGAGTGGTCTCAGTCTCCCAATGGAGCTTTGTGCTTCTGTAGTGGGTCAGTTGTTGTTTTTTACCTGAGATAGGAGTTGATAGATAGTGGACACCAGTCATGTTGGTCCATGCACCCTGGGGTTACAAAGATGTACCATGATTTGATACATCAGTATTGGTCTTCGAGGATGAGGTGGTCAGTTATAGATTTTGTATCGCGGTGTATCACTTGTCGAAGAGTTAAGGCAGAACACCAGAGACTTGCAGGTTTGTTGCAACCTTTACCCATTCTAACCATCATCCTATTATGGTCAATATCTCTTACAAAACTATGAAACTACCTCTCCCATTCAGATTCAACAAAGTTTGTTCCTTGGAATTGGAATGTTGCAATCTTATCAAAGGATTTTGGTCCTCCATGGCTCACTCCAATGATGCGTTTGCTTGTACTCTCAAACTTAAACTCCTCAAGATAAAGCTTAAAATATAGTGTAGTGTTAAATCTAAACAAATTGACAATGAAATCTCACTTCTTGAGAATTACCTTCACTAACTTCAAAATAACATTACCAATTCTGACTTTGATTCTGATCAGACCCATGAGATTAATATCTCAATGAAACTCAACTCTCTCTTTACTTTTAAAGATAACATACGTAAAAATGCCTTCAAAATAAAATGGCTAACTGATGGTGATAGAAATACTAAATTTTATAACTCTATCCAAAGAGTTATAAAATCCTGAAAACCTTTAACCTCTCTTAAGGATGGGTAAAACATCTTGGATAAAGACAGTGACATTGCTAATCATGTTGTTTCCTATTTTGAATCCTTATTTAATGGACCTAGCATCAACAAGGATCTTCTTCATTACATTACTCTGACAGTTATTACTGAGGAAGATAACACTTTCCTACTATCCATTCCTATTGATCATGAAATTAAAGACAATTTCTTCTCCTTGAATCCTGATAGTGCACCGGGACCTGATGGTTTTAACAATGGATTCTTCCAAGAATATTGGGATTTCATTCAACCTGATATCTGCAAACTAGTGAAATATATCTTTTCTGGTGGTTTTATACCACATGGGTCAAATGTGTAATTCCTCACTTTGATTCCCAAATTTGAAAATACCTCTAAGATTCATCTTTTTCAGACCATATCCCTTATCAACACTCTTTATAAAATCATTACCAAATTGCTAGCCAACGGAATTTCCAATTTTACTGACAAAATCGTCTCTTAGAACCAATTTGGTTTCATCAAGGGTACATCCATCTAGGATTTCATTTTTCTTGCCTCAAAATCCACTAACACCTTAAACAACAAGAATAGAGGTGGTAATATAGCCATTAAACTTGACATTATGAAAGCTTTTGATACTATGGAATAGAATTTTATCTTTAAAGTTCTTCAAGGTTTTGGCTTCAATAACTCCTTCATAACTAAAATTAAAACTTTATTTCACTCATCCACCATTTCTATCTTAATCAATGGATCTACCATAGGCTATTTCAAATTCACTAAAGGTTTCAGATAGGGTGATCCCCTCTCTACCATTATTTTTTCTATTACGGAGGATTATTTAAGTCGCATGCTCACTCGACTGGTGGAGAAAAATAAGCTTACTCCAAATCGTGATTCAAGAAATATTAATTACCCTACACATATTTTATATGTGGATGACATTATTCTTTTCTTAAAAGAAGACAAAATAAATATCTAAACTTTAAAAAATGCTCTCTCACACTATGAGGAGGTCCCGGGTCAGGTCATCAGCTGAAACAAGTCCTATGTTTTCTTTGGAAGAAACTTTCCAACTAATAGGAAAAATAATATTATCAATGATTTAAGTATTAAATAAGTATAACTTCCTTTCACTTATCTTGGTGTCCCCATTTTTTGGGGTAGTCCCAAATCAAGCTATTTCACTAGCACTGTAGACCAAATAGCAAATAAAATCTCCTCTTGGAAGGGGAAAACCCTCTTTATGGCAGGGAGAATCTACCTTATGAAGTCGATAAT